>OX392453.1:15047202-17736810 GCA_947623535.1 Coelioxys conoideus | reverse complement strand
GACGAACACCGTTTCGCGCGATGACACAACGAGTTAGAAAAGCCGGTAAGGAAAAAAAGAGGTAAGATATACGTTCCACGGGAACTACGTTGGTCCTCTGTCGTTCGCGCGTAAGATGCTTTCACGTTCCGGCTAGCCACGTGGATTAATTTCGACTCGAGATATTGGTGCGCGTGGTATCGCTCGGCCGAATAACGAAGTGACACGACACCCGGCTTCCGTTCCGCGTTTATACTACGCTCGTAAATGACACTGGCCTTTCTTCGGACGTATACGTGGGTGCGCCCTCTCTCCGTTCTCCGCTACTATTTTTTTCTTCCTCTCTCGCTCCGATCGCCTCTTCCTCTTTCTCTCTTGTTCTCCCTCTGTCTCTTCCGTCTTTGTTATTTTTTTTCCTCGTGCCGTACCCCTTTCACCGTCTCAGGCCGGGCCGCCTTCGATCAGCGCTGCTTGCGATCACGACGAACGCGCGACGATCAATGGGGAATAAACTCTCCGAGACGAGGGAGATTCTCCGTCCAAGTTTCACGCACACCTACTTAATCGGAAGTGCGTACGCGCACGTATGTCGATTACGGAAGAGAAAGAAAAAACACACACGGCTAGAGGAGCAGCGTGCTACACTGACGCCGGTTATATTGGCCGGGATATCTAACGAGAAGCGCGCTGGGAACACTGATATTATTTTTATAACAACGCGGTGCGCGGCCGTCCTAGGCCGCGCCCAATATACCCCCACCTTCTGCTACCTTTCCTCCCCGCCACTAACTGTCACTCCCTCTCCTGCTCATAAGGGGAAGCCTTTACCGTTCGTCCCCACCAAACACGTAGCGTGTAACGCTCGGGGAGAAGGGTGAATAGGAAAAGGTTCTCCGCTATCCTGCGTGGGTATATCAAAGCCAGAATGATATTTTCTTCCCGTGAATGCCAGCGTTTTCTTCGTTTTTTTTTCCCTTCCTCGCCGATTATCGTATCGGAAGCGTTCGAACGTCGGGCAAATCGGCCGATGTTTCTCTGTGCGGTTTCCTTATTCGATCGCTCGAGTATCACGCGCATCTCTCGTTGCACGCCGTCAACGGTGCACACGTTGGTCGCGTAAGGAGGCGCCATCTGATGGGCGCCGGCAAATACTAGAACTTGTTTTTCCATTTTCCGACATCCGTTCCGGGAATTCGTTCACCTTGGGCTTCTACGGCAAGGCTGAACGTGAGACTTATAAATGAGAATGACACCGGGCTGTGACGCGTTACGAATTGTCTTTGATTGCCTTCGACACGACATTATTCGTAATTAACCCTTAAATGTGGAACTTTTTTTCAATGAACCGAGCCTCGAAGGACTGGAGTTAGATAGTATATTCCATGAAGATGTTCTTGCACTGGCTTTCCTCCAGTTTCCATAAATTAATGAGCGATGAAAATTTACAGGTACAACCGGAAAAAGCGGTTTAGCAGTTGAGAAGAAGAAACAAAGCCAAAATCATTTTCTTCGAGATTAAAAATCAATAATACGAAATTCACAGGACTTTTCTGTGTGTATAGTGTTAAAGAAAAAAACAAAGAATATCAGGTTCATTGAAATTTACAGATTTCATAGCAAAATCGTTGTTACCGTAGAGTAAAAATTAAATGAAGAGAAGAGGGTGAGAATAAAAATATAGTACATTATGCGCTCCTATTAATCGCAAAGAAGTGACATAAAATTTCTTCCTATATTTAAAAAAAAATGACGGTTTTCAGTTGTAATTACTAGCATCGACGTCGAAGAGCTAAGAAATGTAACGCTCCAGTCCCAGGCTCGTCGACATCAAGAGCACTTCTCTGATCAACTTGTAACCCAAAAGGGGAGAATGAAAGTACTTAGCTCCCAGAACTTTTTTAAAAGGACACCGCTGCACGTTATTCCGCGTGTATTTCGCTCACGATTCAATACCACCCAAATTATCAAGCAAGGGTTCTTTGTCACTTTTCATATATAGGGCAGATTCATATGTCACTACGGTTCGAAATATTGTCATAATTTAAATTAAATAGAATCAGCTTTATTAAAAAGTCGTGCACCAAAACAATTGACGTACCCGAACCTTTTTATTACTACCTCCTTAAGGTTACTTATAACTATAATTAACTTTAATATAATAATTATAACAGAGTATTGAAATGCTAGGTAAACAAATATTTGTGAAAGATTATTTTTAATCGCCGTTAGTATTTTCATGTGCACAATTGTTCTTGCAGAATGTACCACGGTCCGAAAATAAATTTTCTTAGCAGAATCGATTTCTATTTTATTTGTACGCTCGAATCATAACTGCAAACGGATCCGATCCGCGGATACGGAGTATCATAAAAGTGACCACGGTTTAACACTAAAACTATCGACGTATTATGTACAACCATTTTTGATTGTGCGTGTTATTTTTTTTCATGTTAAAAACGAAGTTGAAAAATAAATAGCCAAACGATGAAACATAAATGAATACACTTATAGATCCTTCAGCTCGATAACAATCAGCATAAATGTCAAAAAGATCGGCTTAAGAAATTTTGTTATTCGAAGTAGGAAATTTGTAGAAGGGTCATTTGACCTCTTTGGTAGTTTTAGTGTTAATGAGAACATTTGTTATAGTTCTAACCTTTTCCTGCAGCGTTAGGTGCTCGAATTTGTGCAGAGGGGTTTTGCTAAAAATTTGTAAGCATAAAAAAAAGAAGGAGCAAAATCAGTGAACAACAAAATACGGATTCCTTGGTGTCCGTGGAGGCGCAGGATTGATTCCGTTACGGAGCTCTCTTTGTTCGGCCAGGTAGAAAGGAAGGATTCGCCTTTCTTTTGTGCATGCCTGCAGGTATATGGGTGCAGGTCGGCCACGGGTATTCGTGGCTTTTCTGCGCTCACGTTTCATCGTCATTATCTTTGGCAATGACGAGGGTGTTATCCTTGAACTAGATTTATCATTCACAGAATCGTGGTCGTATAGCACTTGAATTTCTGATCCGTCCGAACGCTCGTTGTAATTGTGTTCCGTTAAGCCGTCCTAAAATCGAAAGCAACCTTCGCCTTTCGTCAGATACAGGCCCTTTTTTCGTCGGGTTAACCCTCGTAAATCGTATAGATCGTTCGTTAACAAATGTAGATTTTGCATCGTCACTTATCGTACCACGATGTTGCCTTAACAAGTCAATTATCGCCGTCAAATTGATTTACTTTTTAATCGAAACTTAAGCAAGATATTAATTCCGTTCAGTATTATTTTATTTTTTATTTTCATCTTTGTGTAATTATTATCTTTTCAAAGTATTTGACAATTTATCATTTTTAAACGTTGCTTTAATTAAACAGATTTTTGTTAAAGATGTTAATTTTTAATATATTGATGCGATGATTAAATTAGTAATATAGATATGATATTTAATTTAAATATAGTAGGGAAGGACAAATGTTTAATAAAAGCGTGTCCCTCTGACATTAAGAATTGATACTGTGATTTCATTAAATTAGTTCAATGATTTAATTAAATATGTACAGTATACTTTGACTGTAATTATTGGAATATGGGATTAATTGTAATTAAACAACTCAGATTATTTCTTTGTAACTAGATTTTATTATGAAGGCTCTGAAGGAAGTAATTTATCGTTCTATTTCTTAACTCGAAATAAATAAAAAACTTTCTTTTGTTTAATAACAGTGTCTCTCATTGCCATGATTCATTTATATATGCATGAAAAGATTACAATAATCCAACAGTAATTAATTGTCAAATAAAAATATTGAATAATTTGTACAAAATGGAAATGGTAATTTATAAAAAAATAATTCTAGGCAAATCGTTGGGTCAGCAAGTGCGCGCACGCGATTTCGTTAAAAAAAAATCAAGATATCGAACGATGATCCGTGAGACCGTAATTTTTAAGACGAGTTCCACTGGGATTTCGACTGAATGGAACACCTGTACAACTTGTGCTATGATCTCCCGGAAGAAAACAAATGATGATTACAAATCACCGAATTACGCAAAGGGGGTTAGAGGATAAAAAAAAGCATGGAACCCCGCGAGGGGAGTGGTCACATAACCGAAGAGACGTTGATCCACTATAAACAAGTGGACAGCCAGTTATAATACCAGGTCGAACTTGAATCTTGAATGTGTCGTTTGGTCGCGTGGATGCACCATGAATTTTTATTATACAGAGCGACTTAACAAGTGATAGAAACAACTTTCTTCGCCGCAAAACAAATAAACTGCTGAGCCGTTTCTTCGACTCGTTGAGAAACAAGTTTCGATTAAACTACGAAACCCTCGACTACTTTCAATGTTAATCGATTTATTAATTATACAGATATTGTACTCGGGTATTCCTAGTATCTGTTATTGCATACAGATTAGGTCGTCTAGTTTCAGCAATCCAATAAATACCATCATTGGAACAAACAGTATCGAATCGGACACTTGTATTGAATCGACGTTTGTATCGAAACAAAAGCCAAGAATTTACTGCGAACCTCATGGCGGCCCTTTGTTCCTCTTGATAATCATGCTTGGGATAGGTTAGGGCCCGCGTTTGAAGATAATTAATAGTTGCACGGCTCGTAAATATCGGTATCAATGAAGCGTGGCCGGAGTATGGCGTGGGATCGGTAAATGGTTTTCGGACGCGTAAAAATAAATGTTTCTGCTGTTTCGATTTCGCGAAAACTAACCCCGTTCTGTGAAACCTGCTCAAAGCTCTTACCTGTTAGATTGAGATTAAACATGACCGATATTAAGCATTTTCGAAAGCATTTTCATAGTTTGTAAATGGCTGCTGTCAAATTTTCTAGTTGAAAAGTTTGATGAATTTGTTTGTAATCGTTATTTTTTGTTCATTAATCGCCAATATTGTCTGCTTCACTGTGTTTGAACATCGGGCGTATAATACTATAAATTCAGTTAAAAGATATCTATTTAAAATCGTTGAATTAAATCAAATGGTGAGAGGCGCCGCCCGAGCGCAAAGAGTTAAACATCTTTCTTTCAATAAACTCTTTTTATGCAAATAACCACAACACTCGCAAACATAACTCTCCGTCTACGATATTCAGTGAATTTTATCGCAAATTACAAATTTTGAAATTTAAAAATTACGAGTATCTCAAACATTGTTTAACACTAGATTTACGGAACCCGTCAAAATGACGGATCTTAGACTTCTTATTTTTAATTACGAAAATTATTAAAAATCTTATATCAAAATGCATGTCAACCTTCATCGACATAAAAAGTCTTTCTGTAAACGTGTTCATGTATTACCCACTGTTTACTTATTTTTATAGTTCATTTTCAATTTAGATATAAGTGGCCATTAAACGTCCGTAAATCTAGTGTTAACATTCGAAATACCGGCATTAAATGCATACTTACTTTAAAATTGAAAATAAAGTAGAAAAATAAATAAATAAATATTACAACCATTCATTACCTTAATAAAACATGACTGACATCTTGACAAAAGGGTGACAACAAAATTTTCTAATATAACATGTCAAAACCGAAAATGGTCACTTTGACTGGTCGGTAGTTCTACTGTTAATCGTTCGTTTCTGCATAGATGTGAAAAACGGAAAATCTACAAATTTGAACATTTGAAAATTTGTAAATTTATGGATTTGGAAAGAAAATTTTGGAACGAAGACCGTGTAAAGTTGGCAAAATTGTTGTTGTGCAAAGAAAGGCTAGTCTCAGACATTAAGCGAATTTTGTCGCAAATTACGGATTTCGAAATTAAAAAATTCCAAGTACATCTATCATTGCAATCGTTTGGTTTTGCATACATTTGAAAAATGGGAGAACCGGAATCCTAGAGATGAGAAAGTTTGGAAATTTGTGGATTTGGAAATGAAAATTTTGGAATCAAGAACGTGTAAGCTTCGCGTATGTGTTGTGCAAAGAAAGGCTAGTCTTAGATATTAAGCGAATTTTGTCGCAAATTACGGATTTCGAAATTAAAGAATTACAAATATTTCTACAGTTACGATCGTTTGTTTTTGCATAGACTAAATCAAGCAACCTGAAAATTTGACGATTCGAAAACTTAGAGATAGGAAAATCTACAAACCGGCGCATTCGGAAATGAAAATTTTGGGGTAAAGAAAGTATCAAGTTCGCGCACGTGTCGTTATGCAAAGAGAGGGTAGGTTTCGTCGTGATGTACCGTACATCCGCTTTAGGAGCGTTCACGATGTTCCGTTTAAAACGCATACGGGTGTACCTGGGTGCAATTACCTCGTCAGTGTTGTCAACGTAATTTCCAATGGCAATGTCATCCACGTGATTCCGCAAAATCGTAAAAGTGGGTAGTTTAATAACTGGGACGGCTATGGAAACGAACGTTCCGAAACGGGGGGAACGAACGAGAGCGGCTTTTACCCCTCCAGGGTGGATCAGCCGGTGGAAGGAAAGCAAGGAGGAGCGACGTAATTCGGGACAGGAGGAAAGGGTCCTCCATAGGGAGCATAGAAGACGACGGGTGTGCAGGGGTAGAGGGAGAATTTAGATGGGGACAGGAATGGTAACGGCGGACAAGAGAGAAAGAGAGACAGAGGGAGAGAGAGAGAGGGAAAGAGAAATGCGAGGGCGCGTAAGGGTGGCAGAGACCTGGAATCAATAGTAGCCACGCACCCTTGAAGAATTTTCGCACCAGCAGCCCGGATGTCTCAGGACGAGCTGGGAAAGCTTTCTCTGTTACTATCGGATCCTGGTTCGCTGTCACGAAAATCAAATCGAAACAATGGCAGTTTCATCGAGAATGTTGACCAAGTGATATCGTTTATCCGCGGCGAGGAACACGTTGCGTTTCGACGACCAACGGAAAACTATGACAGACCGTAAGAAATGTTACGTATTTTCCGTACGACTATGCGAACGGACGGGGATAGTTGATCAGAAATTGTTGCTATTAACCAGTTAACCCCTTGTCATACTTTCACGTGTCTGACTCGTGACGCACCAGCAGCTTGAATGTAATAAATCTTATTGAAATTTTGATACACTTATATGCATTAGTTGATGTATAATTATAATTTGTATAATCAAGGATCATTGAATATAAGGTAAGTAGGACATTTTAACTTTACTTGTTCGTATTAATGTGGAGCTGTAATACGTAGTTAGTTCGAATTGACGCACTAGAAATATAAATTCTATGGCAAGTGGTTAACTGCCAAATTTTCACTTTTATCTCAGCGCATTTTTATAAGTTAGGTGACATCCAAACAGAAAGTAATTTTGAGAACTGTAATGCAAATGTTCGTCGAATACATATTTCATTCGATATAATCCTATTGCAAGTAAACAAAAAATATATATGAAACAATAATATTGAAATCCCCATTTGGGGATCGTGGTAGCAAATGGGTTAATGTTAT
This sequence comes from Coelioxys conoideus, assembly GCA_947623535.1. NCBI lineage: Eukaryota > Metazoa > Arthropoda > Insecta > Hymenoptera > Megachilidae > Coelioxys > Coelioxys conoideus. The sequence continues at coordinate 17,729,406 of OX392453.1, read as the reverse complement.
AACGATTTGTCTCTGTTGTCGTATTTCGAAAGCTACTGTTCGCAATATGGTAACGAGCAAGTTGGAGCTGTTCGTTTGACGCATAGAGCGAGAGTTGAAATTTTAATGGGAAAATGGTTGTTTCGATTAGAGATCGCATAATTTTGAAGTCACGACGACGACGAAGAGGGTTGAAAAATTTGTACGGTGATCGAAACTGCGTGAATCTGTAATTGCGATAGATTTGTATCAACTTGAAAAAGTATTAAATCTTCGATAAATATAAAAAACAAGATCTGTTGCATCTTTGTCGATTTTGGTAATTGAGGTAAAATAATCAAACACCTAAATTCTTAACCATAGAACATTTATAAAGTTGATAGTGTACCATTAGTTGACATTTTTAATTTCTATCGCAAAAATTGAACGTCTATCGAGAAAAACTTTATTGAATACGTATTGACTTAAAATAATGTGGAAAAATATGCATATTTCTGTGAAAATGTATTACTTTTATGTTCTTTGTGCATGCGAAGTTTAGCTTAAATAAAATAAAGATTTGTTATTCTATGAAAAAAGTGAAACTATGATCAACTATTCCATTTTTCTCCTATTAAATGTATTATAGTAATAAGTAATTCGCTACTTTTCTGAATGTGATGAAAATTTCATTACGGTTGAAAGTATTTGCTACAGTTTGTAACTGTATTCAAAGCATTAACCGTTAATGTAAGCCCACAACGTAAATTAACACTAGATTTACGGCTATGGAATGACCATTTATTTTTACATTAAAACTAAACTAGAAAAGAAAATAAATAAAGTATGATACGTGAACTGTCTTATACAATGATTCTTTATCTTGACAACAGTTGACATACATTTTGTTAAAAGTTTCTTCATAGTGTTTGTAATTTCAAATAAAAGATATGTTATGAGTCATTTTGGCTCGTTTCGTAAATCTAGTGTTAATATACACATGTTTTACGAAATATGTTAGGTCCTACAATAAAAATTTTGGAGGACATTTATGGAGTAGGCACTGTATCAGTTTAAACCTTAATTAACTTTCATGCAGTCAAAATGAGTCCACTGTACTCGCCAGCCTATTTTATATAATTTTCAGCGTTTCAATTATTAATTCAAATTTTACATAAGTAAACTATCTGAATAGGGATTCAATTACATTTATATAACTTACAGTCTTATTCGCACGAATACGATTTGAAAAAAAAAATTACATTAAATTCATGCCACCTATTTCGTTATTTGTTAAAAACGGTAGACACTTAATTTTCCCATTGCTGCTGCAAATCAGTGAGCAAAATCGAATGAAAAACCTATGTCCCCGAATATCTAAATTAAAAAAATTGATATCCTAAGATATGAAAAATACGTATTCATACGTTCAAAAATTTCTATATTTTTCAAAGTAGAATTTATAAATTCTGAATAATGTAATGAGAAAATTTGTTGATTCAGAATTTTCACGTTTCTAAGTTTCTGTGAAAATTTTCGACTTCGAGATGTATCTCGGTCATCGAGTACACGATTGCAAGTGTTGGCTTTTCAGGGTGCACACTTGATCTGCCCAGTACTGCCATAAATTATCGAGCAAAGTAGAAAGGATAGGAAAAATGGCTCACCTCCAGCCACCGCCAACTTGGCCAAGGGATGATTCTGGTAGGGCGTCGCCGCTACCCCTGAAACAAGGAAACGGGAAATTGTAGGACATAAAAGGACACAGGAACAAGGATTGTAAAGATAAGATACTCAGGATCGGTATAATTTTTCTCGTCCCCGATACACGTTTTCCAGCGATCTCGAAACATGAAAAGAAGGGGATGCAAACGTTGACGGGTGCAAGACGGATTTTCTCGTTGCATAATCTTATTTTCCGTGCATGAAATAAATCTACTTTTTTCCCCCGTTAATCCTGTTCGAGCACCGAGACCGTGGCAAAAAAAGATCGAGTTGTGTGTTCCCCGTGTTCGATCGAGTATTATTTTTGGTCTGAACGAAGGAGAAATGCAAAGTTGGGAAGTCCGGGCTCGAAATTCACGGGGAGAAAAAAAGTTTCGTACCGCAGATAATTGGAGGCCGCCGCGACATGCATATTAATTGTGGTCTATCTGACAGAGGATGAAAAAAGAATTAATAATAACCGCGTCACCGTGATACCGATCTGGCCGGTCGGTTGGCCAGGTGCAGCGTCTTCCGTGATCCGTGTATATTCTTCGGGGTTCCTTTTTAACGGTGTCGTTCTTTTGCCTCGGTCACGCCAATTAAGAGGCATCGCCGTTAAAATCACCTTTACGCTACTTTCGTTACCGGCTACTGCTCCTTTAATTTGTTCACGGAGAAAGTTTTGATTTTTCCATTTATTTCAATGGTTTCACTTTCACCGGTTCTCGTAAAAAAGCATCGACGACGTCGTGTTACCTCGACGTTCATTTCGTGGTACATCTTTGATACTCATTTTTGCATCGTGCGATTCTTTTTTTTTTGTAGATTCGGTAACATCGCGTTTCGTGTATAAAAATGTTCTGTTGTTTCTTGTTTGTGGATACTCTCTATTGAAACGCGGTCGTGTTATTTATCGAGGAATGTTTTCTGTCGAGGAAGTTATTGTTAGTTTATCTGTATAAACTTCTCATTTACCTTTAATTGAGAGTGACCGAAAATTTGGCTTGTTTATAGATGTATGATTATTTCAGGGCGCTGGGTTGGTTTCAGAATTTGTGGATTCGAACATTTAATAATTCGAAAATTTGTTAAGATGAAATCTCTGTGTTTCTATATTTTCAAGCGAACTCCCAAATTTCTACGTTTCTAAATTTTCAAGTAGACTTCCAGATTTCTACGTTTCTAAATTTTCAAGTAGACTTCCAGATTTCTACAATTCTAAATTTTCAAGTAGACTTCCAGATTTTTACATTTCTAGATTTTCAAGTGAACCTCAAAATTTCCACATTTCTTAATTTTTAATTAGACTTTCAAATTTCGACATTTCTAAATTTTCAAGTAAACCCCCAGATTTCTACATATTTAAATTTGCAAGTAGACTTCCAAATTTCTACATTTCTAAATTTTCAAGTAGACTTCCAGATTTTTACATTTCTAGATTTTCAAGTGAACCTCAAAATTTCCACATTTCTTAATTTTTAATTAGACTTTCAAATTTCGACATTTCTAAATTTTCAAGTAAACCCCCAGATTTCTACATATTTAAATTTGCAAGTAGACTTCCAGATTTCTACGATTCTAAATTTTCAAGTAGACTTCCAGATTTTTACATTTCTAGATTTTCAAGTGAACCTCAAAATTTCCACATTTCTTAATTTTTAATTAGACTTTCAAATTTCGACATTTCTAAATTTTCAAGTAAACCCCCAGATTTCTACATATTTAAATTTGCAAGTAGACTTCCAAATTTCTACATTTCTAAATTTTCAAGTAGACTTCCAGATTTTTACATTTCTAGATTTTCAAGTGAACCTCAAAATTTCCACATTTCTTAATTTTTAATTAGACTTTCAAATTTCGACATTTCTAAATTTTCAAGTAAACCCCCAGATTTCTACATATTTAAATTTGCAAGTAGACTTCCAGATTTCTACGATTCTAAATTTTCAAGTAGACTTCCAGATTTTTACATTTCTAGATTTTCAAGTGAACCTCAAAATTTCCACATTTCTTAATTTTTAATTAGACTTTCAAATTTCGACATTTCTAAATTTTCAAGTAAACCCCCAGATTTCTACATATTTAAATTTGCAAGTAGACTTCCAAATTTCTACATTTCTAAATTTTCAAGTAGACTTCCAAATTTTTACATTTCTAGATTTTCAAGTGAACCTCAAAATTTCCACATTTCTTAATTTTTAATTAGACTTTCAAATTTCGACATTTCTAAATTTTCAAGTAAACCCCCAGATTTCTACATATTTAAATTTGCAAGTAGACTTCCAGATTTCTACGATTCTAAATTTTCAAGTAGACTTCCAGATTTTTACATTTCTAGATTTTCAAGTGAACCTCAAAATTTCCACATTTCTTAATTTTTAATTAGACTTTCAAATTTCGACATTTCTAAATTTTCAAGTAAACCCCCAGATTTCTACATATTTAAATTTGCAAGTAGACTTCCAAATTTCTACATTTCTAAATTTTCAAGAGGACTTACAGATTTTTACATTTCTAAATTTTCAAGTAGACTTTTAGATTTCAACGTTCCTAAATTTTCAAGCAAACCTTCAGATTTCTACATTTCTAAATTTCGAAATCTCTAAATTGTAAAACACCGAAATTTTCTAAAATCCCGGAAAACCAAAATCAGATATCAAAAATGTTGAAACCTCCACGAAACAAAAATTTGTTCTCCGTATGTTCGACAACAGAAAGTGGAAGTGAGTAACAAAATTCGAGTTCCATTCCAAAGTGGGCAAACAGGCGATTTCGATGAAATAATTCGAAAATTAAGGCATCTGTGTTGATCGGAATTGGCTCGCGACAGCGGTTACGATCAAAAGTCGCGTTTTCCGCAACATCAAAGGTTCAACATCTGACAATCGCCTATTCTTGTCTCGTCTTAAAGCGGAACCATTGATGCACCATCGCGAACGAGGCGAGTTGCATTCGGAGCAGGGGAACGTTGAAAGGGGAAAAGAAAAAAGGAAGAGGGTAACACGCGAAAGAGGAGGGTATATAACAATTATTGCACGTCAGCGTGCCTCAATTTCGAGATAATTAAGCGAGGCCCTTTACACCTGCGGATTGTGCGAAGTCTGTACACGCGCATACCCGTGTAATTCTCTTTTTCACCATGACGATCTCTGCTCATCTGTGGATGTATACGAGTGATAAGGAATCGCGCGATGAAACACGGAGAGAAAAAAAAAGTGCAGCGGGGCCAGACGGAAGAAAAATTAAGCAGAAACAACCCGAACCGCCTCCACTTTTTGCCAGAAAAAAAAAACCACCAGCTATCGTCACAAAGAAACGTTTTGCGCATCTTGACTTAATGTTCTTACGTGCCCTTTTCATCGAGGATGATTAATAGCCATTAACAAGGGAACCGCGGTATAAAAACCACGGAAAGATTTCGCGTCTCGAAAAAAAAAACAGGGAAACATAATTTACTTGTAGGTAAGCTGTTTTAATCGCGACGTTATGATTCTTGCGTCGCCCGTTTGGGTATATTAATTACGACCATGAGCGGCTGTTTTATTACGCGAATAAATTGACCGTAACGCACCTTGATGTAAATTGTGTTTCATGGTCGAGAACCAATCCGACTTCCCTACGGAAAACGCGATAAACAAGAAGGAAGAGCCCATATTCGCTGCTCTTTTGGGATTTTCAGGGATTTGAAATCTTGGGGACAAATTTGGTGAGATTTAGATACTCTGGTGTTTCGGCATCTATCGATATGGGAATTTAGTGATTTGATAGTTTAGAGGATTCAGGGATACAAGAATCTAGAGGGTCTGTGATTTTTAGGATCTAGGTATGTGGCGATCTAGCAATTTAGGGACGTAGATATTTGCGTAACTCAAGATTGGGGAATTTTGTTATTTGAGAAACAAGGAATATCAGGATCTAAGAATTTAAGGAAAATTGGCAATTTTGATATTTAGAAATCTATGAAACTGGAGTTTTGTAATAATTTCAGAAGATTTCAATGTTTAAGGAAATTTAGAAACACAACAGGTAAGTGTACAAATGCAGGAAAGTCCGCAATTCGTGAATTCGGAAAGTCGGAACTTGGAAAATTCGGAAACTTGAAGCGTCAAAAATTTGAGAAGTCTCGCGAATCGAAGGATCAGAAAATTCGAAAATTCCAAAACTCGAAAATTAACAAATGTTCTAGAATACATGTTTTGGTTCAAAAGAAGTTCATGTTGCTCCCGAGTGTACGAGTCTCAGCGAAAATTCTATTTTATAGTAATAAAACGATTCGAAGGAAAATTAATCGACGATTGTCTCGATGTCATTAGATTCGAGAGACTGGGTCGTTAATGGAACGGTCGAGAGATGTTCGAACGATAATCGCATTGTCGTTGCTTCACAAATTACTTAATTCGGCAACGTGTACCACCTGATCGGTATTTCGATCGGGACTCCTTGGTACTAATTGAAAGGTTCCCTCGTGTCAGTCACTTTCGCTTACGTGCCTCGAAAGAAGTTGTATGATCGAGCGCACCGTGTCTGCAGTTTACAAATTAAATACCGTAGACGTTAATGACTAACGATTTGATACTTTCAATGGGTGAGGGCACTCGGAAATTCGGACATTTAGAATTTCACAATTCGAGAAGAATAATTTTGGAAAATTCGAGAATTTGAAGAGGAATTTCGACCGCCGTAAAATCTGGAAATTTAGAAATTTGAAAGATTTTGGAAACTAAAAAACGTTGAAATATAGAAATTTTGTAATACAGAAATTCAAGAATTTGAAGAGGAATTTCGGCGGCCGTAAAATCTGGAAATTTAGAAATTTGAAAGATTTTGGAAACTTGACGTTGAAATATAGATGTACCGCAATGTAGAAATTCGAGAATTTGAAGAGGAATTTGGACGTCCGAAAAGTTTACGAATTTAGAAATTTAGAAATTAGAAAAATTTTCGAATTTACGAAACTTGCGAAGTATCACATTCGGGGAATACGAGAATGTAGGAAACTTGGACATTTGTAAATCTAGATATTCATAAATTTGTGAATTTGAAAGTATAGATATTTATAAATTTTGTAATTTGAAAATATAGATGTTTATAAATTTTGTAATTTGAAAATCTAGATATTTATAAGTTTGGGAATTTGAAAATCTAGATATTTATATATTTGGCAATTTGAAAACATAGATATTTATAAATTTGGGGATGTGAAATTATAGATATTTACAATTTTGAGGATTTGAAAATCTAGATATTCATAAATTTGTGGATTTGAGAATCTAGATATTTATATATTTGGCAATTTGAAAACATAGATATTTATAAATTTGCAGATTTGAAATTATAGATATTTATAATTTTAGGGATTTGAAAATCTAGATAATCATAAATTTGTGGATTTGAGAATCTAGATATTTATATATTTGGCAATTTGAAAACATAGATATTTATAAATTTGGGGATGTGAAATTATAGATATTTACAATTTTGAGGATTTGAAAATCTAGATATTCATAAATTTGTGGATTTGAGAATCTAGATATTTATATATTTGGCAATTTGAAAACATAGATATTTATAAATTTGCAGATTTGAAATTATAGATATTTATAATTTTAGGGATTTGAAAATCTAGATAATCATAAATTTGTGGATTTGAGAATCTAGATATTTATATATTTGGCAATTTGAAAACATAGATATTTATAAATTTGGAGATTTGAAATTATAGATATTTATAATTTTAGGGATTTGAAAATCTAGATAATCATAAATTTGTGGATTTGAGAATCCAGATATTCATAAATTAGGGAATACGAAAGTCCAGATATTCACAAAAATTGGGAATTTAAATATTTATGAATTAAGATTCACAAATTTATAAAATCAACAAACTTCGGTATATAAAAGGGGAACTAGACACACAGGTCTCTACATCCAAGCGTGCATGGTACATCCCGTGTATTCGAATTATCAATTAACATTAATATTATTATCGTTCATCGATACCGCGATCACGTCATCGTACCCATATTGTTGGTAACATTCCCCGACCTTATCCCGCAAACCTATTAACGCGTTAAATAGAACATCGTTCCCGACGAGGGTTAACTCTCCGTCCCTCGATATCATCCGAGAAACAGCAAACAATTTAGAATATGAATTACACGTGGACACATCGTAACTAGTTTGAAGATAATGGTGAAAAAAAAAGAGTACAATCAGTTTGCCGGTCGCGTTTCAATAGCGACAAAGATGAAAACCGAGCGTTCGAGAAACGATAACCGGACCGATCTATTTGTCAATGGAATTTTCAAGGAACGTAACCCCATACGAGAGGGCCAGGTTATGTGAACGCAGCTGCACGCGAGGACGAGTATCGAGACTCCTGTTCATCAGGATATCGTCCCTCGGGGCTCTCTTCGTAGGAAGATACTTTGAGCAAACATCGGAAGAAGTGATCCTATCGGACGGGTCCCAGTCTGTCGCTTTTTGTTTTCGCTGTTCCGTAGCCACCGTTGCTGCTTCTTCTAGAAAAAGATCAGGTCGGGAAGAAAAGCAGAGACGCGCGAACGAAAAGCAACAACCAACCGTCCAGTTTGATGTTTACCTAGCCACTGTTTGGACGCGTCAATTCACTAAGAATCGTTACATAAAGGATTACCCGATAATCCCCGTATAAAGTCACACGCGTGAAACGAGTGAACTATGTCGGGACTTGTCGGGCGAAATTAACGGGAATATCCTTTACAACAGTTTTTCGTGTGTCTTCCTATTTACATCACATCGTATCCTTTGATCTCCAAAAAACAAATTTCGTAACTCTTTTCTTTCTTTCGATCATCGGTTAAAACTTTAGCATACCACGTCATTCAGTCGCACTCGCTACTTTGTTTAACACTTTGACTGCTACGTCGTCCACATATGGGTGACGCTTAAATATCTACATGAATCAATCGTCTATTTAGCAAAAATTGTATCGATGTACATGATTGGAAATGCTTGTATTAATTACTTGAAACTATGAAGAATAAATAGAACAAAATATTGTGAGCATATTTGGTGGGATTTATTAATCATAAAAATACTATCTGGTCAAATTTTCGACTGCCTCAGTGTGGCTGACAAGGTGGTAATATAGCAATTTGGAATAGATATTTTTCAACTAAATCTGAAGTGCTACACGTATGGTGTATCAACATGATGAAATAGCTTATAGTGGCAATTAATACTACAGAGACAACTTCAAAAAAATGTTTCCTTAATTTGTGTGTTTTGGAATGACGAATTCACGTGTGAAGAAATTTGGGAAAAACATCTGTTATTTGAATAATATTTACTTGTTTTTATTATTTTAATAATTATTTACTTTATTTAATTTATTTTGTTTTGATAATTATTTACTTTACTTGATGTTAATAATCATTTACTTTATTTCATTTTTATAGTTATTTACTTATTTTTATACATTACTTTCAATTTAAATATAGACGGTCACAAATCGTCCGTAAATCTAGTGTTAAGACGCACAAAAGAAGAATTACGATTTTACACGACAAACCGAAAATTTTACAAACCTGACAATATCGAAGAACGCGATCTTACTTCATTATTTTTCGCCTTATTTTTATCCACCTTACGAGCGAAGTAAATTTGAAAATTATTACGGATGAATGATTTACGTTACGCGAAACTAACAAAGTCGAGGCACAATATTGCGAAAGTAATAAATTCCATAAAATGTGTAACCATCGGTTAGCGAAAACGTGCGAAATGGAAGTGAACAGAATTCAATATCTCACTCAACGAATGCAGATGTAACGGATATACGCTCGAATTATGGGCAAGGGTAAGTAAAAATCGAAAGTAATTTATATTATCGTAGCACTCGATCGGAAAGGTGTTAATGTCTGTGGTTTTTGATTGCGAAGATAAAGATCCCCAAAGTTTGTCTGGAAAGAGTGCGCTTGCGCGATGCGACATTTGCATTCGATGTGGATGCAACAAGTGCAGAGTGAACATAATCGGACCCTTCGTGAACGCGCGATTCAATGAAGAATTATACTGCGACCGCGAAAAGCAATTTAGAAGAAACGATCTAATTCGTGGGCGATACTTAAAAATATAAAAGTGTTCTATGAAATACGATACGTACGTAAGAAAGCATTACTTCGAGTATAAAATAGATTTAAAAAAGTGAAGCAATCTACAGTTATTGGTTATGCAGGTATTGGTATAATAATTATCTATAATTGGCTCATTTTGTGTATTGCAAAAAAGAAACAAAGTACATGAAGTTTATTCTTTATGAAACACGATAATAATTCCATGTAAACATTTAGGAGTACACGAAAATAATAAACAGGGTTAATAAGAAATATGATACATGTTTTAAATAATCGAGGATATATTAGTAGATATACAGGGTGTCCCAAAAGTGTTGAAGGAGCCGGAAATGGGAGGTAGGTGGGGTCATTCTGAACAACTTTTTCATTTGCAAAAACGTCGTAGAGGGCTTCATTTTTAAATTATTAACGAAAAACACCGACCAATCAGAGCGCGAGAATCGCGCGCGCTCGAAAGCAGAAGTGTAGGCCCGAGTTATAATTGGCCGTGGTCGCGATCGAATCGCGTGGCACGCAATTCTCGCGTTCTGATTAGTCAGTGTTTTTCGTTAATAATTTAAAAATGAAGCCCCATACGAGATTTTTGCAAATGAAAAAGTTGTTCAGAATGACCCCACCTACCTCTGATTTCCGGCTTCTTCAACACTTTTGGGACACCCTATATAATGTTTTCAAAATTTTTAACAATTTTTCTGTAAATATGTAATTAATTTTTCACTCGAGAATTATTTTATACGTACAATTGTCTTCGAACTAAATTGTAACGATGCAATTTAAGGCAATAAACTTTCATCGGTATTAAATATTTGGTATTTGTTAATTTTATGATTTTTACATTCTTACACGTTTCTCCCACAATTCTCCCACAGAATTTCTTATTAACCCTTTGCACTCGTTACCATTTTTACTGTTAGCAAATAGCAACTGTACAATTTTCTGGTTACAAAATTTGATCAATTATGTTGAAATTATTTTTTCTTTATTATTAATTTGCGATATTTCCTGTTCCACTGTGTTCAAACATCACAATACTACAAATGTAGTTAAAAGTTATTTATTAACTCCTCGTCATACTTTGATGAGTCTGACTTGTGACGCACCAGCAGCTTGAATGTAATAAATCTTATTGAAATTTTGATACAGTTGTATGTATTAGTTGATGTACAATTATAATTTGCATAATCAAGGAACATTGAATATAAGGTACGTAGGACGTTTTAACTTCCCTTGTTCGTATTAATATTGTAGTTCTAATTGACCCATCAGAAATATAAATTGTACGGCAAGTGGTTAACTGCCAAATTTTCACTTTCATTTCACCGCACGAGTTGTAAATTTACGTGACATGAAAAAATGGTTGTTTCGATTAGTGATCGCCTAATTTTGAAGTTACGACGACGACGAAGAGGATCGCAAAATTTGTACGGTGATCGAAACTGCGTGAATCTGTAATTGCGATAGATTTGTATCAATTTGACAAAGGATTAAATCTCCGATAAATATAAAAAATACGATCTGTTGCATGTTTGTCGATTTTGTCAAATGGCGTGTGAGAGTCGAAAGGGTTAAGATTCCATAAATCGCAATATTTTACCCAAGCGAGACAGCAACATATCGCCGATAAAAATTTGCATGAAATTTCTAGTGTTCTGTTGGATTTATTTAACACAATTAATTGTGTTTCTTCTACAAAAATTATCTTCTTCTTTGTACGAAATAACGGTCAAGACAAAAGAACCTCGTATGCATGTTCAGACATGTATCGGCTGCAGTCTTTTGTTACATGACGCTACCGAATCGTTCATTACGATTGAGCGCCTGATCAGAACAGATCGTAAACGTTCCTTTCCGTGATTCTAGTTTTCGTGTTAAATATAAAGTCTAATTTAAAGTTATTTATTGTTTTATGATTTTATTCTACCGGCCTATTTCTAACATGTTCGAAAGAATTTGTGGTGTTTCAAAACGTAATACCGTGAGAGGTCGCAAATTCAATCAGCGAACAGACAACTACTGGAAACCGCACGAAAATGCTTTATAAGTCTTCCGTAAGAATCGTGGCGGTTCGAAGGGTTCGTCGACTTAACGAGAAGAAGAGACTCGGTAATTTGATAAACGTGTTATTTCGCCGGCCGATGTAACCCCTCTGGTTAATCGGCAAAAATTGTCCCCCGTAATAATCCCATCGGGCTCGAAATGCATCGCGCACGCACCGTCCCGTCGAACGATAACGAAAAACGAAGAAAACGAAAAAAGAAAAAACTGGAAAGGGAGAAAGAGGGAGGGGGGAGGGGAGGAGGAAAAAAGAAAGCGTATCAACACAATATCCAGAAATTCGAGTTGCGCCTGCGTGCCGAAGCAGCCGGCTGTGCATTGACGCAACAAGTGCATGCAGGATGCACCACGAGCTACGAGGGAGAAGGGTGGAACGGGGTTGGGTGGGGTGGTAGGAGAAAAGTGGGGAGCGTGAAAGGGGTAGAGGACGAGCAGAGGCAGAATTAAATGCAAGGCGAGGGAGGGGGCACACCACCGGAGCAGGGCACGAGGTTGGCACGCGCCGAGTGCAACGATTCACTTCAAGAAAAGAGAGAGAGAGGGAGAGAGAGAAAGGAAAGACGAGAAGAGGCAGCCGGAACGCGACATAAAGGAAGAGAAGAAAGAGAAAGTGCATTGCGAACGAAACGAACAGATTCCGCCGATGGTATATCGGCCGTATCGAACTAGCAATCGAACATGTACACAGGGTGTTCAAAAAAAAAAGCATTCAATATTTGTAGGATACCACTCTATACCGAGTAAAAAAGCTTTAGTAAACTTAGGTCGAAAGATCAATGTTGAGATACAAACATTTTTGTTTGCTAGTATCATAATTGATTTACTTGCTTCCATCGCATGCGATGTTTATTTTAGTGTTTATAAACCGCGTTCTGAATGTTTTTATTCTAGTGCCGACAGTAGATTTCATTGAGAATCAGTCAGTTGTGGATCGGCGATTGTAGACATTACATAGTTACATGCGTCATTCGGTAATAAGTCAATTATGATACAAAATTTGGGAACTTGAGTATTTGGAAATTTGGAAATTTGAGAATTTGGGAATTTGAGAATTTGAGAATTTGGGAACTTGGAAATTTGAGGGTTTGAGAATTTGGGAACTTGGAAATTTGAGGGTTTGAGAATTTGGATATTTGGGAACTTGGAAATTTGAGGGTTTGAGAATTTGGAAATTTGGAAATTTGAGAATTTGAGAATTTGAGAACTTGGAAACTTGGGAATTTGGGAATTTGGAAATTTGGAAATTTGAGAATTTGAGAATTTGGGAACTTGGAAATTTGAGGGTTTGAGAATTTGGGAACTTGGAAATTTGAGGGTTTGAGAATTTGGATATTTGGGAACTTGGAAATTTGAGGGTTTGAGAATTTGGAAATTTGGAAATCTGAGAATTTGGAAATTTGAGAATTTGAGAATTTGAGAATTTGAGAACTTGGAAACTTGGGAATTTGGGAATTTGAGAATTTGGAAACTTGGGAATTTGGGAATTTGGGAATTTGAGAATTTGAGAATTTCAAAATTTAAGACTTTGGGAAATGAAATTTGGAAATTTAGAAATTTAAGTATAAAAAATTTCCGAAACTGGGAACTTCTAAATTTGCACATTTAAAAATTCCAAAAATCGATTATTTTGAAATCTACGAACATATAAATTTGCGAATAAAAAAAATTGTCAAGTTTACAATCGTATGCTGATCGAAAGGAAGGTCGCGTTGCTCCCGACCATACCGCACCAACGTACAAGACCGGACAATAATAGTGACCGCGACAAGTGCATTATCTCGTTGCGTGAATTGCACACGTGAATATCGTGTGCCTCTTTCCACTTGCACTTACGGAGAGTGCACTTTTCTCATTTGCATAACAAGACCGCTGCACCTCTCGTGGCGCGTATCAGGTCAGTCAGGTTGTACGATAGGAAGGGTGTACTACATGGGGGTAGGTTAGACCCCTGCAGCCGGTGATACGCTGCATTTTGTTTGCATTTCCTGCACTCCAAGGGACCAGTCGTTTTTCTGTATCACTTGTCCCCTCGAATTCATAAATCGTAAACAAACCGCTTCGATTGTCCACTCGAGGGAAACATTCTCTTCCGGTTGACGGATACTCTTTCGTGTCCCTGCTCTAACTCTATCTTTCCATCGTTTTAAATTTTATTCGAATCTCAATCAACGTTGCAACGACATAAATTACTATCTCGTTCGATCATCTATATGCATATTTCGTACGATGTATCACGCATCATATTTTTTGTGACACATAGCGTGTCCCTTTCCGCGTCACACATCAAGTGTCACGTTTTGTACGACACATCGTGTTTCATCGGTTTCGAAGTACGCGGTTTATTAAATTCAATCGGGTAATCAGAACATCCGAACTTTTGAGATCGTTCATATTAGCATATTCATTGTCGGATGTAGATCTCTTTCAGGGTGTTTCCTGTTCGTGAACAGAAAGGAATAATAATTATATCTTGATATATATTACTTTGACATCGTCAAAATACAGTACACGTTATAGATACATTACAGTATCTCTTTGTATGAACATATTTGTTCATATGCTACCTATTATCAATGAAAATTTCCATACAATAAAATAGGTGCGATATTAATTATCCACTTTTTATCGCTCTAATAATAAAACAATTAATTCGTTTTGTTACTGCGACAACTAATTATGTATATAATAAAAGTTTTCAAACCATAAAGAACGTAAAGTTCCACGGACACGTATTCCGTATATTTGTCAATGAGTTCACATATATAAAAGTGGTCGAAATAAAATTAATGTTTAACATAAAAAATCGCAGAAAAGAATAAAATATTTCAAATATTATATAAATAACTGACATTCTTCTCAAAGTTTCTTTTCATCTGGATTCGTCTTGTAAAAACGCACAAATTAGGACAAAAATTATGGTGCTACACCTTCTAGTTTCCAAGATATTCATAGAAAACATACTTTAAATTTCGTATACATGATGATGACATTCGTGGTTTCAAAGTGCAGCGTAAAAAAAGTATCCGGAATTTGTCATTTGAAAGAGAAGAGTGAACAATATCGCAACAAATTTTTTTTCTGTAAATTGGTGGTAGTATACTGCGTTACTATGTGAAAATTTAGCGCGATCTGTTATTCAGTGTGTTAGTATCTGCTGTTTTTGTTAATTATACTCCTATGCGCTCTGCGATTTTCACAATGGCAAAATTAATGGAACAAAGAATTTGCCTTAAATTTTGTATTTCGAACAAAATTCCGTGTGTCGAAGCCCTGAAAATGTTGCAGATAACCTATGGTGAATCGTGCATGTCAAAAACACAAGCATACGAATGATATAAAACATTGAAAGATGGCCGAGAAATGATAGTTGATTTGCCTCGTTCTGGCCGGCTTTCTACGACTACGAGCTACGAAAACATCGGTAAAATCAAGAAGCTAGTGCTTGAAAATCGTCATACGAGTCTTAGAGGCTTGGCTCATGAGATGGACATGAATTTTAAGTCTGTTCATAACATTATGACTGATATTATGGGCATGAAACGCATCGTCGCTAGCCTGGTTCCGAAAGATCTCAATTTTATCCAAAAAGAGCATCGAAAGCAAGTCGCTAAAGACACGATTATGCAAGAGTTTTTGGCAAACAACTCAACGAATGTAATCGACCAAGCTCCGTATTCACTGTATATTGTCCAGTCTGACTTTTTGTTATTCCCAAAGCTAAAATTACCACTTCGACGAAGACTTTTGAGTCGATCGAGGCCGTAAATGAAAATTCGCCGAAGGAGTTGAAGGCTATACCTCAATCAGTCTATGAAAAATCTATGGAGGATTGGGTCAAGCGCTAGCATAGATTCATTCGACTCGATGGGGCTTACTTCGAAGGCGACAAAATAAATGATCACGAATAAATTAATTTGTTGTGTTTTATTTAACTTTTCCGGATACTTTATACACAGAATGTATTTCGAGCGTTACACCTTGGTTTACAAAAATACTTATTACTCCGTAAGAAACAGCGAACAGGAAGACGTTATTTGCACCAATTCAATTGCACGAAGCTGGTTTACCGCAACAGAAGCGTGTACACCGGGACAGAATAATGTACAATGCACGTGCCTGCATTGTGTTGATGCACCGCAAAGTGGACTTCCTTTCATCGTCTCCAAAGCAGCGTTTGCGGTCATCGCATTAACCATGTGCATGACTTTCAATGTTTCGGGAAAGAAACCACGTAACGAAAGATGCGTTCGGGTCAGGAATGATTCAATGATACTGAATCCATAAAACTGCAAATAAACTGAGCGACATCGAACGCGGATATCGGGTATTATTTGCTTCACCAAAAATATCGAAGTACCAAAATACCGAAAGGGATACAACGATAATTTTTATTGACCTTTTTCACTCGAAAATAATTTTAACGCTAGCAAATGGGAACTGCAAAAATTTACAATTTAACCGTTCGATGAACTGTTTTGAAATTATTATTTTTTTATTATTGATTATCAATATCACCAGTTTCACTATGTTCAAACATCATTAATATAATGTTATAAATTTAGTTAGAAGTTATTTGGTTTAAAATCGAGTGCAAAGGGTTAAAACGAAAAACATACATTCTGAATAAATAAATGTTATTGATTAAAATTAAATGTTGGTTGATATATAAATAGCGTTTGTTAATGTGGATTTCTTAAAGGTTCGAATTATCTGACATGACAGGGGAACAATTTAATTCCGTTCAACGACGGAAATGCTCAATTGCAACTTCTCAATCTGCTTCCACTATCCTGGAGAAAATTACTTCGAAGTAAATTGCAATGAGTCATCATCGTACCCCATATTTACATTTACTGTGGTAAGCGTATACGGGAATTTTCTGGGCTCTAATTCCCTGCTCTTTATCGCGTAAACGATCGCCAACGAGTAACGCAAAAGAGATACACTGTGCAGATTTAATTTTAAACGAAGATAATTGAACGACAAATTAGGATACAATGTATGATCTACAATTAGAAATTGAATTATTGTGGAGTGGATGAAATAAATTCGAAGAAGAAAATTTAAAAGACAAAGTATTTGAAGAACATTATTTGAGGTTTTTTATAACGCGATTATGCTGTAATGCTGGCATATAACAGCGATGAAAATGAAGAAATTGAAAATATTTGAAATTTACGAACGTTTCTACACCCTTGAGTTTATTAATTTTTTAATTTCTGAACTTCTAAACTTTTCATTTCCAAATTCGGGAATTCTTCGAGACCGAAGCTCAAAAGCTTGTGTAAATTCCAACTTCTCAAACTTGAAAATTTGAGAATACAGTGATACCAAATTCACTTCCTCGAATTTGAGTATTTGAGACCAATGTAAATTTGAAACTGTAAAAATTATGATTTTAGAAAATTTGCCAATCGAGAAAATTAAAAATTCAACAATCTATAAAACCAAAAATTTGGGAATCAAGAAAATAGAAAATTTGAGAATCGAGAAAATAGAAAAATTGGGAATCGAGGAAAGTGAAAAATTGAGAATCGAAAAAATTGAAAAGAAATGATTTTATTATTCGAGGATGTTAGAAAATTTCAAAATTAAAAAATTTAGGCCGGTGGCGATAACGTTAGAAGCGTGCAACTGTAAGGAATTCGGAAACTTAGAAATTCGACCATTTTTTGTTCACGTATTTCATCCACCAGAATGTGAAAAAGGGGAGGTGATTCGAAGGAAGCGACGTTGCATCAAAACGTAAAAACCGAGCGAATTTGTCGAATCGCGTGTACAATACAAGTATTAATCAGTCAGAAAACATGTACATTTTACGCGTACCGTGTTACAGAATGAATTCGAACAAGTCCATAGAGGCGATAATAAATATCGTTAAAACGACATCAATAGAAACGCGCACGACGATATAATTGTCACCATTCGTTACGAATTTTCTGTTCGGTTCTCACAGTCACGAGGCCACGAGCAACGTCACACATTGGCGGGCCTAATACAAAGAGGCCGATAGAGCCAGTTAAAGGAAATAGAATCAAAAACGCGGCGGATCCCATGGAATCATTGTAAAGATTTTTTGAGGGGTGAGACCCTCGGACTTTTAAACTAGTTTCCGCTGCTACCAGTTTGTTTCTCGGTGGTCTTCCCTTTTTTTTTCCTGCCATCTCCGCCTATTCTCGCCCTTTCTACCTCACGTCACTGTAGCCATCTTACAAGAGGCGCTTTACATTTGAAACATATCGGCTTATATGGAAATGAATGTTTAGCCATGCATCGGTCCTTAAACATGAAAAAACGGCAGAGCGATGCTCTCGCTGTTGGAAGCCGATTCGCGAGTTCCACGAACGATGCAGAAAGACAACTCGGAAGTGACGCTCTGCTCCCTCCGAATCGACAATCCGTCTATTGTCGGTGAAAAAAGATGCCTTCGTTCAATCTTCTTGCCGGCAATCATGAAAGAAATTTCATTACGGGAACGGTTATATTCGTCACCCTAATTGAATAGCCACACGAGTCCGGCAGGTTTTCAACCAAATGATATTCGGTTCCGTTGTAAGCGTTAATAATTGTTGACGAGCGTGTGTCTAGGAAACTTTCCAGAGACTACATGTTTAGCATGTGGTCCTAGTCGATTTTAACGAAATACGGTGTTTATAATGTACATTGGGGAGAGGGATGAACGTTGCACGCTCCAGTAATCGTTTCTGCAACTATCGTGGCTATTTTAAATTTTAAATCGTTAGCATTAATTATTTTATTCGGCAGCAGATGCGAAACATCTCTGGTATCCGATTTGCAAGTTTAGGAATTCCGGTAGCTAAATATGTGGTCCTAGTCAATTTTTAACGAAATTCGAAGTCTATGTTTATAGCGTATACTGGGGGAGAGGGAAATGGTGCACGTTCACATAATCATTTCTGCAAGTATCACAGCTATTTTAAACTTTATGTCGTTAGCATTAATTATTTTATTCGGAAGCAGATGCGAAACATCTCTGGTATCCGATTTGCAAGTTTAGGAATTCCGGTAGCTAAATATGTGGTCCTAGTCAATTTTTAACAAAATTCGAAGTCTATGTTTATTGTGTACATTGGGCAGAGGGAAGAACGTTGCACGATCACGTAATTTTTTGTGCAAGTATCGTGGTTATTATAAATTTTAAATCATCAGCAATAATTATTTTATTCGGAAGCAGATGCGGAGCAATATCTCAGGTACCTAGTTTGCAAATTTAGGAATTGCTATAGCTAAATATATAGAAACTTCAAATTTATAAATTCGACTCTTTGCGTCGATTTTACTTCATAAAAATTTCACATCAAATTTACTTGACTTGGTTTGACCGTTTATGTACCTGCAGTGATTGATAGCTAGTTGATTTTACTTGATACAAATTGCAATATGGTAGCTGGCTACAGACTTATGACCAAAGGGTTCTATTAGAAATCACAGAGTTTAGGAATAAAAAATGTAGAAATCTGGAAGTTTGAATACCTGCCAATTTGGCAATCTAGGAATTTAGAAGTTTATAAGTAAATTGGAAATTTAGAAATTGAGAAGTCTATAAGTAAGTTGGAAATTTAAAAATTCCAAAAGGTACAAACTTCGAAATTTGGTAGATTGGTAGCTTGACAATCTGGAATTAATTTAAAAACTCCGAGATCTTGAAGTGTGGAAATTTCGAAAATCCAAAAAGTAAAAATCTAGAAGTTCAGTAATTTGGTATTTTGGCAATAAGGAATTAATTAAAAAATTCCGAGATTTTGTAGTGCGGAAATTTTGAAATTTACAAGTCTGTAAGTAAGATGGAAATTTAGAAATTCAGAAGTCTATAAGTAAATTGAAAATTAAAAAATTCCAAATAGTAAAAAGTTAGTTATTCGGTAGTTCGGCAATTGCGAGTTAATGTAAAAATTCCGGGATCTTGAATTACGGAAATTTCGAAAATCTAAAAAGTAAAAATTTAGAAATTCAGTAATTTGGTATTTTGGCAATAAGGAATTAATTAAAAAATTCCGAGATATTGAAGTGCGGAAATTTTGAAATTTACAAGTCTGTAAGTAAGTTGGAAATTTAGAAATTCAGAAGTCTATAAGTAAATTGAAAATTAAAAAATTCCAAATAGTAAAAAGTTAGTTATTCGGTAGTTCGGCAATTGCGAGTTAATGTAAAAATTCCGGGATCTTGAATTAGGGAAATTTGCAAATATAAAAATTTAGAAAATTAGGAACCTCGAATCGACTGCTAATCGAAGCCCGCGAATACCGTCGATACCGAATAATAATCGTGATCGCATTTGTTCATACCCACGATAACCTAATAGAATCTCCACGAAAGCACGAAACCGATAAACATTCCGTTCCCATCCAACAATTTAATACACGAAGTAATATCTGGCGGTGGCGTGTAATTTCTGTATCTGTACTGAACAGTGCCGGTTGAAAAGCGACTGAATTAAAAAGTGCCGGCCAGTATGGCTCGTTATACTGTCCACTTTCCGTGTGCTGCATTTAATTGCTCTTATCTGTTGTCGAGTATCGTTACGAGCGGCAGCAAATCCTCGGTTTATACGATTGCCACGTTCGTACGGTCGATAAGGTTTCTTGTGGCAAGAGGAGTCGTTGGTGTGAGTATAAACGAGAAGAGAAACAGAGAAAGGAGCGTGGTCGGGGGATGGTGAAATAACAGATTGCAGTTGTGGCACGAGCGAGCAGCCTGGGCACAGCTCGGAGCTCGTAAGGAGAAGGCAGGTGCCACATTTTTTTTTTTTTTCTCTCGAACGCCTGCTTCACCACCGAGAAGGAGGCTGTCTCGGTGTGCAGAGGCTCCCAAACGCTTCTGTAATCGTGCTCGAAAAGAGAAAAGTTCGCCGGGGCGAGAGGGAGAGAATATAAAAAAAAAAAATATGCTGTCCGAAACGTACGGTAATTAATATCCGACAAGAAAGTTTTATTCGCTGAGATCAAATAAATCTAACACTCTTATCGTTCGTCGAGGAACAGGGGAACGTATTGTAACGAAAGGAACGTCTAAACATTTGTCGATTGGATTACGGTAGCGAAAAGAACTGGCGGATTAATATTTTTATTTGATCCTTTGAAGCGCGAACAGTTTGACAGGATTTCGTAAAATAACAGTTGTAACGCGATAATGGTAATATTATTCTAACAGTTGTTCTAGGTCAATCTGAAGCGTACAGTTTGGTGAAAATTACTGTAACCGTTTGTTGATTTGTGTAATACAAAATGAGCGGTTGACACTTATGTTCAACAATGATTAATCTGAAAACAGCGAGTCTGACATGGTTAACACTAAACCTATAATGCAGCTTTATCTTAAAAATGTAGTTGAAAAATGAATAAACGAACGGTGAAATACGAATTAATGTACACATGAATTTCTTATCTTGGTGGAAATCGACATGAATTTCAAAAAACCCACGTTAACATAGTTCCTAACTTAAAATTACAAACTTGTTAAATGGTCATTTTGACCGCTTTGGTAGGTTTGGTGTTAAATTACATAAGGGAATGATAAAATAATATTTTATAGTAATTTAAAGCACAAATTTTTCTGAAAATGACAAACTTTTTAATATTTTAAACAGAACAGCAACGACTAGGTACTTAAGTTACTGTGAACTAAATCTAGAGATAATAAGATGATTCTTTAAGAACCAAGTTCTTATTAAAAACATTTACATATATGGTAATTTTCGGCAAACTGAACTCTCAAATTTATACAGCACAAGTGTTTTTTTGACTACACTTTCATGTCATAAATCTCTGTCCAACGTTTTTTATCTTTGATAGAGAAAACAAGAAATTGCTACAGTTTTGTTAGCTGTTGCGTATCAAACATTCACGACACATAGAACGTGTAAGATACAGATCGAAATATATTTCTATCTTCATAATTTGTTGGTTATGACGATCGAAGAGTGCTATTAGTTTTCGCGATTTTTATATGAATTATATACGTACCAGAGATCCGTGTATGGGAGATGTATGTGGCAGCGTGCGAAAAAACAGTGCAAATGTAATTTGTACTCTACAAAATAGCGTGCATAAATGTAAAAGTGGGAAAACGGTACTTGCTGGGTCTATCGTTGCAAAGAAAATAGTATGCATCGTAAATTATTCAAGAAACTTCTCGTATTACATGAACATCGAACGAAGTACGTTGTAAGTACGTATGTACATATGTACATATCTAACGAGAGCTGTACAGGTTCAAACATTCGAATAATCTGGCTCACTTCGAATAGAAATTTAAAATTCGGATACCTTTGGATTAATACGGATGATAGAATTCAAGGGAGTCCTGAGACTCCGTAAATACTCCATAAATACAAATGATGATGTTTGCAGATCCGAATACATATTCGAATTATCTGAATTATTCAAACTAGGAACGTAGGCATCCAGAGATCCGAAGATGTGTAAGCGTCTAAGAGATGTAGGGATCCATGAATATATCTGGAAATATATCCTATAATAATTAGGAAAGTAGGATGATAGAGGACTGTAGGAACCTAGGTACTTATGTAGGCATCCCAATATGTATAAGGGAATATAGGGATCTGTGAATAGAATCTGCAAATATATTATCTAGGAACTAGTGAGCTAGGAGGGAAGAAGACTCTAGGAACCTGTGGATGGAGGAATCCGAAGATGTATAAGGGTCTAAGACATATAGGGATATGTGAATATATCTGCAAGTATATTATCTAGGTACTAGTGAGCTAGGAGGAAAGAAGACTCTGGGAACCTGTGGATGGAGGAATCCGAAGATGTATAAGGGTCTAAGACATATAGGGATATGTGAATATATCTGCAAGTATATTGTATAGGAACTAGGGAACTATAATAGAGGACCCTAGGAAATTAGGTATGTTAGCTATCAGGGTGTATAGAAATTTGTAGAAATATAAATTTGAAGAAATGGAGATTCAAGAATTGAATGATATAAGGATATCGTGATATAGAGACAAAAGACTAGTGATTTAACATTATTTCTACCACGATTTTGTGTATACCTATTTCAACCAAAAGGTCTCTTTTGACGCCTTTTGATTACAAATCATTGCCGAAACTGGTTGGGATTTCAAATTATGAGTTAAACGTAGATAATTTTAGGAATATATTTATTGATACACTGATGCGTATTTATTGGAGATTATTTAATTCATCAAGCTACAAAATATTAGGGTCACACGAGTTTCTACCTTTTTGTAATATGACAAAAAATGGGATATCGAGATAGAGAAGGTTGATACAGCTGAGCAATTAATGCAACGAATTAACTTCGGACTATAAATATTGTGTATGAATGTCTGTCAAAAAAGGAAAAAACCTATGAGACACTCTAATATACAATCAATGCAGTGGTGTACACTAAAATGCAACAAGGGAAATTAGGTGGAGAAAAATGATATCGCTGAATTAATTTAACAACCATTGTATGAAAAGTAAAAAAA
Source organism: Coelioxys conoideus (assembly GCA_947623535.1). Lineage (NCBI taxonomy): Eukaryota > Metazoa > Arthropoda > Insecta > Hymenoptera > Megachilidae > Coelioxys > Coelioxys conoideus. The sequence continues at coordinate 17,706,090 of OX392453.1, read as the reverse complement.
TTAATTGTGGAGAAACGATTCAACATAGAGAATAATTTTATGTTAAAATTTGTAAGGTGTCTTTTGACACCTCTTGGTAGAAATAGTGTTAAGGACATACGTAACTGGGGATGTCTCTAGGAATCAAGAGTGTAAGGACTTAGGGGTTTAGAGATTCGATCTACGATTTAGATGTAATTTACAGATTTAAGATCTAAGAATCTAGGAATAACAAAATACTATCGTAGACCCTCACGAATATTCGAGGATACAGAGATCTAGGAATTTAACCCTTCGCGCTCGAAAGCATTTTTATTTTTTTCGCAACTTTCAAGTCGAAAAATTTGATGAACTACTTTGAACTTATTATGTCTTACGTATTAACCACCGATATTGTCTGTTCCCGCCAGTTTCTGTACAACACCATAAATTCAGTCGAATATTATTTATTTAAAATTGTTGCATTAAATCAAATGTCGTGTCGCTGCTCGAGCCCAAAGGTTTAAGGATACTGGGGAATTTCCTGCAATACAGATTATTCGAATTTTACATTTGTTGGAATATGCGATTAATTAAAATAACTCAGATTATTTCGTTATAAGAAGATTTCATGTTTACGAGTCCGAAGAAAGTCTTTAATCGTTTTTTTCTCTAACACGAAATGAATAAAAAAACTTTCTCTTGTTTAATAACAATCTCTCATCGTCATGATTCATTGTTTGCACGTACGAAAAGATTATAATAACACTGTACAACAGAGAAAAACGGTTTTCAAATTCGTATTCGGTTCACAAAAATCTATTAAGAATTTCATAATGGCGGTCGAGATAAATCGAAAACGGCAAAATTTGTTGTACAGTGTAATCCGACAACGTTTGAATTTCAGCAAATGATCCGAGTTAAAGATCCGTATTCCAGCTGTATTCGGATATTCGCGTACCGATTGCAGGCATAATCGATAAGTTTCGTGTCGACGATATCGGTCGAAAATCCAAGGGGACGAATGAGTTCCACTGACGATAATCTTGGAGGATTTTTGCTCGGACACGTTCGGCACGAGTTCGAAACTCTCTTGTACCCGGTCGCGTTCACTCGCGTGCGGCCAATTATGCACCTCGTTATGCCGGTATTACGCGTGATCTCTCTTTCGATCGAGAAATTGCTTCCAAGGGTTAATAACCCTTCGTGAAGTTTGTGTAAGCGATTACACGAAATTTTTTTTCCAAGACAAATGGACTATTAGCACGTAAGGACAGGCTCGTTTTCGGTACTCTCCGCGGCCGGAACGTAATGAGACGAATAACTTTTGAAAATGTTTCGTTCGTACATGATGCACGCGTGCGACGATACGTTTCGCTCAGCGCGATCCCCGGATTCACGATCGTTTCATGAACGACGGTTAACGATTTTGTCGTCGAACGAGAATTTAATTATGTCCCCAGACCGTGATTAAATTATTTGACGACCGTTTTTATTCGCAATACAAGGTAACGCGACGCGCAAAGCAAAGTTCCTTATCGCAAAAGGTGTTCGACCGGCAACGATCAATGGAACGACAGAATACTCTTTGCCGGGCTGTAATTACGTTTGATTTGCGACAGCTTTATCATGCGGGATCCAAAAAATATACGAGAAAGCGTTAAATACTCACCGTTTCTTCGGTCCGGTGGCCACCGATGGCTCCACCACGAGCGTAGATTCGAGATAGGTGTATCCTGCAACAGAAATAAAACAGAAAACTGTTTTTAACCGGTAATCGTAGATACAAAAGATTCATTATCGTTATAAATGGGGGAGAATATGATAATCGCGTAAAGGTTCTTAACCTTTCCAAAGTCTCGAGGCACTTTTACGAGACACGAAGAAAACGATATCATTCGGTCATTTAGCTTACAAAGCTGGTAATAAAAATATGGATAAACGGAATTTTAACAAATTATCGAGAAAAAGTGCATAATTGATATCTATCTTATTGTAACAATAGGTAGTAGATAAAAAGATAGGTCAATACAAAAAGATGCTGAAGTGAAAATTACTCAAAATAATGGGGGATGAATTGAACGAATGGATATATGTAAGTGTGTAACCTTTACGTTTGTGTACATCTTTATAAATTTGTATAAATTTATTTTTCATAGATTTACAATCTATTTATACGAAACAGAAAATGTAAGGACAGAAGTAAACAATTCTATACATACATATACATTTTTTTTTTATTTCTTGAAATATCACGCTATGTCGTCTATATGGCGGTATTCAATCACTTTGGAATATTTCGTTCGAATAAGGCATTCGTTCGTTAACAGTTAAAAATGCAAGATTAATGGAATGATAAATAAATGATAGATGATAAATAGATACCCGTGAAGTAGGATTTTGACACTGATCTACAGTGAGATCTGTAATAAAGAGACACGATCAAGTATACACTTATTAAAGGCATACTTACATCAAAATTTAAAATAAAGTTAAAAAATGAATAGATAAAAACTTCGGCGTCACCTAATATGTATAACCACTCATTATCTCAATAAAACTCGTCAGACATTTTGACAAAAGGGCGGTAACAAAATTTTACAATATAAAATGTCCAACCCGAAACTGGTCATTTTTACCGATTGGTAGTTCTATTTATTGTTAAAATAGATTTTCCCGAAAACAAAGCCTTCCATGAAAAATTTTTATCCTACATTTTCGACTTATTTTTTCGTGCAGAATCACCCCCTGTTCGCTCGTACCACCAGTTACCGTACACCCTGCATAAGATTAATTTAGAAAAATATATTTGCAAAATTTCGTATTAACCTCTTAGGCACTACGCGCCACTATAGTGGCTTTCGCGGATATCATCTGAATTGTATTATTAATTATTAGAATAAATTGTTAAAGTTAAAATGCGCGTATCGTATCTTTAAGAAAAATTATAATTTAATCATCAAACACTTCATTCCAATGTACTCGTGCAAAGAACAGCATTATCCGTCACACATTGCAGTGCCGTATTATTTACGCGTAATTCGCGTTGAACTAAGAGATTAATTGATAACATATATATATATAATAATATTTTCAATGAATATGTAAAATATAAATAAATTATAACAATTAATAACAATTTTTTATTTTACTATTCCGGGACAAAATTCAGCCGTTAAACGTGTTCCAAAGGAAATATTAGGGGGACCGGAAAGTAATGTCGTTTCAGCGAATGCCGTTATTCTTGTTTTCAGATATTTTGCTCAAAAGTCAATTGAATTTTATGAATTCAGCATAGAAAATTTTTACAATACATGGCAAAAGGTGGTTGATAACAAGGCTGATATCATTGATTAAAAATAAAAATGTACTAAAAATTTATCTGTTTGACTTTACTGCAAAAGAACGACATTACTTTCCGGTCCCCCTAATATTTCATATTTCAAGATAAAAAGGAGAGAGTCAAAAGGTATGAAACTTAACGGAGAGAACAACGCAATCAAGCCGATTGTATTGCCGGAATATTCTCATAGTATCAGGACAGCAAAAAGGATTGGTTCATTGGGTCAGTACGGGCAACCTGTTTGACGCCGCGGTTTATCCGAACTTTGACCCTGGTCCAACCGATGGGAGATTTTCCCATGGAAAAATAAATGGACACCGGTTTCAACCTGAGACACGGAACCTGACAGTTGTTTCCGGGTTTCCGTTTTGCTCGTGTAACGGTGCAAAAATCGATGCACCAGTCTAAAACTATCGCGCACCCGACACATATTCTAATCAGGATCAAGAGGTTATGTGAACGCGTTCGTAGTCGTAGTCCTGTTGGCTGACGAATTTCTCGACTACGTTCCGAGGGTCAGAACACGTATGGGCATATGTATACATGGATGTACGTGTACACTTCTACACAAGCATTTCCTTTCCTAGGCGCCAGGTGTCTTCTGCCAGTTAGACTCATCTAATTTTCCCTAACCAGTTCCTCTATAAGCATCCTGTAAAAAAAATCTACGAAACCATCCTTTGTCGGGCCAATGAAATGACCGTTTTACGTTCATCGTGCACGATCATGAAAATATCGTCGGAGATATGCATCGCTCTTTTTCATTGCGTTCAAATTGAACGTCAATTGTGCCCGTAATTATGAAAGTGGTCTAAGTCAAAATTACAAAAAAACGAGTTTATCAGTTATTTCATACCACATTACTTTAAACTAAATGAATTCAATGCAATTTTTACGATATCGTCAAAAATGAACCATTAGATAGTGGTTGTTGCTTCGACATTATATGGAATTCATTTAGTGTTAATTACGAAAGTGGCCTAAGTCAAAATTACAAAAAAAGCGAGTTTATCAGTTATTTCATACCACATTACTTTAAACTAAATGAATTCAATGCAATTTTTACGATATCGTCAAAAATGAACCATTAGATAGTGGTTGTTGCTTCGACATTATATAGAATTCATTTAGTGTTAATTATGAAAGTGGCCTAAGTCAAAATTACAAAAAAAGCGAGTTTATCAGTTATTTCATACCACATTACTTTAAACTAAATGAATTCAATGCAATTTTTACGATATCGTCAAAAATGAACCATTAGATAGTGGTTGTTGCTTCGACATTATATGGAATTCATTTAGTGTTAATTATGAAAGTGGCCTAAGTCAAAATTACAAAAAAAGCGAGTTTATCAGTTATTTCACACCACATTACTTTAAACTAAATTAATTCAATGCAATTTTTACGATATCGTCAAACATGAACCATTAGATAGTGGTTGTTGCTTCGACATTATATGGAATTCATTTAGTGTTAATTATGAAAGTAGTCTAAAAAAAAAATTCAAGAAAATTGAGTTTATCGGACCAAAGATGTAAGGAAATATTAAAGTACTTCCATTATGCGCCACAACTAAACCCTCAAGTTCTTCAGGAACATTTTAAGAACCTCGAAACTCACGATGCAAGGCCAAAATGATAAAAATGCATTACTTTTTACAAATAATTAATAGATGTTCATGAATTATTTCATTGAAATTATTGTTTCTGAGACTCGTAGTTTTTTATTGCTGTAAGTCATCTATAGGTGATTCAGTTAATTTTGAAAATCAATTCAAAGTCAATTCAAACTTTAAAAACAACAGACTCACAGCATACAATAGAATCACACAAAATTTCATGTTCATAATAAAGTTTCATTAATCGAGACTAGTAGAATTCTGTTTTAAAATGATGCGTGATATAAAAATATTTTTTAATGCATTCAAATGCAATCCATTAAATATCTCGAAACAAGAAATGTGTAACTTAGATCACTTTCATTATGGGCACAATTATTTAGAAGCTATTTAAGATACATATGTAATAAAATTATTTGTAAGTATAAACGTGAAATGAATTATTTCTAACATCAATCTTTGAGACGATGTAATTACGTTTTTATCGTAACCTCTGACATGTAACCCACTATTTGAGAATCCATCATGGCATTCACAATGTGTTAGCAATTTTGAAGTTCATCAACAAATATAAAAAAAAAATCATTGGAACGCTAATAATTTTCAACGAAAAATTTCAAATAAAAGGGGTATATCCAAGATAAGTCGAATCATTTTTTATTCGAACGGCGATATTGGGTCGAGTCATAAGTAACTTCCGATGCAGCTAAGTAGAATCAATTATTCGTATCTACCCGCTATGAGTTACTGGGACGACGAATTTTTTTTTCACTGTATAGATAAAGATTCAGTTAATCCATTGTCAACTGTTTCGTGTGGTGCACGTTACATTAAACTGTTTTTCTTAATCTCTGAAATGGAGAGTCAAAAAGTGCATATCCGTCGTGTAACGCTCTGGGAATTTAAGCAAGGCAATAGTCCTAAGGCAACAGCGGAGAAAATATGCAATGTATATGGTGAAGGGCTAATAACTGGTCAGGCAGTTAGAAATTGGTTAGTAAAACTTCGATCTGGAGATACAAGTTTATCTGACATCGTGTCTCTACCCGAAAAATGGCGAAACATTGTTGATAATAATGGAGCATATTCGGTTTAGATAAAATCCTTTTCGCACAGTAAGGAAAACAGTTGAATTTTACTAAAAAAAAAAAAAACGCCACGAACTATTTCCCAGACCCAATATAATATTGGGTTGGAAAGAAAGTTCATAGCGTTTTCCTGTATGTAGCGCTAAAAGCAACATCAGTTCGATGTAGGAGTAAAACCAAAGACTCATGCACACGTACTGAAAGGTTATGTTTCGACGTGATTTTCTGAAAGAATGGAATCTTCAAGCTATCACAGAAATGACAAAATGTAATAGATTAACACTGGATTTACGGACGTTTAATGACCACTTATGTCTAAATTAAAAATGAACTATAAAAATAAGGAAATAATGGATGATACATCTATCAGTTTAGGTTAACGTGCACATTGACACAAGCTTCTTAATAATTTTCGGAATGCAAAATAAAAAATCTAAGATCCGTCATTTTGACGGGTTCCATAAATCTAGTGTTAAAGTGGCAAATACATTGTAGAATAATATTATGTATAAGGATATAAATTTTGCCATCAAGTTTTGCTTAGAAAATGGTACGAACTTTCTTTCCTACCCAATAAATTAATATAATTTCGTTATTAAATGAGAGCGAAATCTTATAAAAAAAAAAACGGAAATTACTTATGACTCGACCTAATGCATTCCCAGTAACGTAATTCATCCGGATGAAAATCGACAGCATAATGATGCGTACACCGAATCGTTATCGCGAAACGTTTATTTTCGAGCGAGTTTAGAAGTCGTTGGACGAGAGGGTGGCTCTCGTGCGAATTAGTTACAGTCTGTTTACGAACGAGGTACACCGTACAGGCATTTCGATGATCCACGACGACCATATATCGATAATGATCTCGGCGCTTCGCGTTTTCGTACACGCGGCATGGTACTTTTTTTCCTCTCCGTAAGAGCGGAGCCCTGTTCAGAAAAACCGGGTAGATCTCTCTATCGAGCAACATACAATAGCGTGTGGCGGAATTGTTCGCGAGGAGTCTATTAAATGCAGCAGAGAATGCTCGGTACAATGAGGGTATATAATATAACCTACCTGGCGGACTAGCTTGGGAATTCGAATGAATTAAAAATGCTTGTATTAAACGCAAAACTTGGGAAGAGGCAAGAGGACAGAGGCGTTCATGGTTATCTCCCGTGTTGGCCACTTGAACAGCGAAACGGCCGCGATGAAAGGAAAGAGAAGATAACCGAGGGAAATGAAAAAAAAAAAAAAAAAAAAGAAAAGGAGGAAGTGACGCGTAAATGGCTACTTAGTATGGTCCCGTGTCGAGTCTCCCCTCGGATCCTAACCCCGTACACGAGCAATAATATTCGTAAGTGTTTCTATGCACGAGTACTCGAGCACCAACAGGTTTCATGCGAATGCCAATTCGCGACGAGGTGAGAAAGAGCGACAGAGAGACCGGAGTAGGGGATGCTGAGCTTTCACGAGCTTTTAATTTGATTCTAATGCCGCGTCAAATTCGACGTGTACCTTTATGCTCGATTTCACGTGTTTGCCGTTTAAGGGGCCATTAACATGCGACCAGACTCTCCATATACAGTGAAGGTATACAGGTTGCAATAACAATTGATACATTTTATAGCGACGCGAGTGAATGGATTCGTATTAATGTAACGTTTCTATCTGGGTACATTAATATTATATTAGGGGCATGCAAAGTGTTCTGTACGAGCTTCTGCCTTATTTTCGTGTTGCTGGTTTACGAAAGGAGGGGCGCAGGTCCGAAAAATAAATTCATCACGAAATTGGCTCTTTTGCAATTTATTTTTTTTGGGCGTCTGTCGGAACGAAGTATTCACAGCGACAATATTTATACGAACCAAGAAAGTTTAAAATTGTATGCGTATTTAATCATATGTTATTTATTTTAATTATTTAAATTGCATATATAAATAAAATATTATTAATATATATATATATATTAAATATTTATATACATAGTTGATTATTATTTAATTATATATATTTAATGATACTTGATAATATAGATTATAATTGGATATGAACTTTAAGTATGAGCTATATTTTAGTAAGATTTATTGCGTTCAAACGGCGAGTGCATCACGAGTTAGACTCGACAAAGTATGGCAAGGGCTAATTACTAGATAAAATATATTTATATATACATATTTCATGGATTTCGATACATGCCATGGAGAGCTTTCCTCGTGTACGAAATACAACTTTAAACCGAACACGTTACACGTGTATCTTACTACCGATTAACCCCTAACGAACGAGCGCAGCTTTCTAGAATAATGTTCAGTAGATCGATGGGATTTTAACAAATTAATTGCTTTATTACTATAGCAAGAAAAAGTGCGTAATTAACATCGATCTTATTGATTTTTACGGAAATTTTCAGCAATAATAGTATATAAACAGATATGCCTATACAAAAAAAAAAACTGGAGTGATTATTACAGAAAAATAATGGGGGTTGAAATAAACGATATATGTATGTAACGTATGATTTGTATACATTTATAAATATACATTATATATTGTCCTGTTTTCGATCTCTTGAAATGTCTCGATTTGTTTGGAACATTTATAATGCCGCGAATACGGCGACATGCGTCCAGGGTTAAATTACAATAGATAGTGGTTCAAAAATACGTGGTTCGTAACGTGTTCGGTAGCGTAAACCCGATAATTTGAACGTCGAGGTGTCGATATCGCGTTATCGTTCGAGGGTGAAAGAAATAAAACCGCGGCCGGCGTGTTCGTTAAAAACGGAACACCCGTTACACGGCTAAAATATACTGGCATCTCGCATGGGGCGCGCTGCTAAGAAATGCAGAAACAGCAGTTGCTATGCTAGGTGGTACTCCCTACGAACACACGCGCGGCGTTTACACGCTCCGAGCCTCTTCTCCTTCTTTCTAAGCACCGGTGAAATTCGTGCATAAAACAGAGACGGACACACTCGACAACCACCGGTGTACGTACACGCGAGAGGGTACGCGGCTTTTTACCCGGTCACACACAGATTTTCGGGGGTTCGTTGTCCATGTGTTGCCCTCGATGTGCCACGGTGTTGGTGCAACGCGCGCACGAGGGAGTAGTCCAAGGGAGAGAGAGAACGAGAGGAAGAGAGAAAGCCGCAACTAGAAGAAAAAAAAGATGGGGAATAAAGTGAATGAGAGGAAGCGAAATAGCGGTAGTACGGAGGGGTGTGGCAGTGGTGGTATTAGAAGGGAGCAGCAAAAGAAGGGAGTTGAAACGAGACAGCGTACGAGGGACGACAAAGAGAAAGAGCGAACAGGATGGAAAAGGGAAACCGAGAGAGAGAGAAAGAGAGAGAGAGGGATAAAAATGGGAACGTTGGTAAGTGACAGAAAGAAGCGTGACAAGGAGAGAAAGATGTTTGAGCTAAGCATAGCGAGCAGAGGGTCTAGAGAAGAAGCGGGTTTGCGGATCGAGTCGGTGTATGTGGGCAAGAGAGTAGGTTAGCAGGCTCTCCCGAGGGAGAAGGTAATAGTAGATTGTCCTGTTGAACGAGCAGGATGGCAAGTGCCTTTATAGTGGGTCAGTACTAGCCGGCACCCGGCTAGCAAGCCTTCAAGGTCTCTTAGTGCTCCTACCTCCCTCCCTCCCTCCCATATCCCTCCCTCCTCCCTTTAACGTCCCGCCATCTACCCTCCTGTTACCTACAACGAAAACTGCCAGGTAGGTGAGCCACCACGAGAGAGAGAGCGAGCTTAGGAGAGCTATCCGGAGGTCGTCGCAGCAACCCACCTAATATATATTCATTCTCTTTCTCTCTCTTCCTACGACTCCCGTATATATACCCTACCTTTTCATTCAGCTACGTCTCTTTGTCCCTCTTTCTTGATACGTTTTACCGGTTCCTAACTCAAAATCTCGTCAATTTTTGCTTGACGGTAAAACGGTCGAACGGTTCACCGGCACGTTTAGATAGTTCTTGAATTTTTCGCGGCGATAGGACTCGACGTTATCACGGTGAGGATTTCACCCGTTAACTGACAAATTTTTATTTAGACGGTACAGCACGGGTCGTCGTTTCATGTAGCAAATACAATGCGGTGCATAACTATAGTACGAACTTTTTTAGCAGATTCGGACTTTGATATGAAATCAAACAAATGATTACGCATATTAATCCTTCGTCTTGATGAGAATCAGCATAGATTGCAAGAAAATCGTCTGATATTTGATGTACTCCAAAGCAAAGTTCAGCAATCCAAACGAACTAGAGTAATAAATATACTAAACTATAATATGTTAGCCGCTGCAGACCTTTTATTAGTCCATTACCACATCGGTTTTAAAAAATTATATATATTCAGGGGGTCATTATAGAGACACCCTATATGCAACTATAATTCGAAGTATTTAATAAACGATACAAGATAGAATGTGCAAAATTGAAAAAAACAATCAGTAGCGAAAATTATGTTTTATTGTGCCATGACAGAAATTCGTAACAGAAAACGAATAAACGCCGTTTAATTAAGATCAAACATTCCTGATTACAGTTTAAAATTTTCACGATACGCATTGTGAGACGATATTAAACGATATTAAGACAACAACGGTGTCTCGTTATGGGAATCAGTATTAATTATCTTCTTCTTCCACGAAGCGCTTGTAAACAAGAAACATCTTTATTAACCCATTTGCTACCACGATCCCCAAATGGGGATTTCAATATTATACAGGGTGTCCCAAAAGTGTTGAAGTAGCCGGAAATGGGAGGTAGGTGGGGTCATTCTGAACAACTTTTTCATTTACAAAAATATCGTATGGGGCTTCATTTTTAAATTATTAACGGAAAACACCGACCAATCGGAGCGCGAGAATCGCGCGCGCTCGGAGACAGAAGTGTAGACCCGAGTTATAATTGGCCGTGGCGCGCAATTCTCGCGTTCTGATTGGTAGGTGTTTTTCGTTAGTAATTTAAAAATAAAGCTACATACGACATTTTTGTAAATGAAAAAGTTGTTCAGAATGACCCCACCTACCTACCATTTCCGACTCCTTCAACACTTTTGGAACACCCTGTATATAAATGTATATATTCTTTCCTTGTTACTTGCGATAGGATTACATCAAATGAAATGTGTATTCGGCTTACATTACAGTTTTCAAAATTATTCTCTGCCTCGATGTCGCTTAATCCATACAAATGTGCGACATGAAAATTTACAACTCATACGGTAAAATGAAAATTTGGCAGTTAACGGGTTAAAGTAGGCACGAAACTTGTTCAAATTCACTGAGAAACAACGTTTTTGCATACTTCGGGAGTATTCTAACAAATTCTTTCGTAATAAGAAAATATGAAACACGTGACGTTACAATAAAATTGTTACGAGTATTTAAGTTCAAATAATTTGAATATCGTGATTTTTTAGTTAACACTAGGTTTACGGGACCCGTAAAAATGGCGGATCTTAGGTGTCTCATTTTCAATTGCGAATTATTAAAAAGCTTATGTCGACATGAATGTTAACAATCATCGAGATAAAGAACCTATCTATAAACTGAGACATGTATTATCCATTATTTACTTCTTTTCATGCCTCATTTTCAATTTAGACGTAAGTGGTCATTGACCTTCCGTAAATCTAGTGTTAATAGAAAATAAGAACGAAGGTAAATTTTTGTAACTGACATCGCTGATCGTGGCGGTTTCATAATCGCTCGCCGAATTTCGCATTATAAGAATAATCTCGAACGGGTTTATCGGTTATCAACGTTTATTTATAACGTTGCGCGTTATTAATAAAAGGCCCACAACTTCGATATCCGATAGCTTCACCGACCAAGGTAACGTAAACTTTACATCCCAGTCGCTGGTGCAGCGTTTTTCGTTATCTCGCTACTTGATACGTGCTCCGAAACGGTTCTTCGATGCACCAGCCAACGTATCACCGACCATAAGTGCTAGAACAATTCCATTTTTTCTCGATTATGTAACCCTCCTGTCTACCTTTTTCGTTATAAACCGGATAAAACCGAGATGAAAATCGTGTTTTCGTAACTCTTTCGAATATTCCTTTTTAACCTTTTCACCGAATCGTTGTTCAAACGATCGTTTCTCTTTTGCATATGTAAATCGCGGCCATCTTCTTTTCGCATTACTAATATCGGAATAAATGTACCCGCCTCGTCTCTCATTGTAATTATTATCATAATATTTCCTTACGAGGACATCTCTTGACACGTATAATCCGTAATCCGTAAAGCGTTTGAATTTCATTTTTTACTTTTTGATAGGACTTTTATATTGAAAGACACATTTTTAACGAAGAAATCATGGAATTCTCGACCGAGGAATAGAAAGCTATAGCGATCAATTTTGGCCGAGAATTCAAATCGATAAATCTCAATTTTTTCTAACAAAATTATGGGTATGGTGCATAGTGATGAGATCATGGTTAAATATTAAGGTTCTCCCGTTTTAAGATCATATATCCAACAAATGCTTCTTTAATACAGACTCTGTTCAAATTATGATTCTTAATGCAAGCTATACCTCAATTTTGCTAACTTTTGGCAAATTTTGTTAGTATTCAACAATAAACCTACAGGCCGTATAATGCACGTATAATATGAAATTAAAAATGAAGTTGAGGAACAAATAAACGAACCATAAAATAGAAATTAATGTACACGTTAATTCTTTATTTTGATGAAAATCAACGCGAATTTCGAAAGAAGTCACCTGACATACTTTGTAACTTAAAATTTAAGACTTGTTAAATGGTCATTTTGATTGCTTCGGTAGGTTTACTGTTAATTGTCATTAATACTTCATTCTTTGCATATATCTGACAGTATACTATGAAAGTCTTGCGTAAATTAATAACAAGATAATCCTGTATTTCATACTTCCTATTTATATGATACTTCATATAATAAATTAATGAACAAATGACTAACGTAATTACTAACAAAAGTTCATGTGTCTCTGTTTATGCAACACGTACAATGTTGCAGCACCGTAGAATTACATCGGCACGATATAAACAACATTATTTATATAGTTATATAATTATATTCATATAGCTGTACATCGAAGTATAATTGTTCATATTATACAATGTGTATAAAGGTTTATACGAGACATCGATATCACGTTTGCACAAATAAATCGTTCATCAGAAAATATCTGTCTCTGCTTATTTTCTTACATCGGTCGCTCGAGTTCAGGAAAGTACTCATTTTTTAAATAAAATGCAAATTATGCAACGAACGATCAAAGGGAGAAAATCGAGCGTGCTCCGGTTAGAAACGAAAGTTTAAAATTCTTTCACGACCAATCCCGATATCTACGACATTGTACTTTTATATTCAAACTGTTGGCAAATACGTCGGAAACGAAATCGCGGGGATCGTCGTTACGTCGATTTTCGTACGAGTTCCCGAGAGCAGGACAAATGTAGCTGTAATGGTCAAGAAATATTGTTACAACGATAAGGCGAGCCTTACAGGATGACATAACAGCGAAGAGTTTCTTGCGCTTGTGAAACGGGAAGGGAGAGAGGGCAGAAGAGGGAAGATAGGTAGAGATAAAGAGGGGTATAGAGCGAAGGAGAGAGTAAGAGAAAGAGAGGGAGAGAGAGAAGGAGAGAAAGAGAAGGAGAGAGAGAGCACCGGCTCCACGGGGAAGTAATAAAATATTTGGGTAGCGCTGAGCGGGAATGGGAATGGGAATGAGAACAGGTTCCTGTTGCGCATTCCAGGCCAATGCTGAATACCGATGCCTTGGACACGGCGGTTGCCACGGCTAGGTACATAAATTACTATTGAGTTACAACTCGCTAGTTCAGTCCCACGGAAATCGTTTTTTGAATCGTGTGTCACGGGTCAAAATTGCACGAATCCACGGACGAACTTACTACACGCACGATCGATCACCAATTAGCTGAATCCCGAGTAACGTTTACACCCTCGATCGAATATTAATCTATTGGGTTGTTTGGAAAGTAAGGTAAATGTATGTACAAGCAGTTGACCAGTTAAGAGAAATCGTCCACGATAATAATGGTAACCTTACTCTGTCAATAAATGGCGAGAATCGATACTCGGAGACGTTCTTTAAACGTTCAAAATTATGCACCGAGACCACTTTTTAAAAAAAAGTTATACAAATTTAAGGAATATATTTAAAAATTCGGCAAATGCTTCAGTAGTTGACCATCCTTGAAAACGAAGACTAGTAATATCCAGAATTTGACCAAAAAAAAATTATTGCTTTTTGAGGTTACGATAATAAAAACGATGTATTTATTATTTATAAAACGCTGCGAACATTTAAACAGTAAATAATTCCATATAGCTATTATTCACAGATACGTTAAGGAAATAGTATATTATTTACCTTATTGAATTCAGACGTTCGTTGTTAATAAATATACTTCGCTTCACATGCACTTGTTGGAAAATCACATCGACAGATACCGTGGCATCTGAAGCTTACTTTCATCGAAAGTCGACAACTTATAAAAACCTTATTTGTTTATGTTTTTGGAAAAAAAAATGGTCAACTACGTTAAATGGTACTTTTACCTTATAATGGTACTTTTACCTCAATATCGTTTTTTCCCAACAGGCTTGCTCGTGAAAAAGATCGATCGATTCAACGCAGTAGTTTGTAGTTGGTACCCAATCAAATATCGAAAGTGAAAAGCAGCATTTTCGAAATATTTTATATTTTTGAAAGTACTGTTCAAGCAAGGAAAAAAAGGATCCGATGAAAATCGTCGCTCATTTTCGTAAGAAAAGCGAAATTACTTTCTGAACAACCTAATATTTTGTGCTTGTCAATTTTTTTGGTCGATTCGATCAACCAACTATTTCCGATCGATAACAACAGCTACACTCTTGGACAAAATTAAGTGGACATTGCAGAAATGTAAAAAATGTTTTGTTTCATTACAATGTTGTAAATAAATTTTAAATTTAGAACGTGAGATAATTTTGTAGGTTTGAAAAAACATTTATTTAATGTATATAATTGTGCAATAAATTTTTGATTTATAGGCATTATTAGTTAATTAAATTTATCTTTTGTTATTTATGATACCTGTCCACTTAATTTTGTCCACGACTGTACATGCTACGTCATACGGTCGTTTCTCAAAAGCTGTAATTTATTAACACTAGATTTACGGACGTGTAATGATCATTTAATTTTGAATTAAAATTGAAGCAGAAATGAAAATGAATAAAGTACTATACGTAAATTGGCTCATACAATGATCATTTATCTTGACAAAAGTTAACATATATTTCATTAAAAGCTTCTTGATGGTTTTTGTGATTTAAACTAAGAAACGTGTCATGACTCATTTTGACTTGTTTCGTAAATCTGGTGTTAATCTAACTTAGCCTCGCGAACCGTATTTCGATTGTAACCACAAAATTCATGTATTCTTTACTTTATACGTTCGCTTATGTAAAATATATGTAGGTTAAACGATGCGAAATAACCTCAATAGAGGGTGATAATGGTTAAATAAAAGAAAAATATTCACAATCGATGAATGTATCTGTATCGAATTTCACCTATCGATTGCCAAATTGTGCGATTGTAATACAATTTTGTTTTTTTCTATTTTTATCCTTGTATCCGTAATCTACGATACAAGGATAAACCTACGTCGTAAACTTTTCCATTCCGGAATTCAACAGTCGCGATAAAATATTTTCCTATTTTTATCTTTATCACGTACCGCCATTACTAATCGATGATAGTCGTGTAAACATGTACCGAACTTCAAAGTTTCGTTCCAAAATTAAGCGGTTGCAATAAGATTTTGTTTTGTTTCTGCATCTTTTCTATAGTGTTGGTCGACGATACCCGATTGAATCTGTATTAAAAATCGTTCGGTTCCAAAATCAAGCAGTTGCCATACGACTTTCTCCTATTTTTGTTTTCCTTATCATACATGTGCTAATCGATAAAATGTAATGTTCTTATTCCGGTATTAAGCGGTTGTAATAACAATTTTTTCTTTTATCCTTGCCCCGTAACGTATTACGATATAGTACACGATAATAACAGTAAAGAGAGAACGAAAGGGAGAACGAGATAGAATGATTCGCAAAAACATTTGAACATTTTAAGTGTTCAATTTTCTCTACATTATTATCAGCGAGGAAAATTTGTATGTGTCTTCATTTACAAATCGGTCACAGTAACAACGATCCATATACACACACAATTAATCGATACGATAACCAATTAATAAAAAAATAGGCACAAAGTTTTTCATTTGTTTATATTCGTTCAACGTTTGACATAAATATGATCGGTTCCTTGACTACAGACCACAAATAAAAATAATTATAACAAATACACAACTAAAATTGTACATATTAATAGTCTGAGTATATTGTATGGTTTGAAAATATAAATCGATAAATACATAATGCTATATATCAATAGAAAATGTTTCTTGCATTAAAAAAAAGTAATTTCGGATATTTTTGATGCAGTAATCTGTCCTTTATTTCTAAGTATATATTATACATACATTATATAAGAATATGTATATATTCTTACATACATTATACATTATATATTAGCTATATATTTATAAGAATAAGTTATATATAAACTATATATTTAAAAGAATAAATCATCTATAAGATATATTTATAAGAACAAATTATAAAATCGAAAGAGTAGTTAGAACAAATAGCTTCAGTTGAAATATGCGAGAATCACAAGGAGATTCTAATTTTGCTTAGCACGTTCATCGTGGATTAAAGACCGTAGACATTCGCTAAGAGAATTAACCTTTGGGCAGGTTTACATCGGTTGAATAGCTAATCCTAGTACCCAAACGCGAGAAAGATAGTCTTTCTGCTATCTTGCTCGCTCGTGGGTAACTGACGTTAGCTGATCTAACGATTACAATGTAAACCTAACCTTATTCGGTAAGATGGTTTCCTGGAACCATTACCTCCTTTCAATGTCATCGAACAAACCTGCAAATATTTTCATCTCTGAATTCGAGGACTCGTGAATCTTTGAATTTGTGGAATCGTAAATTTGTAAATTTGAGGATTCGTAAACAATTTGACACTTTTAGAATTTCTACGATTACAAATTACAAAATTTGAACAATCTAAAGTTCCAAATTTGCGACTTCGGAAATTCGCACGCTCGAAAGTTTGGAAAATTTATAAACTTGAAAGCTTCCAATAACGAGATCACTATACTTTCAAAATTTGTAAATTTGACTCCTGAATTTGAAAATTTCTGAATTCGAGAGTATTAGACTAAAAATTTGCAAGTTTAAAGGTCCCCGAGTATCATAAATTGAAAAAAATCTCTAAATTCCTATATTCCTGAGTTTCTAAATTTCAAACTCAGAAACTAACCTCCTCAATTCGATTCGATTCCAGTCTTGCCGGAAGCGCAACAAAATATCCGACGAAACGAAAAGAAAAACGACAGTACGTATTAACCAAAAAGCAAGACTCACGTACGAGCAAAACAAAAAACCAAAGAAACAGCGACGGTTCTGTCGTCGTTGATGAAGACGTAGATAGATGTTAGATAATCTGCCATACGTGACTGGTTACCCTTTCTAATGGAGTATAATTAAGCGTACGATGCGCGATGGCCTCGTATTAATCTCAATTTCGTATCGGTATAAGAAAGCGGAAGCCTTACGACGAAACGGTCCGTGTCGTGAGCATTTCTTCCGAAGAAGAATCCGGCGACAATTCCTACCTCGTGCGTCCATTAACAGCACGTCCGATATTTCCTCGTTACCAAAACGAGAGAAACAACGATCGATATCTCACCGGGCAACGTTTTCGCGATAGATAACACGGGAAAAAGGCAGGAAAATATATGTCGGAAAAAGAGGCCGGAGACAGAAACAGTGCGTGTGCTCTCTGTCTCTTGTGTGTCGCGCTCGCGCGCGCATGTGTGGGTGTGTGCGCGTGAAAATTGTCGCACGTGGCGAGGAAATACATCGGAGATATCGGCAGAGCTTAACGCGACGCGGTAAATAAAATTGGAGCAGTTAGTCGGTCGGAGCTACGCTCGTTTTCGGCCTGGCAAAAGAGTAAAGCAAAAATTGCTTCAGACTCGGTTGGCCTTGTGGAGTATACATATCTCTCTCTCTCTCTTTCTCTCTCGTTCGTCCTCGGTTCCACCCTCTTTCTTCATCCCGTTTCGCCTCCTCGGTCGGTCTTTTTCCCGCCAAACTCACTCGTTTCTCGTCTCCTTGTCGCACACCCTTGTGCCGCGCTCTCAGCGTGAGACCGGCCACACAAAGAGAGCACCAGAAGCACAATGGATTACTTAGACGGGTAGGTTAGTTTGCCGAATGAAGCGAATGGGCCCACGCACGTTAAGATAGGTCCTGACTCGAGAGAATCCGTAGAAAGCGCGGCAAACCCGAAATTCTCGGCCCTAAACGGTTATTCCGCTGCGCGCTGTGGGCATGCGTGTACTATTTCGGGACGTATAGTGCCATTTCGAAATTCCTAGTCTCCTGTAACCTCGGATACCTGCGGCACCGCGACCGTCTATCGCCAAATACTCGGATTTCGAAATTCCTGTAATCGCGAACACGTGCATCCCTGAATCTACAGTAACGGACAAAAGTTTAACCCTTTGCGGTCCTATGTCGAGTGTGGCTCGACATGGCGCTTCTCTTTGATCGTAGAAATAATTCGGATAAATAGGTTGGTTCAATACGTTTTCATTTCTTTGCCACTTGTAACAAATTAGAAATATATTTGTTACGCAATCTGCATTATTAGAATACATTTTATTGTAAATCCACTTCTTTATCTATTTTGTAAATAAATTAAGGAGCTGTAGGTGAAAGAAATTAAGGACCGCAAAGGGTTAAGACTAAATGGAAAAAATAAATAATTGACTTACTGTTCATAAAAACTATAAATAGTGTTCTACTTTCGGTGTTAACTAATTAGACATTTATTTATACACTTATACAAAAAATTTCATTTTGATATTTTGCTCAGTAGCGAAGTTACAAAAAAAAGGAACGAAGTTTGTAAAATATTTCAAATCAAATCATCGTCTTAAACTTTTGTCCGCTACTGTACATGCTTCGAAATTTCTGCGTTTAATGTTTACGCTGATAGATACATTTCTAGATAGATCTCTATACGATACCCTATATTTCGCAATTCTTTTGTCGTTCCTATCCTTCCACATCCTTGTCTCTTCAC
This sequence comes from Coelioxys conoideus, assembly GCA_947623535.1. Taxonomy (NCBI): domain Eukaryota; kingdom Metazoa; phylum Arthropoda; class Insecta; order Hymenoptera; family Megachilidae; genus Coelioxys; species Coelioxys conoideus. Next base: position 17,686,853 of record OX392453.1, on the reverse strand, counting down.
ATTTCTACTAACAAATCCCTATATTTCGCAATTTCTATCGTTGTCGTCCTACATTTTTGTCTCTCCAGATTTCTACTTACAAATCCCTGTACTTCGCAATTTGTATCGTTCCTATCCTTCCACATCCTTGTTTCTTGAAATTTCTACAAACAAATCCCTATAGTTCGCAATTTCTATCATTCCTATCCTTCCACATCCTTATCCCTCCAGATTTCTACTTACAAATGTCTAGATTTCGGAATTTCTATCGTTCCTATCCTTCCATATCTTTATCTCCTAGATTTCTAAGCTTTCAGATCAGATTTAACAATTAATTGGATCGTTTTCGATACTGACGTATTTACATGGTAACTCGTATGAAGAATCATTAACGATGAAGTAATACGATTATTAATTGGATTTTTTTTTATACGCCTTCACTTACATGGGAACACGTATGAAGAATCATTGCCGATGAAGTAATACGATTATTAATTGAATTGTTTTTGATACTCCTGCACTTAAGTACATGATAACGCGTATGAAGAATCATTGACGATGAAGTAATACGATTATTAATTGAATTGTTTTTGGTACTCCTGCACTTACATGGTAACGCGTATGATGAATCGTAACCGGCGAATCGGGTGTAATTTATACGATTATTGAATTGGATTATTTTCCATACTTTTGTATTTACAACCTAATTTGCCTGTCTTGCGTTGCTGCGATCTTAAAAGAAAGGAAATTCAAGGAAACTCGAAAGATGAATATAGTTTATGTCTTTTTTTATTGAAATTTGTTCATTTTCATCAGCAAAACATTTCAAAGTGTCGTTTTAATTCTGTTTATTTCTCTGAGAACTTGAGGATACAAAAAATTTTTATTTTTCTGTTGGGATCATCGGAATACGTGGCAACAGTACATCTTCCTCCTTGAATTTCCCATTCAAAATTGTAGCTTCAATGACATTGTACTATGCCAGGAACCTTCGCGGGAGTGTACTCAACAACTTCTAAAAGTTTCATGGCAATCGTATGAATGGTGTAGTAACGCATAAAGGACAAACCGACATACATTCGTTTTTATATACGTATGTAGAAGAAGAATAACAGTATACATTTATCGATCTCCATATTTGGACGTACCTCAAATTTCAATATTTCTCCCTATACTACCACATTCTTCCCACATCTCTGCATGATTCTAAATCTACATATCCTTCATCCATGAACATCCAAAAGTCTCTATTTTTTCAGATTTTTGTATCCTCCATATCTCTATATTACCACATTCTTATTATATTTATATTACAGATGCTTATTATACAGGGTGTCCCAAAAGTGTTGAAGGAGCCGGATATGGGAGGTAGGTGGGGTCATTCTCAACAACTTTTTCATTTGCAAAAATGTCGTATGGGTCTTGATTGTTAAATTATTAACGAAAAATACCGACCAATCAGAGCGCGAGAACCGCACGCGCTCGGAGGCAGAAGTGTAGGCCCGAGTTATAATTGGCCGTGGTCGCGATCGAATCGCGTGGCGCGCGATTCTTGCGTTCTGATTGGTCGGTGTTTTTCGTTAACAATTTAAAAATGAAGCCCCATACGACATTTTTGCAAATGAAAAAGTTGTTCAGAATGACCCCACCTACCTCCCATTTCCGGCTCGTTCAACACTTTTGGGACACCCTGTATATTATATTATATTTTTCGTGTTACGTATTATATTATATTTTTCTCATTATACATATATTATATTTTTCTGATCCGTGTAGTTTTACATCCCTGCATTCACCTATCTCTATACATCTAGAAAAATCTCTATGCTGCCAGATTTGTATACCTCTTAGATCTCTGTGTTCCTGGAGTTCTACGTCCTTACGCCCTTAACCCCTTGAACTATAATAACGAGTTACACTCGTGACGCACTTGAAGTTCAAATACGATAAACTGCGTTTATATTTTTAACACGGTTGAATGTTCAATTTCTGTCTTAATTTGATTCGCACAGTTGAGGATCGCTGAATGCAAAATATTCTTGACATTCGAACTTTCTACAGTCGTCTTATAGTTTTAGCACCGAATACTTCGTTATGTCTGACGCATTTGCCAAATGAAACATAGTGCAAGGGGTTAAGTATGGCGATAGTTTCTATATTCCAAAATCATCCACTGCTCTCAGAGTGAAGGAAACATTTAAAATGGAGGCAAGCCATAACGAAGCAGCCGAGTACTATAGTAAATGCATTCCCTGTCGACGCCGTATCTTATCGAAATGTAAAATATTACGTTCAGCCGTACGACCGGGTTCAACTTAAAATTTTTCGTGGTCAATGAAGCGACGATACGATTGCATCACATAGTAGATCGTAAGAGACCGATACCGCTGTACGATACACACATACGTTTATCAACGTGTTCGGTTAAAAAGAATCGAACGACCTTACGTTCTATCTGAGGCGTATCTCATTTAATTAATTACATTATGTTCAATATTCTTGTATCGACAAGTCAACGTGCATAAAGTATCGTGACAGTGACATGTGCCTCGTGTAATTTATACGATCATTAATTTGACAATTAATTGGATGGTTTTCAATATTCTCCCATATACAACACATATGAAGAATATGTGTCTCGCGTAATTTATACGATTATTAACTTCTTCGCGCCCTTCGCCACATATGTGGACAGTTAGACTATAACCTACATAAAGTTACATTATTTTCCAAAGCCTTTAAAAAAAACAAATGTGTGATCTCTTCTAAATTTTCCAACCAGAAAATAAATCCTAATGGCCGTAAGAGAAGAAAAGCAATTTTCAAAGAAATAAAAGTAATTTTCTCTGTCGTGACCGAAATTAAAAATTCGTCCCCGAAGAGGTTAAATTGGATTGTTTTCGATATTCTCGCATATACGTGGTGTCCCTAGAGTGTTGAAAGAGCCGGAAATGGGAGATAGGTGGGGTCATTCTGAACAACTTTTTCATTTGCAAAAATATCGTATGGGGCTTCATTTTTGAATTATTAACGAAAAACACTGACCAATCAGAGCGCGAGAATCGCGCGCGCTCGGAGGCAGAAGTGTAGACCCGAGTTATAATTGGCCGTGGTCGCGATCGAATCGTTTGGCGCGCGATTCTCGCGTTCTGATTGGTCGGTGTTTTTCGTTATTAATTTAAAAATGAAGCCCCATACGACATTTTTGCAAATGAAAAAGTTGTTAAGAATGACCCCACCTAACTCCCATTTCCGGCTCCTTCAACACTTTTGGGGCACCCTGTACATGGCGCGAAGAATCGTAACCGGTGAATCTCGCGTAATTTATACGATTATTAAATTGGATCGTTTTCGATACCCTTGCATTTACTTGGTAACGCGTGTGAATAATGGTAACCGGTGAATCTCGTGCAATTTATACGATTATTAAGGGGTTAGGTGGGTTTGAAAATTTCAAAAAATCGATTTTTTTTTGTCTTATTAAATAGTGCAATGTGTCTAGAATATTCTCCCGAAATTTTAAATCGATTAAAGTAAAACTCTAAGAGATAGACCCTTCGGAAGTTCCGGCCATCAGGCCACGCAGCCTGTCGCGTCGTCAATCAATCGCGTTTTTCTCGAAACTCTACTTTTGAAATCGGTGGATATGATTTCTCAAAAAGTTAGAAACCGATCTTGTTCAAATTTTGCACACTTCTTCAAAATACTATTATCTAGTAAATGAACGAAGGATTTTTGTTTTTTTTTTTTATCACAACTTATGTTACGAGGAAATATGTGGCGAAAATTTGACCAAAAAATGGAACTTTTTGTTCATAATGCCGACAAAAATTCAAATTTTAATTTTCTTTTTCCCTCGTTCAAGTACCAGCTTTATACACCTGCTGACAGAAAATATTTAGTTTTTTAATTTCTGATGAACCAGTCATGAGTTATCGTGTCCATGCCGAGAGCACTTCTTTTTCAGAGGCTGAATTTTCAACATTTTTAAATGAAAATTTCACAAAGTACTTGTTAAAAAAAAATCAGTAAAAATACGTTTCTTTTATGCATCTGAAACCCACCTAACCCCTTAAATTGGACTGTTTTCGATATTCTCGTATTTACAAGTTAACAAGTACAAGGCATCGCGACTCGTAGACGTCGCCCGGTTATTTGTAGTGTAGATTAATAAAATTACACGTCGGAGCACACCATTCACGATAACGACTTTTATCTATTAGCGAGCAAAGTTCAGAGTTTCGAGTTTGTATAACGTTCCAGCGTGCCATTTCACGAATTCCCGTGCTAATAAGATGGAAACACGTACACACGCAGGAATCATCGGACGGCTCTATCTTAACATAGTAAATCGCGTTTTCGAGGACGCCAGTATGTTGCTTCGTTTGTTATCCATTTCATCGACAACGTTACAAGTGCGTCGCGTTTAATACGCACGAACTTCGTGCCGTTATCTGAACGCGGGGCTCATTAATTAATAGAATATGCGATAAAAACCATCGCGATATCCAACGACCACGTACGGCTTGGATTCATAAAAAAATCTACGTTCTTTGATACTCGAGCATCGATGGAAATTCGATCGTCGATTCGGAAATTCGAATTTCGATCGATATTGTGTTCGAGTTTAAATTTATGTTCGTATCGAAATTTTGATTCATCTTTTTTTATTCAAATGGAAATTTAAATTCATCTTTTTTTTATTCATATATAAATTTAGTTTCATTTCATTTATTTAAATATACATTTAGATTAATTTCTTTTATATAAATATAAATTTAGGTTCATTTCTTTTATTCGAATATAAATTTTGGTACATGTTTTTTATTCATATACGTAGATTTGTTGTTACTCGAGTTTGAGCTTTTATTATCATTTTTAGCTACTTACTGGTCGGGAGTTATTTTCTAGACCGTTTCATTTTTATGTTTTAATTCTTGAACCGAGACTGACAGTTGTTCAAATTTTTAAAAAGCGAGACATATTTTCGGAGAGACACTTGCTCCCAATTCCAAAACTCGAAAATGTCAAGATCTTCAAGTTGCAATAACGCAAAATTCCTAGATTTCAATGTTACAAATTTCCGGGAACTGGGTATTCCCAATTCTCCAGATTCCGAGGTACATAAACTCCAAAATAACAAGACACCCGATTAATTTCAAAATTCAAACGTATCAATGTACGAAAACGTAAAAATTGCAAAAATTCCATAATCTCGAAAATTGAGGGGCACCAAACTTCGTGCGCCACAGTCGTCCTTCAAATATGTACATACGCCGTCACAAAAAAAAATAAATCCATCAAATATTTTAGTAAGTCCCACATCTCATCGGAATAATAACGTAATTAGTATACGTCGCTCGTCTCACGTTCCTCGTTAGAAAAAACGAAATCGTTCTGCAAGTTGGGTCCAACGTGTCCCCGAGAGTCGTGCGTCCACGTTGTTAGAGCAAAAATGAACGAACGATCGATCTCGTGGAAAATGATGCAAGACAGGTACGCGGTTGGATTATTAATGGGGGACCTTTACGTAGAAAGCCGAAATTAAGCCGGTTTTCAATAATTATCTTGAAGGATAAGGAGCGAATAAATATTTTGTTGGTCTCGAGGACTATTTAATTAACACATTCGAAAAAATATTTTTATAACGTGCAACATTTTAAAACAGAATTCTATTAGTCTCGATTAATGAAAATTTATTATGAACACGAAATTTTGTGCGATTCCCGTACAGAAATGCTGTTTTTAAAGTTTGAATTGACTTTGAATTGATTTTCAAAATTAACTGAATCACCTATAGATGACTTACAGCAATCAAAAACTACGAGTCTCAGAAACAATAATTTTAATGAAATAAATCATGAACATTTATTAATTATTTGTAAAAAGCAATGCATTTTTATCATTTTAGGCTTGCATCATGAGTTTCGAGGTTCTTAAAATGTTCCTGAAGAACTGTAGGGTTTAGTTGTGGTGCATAATGGAAATGATTTAATATTTCCTTATATCTTTGGTGTGATAAACTCAATTTTCCTGAATTGTTGACTTACACCAGTTTCATAATTAACACTAAATGAATTCCATATAATGTCGAAACAACAATCACTATCTAATGGTTCATTTTTGACGATATCGCAAAAATTGCATTGAATTAATTTAGTTTAAAGTAATGTGGTGTGAAATAATTGATAAACTCGTTTTTTTTTTAATTTTAACTTGGACCACTTTCACAATTATGGGCACATGTCTACCATTACTTTGGAAACTCCGCGTAAATACTTCTTCCAAAACATCTGACTAAACCTTATTACATGTACAGAAGAACTTCAAACAGGGATAATAAATAAACAAACTTTTGATCATTACTCCAGCGTGTGTCTCGGATCTGAGCGAAGGTGGGTCACATGTATAGATTCTCGCAACAATAGCTTTGCAGTCTACTCCACATATCAATGCGTTTCTACGATTTTAAAGTAACTTTTTAAACAAAACAAAAAAAAAGACTTTTTTGACTCCGTCTACATAGAGGTTCCCCGATAAAGTTACAAAGAGAAAAATCGAACGAAGAATTAGAGGGAAGCGCGGTTTAACTTATCGTAGAAAAATTGCATCGGCATGGCGCCATTAATCTCCGAACGAGTGGATATTATTTTAATTCTCAAGTCTCGGAGCGAGTCTCGTTCCGAGAAACGCCGCCCTTTGTCCCGGTCGGCTCCTCGAAAGAAAAGTGACCGAGTGATTTAATCTACGAACGAACGAAGAGACCCTGGTGGATTCCTTCTGTTAGTTCGCTCTTCCCTTATGCTTCTTCTCCTCGTTTCCATTGGCGCGTTTCTTTTTTGCCTATCGAAACCGTAAGCGTATTCGACCGTTCGTCGTTGCTCCAGGAAAATCGCTTCGTCTTTCCTTCTCCGTATCGTCACGCTGTGCAATTTAACCTGACGATTTATACGAAATCTCGACTCATTGCGGAGGAAAAGAATTCATTTTCTTAACCCTTTTACGCTCGAACTCATGCTCGCCATTTCGTCTAACACAACAATATCTATACATTCTACACATTCCATACATAATTTTGTAATACGTGTATAATGTATTACAAATGTACTACAATTTTGTAATGCATTATATGATTCATAATAATGTACTACAATTTTGTAATGCATTATATGATGTATAATAATGTATTAAAATTTTGTGATACATTATATGATGTATAGTAATGTATTAAAATTTTGTGATACATTATATGATGTATAGTAATGTATTACAATTTTGTGATACATTATATGATGTATAATAATGTATTACAATTTTGTGATACATTCATATCATGTATAATAATGCATTACAATTTTGTGATACATTTATATCATGTATAATAATGTATTACAATTTTGTGATACATTTATATCATGTATAATAATGTATTACAATTTTGTGATACATTTATATCATGTATAATAATGTATTACAATTTTCAGATACATTTATATCATGTATGATAATGTATTACAATTTTCAGATACATTATAATGTATTACATTTTTTTTTAAATTTTGTAACACATTATGTATGTATTACATACATTACATACATTATATATGTATTACAAAATTTGAAGTTTTATCTCGTTGACTAATATCGTTCTTTAGAACCATTTTGCAATTATTTTCCTTAAAATAGATTTGTATAAAAAGATACATATAAATTCTTGACACCACTAATAACTGACATATGCACATTTTTTCAGACACGAATAATGTTTCTTTTTTAAATAAAATAGATTCATATGAATCTTTGCATTTGTGAATAATTGCAAAATGATTATAGAAAATGATATTAGTCAAAGAGGTAAAACCTCAAATTTATAAGACACGTATAACGTATCTTTTTTAAATAAAATAGATTCATGTGAATCTTTGCATTTGTGAATAATTGCAAAATGATTATAGAAAATGATATTAGTCAAAGAGGTAAAACCTCAAATTTGTAAGACACGTATAACGTATCGGACAATCGTGTACAGAGTGTATACAATGTATAGAAATTGCGACACGTATATTAAAACAATGCATTATAAAATTTGTTTAACCAGTTAACTGTGGCATTCGCTTTTGAAAGTATACTCGTTAATCACAGAATATGTGACGGTGTTAAAATATTGAAGGAAATAGATGGGCCTATTTTATAAAATAGACAATTTTATTACTGATATTGACTTATTTGGTGAACCAGTTAGCTGTGATTTAGGAGTATACTCGTCATGGCACAAAATCCTGACACTTCTCCATGACGACTATACTCGTCAAACACAGCTAACTGGTTAACTAAAAAGAATTCAATACGGTCCTGAGTTCTTTCTCGAACACCGAATACTCGAATGCGGATTTTCCAATATCCCAACGTATCGTGATTACGTACCCGACCGCAATGGCGAAAGATCATCGGAGATAAAGAAGAGCATCTTATCGTCGCGGAAGAAAATCACTTTTGCAAAGTAGCGTCGACGAAATGCGAAATCACCGTGAGCTCCGTTTAGTATATGATAGAGGCAGGTGCGAACGAGCTGTCCGTGCTTCTCCTCAATTTATCTCTCTCTATACATCGATCTTCCTTTCCCGCTGTCTTTCTCGGTTATCCTTCGATGGATACGTCGTTGTCCGGTTCATTGACACCTGTCGAAAGATTCGGGTTTCTTTCTTCGTACCTGACAATTACGCGCACGTGGGGCCAAGCAGATTCGTTGCCGGCGCAACTGGCGGGCGTTTGCTTCTCTCTTTCTCTTTTTTTTTTCGCCGAGCTGTCGTAAAAGATCGTTCTGGTGTAATAACGAGGGAAGGGAAAGTACAGAAATCGTTTCACCGGTCATATATCGGGCGCAAGATGCGTCTTTCGAGACTTCGCCACCGGATTTACTGCACATCCTCGTGTAACGCTGACTCCTTTCCTTTTGGCAAATGCTATTACGTAACACCGGTGTGGCTATGGTTACGCGATACGTGTGGTAATCCATACTAACACCTGTAGCACGGAGGTCTAACCGTATGCAAATAACGATACTATGAATTAATATTCTGTATGACGTCACACTCATTCTTAGATGTTTATGATCAAACTATTTTGAAGGATCGCCGGAAGACACACGGGATAAAACGCCGAAGGCCTCGGACGAGTAAATGGCACTATCTCAATGAAAAGAAGCATTTTATCTTGCTTCTGGCTATACGAAGATCTAACCGTATCTGTACGAAGTAGTATAGTTTAACACTGAAACTACCAAAATGGTCAAATGATCGTTTTACAAGTTTCCTATTTTAAACGACAAAATTTGTTGAGACAACTATCTTGAAATCTATGCTGATTCTCGTCAAGATGAAGAATTAATTTATACTTTTATTTATGTTTATTCAGTTATTTTTCAAATGCATTTTTAACTACAAAGTTTTTGTGCATTATACGTCGCGGTAGTTTTAATGTTAATATTGTATGTAATATTTAATTTAGGTATTTAGGTTCTTAGATGTTTATAATAATAGTTCGATCGGTCGAAGACGTTTCGATAGATCACTCGAAAATTCATGCAAATTGGTCGAAAACTTTAAACGATTAACTGACACTATTTTAACCCTTTGCGGTCGTAAGTATTTTTACCATTAGCAAATAGCAACTGTAAAACTTTCTGATTGAAAATATTGATCAATTTTTTTGAAATATTCATATTTTTTGTCATTAATTGCCAATATTGTTTGTTTCACTGTGTTCAAACATCGCGTGTATGATACTACAAATGTAGTTAAAAATTATTTATTAAAAATTGTTGCACCGAATGAAATGGCGAAGAGAGTCGCCGCTCGACCGCAAAGGGTTAACAAAAAGAATGATTTTCTCTTACTTGTGGTTGTACGAAGGTCTAACCGCGTCTATGCAAAATACTATAATATTGCATGTAATATTTAACTTAGGTATTTAAAATCTTAGATATTTATAATAATAGCTCGATCGATCAAAGATGTTTCTATAGAGCACGGGAAAACTCATACGAAATGGTGGATAACTTTAAACGATTAAATGATACTATTTTAACAAAAAGAATGATTTTCTCTTACTTGTGGTTGTACGAAGGTCTAACCGCATCTATGCAAAATACTATAATATTGCATGTAATATTTAACTTAGGTATTTAAAATCTTAGATATTTATAATAATAGCTCGATCGATCAAAGATGTTTCTATAGAGCACGGGAAAACTCATACGAAATGGTAGATAACTTTAAACGATTAAATGACACTATTTTAACAAAAAGAATGATTATCTCTTACTTGAGGTTGTACAAATGTCTTATCGTATCTGTACAAAATACTATAGTTCAACATTGCATGCAATATTTAACTAATTCTTGGAAGTTTATGACAATAATTCGGTCGGTCAAAAATGTTTCGATAAATCACCAGAAGACTTTCATTCACTTTTAAATCGTTATAAGCGTTAGATGTTTAAATGGTATTGCCCGAACGGAAAGTAACGATAAATGAATCATTTTCTCCGATTTCTTGTAATTTCTCGGAAATAAGAACATTTCGCTGCGAATGTACCGTTGGTTGATACGAAGCAACACGCCCGCGTTACACACAAACACATTCAGCTGTCTGTTAAAAATAGGAATTACGTAAGAGAGGATCAGGGAGGCACTATCTCATAGAAAAACGGCGGTGATAACGATAGGATACGATAAAGAAGAGCGCAGCTACTTTTCCATTAGAAAAATACGGAACGGGTGAAAAGCGGATGTTCGTAGAACAGTTTCAAAGTTTATAATATGCATGAGGTTATTAAAAATACCTTTAACACGTTGACTGCCACTCGGAAGCAATCGAAAATTGTATTAGGCAATATGTTCATTTTTAACAAATCATACCAAATATTTTCACAATACTTTCGTATATTTATTTTCCATAGTTTGATGTAACGAATGCGACCATTTTCAGTTAGAGAAGCGAACAAATTTCGAATAATGTAACTATTAAATGTTTCTAGAAATTTGAGTGTCACCCATATATGGGTTAAGCATATTTTTAATGTGCATATACAGTCGTGGACAAAATTAAGTGGACAGGTTTCACAAATAAAAAAAGGTTAATTTAATTTAACTAATAATGCCTATAAATCAAAACTTTATTACACAATTATATACATTAAATAAATGCTTTTTCAAGTCTACAGAAGCATTTCATGACCTAAATTTATAATTTATTTAAAACATTGTGACAAAACAAAAAATTTTTTACATTTCTGCAATGTCCACTTAATTTTGTCCATGACTGTATATTTAATATTCATTAAGAATAAAATACTTTTTAATACAAGGTAAATGATCTTATTGTCGAACATATAAGAAGGCGATTGTTTAAACATGGACATTTTTTTATTAACATACAACGGTTTTTGCATAGAATGCTGATCATCGAACATCGTTCTATGCTTTTAAGTAAATTAGTTCTCAAGTGTAATATCGAATGTTCACAAATTACTATATGTTCCTCTTAAAAAATGTCTTTGAAAATACATGAATGTTTATTAACACGTTTAATTAATTTTCTAGTCTTCTAGTTTTTCAGTTTTCTCATTGCGAAGAGCCTTAATAAAAAATAATCTATGAAGTACTTTCAATTTCACTATTTTAAGATTTTAATTAGTAAATCGCTTTATTTATTATTTTTAAAGAAATTCAATAAACAGCTGGTCACTGTTGGGTACATTTATTTTACACATAGAACATAACAAATTTTTGTTTTATAAAGGTCTGAAGCTAGAAAAAAATTCAAGATCTATCATGAGTTCGTAACGTGCTAAAAATCGTAGCTTTTCGCATATTAGCGTGTAAAATTCTTTCTCGTCATTTTATCAACTTTCTCGCAATGAATCATCAAGTATGGTGTATCAAGGTGTTTAACATGAACATTTCTGACATCTTATGTTATAACGAGCTCAATGAAAGTTGTATCGCGTGCTAAGCTACTGGAAACATGTGTTTCAGGCGGAAGATTCCAATGCTCGAGACAACTGCAAGAAAATTCTTTACACGCTTCAAATACGATACTTTTCGTTTTCTGATAATTTGTAGTATTTTTGAATTACGAGATTTGAAGACCCCCGAAAATATATGAATGTTAGGGTTTTGGAATTTTCAAATTGTCGAATCTCAGAATTTTTTAAGTTTGAAACTTCGTGGCCTTCGAATTTCAGAAATTATTAAAGTTTGGGATTTTTCAATGTTTCAGTTTTGAAACTCTGGAATTATGTGAGTTTTGGATTTTCCAATTTTGAAACTTCGAAATTTACTAAATTCGGGATTTAGGAATTGTGAAATTCTCGAACTTCGAAATTACGGGACTTTTGGATTTTACAATCTTGGAACTTCGAAATTTATGAACCTCGAGATTTTTGAATTTTACAATGCTCGAACTTTGAAATTATGGGACTTTTGGATTTTTGAATTTTCGAACTTTGAAATTTATGAACTTCCAGATTTTTTAATTTTACAATTATCGAACTTTGGAATTATGGTACTTTTTTCAATCTTGGAACATCAAAATTTATGAACTTCGAGATTTTCGAATTTTAAAATATCTAAGCTTTGGAATTATGAGATTTTTTAATTTTTCAATCTTCAAACTTCGAGATTTTTTAATATAAAAATTCTCCAACTTCGGAATTATAGGACTTTTGGATTTTTCAATCTTTAACAAACTTCGAAATTTATGAACTTCGGAATTTTTGAATTTTAAAATATTCAAGCTTGGGTATTATGAGCTTTTTGTATTTTTCAATCTTCGAACGTCAAAATTTATGAACTTCGAGATTATGAAATATCGACGCTATCAAAAATATTTGGTGGTTGAAAATTTTGTAGCTTCTAGAGTGAAACTATTTAACTTCGGAAGTTATAAGGCTCTCGCACCTGTTATTTACCATCCTTCAAAAGTATCAGGTACACATGAGCGAAGCAAAGAAAGTAACGTACGAGATCTCTTAATTAAATTCACGTTTGTTACCGCACACAAAGAACAATTTACACATCCAAAATAATTAACGACGTCTTAGCAAACAACGACAGCGAGCACTGACATTGAACTACAAAAGAGAAAAAAGAGAAGAAACCAGCAATCACGGCGCAAAAAAAAAAGAAATGCAAAAACGTTCGTCGCGATTTCATGGAGGATCAAACAGGATTACGTAGATAATTTTTCGCCAAACTCGATCGTTCGACGGCGTTTTATTCTCAAAGAGAGGTTAGTTAAAAAACGCGGCTCGTAGAGGCAGGAAAGATTTCCGCTTCGAAACTGTAGCGACGAGGATATAGAAGTAGCCGAGCGGTATATAACACGGTTACTTGGCCTGGGAAGTCAACGGCCGTGTATCTAAAACAAACACGTGTCTTCAAAGGTTCCTCGGCTTGAACAGAGGCCACGAGAGACGAAGACAATGTAAATTAGAAGGAGAGAGAGAAAAAAAAGGTCGCCGCGTGGGAGAGCAACGGAGGAAATAGTGAATTGCTGACGAAGCCGATATAGAAACACTCGAAATAGATGGCTGCTCCTTTCGAATCATTTCACGCGGGTTACATAAATCGCGACCGTTATCGATTCTCTCGCCGGTTCGATTTCGTTCGAATTTCTATCGGTTTGCGCGAAATTACGCGGCTCGCGCGCGCGCGATTGCGATCTTACTCTAAAAATGAATTACACGCCTTCCGCTCGTGACTCGATTTCATCTTTTCTTTTTTTTTTTAACTTTGATAACCGCTTTATGCACACGCGTTCTCTGAGAGACACAGTATCCGTGACGGGAGGATAATTCTATTAGGGTGTCCCATAGGTTTCTTCCTTTTTTCGATATAAAGAAAAAACTTGGAAGAATGATTTAAGAGTAAATAATGATGTTTCCGGAGGGATGAAAGAGGGTGATATAGCAAAGCAGTTCGTATTCAATGCAAGAAATTAATCTTAAACAACAGATGTCCTGTATTCGTTTCTATCAAGAAATAAAATACTTATGGGATACCCTAATACAGGCAGATTTGATGGGATTGGTTCGGTGATCAATGGGTGTTTATAAATTTGTCTCGTCACTGGTACGTGTTATAGTGATCTCTGCAGTATTTATATTCAAAAGTTTGCGGGTTTCGGAATTAAAAATTTCTGAGCTAATAAATCCGAGGATATCTAAGTTAAAAAAATTTGTAAATTCGTGGATTTCTTGTGGAGCCGAAATTGGTAAATATATAGATTCAAATATTTGTGAATTTAGAAATTGTTCAAACTAAAAATTTCTATGTTTTTGTAAATTCAGAAATTGTTCAAAATAAACATTTCTTTATTTGTAAATTTATAAATGTTCAAATCAAAAATGTCTATATTTGTAAATTCAGAAATTGTTCAAACTAATAATTTCTATATTTGTAAATTTATAAATGTTCAAATCAAAAATGTCTATATTTGTAAATTCAGAAATTGTTCAAACTAATAATTTCTATATTTGTAAATTTATAAATGTTCAAATTAAAAATGTCTATATTTGTAAATTTATAAATGTTCAAATTAAAAATGTCTATATTTGTAAATTTATAAATTGTTCAAATTAAAAATGTCTATATTTGTAAATTTATAAATTGTTCAAATTAAAAATGTCTATATTTTGTAAATTTATAAATTGTTCCAATTGAAAATGTCTATATTTGTAAATTTATAAATTGTTCAAATTAAAAATGTCTATATTTATAAATTTAGAAATTGTTCAAATTAAAAATGTCTATATTTATAAATTTAGAAATTGTTCAAATTAAAAACGTCTATATTTATAAATTCATAAATTATTCAAATTAAAAGTTTCGAAAGTTCCAAATTTCCGTATTCGTCAATAAAAAAGTGTCTACACTCGAAACCTGTAGATGCCTCAATTCAGAACAAACACGAAACTTAACAAATCAAAAAACCAGTAAATCTGAAATATTCTAACACCACCGCACATTTCGTTAAAAGAACCTGATTACATAATTTCGGTCGCTACGGCATTATCATAGTTGTGGGTCGCGAACGAGCCGATCACCGTCTATTAATCCGTGTATTTCGCTTAATTTGTAAAAATTGATCCGTTCGGAAATATCTTGAAACGCGGGAACATGTGTTGCATTAACGATCAAGAAGCGAAAGACAGAGAAAAAGAAAAAAGAAAAAAAAAAAAACGAACACCGTACAGTGTAATCGTAACAAGAGGATTTTATCGTTGACCGAAAAGGAATTAAAACGTCCGGCGATTCGATTGAGTAACCCGAGCACGAGAAACTACGTTTCATTCATTTCGTAGTAACGACTACGTTGGTATCTCACAATGGATTTCTCGCTCCTGGTCCGAGAGACTCGTTCGGTTAATGAAAGCGAACGGCCAGAGAGAAAAAGAAAACGAGAAGAGACATCGCACACCCTCTTTTCGTCGCTCTAAAGATAGCACCACCTCTTTGCAGACGCGCAAGCAGTCTTACAAGAGTAGCAGACTCCGAAAAGGAGGAGGTTACTCAATTCGATCGGTATATTTATTTCTCTTTTTATGTCCGTACAGCGATTACTCGCCAACCGGTGGACCAATCGGAGCCAATCTTTTTTGCATCTTGCAGAATACGAGAATTTAAATGTCGTGTCGCCCATATATTGGTGACGCTAACATTTTTACAACGATTTAACAACTGTATTAGTCAAAATTTGTTCACTTTTCTAACTAAAAATACTCTTATTGATTACTTGGAACTATGGAAGTAAACATCACAAGGTATTGTGAAAGTGTTTGGTAAGATTTGTTAAACATAAACATACTATCTAATGCAGTTTTCGATTGCTTCCATGTGGCAGTCAATACAGATTTAGTAGCTGTATTATTCAGAATCTGTTCACTTTTCTAACTAAAAATACTCGTATTGATTACTTGGAACTATGGAAGTAAACATCATATGGTATTATGAAAGTGTTTGGTAAGATTTGTGAAAGATGAAAATAACTATCTAATGCAATTTGCAATTGCTTCCATGTGGCAGTCAATACAGATTTAGTAGCTGTATTATTCAAAGTTTGTTCACTTTTCTAACTGAAAATACTTGTACTAATTACCCAAAACTATAGAAAATTAATATCCCAAGGTACTGTGAAAGTGTTTGGAAAGATTTGTTAAAAATGAACATATTACCTAATGCAATTTTCAATTGCTTCTGTGTGGCATTCAACTTATTAAGTCTGCCATGTCACCTGTATATGTGTAACGCTCAAACTTTTACAAGGATTTAACAGCTGTATTATTCATAATTCGTTCATTTTACTAACTGAAAATACTCGCATTGGTTACTTGAAACTATAGAAGCGAATATCACAAGGTATTGTGGAAGTGTTTGGTAAGATTTATTAAAAATGAACATACTATTTAATGTAATTTTCAATTGCTTCCATGTGGCAATCAATGTGCTAAGACTGTCATGTCATCCATATATGGATGAAATCCATCCATATAGTGTGAAAGTGTTTGGTAAGATTTGTTAAAAATGAACATACTACCTAATGCAATTTTCAATTGTTCCCCTGTGACAGACAATGTGTTGATCCAAATTGAACGAATTTTTTATTGTCGATTGTTAACGCGAACAGTTTTAGCGAGACACCGCGGTTAACAGCGGAACCCGTGTCTAATTTTAGAGGTCTATTCCCAGGTCCCTAGATCTCGATGTACCTAAATTCTCAAGCTACTGTACTTTTAGATCGGTGAATCGTATTTCCAGTTCCCTAGACTACAGTCACAACACGTACACAAGTACATACACCGAAATATCGTGTGTTCGAGCAAGAATTTGATTCCGGTCGAATCGTGAAAGTGGACCTGGCACACGTCGGTAGAAATAGATAACAACCGATAATAAAGCAACCGGCATGAAGTTTTATCTTCTTCGAGATTTTCTGGCACCGAATGGGTGAAAAAGAATGCCTAAAAGATTACTTTTAACAACCTGCTTCCCACGCATCCTCGACATCGGCAAAACGAGTAAAGGTTAGTCGAACGAACGATTTTCATTTGCAAGGAGTACCCGTGTGATGATAATTAACTGGAATCGTTTTTTTGTTACACGTCCCTGTACGAATCCGCGACGCTTCATCGATGTAGATCGATAAGAAATGTTCGAGGCGGATAACAGCAGCAATAACGTTTCACACGATCTGGAGAAACGTTCGTTATCCTAATGAGATCGAACGCATTACCGCTGGATAATATTTTCTTCAATTTCTCGGCCTTCGAAATTTATGTACCTCGAGATTTTTTAATTTTGAAATATTCAAGCTTTGGAATGCGACTTTGGGAGTTGTCGAACATCGAAGTTTATGACCTTCGAGATTTTTTAATTGTACAATTCTCGAACTTTTGGATTTTTCAATCTTCGAACTTCGAAATTTCTGAACTTCCAGATTTTTTAATTTTACAATTCTCGAATTTTGGAATTATAGGACTCTTGGATTTTTCGATCTTGGAACATTAAAATTTATGAACTTCGGGATTCTCGAATTTTGAAATATCTAAGCTTTGGAATTATGAGATTTTTGAATTTTTAAATTTTCGAACTCTGGAATTATAAGAGTTTTGAATTTTTCAATCTTTGAACTTCGAGATTTTTTAATATAAAAATTCTCGAACTTGGGAATTATGGGCCTTTAAAAATTTCAATCTTCGAAGTTCGAAATTTATGAACTTCGAGATTCTTTAATTTTAAAATACTCAAATTTTTGAATTATAAGACTTTTGGATTTTTCAATCTTCGAACTTCGAAATTTATAAACTTCCAGATTTTTTAATTTTACAATTCTCGAATTTTGGAATTATAGGACTTTTGGATTTTTCAATCTTGGAACATTAAAATTTATGAACTTCGGGATTTCCGAATTTTAAAATATCTAAGCTTTGGAATTATGAGATTTTTTAATATAAAAATTCTCGAACTTGGGAATTGTGGGCCTTTAAAATTTTCAATCTTCGAAGTTCGAAATTTATGAACTTTGAGTTTTGTGAATTTAAAAATTCTCCAATTGATATTACGAATTTTTTGATTTTTCAATCTTGAAACCTCGAAATTAAACGTCACTTCGTAATAACGTTTCACACGATCTGGAGGAACGTTCGTTATCTTAATAAGATCGAACGCGTTGGATAATTTGTTCTTCGATTTACAGCAATATTGTTGTTGACCAGCGTTGCGTTGTGGCTCAAGCGAAACCGAACCGTAAAGTTCCACGAGTGTCGGTTACCGGTGCACTGTTAACAGGTAACTTTTTTTTTTTTCTTTATGGAGGGCAGGTGGTGGTCTCCGTAGCAGGCACGCGACAAATCAAGCAGACCGAGCCATGGACAACTGCGAAATCGCGATTAAAAATACCAGGTTGATTCGAACGGTTCCAGGAATGCGTGCCTTCTAACCAATTAAGGACCAATCACGCGTTAATGGAACATTTTATTCGCGACATTTCTTTTCCACTTCGGATGCTCGCGTCACATATGCACCGTATCACGATGTTTAATTAACATTCAACCGGACGTGCATGACGATCTTACATAAATACCGGCGACGTTTCAAAGGCGCCTACTGCGATCGGCACGATTGCATTATGAATCGTTATGTTTAACGGATTTACGGAAGTTTAATGACCGCTTATGTCTAAATTGAATGTGAACTATAAAAATAAGTAGATAATGGTATACGTTGTCATACGTGAACCAGTTTGTAGAAAGATTTTATTAATTCATCCAGATATGGGTGACACTCAAATTTCTACACATATTTAACAGCTATATTAAGGAAAGTTTGTTCACTTTTCGAACTGAAAATACTCGCATTAGTTACTTAAAACTATAGGAAATAAATGTAGCAAAGTATTGTTAAAATATCCGGTACGATTGGTTGAAAATGAAAATATTACCTAATGCAATTTTCAATTGCTTCCGTGTGGCAGTCAACGTGTTAATGATTTTCGTAATTGATAATGAGGAATTTAAAATCCGGTGTTTTGAAGGGTTCTGTAAATCTGGTGTTAAAGTGTATATTGAAATTGTTAAATCGACATGTCTTAAGTTCTCGTATTTCTAAGTCATTATTTATAAAATTTTTGAGTTTTGAAATTTTCAGATTCAAAAATCAGCAAAATTCGAAAATCTTGATTTCTCAAATTTTCAAGATGAACTCGAATTTACCATTCCTACATCCCCATAAACTTAAACCATTATTCTACGAATACTCGGATTTCGAAATACCACGGTTCTTAAAATTATTACATTTCAAGAGTTCTTAATCAAAAAAGTTTCAAACACCTAAATTTCTAAATCCTCAATTTTGTGAATTCTCAACTTCCTAAATTTCCAGATCCTCAAGTTGCTAAATTGCAAAATATCCAAATCCTCGATTTTCTGTATTTCGACATTTTCAAAAACCCGATAAACATTACAAGACATCAAACTCCTAAAGTTCATTAATCCTAAAATTCAAAAGTAACAATATACAAAAAATATAAAAGTTGCAAAAATGATAAAAACATAAAGTTGCAAAAATTATACAAATATAAAAGTTGCAAAGATTTCAAGAATATAAAAGTAACAAAAATTATAAGAACATAAAAGTTACAAGAATTATAAAAACAGAAAGTTGCAAAAATTATACAAATATAAAAGTTGCAGAGATTTCAAGAATATAAAAGTAACAAAAATTATAAGAATATAAAAGTTACAAGAATTATAAAAACAAAAAGTTGCAAAAATTATACAAATATAAAAGTTGCAAAGATTTCAAGAACATAAAAGTAACAAAAATTATAAGAATATAAAAGTTGGAAAAATGATAAAAATATAAAAATAGCAAAAATTATAAAAAATGTAAAAGTAGCATAATCTCGAAGTTCCAAAGTCCGAGAGGTAAAAAAATTCGAGAGTCATTGTCATCATTTACTACCAAATATCCAAACCCTCGATATCCTGAATTATTACATTATTAAGAACTCGACAAATACGTAACCAAAAATTATCTACTATCAGGTAGACAAAAATTACATCTCATCGGTATTTAGGTTTCCCGGGCCTACCACTAGTTTCCCCTAAAATTCTCCATAGCAATTACCAACAGCGTAGAAAACAGAATGACCATAATTACATTAACAACGATAAACCTCAGAAGGAAATTTGAAATTATATCATCGACAAATTTCGAAAGAGAACGCAGCATTTTTGCGGACAAACTCGAATCGTCGGTGAATTAATGTCGGTGCTTGTAGTTCGATGTAGTTTAACCGCGACTAGCCTTAGTTTAGTTGGTCTAAAACGTAACACAACCCACCAAACTAGTTCTGTACTTGACGGTAACGTTCTCGGCACACGGCATTGTATCCAAGGTTCAGCCCCACATACATACATATGTACTTACTTACATATGTACCAGTGCTGCAGGAGCAACGACTGAACCTTCTGTATTGCTAACGAAATAGAGGGAGAGGACTATTCCCTATGAATCGTTCGAATGTTCCTGCCGTTCCTCTTTCTTGCAACCCGGCTTCTAAGCAAGCCGACGCGACCGTTCTCTTTGCCCATTCTTTTGCTACATTTTGCGTGCCTGTCGACATTTTTTTTTACTGCTCGCATACCGCAACCTTCCGATTCATCGATACGAAGTTATTGCTTAATTTGCTGATACATATTTCCGAATTTCAAATTGTTTGAGTTTTTCAATTCGGGAATTTACGAGTTTCGACATTTTTCGTTCTCGAATTTGGGGATAGGGAAACTGCACGTTTCAAATTTAGCATTTTACAGTTCTTGGATTTCGAATTGTAAGCTCCTGAATTTTCTAATTTAGGGGTTTAGGAACCTCGAGGCTGTGGGAGAATTCGAGAATTTTGGTGTTTAGATATTTTTAATTTTTGGGATAAAGGAATTTCATATTTTCGAATTTAGCAATTTAGAATGTTCATAGTTCAAATTATAACTTTTAAAATTCAGAGTTCAGGTATTTAGGAATTGTGAAAGTTGGAGATTTAGAAATTTAGGTTTTTGGTACTTACGACTTTGGGAATTTTGGAATCCAGAAATCCAAAAATCTAAACATTTAGAATGTCTAGAAATCTAAAAATCCAAAAATCTAAGAATCCAAAAATCTAAGAACCTAAAAATCTAAGAATCTAAAAATCTAAAAATCTACAAATCTAAGAACCTAAAAATCTAAAAATCTAAGAATCTAAGAATCTAAGAATCTAAGAATCTAAGAATCTATGAATCTAAAAATCTAAAAATCTAAAAATCTAAAAATCTATAAATCTAAAAATCTAAAAATCTATAAATCTAAAAATCTAGAAATCTAGAAATCTAGAAATCTAGAAATCTAGAAATCTAGAAATCTAAAAATCTAAAAATCTAAAAATCCAAGAACCTAAAAATCTAAAAATCCAAAAATCTATAAATCTAAAAATCTAAAAATCTAAAAATCTAAAAATCTAAAAATCTATAAATCTATAAATCTAGAAATCTAGAAATCTAAAAATCTAAAAATCCAAGAACCTAAAAATCTAAAAATCCAAAAATCTAAAAATCCAAGAACCTAAAAATATAAAAATCCAAAAATCTAAAAATCTAAGAACCTAAGAATCTAAAAATCTAAAAATCTAAAAATCTGCAAA
Organism: Coelioxys conoideus; assembly: GCA_947623535.1. NCBI lineage: Eukaryota > Metazoa > Arthropoda > Insecta > Hymenoptera > Megachilidae > Coelioxys > Coelioxys conoideus. Next base: position 17,665,136 of record OX392453.1, on the reverse strand, counting down.
TCGAAGAATCTAAACACATAGAAATACATATTGATAATATCGAGCACTGCGTGTGGGCCGTTTGTAAAAAATTCAAAAAACATTTCCATCTCAACTAAAATGGAAATAAAACATGCCCATAATCGACGATGTTTTGTACAGATTCAGGAAGAGAATTGATCGTCGATTACTAGTCGATTGGCATCTCGCACGTTGAAGGAGAGTCACGAGCGTGACAGTCTTTGCGGTCATTCGGCACGAAACGAATCGTTCTGCAATTACGTGCATTAAGTAGTCTTGTTAGCCGGTGTCAGCTGGATGGTTTCAGGCTTTTTTGGATAGAAAAGTGAACACGTTCATTCCTCCCTTTTTTGCATCATTGATCCTTCTTCGTGCCATATAATTTCTCGTGAAAATGAATAAGTACGTGTCATTTTGAATACCGGATTTTCATTATTTGTTCAACCGTAATATACTCCGTTATTTCATATTAATTGGTTTACTTGAAATAATCTCTATTTGTGTTTATTATTCAGTTACGTAAATGATAGTTGATAAATAATTCTATGTAATATAATTTTTAATTGTATTGTAATTGCGCATTTAAGCGTGTTAGTCAGTGTATTCTGGCTAATGTAACAATTGTTATTGAGAGGACTGTAAATGTATCGATTGATATGTTTATAATACAGTCTCGTTATATGGCTTCCTCATGCCCATGATCGAGTTTCCCTTCGTTCAAACTTTCGTGGAAGTGTGCCTGGACACTCGTGGTGCATCTACGTTGTCGGGAAACTATCAAATTTCCAAATTTAGAAATTTAGAAACATTGAAATTGTCGAATTTACAAATATGAACGTCTCAAACTTTAAAACTGTAGACTTTCGAATATTGATAAATTTACAAAATTTGGATATTTGGAGATACTAAAATTATCAAATTTACTAATTCGGAAATTTGAAGATTTGGAAATATAAAAATTGTCAGATTTACGAATTGAGAAATTTAGAAATTGTCAAAATGGCTAATGTGAATGTTAGAAACGTTGAAATTGTCAAACTTACAAATTTGAACATCGAAAACTTTAAAACCTTAAACTCTCAAATAATGCTAAATTAAAAAAATTTGTAAAATTTGGGAGTATAAAAATGATCAAATTTACTAATTTGGAAATTTGTAAATTATCAAAATGGAACTTTCAAGTTTCGAAACGTTCAAAAACAGAATCCCAGCAGTCAATCACCGCGTAGATACTTTTCGAAACTATTTCCGTGTGCACGGGCTCATCCAAGGTGCCATATAGCGAGACTTCGTTGTAGTTCACGTTGATACACATCGATAGAGTCACGTACTACGTGTACAGCAGTTACAAAGTCATCAAAGTAATTTATGATCTGAATTTACTCGATTCAACATGGCCGTGTCGCGTATGACTAGTGTGACTAACCGATTTCGACGGCCAAGCCGAGACGAAGTGGACGGTATTTCACGATGTAAATTTTAACCTCGACATGGAGCCAGTGGGAAACCATACGTCACGCGTACAGACGCGACCTTGACCACGTTTTTTAGGCGGGAGAATCGCCAACATGCTGGCATGGGTCGTCTGTGGTCGAGGTATCGATCTAACATCTCCGGGCGAGGATGAAATTCAGTATGTAGGGTCAGGATTTGCCCACGCTAATAACGCATTAACGTACAAATTAACTTCGTGAAAAACGAATTCTAATGTTAGGACACCGGTAAGTGTCATATCTTTGATCGACAACGACTACATCTAATTCGGTTTCATCGATTTGTGCAACTGCGAGGTCGAATAATGTTGTGATATTGTAATAAAACTGTAATGAAATAAAATTATCGGATAACGAATAATCCAAATTTTGAGTTTTGATATTTCATATCCGAAAACACGAGTGGATAAAGGATTCATCTCGCAGACTATTTGGAGAAAAGTTGGGTTAAACATTTTCAATCGAGACTTTTATGTACGCCCTGTTTTTGCAATTAACGAATAACCGTATATACTGACGATAACGATACCAGAGGAATTTCCATGTTCTATCTTAAAATAAAATTACACTGTTATACTTTTCAACCAGTAATTTAAGTACCTTCCAAATAGAAGCTTGAGAATGTTTATAGGTTATTGCAATCTTTAACATTGCTACGTATCAGGAAATGATGGGACCTCCGTCCGTTATATCGCCATTTTTTTTAAGGAAGCAGTATCGGATGTGCACTCCTTATTCTGCCATTCTTTAATACCTTCTGAGGTAATAATGGGCTTTTGACGAAACTAAATTTTATTTTTAATAGCTATAAGTGAAAAGTGAGGAAAATTCGATCGATTTTGAAATCAATTTCTTAAAACGTTTGAAGACAATTTGTATTACTTATTTGTACGCATAATGTTAACCGTTCGTTATGCAGAGTTGCTAATTAGCTATAAAATGTAAAACAAGAAATAAAATGTTTCAATCAATCAATAGATATATGTACATTATGATTGTGGAGTAAATAAATACAATTATATAGCGTATATACATAAGTTGAAAGTAAGCAAAAAGTAAAGTAAAGAGAAAATAAATATGTTCCCGGATAGTCATTGGATACAAGTTAACAAATTTATATAGGGATGGGTTTAATCATTTATTTAATTCTTATGTATGATCACTTTATTATTTATGTAACCAGAATAAATATTTTCAGTGATTTGTATTTTGTAATTAGAATACACGCGTAAAGATTTATCATGTGTAACTCAAAAATTTAAACATCCGATAACCATATTATTTTCTAATTCCTAAATTTTCTAAACACCCTAAATTTGAAGTACAAGAATTTTACAGCTCTAACTTCTCTCGATTGTTTAAATTTAACAGTATTTCTAAATTTCTACACGCAGCGTTATTTGTCTCGATCGCTATTCTCTACAGAAGAAACATAACTGACAAACAGAGATACATCATTATTACTAGACAAAGCGAAAGGTCAAAATAATTACTTAAAGTATTCGTTGATATATGCACATATTTACATAGACGTCGTAAAAGACGAGGATCAAAGGAACCGAAAGATCGTAAATCGATATAAAATTTATATTTCGATTCGAAACTGCATATTCGAATACAAGTTATCGATACGACAATGCTCGGCGTAGTCGAGTTCCAAACGCGGTTATCGTGCGGAACGATGCTATCGCGATTCCTATTTATTCGTTCTCTCTTTTCACCAGGAAGAATTATTATTGCGAACGAGCACCGTAGTAATCGTATCGATCGACGACAGTTCGTTGGAAGCGACGCGGGCGATTATCAGAAACTTATCTCAAAGACGAAACCCACACGCGTGACCTTGCCGGTATAACAGGCTCCGCCATCTTGCCGATGCGTGCGCCTCTCCACCACGTGGATAAGTTTTCCACACGACACGAGCGTAGTCTCTCCCGCCGTTATTAAGAGGAATTTCTGAAACAACCTTTCCTTTTGTCTTCCCTCGCGTACGGATCTTTGCACGAGTTTACGTTCGCGCTAGTTTACGTTTCGGATCGACACGAACGAAAATACTTTGCAGTATTTAAAACGTCGTCAACGATCCGAGGGTGCATTCTTTCCGCGCAAGTCATTCGGTGAAAATGAAAAGATGAATCTTTTTCGGCGGAAGCATTTTCAAGGTCGCGGACAGGGACTCTCAAACCGATAGACAACGGGCAGTGGTTGTTCGTTACGAGGCGTTTCATTCACAAACGTTCCTTTGTTCCCCGTTATGTGCATACATGTTCGTACACGATAGTTTCAACGAATCGATAGGTCACTTTTTCTTATTCTCATGGCTCCTTTCTGGTTACGTTACATGAAAATCGGACGATCGACGATAGAACGCGATTGTTCTTTCGTCGCGAAACATAATTGACGATCGATTCATTGAATAACAGCGTGAAGCTGTCTCTTACCGTACAAATATAGGTTATCGAGGAAATACGTAAATCGAATAGGAGTTTATATATCTGAACCGTAAAACCAGCGTTACATTTCCGGTAACGAATTGTTCTTTTCGACGGTGGAAATTATTTTACTCGGGATAGATCGTTTTTGATACGATCAAAACGATAGAGAAGATCGCGTTTAAAAGCGTGATTTAATAACATACTTTAGCTTTAGGGTGCAGATATATATACACAGAAAATCGAACTTTCGATCAAGATACAGGGAAGAGAGAAACGTGAGGCAGCAAATGGTGTAAAGCGTATATACAAGCGTGCCAACATTATATTTCTACTTGCAGTATCTTACAAACTAATGAAAAAAAAGCGTATATATATATATATATATGTACAAGCATTTACAATCGGCACGTACGATTCGTTCTCGACTCGTTCTCTCGATCGGGATCGCAGCAATAACAATACCCGTGCGTGCCGATTGCAACGAACGATTGCAGCCAAATGTACAATATCGCTCAAAGCGGTAAAAGCGTAGTAGCGTTTCGATAAGCCGTTAGCGAAACGATCGAGCGTCCGTTAGGTCCATCGCGGGTTCCATCGAGAAGATTCTCCTTCGTTCGTTCGTTGATGGAACGCTGACAGCAGGCCTTGTGGTGTAATAGTAGCGGCAGGCGTCGGGCACACATTATCAGCATTAGTAAAAAGCATCTTTGTACAAGGTATATGCGTATATATATATATCGGCGTAGCAACAGCCGATACGGACTAAATGCGACACAGAAGCTCAGCGAAGCGATCTATCCAAGCGTTTATCTGATCGATCGTTGATTCATGAACTCACCGTTAAGCTTGTCGATCGCACGATCGGCCACGGATTGATCGGTGCAGTCGACGAAAGCGTAGCCGCCCCGTTTCACCAGGATCGTCGTGCACGACAAATTATGATCCTGAAACAGTTGTCTGAGGGCACTCTCGTTACAGTCCGACGGCAGATTGCCCACGTACAGCTTCGACATGGTGGTTGGTTCGGTCTTGGATGCTATGGTGGCAGTTTTCCTCGAGATTACGGTCTCGGTCACGTGGTACGGAAAACTCGTAGCTCTCGACGACGCAGAGCGGTGCGGAACGAAACGGAACGGAACGGTCGCTGGCGACGATTTTCACCAACTGGGACGATCACGAGCACGCGGCGAAACCGGGGCGATATTTCGCACCAGGAGATTCACGGGACAGAAGGCAGACCTCACCGACAGAGATCGCGAACGAACTCGATGACGCGGACGACACGAGCACCGCACGTTTCCTCCTGGTTTCTCGACGACGAATCACGTGGATAACCACGACCACGACCACGGTCACGATGTCGTACGACTCCTGTTTGTCACGCAGAAGGTAACGAACACGAGAGCGCGCTTTTGTCAGGATCTCTCTCTCCTTCTACGGCCGATTTGCTCGATCCCCGAATGATAATCCTGGCGAACACGATCGTCTTTCTCGCTCGATACTCGGCGTAATTTTTCGCGCTGGCACACCGAAAAAACCCGACAAAAAAAAAACAAAAACGAACGGGACACAAGAGACTTTTCTCGTAAATATATCTCGAACGGATCTTCCAAGCGTTCCTGCCTCTATGTACGACTATCTTTTGTTTTCTCCTTTCTTCGTTTCCTCTGCGTGAAAGGCTGGCTATTTCCCGCTCGTTCCGAGATCGTACAACGACTCTCTGTCACGTCGACTCGGCGCCGGTAGTACACAAACCTGGCGTGCGTTTCCGGTTGTGGTGGATGTCCCTGGAGCCAAGCTCGATCCTCGATGACCGGACGTGGATGACTCTGTTGTGCGACGACCGATCAGACGGACTACGAACACCGCGACTACGTTGGCCTCTTCGTCGGGAACGACTCTTCAGATTTTTTTAAGGTTAAGGGACGCGAAGTTGACCGTTCTCTCGACGATTCACCGTGTGCCCAGCGACTCCTCCTCTCTTTCTTTCTCTCCTCTTCTCTCCTCTGTTTGCGACCACGACGCACCTTCCTACCGGGCTCTTGTCTCTTTGGCTAGACCACGACACAACGTCTGAGGGGCACTCTCATTCGGCCTTTTCTTTCTCTTTCTCCTTCTCGTCGCGTTTCGTCTCGTTACCCCGTTTGCTCCTTCGTGGCTCTCTCGTTCCCGCTTTCGCGTATCCTGGGGGGCAACGCGATGCAAACTCGTCGCCTCTTCTCCCTTTTTTTCCACCCTGGCCTCCCCTCTCGCTCGCTCCTTTTTAACACGGCATACGACCGTCCCGTACCTCCTTGCTAGGCGCTTGTTGCACTTTCTCCCTCTTTTTTCCCTCTAACTGTCCATCTTGCTCTAGCAGACTAGGAGTCCTGAGCGCCGAGCGGGAAACCGACTCGAAATTCGCGACCGCCTCGCCCCTGATTCGTCCGGGGTACACCACGTGGCTCACCCCACCGACTCACGCCTCTATTCCCGATTGGACGATTTTTGCACGCCGGTTTTCGCAGCCGGCAACGTGCTTGTCTGCGTGTACGCGTTCGTCGTTCGCTCGCTCGCTCGTTTTCGCGTGCACGCAACGTGCTCGCGCGATCAACGCACACGGGCATGCGTGCAACGTACAACCGAGAAACGTGCACGCGTGTGCGTGCGTGTGTAAAGCGCGCGAGTGTGCGCTCTCTTTCTCTCCCACAGTTTCGTCGTCCGCGCCGTTTTCCTCGCTCTTTCTTGCGCCGTTGCGCGTTCGATTCCTGCAGGAATCTACCGGGTGTTTTCGGCGTAACGTGCCGCGCCGTTGACGAGTTCCTTGCTCCTATGCGTCACACACCGTCGTTCACATGCGTATCGAGAACGTCGCGACGATCTATCGGGACCTTCTTTCTTGTTTCTTTCAACGAGCCACGATGGGAATGATGCTGGCCGTAGATTCGTATCTTTCTCCTTTCGGTCTTGCATTCATACGCTCGGGAACAATCGCCGTTGAATTATTCCCCGATTTCGCGAACATTCGAGCAATGATGCGTTTCGGTTTAGCCTTGAACGACGGTGATTATGTACGAGACTACAACGATGCCGCGACCGGAATTAACCCTCTGCACTCGGAAGGTGACTCACGCTCGCCATTTTGTTTAATACGGCAATTTGGAATAGATGTTTTTTCACTGAGTCTATGTTGTTGTACACAGGATGTAGCAATTAATAACAGAGAGATGATACCTTCGATACCATTCATCAAACTTTTCGATCAAAAAGTTTCACTGTTGCTATCTGCAACCAGTGAAACTACCTTCGAGCGCAAAGGGTTAACACTGGATATACGGACGATTAATTTATATTTAAATTGAAACTAACGTATAAAGATCAGTAAGTAATGGACAATAAGTAAATTAACTCATGTCATGATTCTATATTTCAACGAAGGATAACATATATTGACAGAAGTTTGTTACTAATTTTTGTAATTTAAAAGAAGACAACTAATATCCGTCATTTTGACGGATTCGAGAAATGTGTAACTAGGATCAGTGATTTTTTAATTGACGCTAGAACTACCAACTGGTCAAAATGACCAGTTTCGGGTTTGACATTTTATGTTTTATTAAAACTGTCATGTTTTATTGACCTAATGAATGGTTGTATGTGATAGGCGATGCTGTAGTATTTATTTATTTATTTTTCTACTTTATTTTCAATTTTGATATAAGTATGAATTTAATGCCGGCACTTCTGGTGTTAAATTTCACAACTGAATCGTGCAGTCGATTTCTCAAATACTTTATATTTAATTTTACATGCTTATACTCTCGCTTGTGCTCCCAAATAAAGTGGACACCATTTTTTAAGAAAATTTAACTTTCTCTATTTTACAGCAGCGCGAAACGCAAAATCTTAAGAAATATAGAAAATCGAGATTTCTGGAAGTAAAGTTCTCTTTCATTTTGAAGTTCATTTTGAAATTTTTATATCTTCAACATTGTTCTATGCATTTCATGAGTCCAGCTTGCAATCGGCTCCGTTTGAATTACGTTCTGCAAAAATTCCTTTATTTTCTTCGAGACGAATGTAGATATCAAAGCGTGTATTTGTTTTTCACGTACTAATCAAGAAATAATCCATGTCGCAATTTCCTATTACAGAATGCAATTTGTTGTTACAGAATTTGCTTGTTAGTTGTTCCGATGTATCGGAGAAAAAAGATGAGACAAATTTTTGATAGTTCGAGGGTACTGCAAACCGTATAGACCGGATAGACAAATCCGTTCTTACGTTAGAGCAATACTATGCCTACAAAAGGGGTGGAGTGAGACAGCTGCCAATGTGGCCAGGGTCAGGGTGCTCAAGGTAAGAGGTTGGAAAAAGAAGAAATTGCGTCCATGTTGCTTCTATTCACCTGTCCATCTTTAGCGGCATCCTCAGATACATATGTATAACTAACGATCTATTACTTAGAAATACATTACATAACTAATAATTGGTACTTCGACAAATTGATCGAATGTGTGCTATTTAACAGGCTAATGGCTTCATCATATTTCGTTATGCTGTTACGGTAGTTACGGTTACGGTACCATCTCGTTCAAAATGCTATTTTACGTCATAGCTTGCACGAGATAATTACAATGAATACATAACTAGCTACTTAGGATTTCAATTACACGATTTCATCGATTTTTCTTTTGTTACTATAACCAAATAGTTTATATCCGCAATTTATTTATTTGATGTATCAAAGAGTTTTGGGTAATATCTGAAATACATTTACAAACCTTTCGTAACGTTCATAATTTATATTATAATAATTTATACATATAGCGTTCGTATTTACTGTTTTCACTGTCTGATACTGCATAAATTGCTGCAAATTATTATTTTGATTAGAGTAAGAAATCTGAGATGCTACAATTATTTACCATATTTGTTTATACATATAATTTTCATACAACCCGTATGAGACAGGATGAAATTATTCTCGATTACTTCATGCCCCGATAAATATTTAAACAATTTCTCTTTGCAGTTAAAATTGCCCTTCAATTATTGCGGATAAGCAATTTTATTCCGCAGCGTGTATCGTTAAATATTCTAACGTCAGAAGTATTACGCGTATATTCGATTAAATTTTAATGATTTTCCCCGCACGATGCAAATATTAAATTTTCTGCGGTGCTCCAGAAATTTCACGGGGATGGAGACGATATTACGATCGAAATAAAAATCATGTTCAGAAATGGAGAATTGGATATTCAGAATGTAGTCGACTACATTTCAACGTGCCATCCGGTTTTCGTATTCCCCTATGTACCCCTCCCAATTTTAGAACGCCTATTCTGACCCTCCGGTAGCTTAGAACTATTCGATTACCCCTGTCCACCGTTTAATGGGGGCGTCCTTAGAGACGTATGGAAAGGAAACTTAGCCACAGGATATTACGAAGGCTCTTCTAGCCCGTGCAAAAGCGGCCGAATCTACAGGAAATGCTTGCTCGGATCTTAAAACTTATTGCTTCCGTTTATTACTTGAGGATAACGACGAAACACGGTAAGATGTGCCGATTTTGCCGCTATTCCGACCATCACCACCGAATTCCGCTAAGAACCGCGTGTCGAATATTCTTTTTTAAATGTGTATTCATTTTTCCACGCGATGTGTAACATATTTGTCCACGTATTACAAATTCGACATGTAATTCTACTATAAACGGCATATATCGCAAATTCGAACATTCGGTTAATCTTTTTTGATTGAAATTGTTACAAGTTCAATGGATCATGTTTTCTGACATTTACTGATTTTGTATTTACTGTGTTCGTGAAGTTAGGATTAAATTATTACGTATTTATTATTGGAGCACGCGGTTTTAATCACCGCATCAAATCTGTTAGGAATTAATCCTTGCTATAATTTTCTTTCTTTGTAAGATATTTCAGAATCACTGATCTTTGATCGAAAATAATTGTTTTATTTTATTCCTTCACCTTTGCAGACCAATTTACTTTTTTTCACAAAAGTAAACAAATACTATGATACATCGAAAATAATAGTTTCAATTTATAAAATATTATATCAAATACTGTATGGGACAACGAAATATGCATCACACATACAATGGTCATTCAATATATAATTAATACGATTAATTAATTATATTATTAACCAGTGAAAGACACTGCGAATTAAAAATGCGTTGCAAATTCAGTTTCAGCGGTATTTCAATTGAAGTTAGGTGTACGATTTTACAAGTTTTTAAAAGTTTTTATAAGCCCTTTAATCTTTCAATCATAAACTTAATAAGTTGGAGTTCTTTAATTTAAAAGTATTAAAAAAATATATAACGTAAAGCTTATGAAGTATTTTTATTCGGGAAGAAGCTGACTCAAAACGTGGACGGGGATTAATTATGCTTTTGTTTCCTGAGTATTGATTTATAGTTTTAGTCGCTGCTGCCTACATTTTCCGGCAATAGATCTTCCTGAAGTTTGTTACCTGTCCCGGTCCCGCATGAATAGGGCAAAGGGACCAGGAAAAACCCAACGGAAAATGAATTGGAAAGCTACTATACAGTCTGTTGGATTCGCAGCTGCTACGATTTTGTACACATTATGGGGTTTCACTCTGGTCGTACCAGAAGTGCAATCTGCAACCGCTATCCATCGTCTGTTTCTGCACGATACCACGAAAGTGAAATATTTGTGCACGAGAAAATAATGGCTGTCGTGTCCAACGCATATGTGGGTACGTCAAATGTTCGTTTTATGAACTTGTACGTCGACCTGTCTTAGCAAAATAAAGATTTTAAACGATAAAGCTGTACGAGTGAATGTTTCAAACATTATTATCATTAAGTAAGATATTCATTTTTATATTTTAGCAATTTTTGTTTCCATGAAAAAATTGTGAAATTACACTAAATCTTCTATTATTTTTATTTGAAATTACCTTTAAATTGAACTGATATTTAATATCAATATTTTTCTTTTTATTTATCGTTTTATTTAATTATGAATACTCACTATCGAGCAAAAGATTATTTTACTGCAGATATTATTTTAGATACACATAATAGCAGTTAATTCGCAAATTCGAGTGTTTAATTTTTATGGATACGCTATTATACGCGTTAATTAATTAATTAATTAACACGTGTATGAAGATTGAAATACCGATCGGTAACGTGGTCTAAATGAATTATAGGAAATTAGAACTATTTGTATTTAAATCTAAACAAACACGAATTCTCCTTACATTTAATTTTATTTTAACTCATTTTTCTCGTATCGAGAATAAATAATGGAATGTTCATGAAACAAGAGTGGTATAAACATTTACGAAAGTGTTTGCGTTCGAATGATTTTATGCTGAAGAAAGTTTCGAATAAATGAGCTTATCTCTCGTAAAAACCGATCGGTCAAAGTATTTTATATTTGCATTATAAATAGGATGTTTCTTACGAGTTAGAATAAATTACCTACACGTGATGGCAGTCGATAAGTTAGGGTTTAGGAGATTTCTTACTTGCCAGCTCAGCAGCTGCGTTTTCTGTTTACCAGCTTCCAAAGTACGAAATTCGGGATCGCATCTGTCGCTAGAGGCTTTTTTGTCACCATCGACAATTTGTATACTTACTTTTAGTTTTGTTACGATTACAACACTTTTTATTCGAGCACAATCGTAATCATTTGTTCGTTTAATTCTCTCCTCGCGTGCATTGCATTTACATCGTCTGCGTTGACAAATTATTGACAAATTTTGTGCGACAACGATTTTATACAACTTTTCTTCCTACCTTTTCTCCAAATCTTCTCTTCCTATTTATTTTCTTAGTAAACAATTCAGTAATTTGAGGAAGACAACAAAACGTTCTATTAATAAGTATTTTCTATTTAACTGAAATGTATTGATCGGATACTCGTGGACGCTCGTTTTGTTTCCTCTATTGTCTAACATAAATTTTGGAATATACGAATTCATTTTCGAAAGACGAGGATAATGTCGGTTCTTATAATTGTCATGTATAACGCGTGAGTGTATGCATGTTAAGTCAGTCTATTTTATTTTTGAGAATTTTTAGACGATACGGAATTCGATGTTGTTTTTCGTAATAAGTTTTTTAACGTGTTCAGGAGCGTCAAATGTTCGAAAAACTAATTTAGCGATATAAGTTTCGTCAGAAATTTATAATTTTCGTTAGAAAAGTCTGATGTCGAACATTCGTCATTGAAAAATTCTTAGGTTTTTAATTTTTTTGCACTGAACCAGACTCTTCCTCCTATTACGCTACTTACTATACTAATACGAGATTCTAAAATTTTAGTTTTTATTTAGGACAAGGCAGGATTGCTCTTCCTTTGCATTTTTCATTTACGTGTTTGCCCTTGAAAATCCAGTCGCCATACTTACGAAGCACAGAAAATTCCATTTGCGAAAATTTGTTCGCTTTCAATACAACATGGTTTGATACTATCTCGACTCTAAGCGTATTTTCGTTAAAATAATAAATATCTACCATCCCCGTAGATCGAGAATGTAAATATTGTAGCACACAATATATTTATGCAACATCGTGGTCAATAAATGTTGGACCAAATGTAATTTTCATCAGTACCGTTTCTGTAAATATTTATTGTCGCATTCTAAAACTGATTCGCATAGCAACTTAAAGACAGCAACGTCGGATACAAAAAATTATTTCCAAAAATGATTTATAAAAATGATCTATAAAAATGATTTATAAAAATGATTTACAAAAGTGATTGACAGAAATGATTTACAAAAATGATTTATAAAAATGATTTATAAAAAATCATTCTAATGATTTACAAAAGAAGTTATATCTAGGAAAAGAATCTACAATTTGCTGTTAACAAATGATTATTTTTGAATGATCATATCCAACAATGGCATCGTTTACCGCAGTGAACTAATAAATAAAATCCAGCATTATTCAACGCTTATTTTACACAGAACTATTGGACATCTAAGGTCAGTTCCTCGATAAATATAAGGTCTATCGGAAGGTTCTATCAGATAATGTAACTCTTTGAGTCTCTGGCCTCCAGAGATGAGTCATCGCACAGAAATGGAGATAGGCTAATTTCTCTCACGTGGTGAAGAGCTCATTAGTAAATAACATCGTTCGGTAAACGTTAATAAATAACATCGATCGGTAAACCTCAATAAATAATATCGATCGGTAAACGTTAATAGATACATCGTTCACCGAACGTTAATGAATATATCAAAAACGTACTATTTTCGTTTAATATAACAGCGGAGAGAACATTCCAATGGGTCCAGCGTTAACACTAAAACTATCGATGTATAATGCAGAATTATTTTGAAGTTAAGACTAAATCTACCAAAGCGTTCAAAATAACCATTTAACAAGTTTCCAATTTTAAATTACGAAATATGTTAACCCCTTACTGCCCGATGGTTCATATCTGAGAGTCAAACCACGAAAATAACCGTTATTCCTTCGTTTGAAAGTTCACAATCTTTTCGTGCATGTTAAGGCAGAAATGAACCTTTCCTGACATGCTGCATGAAATTTTGGAAAATAAAATTTTTTTAATTTTGCAAACTTTTGACCACTAATATCAAAAGTAATAACATATATTTTTCCCACCTATTTCTAAAAGTCATGCAGAAAGGGGTTAAAATGGCTTCTTTGAAATTCCTGTTGATATTCATCGAGACAATGTATTAATGCGTATATTAATTTGTGTCTCATCGTTCGTACATTTGTTTTTCAGCTTCATTTTTAGTTACAAAATAAACATGTATTATACGCTACTAGCTTAACTGTTGCAAACGAAGTTGAAAAGTGAATGAACAAACGATGAAACAGAATGAGTACACTTATTGATTCTTTGTCTTGATGACAATCAGCACAGACATCGAGAAAACCGTCTTAGCAAATTTTGAAGTAGGAAATTTGTAAAAGGGCGATCCTTTCGGTAGTTTTGACGTTAACAGTCGGAACGGCAGGGATCGAATAGTCGGATGTCTCGAAGAAGCATCGAGAGTTCTGGTTGCTGGCAAGATTTAATCTCTCGTCGTTCGTTACACCCTCGCGTTCGGTCGTGATCGTAGACAATTTGGAACAGCCTGTACCAACAGTCTAATGAACAGTTGGTTCCTATTGGTAGAAGGCGCCTGTGCGTTTAGGTTTCGTTATGTTACGGTAGCGCAGCTGGCATTGCCCGCGGATGCCCTCCTCCCTCCTCCTCCCCCCTCCCCGTCTTTTTCTGCCCCCTCTTTTCCGAAACGATCCTCCAGCACGGTTCCCCTATTTCTCTAGCCTAGCACGTTGGCCTAGAAAAACTATTCCACGAGCAATAAATCGTTGGCCCTTCGCGTTACGAATAATCGGTGGAGAAAACGACGGGCCTCGACGACGATTACACGCGTTTCACGTCGAGAAAATTCGAATCCGCGCCGCGTCGTCTCGCTTTTCTTCTCCCGGGTACACGGGAGCGGGGTTTATGCCCGCGGGAACGGGGAATTACGTTTTTGACTGGCGAGAAACGAGCGTTCCGCGGAATAAGATTTATACGAAGGCCGCCAGATTGGGGAAAGGACCGGACTCGACCCGGTATAATTCCTACCGAATGATTAGTCGCGGGGCCAACGCTCCCGCCTATTTTCGAGGACATCTTGGATCGCTACGATGAAAAATTTCGCTCTGAGTCAGCTAACTTGCAAAATATTGCGCGCGGGTGTTACACCGGCTTCGTTTCGAGCATCGTCGTTTAGGTAGACTCGAAGCTTCGATTTTCGACTTCCAAAAATTATAAATCTTTTGAGTTTTTTAATTGTAACATTATAAACTCTCGAACCTTTGAATCCTGAAATTACTGGATTTGTGAAATTCTCAAATTTCTAGTCTTTCAAGTCCCAGCAATTTTTAAACCTTGATTTTTCAAAAACTCGGATTTAAAAAATTGTTTAATTTTAATGAATATTAAAGACTTAGAATTAAGTCTTCAAACCATTTAAAACCTCTAATTACTGGATTTGTCTGATTCTCAAATTTCTAAACTTTGTAGTTCCAACAATTTGCAAACCTCGATTTCCTAAAACCTCCGATTTAACAGATTTTTTAATTTTAACATTCTAAGTAGAACCATTTAAAACCTTTAATTACTGTATTTGTCTATTTTTTAAATTTCTGAACATTCAAGTCCCAACAATTTTCAAACCTCGATTTTCCAAAAACTCCGATTTAAAGAATTGTTTAATTTTAACATTCTATGTCTTCAAACCATTTAAAACCTCTAATTATTGGATCTGCCTAATTCTCAAATTTTACAACTTTTAAATCTCAAAATTTTCAGACCTTGAATTTCTCAAATTTATGTATTTCCAAATTTCTAGCTTCTGCGTCAGAAATTCCTGAATTGTCTAGCTTTGCCGTATTTTCGAATTTCAGCATCTCTGAATGTGCAATTTCTGAACTTTGCAACTTCTAATTTTTTTAAACTTCCAAATCCCTGCGTTTCTAAACTTTTAGATTCTTCAATTCTTCAGATTGCAGGAAATATAACCACGCAAGAAGAAGATTAAACATCAAGAACAACCTTACCGACGTTACCACATCAACATCGTACCAAGACACATTACTAGAACTTTGTAAAAGTACAGGAATTCTTAACAAATTTAAAAAATTCTGTATAATCATCCACATCCAACCGTAATTTTATCTTCGCAAACTGGTTAATAGTCGCTAGTAATTGATGCGATTATAAACTCCTACTTAAAAAAAAAAATTATCTTCAGATTGTCAAATTTTTAAATCTTCAAATTTCCACATTCTCATATTATCGAATTTCCAATTTCTGAATTTTCAAATTCCCTAATTTTTAACTTTTAAGTCACCAACGTTTCAACATCTGTGTATTTTTAAGTTTCCAATTTGTAATATGCAACATGTATGTGCACGTATATGTGCATATTATATTTCATCACAGATATAAAGTCTTGTTTAATAAACTGGCTTGAGAAATTAATTTAACAACCTTGTTTCGTTTGATGTTGTTTAGCCTCGTTTAAAAATTATTTATTTCAACCCCATTATGTTTCTTCAGGATACACTAATACTATCCGGTTTGAAATCGACAGAATATACACATTATTAAATAATAAATATATAATAAATAATCTTTCTCATTTTACTTTATTGTACCGCAGTCTTAAGTCGCGATGCGTACCTGAGTTTCTAATTACATAATAAATTTGTGCAACTAAAATGAAAATTAATAAAACATTCGACAGAATATTACAATAAAATTTCTCGAAAAATTTTAAACAATTCAATTTTCCATCGAACGAAAGGCAAAACATTACGATATATGAACTCAAGATACACTAATCTATGATTTACGACGTATGTAGAAAGCAGTTAATAAATGAGTTCATCGAAGATAACCTCCAATTTTCAAATAATTCAAGAAAGCAATCTTGTTTTATGACTTCCGTAACGCATTTTGTAAAAAAAATATGATCTCGATAAGAAGTTGGGTACGGTACTTATTAATTGATGAAATCATTCATAAATGATACTCATTACAAACCGAAATATCGTTTATCTCGTTATTTATCGCAGAATAAAAATCAACTAGAATTAAAAACTATCTAGAATAAAAATGAGCCGTCTGTATCTGCTTTGGGTTAGGTTGCTTTGGGTTAACCTCGCAAACTTTGACTGACAGTCGAGGAAAATCGGTTAGTCCAAGGGATACGAAGAACGTATTGTATTTCCGCTTTTCAGACCGCGTTCGTTCGATGTCTGTTTTCTTAGCGATTTCCCTGGCCTTGGAAGTAGGCTAGGTCCCAGTCGGCTGCTAGGTAGGCTGGTTTATCACCGTTTCCAGTATGGCAGCTGCAACCGTTTCGAATACCGTGTTAACGAGCGCATCCAAAGGATCGAGGAATCCATTATTCCAGCGTGAAATCGCAACATGGAAGATAGAATAGGAACTGCGACGACTGTATCCTACGATTTCCCCGAATTTCTACGTTTCGATTAACCTTTCGACATTTCTCTTAACGATGCGTATTTTCAAATACATTTAGTATTTTGTTCTTTCTCGTTGCAGATCTATCAGCTTTCTGTTACGTTGCTGCTATTCAAAATTAGTTTAAGGTAAACGTAGTGTAAGTCGAAAAAGTTGGTCATTAATATGCGATAACGTGACGGTGCTTTGAAAGGACAAATGTTATACCATTTTCATTATATTATGTCCTTACAAAGGCATTGTACCTTACTGTTTTGTTGCGAAAATAAAAATATAAGAGTGAAATAGTAAAATAATGATGTAGAATAATAGAGTAATAGGGTAGTAGAATAATGCAGTAGTAAAATAGTGAAATAGTGAAATGTTAAAATGGCAAAATGATAAAATAATAAAATAATAAAATAGAAAAATGTTAAAATGACAAAATGGTAAAATGGTAAGAGAGTGAAATAGTGAAATGATAAAATGGCAAAATGATCAACTAATAAAATAGAAAAATGTTAAAATGACAAAATAGCAAAATGGTGAAATGACAAAATGGTAGAATGGTAAAATAGTAGAATGGAAAAATGGCAAAATAGTAAAACAACAACATAATAAAGAATCAGAATAAAACAATAAAACGCTTATACAAAAACAACTTCATTTCTCTCAAAAGTATATTCTGAGCAGCAAGACACTGAAATTAAATAATAATCTACTATTTATTTTACTGAATACCTAATCCAGCCTCGATCACATGAACAATCTGATCGCTTAACCCTTTGCACTCAAAAGTATTTTTACCGTTGGCAAATGAAAAACTTTCTACTTGAACAGCACGATGGATTTTTAAAAAATTATTTTATATTATTAATCACCAATATTGGCCGTCCCATTATGTTCAAAAATCGCGCGCACAACACTATAAATTTAGTTAAAAGTCATTTATTTAAAATTGTTGCATTAAGTCAAATGACAAACGTGAATCGCCCCCCGAGTGCAAAGGGTTAAGCCATCTTTTCCACAGACACTAAATGTTTCAAGACACACAGTTCATTTTCGAAACACATCCTCCGTCCTCCTAATCATTTATCTCGAAATATGGCGCCATGTTAAGGGTATTAACCCTCGCGTACAACGCACGAACCTTTTTTTGCACTGTAAAAGATAACAAGAGCGTCCCATTGTCTCTCGCCATAAATCGCAGGTAAAGGAATTTTTGCTCCGAAGCCTGTTAACTTTTTTCCTTCCCTGTTCACCGTTACTTTATAGCCGGGAAGCGAAAGTGTTTATTACCGTAATATAATTCATTTACAGAGCTTATTGCTGCCTGTGTCGTTGATGTTTCTAACGGTCGCCGGCTCCGCAGATTAGCATGCGTTCGCTCGAGCAGATGGAGAATAGGATAGGATAGAAACGATGTCTCTTGCGGTTACGCCGCGTTAAAATAGGACAATCGTTCGATGGGTCGAAATTAGGATTGTAACGGTCACGGGAAAGATGTTACTCCTTTCCCAGGACGTTTTTACCGCGATCTAACGATCGAGCGACAGAAGAAAGGTGCAACACGATCGCGTCTATAATTTTCTACAATTTGCTGTGCCATCGTCGTGACGTTCACCGGTGTCGTTTCAATCGTTTACGTCGATGTACCATAGAAATTTGTGGATAACCATTATACAGGGTGTCCCAAAAGTGTTGAAGGAGCCGGAAATGGAAGGTAGGTGGGGTCATTCTGAACAATTTTTTCATTTGCAAAAATGTCGTATGGGGCTTCATTTTTAAATTATTAACGAGAAACACCGACCAATCAGAGCACGAGAATCGCACGCGCTAGGAGGCAGAAGTGTGGGCTCGAGTTATAATTGGCCGTGGTCGCGATCGAATCGCGTGGCGCGTGATTCTCGCGTTCTGATTGGTCGGTGGTTTTCGTTAATAATATAAAAATGAAACCCCATACAACATTTTCGAAAATGAAAAAGTTGTTCAGAATGAATCTACCTACCTACCATTTCCGGCTCCTTCAACACTTTTGGGACATCCTGTAGAGAACCCTTCTTCGACGTTCCTTTCATATGATGATCGTTAATTTCCGACGTCAGCTACAATTCCTTTCGTGGGTATCTTAACTTAGGTTGCCCCGTATGTCTCTTCCCTATTTGATGTAATTTAAAAACGCACTTCGAGTTTTTGTGAGTGATCAAGAAGTAAATGATATTTACTGAGGGAAGGAAAAGGGCGATACAGTATAACACATTGTATTTAATGTAACAAATCTTAAACAATAAATATTGTGTATACATTTCTATGAAACAAGGGGAGAATTTGCGGGACAACGTAATACTTGAATAGAACGTTGCTCGATTCTAGGAATTAATAAGGGAACGTTCGTGTATTGTCTTTTATATTAATAGTTTATTTCGCGGAGCGTATTCGTGAATCCGATTGAGATAGTTCAGGAAAATTGATTCTCTTTTCATGTATTGATACGTTGCATCTAAGCAGTAGTTTACAATGGTCAATTGTTTGACGAGGTCGTTGGAATCGATTAACATTATTGCGATTCATCTGCGTTTGTTAGATTCGAGCATAATTAAATACATAATACGGGAATTAACGCGATCTGAAGTTACGAAAGATATAAGACGGCGTTTTCACTAAAAATAGATACAACTGTTTAGACAAAGATTTGCACATATAATTTAAAAAGCTCTTATCTGCGTGTAGTGTGCTAGTCATTCGTTTTACACAGTATTAATCATTATATCCAGTGTGCCAATACGTATATTTTATTATCAATTTTCATGACTGTCGCAATATAAAAATAACGCAATTAAAGAACTGTACCTGCTTTATTGTATTTTATCACATGTACACATCAATTTTCATCTTTTTCCACAATGTAAAATATAAATCTGCGATGTACATCCTACTGTTTGAAACAGATCATGAATTAAATATGTATATGTAGAATTTGACTATTTAACCTGTTATAAATAGAAGCAACTTCTATGATTAACACTTTTCGCTTACAGTAAACATCATGAATTTTTGGATCAAACAAAACGGAGTAGAAAGCTTCTGTAATACACAGGATACAAAGAGTAGGATGTAAAGTTTTGTTATACATTTATGTTGAAACTCAATAATATCCCGCAGTTAGAAAATAAAATTCGTAGATAGAATGTTGATAATTAACACATTAGAATGTATCTGTTCGTTAAAAGTTGTAAAATTCTTGAAAGATCTAATGAAATAATTTTTTCATTCTGAATTTTACATTGTTTTGTATCCGAAAATTAGCTAATTCGGCAAAGTGATTTTGCGTTCAGGGAAGAAGTGGACCGCAAAAGATTGAAAATGGCGTGTTCCACAAACACAGGGATCGAATCGTGTAGCTCATTTACACGCGTACCTATTGTAGGTACACGTACGTGCACATATGGTGGCTGAAGGGGCACCCTTCAGGTTCGAGCACCAATCTTCGCAAAAGGGCCCAGCGTATAAATGGCGGCTGAAAATTCGCAAACTCGCGAACCTCGTGCAGACACAAGTTGAAACGTTTCCATCGTCAATTACGTATATAATTACAGCAATTTTTCAATGGAATATGAACAAAAATATTTTCGGGACTTTCAAAATTTATAACTCATATGTAAAATAACTTTCAAAATTTAGTACGATTTTAATCATATAACAATATTACAAGACGCATTTACAGCGTCAATTTTGATGAAAATTAATGCATAAACGAATTGACAATTATTTTTATACAAGATTACCGGTTAACTTGTTACAAAAAAATTGATATACGTAGCAAGAATCAAAAGATCTATTTATGAGGTTATACTTAATTCCCAGATTTTGGAAAAAATTATGCAGAACATAATTTATTATACTAGGTTAATCTTAAGTATTGCATAAAATGTATAATGTGTTATTCTTAATGAAGATCAAACTAAATACCATTTGTATAAGACTTTGAAAAGGAGGGAAATTTTCATTCTTAAATTTGATAAGACCAATTAATTCGTAAAAATAAAAAGCTTGTAATTTATAGTTGATAGAAGATTGAAGTTGATAATAAGATCTCTTATCGACAACACGGTAATATAAATTCATTTGTTTCTTAAAATATGACAACTTAATATTCGAAACGAGAAACCAATTTTCATGTTGAAGTTTCTCGAGTCTCGCAGATACAAATATTAACTGCGGAATCGAAAGGAACAATATCAGGTAGTTTTAACTGTCGTTGGTTGGACTGAAACCCAAACTTTCTTAGAATTTAAGAAATTCGGTTTATTGAAGAGACTATACCCGAAATCTGACCTGAGCTCGTCCCTTCAACAAGAAACATCGGTTTTTCCAATGGTTACTGACGACATATTTGAAAATGTAGTTTAACCTTGCCCCACAGTTGGAAAGAACTGTCTCTCAACGTTTACAACATTTTGGAACAAGCATCCATGTTTCTTTGATTAAAAATTAAGTTCCGTTCATTATCTCATAGATTATCTCCTACATCTCATTATCTCATAGAAATTCACTTCAGGGAGTTTCAAACTTTTATGGGTTGGGTGATTTTTAGCGACTCATTCTCTTGTAACACACTCTGTTCCAAAAAGTGAAAGTTGTTAAATTCGGAAAGTACAAATTGGAAGATTCCAAAGTACTACATTTCTAAAAACTTAAAATTCGAAGATTTTAATGCATCAAAGTCTTAAGCTTCAAAAGTCTCAGGGACCTAAAGTTCAAAGATTTCAAAGTATTAAAGTTGTAAGGTCTCAATGGTCCAAAGTTTTCCAATTCCAAAATTGTTTCAAAGTTTCAAAGTTCCAATATTTGAAAATTTCGCCGCTCTGAAAACTCGAACCTTCCGAATTACAAAATCTCAAAATTCTGTACTTCCAAAGCATTAAAACTTGAAAATTCGAAAATTCCGCTAGTCTGGATTAAAAAATTAAAAAATTCCGAGATTCAACAGCCCCAAACTTTCAAAGTTTAAAAATCTCATAGTCTCAAAGCTCAAAAATTCCAATATCCCGAAGTTCCAAAACTACAAAATTTTACCACCCCGAAATCTAAAACCCATCGAATTAAAGGATTAGAAAATTCTGCATTTGCAAATTCCTAAAGATAGGAAATTCCAAAGTTCCACCAGTCTCGGTAGAAAAGTTTCAAGATCCAAAAGTTCCAAAATCTCCAGACCTCAAAATTTCAACGACTCGAAGTCTCAAAGTTCAAAATTTCCACGAGTCTATCATCCCGACTCCAAAAATATCAGAATTCTGTGCCTCCAAAGTCTCGAAGCGTGTCAATTCGAAAATGCGGCTGATGTCGGTTAAACAAATTTTGAGATCCAAAAGCACCAAACACCCAAAGTTTAAAAATCTCATAGTCTGAAAGTTCAAAAATGCCAATATCCCGAAGTCCTAAAACTCCAAAATTTTACCGCCCCGAAATCTAAAACCCATCGAATTAAAAAATTAGAAAATTCTCAATTTTCAAAGTCTCAACGTTCAAAAATTGCAATATCCCGAAGTCTCAAAATTCCAAAATTTTACCGTCCTGAACTTAAACCTCCCGACTCGAAAAATATCAGAATTCTGTGCCTCCAAATTCTCGAAGCATGTAAATTCCACTAGTTCGAAAATTTAAAAATCCCCTGATTCGAGGGCTCCAAAGTTCGCGAACTCCAGAATCTCGATCCCCGAAAATTCCCTCTTACCTCGAATTAACCCGAATACAAATACAAAACACCGCGCGTACGAGCGAACTGAAAATTGTTGCCGAATGAAAAATCATCTTGAAAGCGAGCGTTCGTAAATCGGTATCCGCCTAACGTGAACGTCTCCCTCCATCTTTCGAACTTTCATTCGAAAGTGGTTGCACAAAGAGTGGGGCAAATGGCTTGCAGTTGCACGATCCCTCCCCTTTCTTTACCTGGAATCGGCTGTGTGCATCGTTGAGCCGATGCATTGTATGCAACTCGACGTGACGAGGGGAGCCAACAAGAGTATTCTCCGTTTGGAGGGGGTATACCAGGTGGAGGGGTGATGCATTTAGGTGGGGGGTAATGCATTTTGCACACTATAGAACTGCAGCTCTCGCGGGTCGACATTCGTGCGGTATTTTTGTTCACCGGCCGCAACCTTCACAAATTTTTTCCGTGGATGTTTCGCGTCAATTTATGGTCAATACGATAAAATAATAATGATAAAATATAATATATACAATATGTATTAGTATTAATATATGTATACAGTGACCGGCATAATAAAGTGACCATTCTATATCGCATATAGAATGGCTCAAAACTAATGTTTTTAATGAAAAGCGATCCTAATATCGGGGTTTTTTGAAAGATCACCGTCATATCAAGAGTTTATTACGAACATTAAAGGACTATTTGTAATAACAAAAACTTGTAACTTTATTTTAACAGAACAAACATTTTCATATATGACAAAAAATGTGACCACATCGTAAATTTTAATTTACACTTAATTTATCACAATCTTTTACAATCAGGTAAACGAACTGTTAGTTATGTTCTGTTTACATCTTATGCACTGCACATCGCGTTTACGTGTCGCAATTAAATAAAGTCTTTACAAATTCTAAGGTGGCCACTTTTCTTTATCATGTATGAAAATGCCTGTTTTGTTAAAATCAAGTTACAAGTAATTGCAAATATTCTTTTTAATTTTTGTAAGTAATTGTTGGTGTGGCGATAAATCTTTCCAAAAGGCGCGATAATAGTATCCTTCTTCATTAAAAACATTAGTTTTAAGATATTCTGTATTGGTTATAATAGTCACTTTATGATGGTCACTTTATTATGCCGATTACTGTAAAATATGTATGTGTATGTAATTTGTTTACTTATTTTTCAATTTCATTTCCCATTTCGAAGTAGGCTTGGATTATGCGATGATCGGTTTAGTGTCGGAGATCGAAGTTCGAAAAAAATGTTCTATAAATATTCTGTCAACATTCGTACTAGAATTAAAACAGTAAATATTTCGGAACAACAGCAGCTATTTTTTTGAAGAACGTTTTTAATGAAAAAGTTTCACTTTGACCGAGATTATTGCCGTTGAAAATATTGCAAATACTATCGTTGTGCAAATTATCGTGTGCATCATATGTTGTATAGAAGTGTGCAATTTCACGTGCAGCAAGTTAATTATTTTCTAATATAAGTTACACAGGAATTTATTATTTTCGTGGTTCAAATTTCGTTTCGAGAAAAAAACAATCGAGAATTTGATCGAAGATTTTCAACGTGTACCGTGGAAACATAATATGTATGTATTAGGGTGTCCCAAAAGTTCCTTCCTTTTTTCATAAAAATGAGTACACTACATTTGTTGTTTAAGGTTCGTTTGTTGCATTAAATATAAACTGTGCTGCTCTATTACCTTGTCCCATCCCTCAGAAAAAAATGATTATTTACTCTGTCTAAAATTATTGGGGATTACGTGCAAAATATTTCCCGCAGTGCGTTTTTATGTCACATCAAGAAAGGAAGGAAGTTATGGGACACCGTAATATATTTGTTTTTTGTTAAGCCGAGTGTGCTTTCACGTCTAAATCGATATTTCGTCTCCGGTAACTTCTCGTTTTTGCTCTTTTCGACGTACGATTACCATCTAGTCAAAATGACATTCGACTGCTTTTATTCCACGTTTTATGTTGCACAATTTTTTCGTGTTCGCCGAAATGTCTGTCGTATTTTGTCGAAAGAATGGCTGAGTTGGTTGGTGTTTCAGTAGCTATTTATTTAAGGTTCCAGTTTATTTTTAATTACGGACGTGCGTTTAATGTCCATGCTTATGGTGTTAATGGAAATTGCAGAAGATATTCTTATCTCGAGTTACAAGTTTTTTTAAAGCTTACAGCTGAATCTATAGTTCGGGATTATCTTGTTAGCCTCACAATCACGTTTTGTGATATGTGAAAAGGCAGCCTCAATTTCCTTGCATATGTATACATCAATAATATTACAAAATATTACAATAATATACGTCAATCGATATTACAAATGTCTAAATATAAACATATACATACATCTGCAACACTGTTGAATTAACCATGAGCATTTAAATTTATTTTATCAACATTTTCAACACATTTTAAAACATTTCAACCTGAAATTAATTCATGTTTCATTTTTCTCTAATAGTATACAGAACATATTTTTCAAAATGAATACTTTTACCCTTATTTTATATACGACATTTGTAGAAAACATAACGATTGTTTCGTTTATTTCAACTTTATATCTCAATGCAAACATATTTTAAATATGTTCCAAGCGTCACATTTTAAAATTAATTTTAACAATTTTGGCAATGTGTTCTGAAATAAAAGCGTTGCACCTTAAGATTATTTAATAGCTTTCACAATATGGCATGTGATAAAAGTATTGAACCTTAAAATTATTTAATAGCTTTCACAATATGACCTGAAATATTTCTATATTGTTATAATTCCATTGACCGCTTCCGCTGATGCTATTTACAGTTCCAAACAATTATGCTGACGTTGACGAATGGTTATACAGAGTGATTCAGTCTATAAATGAAATTCTCTCCACGAAAATTTATTCTATTTTCTGCTGCTATTCTCCGTAATAACCCAATTCATTGTTTAATCTTAAAGAAATAATTAAATAACTTTCGATCAAATTAAATATGGCTGGAGTTATATTCATATAACGAATAATTTGTCCATAAATTTTTCATTCTACAACAGTAACATAATATAAATTTTATGTACAAATTTATACGTATAATTTATAAAAATTATTCAATAGAAGTTTTGCTTATTAGTGATCGTAACAGCTGCTAACTTACCAATAATCATAATAATTGCTATAAATGATCTGCATAAACATTATGTGCAATATAAACACAGCTTAAAAAGCTAGTCAACCCGGTATTATCTTAATTCGCATATTTCGCATCCCTGGAAATTTATTTCACATCATATTTTCATTTTTAACAAATTTTAGCAAATATTTTTACGATACTGTGTTCTATTTATTTTTTGTAGTTCCAAATTACTGATGCGAGTATCCTTAGTTAGAAAATTGAACTTTTGGATAATGCAGCTATTAAATTTTTGTCGACTCCCACACGAAAGCAATTGCAAAATTGCATTAGATAGTATGTTCATCTTTAACAAATCTTACCAACCACTTTCACAATGCCTTGTGATATTTATTTTCCATAATTCCAAATAACCAATGCCAGTATCTTCAGTTAGAAAATTAAAAATTTTGTGTAATACAACTATTAAATCTGTATAAATTAAATCTTATAAGTTTTATATAAGTATGTAAATTTATCTCATAAATTTACAAATGTTACAGTAATTAATTAAATCGTATAAGTGTATAAATTTGAGTGTCACTCGTATATGGGTGACACGGCGTTCAAAGTGTTAAGGATCGAAACTTAACACCAGATTTACAGACGTTTAATGACCACTTATGTCTAAATTGAAAATGAACTATAAAAATTCGTAGATTCTTTATCTCGATGATGGTCAACGACATAAGCTTTTTAGTAATTTTCGTAATTAAAAATAAGCAATATAAGATCCGTAAGTTTGACGGGCTTCGTAGAGATAGTGTTAAATCTCTAGACCCTCGCGTAAACAATTAACAGTCTATTTTATTAATTTTATTAACAGCTCGTGCACATATTTCTATTGGCCGATAAAAGGAACGCGCTTTTGATCGCGGACTTCATTACGGGTCCGTGGCACACGTCCATTGGTGGATACGTTGGATGGTGGGGCAATGGCAATGCACATTTACGCATGCCGTACGCGAGGTCTTGCATCGTGCAACACATATTTGACGTCGTGTGGGAGAGAAACTGCACGATGGTGGGATACCGCGTGCCGTATTCATCGACAGAGGGGCGATGCACTTTGCCAACCGATGCAGAAGTGCAACGGACATTGGTACGCGATGTATTTCCGGATATCCCTCATCGCGTTTCCTGCCCGCTATCGATTTCTTTTCCTCTTTTTCGCCGCTTTCTGATATCCCTTAACACTTTCGCGATCGTTGATGCACTTTGCGACAGCGGTTCTCAACCACTATGTGAATGCTCGTCGAGCGTAGAAATCTCATATTAGTTTACCGGTGTCGTTTCAATCATTTACGTCGTTTCAATTGTTATGCCGCGTTAAAATAGGACAATCGTTCGATGGGTCGAAATTAGGATTGTAACGGTCACGGGAAAGATGTTACTCCTTTCCCAGGACGTTTTTACCGCGATCTAACGATCGAGCGACAGGGGAAAGGTGCAACACGTTCGAGATCGCGTCTATAATTTTCTGCAATTTGCTGTGCCATCGGCATGGCGTTTACCGGTGTCGTTTCAATCGTTTACGTCGATGTACCATAGAAATTTGTGGAGGGCCATTATAGAGAACCCTTCTTCGACGTTCCTTTCATACGATGATCGTTAATTTCCGACGTTAGCTAAAATTCCTTTCGTGGGTATCTTATATTAGGTTGTCCCATCAGTTTCACCCCTGTTTGATATAATTTAAAAACGCACTTCGAGTTTTTGCGGGTGATCAAGAAGTAAATGATATTTACTGAGAGAAGAAAAAGGGCAATACAGTATAACACCTTGTATTTAATGCAACAAATTTTAAACAATAAATGTTGTGTATACATTTCCAGTGAACAAGGAAGGAATTTACGGGACAGCCTAATATTTTTCATTCGTTGCACGGGATTTTATTTCGAAATTACATTTTGGTTTTTGAACGAATACGATCTTTTAGAAATTTCCCAGTTCGAATGACAAAATTTATCAGGACGGTTTTTTTAACATCTTTTTTAATATTTTTTTTTAACATCTGTACTGATTGTCGTCAACATAAAGAATCAATAAGTGTAATCGTTTATGTGTCATCGTTTGTTTGTTTATTTTTCAACTTTATTTTTAATTTGAAAATAATTGTGCATTATACGTCGGTAGTTTTAGTGTTAACTCTTTGGGGCACGGTGGGATTAAAAATGTCCCATATATTTGATGCACGGTAATGCATGGTGGGAAATTTTTAGTCCCGCTTCAAAATATTGCAATAGCTGCATACTCGTGCGTGTAAGACGTGCTTCTATAACAACAAATTTAATTGAATTACTATTATTTCTTTTGTGTACTCGTATTATCATTTTTGTGTTATTAAAAATATACCAATTTTACAGTATCCAACAAAAATGACGGATCTCGGATTTGTTATTTTATATTACGAAAACTAATAAGAAGCTTCTGTCAAAATATCAACTATCTTTCGTCGAAATAAACAATCATTGCGCGAGTTTGCTCACGTATTGTTCATTATTTACTTATTTTTTGTACCTTAGTATTAATTTAAATATAAATCTGGAGTTAACCAGTTAACAGCGTATAACCAGTTAACTTTTCATTAAATAAAAATGTAATTCTTTGTCGTTCCAGTTGACTTCTTTTGTAAAATTTATGGTAGAATCATTTGTTCTACGTTCAGCGTGTATACTCGTTGATCCTAACTTCATTTCGGTGTAGTCAACTTTAACGAATTATTAATCTTTCAAGCAAGAAAAATACCCTTTCGTAGTTTGCCTCGTTTTGGAAAATTTATATTAGGTTAATAATTAATTAAATTTATGATGGTAAAATAAAATTTATAATAGTATTTGTTTTGCGTTCAACGCGTACACTCGCCATTGCTAATTAATTTTATGACTAATTCAATGTTCATTTTGTCTGAATTAATTTCATTTTATTGCTTATTGATTTCATGAGTTGTTTAATTACGCATTCCGTGAGGGATTGTTTAAATCTAAATTCCGTCAATTAACCGGTGAAATAGTGTCATAAAGTTGTCCTTGGAGAGTGGTTACACGTGTTTTAATGTATCTAATCGTTTCCATATTTTAATGATGAATCTACCACTAATATACGAATAGATGTTTGAGTAGAAAGTATTTGTGTACCGTACAGTCGTAAGTATCATAGAATTCTTCAAGGAAAATGAAAATATAAGAGAAAAATCATTCATCGTACTTTGGTCATTGGTTGAAAAATTTTGCAACCAATAAACCTGTGAATTTAGCAATTGATGGCTTTTTGAACGAGTTAGTAATAAAAAAAATAACAAATGTATAAACGTAAAAGCTTGAAAATTCGAGAATTCGAAAATTTGATAACATAGAACTTTAGAATGACTACGATTTAGATCGATTAAGAGATTAATTGTGGTGAGAAAATATAAATGATAGCAAGTACTCTCTTTTAACACTAAACCTACCGGGGAAATAAAAATTTGACAGTTAATGGGTTAACGGTAACCTAAGAAGCCGGGTAGGTCGTAGGTCGAAATTTCGCAAAAACGAGGAATAGCAACATAATATAAATTTGTATATCAAATTTATTTCCTCGATAGGTTTAGTGTTAAAAGAGAGTATATACTTGCTATCATTTATATTTGCTCACCACAATTAATCTCTTAATCGAATAATACAAATTTGATATACAAATTTATATAGACTTAATAATTTATAAAAATTATTCAATAGAAATTTCACTTATTAGTGATCGTAACAGGTGCTAACTTACCAATAATCATAATAATTGTTATAAATGATCTGCATAAACATTATGTACAATATAAATACAGCTTAAAAAGCTGATCAACCCGATATTATCTTAATTCGCATACTTCGCGTCTCTGGCAATTTATATCACATCGTTACACATATGCTTTACATGCATTTTACCCGATCTGTTACTCTATAACCATATAAACATCCACGATCTGATCGCGATTCTGCGAAAACGGTAATTGTTTTTCGACCTTTCGACACCCATTGGAGTTGAAATAAAAATTGTACAGTCAACTCCTTGCACTATGTTTCATTTGGCAAATGCGCCAGACATAAGGAATTATTCGGTGCTACAATTTTAAGACGACCGAAGGAAGTTCGAATGTGAAGACTATTTTGCATTCAGCGATCCTCAACTGTGCAAATTAAAATTAGACTGAAATTGAACATTCAACCGTGTTAAAAATATAAACGAAGTTTACCGTATTCGAACTTGTAGTGCGTCACGAGTGTAACTCGTTATTATAGTGCAAGGGGTTAATGGGTTAACGGTAACCTAAGAAGTCGGGTGAGCTCATAGGTGAAAATTTCGCGAAAACGAGTAATCGGAAAAGCAAGATGGTCCATTGTTTGTACAGCCCGTCGTTCGAACAATCGTGGTGCGAAGGCATTGTCGTCTCGGTGTACGCGAAACGTCGTGATCGTCCGAGGTGCTCGTCGTTGTCCCGGTGTCGCTCGTAAATTCGACGAAAGGAAAGTTGTTCCTGGTATCTGGCTGGTAGGCCTGGTTGCGACCGATCGGGTCCGTTTCTCGTCGATGTTTCGCCGCGGGGAGGGTATTCGCCGGCATCGTGAAACTTTCAGAGGGGTGAACTTGGAAAGCGTCGTGTAGGAGAGAGTCGCCGGGCGTAAAAATAGACAGGGACGAGGATAGAGGCGAAAACGGCCGTGGAGAGAGAAGAAGATCCGTTCGCGAAACGGAGAAGGACGGTTCACCGGGAACGGCGAGAGGGACCGCGACGTAGGGCGAAAGGGACCGGGGAGAAAGTACGTGACGGAAAGGGAAAGCAGCGAAGGGTGAGGAAGAAAAACCGTGCACGGATCGACCGGAGAGAGGGAAGATCGTCGTCGAGCAGGGAAAGGAAAAGGGAGAGACAGGACGAGTAGGTAGGGATAGTTAAGGGAGGAGGTTAGCGGTCGGTAGGTTTGCAGCAGGCAAGGGTGAGTCACCCTGTATTAACGAGCGGCTACGCCCATTCGAAAGATGGCTGTTTCCCGATTGACCAATTAGATTTCGCGACGAGTCCCGTGGCGAAAAAGCGCGGCAAACCTGACCCTCTTTTGACCACCCTTGTCGCGCGAGCTACGCTGGAGGGATGCTTTTATTTATATCTCCGTATCCCTGCCCCTCGAACTCCTCGCGCGGCCACCTCGTGCTACGTCACGAAAAAAAAATTTTCCCCTCTGCGCCCTTACAATTTCTCACCCTTTCTTTTTACGCTACGAATATTCAAAGCGGAAAATGATGATTCGTTTCTCGCTGCGCGCGTCTAACGAGACTTAAGAACTTTCGCGGACACCTTCACCGCCGTTATTGTTCCTGCTTCTGAGCGTGCAGTTATAACATCGTTGACGTTCGATTGGTTTTTCATAGAAAAGCGAACGAGCGAACGACCGATTGTCTATCGTTGAGCGTAACAGAACGAGTAAAGGTTAACAGTAAACCTACCGGCGTATAATGCAGCTTTATTTTCAAATTAAAAATGTAGTTGAAAAATGGATAAACGTATGATAAAACACAGCTTTCTTCGGATCCCAAAATTTCTATATTTCCATGTTCACGAATCTCCAAATATTTAACGTCTTCGGTGCTATCCTGGAACAATTTGTTTTAGGAAGTAATTTTATTTTCGATAAGTTTTATACACAATGTTCATAATATTCTACCCTGGTTTATTCAATAAGCTTTAATATATTCACACAAATTTTTTATACTTTCTTATGTTAAATAAACTAAAATTAGTGATAGATTTATGTACAAATTCATACGCCACCCGTATGTGGGTGACATGGCACTCGAAGTGTTAATTCCCAAATATCTGAATTTCCAAGTTCTCGCATTTCCGAATTTTTCAAATCTCCAGAGTTCTGCAATTGTTGGAAATGGGTTGAAAAATTGATCTAAGCAGTTTTATTGTTTTAAATCGTTAATTTGTTGATCACGATCTGGAAGTGACATCTTTCTTATTCGCGGATCTCGATAGAACCGAGACCTGTATATTCTAAAACGCAGTACCGGTGACATAAAGAAATCGACATTAAAAAGACAAACAAACAAACGGATATAAATATATAAAATATAATATGCAAAGGACACGAATG
Organism: Coelioxys conoideus; assembly: GCA_947623535.1. Lineage (NCBI taxonomy): Eukaryota > Metazoa > Arthropoda > Insecta > Hymenoptera > Megachilidae > Coelioxys > Coelioxys conoideus. The sequence continues at coordinate 17,633,206 of OX392453.1, read as the reverse complement.
TATACGTTAAAAGAAAAATTGTCTCGTCTCGCTTGGAAATACGAAATTGATTTTTGTTGTCAGTTTTCGACCAAAACAAACAGTAACAGCCAGATAAATGTAGATTTTTGTTAATTGTTACCGAAACCGTTTTGGACCCGTTTTTAAAATTATGGATTTAACTCGTTCATAACGAATTGTTTACGAGGAGATACAGGAAGGAAGTGAACGTCACGATTCGTGTTATATGCCGAATAAATTGTTGATATATCGAGAAAATATTTTCGAGTGACAGTGAGCGATGGCACTTTTGTTCCCGGTTTGTATTGTCAAGAACACGCACATCCTGTGCACCGTAATTAGCACATTTAATTAGGTGGTTGCCATTCTTAGAAGAATGCGAATACACACGCTTAGTCGTTAAAATTGTAACAATGAATATTCATATTTGCAACGAAGCACGTCCATGGTATACAATTTTTTTCGTTCATCTTCAACGTTTCTGTGTGTTTTTAGGCGTAGAGGAATTGTAAATTTAGTTTATTATATAATTTTTTCTCAAATCACTCTTCAAAATAGAAGGCGTTTGGTTATTGTTATTTTTTTAATATTTATCTCGAAATTGATCGAATTAACTATTATTTTGAGATTACAGAATTTGACAACTTCAGAATGTGACAAATTTTCGGAATTTGAGGACTTTTAAAATGAGTAATTTTGAAATTCAAAAGCTTAACAACATGAGAACTTAAAGATTTGTAAATTCGAACACTTGAAAATTTAAAAAATTCGGGAACCTGAAATTTTGAGAACCAATAAAATTCATAATTTTTACATTCAGAAGTTTGAGGATTTGGAGAATCGAGGATTTAAACATCTGGAAATTTGACAACCTGTGAAACTAATAATTTTCCAGTTTAAAAATTTCGTAATTTGCCAGTTTGAGAATTTCCAAAATTTGGACTTCAAATATTCAGGCACGCGCGCACGTAAGAGTAGATTTTGAACTTTGTGCATTCAATAACTTCGTATTCCGAGAGTTAGAAGTTTACGACTTCAAAAATTCAAGAAATTTCGGAACTCGCGCAACCAATAACCTTTTAAATTCGAAAATTTCGTAATTTATCAATTTCCGGAATGATCAAATTCAAGATCGGACGGTCGATCATTCGCCAATTCGAGGATTCGAAAGCTCGCGTATTTATAAACTTTATAATTTCGTGAATGTGTGGCAATTTGCGAATTTGGACAATGAAAAATTTGGTAATTTCGAGAACCAGCCGCGTCGGTATTATAATTTGATTACCCGTCGCGTTTTCGATAACGAGATCGTTCACTCTCTAACGCAATTTTTTTTACATCGAACAAGCTTCGATCGACAATAGTTTCTCATAGAACATGTGTTCGAGCTCAACTATCCGAGCTGATCCTACGCCCATGGGTTCCTAGAAGCCGGCATGTTCAGGGCTCATTGGGCGTGTATAGACGCTGCTTCGTATCTGACCTAACAGCACTCTAGGGTGGTGTCGTAGATATACGTTGGCCCGGCATAGAATTTTTAAACCTCTTGCAGCTCAACCAGGAATTTTCTAACTAAAGTTTACTTTGCGTCCGGAAATTCTTCGCTCTGTCATTCCGTGTATACCTGCAAGGGTTTGCAGCGTTGCCGAGCAAAACTGCAACCTTTGGACACAAACGTCCAAACATGAACGATTTTTTCGACTTTCGAACGGTTCTATGATTTTCTGTATCTTAAACCTTTCGTAACATCTAGCATACTCGTATACTCTATACTGAATTTTCAATCACTGTTACGAAATTTGAACATTCGATCCTTTGGAAATTTTGCAATTCGAAAATGTCGGGTTGTCGCGATTTTAGACTTTATGGATTTGTGCGTTTAAATATTTAGAAATTTGAGAATTTTTAAATTTAGGAATTGGGGAAATTTCAGAATTTAGAAATTTAGCGGATTTCGGAAATTTTGGTAGATTCGGTAACTTGTGAATTTGGTAATTTAGAAATTTTGGGGATTTGGAAAGTTGCTAACTTATAAATTTGGGGATTTGCAAATATAGTAATTTAGAAACATTACGATTTGGAAATTTATGATTCGGAGCTGTAAACGTTAAGAAATTTGTGAATTTGAGTGTTTGAATGTTTCATGAGTTTGAGAATTTAAAAATTCAGGAATTCGGAGAATTTGAAAATTTAGAAAATCGGGAAATTTAAACGTTTAGAAATTTGAGGGATTTCGGTAATTTAAGTGGATTCAATAAATTGCGAATTCTATAATTAAGAACTTTGGAGATTTAGAAATTTAATAATTTGGAAACTTTACAGCTTTAAAATGCGGAATTGTAGCGATTTTTAAATTTAAGAATGTGGGCTTTTCAATATATAGAAATTTGCGAATTTAAAAATTTAGGAATTTAGGCACTTAGAAAATCTAGTAACTTGAGGTTTTGAGAGTTTGAAAATTTGTTTACTTGCAACATTGACAGTTGTAAATTTTGTGGATTTGTAATTTTGAAAACTTGAGAATTTCTTTACATGGAATTTTGAAACTTGTAAATTTGTGGATTTGTAACTTTGAAAACGTGAAAATTTGTAGATTTGCAACTTTAAAAGCGTGAAAAATTGTGAACCTGCAACGTACAAAACACGAAAACTTCGCAATTTGAAAATTTGTAAATGAACTATACACGCGTAGGAACGTTCTAGCGTTATTTACCGCCAAAAGATTTCAACAAGTTAGTTTCCACCCGGAAGTAGAGTTCGCAGTCGAAGAATTTCTTTCTCGTGGTATTGGTAAGGGGGTTGAATGGACGTGTGAGGCCCAGTTGAATGGCTAACGAGATCTTCTCTCGTTTCATAGGCATTAGGTATTTCCTTGCATGTGTACGCCATCGTTGTTACGATAGAAACACTCTAATACACGGCTCTCTCTGCTCCATCCAGGAGCGTATCAACGTTTCGTGCTAAAATTCGATACTCGAAGACAGTACATTTGTCTTTTCGCGTTCGATAACATTTTCATACTTCCGGCATGTGTATCGAATTTTTATCACCTATCGAGATCGTACATTTTCCCTCGTTTACTACGTTTATTATTCCAAACTTTTATTCTAAATCTTTTCAAATTATTACACATTTTTTTGGATTATAAAATTCGTAGGTGCTTTTTGAACTTCGAGATTTTGGAATTTTGTAGACGCTTAATTTTCAAAATTTGCTAGTTCCCCATTTTGGAAATTTCGAAATTACAGGTCTTGGAATCTCGAAACGTTCGGACTCTATATTGGTGATAGAAATAATATTAGAAATTGTGGACTTTTCGAATTCTGGAGATTTGAGGCTGCAATCTTCGGAATTTTGGAAATTCGTGAATTCGGAACTTCGGAGTTTAGAATATTCTAGAGTTTTAGGATTGTCCAAATTTGAAAATTTCAGATTTTGGGATTCGGGAATTTTCGAACTTTCGATTAACGGAAATTAGAAAATACGGGCTTCGAGACTTCGACGTTTCGGAATATTCACATTCCACATTTTCCATGCTCTCGATATTTCGTTATTCCGCAATTTCATCGCTCTTACATCTTCCAACTTAAAAATGAGGAAATTTCCTAATAAATTTATTATAAATTTATTTATAAATTTATAAACCCACGAATTCGGGGTTCGCAAATCCGAAACACATCGCCATAATCATTCTGAAATCGATATCAAGAATTCCAATCTCATCTAATCCAAATTATAAAAATTCGAAAATTGTCGATTCTCATCAAAGCTACGTCTCATCCGAGCGTGCGTTATCGAACGGAAAATGTACCTCGAGATGAAACGAATTCGTAGAGTTTAACAAGGCAAGCGTTAACTGGAGTGTCAACTATGAAAACACGTAGCAGGCTGCGGATCGTGCACGTGCATAGGTTTCGTGGAATAGAGAAAAGGGTGCTGGAGTCCCTTTGTATAATTAGCGTACGGCCCTGGATACACACTTACTTAGACACACGTATCGCAGGTAAAGAGCACGCCGAAACATGGTACGCAGAAGGTTGCACGTGTTTCGTTCACCGGGAGTGGTTGGTACCCAGCTTTGCAAGGACAACGGCCCGGTTTCTATCGGGTCTCGTAGACGCACAGAAAGAGTCGAGATTCAAAGAGCCGTCGCCATTTGCAATCGAAAACAAAAAATGAAGAGAGAAAGAGGGAGAGAGATGGAGGGAGATAGAGATTAAGGGGGAGGGGGGATAGATGAAACGGCGAACAAACGGATTCGACCAAGGGGTGATCCCCTGTGCTCTCGGGGTCGTTACCCCCTTTCGGATTTGGGTCACTGCTCGAAGGGCGCTTTGATTCGGCATCGATGAGAAAATTCATTTGACTAGACCAATAGAAGCTACTCGTGAGGCTTTCGTGGAACTTCTGGCGGATACCGTGCCGTGAGAAAACGGGTATTGAAAAGCGGTGATGGTCGGCCGATATCGCGCTCACGTGAGAACATCATTGTGAATTATTTACGGTATATGAATTATTTACGACATCGATGTCACTTTCTTCTTCATCTTCTTCTTCTTCTTCCTCTTCTTTCTCGTTACAATTTGTTCGTAGAATTTTCAGCTCGCGCGTCTTCCGCAGCTTTTCATTACTATTTCAAGGTTCAGATGTCTGGTCGAAATGCGGTTTACTATCGTTTTCTTTATACGTCCGTTTATAGTGATGTTATGCGTAATTGAACAGGATGCAATGTTTGTAATAATCCTACTAAAGATTGTACGGAATTTTCTTCGAAGGAACTCAAGTTGTAGAAACAGTTTTATGCATAAACCTCTTCTTTTATTTACATTTTAAGTTATCGCAAAATGAATTTTGAAACTGAAAATGTATATTAGGTAATTTATCATAAAAATTTATTGAAAAGCAGTGATTTATTATCATCGTGAATTATTTACGACATCGATGACACTTTCCTCTTCATCTTCTTCTTCTTCTTCTTCTTCTTCTTCACCTTCTTCTTCCTCTTCTTTTTCGTTACAATTCGTTCGTAGCATTTTCTGGTCGTACGTCTTCCGCAACTTTTCATTACTATTACAAGGTTCTGATCTTTGGCCGAAATGCGGATTACTATTGATCTTTTTTTACGTATGTTTATAATTATTTTATGCGTAAATTAATAGATGTATAGGATGCCATCTTTGGTCGTGAAATGCGGTGTATGATCGATCTTTTTCTACGTTCGCTTATAATGATTTTATGCAGTTTGTTTTTTGCAACTATAAATAATAAAATTTGTATTAATAATCCTACTAAATATTATATGGAATTTGCTTCGAAGGAATTTAAATCGTAAAAGCAGTTTGATGCATAAAAATCCTTCGTTTATTTACATTTGAAGTTATCGCAAAATGAATTTTGACACTGAAAATGTAAATTACGTAATTTGTCATAACAATTTATTGAAAAGCGGTGATGGTCGACCGATACCTCGTTCTTGTGAGAACATCATTGTGAATTATTTACGGTATATGAATTATTTACGACATCGATGTCACTTTCTTTTTCATCTTCTTCTTCTTCTTTTTCTTCTTCTTCCCTACTTTGCTTCCTTCTTGCGTCTTTCGCAGCTTTGCATTACTATTTCAAGGTTTGATCTTTGGTCGCGAAATGCGGAGTACGATTGATTTTTTTCTACGTCCGCTTACAATTATTTCATTCATAACTGAATATCTGTTCAATGTATGAATAGTAATCGTTCGATAAGAAAGTGATTACTTTTAAATGCGTGCAATGTATTGCGTAAATAGTACGGGGAATGGCAGCAAGAATTAGTGTACATAATGTTTAACTATAACTTGGGATTTTTCGAATTGCGGAAATTTCAAGTTTAGAAACTTCGATTCTCCAGAATTTCAATACATGGAAATTTGTGATTTTAGTAATTGAGCAATGTAAGAATTCGGGATTTGAAAATTTGTGATTTTAGTAATGTAGCAATTTAAGAATCCGTAATTTGAAAATTTGTGATATTGGCAATGTAGTAATTTAAGAATTCGTAATTTGAAAATTTGTGATTTTGGCAATTTAGCAATTTGATAATTCGTAATTTGAGAATTTGTGATTTTGGCGATTTAGCAATTTGAGAATTCGGAATTTGAAAATTTATGATTTTAGTATGATGATTGCGATTTTAGTACTTTAACAATCGAGGAATTAGGAATTTGGAAATTTCTATATACTTGCAGTTGAATAATGTGTAAATCTTGTACATCTATCTATGTAACAAGATCAAACATTGCAACACATTTTTCCAACATTTATATGTTACAAAATCATTTCTTCGCCTCAGAAATTTCACCTAAAACTAATAGATATATGTACATAATTGTATTACCGATTTGTATTTTCCATTTCTATTCTCTTCCACGAATTTCATATCGAATATTCGATTTTTCGATATTTTCCGTTGCAAGTGAATACAGTTTGATCCGTCCCCGTCGAGTTTCAGTTTAATTCTTCAATGCTATCGACGTTCTCGATTTCCATGGCGTCGTGCCTCCATGGAAAACTCATGGAACACATTAGGGCTTTTCGGGGGTCGTTCCCCTCTTTTCTCGTTCCTCGTGTTCTCAATATCGACCTCGCTTGTATTTTCTCGACCCAATGCGAGGGGTCGTTGCCCCCCGCCCCTCTTTTCGCTCCCGGAAATCGTGGCTCATGTCTCTCAAAAGCGGCCTCGAACAATGGATTTTATTTCCATTGCAGTTTGCGACCTCCTTTTCTTTTCCCTCCTTCTTTTTTTTTATCTCCTTTCGCAGCAAACTTCGCTACGTTTACGTTGCTGATTCTGCTCGTGTCTTCTGCATCTCGAATACGGTGCACGAAACTTTGCAAACAATGACAGTTCTTTGCTCCGCCGTGAAAAAGACACGCAAGGACATTTTGTTGCGACCGCATGGTAGTCACATGGAGCTACCGAACATTTTGCAAAAGGATGGGAAACCTTTTAGTATTTACAGATAGAATTAGGGCAGGTGCTGTTCATACGGTTATTCATAAATTATTTCAAGTATTTCAAATACCGCTGAACAGGTTTCGCTAGCAAAAATTCAACAATCATTATTCAACAGTCTTGTTTTCTTAGAATCATCGAAATCGTGGGATATTTGCGTTTAATTTAATTCGCGTTGAAAATTAAAATGACATTACAAAATTGATTATGCACTATTTTTATGAAAATCTCGAAGCGAGGGTACATTACGAGGAACTTATTGCATAAAGTCATTGAAATCGTGCAACGTTTACATTCAATTAAATTCGCGTTGAAAATTAAAATGACATTACAAAATTGATTGTGAACTATTTTTATACAAATTTCGAAGCGAGATACATCGCGAGGAAATTACTTCCATAAAATCAACGAAATCGTGGAACATTTACGTTCAATTAAATTAATATTGAAAATTATAATGACATTCCAAAATTGATTGTGAACTATTTTCATTAAAATCTCGAAGCGAGGATACATTACGAGGAAATTACTTCTTTAAAATCATCGAAATCATGGAACATTTACGTTCAATTAAATTAATATTGAAAATTATAATGACATTCCAAAATTGATTGTGAACTATTTTCATTAAAATCTCGAAGCGAGGATACATTACGAGGAAATTACTTCTTTAAAATCATCGAAATCATGGAACATTTACGTTTAATTAAATTCGCGTTGAATTGAAAATTAAAGTGACATTACAAAATTAATTGTAAACTATTTTTAAAAAACCTCGAAGCGAGGATACATTCCGAGGAAATTATTTCATAAAATCATCGAAATCGTGGAACGTTTACGTTCAATTAAATTCGCGTTAAAAGTTAAAATGACATTATAAAATTGATTATGAACTATTTTTATGGAAATCTCGAAGCGAAGATACATCACGAGGAAATTACTTCTTTAAAATCGTCCGAAATATCTGAATAGTTGCCGTTGTTATCAATATTTTTTTTTCCTGGTGCGATCGATTATAAAATATTAATTTGATCAAAAAAAGAACACCGTCGAAGCGAGATACGAGGAAAGACGCGTCGTGGCTACTCAACAGGATATCGTTTCACGTTTTCCTTCCGTTTCAATGGCACGATTTCTTCTAATAAGCTCGCCGAAGGATAACTGGTACGATCGGGAAAAATTCCTGGAAAGTTTCGACGAAAAGGGATCAAGAAGGTCTTCTACAATTTTATCGGTTGCCAGTGGCAACGCCTCGCGTTGCCTCTCTGTTGCCTCGGACCAACTCCTGCGCGTTTGCTTCTTCAAAGCGTTAAAGAAAGAAGAACGGATCGGGAATAAAAGGATGAAAATGTGGACGCTGCGGGACGAAGTTAAAGAGAAAGAACAACCCTCCTGTCGATAAGAGCGAATTTTCACCCGGGGAAGAACAGAATCCTATTCCCTGCTGCGAAATCTGGAAAGGATGCAGCCGGGTGGTGCACGTTTTATGTTCCTTTACCTAAGTATTTATTTATTTATTTACATGGACAGAATTGTACGGAATACCGTAGAATACCGGCTGTATTGATATATCGGTTAACACGATCACACCAGATTAATTTATTACGCGTTTTTCTGAAATTCGATGCCATCAATAAACAATTTGAAAGTACGACGTGAAAATTAGGTATAGGGGAGAGTTTTTTGTTTTGATTATACAAGTAATTGTACGGTAAATGTAAATCAATTAATTAGTGATGTTTTATAAGTAATACTTCTGAACGTACGTCCATAGTTTTAACGTTTGAACTTGTGTTGGCTAACTAACATTTTACCAGTACACCTTCTTTATTTTTACTAATTAATAGTTGTTTACATTACATTTAAGAACAACTTCACTAATCTAGTTAAGTTTCTTCTCTACAAATCACTGTTTAATTTAATTTTCGTCGACACTTGTCTATTGTACATATTGTGCAACCCAATCTTTTTCTGAATTAATTATGCTATCTTTATAAACGGATTTTAAATAATTCTTGTAATGCACATACATTTTTATTATGATAGCAAAATTGTTAATCAATCTCTCTACATTAAAATAATTGTCGGAACGTACACACCGGTGATACTGTTTCATATTTCGCTACCTCGCGAATCATTAATTTTTTGACAAAGAATATTTAAATGATCGGGAAAGTTTCAACACGGTTTCAAGAGCACGTTGCCTGAGCCAGTCTTAATAATTGAAGGCTGCGAGCTCTTAATTAACCTTCATTGTCGATGGAATCATGTTATTTCTTTGAATCGGAGTGTGAGATCTTTCTCGGAACTTCTTCTAAACTTGAAGAAAGACTTTGAATAATTTTTTCGCACCGAATATCGTGTTGTGTTCTATAAATGAATATTTAAATGTGGAATTGCTAGATCAAGCTTCTGCGTAAGTTCTATTCCCGGAAGCCATTTTCATTCAATTCGTTTTCACTTTCGAAAACATTTAACTTATTCTTTCACTTTTTCATATTTACCATAATTTAACTTTATCGAACATTTTGCGCTCCGTTTCTTAAATTTGTTAATGTAATAATCTGTGACATCTTTTTTAAATGTTATCTGCCAGTATGTTTTATTTAAATGCATAAAATGTACTTTTTAGCAATAAATTACGTTATATGGACAATAGTTGCGTTTAAGTTCGAACGTTTAACATTTGAGAAACATTTCTCAATGAAATTATGTGTGGTACTTATTGAGTTATTTTTTTAAATAATTTTTCTACGAGATTATTGGTATTAAGCGTTTTCTTCAATTTCTCTTACGTAAAATATAGGTTTTCTTCATTTTTGCTTATGTATAATTGAGGTCGAAAGAAAAGGAAATTTAAGAAAACTGCGGTAAACTCATTTAAAATTCTACATGGTATAACTTTGCCAAAATCTATGAATTTTTGTATGTTTTTAATTTATGCAGACTTACTGGAATAACTAAAAAATGTATTTGTTGTTGTTCACAAATAGAATTATTTCACTTTTATCTTTTCAAGTATTTCGCGAGTTTACGCAATAGTTCTACAGTTCAAACCACATTTGTTTTCATTTACTGCGATTAATTCTGTTTTTCAACTTTTCTGCATCATGCTTGAATTAAAATTGTATAAAATAAAATTTATCAAGCACTTCCGCTGTAACAGTTTTCGAAATAATTATCATTTTTTAGGTTCAAGTAATTATTCACGTGTAAATTTTTTGTTTACTATTATCTTACTAATGAATTATTTTTATACGCCAATTTTTATTTTTCACTGCTATAAATAATACAATTTTATTAATAATCCTACTAAAGATAGTACGGAATTTTCTTCGAATTAATTCGAATCGAAAAATGACTTTTATGCATAGAAACCCTTCCTTTATTTACGTTTCACGTTATCGCAAAATTAATTTTGAAACTGAAAATGTAAATTACATAATTTATTATAAAAATTCAAGAGAATTTGCGTGTAATTTGTGTGCGAAAAGGCTCGAAGAAGATGAATCAAGTTGCGAAATAAAATGGCGGTAACGAAACCACGAATCGCAAAGTTGCGAGCTGTAGATGGCGCCACCTGGTGGGACGAGAAACATTAAAAATATAAAATTTACAATTAAATTTCATCGACAATTGTCAACGATTGCATTGTAATAAATTGTACTCGTATATTTTTACTAATTTTATGCTAACTATGAAGCTTTAGCATCGAGAAACATTCATTTCTAATAACACCGTACCAGTAAAAGATTAGGATTATAAATTGGTCATTTCTTTATCAAATATGTTTGATTTTATCTTTTTTACTAAATATTTATTTAGCACATTCTGTTACTTTTGTAATTGCATGCGGTTGATTGTCGAGTAATAATTTCGTGCGAAAGAAAAGTTCCTCGAAAAACTGACCCGATAAATTCAGATATTAATTTAATTTCAGATAAAGTAAGATTGTAACGTTAACGATAAGGAAGTATATTGGCGTAACTAGCCGAGGACCAGGGCCTAGCCCACTAAAATTTAAACCGGGACATTTTACACAGAGATTTTCAGTTACTTTTCAAGTTACAAGTAACCTAATTTCTTAATTCTCGAATTCCAAGTCTCCGAGTCTTCATAAAATCAAATAGTTAGATTTTGAAATCCTCAAATCTCAAAATTCACAAGTAAAAACATTAAAAAATTGTCGAATTCTTAAATTCAAAAATTTTCGAATTCCTATATTCTCAATTTCGTAGTATTCATATTCCTAAATGCTGAAATAGTCAACTTTCTAAGTTTTCAATTTTCTATATCTTCCGAATTTCTATATCTTCAAGTACTCAAATTTTGAATTTTCCACGTATACAAATCTCTCAATTACTAAATTTTCAAATTTCCAATTCCGGATATCCCCAAATTCATCATCAATTCAAGTATCGTAATTCGAAAATATCCAGACTCTTAGATTTCAAACATTTCCAATTTTCCATGTTTCCCAATTCCAAAATTCTCCACTTTTCAGACTCCGAACTTTTCAGATCCCCAATTCTCGGAAGGCATTCGACCATGCCTGCCACGAGATGTTGACACTCTTACTGTTTTCGAGGGAATGTGGTCCTGTTCGGAAAAAAAAGTTCTGGTTACGCCAATGAGGAAGTACCATGAAATGGGCGATAATACATAGTGAAACGAAGCGCCGTATTATATAAGCGATCAGCTTCGAAAAATACTCGTATTGAAGAATAGTTAGATAAGAGTGTGTGCAGATAGGAAGATAAACATTTCGTCACGAACCGACATCGCATATTTCGTGGTTTCGGGTTTGGAACGATATTATTTTCCTTCTGCAACGATACTCGTTTCTCTAATATGTATTTTTCCACGAAAAATATCAGGACAAATGTAACAATTAATATTCCAATCATAAATTTGCGGTATCTTTCAAAAAACACCGATATACTCTGTTTCTTTTGATAATAATCGAATCGAAGCGAAAGATAGATCATATTTATCTCTATGGGAAGTTTCTGTTTTTAATATTATTATAATTAATTGTGCAGGAATTAACTGCGCGGATCACGAATTTGATTGTCAGTTTAATAACAATAATATTAATAAATATGAAATAAACGTACATAATTGTTCTGCAACTTCCTTAAAACTCCGACAAAACGAACCAGACAAAGTTTCGTTTAAATAGCAGAGATAATTATTTTTATTGGAACGTATGTACATAATACGTTGATTTGCATAAAGATAAAGCACAATTTCTTTCTCGACCTTCCTCAATTAATTCCCGGTTGAAAAATAAGCAACATCCAACACCAGTCATTATAACGTCAAATTTGACTCGTTATTCGAGAAGGAAATAAAAATACACGTTCATAAAAATACATAATCATGCTGAACAAGGACACGAAACTACGACGAGTTCGTATAATATTGAAGCGAAATAAATTTGTTTAAAAAAAAAAAAAAACTGCAAATTTTTACGTCGGTGTAGCCTGCGGTGCTGTTTATTAAAATTTATCAACGAATCCGCATGAAAATAAATGGACAACGTCGCTGCCGAAAATAATGAAAATAATGTAGAATTTTCCCGGTGTTTCTTTGGTCTCTTGATTTACAAAATGGCGCGACTTGATCTGGGCGGCATTATGGTTTCCCCCATGCTGTAGGGTGAAACTCCATTCTACGAAGTCACCCTTCACGTGGGGTGAACCCTCGATCCCTCGCACTCTGAATTCGAAAGCGATGGAGGGGTGGTGGTAGCAAATGAAGTAAAGCACTTTGGACGGATCTCCCGGGAAATTCTTGGAAAATTGTATCGCCACCTTTGATTCGCTGCTGGCGTCATCTGACAACTGTTCGGTGTAGAACTAACACGAAAAACGACATCGTGCGTTGGTAACGCAGTACCTTTAACCGTTCAATGGTAATCTTACATACTTCACGTTTCCCACAATTTTTCATTTGCTTAAACATTTCTCTTTTTAAATATTGTTTTTTCTACTAACGTTTCTTATTGATCTATATTTCTTCGTATACATTTCATTGTTTTAATACGAATATACTTTGTCGTGTATTAAGCAGTTGGTTTAATTACGTGAAATTATCTTAAAATTTATTCCACACTTTTTAGAAATGTTTGTTGCTATTCAAACAGATAAATTGGCAAATTCCAAAATTTTCAGACACAAATTGGCAAATTCCAAAATTTTCAGACACAAATTGGCAAATTTATAAATTTTCAAGCAGACAAATTGCCTAATTCGTAAATTGATAAACTGACAAATTCACGAATTTACAAGTCTACCACTTTTCAAGCGACAAATCCGGAAATTGTTAAACTTGTATTTAAGCACTACGTAGAAGGACCTCTCGCTATATCGTCACTAGCATCGATATCCATTAATTATTAATTGTAGATGTTCCACAATTTCTTATAGTGTACTCGAGATCATCGAAACAACAACAAACGCAATGAGAATTTTCATCGCGAGTAATAATACTGTACAACAGCCAAAAATTATATGAACTGCCACTATGAAATTCTTATAGGTTATTGCGAGCTGAATACGAATCTGAAATCCGTTTTCCTCTGATACGTACAGTTTTTTAGAAAATTAATGTTAAAAAAAATTGCAAATTTTCAACTTTGGGAATTTTTTGTGCTTTTACTATAGCAGCTATTCAATGGCTTTTTGCACGACAGAATTCTGTGAACATTCCCGAATAAAACTATATAAATTGTAATTTGCAATTTTTTTTAACATTAATTTTCTAAAAAAACTGTACGTATCAGAGAAAAACGGATTTCAGATTCGTATTCAGCTCGCAAAAATCTATAAGAATTTCATAGTGGCAGTTTATATAAAACGAAAAAGTCAAAATTTGTTGTACGGTGTAATTAGAAACTCATCTATTTCTCTAAAAGCTCGTGTAGAATTATTTTATTTCTGCTTTAATGTCGTGTCGTACAATTTAATACATAATCGAAAATATTAATCGTTGCTATCGTCCTCCTCGTGCTGTATAATTTTTCCCATGTAGGCAGCCGTATAATTGCCTCTTCCCGGATCGTCGAAAATGACCCGGTCGTCGATAATCCACTCGCTATAACGTATTTCCGAGAGAAGCTCAAAGTCCACTTCCTTCGCTTTCGATTGGTAGGCGCCGCTAGTGAAAATTCCCCCGATCGCCGGCATTTTCAACATGATCGCTACTTCGACGCAAGCGTTCAGAAGCGCGACTTCGACGCCTCTTTCCTGATAAGACGGATGCACGCATAAAATGTAGACAGTGATGTACTCGTTGTGACCGAACTTCTCGTACGCTTTCGTTTCCTGTATCAAGGTGTTCCTCAGGTGCATGATCTTCTTCAGAGTTTCGCCTTCCACTATCTGAAAAACCAGTTTTTGGTTCGCCGATTAACACTTTGAGTACCACCTTAAAACAGTTTCAATTTCTTCTAGGAAGTCATTTTATTTTCGATAAATTCCATAGACAATTTTCATAATATCCTGGTTCAGTCGATAAGCTTTAAAATACAGGGTGTCTCATTATAATCTGTCTACAAATGTTTAAATGAAACATGCTGTATCTGAAGGGGGACATACAGGGTGTCCCACAATTATGGTACGAACCGGAAAGGGGTGGTAGGTGGGCCTATTCTGAACAACTTTTTCCTTTGCAAAAATATTGGACGAGGCTTCATTTTTAAATTATTAAGGAAAAACACCGACCAATCAGAACGCGAGGATCGCGCGCGCTCAGAGGCAGAAGTGTAGACCCGAGTTATAATTGGCCGTGGTCGCGATCGAACATACAGCCCGCGCGATCCTCGCGTTCTGATTGGCCGGTGTTTTTCCTGAATAATTCAAAAATGAAGCTTCGTTCAATATTTTTGCAAAGGAAAAAGTTGTTCAGAATAGCCCCACCTACCACCCCTTTCCGGCTCGTACCATAATTGTGGGACACCCTGTATAATAGCATTTGAACAGTGACAAAATTGTACTCGAATTTTTAACACGCATCAATATGGAGTTCAAGTCCAATTATAATTTGTATGTTCAAGGACTGCTGAACACAAAATTCAGATAACATTTCAACTTTTCTTTGTCCGTTTCGATATTGTAATGGTGATTATTTCATTCTGATTGACGCACCTGCCAAATCAATCATAAGGCAAGTGGTTACTATCGTTATGAACAGAAAATACGAGTATTTTCTTTTCTTTTCAGAATATTTTAGAGTATTTCAAGTATTTTAAATACTTCCGAGTATTTTAAGACTAAAACTTCCACAGCGGTCAAATGACCGTTTTACAAGTTTCGTGTTTCAAGTTATAACAATTTTTATGTCGGTTTTATCGAAATTTGCGTCGATTATCATCAAGACAAAGAATAAATGTATACGCTATTTTGTGTTTCATCGTTTGTCCATTTACTTTTCAACGTCATTTTTAATTTCAAAACAAGCGCGCATTATACGCTGGTAGTTTCAGTGTTAAAGTGTTTTACAGTATTTTAGTATCTTAGAAAATTATCGAACGATCGTTCGCAATTTTCTCTCGTGCAATTGCTCTCGTTTGACCTTTGAAAGTCGATCACGATCACAATACCTGCACACGATTATAGGTGTCCGTCTTTTCTTCCTGGTTGTCGATCCTCGTGATCGCGACACCGACCACGCGACCGGATTTTACACTGGTAGCGATCAGGCTCGTGGTGTCCTTTATCCAGGTTGTTATAAGCTCCAAGTATTCGTTCACGGATGGCTGATCACGCAGGAACGAGGTCGCCTTACACATTGGTTCCTCGCGGAAGAAATGACGCTGTAAACAGTATCGATCGGCTCGAATTACGATCCACATTGTCGAGTTTCTTAAGTATCGAGATCATGGAGCTAATGATAAAACGCTGCTGCTATACACACGCACGGTGGGTCAAAAAAGTATTCATACAGCGCATTAATTACTTATTTTCATCCTCATTGTTTTGGTCTTATGACAATTACATCTAATGAACGAATAGAAAGTACATAAAAACACGCTTTAGAATGATATACGTAACCTCTTGTTTTCATGAACCATAGAATTATTATTTTTAAATATGATGCTATTAAATTAATATTTTTTACGTACAACAAAATTTTAGTGTCATTAGTACTTGACGAAATCGTTTTGAATTTCAAATGTTTTTTGCAATTTCACAGCTGCTTCTTTTGTGCGCAAAATCATGCGAAATATTTATTTCGGTATAAACTCCCTATAAGATCCTCTTTTTAATTGTTTTTGTCGACATACGGTGGATCGAAAAATATTCATAAAGTGTATTAACACTAGAACTACTAACAGGTCAAAATGACCAGTTTCGGTTTTGACATTTTATATTATAAAATTTTATTGCTGATCTTTTGTCAAAATGTCTGTCATGTTTTATTGAGCGAGTGCTTGTATATGTTAGGTGATGCTGTAGTATTTATTTATTTACTTTTCCACTTTATTTTCAATTTTTAACTAAGTATGCATTCAATTCCGGTAATTCTAGTGTTAATTATACATTCATCCTCATTTTGGTCTTAAGACAATCGCTTCTAATATGATATATGCGAATGGAAAGCACATAAAATACACAGTAAAATGATATATATTACCCTTTATTTGCATTGGTCGCTAAATTATTATTTGTTGAAATAACACCACTAAATTATTATTTTTTACGAACAAAAATATTACAGTGTCAAAGGGAATAGCGGTAATATGATGGTATGGGGATGTTTTGCAGTAAGTGACGTACGACATTTGTTGAAGGCATTATGGACCGATTTGGATATTTAAACATTTTAGAAGAAAATTTGGAAGAGAGTACAATAAAATTAAATGTTTCGGATAATTATTATTTCCAGCAGGATAATGATGTGAAACATACCTCGCGTATTGTTCGAGAATGGCTGAAAACACCCCCACGATCTCCGGATTTGAATCTCATCATCAATTTGAGGTAAGAATTGTGTAGAAATGTCAACGAACGTAACATATGCACTAAGAAACACCTAAAGCAAGCTCATTTAATGTAATGATCATTTACTTTCAAATTAAAACCAAAGTAAAAAAGAAAATAAATAAAGTACGATACGTAACTGCCTTATACAATGATCGTCCATATTGACAGAAGTTAACATACACTTTGATAAAAGCTTGTGACAATTTTTGTAATTTTGAATAAGATATGCGTCCTGAGTCATTTTGCCTCGTTCCGTAAATCTAATATCAAATCTGTTCCTTTATTGTGATTCAGCTATGCAGTATACTGTACGAATACTTTTTTGGGCATAATCGTGCTATTCTTCGTATAAAATAGTAATTGACTAGTATTGTGTTAAGGAAAATAACGTGTTATGTATATCATATCAATGTGTATTTTATGTGCTTTCCGTTCATGTACACTCATGGACAAAATTAAGTGGACATTGCAGAAATGTAAAAAATGTTTTGTTTTATTACAATGTTGTAAATAAATTTTAAATTTAGAACGTGAGATATTTTTGTAGACTTGGAAAAACATTTGTTTAATGGAAATAATTGTGCAATAAAGTTTTGATTTATAGGCATTATTAGTTAATTAAATTTACCTTTTGTTATTTTTGATACGTGTCCACTTAATTTTGTCCACGACTGTATATCGCATCAGAAGTACGTAATTGTCTGATAACCAAAATAATGAGTTTGAAAGTATAATTAATGCATTGTATGAACATTTTTTTTGGCCCACTGTGTGTAGCGTGGCTAAACTTTGATCAAGCGCAAAACTTCATTGTAGAGTGGTTCCTTTAGATCGATTATCTTGCAATGTTCACTCGATGAATCCCATTCGATAGGCTCCAACATTCGCGCTTGCCATTCCTGCGCGACCCCGTCGATGTTCAAATCCATTTCTGTAATTCGCTGCCGATATTTGCGTATTTACGATGCTTCAACATTTGACAGCCCGCGCACGCTGTTACATGAAAACGTGAAACTTACAATTTCTATACTTCTTAATAATTCCGATAAATTACCTGCGATATCGAACGCCGAGAATCTGCAGAATCTGAAAGCAGAAATTATGTACCTGCATGAACGTCCGCGATTTAATAACGAACCTACAGAAGAAACCTATAAACATAAAAATTGTAAAATTTACATTCGCGGAATGAGATCAGTGTCGAAAATATAAAAATGTATATTCTGAATGTGTCTTTCAAACGACACATTCGAGGTCGCGTTTCGATCGGAAACAACTTCACTCGATATTCAAATTCAACGTGGATATTAATTGAAGCATTCAAAATCATTAATAATTTCTGACAGATCGATTAATTATTTATTAATACAGAAATAGACTACTAAATTGTTAACGAAATATCTGATCGAAACGTGTTAAACAGTTCGTGAAAATGAACTATTGGAACGGCCATCACTTGATCCGCAGAATAAGTTCGGTCAAGGACCATGACTTATCTGTTATAAGTAAACGGATAACGGAGCTTAAGAGACAACGATTGTATCAGACTTTCAGACACGCGGATGCGACCATAGTGTGGGAACGGATATCCAACGGTTATAGAATCATCGACCTTCAACTGGACAATTTTCTAGAAGCGTTACGATTTGTTCTAGTACATCGTTCACCGAAGTACAGTTTATTAGCGCATAAAAGACATTTGACTGAAAAATATGCACCCGCCTCGATATTTTAACACTTTCATTGGCAGAATAGCATTAATACGCGACATTTTAAACCATTTCTGACATTAACCCTTTCGGTACCGAGGCGTTGGCCGCGGTTATACATTCGTGGGACGCGGAAGTTTTCCACGAGAGTGGTTGCACTGTACGGCAGCGTAAGCCGCGAAAACGCGTTTCGCAGCATTCCTAGAAATCTCGAGCGTGATTGACACTAAACTTTTCATTCGGACCGCGACAGTCATCGATAGGGGGCAGCAGTACAGTATTCTCTCCATAAATGTGAAAACTTCGGGTCTGGAGTTTTACATTTATAGAATAGGTACTACATTCTTTGTAATGAGCCGAACGTAGAAAAGGATAGCGATACAAAAACAGACAGAGACTGAGGTTCGAGATGTTCGGCAAACATAAAAGACTCGTGCGTGTTTTGTCTTTTAAATTCAAAAACCAAAATTCTTTATTTTTGGCTTTTCGTCAATGGAACTTCTACCATCGTATTCGTCTCGTTTTTCTGATTAAAATGATACCAAACACGATATAATCACGATCATAATTACCTGTAACAAGCCATAAATGTTTCGGACGTTAGAATCTAAGGAATTCGTATCTCTGATGTAAATGTAACGTCCGAAACTTTTATGGCTTGTTACACAGGTAATTATGATCGTAATTATATCGTGTTTGGTATCATTTTAATCAGAAAAACAAGACGAATACGATGGTAAATGTTCCATTGACGAAAAACCAAAAATAAAGAATTTTGATTTTCGAATTTAAAAGACAAAACACGCAGGAGTCTTTCATGTTTGCCGAACGCTTCAACCTTCTGCCTCTCTGTCTTTTCCACTCGCCGTCCTCTTTCACGTTAAAAACTTTAATCACCCATTACGTACGTAATTATTAACGTAATTACATCATGTTTGGTGTCATTTTATTCAGAAAAACCTGACGAATACGATGGTATAAGTTTCATGAAAAAATAATAGGA
This sequence comes from Coelioxys conoideus, assembly GCA_947623535.1. Taxonomy (NCBI): domain Eukaryota; kingdom Metazoa; phylum Arthropoda; class Insecta; order Hymenoptera; family Megachilidae; genus Coelioxys; species Coelioxys conoideus. Next base: position 17,613,514 of record OX392453.1, on the reverse strand, counting down.
AATAAGAAAATTTTAATCTTTTTCACATTTACGGAGAGAATACTGTAGTACCCACGTAACTTTGAGAATGCCGCCAATAAGCGGCGGTAGGACCCAGAGAACCTTTCGTGGATGCCGCCGGCGGTGGTACTGAAAGGGTTAACTCATTGTACTCGAAGGTGTTTTTACCGGTAGCAGATAAAAGCTCTAAAACTTCCTGTTTGAGAGGTTTGATGAACTCTTTTGACGTTGTTATCTCTCGATTATTAATTGCAACCATTAGCTGTATCATTACCTTTATACATCATATATGCAAACCTATAGATTTTGTTAAAAAATATCTATACCGAATTGTTGTATTAAAGAAAATGGTGAGTGTGAGTCACCTTTCGAGTGCAAAGGATTAATACATAATATTTTACACGGCTGTATATTTTATTTTTTTCCTACTTATTGTATTATGTAATAATACCATCATGAGAGTTGGTAATAACTCGACGTACATTATAAAACCACACAAACATAAATTTCTTGACTACCTCGTTTCTGATACAAAAAGGAGTACGTTACAAGAAATATTTGTCTCGTGAAATGTGCGGCTGACACACTGTTAATCTCTTTTGACATACATCAGGTTGTCGCATTTTAAACGACGATTTATACTATGTGGGTTTATTGAAACGAATCCCACTGCAAAGCGGAGAATTTTTTAACTCGGCTACGTGAATTATGCTCGAAAGCAAATCTATCATAGTTCTTTCTGAGGAAAATTTAGAGATTTAGGGGACTTCTGATTTAGGAATTTAGGAATATAGAGGTTCGACAATTTCGGTATTTTACTGCGTGACGATCCGAATTAAACATGGGAGTTTGGAGGTTTTCAAATTTTGAAATTTTGAAAAATTGCGAAAAGTCAGAAAAATTGCAAGTTTGGAAATTTGAGAAGCTGGAAATTCCAGAAGTTACGAATTTCGGGTTTCCGGGATTTGTAAATGTGAAAATTTGGTAATTTAGGAATTCAGGAGTTCGGGTATTCCGGAAAACGAGAATTTCAGGATTCAAGGATTTGGAGATTAGGAAATTCTGGATATTGCACGTTTCGAAATTTGAGAATTTTTGGGTTTGGAAAGAATTTAGAATTTGGAGATTGAAACTTTTCAAAATTTGGGTTGTTGAGAATTTCAGAATCTCGGGAGGTGGAAATTAGGAAATTCGGGAATGTGAAAGTTTCAAAATCAAGTGATACGGAAATTAGGAAATTCGGGAATGTGAAAGTTTCAAAATCAAGTGATACGGAAATTAGGAAATTCGGGAATGTGCGAAAATTTTGCAGTTTCAAAACGTGGAAGATCGTCAATTATGAAATGTTGGAATTTCAGAATTTCGATAGAATTGTAATAAAATAAAAAGTTATAACAATACAATTATAAAAATCATGTTTTCCTAAAAATATGAATAAAAACTTGTATACGAATTATCCTTATGTACGTACTTCTGGTTTCCAACTTTAACAGCCGTCATGCTACACATTGTTCTGTAACTCGGTCAACAGCAAAATATTCAGAGACAGAGATAAGTGCCGTAATTTACACACTACCAATAAATAAAAATAATTATTTTGAATCTGTTATGAGATTTTGATTAATCGCTTGTCATATGCACACGTTACATAAAGTGATTATCGCAAGGTATTTAATTACTGAACTTAAAAAGCGTATTCAGTACCATGAAAACGATAGTGTATCTGTTGCTTATGTAAGATGACTTGATCGTAGTTCACCGAGCAGAAACATGATTTTATCGGAAGTATTTAACCGTCACCATGAATATTTCAGACGAATTACACTCAAACGGAGCCGTTGTCGAAGGCTGTGGCACTGTGGGAGGATCCTATATCTATGAGATCCTATCTCGACAAGATGTTCGAAAAAATGTCCGAAAATATAAGTTTGTGCGCTCTTGAAGATGGCAGCAGCGAACTCGTGGGAGTTCTTGTAGCTTCTGCATTCAGCTTAAGTGGATGGAATTTCTCGTTGATGGTACGATCTATTGAAACATTAAGGGGTTATATCTACTTGGGATCGAGAAAAGTTACGTAATTTTCAAGAATTTTTTTTGCCATTTTAATAAATATTTTTAATAATTCTCAAAACGCTATCAAAAAGTGCATATCTTAAAGTGTATATATAAATTTTTGTATGAAAAAATATTAAAAAACAAATGAAATATAACTCATTTCCTAGATCGCCAGTTTTTTTTATGTTACTTGCGGTGCCCACGATATCTGCAGAACGCCTTATCCGACGTGAAAATCCAAAAGTAGTGCGTTAGTACATTGCGTTACGAAGGGCCTGAACGAAGGGTTTCGTAAAATTTTGATTTTTACAAAAATGGGAACAATTTTACGAAAAAATCAATAGTTCGAGATGGACAGATTTTGGTTTTTTTGCAATAAAAAAAAAATTTGTAATCAAAATGCAAAATCCTTCGTTCAGGCCCTTCGTAATGCAATGTACTAATGCACTATTTTTGGATTTTGACTTCAGATAAGGTGTTCTGAAGATATCGTGGGCACCGCAAAAAAACTGACGATCTTGGAGACGAGTTATATTTCATTTGTTTTTTAATATTTTTTCATACAAAAATTAATATATACACATTAAGATATGAACTTATTGATAGTGTTTTGAAAATGATTAAAAATATTTATTAAAATGGCAAAAAAAATTCTTGAAAATCTTGTAACTGTTCCCGATCCCAAGTAGATATAACCCCTTAAATCGCACGAACTCGCTATTAGTTGCTTTCGTATTTTCTAAAATTTTAATTAACGACCTTCCGAAGAATTTTACTGAAAATCGTGGTAAAACTAGCCAGATTTCAATGCACGCGTGCGAGATGAGCTTTTTCATATTATCGACGTTTTAATGTGTAATTGTAACTATTAGGGTGTCCCATAAGTTCCTTCCCTTTTTGACAGAAACGAATACACAATATTTATTGTTCAAGGTAGGTTCGTTACATTAACTATGAACTGTTTTACTGTGTCATTCTCTTTCGTCCCTTATTATTTACTCTTTCTAAAATTATTGGGGTTTGCTTGAACAATATTCTTTGAAGCGCGTTTTCATATTGTATCTGAAGAGGAAGGAACTTATGGGACACCCTAATATGACAGAGAAGCAGCATTTTATTTACACCAATTAGTTTTTATTGAATCATTCTGTTAATTTAGATATTTTGATCACTAAAATATCGTTACTCGGATCTTCTCGTTTCTTGATTATATTTTTAACGCTTGTTAATTATAATTAAGTCACTCGTTCTGTTAGATAAGAATTTCCAAGTACGTAATTATAGATTTTTCAAGAAACGTCATGTTTGGATATACGTGTGATTCTTATATAATTCTGATATGGAATAGGAAAATGCTTATGAAGTTGGATCATTGTGAATTTATTCTATTGAAAGAATAAATTCTCGTTTGAGTAAGAATATAACGTTAAAAAATTAAGAATATCGTTAACAATAAATGATGAATTTAAGGTTTTGTAAAAGGGTGACATCGTGTAAAAGGATACTCGTTGATATATTATCTACGAAACGTCGCTTCATTATATCTAATATAGCATTTATTATATCTACAAATTGCTAGTGCAGGTATTACAAAACATATATACATTTGTGTATTTTTTAATTGTGCATTTTATATGTACATATTTTTAAACGCACTGAAAATATGCATTTTTATTTCACTTTCTGTAATATTTTTACTTTCATTTTAAATACATCATTTGTATCGAACACTTCTTTTGCTCAGTTTATTTTAATTCTATGTGAAGCAAGAATATTTCAGATTGTATATTAACCCATTGAAGTCGAAAACATGTTTACTGTCGGTAAATGGCAACTGTAAAAATTTCTAGTTGAAAAGTTTGATGAATTCTTTTGAGATTAATGTCCCTTTGTTATTAATATAATAATATTATAATATATTAAATTTAGTCAAAAACTATTTGTTGAAAATCGTTGCATTAAATGAAATGTTGAATGCGAGAGAAAGGGTTGAAGCTTGGCATCTTGAAACTATTTAACGGGCTTGGTAGTACGATCTACAATAAAAGTTGAAATCGATCTGTGGACCATTTGTCCCGATAATAATAAACAATTTTTGGATTTACAGCGTCCCGGGGAGGGATTACGGCAAATGATGATGTTGAGAAATTATGCGATGGAAAGTGCACACTTATCTGACGACATGGAGAACCCGGTGCGTATTGATATTTTTTGCGTAGCGTCAGATCATCAGAAAAAGGGCATCGGTACCGCGTTGCTACGCTCCTGCCTCGCTCGTGCCAGTGATGTTACGTCTACTTTTGTCGGTGAATTCACTTCCGGTGCTTCTCAAACGATCGGTATGTGTGCATTTATCCTTTATCAAAGTTTAGTTAAAAAGCTATTTACACACTGTACAAAACAGACTTAAGATATAGTATAATTTAGCATCTGTACTGTAGACTTCTGTTATATTGCCATTTTTGCCATTATATATTTTTCGCCATCATTTTATTACTGTAGGGTATGGAGAAACACAAAGACCTAACAAAATATTATTGCAAACTTTTTGACCAACTATATTTTCGACACTATATACCTTCTGTTATATTCCCATTTTGCCACTATACAGAGTGTCCCAAAAGTGTTGAAGGAGTCGGAAATGGGAGGTAGGTTGGGTCATTCTGAACAAACTTTTCATTTGCAAAAATGCCGTATGGGGCTTCATTTTTAAGTTATTAACGAAAAACACCGACCAATCAGAGCGCGAGAATCGCGCGCGATCGGAGGCAGAAGTGTTATAATTGGCCGTGGTCGTGATTGAATCGCGTGACGCGCGCTTCTCGTGTTCTGATTAGTCGGTGCTTTTCGTTAATAATTTAAAAATGAAGCCCCGTACGACATTTTTGTAAATGATAAAGTTGTTCAGAATGACCCCACCTACCTCCCGGCTCCTTCAACACTTTTGGGACACCCTGTATATTTTCTCTTATAGTACAATTTTTGCCAGTATATATTTTCTGTGATATTGTAATTTTTGCCATTATTATATATTCTGTTATATATTTTTCGCCATCATTTGACTACTGTAGGGTACGGAAAAATGCAAAACCCCCAAAAAATATTAGAGCAATCTTTTTGACCAACTATATTTACATTTACTATACTTTTACTCGAATTTCTCTCGGTTCACCTAATTTTTGCGGAAACTCTGCGTTGACTTACCATACCACGAAAATCGATCTTAATTTCATTGGACGGTCAAAATTTTACATTCCTTTATTTTCTATTTTACCACGCAGTTCATTTCGCTTTCATGTTTCGTGTATTAAACTCGGCTTATTTATTTATTTTATATTACGTTTTTCTGAATACTAATTAACATTTGATGGAACTGTTAAAAATTGTTGATGTTCGCAGCCAAGAGATTACAGTTCAAGATGCTCCACGAATTACCGTATAAAGACATAGGATCTGAAATACAGAGATTCCAAGTTTTCGAAAGCTGTTATCCTGCGAATTATTCGATCGCTTGTATGGTGGCGAATGTATCGCCACCTCCGCAATATCAACCATCGATAACGTCCGTCTCTTCGCGCAGACGAAAATCGAAGAAGAAGAAGAGCAAAAAGATCAAGAAGAGAAAATAGGAACGTCGAGATTTTCATTCATTTTCATCCAACATTATTGTATTAGTGTATCCCATAAATTTCTTTCTCGATGTGTCATAAAAACGCACTGCGAGAAATATTTTGCACTTAATCATCAATAATTTTAAACAGAGTAAATAATCATTTTTTCTGAGGGATGGGCCAAGGTAATAGAGCAGCACAGTTTATATTTAATGCAACAAACGAACCTTAAACAACAAATGTAGTGTACTCATTTTTATGAAAAAAAGAAGGAACTTTTGGGACACCCTAATACATACATATTCTGTTTTCACTGTGCACATTAAAAATTTTCGATCAAGTTCCCCATTTTTTTTGTTCTCGAAACGAAATTTGAACCACGGAAATAATAAATTTCTGTGTAACTTATATTACAAATTATTAACTTGCTGCACGTGAAATTGCACACTCGTATACAACATATGATGCACACGATAATTTGCACAACGATAGTATTTGCAATATTTTCAACGGCAATAATCTCGGTCAGAGTGAAACTTTTTCATTAAAAGCGTTCTTCAAAAAAATAGCTACTGTTGTTCCGAAATATTTAATGTCTCATTCTAGTACGAATATTAACAGGATATTTATAGAATAATTTTCTTCGAACTTCGATCTCCGACACTAAACCCATCATCGCGTAATCCAAGTCTACTTCGAAATGGGGAATGAAATTGAAAAATAAGTAAACAAACGACATACACATAAATTCTTTATTTTCATGAAGATCAACACAGACTTCAAAGAAATCGCTTAAACAAACTTAAGAAATTCTGTAAATTGAAATGAAACTCTTGCAAATCGTTCATTAGATCGTTTTGGTAGTTTTAGTGTTAAATCGATGCAACGGGTGTGTTAGTTTCGTATACTTTTACGCATTCAAATCGCGTCAGGCATTTCATATCCAGAAATCGCTTGTTTGATACGCGACGACACGATAATATCGCAGGTACGTGATACTGATGCTATCAAATTTTTTCCTAATGTTTAGTGCAATATGCGTTACTGTGTAATGAACATGCGTGCGGGATCACCAACAGCGATTTACATGAAAGTTTGACCTCGTTTCATCAGTTCGATGTATACGATGCATGCTTTTGAAAAGTTCGTGACCAAGGACGAACATATGAGTTATGTTATTTCACGCTGGCTGTACATTCAGTTTTACGATTCTCGACAACGTTGTACGCTCGTCGTAAACACGGTTCTTAAGTACTTTTTACAGTTCATCTTTTTGCCAGTCTCCGTTCTTCAACCGTTGTTGCACTCTGCTGTAGTCTACGTTCGGCCATATAGGAATACGTTCCCAGAAACTCATTCTCTCGGAAAGATAGAATTCCATTTTTTCCTCGGACATTTTCATCTCTCCGTTCTTTATGTGAAGGAACTCGAGATTCCTGGTTCTGATAGGCTTCCATTTTACGGGTACATCCTTTGTCACTTTTGGAGTTGGGTTGCTGGAAAATAGTCGATCATCTAATGAGCACGTAATTTGCAACGAAGTGTGGGGATATATAAAGCGTACGCTAAAACTACAGTGACAATTTTCTGTTTCGTAATTGTGCTTAATGTATACTGTCGATAAAATGTATTGAAACTTGTCAATTATAAAAATTATTCATTATTGTAATAACACTTTCAGTCGCATTCAGTGATGTTTTTCGTACAAATATAGTTTTATAAACAAAAGGAAGATATTTTGCAGACTTTATTACGAATCTTCAAATTGGTGAGTTTGGTATTTGGAACAATGAAAATGAATATTGTAGGTGGTTTGATTTTGATTACACACAGAAGCAAGTTTCTAAAACAAAACTAAACAATTTATAGTTGTTATTTCCATTTTTCGAAAGCTATTAATCAGTGAGATTGGTATTTGAAAGAATAAAAATGAATATTGCAGGTGGCTTGATTTTAATTACACACGGAAGCAAATTTCAAAAACAAAACTAAAAAATGTATAGATGTTATTTCCATTTATCGAAAGCTATTAATCAGTGAGATTGGTATTTGAAAGAATAAAAATGAATATTGCAGGTGGCTTGATTTTAATTACACACGGAAGCAAATTTCAAAAACAAAACTAAAAAATTTATAGATGTTATTTCCATTTTTCGAAAGCTATTAATCAGTGAGATTGGTATTTGAAAGAATAACAATGAATATTGCAGGTGGCTTAATTTTAATTACATACAGAAATAAGTTTCAAAAACAAAACTAAACAATTTATAAATGTTATTTTCATTTCTCGAAAGCTATTAATCAGTAAGATTAGTATTTGAGATAAGGACAATGAATAATGTAAGTGACTTGGTTTTGATCATAAATAGAAGCAAGCTTTGAAAACAAAACTACTTACAGATTTTATTTCCATTTTTCGAAATCGATTGATTGATGAGGTTAGAATTAAAAAAAAATGAATTTGTATACAATCTCCCGTTTTGCGTTTTTTTTTTTTTTTTTGAATAAATATTTGGTCCTATTTTTATAAGAATGTCAGAAATGTTGATTTAAAATTACTCACCCAGAAGTAGCGAAGTTAGACCAGGCACTCGTCATAAAATCGACCATTCTGTAGTCCTCTTCGGACAGTGGTGTATCCTTGAACAGTTGTTCTCCAACGGGGAACAAATACTGAAGGTCATCGGCATGCGTTACTCCGTAATTACGATTAGGATCACCGAATAGCGAGCTGAATGAAGAACTTCCTTGATATTCCAGCTGATAAAAATACACGGGGGACGATTGCTTTTCCAGGTGATCGAGCACAGAATATCGAAGAGCGTAATTGAACCAGGCATCGCTGTACATCTGCAAAAATGTGAACAGCGACAATGTTGAAATATCCTATTAACACGTTTATCGAGGATCATACATTGTTACGTAACGTAATAGATTCAAGTCGTTACTTGACCAGCAATTTTCATCATTAATATTATATTTTGTACAATTTTATGAATTTTTTGAAGTTTATAAAATTCTACGTTTTTTAATATTTATGAAGTCAACAACATTTTGGAATTTTCAAAATTTAGTTTGAAAATATGTGAATATTCAAAGTTCCCAGCTATGAAGCTCCCAAATCACAAAAATTTCAAATTTTCAAAGCATTTACACTGCATAGCCCCGAATTTTCATATATGGAAATCCTCGAATTCTGAAATTTCAAACTTTTCAAATTCTCGAATTCTTCAGTTGCTAAATTTTCAAAACGCAAAATTTCTGCATTTCCGAATTCCCAAAATTTCTGATCTTCGAATTCTGAATCCCCAATTTTGCAAATTCAAGTGTTAAAATTCTTAAGTGCGCAAACTTACATATTTTCGAATTCCCTAATTTCCTAATTTCTCGACTGCCTAATATCCCAGTTTCGTAAATTCCAAATTTCTGAATTCTCCAATGATTGAAATTTTCACAATCCTCAAATCTCTATTTCCTAAATCCCCAAGTATTCGAATCTCTAAATCTCTAAATCTTCAAATATCCAAATCTCCAAATCTCCAAATCCCTAAATCCCCAAATCCCCGAATCTGGAAGTCTCTAAATCTCCAAATCCCGAAATCCTGGAATACTGAAACCTTGAAATCCCGAAGTCTCTAAATCTCCAAATTACGAAATCCCGGAATACTGAAACCTTGAAATCTCGAAGTCTCTAAATCTCCAAATCACGAAATCCTGGAATACTGAAACCTTGAAATCTCGAAGTCTCGAAATCCCCAAATCTCGAAATCCTGAAATGATGAAACCTTGAAATCCCGAAATCCAGAAGTTTTGAAATCTCCAAATCCCCAAACCCCTAATCTTCAAATCTCCAATTCTCCAAATCTCCAAATCTCCAAGTCTCCAAGTCTCCAAATTCCAAAATCTCCAAATCCTCAAATTTCAAAATCGCCAAATCTACGAATCTAAAAATTTCAAAATCCCTAAATCCCAAATCTGTGGAATTTAAAATATCCGAAAAAACGGCGGGAGCTAATCAGTTGCTAGGATCGTATCGTGACAGATCTTTGAAACGATGCATATTTAACGAAGCAACTTTCGTCACGCGATGTTGTTGAGGTCAGCACGAGTCGTTGATCCTACCATTTGACCGATAAAGTATTTACGTTATCACAAACGGAGTGTACTCACGTCGATGAGCTGGAATTTTGTGCTGTTATCGATCGGTTCTTCGCCGAAGTAGAATTTTCGTATTTCTAGTCCCACGGTGTTCAGTTTGCTCTTAGGACACGAATCTTCGTACAGCAGCGTTACGGGCACGAGTTTCAAGAACTCATCGTTTAATTTCTTAATTAATGTTCCGTTGTGTCGCTGGTATAGACCTGATCGAATGATTAATTTCAATATGGAAGAACGATTACGATCGCAAATTATAAAAGAGCGACTATACAGAATATATCGACCAATTGAAATGGGTTGTATCTCGAATTTGATAAAAGATTGGAGAAAACTGTTGAAGGAAAAGTTGAGTTGTACGATAAAGTCTATTTTTCCACGACAACTTTCTATGAACGACGAATCCAAAAACCGCGAATTCACTCTTTTTTAAATGCAGTTGCATTTAATTTACAATTTACATTTTTGTTAACTCCCCCATCAACTTCTTCGAACAATTTATGTAAAAAGGCATTAAGATATATTGTACATAAAGTCGATATTTCCTGATACCTCGTGTCTTTACTTTCTCACAAACTGTTCAGATGTTCACGGAAACGTGGAATATTGTAAATTACGAAATTTTTGAATTTGCATAGCATTGCAATAAAATAAACACTTATAATAATGTAACAAGAAAAGTTACGTTTCGATCAAAATTTCAATAAAAATCCGTTCATAAACTATCCTTGCTATGTAAATAGCAATTTCGAACTTTAACAATTTTCATTCCACGCATTTCTCTATAATGGTGTTAAAAATGAACATCCTTGCATTCACAAACGAAGCGAAGTATTTCCCGGATGAATAAATCTTTTCCTGATGAAAGTTGTGAACGTTTATCGAATGCGTGATACAACCTGTCGCAGTTCAGTAACGTGCTCTTATAGCAATGTCATTAATCACACGTTAGAGTGCACATACCTGGTACTATGATGGATCCTTCGTGAGATGTGATTCCTGCTAACCATGGAATGTCCGCTACACGACCGCTCTTCGACAGAATCGCAGGATCCTCCGTCATGAAAGCACCAGGATGATCTGGTTCGATTACCGGTTTAAAGGTGATCATTGGGCAGAATGCAAACTCCTGTTCGATGATGAAATGAAAAATATGGCGTTAATAATATCGCTAGACGTTTTCTCAATCACTTCATGGACAAACAGTATACAGAATTTTCTTCATCCTTCCCTTTTCTCTCTTGTATGCATATAAATATACATACTGAATACTATATACGTAAAAACACACACACACATGTATACAGGGTGTCCCAAAACGAACGAAACATCCGGAAATGGGAGGTAGCTGGGGTTATTCTGAACCACGTTTTCCTTTGTAAAAATGTCGTACGGGGCTTCATTTTTAAATTATTAAGGAAAAACACCGACCAATCAGAGCGCGAGAATCGCGCGCGCTCAGGGGTGTCGTACCATCGCGATGCTCATACGTTCGTTTACGGCGATGGTCACTGTTACTCGTGCCTGCATGACGCCCCTGAGCGCGCGCGCGATTCTCGCGCTCTGATTGGTCGGTGTTTTTCCTTAATAAATTAAAAATTAAGCCCCGTACGACATTTTTGCAAAGGAAAAAGTTGTTCAGAATGACCCCAGCTACCTTCCATTTCCGGATGTTTCGTTCGTTTTGGGACACCCTGTATATACAAAAGTGTCGAAACTGTATATCATATATAATATAAGTATAAATACTTTGTATAAGTATAAGTATTTTGTCATTTGCAAATAGTATCTCGAAAACTTTCTAACATAAAAGTTTAATCAACTTTGTGCAAATTATTATTTTCTATTATTAATTGCCATCGTAGCCTATTTCACTATACATATTTAAAGATCACGTGTATGACACTATGGATGTAGATAAATAATACTTATTCGAATTGTTTCATTGGACCAAATGACGAATGTGAATCGCCGTTTGAATGCGAAGGGTTCAATTAAACTGAATTATCACAAGATTTATGGAACCCGTCAAAATGACGGATCTTAGATTTTTTGTTTTAATATACAAGAATTGGTAAGAAGCTTCTGTCAAAATGTAAGTTATCCTTCGTCTCTGAGTGAGTTAGTTTACGTATTGTCCACTATTTACACGTATTTGTACCTTAGTTACAATTTAAGTATAAATGCTCATTAATCGTCCGTAAATCTAGCGTTATAAAAGATTTTTGCTTCAGCGAATATTTCAGCAACTTGTATTATATTTTGCGTGTTACCGATTCACAATTTGAACGCAGGTGTTCTAATATTGCAAACGTATATGGGTTATTTTCATAGTGTCCTGAAAGACAAGGATAATGCATTAAAATATGTCCTCGTAGAGAGCGTTGTCAATTTCCCGTGAAAGGACTTTCATTTTCGTGTCCGAAAGAACGAAGGCGTACAACGCGATATCTCGATCGTCGAGAAGATCGAAACGTTTCGTTCGAATTTTTCCATAGATCACCGGTGCACGCTATGCACACGTCACGTCAAGTTACTAGGAAATTCACGGAGGACAAACGCAGCCAATTTTTCCGCCTCGTTTTATGTACGCTTTCACTCCAGGCCGGAGTAACATATTTCCTTGTTGTCAGATCGTTGTACACATAACGATGTTTTCCAACTAACGTCGTGCATTCGAAAAAATCGACGTCTACCAGTTAAGAAATTATGCGTATTTCGCGATAATCGATTTTCCATCGCTAACAAGAACTCGCAGATCAATCAATTATAGCGCTATTAAGTACAATTAAGAGGAAATCTGATTTATCTAGAAAAAAATGTGGTAATTAATGGCGCTCAGGTTTTTGCCTCTTGGAGTTTCTGGATTGTAGGATTCGGGCGTATATGGATATAGGGATTGATTGATTTGACTGACTAAGAAATTTCTAAATTGAGAATTTTTAAGTACTTGGAATTTGGGGATTTGGTATATGAGAATTTAAAGATTCAGGAATATTGATGTGGGGTATCGAGGGATTCGGAGATCTAGGAAACTAGAAAACTGAGGACTAGGTGATTTGAAGAATTTGAGGATTTCGAGATTCGAGAAACTGGAAATTTGGGATTTAGAAATTTTTTAACTGAGAGATATAGGGTATATAGAAATGTAGGTTATTTTTGAACGTAGATATCTAGGTATTTAGAAATTTATTTAGATATTTTTATATCTAAGTTTTTGGAAATTTCGTAATTTGGGAATTTGAGAATGTAAATATGTGAGAATTTGAGAATGTGAAAATGTGAGAAGTTAGGAATTTAAAAATATGGGAATTTGAGAGTATGAAAATGTGGAAATGTGAAATTTTAGAATATGAAAATGTGAGAAGTTAGAAATTTAAAAATATGGGAATTTAAGAATGTGAAAATGTGAAAATGTGAAAATGTGAAAATGTGAAAATTTGAAAATATGAAAATGTGAAAAGTTAGGAATTTAAAAATATGAGAATTTGAGAATGTGAAAATGTGAAAAGTTGTGAATGTGAAAATGTGAGAATTTGAAAATAGGAAAATGTGAGAATTTGAGAATATGAAAATGTGAGTAGTTAGGAATTTAAAAATATTTGAATTTGAAAATGAAAAAAATTTGGAGTTCGAAAGTTTGAATTCAAGAAATTGAGAGTTTTGAGACTATGATATTAGAAAGCTTCGAAATATAGAAGTTCAGCAATCCAGAAATTTGAAGATTTTGTTTAGAATTTAGAAAATGCAAAAATTCATGCGTATATTTCTTTACACCATCAAATCCTTGAAAAAATGTGTAAATTTTCATACTTAGGTACTTAAAAATCAAGAAATTTTACAATTTTTCAAATTCCGTAATTTTACATTTTCGTATTCAGAAATTCAAAGACGTACAAATTCCAAAGTTCAAACATTCAGAAATTCGAAATACGACAGTTTGAGAATTTACAAATTTTCAAGTTTATTATACAATATTTATTCTATGGAAGCGTTCGCTGCATCCGAGCGTACATTCGCGAAACTGGTTTTTCGAGATCCTGGAACCGCTACGTATTTATTATTCACAGGTACGTGGAATTTCGCGAAGTACAAAAATTTGCGTGATTTGTCCAACGAAGAAATCCAAAGTTCGTCTACAACATATATCGAGGTAAACCGCTGAAAAATTTGATCGAATCGAGCGGGAAAAACAATTTCGCAACCGGTTGATCGAACCGATGACTATACATATTATTATACTTCAACGTCCGCTAGACGGAAAATCGCTTAAGCCGCATTTACATCCCGAGTATTAATACCTTTTTTCACTTTTTGCATATGCTAACGCGTCGAATACGAGTAACGTGTACGTGCGCGTCACGGGAAAATCGTACAACGTGTGACTTGTGCGTACACGTCACGCAGCTGGGGAAGAACGATTTTCCTGAAAACAGGTTTTTCCTTTCGCACACTCGAAACAAAAGATTCTACGCGACCGCGATTAGCACTTTGCGGAATCGTTTTGAATTTCAAATGTTTTTTGCAGTTTCACGACCGATTCATTGGTATAAACAACCCATTCTTTTTTTAGTTGTTTTTGTCGATGTACAGTGGATCGAAAAATATTCGCACAGTGTATTAACACTAGAACTACCAACCGGTCAAAATGACCAGTTTCGGTTTGACATTTAATATTATAAAATTTTCTTGCCGCTCTTTTGTCAAAAAGTCTGTCATGTTTTATTCAGCGAGTGGTTGTATATGTTAGGTGACGCTGTAGTATTTCTTTATTTCCTTTTCTACTTTATTTTCAATTTTAATGTAAGTGTGCATTTAATGCCGGTACTTCTAGTGTTAATTATACACTGAGCAACAAAATTAGCGCAACAAGAATTTTTACCAAAATTTCACTCAACTTTAAGTAATCGTAACTCCGCGAAAAATGGTCATATCTTACAAATTCTTTTTTCATTTTAATGTTTGAAGTTTCTACTTTGAGCACAATTTATCAGATTTGACTTCCGTCTTTCTCCACCCCCGCCGCCCCCTTTAATGTGAGGACATGTTTTAATTTAAAAAGTTTTCATATTTTGATTCGCTCCATGGGGTGCAATAAATATTGTTCCAAAAATTGCTGCAAAGTACAAACTTTTGTGCACAAATTGAACAAAAATTGACGTCCCTACGGTTTTTTTTCGCGGAGTTATGTACGTTGACAAGTTACCCATGCATTTTAGCCAGCTAATGCTTGGTACCGCCAACATTAGCGTTATTCGATGTACACCACGAGGATACAATACAATACAAAATACAATCAGCAAGATTGTATTTTGTGCATAGTGTGTACGTGTGTGCGTGTTTGTCTGTGTATGCGTCTGTGCGTGTATGCAAGTGTGTGTCTGTCTGTGTATGCGAGTGCGCGTCTGTGGGTGCGTGTACTATGTCATGTAATATCGTGTATTCCCAACTCGTTTTTTAGCAACTACCTGAAGATGTTCCTGCATATTGATGCAGGATCTTATTGCATCTTGAGGAATTTCGCGCCATTCGTATTGTAACGTTGACTCTAATTGTTAAAGGGTAGTTGGCGGTCATTCTAAATTTTGTGTTCTAGTTGCCCAAAAACTAGTCGAAAACGATGCCGTCGAAACCATCGATCATTCGTTACGATAATGGGAAGATTAATTGAATTGTGTTCAGCGGTTAATGCGCGGCGCGAAATGATTAACTTTCCCATTGTAACTAGTACTCGGTACGAATAAAAGGTAAAAACGAAGATTGATGAGAATGTGAGGAATAATGTAAGGCGAATGAAACAGTGATGCACGAAACGCGAAAACGTTGCACGAGCTCGTTAATTAATTATGTTAAAGACCGAGGAGATCGAGATCGTGGGAAAGAATGCGCTCGATGCACGAAAGATAAATTATTGCGATAATTGGCGTAAACGTTAGCGCCGTATTATTCAATATAAAAATGCGAAACTCGCAAGTTGCGTATGCCTTTCATGGCGGGAATGTTTTAATAGCTCAATCAAAGTTATGAAATTGTATTTGTTGTGGCGCATTCATAGAATCATTGGGCTTATTTTTAACTTTTGAAATTTTATGAATAATTAACAACTGCCACTTGCAGCTCTTTACTCCGTGGAATTTATGTTCTTAATATTTTTTAAATTTAGAATTATTTTCGACAGCCAGCGCGGTTTATTATTTTATGAGCGTGGAACCCTTATGTGATAAACGACTTCGTATTTTTACTTTAGGTTACTCAGGTAAAGAGTGATCTCGCGATAAGCATTTGGTAAGAGTGGTTCTTGTCCACTTCCCTTCAATTTTCTAGAACCAATGAAAATATTAGTTTAATTTGAACTTTGTCGATTGTTCACTCCCAGCAGCACGCCAATCCTCACTACATACTTTATTCTGGAGAGAACATTATTTTTTCTCTTCAGTAGATTTTTAACAATTCTCAAAGAGTACATATCAAATTTATATTTGGCGTTTTAAAGTCCGTTGTCAGTTGGCGAGGTGTTACTATTTTTTTTTAAGTGCTATATCGAGTCTTAGTTTTAATAAAGCACAAACATTTTAACCTCGTCAGTTGTCTTTTTTTTTGTATTTCGAGTGGATTCACTGATTCTACAACCTAACTACTTCGTGGTTCATTAAGTTGAATCCCGAAGAATATCAATTCAACAGTATTCTACTGTTAAGACTATTTTCACATCATTCGCGGTTCCGACATGCTTATATAATGAAAATCAATTTTGCGAATGCGATTGTCTTCGATCTCACACGCGTGACGTTCAGTTTCAATGCCAAGGTATCGAATAATTATTATCGAGGTATACTTTGTAAACACTTGTTAAACCGAGTTTACCTCGCCGGAAATGGGCTCTATCAATTTCACGGGTGCCCGATCGAAGAAGCAATCGATCTAGGAAAATAAATTGCGCGCTCGACCACCCGCGCGTGTCATTAATTTGCAAGATTTACGTGTGTTTATTGTTAAAAACTTGTACAATTAAGAAACGGGGAATATCGATAGGAATTTCGAATATAGAAATTGGGAAAGTTGGAAATGTGAAAGCATAAAATATGAGAAACCTTCAAATTTTCGTGTTTCTAAATTTAGAATTTAGAAATTTGCGTATTTGGCGATTTAGTGATTTGATGATTCGACGACTTGATAATTTGGTAATTTGGGAAATTGGACATTCGATCGCTCGCGGATTTAGAAATTTCGGAATCTCGAAAATTGGGGGAATGAACATTTGGGAAATAAGAAATTTGGACATTCGCTGATTTGGAAATTCGGGAATTCGAAAAACTGGGGAATGGACATTTGGGAAATCGGACATTTGGAAATTCGGGATTTCGGAAAATTGGGGGAATGGACATTTGGGAAATCAGACATTTGGACATTCGCTGATTTGGAAATTCGGGAAATCGGAAAATTGGGAGAATGGACATTTAGGAAATGAGAAATTTGGAGATCATGATTTGGAGAAATTGTGATTTTGGGAAATTAGAAGTGTACGAAATTGGAATTTTGGAAAATTGAGATTTTGCAATATCCAGACTTCGAGGCAATTGGGACTTTGAGAAATTTAAATTTCAGAAAATTGGGATTTTCGAAAACTTGGACCACTGGTAAATTGGTTTCTAAGGAAATTTCGGCTTAGGTGAACTGGAACTTTGAAAGATTCAGATTTCAAAAATTTAAGATTTTGGGAAACTAAATCTTTCCGAAATTGGAATCTTCAACTATTAATGCGTTGAGAAATAAAAATGTTGACATGTTGCAATTTTGGGAATATAGACATTAGTAAGTTAACAAGTTAAGAAATTGAACAATTTCAAAAAATTACAAATTTCCAAATTGAAATGAGTCAGAATATTGATTCGTTTAAAATACAGACTATTTACTGTCTCTAAGTTTTCACAGCAGCACTCAATAATTTCATGACTGTAATAAAATCTACTTTTTCTGTCAAAACATGTGCAAATATGGTAATGTGATTTTATTTACTCCAATTACTCGCGAATAAGTGCTTGTAAATTGACATTCGGTATAATAATTCTGTGCTATATTTCACGCACGAATAATTTATCGGTCCAAGGGCACTGTAGTTTCACCAACTTTTTCTATTCCGAATCGTTCCTGGTATGTTCATCTAAGCATGAAATAGTTAAACCTTGGTAAATCGTAATAGCGCGTAATCAAGCAAATGTATAATTTGCATGTCAGTAACACTACAGATTTTTAAACGATACGATGCCACAGAATAAGTGTCGTGCCTGAATCTTAAAACAATAATTACAACGATTATTCAATCATCTCAAACACGATGTGATTGATCGTGAGATTAATAATAGTTCGAGTAATAATGAATAAATCACGTTGTTTGCAGCTCCTCTTATGATAACGACAAACCGATGTTCGTAATAAATTAGTTCTCTTCGGATATCGAAATTCCAATGAAAATTTTAAACTTTATGACAGTTAAATCTGACTTTGAAATTGTAATCGTGATTTCTCAGAAATGATCTAGATTTGGCAAAAACCTTCGCGTCTGGTTTTAAACTTGCGAGAAACATCGATAGTTTTCTTTCTTCTGTCGATAACGAAGATTTTTTCTCAAGTAAAGCGAAAAAAGTAAAGATAAAATAAGACACGTTGTTTGAACGATATGGTTTTTCCTTTTACGGAAACCAGGCGTTTCTGAAAATACCAGACAAGGACGTATACTTCTTTATGATCATATTCCCTTCTTAATCGAATATATCGCTCAATTTTTATCGATTTTATTGTTCTATTTTTATCGAGTTTATCGCTAAATTTTTATCGAATTTATTGCTCTATTTTTATCTCTCAATTTGTATCTAATTTATTCTTCAATTTCTGTCGAATTTATCGCTTAATTTTTGTCAAATTTATTGTTTCTTAATTTGTATCAATTATCGTCGTATCCAGCGGTGTCGATAAACATCACAGTGTCTCAAGATAAAAATGTTTGCGACGCGGAAGAGAAAGGACAAACGTTTAAACTGTGGGACGATGCTTGGGCTCAGAAAATTCGTTTTACCGATCTTGCAATTAGTTGGGTTATTAAATACACATTACTTACAATTATTGTAAGTCAGACAAACGAGTGTAACTTACTTGAAAATCACGATCGGTGGAGATGATGTCTAAAGCGTCTTTGGTGCGTAGACACGCGACAAGTTGTTTCGAATCCGTCGAAGGACAACCCAAAAGTTTAGCCAACTTTATGGCCTTCATTCTCGGTAAACCCGGTTTCGCCAAAGCCCAGGGACAGTGAGCACTTCCGCTCTGCGAGATTGCACGATGGAAAAGCCCTGTATTGAATCATAAGAAACAGAAACTATGAAAAAACTATAAAATGTAAATGTCTCGAATGTAGCAGAGCGACTGGATTAAATAGAAAAACCATGTGCGAACAGACTGTCGATTATGTCGATATTATAGTGTACTATATGTACAGGTACACACTCACACTAACGTGTCACATCTCACGAGATTAAAACGCAACTTTGTCTGTTTCGTTGCAACTATCCATTTCTTTTGTAAATAAGAAAATTTAGTTTAGTTTTTACATAGTAACACAAGATTAACAGCTGCCTTATCGATTTAAGTTCAACCTTTAGTGTCTGAAAGTTACCTTTTTAATTTAGGTTCAACTTTTAGTGTCCCTAAGTTGTTCTCTTGATTTAAGGTCAATTTTTAGTGTTAGAAAGTTGTCTTGTTGATTTTAGTGCAATTTTTAGTGTCAGTAAGTTATCCTTTTGATTTAGATTCAATTTTCAGTGTCACAAAGCTATTGTAATAATTTAAGTTCAATTTTTAGTGTCACAGGGCTCTATGTTAATTTAGGGTCAATTTTCAATTGTTACTACGTCGTTCTCTTGATTTAAGATCAATTTTTAGTGTTAGAAAGCTGTCTTGTTGATTTTAGTGCAATTTTTAGTGTCAGTAAGTTATCCTTTTGATTTAGATTCAATTTTCAGTGTCACAAAGCTATTGTAATAATTTACGTTCAATTTTTAGTGTCACAAGGCTCTATGTTAATTTAGGGTCAATTTTCAATTGTCACTAAGTCGTTCTCTTGATTTAAGGTCAATTTTTAGTGTTAGAAAGCTGTCTTGTTGATTTTAGTGCAATTTTTAGTGCCAGCAAGCTATCCTTCTGCTTTAGATTCAATTTTCAGTGTCACAAAGCTATTGTAATAATTTAAGTTCAATTTTTAGTGTCACAAGGCTCTATGTTAATTTAGGGTCAATTTTCAATGTCACTAAGTCCTTCTCTTGATTTAAGATCAATTTTTAGTGTTAGAAAGCTGTCTTGTTGATTTTAGTGCAATTTTTAGTGTCAGTAAGTTATCCTTTTGATTTAGATTCAATTTTCAGTGTCATAAAGTTATTATAACGATTTAAGTTCAATTTTTAGTGTCACAATGATGTAATGTTGATTTAAGCTTAATTTTCATTGTCGATAAGTTATTCATGTGATTTAAGATCAATTTATAGTGTCACAAAGTCGTCCTGTTGAATTATGTTCAGTTTTTACTGTTGACAAGTTGTTTTCCTGATATAAGATCAATTTTTAGCGTCACAAAGCTGTCCTGTTAATTTAAGTGCAATTTTTATTGTCGCAATACTGTGCTGTGGATTTGAAAGCTAAATGTATGGCTTGATATACCTGTTGCACAATATGTCGATCTTACTTAGAGGAAAAATTGTTCTATGTATCGTGGCAGAAAGATTTCTATGAAAATTTTCATGTTCAGCAACGCGTTGCATACATTAAAAACTAAGCGTTCTTGGATGTTTTTCCTTGTTGCGAAATGTTGAAGTTATTACTAGTTTTATCCTCACTGCGGTATTGCATAATTTTTGTCGCGACGATCATTATTGAACTTTTTCAGAACGAAATAACGTATTGTAGACCCTCGTTATATTGCCATCGACTACCACGCTCCTCTATTTATTTTTCTTTTCATTATTTACATTTATATTATGATATATTTTGCATTATCTATTATTATTGTTATGCGTAGTCATGCGTTGTATCGTTGTACGTGGTGTTATACATCGTATCGGCATGCATTGTTTATACAAAACTTGCAGTATTACACATTGCGATATTACGCGTTGTATTATATTATTTCCAAACTTATATTTTCCACCGTAAATTCATTGAAACAGCGCAAATTAAACAATTTTTATAACGAAAAGAAATATATAGATAATACACTCAATTTTACGATATATAAACTATCTATTACGATATATGCAATTATTTAAACTATTATGATATATGCAACGTGGTTTATAAATTAAGAATCTTTGAAAATTAAAAAGACGGTAAATACAAACATACAACATACATAATATACATGTACATTACACATTTTGTATATCATACATTCATACTGTCGTAGCGAGAATAATAGAATTGATACATAGCCCATCGTTATTTTAATAGAAATTAGTGGACGTTATAAATGATAAATAATTTTGTCAAATATGTACATAAAAATTTGTATCGTAAAAAAACTAAATCTGGTTGAAAATGTTTATTGGATTTATCGCTAATTGAAAGGATTTTCTATTCTCTTCCACTTGCAAACATTCTTAAGGCATTAATTACTGATTGCCGGTATTTTCCGACTCGAGTTTCAAGATCGCTTCTTTCGTCTTTCGTTCGAATCTATCAATTCTCTAATCGTCACTAATATGATAATCGTCACTAACCTTTGGTCAAATCGCTCATCATATGGTAATGCACGCTGGCTCCTCCCGCGCTTTCTCCAAACAGAGTCACACTAGCAGCGTCACCCCCGAAAACAGCAATGTTTTCGTGCACCCATCGAATAGATTGCACTTGATCCTTCAACCCATTGTTCCCTGGACAAACCAGGTCCTCGGTACTCAAAAATCCTAGTGGCCCAAGCCTGAAAAACTGCTCGTTTAATCCCTAACAATACAAAATTTATTCGTCCGGTGCGTCAGAACTAACAATCAACACCAACAATATTAATACGAACAAAGAAAGTTCAATTATTATGCATATTCTATGGTCAATGATCCTTGACTATACAGATTATAATTGCACATAAACTTTACATAAAAGCGATGTTAATATAAAATATATACATAAAATCTAAACATAAACATAAAATGGATATAAACTTTACATATCAATGCGTATACATATAAGACGATCAATTTTCTAGTAAGATTTAGTAAGACCTTTTAACAAGATTTATCTTCTTCAGAATGCGAGTGTCTCACACTCGTCGATCACACGACTCACACTCGTCTAAGTATGTGCAAGAGTTTAATATTTACAAAAATAACTATCTCTTGCAATTAAATTACACAACACGCGTAGAAATTACACGTTATCGCGTATCACGGATTTATTACACCAGTTACAAAAATTAATATTTAAGAATGTTGTACGACCAACTCATCGAAAACAAGATAGCTTATCATCACATTGAATCATCCTGCCAAAAACATCCTGATTTCACTCCTCAAACGCCAACTCATCTAACCTTCTTAGTCATCCTGTCCTACGCGCTGCCCTTACACTATGCTTGCACTTCCATTACTCACCCTCATCTCAATATATATAACTAGGCCTCTTTCTACATTTAGTCAGTATTCCATAATTGGTACTTGCGTGCGGAACCTATCGTCAGCGAATAAAGCCTCCGAGTTTATATTATAAGTGTTGTACTTATTCCCTCGTACGGAATCCAACAAGAATTTGAGAACGTGAAAACGTGAAAATGTGAGAAGTTCGGAATTTAAAAATACGGGAATTGGAGACTGTGAAAATGTGAGAAGTTAGGAATTTAAAAATACGGGAATTGGAGACTGTGAAAATGTGAGAAGTTAGGAATTTAAAGATATGGGAATTTGAGAAATTGTGACTGTGAAAATGTGAGAATTTGAGAATATGAAAATGTGGAAAGGTGAGAATTTAAAAATATGAGAATGTGAGAAATTAGAAATTTAAAAATATAGGAATTTGGGAATTTGTGACTGTGAAAATGTGAGAATTTGAGAATATGAAAATGTGAGAAGTTGGGAATTTGAGAATGTGAAAATGTGAGAATTTGAAAATATGAGAATGTGAGAAGTTGGGAATTTGAGAATGTGAAAATGTGAGAATTTGAAAATATGAGAATGTGAGAAATTAAAAATTTAAACATATAGGATTTTTAGAATTTGTGACTGTGAAAATGTGAGAATTTGAGAATATGAAAATGTGAGAAATTAGAAATTTAACTCGTTAAAAAAATTAATATTTATCTTCTCAACTTTATACGAGTTATTTTGTAAACATTTCGTTCGACCATTTTCAATTTCGTCATTCAACATCCGTTTTTCTGTTAAATTGATCGTGTTTATCCGTGGAGCGCCCGAAACGATTGCAAGTATAGAAGATAAAGTTTTTACATATTTTATGCGTAATTTATTTCTCACCTGTAGTTCATGGTCACGAGGACTACATCGTGATCTAGCAAGAATTTCGGATGATAGCTCTCTGAATCGCCTGTACCGCAGATCCAGCCGCAACCATGGATCCAAATCATCACCGGGTATCGTTCTTTCGAGTTATCCCCGTCCTTGAACAATTTCGGCGTGTAAACGTTCAGATAAAGACAATCCTCGTCGCCTACGACCTCCTCCTGGTAAGTGTAGATGTTCCTTTGGAAGCATATCTTGGCATCTTCCTGGGCCGAACGTACACCGTTCCATGCCGCTGCCGGTTTTGGTGGCTGTGACCATACACACGATCTTATTAACACTAAATTTACAGACGTTCCGAGACCAATTATGTTCAAAATCAAAATGAACCGTGAAAATAAGTAAATTGTAGCTTCCCGACTCCGTGATTCTTCGTGGAATTTCCTCGGAATCGTAAGTCCCGTTACACTTGCGTGCGAATGTCGAGACGTTGATTCTTCACAGGAGAAGTTTTATTGAAATTGTGGGGTATGAGATAAGGATGCGCGAGCGAGATGCGGATGTCGAGTGTTTGGAACGAGAGTGTGAATAAAGAGTGTTTGGACCGAGTGACAGTTCTTCGCAATGGGAATGCGTGTGGTGCGAATGGGTCAGCGGGTGTATCTGTGAGAGTGGTTTTCGGGGAAGAAAAGCGTGCAAGGATGCAAGGAAAGTTAGTTGAGCGTGAGGATTAGTAGAGAGAAGTCGAGAGTGAGCATTGAGAGTTTAAAGAGAGAATTGCGTGAGAGATTAAAAAGAGAGAAATTGTGTGAGCGAGTACTGTATTTTGTTTTATATATATTAAATATCTTTTGTTTTTAAAAAGACTCCTTCTTGTCACCAAGATCCCTACAAAATGAAGTGTGTTTTGATGCAATTTCGCTTGTGGACATTAATATGTTTGTTAAATACAAGTACAGTATGACCGCGTTAAATAATAACTGATGAGCGATATGGTCGGTGTTGTCGTATTTTAACTCTTAACGGTGGGATTAAAAATGTCCCATGTTCTGATGCACGGTAATGCACGGTGAGACATTTTTAGCCCCGCTTCAAAATAATGCAATAGCTCTATACTCGTACGTGTAAGACTATTCGAGGTTCTATAACAACAAATTTAATTGAATTTTTATTTTTATTTTGTGTATTTGTATTATCATTTCTGTGGTATTAAGAATATATCAATTTGGTTTAATTCGAAACGCGATCAAATTTCTGTGCAACATGGTCTATTTTATTTTCTGAAATTCTGTGCCTCAAAGAGTTAAGAAATGTCTCTTTAGGTTGAAGGTTTTAGGGTTTTTATACGAAAGGGTGTCTAAAAACTGAAGATTGTGGGAGTCAACGATAGAGAGAGACTCTCGGTCCCTCGGTTGGTTTCATAAAGTAATTATAAAATTATTATTAAAATTATCGTAAAATAATTTGGAGGATTTGCTGGGATGGACACTTGAGACCGAACATAAATAATGGATAATACATGTACCAGTTTATAAAAAAGATTCTTGTACGACAGGAACGATTAATGACCATTTACATTTAAATTGAAACTAAGATGTAGAAATAAGTAAATAATGGACAATACGTAAACTAAATCACACAATGATTCATTATTTCGACGAAGGATAACTTAGTTTTTGACATATAAGCTTTTTAATAATTTTCGTAATTGAATTAAGAAATCTGAGATGCGTCATTTCGTCGGGTTTCGTAAATCTAGTAACACTAGAAGATTAAATTTCTTATGGTAAATTACGAAAATTAGTAAGATGATTTTGTCAAAATGTGAGTTAAGCTTCGATGAGATGAAAAATTATTGTGTGAGCTAGTTCTCTGTATTATCCATTTTGTATTTACTTTTACAGTTTAATTTCAATTTAAATAGAAGTAGTCATTAATCGCTCGTGAATGTAGGGTTAATCCTTTGCACACGAAAGTATTTTTACTGGTTGCAGATAGATTCGCTCGTCGGATAACTCGATCTTTTTTAAGAAGATGTCGAGCTTGCATTGCGGTTGAAGGAAGGTAGTTTGAACATCTCTTGTAATGCAAATAATTGATGTTAAATAATTGATGTGCATTTAATAAATGTAAGTATCCAAATTATTGATGTTTAATTTAATAATTTAATTTAACAGCGTCACTATCTGTCTCTCTCACACTTTAAATAGCTCTCTCTGTCTCACGCCAACTGGAATCTTAAAGTTACGGCCTTGAGGAAAGCCACGAGTACATTAGAATCATTTTTAAGTAAGTAAGAGAAATTTGTTCAAAACTGGATTACGGTAAGGACGAATATCAGGCGGACGCCAGTGGCTCAGTGCGTAGCGTCGACGACTCGTGATCTGAGGAGCGCGCGGGTTCGAGTCTCGTTAAATCCGAAAATTTGTCCGTATTCCTACACGAATTAGCAAGTGTCATACCATTTTGGAATCCTTATTAAATGCGCAAACTTTTAAAATTACTTGCCAAACTCGGCTCGTATCATTTTTTTTCAGTATGGTTAGTTAAAGCTGGGCTAAGTTTTCTGCTTGAATCTTCGGTTGGCCAAAAAGTGACATTTACTTCCAAGCCCGAGCAGTTGGCTTTAAATTTTTGACCAGGATTTAAAGAAGCAGTATTCGCGATTACAAAACAAAAAAAAATGATTAAAAAAGTCAATATTTGTAGTAACAGGAGTGAAAAGACCGTCACAGGGTACAGATTTTCTCGATTTTTTTGAAATGTCTATAATTTTTAAAAAACGCGACTTAGATTTTTTTTTTATTTTTCTGATAACTCTCATGACCTAGCCAGTCACCCGGTTTCGGGTTGACGTCGACTTCTGGGACACCCTGTATGTTAGCACTTTATAAAACTTCAAGGAGCATAACAAGAGAGAAATATAACGATATGATAAGTTTATTACCTTATATACCGCCTATTCACCATCAATACTTAGAAAACTAAGTTTAAAATATCTTTTTTTTATTTAAAGATCTTAACGAAGTAATTTTCATTTTTATATTTTTAATATAACTGAAATAAACTCTTAATAAATTTGGTTATTCGTGTATTTAAATGTCTTCATTTTAACTATTACTTTTTACATAAAAATTCATTTCAGTAAAGCTTTTATGTCTATAAAAATATGGACTTAAATTTGCTCCTGTTTTTATTTCTTCTAATATGTTATTTTTCAATGTAGTATAAGTCCATGTGGAGCTAAAAAAACTCGTTTATTTTTTCAAATAATTTTAGTAATTATTATTTCATAATAAAATTTAAAAGGTGTATAGTGTAAAAAACATCACTCGAATTGATTAAAGTTGGCCAATTTTTTTAAATTGATTCAAACGCAAACCCTTAAATATCTCAATATATGAAAAAATGGACTTATACCACTTTCAAAAAAACCAGCTCATATGTATTCGCATAACTGTCGTAGCAGAGTGCAAAATCTCTTTACACTTATCTGACGCCGTCAGATATGTTAAGAAAAAAAGTTGCCTACTCAACGACGAAAACGACTATACATATATTTATATATTCGACGGGACCATGAAACGTAAAAGATAGGGATTTTACTGTGATAATATTTTGAAGTAATAACATACTTTCGTTAATGCATTAAGGATAATGCATGTAGTACATATATTAAAGATACGTAGATCGTGATTTGCCAGTCTTTTGTAATTCTACGGTTAGAGTTAGACTTGTACGTACAAAATTTGTTAACATTATTGGCAACGGTACTATGTTAATATGTCTCAGCAACAATATTACGTTAATAGTAATATACGTCAGCAATTATATTATGTTAATAGTGATATGTATCAGCAACAATATTATGTTAATAATAATATGTATCAGAAAAAATATTATGTCAATGATAATATGTGTCAGAATCAACCATGCAACTTATAACACTTCAATTGAAGAAAAACAATCGATTAAAAGGTTAAAATTATTTTGACAAGTTTCTCAAGTCGACCGAAAATGATTAATTTCCAACAATCGCTCTAACGATAATAATTATTTTGTATCGATAACGAATGAGTATACTATGAAAAATATATCGATAAATAGTGTACGATAAATCTTGGAATAAATTGCTATCTCACCTGGAATCTAAGCTCACCAAGAGGCGGCAAAGCGTAAGGAATCCCCCGGAATGCTGAAAATTCTCTGCCGTATCTGCTTTTCATAATCACGCCCGACAATGTACCATTTTGTACTTTTACCACAGGTGTATGGTCCTGGGACGCAACGTGCTCGAACAGGCAGACGCAACTCAGCAACAGCCACAACAGATTACGATTTCCCATCGCTTCCCGAATTATGACTTTCAAGAGTGTTTTCCTGTTGACGGATTGATGAAACAGACACGTGAATTTGCTAAGACGCAATAAACTACCTTTTTTTTAAGTATTGAAACTAAACTCAATTGAAATAAAATTGAAATCCATGACATTTGTATAGAAATCTACTATCGGTTCAACGTTTTCAACTGTTTGGTCCTTTGATTCCTAACAGAATCGCGATTGTTAATTTAATTACTGATTACGTTCATAAAAGTAACCATTTAAAAATGAAAGACGAGTACCAATAGAACGATAAAAATAATGAACATATATAAACAAGCAAATATTTACTCTGTAGAATAAAGTATACACATTTAGTTCAATATTTAACATCTTTCACCTCGGCAACTATTTTTAACGACCGTGCTTGACAAAGATCCTCGTTAATCCGATAACGTCATGGTCAAATGATTAAAAACGAAAATCATGAAATGTCATACATACAAAACTCACTTTATTAATATTTCATTCAAGTATTAAAATATTTTTATTTTTGTCTATATTTATAAAATAATAATTTTATATCAATTTTAAATATACTTTAATCATCATTTAACTATTAAAATATTTCACAATATGTTTATATATAATTATCGTTTAATTATTAAAATATTTATAAATATGTTTATATATAATTAGTTATTCCTTATAAAAGTTTAAATTAATATAAATTTGTATTATTAATTGAACTTAATGGATCCAATAACGAAGCAATCGATATGATGGTAGAACCGAATGAATTATTCGGTGATCATCGTCGATAATTAACGATGAATGGAATTGTTATGGGCGAATCACTTTATGAATTTTTTCGTCACGAGGGTGGTACATGTGCGTATACGTACGGGTTCGTGGATTGATAATCGGTCTCTCGATCTGCGAAAAACGAAGAAACTTTTGGCGCAGATAGCAGGCGACAAAAGAGCGTCCGCTAACTGCGAAGGTAAAACCGCAACTGCACCAGGTGAGTGTCCATGGATCGTTTGATGATGTTGAGACGTTCGATTCTGAGATACTCGTTCGGGTTTCCTGGTATACAGGATGTTTCACCGATTCTGTCACAGGACATTCTCGTTGTCTCGCAACCGCGGCTCGTTACCTTGCTCATCAATATACTTTGATGTACCTGTTAACCTTTTCGGGGACGCATTTTTAATTTTCCTAGTTGCTCTTATGGCAATTAGGATTTATTTTCTGGTTAGCAAATTTAGAAAAGATTACAAATTTGTTTTTTTTTAACGGCTTCGGAAAATAATGTATCTTTATATAGGTTATAAACTAATTGTCCACATATGTGGCAAAGGGCTTGAAGAGGTTAAATAGATTTTTTAAAACACTGTGAGTACTTCTTGCGATATACATACATGATAGATTCAACAATTCAGAGATTGATGTCTTTGAAACAGTATTGGTAGCATGGTCACGTATGAGCAGTGTTTCATACGTGAGTCGTTGTACTGTGCGTAATTACGTGCATGTAAATAGCCGAGGGACGTATTTTGAAATTTCAAAGTTTCAAAACTGTGCATAATTTCGACTTCGCAAATTTTTGAACTCAAAAATAGATCGACACCTAAATTATCGAATTATCGACATCACTGCCGTTCAAATGTTCAAATTACGTTCAAAAATTTGAGATTTATAAATTTCTGGATTTACTGCTTTTTGAAATTGCAAGTTACCAAATCCCACATATTCTAATGACCAAATTTTCAAATATTCAAATGAATAAATTACCAAATTTCTAAATTTCTAAATTTTTGATATACCGAATTATCGAAATACAAAATCATCGAACACTTGCGATAAGACTCACACGATGGCACGTAATATTCTAGGTTCTCAAAAGGAATTTTAGTAGTATTATTTTAGAGAAATAACAAAATTGTTGCAAATATTTGTCTATTGTTGAACGTGAGCTGTTTTAAGTATAGAGAACGGCGTCTTTAAGAACTATATTAAAGGTAAGTTATTAATATTTTATAATTGAAGTTTGCATTTGAGTTTACATTCATAACGAAAGATATACGGCGATTTAATACGTAAAAATACATATAAAAGATAACTGTTTATTGTAAAGTTATTAATTTAAAAAGTTCAAACCATTTGTGAGGCTTTAATCTTACATGTATTTCAATGTTTATATTTTCGCGCGCTCAGTTTGGGGACGGTATAGCCAGCGCCATCTTGCGATCGAGAGTACGATTATCAAGAAAAGAAATTCTGTTTTCTCGAGAGATAAAGCATTTTTATATCTCCCTGGAAAGCTCGCAAATTGTTCCACGAGTGTGATAAAGTCGGGAAAATGGTTGCATAATAGGTTCCAAGCCTTGTATTTGAAAATTGAAAAAATTGCATTTTATGGTCCTATGGTGGCCATCACCTTGATCGATAAAGAAGACTACAACGTTACCTGCCACCACTTTCTTTTCATGTCAAGAACAAATCTTCTTTTCTAATTACAAATTTTGTTTTATAAACGCCAATGTGATGCGACGAAAACACCAGTCATTTTCAATATCTTTCAATTTTATTTAAATTACAAATGTTCAATTATTCTTGCATCAGGTCTCATGTGAAACATACTTATTTAATAAATTATAATTTCATTTAAAATATTTGTTAATTAGTGATTTATAATATAGGAATAAACCTCCATAAAGCTAAAAATCTTTAACCATCTAGCAGTAGAAGGTGGGAACTAATCGAAATAAATTCCGAAAACAATTTTTCCATTTATTACCAGTCCGGACGTACCAACACTTCCAAAACATTGTAGAATCAATTAGTATTAATTTGAGAAATAAATTGACACATATTATCAACTATCAAGTTGAAAAAAATTAATATTAATGGAATTTGATCGAAAACAGTACAAGTAGCATTATATAACGGCGAGTGGTATAAGAAGCGAAATATAAAGTGCATTTTTCTTCAAAAGAAGCTGTTCTCCAACTCTTTCGTAAAAGAGCAGAGCGATATGCAACTTCATACCAATTTTTAAAAGTGTATTATAATGTGCTAAATACCTTTGGAAGGTAAAGGAAAATTTTGTATTTCATGGGCTATGGGGTTTTATTCCCATATTATAAATCACTAATTAACAAATATTTTGAATGAAATTATAATTTATTAAATACGTCTGTTTCACGAGTCCTGATGCAAGAATAATTGAACATTTGTTATTTTTATAAAATTGAACGAGATTGAAAAGACTGGCGTTACGCATCATATCACATTGGCAATTTTAAATAAAATTTGTAATTAGAAAAGAGACAATTTCTTCTTGACAAGAAAATAAAGTGGTGGCAGGTAACGATGTATTCTTCCTTATCAACCAAGTAGATCTCCTTCATCGACCAAATGGACGGCCGCCACGGGGCCAGAAAATGGTTATCCATCTAGCGGTGGATGATCGGAACTAACTGAAATATATTTCAAATAATTTTCCTTACGAAATATTAATATTTTCCATTTAGTATAGCACTATAAGGTTCATACAACTGCGTTAAGTTATATGTTAATATTCTGCATGCGCTATTTTATCGATAGCAACAAGTAAATGTTTTAAAAATTTAGTTCCATTAGTTTCCATCTTCGACCGCTAGATGGCTATACATTTTTATATCTATGGGAGCTGAGGCAATGGGTATATCAGGCTCCTATATTACCGACTCGGAAAGGATAAATCAGTATTCTATTTTATTGCAATTTATTCACAATAATGCAATATGCGAACTGCACTCTTACTTAAATACCACTTATCAAACACTAGGTTAACTTGCAGAATATACTTTACTAAGATAGACGAAAAGCGCGGAATAACATAAGTGACTTTTCTTCTCGAGAACTCGGAACAGAATGCCAGAATTTTCCGGGAAGGAAACGACAGAGCATTTTCCGGAAGTGAAAATTTTTGCCGCGTGCAAATCAGCGGAAATGCACTTTTCGTGGTACGACTGAGCGGAAGAAGAGGTCGCCACATATCCAGGAAATGCAAGATTTGGTATAGATCAGACAATTCGGATTAGACAAGATCGGATTTTAATGAACCGATGCTTATTACAAAGCTTATTAACATTTTCACGACCGGTGACACCAACGTGGTGCCATAGGCAGGCCAGTCGTTGTTTGCCAGTCGGTGACACGTACAGTGGTGTCACGTGGTGACTCCCACGTGGTACCTACCATTGGTCAGCCATTTGCAAAGTTTTTTCGGACGTCAGTTGTTTAACACTTTGAGATTGAATACTATCGCTAGAAAGTGCGTACTTTTTCACGAAATACGTTTCAATTTTTGTTTATTGATAAGCAACAAGGTACAATGTTGTTTCTGAGAGTGTTGCACGGATACGATAAAATCATGTCATAAAAAAGCAGTTAAGTTTATTATGTTATTATGAATTTTGTTTTATATTTGTACGTTTTAATAATTGTCACACAAAGAAAAAACATTGTTGTATAATAATGTTGAATTGCTTCGCGAATTTACGTAAAGTTTTTTTACATTAATTCTTCAAAAATATTGCCGGCGTTTGGCGACGTTTCACTGCGCAAACATGCGGTCGTGAAAGTGTTAATATAGCTTCTATTTAAACTAAAAATATTATGTAAAAAATAATATTAACACTTTGACTGTCATGTAACCCATATGTGAGTGACACTCAAATTTCTGTACAGATTTAACAGCTGAGCTGTGATGCAAGGTTGCGACGATAGTTACAAAAACGGCGTGCAATGTAAGTACATACACATCTGTATCCTTTGATTTGCAGCAAAACAACTATGTAATTTCATTTAGAACATATATAGTTCTATATGTCGTCGGCGAATATTAAAAAAAAAGGGTTCTTAAACCTTAAAAGAATTCTTAATGATTTCTGTCCAGTTCTCAGGAAAAAATGTTGGATCAGAAAAAAATTCGAGTAGAAAATTACGAAATGAAAGAAAGGTCGCGGAATACTTGCTCTTTTGCGTTCTTGATTCTACGCACGCTTCAAATTCGAGCGTGAGGCGTAGCTTCATAGGGCTGTAATTACCTAAGTTTTACGAATTTTGCTTTGAAACTTTGGGAAAATATTCTACAAGTATATCTGTATCATTTGTAATAATAAAAAAAATTCGATTTTTTGAAGGTCGTAAATGCATGTCCCCCCCCCGAAACTTTCGAATAAATGTACAACCCTAACTGCTAAAGAATAAACGCGTAAAGGGATCGTTCATTTCTCGTCGAAATCGTTCGACAGGGAGTACACGGTCCCGGGAGCATTCATGAAAATTACGAAACGTCTTGCGCGATTGGAACAACCGGAGCAGGTTCGCTTTTCCATCCCGTTGCCACAGTAACGTTTCATTCATCATTCGCGGCAGCGTGCAGTTTGCGGATTCTGCGTTCGTTTCCGGCCGGCGAACAGCGGCACTTCATTCTTGCGAGTTGCATCGGATATGCCGCGAGACAGATCAAACCGGATGCCGAAGCATTCGAAAAGTTCCGTGCGACCCGTCGCGTTCTACGTTTGTGCCCGAGACGTGTATCGTGGCCCCGATTTCCCTCGTTAGTCGTGATTCCGCGCTCGTCTCTTTTCTTCTCGGCTCGTCAGCGCCCCGCCAAAAAAGAAAATAATCGCGAAACCCTCGGTTTCTCCGGGACACATCGGGCAAACGTGAAACTCCCCGGTAACATCGGAAACACGGATTGTAGCGGCACGTGGGTCGCAGCGTCGAAGGAAATAACATTGACCGCAGGGTCATTCCACGCTGAATCGATCACTTTTTGACCTCACCATCTGCGATTTTGTTTTAATCAAAATATGTTATAGTCTATGTGAAATTAGGGTGGGTTTATTTTGCCGATTTCGAATTTGCTTAAAAATTACAAGCTTTCAAAATTTTAGCAATGACGCCTTTTTTTTAGAGCATGAACAATAAATGTGGGAATTAATATTTATAAATGAAGTTATGATTAAAAAATGTGTCCTTGGCCAAGAATGGTTCCTAATATACTTTTCCAAGTAAAAACAGGGTCATTTCAGACTCGCTTATCTGAAACGGAGGTACATCGCGCCGTTTTCCAGCTTATTGTGACATTAATTTTCGACTCTCTATTATTCTGAAGGGCTCATTTTAAAGAGGAAGCTTCAGTAAATATGACCATATTTTTTTAAATTTTAATCCGATGGGTTCTTCATTGAAACACGTAAAAAAAGAATTTGTTTAAAATTTTTCATATTATACAACAAATTGACGAAGTCAGAAAAAACATTTTATATAGCCTAATCCTTTATGTATGAAACAAAAAAAAATTTAGCTCAATCGGGCGAATGGTTTTTGAGAAAAAAAATTCGTAAGTGATGTCTATATTCGCAAAAATAGGCAAAAACTACAAATTTTGAAGGCTTGTAATTTTTGAACAAATTCGAAATCGGCTAAGTGATGACTTAACCCCCCTCCCTAATTTTACATAGACTATAACATATATGCAGATGCTTATGTATAGGCAATTAAGGCTGTTCTAAAGTTTGTAAGTTGGCGAAATTATTTTATACTTTCTAGCACGTGTCTAGCTGAACGGGCTGAATAGGCACACTTGCATACACACACAGACGCATATGCAAACAAACACACACATAAACTGGCTGAAATGCATGGCTAACTTGTCAACGTTCATAACTCCGCCAAAAAAAAATCGTAGGGACTTCAATTTCTTTTCAGTTTGTGCACAAAAGTTTGTACAGTGCAGCAATTTTTGGAACGTTCGTGAAAACAATTTATTGCGTCTCGTAGAGCGCATCAAAGTATGCAAACTTTTTAAAATAAAACATATCCTCACATTAAAGGAGATGGGAAGGGTGGGGGAAGGCGGAAGTCAAATTTGATAAATTGTGCTGAAGGTAGAGACTTCAAACATTAAAACGAAAAGAGAATTTGTAAGATGTGACCATTTTTCGCGGAGTCGATTACTTAAAGTTGAGTAAAATTTTGATAAAAATTCTTGTTGCGCTAATTTCGTTGCTCAGTGTAGTTTCGATTGCCCTGTGCATATCCAACTTGAATTTGTCAATCATTACACTAATAGACGCGACACTAAAGTCGCGAAGATACAATGAATCTCGATGAAAGTAGAAAGACAAACCAAGAATGTGGAAGCTAAAATGCGAATAAAACGAAATGCATCCATCTCGAAAGATACATTATAAAGATTTAAATGTTTCTTGAAAGTTTGTCTCGGACCATTACCCCGAATACTTGGCGATCGCGACGTCGAAATACATTCGTCGCATAGTTAATTAATCAAACGGTATCACTGTCCGACCCTATAGAGTCCAGTTTCTAATGTTTTTGTGGAATTGGAACGCAAATCTGTTTCTGACTTGCATTTGTCATTCTGACCCGTTTACGTATTTGCAGCAGCGCCATTGGAAACTTTCCTTGAACGACTTTTTGATTAATCATCGAACTTGAAGCCGGCGTGTTTGCTTCGAGGATACCGCAATACTTATATCATACGCTTCGCTGAACCGATTCTTCGAGTTATAAGTAACGATTGTTAGAGTAACAATCGTAAATTGGTGCATTTGTATCGGTTAAGTGGCGTATTTTTTATTTTTGCACTTTTTATGTGAAGTACGAGGGTTCCAAATTGGCTACAGCGGTTCTTGGAATATAATGATTGTTTAATGGTTGATAATTGGAGGGATGCTTATTAGTATAGCGATTAACGTGGAGTAGTTGCAGTAAAGGCTAGAAACGATGGAAAGATGTATAAAATCGAATGTTTTAATATACTTTAATTGTCAAATTATTTCAGGTTAGAATTCTATGAGTACACGCAGTTTATGATTATCCGCATTTCGAAATTCCGAAATTGTCAATCTTTCCATCTTATAAATTTCTGTACAAGCAAGTTTCTAAATTCCCAAATTCTCGAATTTCTATGCTTGTGAATTTCTGAATAGACAAAATGTCAAATTTGCAAGCTTGCAAATTCTCAAATTCTGACGTCTACAAACACTTCAAATTCCAAAATGTAAATTTTGAAATCATACTTTCCAGACCTCCGATTTCTGAAATTGCTGAAACCTAAAATTCGCACGTTTCCAAATGCTCAAACTATTAAATTTCCGAATGCTCGAACTCTCAAGTTTCTTAAAAATGCTATCACACCCACATTTCTAAATCACCAAATTCCCAAATTGTTAAATTGCCAAATTATCAAATTACCAAATTACCAAATTACCAAATTACCAAATTACCAAATTACCAAATTACCAAATTACCAAATTACCAAGTTACCAAATTACCAAATTACCAAATTACCAAAATACCAAGTTACCGAATTACCAAAATACCAAATTACCAAATTACCAAATTACCAAATTACCAAATTACCAAACTACCAAATCACCAAATCACCAAAATACCAAATTACCAAATTACCAAAGTACCAAATTCCCAAATTCCCAAATTCCCAAATTCCCAAATTACCAAATTACCAAATTACCAAATTACCAAATGACCAAATTCCCAAATTACCAAAGTACCAAAATACCAAATTCCCAAATTCCCAAAATCCCAAAATCCCAAATTCCCAAATTACCGAATTCCCGAATTCCTAAATCCCTAATTATCAAATTATCGAATAACTAAGTTGCCAAGTTACTAAGTTAATAAATTCACAAATTACCTTAACTCCCAAACTCAAATATTCCCGAAAGTTGCGAATTCCGATGTACGCAAATTGAAAAAAAAAATCCTCACCGGCGATCATGATTATCGTTACCGAACGTCAATAAACGGTATCTTCGCATCGAATCAATATTTCAAAATGACCGCATCAATTCGCCAATCAATACGCGAAAGTCTAAACAGACCAACGCGTTGCACGAAGCTTCGCCGATAAATAAAACCGAGTGTAATCGAACTTTGAAATCAATCGTAACGAATCAAGTTTTCTGTTACTGAAAGCGTGCAATTCACGAGCGTGACCGAAGAAGCGTAGTTTCTACTTTAACGAGTATCTATTGGACGGAACTTCAGTCACGGTATTGATACATTGATACACCAGAGACCCAGACTTCGAAATTAACTCACGGATCGGTAAGTACGGTTCTAAGAGAGGACCTATATGTAGATAGAGTCAGAAATATCATTTTTGTTTGTATAAAACGTTACTTTAAATTCGATAGAATACGAAACGCATTGGTATTAGGAGCAGAGTGCAAAGCTCTTGTTGCGAGAACCTATACATGTGACCCACCTCCGCCCCGATCCGACGCGGAAGTAATAATCCAAAGTGTGTTTATTTATTATCCATGTTTGAAGTGTAATAAGGTTTACTCGGATGTTTCGGAAGAAGTATTTGCGAGCAATTTTCAAAGTAATGGTAGATATAAAAACCATTCACATAATAGCAGACTAGCCAGTAAGTTACAAAATCATCTATTTTTCTTTTACCGAAACTTTACACGCAATTTTCTCGAAACTTGTTTTTTCGCTAAATTGAAAATCGGTCTACACGATTACTCGAAAGTCAGTGAACCGATCGGTCCGAAATTTTGTACACATTTTAATGGTAGTAATGTATCCCGGATGAACCTGAAAGTAAGTTACAATCACGGAAATAAGTATTTTTTTCATTGCAAAAAAGACTACAATTTTTCTACAAAATGTTAAGCTTTTTGTTCCGAGATCTGACATTCTTTCAATTTTTAATATTTTTTCGGCATCTAAGGTTTATCCATTTACTATAACTACATACTACAATAATAAAATTTCTTCGTTTTGGCTGTTTCGGATAATAAGAACCGACACTATGAGGTTTACAGTATAATTCACAAATAATCCTTCCGGTTCAATTTTTCCGCGTGCGGAAAAAAGTAGGCGGATAAAAAACCGCTGGCAGAAAAAAAACTGCGGGCGGAAAAAAACCGCGGGCGGAAAAAAAACCGCGCGCGGAAAAAAAACGCGGGCGGAAAGAAGACCGCGGACGGAAAAAAAAAACGCGGGCGAAAAAAAAACCGCTGGCGGAAAAATTGACCCGGAAGGATTATTTATGAATCAATATGCAAGTCGTATTCGAATTGTTTGTTCATTTTTTCATTTAATGTACTCAGAACGTATTACGTTTATTAGTCATTCGATTTAAAATATTATTCTGCGAATGAAAAAGTTCATTCTTTTTCAGAATGGAAAAATGTATTTTTTCTAGAATGAGAATTTGTACTTTTTCATCATCATAATATTTATCCAGTGTAATTTTCGATATTTTATCTATTATTTCTTTGCGATAACGAACTACAGTATCGTTATAAATTCTAACAGTACGTGAATAAAGAAGAATTAGTTTATTTATTATTCATGAATGAAGAATAATTCAACAATTATTCCGATTTTCCTGCTTAACCGGTTTTCACCTAATAGCTTCCTACTACACGGACATCTGACAGTCATTGTTACTCGTCCCTACACCACACCCCTGAGCGCGCGCGGTTCCCGCGCTCTTATTGGTCAGTGTTTCTCCTTAATAATTTAAAAATGAAGCCTCATCCAATATTTTTGCAAAGGAAGAAGTTGTTCAGAATAGCCCAACCTATCACCACTTTCCGACTCGTACCATATTTGTGGGACACCCTGTATAGAGAGGTCTCCCCTTAAACGCGTTTTTCTCGAAACCACTATTCCCATACTGGGAGGTAGGATTTCTCGGTGACTGTTGCATGGATCGAATTGAAATTTTTACAGTAGCTGCACAACAATACTATCTTTGGAAGTACGTGGCCGTTTTTTGATTGAATGCAAACTTTTTTTTTTATAAACAATTCAATGCTCATTTTTGATACAAAAAGTCGATTCATTTCTTAAAAACTGTATAACTTCTACAAAAATTGATCAATCAAAAAACGGCTACGTACCTCCAAAGCCAATTATATGTAGATTATAAATTTTTTTGATTTTTTATTCCAGGACTCACACATGCCGAGGAATCCTTCCTCCCGTGGGGGTGTTTCTACAAAAACTGTTTCCGCGGATGGGCTCTGTCGCCGCCATTTTGTACGAAAATGACAATAAAAAAAATAATTTTTCGTACTTCAATATGTGTTGAATAAACCCTCTCAAAAGAAATTCGATCCCGATTGTCATACTTCCAAAATAAATTGTCGAATTTAGGTCTTTTTTTCTGACTCTAGTGTGGTTTTACCCCTTAAACGTGCCACCCAGAATCAGCTGTCACGGAGAGCTTTCGACGTGAACGGCCACATATCGGGAACAAAACATCGTTTTAGCAGCGAATATCGAAACCGGCCTTTAACGATGCATAGTATAACGATGTCGATAGCATCGGGCTTTACTTGTAACCCTTACTTCGAACGTTCGACGGTCTTCCTGTCGACTGTCCGTCAAAATTTATAACGCGTGCTTCGATCCTAACGCGGACCGACCGATATCGAACGTTCGATCGTGTCTCGTTTAAAACGCGTTTTGAATGAACCTTTCGCGTTACGACAGATTTTTGCTGAATGTCGTCGAACGACAACAGAATATTACTGTTAGCGACGCAATTCGTTTGAATTGTTTTGTCAATTTTTGTGGACCTTTACTTTTATTAGATATCATGTATAGTGTTTTTGATGCCGACATTCGGCGTGCTTTTTCATATTTTGCAGATTTTGTAGTGTTTGCAGACTTTTCATATTTTTAATGCCAAGGATTGCGATCGGATCGTTGGTACGCAGTTCTAATGTGTTAAGGTATATAAAAAATGGTGCACTGATTAGTGGAGTTTTGGAAGTGTTTTGGGAACCTTTGTGGCGTTGAATTTTGAGATTTAATTTGGTAATTTGGTAATGTGGAAATTAGGAATTTAAGAGTTAGAAATTTGGGAATGTTGGAACTAGGAATTTGGTAATTTGGTAATTTGGTAATTTGGTAATTTGAAAATTAGGAATTGAAGAATTAGAAGTTTGGGAATTTCGGAACTAGGAATTTAGTAACTTGGGAATTCGGAAATTTGGGAATATGGGGATCCGATAATTTGGGAGTTTGTTAATTTGGGAATTAGGTATTTGGTAAACTGGTAATTTGCTCATTTCGAAATTAGGAACTTAGTAATTTTCGAATTAGGTATTTGGCAATTTGGAAATTTGGAAATTAGAGAAGTATAGAATTTCAGCACTTAGAAATTTAGGAATTCAAGAAATAAGGATTTAGATATTTAGGGGGGTGCCGAAGTTTTATGATTTAGAAATTTGGGAATTTTGGTGGTGACAAATTTTGATGTCTGGTGATTTAAAAATTTTGACATTTTAGGAACTGGGCTAGAAACTATAGAATTTAGGAATGTAAAAATTCATATTTTCAAGAATTTACAACCTTTGAAAATTTGAAGATTTGGGAATTCGAGAATTAAGAAATTTGGATATTTAGAAGATTTAAGAGTTTGTAGACTTGAAAGTTAGGATTTGTAAATTCATAAATTTTGAACTGTGGTTTGAAACCTTGTGTTATTAGGAATTTGTAATTCCAAATTCCTGTTAGGAAGTACAAATATTAGGAATTCGGAAATAACTTATCTTCGAGAAATTAAAATTGTGGAATTTCGTAGTTCATAATGTAAGAATTTCGAGATTGAGGATCTTGAAAACGAGTTATCGAAAATCAACAAATTCCAAAGTTTGTAATTTTTCGAACTGTTACATTATGAAATTACATATAATTATATAATTGAAAAAGTCTTAATTTTTTACGCGAAATGTATGAAGTATCCTATGTCCACGTTCCTAGTGCTACTTGAAGTAACAGTAGAAGGATGAGAGAGTGTAATCTCTATTTTAGGGGGCCAACCCCAGGCTGGTCGGTGCTTGTTAGTAACGTCAATATTCGTAATCTGATTTAAAGCCGATCTACCAAACGCTAGTCGTTCTCCAACTTTTGTTCGATAGCTGAAGTTCCACTGGTGAAAAGGCACGAAACGAGAATTTCGTTTTGTTCGTTTCTGAGCGTAGATCGATCCTCTCGATCGCGTGTAACGATGTTCGAGTACTCTCCAGTTTTATAACAGCGACAGCAAATATGCATGTTAATTTTTATGATTCCTCCATCGAGATATCGATAGGTTCTGAACAAGGTAGTCGCCTACGAATAAATGGAGTCAAAGCATTCCTACGAAATTGCCGTAGAATCTATTCGCGTAATTTACCTCGAGCGTGGCAAACATGAATGAAAATCTAAAAATTCGTAGAAATTCGCTGTTATTAGAGTGCAAAACGATACATCGAATTTTTGTCGAGGTACGTATATTCATTTAAACGCTCAATTCACCTTTCAGGCTTCAAATTATTTCAATTTCAAATTATTTCTTACGATATCGAAAACAAAATAAAAATAAAATTGATTCGAACGCGAAAAATAATCTCCGAATTTACCAGGCAATGTGGTATAAAATTTGCAAACAGCAACTTAGAGTACAAAGCGAAAAAATAATTTGCAGATGAATAAGAAGTTTCGTTAAATATATTTTTTAGCCGGACAAGTAAAGCTCGCGATATAACTTAAACAATTTCTGTCGACTTCGTTCGAAAGTTTCACAGTATTTTGCAAACTTAATTATTTGCAGAATTACGATCCACTGAAAACTTTTCTTGTTACAAACAATCTTGTACAAGACGTTTGGACTGAAAGCATTCTGTCTCCATTAACATTGTAAATGTAGACAGGGTGTCCCAAAAGTGTTGAAGGAGCCGGAAATGGGAGGTAGACGGGGTCATTCTGAACAACTTTTTCATTTGCAAAAATATCGCATGGGGCTTTATTTTTAAATTATTAACGAAAAACAGCGACCAATTAGAGCGCGAGAATCGCAAGCGCTCGGAGGCAGAAGTGTAGGTGATGCACCTAATTGGTCGGTGTTTTTCCTTAATAATTTAAAAATGAAGTCCCATACAGTATTTTTGCAAATGAAAAAGTTGTACAGAATGACCCCACCTACCTCCCATTTCCGGCTCCTTCAGCACTTTTGGGACACCCTGTATACTAACGCGAATTACTTACATGAACTTAACTAATGAACTTATTGTAAGCGCTTAAAACGATAGTTCGATTTAAGGTAAGAAGTAATTGAAAGTTGTCCGAGCACGGAAAGTGTTTACAGCGAGCTAGCTAGCACATGCCGGTATAGCAAACATATACACGACAACGGCAGATTTCGAAAATCGAGTCCGAGGTGCGAGACGTTGCTCTACGCGACGTTAGAAGGGGGGCTCGCAGAGAAGCCACGCACAACCGACCGAAGCGCCCACGTGCGTAAATTCGCGCCTCATTACGAGATTGGTTGCTTGCGCGCGACCAATCGGAACAGATTGAATATAATGTATTTGGGCTATTTTGGAGGCCAAGGTCAATGTAATGAAACACCGATGCTTGGACGCTCGAAAATCAGCACTTGTCCGGGAATGGAATATTCTATTGTACAATCTCACGTGCGGGCAGCGTGTGATTCATTCTTCCATCGTTTGAATGAAATTATTCGTGCAAAGGGAGGTTATATCGAGCAATGAGCATTGAATCATTTTCTTGAATGTTTCTCGACTATTTTTATCCCTTGGATAAAACAAAATATTTAAAACTGTATCTACTGCAGCGGTTTGAAGTTGTAACAGTTCATTCCAGCCACCCTGTATTATGGTCTTCACAATATCAGCTTCAACCAAAGTTGACCATCCATAGCGTGCCTTATCACTTAAGGTCGAAATCATCTACTTCAAATTTTTCGAACCATCTCGCACACGTCCTGCCAGGAACACCATCTCCACCAACAACTTTTATCAAATTTCGACACGTTTCGGTAGCATTTCTATCCTGTTAGAATTCATACAACATGCAGCGCCGCAAATAATCTTTGTCAGCACCCATTTTTTTATGATCGGGTCTTAATAATGACACGAGATATCTTTGGCATAGCTGCTTTCACGTGTTTGTAAACGCAGTTCGAAAGAAATTAGCCATATGTGGCTCAAAAAGCGAATGCGTATACGTGTTCGAACTTGAAACGAAATTATCGGCCATAACTTTCTGGTAGATCTAATATGTGCTTTGTACTAAACGTCATGTAGATAGCGAAACATTCGATATTTTGTCCTATAAGGGAACAAATGACGTGGCTATTTACACATTCAGTATATACACACCATTGGATATTTATATGTGCATTATGTGTACACAATTGACTATTTATACATACATCGTTTGTACATAATTATTATTATTATGGCATAATAAGCAATTCAGTTAACATAACTTAATTAACTAACGCAACTAACGAAACTTACTAAGTATACATAGTGTGTGCATAAATACCTACATCCTAAAACGAATAGGGTAGTTCACTTGCAAGCAGCGAAGATCGAACGTTTTCATCGTTACTATTTTCGTTTTCACGTAATCGAACAATCATTTTTTTATAAATATTTCAGAATATGTACACTAAAATCTTTGAAAGGCTATTCGTATATTTAAATATTTCGCAAAAGGAAACCACGGAATTTGCTCCTGCATTTTAGGCCCCAACGGCGGCCAAACCCCTTATGGCAAGATACTCGGCTAATTTCGAGGAACGCGAAACGGTAGAATGAAGAATTTTAATTCTATTCCGGCCATGAAACATGCATGAAACTAACTTGCGTTTGCAAGTTAATTTAGGTTCTTAATCTTCTGTGGTATTAATATACGTTGTACGCATACGTATGAAGTTCGAAGTATGCCGCTGCTAATTTAGCACGAACACGAAAATATATTTAGCTATTCTGTACTTTAAGTAGGTTCAGT
Organism: Coelioxys conoideus; assembly: GCA_947623535.1. NCBI lineage: Eukaryota > Metazoa > Arthropoda > Insecta > Hymenoptera > Megachilidae > Coelioxys > Coelioxys conoideus. The sequence continues at coordinate 17,570,002 of OX392453.1, read as the reverse complement.
CTCGTTGTCATCGAAAGCTCTTTATACATCCGACAATTTTAATTTTTAATAGCAATGAAAGTCGTAACGGTCCGATTTTCATCGATGCAAAATGAAATTTAAACGAGTACTTGCTGCATGTCTAATTAATAATTCCTATGTTAAATTATTATACGCGATATCGATTTTCAAAGTATTGGCGGATATTAATTGGAAACATTTTATCACGAGTGTTTCAATATCGGTGAAAAACAAACGAGGGATTATATTTATCACGGAAACACGGTGGTAAGTGTATAAATCGTTAGAAAACATATTTGCGGATAAACAAGTTCTCACATTGATGTCCTGTTAAGAAGGTAGAAATAGTACTCTCAGGGTGGATTTGCCCCTTAGACACGAGTTTTTGTCGAGAAACAAACGGGGTAATAAATCTTACAAATGCAGGCTATAATTTGATGGCGGATAATACCGTAATGCTGGTTAAGTGGGCGAAACGAATAACGTATTACGAGTGGACGTTGCTCGTTTCAAACAATTATTTATGGTCAGCAAACAGCTTATTGTTACGAATTCTCATGTATGACTAATAAACAGGTGTTAAACACGGTAATTAACATTTCGTTGAAAGAAGCTGAAATATACTGTAGAATAATTGTGCTATAGTAACTTACTACGTATTAAGTCCATACACGAGTTACGAATTTTCAAAGAAACGAATTATACAAATTCGGAATTTATAAATATACAATTAATCTTAAAGTTCTAAATTTTCTAATTTCAAATTTATAATTTCTGAAAGAGTCAGCGTATTAAATTTCTATTTTTTTAAAGATCCTGATTTCCAAATTTAAATTTTCCAGAGACATAGATTTTCAAATTTACTGTTTCTCAAAAATACAAATTTTCAAACTACACTGTTCAATTTTCCAGATCTCTAATTTTTTAAGTGTTCAAATTTTTAAGCTGACTCATCTCTGAATGTCTAATTTTTCAAGTTTTTAAATTTTCAAACCCCTAAGTCTCCAAATTTGTACAAATTACTAAATTTCTAAATCCCCAAATTGCTACAGCCCCAAACATTTAAATCCCTAAATGTCCATATTCGCAAATCTCTAACTCCCTAAAGTTCCTACATACCTAAATACTTAAATTTGTATAATAGCTTCTCAAATTGCCAAGTTGCTGAATTTTTTAATTTTTAAACTGCTAACTCAACACAATTTCTACATCTCCAAATTTTCAAATTCCTAAAGTGCATTAACCACTAAATATTTAAAGCCCTATCTTCTCAAATTCCCAAATTTCTAAATCCTTAACTTCTGAAGTCCCAAATTCCTATATCACCAAAATTCTTACATCACTCAGTTCGAAAATTTCCAAATTTCTGGATTCCCAAATTAGCTCCATCCCCAAATATTCAAATCCCCATTTTCACAAACTCCGAAATTTCTAAATCCCTAATCTGTGAAAGTCCCAAATTCCTACATCTGTAAATTTCTAAATTTCCAAAGTTCTAGATTCCCAAATTGCTGCATCCCCAAATACCTAAATCCTCAACTTCTCGATCCTTAAAATAGTACGCGTGCATCGGTTTAGGAATGTGAACTTGCGATCTAATATAACCGTATCAATCTGCAGGAAATCTCTGGTACCGAATTTAACCTGACTAAATTGCATCCGGTATGTGTGTGGAGAATTGTTCCTTTTTCTATTTATAAATAACTTGCCACGAGCGTTCGCTGCTCCAGATACGAATCCGTTAACGAAATCGAGTTCATTCATAAAGTAATGTCGCCGGTCGAAATTTTCAATTTTGCTCAAAACGTTTATAAAGTTAAATGAATTGAACTCTCGATTAATCGATCGAGTTACGCGAATGATAATGCATGGATAATATTATAATATCTATAGAGCAGTTATTTCCCTTCGATCGATCATATACAGGGATTTGAGATAACGTTCGACGCTTGGGGTGATGCTAACATTTTTCCGCTGGGGTTCCAAAATTATGCAAAGCCAATCACATGAATTATACATTTTATAAAAACCCATGCTCACTATGTCTCAAGCTTCGACAAAATGTGTAACAAATCTTTCTTTCGTTTCTATTGTATTATTCTAACTGACAGAATTCGACGATGAAAACCATTTATTAAGTTATTACTGTCACTTTTGTTCGATCGAAGTAACTAAAATAAAATGTTACCCTAAAATAGTTAATTCGAGTTAAATACAAAATAAATTTAATTTCGTTGTTACTTGCAATATAAAAGTAACCAATTGTCCTAGTGATTAAGTGTCGAATTTAACCAAACATAAATAGTTATTGTGACGTGGTATATGTATGCATTGTAACATAGACAATTAGATAAATGTTACAAATAAATATCAGTTAATGAATATTTGATCAAGCGTTGCTAGTTCGAAAATTGCAGTCGCTTTTTCATGTTGGACGCAACACGTTCTATTTATTAAATGTTTCATGAAACAGTCTTGTAAAATTCAATGTGAATTCATGAATTCTGTGGAATCAATGAAAATTAAATAAGAGGAGACAGAAAGCGACGTAACCCGTGCAACTGTGATATGTTTACACGCGCGCAATTGCAATGGACGGCGTGCTATATCCGTTGATATTTTATTGCATTAATTCTGTGCAGCGACCATGCATCATATCGCCAGCTATCAGACTGTACGTCCTGTATCAGACTGCAGTTTTGTCACATAAATTTTATGTCGAATTTACGAGCTACACTTCAGGTCCAAGAGAACGGAACAGTATACTAGCGAAACGAGCAAGCTTATTGCAGCAACTTAATTAATTACCACTGCTTGTTCATTAAATTTACGTAATCGCAAAACATCGTCGCAATTTATCCAATAACTAACATTTAAGAGTTATATCGTTCTTATTTGGTTGGCTCACCTTCCATTTTCTGCTACAAAATTGTTTATTGAGGTTTTATTGCTTCTCCTGGGAATAAAATTTTTATTAAAAAATATTACTTTTCGCTAAAAAATTTGTACACGGATCAATATCGTATGTTCGAAGGTTAATTATATTTATTCGTAGCGTTAATTTTATATGATACTGTCAGCGATAAATGCGTACAGATATGTATATTCTTTTCAAAGGAATATATTGATTCAGAATATATTTCTGAAATATATACTTATTAAAAATATGTTTTTGAAATATATGTTTATTCAAAATACATTTTTGAATAGTATTGCAAATGTGTTAAACAGTAGTCCAATAAAATCAGAAAACATTTGAAACAGAGAACATATTACAGTTTTCGATTTGTATCCACGATCAGGTGTCCGGCTCATTGAACTCAGTCGACGAAGCGTGGCAATTACGACTACGGTTTGTTCACTTAGGTTTAACCCTTTGCACTTGAACGGAGACTCATATTCGCCATTTGGTGTTATAGAACAATTTGAATAAACATTTTTTAGCTAAATCTGCAGTGTTATACATGTGATCACGCACAGTGAAATGAGCAAGAGTAGCAAAAGTCCTTTCGAGTTTGAACGGTTAATACAAGCGCAAATCAAGCCTGCGAAGAGGTACGATCAGGGGCGGTTTACAACAATTGGCGCCCTAGGCCTGATGAAATTAGCGCCCTCCATATAATGGTCAACAAATATAAGACAAATTAAAAATTTTTTTTTCTTCTCCTTTTTTTTTTATAGTTAACAATTTCACGACCGGCTCCCTCTTCGCCCGTGGCGTCCTAGGCCTGGGCCTAGTAAGCCTAGTGTGTAAACCGTCCCTGGGTACGATATCACTACCAACAACGTTTCAGATTTATTTTCATATGCGATACACGTTACGTTCAACACGAAGACCGTAAAAAGTTTCAATCGTTGATCGGATCGAATACATGTTGCCAGAACTCGTTTTTATCCCGAATTTAACGGGATTTTTCTTTCACTTTTTTTTTTTTTTTACACCGCTATCCATTCGTCCAGTTCTTATTTACAAATCGCTGAAATATTTTTTAACGTTTTGTCTATGGATCCAAAAAACGTGATAACATCTTTCGGCGACAAGCAACGGTACAATTCGTTCACCGAACATGATTGATTAATCATGCTTTCAAGGGAAACATTTTCATTCCGTGCTCGGATCCATTTGAAATTAATCACCCTAGATAAGGTCGAAGAAGTGGGTTAGGGTAACGTCATGGGTGGATTGAGCACAGGGCAAGGTTAAACTAGGGCCGGTATTAAGCTTTAGCTTAAGGTTACATTAGGGTTAGGTTGGGATTGTCAATATTAGATTCGAATTAGATCAAAGTTTGAAGAGGGTTCGATCAGAGCCAGATTTGGTTAAGGGGTGGTTCAGATTTAGTCAAGGTTTAGTTCACTTTGACCAGATCTGGTCAACGAATAGTCACAATTAGATCAGGCTGAAGTTATTTATGGTAAGGGTTATGCTCGAGTGTAGTGTTGTTAGGTTGGGTGGGATTTGACTTGTTAGAGTATACGTTTAAATTAGGGATATGATGTAGGGTTTAAAATTCGTTCGATGTATCATGGACACGTTATGGTCATAATGCGTTCGACAAACTTCTACGAAGAAAATATGAGGGTAGCATTAATGAATACATAAGAAATAATGAATACATAAGTAATCATAAATAGATAAGAAATAATGGATGCATAAACAATAATGAATACATCAGTAACAATGAATGCATAATTACATAAGCAATAACGAATACACTAGCTAACATGAATATACAGAGTGTCCCAAAACGAACGAAACATCTGGAAATGGGAGGTAGCTGTGGTCATTCTGAACAACTTTTTCCTTTGCAAAAATGTCGAACGGGGCTTCATTCTTAAATTATTAAAGAAAAACACCGACCAATCAGAGCGCGAGAATCTCGCGCGCTTGGAGGCAGTCGTAGTGGTCGGCTTACATGGTCAGGAGCGAACACGGTCAACCGCGCGCCGACCAGTACGACTGCCTCCAAGCGCGCGAGATTCTCGCGCTCTGATTGGTCGGTGTTTTTCCTTAATAATTTAAAAATGGAGCCTCGTTCGACATTTTTGCAAAGGAAAAAGTTGTTCAGAATGACCCCAGCTACCTCCCATTTCCGGATGTTTCCTTCGTTTTGGGACACCTTGTATAAGCAAAGAGGAATACACCAGCAAACACGTATGTATAAGCAATAACGGATACACAAGCAGTAACGAAGACATAAGTAATAGTGGATGTATAAGCAATAAGGGATACATAAGCAATAATGAATACAACAGGCATAATGCATATGTCAGCAATAATAGATACGTAAGCAGTAATGAATACATAAGCAATAATGAATGCAGTAAGTAGACACATCGGTATGAACCATGCGAGGATATTTGATACAATGCAAGGATACAGTATGCATTACCGCACATAATTATCGAATACAGGTAACCCTCCTATAACACAGTAGTTAGGTTCCTAGAAAATGCCATGTTATGTGAAACCGTGATGTATGTGACCAGGAGCCAGTACAAAAAGGGGGGGGGGGGTGTCGTTTCGAAAACTTATTAAAAACAAATTTTTTTTGTTATTCCACATAAACAATTTAATTTTTATTAAAAATATAAATGTATGCGGATGTCGAAGATCCTGCAGCGACTGCACTTCTTATTTCTTTTTCATTTGTCTTAATAGTTTGGACTGTTGCTTTTCACAACAGTGTATGTTTAAGACGGCAAACATCGTCATGGTCGAAGAAGTACAGTGTTGTACAAAGGTTTGTGTGGGACAGGCGTCGCGTATCGCTTAGTCTTGAACCATGGATTTTTCCATGCATAACCGTTGTGCGATCTTCGTTTTACCCAATACCTTTTCATAAAACGGTTATACCAAAATCGTCGTTCAATTGTCTCGTACGTTTGTCCATGTTAAAAATAAAGTTATTGTTATTTTGTTATATAATGCCTTGAAACACAATTCACTATTACCCATACTTACAGGTTATTGCAATTTTCTTATCGTGTTAGAGCGTAACTGTGTTATAGGATGCCGTGTTGTAGGAGGGTTCCCATAATTTATGAATCGTGTTATAGCGAAACCGTTTTACAAGATGCCGCGTTGTAGGAGGGCTACCTGTATTCCGAGGAAAAGCGTTAATTCGATGTCAGCTGTAACCCAGCAGGAGGAAAGAGGATAACCGGTGTTTGTCGCACGATAGATAGTCGGTAAGGTGGGTAGATGGTGTGGCGGTAGTCGCGTATCAGTGTGTGGCAGTCATCGGTGTGCCACGGCGCAACCGGACAGGCGTTTTCGCGACGGGATCGGAGGGTGGGTGGATAGAGGCGCCTAACGGCAGCTGTGAGTCGCATGATCCGTTCATTCGGGTTCGCACGGCTACCCTCGTCTCTGCTCGGCTCTCCGCGTTTCCAAGAAACGGCCGCCTAGTTTACCGAAATTCTAGTTCCGATGTACTCGCATTCGTACGCGCGACTTCTCCGCGTTGTCACGCGCGTGCCAATATCGCCGCGCCGTATATCGTCCGTTCCCCTTAATTTCTGTTCGCCACGCGGTCCCGCGATCATGTTCTCTCGATCCCCTCTGTGTTAACTTTCTTCGTGATCATTTTCGTCGAAGGAACCAGAAAGTGAGCAGTGTTTACAGTGTTTGCGTAAGTTCGCGACAAAAAAAAAAATACGAAGCTTTTCCGCGACGTACGTTGTTCGAACGACACGTGCCTGGTACGACACGATAGATATCGTTCCACGAGGAACATCCGGTTCGGTTCGATCGACCGCGATGCAACGCGAACGTTCGAAACAGAAATACAACCGCGCGCGCGACAGTTTGTTAACGGTCCGTTTAATCCCGTGAGGTCTCCCGCAATTTTCAGCCGGTCACCGGCGAGGACGCGTCAACTGCAACAGTACATTCACGGGTGTCAGACGTTTGATTAAACGCGACTTTCCGTCGATGTTCGGATTTTAGGTAAATGCGGGCGCTGATTGGTGCCGCCTGCGGGCTGGGAGGAACCGTTTGATCCTCTGGCCGGAAATCGCGTTGCCGTTGACGCGACCGAAAAAAATTTCCTCGTTTTGCCACAGCGGCGTCTGTTTTTCCGCGGATTCTCGTCGAAATTAATTTCCAACGGATTCGACGAACGAATCGACGACGGTATTTCGTTCCGCGGACCGACGGTGCGTGGATCGAGGACAGGTTACCAGTGAATGACAGTGCGATCTGCAGGCTGTAAGATCAATTCAGAAACGATCGATCGTTCCGGTGATCGTTATCGACCGACGGTGTGATTACTCAGTGAACATTACAAACTGCATTTATCGAGAAGATAAGAGCGCATTCGGATACAACGAATCGATCGAGCAAATGTTTTATCGAATCGATCTAGCGTATCTTTAATCGAATCGATCGAGAGATTGCTCTGTGGTCAGTGTTCAAGATGTTCAACTCGCTGGGTCCAACGAATTCTCCGCTTCGAAACAACAGTTGCGGGGTTGCGAAATTGAATCGGTGTTCAAAACCCGTTTCTTGCGCGAATTGAAAACGGATTGATACTAGGTCGAAATCGTTCAGCGTCGGCACAGTGGAGTGCTCGAGTATATCTACGTTTGCCCGTTCGAGTGACGTTCACGTGCAAATATACGGCTAGAAGTCGGAGGAACTTTGTGCAATCACCGAGCCGCTTCTTCTTCGGTCGACGTTCACTTGGCATCGGAATATCCGTTGAAAGAGAGAATGAAGGGCCATCCAGACAGGACGTAGGGACTGGCCCTTCTCGTCTTCGGAGATGTGGCGCTATCTACGGTTCACTATCCTCGGGCTTACCGTCGTCCTTCTGACGATTCATGAGATAGTTCTCGTGCGAGCCGGTGAGCAAGGTAATAATAATTCATTCATCTTATCTTTGGTAGCGGCAGACTACCAGATGTATGCATAAGTTTTTTTCGTTGTTTTTTTTTTTTTTTGGTAAAGAAAACACGTAATTTTCAGTTCGACATAACAGCAATAAAAGACCAAGAACTTCATTTAATGATTTTGCCACTTACTGTTGAGTTTGAGTTGGGTCATAATCCAATAACTCCTGCAATTGCTCGTCTTCGCACTTATGTGGTTTACCAGAGCACTCACAGTCTTTTATATGGAAATCGCCACTTTTAAATTATCGAAACTGTAGGGAATGTATTGTATCGTGTAGAATGCATTACATCTTGTAATAGTTAAGAGCGACGTGGAACATTCGAGGTGTCGAACGTTAGAGACGTCGAACGTTTGGGGCGTCGATAGGTTTTTGTCTTTGCACGCATAAAAGGGACACGCGATTCCCCGAGAGGAAGAGATACGATTTCGACGCGGTGACGAAGAGGAGATACGATTTCGACGCCGTGACGAAAGAGAGATACGATTTCGACGCCGTGACGTATAATTTAGACGCCGTGACGTAAAGGTGACCGCGACTCGATTAAAGAGGAGACCGATTAGCCAAAACCTACAAAACCATGTCTCACATGTTCTAATTGATGGAGCGTGTTCACCATATGTTGCTACCAACAAACGATGACTTTCAATAGCCTTTTCCTTCTCATCGAATAAGAAAAGCAACGCGTGCCGCAAATGTTCTTTTTCAGCCACAAAATTCGGCATGATCACTGAACGATAAAACAAAGACACTAGATTTTGGTGGACTCAACTTGTACGTGTTTGTCGTTTAATGTCAGGCGAACATAATGACGTATGATTCGAATTAATACACTGCGTACTTTTCGCTCAAACCATCTCTTAGTTCAACCGGAAAAAACTTATGCGTAAGTACTTCTGGTAACCTCACGTCTTTCGTCGTGTTTCTCTATAAAATCTCTTCCGCCCACCTTTCAATGGGTAATCATGTGCAAATTCCGTAACTTCGGAAACAAATCATATCTCCGATACCGTCAATAACGCTGCAATTTAATAGTCATATTTATTATTCCTTATTCTTGTTATTATTTGTTAAAGTAATTGAATTCTTATTATTATTTGTAATAATATTTACCCAACAAATCGCATTTTCAATACCGTCAATAACGTTATAATTTAATAGTCATGTTATTATTTGTGAATTTTATTATCATTAAGAATATTTTACTAAAATAATTTTACTATTATTATTATTCGTTTTTAATCGAAATAAATGGAGCGTCAAGCGAAATCGTACAGCACATGCATCTTTCTATTTTCGGTTAAAAATATTTTAATTACTTTTCTTCCGAATAATTAATTTCTCTCGTAGCACCATTACTCGGATCTATACTCGGTTATTCGTTCGTTCAACGATGCTCTTTGAATAATTCTCCTGTGTTCAACAGCGGTCAGAAAGCCAGTTTCAATAATTACTCACGGTTTAAGTTACGTTCTATACGTGTCTCGCGTAAGAACCATATTAACGTAACTTTTGATTATTACAGTTCCTGTCAATGAGAATAAAGTAACAATATATTTTCATAATTAAAATTGCATCAGTTTATGATCAGTTTCAGAAGTTCAATTTGTATCATTAGTTTATTCTGTATGATACTTTATTATATACTATTTATTTACGATTGTTACTGTTTATCATATACATTATTATGTACAATTGTTGTTGTTGATTATATACATTATTATTTATTATACACAATTTCTTACAAGTCAGGTAATTACATCGTATAAATGTGTGCAGTGTATGAGAATTATGTGTGTACATTTTGTATACTGATGAAACGAAGATAGAAAACGAAAGTTTAGTATTTTTGTCCTTCTCGTACCGAAGTTTCACGCATCCTTTTGTGTTCAACGAAACATAGCCACATATTATTTTCGTCGAAACGTAATTTGTCTGAAGTTGTACAATTGTTTCAACCGACCCGGGGTTAGAATTGTGCACGCATACAACTACAAAATAGGTGGCAGTAAAAAGTAGGGTAACCGTCGACATGGAAAGCAATTGGGAGCGGACAGTAGAAGTTTAGTCGAGTGAAAACAGTCTGCCCATAAATACCTATTTTACTTCATTGGTCGATAATTGAACGCGTACGAGGCTCGTGTGTTCATTTTTTGGCAAAATGACACACGTTGGTGCGTATTTTCGATCGTAACTCACCAAACAATTTCCTCGTAGAACTTTTCCACTGGAAGATATATACTGATTTACCTCTTTATTTGCGAGGAGAAAAATGAAAATTTCAAAATGACGAAATGTGATCGGCATATTTAACTCTTTGCAGTTGAGAGGCAAATCACATTCCCCATTTGATTTAATGCGACGATTTGAAATAAATAACTTCTAACTAAATTTGAACATCGTAAAACAGATAATATTACCGATTAATAATAAAAAAAAAATGATTTCAAAAAAATTCATCAAAATTTTCAATTAGAAAGTTTTACAGTTGCTATTTGGTAACAGTAAAAATGCTTTCGAGTGCAAACAATCAAAGTATACGTGAATTATTATACTATATACGTTAAATTCTTGTAAACTCTTATTACATTGTCACGCATTATACTATGCATACACGTAATTGTGATTTTTGTTTGTAGTATTTAGGAGCGGGAAAATATTAAAACGTAACTCGATAATACATTCACGAATTAATTCATGTATCGAATACTAGTAGAAATAAAAAATAACGAGTTTTCCATGACTTAACGAGTATCGTAACGAGTTTTCGAGCAATTTCGCAGGAAAGTGATCAGAGTGATATCCGAAACGAGCGAAAATGCAATTAACGAATCCGAAATAATCGTTCGATTTTCTGTAACGTGTGTCAGCTTGATAAATTAAATGATGATAAATTTTTAATTTTCATCAAGAACCGCACATTTATTTCAGCTACATCATTCGCTGTATTAGTCGCAGTTGATATCTGATTCTCGATCGATATTGTGATGTTGAAAATTCATAATCTATTCACTATTATATTACCACTTCATCGTACAAATGCTTTTGATTTATCCGCGTCGCGTTAGCTGATGCAGAGTAATTAATGCCGTCACGTCGACACTCTATGAAAGTATTAAACGCTTTCAAGGAGTATAATTTAGCCACCAATATGTAACATATTTTTAATCTAATTGACTCGCAGGAAGCGTATGGCGATTTAAAATTTAATCGAGTCGATTAGAATCGATTAAATGTCTTTATGGAAGACATTCTATTTAAATCGAATGTTCTATTTTCTCAAATATTTATGCCACTGTTGATGATACTAAAGAACATTTCGCATGAGAGTTAAATGACGTTTAAACGCGGGGTAATTGAACATGGAGAGATATAATAAGTGGTGATATAGCGTGGGGTGATTTCATGCGTGGCTATATTACGAGCGGGAATCTGACGTGTGACCATTTCACTTTTGGATCTCTAACACTTAGCGATTACATGCGTGGTAGTTTCATGCTTAGATACACTACATGTTGTGACTCCACACGTGGCCACATGACGCTTGGCTATATAACACGTGGGAATCTAATGCATGACAATTCATTCTACGCTTGGTGATTTCACGCGTGGTAATATCACGCATGGCTATATAACGCGTGGATATACAACGCGTGGTAATTTCACGCATAGCTATACAACACGTTGCCATATAACGTGCAGTGATTTCACGCATGGCTATATAACGCGTGGGAATCGAATGCATGACGATTCCACTTTTGGAACGCATTGCTATATAATGCATAGGTATACAACGCGTAATAATTTCACGCATGGTTATATAAAGCGCGGGTAACAACGCGTGAAGATTTCACACGTGGCCGGACAACACGTGGTGATTTCTCGCGTGGCAATGTAACGCACGCTAATTTTGCGCGCGGTCATATAAGGCGTGATGATTTTGGGAGTGACCATACAACGCGTGGAACTTTTTCTCATGGGAATCTCAAAAGCGAGTATCTAACGCGTGGTGATTTTCCGCATGACCACGTAACGAAAGATAATTTCGCGCATAGCCATATAACGCGAGATGATTTCAACAGTGATCCAATAATGTGTGGAAATCATATTTGTGGGAATTTAACAAGCGGGAATTTAACGCACTGTGATTTCACGCGTGACCATGTAACGAATGATAATTTCGTGCGCGGCCATAAAACACGTGATGATTTTGGGAAAGACCATATAGCACGTGGAACTTTTTCTCATAGAAATCTCAAAAGCGAGTATCTAACGCGTGGTGATTTTACGCATGACCACGTAACGAATGATAATTTCGCGCATGGCTATATAACACGTGATGATTTTGGGTGTGACCATATAACGCGTGGAAATTTTTCTTGTGGGAATCTCAAAAACGAGTGGGAAAGCGAATCTCGATAATTTCGCGCGTGGCTATATAATGCGTGATGATTTCACGAGTGATCCTATAATGCGTGGGAATTTAACAAGAGAGAATCTAACGCACTGTGATTTCACGCGTCGCGATAGAACGCGCGGCCACATAACGCACAATAACCTAAAGCGTTTCAGAGGTTTGTCATTGAATAGTGGTTTCCTGTGTCCGAGAATCTAGATTTCGTTTATATAGTTATCGCTGATCACGTGTAAAACATCGAGTCTAATGCAATTTAATACTGTCAGGAATGCTATTTATCAGAAAGTTCTTTTTCACACTATAAATACGGATCGTACGTCCTCGCCACAATGGACGAGTATTGTATCGTTGATTCATTCCTTTTATATTCTTACATAGAACAGTTTTTATTACCGTTACGTTTTCCCGAGGTCGATTTTATTTCCCGACAAGATTAAATTCTTGGTTGCGACTTTTGCATGGGCTAGTTGATCTTTTATTTTTTTTACCATATTCTGCATTTACTTTTGTGTTCGCCCTTTCTTTAAATGGAATTTTAAACATTTAACAACGTATTGGATCGTAACAGTTGTTTCTGTTTGCGGAAATAACGTTGCTGATGTAACCTGCTGTTTTCGGATCGCAAATATTATCGTTGGTTTTGTTCAGTATACAATTGTCGATGGTACCTTGACAAATATCTGCGCATATAAAGTTCGCGAGATTCAAACGATGGAATCTCGAATTTCGGAGCTTTGGGATTTCGGAATTTCCAAACTTTGGAAACGCGGTGTTCGGAATTTTCGACTTCCTGAAGTTGAGAACTTTGGAATATTAAGTCTTATGGAACTCCGAAATTTTGCAACTCCGAAACTTTTGTCCGTCGGGATTTTGGAATCTCAAGATTGTTCAGCTTCGGATATAAAATATCAACATCTCAGAGTTTCGGAGTCATTGGAATACAGAATTTTGGAATTCTAGAATCTTGAGACTTTGGAATCTTTGAACTCGTTAAATATTGAGACTCTCGAGATTACAAATTTTTTTAATTTTGGAATATTTTAAAATGATACCTTGTATTATGGTGCTCCATAAGTTTTTTCCTTTGTTGATATCAAATAAAAACGACGTTCGAGAAACATTTAATAACTACGTCACGATACTTTTAGGAAGGAGAAATAATGAGGCTTGCTGAGACATTTAATGCAACAAATGAACCTTAAACAATTAATATGGTGCATTCATTTTGTATCAGTGTTTGTGCACCAGGAAATATTGAAATAAATACTTCGAAAATGCACTGTGTAAAGTTCAGTTGATTGATGTTTATTATTTAATAAGCGAATGAATGTAAAGTAATAATTAACTTATACTATAAATATGTGTAAGCACGAGAGTACGCTCGATGCTTTGAAAAATACAGGAGTTCGCCCGGAGAAGTCTTATCGCAAGTACATACGATTTGAAAATTCTGCTCTTTTACAAAAAACGCGGGGTTTCATTAATTCGATGTCAGGGTTGTCGATGGTGGTGACTTCCCTGATTGGATAAGTCATGGTGTCTTGGTGGATAAGGAGGCGGTCTTAATATTTCCTATTTGTTGGCAAAATCCACGCCCAGAGTCCTGGTCACTCTCGGGTAGGGTGGTGTCCGGGGGGTGATGTCACGAGGGTTGTGTCCGGGAATTTGTAAATATCTTAAGTTTGGGTCGAAACACTCCAGGACCCTTCCTTATGGTTTGCAGATGCCTTTTTATGGCACCAGTTATCGAGTTAGTTTTTGGCGATGTTTTATGGTGCACTGTAATAAATTAACGCTTAAAATGTCTTGTGCCTGTGCTGCACGTTTCGGATTACAATAGAACGGTTTTTCTATATAGCGTAAAGGTCCAAACAATCAGAAAAGGAACAAACATATGAGATATCCTAGTAAATGGCAAATACATTCGTCACATCATATATTTATAACATGCGAACATGTTACATAAATCGTATAATATAACGATGGTATCCTCAGTGGTACATTAGTTACATGTCATACTATTTCCACCCAATATCGCTATGGTGGTCAAAGTGTTAAATTGTTGTATAACAATCAATTCGGTGAATTCTGTGATTCCATAATAGCGCTAGTTTGAAATTCTATTCACGCTCGAAGTTGCAATATCTAACAAGTACTGCTAGTTTTTATCAAACATACTGCACCAACTAAAGCATATGTACCTGGCTGTACATAGGTACACATGTATGTACATATGTTCGCTTGTATAACGTCGTGGAAATGGTAATGACTTTACAGTTTCATAACAGTGTTACACGTACTTCTATTTGACCACATGACTGATTACCACCGTGTGCGCATCGAAGCTGAAATCGATGCTCCGATCCATTAAGTTTATTACAAACCTGTCATACATTTTTCCTCCGTGTACGAGTCACAGTGTTCTCTGAGTAAGATTCGTTTTAAAATTACCCTCGATCCGAGGCTAGAAACGAGATCGCAATTACATGGTGCATTCGAGTGCAGAGTAGACTTCTTTCGCATTAGGACACGCACGTAAACTCGAAAGCTTTTAAATTCAATGATTGTCGTATTTAAATATTTCTTAACTTTCCATATCGAATCGTCAAAGTGAAGAATTTGTATACTAATCAAATCCTCGAAATCTTGAAAGTACGAAAGTCTGAATGTCCCTAGATCCCAGAATTCGTGGATGCAAAAATTCTTTAATTCCAAAAATTATAGATTCGAACTCTACATTCTCAAATTATTAATTGTAAAAGTTCCTATAACCGTAAATCTGTGGACAGGGAACCCTAGATTCCAAATTCGTCGAGAGGGAGTCTCTAGATTCCAACATCCGAAATTGAAAATTTACTAGATCTAAAAATTCCGCGAATACCTTAAATTTTAGATTCCTCAATTTCTATATTCACAAATCTATATTTTAGAACTTTATGTTTCCTTTCTACAGTTTAAAATCTTTATAGCCACGGATTCATATATCACTAAATTACTATACATACACCCAAAATTCCAATGTCACTAATTTCTATATTTTCAAATTCCTATGTTACTAATTTCTGTATTTTCAAATCTCTATGTTACTAATTTCTATATTTTCCAAATCCTATGTTACTAATTTCTATATTTTCCAAATCCTATGTTACTAATTTCTATATTTTCAAAAATCTATGTTACTAATTTCTATATCTTCAAATTCCTATGTCCCCGAATTCGTATATTCACAAATCGCTGTATTAAAAAATTCCTATGTCCCCAGATTTCTATATCTTCAAATCCCTACCTCCTTAAAAACCTTATCCCTAACTCTACACTCCCGAATCTTTATCCCTGAATTCCTATAGCTCCAGATCCCTATATGTATTTACAAATCCATATACCCCCAAGTCCTTATACCCTCAGATCCCTATATTTCCAAATCCATATACCCAAAAGACTCTGAACTCCCTAGGTCTTCAAATTTTGAATTCCCCAAATCCCTAAATCCGCATATCCACTGATTCCCATGTACCTAAGTGCAGATCCCCGAATTCCTATGCCTCAAATTCTAAAAAAATCTTTTTAAAAAGTTCCCTAACTCGTCAAATCCTTACATATCCCCCAAATAGAACATGTCGATATCTTCATCTATGATTGCAATATTTTTCTTTTTTTCTTTTCTTTTTCTTTTTTTCAATTTATTATTAAACTGTCAGTCAATTTTCTCCCAGTTAAATTCCCATTTACGACGACAAGCCATGCAACGAGTAATATCGTCAAATACAATTAATTATAATGAGTTCCTTTTCCGTAACGTTAACATTCTTAAATTATGCCGTTCACTTTTTATAATTTTACTTCCTTGCGTATTCGTAGCGTAAATGAACAACGTTGTCGTAAATTATCGAATATTTAAATGAGTTTGAAACGTCCTTTTATAAATATCGAATATCGTCGCGATACGTTCTGTATGCACCGGCTGTTCCGTTTTGTGCACAGAGAATTTTAGCGAACTGTTCCACGACTCTTTCCGGTTCAGATTTTTTTCTTTGAACGTTCCCTAACTCAATGTGCCGTAACGAATACGATTTGTGGCGATTCTTTCGCGTCTGTACGGTCAAGTTAAATGGGCAGAATCGTTTTAAGCTGGGGAATTTCACGGTCCGATCGATTCCGCGATACGCTCGTGATCGTTTTGTTCGCTTATCAGTGCAATCGAACGGTATTGTGCAACCGCAGCTTGACACTTGGCCAGGAAAAATAATATTGATCATTCGTTCGTTTCGATTTTCTCCTCTATCAGATTCCGTTCGATCTGCGAATGCTTTTTTTTCCACGTCGTTGTTTGCCGCGAAACGACGCGTCCCATGTGAGATGATGCAGTAACTGGTAATCTAGACGAATCTCAATCGTCTGAATATAATATTCGATGAATAAACAACATTATTTTCTCATAAAAATAACCACTTTTAAAAAAAATATGAAATACGTTTCTCGACAAGAAATATACGTTTCGTGAATTTGAACATTTATAAATACGAATATTCCTAAGTATGTAAATTTTACATTCTGAAAATTTGTAAATTTAAACAATGTTAAAAGTTTTTGCAAACCGAGAATTTTATAATATATAAATTTCTAAACTTTTGTATATACAAATTTTGGTATCCCTAAATTCTTGAATCTATAAGATGATCAAAATATACGATAAATTTTTTTCCATATCTCTCTTTCACACAAAACTGAGCTTGATCTTCTTTCCAAATTTTTGTTCACGAGGAAGACGATAATTCCAAGAACGAAGTATGAACAGTGATGTAGTATGTTCACAATTTAACCCTTAACGAACGAATGCCGCCATATTCGTAACACTATGAATATTGCAAAAAAATCGTGTACTACCATACAGGCTGCATGACGTGATACTTCAATATTTATATATTTATATACATATTTATATATTTTCTTTTTTTTTTTTATTTGTTGCAAATCACGTCATGTATAAGTACATAAGTAATTGTTAATTTTTCCCCCATATTTTCTATCTTGTACAAATACATTGTACACCTATAAAAAATAAATTTATAAATGTATACAAATGTAAACATATATCTATTCGTTTATTTCAAACCCCATTATTTTTCTGTAATTTTCACACATCTGTCCATGTACTATCTATTATTAAAATAAGAGCGATACTAAGTTATGCACTTTTTCTCGCTCTAGCATTAATGCAATTAATTTGTTAAAGTTCCGTCGATCTACTGGTTATTGTACTAGAAAAACGCTCTCGTTCGTTAAGGGTTAATATACGAGGAAAATATGCAGGATTTACTGTAACATGATTATGGGAACACCGCGTGTTAGATTATTTAAAAATTAATATATTAGTTATATAATATAAGAGTTTGCTTTAAATACAGCAATAAATGATGTTGAGAAACACAGCATAATTAATCGACTGGAGAAAC
Organism: Coelioxys conoideus; assembly: GCA_947623535.1. Lineage (NCBI taxonomy): Eukaryota > Metazoa > Arthropoda > Insecta > Hymenoptera > Megachilidae > Coelioxys > Coelioxys conoideus. The sequence goes on along the minus strand of OX392453.1, from coordinate 17,552,234 downwards.
TGAGAGTACACCATGGAGCCAATGAGTCTTTTTATTTAAAATTAGTTTTACAGGACCGAATAATAAACACGTAGCAGTTTAGGTGTAAAATTCTCACCAACTATTTTCACTTTTATTTCAGCTTTCAAAGAGCGCGGACGTACTTCTGACCCAGTAAAATCAACCTTCGAAAATGAAAATATCAGAGTAGTAATATTTTTGTTCCAGCCATTTTCAATGGCCTGTATTTGAATGGAAAAATCGAATACGAGGTCCGAAACTTCGAACGGTCGCTGGCGAAAAAATTAAAAAAAAACAACGCGTATTATTCTGTGTGGCCAGCGGCCAATTAATTTCACTCCATTACATGAGTCAAGCGGTAGATTAATAAACTTCACCTTGTCACGCTTGTAACACCGTGTGCCAGCTTAGTTTACCTTAGAGTTTATCCGTTGACGAGCATGAATACTCGCAATTTGTTCACGCTTGTAGTAGATAGGCGGATAATAGAAACTTCATCGTGTAGCTGACACAAGCTGACTATTGTTTCCACCGAAAAACGCTTTCAAACGACTGTTAACTCTTCGATGGAACGAGACACGTGACGATTCCAACGTACTCGAAACGCGTATGGCTGCACGCGAGGGGCTAACCCGTTCATACTTAACCCTTTGCGGTCCAAAGCGTAGCGCGACATCGCGTTTCTCCTAGCTCGTAGAAAGATAAAATTCAGATAAATAGATTGGTTTGAAGATATTTTCATTTCTTTGCCACTTGTAATAAATTAAAAATATGTTTGTTACGCACCCTGCATAATTGCGATATATTTTATTGTAAACCCACTTCTTGATCTATTTTCTAAATTCGTAAAGGAGATGTAGGGAAAAGAAAGCACGGCCCGCAAAGGGTTAACCTGCCACACGTCCGGTCTTTTTGTAACATAAATATTAGGTCGAGTCATAAGTAAATTTCGTGGTGTTTTTTTTTTTTAGTAAAATTCAATTGTTTTTCTCATCATGTGAAAATGATTATATTCAAACCAAATATTCTCCATTATTATTAACAATGTTTCGCCGTTTTTCGGGTAGAGTCATGATGCCAGATAAACTTGTATCTCCAGATCGAAATTTTACAAAGCAATTTCTAACTACCTGATCAGTTATTAGCCCTTCACCATATACATTGCATATTTTCTTCGTTGTTGCATCAGCAATATTGCCTCGCTTAAATTCCCAAAGCATTTGATGAAGAATATGCACTTTTTGACTCTCCATTTCAGAGGTTAAGTAACACAGTTTAACGTAACGTGCATCACACAAAACAGTTGGCGAAGGATTAACCGAATCTTCATTTCTACAGTGAACAAAAATTCGTTGTCCCAGTAACTCATAGCGAGAAATATGAATAATAGATTCTACATAGCTGCATCGGATGTTACTTATGACTCGACCTAATAGCATTAAAAGAATGGCATCTAGAACCATTGGTGGTACACGCAGTCATATTTATTTTATGCGCTGCAAACGTGTATTTTATGACAAATGTAATTCTGTAATATATATTTCTACCAAAAAAATGAGGCATTATACAAAACACAATTTATGACTACTCCAAACAAGGGAACTACTAATGTATTGATAATGTAATAAAATATTGTGTGACAATATATCAGTCTTTAGTCAAAATTTCAAGTGGCCTGAACAAGAAGTCAAGCAAAAATGGCTTGGCACGGAATGTGTTAACACATTGCCTATCAAAATTATATTCTTTTCCGATAATAATTTTGATTATCCTAATATAAGGTAAAAATGGATAAATAATACAAATCTGATTTCACATGGAAAATTACTTGATTTTGAAAAATTTTGATGGTTTTGTCGAGTGAAATACAGATACCAAACACCATTTAGATTTGAAAAACAAATTATTGAATATGCTCTTTCGCCGTGAAACTGATGGAAGAGAAAGTGTTAACACTTTAACCTATAATTTCCTAAGCAGTTGCATCATTCGTAGCTGGCTAATTATTGTTGCAACGTTAAAGCAACTTACAGGAAATTAAAATGTTACGTACATTTGCCTTTTGCGATCCTTGATTATGCAGATTATAATTAGAATCCGATCCACAATTGCAGCGAAGATACGTGTTTAGTTTATCACGTTCGAACTATAACGTACAGCACGAGTGTGACACGATATTATAAGACAAGGGTTAATAAATAAATACCTACTTAACGAACTTTTTTAATACTCTTGCAGAAGGTTTGAGGCAACTGTTATTTATACATGGGTTTAGTATAATATATTTTCAAATCCTTACATTTCCGGATTCTTATATTTTCAAATTCCTATGTTCCCAAATCCATATAACAAATCACTACATCGCGAAATTCTTATATCGCCAGATTTCTATATTTTCAAATTATAACCGCCCTAAATCTCTGTACTCCAAATCCCTATATTGCTAAGCCCCTATACCCCCAAATCCCTTCACCCCCAAATTTCTATATTCCCAAATCCGTATATCCAAAAGACTCTGAATTCCCTAGGTCTTCAAATATTTAATTTCTAAAATTCCAAAGTCCGTGTATCTATTGATTTTCGTGTCCCTAAGTGCAAATATCCCCAAATACCAATGTCTCGAAATTCTTAATAAATATCTTTAAAAAGTTCCCCAACTGGTAATATTATCAAAAATCTCCCAAGAAGAACATGCGGATGATATTTTCCACGCATCTCCATCGTAAATACCTACTTAACAACCTTTTTTAATGATAATTTTGAATAACGAACTGTTTAATTATTTTTAATAAGCTTTGTGTGAAATAGATGATATTTGTGTATGGGTTAAATATTTGATGAGATCTAAGAGCAAAAAAAAAGTTAAGTACGGATGGTCTAACCCTGTTTTCGACCAATTCGAGCATCATGCTATCATCGGAAATTAAGCCCAAGTAAAGTACAAGCAACATGGGGTACATTACGTCAAATGAAAGAAGTTTTATTCGTCGAGACTCGGTCCAGAAAGTTTTACCGGGAACACATTTGATTATCTGTCAAGGTTGCCTTTTATCTCCTTCGCCGGTACGCAGATGTTTCGCTCGAGACTTTCCAAAACTTCTTCCCTGCGAGAAACGAGCTTCGCATCTCGCAAGGATAAGATTACGAATATCGATGTCAAATACTCGTAGTTGGTCGCTCTGTTTGATAAAATACCCCAACTCCTTGTACAGTTTAAATACGCGTATAAATTTCTAGGATGTGGCTGAATATCGAGTTCTATAAGAAAACCTTTGGATTTATCGACGTTTGCAGTCGTGTTGCATGTCGATGAAAAGAACGATTCAAATTAAAACTTATTGTACATGGCGTTTTGTTTTAGACGAAGCAGTTACTTGAGGTGAAATAACTTTGCAAATAATCGCATACGAAAGAAATAGCTTCTCCTACCCTACCCGAATCTCAATTTTCCATGCCGAATAACGCGAGAAAGATGGTTTAAGACTAATTTTGATTACATTATGTAAAATCGTATTTTAATGTGGGGTAAGTCGCTTGAAAGTTATAGATTCACACGACTTTTTCTTATTCAACACGATTTCTACCACGAGTTTGTGTATACCTATTTCAACCAAGAGGTGTCTTTTGACTCCTTTTCGTTTGAATACATATAATTGCTAAAATTAGTTGGTATTTCAAATTATCAGATAAATGTAGATAATTTGCAGAATACATTTATTTACACATTGATGTGTATTTATTGGAGATTATTTAATTAGGTTGTAAATTCTAGCTTAATTCATCTGTTGATAAACTACGAGTTTGAGAAGAGCTCTTTATTAGCACTCGAAAAACGGTTACAAATACGCTTGTCGCTTACAACGGTTCGCGGTACAAACAGACAATAACAAGTGTCTTTCAAGTTGTCCTGAAATATAAGACGTACGCGATCGCACCTCCTACCCCCACCTAGAACCGTCGAAACTTGACACCGATTGACGATCGCAGACTACTGATTGTTTACAGTCTTCGGGTGAACTAGTGTGCGTGACCGCGTGAACCAATAAATTCCGCCGCCGAAAATGCGTGAGATTCGCTGCGACCATCTTTTTTTTTCGGCCAATTACTGCCGTCAAGTCTGAACGCCTGGCCAAACCTCCTCACCGGACTTCTTGTCGGCCCATAGTGTATTTACTACATACAATGGGAAACAGCGGGAATACGCGAAAAACTATTCTAATATCATCGATCTACAAAATATACAGTCAGTGCAGCGGCGTACACTAAAATGCAAAATGGGAAATAAGTGAATATTTATAAACCGTATTTTTCGTTACAATTGAAGTCGGGTCCCTCTAATCTGATTATAATTGATATGATCCCGCAAAATGGTGTTGATATTTATATGCTAAGTGGTTTAAAATTAAACACTGTCGTGAAAACCTTAAAGTGTGAAAAGATATCTTATGATAGAAATAAGTACATCATACGCACATTTTTAGATCTAGGTGGAGCAAGAGAGAAAATGATATCGTTGAATTAATTTAACAATTATTGTATGAAAAGTTAAAAAATTAACTGCGGAGAAATGATTCAACATTGAGAATAATTTTATATCAAAATTTGAAACGTGTCTTTTGACACCTCTTGGTAAAAACATTTTCTACCGTTTGAACGTTAACCCCCTGGCGTACAATTAATTTATCTGGTGCGTCAATCAGGACTAACCTAACCTAACTATTTACTGCAAAAATAGTTGATATGCAAAAATGTTCATACGAATAAAGGAAATTAAAATGTTATGCGTATTTTACGTTCAACGATACTTTATGAAATAGATTATAATTGGATATGAACATTACATATAAGCGTATTCAAAATTATAGTAAGATTTATTATATTTATTATATTTAAACTGTGAGTGCGTCAGGAGTCAGACTCGTCAAAGAATGACAAAGGATTAAAGCGAAGAAGGAGATGATTATTAGCCGCATTTCTAATAATTAAATTAGAATGACGCTTATTTTAAGTATTCAAGCTGTTGCACGCGACGGAATCAGAGTAACGCATAAATTGCGAAGTTCCTTGGTATTTGTCACGAGCTTCCGTCATATAATGTGTATGCAATTGGCGAAATAAATCATTAGGGTCGTGGATTTAGAGGCAAGAAATTAGACACCGAATAGTGCCGTAAAATGCATTCTCGAGGTCTTAATCGAAACTCAACATCGAGGTGAATTGGTAAACGGTAAGATGGCATAATGGTAACGGTGAAACGGAAATTTTAGCCTAAACGGTTAGTAATAATACGCGATACGAGATATAGAAGCGGAAAATAAAGTTTGCCGGTTGAATTTGCAGTTTTACCTTCTTTGTCTCCGAGCCATACTTCCCGTTTTTGCGATACCTCAATTAGTTCCCTTTTTCTCGGCGAAGTAAAAAGTAAAGGGGAGGCTAAAAGGAAAAGAAGTAAATTTTACACGGTTAATTTAATTTTGATAGTATCGCATCGAATTACTCGTCGTTTTTTATGAAAAATATTAGACAGGAAACGTATGAAAAGAGCACGAAGCCAAAAGTGGTTTCGTTATATCCAAGTTGTGAAAATGATCCCGCATAAAGTGTGTCGATACTAAATATTTTGCCAGGGTATTAGGACTCGGATCACGTTCGCTCGAAGTCTTGCACACTCTGCGAAATGAAAGTACTGCCTTTATTGCTCTACAGTATCTGTCAAGTGACTGTTTCTATTTCTTTAACCTGCTTCGTCTCTTTCGGAAATTTTCCTTTCGATGCGGGAAACTGGAGGGAGTAACATATTTATTTTCTCGATGATTCGTTCGATCGAAGCTCTTTGTACAGGTTCTATCGAATTTGGAACAAATGAAGCTTTGATAGGTTTTTCTTTCGTCCGACGGGAGCTGTTGACGTTTAACACAATAATAAAAACACGTGTCGCTACAAAATTTGTAACGAGTCAACTTTTGATCGTGGGAATAGTGTAATCGGGAATGGGATGATCAGTGCGTTTTTCAATTGAATTTATGATCTTTCTGATTTTTAAATTTTTGGATTTGGGAATTCGAGAATTTGATAAATCAGACACTTAAGAATTTGGGAATTTGAGAATTTGAAAATTGAAGAAATCGGAAATTTGATAATTTGGAGTATTTGGATACTTGAGGTTTCGAAAATTTGAGAATTTGAAAATTCGAAAATTTGTGAATTCGGGAATTTGAAAATTTGAGAATTCGGAAATTTGAGTATTTGAAAATTTGAGAATTGGGAAATTTGAGAATTGGGAAATTTAAGAATTTGGAAATTTGAGTATTTGGAAATTTGAGGATTTGGAAACTTGAGGATTTGGAAATTTGAGGATTTCGAAATTTGAGAATTCGGTAATTTGAAAATTTGGAAATTCGAGAATTCGGCAATTTGAAAATTTGGAAATTTGAGAATTTGGAAATTGAAGCATTAGGAAATCTAAGAATTCGGAAATTTGAGAATTTGAAAATTGGGAAGTTAGAAATTTTAGAATTTGGAAATTTCGATATGTTGGGGATTTGGGAATCCCGGAACTTAGAAATCTAGGAATTTGCAAATTTAAGCGTTTTGCTATGTGGAAAGTATTTAGGAAGTTGTAAATGAAAAAATTTGTAACTTTAGTAACTTGAGAATTTCTCAGGGAACTCAAAAATGTTGAACACTGGAAATTTAGAATTTTGAAAATAGAGAATGGAAAATGAAAAGCATGAATTTCGAATTTGCATATTTGATTTCTCTCTGCTTAAATTTTAAATAAAAATTTCTTTCTGTTATTCAAAGAAGGGTTACGTTGCACTCCAGTGTTTTTCTAAAACAAATTCACTAAGTAGAAATTAGGAATTTACAGATGATGGATGCAAACATCGATATGTGCATAATTAATTTTTAAATTTCATTGAAATATTAAATTTTGCTCGCGACGAATCATTGATAGGGTCCATTAGCATAAAACATATAGGTGCTTTCCTTGAATAATGTGTAGATTCATTTAAATACTCTCTCGCTCGGTGTTCAATCGCTCGTTAAAGGCATGGAATAAAACAAGTATGTTTTAGCATATTCAATTACTTCGTAAAAGTTCTGGATACCTTCGAGATCATGTATAAATGCAAGGAACTAGAGTTTCCAAAAGAGAAGCATCGAATATTGTTGCGTTTGTTTGCAATGTAAACAAAGTCGATATTTAGTGAAATGTTTCAAGCTTTATATTAAAATATTCCACTTTTGAACTTATAACTGGAACTACCAGTGTTCGGAGAACGCCATTTTTAAATTACAAGGAGAGTAAAAAGACGAGCAAATAATGAAGCATGAACTAGCACGTACAATTATTCTTTGTTCTTAGAAAAGTTACTACACATTTCAACGAATGCATTTCGAAAACAATATGTAATTTAAAGTAAGAAACCTGGCGAAGTCATTTCGACTTTAATGAGTTTCACTGTTAAAATATTATTTTATGAATTATTGATTTTTAGAATATACATAGTTTAGGAAAAATATTGCGAGTGGGGTGAAGTTTCATTTAACGCTAGAACTACCAGCCAGTCAAAATGACTAGTTTCGTGTTTGACATTTTATGTTACAAAATTTTGTTGTCCTTCTTTCAAAATGTCTATCATGTTTTATGGTGCTAATGAACGGTTGTACGTATCGAGCGATGCTGCAGTATTTATTTATTTATTTTTCTACTTTATTTTCAATTTTAAAGTAAGTATACACTCAATGCCGGTATTTCTAATGTCAAGAGAAGTGAAGGTCACAGGAGATCTGAAAAGACAACCTAACCTACCCCTCAAGGACTTCCATAACCTAATTTCCCCAAAGTACGAAATTTCCCAAATAAATAAAAAAAAAATGAAAAATTGTTTCAATTATTTGTAAGTAATAAAACGATCGAGGGTAGAAAATTTAGACACGATATCCTGGATATTTCTTTACAACGCAATGTCAAGATTAATGACTGAACTTAAAAATACACTGCTCAAAAGAAATATGGCATAGAGAAATTTCAGGCAGAGATCGGCCAAATTTGGCTGCCGCAAAAAATCATCGTAAAATAATGTTTTTCTTTTTATATTAAAGCTTGAAATCTCTACTTTAAGATAATGTATTTCGATTTTAGGTTTAATGTATCCCTACCACTCTAACATCATAAATGCGAGGGCATGTTTGCTATATTAAAAATTTTAAAGTTTGACGAAATGCATGGACTTGCTACATTTTTTTCCGGAGATACTGTTTGGAGAAACATAAAGTACAAACCTTCATCTTCAATTTCCGGTAAGGGAAAAGTCGCTGCTATTTTTTTGTTCGCCGAGTATCAAATTTCGCTTCCACTGGCCCACTCAGTGCGAAAGTTTGATTCGGTCGACGTCCGTGAGACGAACGTGGATAGCGATACAAAAACAGAGAGCGACTGAGTTTCGAGACGTTCGGCAAACATGAAAGACTCCTGCGTGTTCTGTCTTTTAAATTAAAAAATCAAAATTCTTTATTTTTGGTTTTTCGTGAATGAAACTTTTACCATCGTATTCGTCTCGTTTTTCTGATTAAAATGATACCAAACTCGATATAATTAGGATCATAATTACCTGTGTAACAAGCCATAAAAGTTTCGGACGTTACATTTACGTCAGAGATATGAATTACTTAGATTTTAACGTCCGAAACTTTTATGGCTTGTTACAAGGGTAATTATGATCGTAATTATATCGTGTTTGGTATCATTTTAATCAGAAAAACGAGACGAATACGATGGTAAAGGTTTCATTCACAAAAAACCAAAAATAAAGAATTTTGATTTTTTAATTAAATTTGAATTTGGGTATTTGGGAATTTGGGTATTTAGGAATTTGGGAATTTGGGTAATGGGGAATTTGGGAATTTGGGAATTTAGGTAATTGGGAATTTGGGAATTTGGGTAATTGGGAATTTGGGTATTTGGGAATTTGAGTAATTAGGAATATGGGAATTTGGGTAATTGTGAATTTAGGTAATGGGGTATTTGGGTATTTGGGAATTGGGAATTTGGGGAATTGCGAATTTGGGGAATTGGGAATTTGAGGAATTGGGAATTCGGGGAATTGGTAATTCGTGGAATTGGGAATTTGGGGAATTGAAAATTTGGGGGAATGGGAATTTGGGAATTTGGAGATTTGGGGAATTGGGAATTTGGGAATAATAATATTCAGTTATTCATTTTTACTGATTAAGGGATAAGACAATTTTATGTGCGATTTAACTTTGACGTAACATAGCATGATACTAACTTGTTTGTTCGCATCCACGATGGGCCGTATGTTCGAGGCTTCGCTCTCGCGGCGGAGCAGGTGCTATTCGCGCGCTCTGATTGGTCGGTGTTTTTCCTTAATAACTCGAAAACGAGAGCCTAGACCCGATTTTTGCAAAGGAAAAAGTTACTTAGAACCACCTCCCCTACAACCCCTTTACGGGTCTTAAACTTATTACGAGACACCCTGTATATTCGGTTAGATCTTGCTAGGAAGATTGTTAGATTTTTTCGGTTTGAAGGTTACTTGTATTCTGCTTAGAGATGCAAAAATGTCGTGTAGGTAAACTCGTGTAGATGTGTATGATGGGGGTGTAGTCTATGATTCGCGGAAATGTGGTCGGAGGCGGAAACATATAAAATCACCTGATTGGTGTGTAAATACTATTAAAATCATCTATTTTTCTCTTACCGAAACTTTACACGCGATTTTCTCGAAACTTGTTTTTTCGCCAAGTTGAAAATCGGTGTATACGATTACTCAAAAGTAACTCACCCGATCGGTCCAACATCGGTTAAACATTCTTTTTATCACAAAAAGAACTACGATTTTTCTATAAAATGTTAAGCTTTTTGTTCCGAGGTCTAACAATCTTCCAATTTTTAATTTTTTTTTGGCATCTCAGGTTCATACGTTTACTACAACTACATACTAACAAAATTTCTTCGTTTTGGCTGGTTCGGATAATATGAAGCGACACTAGGAGTGTACACCGTTTTAGAAGTCGCTCAATGATACTTCTAGCTCAACAAGCTGCACCATTTTGTATTTAATTTCAACAAAGAAATTGCAAAATGAAGCGGAAGTATTAATTAAATGATCCTCAAAACCATCAAAATATTTATTCGCTCCTTATCCTTCAAAATACTTATTGAAAATCGGTTTAATTTCGGCTTTTTATATAGAGGTCCCCCCTTAATGGAGAAAAATGACCGGCCAACGGAACAGAAAGACGCTTTCTCATGACGTTACCATTTCTCGAGCCTAGTAATTGTACACAATCAAGCACGCTCGAGTTATCTAGCCATGCGTCAGAGATAAGGGGTGGATCCAGGGTTCGCTCTATCTTGCTAGATCCTTCGGTGATTACACAGCCATAAGGCCGTACGAAATCTAGATCGTGTGTCGTTTGCTGCAATCCGCTGGTAATCTACGGCAATTTTCCGTAGACCGTCCGTTCCTTCTACTTAACACACGTCCGTGCCGTAAGAATCGTTAATTACGCCGGCAGATGAAAATCAGGCTATAATTATGAGCTTCCACTGTGAAGCGTTTAATGGCTGACCAGGGTGGTGAAATTAGAAGCTTTGGTACAATCTATCGCATCCGTGATTGCAATCTGATCGTTTCATGCGGGATAATGAATACGTGTACCGGTACGTACGATTTTTAACCCGTTAACTAGGTTATTTTTCAAACGGATAACGATCGTTCAACTTCGCGCGTGTCAGAGATCAAAGGTGGACGCGAAGTAGCTTGTTTCGCTCGTGCACGGATCATGCGAATAATAATTTTCGCGTTAAGCCGCGAATTATACACCTCGTTGAATAACTCGGGTCACGCTGTTAAATAACCGGAGTATCCGATCTCATGGATTGTTACGCGCGCATGATTATCTTTATTGATATTCGCTGTCACAACCCGCAGACAATTTGGATTTCGACTTTGGAACATTTGGTAATTTTGAAATTTGAGAGGTACAGAATTTAAGAATTTGCGAACTTAGGAATTTGAAAGTTTTTGTATTTGGAAATTTGAGAATTTTACAATTTGATAATTCCAAAATTTCGACAGTTAAATGTTTATAAATACCGGACTTTCACAATTTACGGATTTGCAAATTTGAAAGACAAGAAATCTATAATTAGCAAATTCGGGCATTTGTATATTTGAGGATTGAAAAATTTTGTAGTTTGATAATTAGGAAATTTCGGCAATTAAACATTTATAAACACAGGATTTTGATACTTTGGCGATTTGTAAATTTGAAAATTCATGAGTTCCTTTGTATAGGAATTTCGAAGGTTGCAAATAGAGTACGTTTCGAATTATTCAATACATAACAATTTTTCTGGTGTTAAACATTTATCAAGCATTTACTATCAACGACGATCAGTTTCGCTCGTAAAATATTTATTCGAACAAATCGAAAGATCGTTAAATCGATTGGGATTAAAATAAAATCTATCCCCTAATGATCACATGCACGCAATTAACATTCTGCAGTATTAATTCACCGACCCTGTGCTTGTCATTACGTCGATAATGTTTAGCTGCGGCCTTAACGCGATATTTGATGTGCAGCAGTCATATGATTATTTATCAGCGATACTCGTAAACGAACTATACCACGTATGTATAAATAGTACGTATTTATTCGTATTTAATATCGTCGCTATTATTTACGGCCATTCCGTTTAATTTTCATTAAATTTTCAAATGAACAGTAACGACCGAGTTCGTCACGAGCCATACTGGATGCAACGGATCGCATAATTTTCGGTTTACTTCACTTTCTTTCTCCTTACATATTACATCCAGATGTTAAGACAGTTCCTTTGGTTCGTTTCGAGGATGTAGACGGTCGTAACCGAGGTAAAAAGGTCGTTACGGATAATGGGTTAAGGCTTAGCTTTTATCCCCTTTGCCTTCTACCCACTGATACAAATCGATTCAACTGTCTAAGTCACTGACAGTCACGGGATTCTCCTTCGAATACACGACCTTTGCTCGACATAATTACGTAGGCAATTATGCTAGGTCTACTTGAACCAATTCGAGTCCTGACGTTTGATTTTATATTCGCAAAACGGAGAAAAACCGCGGAGCTTTTGAACCCTTTAACCCCCAATTTTAGGTTATAGATAATTGCTTCATTACAGGAAGATAAAATGTTATATTAGGTTGGTGCATATGAAATGTTGGATTTTCTGTACACGTGAATCTTTGTCACCATGTCTTCCTTATGCTTTCGTTTTTGGCACAACCTCTTTCGTAGTCGTACCGTCCATTGTCAGAATCATATTTCAGCAAAGAAGATTTTCTTAAAAGTGTTTCATTTTGTTATTTGTTTTGTATTTTGTACCGATATGAATTCAGCCGATGTTCGTGTAATTTCGATTCAACCCAAAATTGCAGCGAAAATACGACTCTAGTTTATCACGTTCGACACGATGTTGCAAGACGTGGGTTAATAAATAAATACCTACTTAAAGAACTTTTTTAATAATCCTGCAGAACGCTTGAGGTAGCTGTTATTTGTATATAGATTTAGTATAATATATGTATGATCGAAACTCTTCAACGCGAAGACCTTCAATCTATTCGATAAAAAACTATATAAAAATCTGAATAGAATCTAAATAAATCAATTTAATATGTGTAATTGAGCTTGATAGACATAGGAATGGTTCGAGGACGGTTCGTTAAATTAATTCGATGAGTTTATAAAGTATACAAAATGTCGTTTATTGAATATTATGCAAGGGAAAAAGCTCGAGAGCATAAAAAAACCCTTGATGTTTTGTATGTAAGGGAAAAAGCCCGAAGGCGTAAAAACCCTGTTTTGTAATTTGTATTGTAATGAATGTGTGAGTGTGTTGCGTGTGAATGTATTATATCGTGCACGATGGGTGGGCGCCCGTCAGCGCCCGTCAGCGCCCGTCATTATTTGCTAATTAATCGCGTGACTCCGGAAATGATTTTTTGGGAAACAATTTCCACTGATGCATTGAATGTTCTGTTATACGGGAACTTGGTTCCGATAATCTTCAGTGCGAAAGAATCGCACTGAGAGATTCGATTAAGTGCTAGCAAGGTACTGAGCGTAATGTTACCGCAATTCGTGTAATTACAACGAATCTTTGGGTAATTTGCGCTCGGAGTATGTACAAAGAATGTACGAGTAATTTGAATGTAATTTTTAATCGCGTATATTCAAATGGAAATACACGCACAATCCGCCCGTTCGCGAACAACCCCTTCACCGCGACCGCACTCTTGCTACCGTTTTCGACAACTAACACTCTCGACAACGACCTTCGACGATTGACCCTTTACGACCATGCCTCGACAACAATGTTTTTACGACTAACTTATGCAAGGATACGGCAACGCGTGTTCTCCGCGACCCCCCTCCCCGGTGTAGTACATTTCTTAAAAACCAGATGCCCCCTTTGTCTCGAATCGCGATCGTTTCGTAACCGAATATTAACGAATATTCACGAATACTAACGAATATATAAACGAACGCTTCGACAATATATTTTCAAATTTCTACATCTTCGAATCCCTACATCTCGAAATTCCTATGTCTCCAAATCCGTACATTCACATGTTTCTATATTCAAAAATTCCTATATCTTCAAATCCCTACATCTCCAGATTTGTATATCCACAGATCCCTACACCTCCAAATTTCTATATTCCCAAATCCATGTATCCGAAAGGCACTGAACTCTCTAGGTCTTCAAATCTTTAAATCCCAACATCCCAAAATTCCCATATCTATTGATTTCCATGCCCCTAAGTGCAATTATGCCCTGGCTACTCGAACCAATTCGAGTCTCGACGTTTGATTTTATACTCGCGAAACGAAGAAAAAGCGCGGAGCCGTCTGCGATATCCGATGATTGGATTCGAGTACGCAGGGGCGGATTAAAGGGGGCCTAAGTGGTCCGTGCAGTTGCGAAACTTAGCCAGAGTTCCCCAATTACAGGGCACTTAGGAATTTCTTTCAGTAAAAAAGTATGTTAGTAAAAAACATTTTTATTTATGCTCGCATTATTAATATCCGGTCTCGCTATTCCATATCAGGGTGCCCTATAATTTTCTTTCGTTTTTGATAGAAATGAATACACAATATTTAGTGTTCAACCCTTGGCAATCCTGTGTCGCGTTTCTCTTGAATCATAAATAGCTCGAATAAATAAATTGTTTGAATGTACATATTTTCGTTCGTTTACTACTTACGATAATTTAAAAATATATTTGTTACACAAGCTGTATTATTGCGATAGATTTTATTGAAACACCCATTCTTGATCTAACTTGTAAATTAATTAAGGAGTGGTAGGTAAAAGAAAGTAGAGAGTGCAAAGGGTTTAGGTTGATTTGTTGTATTAAATGTGAACTGTTCCGCTGTATCACTCTCTTCCAACCCTCAAGAAACATCATTATGTATATTTTGTAACCCCTTGATCTACGATTTATTCGTCTGGTGCGCCAGTCAGAATTAATTAATTAGAGCTAGGATATTAATGCGAACAAAGAAAATTAAAATGTTTTTATGCGTATTTTATATTCAATGATCTTTCATTATTTCACTTATAATTTTATATCAACTCTACATGTAAACATATTACAAAATTTTTGTAAGTTTTATTACGTTAAGCGAGTGCGTCACGAGTCAGACTCATTAAAACATGGCAACGGGTTAAAATAATTGTGGATTATTTGCGAAATATTCCATGAAGCGCGTTTATACATCATATCTCGAAAGGGAGAAACTTATAGGACACCCTAATACATATACAAATACCGATCGAATAAAAAATGATTCAAATAAAAACTTATTTATTATACCGGGAATAATTTTGTTTTACACGAGATAACCATTCAAGGTCTCTGAAGATGTTGGCAAAGAAAGAGATAATCATAGTCAATCTCGAATATCTTCGTTTTGTTCGAGATTCGTATTTGGTGATTACTCCAATAATGACCAAATCTGTTTGAAACTGCACGATTATTTGGAACGGAATGTAATACCGCAGATATTAATTCCTGTTCGCTGGTCCGGATGTGAACTAGCTGTATTATCTTGATGCGCGATTTCCCACCGTACCTGATGATCCTATAAAATCAATTTCCGCGAGAGATAAGCGACGAAGATTATTAATATTATGCTTACTGAATTAATACAGGGAACACTTACATTCGTATTTCTATGTTACGCGACATTACGGACATAACAAATTGTTCGCGATTAAATTAATAACGGAGCGAATTAAATGCTTATTGTCGCGGAAAAAAGGGCCTTAGGTTTCGCCTACTGCGAACGCGTTACCGGCACCGTTGCTGGGCGCCGGCCACAAAAACGGGCTTAGTTTTTGTAGGGCTGACTCACTCTCACGGGTCGGGAATTCGGTGCGCGAGGTAGACCTGTGGGAGTGAGAGAGAGATCCAAACAACCAGCGGATCGGCCGTTAGAATCGCTAATAGCTCAACGGCGATTTGAAAGTTTTGTAAATCGCGGAGGCGACCGCTGATTGGTCGCGTCGGTACGCGGGTTCGTGCGCGAGGCTCCCGAACCATCTGGAGCCTTCCACGGTGCGTCTATAAAATAGTCCTGGACGTCCGAGCGCGGATAGTATAGCAGTACATATTCGAGACGAGACATAGTCAGGCGATAGACTCTTTGTCCGTGGCTCGCGGCAAAGTAAAGGCGACGTTAGAGAGAAATAGTTATCCGTGGCTCGCGGTGCATTTGATTCGCTGTAATATTTCAACTGTACTTTTATTGTAATTTTACCACCTGAACGTTTAATATATTTATATACGTTTTTTTTGAACACTCATTCTTCGACAAAAATACTCTATTATAATTGTTAAAATATTTTATTATAATTTTTACGGCGACAATTATTAATTAAACAATTTTTCAAGCCCAGAAAATAAACTGCTATGCTGTAAACCAAATTAGTCATCGTTAGTTTTCATTTGTTACACTGTACATTATAAAACAGTTCAAAGTTTTCATACTGAAGTTTTCATACTGAAATTACGTATGACTCGACCTAATATTATCCCCATCGGTCCACCTTCACCGAGGTGATTTCAGAAGTGCATGTTGCTCCACAAAACAGTTCTACACAAAACTTTAACCCTTTGCGCTCGAAGGTGTTCTTACCGATAGCAGATAGCAACTCCACATCTTGTTGGTCGAAAAGTTTGATGAATTCGTGCGAAGTTATTATATCTCCACTATTGTTAACCACTATTAGCTGTTTCATTATGTTTACACATCGTATATACAACATTATAGGTCTGGTTAAAAAATGCATATTCCAAATAGCTGTATTTAGCAAAATGGTGAGTGTGAGTCACCTCCGAGTGCAAAGGGTTAAATTATAATAAGATTCTCTTAAACATTCGGTAACAAGCTTCTCAAAAACATTTAAACGTACAAGATTCTCAACAATATTCACTTGATACCATTACTTTCTATTAAACATTCAATCCATACAAACTTGATTATGCATCAATGATATTTGATACTGTACAGTTATTAACACTAGATTTACCAGCTATTTGAGTATACCTATTTCTACTAAAACCAGTCATTCTGACTGGTGCTTAGAAAAAGTGCTTGGCGGGGTTTCCAGTCTTTATTTACTTTAAAAAAATGTCACATGCAATAGCAGTTTTGAATTGAAATTACAAGACCAGTCATTTTGACTGGTCTGGTAATTATAGTGTTAATAAACGCTAAGTTGTTCGTTATTATTTGTGCGAACTTCTTTCAACACTTTTCGTCATCCGAATAATAACTATTCTTGCGTCATTAAAGATAACTTTCACATTTCATCAGTCAATTTGTTCACGCTTCAACAATAATGCTTGCTAACATTATTATTGCATTAGCTGCTTTTTGTCCGAATTTTATTTCGGCGTTAAACGGAAGATAATTGTCGATTAATTGCTCCATTATGAGACTACTTATTAACCTGAACGTTAATTCGATCGAGTTCGATCCTAACCTAACTGTTATCGAGCGAGCTTCGTTATCGGTGAAATTCAGACTCCCGATTTATACGTGACATCGAGCCGGGTTTAAGATTTGCATCTTTCATGCTTCTCGAAGATCCTCGGAAGTTTTCAATATGACAACTCTCTATCGAGAGTGTCGCGAGTTTTCTCACGATACATCGTTTCCGTTCTCTGCCCTTTCAAACTTCCGCCGTTTTATTCTTCCACGTAATGTCGCTCGCGCTTTTTTTTCTTTAATCCATCGTTGGAACTCCGTTGCGTGTTATGAAGTTGACCATCGATTGTAAAGCTTCTTCCTTTCTTGAACTTCTTCGAGCGGAACAACGTCACCGATCTTCATCGTGTTCACCCGCGCGTTCCTCGACAAGACTAAGCGATCCATGCAAGAAAGAAAATTTTCCTCGGGTGAAAAATTGATGCTACGTGTCTTGTATTCCTTTTTGCGAGGCGATATGAAACTTGGTACTGAAATTAGGAACGGGAGAAATGAAACATTAGCGGATTTAATGCATTTTAATAGGAATTGTTTGTTCTCGATTCTGAGAAAATGAAAATTATTATTATTACTATTATTATATTATTTTCATAGTAACGTTATATTGCTGTCAAATTAGTATTTTTAACTGCATATTTTCAAACTGGTACTGTTAATTACGTATTTTCAAATCGGTACTGTCAATTACATATGTACGTGTTGCTGAGATACGCATGTAATAATCTATTTATGACGTATGTAATATAATTTAAAAGGATTGCGGGTTGCATACAAAATATCATTTTATTATTTTTACATAGTTTAGTGATTATTTACATGATGCGACATGTATAATTACTATTTTAATTTTAATTTTGTTTGTGAGTAGACCTCATTGTTGTACAATAGGTAGAAACACAATTAATGTATGCAGAGCGACAGATTTGAAGAAGTTAAATAAATCATTCACAATTTATACTTTAATACGCAGTAAATAATTTTGTGGCGGAAATAAGAAGATTGTGAATTTATATGTCAATTTAATATGAATGTCACTTAAAAGTTTGTTTAGTCACTTTTCTGAGTTTTTCAAATAAACGCACTTATCTTGCTTCATCGCGCGATTTTCACTGTCGAAACTCACTGCGCAATTATATAACGCTCGGGGACTAAACAAAATTTTTACTAAACAAAGTTTTTACGTTCGACATTTCGCATTCGAAACGAATTTGAAACGAGCGTAAGTGGCACGACACCGTCGCGTCGTTAGCATTTTAAAGCGGGACCGTCAATTTCGGGTCGTATTTTTGGTTTCTTTTCTAGGGGTACAATTTCAGCGTTGGTTTGCGGTATCTTTGCATAAATAAATTCCTGGAATTTTTTCTCCGCACCTCATAATACCGAAGTCGAACGAACGGACGATCAATATGTTCATTAATCTTTGATCCTCTTCCATTTTTCTGTCCTAGTATGCAAAGTATTCGTATTCCGTAGTTGCTCTCCAGTTTTACAGAACAAACGAGGAATGCGATTAAAATGAGGATCCGAAGATTTATCGGATACCAGTAATTTATTTTTCAATCGATTTCCATAGAATTTTTTTTATAATCGTAATCGAAGCGTTTCGCGTTCGCTGATATTTCTAAATTTTGCAATCGTCGATGTTTGGCATTTTTTTTCTTTTCTTTATCAATAACCATCTCTTCCGCTGTTTTTATTCGGAATTAATCATCTTTCTTTACGATACATTTTTAAAGAGACTTTTGTACTGGACTCTTGTAAAGTACGATATTCTGTGCATGCAGCAACCCTCTGGCGTGAAATTAATTTGATCAGAATTTTAATTCACAGCCGTTTCATCGAGAGGGAAAAGGCGTTATTGACGCTGCCGTTTATCTCGATTCCATATAACTCGAAGAAGAGACGTTTCCATTTCTCTCAAGTAAAGATTTTTTTCTCGCAATAATTCTTTACCAGGAAGAACAACGGACGTGCTTCAATTAAATTTAAAACGAAATTTTTTATCGTTTCAAAACAATGGTGATTTTTAAATGTTCAGTTTAATTGTGCAGTTCCGCGTTAATTCTAGTTATTCTTTTACGTTACGTTTTCAGCTTACCGAAGAAAGATGGTGTGCTCAAGCGTTCTATTTCCTTATTTAAATAAACAACGCCCCAACGCTCACAATTAACGAAGACCGTTAGTTCTTTAAAAACAGGAAACGCATCGAACGTCTCAATGATTTCGTTTTAATTAACGAACAAAAAGGAGAGGGAGAGTTCGTTGGAATCGAACGGAAATCATAAATCAGGATGCGTTAGGTATCGCAAATCGGTGTCTGATTACCCTCGGTATTTTGTCGAGGATCAACAAGCATCTTCGAGTTCCCTTTGCGTGACGTAATTACTCTAATTAAACTAATTTTAGTCGGCAAATATTTGCTCTATCGCGAAAGCGAATCGTTCTAATAACGATGATCACGATTTTCTTATTTTCTGCAAGTTGCGCTCTAGATTCTAGATTTCGTGATTAGACGTCAGTTAACATTAATTGCTCTCACTATGCTATGCAGAAGATATATTTCGACCTGGGGATTCAGCTTCTTCGGGGAAGATCGTTCGGAGAAATATCGAACTTCGAGTTTTTCAATAATATCGTCACTAAGAGGGCAGTTAAAGGGTAAAAATCATTTCTCAGTTTTTGCTTAATATCTCCCATTGTACATGACAGAAAATTGCGAAAAAAATCATGGTTATTCTACCAGCAGATGTACGTGTCTGTGAATTTTTTCAGAATTTTTGGGTGCAAATTCGATTTTTAAAAAATTGAGAACAAAATTTTAATTGTCATTTTTTTATCGAAGTGTTCGAGTCATCACACCTTCGTAAAACCCTTATTATTTGTTTAATACCTGGTTCTATACTTATAGTAACCATTCTTAACACACCCTCCAAATTTAAATGATTCAATCTTGATTTTGTATTTTTATTTAGATTCATTGAAAAAAAATGTTTGCTCACAAATATAAATTGAGCTAAAGATTACTAAAGAATTCATTCGATAAGTAGAAGTTAAATGATAGTATTGAAAAATTGCTCGAGATCCATATAAATTCATTACAGGGGCCGTATGTTGTACATGTCTGACCCTTTGTGAACTCGCGTTACTAGATGCAACGCGAAATGAAATGACCCGAAATACGGGATCCACCCGAAGTAACACGAGACAACGCTTAATACGTAACAACGGAGATATCCTCCGTAACACAGATTTCGTACAAGGTTCGTAGAAATCGATCCGGACGCAGGTAAATTTGCAAGAACCATTAATAAAGCGTTCGATAAATTTTCGGCGGATATAGCGCGCGACACAGATTACGTGTTCTTACCAGATACGCCAGATATACAGGGTGCGCCAACTGTAGATAGTATATGTTGAACGCTAAAACAATTGCTATATGTAAACATTTCGAAGAACACATTAGACCAATCGACAAGTTATTTTATACCATTATTATTCACCATGAACAACTTAACGCCAGCACAACGGATTGAAATTGTAGAAGTATATTTTAGAAAGGGTCCTCATTTATCAAAACTTTACGTGGTACGAGGCGGAAGTATGGACTCAATTTTAACGTTACATGGAAAACTGTATCGAAAATTATTGATAAGTTTCGTGATGGTGGTAATGTTCGTGATCGTGCAAAGAGTGCGAGGCAGCGCCCAAAGAGCAGCAACGAGAACATTCAGGTTGTTCGGGTCGATGTTGAGAAGAAGAAGATTGTTCCCGAATCGCTTAATTTCGAAAAGTGGCGATTGCGAATGGCCTCCGCGGTCCCCGATTTGACGGCTCCACACTTTTTTCTGTAGTGGATATTTAAAGTCCAAAGTGCATGTTAGTGCACCACGGTCCCTCCAAGAACTAAAAAATGCAATTCGCAATGAAGTAACGGAAATAATGCACGAAACGTTGCAAAAGGTAATGGAAAATGCAAAAAAACGAGCATTTCTTTGCGTTGTTCACAAAGGAGACCATTTGCCCGATATTGTAATCAACAAATTAATTTTTTGTTATGGTATAAACCAAATTAAATAAATATCGGGAACTGAAGTCTATTTAATTCGTTTTTATTATTTTATAAGCATTTATCATATGGTACTTACAGTTGGCGCACCGTGTATATACATATTGTATAGTATTTTGGAGCGCGGGAAAGTTAATTTAGATCCACCTAGATTCAGGATGCTTGATATCAGCAACCCAAATGTTGGGTGGATTTCGGGGATCTCCGCTCTGACGATTTCGGGTCCCATGAATCTGGAATCACTTTGCATTCTACATTCGGAAGTTTCGACCATTTTGTTGGATTCTGCGTGCCAAGATGCGGGAGTTTCGGTTCATCTGGAGTGGATCTCACGAATATTCTATGCTTGTGTTCGGAAAAAAGTGAATCGCTCCTGCGTGCTGTCGCATTTGCACTTTCAACGTTTTCGCCATTTTTCGTCGTCGAGTGAAGAATAAATAGTACGTGTCACTTTGTCGATTCCCACCGTCACGAAGTCAGGACTAATTAGATGAGAAATATGTTTCCGTTTATTTATATGATAGATCCAAATTGTAGTTTAAGACACAGAATAATATTAGACATTTTATTCTATTTTATAATAGAGTATTTTGTAATCCATTTTATTTGATAAATTATTCTGTTTCTTTTATTTTATAAATGTTTTACAATATCTTTTATTTTATAAATGTTTTATAATTTCTTTTATATTATAAATGTTTTATAATTTTTTTTATTTTATAAATGTTTTATAATTACTTTTATTTTGTAAATTGTTCTATTTCTTTTATTTTATAAATGTTTTACAATATCTTCTATTTTATAAATGTTTTATAATTTCTTTTATTTTATAAATGTTTTATAATTTCTTTTATTTTATAAATGTTTTATAATTTCTTTTATTTTATAAATATTTTATGAGTTCTTTTATTTTATAAATGTTTTATAATTTCTTTTATTTTATAGATGTTTTATAATTACTTTTATTTTGTAAATTGTTCTATTTCTTTTATTTTATAAATGTTTTACAATATTTTTTATTTTATAAATGTTTTATAATTTCTTTTATTTTATAAATATTTTATGAGTTCTTTTATTTTATAAATTACTTTATAATTGCCTGTGTGCCTTTCAAACTCATTCAAAAAATCGGAACTTATGCACCAAACAATACGAGTTTGTCAAATAACATACTTCCGCTTGTTGGGCGCTGATTTCGCAATAGTATTTATTTTTTAATTGTTAGAATTGTAAGATTTCTTTTAAATTATAAAAATTATTAGGATGCTTCCGTCGACATGTATAATTAATATAGTTATCGTTGTACTTTATTTTCGATCTAAAAGTAATTGCATGACAGGCATCGGTAAACTTTGCATTAAACACTTTCGTACGAAGTTTCAGGTAACCTGCTAAGTTTGCAAAAGTTCGTCGCCGAATTACCTCTTCATTAATTCCGTTTCCCGATAAAAAAGCGTAAGTAGACTCGCGATACATCGCACAGATTGAGTCGAACGGTATATAAACCTCAAAAAACGATGTAAATCGTTCGCGTGATTTACGATCCATTTGCGCGTACCATTCGTCATCGTGGTTAGCATTTATTTGACGCTTCGGTATCTGAATTTTTTCCCGTGTCTCAAACGGAAGCAAATATAGGTGTCCGATAGATCAAAGTGTTCTATCGTTTCGTATACACGCGTTGCTTTTCTTGTTGTTTTTTGAACGATATATCATGTAATCGCGCATACAGCTTCGATTCGACTGTGATAAACTTTAATTTATTATTTCGGGATCATATACGCAGCTATAAGGTTCCGTTAGGTTGATCGGTGATGCTGAATTAACAAATAACCAATTGCTTTGGATATCAGAGAAGGAAGAATCGCAGAACTTTTCAATCTTTGAAATTTTCAAATTATTCGATCCTTACATTTTCAAATTTTCAAACTACTCGATCTTCAAATTTTCACATCTTCAGGAATCCTAATTTAAAAATATTGAACTACACAAATTTCCGAATTATTCTGTTTTCAAGTTTTCGATGTGATAATTTTACAGTTTTAAAATCAGCTGTTTTCAAATTTTGTTTAACTCGTCGAATCTCCATTTCAAGAAATCTAAATTCTATAATTTCTACGTCCTATATTCTGAAATTCATTAGTTTCTACAACACTGAAATTCAAAGTTCTGAAACCCCTAAATCTCCACATCCCCAAATTCGGAAAGCTACACTCCTAAATCTCTAAATTTTCAAATCCCTAATTCCTACAAACTAAACTAAATCTATAAATTCCAATGAATCCCTAAATCTTTAAATCCCCATAAATTCCTAAATCTTTAAATCCCTGAATCCCCAAATTGTAAAAATCCCAAATCCGCAAATTCTTCAACTCTCAAATCTCCGAATCTCTAAATTTTCAAATTCTCAATCTCGTCAATTCAAAAATTCCCAGTTCACAAATTTTCAAATCCAATCATTACAAAATTTTCCTAATCCACTGCTTTATCCCTTCCCCACATAAATTAATAATCTAACACAGATTCAATTCAAACCCATTGTAAATATACGAGTATTTATACTCAATCTGCACAAGGGATATGTATATCTTGTCTTTAGGATAAATTTGCAAAAATTCTCGGCGCTCTTTAGAAAATTATCCGTCGAATTATATTCGCAATAAACTAAATGAGAATCAGATGCGCAATTGGATTTTTTGTGTATTAAATTTTCCGCTATTTCAGAACAATCGTGCTGTTATTGCACGACAATCTCAATATAAAGTAGAAAGAAAATCTCGGCGTTTGTTTCCGATTTCAGTAAAAATAATAAAGGGTAAAAAGAAGCTGAGTGTAGTAGACAGTCGAGTTGAAAGCGGTACTTGGTTCGTACGTGACCGTCGGAAAATACGTGAATAAAAAAGTATGAAGGAGACAAGGCTAAGTACAAAAACGCTTGAAAAAGTGGCACATTTCTGAAAGCTAGTAAGAAACGTCTCTGAAACATCCAAGCCAACGTACAAGCTCAAACTTTAATAGATTTCTAATGAATAGCTTCTTAGAATGCAGAAAAAAGGATGAAAATACTATTGTTTTTCTAATATGTGAACAGGAAACGTTTAAAAGGGCGATGAAATCGAATGTAAGTGAAAAATTTATTTCGTAATGCTATAGACTTAAAAATTAATAATTATATATGGACTAAACAAGTGAAATACACTGTGCTATATTTTTCCAAATTTAGAGTACTATCAGATGCAAGAATAGTTTGCAGATCGTGTTGGCGCAACAGTAGGATTTAATCCCTGACCGGGTATACAGTAACGGTATTTTCGATTCCGCGAAATTACCACCGCAAGAAAACCGTTAGATTTTTTCTTAGAATTCCGTGCTACCCCCTCGGGGGGGGGGGGGGGAGAGATAAGGATCTGGTTTTCGCTGGCGCGAGCCTGCTTCGCCTCGCCCACCGTCCACCCGTGTCCGCTTGCCGGTGTTGCCGGAGTAGATATAGAAATGCGAGGAATGCGGTGTTTGACAGCTGTATGATTTTCGGAGCGACCGAGTGATATTGTAACATCTTGACACTCCTTTTAAATAATAAAATCAGATAACTCTGTATCCCCAATAATCGTAACATTTCTTTCAATATTTTAAGATTATAGCCATTCCTAAATTTATGTATTTTTCACTTTGAAATTTGGAAATCTCTGAAATTACAGGATTTTTAATGAATAAACTTTGTAATTTTCACAGACGGGTTTTCAGCTTTCAAGGTACCAAATTTACAAATCTTATTTAGTAAGTTTCCAAATTACCGAATTTCGAAATTTCATTTCTGAATCCCGAATTTTCAAGCTCCGCAACTTTTCACTTCTAAATATTAAAATCCCAAGATCTTAAATTACAAAATTTCTGAAGGCCCAAATTTCATAGTTTCTTCATTTCTCTGGACTCACAAGTTCGCTAATTCCTAAATTCTCAAAATCCGGATGCCCAAAATCACAAACCCCCAAAATTTTCATCTCCCAAAGTCCTTAAATTCTATAAATCCTAAAAATTCCAAAATCCTAAATTCGGAAAACCTCAAATCTCCAAATTCTCATCTCCCCACCTCCCTGCATTGCAAAATCTTCACAGCTAAAAACACCTAAATTCGAAAAGCCTCAAATCCCCAAATTCTCATCGCTCTACGTTCTCATCTCCTCAAATTTCTAAAGTTCAAAATCCTCAAATCTTCAAGTCCCCAAAATCCCGAAGTTCTCATTTCGCGACATTCTCATCTCCACAAATCTCTAAATTACCAAGTATCTACTCCCAAAATTTTCATACCTCCGAATAATTCGATTCTCAAATTTGCAAATTAGCAAATATGAACATTTCCAAAAACTTTGAATCCCCGAAATCTCCAAATTTCTAAAGTACCAAGGACGGGAATGTATCAACCGATGACGCAATGACTCCATTTACCTACATCAAAGTTTTCCCTAGAGAAACTTGGCACGACACTAATGCTGTCGTTCACTTTTTTGCACGGTTGAAAAAGAATGTGTTACCAGACAATAAAGAAACGAGGGTAGCGGTATCCATCGAGAAATTATTCGGTGTAACAACCTTTTGTCGACTATGCCGCAACAAACTTACCCAACGGATATTTTCGACACGCCACACCCGGTGCAAGCTTTTAATTCCTCGTGTCACGCGAAAAGCGATTTCGAGCTCGGCCCACCGTGCTACTCGCATAATCATTATCGCGCAGCGAAATTATTTGACACGCGCCACAAGCTACTTAACGAGCGCAATTTTAAATTCATGAGGGTTAATTAGCGTGTATCGGGGTTTGCGACGCAGTTGCATGTAGTTCCACGCAAGCTCACATCCACCGAAGAGTATCCCTTCGAACACTCTTGTACTGGTTGTATCGCTACCTAGTTACAATTTGATAAGTTTAGACAATGTACTGTTGTTCATGGCCGAAAGCTGGGTGCACCTGATCGTCGGGCAGTGACCCATCTGGTGACCACTTAGGTTAGAATTTTTTTTCTGAAAGTCCGGCGAGTTGAGAACTTAAATATTTCGAAACCTATTTTGTGTGCGTTTCCTTTTCGACCGTGTAATGATCTTCCGCCAAAAATAAATAGTGTTGGTGAAAATTTTTGTCTATATTCATTGTTGCGGCGCATTCATAGATTCATAAAGCCATTGGGCTTATTTCCAACTTTAGAAATTTCATGAATAAGAAGCGCCGAGCAAAGCGTAGCCGAGCTGATCCGAACCGAACCGAACCGAACCGAACCGAACCGAACAGAACAGAACTAAACCAAACCGAATCTAACTGAGTGAGACGAACTGAACCGAGTAGAGCTTAACCGACCTAAGCTGAGCGAAGCGTAACCGGGCTGAGCCGAACCGAGCCGAACGTAACCGATGTGTTTTTCATGTACTGAATGTTTTTCGTATTCAATATTTCATCTATGTGTTTATCGAAGTCAGTCAAATGCGCGATGAATATAACGCGATACAACGCGAGCTCTTTTGACAACATTTTCAGGCTCAACAATTTATAATGCAACATTGTACCTTGGTTCATTTTATCTTTTCTCGACCGAATACCTTTCTATTGTACTTGTGAGATTTCTTCGCTTAAAATGACACCAAACACGATATCGTTTGGGCAACATTTACTTGTTCAATACTTAGTGTATGAATCATTTTTCCTGAATAAATGAGAAGTAGACGGTTACCGTACAAGTAAACGGTTTTCTGCATTGTACGAAAAACGTAGACTGTTTCCCCACGTAGCCCTATGTACGAGTGTTTCATATGCGTTTGCAGCGATCTGTTTTAGCAGTTAATCGAAAATGATTACAACAACAAGTAAATTTAAACGAGTTACAAATTCGGTAAGCATTAATAAGTAAATATGTTCGAAATTGTTTACTTCATTTTCACTAGAATAATCTCGCTAATATGATAAAACTGTCTAAACTTTTCTAAACAAAAATTTTCCAGTCAGAAAAGGTTAAAAATAAAATGTTTAAACATTATGTTTAATATAAGATTTTGTACGCTGGTATTTACTTACGTCCCTTGACTTTCTTTCCGTCATTCGTTCGCTGTTCTTTTCTTTGTTCGGCAAACTACAAAGACAAGCTGCGGGGCTCGAATTACGAATCTGTTACTCCCGAATTGTCCCATTTCCATCCCGTGCCGAGGGACAATGTGGGACACACCGCCGTAGTTCGATCCTATGCGGTCGACGCTTATGGCACCGATACGTCTCTGTGTCCATGTATCCAACGCATAAGCGAGAAATGCTATTCACGTTGAACCTCGGCTCCACACAATTCACCGTTTCTGCGTTGATATCGCGTCCGACATAATGCCGCGACAATTTCTACGCTAGGATTAAAGTTGGAATTTATTTTGGACCGTTACAGAAATGACACTTTTACCTGTTGCAATAACGAGCATCGTCGCTGCTTCTTCATACGGACACCGGCGTTCAAAACTACCTAATCGTTTATATGCACGACGCACCATACGAGGTCGTAACGCCATTTTATATGTGCCTAGCTCTGTGTCACTTCAGTTGTTAAATAATGATTCGGTCCAATTCATTATTTCCATGTATTATATTAATTTATTATTTAGATTTTTTGTCTCAATCTATTAGACCTATTTATTAACGTAATTTTTTTATTTGAATGTATTACTTGAACATATTACATCAATTTTTTATACGAATTTTCATATCAATCTTAATATTACAATTCTTTATATTAACTCATGGTTTTAATTTGTTAACATATACTATTTTATTATATTAATTTATTATTTCTGTTTATTATTTTAGTTTATTATATCAATTTATTACCTCAATTCATTGCGTCAATGAATTATTGCAATTTATTATAATTTATCATTTCTATTTTTTGTGTGAAGCTATTATATCAATTTATTAACGTAATTTTTTTTATTGGAATGTATTATTTTAACATATTGTATCAATTTTTGGTATGAAGTTTAATATTACAACTTCTTATATTAATTCATGGTTTTAATTTCTTATACTAATTTATTAAATCAGTGTATTATATTAACTTAATATGTACCTCAATTCATCATATCAATGTATTCTTACATTTTTTTATATTAACTCACGATTTCAATTTTTTATGGAGATATATTACATCAATTTATGGTTTCAATTTATTATATCATTGCAATTGTTTATTATTACAATTTTCTGTTTCCATTCGTCCGACATACTCCGAAACACTTTTGAGCGTTAATGTACGCTAGCAACAACTTTTCCTTTTCATTCTGTCTTTTCTCCCTCGTTATTCGATGCATGAAATTGTAATTTAACGAGAAAAATGGTTATTAAAGTGCCGCTTCATTCGTCCAAGCGACAGCGTTTTTTGTAATCGAGTTGGCACACCCCGATGGGATTGTACGGCAGGATATATTACCAAGTCTTTTAATCGTTAAATCTTTAAGAACGACTTCTACATTGTTCTTTTAAATATTATTGATAATTTTCAAGTGGAAATTAATCTTGTCGTTTTCCTGAAAAGCGACGAGAAAGTTACGAAAAAGAAAATTGGAACGATAACTTAGTTTGATTCTACATAGTGTTTCATATAACAAGATGGCGGACTTTCCGACCATTTACAATCGCGTAAGAAAGAAAAATTATTAATCAAAATTCAATCGATATTTAGTATACAAGTAACAAATATTAAATAAAACATCAATAAAAAATATAATATTGAATATCAATAAAAAATATAATATGAAATATCAATAAAAAATATAATGTGAAACGTCAACATAAAATATAACCCGAAATATCAATGAAGAATATACTATTAAATATCAATAAAGAATATAATATTAAATATCGATAAAAAACATAATATTAAATATCACTAAAAAATATAATATGAAATATTACTAACGATAATTTTTTGTAATTTCATATTTATCACAGGTCTCGTAAACATAACGTACTTCCGTTACGTAATTTCACTTTTTTCACGTAATCCCTTGCAACATTTTGTATAAAACGGTATTAAGGTAGAACGAACGGAACATCTCTTACAGTCTATTGTATTCTTAAGCTTCGTTCGTAATGCTATTACACGGCAGACGTGTACGAGTTGATGAAAGTTAATAATACTTTATCCCCATCCTCTTTTTATTCGAATGCACTGAAGAACGGATACAGGTAATAGTTTTAAAAGAAAACACTCGCTCCTTACGCTAACCTCGAGCCATTTAATAGCCGCTACTCGTAAATAACTAGCGAATGGTGTTTTCACAGCAGCAGACATGGTCACGTACTCAATTTACGACTGGACATTCTAAGACCGTTGATTTTCCTTCGCTGTCACATACAACCGTAGCACCGTCCACGCATTTGTGCTACAAAACCGTAGATCTATGCTCGTGAAAGCTTAAAAGAAGGTTCGATAAAACCTTACCATTACGTTGTTATCCTAGTCGAAGCAACGAACGGGTCCGATAGCAATAATAGGGGAAAATAGTTTTCTGATATTAACCGTTTTCGATCGAGAGAACCTTTAAGTGCCGTGCGTGCAACTGTACACAGTATTTATGGTGTTGGCTTTTCAGCTTCATAACTTCAGCGTGTCATTTCGTTGCTAGTTACAGGTGTTACTTGAAGACGTTACTTCTCCTCTTTCTCGGTGCAGAAAACTTCGCGAAATATGTAGACTCTTATTCTTTTATCGAGTTATGGCGGAGTTTCGGTCTCTGATTTCGAGGATCATATGTGGGAATAACACGCATGCGTGATGTACTATAGACCCGCTAAAAATGAATAGTGTAGGTGAAAATTCTAGTCTATATTCATTGTTGCGGCGCATTCATAGAATCATAAAGCCATTGGACTTATTTCTTATTTTAGAAAATTCATGAATAATGAACGCCGAGCAAAGCGTAGCCGTGCTGAGCCGAACCGAACCGAACAGAACAGAACAGAACAGAACTAAACCGAACCAAACCGAACCTAACTGAGTGAGCCGAACAGAACCAGTAGAACTTCACCGACCTAAGCCGAGCAAAGCGTTACCGAGCTGAGCCGAACCGAGCCGAACTGACCCGAGTAGAGCCTAACCGACCTGAGCCGAACCGAGTTGTACCGAGGCAAACCGAACCGAACCGAACAGAACTAAACGAAACCGAATCTAACTGAATGAGCAGAACTGAACCGAGTAGAGCTTAACCGACCTGAGCCGAGCAAAGCGTAACCGAAATGAACCGAACCGAGCCGAACCGAACCGAACCTAACTGAGTGAGCCGAGCAGAACCAGTAGAACTTCACCGACCTAAGCCGAGCAAAGCGTTACCGAGCTGAGCCGAACCGAGCCGAACTGACCCGAGTAGAGCCGAACCGACCTGAGCCGAACCGAGTCGTACCGAGGCAAACCGAACAGAACTAAACGAAACCGAATCTAACTGAATGAGCCGAACTGAACCGAGTAGAGCTTAACCGACCTGAGCCGAGCAAAGCGTAACCGAAATGAACCGAACCGAGCCGAACCGAACCGAACCTAACTGAGTGAGCCGAGCAGAACCAGTAGAACTTCACCGACCTAAGCCGAGCAAAGCGTTACCGAGCTGAGCCGAACCGAGCCGAACTGACCCGAGTAGAGCCGAACCGACCTGAGCCGAACCGAGTCGTACCGAGGCAAACCGAACAGAACTAAACGAAACCGAATCTAACTGAATGAGCCGAACTGAACCGAGTAGAGCTTAACCGACCTGAGCCGAGCAAAGCGTAACCGAAATGAACCGAACCGAGCCGAACCGAACCGAACCTAACTGAGTGAGCCGAGCAGAACCAGTAGAACTTCACCGACCTAAGCCGAGCAAAGCGTTACCGAGCTGAGCCGAACCGAGCCGAACTGACCCGAGTAGAGCCGAACCGACCTGAGCCGAACCGAGTCGTACCGAGGCAAACCGAACAGAACTAAACGAAACCGAATCTAACTGAATGAGCCGAACTGAACCGACTAGAGCTTAACCGACCTAAGCCGAGCGAAGCGTAACCGAAATGAGCCGAACCGAGCCGAATTAAACCGATGTCTTTCATGTACTGAATATTCACGTATTCATTATGTCGTCTATGTATTTATCGAAGTCAGTCAAATGCGCGATGAATATAAAGCGATACAACGCGAGCTCCTTTTGACGATATTTTCAGGCTCAGCAATTTAGATTGCAATATTATAACTTTTTTCATTTTATTTTGTCTCAACCGAATACCTTTCTATTGTACTTGTGAGATGTCTTCATTTAAAATGACACCAAACACGATATCGTTTGGGCAACATTTACTTGTTCAGTACTAAGTGTATGAATCATTTTACCTGAATAAATGAGAAGTAGTGTCCTATAGCAGAGTTTCGGTATATGATCCTCGAGGGTGTCGTACGATTGGAATCAATTGAAGACGGTCGCATAAAATTTCCGTATTTTCCTTGAGTTATATACAGGGTGTCTCTTTATAATATTTCCACGCGATTATCTCGCAAAATATTCATTGTTCGAAAAAAATCTTTGAACGAAACATGCCCTATCTGAAGGAGGACATTCAATGGTGTAGACTGTTTATTTCTGGGTGGAGACGCCTACGAGATTTGAAGGTGACCATTGTTTTTTTAAATGGAAACGTATCATCGTTGTATAGTCTCAACTGGTTTTCGAGTT
This sequence comes from Coelioxys conoideus, assembly GCA_947623535.1. Lineage (NCBI taxonomy): Eukaryota > Metazoa > Arthropoda > Insecta > Hymenoptera > Megachilidae > Coelioxys > Coelioxys conoideus. The sequence continues at coordinate 17,520,373 of OX392453.1, read as the reverse complement.
TTCGGTTCGTTTCACTAACATTTATTCGGGTCGCTTATCACCAAACAGGTTTATGTTCTCCTATTGGTGGCCCCCATAACTGAAATTGGTATTGCGTAAATCCTTCAATCCTAAAGAAAGCGAAGATTCGTTTAGCTTTTTGTTTGTTTGCAGGATTTTCAGATTTCGGCAGGTGGGGAAAATAGGTTCTTGTGATTATTCTTGTGACACGGGTCGAAATCTTAGGCATTCATAAATTTTCGGATTTCCAAGGTGTATAAATTCGTCAATTCCAAGATCCTTGATTTATAAAATTGTCAAGAATCTGAATAACCAGTTGTTCCAGTTACCGAACTTCCAAATCCAGAATTTTCTCAATTCTCAAAGTTTCTAAACTTGTAAACGCCGAGATTCCTCATTTTTAAGATTCTTAAATACTCAAATTACCTAGCACGCAAGCTTTGGAACGTCCACATTCTCAAGTTTCTCAACTTCAAATATTTCCAAACTTATAAATTCCGAAATCCCTAATTTTTCGGATCCACAAATTGTCAAACATCCGAGTTTCCGAATTTGTAATCCACAAATTTCCAGGGTTTCCAAACTCGTAAATCCCAAAATTCTTAAGTTTTCCAAATACTCGGATTACCAGGTATACAAGCTTTGGAACTTACAGATCCACAAATACTCAAATACTCTAATTACTAATCACGCGAGGTTCAGAACTTCCAGGTACACAAATTCTTCAATTCCCAACGTTTCTAAACTTATAAACCCCGAATTTCGTAATTTTCAAGATTCTCAAATACTCAAATTACAAGAAGTTCCTGAACTTCCAATGTTTTCAAACTAAGTTGCTAACTTAGTTCTAACTAATCCTAAGTTCTAAGAATCGCGACTGACCAAATTACCGAGTACGCAAGCACCGAAACTTTCAGATGCGCGAATTCCCAAATATTCAAATCACCAAATTTCTGAGTTCGAAATTTCACAACCAGCCAAGATGCTTGATCCACTCATAATCGGACTAATACGTTGTTTTCGCGGCTGAAATTTCGCGCGAAGAACTAAAACCGAGGGGAACCGAAGGGGCGCCAAGGAAATTATCGCATTAAACGGAGCGAGGATTTTCTCGCGCATCGTTTTGCATACAAATGACCATCGCATCCGAAGTAACGCGATAATAACGTTATTCTCGCAAAGAGATTTCGGGGACATCCGTTCCGACACGTAGCCTACGGTTAATGCAGAAATAGTAGCATATGTTACTTGTAATCCGGCCTTGTAAATTAATATCTCAACGGAGAAGCCCCGTGCACGAATTTGCGTCTCTGTACACGGCCAACGAATACACGCGTGTACGTCTACGTCCTGTATATCATTCTCTGGAGTATTACGTTGCTCTGTGACATGGTTAGATACGGGGGTCTAACTTTCGAGGCGACGGGCTTTGATACACCGCCCGAGCAATTATCGTCGACGGTAATCGATATTTTGCAATTACGTCTCTTCGCGAAATCGTTTTGCGGTGGAGATTGCCGGGGAGACACTGAGTTATTCGCTGGATACTTGGCAGAAATTGCAATGCTTCGGTTTATTCAGACTCGTGGAATGTGTGGCAGCCGCATGTCGCGTTGGGATAATTGAATTCGAGCATCAACGATAACCGAGATGTGTAAGAATTCAAGCGAATAGTGTGTATGACGGAGTAATAAGGTGTGTGTGTGTGCGCGCGCGTGTGTGTGTGTGTGTGTGTGTGTGAGTGAGTGAGTGAGTGAGTGAGTGAGTGAGTGAGTGAGTGAGTGAGTGAGTGAGTGAGTGAGTGAGTGAGTGAGTGAGTGAGTGAGTGAGTGAGTGAGTGAGTGAGTGAGTGAGTGAGTGAGTGAGTGAGTGAGTGAGTGAGTGAGTGTGTGTGTGTGTGTGTGTGTGTGTGTGTGTGTGTGTGTGTGTGTGTGCGTGCGTGCGTGCGTGCGTGCGTGCGTGCGTGCGTGCGTGCGTGCGTGCGTGCGTGCGTGCGTGCGTGCGTGCGTGCGTGCGTGCGTGCGTGCGTGCGTGCGTGCGTGCGTGCGTGTGAGAGAGAGAGAGAGAGAGAGAGAGAGAGAGAGAGAGAGAGAGAGAGAGAGAGAGAGAGAGAGAGAGAGAGAGAGAGAGAGAGAGAGAGAGAATGAGTGCGTGCTCCGATTCGAATTCGGGGGAAATCTTATACGAAATATATAATAAAACGGGAAAGAAACAACAACAATACATTTAATAGAACAAATTTAGTTTGCATAATTTATGTGATAATCACTAAAGCAATCGCCCAAAATTAAAAACAGGCAATAATACGATATTTACCTACAATCAAAGATGTAGCGATGAAATACGAAGCCAATAGCCATATCCACACTTGTTTACATTCGTAAATTATCACACAGAGAGTCTGATACTGGCCAACAACCGTCGGCGTTAGCATCACACACATGTTATGTGAGCGGCCATTAAAGTGTTATTGAACTGATTTTGTAATATATTGTACGATGGTTTATCAAACATCCGTATCGTGTACCGAGTTTCAACCTTGTGTCTCAATCCGGTGGGTAACTACCACATTTCGAGTTTCAACCCTACTTTCCAACATTTCGTGGCTGGTACATACATGTTATAAAAATATTTTACATTATAAACATGGTAAAGTATGTTACAGACAACTTAGAGATTCTCTCATTACATCTAAATTCTAGATTCTACATTCAAAAAATAAGAGATTCAAAAAGAACCAAGAATATATTCTGATATTTACACGCAATGTAAAAGACTCGTAAGTACAACCTTCAACAATACAGATATCTGAATTACATTTTTTTGAAATTTAACTGAGTCAAATTTAAGAGCGATTCTTCTTCTGACAGAGCATAGACATTGCCAATCTCTTTAGATTTTTTGAGAGGGTAGATAATATTTAATCCGACTTTTCGATGTATTTCGAACGAAAACATGGATTAATAACGAATTATTAAATTTAACTTATAAATTGATTTAATTATATTTTATTTACCTCCTTCGTCGAATATAATCATATTATTTACTTCATAAATTCATCGAATTACTAGATTTACTTTATATATTATATTCAAAAATCGTGTAAAAGTTTTTAACCACCTTACCATTGGTTTGCTCAAAAGGCATGTTTGTTAGAATAATTCTTATTTTAATGCTTTCTCGATCAAGGTTCTGGTGTAAGTGCCAAGAGGTCAAGCTTAGTCCTCTTACCAGAAGGCATTCCTGCCTTCCCCACTCCGTGGCCAGATCCTAAAAGAACAACACCCCTATTCACCTAAGCAATGCAACGTCGGGCTGCTTGCCTTTTCCAGAACATTCCCATGCCTCTTTGTAAACAATCAATCCGGCGACACTCGATGGCTACGTGACTTCGAGTCACTGGCCACCGTCGACCGCCTGTGTTGCCATTTACATAAACACCCTATCGAAAATCGTCCGAAAGCAAAATAGCGGCGGGCTAATTGCCTTCGTCAACACTCAAAAAAACGTTGACGCTAACATGTTTATGTAGGTCACATTTTATTACAATCACAATATTTTGCACACCGCCATTTTAAGATTTGAAGCGATCGCAGGAAATCAGTCTCTTTTGAATCCAAAATTTTATTCGAAACATCGCTAGGTAATTATTGAAAGTATTTCAGAGATACCGTAGCGGTGCTAAAAATACTCTGTTTATTTATCCTGACCCGCGGTTTTCTTCCTCGCATATAATACGTTTCCCACTTTTAGATAAGCAAACAGAAAGAAGTAAAACTTCGTTACCGTACGCGTTAATTTACGACTTATCTCGGGCAAAGCCGCACCTGTTACCCCCGTGATCGAACGCGTTAAGAATTAACACGTTTCGCTTGCAGAATAACCGAATTATAGATAAAAAAGGAGGGAGCATGAAAGACGATAGATTACGTGGAACGTCCATTTAGATATCTTTATCAGAGCGAAATTGAAAATATCCAGCGGCCACCATCGGAGCAATTTAATTAAATCACCGGCTCGCCTACGATTTTTCGTGCATCCATATTAATACCGCAAATCGACTTCGTCGAGGTGACACGGCCACAATGGAGCACGGCGATATTTTATCGTGGATAAATTGACGCGTGACACTCTGTTAAATTGAGCGTGCGATGGCTGAGATACACCGAATTCCGGCAGTTCGTGTTGTAGCCATGCTGGTATCGCGTAGAGCCTGTATCGATAGATAGCGGAAAACTTGTGCGCCGTTTAAGTGGAAAACGGTAATTCGAACTCTACACATCGAGTCGTGTACTTCCGTTATTTACGGCCCTCGACGGACGTATCGTCCGATTAAAAACGGTCGTTCCTTTCCGAAACGGTCGCGTTTCGAAGGAAACTCGAGCGTTTTCGTGTCGACGTTCTGTAGCTCGGATCGGCCATTTTAACTCATTGTCGACAGGTCTCGAGTTAACACGTGTTTTCGTACCTGAACGTTGTTGACGAGTTAAGGACCTCTGCGTACATGAAGTAAAAAAAGTCATTTCTTTTTCTTAAAAAGAAATACACATACGTGATGTATCTTCATATACATACATGAGCGTTCAGTGCACAAATCGATTAACTCCATAAAATGAGAAGTCGGGAAATGCGACGAAATTATGTACATTATTTTTTAAAATTCTCTTTATAATGTAAATTCAAATATATATTGTAGGATGCATAAATACAGATATAGCTTTCAACTAAAATTCTGAATTTCGGTCTGACATTTGGTACATATTTTAATGGTAGTAATGTCTTCTGGATGTACCTAAATGTGAGTTAAAATCACGGAAATAAACATTCTTTTTATTGCAAAAAAGGCTACAATTTTTCTATAAAAGCTTTTTCATTCTTCCAATTTTAACATTTTTTTCGGCATCAGAGGTTGATCCATTTACTACAACTACATACTAATAAAATTTCTTTGTTTGGATTGTTTCGGATAATAAGAACCGACACTAGGAATGAACACCATTTTAAAAGTCGCTTCATGATGTTTCTAGCACAACAGGCCGTACCTCCACCATATTATATTTCGTTTCAACAAAGAAATTGCAAAATAAAGTCGGAGTATAATATCAATTAAATGGTCCTCAAAACCATCATAATAATTATTCACTCCTTATCCTTCAAAATATTAGGGGGACCGGAAAGTAATGTCGTTTCTACGCACGCCAATTTTCGTTCTTTTCAGATATTTTGCTTTTGAATCAATTGATTTTTATCTATCCGGCATATAAAATTTATACAATGGATGGCAGAAGGTTGTTGATAATGAGGGTGATTACGTCATTGATTAAAAATAAAAAGGTATTCAAAATTTATCTGTTTGACTTTACTGCAAAAAAAACGACAATCGGCTTAATTTCGCCTTTCTATACAGGATGTCCCAAAAGTGTTGAAGGAACCGGAAACGGGAGGTAGGTGGGATCATTGTGAACAACTTTTTCATTTGAAAAAATGGCGTCTGGGGCTTCATTTTTAAATTATTAACGAAAAACACCGACCAATCAGAACGCGAGAATCGCGCGCCACGCGATTCGATCGCGACCACGGCCAATTATAACTGGGGCCTACACTTCTGCCTCCGAGCGCGCGCGATTCTCGCCCTCTGATTGGTCGGTGTTTTTCGTTAATAATTCAAAAATGAAACCCCATACGACATTTTTGCAAATAAAAAAGTTGTTTAGAATGACCCCACCTACCTCCCATTTCCGGCTCCTTCAACACTTTTGGGACACCCTGTATAGAGGTCCCCCCTTTAGACATCCTGAGGATTTTGATCTTAAGTCATCATCGTTATTTTGGTCTTAAGACAATTATTTCTAATATGATATTGTGGCGTCCTTGGCACCACATACCATGTTACCTTTTTCTAGTTTTATGAATCTTTTTTATTTTCTAATGGTTCTTTCTCTAATACATTCTCCGTTGAGCATGATTTTTCGGGTCTTTCAATTAATATTCTACGCTCGAGAGGTAATGTCTTCCCTTTGCCTTCAAAATATGCTGAAATTGCGTACTTGACCTGTTTGCAATCCGTAAATCAATTCCCCAGAGCATTTCCTTTTGTATTAAAGAGAAAATAATGGAACGAAGAGAAGTCTTGGCTACAGAGGAAATATTCCAACGATTTTGGTCGAACATACAAATATTCGAATGTTCGGGTTCTGGAATTATCCGAATTGCAAATTCAAGTTTTTCCGATATTCCAACATCTCATCCGAATTCTACTGGTGTTCGATAATTCGAAGTATCGAAGTTGTTCAAATTAGTCGATTAACCAGTGAAGTGTGTTTGACGACTATATCCGTCATGGAAATGTGACAGAATTTTCTGTCATGACGAGTATACTCCTAAATCGCAGTTAAGTGGTTCGCCAAATAAAACAATATTAGTAATAAAATTGTCTATTTTATGAAATAGACCCATCTTTTTGGACCAATATTTTAACACCGACACTTATTCTGTGATTGTCTAGAATACTTACAAAAGTGAGCGCCACAGTTAACTGGTTGCCTTTTTGGGTAACCTCGACTTTTTCGGAGAACGAATTTACGTCACTTTCAAGATAAACGGCTCGCATGTAGGTTAATTAACGAGACACCTTCAGAGTTCGATGTTCGATTCGTTGATTAAGACAAAATCAAATGTCGGAAGTTGATTGGATGTCGACGCTGTTCACGAAATATTTTAACCGTGTGCAACCCTTCTCCCTTGTCATTAATTCGCGCGGAAGGTGGAAATTTGACGCTTTCGAAAGAGAAACAGTGATTTATAACACGCCCGTCGCCGAAACGCGTCGACATTTATTCTGTTTCGAGATTCTGATAAATATTTGCGTGTTTGTGAATCAAAGTGCGCGCGATTCGTTTGAGACCGTTTTCACAGCGTTTGCCGGGGCTATTAAATTGAATATTTATAAGTAAATGCCTACGACAATTGCGACGCTGAAACGTGAAGATATGAAAATTCGTTCGCTTGTAATTAAGCCGGTTTTGATCGAAATTTCGTTGTAAAGATACGCGTAATTAAATAAGTGACAAGCAATGAGAGAATATCAAACGACATAGAGTCTGCATTTTCTGCGTATTCCATCTTTGCAACATGAATTATAAGCGGACTCTTTTGTATATGAGAAGAATGATTAATTAAAATAAAATGTATACTTTTTGTCCATTTAATCCGACGCTGCGAGTGTAACTTTCGTGACAATTAATGAACAGTTGCAGAATTTTCTATGTGCGACTTTTAATTTTCTAATACGTTTGGATTTATTTCCTATGAAACGAGAAACGTTTGATTTCAAACGAATCACCTTATTTTATGAAGTACAGTAAGACCCCGCTTAACGCTGCTCCGCTTAACGCTGTTTCAGTATTACGCGGTAGTATTGCTGTTGCTTGCTGAACGAAACAGGAAAAGATAGTCGACTTCAGATGACTTCGTCACAAAAAAACAAAGAATATCAAATGAGGAAGAACCTTCTTCGTCATAAATATGAGATCCTTATTCGAACTATTTTTTATCTTCATGAATGTGTTATGAATAAAAATCGATATTAGCAATAAATAAGTATACAGGGTTGTCCTTTTATCTTGAGACAGGTTAATATCTTTTAAACAACATATTTTTGAAAAAAGTGTTTCAGCAGAAGTTATCGTGTGTCAGGGGGCAAATTGGACGGTAGGAATGGGTTTTTTCAGAGAGTGCTCCTGAAGGTCATATGAAGGTCAACTTTATCTTTTTAAATGGTAAAAAGTTTTTTATTTTACCATCATATTCTCCAGGAGAAAATAGGTAACTTTTGTCCGAAACATTTTATCGTAGGGTATCTACTTCTTGAGATAAGGTACTAAATATTTATTCAATAAACATTTTTATTTATTATTTAAGAAGGTGCTCAAAGTGTTTATGGCGATGATGGAAGTGTGGGGGGCCATGCTGATCGGTTTTTCCCCAAAAATTAGAATCCAATCAGCATGGTCCCCCACACTTATATCATCGCCATCAACACTTTGAGCACCTTCTTAAATAATAAATAAAAATGTTTATTGAATAAATATTTAGTACCTTATCTCAAGAAGTAGACACCCTACGAAAAAATGTTTCGAACAAAAGTTACTTATTTTCTCCTGGAGAATATGATGGTAAAATAAAAAATGGGGGGTTCCATTTAAAAAAATGAAGTTGACCTTCATATGTTTTTCAGGAGCACTCCCTGAAAAAATCCATTCCTACCATCCAATTTGCCCCCTGACACACGATAACTTTTGTCTGAAACACTTTTTTCAAAAATATGTTATTTAAAAGATATTAACCTGTCTCAAGATAAAAGGACCACCCTGTATACTCAATGTATTAAAAAGTATTTAACAACGAATGTTACAAAATATATAACACAAAAAAGAACTGATAAATTTTCTTATTCTCTGTTCTTTTTCACTGATCCCCATTACATATTTACATATGTACGTATTAAGTTGCCTCGTTTAACGCTGTTTCGTTTAGCGCTGGAACTTATTGGAACGTATCCCCCGCGTTAAGCGGGGTCTTACTGTAATTTTATAAAGAGAACTGATTCTTTTATCTTGAAAATTGCAACGCTATGAAATAAACTTATAACGTTTCTTCTATGCAAAAGGAATATTCACATAATATCGTAATGTGGATAACTGTGCAATTTTCAAACACAATGCAGCAACTTGTAACCAATTTAACAACGGCACAAAGAATATCGAATAATTTCAGCGATACAGATATAATGTGTTCAACTTTTAAATAGGTCGTGGTAGATTTTATATTATACCCCAAATGAAAGAAGGGATTATAAAAAGAATTCCCGTCATTCATAATTGTTGGCTGACTTCATTATCTTCGAAACAATCGCAAAATACTGGAGATGCTTTTAAGACAAATAAAGATTTTGTTCGTTTGTTTTAGAGTAGAATTAACGGTATAATGATAACACAAAATGCTGGAAAACGGATTACGTGTCCTCACAAAATACTCAAATGCCATCTAGGTAAATGCTTAGGGAGATTGTACAGTTATTCCATGGAGAAATTAGAAAAGTCTAGGAAGAGTCAGAAGATAGAGATTTAGGGAGAGTATAAAGAGAAAGAAGTCTAAAAGGTTAGAAATTTGGAAATACAAATATTTACAATTAAATAGAGAAATATATGATGTAAAATATAAAGAAAATTAATTTATTACGATTAAGGATTATGTAAGTTACAATGGACTGGATACACCTAAAATATGTATTCTCGAGGTATACATAATGAGACATTCCAACCGAAGGTCTTTTACTACTACAGAATGTTCAGTTGGAACTAGAATAAGATAAGAAACGATTTAAGTGACATAAGTCCATCATTCAGCAGACCTATGCCGCATCTCCTGACCGTTGTATTGTTTCAAAACCACGTCCACGATGTAACTTAATAAAATTGAAAGTATTACACGAGACAGCTCTTAAAACGTATTCCTTGACAGCGAGTGATTTATTATTCAAGTTTCACGACGAAGGGCAGTGTAAGGCCGTGAGTATCAACGCGAAAGAGGTATTTCACTCGTAAAGAAGATATGAGCCATAACTGCATAGGTATAATAGCGGACACCATGGGATATCAGAAATGCAACTTAATACTGATAAGAACCGTTGAAACGCGAGAGAAAGATGAAGAAGAGGAAATAGTCGAAAGACTCCACCGGGAACTTCAGATAACTTTGCCAAAGTACAATACTTGTCTCAGGAGAGCTCCTAAGAAAGCAGATAAATGGTTTTAATAGAATGCACCCCGGGGATAACGTGGTCCTATGGGATACACGCCTAATACCGAGTTAAAGCACACGATAGCGCTCGGCGAACTTCGAAAAACGCTTTCGCAATTTTTAATAGCACGTCGTTAACTTGTCAATATTTCATCTTTCTTGTTCAAAAACAGGAATCTAGAGAAATAGTGGACATTTTCCTTTGAAACTCGACATTCTTTTAACCTCTTCGGGGACGAATCGTTAATTTCGGACAAAGAAAATTACTTTTATTTCTTTTGAAGTTGCTTTTACTTCTCTTATGACAATTAGGATTTATTTTCTGGTTAGCAATTTTAGAAAAGATTACAAATTTGTTTTTTTAACGACTTCGGAAAATAATATATCTTTATATAGGTTATAAACTAACTGTCCACATATGTGGCCAAGGGCGTGAAGATAGCAATATAGCAATTTGTAATAGGTATATTTTATCTAAATCTGTAGTTAAAAAATTGTATTGTAGAAACAATAGTGTATAGTAAATGTGTATAGTTAAAATATTGTATAAACACAATAAAGTAGTTACATATTAGTGGCAATTAATAATAGGATGATAATAACTTCAAAACAATTTAACATAATAAACTACAATGTTTTACGAGATGCTATCTGATACGAATAAACGTACCTTTGAATGCAAAGGGTTAAACGACATACTATTAAATTGTACCTCTATTTAACCCCTTGTCTTACTTTGACGTCCCTGACTCGTTACGAACTCATAGCTCAATTATGATACATCTTATTCGAATTATGAATACGTTTCAATTTGATGCTCGAACCTAAGTATAATTTGCAAGGTCAAGGATCGCTGATTATAAAATTGTCAAGATATTTCGATATTCTTTGTTCGTTTTAACAGTTAGTACAGACTGACGCACTTGCTAAATAAATTGTATAACAAGGGCTTAATTTATGGAAATTTCAGATAACATTTCGAATGATGTTCCAATGGGATACTGATTTTGGGTGTTAGGAAAAGTTTGGAATTCGGAAAATTCAAGAATTTGGGGATTTAGAAATTTGATCGACTTAGGTATTTGATAAATGTAGGAACTTGGAAAATTGTGGAACACGAGGGATTGAGAAATTTGGGGATTAAAAGAGTGCAAAAATTGAGGAATTCGGGAAATTTAGTACTGCGAAGGATTAAAAGATTTGGAAATTAGGTGAGTTGACAAATTTAGATATTTGGAAAATTTAGAAGTGCGAAGAATTGAGAAATTGAGAATTTTAGGAAGTTGAAAATTGAGAAATTCAGAAAATTCAGAAATGCGAAAAATTATGAAATTTAGAGATTAGGAAAGTTGACAATTTTAGAAATTCGGAAAATTTAGAAATACGAAGTATTGAGAGATTTGCATATTAAGACAGTTGAGAAATTTAAGAATTTCGAATATTTACACATGCAAAGAATTCACAAATTTGAGGATTAGAGGAGTTGACTTTAGAAATTTATAAATGTGAAGGATTCAGTTTGATGATTAAGAATGTTGAAAAATTTAGGAATTTTGAAAATGTACAAATACGGAGGATTGAGTAATTTGGAGATTAAAGGAGCTGAGAAATTTAGGAATTTGGAAAATTTGAAAAATTTAGAAATGCGAAGGATCCAGAAATTTGATGATTAAGAGTGTTGAAAAATTTAGGAATTTTGAAAATGTACAAATACGGAGGATTGAGTAATTTGGAGATTAAAGGAGCTGAGAAATTTAGGAATTTGGAAAATTTGAAAAATTTAGAAATGCGAAGGATCCAGAAATTTGATGATTAAGAGTGTTGAAAAATTTAGGAATTTTGAAAATGTACAAATACGGAGGATTGAGTAATTTGGAGATTAAACGAGCTGAGAAATTTAGGAATTTGGAAAATTTATAAATGCGAAAGATTCAGAAATACGGGGATTAAGAGAATTGAAAAATTTAGGAATTTGTAAAATACACAAATACGAAGGATTGAGAAATTAGGGTAATAAGAGTGCTGAAAAACGTAGACGTTTGCAAAATTTATGAATCCGCGATGAAGAAATTCGAAAATCCTGAAACGTCAACGCCAAAAAACAGGAAGACAAAAATTCAGAGACGCAAAGTAGTCAAAGTTTACGTACGTCCCGGTGCAAAGGGGGCCTACGTACGATCCGTGTGTACATTTCGTTAGATTTTGCAGTATTCCGCGCGAATCGTGGTGAAATGGCGTTAATTCAGGATCGTGGCACGGCGCTCCGGGCAACGACGAAACAAGCTAAAACTCGGGCATCAAGCTCGCTGTTGGTTAGCAAAAAGTTCGATAACGCGCGACAACGTTATCGTCTGTCTCCCGGAAGCTTCGTTTCTCGCGAAAACGTTGGACGGAAACAATGTTTGCCGGCCATGTTCCCCGCTAGAAGATTGCACGGGATATTAAATGTCGATGAAATCCGATTTGCGGTTCTAAAATCCGCACTACGTTCTTTCTAATTTATCGTATCTTCTAAACTTTTCTGACTTTCTATTTTAGCCTGAATATGTCTAAGCACTTCCTGTCTATTCTGCAATCTTTTTCCAGGGTCGCATGCGAGACTGGTCAATGTCAGACTGTACATTTGACAGCCAGACTTGTGCGAGCCTAAGCTTCTCCGTTGACTTTCTCTTTTCCCCCTTCTACTTTCCACTCTATACTTCTCCTTTTCTTTTCCTATGTCTATCTCTTCTCAAAAAGGGCATAAAAACAGTGGTCATCGCGCTCTCGAGACATTCGTGATTTTCGTACCGACACTTCTTACTCTGTTGTTATTTAATCTGTTACGGCATAATAAATATAAGTTATATAAATCACAATATAACAAAACCAAACATAAATTCTAAGAGTAGGTTTACGATACGATAAGAAGCCACTTCTGAAAAACCTTCAATACAGTATAGTGGTCTAAGTGGTCTAACTCAAAATAAAAAAAAAACGAGTTTATCAGTTATTCCATACGAAATTATTTTAAACTAAATTAATTCAATGTAATTTTTAAGATATTGTCCAAAATGAACCAACATCGAGTCAGAAACGCATACCCGTTCGCGGGCCGTCAAATAAATGTATTGAAGAGGGGAGTTATGAACACGAATTATTATTATCCATACCCATAATCTCCCACAGTTAAATATATTTTGTTGAGTGACTTTTGAAGTAATATACTTTTCATCCACACACCCACGTCCATAGTCGTCATTCCTGCTGCGCTCACAATTAGGCATAATTAGGCATAATTTAATCTCAAAACTTATGGCGTTGTCGGTGCGCGAACGACGAGAGATCATGCTTCGTGATCGCTATAGGTTGTTGCGAGTTGTACTTGTCGATGCTCGCCTGCAGCTGCAACCTACTTTCTTTGAGCAACGGAAACCGGATGCGAATATCGGGCCGCCGATGCATTTTTTTTTTTAGTTTCTTTTTTTTTCGTTGGCTTTACTAAACCTACGGCCACCTCGCTGCCATTTTAATTACGTGACTAATCGGAGCTGGCTAGCTCCAGCTCGATAACCTTTGAGGATTGGATAGCCTGACGAGAGGACGAAGGATCGATCCGGCTGGAAATGAGCGGAAGAAAGCGATCGATTGATATTAATTCGTATTTTATTCGGATTTACTTGAATTCCGACCGGGACGACAGAATCGCTGGATTACCTTCGTTCGTGATTTATCTGAATGATCGTTGATTTTCAGAATTGGGGCTCGTTAAATTGCCCCATTAAGTTTTAAAAGCGGAGTAGTCTTGTAGTGGGGGAATTACAACGCGTCATTTTGTGACGGTATTTAAACTCGTTAAACCTTAATATTTATTTAAACGATTATTACTTGAAAATTTAAATGAACAGAAATTATCTTAGCAACAATACTTTTATAGTATAATATAAAACGGTGAAAACAGATTAACAGTCCATCAAAAAACTCAAGGGCCGTCTAGGGAAATGTTTAGGATGTTTGCAGAGATATACTGAGAAAAATTAAAAAATGTCTAGGGAAAGTCTGAAGAGGCTAGTTCAAAAATTTAAATGAAATAAAATTACCTTAGGGACAGCAATACTTTTATAGTACTTTCATATTATACATGTATTATATTAGTATACATACAGGGTGTCCCAAAAGTGTTGAAGGAGCCGGAAATGGGAGGTAGGTGGGGTCATTCTGAACAACTTTTTCATTTACAAAAATATCGTCTGGGGCTTCATTTTTAAATTATTAACGAAAAACACCGACCAATCAGAACGCGAGAATCGCGCGCCTCGCGATTCGATCGCAACCACGGCCAATTATAACTCGGGCCTACACTTCTGCCTCCGAGCGCGCGCGATTCTCGCGCTCTGATTGGTCGGTGTTTCTCGTTAATAATTTAAAAATGAAGCCCCATACGACATTTTTGCAAATAAAAAAGTTGTTCAGGATGACCCCACCTACCTTCTATTTCCAGCTCCTTCGACACTTTTGGGATACCCTATATAATGCTATATAATATATATTAATATAGAGTGTTATATATTGTTGTATATATTAATATATAATGCTATATAATATATATTTATACATAATGCTATATAATATTATAGAAGTCTTGTTATAAAGTACCATTATACAAGTATTATTTTATTATAAAATATCATATAATGACAATACTTTCGGATAGTCCATACTGATGAAAATGATTGCGACTTCAATGTTGGATGAAAGAAAATTTTAAACGTAGTAGATCGATAATTAAGTCGATCTTAATTATTCTGAATAAATTTTTACGAAAGGACTAATTATATCAAATATGTGAACCGTCACAGTTTCGTTAGCTTCTCACGCTATTATTTTTCACTTCATTTTTAGCAAATGAGAATTACGATTTAAGAATTAATATATTTGCAACGTATGTTACATCACATCCTAAAATATAATTATAATAGTAATATCTATTCAGCACAAAAAATAATAATAGGTAAAGTTGCAAGAATTTTAATCTACAAAACGTGAGACCATTATTACTGTTTATTCAATTAACAAAACTATAAATTATTATTTGTAACCACCTCAAAAGAACATACCTTCGATGCGATTTTTCATTCACGATCATTTTTAATTTAGAGCGACACTTTATGCTGTTAGTCTGCATTTCCGTTGCTTAATTTATTTCTTCAGAGCATGACTTTGATCTAACTGACTCCACGGAGGCGCGAAACCTTTCGTGTTTCAAGGATCTCATCAAGAATTGCATCTACCGCGGTATAATTAGTATCAACAACGGCACAGAACAATTTCAGTGTTCAGTCGCACAATCATGAACACATGCTAATTAGTTAACTAGTTTGCTGGTCATAATTAATACGGTCCTAATGAATATTCGCCAACGTGATCGAGTTGCGACAACTTGGTACCAAGTTTGTTCTGACACGAACCTGCCTCGATCCTGAGGGATTCCTGTAAAACTTTGCGGCACCGGTTAAATGGAGCATACCGGGAAAAACGTGGCTGGTTTCTCGGCTCGTTCAGCCAAATGACGATGAAATTAATAAGAAACTATCTCACTGAATGATTCCCATTATAACATTTTTAATTGAATTCCTTTTTTAAATCGCGTCGGTGTTTGATTCGATTTTTGAGATACAATCGCACAGCAATACTAATTCCTGCCAAAAGGATAATTAATGTACAAAATAAGTACTCCACTAGTTTTACCATTATTTAACACGTTAACTGCCACACAAAAGTAACTGAAAATAATATTAGGTAGTATTTTCATTTTGAACAAATCTTATCAAATATTTTCACAATACATACTTAGTCATATCTATTTTCCATAGTTTCAAGTAACTGATGCGGGTATTTTTAGTTAGAAAAGTGAACCAACTTTGAATAATGTAGCTATTAAATCTGTGTAAAAATTTGAGCGTCACCCATGAATGGGTGACATGGAAGTCAAAGCGTTAAACCATTTCGCTCTTTCGACCGTAACTCGATTTTTAAAACGTATCCGGATTTTTAAAATACATATCGATTTTACAATGCATATGTAATAATATTTTTAACCCTTTGCGGTCCTTAATTTCTTTTACCTACAGCTCCTTAATTAATTTACAAAATAGATGAAGCAGTAGGTTTACAATAAAATGTATTATAATAATGCAGATTGCGTAACAAATATATTTCTAATTTGTTACAAGCGGCAAAGAAATGAAAACGTCTTGAAACAACCTATTTATCCGAATTATTTCTACGATCAAAGAGAAACGCCATGTTGAGCCGCACTCGGCATAGGACCCCAAAGGGTTAAACTATAAATGTAAATGTATATGTTGTAAAATTGAATGAACAATTTGCTTTGAGATGTTATGGATTTATTTAATTTTACAAGCGTATTACAATTACGACGCACTCGGTGTGTTCGTTCTCCAGACGATTCTCTCGATCTGTGTTACACACGATCAGAGTTTTCTATTAAAATCCGAACCCGTGTGTCTCTACAGCGTTTTACGGCTATAGAGTGATATGTTGTTGAAAATAAACTGTTGTATACTTGTTAAAGTTCAATAAAATCTTTAATGTATGTAGGAATACGGAAAAAATTCGGACTTGAAACGGGAATCGAACCCGTGCCCCTCAGATTACGAGTCGTCGACGCTCCCAACTGAGCCACCGGCGTCCGCCTGATACACGTCCCTTTCCGCATCCTTTTGTCCTTTCGGGTCTGGAGGCCCCGCCAATCCTATACTCGGCCATCCTGCAACGACATTCGCCCTCGAATGTCCGTCACAGCTTCGCTTTAGTACCTCAAGAACTCACAAAAATCTTCGTATCTTCGTAAATCGTCATAATCGCCGTAATCTCTCACGCAGCGCCATCTCTCGACACAACTCTTTAAACTCTTAAACTCTGAAAACTCGCACACGCACATGTGTCCGAGAGGCCCACTGCTTCGTCGCTAAACGCTCCTTTTTAATCAACAATATCTTGTTGTCCTCGTGTGCCTTGTGTGGATTGGTCGGTGTTTCGATGTCTACCTCCATCCCGGCTGAGCCCCCAATTTGTAGGAATACGGAAAAAATTCGGACTTGAAAAGGGAATCGAACCCGTGCCCCTCAGATTACGAGTCGTCGACGCTCCCAACTGAGCCACCGGCGTCCGCCTGATACACGTCCCTTTCCGCATCCTTTTGTCCTTTCGGGTCTGGAGGCCCCGCCAATCCTACATGTCTTAACACTTAAAACTAAATTTACAGTTGGTTGTAGTAAGTATGTGTTGTGGAAATGTAACTTTGAAAAATGTATAAGACTGTCGGATGTACGTGAAGGTTGCGGAGCGAAGTTGATACTGTTAAATGTTTTTTAAGAAAGATCTCCTACAGGAAAAGTTCCTGAGGAGGAAAAGTGGGAAAGGCGGGTGGTTGTCCTGATTGGTTTTTCGTCTTGCCAATGATAATGTCCCAAATTGGACATCATCCTACCCCGTGCGTCCTGAACGCAGTCCGCGCGGAGTACGAAAAGTCGCGTGGAAGTGGTAAAAAAGAGAAAACGGGCCTAAGACAGAATTTCCTTTGGGTGGTCGTCAAGGGTGTCCTGGTTAATGTCTCCGAGACCCTGTCCTCGGACCCTCCGGAAATTCACATTTATGGCATTGCAATAAACTGTTGAGACTGTCGAAGGCACTTGACATAGAAATTGTAAAGAAAGAAATATAAAAGGACTCTCAAAAACAGCTATGGTCGTTCCATGCCATGAATGTGCTAACAAATGTAGACCAAATGTTATTCCCGTTGTACAAATTGTTAGCTGCCTTAATGACCGTAACGGACCCTTCGAAAGTTAATATTTCAACTCTAGTTCTGTAAACAATCTGCTTTGTTTCTTTATGCGTCGCACATCGCGTATGGACGCTCCGTTCTTTACAATCACTCCTCTCACTCGCGCCAGACATACGCGCATACATACACTACGCATCGAGATAAATTTACTTATACTTAACATATGTAAATGAATTTTATTTCATGTCACATTGCCAGGTCTGTGAAGTATTTTGAAAACCTAGCGTTTTAATCTTTACGTAACATATGTTCGATTTATCACGTATGGTTAAAGCGAGCTGAACTTATGTTCGCCATAAAGTAAAATTCCAGCGGTAAGAATTCAGAACCTAAATTTTAAATCGTTTCTATTCTACCCAGCGCGTTCCATTCGATGTACGAACTTTCCAACGAGGGAGATGACAGCAGAAAAATTTATTGATCGTGATACTATCTGAATTCGATGGCTACGTACGGATCATGGATTTTATTTATCGTTATCGTTTCATCGCGGGCAAGTATATAAAGCAAAATCGAGAGGTGGTTACTGGCAAACGCTTTATTGTTCCACCAGCTTTATCGTATATCTACTTTTTCGAATTACCTGTTCGCCAGTCGTTTTTCGTGTCTCACGCATTTTATCGATACTACGAATCCATTTTCTACGTGGATCCTTCTAAACGTCGAAATTACGCTCGCTGAGGAGATTTTTATTTGTCTCCAACTTCAAATTTGATTGACCGAAACGAAATTTTGGTTTGTACGAATACCATTATGGCGGAATTCGGGGACGTAAGTATGCAGGCACTTCGGAGGGTACAGAAATTTGGGGTCGTAGGTATTTGAGAATATAGGCAGTTAGATCAAAAATTTAAGTTAGATTTTGGGTTTCAAGATGGAGAAATTTATGGTCGTTGAAATTTTAGAACATAGGTATTCGGGAACGTAGGAACTTAGACTCTTTAGAGCTCGAGGTTGTAGAAATTTAAGGTCATAGAAATTTAGGAATACAGGTATTTAGAGGTTTTAGGGTTCGAGGATGTCGAAATTTGGAATGATAGGAATTTGGGGACATAAATATTTAGACACATTAAAGTTTGAAGATGTAGAAATCTAGAGTCGTAGAAATTTAGGAACATAGGTATTTAGAGATTTTAGAGCTGGAGGATGCATAAATTTGTAGTCATAGGAATTTACAGACTTTAGTGTTTGGGGATATAGAAATTTAGGAACATACGTGTTGGGAGACACAGGTATTGAGACACGTTAATGTTTGTGGATGTAGAAACCTAGAGTCGTAGAAATTTAGGAACATCGATATTTAGAAATTTTAGAGTTTGCAAGTGCAGAAATTTGGAATCGTAGAAATTTACAGATTTTAGCATTTGTAAATGTAAAAACTGTGAATCGTAGGAACTTAGGAATAAAATGTGGCAAAATAAGTACTCGTGTACCTTGGAATTTAATAACTTTTATATTTTGTAACCTGCAAATATGACACTCTCGGTGCTCGACGATTCAGGAATTCGAATATATGAAAATTTGAAAATCCAGATAATCGCATATTACAAAATTCGAGATTCCGAATTTATCAGATTCGCCCCGACCAAGGAAAATGAACGAACCATCGGAGTTTCGTTGTGAAAACCGAATTCCTGAATGAAATTCCGATACTTTCCTATGGATCGAATTCTATCGGTAAAACATTATCCAGAATCCTGCGCTCTTCTCGAGCAAGGATCGCCCATGTCGCATGGTTTTAAATGCAAATTTACGCGATGTTAAAGATTCCTCGATCCGCGGAACGGCATTTTTTCGAACAACGAAACGGATGAAATTTTTATCCGCGACCACCTTTCGGCATTGTGAAAAGTGTTAGATCGAGCTATAAGTACATAACTTCCGTTTTTGATCAGATATTTATTTTGCTTTCATTGAATAACAAAATTATATTCATTTATTATGTATTAATACGTTGAGCCCGGCGTCGGTCTCTGGGGACCGGCACTGGAATTTTCGTTTGGCTGGCGTCGGTCCGTGGGACCGACAGTATTAAAATTAAAATATAAATGTATAGTCTCAAGAAAATATGGTCGAATGTTGTTTTAATGAAATTTATTGAAACATTCTAAACAAAAATACGGTTTAGCTTTACACATATTACAATACGTAACAACTTTTTTGGTCACATTTTTGGCTATCTTGCGTCCAAATAGTTTTGAATTTTCATCGTAACATTTGGAACATACCTTCGGACTTTATTTACGTTTCCTTCCTTTTCGTATAATTTATGAATAATTCTTTCGCTTTGAATTGAAATTTTCTCATCCAGCCGCCGTGTGAACGGAAAGGACAACAAATTCGGCGCCGCGCCGGGCTCAACGTGTTAACCACTATTATCTATGACCATCTTCCATTTTCCTGGCTGTTTATCAATTCCTTCCTTGTAAAATGTGGTTGGTTTGGACTGGAAAAATTTTCGGCAGCCTGACTGACTTGCTCTTCAGAATTAACACTTTGAATGCCATGTCACCCACATACGGGTGACATATTGTTAAACTACCAGGAAGATGGGAGAAGGTCATGCTATTTAATATACAGGGTGTCCCACAATTATGGTACGAGCCGAGAAGAGGTGGTAGTAGGGGCTACTCTGAACAACTTTTTCCTTTGCAAAAATATCGGATGAGGCTTCATTTTTAAATTATTGAGGAAAAACACCGACCAATCAGAACGCGAGAATCGCGCGCGCCGTGTGTTGGATCGTGACACGGCCAATCAAAACTCGGGCCTACACTTATGCCTCCTAGCGCGCGCGATCCTCGCGCTCTCATTGGTCGGTGTTTTTTCTTAATAATTTGAAAATGAAGCCTCATCCAACATTTTTACAAAGGAAAAAATTTTTCAGAATAGCCTCACCTACCACCCCTTCCCGGCTCGTACCATAATTGTGGGACACCCTGTATATTCCCCGCGGATATTTAACACTAAACCTACCAAAGTGGTCAAAATGACCATTCAACAAGTTTATAATTTTAAATTACAAAGCATTTTAAGGTGAATGTTTTAAAATTCATGTTGATTTTCATCAACATAAAGAATTAATGTGTCCACCAATTTGTATTTTACCGTTCATCTATCTATTTCTTTCACTTTATCTTTAATTTCAAAATAAACGTGCATTATACGCCGGTAGGTTTAGTGTTAAGGTAATCGGTAAAATATACGACGTTGTACCACAGGGAATTCCAATCGCGAGACTTACGCGCTATACGGCATACGAATGTCGAAATCTAGCTGGAAATAAACCTAGCGTACAGGGTATCGACAGTCTAGGATCTCACGTTTCGACTTTCAATATTTCGGTAAGGATACGAGTATCAGACTGGTAAAGAGGAGCAAATATCGGTCGAGCCTCCTGCACGGAATCATCGAATCGCTTTTTGTCGAAAGAACGTAAAAGAATACGGGCATCGAAATGTGCAACGGGATATTTCTCGGAGTTCTTGGTTAGATAAAAAATATTTCAATTTAGTACGTGTCTTGTGCGAGCCGTGGATATTGAGGGAGATGGATTCTTCGAGGGATGTACCACAGGATAAAATGGACCGAAATACGTACTATAAACGAAGGGTTCATGGATTCGATTCTCTACAAATCATTCATCGATGTTGATGGTACATCATTCGCTGGAAATGTGAAATGGTTTGGACATTGGCGTAATTGGGCAGGGACCAAGGTGGGTCTTTGAGAAATTGGTATAGAAATTTTCACGAGGTCGAGGGAACGCAGAGAGTGGAATAGTTAGAAATTTTCAGATTTGCAAATTTTCAGTTTTTGTATTAACGCAATTCCCTTTTGACAAATCAACGAATTTCCAATTTCTCAAATTAGCATGTCCGAAATTTTCAATTCTCTTGAATGTTCCACCATCTCAGGTCTTCGCATTTTCGAAAATTCCAACTTGTAAGATTATCATATTCTCGAAAATTCCCACGTCCCAAATATCTGCATCCCCAAAATTCTAACTCTTGAAAATTCCGACTTCTCAAGTTCCCACATTCTCAAAATTCCAACTCTTGAATGTTCCAATTTTTTAAGTTACCATATTTCTAAAATTCTAACTCTTGAACATGTCAACTTCCCAAGTTTCCACATTTCCGAAATTCCAACCCTTGAAATTTCCATCTTCTCAGTTCTTCGCATTTTCGAAAATTCCAACTTCTAAGGTTATCATATTCTCGAAAATTCCCACGTCCCAAATATCTGCATCCCCGAAATTCTAACTCTTGAAAATTCCGACTTCTCAAGTTCCCACATTCTCAAAATTCCAACTCTTGAGTGTTCCAATTTCTTAAGTTACCATATTTCTAAAATTCTAACTCTTGAACATGTCAACTTCCCAAGTTTCCACATTTCCGAAATTCCAACTCTTGAAAATTCGAACTTACAAAATTTCCTCATCCCCGAAATCCCACATCTTGAAAATTCTCACTTCCCTATTTTCTACGTCCCCGAAATTTCCAATTCCTAAAAGCTCCAAATCCCAGAACCTCAGAATCCACAAAATTGCAATTTCCGCAACTTTCAATTCTACCAAATTTAGAAAGAACAAAAAAATGTTAGACATCCCCATCTGCCAGAATCGTTTGGAAATTCTAAAACTATGATCTATAAAAACAGATAAGTAAGAATGGATCATGATAATATATTAAAACTTGTTGTGCATTGTCTATTGAAAAAATACTTGGCAGTTATATTTGTTGTAAACATTTGCGACGAACTTCCGATGAACCAATAAAATGTTCAACCCCTGTTTCCCCCTATGTTTCGTAGCTTTTATTTTAATAACAACAGCGACATCGGGCATCGAGTTTAAAACTTTGTTTTCTGTTCGCACTTGTATACTAGGGTGCGGGTAAACCGCTTGCAATTGCGGAGATTAATTTTCACCTGCGTTCACGAGGCTGGTAAAAAAACAGCGAACATTTCGAGATCATTTCCAGGATGCACCACCATCATTTTCAATTAAACGGCAACGAGGCGCTATCAATTTCTCTGACTCAAACTGCGACAGTTTACAGCTTGTAGTTAAATGCAAATCGTAAATTTATTATTGTTAAAAAGGAAACTGTTTCGTTGCAACATTTGTAATCGTTTATTGCAATGTCTGTAGATCGTATACAAATTTCAGGATCATTTTAGATTTCGAACTTCTGAATATTGAAATTTATACGTTCGTAAATTTTCGATTTCTGATCATTTAAATATAGTAAATCTGTTATTATTAAAAATACTTTCTTATATTTATTTTCCATAGTTTCAAGTAACAAATGCGACTATTTTAAGTTAGACAAGTGTACAAATTTGGAATAATGTAACTGTTAAATGTTTGCGCAAATTTAGGTGTCACCCACATACAGTAGCGGACAAAAGTTTAAGACTAAATGGAAAAAATAAATACTTGATTTACTGCTCATAAAAACTATAAATAGTGTTCTACTGTCGGTGTTAACTAATTAGACATTTATTTATATACTTATAAAAGAAAATTTCATTTTGATATTTTGCTCAGTAGCGAAGTTACAAAAAAAGGAACGAAGTTCGTATAATATTTCAAATCAAATATCGTGTTAAACTTTTGTCCGCTACTGTATGTATGTCGTTAGAATCTGAACAGATGAAGTTTTATGTAAAAATTTGTTTATTTGGACAATATACAAAAATTCAATAAAATACTATTCATATCTCATTCATAGGGTCCTTACTGAGAACTTTTACTTTATATAGCCACCCTGCGCTTCTATCGCTTGTTCGATTCTTCCCTAAAGCGCGAACACGCTGACTTCAATGGGTCGCGTTTTATAGCCGCGAACTCTGTCTCGATAGCAGCTCACAGGGAGTCGGCATTGGGGCGCCTACACTTTTTAGCATTTCCCTCAATTACGCCCCACACGTACTAGTCCAGCAGGTTCAGATCGCGACTGTTAGGAAGCCAGAAATCCTTCGACCAAAACATCGGAGAGCCAATTTTGAAGAAGATGGCTCGTGTGAGCAGGTGAGCCACCTTGTTGAAATAAGCACGGCCTTCCATAGGCCACAGTCTCCATCCATGGCTTCATTGTTATCTTCAAGACCTCCAAATAAACCTCCGTCGTGACAGTTTCGCCTTTCTGGAAAAAGTGCGGCGGCATGTCGGCCCTGACTCGAGACGACGCTCAAAGTGTAGACACTTGCTGGAAATTTAGTTTTGTCCACAACGAAATCCTTTTTCCCTGACATAAACTTTTCTCTTTGGAGATGGAGAACCCTTCACGAACCCTTCCGAGGCTGCATATTTCTTTGCAACCTCGTATACCATCTATTTTGGGTGTCCAAAGAATTTTATAATTTTGGCCGGTGCATAGGCTTTCTATAATCGCCACTCTTCAATTATATTCCATGATTGCCTCGACGAGCGCTGCCATTTTGTGATTAATGAAGTCTTATTGATATGTTTAACAAACTTCCAATCCAATTAGGACCTTCATTTGAATACTATTATTCAAACTCAATTCTGTCCGGATTCTACAGGCGCACCCTGTATTATGTCACCCATATATGGGCGACATAGCAGTCAAAGTGTTAACCCATTGACTGCCATGCAAATTTAGTGCGCCTTGCCCTGGGTGCCGCAGTTTTATTTTAAAGAAAACATAAACTTTTACAAAATATGATCTAATCCCCTTAGTTATAATTTTAATAGTTTCAATAATAATTTTAATAATAAAAATTGATAATCAATATGTTCTCTACACTATATACATTTTGCATTCATCCTTTCTAATAATTCCTACCTCAAATAGCCATTTGTAGCCAATCTGTACTTGCAGCACTCACTACGAGATATCTCGTAACTGGCAGTTTTGGTACAGGCGCTTACTACGAGATATCTCGTAGTTGGCAGTCAATGGGTTAATGTATGAATACATTTTTGGCTCACAATATATCAAATATAGACGGCCAGAATTTCATACCAAAAAGGTAAACGGTGGAATAGTAATCGGGACCTGGGAACGTACGACCGAAAATTCACAAATTGAATGAGATATTAAACTCTTGCGGCGTCGAAACGTCGAGAAACGGTAACAGTTTGACGGAACACCACGCTCGGAAATAAACGGGAATCGACCCAAATTACACCTGGTGGAAAAACATGTAACATGGAGCTGTGCAAATGTCACGGGCGAAATCGCTGATCCGATGAAATTCGTGTCTGGTTAAGCGTTAATGTAAAATTCACGGGGAATTCGTGAAACGTAAATTTCGTCGCCTTGTTTTCCGCGGGATTAATCGCCGTCGAGTTGACGCGCAACACCGGTGAAACCGCTTTTGCCGCTTCAGCTGCGAGCGGGTTCCGCAGATTTGCAAAATTCATATCTTCAACGATACCGGACTTTCGGACACGGAGCGTCGAAATAGAAATTAAACTTCATCACGGAGAACCACGTCGATTTTAATCCGGCATTGTATCAAACGTCAATTGACGGGTCACGATTGTTTCGATGTGTACGACAGAATCGGTCGATTGATACGCTACAAGGTAAAAGTACCAGTAGTTGAACATTTTTTGAAAAACATAAAAAAATAAGATTTTTGCAAGTTGTACACTTTCGATGAAAGTAAGCTTCAGATATCGCGGCATCTGTCGATGAAATTTTCCAACAATTGTATGCGAAGTATATTTATTAACAACGAACATCTGAATTCAATAAGGTAAATAATATGCTATTTTATTTTTTGAATATAATTAACAGAATAATGTAAACATATACTGAACAGAATAATACAAATATTTATTGGACAGTATAAGATTGACAGTTTGTTAGACGCCATAGACTAAAAACAGATGAAAAGTAAAGAGAACATACAGGGTGTCCCGCAATTATGGTACGAGCTGAAAAGGGGTGGTAGGTGGGGCTATTCTGAACAACTTTTTCCTTTGCAAATATGCCGGGTGAGGCTTCATTTTTAAATTATTAAAGAAAAACACCGACCAATCAGAACGCGAGAATCGCGCGCGACTTATGTTCGATCGCGACCACGGCCAATTAAAACTCGGACCTACACTTCTGCCTCCTCGCGCTCTGATTGGTCGGTGTTTTTCCTTAATAATTTAAAAATGAAGCTTCATCCAATATTTTTGCAAAGGAAAATGTTGTTGAGAATAGCATCACCTACCACTCCTTTGGGGCTCGTACCATAATTGTGGGACACCCTGTAGAATCAATAAATCAAAGATATAACATAAATGAGAAAATATCAAGGAAACTAACTATCACTGTCAAATACATTATTTGACCATAAACTTATTTAACATAAAGAATACAACGAATGCAATGAATGAACGAAGCTATTGCCATTTACAACAATATTTCTATTTCCTTAACGTTTCTGTGAATAATAGCTATATGGAATTATTTACTGTTTAAATGTTCACGGTGTTTTATAAATAATAAATACATCGTTTTTATTATTGTAACCTCAAAAAGCAATAATTTTTTTTTTGTCAAATTCTGAACATTGCTAGTCTTCGTGTTCAAGAATGGTCAACTACCTGAGCATTTGCCGAATTTTTAAATACATTTCTTAAATTTGTATAACGTAACTTTTTTTAAGAAGTGGTCTTGGTGCATAATTTAGAAGGTGAAGGATAGAGTTGCGTGACATTATAATAATGATCACAGTATTAGCTTTCTTGTTTTTATTAAAGCGCGTGAGTTAGTGCAAATGAACTGTTTGTATTTACAAGTCTTGTTGTATCTCCCTTATTACTAATTATTTCGCGCTCGATTTCGATCTTTTAAGATCTTGCCGGAATCTTTGGCCAACCCCCAATAAGGTAAGGTTAACCAATTACCGGAACCTAAGTCCACCCAATTCGTAGATCCTCCCTCTTGTGCCCGAAACACGCTTCCTTGAAGCGGGGTTACGATTCGACGGGGGTAGCGTTTACTGGTGAAGGTGGCAACGCAGCGGAATTTCCCAGGGCCCTCGGTCAGCTACGCGACCAGCCGATGATCGCTTGACCTCGCGATGAAGACCCTTAGGGAAACTCAGGGTTTATGACACTAAGCGTTTTACTGTCGAGACCATTAGCAAAATTCTACGTACGGACATGCATTCTCTAAAAATCCTAAAATGGTTTCCTCAAAAACAGCTCCGCTGTCGTCCATGTCATAAACCGTGCTGGTTGTTTGCATGTTCGATGCTCTTTACAAAGAAGGGTGTTAAAAAATGCCCATTTTTGGCATCGCCCGGAAATGAAAATCTCATACAGGATCTTTTAGAGAGTCTTCTAAAGAACAAAAAATGTCCTTATCACTTTTCCGAGAAACGATGGGAAAGTTGTAAAAAATACGTTCAAAGTATGAATGTAATTGTAACGAAATTTAGGCATATTTTACATTTTGTCGTATTTTTCTTCGGATATCCGCCTTCGAAATAAGTAGTAAGGAACTCAACAGGCAGATTAATTGAAGCTTGAAATCGAGCAAATGCAAAGTACCATAAAATTATGGCTACATGGGAACAGCATCCAACAACGCGTGCTCCGACTCTGCATCTACATGAGTGTTTGAGTATGGCTAACAGTGCGGTTTTACTCTTATATACTTTTAACGTATTTTTGACAACTTTCCCATCGTTTCTCGGGAAAGTGATAATGATATTTTTTGTTTCTTGGGAGGCACTCTAAAAGATCCTGCATGAGTTTTTACAGATTTATATGACTAGCCGCTACAAAGGTTTGAAGAACATCTCCGAGTATCGATTCTCGCCATTTATTGACAGAGTAAGCGTTTACCATTATTTACGTGGAAGATTTCTCTTAACTGGTCAACTACTGGTACGTTTACCTTACCGTGTCGGTGTTGCAGATTAATTGTTTAATTTTTGAGCCCGTGTTTTTCGAAACGTCGTTTTTCCCGGGCTGATTCACGTTTCGTGTTCACGATTTATTCGAAGTACATGAACAACGATTTGTGTTCGTCGGTCTTTGTTATTTATGTCGAAAATTCGAGGAAGCAGCCGGAGCCGGTAGATCGACCCCTGCATAAGCAATCGGATATCTCGGTACCGATTGATATTTTAATATTTAAAACTTGTTTGCATACATTTTCAGTTTAGAAAGGGGAGATTCGCAGTTTTTGAACAAATAGAGATACGCGGAGTTATTAAAATAATATCGACACCTGTTAGGAGAAAATATAAAAAGTCCCGTAGGAGCGTATTAGTGTGTTAGAGTTTGGTTGTTATGTTGCATCTACTGGGATAAAGTTAGTTTGTGCTATTTTAGGATTTACACTGGTTTTATAAATACTTACATCAATTACAATTTAAATTCTATATTTTTCTTATTGAAACTGTCAATCTTTGAATTTCGAAATTTTATGTTTCACACTTCCAAATTCTTAAATACATAACTTCCAAATTTATAGATCTCAATTCTTAGTTTCCGAGTTTCTAGATTTTGAAACACCAGATCTCGAAATTCTAGATTTCGAATCCCTAGATCTCGAGTTTGTAGGTCTGAAATCCCTATGTGCTAAATTTCCATATGTCGATTTTCTATATGCCGAACTCCTACACAACGAATTCTCATATGACGAATCCCTATGTGACGAATCTCTATATGTCAAATGTCTATATGCCGAATCCTTATATGCCGAATCCCTATATGGCGACTTTCTATGTGCTGAATTCCTATATGGCGACTTTCTTTGTGTCGAATCCCTATATGTCAAATGACTATACATATGCCGAATCTCCATATGTTGAGTCTCTACATCCCGAATCCATACATCCAGGATCCCTACATCTCGAATTCCCACATTCGCTTTAGATCCAAAAACCCTAGCCTCAAGTTCTCTAGATATAAAATCCGTAGATTCCAAACCGTACATCCCTATATTACCACATTCACAAATTTCCTAATCCCCAAATGTCCAAATCCCTAAATTCCTAAATTCTTCAATCCTCAAATACCAAGTTCGCAATTTCCAAATTGTCAAATCACGCAGTCACTTAATTCCTCCATAACTGCGCAACGGCTTAAGCGTGGAATACCCGTAAAACGTATATTGATTAATTATCAATTCTAATCAATAAGCAACTCCGAATCACCGTGAATCTACTCGTTGCCCAAAGGTCACAGCGATAACGTGAAAATTTTTGTATCGATGCATCCCGCGGGAATCATTCACAGTTCCCACAAATTATCCGCTGCAGTTACTCGGTATAACATACTTGTTTACTTCATCGCAGTTCATGATTAAATGTATCTCATCGGGGTCAGAGATGCAGGTTCGAATGAAGCGAGCGGGACGCGTATCGAGGCTCGATTTCATGGAAATACGGGCTCGGCCAATATTGCAATAGGATATGGTAGTTTTGGTGGAGTATGTTTGCCGCTTAAACTTACCCATTAGCGGTCAGTAGTCGTCAGGGTGTTCTTGGGTGAACCGTAACGGCAGCATCTTCGACTACTGCAGTTTGGAGGAAACTGCCGTTCAACCTAACGCGCTTCCGGCGATGCCGCAATCGCGTCGTCAGGCATTCGATGAAATCGTCTCGGATTCAAAACTTGTTTCGTCCATTCAGTTCCGTGTTTATTGCTCAAACTTTGCTCTACGTGCTCGTTAGAACTTTCCGAATCTTTGGTAGGTACGGATTTCTAATTGTGTTGCCGACGCTTTGTAAACATCGCAAATTGCTTCTTCATGGAAGAATTCATCTGATACCCTGGATGCCATATAAGTACATGTATCTTATTCAAAACGTTCTTCTGCGTGTCATATGTACACTTATTCAGGATGCACATATCTTATTAAGAAGGTCTTTCTGAATGTCACATGCATATATCTTATTGAAGAGGTTTTTCTGAATGTTACATGCACATATCTTATTGAGAACGTTCTACTGCATGTCACATGCACATATCTTATTAGGAAGGTCTTTCGGAATGTCACATGCATATATCTTATTGAAGAGGACTTTCTGGGTGTCATATGCATATATCTTATTGAGAAGGTCTGTCTAAATACAACCATATATGTATATCATGATAAAAATGATTTTTGCATAATACCTAACATATATTATTTAGTATAATAGGTGTCATCCGATATTACCTAAGGTTTTTGAAGATGATTCCTTAAACATGTATCTTGATAAGAGATTTTTGTAGATGATGTTTTATAAATATATCTTAATGAGAAATATGTTGTAGATGGTATCTTACATATCTTACTGAATATGGTTTTTGGGTAGAACCTTATACACCTTGTTATGAAGTTATTTTGAATAGAATCTTTTGGTACTTTTTAGAAACGGGATCGTCGTTGAAATCGATGTCCATCTGGACATTGTCTCCTCTTTTCTGAAATTCCTATTATAACGTATATCGTAAATATTTGTTCGTTTCACTGACGAATGAAAAGAATATGTCACCGCATAAGAAAAGCGTAACGAAGTGTGCAGATGAAAATGGTTTCTACAGTCCAATAAGCTAGCTATTCTGTTTCTATTCAACCGTTATTATACAGCTCTATTTCCCGTTCTTCTGCCTCGGTTAACGTAATTTCTTTACATTAAAATCCACGTTACTCGTACGACCATTATGGGTGAGAGTATGCCCTTTGTAACGTTTGGTACCGTTCCTTCGTCGAGTGTAACTAAGGTGAACTCGACTTTACCGGAAACAGTTGGATCTATTCCGGTTCGCAAACAGATTCAATTAAGATATCCACCCTGTTCGGCAGTGTTCAAACGGGGAACGTTGTTGCCGAGGTCAAGAAATCGCAGTTTTAAACCGCGACACGACCATTCAGACGAAAGCGAGGTTTTCGAGAAAAAGAAACCCCTGGAGATTAACATCGTTTCTATGACCACAATCGCGATCGACAAATTTTTTCCGTCTCTAATGTAATGAAATTTTGAAGCTGGTTGCCGCAAACTTGCATCGTTAATGCAAGAATAAAAATGATAAAATTCGTTTTGAAATCTCGATGTTGCTATTACGTGTTGTTTAAGATACAAAGATTTTTGTAATCGATATATTTGCTTCATTGGTAGAAAAATGCAGAAAATACGCCAAAATGCGTGTTAGACTGTGTTTTTGAAAGCACGTAATTTTATCTCATTCAGAAAGAAAAATTGCAGAACGTGAATTCAGGTCGTGAGAGATCAGAAACAGAACTTAAAATGACGCGAATTCACGTCAGCGACAATAAAGAATAAAATGAAGGAGTTTGCTCTTCCCGCTTGTAGAAGGAAGCGCCACCTTTTGTTCTTAATTGTCTCTACCGTTAGCGATCGATAGATCACTTCCTTTTGAACTGTCTTTCGAGTAACGCGTATTTCTGTATTATCAAAGTAATTGTTATATTGTGTAAATATATATGTATGTGTGCTTATCGATTACAAAGAACTTCTTCAATATTATTTTCCGTACCAACCAACATAAAATTTAAAACTACCTGAATTCATGTCAGCGATGACGAATGTGTTAAGATTTCAATCTTTATAAATTTTATCGGGATACATAATATATAATGACAAAGAAGTAGAATTACACTTACAATATAAATAAGAAATAGCATATTATATAAAAATATTAATTTTTGATCATTTCCATGTCACTCTGTAACTTTATTTCGGTAAGATTGACGTTAACGAACTGTCAATTATTATCGAACAAAGACGTCCTTTCCCGTTTTGCTTTAATCTTTTTTAGTTTCGATTTACAGCAAAGTCTGTACAGGTATCGGTACTAGGTCAGCAATTTATATAAGTTTTTTAAATGAGTCCTACCTCATCGGCCGGTTAGATGTTAATTCAGAACGCTCAAAAGTTTCATTCGTGTATTCCATAAATAATTTAAGCGAATTTGCAGCTTCCGTCACACGTGGCAGTCAACGTGGTAATAATGCAATGTAAAAAGCTGGAATTTATGAATTAAGAAACTGAATTAAAACTGTTATTCGATTAAAAGTCAAGGATTTTAATGCGATTCTACAGGTAGCAATTTTCACTGTAGCGGTTATCCTGTTAACAAATTCATTGCTGTAGCAGAAACGATCATATCATGTATGTACGTCACATGATGATATGGGTAATCAACGCATTTGAAACCGATAACTCATCAGATAAATCATGTCGTATCTCTTCCTCATTAGCGGACGATTTGACGTATGTGTTATCGATACAGATCAGTATCTGTTATCAGTCAATCCTGAGAGAATGGTCAAGATGATGGTTTCGTTAGACAAATTAGAGAACAATCCCCATAAATTCGTTTGCATTGCGGACCTTTGCTCAATTATTATTGTTGCTTCGTTAACTAAATTTGTATACCGTATACAGTTTTTAGATTGTTACAGTTGTCAATACGAGGAAACGTAAAGGCAAAAATATGATTCATATTTGTCTACACGAATAATTTTAGTTAGATTATTAAAGTTAACTTACTTCACTTAACATTTTTGTAAACCATGGGAATTGTTTTTATCATAAACTAGTAACTTCAATTAATGTTTAACTATCTTTTATAACTGTGATATCTTGTTTTACTATTTTCCTTCGGGGTTATTACCTTTTCAAATGTGACGAAGTTTACAAAGTTTGCAAAATTTGCGTTAAATTTTATCGTATTTGAAATCTAACTTACTTAAATTTATTAACTTTTAGCAAACGAGGCCTTTTTCGTTCGAGCGAATTCAAGACGATTTTTCTCATACTCGATGAATTTCTCAATGTTAATTTCAAATTATGTTTCACTTTATTAACAATTATTATATTTTGATATTTTATGCATCTTTATGCCAGGAACGAGAGAATTTGCTAAATAATCTCTGCATTTTTTCTTTGACGGAATTTTATAGAAGCATCGCCAAGACTTGTTGAGGCAAATATCGCAGAAACACGTTTAATATTTTTCGCCGAGATGTTTTCGTCGACAGCATACCTTGCAGTCCTCCCTAACTCCCGTTAGAATGACACGTAGCTTTCCGTTCGATCGAATTTCATCGAAACTAGAGGTCGAAGTAAAATTTCGATCGCGAGTCTGGCGAAAGTCTCCTCACACTTTGTCAGCTGAACTTTTTACATACCATTGAAACCAAACTTTTAAAAAACCTTCGAAAGTAATATTCCTGTTACCGTTATTGTGAAGTTCGGACTACGAAGATTGTCATTCCGTTCGATTTATTTCACTTACATGAATAACGAATAATTGTCATATCCCTTATTCAGTGAAACTGAATAACTGAACATTATTCTTAAATTCCTTATTCGTTATGTGATTTAACTTTGACGTAACATAGCATGATACCAACTCGCTTGTTCACGTTCGCCGTACGTTCGGAGCTTCGCTCTCGCGTCTGAGCGCGTGCTATTCTCGCGTTCTGATTAGTAGGTGTTTTCCTTTAATAATTCGAAAACGAGGGTCTAGTCCCAATTTCTGCAAAGGAAAAAGTTGCGTAGAATCACCTCCTCTACAATCTACAACTGATTTTCTAACCGACAATTTACCGCGCGTGTCCCTATGTCCGTTTTCCCGATGTAAGTATATTAGGGGATTGTATGACTCGGTTAAATGTCGAGTAATTATGGAACACAGTTTTGTAAAACCAAAATATTTAATGAATAAAAACTGAATGTAGGATACTAGTTCAAAAATTAGGAGATTATAACGTTCCTCCTCGGTGAATTAAGTTGTAACTGACTCAATGGTTCTGAGGACGTGGATGTGTGTGAATGAATAGTAAATAAATTAACAATCACTCAACAAAATATATTCCATAAATAAGCAAAGATTAAATAACAAGTAACAAGTGGTAACAAGAGCGTCACAGATTGTGCGGGTGTAAGCGTGTCGGTACGAAAATCTCGAATGTCTCGAGCGGCGCGAATACCACTGTTTTTATGCCCTTTTTGATAACAAATAGACATAGGAAAAGAAAAGGAGAAGTATAGAGTGGAAAGTTGAAAGGGTGAAAGAGAAAGTCAACGGAAAACTTAGGTCAGCACAAGTCTGGCTGCCAAATGTGCAATCTGCCAATGACCAGGCTTGTACGAGACCCTGGGAAAATAGAAAATTGTAGAATAGACAGGAAGTGCTTAGAAATACTCATTGTCAGGCAAAAAAGAAAGTTAGAAAAGTTAGATAAAATCAGAAATAACGTGGTGGCGGATACCGCCACAGTTCCATAAACTTATTTCGCCGTTGCGAGTCGGTTCGGATTTCTCTGACTAATGGCGTACAAAATTAGAAATTCCGAACCTGGATTTTTATGAGAGGACTTCGAGGTCCTGTGTAATTATGGCAAACATAAAACTGATGCTTCGAAGTGATGCAACTGAATATACTCCGTGGATCTGCCACAGGACAACAAATGTTCTTCGCGCTCGTTCATTTCGACGACTTTCGTCCGGGGCAGAATCGAGCCACCGTCCGCCAGAGGCGGCAACAAAGAACGATAACCGAACAATACTCGCGGCAAATGTCGGCAATAATGGATCGACTTCGCCGGCACGGTAACGCTTCGAGACTATAGATTCAATTAAGATAGGTAGCCGGGTATCGTCCACTCAGCCGAGAAAAATTTCTGTTCACAGAGAGGGAGATCTGGTATGAGGCGGCGACACGCGCGATCGAAGCCCGTATTCGCGCGTCGGCGGCAAGTTCGAGCGTCAGCGGGACGACGCCGCCGACTGGTGTGGCGCGGGGCGTCGTTCTGTTCGTCGGTGACGGGATGGGGATGAGCACTCTCACGGCTGCGAGGATCCTCTCGGGTCAACGTCATGGAAACACGGGCGAGGAAGCGCAACTCGCCTGGGACAGCTTCCCAGCCGTTGCTCTGGCAAGGGTGAGTCTTTCTCTCTTCTCTCCGCTGTTCTACCCCTGTTCGAGATACATAAAGCAATAGGACATTGTTCTTTAGTGCGGTATACAGGGTGTCCCGTAACTAGTGAAAGACCCGAAAAGAGGTTGTAGGGGAGGTGATTTAAGTAACTTTTTTCTTTGCAAAAATTCAGTCTAGGCTCCCGTTTTCGAGTTATTACGAAAAAACACCGACCGCGCGAATAGCGTCCCCTCAGCCGCTAGAGCGAAGCTTCGAACGTACGGTGGACGTGAACAAGCGGGTTGGTATCGTGCTATGTTATGTCAAAGTTAAATCACATAACGTATAAGGAAATTAAGAATAATGTTCAGTTAATCATTTTTACTGAACAAGGGATAAGACAATTTTATGTGTGATTTAATTTTGACGTAACATAGCACGATACTAACTCGTTTGTTCGCGTCCGTGATCGGCTGTATGTTCAGGGCTTCGCTCTGACGATAACTCGAAAACCTAGCCTAGACTCAATTTTTGCAAAGGAAAAAGTTACTTAGAATCACCCTCCATACGACCCCTTCTCGGGTCTTACACTAATTACGAGACACCCTGCATAGGTCTGTCTATAGCCAGGCCAAGGGATATCAATATTAGCCGGTTTGAGTGAGCACCGTGCAATTAAATGTCCCGTGGGTCATTCCACCTCGAATCGATCACTTTTTGACCTCACCATCTGCGATTTTGTTTTAATGAAAATATGTTAATGTCTATGCGAAATTAGAGGGGGTCTAAGTCATCATTTTGCTGATTTCGAATTTGTTAAGAAATTACAAGCTTTCGAAGTTTGCAGTTTTTGCTCATTTTTGCAAAAATGAACTTTGCTTACGAATTTTTTCCTCAGAAACTACTCGTCCGATTGAGCCAAATTTTTTTTTTGTTCATAAAGGATTGGGCTATTGTAAAATATTTGGTATGACTTCATTCATTCAAAACACGTTCTTTTTTAACAGAAAAGAATTTCGGTTGTTATTTCGCAAAATGGTCTTCTTGTTCAGGAGATGAAGGAATAATTTTCAAAAATAAGTATCATACTGAATTTTGAAAGTTATATCTTCATTTTCTTAACATGAATGTCGATAAAAGGGCAAGAAAAAGGGAAAAATTTTTTTTCTGGATAAAAGTTTCCTATTTTTGTCAGATCTGCATCACCATTTGTTTTCGAGTAAAATTAATTAACAATTTATTTGATGTAACATATTGTACGTATAATACGTATAATATATATTTCATTACTAATGTATCTTTTACATTATTTAATTTTACATTATACACCTAATACATATAATATATACTTAATACCTAGAAAAACCTTGTTCTATGATCTCTATAATCAATTTTTCCGCTATCACGTAAATAACTTACTCGTAAGTCAAGAGCTGACCCAATTCTTGGTACTAAAAGATTCTTCTTTCCGCGAACAAAAGACACCACTTGGAATGCACCGAAACGTATGATCCGTTTTCATCGGTATAAAAAAAAAAAGGATCCTTTGAAATTATTAAAGATCCAATTAAACTGTTTGAGCCGTCATTCGAATTCTCTTTTTCGTGATCTAACGTGGCGCCCCACGTGCATACGAGACTCGAGGGTGAGACATCAGAAACGTAATTTTTCACGGTCTTGCCCCAGAAAGATTCGCGCGTATCCTCGTTATCGCTGTTAATTATAGAACCTTTTATTTTTTGTCCGTCGTCGGACGATTCCTCTTTCACCGTCACGAATCACGAACGTTCCGTTCCGGTGTATGGCATAAAGAAGTAATTAGAGCCGTGAGGGGTTCCGTGAAGTTTCCAAAAAAAGAAAAAAAAAAACGATGCATAAACCGTTTAATTTGTTGCTACTGTCCCGTTGCAACTGAAACGAGATATCAAGTGCCCATTTAATCGCCTTCTTGTTTGCATTGTACCGTTTCCGTTTTTCTTTTAAATGTTCGTGGCACTGGCGTTTCTTATTCGTGTTCTTCTGTTAGGAACAGGAAACGGGGACGCTGGTTTTAACGGTAGACACTCTAACGACGTACTGCTTGAAATCGTCGCAAGTTTCGGAATAAACGTAATCGATACCTAATTATGCAATCGAAAATACGGCGCTAATTGCGATACCTAATTATGCGAAGTAACTCCCGGGGCGATGCCGTCGCAAAAACATTTTAATGTAAATTTCTTTCGAGTTCGATCGAGCGTGAATAATGGATATATGTGTTGTAACAGGAACTTTATTATTATTTATTATTAATATAATATTTTGTGAACAGCGAATTACAAGACTTAAGAAACACGAATTTTTGAAATAATGGCACAAAACACACTTTAATGGTAATAAAAAAACTTCAACGCGTGGTTCGCCTTTATAGTCACTGATCGGAAGAAACGGAAAAACAAAAAGTAACATAATGAACATAGCGCAGAAAAAAAAAACAAAAGAGCAACAGAGGGAAGCGCACCTATGTTTATTCCAATCAGTTACGCGGTTTATTTAATTTTAATATTCCTAACAATATGCACATGGGAGAAACTTTTATGGAGGTTAATCGTAGATAATTGTATGAAGCGTGTGATATACAGGGTATTTCACCTAACTTGACCACCTTAAATGTATTGCTTATTTTGTATGACAGAAAAAATGTGGAGGGGGGGGGGGGATTCTGTTCGAAGGCGCCAATACGGTGGAAGGTCGAATTTTGTTCTCAAGGTTATTTTTGCTTCGAAATTTCAAGGTCATCGTGTTTTTTTATAAATGGCACTGCATATTTTTACTACAAAAATCTTATAGCATATAAAAAGATGAATCCAACGAGGTTTAATATGTTGATCTTCGCGTGACCTTCAGCGACGACATTGACCATACATGTATGAGACCCTGGGAAAATTGAAGAATAGGCTGAAAGTGCTTAAAAATACTTAGGCAAGAGAGAAAGTTCGAAAAGTTTAGAAGAGAAGATAAATTAAAGAAGAACGTAGTGGCGGACACCATCATACTTTCATTTACCGTCTCCGAATGCGTACTGAAGTTATTGACAAACATACA
This sequence comes from Coelioxys conoideus, assembly GCA_947623535.1. NCBI lineage: Eukaryota > Metazoa > Arthropoda > Insecta > Hymenoptera > Megachilidae > Coelioxys > Coelioxys conoideus. The sequence goes on along the minus strand of OX392453.1, from coordinate 17,482,777 downwards.
AATGTCCTCGCCGAAGGTCACGCAAAGATCAACATATTACACCTCGTTGGATTCGTTTTTTTTTACCCTGTATAAGAAAAGTCTGCTGACGGTACATTTTTAATTGTAACGCGAGAACGCTATTTTACATTCTCTTATATGTACTTTTAACGTTTGATACGAAAGAAAAAGATTTTCCGGAGGTCATTTTTCATTGTAACGTGAAACGTGAAATCTTTTGTTCTCTTTCTTTCTGAAATTTTTATCTGCTCGTTACGTTTTCTTAAAAATCTAACGACTGAAGAACTTCTTTTTAATCTAAGAAAAGTTCTGCTACTCCGAAATTACTTAAACAATTATAAGAATAATTTATTGAACATTCATAGAGGTAACGCTACTAAATGTTGGTTAAATCCAAGGATTAATAAGAATAACATTTATTTTCTGCTTATTTTATATCATTGGTGCTAATACCGAATAAAATATTTTGTATTTAATAACTAAAATTTGCAATGCAGTTTTATTACATTTATTTACTGTACACGTATAAATCAAATACACAAGTACAATAAATAATTGTGACAAGAACAGAAACAATCCCATAAACATAAAATCAAGGTACAGGATTTAATGAATAATCATAAAGGATTTTATAGTTACACGTAATAGCACTAATAATAATTGAATCGAAATGAGAGCATTCGTGGAACGGAAAATAACTAAAGAAAATTGTAACTATTGATAAAGTTAAGTATTTTTCGTTTCCAGGCACGATCCAAAATGCAAATGTAGATTCTTAACACCGATATCGTGATGGTAATCAAATTGAATCGGAAATGCTATCTGTTATTCCGTCAGTTCGTCAGAACTACACAGATTATGTGATTTCGCAACTTACGACGACGTCGCACGGTATCGCGATCAATTATGATGAATTTACCCACGGTCGTCGTGAAACGGTTAGGTCAATTACAAGAAGCACAGAGCTGAGGAAATATTTGAATACTTGATCGGGATCAAAGGGGAGGTTTGCTAGACGGATCGTTCGAGAGTTGGTCAATTTCAAATTGTTCCCGGACTTGCGACGAACAAGTAACAAAGTATCGGTGTACAGGTAATCCAGCCGTGTTTTAGTTCGTAATTACTCAAACACGATTTCGAACGAACGACCTTAGCACGAGAATCGCCGAAAGTCCGAAGCCTATAATATCCGAAGTATTGGATGTGGACGCGTAACAGGTTATATTCGTTGGGTCATCGATTTTGATTAAATTTTTTGTGTCGAATCTAGAGCAAAAATAAAAGTATGCACTTTCGATATCTTTTGTCAAGACTCACTTTCAAAATCTGTTGATAATTCTCACTTTCGACACGTCTTTTTTTTAATTTTTCGAAATATTCAATTTTTAATTCTTCGACTTCGTGAAATAAATTACTGAACGAAGAGAAAAGGGTGACACCTTCTTGAATTGTGCCTATCTTGTGTAAAAATCGTCCCTTATTTTCCTTTCTATATATTCTTTACTTTAGAAAAATTTGAGAATTAAATATTAAATATCTTATTACTGAACGAAGCAAAAAGGGTGATACCCTCTTGAATTGAGCCTATGTTGTGTAAAAATCGTCCCTTATTTCTGTTTGTATATATTATTTATTTTAGAAAAATTTAAGAATTGAATATTAAATATCTTATTACTGAACGAAGCAAAAAGGGTGATACATTCGTGCACTGAACTTATCTTGTGTAAAAATCGTCCCTTATTTTTGTTTGTATATATTCTTTATTATAGAAAAATTTAAGAATTGAATATTAAATATCTTATTACTGAACGAAGCAAACAGGGTGATACATTCGTGCACTGAACCTATCTTGTGTAAAAATCGTCCCTTATTTTTCATTCTATATATTCTTTACTTTGGAAAGTTAAAAAATTGAAAACTGAATATTGTTACAAATAATTATCGATAAAAGTGGTCCAATACGGGTCTATTCATTTTTGCTTTAGATTTTGCAAGAGGGGTTTATTCAAAATTGTCGAATGAACGAATGTGACGTTAACTTGCTAAAGAGATATTTGGAAGATTATTCTGTACCTATTTTGCGTGGTTTGCACTGAAATTATTGCAATTTTACGAATTTTTCGTTGATTGGATGTGTCGACCTCGTCGCGTGATTCTATCTCGTCAAATATATGCTTCATGTCGGAAATAATTGAATTGCTGTCGTTGCAAGTTTTCTATCAGTCCGTCATGCAGTTCTTGCTCTACCACGATGTTGCAGGTATAATCCGAGTTTATTTAACGATACGGTTGCAGCTTTTTTAATCACGGCGTCCGTTTGATATTACGAAGCATGACGTGGATATTTCTCTGTTGCGTAATATTGTACTTCATAAATAGAATATAGGAGTATATCTTGATTCTTATCTGTAACACAAAGATGAGGTGGCAGAAATGCATGGAGATTGCAAATTTTCAAATTTGAACATGCAGAAAGTTGAATATTTAGAAATCGGGGTGTCAGATATTTTGTAATATTATAGTTGGAAACTCAGGAATTCGGTAATTTGGCATTTTGTGACGTCAGAAAATTTGGTATTATCATAATTGGGGATATAGAGATTCGATGAATCGGAATTTGCAGATTTAGAAATTTGACGACTTCGAATTTGAAAGTGTAGAAACTAAAATATTTACAGATATCTACTTGTTCAGAAATACAATTCAGAAATTTAGGAATTTAGTGATTGTTGTGTCGTGCTCTTCGTTTTTAGTTTTTTGAAGGCGGCACGATAGGTAGTACCCTTTATATAGTGTTGGTTTGAACTTGGAGTTTATTGTCTAAGTTCTGATAATATAAATACTCGGTAAACTAACTTATTTGGTTCAATCTTACTCGGAAGATTATTTTACTAGGTTTGAAAGTTAGATATGTTCGCTTTGAATATTAGGTTTGATCTATTTGTAGGTTGATTGAGTTCTGTTCAAGAGGTGTACAAATATCTTGTAGGTAAACTCGTATAGGTTAGTATGATGGGGGTGTACTCTAGGATTCGCGGAAATATCGTAGAAGGCGTAAACATAGGAAATCATCTGATTGGTTTGAAGTACTGGTGTGGGGTCTTGAGTGACCGCCTACCTCTGACGTCAGTAGTTCTTGGAAAAACCAAGAACTAGTGACGTAGAGGTTTTTATAACTTGAACCCTTGACCGTTGTCAGGTAGACTAAAAATTTAGTTGTTAGGGTTGTCACGTTTACGAGGTGTCCGTACAATAAATTGCCGCTGGTAAGAGTTTACCTACAGATCATTAAATGTTCATCGGATTTTTCTCTATTGTACACGATAATAATAGGTTTGAAATGTCCCCAATATAAGGACGCAACAGTGATAATATGGAAATATGAAAATTTTGATATTTAATAATATGGTAATTTAAGAATTTGGAAATTTCAAGATTTTGATATTTAATAATATGGTGATTTAGGAATGTGAAAGTAGGAAAATTTCGATATTTAACAATATGGTAATTTAGGAATTTCGAAATATACAGGGTGTCCCAAAACGAACGAAACATCCGGAAATGGGAGGTAGCTGGGGTTATTTTGAACTACTTTTTCCTTTGCAAAAATGTACGGGGCTTCATTTTTAAATTATTAAGGAAACACACCGACCAATCAGAGCGTGACAATCGCGCGCGCTCAGGGGTGTCGCACCATCGCGATGCTCATACATACGTTCGTTTTCGGCGACGGTCACTGTTACTCGTGCCTGCACGACGCCCCTGAGCGCGCGCGATTCTCGCGCTCTGATTGGTTGGTGTTTTTCCTTAATAATTTAAAAATGAAGCCTCATTCGACATTTTTGCAAAGGAAAAAGTTGTTCAGAATTACCCCAGCTACCTCCCATTTACAGATGTTTCGTTCATTTTGGGACACCCTGTATAAATCTCGATATTTAACAATACGGTAATTTAGGAATTTGGAAATATGACAATTTTTAAACTTAATAATACGGTAATGTAGGAATTTCGAAATATGAAAATTTTGATATTTAACGATATTGTAATTTTGGAATTTGAAAATATGAAAATTCTGATATTAGACAATATGGTAATTTAAGAATTTGGAAATTTGGAAATCGGAAGATTATCGAAATCTGCAAAGTTAAAAATGCAGCAGTTTGGAAGATGGCAGCTCTCAAAACTGTAAATTCAAAGATCCACGACGCAACTAACAATGTAAAAACATCATATTTCTAAATTAAAAAGTTAAATTTCCTAATCCATATGCCACAATAAAAACTTGTAAATTTTAAGATTGTTTAATGTTAATCAGATGGCACTTCAAGACACGATATTCACAGCGGGTGTCCATTTTGTCCATTATCAAGGACGATGCCTACAATATCTAATTCTGTACCGAATGTACGAGCTCTTAGCTTTTCAATTTTCTCCATTAAATCCGATATAACTAAACATATTATCGTTAAAGGTTACGGCACCGCGTTTTAACGCGCATTACACGAGTACGTCACAAGTACTTAATGGATAAGGAAATTGCGTTACGCTTATGATAATCGAGCACAACGATACTAATGAATTCATCGAAACACAGGGGAACTTGATTATCCGACGGTTGAAAGTCGTTGTGTACGAAAAGTTTCCGATGTTTCCTCGCGGAACAAGAGATGTTTGGTTATGTATCGGCGGGATAATAAACATGTTTTGAACTGCGGCTGAAACTGTTAGTGAAAACCATACGGGACTATTGCTAAAAGTTTAACTAACAAGTTCGACGTGTACCAGTGAGAGAAGCGAACAGAGTTTCTCGTACGATTGAATAACGACCCATTTCGCCCGAAACCAGAATCTATGAAACACAAAAGCCTCAACAATTACGATTTCCGACAGTACTCGTCACCGTACGATGTGTCTAACTTTCACGCTAAACTCGCTTCATTTATTATTAATTTATCGTTAAAAGTTCTCCATCGAAATCGAATCATTCGCGCGTAACGAGGCAACTAAACAAAGATGTACGGATACTTATTATATAATTAATATAAATACTATATAATTTATATTATGTAAGAAACGAAAATGAACGTAGATAATGAAGTTCATTTATGTTTCATTTGTGAATCACCGAAGTATAAATCCGTCTGAAAAATATGTACAACAACAAACTACAGATTATATATTTCATGTACGGTCAAAAAAAGTGCGACATTTAAAAAAAAAAGTGTGTAGTAAACAAGGGAGAAGAGGTCTGCTTATTCATTTTAATTTAAAAGTTTCAGAACGGGTTTAGAGCCTACGAAGTTTGGGGTTTCAAGTGATTTAACGATCTACGAAATCGGAGGTTTAGGAATTTTTAAAGTTTGTGTTCTAGATGGGAACATTTATGGATATATGTAAATCTAGGGAGTTTTGGATTTAGACATATGGATATTTGGAGATTTTGAGATCTATGAGTTTAGGGACTTAGGTATTTGGAACTTTAGAGATTTGAGGACGTGCGAATATCAGAACCTAGGGACTTGTAAATCTAGGAACTTTGGGGTTCGGAGATTTGAAAATTTACGAATTTCGGGATATAGGAATTCGAGAACATAGGGATTTGGCGAGAGTTTGAAAATATAAGGATTTGGAAACATAGACATTGAAGGATTGTATATGGATTTGAGAATGTACGAGATTGAGGATACAGGAACTTGAGGGTATAAGAATCTTGGATTATAGGGATTTGATGATATAACAATTTGAGAACATCGAGATTTGGGGATATAAGAATTTGAGAATATAGAGACTCGAGGATACAAGAATTTGAGAACATGGAGACTTGAGGACATAAAAATTTGAGAATATAGAAACTCGAGGATATAAGAATTTGAGAATATAGAAACTCGAGGATATAGAGACTCGAAGATACAAGAATTTGAGAATATAAGAATTTGAAGATTTAAAAATTTAGTGGTCCCGAAACTTGGTTATCTGAAAATTTCGATTGAAAATTTTAGGACCTTGTATATTTAGAAGTTCAACAATTTTTGGCTTTGTTGTGTAGCGGCTGGTCATAAATCTGTAAATTTGTAAAGAGCATCGAACGTGCAAACGACCAGCACGGTTTATGACACGGACGACAACGGAGCTGTTTTTGAAGAAACCGTTTTAGGATTTTTAGAGAATGCATGTCCGTACTTAGAATTTTGCTAATGGTCTCGACAGTAAAACGCTTAGTGTCATAAACCCTGAGTTTCCCTAAGGGTCTTCATCGCGAGGTCAAGCGACCATCGGCCGGTCACGTAGCTGACCGCGGGCCCTGGGAAATTCCACTGCGTTGCCACCTTCACCAGCAAACGCTACCCCCGTCGAATCGTACCCCCGCTTCAAGGAAGCGTGCTTCGGGCACAAGAGGGAGGTTCTACGATTTGGCGGGATTTTGGTTGCGATAATTGGTTAACCCCACCTTGTCGGGGGTTGGCCAAAGTCTCTGACAAGATCTTAAAAGATTAGAATGGAGCGCAAAAATGGTTAGTAAGAAGTAGCACACGTCACGACTTGTAAGATCAAGGGTTCACACTGACATACGCGCTAAATACAGAAAACAAGAAAAACTAACGCTGTGATCATCCTTTTAATATCACGCAACCCTATTATTTAGTTGCATCAGAAATTCTGCATTGCGTCTAATTCATAGAAACTTATTTCATAAGCGAGTCAACGTAATGTTGGCTGCTGTGTGTGTAATATTTCCTAGTTTCGAAAATGCATCAGTTGATTAACGCCTGTTGGAAACTAGGCGGTTGGTCTCTCGTCTGCACATTATTGCGCGAAACTTTTTGATATCACAAATACCGTAGCGGTGTAAAGTTTCATTTATGCGACTACTGTTTAATTCTTTCGTCGAATTAAATATCGTGCCGCAAATTTCGCCGAAAAACAGCACAATTCATCCAACTTCGTTGACTACTTCGAACTTCGCTTAGAATTTAATAACCAAATTTTTATTAACGTATAATTCTTTAACGATTATTGCAACCGGGATAAATCTTTCTGAATTTCGTTAAAATTCCTTAAAAAAATTCTTGAGTAGAAAATTGTTGAATAGAAAATTGTTAAAATTCTTTGTATATGCTTCGGCCTGAGATTGAAATAATGTCTCGATATCACGCGCGTCAGCGAACCCCGAAACAAATTAATGCTTGAGGCTCAATTTAATAATGTTCGTGATATATGACATAAATACTGTGTCTTTAATAAATACTGTGTACTTAATATTAGGCGATATGTGATACAGGTCACTATGTGTTATGTGCGGTTCTGAATGTTGCTAGGATTCTGCTTGTTTCTATTCGAACGTCGAAACAGGGAACCTCGGTATTGGAAGAAACTATCTGCTATTGGTGGAAAATGAATTTGAGATGTGATAATGGAAGAGAAATTTGTGCTTTAGTGGGTTCAGGAAGTCGTGATTTTTGGTAGAAGTGGAAGAGGAAAACTAGGAAAGAGAAAAGAGCGATGTCAGTAGACTGAGAGATTATTATTTGTTTTTTGTCGAATGGTTTTAAAAATCATAACGACTGAACGGTTGGCGATATTAATAAAAATTGGCCGGGTCATGGTTCATAGTGAGTGGTAAATTACAGGGTGGCTGGAATGAACTGTTACAACTTCAAACCGCTGCAGCAGATACACTTTTAAATATTTTGTTTTATCTAAGGGAAAAAAATAGTCGAGAAACATTCAAGAAAATGATTTAATGCTCATTGCTCGATATAACCTCCCTTTGCACGAATAATTTCATTCAAACGGTGAAAGAAAGAATCGCACCCTGCCCGTACGTGAGATTGTAGAATATTCCATTCCCGGACAAGTGCTGATTTTCGAGCGTCCAAACATCGATGTTTCATTACATTGACCTTGGCCTCCAAAATAGCCCAAATACATTACATTCAATCATTAAATAGATTACATTCAAATGCTGGAGCTCACGAACGATAATTGGAACTGATGTTCCAGCTAAATATAAAGCACTTACAGAATTACGCTTCAAATCCATCACTATAACCTTACTTTGAGATGTAGTATACGAAAATGCTTCTGCACGCATATAAACAATTGAATGAACTATAAATATGGCAACTTTCAGATGGATTGCGTGAGCGGATCGACAGATGCATCAGTATGAACTTACTTAGTAACAGATCATTCCAGCCACCCTGTGTATGGACCTATTTACGGATTGCCGTGACCTAAATGGTCTACGAGGCAACATATGTATACTTTTCCCTACTAATTATGAGTTGTAATTTTATATATCTTTCTGAAATAATTCTTTAAATTTGCAATTTTCTTTAACATCAATTTTCTAAAAAACTGTACGTACCAGAGAAAAACGGATTTCCGATTCGTATTCAGCTCGCAAAAAATCTATAAGAATTTCACAGTGGCGTTGAAGAAAAATAAAAAAAGTCAAAATTTGTTATACAGTGTAATTAAAAGTCGATTATCGACAGGATTAAACGAATCGGTAGAGCACAGAGGGGATCGGAAGTGCGGCAATGTATCGTTATGCAAATGTTCTAAAGCCAGGCTGTGCCAGAAAAGGGAATTCTCCGACTGGCGGGCGAAGAGTTTGGCCATGCGTGGCAAGCTCGATTACATCGCCTCGGATAATAAGCTAGTCTGTAACCGGTGTAAAGACGATCCTGGAAATCCCGACAGAGTTTGTTGGGAAGTTTCGTCGAGCTGGCTCGATTTCCAACGACAGAATCCGTGGCGTGTGTTACGTTTCGAGACGCGAAAAGTAGTTGCTCGTAAAGGGAAGCAAATGCAAATTGGATTAGGCGAGGCGAAATAAATGCAGCAACGTGCAAATACGAGTCGAACGTGGGAATTTAATGTGCCCGACGAAAAGGATCTCAGATATTTCGGATTCAAATTTTTTAGCACAGATTATCCGCACGCATACACGAAATGTACCAGCACGAAAAGATTTATTATCATTGAATTGCATATGAAAGATCTTATTATTATCGTTATTATCAATCGGTAAATGAATAAGTAATAAATAAATCGGTAAACCAATAAGTAAGAAATAAATCGCTGACAAATTATTACTAAAATATATATTTGCAAGGACGTGCGTGATCAAAATTCATATCCACGTATGACCCATTTCACCTTCTTCACGAAAAATAAGGTACTTGTGTTCCCCCCTTTTATTGTTCAATCAGCTTCACTACAGACATTAGAATTTATGGCAATTTTTTCAATTCCATATAAAATAAATATCAGAATTTACAGATTTGAAACGAAGAAATTTTAGAGGGTCGTAATTGGAGTATCTTGGTGGTCAGTTAAAAATGTTCAATCATAATTAACGTTAAGTGTTTATGCCATTATTTTTGTCCTTATTAACGCACTTTTGTATAGAAATTTTTGTTTGTTATCGCGTCTTATCGTTTCTATATTTCGCTTTCGAGTACTTCTCTATTCAGCAAGTTCCCTCTCTTTATTTCATTGTGCACTTCGAGTACCTTTTTCTTTTAAAGCTTTATTCGTTCTCCCTTGTCGTTGCAGTTCGAAAACGGCTAGTATCGGGAAAAGTTTTCGGTACAGTCCTTCAGGACATCTAGGACTTCGATATTGCCTACAGACTCACTTGTTATTCTTCGAGAATAACCGAAAGTTTCGCCGCTTCAAAGGGGACGGATCAGAGAACGAACTTACCTCTGGCAACACATCTGTGACGAAAAATTACAATAGTTGCAAAGAGTATATAACGAAATAAGGTGGACACAAGTGCCCCTTAACCGATTTGCTTTGGAAATATACCGATCGATGACTTACCAAGAATCAACGTTGTATATCCTACATTTCATTTATATAAACCAATATATGGTCTCAATATTTTATTTATTGCAAAACTCCAATTATCGAGTTTCACCATGTTAATTAATAGCACGATTCAAGCACATTAAACGCGTAACAAAGCCAATAAATGTATCCATTTATGTTTCATCGTTTGTTCATTTATTTTTCAACTTCATTTTTAGCTTCAGAATAATTGTGAATTACACGTCGGTAGTTTTAGTGTTAAATACACATATACAAAAGCCTAACGAGAGAATTAAAACAAGATTTCAACAAGAACACATCTAGACTTAACATACTCGATATATTAACAATCAATCGTTTATATTAGATATCAGCGAGCCTTGAATAAAATCAGCATAAAATTTCCTCCAAATTTCACTCACTCGTCATTAACACTAAAGCTACCAAAGGGGTCAAATGACCCTTTCACAAATTTGCTACCTTAAATGACAAAATTTGTTGAGCTGGTCTTTTTCACATTTATATTGATTATTATCAAGATAAAGGATCGATAAGTGTTAGGGTAAGGTCAAGACTCCGAATATTGCACTTCGGTGCCGTCTAGTTTCTAGTTCGAAGGACCACCCAATTTTGGAATGGAATTGGGATCGTTAATAATTGCACGTGATGATGTAACAAAAAATAACTATTTATTTTCTATGATAACAAATATGTGCGAGTACTTCTATAACTGTGCGATTCTATTTCTATGATCTGTCTGGATTATTTATTCTATGCTATAACTTCTAAGTTCTGTCGATACTAGTTCTCTGCTATCTATTCTGAATGCTCTCTTGGTACTCTTCCAGTTTTGGCATTTTTGCCCTATTTGAAACATCCGTTACTCCCTTCCATTGCGCCCTCAGCGTGCTACCTTTCTGGAAGGGGAACGGGTTTCTTACACGGGGGAGAACGGCGGTTGCTCGCTGAAGTTTGAGTTTGGAAAAACCCAAATTCCGTGACGTAGTTCTCGCGGCCCTGAAAATCGCTAATTTCCAGGACCAAGTTACCCTTCGACGTTTGGATCTTCGAGGTTTATTGCAGGGCCTGTGCCGCTGAAGCCAAACCGGACTCTAACAGTGATTGCACAAAATCACGATGGAGCAGAGAGCGAATATTAAATTTTGTTTCAAGCTCGGTAAAAGTTTTACAGAAATGTGTGAGTTAATGAAAAAAGTTTATGGTGACCATTGTTTATCCCGTACACGTGTGTTCGAGTGGTATAAACGATTCCAAGACGGTCGTGATATTTTGGAAGACGACCCAAAGCCAGGCCGGCCAAAAAAGGAAAATCACGATGAATTGGTGTAAAAAGTACGTGAAATGATTGCCTACGACGCGAATTTAACTGTCAGATGGATGGCGAACGAATGACATACATCCAGAAACATCATTCATGAAAGTTTGACAAAGGATTTGAAGAAACGGAAAGTCTGTGCTCGATGAGTTCCTCACGCGTTAAATGAAAAGCAACAAATTGCTCGCGTTGAGTATTGCGAGGATCAGAATTTTTGACGAAAAAACAAGTCTGTGTGCTCCAACATCCTCCATATTCGCCTGACTTATCTCCATGCGATTACTTCCTTTTTCCAAAATTGAAATTAGCCATGTATTAGCAAAATAACTAATACTTTTTTTTTTTATTTAAAAAGTCCCGTTACTTTTCAGACATACTGTGTATGTCACGTACCATCGTACTGCTGGCACACAGATGGTACGGATAATAGACTAAAGCATTTCAAAAGTACCTGCTTTTCTGCCATGTAAACCTCATCTGTACGAAACTCGAACAATAAGTGTATTCTTTTATGGTTCATCGTTTGTTCATTTATTTTTCAACTTCATTTTTAACTTCAGAATAATTGTGAATTACACGTCGGTAGTTTTAGTGTTCAATATAGTCCACTAATATCGAACTAGTTTGTACGTGTTTAATCTTCACCGCGAAGGAAATCGTGTACGCAACATCATTTTTATTTCTAGATTCCAAGTGTACTGTTAAGCCGCGGCAACGGGAACGGGGTGAAGAGACTCGCAGTTGCTTCACACAATTAACTTTTATTATACACAAAGGTTCAGGATCACGTACAGAGCACTATGTTATAGATCAGCGGATAAACGGTAACTAAGGCTGAACTGAACTGAGGTAAACTGAGGCTGAGATTGAATAGAGGGGTTTTGGGGAGATCTTCAGGGTATTTATGCCCTTTGCAAAACAAGGTATGACGCGTAGAGCGATAGGGCGGTTGTGACTCATGGATGGTGACGAAGATGTTGTTCTCTAGTTATCGGTGATAGAAGACTATGGTGACTGTGGAGGATGAGACATCGATGATGATGTGTCACCCATAACAGTACGAATACTTTTGTCCCTCGCTGTACATATGTCGAATCCGTCGTGCAAAGTTCTCCCACACGTATTTTCCTTGGAGTGCCACCGTGGAAATACTTATTTCTTCTTTCACCCGGCACTTAACATTCGTCTTCCACTTAGCACGTTTCCTTTCAATGTCTCTTGCACCGCGGATCTTTTTCTACGTCGATGAAAGAAAGAAGATTCTGAAACAATTTAACGATGGTTTAACGATCCGTTTCAACCACCAACTGGATTTCGCTTATTAGCGGATGTTATCTATCCTTTTGTTTCTTCGAAAGAGCTACTTTTCTTCGCGAAAACCCTTACCTTTTTCTTGTCCTTCCTCTTCCTTCATTTCGCTTGAACTTTCTCGGCGAGTCCTTCGGGATTTCGAGCGCTGCACGAACCTGGTCGAAAGCCGTCTTGCACGGACCTGTAAGCCGTTTCCATCGCATGGAAATCGAAGGGAACTCGATCATGTACGAACAGATTTTGTCGAGTCCTCGTATTCCTTTTCGAGACACAAGTTTCCTACGGTTTACGTTTTGTTTGGGTTTGCCGGTGTCACGGATCGAAACGGTTATCGATCATTTTTAACAAACTTCTTCCTCAACTTGTATCCTTCGTGGCGGTGTCGGCCACTACGTTCTTCCTAATTTATCTTTTCTTCCAAACTTTTCTAACTTTCTCTTTGGCCCGAGTATTTCTATATATTTTGTAGAGCGACTGTTACGTAATCTACTTTTCATCCACACACCTACGTTCAGGGTTCAGCCGAATAAGCATGGTTAACACTTTAATGGCCGTGTACGCAGCATGTGTGTGTTAGCCGGAACAACGTGTGTGTGATAAACAAGTATGTGCATTGATATTTGTTTCATATTTCATCGCTACGTCTTTGATTTTGTGTAATTGTTGCTTTATTGCTTGTATTTCATTTCAGAAGGTCCTCACGCGTCCTTACCTTCGTGTATGAAAATACCGGTTTCCGTAGAACTTTTGTGGGAGGAGATATTGTCTCTAGGAATTTCTTTAAAGTCTTCTCGTGGAACGGATATTTTAGAATCTGTACGATAAAAGTTCCGTGGAAACGGGAGACTTTTAGAAGGTTCGTCGAATGGGATTCCGTAAAATCAATCGAATGCGACTCTGTAGCGGATAAACGTGCTTCCGGTAACAGCAACGAAATTAGAATTCCTCGAACAGCATATAAAATTCTCCGTTGTTTGCGATCAAATAATTGGCCATAATTCGCGCCATAACGTGTTCTCGTTGATATTAAACCCCCGAATTTGGTGCACGCGCAAATTAAAATCGAATATTGTAGTTCATTGGGTATTGTGGACTGCAACCGCAAACACGATGAAAATTTGCCACAATTTCCAGATAATTTGTGCAGCGTCGATTACGGAGTTCATGATATTAACACTAAACGTACCGAGGTATAATGCGCGTTTATTTTGAAATGAAAAATGAAGTTGGAAAATAAATAGATGAACCAGAAAATACAAATTAGCGTATACGTTAATTCTTTATCTCGATGAAAATCAACACGAGTTTCAAAAAAGTCACTTCAAATAATTTGTACATTAAAATTGTGAACTTGTTAAATGGTCACTTTAACCGCATTGGTAGGTTTAGTGTTAAATTCGGTGACGATATCAACTCCACAATAACATGGTAATGCAAAGGTATCCACTTGTAATTCGTTATTAATGATTGTAGCGGTTAAGTCACAAATTTATTTCGAGTGCCTGGGAGGTCCTTGAGGACCCCGGCTCGTTCGAAGATTTTAGCGAGTAGGCCCCCGCTTTTCTTCGTCAGGGTTGCTCTCGATGCCACGTGTTTTCCAACGGGCAGAGAGAGAGTTTTGGAAAATCCTGACAGAAAGCAACAGGCTCTCGTACCCTTCACATCGTATTTTTCCATAGTTTTTTATTACCGTGATTAGTACAGACGCTTAACTGTTATATATTGTTGTTATTGTTATTGTTTTATTTAAATATATATTTGTTGTTGTCTGTTAATCTGTTTCACAATTACGTACCTTTACCTCGCGTTATCCTAAATGATCAAATGCGAGCAATAAATTAACAGTTGGAAAAATATAGAGATGTAAAAGTATCGAAACATCGAGATATCGGAGTGTAGGGAAATCGATATGTGGATATATCGATTTACAGGGTGTCCCAAAAGTGTTGAATGAGCCGGAAATGGGAGGTTGGTGGGGTCATTCTGAACAACTTTTCAATTTACAAAAATGTCGTATGGGGCTTCATATTTAAATTATTAACGAGAAACGCCGACCAATCAGAACGCGAGAATCGCGCGCCACGCGATTCGATCGCGACCACGGCCAATTATAACTCGCGCCTACAATTCTGCCTCCGAGCGCGCACGATTCTCGCGCTCTAATTGGTCGGTGTTTTTCGTTAATAATTTAAAAATCAAGCCCCATACGACATTTTTGTAAATGAAAAAGTTGTTCAGAACAACCCCACCTACCTCCCATTTCCGGCTCATTCAACACTTTTGGGACACCCTGTATATGCACATCAGGTTATAGCGAAATTTTCGTGTAAGGATATCGGGATGTAGTGACGTCGGTATATGGGGAAATCTATGTGAAAGGACATAGAGATGTAGAAGTATCGGAATACGAAAATATCAGAGTGTAAGAAAATTATTATAAAGGGATGTTGATATATATATAAAGATAGAAGAATATTTGGGGTTTGGAAATTCAGAAGCTTGAATGTTTAACAATTTAGAAATTAGGAAATTTAGAACATAGATGTGTGTAAATATTACAGTTTATAAGTTGTAGAACTTGTGAATTTCTAAATTTTGAAACTCGGGAATATTTAGAATTTAGGTATTTGGAAATTTGTAATTTTGAAAATTTGGTGATTTAAGAATTCATGGTTTTGAAAATATAGAGATTTTTTTAAAGTAATGGTTTATAGTCACATAAGCTATCAGGGTTATTAGCGATTGCTAACTAATTTACAAAAGTAAGGTTATGATTGGATGTGGATGATTATACAGAACTTTTTAAATTTCTGGAGAATTCCTATACTTTCACAAAATTCTAGTAATGTGTTTGTAAACCCGCTTCTTGATCTATTTTGTAAATTAATTAAAGAGCTGGAAGTAAAAGAAAGTAAGGACCGCAAAGGGTTAATCCTCAGTCAGAAATGTCCCAAAGGAAGAAAAAATAGGTAGTAGGATAGGGTTTCTCGCGAAATCCCTCTTATCGGCGGCGCGAGCGTTTAATGTAAGGCTGTCATAGTTAATCCTAAATGCGGGGAGAACTGGTGGCAACCCGTATTATACGATTTCGCCTGATTTCCACCGTAACTGATAAAATATCGCGTTACCTGCTCTACTGAAGCTCTCGACAAAAGATCCTTCGTTCCGGCAGGATTTGTGCACTCGTTTTAAACTTCATTTCAAACGGATCAAGTCTTCGCGACAGTTTCTCGCCGTTCTTGAATGATCAAACGTGTCGGATGGAATGGATGAGTAAAGAGAAGAATCTTATTCGCGTTAATTTAAAACCGAGAAATTAGAGATTTAACAAAACGTTGAATATTGCGTTTATATTGTAGTATCCAGTGAAGGATTAACACCTTCAGCGCCACCCAAAAACAGTTTCAATTTCTTTTAGGAAATAATTTTATTTTCGATAAATTTTACAGACTATTTTCATAATATTCTATCCTGATTTATTCGATAGGCTTTAATATATTTAACAAAATTTGGTATACTTTGTCATGTTTAATGTTTCGACTAAAATTAGCGATAGATTTATGTATGAATTCATACGTCACCCGTATCTGGGTGACATGGCGCTCAAAGTGTTAAATAGTGGCATCGACACTTTTATGGTATCAAACATTTTAATTTTATATATTTTCATTCGAAAGTGTTTATCGAAATTTGTTGAATATTACACAGTGTCATAAAAAGAAAAAGACTGTTGTTATAGGTTTTGTAAGTTCGCGAGAATGGTGAGAACGAATGAAATGATCAAAATTTGACAGTTTTGGAGTTTTGGCTTGTGGAAACTTGGCAACTTGTGGATTTCAATGTTTTTCAAAGCGGGCAATTTGGGAAATCGGCAACTTTTGGTGTTTGGGACTTCGGAAATTTGGCAACTTGCGGTTTAAGGTATTTGGAAAGTGAGCAACATGGGAAATTTGGTAATTTTGGAATTTCGGATTTTGCAAACCTGACAATTTG
This sequence comes from Coelioxys conoideus, assembly GCA_947623535.1. Lineage (NCBI taxonomy): Eukaryota > Metazoa > Arthropoda > Insecta > Hymenoptera > Megachilidae > Coelioxys > Coelioxys conoideus. Next base: position 17,466,315 of record OX392453.1, on the reverse strand, counting down.
TGCAATTTGGCATTTGAAAAGTTAGCAATATGCGGAGGTTAGCAATTTTAGAATTTAGGTTTTTGGATACTTGGTGATTTGTGCATCTCGGTATTTGGAAAGTGAGCAACATGGGAAATTTGGTAATTTTGGAATTTGCGATTTTGGAAACCTGGCAATATATCAATTTGGGTATTTGGAAAGTGAGCAATTTGGGAAATTTGACAATTGAAGAATGTATAGGTTCAGGGAATTTGGAAATTTGTTCATTTGTGAAGTCTGGATCTCGTAATTGAAGAACCCAGATTCGTGAAAATTTAAAAATTCAGTGATTTAGAGGCGTGAGAGTTTGGTAATTTAGGAAACAAAAAAACTGGGAATTCGAAAATTTAGAAATTTAAGCATCAATGATTTGTTAATTTACGAATTTGGAAAGATAAGAATTGAGAATTCAGAAATTTGAGAATGTAAAAACTTAAGAATTGAGAATTTGTAAATTTGTAAATTTGAAATACCCTAAAAGTCCAAAAGGTCTTGCGGTGCCCTAAATAATTATTAAATTTGTTACTCGCTTAATTCAGAAGCAGTAATATTCTTTATACCCTTATTTCGTTTCTTATGAATATTATGAGTAATGTATTAATATACTACGTTAATTTCGGAATTCTGTGTTGTTTTTCTCTTTATTGCACTTCCTTTTTCCTTTCCGAAATCCAACGTTGTTCCTCCCCGTCGGATATCGTCGAAAAAGTCCATGAAAAACGTTAATCGTATAAAGCTCGTTTCTGACAGGCACGCAAACACCGAATAAAATCTGCCGATTTATCTACAAAAATCCGTGGTTCTGCATTTAACGATACCGCGTTAATTTCCATATTAAACGAACATACGACATTTCGTGTCCGTTTTATCGGGTCGCGCGTCGATCACCATAAATCTTTGAAAAATGAAAAAAAAAAAAAAAGAAAGAAGAATAATCGAACGAAGTCGGTTAATTACTAGGTAGGGTGACACGCGGTCGATCAATTGCAGGTTTCGTCGGTCGCAGGCCTCGTTGGACTAACGATTTATCGAGAGGACGCGAATCGCGTGACGTTTATCAGGATAATAATTAATCGAAAGGTGGTAACAAATGAGTAATGGACCTGTGGCAGGCATTAAAATGACATCGTACGACCGTATGGTGTTCTTGGTTCCTCGTCGTTCGTTCCGATCGTGATTGTAATTAGATTTATCGAAATGATTTGTACGTTTGCATACATCAATTTTCACATGCGATATTCCACAGATACGTCAATTCTGTTTAAATAGTATGCAGATGTATACTACATATGTATTCCTCATTTTTCGGATTTCGGGATATAAAGATGTCGAAATATATGGTTATCGGTATTATACAGATATTGGGGTATAGGGATGTAGGAATATAGGGAAATCTGATCCTCATTTTTCCGATTTTGGGATATAAAGATGTCGAAATATAGGGTTATCGGTATTAGTAAGATATTGGGATATAGGGATATAGGGAAATCTGATTCCCGTTTTTCCGATGTCGGTACATAAAGATGTCGAAATATAGGGTTATCGATATTATTGCTATATTGGGATGTAGGGATGTAGGGATGTAGGGATATAGGGAAATCTGATCCGCATTTTTCCGATTTCGGGATATAAAGATGTCGAAATATAGGAATACCGTTATTATATGTAGAAATATTGGGATGTAGGGATATAGGGAAATCTGCATGGAAGTATATGTATCGGCATGTAAAGGTATCGGAATATCGAAACATCGAGGTGTAGGAAAATCGATATGTGCAGATGTCGATCTATAGACATATCGGGTTATAGATATCGGCATATAAAGGTATTGCTATACAAGAATATTCTGGTATATGAAATTAAAGTATATGAATATCCATATACCGGGTGTTTCAAAACGAACGAAACATCCGGAAATGAGAGGTAGCAGGGGTCATTCTGAACAACTTTTTCCTTTGCAAAAATGTCGAACGAGGCATCATTTTTAAATTATTAAGGAAAAACACCGACCAATCAGAGCGCGAGAATCTCGCGCGCTCGGAGGCAGTCGTACTGGTCGGCGAACGGTTGACCGTGTTCGTTCCCGACCACATAAGCCGACCATTACGACTGCCTCCGAGCGCGCGAGATTCTCACGCTCTGATTGGTCGGTGTTTTTCCTTAATAATTTAAAAATGAAGCCTCGTTCGACATTTTTGCAAAGGAAAAAGTTGTTCAGAATGACCCCAGCTACCTCCCATTTCCGGATGTTTCGTTCCTTTTGGGACACCCTGTATACAGGTATTTGAATATAGCAAAATCTATGTATCGGTATAGAAGTATCGGAGTACAGTAAAATCACTACAAAAAATATTATCATGCAAGAATATTAGAATATACATGAATTCAGGAATCTATTGATCCAAACTTAGCGATACAATAATGTATCTAGGGATCTACCAATACTTACGAGAACTTGCACGTACTTACTAGTATATTTATCCTATAAAGGAATATCCAAAATAATTTTCCAAAAGATCATACGTAAATGAAATCGATTACAAAATTTCTAAATTTACTAAATTTTTACGTTTTTAAAAGTTTGAAGTATAACAATTCAAATCTAATGATTTTAATGAATATAAGTTTTTTTGAAACATAATGGTACTGTTTCGTCATCAGCAACTTCAATTCCGTACATCAATTATTAACCGGGCAATTTACGATAGATATATCAATTATTATGTCCGTCTAGTACACGATACGTCAATTACTATCTCGGGAAGAAAATTCTCGGTTCGAGTTTCAAGTTTCTCTTAGAAACAGTCGAAGCGAATGCTGCGAGATATAAATGTATCGTACATTCGAGTTTTATCATTGTTTTTAAGAAAACAAAGGATCCGTCGATACGTCAATCAATTAACGAATCCACTTCGACGTGAGCTAACGGAACTATAATTAATGTTCACGTTCGACGGAGCAATTTGTCTTTCCACGAAAGACTTCCGGTAAAATCGAGCGCATCAAAGCTTTAAAATACACCGGAAATATTAATTATTGATTAAATATATTGATTACAGGGATGATGAACTTCGAGTACATAGGATTACAGCAATTCGGAAATGAACAAATTCGAAATTCTGGGCAATTGGAATTGTATGGAGTTTCGATTTTTGGAATATTGCAAATTGTGAATTTGTAGTTGTAGGAGTTCGAAAAGTTCAGAATTCGAAATTATAGGGATTTTCGATTTTTGGAATCGAGCAAATTGAGAATATGGGGATGTGGGGTTTGAAAAGTTTAGAATTCGACATTACAGAGATTTGGGATTATCGAGATTTCGGATTACAGAGAATTGGGATTATAGTAATTACGGATTACAGGGATTCAGAAATTTGATAACTCGGAATTATACAAATCTGAAAATTCCAGAAGTCAAAGTTATTGGAACTTGGGGTTATAAAGGTTTGGGATTGTAGAGCTTTGGGACAATAGGGATTTAGTGTTTTAGAAATTTGGTACTTTGCGAATTTGGGGTTATACGTATTTGGAAATTAAAAAATTCAGAATTGTTGCGATTCGGGGACATAGACATTCGAGAACGCAGAGATTTGGAATTGGAGACATTTGTGATTTTGGAAAATTGTCAATTTGAGAATTTGGTGTTGTAGGAATTTACAATTCACAAAATTCGAAATTGCAGATATTCTGGATTACTGGAATTTGGGATTCAGTAATATTTAAATAAAGGGACTGGTAATTCCCTGGAATTACAAGGATTCAGAATTATAGGGATTAGGGATTATAGAGATTTAGAAATTTGATAATTCGAAATTATACAAATTTGGAAATTTCAGAATTCAAAGTTATATCTGTAATTAATGTTCAAATTCGACGGAACAATTTGTCTTGCCACGAAAGACTTCCGGTAAAATCGAGAGCGTCACAGCTTTATAATACACCGCGAATATTAATGATTGTCCAGATTGATAAGCAGCCTCCCTGCTATTAATCCTTTGTAGAATTACGGAGAGAAAAATCGTATGATTTTATGGTTCGTTATTCAACGGGCTTACAAATCACATTTGAGAGCGCAATCAACCGGCAAACATTTCTCCGTTTCAAACTGAACAACCTGTTCCACGTAACGTGAAATGTATTAAAAATAAAAGCCAAGCCAAGACGAATCAAATTACTCGCATATTTCATCTTGGTTTCATTCAATTTTCTCGAAGGGATGTCAGAGAGGCTCCAAAGAACCCACGTAAAAATGTCTTCCGTCGAACGAATAAAATCAGGATTGCCGTCAGCTGGATGGAACAGAGAGAAAGCACGAAATACTAAACTTGTAAGAAAGAAAATCATTTGATCACTCTGACGATACTATTAGGGACGTACAGAAGTTCCTGCGTTCATCTTTAAGTAAATAACGATATACGATATTTTAGTACAATCTTTCGATAATTTTGTCACGCTAAATTTGTTAACGGGGAACATAATTTATGTATTAATCGAACTTTTATTAGGTTGGTGTTTGCTCGCTTTTTTAAAATCATTCGAATTTTAACAGACAAATTAAAATGTGGCTATTTATACATACAGTATGTACAGAAGTTAACAAGTGTAACCGTACTATTAAGATGAGGCGAGTAAAAATTAAATAAGAGTTATTGCAGGAAATAAAACAAGATTTATTAACGCAATCTAAGAACTTTATTAAAGGAACAGGAGTTTATTAATTAACGTACTTGCAAAATAATACTTTAATTTTCGATTAACGTTTCCTTCGCTCGTCGATGAATTTATGTTTTACAAATTGATGTACGCACGAGGAGAATTCTACGAATTTGATTCTACGCGTTTACGGAAACACGCGTTCGCTCGCTCGCCGGTAGAAGGTCGCGTAACAAAAACAGTTGACGGTTGGAACGACGAAATAAACGGTAAGACGATACGCAAATGAAAGTGGTTCTCACGCCGCGCTCACGCAAACAATAATTCGATTTACGAGAACAAACTGAGATTGAAAAGAAATTACGCAAAATTAAATTGAAACGAGATCACGCAATTTATACAGGCCGATTGGCGAAAAGTTTAACAAAGCTTTACAAGAAAATATAATTATAAAAAACGCAAGTTACCCAAAGAGTGTTATATGAATTTGGAAAGGATTTTATAAGCTTTAAGGAGTTACCCCCGAATGCTGGCTGCTGACTCTTCCACCTGTGACTGAACGAGTCGCAGGCTATCCACGTATCTTCCGAAAGTCGAAACTTTCGGATATATGGCAAATAGACCTGTGACATTGTGCCGCTACAGAGGTTTGTCACGGAGAACGGGTCCAAACGCGTGATTCGCAACTTCGAACCCGCCAGCGTATCACAGTCCAACACCGGAGGATTTCAGGAACGAATGTCCAAGTAATATTGGCAACTAGGCCAAGGAAAGGTATGAGGAAATGCTGTAAGAGAGCGATCATCGGATCGACACGTCCTTTTATTAGGCCGATGATCTACACACGCAAAGAGGGGATAGGCACGCGCCTGCGCTATTATCACATAGAGGCAGCGGGGACTCATTACATGATGCCCCTTACACTATGTCACCGTTTCGACGAACCTGTTGAACGTTTACACAAGTTTAGTTAGTTAAGTTATTTTAAGTGAATCGTTTATTGTGCTATTTTAATAATTGTGTACGCATACCGTATGTGTAAATAGCCAATTGTCTACACACACTGTATGTATTAATAAATAGCTTCATCCGACAAATTATACAGTTACGAATAATGTATGGATGGAGATGTTGGAAGATTATTAATAATCACTATAGTATGTTAATTTTTTTGTATGCTCAAAAACTATTTTTAATTTTTGTTTGTATAATATTGCAAATATATGAATGGGTTTGTTCGTATACATAAAAATGGTGGAATGAAAATAAATAGTAGCATGATTTTATATCGCTATTGTATGTCTAATTCTGTTGATTGCTCACAATGAATATTTGAGATATTTTAGTACGATTGATACTCAGGCTTTTCGAATTTTAAAGAACGCTATTCAATAATCTATAAGTATTCATAGACAGTGTATATCGTATTTGTTGATTAATAGAATTATTCATAGATAAATTGTAACTATTCATAAACTTTTCATATACCTTTTTAATATTCATAAACTTATTGTTTTGTAAGTTTTGTGCTCATAAATTTATTAGAAACCGAAAAATTGTTTATTTTTATATTTATTATAAAACAAAAGATGTTTCGATAATTTGCTCACGCCACTGTAAGCAAATTCGAACGATGTTTTCATATAGTGAAAAGTGTTGTTCGAATTTTAATAAATGATTCTGTCACGGACAAATTAGAAGCCATAAATTTAATTCCTAATTTAATGGATAGGGGAGCGTAATTTATCGGCAGATCCCTGTATGTCGATAGATCCGTGAAATATTAATCGGGCGAAAGGATAAAAATAAGAAATTTGGAACACGTATTGTTAATAGCTTCGAAAACTCAGCGTAGTCTCAGTTTTGTTTATTCTGTACTAATTTTGTAGCAAATAAAAATATAATAAATTCAACGGTCGCTGACAGATTTACAAGGAGGAACGCGCTGTGCATGTGGTGAGAGTATTATTTTCCTTTTTCTTTGTCGCGAACGATACATGCGTATCACGTCGCGTACATATTTCAATCCTGAGAGCTCCATTTTCACGCAACACTTCGATCTTCCAGCGAGAAACGAAAATATTATCGTAACAAACGACCCACTTTTACGCGGACGTGGTCGTCTTCTGTCGATAGTCGACAATGATCGAAAATAAAACGTGTGAATTATTAAAAATCAATATTATCGATATTTCTTTGCACGATACTGGACACTGGATTAAAACACTGATGTAACTTTTAATGTTTCTGAATTTGAAGATTTAATAATTCGCAATTTTGTAACTTTGGAAACTAAGAAATTTCTAAATCCGCAATTTTTTCTTCTTGTTTATTATTTATTTATTTAATGTCGCGTCAGCTTTTTAGCCATTAGCGACTATATATAGATACATAATATAGTTATCTTCTTACATTTTCAGTTTTACTACATTGGATTTTACATATATCACTAGTTATAGCAATCATTTATTTTCTAAATCCAACTATACCGAAGTATAGTAATATACATATATAAAGTATTGTTGGAGATCCTGCCTTATGTTCCTTAAACATTTTCCCTTAACATGCTGTTTCCATTTCCTTGTCCTCAGCCTTGGGTCCTTTCCTCGTCATCAGTCCCAGACCATTCACGTACCCCTAAATTACCACTTCCCAAAAATCCACTACTCTCACTACACTATCCCACCCCCGGTTCCTTCCTCCACCCTTGCTAAAATACTAAACCAATCGGGATTTGGCAAGGGGTTTTCCTTTTAAGAACCTCTCACCCGTCTCGTTAGAATTCGACTTACACTTCACCGTGCTGGTTAATTATATTTTATGTTAAGAGCTAGAGTAAGATTCTTGTGCGTCAATAAATTAACTATATAAAGTTAACTCCACTTGGTTTCAATCCGGTTCTCCAACAGTATATTAATTAAGTATATTAATTACTTATATAAATTATATAAATCTAACTATACTCCAACGTGCAACTTCCACAATGTCGTCAAGTTTTCACCGGAAACGGATCGTTTATTGATAAAGTCATTTCAGCCACGTTGTACGGCGAATTCAGCAAAATTTGTTAATTTCATGGCGAACGAGCCCGGAAGCTCGCAAAATGAATGACGTCTAATTTCTAAGGTGCCCTACTTTACGAGGAGCTTGAGATTCGATTCGAAAACGGTGTCGCAATAAATTGCACGTCTTTCGAACACGTCCAACACGTAGCAGATTGCAGAACGGGACAAGGGTGAGCTCTCGAATTAATAAAGTCAACATAATCGGTCACGTGGGTGTAGCGTAAACGCGAGGCAACGAAACAACGTGTTTCGGGCTACCTAATAACGAATTACGAGGAAAGGAAATAAATGAACGATCGCTGTCGTGTAGCGGGCGTTACGCTCGTCGATTAATAATCTTATGATTAACGAGCTTCCGCGAAAGCGGTGCAAATAATCTTGCTTCGCAGGAAACACCGACGTTTATATTAATTACAGGGATTATGAAACTCGAGGACGTCGGGTTATTGCGATTTGTAAATTAACGAATTCGACATTGTAGAGATTTTGTATTGCACGGTTTTTCGATTTTTGGAATTTGACAATTTGAGAATTTGAGGTTGTGGGGGTTTGTAAGCTTCAGAAATTACAGAGATTCGGGCTTTTCGATATTCGGAATTTTGCAAATTGAGAATGCGGGGATGAAGAAATTTGTAAGGTTCAGAATTCGAAATTACAGAGATTTGGGTTTATAGGGATTTTCGACTTTTGAAATTTTGGAAAATTGAGAATTTGGGGATGAAGAAACTTGAAAAGTTCAGATTTCGAAATTACCGAGATTTGGGTTTATAGGGATTTCCGACTTTTGAAATTTTGGAAAATTGAGAATTTGGGGATGAAGAAATTTGTAAAGTTCAGAATTCGAAGTTACAGATATTTGGGATTATAGGGATTTTCGATTTTTGAGATTCTGCAAATTGAGAATTTAGGGATGTAGGAGTTTAAAAAGCTCCCAATTCGAAATTACAGAGATTTAGAATTACTAAGATTTGGGATTATAGTAATTACGGATTATGAGAATTAAGGAATTTGATAACTCGGAATTATACAAATTTGAAAATTTCGGAATTCAAAGTTATAGGGATTTGGGATTAAAAAATTTGGAATTGAAATTATTTACACACTTAAGAATTTGGAATGAAAGAGGTTTGCAAGTTTAGGAATTCTGAATTATAGTAACTTAGAAATTTGGATATTCAAATATTTTTGGTATTCAAAAATATCCTCAAAAATGGTATAATTTAAGAACCTGATCCTTCAAAAATTTGTAATATGAAAACTGGATACTTGAATAATTTGATAATGCTGGAAATTTAATATATACATTTGATAATGTTGAAATTTGATACATCCAAAAATTTCATTCCTTAATAATGTGACGATCTGAAGATTTGATACCTCAACACTGGGTTTACGGAACCCGTCAAAATGGCGGATCTTAGATTCCTTATTTTTGATGACGAAAATTATTAAAAAATCGATTGCAAAATGCATTGTTGACCTTCGTCGAGATAAAGCATTTTTCTGTAAACTGTTTTATGTATTACCCATTATTCACTTATTTTCATAGTTCAGTTTCAATCCAGACATAAGCGGTCATCGTACGTTTCTAAATGTAGTGTCAAATATGCGAAAATTTCTGAAGCAGCGAACTGAACAGCACGAATACGCAGCGATACGAAAACCCCAGAATACATCGTAGCCTAGAAATGCGAAAATGCACGAAGCAAAGAACCGTGAACTTTGCTTGTGTGTCGTAATTCAAGGAAATCATACGCGGCAGCCGAGCACAGGGAATAAACAAGATGGTTGCTCGTAACTCGTTCACCGCGAACAGGAGGCGTGATAGTTGCTCGAGACGTTTTACGCGTTCTCTCGCCGTGGTGTCAAGATGTTCTTAAATATATATCAGCGAAAGCACGTATCCGGTACACGCGGAAAAACAACGTGGCGGTATCATCCTCGTGAATCATGGCCAAGTGTTTCGCGGATCTTCGTGCTCGTTTTCTGACGCTTAAGATAGATTTATGCAGTTTCCGGTTCCGCGACTTTCCGCCAACCTCGGGATCCGGAATACCGTTTCGAAGCTCGTAAATAACGACGGGCAAAACGAGTAAAAATTCACTTATGTAATTACTCGAGCAATCAACTCGAAATTGGAACACCGATAACGAAATTACGTTATTTACGGCTCGAATTTGTCTTCTGTCGAGGCAATCGAGATTTTCGTAAGATGCGGAAGTTTCGTGGACCGCCGTAACCCTAACTTGCGTTCTTCGTCCTTGAATTTTCGTTATTTTGTTTCCTGATGGTTGCGCCTGTCGTTCGGGATAAATTTCTTCCGTCGACAAATTCCTTCCATCTAATAGAACGAATGAACGACACGGAGCTGATTAATTTGGTCGTGAGTGTTTGAAAATGATCCAGTTTTAACCCTTTGCGTCCGAAAGGTGACTCACACTCGTCACTTTGTTTAATTCAGCAATTTTGTATACAGGGTGTCCTACAATTATGGTACGAGCCGGAAAGTTGTGTTAGGTAGGGCTATTCTGAACAACTTTTTCCTTTGCAAAAATACTGGGCAAGGCTGTACTTTTAAATTATTCAGAAAAAACACCGTCCAATCAGAACGCGAGGATCGCGCGCTCTCCGAGGTCGAAGCGTAGGCACGAGTTATAATTGGCCGTGGTTGCTATCGAACATACAGCGCGCGCGATCCTCGCGTTGTGATTGGACGGTGTTTTTTCTTAATAATTTAAAAGTGCAGCCTTGCCCAGTATTTTTGCAAAGGAAAAAGTTGTTCAGAATAGCCCCACCTACCACCCCTTTCCGGCTCGTACCATAATTGTGGGGCATGCCCTGTATTATATTTTAACACTAGATTTACGGACGCGTATTGACCATTCATTTTTAAATCAGAACTAAAGTAGGAAAGAAAATACAGTATACGTGAACCAGTTTATAAAATAATCCTTTGTCTTGACAAAAGTTAACATACTTTTTGATAAAAGCTTCTTGAGATTTTTTATTTCAATTCATTGAAACTTTTATTTGAATTCGACTTAATGAACCACGAAGTAGTTAGGTTGTGGAATCAGTGAATCCACTCGAAAGACAAAAATAACAAAACAACTGACGAGGGTAAAATGTTTGTGCTTTATTAAAACTAAGAACTTGATATAGTACTTAAGAAAAATAATAACACCTCGCAAACTGACAACGGACTTTAAAAGAGAAATATAAAATTGATGTGTACTTTTTGAGAATTATTAAAAATCTACTGAAGAGAAAAAATAATGTTCTCTCCAGAATAAAGTATGTAGTCGGGTTTGGCGTGCTGCTGGGGGTGGACAAACGACTAAGTTAAAATGAAAGTATTCTCATTGGTTCTAGAAAATTGAAGGGAAGTGAAAATAAAAATACGACGTCGTTTGTCACCTAATGGTTCGACACTCATAGAATAATATACCGCGCTGGCGCTCGAAAATCATGCTAAATTAAAAAAAGTTTAAGAATATAAATTGCACGCTGTAAAGAGCAGCAAAAGGCAGTTGTTGGTTATACATGAATTTTCTAAAGTTATAAATAAGCGCAATGGCTTTATGATTCTATGAATGCGACGCAGCACTAGTGTTACCTAAATCTATAGTGTTTAACATTCGATGTGTAATGATACGTGAAACAACTTGAAGCAGCTATAGTTGCATACTTGAAACACTTTTGAAACAGCTAATAGTGGCAATTAATATTAGAGATAATATCTTTGAAAGAATTCATCAAACTTTTCAACGAAACAATTTTAGAGTTGCAAAACACCTTGAAGCAGTTATAGTTGCATAGTTGAAACACAGTTCAAACAGCTAATAGTGGCAACTAATATTAAAGATAGTAACTTCGAAAGAATTTATCAAACTTTTCAACGAAACAATTTTAGAGTTGCAAAACACCTTGAAGCAGCTATAGTTGCATAGTTGAAACACAGTTCAAACAGCTAATAGTGGCAACTAATATTCAAGATAGTAACTTCGAAAGAATTTATCAAACTTTTCAACGAAACAATTTTAGAGTTGCAAAACACCTTGAAGCAGCTATAGTTGCATAGTTGAAACACAGTTCAAGCAGCTAATAGTTGCAACTAATATTAAAGATAGTAACTTCGAAAGAATTTATCAAACTTTTCAACGAAACAATTTTAGAGTTGCAAAACACCTTGAAGCAGCTATAGTTGCATAGTTGAAACACAGTTCAAACAGCTAATAGTGGCAACTAATATTAAAGATAGTAACTTCGAAAGAATTTATCAAACTTTTCAACGAAACAATTTTAGAGTTGCAAAACACCTTGAAGCAGCTATAGTTGCATAGTTGAAACACAGTTCAAACAGCTAATAGTGGCAACTAATATTAAAGATAGTAACTTCGAAAGAATTTATCAAACTTTTCAACGAAACAATTTTAGAGTTGCAAAACACCTTGAAGCAGCTATAGTTGCATAGTTGAAACACAGTTCAAACAGCTAATAGTTGCAACTAATATTAAAGATAGTAACTTCGAAAGAATTTATCAAACTTTTCAACGAAACAATTTTAGAGTTGCTATCTCCTACCAGTAAAAATTCGCGTGCAAAAAGTTAGGTTCGAAAGTGCGAGCATAGATCGAGAAGCGGATATAATTTGCAGGCGAGAATCGTGAAATTGTTTTAAAGGATGCACGGTGAGTTAAGTCGCGATAAATCAGCGAACGTACAGATTTATCAGAGAATTAACTTGATCCTTTTATTTTAGTCGAAGATTTAATTAAGCTTGGTAAACACCCCTTTCCCGATCCTCAATTCGAGTGGTATTGTGTAAATTGAAAAGGGAACGAAGCTTTTTGCCCCGTGAGCCTTCAAACGTCACTCACAAGCTGACAATCAATCTAATACCTCTGCTTCTCGGCAATTTAAACTTTAAAATTGGCTTTTTGTCAAAAAAAATTTCTCCTTCGTTGTACCTGATCCTCACTGTAAGAAGGATCAGACTTCCATTATTTTACTTCGAGTTTTCCTGTCCCCCTTCGATACTGTTTTAATGCTTGATGGGGCAAAGATGAGCAGATTTTAGTGAAAAATTGATCAAACGAGTTCTGATATCATTTTGCCTCTGTCCACGTCGCGTTCTACAGTTTCCGCGTCAAAATATAATGTCCCTACGTAAATATTCTTCGTGAAAGCTTCTGTCCTCGTAAAAAGTACGCGCAGTCGCTCGACCAAGTATTCGCATGCTGCAATTTTTATATTTGACGCTTTGGACCAATGTGGGATAGCAGTGCAGTGCCAGAGAATTTGGAAATTCGGATGTTCAAACTGAAAATTTAAGAATTTGCTAATTCGACAAGCTGAATTTTAGAAATTTATGGATACGATTAATTGGATATTTTGGACACTTGGCTATGTGGAAATTTATAAAGCTGAATATTTCGAGGATTTGGGTATTTTTGGAAACCTCAGGATGTCAGCATCGAGATGTTCAAAGATTTGCATTTTCGGCAACTGAAAATTTCGGAGTTCGGAATTTGCGAATTTAAGGATTTCAAGATTTCGACATTTCCAAACTTTCGAATCTGGTTTATTGACTCCTTCAGAATTTTGGACTTTGAGAATTTTCAGATTGACCGATTGGATTCGAGAATATACTTGAATAGTCAAAAATTTGGAATTTTGAGAATTTTCAGATTGATGGTTTGGATTTGAAAATATACTTAACAATAGGCTTGAAAAATTAGACATTTTTGAGTTCCGGAATTTCATACAAAAATAAAGAAAAAGTCAAGATACGTCCAATTTTGTATTTCCATGCGCTGAATAAATCACAAGGTTCAATATTTCGAATACCTGAAAATTTAGAAACAAAGCTCGCGAATATACAAAAGTACAAAAAACACACGAATGTACAAAAGTACAAACATTGTTCTTGAATTCTCGAAACGAATGATATTCAGAAAAATAATTACGTATCTCCACATTATATATTATCGTTCTAACTCGAACAAACTTTCTCAAACACAATGTTCAACATCTACGAAAACGAGTCTAAAATTAGGGACTCGTTAGATCTAACTCGTTAGTTAGACTTTTTTTAGTAAATTTACCAATGATCCTTCCAAAGAAACGTAAAATTTGTAAAATTAACAGTTGACGGAATACGAAACGCATTTATACATACTTATGCTTTTTGGAAGCATGCTCGCGATACCCGTCTCATGAAATAATTATTTTCTTTTACAAAAGCGGCCATCTTACGCGACGTTAAGAACGCAAGAAGAAGAATAAGCTTTCTTACTCGATGAATTAAATTGTACGCGAATGACACCATTGAAACTCGCTCTTTCACCGAGTTTTCTACATTCTTAGCTTGTCTGGTGGAATGAGCAAATCGTTTCGAGGTAAACCGCGTTTCTCTTTCAGAAATATACTTCACATTAATTATTCGGACTCGATCTAATTATTTATGCTACACGCTCGTCGAGATGCGCGTTGCTCGGTGTATTCAATAAATTCTTTTAATTTTTTCTCCTCCGACAACGAGATTAACATTATTTTACACGGTGTAACGCGTAGTAGACAGTCAGAAACATTATTTTTCCTCTCTCTTTTTCAAATATGCGTGTGTCACATAATTATTTGGAAGGTACGTGTAGTTCATTCGCGAAACTGCATGATGCATCCTTTATTTTACTGTGCTTCTTTCGATTCTTGCTACTGTTGTTCCAATCGGAACGTTTTTGTATTCTTTAAATTTTGGGTCATTGTTAACGACGTATTAGCATGGCCACTGTTCTTAAAAAATCTTTAATTTAACACCGTATCCTTTTCTCCATTTGCACCTTTCTTGTTCTGGTTAGGGTCATTTGTGAATTTGGCTTTTGGGAAATCGGGAATCCGTATATTTTGAAGTTTGCAGATTTTGATGTTTAGAAATTTGAGGATTTGGACAGCTGGGGATTCAGAGATTGGGGGATTTGGAATTTAGGAATTTGGCGATTTGAAAATTTAGGAATTTTAGGATTTGGAGGGCTGAGAATTGAGTGATTTGAGTGTTTAGGAATTTGAGAATTTGAGGGTTTGAGAATTTGGAGGATTGAAAGTTTGGAAATTTGAGTATTTGGGAGTGTTCGAACTTGGGTGTCTGAGAATTTTGTGATTTGGAAATTTGGGGTTTTGAGGATTTGGGGATTTGAAAATTTGGAGATTTGTAAACTTGGGAGTTTGAGAATTTAGTGATTTAGAATTTTGGGGTTTTGAGAATTTTTCAGAATTTGAGAGCTTGTAAATTTTGAAATTTGGGGGTTAGAAATTTGGAAGTTTGATGATTTGGAGAGCTGGGAATTTGAGGATTTGGGAATTTAGAGATTTACGAGTTTGAGGATTTGTAATTTTGAAAATTTAGAATTCAATAATGTACACAACCATAAGATTTGATAATCTAGAAGTTTAGAAACTAAATAATGCGAAAGTTTGACAATGTGGAAATTCCTTCATTTATTGTTCCAGAAGTACAGTAATTGAATATTCTGAAAATTCGGAAATTTTGCAAATCCTAAATTCGATAATTTGCAAAATATTTCACCCTCACACACTTACTTTTGTTCCGTTTAAAAAAAGTTGGCTTCAAGGGTTAATTTGTCCAGGTAACTGCATTAAAAATATGTTTAAAATATCGTCTTTTTGATAAACTATTGCTACTATAATAAAAATTACTTAACAACTAAAACCATCATTATGTGCGTTTCAACAAGTACGTTTCGCATGTCAAATTAACGTTGAATACAATATATTTGTAAAATGTACGTTTCCCATGTCAAATTAACGTTTATTATAATATATTTGTAAACTGTATGTTTCTCGTGTCAAATTAACGTTGAATACAATTTATTTGTAAATTGTACGTTCCTTCAGGATTTTCATTCCAGTTTAATTTTCGTCGCATCAATTCCGAATATTTTCGATGAAACTGTAGTGTATTTATCCCGTCGAACGATTCCCAGAACAAAAAATACTTGACTCCGTCTAGAAAACTGTTGAGATGCTATAGCCGGTAACAATCTAATAAAAAATTTAAGTCTACATTACACTTTTTCCTCGGAGGTAAGAAACTTTTACTGAGACAACTCTTTTATATCGTTTTCTGGCTACCGTTTCTCTTCCGTTTCCTTTTTCTTTTCTGCGTCTCCTTTTTTCTCGAGTTCCAGCTGCTCCCTCTCCCCCTTTCGTTTATTTACATATATCTTTTCCATCATCGCTCATTTTCTTCCTTTTCCATTTTTCTTCCCGTACCTTTTACATCTCTATTTCCAACGGCATTATCCCCGATTACATTTGCTCGTTTCACTCGACGAATGCAAATTAAGGACCATTCAGTCTCTTAACATTTAAACACCTGGTAGATTTGTCGCTGTTTCAGTAGATTTAACGTCTCCATCGGCCGACACTTCAATGGGACACAGCGAGCTTGTTTTAAACGGAGGATTTGCCTCGATGTAGATTTTTTAACGTCGCAATTAAATTAAATTTTACGTAGATATCTCGTATTACAACGATATTTTTCGCGCTACGTCCATATTTTACAGATGCATTATGCGTTATTGCCATATGTTCAAGGTATCTCATACGTTACAACCATAATTTCAATATATCTTGCGCGTTACAACTACATTTTCTAAATAGCTCATATATTACGACCAGGTTTTAGAGATATATAAACGACCATGTTTACCAAATATCTTATACATTCACTGAATATCCATTTTACACGAATAATAAATATAGTAATTATAGTTTAAAGATATCTTAAAAATTATAATTGTATCTTGAAGATATCATATAGAGAATGCTCGATAAAACTCCGCTGGATAAATCTTCGCCTGATAAACCTCCATTTAAATTTTTCTTAAGAAATCTAACTTATTCTTTATAAAAATATATTATCTCTAGCTATTCACAAATTTTCTCGCACGAAATGCATTTTCAAATATATTTTTCTATATTTTATTAACAAAATGGTATTTATTAGAAAGCAAGGTATAAAAGAGTATTCTAAAATTTTCACTTATTTTTGTGAATTATTTCTTAATCCGTTGTATTACTATACCAGAGTATGCAGTATGTATTTTGTACATCTATTACAGTATGTATTTTATAAATTCAATGCAGTATGTATTGTATACATCTATTACTGTATGTATTTTATACATCTATTACAGTATGTATTTTACACATCTAATACAGTATGTATTTTACACATCTAAGACAGTCGTATTTTATATATCTATTACAGTATGTATTTTACACATCTGAGACAGTATGTATTTTATACATCTATTACAGCATGTATTTTACACAACCAATACAGTATGTATTTTATACAATCAATACAGTATGTCCTTTATAGAACTTTATACCATGAAATATGTACCTGCCTAATTATCCCCGGGATTTTTCAGTCTATGCAAATTGTGCAACTAATTAACTATCTCTATCTACTCTGTAACTTATATAGATTTATAAGAAAAACGAATTCGTTGCGAGTCACTAGTTCGTCACAATTTAAAAAGTTAGAATATCGAAGGAAACATAAATTCGGTCAAGGAACTAAAAACTGCGAGCGTGTGCCGAAAAAAATTTTATTATCGGATCATGTGTGACCCAGTATCCATCGTGCATGCATGCTACGGTATTATCCGTGCTTGGTAATTAATAAACTTCCCGTTAAAGAGCCCTGGATCTTTTCACTTGCATACCTTTAACACGAAAATTGTATATACTACGCGGTTTGAGACCTGGGCATAATACATGGTTGCGAAAAATAAATTTTGTATAGTATCTGAAAGTTTAATAACTTTCATGGATCTCTTGATCGCCTGTCGCGTATTAACCTGACCACTGTTTATAATTCACGATGGTGAAATTCCGTAGCGAAACTGAGGTCGAAGTCTCGTCGACGTAGGGGGTGGTTATTGTGCAATTAGCGGCGGTAATATTCATGACAAGAAACGATTTATCGGTCGAAAGGAATGCAATTAAAATTTATCGGATATTCAAGCGGCAGCCGCCTTCGTTCGTCTGATTGTCGGTTGTTCGATGAAACTGATATCGAGCACTGTTGCCCTATCAGAAATTTCCTCAAGTTCAGCGAAATTACGGAGTTCGACGAAATTCGGTAGATTCTGGTACACCGACAAAAATCCCGTAATTACCAGGTATATCGCGGGATTAAAACAGTTCGAATATTAACTACCGCTGTTGAATACCGGATATCGTTTACGTATCGTGCTCTTTCGATTTCAAGTTCTACCCAGAACATTTTTTTTATTGGTTAATATTTTTTTTCGATACAATTTTTAATGTTAAAGAGATATATTAATACAAGGAATTTGGTACAAGTGTAAGTGAAGTTGTAAATCTTGTACTATTCTGATTTTAATGTTTGCAAACTCTTAAATTTATGAATATTTTTATAAGTTCTTTCGTTTCTCAGTTTCATAATTTATTAATTTATCAATTTGTTCACTTTTTAGTTTCACAAAAAAGTTTCAATTAAATTTGTAACTTGGAATTATTAAATTACAAATTTTTGTTGTTATACAAATTCCTATATTTTTGAGTTTTTAAATCTATTCATTTACAAATTGCTATGTTTCTTTATTTCAAACTCCACAAAGTACTATATTTCCAGATTTCAAAGTTTACGAAACTGCAAACGCCTAAATTTACAAGTTTCAGACCTCTTATATTTCCGAATTTCCAAATCTTCGAGAATCCAATCTTCTGAATTTTGAAATTACTAATTCTCCAAAATTTACATATTTCTAAATCTCTAAATCTCCTAGTTCCCAAAGTCCCAGTTTTCAAGCATCGAAAACTTTTCAGATTTGTACATCTCCAAATTCCCATATCCCAAACTTCCCAAATTCAATAATTTCCAAAACTTTAAACTGCCCAGATTTCAAATTCCCGAATTATCGAATTTCCAAACTACCAAATGTCGATTTCCTGCATTATCCAAATTCAATAATTTCTAAATCTTTGATGTCACCAGTTTCCAAATTTTCGAATTGACAATTTCCAGAAATCTCGAAATTTCCGCATCCCAAATTTCCCAAATCCCATAATTCCACAACTCTCCCCTCAATTTCCAAATTCCCGAATTCTCAAATGCCTAAATCCCCAGATCCTCGAATTCATAAATTCGTAACCCTCGAAATAGTCTTTACATGGTAATTTGTAAATTAATCATTTTCGAAATTAAGAAATATAGTAATTGTATAGGAGTAAAAATTTGTAATTTAATAATTCCGAAACTAAAAAGTGAACAAATTGATAATTCAATAAATTCTGAAACCGAAAATCAAAAGAATTCATAAAAATATAAAAATTCATGTCTTCGTAAATTCCGAAACACTGAAATTTCCAATTCTTCAATCTGAAAATTTTTAAATCTTCAACTTCCCAACATTCCATATGCCAAAACTCTCTATTACAAGAGTAACAAAATTTCCAATTTCCAGAAGTTATGTCTCGATTGTTTATAATAATTTTCCTATTTGTTCAATTTTATTTTGCGCGCAAATCTCTGTGGAAATCAGCGAATCGTCCAATTTTCGAGCGTCGTTTCAGATTGGCCCGCTTTATTGCTAAAATGCATCGCGTAGTTGGCGAAACGTACATATTATGCACCGAATAAATGTAGAGAGAGAAGAGTCGAAAGAAAGTATAGAAAATATCTGTGTTCATTATCCGATCCTCCTGCGTATGAGCCGCCGTTCCAGAAAAACAGGCAACTTCGTTGTACGTTTCTTTATCTGGAAAATTTTCTAAAAATTTTCTTCGTAGCGTCCATCGTTGATTTCGCAGCTTGAACACGCTCGTGAGTCGAGTATTTCTTATCCCACCAAGAATAAGATATATATTCAGTGATAACAAGCACCCTGTCGAGGATGAAACGTTGCTAAGATTATTATCGTATTGTGGATCGAGACGCGCAACAAGATAAAATTTTTGTTGTAGCGTGGGCTTCTTCGTGTAAAAATATCTATAGAAACGATCTTGTAACAAAAATTGTATTCGTATAGACAGCGAACTTTCCGTATTCGTGTAATGTTACACGTGCACTTCCATCTGCTTCAAGTAATTCAGTATTTTTGTTTCGTCCACAATACGAAAGAATTACGGGAAATTTTAATTATTCGTTCTTCGCGAGTAAAATTTGGACGGTTTGAGATATTTTAGATGTTTATATCTGCAAATTTTTTAATTTCTATCGCTATATCTAAATTTATACATTTGGAGGAGAATTTAGGAATTTGGGGACTCGAAGATTTAGGAATTTTGTTGGTATTATAATTGCTAATACGTGTATGCGTGGGAATGATCGCTGTCCATTGTTCAGTTGTCTTCTGGTGAATTTTCTACATAACGCACGTTTTTGACGATGTAACTCATTTCATTAAGATTTATACTATTAATAGTTATTCTGTGATTCTTTTGTATTTTCGTAATTCGTTTTCTTTATCTACTGAATGCGTAAAGTGCTTCGTTAACAGATTTCAAGTTTTGGGGAGTTATATTTTAGGAATTTGGGAATCTTGGAATTCAAGGATATAAAAATTTGGGGATGTTGGAACTCGTAGGTTTGATAATTTGGTGATTCGGAAATTTGGGATCTTTAGTATTGGGTGGGTTGAAAATTTGGAGATTTGGAAACTTGGGGTTTCAGAATTTAGTGATTTAGAAATTTGGAATTTTGTAAAATTGGACGTTTCACAATTTGGGAATTTGAAAACATGGAAATTTGGGTATTTAGAGACTTGAAAATTTAAGAATTGCAAGATTTGGGGAGCTGTATTTTAAGAATTTTTGAATGTTGGAATTCGAGGATTTAAGAATTTCGTGGTTTGAAAGTTTGTAAATTTGAGAATTTGGAGATGTTGGAACTCGTAGGTTTGATAATTTGGTGATTTGAAAATTTGAGATTTTTAGTATTTGGGTGGGCTGAAAATTTGGAGATTTGGAAACTTGGGGTTTGAGAATTTAGTGATTTAGAAATTTGGAATTTTGAGAATTTGGTATTTGAAAAATTGGAGGTTTCACAGTTTAGGTATTTGAGTATATGGAAATTTGGGAATTTACGGGTTTGATGATTTCACGAGCTGGGCATTATGCAGGTTATGATCAGATTTAAACCCAATTGAATTGCAGCGAAAAAATGATTCCGATTTATCATACCCGGACTGTAGTGTGCGTCACGAGTATGACACGATATTGTATAGCAAGGGGTTAATCTAGATGGTATTTACCAGGATCAACACGAACATCGTTTACCTTGTAAACGATTTACGCACGGTTTCTGAAAGTTACCCAAATCGAAGACCAACCCGTTTCTCCGTCCTCTTCTTGCTTTCTTTGTCCTCTGTCACGTTCTTTACGGACAGGACTCTGTGCAAGCGGAACGATACAAGGCATACAAGATTCGGCTCGGGCAAATAAGCGAATCGCGAGGAGCATCCGAAAACGGCAAACAGAAGCAAGCTACGGAACGTTTCTACAATTCCGATAGCGGAAGGCATGGTAGACTGCGTAACGATCGAATAAATAAAGTTAACTGCACCTCGGCTATTCGTGGTAGTTCCAGGCCATTTCTAGTCGACGCCAGCCACGCTGGTAAACAACGCCGGTAGAAATCCTCTTCCTAATCTAGCTACGATGGAGAGGGAAACGCTTGCCACGACATTAACACCGTGGTATCATATCGACGAACGAGTTATCCGTGACCAACCGTCACTGATTTACATCACGGCATGATATTAACGCGTTTCCCGCTCCACCTGTCCATGACATCGGTGACCCGTGACATTTGCCGGCTGCACGACCTTTACTTTGTTTGGTAGTCGTGCTTTGTTTGGTCAAAGTAATATCATAATAATATCATGATTGTTTAGGGGGGACCTCTATGTAGAAAGTTGAAATTAAATCGATATTCAATAATTATTTTGAAGGATAAGGAGCGAATAAATATTTGTATGGTTTTGAGGACTATTTAATTAATACTTCGACTTCATTTTGCAATTTCTTTGTTGAAATAAAATACAAAATTTCGGATATATAGCCTGTTGTGCTAGAAGAAATTTGGGTAGGGAGGTTGTTTGAATTTACTATGAATACGTATATTTATATATATATATATAATTTACAATACCATTTCTGTATAGTATTTGAGCAATATAATCGATCTCATTTTTTATATATCATCAGATTATTACGGATTACAAAAATGCACGTTTGCTCTCTTTCAACACTCTTCACACAAGACCGATACATGCATCGACACACACGCACTCTGTCGAGCAGGCACCTCGAACTCTATTTCCAACAGAGGTGAAGGTTGATATTTTGAGAATGTAGGTAACTGAAGAGAAACTAATTTGAGAACATAGAGAATTAGAAATATTAAATATGGACATTCAGGAATATAAAGATCCGGAGATATAGAAAGTTGAGGATATAGATAATTGTTAATGTAGAGGTCGGAGAATACAGAGAACTGGAAATATAGAAAATTTGGGATGCGTGTGTATAATTAAAAATATACAGAAACTTGGTGATCCAGATAATTTGAAATATAGAAATTAGAGAATGCAGAAATCCGAAACTGCAGAGATTCAAAAATGTTGAAATTTAGAAATGTGCCATTACAAACACAATACTACATCCGTGGATATAGACAATCGTGGAAGACGCGAAGAATACAATTTCGTGGAAATATTATATAAATTGCTACATAATTCATTCGATAATAAACATGAAATTTCAGAGAGAGTCCGGGAGACTCGTAAAATTCGCGATATAGCAAAAGTGGAGCGAAACAATGATATATACCAGGTAATTTAAGAAATAGTGCGATTTTTCTGAGTGCCGTGTTTATAGCGGCGAAACTCGTAGATTGTCCGATATATGTGTACCATCGATCTCGGATGTCTTATCGAAAATTGTCCGAGTGTACGTCGAATATTATACTAATCATTTTATATACGTATATTCGATACGCGTAATAGTCTGTTACATACACATTCAGAAAATTTTTAGTAATTCCCGAGTGCGTGTGTCTCTACGGCGTTTTACGGCTATAGAATGTTTTGCTGTTAGGTGAATTATTCGTAATTATTTACTTTTAATTTACGGTTTGTTGACTATCACACAAAGTCATACATAAAAGTGTTGAATTCCGGATGAGGGAATAAGTACAACACTTATAATATGAACTCGCAGACTTTATTTGGTGACGATAAGTTCCGCGCGCAAGTACAAATTATGGAAGACTGACTAAATGTCGAAAGAGGGCTAGTTATATGTACGGAGATGAGGGTGAGTAATGAAAGTACAAAGCATAGTGTAAGGGCAGAGTACGTAGGACAGGATGACTAAGAAGGCTAGATGAGTTGGCGTTTGAGGAGTGAAGTCAGGATGTTTTTCGCAGGATGATTCAATGAAGTGATAGGTTATCTTGTTGTCTATGAGTTGGTCTTACAACAAAAGAAAACAAAATCTATCATTGAATTCAAAAACAATGATGATTCGAGAGTAGCAGTTTGTCCCGAAAGATTGCAGAGAACTAAACAAAAAACAAAACACGCCTCGCAATTGTTATGTTTTGAAAACATTGGCAACGCAGTGCACAGATAGACGCTAGGTGGGGTGACGCAGGTTCAAACCTGTAAATACCGAGAAATAGATCACTCTCCCACCAGCTATAGCGCGAATTCCTAGAATAAACAAAAAACGGTATAAACATCCCAGCGCACTGACAACCTTCAACACGGTTTTAACACTTTGAATGCCATGTCACCCGCATACGGCTGACGTATGAATTCACACGTAAATCTACCGTAGATTCTAAGAAGTTAAAAAACTGTATTTTTGGCTGCACCTTCCTCGTACATTAAGGAGAGGGAGTGATTCCAGGGGTCACTGAGTCCGAATTTTAGCGACTAGAGCAGATTTAGAAAAACCCTTGAGTAAGAAACAGTTCAGAATTTAATAAACAGTTAGTAAAGGTATCCTTGAGTTTTTTATTCGATAGGATTTATTAATCATAAAAATACTATCTAGTACAATTTTCAATTACGATAGCGTGGCAGTCAACGTGTTAAGTGTCAAGAAGAACCTTCCCGAAGCAACCACATCAATATCGTACCAAGACACGTTACTAGAATTTCGCAAAAGTATATTGTTGTTAATTATTTATGAATTTTCTAAAATTCTATGGATGCGTCGCAACATGTTGCTTGGTTCGGGTCGGCTATGTTCTGTTCGGTTCAGTTCGGCTCACTCAGTTCGGTTCAGTTTGGTTCGGCTTGGTTCAGTTCGGTTCGGCTCGGTTCGGGTCGGCTCGGCTCGATTCGACTCAGCTTGGTTACGCTTTGCTCGACTCAGGTCGGTGAAGTTCTACTCGGTTTAGTTCGGCTCACTCAGTTAGGTTCGGTTTGGTTCAGTTTGGTTCGGTTTAGTTCGGCTCAGTTCGTCTCAGCTCGGTTACGCTTTGCTCGGTTCAGGTCGGTTAAGTTCTACTTGGTGCAGTTCGGCTTACTCAGCTAGGTTCGGTTTGGTTTGGTTCAGTTCGGTTCGGCTCGGCTCGATTCGACTCACCTCGGTTACGCTTCGCTCGGCTCGGGTCGTTTAAATTCGGCACACTCAGGTTCGGTTTGGTTCGGTTTAGTTCGGCTCGGTTCGGCTCAGCTCGGTTACGCTTTGCTCGGCGTTCATTATTTATGAATTTTCTAAAGTTAAAAATAAGCCCAATGGCTTTATGATTCTATGAATGCGCCGCAACAGATACTAAAACGTGGAAAAAGCGTTAAAATTTGTTGGGCAGTGTTATTTATCGCGAAGGTGGCGGCGAAGTCGTTTACAAGCGAGATTCCGCTCGAGATTTTAACGCGAGAATTTTTCGGCGAACCATTAGCGTTCAACACGGTTTTAACACTTTGAGTGCCATGTCACCCATATACGGGTGACGTATGAATTCACGTAAATCTACCGTAGATTCTAAGAAGTTAAAAAACTGTATTTTTGGCTGCACCTTCCTCGTACATTAAGGAGAGGGAGTGATTCCAGGGGTCACTGAGTCCGAATTTTAGCGACTAGAGCAGATTTAGAAAAATCCTTGAGTAAGCAACAGTTTAGAATTTAGTAAACAGTTAGTAAAGGTATCCTTGAGTTTTTTATTCCCAAGTCGTTGGGTGGTCCTTCGACTACAGACAGCACGAAGTTGCTATATTCAAAGGACTCGATCAATCAGAGTTCGAGTCCTTAACAGACATCACATTTCAGAGAATGTGGACATAAGACAGAATTTCCTTTGGGTTGTCAGCAAGGTTCACCTAGCTAATGTCTCCTAGGTCCTGTCCTAGGACCCTTTGGAAATTCATATTCATGGCATCCGCAATTAACTTGAGACCGTCGAAAGAACCTGGACATACAAATTAAAAAAAAATAACAAAGTAAATTTTTTAAATATAAAGGGTCTCTCGACAACAGCTATGGTAGTTGCGTGCCATGAACGTGCTAGCGTACAAAATGCTAGCTGCTTTCATGACAGTAACGAACCGTACCTAAATTTAATATTTTAATTTGATCGTGTTAAACAGCTTCAACGTATTCGCGTTGTATGACTGCCACGACTTGATGCGAAATTGGAACACGTCAAGTTACGTCGACCGGTAAACGTTTTGTGACGCGTTCGTTCGACGAAACGAAAACGGAAACGTTTAATCGTACATTTACCTGTTCCCGTATTATCCGTCTCGTTATCGCTTTAATGTCTGTCACGGGAACCGGGAAACCTTCGACCATGTCAGATATTCCAACAAGGTGACGAATTCATGAATATAAAGCAGCTGGGCCCATTCAATTGTACGACTGCTGTCTGGTTTTGACGCGAGGACCTGCAACTGGAATAGACTTTATTATGTAATACGATCGCGATGTTGAAACTGTTGTTAAATAACAGGATCGTTACTTTATTTCTTCGCGGGAAGAGTTGTGGACTTTCTTGATTGATTGTGTTTGTGGATGACGCAGACTTGAGGCGCTATCTGTTATTGATATCTTGTTCGTGTTTGTCGATTACATTTCTGAGTCGGACGCGAGTAATTATGCAATTTTATTATGCTAGTCTATTTATGTGCAGTCGAACCTAAAAAAAAACAATTTTATCATGTAAGTTTATTTGTACTTAATTTGTTACATAATTTTATTATACAAATATCTTTAGTTTGACTTAGATTTAACCTAATACTCAATGTCATTGTTCAAGTCTGTTTATGTTTACTTGGACCTAAAAAGAAACAATTTTATCTGAAAAACAGTTTTTTTATGTAAGTTTATTTTTGCTGAAACTTAACCTGATACATAATTTTATTATGTAAATCTGTTTATTCTTATTCAAACCTAACATGATTTATAAATTTTTATTGAAACCATAACAGTTTATATAATATATTCAATGTGTTATATGTACTAACAAATCTTGGACACAAATCACAAAAGTGTTCAAAGTGATTTATTATACGAATGTAATTGTTAGCTGGACAGTACTTAACATTAATTAAATGTCGGATTAGATATTTAAAAAGGACAGATTATATTTCCTAGGTATACCAATGATATATCAAAAATATAACATGCCAATGTATGTATTATATGTATAAATACAAACATCCGTAAAATATAGTGAAATTGTAGGTAAGAATTTTGATGCGTGTTTCTTTTAATTGCATAAGAAACATATAAAGAAATTTTCCAGTCTTAAAACGATAAGAATACCGTATGAAATGTGATGCGTTTCGAAAGGCGCGTAAGCTTTACAAATTGCGAATACAGGCAAAGTTGAGGCCCGTTGATTTATGATATACTCGTACGATGTATTATTATGACGTTGTCAAGTTATTTATCCTGGAACGTAGTCGGTTTTGCATTTAATAAATACTCGGTGATGAATACGAGACTTTACCGCATCACATATCGACGTTTCGTGTCGCAGGTGTCTTAACTGTAACGCTGTTTCATTTTGAGAATACAAATTCTTATTCTTCATTTAACAATTTTAACGTTTGTCAAAGACCGCTGTTTAGTCGATTCTGCAAGGAAAATGCATATATACGATAAGCCGTATGCAAATTATGCTTCGAGAAATCTGCGGGTTTGAAATTTGGAAATTTAATAATGTACGGATGTGGAAGTATAGAATGTATATGCCAACGAACTAATGTAGAAACAGAAATATATACCAATGAATTAATGTTGAAATATACATATATATACCAACGAAATAATGTAGAAATATAGAAATATATACCAACGAACTAATGTTGAGATATAGAAATTTATACCAACGAAATAATGTAGAAATGTAGAAATATATATATACCAACGAAGTAATGTCGAAACATAGAAATATATACCAACGAACTAATGTTGAGATATAGAAATTTATACCAACGAAATAATGTAGAAATGTAGAAATATATATATACCAACGAAGTAATGTCGAAACATAGAAATATATACCAACGAATTAGTATATAAATACGAAAATACAGAAACCATAAATTTTCAGTGATCATCGTAATCACAAATATAAGAAATAACAATTACATCAATTTGAGATATGTATCACACTATTGGATTTTACAGCTACAAAGAGATGACAATGACTCAAAATGTAGCAACAGCTCTTTTCAATAACGTAGTTAATTCTGCAGCCCTCGTCAAAAGAAGAACAAGACGCTACACTAATGATTAAAATAACAAGCCCGCGGTGGTTGAAAGAGAAGCGGATGGGTATTTAACCGAAGTAATAGGTTCCATGCAGCAATGTAATCTTATGGTTAATTCATAATGGCAGTTCTGGGTCCATTGTTATCTAGAAATCGCGTTACAAAAGGGATGTTGGGGAATTTTAAAGTAGGTGAGAGGCTTTATTACAGTGACTCGTTCAGGTCAATCTTGCTAACCCTCTGCTCGAGAGTATTCATTATAAATTTTCCGATAGTTCTTGAGGTTCCGATAAGATCGAGTGAGAGCTCGTATCGGAATATTTATTATGCAGTAGGCGCCATTCGCTTCAATCACCAGCAATCCTTATACATTGTGAGCCTGTAGTATCGAATTGATATAACTTTCAATGCTTTCCATCAAACGTTAACGCATCGGTTTCCCCGTCTGGAATTAATTAAAATTTGTACGGCTCCGATCTACAGTAATTAAGGTAAGGCGGTAAAAATTTTCGTCACTTCGTAATCATTGCGTCAAAAATGATGATGAACACTCGACCAATAAATTTTCATAATATTAATCAAATTCGATCTCTGACGTACGAAGTTCAATAATCTTCCTATACATATAATTCTTTCAGATCCATGATAAAAATATTGATATTCACTGCAGTGGATATTTTCTACAAAAGTTATGAAGATTATTATGTAAAACATTTAATTATTGCATTGAATTCATACTTATATAACAATAACATTCAATTATTTAATGTTTTTTAAAATTATCACATACTATAATAATATTTATATCATATTCATATGTATAATAATAACATTCAATTGTTGAACGCTTTAGAATTGAGTTGAATGTTCAACGTTTGAATAAATAAAATAATCTTTAAGAAAACGTTGTACCATCGGTGGAAACTTAGACTGAATTTGGTTAGAAGATTAATTTAAACGATTAAATACTGTTTAAAAGGAGCTCGTCGCAACCTTTTGACCATAATTTACAAAATTCTAACTGCTGAATATCGTTATCTCCAACTCCAGGAGATAACGAAGAAAATGTTAAGCGCATCGAACCTTAACGGGAATCGCGTTAGCGTTACAAGATGGCGACGGTTGCAGTCAACTTTATTAACCATCGTTCGAGCGTACCAAGATAACGCCATCAACTTTTTCCTACGCTCGCAACTAGCATCGCGACCCTCAAGGGATTAGGGTCAACCAGTGAGCATCCATCACACTGTGGTTACCGGGCAAAATATCCTCCTATAAATCTTCAGGCAACTATGCGAGATATAAGAATAATGATCCCCATTGATGTAACAATTCACTATGAATAAGTATTTTCCCGATTCTTGCGCACGCATTTGCACTTCGACGTGTTTACGCGTCACCGATCATTTTAATTAGATACAAGATCTATTGCTTTGTGCCCTCAAGTAGGTTTAATCTCACGAATGTACAAAGCTTTTATGTTTTATACTTTTAATTTCTTTTCTAATTTTCAGTCCACAAATTTTTTAAATACTTAACTTTCTAAATCATCAAATTAATAAACTTTGGAATTTTCAAAGTTTGAAACTTTCTGAATTTTCAGACTTTGGTATTTTCGAATTTTTAGACTTTGGAAGTTTTTAATTTTGGGACTAATATTGTAGGAATTATAATGGAATAATGATTAACTTTAAACTCGCTTTATTATAAATACAACTTGAATGAAATAAACAACGAAACAAATACTTTTAATACTTTTTCTTTAACACAATTCGCCGATGGTAACCTCGTTTTTAACCACCACGTCCACAACCGTTATTTCCCAAAACCCACTCGCACCCACTCGCCTCGACTCAACATTCTTTTATCACACCTTCGTTCGCTAAATTCACATTCTTCCATAATCGATTACGATCGAACATGCAACCTATAATGTACATACATTCATACAAACAATATTCCATATCCCACAATATTTTTGAATTTTCGAGTTTTCTACGTTCCTTGATCTTGTAACACGTTTTTAAAAGATCGCTGAAGGTGAAGTAGGAGGAGAAGAATTAGGAGATGAGTTTAGAAGCTAAGAAGTGCCGTACACCGGAGGCGACGTCTTCTTCTTAGTTCTTTAAAGGAAAAGTCGAGGTGCCGTATTCACGTCTTCCTCGACTTTGTAGACTTGGTGAGTTAGGAACGCTATAAGAGAGTGCCGAACAAAGCGTCATCTTCACTCTAAGTTAAACGAAAATCGTTTAGACTTAGAGAGTGCCAAGCAGTACGTCGTCTTCTTTCTAAATTACCCATAGGACATCTTCTCGCTAACTGACTTTTCTGAAAAAAGGACCGCTATTTATACAGAAAAGCGAAGCCATTCCCGCCCAGTCAGAGAGGCCCAACTACGCGTACGAAGAGACTTTATGGCCTGACCTGCGTTGCACGTCGGCCGCGCGTAGTCGGCGTTTTCTGACACTCTATCTTACATCTGTTTTACAATATTATAATATACAAAAAGTCCTATGTGTTACAATCTTACATTGTACGAATTCTGGAATTACGAAATTTTTTAATCTTTAAACTGCTCTATTTAAAAATCTCGCAATTATTAGATTTTTAATAACTTACCAAATTCAATCGTCTTTTTATATGATCAATTCTTAAGTTCTTAGGTTCTTAAATTCTTAAATTTCATTCTGCAAAAATTGCGAGTCCTCGAATTTGCATATTTCTGTTCATTCTATTATGAGTTATATTATATTTTATTATGAATTTATATATTCAAGTTTCAAATTTGAAAATCCACCGACCAAAAACCTACCGGTAGAAGTCAATATTTAATCCATAATTCGATGGAATTTGATCATCGAAAATTAAATTGCTTCGGAAATTGAAGCGTAAAATATGATTAAGACGGTTTATCCTATCATAAGTAGGTAAGAGGTTGAAAATTTGGAGCAAAAGCGTCTGAAAGTAACGCGTTTATCGAAATTCTATCTACGGAACACAATTTGTCGGCTACGGTACATAACGCTTTAAAAAATTCACATCTAATCTGTTTAAAGCAATTTACGCATTATTGTACAAAAGATTTTATAAGCTATTTTGTGGAAAACTATTAGCGACCAAATTTTTTCCCAACGTTTCAGAGCTTCATTGGATCCTTTCGTGTGATACGCGATTAAATGGCATTAGGTAGTTCATGGAAGCACAAAGCACGCTATCAAAGAGCCATTTTATGTTTTCACCCCGAAGTGGCGTATAATTTTTTTTCCCACGCCCTTGTACAGAAGACACTATGACAATTAACCCTTGCGTTAGTGATTTCATCTTATTTTACGGACATTTCACCTGTCTCGTGCCAGAAAATTTCATACTTAGGAAAATTATTTTAATTATTTTTATTTAACACTTTGTATACTTACTACACGTAGCTCATCATATCCTATAAGAATTCAAGTACGAATGCAAAATCACGTATTATATATAAAATTATTGAATACAATTTCCTACGTTTACCTTTTCTCTGTATAACTATCGAGACCGAAATATTGAGTTGGGCATAATAAAATTACATAAAGTTATGAAACGGTGATGTCCAGGTGACATAATCAGAAACGAAAAATATTACCGAAGGGAAGAAAAGAAGAAATTTAATAACTGTAAGATACAATAATGCTGCGCACGATACCTTACGTAAAAGTCGAAGAGAAACATCAATATTATACCAATTTAAATCGGAAATTAAGACGATTGTAATCTGAACAATGTCAATTACAGGATCCCATGACACGACCGATGCAGCTATTTGAAGCAACGAATGCGGCAACTGAATTCGTCGATTCATTGGCCGTCGGTGAAAGTGTTTTAACCCGTGCGGCTTAAGATAAATTTAAAAATATGATCGTTTAAACACGTAAATATTCAGAGTGCATAAAAAACAGACACCGTTGTATTAAAAAAAGTCTACAGTATCTTTGGACGTAAATAGAATTTCAGTATCACTTGTATTAGGTTGTTCGAAAGTAATTTCGTTTTTTTTTTTTTTTTTTATGAAAATGGGAGACGATTTTCATCGAATACTTTTTTCATGCTCGAACAGCATTTTTAAAAAAGTAAAATATTCCGAAAATGCTGCTTTTCACTTTCCAGATTCGATAGGATACCAACCACAACCTACTGCGTAGAACCTATCGAACTTTTTCGCGCGCAAGCCTGTTGGTAAATACGAAATCACTTTCCGGATAACTCGATAGTTACCTCACAAGATTTTGAGTTTTGAGATTTCGTTTGTATGACGAAAATGTACTTTTATCTCCAAAATCGAATTTATCGAAGACTGTACGTGCTGGCAAAAAACCGATTGCAACGCTATAATAATCACTGAACAGATTTTAGAACGTGGAAAAAAAAGTTAAAATTTGTTGGTGAACGTTATTCACGGTTTCGAAGTGATGTAACTTACGATTAATGAAACAACGACTACTCGCTGATGATAAGATACGTAATGTTTGTATGCAGAAACTATAACTACGCAAGAAAAAGATTAACACTTTGATCGCCACGTCATCCACATATGGGTGACTCTTAAATTGTCATATAAATCAATCATCTGTTTAGTAAGAATTTGTTCATTTATCTAATTGGAAACACTAGTAGTAATTACTTGGGCCTATGAATAACTTATTTGATAGGATTTATTAATCATAAAAATACTATCTAGTACAATTTTCAATTACGATAGCGTGGCAGTCAACGTGTTAAGTGTCAAGAAGAACCTTCCCGAAGCAACCACGTCAATATCGTACCAAGACACGTTACTAGAATTTCGTAAAAGTATATTATTGTTAATTATTTATGAATTTTCTAAAATTCTATGGTTGCGTCGCAACATGTTGCTTGGTTCGGGTCGGCTATGT
Organism: Coelioxys conoideus; assembly: GCA_947623535.1. NCBI lineage: Eukaryota > Metazoa > Arthropoda > Insecta > Hymenoptera > Megachilidae > Coelioxys > Coelioxys conoideus. The sequence continues at coordinate 17,433,879 of OX392453.1, read as the reverse complement.
TCGGTTCAGTTCGGCTCACTCAGTTAGGTTCAGTTTGGTTCGGTTTGGTTCAGTTCGGTTCGGCTCGGCTCGGTTCGGGTCGGCTCGGCTCGGCTCGATTCGACTTAGCTTGGTTACGCTTTGCTCGACTCAGGTCGGTGAAGTTCTACTCGGTTTAGTTCGGCTCACTCAGTTAGGTTCGTTTTGGTTCAGTTTGGTTCGGTTTAGTTCGGTTTAGTTCGGCTCGGTTCGGCTCAGCTCGGTTACGCTTTGCTCGGTTCAGGTCGGTTAAGTTCTACTTGGTGCAGTTCGGCTTACTCAGCTAGGTTCGGTTTGGTTCAGTTCGGTTCGGCTCGGCTCGATTCGACTCACCTCGGTTACGCTTCGCTCGGCTCGGGTCAGTTAAGTTCGGCTCAGTCAGGTTCGGTTTGGTTCGGTTTAGTTCGGCTCGGTTCGGCTCAGCTCGGTTACGCTTTGCTCGGCGTTCATTATTCATGAATTTTCTAAAGTTAAAAATAAGCGCAATGATTTTCTGATTCTATGAATGCGCCGCAACAGATACTAAAACGTGGAAAAAGCGTTAAAATTTGTTGTGCAGTGTTATTTATCGCGAAGGTGGCGGCGAAGTCGTTTACAAGCGAGATTCCGCTCGAGATTTTAACGCGAGAATTTATCGGCGAACCATTAGCTAAACCCCGTGCCTGCATTTTTTTTTTTCGCCGAGCCCCGCGTAAGTGGTTCAACAATTCGGGCTTGTTTACGATAACTTTATACACGATACATTATGGTTAAATACCGATAAAGTTGTCGATAAGCGTGGCCGGGTTACGGATCGGGCATTTAGATAACACATTGCTAGCAACAGCCGATAGAAAATCGCGCTTCAGCGAGGACCAGCCGAAATCAAAAATGGAACGGCACCGTGCGTTATTATAATCCTTTCGTGAGCTTCGCAAATCCGCGGAATCTGCGCGCCGCTCGAACGGCCTCAATCAACATAAATTTTTCGCCCAAATTCCCGTGGACGAAAATGCTGCTCCGCCGAATAGTGTCGAAACACTTTCGTTACCGAACCGCATACTATTTAATCGTCACCCGTTTATCGGTCATTCGAATTCTGGTCGCGACGAATATAACCGAAGACTTTTTACTGGGATCGAACCACCTTTTTGTAAAATTCTGTGCAAATTTGAACGAACGAAAAGAAACTGTATATAATGGTTTTTGAAGTGCGATTGTTCGATCGATACTAATATTGTAAGTAGTAAGTTGACGGATAGATATTGGAAAATTTCGTCGAAACTTATTCAATTATTATCAAATCCGTAGTATTCTAGGTTTCTATATCCATATATACCGGTACAATATTTCATATTTAGTTAGATAATAATCTACTAAGATATCGATATCCTAACGTAACAGTATTATAGGGATTTCGGCGTCCCTTAGTCCTGGTATCCCTAGATTCTGACATCTCCGTATACTCATATTCTTATATACCGATATCCCTAGATTCCGATATCATTGCGTTCCAATATCTCTATGTCCTGATTTCTCTTTATTTCCGGTATCTCAGCATCAAGATGCCTTTAACATACATCCTAATATCCCTATGTGCCGATATCCCTCTATTCTGATATGTCTACGTCCTAATATCCCTATATACAAATATTTGTACGACCCGATATCCTTAGATTCCGATATTCCTATGTTCCAATATCTCTACACCCGGATATTTCTGTATCCCAACATTTCTACGCTCCAATATCTCTATATGGCGATATCCCTAGATTTCGATATCTCTGCGGCCCATTATTTCTACGTCACGATATCTCTATATGCTGCTGTCCCTAGATTCCAATAATTCTGCATCCCAATATTTCTATGTCCCCGATATTCCTAGATTCCGATATCACTCCGTCCTAGTAATTTCTATGTCCCGATATCCCTCGATTCCGATATCTCTATCGAAATATATCTCGATATCTTCTATATCTCAATATCCGTACATGCAGATATTCCTAAAGCTCGACAACCCTGTATCTCGTCATCTACATCCCGATATCCCTATATCCCACGTTCCTGTATCCCTAGCGATCAGTAAATCTCCCTTTATCCTCGGTTACCCATAAAGATCATCGGGTACTATTAATTCCGCGTGGTGGCATGTCCGAAGCGTAAATGTAGTCATTCCGAAGGAAGTTAGGCGAGTTGTAAATTGATTCGTTGAAAAGTTTAGCCGAAGTGTAAGAATGTCCTCGGGATAATTTCTTTGTAGTTGAAATGATCTGTACGAGAAATGGAAATCTTATATCGTTCATCCGTTCATGTTTTATTCATAAACCGTTTTCGCGGCTTTTTCCCTCCCCGTTTCAATTTGCGTTAACAAATCCGACGATCTCTTTCTCGCTGAAGGAGCTTAATTGAATTCCGCTGTTCCGACGTAAGACATCGAGTCCGTTTGTTTAATCAGTTCTTCTTATTCATACGGCGGTGCCTTTTTTTCATTCATCTCGTTGCCTCGTTAAAGCGATGGCCTAATCTTTTGGGCGAACGAAATCCTTTACTGGAAACCGAACTTTCTATTTGGTTTCTACGATCGAACTTTCAGGTACATTCAGGTGCAACGCAGGATAAGGTAGAAGATCTTTCTTAATTCCGTGATTAAAGATTTATTGGAATATTTCGTGTTTCCGTATTTCTTAATGTTCGAGATTTTTTACATGAAATTTTTCAGATACCCGTATTGCCAAATTTATATACATATGTACAAGTTTTAAAATAATTTACATTTTTGAACATGAGAGTTTGCAGGTCTTTATATTTGAAATTGTTAATATTTTGTAATTTACGCATCCTTACATCTTGATATTCTCTATTTATCAAATTTCACGAATATTCCAGTCCTTAAGTTCCTAAGTTTGAAACACGCAAATTTCCTAAATTTCTAAATTTCTATTTAGCTATATGCCTAACCTATGTCCCTAGATTCTGAAATTTTAAAGTCTCCAAAAATTTATAATATGTAACATATCACCGTTAAAAAATTCTCATATTTCAAAAGTTCTATGTTTCCAAATTTCTGAATTCCCAATCTTTCAGATATCTGGGTCCCAAAATCCTTAAATTTCTCGACCTCCATATACCCTTTTATTCAAAACTCTGAGTCCTCACATTTCTGAATCTCCTGATTCCCAGACACTCATATTCGTAAATCTCCAAATTCCTAAACCCCCATATTCGGAAATCTCCAAATTCCTAAACTCTCATATTCGTGAATCCCCAAATTCCGAGACACCCAATTCGTAAATCTCAAAATTGCTAGACACACATATTCGTAAATCTCCAAATTCCTAAACCCCCATATTCGGAAATCTCCAAATTCCTAAACTCTCATATTCGTGAATCCCCAAATTCCGAGACACCCAATTCGTAAATCTCAAAATTGCTAGACACCCATATTCGTAAATCTCAAAATTGCTAGACACCCATATTCGTACATCTCAAAATTCCTAAACTCCCATATTCGTAAATCTCAAAATTGCAAGCCATCCATATTCGTAAATCTCCAAATTCTTAGACACCCATATTCGTAAATCTCAAAATCCCTAAACTCCCATATTCGTTAATTTCCAAATTGCTAGACCCCCATTTTCCTAAATTCTTAAACCCCACGATCCCCATGTTCCTACATCCCCGAATTCCTCTGTTCTCAAGTTTCTTGATCCCCAGAATCCTAAATTGCAGAATCTCTGGATCCTACAATACTCATAGGTGCCCAGATCCAAAAAACTCCAAAACCCAAGAACCCTAAATACCTCTAAATACTCTCACAGACCGAAAATCTGTATATTTCTAAATTCTTAATCCATCACAGAATTTTTAACATTAAAACTACCAAACGGGTCAAATGACCATTCTAAAAATTTCCTACTTCAAATGACAAAATTTGTTGAGCTGGTCTGCTTGATGTCTATGCTGATTATCGTCGAGATAAAGAATCTATAAGTGTATTCATTTATGTTTCATCTTTTGTTCATTTATTTCTCAATTTCATTTATAACGGCAAAATAATTGTGCATTATACGTCAGTATTTTTAGTGCTATGTTCCCGAAAAGCTCTAAAATCAACGAGCGAAATACCTCCTCCCTTTTCGTTGATGTATTTCTCCTAAGACTGCTAGATTTGTTTTTGACTGTACGAGTCTCGGGGTTGTTTCACGAAACGGTTTCCAGCAAACTTTCTCATGCACAGCTCATCCCTGATTCGTATCGATTATTTAAATGCGCACTTTCCGATAATGAATCTCGAAACCGCTTAATAACAGTTTGTAAAACTGAGTTGTTAATTAGCTGGTGTAACAATCTCTTCATTCAATGAACTTTTCATCACCTGCGCAGATAACACATATTTCACTTTCCATTTATCATCACTTCTTATCCATAGGCGTACAGTACATTCGTATAATGTTTGTATTAATAAATATTTATTATTAATGTTTATATTGGAGTAAATCGATTTATTGAATGTATCGCAGAACACGTGTTTACAGTTTAACGGCTCGCGGAGGAAGAAGGAAGAAAAAAAAAGAAAGGCAACACGAGCGTTTCGTGCCTTATAAACAAAAAAGGTTTAAGCCCAGCGACAATACCTTATATTAACATCCAGAGATGGCGTAATCAGCCTGAATATTTGGTCTTTCTAACAGTTTATTATACTGTATAAATAATGTCGATTACGTTTCGCGGAGTCGAGCTACCATCGAATGATCAAATTTGATCCTCCGAAATATTTTTGCGCGAGTATGTAATTTTATTCGAGATAAATTCATGAAAGCAAGGTTTTGTGAAACGTGATATTCTGCTGAAATCAAAAATTGCAAATTCGTGTTGTGCAGCAATGTGTTATTACATTCTCCTCTCTCTGATACTAATTTAATAAAATTAAATTAAATTATATTAACTATACATCACGCATATCATATTTAATCAGTATTTTTGTAGGTATTATATTATGATCGAGATAAAAGGTTTCTAAAATTAATGAAACTGATTCTGTTCAAAGTCTGTATATATAATGATGATTCAAAAATCGTGATACAAATAGTTGGGTAATAATTTTGTGTGCAAAAATTAATTTTTAATAAAAAAGGTTTTAAAGGAGTTTCTGTATTTGCGTTTGTTTAAAAATTGGAGCTGAGTTTGATAATCTTTGAAAAATAATTATGAAAGAATTTCTTTATGGTAATGAAAATAATAATTTTATAATAAGTTATTATAAATTACTGAATGTAATTATTAATACAATTATTGCTTTTCGGAAAAGATTTTAGATCAATAACGAGTAATAACAAGGTAAATTCATTGCGAGGAATTATAAAAACGACTAAATTTTTTAATATGGAATTTACAACAGAATTTATTTCCTAAAGTGGAATATTAAACGCGATTAAATTACCAATAAAAAGTTTAAGGTAATGATCAAAATATTCGCGAGGGAATTAAAATCCAATTACGCAATTTAACACTCGATTAAACGTCTAACAATGAATTTAAAGGATCATAAAATTCTTGACGTCGTTTATAAAACCATTAGACTTGAACTAAAAGGATGTGAAACGCGGTTTAACTAGCGGTAATAAATTTAATAAACAGTTTAATTCTGCATAATGTGAAAGCATTCAATTTTGCTGTATAATATTTAAAAACAATTAAAATTCCACTATAAAATGTGAAAACAATTAAACGCATGATATCAAATTGTAAAACAATTAAACGCTAAATAAGAAATGTATAATAATTATATTTCTGATGAATTTACAACGCAATTAACGCTTAACAAAGCACTGTAAAAGATGATTAAATTTGTGATAAAGGACTTAAAAGTTTCTCTTCAAATTTCTAAAAGGGAATGTAGAAAACGATTAAATTACCGGTGGAAATTTAAAACGGGACTGAACTCTTGACAATGAATTTAAGCAGTAATTAAATTCCTACCAAGGAATTTCAATTACGGAAATTTTGTGCACAATCGAAGAGACAAAAAAAGAAATTGACCTCGATATACCAAGTATCGCACAATTAGCGGGGAAACACAACTATAGTTAATATAGTTTGTCCGTGTTAGATTAAGTTGTGGACTTTTCGTTTCGAAAGCGAATTAAATGCCGTTTCAATATGCATAATATGTATGTCTGATTGCGTTATTAATGGAAATAGAATTATTTCAGATATTCTGCAACTGAAGAGGTGCAATCAGTGTCCATCGAGTTAATTATAAAAGCGGAAATCGGTTCTGGTACTTGTTCCCGATGATATATCAATGAATAAACACACGCTTTCGCCGTAACGAATTAATTGAACGAGAAAATTATCTTAAAATTCTTACCCGATACCTTCACATTTCCATTTCGAGAGAAAATTATTCGCTTATATTACTTCGTATCAGCGCGTAATTGTATACGCACGTTTGTGAAACAAGATCATTTCCAACGAAAATTGTTCATTCGAGAAACTATGTTGTCTTCCTTACCGTTCAAGTTTTATAATTAACCGAATTAAATAGTTTCTTGGTAGTAGGTATATGAAATTAAATTCTCTTAGTAATTGTAAGTTATAAATATAGAAATTTAGAAATGTACATATTTAAAAATTTGTTAATTTCGAAATTTGGCGATTTGGTGATTTGGAGATTTGGGTATATGAGGGTTTAAGATTTTGGAAATGTGCGAAATACGGGAAATGTGGAAATATAAAATTTTTGAAGTTTGACAATTTTTTAATTGGTGAATTTATGGATCTGGAAAGTGGAAATTATAGAAAATTAGAAACTTAGGAATTTAGAAATTTAAAAATCTAGAAATCTTGAAATCTAGAAATCTAGAAATCTAGAAATCTAGAAATCTAGAAATCTAGAAATCTAGAAATCTAGAAATCTAGAAATCTATGAATCTAGAAATCTAGAAATCTAAAATTCTAAAAATTTAAAAATCTAGAAATCTAAGTATCCAGTAATCTAGAAATGTAAAAATCTAAAAATCTCAAACTTGAAATGTCTAGAAATCTAAGGATCCTAGAACGTAGAAATCTAGAGATTTGAAATTCCAGGAATTCCAAAAATTGGGAACTGAGAAACATAAGAATTTGTACTTCTAAAATCGGGAAGCTTATTATTCGTCACCCAGTTACTCATCATCAATGTATAACCAATCATAATCGAGTACCTATGCTATCACTATAAACCAACAACTTTCTTACCGGCCACCGTACAATTACGCCACGGTCACAAAATCCGCGACACCATTCTGCAGTCATCCAAAAAGATTTGGTCTTCGGATGTTCCATTACTTGAATGCTCCGTTAAATAAGCCACCTTCTTTTTTCCCCATCTCCCTCGCAGATAACGGCTTACTTAATAAATAGGACGTGTTCTGTACTCACAGGAACGTTTTCTCAAGGTACCAGGAGTTAATCGTGAAATGGAGATTTACTTTTCATAGCCCTTCACGATACCGCTCGAGGTGAACGGTTATCTTAAGACGCGAATAACTGCCCCAACAAGGCCGTAATTAGATTCTACATCATCGGTTATGTACACCCCTTCTGCTCGTTCTTTTATTAAACAAAAGTCCGTTACGGGGCTCGGTCCTCTTTTATTTCAGACCCGAGATACGACAAACCGCCTCGGTTAATGAGCTTCGCCTTTTTATCGTTGTAGGTGAAATCGTTTAAGCGCGTATCAAGGAAGATTGCCAGTGCACCTTATGGCTGGTCATAGCATTAAACTTGTCTGCTCGACTCTTCCTCTCTCATTTAATTAAATGCCATGGATTACCTCAAACATCGTGTTACATTTTCTCACTCTCGCTCTCTCCTTTTTGGGCGTAATCGCTTATTAACCTTTGGAAAATCCGCGCGAATGGTGTCCATATACGTTCGGGTGTAGTGGCACGTTACTTTCGGACAATTTCATGACCGGAAATTAACCCTTTTCGCTTGAAAAGTGATTCACACTCGTCACTTTATTTAATACAGCAATTTGGTACAGGTATTTTTAACCCTTACACTTGAAAGGTTACTCACACTCACCATTTTCTTTTATACAGTAATTTGGTGTAGGTGCTTTTTAACCCTTTGCAGATGAAAGGTGACTCACATTCACGACTTTGTTTAATACAGCAATTTTTAATAGGTATTTCTAAACCCCTGTCCACTCGAAAGGTGAAACACTAAAGGGTTAACCCGTGAACTTGAAACTTGGAAATATTTTACTGTAACATCAGCAAATTTTTAAAATTCTGCATTTTTTCATTTTTAAATTTCTTGCTTGCCAAGATTTCACTTTTACAATTTGCTAAATTTAGTTTGTTCTTTCTTAATTTCTCTACTTCCTGAATTCCCTTATTTATGGAATTCGAAATTGTTTAATTTGTAACTAATTTAATTTAATTTCTAATTGATTTAATTTAATTTAATTTCTAATTGTTTTATTTCTAACTAATTTAATTTAATTTCTAATTGTTTAATTTTTAACTTATAGGTTAAAAAAACAAAATACGTTTTTAGTTTCTCTTCACCGCATGTTTGTCAGTTATCAGACAGAGTGCAACGCGGTATCTGTTTCTCCATTATAACAGTTCATACTCTGTACCGAAAATCTGTACTAATTAGTTGATGGAGTACTCAGAAAGCAGTCAACGATGAAAGTACGAACGGAACGACAGATCACGCTGTATATTTGCTTTACGATCTCACGAAACGTAACGCTTTCGAGTTTCCAACGTTAGAATGCGATGCGCTTGCTGTTTCTCTGCCGGGACGAATAATATTAGGTTGTCCCATAAGTTTCTTCCCTCTTTGATAAAATATAAAAACGCACTTCGAGGAATATTTTGCAAGTAATCAAGGAGTACATAATATTTATTGAGGAATGAAAAAAGGGCGATACAGTAGAACACCTTGTATTTAATGCAACAAATATTGAACAATAAATATTGTGTATACATTTCTACTAGAAGAGGAAAGAATTTACGGGACAACCTAATAGATCCGATCTGTCGGAAATCTGTCTGCGCTAATAGCCGGCGCAATTCTTAGGGAGCAGTTAACGAGGGAAAAAACGAGGGGAACGTTGAATAAATAGTACTTAACGATGCGATGCTGACGCGCCGTACGGAATTGACGGTACAAATACATCCTTAACGATCGAAGTCGGAGTCGAGTTAAAAGCGGAGACAGTTTCACTTACGAATTCAGTGACCGTGTAATCCGTACTCCGGGACAAGGAGACTGATGAGAATGGCTCCCTAGGGACGCGGACGAAGTACGACGCCACTGGGAACCGAGAACGGCAGATTACTAAGAATCGGACTCGAAGAATTGTCACTAATGACTAATCGATCTTTGACCTCGATTCTTTCGGACCCCGAAATAGCGGACACGGCTTCCGGACAATTCTACTGTAAACAATTTCAGTTTTACATAATCGATCGATCCGTTCGTTCCGTATGGCACGCGTATGTGCCATCGACGTTCCGAATGAACCTAATGACACGTACAAACACGGCGATTTATTAATCCTTTGCACTCCGAACCATCCCGTACGCAGCCTACAATTTACAATTAGCAAAGATTGCGTTGTGATCGCAGAGCTGAGATAAACAATGTTGGTCAAGGATGCGTGATAAACGCAAGTGAGAAGATATAATTTATTAAATAAATAAAGTAGTGTGCAGGAAATATAACTATTCACAAATATACAAGACTATCGTTAGAATGTATGTACATTATAGGTTGCATGATCGATCGTAATCGATTATGGAAGAATGTGAATTGAGCGAACGAAGGTGCGATAAAAGAATTGGCAGTCGAGGCGAGAGCGTGCAGCGGCGTTTTGGAATAACAGTTTTGGTCGTCGTCGTTGAATGCGAGGTTAACATCGGAGAATTGTATTTAAGAAGTTGAGTTTAAAGTATATGTATTGTTATTAATTTCGTTCAAGTTGTGTTCATAATAAAGAGTGTTTAAAGTTGACTATTATTCCGTCTCGATTCCTATACTGTTGTACTGCTAGAAACTTGGACCGAGGTCTAATCCTCTCGCTGCAATATATACTCTAAAACCTAAGAAAGGGTTAATTTATTCCGGAGTTCCCTGACGCCCGTGAGATCCAGATATTACGTCAATTTCAGACCAAAGTACACTATGCGGCCGACAAGAAGTCCGGTGAGGAGGTTGTCCTGAAACATAAGACGTACGCGATCGCACCTCCTACCCCCACCTAGAACCGTCGAAACTTGACACCGATTGACGATCGCAGACTACCGATTGTTTACGGTCTTCGGGTCAACTAGTGTGCGTGACCGCGCGAACCAATAAATTCCGCCGCCGAAAATGCGTGAGATTCGATACGACCATCTTTTTTTCTTCGGCCAATTACTGCCATCGCGTCGGAACGTCTGGCCAAACCTCCGCACCGGCCAAGTTGTCGGCCGCACAGTATACACTATGCAGCCGACAAGTTGTCCGGTGAGGAGGTTGTCCTAAAACATAAGACGTACGCGATCGCTCCTCCTATCCCCACCTAGAACCGTCGAAACTTAACACCGATTGAAGATCGCAGACTACCGATTGTTTACGGTCTTCGGGTCAACTAGTGTGCGTGACCGCGCGAACCAATAAATTCCGCCGCCGAAAATGCGTGAGATTCGCTGTAACCATCTTTTTCTTTCGGCCAATTACTGCCGTCAAGTCTGAACGCCTGGCCAAACCTTCTCACCGGACAACTTGTCGGCCGCATAGTGTACGTTACACTGTTCGTAAATAGAGAAAGAGTATCACAACGAAAATAATTGTGCGTAAAGACCGATCGATCTTTGACCGCGATTCGATTTGACTCTAAGCAACAGCCAATAAGAATTGAAGTAGTTTTTGTATTCAACTCATCGGGAAAGTAAATGCAACGCCGATAAACATTGCTCTCCAGCCATCTACTTCGTGCTCCAGTTCATTTCGCTTCGCAATAAGCACAGCTGCAGGATGTATGAGTTATCGACTATTTATCGAGCGTTCCAGTTAAACGTGCATCAACGGATACACGAAGGTAGCCTTGGCAGAACGAAGCGAATTTCTGATTCCGCAGGCATCCAGGCTTTGTTTGACCATTCACGTTTTGTCAGCGGTCGTTTGAATCTATATAAGTGGTACGGTATGCCCGACATTGCTCTATTCTACGAATCGTCTTCTTGCTTCGGCAGAATGTGCCGTTTCTACGATTCACGCTCGTTAAATCGACCGAAAAAAGAATCATCTTCGAACTGTTATTTCTGGTGTTCGATGGAATTCAAATTTATGCGGTGCGCACGTTAGACTGCGTCGTACTTTTTAGTTAACGTATGTAAACTTCGTGACTCTTTTGTTAAAAAAGTTCACGATTTCAAATTCGTGAATTTACAAGTTTTTCAGTCTCGTGTTTGCAAATTTCACAATTTGTCGTGTTTAAAAACTTCTGAAACTTACCAGTTTTCAGGAATTCGAGTTTTTAAATTTCTAATTCTTATATTCTCGAACTTCAGGAATTGGCAATTTTTTACATACCCAAATTTTCAAATTTCTAATTGTCACATTTTCCAACTCTTGAAATGGCTAAGTTTTCATATAACCAAATTTTCAAATTTCTGATTCTCATATTTCCAACTTCTGAAATTTTCAAGTTTTTACATACCCAAATTTTCAAATGTCTAATTGTCACACTTTCCAAGTCCTGAAGTTTGCAAGTCTCCAGATACCCGAATTTTCAAAATTTCTAGATTTTTGAAAATGGGAACACTCAATTTTTCTCGTTACTTAATTTTTTAAGTTCCTAGGTACACGAATTGTGAAATTTCTAATTTTTCAACGTCCAAAGTTTCTAGATTCCTAAATGACCAAACTATTAAATTTCCTCATTACTAACCCTTATTTTCTCAAGTTTCGAGGTTCTCAAATTTTTAAGCACCTAAACACATAAATTCCATACTTTTGCATTTTGAAAACTTAAGATATCCAAATACCTCTGTCTCCCAATCAGAACCACGAATCTTTATATGTTTCGATCCTTAAAATCACAAATTTCAATGTCCCCAAATTGCTAAAACATCCTTTGTCCTGAGATTCTTAGACCCCCAAATTCCCATATTCGTCGTTCTTCAAATTCCAGCACTCTCGATTTCCAAAGTTGCCATATTCTTCTATCTCCATATTCCTACAAACGAAATACCTAAATCCTCATATCCCTAGCAGTCCAAATTCGAAGATTTGAAAGTACATAAATCCGCAGATTTTTAGCTCGCGAAATTCCTATATTCGTATATCCATAAACGCAATCAAACCATTTTTTCTTCTACTAATTCGAAAATCGACAAGAATTTCTTGATTATAAAATGGACCGTTTATTTTGAAAGTGGTGTAAGTCCATCTGCTCTTCCTTCGAGAAAATTAAAGGTTAGCATATCTGTTAATAAAAATTTTAGGTAAATTATATGAAGCCTGGCAATGTTTCTACCAATTTATCAATATATAACTTTGTTGTATAAATTTATTTCAGGCAAATTTGACTAAACTAACGTATATCTATGGACTGTAAATGGACTTAACATCGCTTTCAAAATAGACGGTCCAAATGTATCAGAATTTTTTGATTATACAAAGTATGTCGATATAAACAGAGCACATAATGCAGGATATTCTTTCTTGCGGCGCCGCATTTTAGGATTCGAATGCTTCTCCACTTTAAAATAAATTATTTTGTTTCCATAGCTGATATCTTCCCTCAATTTCCTGCTGTTTTCGTGCGGGCATGTTCATTATTTATCGTTGTTTAAACGGGAAGTTGTATACGCCCGAAGGAAACATTTCGAAATAAACGTTTGCGTGTACGGAAATTCGAATATAGCGTATGAATAATAGAGTATGTACGGGTTGACATGTACGCATCAGGTGAGAGAGCTAGGTCGTTGTAGGTCTGGTAGTAAACTAGCTGAATTGCAGTGGAGTAAGACTGTACAGATCAGACAGTTCTCGTTGCTCTTCCCAGCCATTGTTTAATCTACTGCAAGTAGCTTCGCTATGTAACAAGTCAGACGTAATATCCGACGTTTCATTGTTTCTTAAATCACGAAATTTTGCGATCTCTTCATTTGTAAATTAGTAAATTTAACGTTTCTGTATGTATATCTATATTTCTAGATTACCACGTTTCAGATTTTGCGGGTATGGGAACTAGTTGATTAATTTTTCAAACTCATACATTCTCATTTTCAACTTATCAAATTTCTGAATTGCTAATTCTCTGAATCTTCTCTTTTTGAATTTTTGAATTTTTGAAATTTTGAACTTCTGAATTTCTGAACTTTTGACTTTATGTATTCCTGTTTTCTAAACTTCTGAATTATTGAATTTCCGAATGTCTGAATTTGTAAACTTCTGAATTTCTAAATTTGTAAACTTCTGAATTTCTGAATTTGTAAACTTCTGAATTTCTGAATTTTTGAACTTCTGAATTTCTGAATGTCTATATTTCCAAGTTTAGAAACTAAAAAATTTGAATACCTAAATTTTTAAAACTTGTATGGTTGAGAATGTAGAATTCCTTAATGTTCAAATTTTTTAATTTCGGAATTTGAAATTGTTAAATTCCTCCATTTATTAACGTATGAGTTTAAAAGTTCGATACTCGTATATTTCCGAACCTCATAATTCAACCTCATCGTTAAGTTCCAAGTCTGCAAATTAAAGAACGCGAAAATACTGGATGGATTCATTTTCAGAGGAAAGTTCGTTTCACTTTTCTTTGTTCCCCGTTTAATCCCAATCTATGACAATGCTATATTAAATTTTCGACAAGTTATGCTCGGATTTCTCTCGCATTGTTCGAACCATGTGTTCGTATTCCTGTTGATATGCCGGAATATCGACATCGAACGAATTGAAACTGTGTTACTGCCAGCTATGCAGGATTCGATTGAAATTTTGCATGCATAATCGTACAACGGATAACTAGTTATGTATAGCTCTTGAACTCGTACTAGTAAAGTTGTACATATTTTATGGAACAATGACATTTAGTCTAATTTACAGTACCACTTTTTTTGTGCATTAGTTTGCCGAATGACGTCCGGTGATCAAAAAGTTATATCACTTTATTATAGTTGAAAAAGATGCACCACTTTAATTGCAAAATAGTGTATATAAAATAATAAAAATGAATTCTGTTGTGTATTACAATTATATTCTATCGAATTTGACTTCATTTATTTATCTTGTATTACTAATCATGATACCTTTAATGTTCCTAATTTATTCCTAATTTGTTAATTTCTAAATATCTAGGTTTCAAGATTTGTTGATTTCAACAAAAATTTGAGAAATTATCTTTTCGAATTGCTTCATTTTCATGTTTTAAATTCTTGTCATTTACAAATTATCAAGTATTTAAATGTTGATGATTTGATGTAGAATTTGTTGAAGAATGTCGAAGATTTGAAATTTTCTAATGAACGAATTTAAAATTTTTAAATGATCAAATTCAAAAATTCAAAAATTTCGAGAACCTCAAATTCTCAAGTTCTTCAATTTTCAAGCTCCTCAATATCCAAATTTCCAAATTCTCAAGATTCCAAATTCCCAAATTCCTAAATCCCCAAATGCCTGAATTCCCAAACTCCCAAATTCCTAAATTTTTAAGTTCTTGAATTTCCAAGTTCCTAAATATTGAAATTCCCGAATTTCCAGATTCCCAAATTCCTAAATTCCCCAATTGACATATTTCCATACTCCTAAACCCCCAAATCTCCTAATCCCCAAATTCTCAAATCCCCAAATTTTCAAGTCTCCAAGTTCTCAAATCCCCAAATTTCTAATTCCTCAAATTCCTAAATGTCCAAAGTCCTAAACTTCGAAATTACTATTTGTCCAAAAATTCATATTCCCAAATTCCTAAATGACCATATTCTTAAGTCACCAAATTCCTAAATTTCCAAACTTCTGAACTCACAATTTCTCAAATTTCTAAAATCTGAGTCTGCACGAACCGTCCTCAGCGTTCAAAACTTTCACAACGAATACATCTGCTCATCACTATTATTAAACCAATTTATCATTTCAACCGACATTTAAATAATCCGCTAATCGCCGTAAGTTTAAGTTCGACAATCGAACTTTATGGCACGACCTATTAGTGAATTCTGTGCGAATATCGCGATAACGCGTAACGTGCGACATAAACATCCCCGAATAATATCGAGAAACGCACCCTGAAGTACGGAGTAATCGCGATACAGATATTACATTGATGAAACACGGTTAGGTTAGGTTACACGAGTCCAACCGGCATCGTTGAAACTGTAATTAATAGAGTGGCCCCCGAGAACCCAAATACACGAAACGATACACGATATGTTTGTTCTCGTCGGGAGAGTTGGCAAAAGTCCAGACCGATATCCGATTCGAATTTCGGCAAGGTCGGTTAATCGACGAAAGGCAGGAGAATTATTCAACAGGCAAAAATTAAAAAAAAGAAAAAAGGTAATGTTGAAACTCATTTACGATTGTTAATTCTTGCCTAGCTAAAAATTCCGAACGATAGAAGAATCTTAATAACATATTGTTAAATTGTAAATCCTTCGAAGGCAAGACAAATTATTTTATAACATACGCCGTTGCTCCGCCCTTGACACTACACCCTTATTTAAACCGAGAAATGATCGACTGTTATTACGTTTTAATCGGGAAGAAAACGAAACGGTATGCTTCTATAAACTAGATATATGTAGAATGTATTTAACCCCTTGCACTTTGTTTCATTTGATAAATGCGTCAGACATAACGAAGTATTCGGTGCTATAACTATAAGACGACTGAAGAAAGTTCGAATGTCAAGACTATTTTGCATTCAGCGATCCTCAATTGTGCAAATCAAAATTAGACTGAAATTGAGCATTCAACCGTGTTCAAAATATAAACGAAGTTTACCGTATTTGGATTCCAGGTGCGTTACGAGTGTAACTCGTTATTATAGTGCAAGGGGTTAAACATAATGGTAAGAAACAAAGGAGAATCGGTACAACCTCGTACACGGTCGACACAATATCGATTCATTCAATCGGCCATTAAAACCTGTGCACAACCGCTCGGTCCCAGGTACACTATGCGACCGACAAGTTGTCCGGTGAGGAGGTTTGGCCAGGCATTCAGACGCGACGTCAGTAATTGGCCGAAAAAGAAGATGGTCGCATCGAGTCTCACCCATTTTCGGCGACGGAATTTATTGGTCGCGCGGTCACGCACACTAGTTGACCCGAAGACCGTAAACAATCGGTAGTCTGCGATCTTCAATCGGTGTTAAGTTTCGATGGTTCTAGGTGGGGATAGGAGGAGCAATCGCGTACGTCTTATGTTTTAGGACATAGTGTATACTGTGCGGCCGACAACTTGGCCGGTGCGGAGGTTTGGCCAGACGTTCCGACGCGACGGCAGTAATTGGCGGAAGAAAAAAAGATGGTCGTATCGAATCTCACGCATTTTCTGCGACGGAATTTATTGGTTTGAGCGGTCATACACACCAGTTGACCCCAAAACTGTAAACAATCGGCAGTCCTCATCGGCCAAGTTGTCGGCCGCCCGCTATATGTACCGTGATGTTAGGAAAATTCCGAAAACAACCATAAAATCATCCCTCTTTCGACTTATGTCTACATCGAGTGTAACCCCCACTTATGTCATCAGGACCAATTAGTGCTACGCAAATTTCCTCCCACTATATTAAATAAATCGGACTCTCGCCCGTCTTTTTTCGTAGAAGTTTTCTTGTAAAACAACTTCATCGAACGTTGGCAGCGAAAAGTAAACCGTCAATCAGAAAATTTGGTCACTCCAGATCCGTAACCGAAACATTGTGTTAACACGTTCTTGGAGAGTAAAAATTTCAGTGAAAAATAATATGAACATACCTAATGAATCAGTCGATCGTTACTCTGAAATTCATATTAATTACGAAATGTGAAGGTTATCCAAATTGAATGAATAACAATTAGCTTCAAAATTTGAATGCCAATAGCATTCTTGTAATTTTTAATCGCAATTAAAACGAATGTTATAGCATTCACGTCCACGAACGTGTTAAATACTCGAGGTTACCCAACAAGGGAGTTCGAGACTTGTTGGTATTTTTCACATTTGTGCCTACAAATTACAATAATCGAAACTCGAGGGACCACCCGAATACTTCAGGAACTAATGAGACTGTTTATATGCTGCGTTTAATGATATCTATTTCTATACGGGAGGCAAAGCTTGCCTGTCTAACTATACGATGATCCAGCGATGTTCTGTGTATTACAAACTATTGTGTTCTATCCTATCTATCGAGCTATGTTCTACTAGGTTCTCGAGTCTAATCTGTTTCGCTATTCAATTTGTTCTCTCGATGTCACTTCGGTCGGGTAGTCCTGACGGGTTGAATCATTCTGTTTGGTTATGGAAACTACGAAAAATCGTGGAAGGGAAGGAAAGTTTACGCCCTTCTCGGGCCTCTCCATTCGCAAATATTACAAGTTTTACTCTTTGACCGTGGCAGGTAATAAAGTCATGAAGCGCGCTGACCTTGACTGAGCATGCTAAAAATAACGAGCTCGTAAGGTAAAAATACTAATCTGGCGACCAAATGCGAACAATGACTAGAAAAAGTACAGGAAAACTCGCGGGTCTTTATGGCTTCCTGAGTTTATGGCTGCCACGGAGCGGTTTTCGAAACCTTTGATGGGACGGCAATCTTATTGCTAATTACTACCTAGAAATTTTAAATCTATCGGAACTCTAAATGCTGTAGACCTCGGTTAACCTAGCGTGGTGTGCAAGTGTGGACTGTGAAGTTGTGTGAATGGTAGAGCGAGAACATCGAGCATTTAGGAGCAAAGCGAACGTCGTTGGACATAAGGATCGATTTTGTATTAAAGCGAATGTAATTTGTTCTAGGGATCGATTTAGCCAGCGAAAATTCTAGAAGGAAACAGTTTGTTGCGAGACGTCAGTTGATTAACATATATAATTGTAGGATAACATTTTTTAGATTTATCCCTTTATTTAAGTACAATGATAGAACATACGTTACAAGACAAACACACACAAGAAACAATAAACGCGTAAACCGAAATTAGGAGTCGTAACTAGATAATCGTAATCGTAGTCCGTGATTTATGGCCGTTCGTATCGTATCGCTCACTTTGTCTTACTATGTCGTCGCGTCGCAGTCGCACCCTTTTATCCTAGCGGCGCCCGAACGTTCTAGACGCTGCTATTCAAAGGTTTCGCGAATTTTCGGCGCTCGTTACATTGTCTCGTTTAGCATTTTCAAAACACACATACACGCACGCACACAAACATAGTCGCGCTAGATCCACGCACTCAGCCGTTAAATATGAGTCACGTATTAACCGCACAGCTGTTCGAACTGCTGTTTGTCCTTTCGCGATCCTTCGAGCAAGTTCTCGACGCGACGGTTAATCCGTACCTCCTACATAATTGAAATTGTGTGACGCGAACTTTTTTTAATTCTAACATAATTGCGTGGTTCCCCTGTTTGTTTATTTGATCGTTACTCGTTGAAATAATAAAGAATATTCTCCTGTTTCCGGTTAAAGCCTACAATGCATTGTAAGCCTTAACACATTGTAACATATAAATATATTTATACCAGATCTCCGTTAATCCCCTACTGCATGATGGTTCATCTCTGAGCCAAACCACGAAAACTGCCGTTGTTTCTTGGTTTGAAAGTTCACAATCTTTTCGTCCATGTTAGGCCAGAAATGAACCTTTTCTGACACGCTACATGACATTTTAAAAAATAAAATAATTTTTTGAAATTTGCTAACTTTTCATGACCACTAACATCAAAAGTAACAACATATTCTTTTTTCATCTATTTGTAAAAATCATTCAGAAAGGGGTTAAACTAAACGCCGGGATATAACCGGTAATTTCGTGTTTGAGATTGTCGATAACGAAAACGAAGGAGCGGAAAAACGGGCAAAAATGAGCGGATGAAGAGGTCCATCGAAAAAGGGCGTAGGAAAAATTATGGTTCGCCGTGGTAGCCGGAAGTTATAAACGAAAAACGCCGGCGAATAAGTCCGCGAACTTCCCTCGAGTATCGGCTCGATTTTCGTAAGTCGATGCCGACGCAAAGATTCGGAATCCATTCGGTTCGCGTAATTTATTGCACGGATGCGCATTGTGTGCTGCGGAAATATTGCCATAAATAATGTAAGTGGCCGCGATGATCTATGCCGGTTACGTAGGCGAACACACGCGCGACTCCCAACTGCACAGTTTATTACACGGATGCCAAAACTTTACTGCCACCGTGTGTGAAACGAAAAACGTATGGATTCCGCGAAATAATGGAGATACGCTATTGTTTTACCTCGGTCCAGCTATTCTGAGGAATCGACGTTATGCTTTATGTTTGTTCGCGTCGTTGAACGTTGATTGTACGCCAATTTGACGAAAATGTTTCGTCGAATTAAAGTAATGAGTCAGCGTGAGCTCGAAATTTTCATTTTTGAGAGCAACCGTAGCTTTTTATGTTTTTCTGTGTTTGCTTGTGGTAGAGAAAATCTTCAACCGTTTTTTGTAACTTTCTGATTTTCGTATTTTGAAACTTTGGAAATTGACAAGTTCACACATAGCCAAATTTTCAAATTTCTAATTCTCACATTTTCCAAGTCCTAAAATTGTAAGCGTTTCAATTTTTAAGTTTCCAATTCCTCGAGGTAAAAAATTTCTCGATTTTTAAAATGGGAATAATACATTTTCCTCGTTACTAAGATGCTAATTTTTTAAAATAATAACTTTTCGATAATAACTTCACGAAATTGCAGTCTTTAATGAGTCGATATGTCGTGCGATTTCAACTCTCCGTTTCAACGTGCTGCATATAATACGCTGTGCAATCGTATCTTATCGAAAGCGAATGAACTGTATACATTTTACTATTATTAATTAAAATTATTAACTGAAATATTATTCATATTTTACTATTATCGAAATTATAAAGAATATTATAAATTAAATACAAAAATTATTCTGTCACCAAACAAACTTCAGATTTCATGTACATACATATTGCGTTTACAAATATTTTTCAGAATTATTATAACGTTTTGTAGCGCCACAATGGTATGTATTCAATTTTTGCGTGAACAGAGAAGAGATTAAAATGGAAAAATCCGTTCGTATAAATGGTTTTGTAATAGTTATTTTTTTATCGATATCAATGTGACAGTTCACTACTTTTTTTATTAAATCTAAAAGTCACGTAGCAAGGAGTTCGGTATCAAATGAACGTGTGCCGGAACATTTTGATAAATTACATTGATTACTTCTATGAGCGCGCAAAGCTGACAAATGTGTCATATTCAGCACGGTTACTTCTGCCGTTATAATTAGCGGACTTTCCCTCTTCATCATATTTCCAGCTTGTTCGTGTTTTTAAAGGGGAACACTTCGACGTCCCGGCAACGAATCGATGGAACGAAATTACGTTTCTGGGTAAACGAAACGAACTTATAGATTTGCGTGTGCTCGATATAGCGGCACAGGGCTTCGTGTTAACATAGCGATTGAGCCAGTTCAAATTCCTAATTTGATTTTAACCACTTCGTTGAGGCGCATTCATAGAATCATAAAGCCATTGGTCTTATTTTTGACTTTAGAAAATTCATGAATAATGAACGACGAGTAAAGCGTAACCGAACTAAGCCGAACCGAGCCGAACCGAACCAAACCGAACCGAGCCGAGCCGAGCCGAGCCGAACCGAACCGAACCGAGCCGAACTGAACCAGTAGAACTTAACCGACCACTGCCGAGCAAAGCGTTACCGAGCTGAACTGAACGGAACCTAACTAAGTGAGCCGAACTGAACCGTGTGGAGCCTAACCGGCCTGAGCCGAACCGAGTCAAACCGAACCGAGCCGAACCAAACCGAACCTAACTGAGTGAGCCGAACTGAACCGAGTAGAACTTCACCGACCTGAGCAGGGCAAAGCGTAACCGAGCCGACCCGAGCCGAACCGAACCGAATCGAAACGAACCGAACCGAACAAAACCGAACTTATTTAAGTGAGCCGAACTATACCGAACAGAACTTAACCGACTCGAGCCGAGCAAACTGTTGCGACGCATTCATAGAATCATAAAGTCATCGGGCTTATTTTTAACTTTAGAAAATAAATACTGTCACATACATGTAACAAACTAAATAACTATGTGTCAAGATGTGTTTTAACATATTCGTATTTTCCACGGCACAAACATACCAGAAACATAGGCACAGAAACGTATACACCCTAATTATTTTTACATTCCGTTAAATATCACGAACCAAATAAATATCAAAATTGTAGTTTCATACGTTAATAGAACACGCTGGAGCCACGCTTTGAATAATAATTAGAATTTTTGTGCCCTTTAGAGAACGATCATTTCGCCGTAGTAACTGCAGCGTGAATTTGTTAATTCCTCTGATTCGTGAAATTAGACCCGGTCGTGTTTCGAGTTTCGAAATTGGTTTGAGTTATCTGCAAAGTGAACTCAATAGAGGAAGTTGCAAACCGGTACAAAAGGGAAATAATTGTTTGGTGAAAATCACCAGAGCGTCACCCGACCGTCTAACGACAGACACAAATTGGGACAAAAACCTTTTAAACGTTCCGATAATGGTTTCCAAGTTCCGCGAGGTCGGTTCCATTATTTTTTAATGAAAAATGATTTTCGGCTGTTCCACGGCTGCGAATCATTTCGTTCGAGACTGATGCGCGTTCGCGGATTCCTTCGATTTTCGAATCCGCGCGTCGAATACGAGTCTAAAGATTAAATTGCCGTTTTCAATTGCAGATTCCACGAAATATCAGCTCTAGGCAGAGACAATTTCGCCCGGTTGCTTGTACAGGAAAAAAATCGTTGCTTGCGGTGGAAAAAGGAGAACAAAAAATTGTATTTGTTATCGAGTACGGTAATTGTTTTTTTCGCATGCGTTTTTTTACTTTTCATCATCGACGTAAATGGCGTTTTTCAATTTACTGGCAATTTTAACAGCCAAGAAGAATTTGTCCATTATGACACTTCGCGGTTCTTACCAACATTCAATTTTTGCACGTTGTTTTTATTTACGTACCTATAATTCAAGGGATAAGTAGTAGCATAATAGGAAGTAAATATAACTTCCCAAGAGAAAATACAGACAATGGCAATATTACGGATTTTTAGAGATTTTTAGAATTTGAAGATTCGGGTATGCGTTTTGGGCACTGAAATTGAAGACGTTCGAATTTGGCGGCCTTGAGAATTATTTTATTGTGAGCTTAGACTCAACAACTTTGGGATATAGAAATTAGCGAATTTTGGGATATGAGGATATACGAATTCGAGGGACTAGAGATTTGAAGACGTGGGCATTCGGGGATGTAGAGATTTAGGTTGATAGGAATTTAGAGATCTGGGGATTTAAGAATGCAGGAATATATGGGAATGTAGGAATTTAGGGATCTTGGAGTCTGCAGTTCTTGAAATTTCGGGATTTTGGGATTTGAGAATGTAGAACTTTGGGAATGTGAGGATTTGGGTATGTAGATATTCGGTGATGTAAGCATTTGGTGACCTTAAGATTTAGAGATCTTGAAATTTGAGAATCTTAAGGTCGTTTGGATTTTGGGATTTCGAAATATGATTTGATGTTCTCAGAATTTGAGAACCTAGAAATTAACAAAAATTTTGAATTCGTCAACTTCAATAATATAAATTTGCCGGATTAAAATATTTCAGATTACACAAACATAAGATCTTGGAAATAAAAAAATTAACACAACTCGAAGATTATGAAACTTTTAAGTTCGAAGATCAGAAAGTTCTAAAGTGTAACCAACTAACAAACATGAAAATTTGAAAAATGATAAAAATTTGAATTGAATGATTAAAAACTTCAACAATTCGAAATCGCAAAGAATCGTTAATTTAATGATTTAAAAATCGTGAAACTGTATAAATCTTATTCAAGGAAAGCTTGCATTCGAGCGTAAATACTGGCCCGTCGCGAAGTATCCTCGTTCTCGAATCCCCGAGGATTTTCCTTTTCTGAAATAACAAACCGGTACGTTTGTCGATAAACGGGCGAAGATTTGCGTGCTGTGTAAATTCGAAAAGAAGTGCACGTCGATGGAACGCGGGATCAAACCTGTAAATGCAACAACGACACACGATGCTCTTGTCCTCGACCGGAAGTTTACTTTCCCATCGAAGTTCACGAAGGATTCGCGCGAAAAACTGCGGGACACGTATCAGCTAGAGCTTAGAGGATTGAAGGAATTGCGAGGGTCCCGAGCGAGAACATGTTCGACCGAAAAGAAACGTCCCGTGGCGGTGCAAACACGTACGAGTGCTTACTAACGTCTTTTCTCGCCCATCGAAGGCGCCGAAATGATGCAGAACCGCGGTGTTCCGGTAACAAATGTCGGCCATTTTATTCTTTACTCGTGTTCGAGCCCTTACCTTGCGTCGAATACGAAAATCCCGATGGAGCTCCAACCATAAACGTACTGGCTGCTATCTACGACACGACGCGCCATTTTTTTATCCACTTGCAGCTGTCTGGTGAAAACAACTTTGAAACAAGAGTTGCAGGGTGTGGAGTGTACAATGTGCCTGGAATATTTATTCTTTAGCGAAAAATATAAATTTATTCGTATAACTATTATACTGCGGAGTTGTCGTCCGTGCAATGCAAATAGAAATAGTAAATTAAGGATGTGGCTATTTGTACATACAGTATATGTACACAATTGACAATTTATACATATAGCGTTGGCAACTAAGTAATTGCCGATTTCAGTTATAGACGTCTCTCACTCCCATTTTTATGATATCCGTAAATGTTGTGATCTTCTTCTTCTTATACAGGGTGTCCCAAAACGAACGAAACATCCGGAAATGGGAGGTGGCTGGGGTCATTCTGAACAACTTTTTCCTTTGCAAAAATTGCGAACGAGGCTTCATTTTTAAATTATTAAGGAAAACCATCGACCAATCAGAGCGCGAGAATCTCGTGCGCTCGGAGACAGTCGTACTGGTCGGCGCACGGTTGACCGTATTCGCTCCTGACCACGTAAGCCGACCACTACGACTGCCTCCGAGCGCGCGAGTTTCACGCGCTCTGATTGGTCGGTGTTTTTCCTTAATAATTTAAAAATGAAGCCCCATACGACATTTTTGCAAAGGAAAAAGTTGTTCAGAATGACCCCAGCTACCTCGAATTTTCGGATGTTTCGTTCGTTTTGGGACTCCCTGTATATGTTAGCTGTCATTCTTACCTAGCTTTACAAGTTCATTGCGTAGATATTTTCTTAAAGTTTTTTTTTTACCTCAATATTAATATGTAGTGCAAAAACGAACATATCTCACTTAACTCAGTTTTTGGCCGAAAAGGATCAGACTTTCTACGAGCGTAAAATTTTCAAGTTGTCAGAGAGACGGCAAAAGGTCATCGAACAAAATGGAAAATACATCTTAGTTTAAGTTCATTCCAAGTAAAAAATAACTCTTTTATTTCATTGAACAAATCGGCAATTACTTAGTTGCCAACCCAATACAATAGGTGTGCAGAATTATTACAATTAATATGTAATGTCCTTTATCGGGATGACCGAAAATAAATCACTCGTAATGGAGGTAGATAAATATATTATATAGACATATTTTACTTGTCACAATATTACTTTCTTACAATATGTTGGTAATAACTACACAATGATAAATAATTATACTTTTATTTATTAAAGTTCGTTTACAATGTTGTACAATAAAGTAATCACTAAACATAACTTAACTTACTACATGATATTTTTACTCAGTAAAATCCAGTTGGATTAAAAACCAATTTTCAGGTTAATGGATGAGATAATTGAATCGTAAGATTACCTGATAAATGTCAGTGAAAACCATATATTATTTTTATATTTAACATTTTAATAGCAGCGTAGAATTTTGTACGACATCGAAGATAACTTTAGTTTCTGTATTTAAAAGCATTTTATAGAACCTTAGCATGTGTGTAGTATTCAAGTATTTATCTAAAGTGATAATAAAAAGAGCAATATTATTATAGTTAATCTGGTTATAAGCGGAATCTAGCGGAATAATTTTATCCCACTTCGGGGATGACTTTGTTACGTTCAGGAAAAGAAATGATTTAATTTTTCTGATGTAATTTTATGTAACTCGTTTTAAATCTGTTACAGTCGTATAAATCAATCGTAGCAGAATTTATAATATAAATTTTATAACATAAATTGCTTTTAATTTTAAATTCGATTTGGTCAGATTAAATAAAATGAAATTTCATTAGGTAAATTGAATTTAAAATTAAAAGCTACGGCAGTATGCTCATATCTGGTCCGTGATCGATGAATTTATAATTAAACGTCGACATATGTGTACCTTTCGACAGATTAACCAAGAATATACCATGTTAAAGTATAATACTCGCAGGAAACGTACTGCGTCTGTAGTAGACGTTTCTACTTATTAAAATTATTTAAATATTTCACTTAATATGATATGAAATGCGGTTATATCTGATCCGAAACGTCCGCTGCGGAGTGGTCCTCTGGTTTTCAAGGAATAGTTAAATTGTTTAACACCCGAAGTTAGGATCAACCGAAGCGTATATCCCCTTATGTACGGTAATCCCTCTTTTCGTGCGCCATTTGATGGAAAATGTGGTCGAAGCTTGGACGTTTTAACGATCTCGATATGATTTATGAAATGTGGAGTGTATAGGTGTGTAATAATTCGAATTTGGAATGTAACCGAGACCGAGATCAGTTGATTTATGACATTTCCTCGTGTGATACGCGCGTTTGCTGTTTCGTTCGGCTATTTGTTATTCGCGAATGTAATAAATCCGGCTGTATTTCCTGTAAATTTCGTTACTTTTATGTACAGTCGCGCGTGGAAGGAATTATAATAAATTTGAGCCGCGATATCGTTCGTTTCGAACGCAATTAAATTAGTCATTAAGTTATCTCGTTATAAATCGACCACAATTTTTAAAATGTCAGAAGTCGTGTATTCGAACGTGAAGGTAGAGGGGTTAACCGACAATTCATTCGATATGGAAAGACGTGAAACAGAATAATATTTATTATCCGGTTTCAGGTACTAAAGGGTACTCGGCTAACAAAATTAGGTCAATCGTCTACGTGCACATACTTGTTTGCGTACGTTCCGCGACAATTTCAAGAACGTACCTTTCGATAACACGAACTTGAGTCATTTTCCGACCTATGACCTGTATTTAACCTCTTCAGTGACAAATTTCTAATTTCAGTTGCAATAATGATTAATTATACTTTAATGCGTATTTGCTCAATAGAGAAAATGCAATATAAAAAATGAAGTTCACAATTCAGAATTTTAAAAACTAACTGCGAATTATAGAAATGTGAACCTTTATTATTTGTGCAAAAGACATTATCATTTTTTTGAAGTCATAAATTACTTGATGGCGGTGCAAATACATTTTTAGATATCACAATTATTTTTATTCCCTAACAATCATAACACTTCGTTGAAATTCCGGCTTAATGCGCACAAGGAAAAACCATTCGTTGCTTGAACTATCCTTTCGGTCATGTACATATACAATACATAATAAGACACATTTACTTCTCTTAAGTACATTGGGATTAATTTTCTGGTTTGCTAATTTAGAGAACATTAGAAATTTAGTTTTGTAACGATTTCGGAAGAGAATGTAAGCATTATATATAAATTATAAACTAATTGTCCACATATGTGGCGAATGGCATGATGATGTTAAACTGTCCGGTATAATTTATGATATTATATTTATGAATAAATTTGTAATATTAGGACAATATTAATAATAAACATACAACAATATTATTCATATTAATTATAAATTTATTTATAAATATAATATTATAACTAATATTGTCCGTTTCAATTCTCCGTTAATATTAGGTTGTCCCATAAGTTCCTTCCTTTTTCGATGTAAAATATTTTACAAGTAAGCGACAATAATTTTAAAAAGAAGAAATAACAAGGTTTCCTGAGAGACTACAGAAGATGATGGAGCAGAACAACTCACATTTAATACAACAAATTAACCTTAAACAATAAATATTGTGTAGTGATTTAGTATCACAAAAGAAAGAAATTTATGGGACGACCAAATATTATATCATTAACACATGTGAAAATGTAACTTCATCTCTTATTAATTCACTTTTTAAACACGGTAGCAATTATCACGTTTTTACCTCGATTTCAACATTCCGTTTGACCCACTATTAACATACCGTTTCGAACTCATTTCACTAACGCGATCGCGTTTGCAAAATTGATTCTTCGGTGGAAAGCAAACTCGGAAAATGAAAGATATTCCTTTCTCATTGCTCCATCGCGATTTCCGTGGTCGTGTTTTCGTAACATCAACTCAAGGGTTTCCGGTTAAGTTTTCGTTGTTCAGAAAGTGGATTACGTAATTGGTACAAAATAGTAATGTCGAGGAAATGCAACAGGGATTAATACCGGTGTTATTGCTTCGCTTAATCTCAATTAGTGAATGATTCGCAGCTTCCGGAATTCACGTTCGAAAACGAGACCTTCCGTTAATTTTTACGCAGAGATGCGTAATTAATTCGTACCGACTAATTAAACCGGTCTAATTTGCTAGGTAATTAGCCGGTACACGAAATATTTGTAACGATCCGGAAACGTGTCTGTTAGAGAAATAAGTCTCTCGTCAAATTGTTTCTGCTAATTTAATTAGTAATGTTCTACCTGGATCAAAAGTATTTCTCTTCTTTTCTTTTGTGTTAATCCATTTCACGTGTTTTGCTATATTTCCGCGATTTTTGCACGTTCTAATTAGAGAAAGTGTGAACCTTTTTCGGTAATGAGAGATCGGTTATTCTTCTTTATTATTAACATTCAGTAAGTTGATGGGTTATGAAAAACGATTCGTCGGATAGATTTTATGTAGTCTTTCATCACCCGAAGATTTTAGAGAATCTATCTCCAAAATTAAAGCGATGCACGATTATTATATCACCGCAAAACATTCTCATAAACATCGGTAAATCGCCGCTACTTTTGAACTGCTTTTATTAAATATTCGATGTTTTCGTTCGTTCGCAGTAAAATTTCACAGAAAAGTTGAACGAAAATTAATATTCCCTTAGAAGTATATCAACAACGTAGGAATTAATGAAATGTATAAAAAGAAATAGATTTTATGAAATTCATGAAAGGAACTTTCGAACCCAAAAAATAGATGAACAAAATTTCGTATAAAAAGCAAATAATTAACTCTTTCGTCAGATTTAATATAACCATTTTATATTCCACCAGGGAAAATTCATTAATCGGAAGAAAAATTTTGTTAAAAAATTTAAAACACAATATGCATTTTCCGGGTAATACCATACGTTTCTATTTTTATTTTAATTCCAACAAACGTTAAATATTGAATATTTAAATATTTTTCCGAAAACGAAGAACGAAAAGTACCTGGTTCATAGGGGGATGCAAGGTATTCAAAATATTAATCCTTTGCACTCGAAAGCATTTTTACTGTTGACAAGCGGCGACTGTTAAACATTCTGACTGAAAAGTTTGACGAATTTGATTGAAATTGGTACTTTGTTTATTATCAATCGCCAATATTGTCTGTAAGCAATTTAGTTAAAATTGTTGCGTTAAAACAAACAGCGAATGTGGGTCGCCTCTCGAGTGCAAATGGTTAATTAGTAACGAAACTCGCGATTTTTCCGCGTTCGTTTCGGCGAGACTCGAAATATGGGCACGCGGTTATCGTTGTAAAGGATAATAATTTGCTTCTCGTGCTCGTAAAGCGACTACTTGTATCTTCGTTTGTTTGCATTCGCAACAAACCCGTGTCACAGCAAGACGAAATACCGTGGTACTTGAAGTTTCGTTACTCTTGTTTACGTATCCGGCCTCAGTCGTGTCTACGAGTGTTCGTGATACGAAATTTACCGTCAAACCATGTCGGTTTATTTTCTCCCCTGTCTTCCACCTAAACAACACCGATGCTTAGAAGCAGAAATATTTGTTTGCGATGAAACTTTTATTAAATCCTTGCAGCACCTACCTCTCGCTGGAATTGCACTTAATTCGCTCGGTTATACGTGACTCCATTTTGTATGCCGCGTTCAACGTGTATTCTCTTCATACCAGCTCACGAAGTTTTGGATTTAGAATTTTAATTTATGTATTCGTACGTTGGAGACGCGGAAATTTCAAATTTTCGAGGTTTCAGGTTTAAATGGGGGCATTCAGAAATGATGAGTTCGCAGATTGCAAAATAAATTGAGTTTACGATTCTTTAAGGTCGAGGAATTTTCCGGGTTTCAGGTGTTTGTAGTTATTTGGGTTACGATATATTGGTATTTGGATGTTTTAGACTTTTAAATTCGGAAATTGAAAATTTAGAAACATAGGTATTTGGAAATCTGAGATCTTCAAATGTAGGAACCTACGAATTTTACATTTTTAAATTGAGATACGTATATGGACATTCGGAATTTTTAATTTAGGTATAGGTATTTGGAAATTTTACATTTTTATAAAATAATATATATGATACATTATATATTTGGAACTTTCACGTGTTCTTATTACATGTGCGCCTATATTTTATGAATATATTTATTATTTCGCAATTTGTATGTAAAACGCCTCGTTGTACATGAACATTTTGTGCACCTATTACACTACAGTGTATATGTGCATATTACATGTAAATCCATATGATAAGAGTATACATATTTATTATTTCGTAATAATTGTATTCGCGTGAAAATTCTATAGATTTACTATAATACATCACAAATATCTTCTGCATCAAATCAGTGATCTATAGAAGGTATGCGTACAATATTATAAATTAAAACATCGCATTCATCGAGATTGACATTCAAATCATTATTAACGTTTCACGCATGCCGTAATATAATCACGTGTAGCCGATGTCTAATTACGTCCAAATCACTAACAGTTAACGTGATATAATACTTATTGAAATCATGAAATTCCAACATATTACATCGTTGATTAGTGAAACTCTACAAAATCATTAATTACACCTTCAGCGCGTTGCATTCTAATCATAATGATTGTTTGATTATGCGGATTGGTTTGCACGAAATTGTTTTCGTATCATTAAAATCCACTGTAATTTCGGAGTTTCGAAAATTTAAAAATTTAAAAATTCGAGAATTTGGAAATTTAAAAATTCGAGAATTTCAAATATAGAAAGAACTTCGAAATTTTTAAGTTTAGAAACTCGATCCTCACAAAATTGGTGCATTCAGAAAAAAGAAAATATTTTATTGAATTCAGGGCTCGTGCTGCACAAAATTTGAAATATTTCGCGAATAATTAATCGTAGTTCCGAATATCATACCACCATCTTCATCAGCTATTATCCTGTTAATGCTTCTTCTACAGCTTGAAAGCGATTTATAATTTTCAGTTTGTATAATTAAATTCTGCCATTGTTGTGGCGTACAGCTTGACCCAACCGGACATCTATGCAATATAATAAATCCTGTTCCGTGTGTTGGTGGTCTGAACGTTGAAACGGTTTGTTTTATTATCGAGTAAATGTCCGCCTTTAATTACACTTCCTTGGAAAGACGGTTTATGGCCATGTAACTTGGTTAGAAATAAATTCGTGCCGGTTTGTTTCCTGATCGCCGAACATTTTACGACACGACGAAATCGTGACACGGAACTCGGATTAAGGGTTAAATAAAGCAGCCAGGTGAGATTGTAATTTTCACGATAAACCCGTTAATGCATATATTACGATAAAATCATTGTCGCTTGTGCACGGTAGTTATTCAAGCCTGCCCGTATCAACGTCCAAATATCATGCAGCCACGCACGTTCAACAGCGAATCTGGCTTCTTTAATGAAAATATGGCGATTAAGGGCGAAGAGGACCGCTGATTCGAAAAATTTTAGTAGAGATTGTGATCAAATTTAGAAATTTAGACATTTTTTATGTCTGGGTAGTTGGACATTCGAAAAACTTGCAGTATAAGGAGATGGGGATTTTAGAATATTCGGATTTGAGAATTTGGAAGTTTGGGAATTTCAGAATTTCAGAATTGGAGGATTTGAGAATTTGGAAGTTTGGGAATTTCAGAATTTCAGAATTGGAGGATTTGAGAAGTTTGGATTTTGAGAATTTGGTGAGTTGATATATTTTAATTCGAGAATTTTGGGGTTTTGTGAATTTGAGGGATTCAGAATTTGGCGGGTCGAAAAGTCGGAAATTGAAGAATTTGAAGATTTGAAAATTTAGAATTTTGAGAATTTGGGGGATTAGGAATTTGGTGGGTTGAAAATTCGTAAGTTCAAGAATTTGAACATTTGAGAACTTGGGAGTTTGAAAATTTCGGGATTCATGAATTTTGGGGGATTGAGAATTTGATGGGTTGAGAATTCGGAAATTTAAGAATTTGACGATTTGAGAACTTGGGACGTTGAGAATTTGACGTGACGAAAATTTGGAAGTTTGAGTATTTGGGGACTTCAGAATTTGAGATTTTTAGTATTTGAGGTTTCGAGAATGTGCAGTTTTGAGAATTTGGCAAGTTGAAGTTGGCAAGTTCGCCAAATTATTGGCGATTATGATTGTAAATCATAAATTATGATTGCACTGTTTGAAAGTTTGTGAACTTTTTCATACATATGACAGGTTGATACCTTCTAATTTCAGCAAATAAACATTCACAAATTTATTTTGTGGATATCTTATATTTCTGTTTACGTATAAAACCAAAAAATCAAATTACATTTTCGCATACGTTTAATTAAACTAATTTAAATAAAAATAGAATATTACAAAATGAATCAATTTTCTCCAGTTTCCCCTATACAGAAAGCACCACTCATAGTTTTCTGGGGGAGAACTACTGTGTTCGACACAATCTGATTAACAGATTAATCATTATGCAGTTTATTGATCGCTGCTGGCATGAATTTAACCTGGTCCCATAATTAATTAGAGAATGAAATAATTCTGAAGACGACGAACATTATGCTAATGACAACTCTTAATTAAGTTTCTCAAAAATTAAGGTCGCTAGGAAGGAACGGATTATAGTTTCACATTCGAGGTACAAAACTTTTTAATGAACAATTACTTTTTGTTGGGGAAACGCAACACGTGTTGGGCAGTGTAATAAAAAGCCAAGGAATCTGAAAAAATTAAAAAATGAATTGTTATTTTAAATAATCCTGCGTTACGGTTTTCATTTGGAGATTTGGGAATTTGATTAATCCTTCGGTTCAATTTGTCACGAAATGGATGTCTAGTACTTCAGAACATTTTAACAGAAACAAGCAGTTACACTATTAATAGTCACACTGTTGCAAGTCATTACTAATTGTACTATGTATTTGTTACATTAACAGTAGTTATACTATTGCTAGGTACAGTTATACTGTAGCTACGTATTGTTATACTATAGCTGGTGATATATGAATTATTGTTAGCTTAGTTATACTATTATTAGTTACATTAAATAGTAATTATACTACTTTCATTGAGAATTACACAACTACGTCGTTTTATTTATATAATTATACAACTACCTCATTTTCTTGTTAAACGTACTTATGGAACATGTTTATCGAGTATGAGGACACTCTTACATTAATTATCGTGACTGTTATGCACTTACATAATTCTACAATTCGAAAGTTTGAAAACCTCTTAACTTCTAAATTGTAATTTGAAAAGTTGAAATTTCTCAATTTTTTGATTCGTTATTTTCGAAATTTGCATAACATACTATCATCATTTTTAAGTTTCCAAATTTCAAAATTATCAACTTCCTAAGTGTAAACTCATCAATTTCAAAGTTGTTCCAACCACCAACTTACCAAACGCCTCGATTTGAGAACGTGAAAATTTGGATTTTATATTACACAGTTTGTGATCAATAACTTTCCTTAACACTTTGATCGCCACGTCATCCACATATGGGTGACGCTTAAATTTCCATATGAATCAATCATCTGTTTAATTGAAAACACTAACTGTAATTATCAGGACCTATGAATATTAAATAGAGCAAAATATTGTGAGCATATTTGGTAGGATTTATTAATCATAAAGATACCTTCTAATCAAATTTTCAACTGCGTTAATGTGGCGGTTAACGTGTTAATAGCGTGTTTCCAATTCATTGACAACGATCGTTTTATCGACAGATTTTATCGTGTGAAATCGCGCCCATTGATCGATAAACTTTAATGTTCAATATATTAGAGCATGTCTGCGGTCTGAACGCTGATTATGTTTGCAGAAGCATAAGGATACAACGCTATCAACACCTTAGAATCCCATTACAGTGATGTACCGTATCAGAGAGGTAATCAAACTGATTTAAGCAGTTCAACCCTGGCTGTTTGCTGACGAAATTACACCTGGTGTATTAAATACCGTTGAACAATATGTAGAAGCGATCATAACCAC
The DNA here is from genome assembly GCA_947623535.1 of Coelioxys conoideus. NCBI lineage: Eukaryota > Metazoa > Arthropoda > Insecta > Hymenoptera > Megachilidae > Coelioxys > Coelioxys conoideus. The sequence goes on along the minus strand of OX392453.1, from coordinate 17,400,271 downwards.
GTGCAGGTCCTCTGCAAACAGAATTAATTAGTTTTCTGTCAAATAGGGAACTAGGAGGAATACTATATTCGTCGTTCATCTTCTTCTCCGTTAGAACATTTATCTACAGTTCTCTCTTTACGGTCGAAATTGGATAAATGTAATAATTTTAGTGAGACACGAACATAATTCGCTAATTTACAAATTGCTGTATTCTTAGAGACGGGATATTTTTAATTTGTGAAGTTTATTAGTTCGAAAAAGCAGAACATTTCAAAGTTTCAATTTTTATAGGACCCGAATTTTTTAATTCGTACACTCTCCAATTTTCAAGTTACTAAATTCTGGAGTTTTCAATTTTCCACGTTTGTAAAGTTTTAGTTTCCGCAATTCTGTAACTCTGGATTTGAACTTCCGAGTTTCTGAATTTCTACATTTTTAAATATCAAAATTTCTAGATGTCGAAACTTCGGAATATCTGAATTTCTAATTTCTCCAATGCTGAATCTTCCGAAGTTCTAAATACTCAAATCTTTGGATCATCAAATTTCTAATTCCCAGATTTCTAAATACAAAATTTGTTAAATCTCCCAGTTTTTAAATTTTACAAATCTTCAAACCCCTCTAATTCTGAAACCCTCAAATTTTCAAGTCACGAATTTTTTGTATCACCTAATTTCTAAACCCCAAAATTCGCAAATTCTTAAATTCCCGAATTCCTAAATTTGTAGGTTCCCAAATCTCCGAGTTCTTTTTCAAATTCCTAAGTTCCGAAATTCACAAATTTCCCATCTTCTAATCCTTCTATAATAATTTCTAAATCTTCACATTCTCAAGCTCTAAGATTTCGAAATATTCACCTCCACGATATCTCAAATTCTTTAATTGCTAAATTCCCAGATCCTCGTGTTCCTAACTGATCGAATTTGCAAGTCCACCTTCAAATCCTCAAATTCATCGCATCTGAAATCCCAAGTATCCAAAGCCCAAATTCTCAAATTCCCAAATTTTATAAATCAAATGACCACCGAAACAACGTACAGTCTCTCGCAACTTGTCTATCGTACGCAATAATCTTCTAATACTTATACGAAGAATAATTCTGACTCAACGTGACATCTGCCATATTTTTTCTCGAGAAACCGAAGGCAATTTAACGCGATATCAGACCTCCCCGACGAACATTGCTGCGACGCGAGCAAAATGCTTAAACCGCTTTCGAAAGGGATAGACGAGTTATCTTCGGATTCAGCTCTTCATCCTTCAGAATTCGAAGTTGAAGTGTCTGTTTCCTGTTCCACCACAGAATACGTTTCTTAGCGAAAATTATATAGCATCGAATAGATACGAACGGCATGGACCTGTAACGATACACCGTTTCTCACAATTTGCGTGGATTTAACGTGGCAAGATAAGACTCGTGTTGCTGTATTTCACCGCGCATGGTGGTAGATAATTCATAGGGCTCCAGGATTTGCGTGTCATAATAAATACCTGGAGGATGAGCCAGGTAGATTCATAAACTCCTTTCGCAGCTAACAATTTTTTGGGTACTGCAATTCGGTTTGAACCGTAGAAGTGCATTCATACTCTATTAATCGTTTTGATAATACCTTTGCTAAGGTATCGTTCACGTATAGAAAGTATAATAAATTACAATTTAAAAAAAGTATAGCATGTATTCATACTCGTTGCGATGATAACCTTGTTAAGGTATTGTTTACATAAATAAAGTATAGTTATGAAAAAAATAATTTTCTTGAAGACCTGGACCACTTTTATTTGGCATTGAAGTTACATATCGCTATTATGAAATAATACTTCAGTGCGCCATTAACGTGTTTAATACAAAATTAAGGGAATGACGATGCTTCCCTTTTTGTGGTTCCTCATTGTTAATTATTATATCATCCCAGGTGATTCTATGAAATTGATCGAACTATTGATGGAACTATTGATCGAGTATTTTATCGCTGCATGATTTTAAATGTTTACGTTAAACATTTAAGGTAAACGAATTAGGTTGTAATAAACGATATTACAACCTAATCCAATTTACTATAAATGATAAACCCATTGGAAGTTTACTATAAATGATAAACCTATTGGATGTTTACTATAAAATAATGAACCTATCTGTCAAACGCCTCTTAAAACAAAATGAAGCAATTGTATATCAACAGTAAAAATAATTACGAAAAAATATAGTATATCTATGTTTCGAATCGAGTTAGAGTAATTGTGACCAAGTTCGTCTGTAGCTCGATATATGATATATAATCGATATTTATGGTATATCGGTAAAAGGAACTAAATTCGGATAGATTACTACATTTTAAGATTTCAATTATCATTTTTGCAGTACGATGACTAAGTCCTTGTATCGTTACCGAACGGAACCCGCGAGAGAATCGGATTACATTCGATTCGTTTAAAAGTACAATTAACTTCCAACTCTGCTATTTATCTATTTCCTGGGCCATCGTGGGCAATTAGTAACGGTGACGTCGTTCTCTCTTGCTTCGTGTTCCGCCAAGAATCACCTCTTTCTATCTCAGAAACGATTTCCGACAACGATATCGCGCGCACTTTACAAGACGAGGGACTTTCTTGCTTGGTCCACTTAAGACCGTCTAACCCAGATTTCCATAATGCATGTCGATGCAGACCGGAACACTGCTATTTCCGTTACGACCGGCCACGATGGATTTTCATCCTGTCGACTGTTTCTACCACATTCATAGTGTACGGTCTCGAAACTCGATTCTTCGCTGACGGAATTATCAAAAACTGGAACCGGTGTGCTCGACGGCAAATTAATGTCCTGAGGACGCTTTTGATAGATGATGTGGTGGTGAACGAGTATTTAAACTTAACACTTATTTATTAAAAAATAATGTTGTTAAACACTGTCGTTACAAGGTGATGTTGTAGAGTGTACTAGTGTGTTGTGTGGTGTTTGAATGTGAACTTGGTGTATACTTGTTGGTGATTGAAATTAGTCTTAGTGTGTACTTGGTGGTGGTTTGAATGATACTTTGTATACTTGGTGGTGGTTGAAAGTGTTCTTAAGTGTACTTGGTGGTGTTCAAAGTTGTTCTGTCTTTGCTTGACTGAGTTACCAAAAATGTAAATGATTTTGGGGTAGGAGTCGATGGTGAATTGGTGGGAATGTAGGAAGACACTTGGTGAAAAGAGGGAAATTTTGATCTATAATTGGATTGGGATTTTTGGAAGATGGAAAAGTTGGGGGAACGAGGTGGTGGAAAGGAGTTGGCAGTAGGGACGGCGAGAGAAACAGTCCTTTTCGGACTTTCTATGTTTTACGCGGGGCCTGCAACAGGCCACGGACTTGGGGTGCGCTCGGGATTTGGGTCTACTTATGATGTATTGGAATTTTAATGATGCTTCGAATTGTTATCTTTACCCCGAGGGTTTGCCGGCTGGCAGGTATATTAACATGTGCTGTACGGTGCATTGTAAAACCGTACACATAGGTTCTTTGTTCTATGATTTATAATATTCGAATATTCGACGGCGTCGCAATTTTATAATTGGGCAATGAGGGCACGGGTAATTTGCAGAATCGGGTTTGGAAATTTAGGAATTCGGGTAATTAGGAACTCGAGGATTTGGCAATTAGAGTAATCGCGAATTCAGGGATTTGGACAGTTGGGGTTTTCGGGGACTAAGAATTTAAGGATTTGAAAATTTGGGATTTTGGGGAGTTAGGAATATAAGGATTTGGAAAATTGTGGTTTTCGCTGAAAGGAATTGAAACGACCGCTTCGACAACCAAGCTTTGTTCTTTTACCAGAAGGCAATCTCGCCTTCCCCATGCCGTGGCCAGATTCATAAGGAACAACGTTCTTATTCATTTAGGCAACGCAATGCTAAACTGCGTGCCTTTTTCACAAACTACCAAACGGACAAACAAATAGTCTTGTGATATCCGATAGCTATGTGACTTCGGAGTCATTGACTCGGGTCAATAGCCATCGTTTCTCGTCTCGCTTTCTCTCTCAGAAACATCCTCTGCGTTTAGACCTCACACAGTCCATGCCTATCATAAATTGTTCGAGGGTACAATAGCAACGGCTAATTGCCCTCGAGTACCCTTAAACATACGTTGACGCTAATGTATGATTACTACGTAAAATCGCAAGGTAAACGCGTATAATAACGACTTTGTAGAATATCGCTAAACGAGTTTATATTCTTTAGAAGAAAAAATGTGGGCGATGTCGCGTAGACAATGATTCCCCAAAGAATGCCCTTCTTCGAGGCTGCGAAGGCTTTACTGCCCCTCGCCAAAAATTCAAGGACTTCAGTTGTTTACTGCCCTGGCGTCACAGTGTTGGGTCCCGGCGCCGTGGTGGTCGTCGCGCTGGGACCATATGTGTCCTATTTCGAATGAAGGTCAATTTGGAATTTCCTTAGACTAACATGTCTTTGAGTCAACTGGTATGCGTGACCACGCGAACTAATAATTCCGAACGCACAAAAATCTTCCGGGACCCGGCAGTTAAATAGGTTGACAGTTTCGGTACTCGGTCACATAATCAACCGAAACAACAACGTCCCTCGAAGTCCGACGCCTACAACATTTGTTCGCGTCCGCGGCCGTAAATCGTTTTGGCCCCGTCACGACGGCGACGTCTAAAAATTGTGGCCGTTTTCCGTGAAATCGCGCGTTGTCCCGCTATCAGCCGTTGTATTCTATCGCCGTTGAATCAGATGCATCGTCTTACACGGTGTTTCCCGGATGCAACGGCGTTCCGGGCGTAAATTATTTCGGCCCGATAGGTTTACCGGCTGCCACGATCGTCGCTTCGTCTTTTCCCGTAGGCTGAAAAATACTCCTGCAGACGGCGGCCATTATTCACCGCTTTTGCATATCGGTCGGTGAAATATCGAGTAGCGTGCGGAATTTATTGTTTCGCCTGTTCACTGTGACACAGATTTGCGGCCCCTTTCGTGACCGCCGGTGTATTCTTGCTCGATGAGATTCAACGTTCGACTTCTCCCCTCCCTTTTTTTTTTCTTCTCTCTCTTTCTCTCTCCCTGTCCGTTCCGCGATTTTCGATCTTTTTCAGTCGCAGAATATCGCAGTTGACACAGTTTCATTATACAAGGCCCGATGATTTTTTTTCGTCGTCGGGGTTCGTGGCGCTGAATAAAGGATAAGTCGACGATTCTGGTATTCTCTTTCGCCGCTTTATTCGCGCGCGTGTTGTTAAATACCCAGCCGGGAGTTGATGAGACACACTCGAAAAGCGACTACCTTCGAGCCCCGTGTTTGGAAAATAACTGGATGCGACGACGGAGAACAGGAAGCCGATTCTTCGAGTCCCATCGGCTCTCTTCATTATCGCGATCCTTCGTATACCAGCGAATCACCGGAGCTTTTGTGCTGCGGGTCTTCGATTTCTATCTTTAGCCGCGGTGGTACGATGACAGAGTGATTGTGACGGAATATAGGGTGTATATGTATGCGTCGCCACGTCAGCAATATTAAATGACGATTAAAAAACGCGTGGAACCAGTAGATTCGCAATAAGCGAAAAAGTGGACGTCATACCTACCATTATTAAACTGATCACCGAGTATTAACCACCTGCACTCGAAGGTATTTTGACTGATAGCAGATAGTAACTCTAAGACGTTTTGGTTGAAAAGTTTGATGAACTTTTTCGAAGTTATTATCTCTGTATTATTAATCGTCACTATTAGCTGTTTTATTATGTTTATACATACATCGTGAGTGCAACGCTATAGATTTAGTTAAAAAATGTCTCTTCCAATTTGCTGTATTAAGCAAAGTGGTGAGTGTGAATCACCTTTCCAGTGCGAAGAGTGTATGTGCGTCTTAGCGTCAGCAATATTAAGTGACGATTAAACAACGCGCGGAACCAGTAGATTCGCAATAAGCGAAAACGTGGACTGTAACGAAATGAATGGATCAGTCTTCGGATGACTAGATTTTATTTTGATGCGTACTTGTTAATTGTCGTGTCGAGAGTGCCTCTCCGAAGGTGTTTTACATTTTACCGAGACTCGGAGTAGGCGTATAATTTTTGGGAAGTTGGTGAGGGGGAATAGTTCACTATTTTCGATCGGCTAGCTGAATTCGAGCGGAAATGGAAATATTAATGACGTACGAAGCTGTCTGGGTTTTCCTCAAAATAACCGTAGCGAGTAATAAACTTAAGGAGTACCTCGACATGAATGGGAAACTGCAAACAAAAGACTCTACGATTAAAGCTAAGGGTTCTGACACCCACATACGACTGACAATAAATCAATAAAAAACTCGTTAGAATGTAATGACACCTTGGCCCCATTTCTGCTACGGGTAAAGAATATTATTCTAAAGTACATGTGCATCTAATGGAACGAACGAAGCGTTAAACTATTTATTGCAATATATATTCTAAGACCTAACATAGAGAGTATATGTTGGCGAATGTACAGTACGTCACCCAGGAATTGGCGCACGAGGAGATTGACCCAGGCCAATTTCGAGCGCGACGGCACTAATTGGTCGGAATAAAAATATGGACGCATCCACTCACACTTATTTTCGGCGGTGGGATCTACTGGCACATCATACACAACAAGCAGATTTCTATATATTCATGGTTTGTTCAATTCGCTATAATTCATCCTTATTATTTGAATACATTTAAATTGATTCATTACTCATCGCTCGTTAATTTATCATTTAATCCTTTGCACTCCGCACCGTTCCGGACCTAAACTACCAGCTACTTTGTCTCAAAACCATGCATTTCTAAATTCGCTCGATACTTTCTGCAGCAGAAATGTCTGTTCTATCACGTACGATGGTCAGATTTTCATCTAGACCCATAGTATTTGAAATAAATTGAAAAATATCAACGAAAACTGGCGCGTTTTCGATGTCTTTCTTACTTTGATCATTATTTAAACATATTTAAATATTTACAATGCAATAACAATTTATATCGTTTTATTCGGGAAAGTTCACAGATTTTTTTCGTGCAAAAAGTCACTGAATAGCTGCTATGATAGAAGCACAAAAAAATGTGCTTTTTCTCAACATCAATTTTCTCAAAAACTATACGACCCAGAGAGAAACGGATTTCAGATTCGAATTCAGCTCGCAAAATCTATAAGAATATCATAGTGGTGGTTGTGAAATAAAAACAAATCAAAATGTATTGTACAATATAATCACTAATAAATTTCAATGTCGCCTGAGAGACAACAGCGGAGTGCAAAGAGTTAATGTACTTTTCTAACGGCTAATGAAAAGTGTACCTAACTAATGTAATAACAATAATAAAAAATCTGTCCCTATCCCTATTAAAGTATAACGAAAATGGTGTTACGGGACAAAGAATATCGAGATACAATTTTTCTGACAATTTCAGTATAAATCAGAATTTTTTCAACGGAAATGACGGCGGACAGACGAGAGAAATTTTTACGCTGACCCAACGGAATAAAATAAAATGAGGAGAGGTTCCATTCTCGACTGACCTGTCCTAAGAACTCAAAATGGAGTTTCAGCCTCGACGATATATGGGACGAGCATTTTTTCGCGCTGGTTCGTTTTGCATTTCCACAAAATTTTATTCGACCCTGTGTGGCCTGGTTACCGAATGCACGCGTTGTTTCCACAGTTAGAAAACTTTCCATCTTATGAGGCGTGAATATAGCCATAAAACAACGAATCACCTTGCGTGCCCTCTTGTCGGCATATTTTCATTTCTGACGCTCGGTGCTCGGCGGAATCGCATTTCTGTAGCTGTGCAATAACTCCGCGGAATTACGTTCCTGCTTTGTTTACAATTTTGTAAGAACGTTGAAATTAGATATCCTTCGCGGCCGGTTGAATAACGAGTAACTCATCTTTCATCGTACCAACAACTCGACAGCTCATTTAGTTACGAGAATATCCATGCTGTTCGTTAAAGTACTCGACTATTATTTTTAATTCACTGCACAGTTGCCCGCGCACGGCATGAACTCTTTTGTCGAGAGAAACCAATTTGGGGGAATGAACGTTGTCGCTTCAGTATTTGGAATTTTCACGAATCCGAGGAATTTGTGGAAATGTGAAAAATTTGAGGAATTCATGAAACTTGAGGAACTTGAGGAATTTGTGAAATTCTAAAAAATTTAAAGAATTTGTGGACTCAAAAATTTTGAGATCAGTGGATTCTTAAAAAATTTGAGGAATTTAGGGAACCTTCAAAAGTTTGAGGAATTTGTGGAATCTTTAAAAGTTTTCAAAAATTTGAGGAATTTGAAGAATTTATGGAATCTCACATGGTATTAGAAATGTAAGGTATTTGTGAAATCTTCAAAAATTTAAGGAATTTGTGAATTTGAAAAATTTGTGGAATCTGATGAACTTAAAAAAACGCTTAACTCCGTCTAAAGAAGTCGATGTTGCATAAAAGTGTACAATCATAATCGAGTGGATCATAATCCGAATTATCCCAATCCTAATTGTCCTGAATGCAAGCAGATAATCCTGTATCGATTGAATGAATATCTGATTGCATATAAAATGAAGGACGTAACTCAATGATCGTTTGGTCGTTAGTGAAGTATAACTTGAGCTGATAGCGCGAAACCGGTATGTAGAGGAGCCATCTGAAGATAGTTAGACGGTATTAAATGGTGTGGAAACTTCGATTAACTCTGACCTTCGACGATGCAGACATGTTCGTTTTGCAGAGTCTCGCAGTGAGCAGTAAATATCCAAACCGATACGACCAACGGTGTCTTAGCTGTTAGAGAAGTTAATCCAGCATGTTCTCGTGTATACAAACGATATTCTGTCTTGTTAGCTCATGGTAGGTACGTTTACTATATTCATCCGAATACCCTGTAAATAGGGCTGACACAGAAATCCATTTGAAGAGACTATCGCTTTCGTGCAACGCATCTTATATACAGAGGAATTTATACAACTTCTGGATGATTTAACGGTGATTTTCATAATACTGTGTCGTCATGTAAAACAACCTGAGTAACTGTTTTGTTGTACCACAGTGTCTAAAATAGTTTAAATAAGCATTTGTACCGAGTATATTTAATGGTTAATAATTTAGACTAAGAAATTCATAAATTCATAAGTAAAGTCATAAATTGATTCAGAGAATAAATTATTCGGCGAGGGTAGTTTTCTTCTCTGTGGTGAGAAGATCAAGTTCGCTTTTGAAATGAAATTGTATTACATATTTCTTAATATATTGTACTTTGTTCATTTCTACGTAAAATTCCCTACAAATCACACATTTTGAAATCTTCGAATCTCCAAATCTCCAAATCGTCAAATATTCAAATTGTTAAAGCTTGAGATCTTCAAATTTTGAAATCTTGAAATCCTGAAATCCTGAAATCCTGAAATCCTGAAATCCTCAAATCTTCAAATCTTCAAACCTTCAAACCTTCAAATCTCCAAATCTTCAAATCTTCAAATCTTCAAATCTTCAAATCTTCAAATCTTCAAATCCTCAAATCTTCAAATCCTCAAATCCTCAAATCCTCAAATCCTCAAATCTTCAAATCTTGGACCCTTGGAATCTTCAAATCCTCAAATCCTCAAATCCTCAAATCCTCAAATCCTCAAATCCTCAAATCCTCAAATCCTCAAATCCTCAAATCCTCAAATCCTCAAATCCGCAAATCCTCAAATCTTCAAATCTTCAAATCTTCAAATCTTCAAATCTTCAAATCCTCAAATCCTCAAATCCTCAAATCCTCAAATCTTCAAATCCTCAAATCTTCAAATCTTGGACCCCTGGAATCTTCAAATCCTCAAATCCTCAAATCCTCAAATCCTCAAATCCGCAAATCCTCAAATCTTCAAATCTTCAAATCTTCAAATGTTCAAATCTTCAAATCTTCAAATCTTCAAATCTTCAAATCTTCAAATCCTCAAATCCTCAAATCCTCAAATCCTCAAATCCTCAAATCTTCAAATCCTCAAATCCTCAAATCTTCAAATCTTCAAATCTTGGACTCTTGGAATCTTCAAATCCTCAAATCCTCAAATCCTCAAATCCTCAAATCCTCAAATCCGCAAATCCTCAAATCTTCAAATCTTCAAATCTTCAAATCTTCAAATCTTCAAATCCTCAAATCCTCAAATCCTCAAATCTTCAAATCCTCAAATCTTCAAATCTTGGACCCCTGGAATCTTCAAATCCTCAAATCCTCAAATCCTCAAATCCTCAAATCCGCAAATCTTCAAATCTTCAAATCCTCAAATCCTCAAATCTTCAAATCTTCAAATCTTGGACTCTTGGAATCTTCAAATCCTCAAATCCTCAAATCCTCAAATCCTCAAATCCTCAAATCCGCAAATCCTCAAATCCTCAAATCCTCAAATCTTCAAATCTCCGATGTTGCGACTCCAAAAATTCCTGATCTCCCGAATTCGAAAATGTCGAAATAACCAAATTTCCAACTTCCTGAATTCTGACATTTTCTCACGGACAAATTCACAACTAACTAAAGTGCGAAGTGGGAACAAAGCATTCAAATAAACGCATTAAACGAAACTCGCGTTCGTCGTGTATCTACATAACGAAAGTTTTACGGCGAGTTCGACCGTAACGAAAGGATTAAATCGAAAAATGATGACCGCTCAAAGCGTGGAACTAATAAAAGGAACAATAATCCACGATTAACGACCGCTCGTCGCAAACAAACTTTCAATCGCGGAACCGAATTTGTCTTATTTTACGAGTTGCTTGCGGGAGTTGGCGAATTTTATGATCCGTATCATTTCCGTTCGACTTAATAAGTTTAGCGAATGCAAAATGCATCATCGAAACATCGATGAGGGATTGGCAATCTACGGGATACGGCACTGTGCGTTTCTCTGTAACCCCCGTTCCTGTTCCTTCAACGATTTAATGCTCACTAAATTAAATCTAGTACCACCATAACGGATGGAATTCCTACGTTTCACAAATTGTCGGCTACGTTATTGTCTTTCGGGTACTATCCAGATAAACGGAGATGCATGGACGTTGTTAATGTTCGGGCCACACCGGTGGACAACTAACGATCCTGTTAATTTTTCATCGGGCTCGTTTCGGTCACGTCGGCAACAAGCTTTACGAACTGGTCCACGATTCACTGTTTACGATATTTACGTCGAGAACTGCATCAATTTACTTCTCCTGGTCTTCTAGCCTTCAACAGTCGCTTTTTCGACCAAGACAAGGCTCGTCGAATTAGGAAAGTTACGATGTTGAGAGCACAATTTATCTTTAAAACTTGGAACGGATCCTTTGCCGATTCCGAATTTTTAATTTATTTCAACATTAAGAATTAGAAAAATACCTAATTACGGCCTGGCTTTACTTTCCCTTTTATAGTCGTCGGCAACGTAATAAAACGGTACACACGTTTTAACGATACATACAGAGTGCGCCGTTAGAATTCGGACAGATGAAGTTTTACGCAGAAATTTGTTTATTTGGACAATATACAAAAATTCAATAAAATGCTATTTATATCTCATTTGAACACTTAGCGAACCCTCCTTGTATACGCATCCGTTGAACTAATTTGTACGTGTTTAATCTTCGCCGCGAACGAAAACGTGTACGCAACAAATAAGATATAACAATAAATTCTGTTCATTTTCGTTGCATTTGAAATACGCGTGGTAATACAAGAGATTAACGTGCGTTGCGATTTATTCAGCAAATGCGTCGCTAGATAACGAACTATTCACTGCTACAACATTAAGGTGACTAAAGAAAGTTCGAATGTCAGTACTGTATCGCATTCGGCGATTCTCAACTACACAAATTACAATTAGACTGAAATTGAACATTCGACCGTACTAAAATTACAAACAAGATTTACCATATTTCAACTGCGTGCGCGTCACGAGTGCATCTCGTCGTTATAGGGGTTTAAAAAGGAAAATGGAGATCAGGAGCTTTTTACAGCGAATCTCGAGCACACCATAAACCCAGCCGGAGGCTCAGGGTGTGAGAGAGAGTGGCAATAACATTTATAATTCACGGGCAAACGTAGCCTACATTTGATAACCTTAGGCATTTTTGTTCTCGACTGTCGTGCCTTGCCTCGCTAATTCTTAGCGAGATTTAAACAGCCCCGAGAGATTTCTTTTCAGTGTATCGTAAATTTATTCTCGCTGTCGGTCTCTTCTTCTTCGTCCAGGAAATCGAGTTGCCACGAGCGCCATGGAAATAAAAGCACGTTATTCGTCCAGCTTCTTCTGGAATCTCTTTTAACGACGTTTCACGCCGCTTCAACTAACCCCGAAGAAACTTTCACGAATTCTCGTGACGCTTCGTTTGATACATGAAGGATCCTGGCTTCGTTACTATTCGGAACGTATCCGGTCACCGGCAGTTCGGAAATTTTGGAATTTGACGGTTTTAGTATTTGGAGAAATGACAATGTCAACATTCGAGTACTTGGCGATTTGGAAATTTACGAGTATGAAAATTTAGTAGTACGAGGACTCAGAAATGTAGGAATTTAAGAATTCAGGTATGCTGAGAAATCAAATAGAAATTTGGTAGTATGAAAATCGAGTAACACAGAGAATTTAGAAAGTTAGAAATTTGGGAATTAAGAAACATGACAACTTGATGTAATATACGACGTTGAGGATTTACAATTTTAAACTGAATTTTAAACTGAAATTGAAGCTTTACGAGCTTGGGGATTTAAGACTTTACGAATCTGGAAATTCGAAAGAGTTAGAAAATGTGGTGTTTCAGTATATTGCAAATTTGAGGTTTTGATATTTGTAAATTTAAAAATGTGGAATCTTGTAAATTCAGAAACTTGCATATTAGAAATTAGAGTATTGGGTATGTAAGAATGTGAAAATTGAGAAATTTGGGAATGTGGTGGTTAGAAAATTAAAAAATTTGAAAGTGTAGGAATTTGGGGATTTTTAAGCCTGAGAATTTGAAGATATAAAAATGTACGCGATAGAAAATTTGAAAGTTCTGAAATCTGACAACTATATTATATTTAGAACTTTTGAATCTTGAAAATTTGACAATTTGAAAACTTGAGGATGCGCAAATTCAGAAATGTGACAATTTAGAACTTCTGAATTTTAATAATTTGACGACTTGAAAGCTCGAAGACTCGAACTCTTAAAGATCTAAAAACGCGAAGACTCCATTATTTGAAAATTGCAAAATTAAACAGATAATTGAAAAGATGTCGGATATTTTACGGAACCTTGGTCCAACACATAGGTGCGACTGTCGTATCACTCTCGCACTGTCTCGATAGGTAAATCGTGAGAGCGTGACGAGTCGATGGGTGCAAATATTTTGCAACGTGTAAATCACCGTGACACAGTCCGGTCCACAATTCATTTCTTAAACGCCAGGACAGTTTCCATCGAAAACGGATAATCCGTATTGATGGATCGCCTATCGGATAAGCAAGGCGATCGCACGCTATCGAAGGTTCACTTCTGTCGAATCGATGATTCATATCTTCTGTTTACGCCATTTCACTATTTTTTAGCTTTCACTACCCTACTGATGTATCCATATTGTCACAGCTTCAACGTCGAACAACATGTATCTGTTTTGCAATAATAGATTGTAATTTTTAATGCAGAAACTTGAAATATATACAGAACTTTGGACATCGATGAAACTAATAAACACACCCGACAACTATTTTATTAATCAGTTATTTATTTATTTTTAACAGACTCTCGACACACGCATTCCCGACGTTTTTCGTCGCCACCCTCGTAACAATAATCCTTTTGACTCATTTATAATAATTCACGATTAATAAACTTAAGAATATTATTTTTGTAGCGAAGGTATAGTCTGTACTATCGAACGATCGGATGAATGTGAGAAAATAAAATAAATATAAAAAATATAAAAGTAAAATAATTGATAAGTGAAGAAAATAAATAAATAAGTAAATAAAGAAAAAAATCTGAGTATATAAATAAATAAGTAATTACGAGTTTAATTAATTTCCTTCTCACAAAAACCTTTCATCACACGTGAGAAAGACCCCAGACAAATGTAATCACAGAAATCACATAAAACTAAAAATTTATAAAGTTTGAATTAATACATGAAACAATTATAATTCTTATAATCCTAATCTCCTAATACTCATCATTGATGCTAATTGTTTTAAAGTTGATAAAGCAATAATTTTTTGTATAATCATATTCATACTTAGCGATTAAATCAATTCATGTGTAATATTGACCGAACATCGTTCTTCGAGAATTGTGCTATGGTACCAGTCAAGTTGAAAGTTCTGATATTTAATAAGTATAGTTCATAAACAAACCTATCGCAAGTCGAAATATAATTTATAATCTGAATATACGAAAACTTTTCAGAAATACATTTCAGAAATCATTATTAATATTTCGATCTTAATTTAATTAGTTAAATAGGACTTTACCTTATGTATCATATACACATTGAATGATTATCTGATAAATTATTGTATCGTGAATGAAGTTTATAATTAAAAGTATGAAAGAAGAATGTTCGAACGTAACAGGATTTACGCTCATCAAATCATTTATAATATTATAGTAAATACAGTATAAGTTAAAGTTTCATTTGAATCATATTTATTATTAATTATTATAACAGATTTTTTACGGACAACCCATATAAAGTTTGCGAGTCATCATATTGGCTATCGAGTTTCTCTAGTACCTCATCAATGCGAATTATCTGTATAGAGCATAAACCGATCCGATCTGGCAAATCGTCCTCCAGGACGTTGAATCGTAGTGAAATTTGTGCCCCATTCTGCGGGTTTATAGCTGGCTTGAATGGTAACAATGGTTGGTAGCTGACGCGCCGTTTTGTGCAGCCCTTGTTACACTCCAACCTATCCAATCCTCGCTTTGTTGATTTCAGCGAACACGCATTGTCATTGCTACGCATGTGTACAATTAAATTTTCATTAAACGAACAATACTTTGTATTCCGTTCGCGCTGCCATTTCCATTAAAATGTCTATCGTAATTACGTTAACGTTCCATCGCTTTTTGACAAAGTAATGGCTTCATTAGATTAAACATTTTGTATATGCGTTACAGCAATATTAAGTAATGATTAACACTAAACCTACCAAAGCGGTCAAAATGACCATTCAACAAGTTTATAATTATAAGTTACAAAGCATTTAAAGGTGACTGTTTTGAAATTCTTGTTGATTTTCATCAAGATAAAGAATTAATGTATACACCAACTTGTATTTTACCGTTCATCTATTTATTTTCTAACTTTATTTTTAATTTCAAAATAAACGTGCATTATACGCCGGTAGGTTTAGTGTTAAACAACCCATGGAATTAGTCGATTCGCTATAAGCGAAAAAGTGGACATCATACCTACCATTATTAAACTTATCAGAGAGTACTAACCCTTTGCGCTCTAAGGTATTTTGACTGGTAGCAGATAATAACTCTACGACGTTTTGGTTGAAAAGTTTGATGAACTTTTTCGAAGTTATCATCTCTGTTTTATTAATCGTCACTATTAACCCTTTCGCGCCGAGCTCTCCGTCCGCCGAAGTACCGTCCCTGAACGGAAACTCGCGCCGAAAATATGCACAGTGCGCGTGGTTTCTCTATATATGTTGTTCTAAGTCTTAAATAGGAACTGTGCTGAATAAAACAATCATTGTTCTAATGTAATAAGAAATATGTAAAAAATATGTAAAAACAATTAACTACGAAGTGCGCTTGCTTAGATGGCGTTGCATGCGTGGTCGCCACAATTTCGATGCCGCACATATGTGGCGCTCGTACCCACAGGTCGTCGAGTGGATGCCGCATATAAGCGGAGCTCGGCGCGAAAGGATTAACTGTTGTATTACGTTTATACATCGTGTGTGCAATGCTATTGACTTAGTTAAAAAATGTCTGTTCCACATTGCTTTATTAAGCAAAGTGGTGAGTGTGAGTCACCTTTCAAGTGCAAAGGGTAATATTAAATGACAATTAAACAACTTTTCCGACCTGAGCAGAGCAAAGCGTAACCGAGCTAAGCCGAACCGAGGCGAACCGAACCGAACCAAACCGAACCTAACTGAGTGTGCCGAACTAATCCGAGTAGGACTTCACCGACTTGAATAGAGCGAAGCGTAACCGAGCTGAGCCGAACCGAGCCGAACCAAACCGAACCTGACTGAGTGAGCCGAACTGAGCCGAATAGAACTTCTCCGACCTAAGCAGAGCAAAGCGTAACCGAGCTAAGCCGAACCGAGGCGAACCGAACCGAACCAAACCGAACGTAATTGAGTGTGCCGAACTAATCCGAGTAGGACTTCACCGACCTGAATAGAGCGAAGCGTAACCGAGCTAAGCCGAACCAAGCCGAACCAAGCCGAACCAAGCCGAACCAAACCGAACCTGACTGAGTGAGCCGAACTGAACCGAATAGAACTTAACCGACCCGAGCAAAGTGGTTCGACGCATTCATGGAATCATAAAGCCATTGGGCTTATATTTAATTTTAGAAAATTCATGAATAATCAATAACAGCCTTTTACAGCTCTTTACAACGTGCAGTTTATGTTCTTAAAAAATGTCTGTTCCACATTGCTTTATTAAGCAAAGTGGTGAGTGTGTGTCACCTTTTAAGTGCAAAGGGTAATATTAAGTGACAATTAAACAACGCGCGTAACCAGTAGATTCCCAATAAGCCAAACAGTGGACTGCAACGAAATGAATGGATCAGTCTTCGGATGGCTAGATTTTATTTTGATGAGTACTTGTTAACTGTGGTGTCGAGAGTGCCTCTCCGTAGATGTTTTTACATTTTACCAAGACTTGGAGTGGGCGTACAAATTTTGGAAAGTTGATGAGAGGATATAGTTCACTATTTTCTATTGGCTGGCTGAATTCGAGCAGAAATGGAAATATCAATGACATACGAAGCTGTCTGGGTTTTCCTCAAAATGACCGTAGCGAGTAATAAACTTAAGGAGTACCTCGGTACGAATGGGAAACTGCAAACAAAAGACTCTACAGTTAAAGCTAAGGGTTCTGACACCTACATACGACTGACAATAAATCAATAAAAATCTCGTTAGAACGTATTGACTCCTTGGGTCCTATTTCTGCTACGGGTAAAGAATATTATTCTAAAGTACATGTGTACCTAATGGAACGAAGAAAAGACGTTAAACTAGTGCATTACAGGAAATTTGAACAGAGATCTCATCCTCTCGCTGCAATATGTGTTTTAAGATCTCACAATTCAATTTACGGTTCTCGTATGTATTCTACGTTCACATAGACGTTCCGTCGTGTCGATGCGTATCGTTGAAATTCGACGAATAATAATTTCGTGAAGTTTTTAGCACAGCACTGCCGCCCGTTTTGCTGATTCCTCATCGGATTTATCGTAGTTTTTCGATCTTGCCGCAAGTAAATTCGAGCTGTTTCGGAGGCACGCGAGGAGCTCGTGAATTTCGGTTAGAATCCAGTATTTGGATAATTCCTTTTACGCGGCAGCCAACAGCGAGGGAGGGGCGAAAAGGAGATTAAAAGTGGATAGAATAATCTTGGTAAAGGTATCGTAAAAACATTTGTTAATATCTTGGCTTTTGAGAGATTACGGAACGTAAATGGCAAAGGAGAGCTTAGGAATTATTTTGTGCAACTTCGGCCGCGGTATTAAAATTTTAAACGAAACGAACGAACCCGATTATTTTGAAATTCTCGTACTCTTTTCAAATTAATTAAACGGAGCATAATAATCTAGATGTTCAATTTTGTGGCGGTATCACGCGCGACAATCGAGCACGTGGTTCGTAACACACGAGGACGCTACACGTCATTATATAACACTTTACGATACTACAATTTTAAGTGTGGACATAAGACGTGTGGCGATACAGCGAGTATCTACAGGGTGTCTCGCAACTAGTGTAAGACCCGGAAGGCGGTTGTAGAGGTGGTGATTCTAAGCTACTTTTTCCTTTATAATAATCGTGTTTGACGCTTCGTTTTTAAATTATTAAGGAAAAACACCGACCAATCAGAGTGCGAGAATACCACGCGCTCAGAAGCGAGAGCGATAGCTTCGAACGTGCTGGCCATCCGTGATCATGAACAAGCCTGTTAGTATCATACTATGTTGTGTCAAACTTAAATCCCATAACGAATGAACAAATTAAGAACAATGCTCAGATATCCAATTTTAGTGAATAAGTAATAAGACAATTATTCCTTATTCATGTAAATGAAATGAATCGAATTTTTTAAATACTCGTACTCGTTATTTGAGAAGAATAAGAAATAAAATATCAAGTATTAATTTTGCCACTTGTTATAAAAATATATAATAACAAACTGATGTATTTCAAGGGATAAATAACTTTCATATTAAAAGAAAATTGCATTAAATCAAAACAATAAATGAATTAACTGCTGTCTATTTTAAAGTTACAAAAAATGAACTAAGAATTGAAATCAAACTCGCACATTGTTTAAAAACAATTCGTTGATTGTATACAGTTTGCCAAGGTATAGCGAGGTGATAAACGTTCACTGCAGGCAGTTTTAAAAACAGCAGTTATCGATCCGGGCGCCACAAACTCTAGCGGCGGCACTGCACTCAACTTTTTATTCGCAGCCAGTTTCTAACGGATGAATTTTGCGGAACTTTGACGTTAATGATATCGTTATTGTTCCTCTTCTTGTGTCTCTGGTTAATGCACTTTTTATTTCCATCGATTTACCACCTCTACCATCAAACAAACCGTCCACGTGCCGCGTTTCTCAATTCGCTTTCGTTTCTATTATTTCTATACTTTCTTTCGTTTCTCGTTAGAGTAACCGCGGTGTTTTCCTTCTACGGCACATAACAATTGAAGTAAATGAGACCTCTGCACCGAGGGGCGCCATGAATCAGCTGTACAACTTTTATTAACCCTGTACAATTTTGCGCATTCTAAACAAGCTTGCTAAAACAAGCCTTGATAATAGCTTTTTTTTTGTCTTGATAATAGCTTTTGCGGCGAAATTTAGATATTATGAGTTTGGTATTTGTGAATTTGTGAATTTGGAGGTACATCAATTTAGGGACATGGAAATTTTTGAATTTAAGAATTCGAGAATTAGGAAATTTGGGAATTTGGGGATCTGACAATTAAGGAATTTACAAATCTGGAAATTATTGGGAATTTGGGAACTTCGGAACATGATAATTTGGAGATTCCGGGATTTGGGGATCAGGGATTTTAGGCATTTGGAAATTTGGGGGTTTTGAAACCTAGAAATTTGGGGGTATATAAGTTTAAATATATGAAAATTTAGGACTTCCGAGATTGGGAAATGTGCAAATTTAAGGGTTTGCGGAATGGGGAATTGAAGAGTTTGCACATTATGCAATTCATGTATGCATGAATTTGGGAAAACAAGGAATTTAGGAATTCAGGAAATTTTGGAACTTGTTAAGTTGAAAATATGGAAGCTCAAGAATTCGAATAATAACAATTTTAAAATTCAAGTATATTGCAATAGGAATGTGAAAAATTTACATATTATGGAGCTTGGAATCGTGCAACTATAGGAATTTCGAACATTTTCAAAGATTTGAAAATTTTTCAAGTTTTTATATTTCCACAAAAACGTGACGATTCAGATATCTACAAAATAATACAAAATACTTCCTTTCAATTCTCCATTTTCAAGAAAAGTTTTAATCGTCGTATATCTGAAACTTAAAAATATGAAGATTCAGAAATTTGTAAAAGCACAATTTCTAAAGGCAGAAAAAAAAAATGTAAAAATCTGAAAATTTGCATGCACATCCCAGCGTCGGTAAATTTCGCCCGCAGGAGTTTCGCGAACAAAATTTGCGAATAAAGCGTTTCCCTCTCGCCAGTGGCACATCCCTCAAACGTATGCCGTATTACTATTCACGCGTTACATAAGGCATTCTCGCGGTCGACGGCGAACGCGTTAAAAATCATTATTCTTGACGTACCGGGATCAAAGAGCGCACAATTCGCGCGTTTATTTTCCGGCGTGTCGTAGTTTGTCACAGAAACAGGATAATATTTGCCGTTGTCACACGATGTCGTTGTTTCCGTTCAGGAAACCCGTTTCGCATTATTCAACGTCGGTTTCATCGCGATCTCGAAACATTCGCTGTTGGGGTGCATTCGTAAAATCATAAAGCCATTGAACTTATTTTTAACTTTAGAAAATTCATAAATAATGAGCGCTGTGAAAAGCGTAACCAAGTTGAGCCGAACCAAACTGAACCTAACTGAGTGAGCCGAACTGAGCCGAGTAGAACTTCACCGTCCTGAATAGAGCGAAGCGTAACCGAGCTAAGCCGAATCGAGGCGAACCGAACCGAACCAAACCGAACCTAACTGAGTGAGCCGAACTGATCCGAGTACGACTTCACCAACCTGAATAGAGCGAAGCGTAACCGAGTTTAGCCGAACCGAGCCGAACCAAACCGAACCTGACTGAGTGAGCCGAACTGAACCGAATAGAGCTTCTCCGACCTGAGCAGAGCAAAGCGTAACCGAACTAAGCCGAACCGAGGCGAACCGAACCGAACCAAACCGAATCTAACTGAGTGAGCCGAACTGATCCGAGTACGACTTCACCAACCTGAATAGAGCGAAGCGTAACCGAGTTTAGCCGAACCGAGCCGAACCAAACCGAACCTGACTGAGTGAGCCGAACTGAACCGAATAGAACTTAACCGACCCGAGCAAAGTGGTTCGACGCATTCATGGAATTATAAAGCCATTGGGCTTATATTTAATTTTAGAAAATTCATGAATAATCAATAACAGCCTTTTACAGCTCTTTACAACGTGCAGTTTATGTTCTTAAACTTTTTTTAATTTAGTATGATTTTCGAGACCCAGCGCGGTTTATTGATTTATGAGCGTCGAACCGTTTGGTGCAGACGACTTTGTACTTTCTACCTGAGGTCATCTTGACCTCGCGACGAGCATTTAGTATGGGCGGTGGCTGCCCACTTCCCTTCAATTTTCCGCCACCAATGAAATAGTTTAATTTTAACTTACTCGTCTGTCCACCTCCAGCAGCACGCCAGTTCCTACTACATACTTTATTCTGGAAAGAACATTACTTTTTCTCTTCGGTAGATTTCCAATAACTTTGAAAGAGTACAGAACCAAATTTATATTTATCTTTAAAGTCCGTTGTCAGTTTGCGGGGTGTTACCATTTTTCTTAAGTGCTAAATCAAGTGTTAGTTTTAATAAAGCACACATTTTACCCTCGCCAGTTTTTCGGTTATTTTTGTCTTTCGAGTGGATTCCAGGGCATAGCTAGTTCGTGGTTCATTAAGCTGAATCCCGACGAACACACAGTCGCGAATGCTTTGCGATAATTTGCTTGCTAGACTTTTTTCACCACTGTCGGCGAAAATTTTTAATATCCAGTTCGTTCGTTCATTTTAATGAACGACGCATCTGTGCGCCATGGATCCGTCAAAATTATTCGACCGGTATTGAACACGCGTTAATTCCGCCCAGATCACATACTAACCCCGTCTGTTCGATTCGTGCTCGTGTCATCTATTCTCTGCTTGAAAGCGGATCCTGCGAGGCGTACTTACAATTATCCCTTACAACGATCCTGGCTGGAAAATCGTGTTTCCTTTCGTTTGCCATTGTCCCGATAAGATGCAAGTAACGATCGAATCAATTGAACTGACTAGAGATTGCGGAGTGATGGAAATTCGAAAACGTACCAATCTCAGTACGATGCTCGACTAATTATCTAAACATACATAAATTCCTAAATCCTGAAGTTGGAATATTCCCAAATTCCTACGTCCCAAAATTTTTAGACTGTCAAGCACCTGGATTCCCATTACTTTACATCCCCAAATTCGTAAGACCGTAAATTCCTACATCTCGAATTCGCAAGATCAGCAAATCCTTGCGCCCAAAAATATCGCAATCCCAAAATCCTAAAATCACCAGATTCCTGCATCCCTAAATTACCGAACTTTTAAATTTCCATATCATTAGACCCCAAAATCCTAACGTCTGTAAATCCCTTGATCGCGAATTCGCAAGATCTCAAATTTCTTCCACTCAAAAATTTCGTCATCTCACAATCCCAATATTCTGAAATTCCCACATCCCCAAATTCCTACGTTCCACAATTTCTAGATTGCCGAACATTTAGATTGCAATTTTTCTTAAATCCCAAGGTCCGTAAATTCTTAGATCCCGAAATTGCAAGATCTCCAAATTCTTGCACCCTAAAATATCAATATCCCGAAATCTGAAGATCTCCAAATTCCTACATCCCACAATTTTGTGATCCCCAAATTCTCAAATCCTAGACCGCCAAACCCTTAGATTGCCATATTTTTGAATCCCCAGATCCCAAGGTCTGGGAATTCGAAAATGTACGATACTGCGCGTGTATGTGTTCCCAAGCTCGTATGCTGTATGTATTCCGAGTGTACAAATCAGCGGATCCGCTGTGGTTTATTTTCAGTATATTCGAAAACGAGAACGTACGAAACTCTGGTAAACCGTGTTTGATAAAAGTGTCGATATTTTCGTTGCATGTTTTCGAAATGCAGGATGCAAATCTTTTGAATTGTTATTCTTTGATTAGGGAATACGCAAATAGGAATCCGTCGAACGAAACGGATGCCGTTTCATTTGTTCGAAGCAAATCCCATAAAAATGCCAATGAATCGATAACTTTCGCGATAAAAACGTACCAATAACACGTGATTTATATACGCGCACACATGATTTAATTCGATTAAACAGAATATACTTGCGTGCAATTTTACGCTTATTTACTTTATACTATTACTTTTACCAACAACTAAAATAGTATTACTTTTTTAGCACTAGATTTACGTAACCAGTATTAATGACGAATCTTAGATTTCTTATTTTAAATTACAAAAATTTAGTAAGGAGCTTCAGAATATAATATTTATGTTTCCGAACAAAATATAGGTTCATCGAAATAAAGAATCATTGCTTACGTATTTACTTGTCTTTGTTTCAATTTAAATATAAATGGTCATTAATCGTGAGTTAGTTTATGTATTGTCCATTATTTACTAGTCTTTGTTTCAATTTAAATATAAATGATCATTAATCATGAGTTAGTTTAGGTATTGTCCATTATTTATTTATCTTTGTACCTTAGTTTCCATTTAAATATAAATGGTCATTGATCGTCTGTAAATCTAACATTAACAACTAGTCTCTGTTACATTGTTTAAATGGTTACAACTGTAAATCTTGTATTATCATGATTCGACAGATAGTGCTTTATTTTATTGCTATAGTCATGTTAAATTCGAGTAATAATTCGAGTAATAATAAATGGTCATTGATCGTTCGTTAATCTAGCCTTAAGAGCTCAGTCTCTGTTAAATTGCTTAAATGTTTACAACTGTAAATCTTGTATTATCATGATTCCACAAGTAGTGCTTTATTTTATTGCTATAGTCATGTTAAATTCGAGTAATAATTCGATAGCGCACCAGCAGTAAAATTTCGTGGGATTCTTCGTTCAACGATTTCGATAAAAATGGAGGACTTCGGCGAACATTCCTTAAAACGGTGCACGAATTCCATTATTCGTGGTATATGGTAATCACTTCACGAGTTTACTGTAATTTCATGAACGGAATCAATTGTGTGCCCGAAGGTCGGTCCGATTTCAAGTCGAGTATTCCGTTTCGCAGCAATTGGCGAACTCGAATTAGAAACACCGGGCTCGGGTTTTCGACGTTCGACGCCATTACGTTGCTGCCGTAAATGTTAATAACTTACGTGCACGCGTGTTATTAGTGCACTCCGGTAAACTGTTTAATTGGAAATATCAGCAGGTGGAACGATAGAACTGTGTGAATTACAATGATAATGGCCCGTGGGGTAGATATCGACGTTAACACATAACGATCTGATTATTATTTGTTTTAATTATCATTACGTGCAAGATCGCTGATTAGTATTTAAGCTCGCCGTTTACACTGACACCGAAGTTAATGCAAAACGACGTTGAATTTGTATTCGTGTCGACAGAGGTTTTTTTTTTACAGAATGTTAAAAAAATAACGACTTGAAACGTGAAATTTTCGAACTTGAATATTTTCGTGTTTGGAAGTTTAGAATTATAGATCGGTGGAACATTTAGAATTTGGAGAAGCGGGAGTTGAAAATTTAGAAACAGAGAAATACAATAATTTCTTAAATTAACAAATTTCTCGATGTGCAAAGTTTGCAATTTTGGGATATGGAAATGTCGGACTTGGTAATTTTGAAATTTATGTAGGTATGTGGTAAGTTGGGAATTTAGGAGCATGAAAATTTAGGAACTAGGATATTTGGGAATTTGAAAACTAGGGAACTTAGAAATTCGGGAATTTTGAAATTTGGGAAATCGGGAATTCGGATATTTAGAAATGTGGGAATTCAAGGAGCCGGGAATTTGGGAATTTGGAAATTTGGGAACTTGGAAATTTCGGAATTTCGGAATTTGGGTGCGTGGAAATGTGGGAATTTGGAAATTTGTACATTTGGGAATTTAGGATCTTGAGAATGTGGGAAATTGGAAATTTGTAATTCCCAGAAACATTGTTTTTTTTAATTTTAGATTGGACAGTATAATTATTATAGGTTACGTATCAATTTCATTGTAAGATTTATCGTCAAACTACCACGAAAATGTGTAATATAACCTATAAAGTATATTACGTAGTTTACGATTTATAATTCATTAGCAAATTTAGATCCAATCATTAATGTATAAAACCTAAAAACATGAATTTGATATAAATATATGAATCTAACATAAATATAAGTATACGAAAGGAATCTAAGCGAAAATCGAAACCCAAATAAATCAGCGTACCCATGTTTCGAGCACTATCGCTCAATTTATACAATATCTTTTGGCCGCACAAAGCCGGAATCACAAAGGCCGTAGCGCATGTATACGTACTTATACATTTATTACGACGTTATCGATTTCGATGATTACACCAATTAATTCCGCTATAGTGTTCATTTTCGAATTATTGCCTGGATGACTAACAAATAGAAATATGGAGATGCGCAGCGATTTTAATCGGGGAAATCTCGTTTTCTACATGCAGCATTTTCGTTGCATGCAAACCATTAATTAACAGATGCCTGTAATTGCAATGTTTTTGTATCAAATATAATTACATGATGTCGATTCATACCGTATCGCATCTCACGGCAGCGTGAATTTCAACATATTCCCCTGGGGTAGGTTGTAGCGATATGTACGAGGGCGGATCAAATATGAGCAGGACTTTTGTTTCTGAACTTGTTTGTTTAAGGGGAGAGGGTTACCGTTTCTAGAATGGATTATTAGGAATGTTTCGAATGTGAAAAGCAGGTCGTTGTCCGGTTCAGATAAATTTGGTGATCATTTTCGCGATGTTAGAGCAACAAGTGCACGTTTCAGTTGTGCGACGCGTAATTATTAAATTTCTCACCCACGAAGATGCCAAATCCACAGAAATTCTGCAGGGATTGACTGCACAATTGAAAGATCAAATACTGTGAATGGCTCGCGTGTTTGCTTGGTGTAAGAAATTCAAGGGAGGACGTAAACGGGTTAAGAATGTGAAACATGATCACCGTCCTCGAACCAGCATCACGCCGACGAACATTCGCACGATTCGTGACCTTCTCGAAGACAATGAACGGCTGATAATGTCCGAAATTGTACAATAAATGCTGCATATTATTATGAGCTTTCGAGGGAGGGAAAGGTCGCTTATCGTTCTAAAAGATGTGATCAACCGATTTGAGACGACATTCTCCTTCACGATAACACCTGGCCCAATACTGCAACTTTAACTTGCCAAACCTTAGAAAAAATGAGGTGGACACTACTTGATCCCCTCCCAATCTTGATCTGTCGCCATACGATTTCCATCTCTTTGGACTGTATTGCGTGAACTGCGCGGATTCGGGCACCCTACGCGAGTTCTGACCCAGCCACAATCTAATGAGCCTGGATCTGGTTGAAATGCTCGTGATTTACAGTGTTTGATCACGATATTGATACGCGATCTTTTATTCGATAGTTCGATACAAATTTAAGTGTTATCCGTTCGTGTTCTTATTCGTGTTCTTCTGTTCGTGTTGTAATGTATTCTTATTGGAAAGCAAAGATTGAATGAATGTCTCCGAAGCCTTTTACAGTTCACGAAAGCTGGGAGTGGGCGTGTAGGGTTGCGAAAGAGTGAGGGAAAAACTATATCTATTTTCTCGTTGGTTAATAAACTTAGGGTGGAAATGGAAGTATGGAGAGGGACAGAGGCGTTTCCAAAATGTCCGTAGCGAGTAATAAATTTAAGGAATACCTCGACATCTATAGAAAATATTAAACAAAGACTCTAGTACTAAGGTGAAAGACGATGAAAACCAGATGTGGCTAAACAAGATGCGGAAAAACTCTGAACGCAATGTAACGATTCCCTGGCTCCTATTACTGCTACGGGACGACAACCTCTTGACATTCTAAAACTACAGCGTTCGAAGGGTCAAGAATCGAAGTCGTTTGTATTAGCAAAACGCTGGGTGGTCGCCTAGTTTTCACGGCGCTTGAAATAATTTACGATCTAACATGGATTTTTACGAGGGGGCTTCGAGGTCTTTTATAGTTATCATAGAATTGATGCATCATACTTTAAAGTGATGCAACAGACTGCTTAAAGAAACACTAGGAGGACAATGATTCCAAGACGATGCGGCGCTGGAGGTCATTGTGCGCAATTGGCTCCTGACACAACATTCTTCATTTTATGATACTGGGATCCAAAGTTTTCCAAGCCGCTGGGAGAAACGCATTGCTGAAGCAGGAGATTATATTGAAAAATAATATGTGTTTGGCAATTTTATTACACCGAATAAAATTATTTTAAACATAAAGTCTCGTTTATATTTGATCCGCCCTCGTATTAACGTATCATAATGTGACAAACGTAAACGCGAGGCGTCCACTAATCTAAATGTTTAAAGCGATGTGTTGCAATAGCGTCTCTGCGATTTTCTCGCTCGTCCAAGCACCAATATGTAATTATATGATGCGAATTATACGATGTAATTATATGGTGCGTTGTAAATCCCGACAGTTGGCGTAGCGTGTTTAATCGGAAACAGTATTTACAAGTTCGAAACCATTTTCCCGTTTGCGAATGCGTTTATTGCGAATGCCGGCGTGCAACATGTAACATTATTGTACCTTGTACAATGAGAATGAAATCATCACGACCGGGAATAACAATGCGGCTGTAAACAATACGTAACGACGAATATTGAATATACATGAATTTCTGGCGAAAATACATTCGGCGCGAGCAGATCGCAATTATTTTCATATTTATTTGTCGGCAATTTATTTGCTTAACGGCGACCTCGAACGATCAATGGGTATCGTACTTAAAAAATCGCCAAAGCGTTTCTAAATATTTAAAATTACATTTTTTCTTTTCTTTTATTGCAACGTAATCCTCTGTTTTTTTCTTGATTTTCATTGTCACCCCATGTTAAGGCCAGCATGCCCTTACATTTGACAATAGATTTGGAATTTGAATATAGTAATTAACCTAAGACCGTCGTCCCATCGAAGGGTTCGCGGACCGTTCCGTCGCAGCCATAAACTCAGGAAACCATAAAGACTCGCGCGTTTTCTATGTAGTTTTCTAGTCATTGTTCGCATTTTGTCGCCAGATTAATATTTTACCTTTCGAGCCCGTTATTTCTAGCATGGTTAGCTAAGGTCAGCGCGCTTCTTGATCTTTATTACCTGCCACCGACCGGGTGCAAAACTTGGAATATTGGCGAGTGGAAGGGGCCCGAGTAGGGCGTAAACCTTGCGCCCCTTCCACAAATTTGTACATTTTTGCGTAGCCAATTATAACAAGTCACCCCCGTCGGGTCTACCCGACCGAGGTGACCTCGAAGAGATATCATAGAATCTCGACTTGTTAGTTGAGTTAAATCGTGGAAAAATAGTTAAGATACATATTTGATAATGAATAGTTGGATTGTAGTTGCATTGGACATAGTTGAATTATACACACATAGAATAGTTGAAACATAGATAATTGTGTAGTCCCGATCACATCGGGTGGTCCTTCGAGATTATTATAATAAACCTAGTTGACACACCACGTGCAATATTCAACAAGGCTCGAAAGAATTTATTTTCATCAACGAGCGTTAACACCCCAAATTCCACTATTTTCCTTCGATTTAATAGTTTTAAATACTGTAATAGTTATTTCATGGTAACTGCAGTTATAAAATTTTATTTCGAAGTCCTCTTTGTAGCACGCTCCCAGGAGACTAATATTAGCAGAATATCGTGTATAATTAACAACAATATTCCCGTAAGTCATACTTATGTAAAATAGAGATGTTGGAATTAAAAATCTTGTAACTTCGAGTCACACTTCGAAGTTTATGGCCATGCAAAAATCTATTATTATTCTGTCCATATGCTATGTTTATTCTGCTTCTCAAGTAACATAAGCTAATTATACCTAATTCAACGATGCAATATCTTCATTTCAATAGTTTCAACATAAACTGTACATATTCTACTTGTCGGCCAAGTTTCGAGCTCTGTCAATCACAAACTGGTTTTCTAATTTTATGCATTTATGTAAACCTCACTTTCTGCTTGTATGCATACATAAAGGCTCCACTTTTTGCTTATATATGTACACATGTACAGATCTCACATTCAGTTTGTATTTATACATGCAAACCTCACTTTCTATTTCTATTCATGCGCATAGACCTCACTTTCTGCTTATATGCATACATGTAGGTCCCACTTTCTGTTTGTATGCACACATAAAGATCCTATTTTTTGCTTATACATATTCATACACATGTACAGATCTCACATTTTGTTTGTATTCATAGCTACAAACCTCACTTTCTACATGTATTTATACATATAGATCTCACGTTCTGCTTGTATTCACACATATATGTTAGAATGAATGTTATTTTCTTGCTTTGTCGATCAAGGTTCTGGGGTAAGTGCCAAGAGGTCAAGCTTAGTCCTCTTACCAGAAGGCATTCCTGCCATCCCCACTCCGTGGCCAGATCCTTAAAGAACAACACCAAATGCAATGCAACGCCGGGCTGCTTGCCTTTTCCAGAACATTCCCATGCCTCTTTTTAAACAATCAACCCGGCGACACTCGATGGCTGAGTGACTTCGAGTCACTGGCCATCGTCGACCGCCTGGGTTGCCATTCATATAAACACCCTATCATAAATGGTCCGAAAGCAAAATAGCGGCGGGCTAATTGTCTTCGTCGACCCTCAAAAATACGTTGCCGCTAACATATAGATCTCACTTTCTGCTTGTATTCAAACATATAGACCTCATTTTCTCCTTCTATTCATATATGTAACTCTCACTTTTCGCTTGTATTGTACATACAGTAATCTTCCCATAATCGTGCAATGAAATATCAATGGATCGATCGGTGATCATTAATTGTTTGCAAGATTGTTCGACTTTCCTTATCGTATAGCAATCGGATGAAAAGTGGCGCGACTCGTTAAAGTTAACACCCTATACAGTGCAGTTAGAGTTTAACGGTGTAAAGAATCAGCACGTATTTCAGTATCGGGATTCGATTCTATATTGTTACCAGCAAGTTTCCTTCCGGCAACAATTATCCCCGAGCGTTTTACATCTCCGGTTTCGTCGACTATTCGTTTTAGCGATGAGTGCACTTCATCGAAGTTGGCTGAAGGCCCGGCTGCTCTTCGGTTACGAGTACGCTTAATCGACACGGTATTTAAATGGACTGATCACTTTTACGAGATTACAGGTCGCTAACTGTTCTCTTTCATGTAGAAAATCGAAACGATATTTGCTGACCTACTCTGGCCGCGGAATATTTCATTAGATTCTTCGTACAATCATTTTTCGCAAACCTCGTTGCTTTAAAAGGAATGTTTAATCAAGTGTTTACTCGCTGCGTCTTCGAATAAAGATATTGTTACATGTACATGAGTAGGTAAATTAGGTTTACTGTGTAGTTCAATAAGTAGAGGAAGAATGATCTACGTTCAGGAAATGTTGTACCTTCGAATAAAGAGAACATCGCATGTAATCAAATAAGTAAATTAAATATATTGTGCGATTTAACAAGTAGAGTGTTGTTTAAATACTTAAATCACATAACGAATACGCGAATTAGGAATAATGTTCAGTTATTCATTTTTACTGATTAAGGGATAAGACAATTTTATGTTTGATTTAACTTTGACGTAACATAGCACGATACTAACTTGCTTGTTCGCGTCTCCGGTCGGCCGTATAGCTTCGCTCTCGTGTCTGAGCGCGCGCTATTCTCGCGCTCTGATTGGTCGGTGTTTTTCCTTAATAATTCAAAAACGAGAGTCCAGACCCCATTTTTGCAAAGGAAAAACTTACATAGAATCACCTCCCCTACAACCCCTTTTCGGGTTCAACGAAAGTTGCGGGACACCCTGTATATTTATTTTTTGGTTGAGAAAAAACTTTAATTTATTTTCTTACCAGACAGTCGTTAAACTCAACGTCGGGATATAACATAGAAGAAAAATGATCTATATTCAGAAAATGTTGTACCTTCGAATGAAGAGAGTATTTTATGTACTCAAATAAGTAAATTAAACATACTGTGTGATTTAACAAGTAGAAGAAGAATGATTATATGTTCAGAAAATGATGTAGCTTCAAATGAAGACAATGTCACATGTACTCAAACAAATAAATCAGATACACTTTGCGATTTAACAAGTACGATATATCTTCAGAAAATTAGAATAACAATAGTATACGATTTTAACACGTTGATTGTAGCAGAAACTGTCGTTCGAAGTCAAATATACAATAACGAAAATTATTGAGAATATGAGTACTTAGTCCTCGAGTTTCATTTTTTGATCTGCTAATGTATGTCACAAATGTACGTCACAAAAAAACAAATTTGTAATCTTTTCTAAATTTGCTAACCAGAAAATAAATCCTAATTGCCATAAGGGAAGTAAAAGCAATTTTAAAGGAAATAAAAGTAATTTTCTTCCGCAACCGAAATTAAGAATTCGACCCCGAAGAGGTTAGGAGTCCTAGGAAGTTTGTTTTGTTTCCTTTTACTGTAAATGATTACAATATAGTGAATGTGTTAGAGGACATACAAAAGAAGAAGAAACGAATGTATAAAAATAGCAAATAATTTACTGAAATTCGATCACGTGGTGCACCACTACACCGTGGTTCCACTATCTTCAATAGGTAAATGTGGTTCCAATTTAATATTTTTAATATTTTATATTTAAATAAATAATATTTAAAATTTAATATTTTTTGAAATCAAAGAATTAAATAGCATATATCTCTCCAAATATCGAGCATCGACAAAAATGACTAAATATGAGTTACCATATTTTTACTCCAACTCAGAGAAAATTTCATAACAATCTTTTTTAATTATATTTATAGAATCGACAAATGAATAGGAGAAATTACAAAGGGATGTGAACCGGTTAAAACAGTATATAATTTTATTACTAACACCGTACATCCATCCTCCTTCGTAACTGTGACAAGACTGCCTGCAGATCCGCTTTTCTTATTGTCTATCGGTTTGGAGCGTTTTCCGACGCTCGCCGGACACGTGCTGTCTTATTCTCTTAAAAAAACAGATGCTGTCCATATTTCGTTAAAACTCAACGCCGTACCTTTTTCTCGGCTCCACGCTCGAGCCCGCCGCGGCGACGCTTACCCTAACACATGGCTCATGTTAATTGTTCTCGCTTACATATTCTATAATTTTTATTTTAGAATTTTAATTATATAATGTTAATTGTAATTTTAATTATAATTTTAATTATAGAACATGTTATAGAATATAATTTCACCTAAATATGTTATAGTGTAGTAATATGTGCAATGTAACGATGAGCTTTCTAACGATCATGCTGATGTTGAAAGATAGCCAGATACGAACCACGAGAAACGAATAGTTTTACAGCTCCAACATAAAAACCTCCGAAACTCCCGGTATCTTCGGCAGAGCGGAAGTTCTTTGGAACCACCGGATGCCGAGACGTAACGCGCGGTTAAAGCATGATCACGCACGCCGTCACATTCTCTACAATCGTTCCGTCATGGAATTCGACGAACAGTTTTATCTTTACACGGGTGTAAACCGTGTGTTCCGTATTTTATCGAGGAATCGATATCTCGACGGGATTTCTTATCCGTTCGAGCATACTCGTACGTTCCTTTATTTCCTTCCTTTTCGTTATACTATTGCGTAAACAGTTTCATCCAGATTTTAATCCCTGCATCTACGAGTCTCGTTCGTCGATAAATATTCGATTTTCGAATCTGAAAATTGATTTCGACACCCAAGTAAATCGGATCCTTCTTTTCATGTACGCCGGTGAAATATCGAGAGGATAACCCGTCGATGTTTAATCAGTTTAGAAGAAAGTACAACAAATATTTCCTTGTTAATTCTTCCAACTTCGATAAATGTTCTTTGTGATGAGACAATATGTGACTATCTATTTATATGTCGCATTAGGTTTTCTTCGTTTTTACTCTTGAAATGAAATTGAAATTACAGAAGAATCTTAAACATTCAAGTAAATGTTAATGTACAATTAAAATGTATTAAAATACAGGTATATCTTATTTTGTTTATCCATATTTATTTCTAAGTCGACATTAAAATTACAGAAAATTTGCATTAATCGAGGCAAATGTAAATTAATAATTAAGACGAATTCAAATGGATTAAATTAAATGTATACAAATAATAAAAATGAACAGAAAAGAATTAAACTTTAAAAATGACTGTAAAAAAATAGAAAAGTGATTTCAAATTAATTACACTCTCTTTATAAATGTATAAAAATAATAAAAATGAAGTGAAACTAATTAAACTGTAAATATAAATGTATACGAATGATAAGAATTAACTTAAACCGATTAAACTATAAATATAAATGTGTACAAATAACAAAAAATGAATTGAAAGGAATTGCATTGTCAATATAAACGTGAATGAATAATTAATGAATTAAAATGAATTAATTTGTAAATATAAATGTAAACAAACGATCAAAATGAATTAACCTGAATTAAACCGCGAATATAAAAGTAATCGACCAAACCGCGTACGCAAAAGTAAGTGAATATTTAAAACGTATTACCATAAAATTCAAGTGTTCTGATAGTTTGCGCTATTTGAGCCTTTTCGTCCTTAATAAAATTATCGAGTTAAGGGACGTCAGCTCTATTTGCTAGTCACGCAATATGCAAATATGGTTGGAAACGAAAACGTTAGTTTTTGACGATTCATGGCGTCCGGTCTGAGCGAAAGTAGAACAGGGCCAGTTTAAACCGACGCGATTTCCAGATTTTCAATGAAGCATAGTCCTGAATTTCGAGCACAAGAGTTTCCACGGTTGAGTCGCCGCTTCAGCCTCAGTCGAGTTAAATGTATGCAATCGGAATTGTAACCGTTACTTTGCCGCTAGTTTTCCCTGTTACAGTTGGATAATTACTTGCAAGTCCACTGATAATTTAAGTTCGCCGCTTAAACGGGCTCCGAAGTCACTCGAAAACAACGTGCAACTTATATTCATCCAGACAAAGGGTTTTGTTACAGGATATTCGAAAAGATAATGGCATCTAATGACATCTAAAGCGTCCACCGTGGAGTTTAGAAAGTTAGCAATTCGGATGATTAGAATTGCAGATCAATGGACGGTTGAAAATTTGGAAAAGTGGAAGTTGAAAATTTAGAAACACAGAAATAGGCCGATTTCGCGTTTTTAGATTAACGAATTGACCGATAGGCAAAGTTTGAAAGTTTGTGATATGGAAAGTTGATAATTTAGAAATACAGGAATTTTTAAACTTGAGAATTCGGGATTTTGTGACTTCGGGAATAGGGAGATTTGGGAATTTTGGGATTTGGGGATTTGGGGATTTGGGGACTTGGAAATTTGAGAACTTGAGAATTTGCGAATTTGCGAATTTGAGGATTTGTGAATTTGAGGATTTGGAGATTTGGGAATTTCGGAATTTGTGATTTTGGTAATTTAGAAATTTGAGAACTTGAGAATTTGGGAATTTGGGATTTTGTGAATTTGGAAATTTAAAAATGTGCGAATTTGAGGATTTGGTGATTGGGGGATGGGGAGATTTCGGAATTTGGAAATTTCTGAATTATGGAATTTTGGATTTTGTGAATTTGAGAATTTGAAAATCGGGAATTTGAGAACTTGGATACTTAGAAATTTAAGAATTCTGAATTTCTGTAGAAAATTGGAAATTTACTCAAATGCAAAGTTGGAAATTTGTAAATATATCAGTTGTTTTATTCCTGAATTTTTTAATTTTCATATTTTCCAAGTATCAAAATTTCACATTTTTCAAGTTTTAAAACTACCAAATTTCCCAATTTTCTACGTTCGAATATCTAAATTTCTCGATTTTCCAATTATCAAATTTCCAAATTTCTTGTTAGCGGTTTGCGTCGATTCGAATGACGCGCCTAGCGAAGGATCGCGAACATTCTAGTAGACTCGCGACTCCCGCCACGCACCTGGCGACGGAAGCTAATTAATCGGCACGGCACTTACCTCGTGGCCGCGAAGCTAGTAAAACGCATTTAGTTATCCAGAGCATTATATATATATATATACACGAATACTTATTTTGTGTTTCACTGTACTAGTTATTTGACAACAAATATTAATTGTACTCGTTTAATAAACCACTCACATTTCTTAATTTTCGAATTTCCGATTTCACCAATTTCACAGTTTTTCAGTTACCCAAATAAAAAACATGTCATGCTCTCAAATTTGAAAATACAGAAATTAAGAACCGAGTATTAATTATCGAACAGAATGACTAATCAGTTGCCATATCCTTGATCTACATAACATCGGTCTACTTTCACGAAAAGCAAGGTGTGATACCAGAAATTCACATAAATCGCATCGTAATCCCGTGGCTTCATTTAATTTTTATTCCGTCCGAAAATCTCGTTTATCCGTGCACTCGTATTAAAAATTCTCTCAACGATCCATTATAGAAATTTATTAATTGCTCCTCGAGTTACATCATCTAGCCAGCATTAACTGACTCTTTTTACCGGCTCTTTAGAAATAATCGTGTTAGTGCGGCCTGATTAACCTCGTTTTTTTTTTTAATTCTCGAGCAAAGTGTTCATCGCATAGAGGATACTCAACTATTTGCTGATCACGGGGTAAGGTTAACGAATCTCCGCCTTTTTATAACATCTCTTTAAAGCCGTTTCTTTAGTTTCCGCGATAATCTCAATTAGCGAAAGTTAACGCGAACATTTTTTTTACAGTTCCGCCATCGCAATTCGTGTTAGGTGTTTCAATATTTCATTGGCACGTTTCGATATCACGCGCGTTCCGATTGATTCATTAATGAGTGACGAAATCATTCTCTTCTGTTATAATTCATCTGAAAATTGCTCGCAACTTAATAAATATGTAGCCGCTTTTAAATCGAGCATGAATAAACATTTACGCTTTTCAGATCGAACACGCGCGACGATCTTTTATTTGCAACAATCAATTCCGCGGGGGAAAAACAAAACGCTTATTATTGCTCTCTAAACCATGTAATATGCGAGATAATAAGTCGATGTAAAAAGTGTAATCAGGGCTTTTTATTGATTCGAAGTATTCATCGTTCATTCACTCCGCTGCTACCAGAATTTTAAATCTGTTGCATGAAACGATACCACGTGCAATCCTTATGGTTCATCGATCATATCAGTTTGTATTTTCTAACGAATTTACGAATCGTGTTACGAATCATTCTGCAAGATTAATTTGTTGCGGTATGTTTCAAATAAATATGTAGTTTGTAACGAATTTGTAGTTTTGTCGTATATTTACGCGCGATGCGAAAGACTCGACAGAGTAAAAAGAAAAGATGTTATTATTTAATACGTACAAAGTTACAAAAACAATATAAGTGATAAATCGAGAGCAACCGTTTGCTTCATACGACCGTAGACAACTGAATTCTCGTGTCCAAAATACCACGCCTCGCAATTGTAATGTTTTGAAACAAAAGGCCATAAGACGCTCGAAAACGGCAACGCTGGTTCAAACTTGTCAATACTTCGAAAAACATCGCACTCCCCCACCAAATATGACGCGGATTCTTAGAAGAGAAAAACAAAACAAAAGCATAAGCCAAAATAAGAGGACCTTTTTGATTTAAAGTATTCAGGTCATCGCAAGTACAACCTTCAAGTTTTTAATCAGTTTGCATCAACCCTATTAAAACTATCGTTTCATCGTGAGCTCGGGAATTCGTATACATATTCTCCTTCTTCTTCTTCATGAATGTTGTCAACGCTCGTGGTTGAATAAAGATTGGTTCGGGCTTCGGTGAATAGTGAACGTGTTGCCTCGACTAATAATTTGTTTCGCAGTGCTATAATATAGCTATTGCTCGAAGCACCACTCCAAAGATTGGAGACTATGCAAAAATATGACCGCTAACTTGTGCGTTACAAGAGTGATTATTTAAATAGTGCATTGCGAGAGTGAGTATCTGTTACTACCAGTATGTCGTCTGTTACCGGCTGATTGTTACTACGCTTCTCAAAGAGTTGCGTCTGATTTCTTAAATGAACAGTTTCTACAAACTAAGGACGCGGGAGAAGGCTCTTAATTCCTATTGGCTGTACAAGTTGTAGAGGTGAAGGTTCGAGTGACGTATGCAGGTTTCGGATTTTCCCCAAACAGTGATTGTTGAGGCAAGTTTCAAAGCACGCTGAATGAGTGTGTAATGACGTGCACGTCCTTCCTGCTTGGGGCTCGTTTAAATTGTACGTACGTTAATTCCGTTGCATGTGTTGGCATAAGACCGTTTCACATTTGCAATCACTGGTAGTTGCTAATTTTGCCTTTGTATTTTCATTTTCCTGTTTGTGTTTGCAGTTTAGTTTAATAAATAAATAAATAATAGCGATTGTAGCAAGTAAAAGAACCAAGCAGTGCATCGACAAGAGCGGGCAGTTGCAAACGAAAGATTCTACCGCTAAAATTGAGAATTCTAAAAGGATAACTCGATCTCACTCTAATTGATTCGAGTGAAATTTATAAATCTACGGAATTCTTTGAAGCATGCAGTGGAACCTCGGTATCTCGAAAATCTCTATAAGACGAAAATTGCATTCGCTCCTTTCCGTTCCGATGCACACGAACGACATCTTCCGCGCGATTTCGCACGGTCATATATTTTTCTTTGTTTCCTTAGGCAAATGCAACGAAGACAAACATGATGGCGACACGGAAAAAAGTCGCTCGTGAACATCGGATCTAAGTCGAGATTATCTGCAAACTTAAATTACTCGCGACGTGTTCAAATACATTACTTTATCTCCGTAATTCGAATTTAGGTTAATCAGATTATTACGAGTCGAAATTAATACCTGTATGTTGCGCTTTCATTTCTTCGCTCGCTGTAACTCGAAGTTTGTAACTATATACATAGAACGGTATGACTGGAAGAAAGATGATTTTGAGAAAATATGTAATAAAATTTATTCGTATGAGACTCGGTTTCAGTGCAAATCCTATTAAATAATTCGTCAAAATAGTTATAAGAAAATTTAGTTGTCTCAAGGACGACATGGGATGACAATTTTAATTCCTTGGTTAATTAAGCAAATAATTTTTGAACGAGACCGCGTATTGGAAAAATAATGACGTCGAAAAAATAATGCCGAATAAGAAGAGAATGGAAGCGAATTTAAAATTAAATTTAAATTTCAAATCGTGACTTAAATCAGCGAATCTACTTTTCGAGGGTTCATAGTTTGGCGATATTGTGTTATACATTCGTAACTTTGTAAATTGTGTAATTTTGTATTGACAACCTTTAATTTATCGTATTAAATTTTGATTATACGTTCGTCCATGATTAACGCAGTCATGCTTGTTTCATTTACAACGAAAGATTACAAATCCAATCGAAATTGGTAATGAAAAATACAAAAATTGTAATCTTGATCGATTACATGAAACATCAATTAATCAAGTAGACGAGAAGAATAGAGGCCACAGAATAGTGGTATTGCAATAGCATAAGTATATTACTATTCGTCATTGTAAACGATTCAAAGGATTGCATACATTTTCATGAATTTCACAGGCATTCGTCTGTGCTTGGGATTTGGTCGAGTTCCAAGTGTAAAAAGCATTCACCAGAAGACGGTTCAGAAAATGGCCAACCGAGTGTTCCCCTTTAAATTCGGCGTGGCGAAATGCTTTTTAACAGAGGTATTCATTATTCAAAAGGAATCGATCGCGGCAGAAGTATGAACGCGCAACTTGCAAGCTCTCGCTTATCATTCATTCAACGAATTCTCGCGAGAGCTTTGGCCAGGTATCTCTGCTCTTAAGCACGAAAAAGAGAAGTAGAAGCAAAAAACAACTGAGCATCGATGAGAATACGAACGTCTTTTGTCACCTTGTCGAAAGATCTAAAAGCGTTATACCTAATTTATACGAAACAGGTACTAAGAAATGGTGACGAGTGATATTTTTCTGAATAAACCGATCAGTTTTAGATTCTACGTTATTCATAATACATACACGATGAAATTTTGATGCATCTATAAATTAATTCATTGGAAAACTCTGTAGATCATCTAGGGACTGTATTGTTCTCGTATGTATAGTTCTATACATCCTCTAGAAATTGCAGTATAAAGGCTGTTGACCCGGTTTTGTATATGTCAATTATGCAGGATTGATTAATTTGTCAAAATGTTTTAAAGTACTCGAGTGCCGAGAGTGCAATTTTATTTCGATCAAAATTTTATCGTCGTAATGAATCTATAATTTGCAGCGCAGAATACAGTAAACTTTGCAATCTGTATGCAATTGATATCATTATTTTTGCAATCTCATGCTTAAAATCCACATTTTTGATCTTATCGATGTAATTTATCCTTCGAACGAATAAACCTATTGTTACACACGATCAGAGTTTTTTTATTAAATCCGAACCCGTGTGTCTCTACAGCGTTTTACGGCTATAGAATGGTATGTTGTTAAAATAAACTGTTATATACTTGTTAAAATTCAATAGAAATGTTTAATGTATTAACACTTAAAACTAAATTTACAGTTGGTTATTCTAAGCGTAACTGTGTTGTGTAACGAATACTGTGATAATGTGGAATACTGTCGGACATACGTGAAGGTTGCACAGATGTTGTTACTGTTAAATGTTGGTTAAGACTGATTTCCTGCAGGAAGAGATCCTGAGGAGGAAAAGTAGGAAAACCGGGTGGTTGTCCTGATTGGCTTACTGTTTTGCCAATCACAGTGTGTCAAATTGGGCATCATCCTACCCCGTGCGACCTTAGTGTAGTCCGCGCGGAGTAAGATGTGTCGCGTGGAGGTGGAAATAAGAGAAAACGGGCCTAAGACAGAATTTCCTTTGGGTGGTCGTCAAGGGGGTTCTGGTTACTGTCTCCGAGGCCCTGTCCTCGAACCCTCCGGAAACTCACATTTATGGCATTGCAATAAACTGTTGAGGCCGTCGAAAGCACTTGAACATAGAAATCGTGAAAGAGGAAATATATGAAAGGACTCTCAAAAACAGCTATGGTCGTTGCATGCCATGAATGTGCTAACAATGTGCAGGCCAACTGTTGTTCCTGTGTACAAATTGCTAGCTGTCCTAATTACCGTGACGATCCCTTTCGATAGTTAATAATACAACTCTAGGTCTGTAAACACCTATACTGATTTTCCTATGTAACCGTGACATTGCAATTTTATATGAACTAATTGTCAAATATGTGTTATTTATTAACCAATAACCAAATATGTGTTATTTGACAATTATATTATCGTTTGACTATCAATTGATGATTGACTACCGGTTGATAATTATATAATATTATTCTTACAATTTTGATTCTATTTAATTTCAATGTATGTAACATTTTATTTATACGTCCATTAATTTTTTTAAAAAGTAACCCATCAATATGTGAACTTATCATTTTACCCTTCGCGACGACATAGTTTTCTTTCCCTTTGTTGTTCTTCGACCAGCTAAAGATGGAATCCGGATTTACGGCGCAAAGCACAAGAAGAAGAAACGGGATTTCTGCAAGCAGTTAACAAGGTTGCCAGCATGTCGTTATTGGACGCGCGTAGTGGTAAAATGACACGAAAAGAATATTATAAAGGCGAGATTCGACAGAATGGTCTGGGCGGTGTGAAAACGGCGTTCTTTCGCATTTTACGTTTGACACTCAACCACGCTATTTCGCCTGCCTGCTTCGACCTCTTCCATGCTACCGTCTCGTTTCAAAGAGTATGACATTTTCCGTGGCTTTGAGAAAAGACCGCTGCCCTGCCGGCTTTCCAATATCATCATTCTTTCTATTAACTTTGGGTCTCCAACCGTGCGTATAAATTTGGTACAAGGATACTGGTATTGACATCCTATATAATTATCCGCAATTTTCGCATCATTCGATCGTCGACAATAATTTACTCGCGATTAAACCATTTTCATTAATCGCGATTAATCTCGAAAATAACAACCTGTATAATTAATTTCGAAAGTAGATGTATGTTAATTAAGTTTTGACACGTATTTTGTTGGTTAACGTGATCGAGATCAGAACAGAAACGTGAGCTTGAGAGGTCACTTATCCCGAACATTTTTAAGATCACTTAAAATGTTGCGGCGTATTTGTAAAATTATAAAGCCATTAGGCCTATTTTTAACTTTAGAAAATTCATGAATAATGAATGCCGAGCAACGCGTAACCGAGCCGAACCGAGCCGAACCGAGCCGAACCGAGCCGAACCGAACCGAACCGAACCGAACCGAACCGAACCGAACCGAACCGAACCGAACCGAACCGAACCGAACCGAACCGAACCGAACCGAACCGAGTAGCTCTTAACCGACCTGAACCAAGCAACGAGTATCCGAGCTGAGCCGAACCGAGCCGAACCAAACCAAACCGAACCGAACCGAACCGAACCGAACCGAACCGAACCGAACCGAACCGAACCGAACCGAACCTAACCGAACCGAACCGAACCGAACTGAACGAAATCGCACCAAACCGAACCTAACTGAGTGAGCTGAACTGAATTGAGTAGATCTTAACCGACCTGAGCCGAACTGAGCCGAACTGTACTAAACTGAACCGAACCAAACCGAACCGAACTGAGTGAGTCGATCCGATCGAAGCCGAGTTTACTTAAGTAATAACTTAGGTAGTTGCAAAAGTTGAGACTCTAGGACTGGAGAGTTTTGAAGTTTTTACCATCTGGATCTTTAGAGTTTTTAATTCTTGGAACTATGGAACGTCTGAAATTTCGGTACTTTGTGAATTTGTGGCACTTGGAGTTTCGAAATATGAGGTGTTTGAAACATAGAGATTTTGTAATTTTGGAAATCCGAGACTTGGGCATTCCAGAAATTTGAGATTTGTTATTTCAAAATTTTGGCTCTTTATTACTATGGAACCTTAAAATTTCAAAAATTGAGTGTCTCAAAACTTTGGAATTTTAGAAATTTGGATGTTCAGAATTTTTCAGAAATTTCCGGAACTGAATGAGTTAAGATGGCATGAGATCATTCATCAGCTCATGACATAAAATAATTCGTTTCATAATTCATATATTTCACAGTTACTTTTTATCGCAACCTTACAATTCCATAAAATTGCATTAAGAGCCCAAATAGACGTGTTTGGTCAAAGAACAAATACCGAAGATATTGTTGACGTTATAATGCATTCGGAACGCGATGAAATGTATGCAGATCCACCTTTAGAGAACTGGATACAGTGTCTCAAGTGCTTAAAACGTTGACACGAATGTTGCACTGGACGCGAAAGGGTTGCGTCACCGTGTCAGCATTATATTAATTAAATCAGCGGAACTGCCTTGAATGTGTAATATTTCTTCTATTAATTGAATCAAATTTATATTTTGTTAGTTGAGAACACAAAGAAATTCGTTTAATAATTTTCTAACGAATTTAACCATTCGTGATTTATCGCCACTCGTATGAATCATGAAATGAACTTTCTCTGTTTCAAGTATACTATAGATAAATAATGGTATACTAGAAACTGTATACTATTTTTCTTTTTCTTGGAAAAAAAGGTGTACTCGCGTAACTTTTCAGAAAAAAACACCTTTAATAAATCACGTTACGTACATATGTACCGACTGAAATTTTTTATGAATTCGGTGTAACATCTCTTCGCTGAATGAAACAGTTTAAACGTACCGCATACATTCGTGAAAAATAAAACGTTTAAAATGATTTCCTCTGAAATCCTGATTTCATCAATGTAATCTTTTAACTTGAATCGAAATCTCCGGAAAATGTAATGAAACTCGTGCAGTTGAACAACAACTTGCGATCGTAAATTGAAAATAATTTTCGCTAAATTTATCGAGACGGATTATAACATACGATGTTTTGTCAAAAAGTTCCATTTAATGGTCGCAGGTTATACCTTCGCTCACGGTTGCCAGATAGAAATGAAATTTTTCCTTCGTATCATATAAAGGGTTCTTTTGGTAGACGCACTTTAATAAAAATCATGATATCCTGACACTGCTACTATTAATACATTCTCAAAGAACCTTTTATTACAAAGTTAAAGTATCCTGCACAAAGAATATTACGTAATATTGTAAAAATCGATATCGTCTTTGTGTTTCGGCTTATATATCTTTCGTTTAATACCGGAGTAATCAAGGTTACTTGTTAACCTAGTTTCAAACGCGAACCGGAGAAATAAACAAAGGGCTAAATTATTATTAAATGTAACTTGACATCACGAATTGCATCGACTTTGTTCGTAACTCGATACGAGTCTTCCAATTTAAAAAAATCGATTACTTCGACAAATTCGGTTGAAAATATTAATTAAAACGCGTATTATCATTTTTGTATACGTCGCTGAAATTCACAAAC
This sequence comes from Coelioxys conoideus, assembly GCA_947623535.1. Lineage (NCBI taxonomy): Eukaryota > Metazoa > Arthropoda > Insecta > Hymenoptera > Megachilidae > Coelioxys > Coelioxys conoideus. Next base: position 17,357,173 of record OX392453.1, on the reverse strand, counting down.
GATGACGGGTTTAAAAATTATACGACCATCCCTATCGAGGTCATGTTATTGTTTTGATAAAATAGCAATTAAAACTCGGTGAACTGCGTGGAAAGTTGTAGTTGCAAAGGACCGAACAAGAATGAAATGTATTGTTTAAAAGTGTAAAGGTACGCGCAACGAAACGCGATGCAACCATTGGTTACAATCAATACTTAGAACAAAAGCTTCCACAGTTCGAGCAACCGCATTCGTTCGTAGCTTTTTATTTAAATAAAATTGTTTTTCCGCTATTCGGTATTGTTTCACGGTCGCTTTATTACGGCCATGTACAATATAATTTATCGAATAGATATTAATGCGCATATACGCTTGTCTCGTATTCGTAAACATTTCGAGAAAGAAACGTTTTACGTACTTGTGCAGGAAGCTATTAATATGGAACAAAGTCTAAGATATTCACACACTGAAATGTAAAAAGATATTTCTGCCAATATAAAATAACGATACTTTTTTTAATTGACTTCGTAAGCAGAGAATTCCTTTAATTCACTTCATGAGCAAAGCATACGTTTAATGAATTTCGTAATGGTACTTATGGTCGCTACATTTTCGGTTGAAACAAAATATTGCAATAATTGGTAATGAATGTAATTAGTAAGTTATTTGAATTATTGATTATTACAAAGGAATGCATTCCTGTGAACGAACGTTTACCGAAAACGAACGAACGAAGAAACCGAACATTCTTGCAATAACATTTTATGCTTCTGCATTTTTTAATTTCTTTTGTAAGATTTATACGTAATATGGTAAAATAAACGCGTATAATGACGACTTGTACAATATCGCTAAATGACTATCTATTCTTTAGACGACAAAATGTGGGCGATGTCGCGTTGTCAATGATTCCCCAAAGAATGCCCTTCCTCGAGACTGCGAAGGCTTTTACTGCCCCTCGCCAAAACTCAAGAGCCTCAGTTGTTTACTGCCCTGACGTCACAATGTCGGGTCCCGACGCCTTGGTGGTCGTCGCGCTGGGACCGTATGCGTCCTATTTCGAGTTCGAATGCAGGTCAATTTGGAATTTCCTTACACGCTATCTCTCGTTTTACTCGCTATTGCTCTCTAACTCTCGGTTTATAATATAATACCCTCTTTTGTCGCACGCATGTTTATATATTCACTCTCGCACACACTCGCTACTACATAGATTTTCGGCGGTTATTGCCCTTTACCTCGCCTTCTTTTTCGCACACTCATTCTCTCTCTCGCACTCTGACTTCCGCGGTCACCCACCTTCCGGCAATGTTTATCATCTGTGCCATTGACACGGTGAGCGACTTTCGCACGCATCTTTTACAAACTATCTTATATATACAGGTTTCTTTCTCCGTTTTTTCCAATCATAACCGTTGCCGCTCGCAACGGTCTTCTTTTCGCGGTTTCTTATTATCTACTTTTATCCGCTACCTACACTAATTACCAATGATCCTTTGAGATATTTCAATTTTCGTTTTTCTTCTGAATAAAAATCTTCTTTCTGAATATAAATGTTCGTCCATTACCATCGTCTCTTTCTGCTTTCGAGAACAAAGTACAACACGATCGCACGGAAAGAAGTCGCTCGTCCGCGTCGAGTCTTAAAGGATGCTCCCGCTGTATCAATCAATTTCACGGGCGATTTCCTCGTAGTCAGGCTGACAGTTGCACGAGTCAGTGCATAACTTGTACAAATTTCCATTGGCCAAGTTAATTTCTCGTTTGGTTTCCGAATGCGGGCCAACGCCGACGGCCGGCTTTGTGTTTGGCCTCGACTGGTCGAGGTTGAGCCGCCGGAAACGAGCTGGAGAGCCCGAAAACCGGTGACGTTTACTCGCCACTGCCTGGAAACGGCAGTTCCCCGTTTCCGACGTTTGTCTCGTACCTCATCCCGCAGGTTCGCCAACGACATGCCACTTTACCTTAGACTCGCAACGTTTCCCGGCGATATTCGGTCGCCGTCTTGACGATTCGGCAACTCGCGTCGTTCGCCATTCTTACAAGGGACCACAAATATTGTTCTAAACGTACCTCATATAAAACAATATGATCAGCAACAAACGATACAAAGAACCGTCCATACTTTAACGTACACATAGCAGCGTACACAACAATTCTTAATTTCTCGGTTCTTTCAAAAATACTCGATGTCATTTGAAGTAATGTTATAAATAATAAATTACTTATTGCATTATTACAAAATAATTAATTTGTTCATAATTTCAAAAAGACGATCGGGTCATTTAATTACCTTTATTTCACTGATTCAATGATACTTCATAGTTTTTGAATTACGTAATTGAAAAACATTGTAAAACAAATTTAATAAGTAAAAATATAATTATTCATAATTGTGCAGTTAATAACGAAATATTGATTGTAATAATTGTGTACAGATACTGTATGTATAAGCGGCCACTTGTGTACACGTATGTATGCATAAATGACAATTGTGTACATATACCGTATGTATAAATAGCCAATTTTGTGCACATATTGTGCGTATAAATATTCACATTCTTATTCGTTACTCTGGAATAAAATGTGGCCCGATTCATCGACGACCCGGATAGTTAAATTATAGAGGAAGCTCGATCAGCAGAGGAAGCGGAACATCCGAGCGGAGCAATTCGGTGGAATATTATCAGGCCAACGTAAACTCGACGAGGGAACGGCTTTCCTCAATTAAAAACAGCAATCACAATTTTTCGAAATAAGGAATGCAAGCACCTCTCGACGAATCAGTAGCGCGTACGCGCAGCGAGACTCAAAAGTTTCGATCGTTTAAGCGTCACGGCAAACCGGAAACAGCGAGGTAGCTCGTTTCTCGAGCGCGAAGAAAATTAATGTCGAGGAACCACGGTGTCCTTATGATCCGATATGGCCGCGGGTGCTCGAGAGGCGAGCAAATGGCAGGAAACAAGACGCGAACAACTGAAACGTCGAGGATTTAAAAGTTCGTCGAGAGCCGTTCCGTTTCTCGGTGGAAGAACCGCTTTACGGCAAAACAACGGAAATGTACCGTTCCGTTCCCCTTTCTTCGTTCTCCTTCCGTTCCACCTTGTTTCCTGTTCCGTTTCGTGCTCTCGCAGGAAAACTCGGAAACGAATCGCAAACAGTTCGATTCCCGACCACGCCGGCACGGGACAAAAGAAAACTTCGCGACTGCGTTGGCTATTGACAAAAAAAAAAAACAACGGACAAAGGGTGATCTATACACGACGATATTGACAAACATTTCGACTCATCGGCTTTGTTGGCGACAGATATTCGCGGGAAGCGAAATCGAATAGCGTGATCGTCGCGCTAAATACAAACATTTTCTTGCCTTCTCTGCGATCAATTAAAATTTACGTTACTACGAACCGTGAGTTCCTTGTCGCCGTGTTCACCCCACTATTAGACATTAGGTATAAGTTATCGGACAATGGCAAGGGATTTTGACCTGAATTTTTTACCTGAACAATATGTGCCGTTTTCGCGTCCGTCAGGCACCCTTCTAAAGTTCAGAATTAATAGTTTTTCGGCCAGTAGCAGCAATGAGTCAATAGATTCCATCGAGTATTTTTAGTTTATTATCAGTAATATCTGATGGACAGAATCCTCAATTTTAGCGGTAGAATCTTTCGTTTGCAATTGTCCACTCTTGTCGAGGCACTATTTGGTTTTCTTACTTTCTATGATCGCTATTTGTTTTAATAGGGTTGACGCAAACTGATTAAAAACTTGAAGGTTGTACTTGCGATGACCTGAATACTTTAAATTAAAGAGGTCCTCTTATTTTGGTTTATGCTTTTGTTTTGTTTTTTTCTTCTAAGAATGCGCGTCATATTTGGTGGGGGAGCGCGATGTTTTTCTGAGTATTGACAAGTTTGAACCAGCGTTGCCGTTTTCGAGCGTCTTATGGCCTTTTGTTTCAAAACATTACAATTGCGAGGCGTGGTATTTTGGACACGAGAGTTCAGTTGCCTGCGGTCGTATTGTTACATACTCCGTACATTATTCGTCATCCTGCATTTGTCACCCAAATTAAATGTTTTCTCCCATCTGTCAGCCAAAACTCAATAACAACTCTCCTTTCTTTCCGCCGTCCTAGTCATCGTAACACTCATAGTTCATAGTGTAATTCCTGAGACGCTTCTTTCCCTTCCACCTCCATAGCCACCATCCAAAACACATACATAGATGTATGTACCCCGCCGCCCGAGGGCAGTCTTGAGATATTTCGTTACCCGTCACATTTTGTACCATAAGTCAATTATAATAAAGTGTTATTTAATTTCTACGAACGATGATCCTGAAGTATATTATTTAAAGTGATACCCTACACTGTGAATTCAGTTTCGTGGAATTGTTTTCCAAACCGGGCATCACAGTATGAAGCAAACGTGTTAGGGATCGACTTTACCGGCCGCAATTAGAATACATTATACTTATTGTCGCGCGTAGCGCTCGCTCTGTTCGGTGCTCCCCCACTCTCTGCACGAGGAGAACTCTTGGAACTCGATCGGCCATTTAGAGAAAAGGAGCGAACAGGTGTAGACGGAATAGAGAGAGAGAGAGAGAGCAAAGAGCGAAACAGAATCTTGTAAATCAAACAGAAAGGCTTAAACTTGTAATATTAAAACCTATATTAACTTAAAACCTAAAACTACAGATTATAAATACTGTTTAAAAACCTGCAACAAGTCCAATTAACTCATCTACCTACCAGCGACAACTATTTTCAAGTTATACATTTTGTACAAAACGGTTGCTCTCGATTTATCACTTATATTGTTTTTGTAACTTTGTACGTATTAAATAATAGCACCTTTTCTTTTTACTCTGTCGAGTCTTTCGCATCGCGCGTAAATATTCGACAAAACTACAAATTCGTTAGAAACTACAAAGTTTGAAACATACCACGACGAATAAATCTTGCAGAATGATTCGTAACGGGATCGAACGATCTGTTTCGTAGAGATCACTTATTCCTTCCTGCGACGTACTCGAAGCTGCGGAAGTGAATCCAAAGTTGGCGAACTTTGGATATGAGGTATGTAGGGCAAAATGGTTTCGAGGGAAACTGTGTCGCCGGATCTCGGCGCACATGCCGTGTAGAACTTTCGATATATATGATGCATTGTAAACGATAGTGGAAGGATTCCGTGCCAGGAGCATCGTGGTCGGTTAGCATGTGAAATTCGGTGAACGTGCGCTTGGCGACCGAGAAAACTAGAACTGGAAATAAGTGCGCGAGAGAAAGTTCACTGTGCTCGGCTTCAACCTGGAAAACCTCGATTATTCGATGGTTCGCTGCGATGACGCTGAAATTGCCTCGATTCGTTCATTAATCTCGGAATATTCGCCGTACTGGCTGATAAACGGTGTTACGGACATCCATAAACAACGTTGCGTACGCTCACAAACATCGTTGCGTATACCAGCAAACAACGTTGCTTATACTCACAAACAACGTTAACGTCCTTTAGCTAACGGGTCTAACGTTTGCTTTTTGCGTCAAGGGATTAGCTATGCAGGTTCGATTACTGAAGTTCGGATTGTCCGAGTTTCTGGGTACCTATAATTTCTGCGTTTTCAAATCTTTGATTTTTCGAATTGCAATATTTACGATCAAGTTTTTTATTTTTAAAGTTCCAATTTTTACGATCAAATTTTAGATTTTTCAAGTTCTATATTCCACAATCAAACCTTTTGTTTCTTCAAGTACTTCTGGATTTTTTAAGTTACAATTTATGTAAACAAATTTTTCATTTTTCGAGTTCCAATTTCTGCAAACACATTTTTTATATTTCAAGTTCCAATTTCTGCAAACACATTTTTTATATTTCAAGTTCCAATTTATTCAATCAAATTTTTCATTTTTCAAGTTCTCCTTGATTTTTTGTCTTTTGAATTTTAAATATTCAGATTCTCAAATTTCTGAATTTCCCAGCTCCCAAATCGCAAACTTTCAAATTTTCAACCGACAAAATCCCGAATGGCCAAGATTCGTGAACCCCGCCATTTTCAAGTAACCGAGTCTCAACAATTTAAAATTTAGCAGCAACTAATATTGAACGATTTTAGAAACAAATTCGGACATTGTGCGAACGAAGTCCACAAATTTGATTAAAACAGTCACAGCGTCAGGCAATAGAGTGTATCTAATTATAAAATAATAAGTTTATCGTGTGAACCGGTGAAAGAGAAACCGTTATGTACACACAACAGAACGAAGTTGCAAATTAATCCATTTTTGCTCAAGCGTTTCTAGCGTTGGAAATAACCGAGGGATATGTGACGTATAACTTCAAATGCGCTTACGAAATATGTATAGCGAGAGTCAGCTTAACGCGAGGGATACGTTTTAATATGTTCCAGCGCTAAACGAAAGAGCGTTAAACGGTATCATCTTGACACAATAATAATTGTGTGAAGGGATTGGTGAAATAGAACTGAGAATAAGAATACTTTATTTAAATACTTTTCTATTACACTACTTATAGGCTTATTAATAAATAAGCAATAGTAATAACAGTAATAATAAATAATAATAATAATAATAATGTACTTTCGTGGAGTATTGGCCCACAAAAATCCACAAATCACGATAAAATATTTCGGCGAGAATAATCGACCGGCGAGTTATCGACTACCGAATTATTTATCGAGGGAATTCAACCGCTATTGTCCGGCAAAATTATTCACGGTTCGTATCGTATCGAATCGAATAAATTGAATCCCTTCGGTTTACCCGCTCGATACAAGATTGTTAATCGCGCGTTCACCTAGTGACCGAATTGTTCAACATTTTCACGCGTGTACCGTTCTAAACTGTTAATCACGCGTTCTATCCCAGTAGTACAATGCCATTTACGCGTGCACGCGTTTCCGGCGAAATTATAGCCGGTAATTTGGCCGCGTAAAATGGGCTCGGGCATCGCGTCAAAAAGTACTCGGCAATTTGCGACTTTTCGACCGTTTTCACCCGGTAATTTACCGCCGTTGGGAATTTTTATTTCCACACGACACCCTGAGGGCCACTTTTAAATGCGTTTCGCAACTCGATCGCGGAAATTGCGTCGCGTTTCGACACTGCTCCCAGCTCGATCATCCTACTCGATGTCCCAATGACTGCCGGGCGAATATGCGAGAAATGAACGATCACTCGTGTCTGTTAATTAGCCTTCGTTAGCAATTGAATATGATCGTTCCGAAAACGATAGTAAATTGTCCCGTCATCACGGTTGATGTACGCTCGTACGCGACGTATGGCCACTTATCCGGCAGGGACTATGGTGCTTGTATGTTAGTCGGAGTTCAACAACAGGCGAGGATAAAATGTGTGCTTTATTAAAACTAAAAATTGATTTAGCACTTAAGAAAAATACTAACACCTCGCAAACTGACAATGGACTTTAAAGATAAATATTAATTTAGACGTGTACTCTTTGAGAACTATTGGGAATCTATCGCAGAGAAAAAGTTATGTTCTCTCCAGAATAAACGGACCGACGGGCTGCCGGGGGTGAACAAACGATCAAGTTAAAATTGAACTATTTCATTGGTTATGGAAAATTTAAGGGAAGTGGGCAAGAACCGCCCTTACCAAATGGTCGTCGCGAGGTTAATATGACTTGAGGTACAAAGTAAGAAATCGTTTATCACCTAAATGTCCGATGCTCATAAAATAATAGGCCGCGCTGGCTCTAAAAAATCATGCTAAATTAAAGAAAGGTTAAGAACATAAATTGCACGTAATAAAGAGCTGCAAAAGGCAGTTGTTGATTATTCATGAATTTTCTAAAGTTAAAAATAAGCCCAATGGCTTTATGTTTCTATGAATGCGTCGCAACACTTTGCACGGCTCGGGTCGGTTAAGTTCTATTCGATTCAATTTGACTCACACAGTTAGGTTAGGTTCGGTTCGGTTCAGTTCGGCTCGGTTCGGCTTAGCTCGGTTACGCTTTGGTCGGCTCAAGTCGGCGAAGGTCTGCTCGTTTCAGTTCGGCTCACTCAGTTAGGTTCGGTTTGGTTCAGTTCGGTTCAGTTCGGTTCGATTCGATTCGGCTCGGCGCGGTTCGGCTCAGCTCGGTTTCCCGTTGCTCAGCTCAGGTCGGTGAAGTTCTACTCGGTTCAGTTCGGCTCCCTCAATTAGGTCCAGTTCGGTTCGGTTCGGTTCGGTTTGGTTCGGTTCGGTTCGGTTCGGTTCGGTTCGGTTCGGTTCGGTTCGGTTCGGTTCGGTTCGGTTCGGCACGGTTCGGCTTAGCTCGGTTACGCTTTACTGGCCGTTCATTATTCATGAATTTTCTAAAGTTAAAAATAAGCCCAATGGCTTTATGATTCTACGAATGCGTCGCAACACTTTGCACGGTTCGGGTCGGTTAAGTTCTATTCGATTCGATTTGACTCACACAGTTAGGTTCGGTTCGGTTCGGCTCGGTTCGGCTTAGCACGGTTACGCTTTGGTCGGCTCAGGTCGGTGAAGGTCTACTCGTTTCAGTTCGGCTCACTCAGTTAGGTTCGGTTTGGTTCAGTTCGGTTCAGTTCGGTTCGGTTCGGTTCGATTCGATTCGGTTCGGTTCGGCACGGTTCGGCTTAGCTCGGTTACGCTTTACTGGCCGTTCATTATTCATGAATTTTCTAAAGTTAAAAATAAGCCCAATGGTTTTATGATTCTATGAATGCGCCGCAACATAAGGCTTTTAAAAATTTAGAAAAGTTTACTTAGAAATTCTAGAAATTTAATGATTTAAAAACTTGGACATTCCGAAATTTCGACACTTAAACATTTAGAAATTTAGGAACTAGGTAATTCAGAAATTTCAACATTCATGTATTTAAAATACTTAAGGATTCGGGATTTAGAGGTTTAGGAACGTGAGAATTCAGAAATTTAAATATTTTAATATTTTATTTGAAGAAGATGAAAATGTTAAAGCTCGGTGAGTCCAAGATTTGGAAGCTTTCAAATTCGACAAAATCCACCTTTTTGTATCTATCGTCTGACATCTTCCTCTCATGTCAACAATCTGATATTGTCCATTAGCTCGTACTTTGCCGACGGTTTTACATCGCCAACATGTCTCTCTTAGAATTTCCGTTAGGCTCAAGATTTTCCACGGATCCACTAAATGACTTCTCTCTACATCCATCTTACCACTCCTTTTTTAACCGTCTCTCTTCTCACAAAAATTAGCCAATGACCTTTATAATACACACATCCCTATTATCGAAATCAGCCAATAGTTTTCTGTCTGAAGTTTACGTTTTTCTTTCCAGCGCCGTTGTTCAGCAGATTTTATTCGAAACTCACTAAGCGAAAATTAGTTTGGAGCAAAAAGCTAGATGAAGGTTTAACATTAAGGTTTAACAATAAACGTTCAATTGTTATCTACTTGAGTTAATCCTGATTCGGGTCTTCAACAATGGTATGGGTAAAAATTTTCAAGGAATCAATAATAATTATGTCGATATCAAAATCAACATGTCTCGAATGCAATCACTTGTTAATTGACGTATTGACATATTGCTGACCCGTAATTTTACGTAGTAACTAGCTCATGTCATCGGCTATTATTCCGTAATTGTGTGCGAAGGTAAAACAATCCATATGAACTCCAAGAAACTTTATTTGTACATAATGAATTATTGAAACATTGTACGTGTCTTTTGTACAGCTTTCATTATTTCTTTTTAGTATGTAAAACTGTATAGCAATCACCTACGTGTAATGGTACACAACAGGTTCGCAAATATATCTCGTTTCGCTGCGCTTAACTTTTCAGAAGCATACTCTACACGTTCTAGTTTTCTTTTCATCACAATTCTAGTTTAAACAACAAGAAAAGCAGTTTCTTTATAATAAAGTGGTCCCGGTTAAACGGGAGGAACAAAGTTTTTAAAATGTCCTATTATGCACTGGGTTTCGTAAATTGAAACAGAAAATGCAAGTGCGAGCACGAATTAACTCGTGACCGGTCAACGACGTACGGGCATGAAAACACGAGTTAACTCGTGACCGGTCAACCATGTGTTATATTTAACCTCTTAGGCACGGCTGAATTTCGCACAGGTATGTTTCTCCTTGCAGCAGAGTTACGGCGCAAATTACGTGTAAAAGACACAGCACTGCGAGGTGTGACAATGACGATATGTTAAATTATAGTTTTTCTTAACGATTGATACGTTTACTTTAAGGTTAATTATGATCGGCGGTTTATGTCGCATGTTCGGACAACGAATATTTACAAAAATTTAATGTCCTTTCCGGTAAAAAAACACTCGTTTTAACAATTTAGTTTCTTTTTACAGTAAAGGATTTTTTTTCATGATAAATAATCCCTTCTTACATTAACGATTACCGTACAGACTGAATTGAAAAAGTAATGTCGAATGAAATACAAGAAATTTTTTTAATTTCTCGCAATTGACTGGAATTATCTTTTAAGTCCCAAAGAATTCTTGGCGCACCTTCTTCTAAATAGTGACGAATAAATTAATTCCCACTTCGTCCAACTACTCGAATTATTATTGTTTAAAGCTGTTAACGTTGGACGCGGTGTCGCATCAATTTTGACACCGCAACATTTGAAAAATGTGCACCGGACACAGCAAAATATTGTGTTCAAAGTTATGGATAAGATTGCTTTGTCCAGTTATCTTAATCAGAATTTGTGTAATAATATTTAAGCAAGAACCACAAGTTTACAGATATACTAATTAAAAAAAAGATATTGAAGCAACAAAAACCTCTCGAAAACCATTTCATGCATTGCCTAAAAATAACAATAAAAATCCATATTAAATTACAAACATTGATAGAAACCGCAACTTTGCAAATCCATTGACTGCACGGCAAAAAATCGAAACAAATGATCGAAAACTACCTCGTTCGCTGTTTGTATAACGACAGCAATGAAAAGCTGTAAATAGAAAAATTGAAACAACAGGAAATTCCTAAAATTGCTTTGCCTACGTATTTGAACCAGGATTTGTGTAACAATACCTAGTCAAGAACTACGAGTTTTCAGATCTACTAATTAAAAAAATATATTGAAGCGACAAAAACCTGTCGAAAACCATTTTATACATTGCCTGAAAACCACGATAAAAATCTATGTTAAACTACAAACCTCGATACAAATCGCCACTTTGCAAATCCATTAATCGCGAGCCAAAAAGTTTGAACAACAAATGATCGGTTCGGTGTTTGTACAACGGTGATAATGAATATTCGTATTTAGTAAAAAACTACGCATTTGCGGATATAGTCATTGTAAAGATAAAAATTGAAACAACAGGAAATTCCTATAATTGCATTGACCAGGTATTTTAACCAGGATTTGCGAAATAATATTTAAACGAGAATTACGAGTTTGCAGATATACTAATTGAAGAAAAAGATATTGAAGCAACAAAAACCACTCGAAAACCATTTCATGCATTGCCCGAAAATGACAATAAAAATCCATGTTAAACTACAAACCTCTATACAAATCGTCACTTTGCAAATCCACTGATCGCGAGGCAAAACGTTGAAACAACAAATGGTCGGTTCGGTGTTTGTTCAACGATGATAATGAAAAGTCGTATTTAAAACTAGAGAGCAGAAATACGACGGATCGATCACTGTCATTGTGTCGAGTATTCGTAGAGCATTTTCGCGGAAGTGCAGTAGTCTGAAGCTTGATAAATAACCGGAAACTATCGCTTGCAGCGACAGTTCAGATGTCATTTTCCCCTAACGAAACGCGTCGCACGTGTCTCGACTAAGTTCGACGAGTGCTCGATCACCTTTTCTCGTGCTTCGAGCTATCGAAACACGGGGTTGTTTCGCTCCCTCCGTCTCGATTAGATCCCTTTTTTTTTCTCCCGTGAACGTCGTAAAAACATCGAGTGTCAGGGAAACGCAATTTTCCATGACGAACCGTTCCCATGGCTGGCTGGATAAAAAAGTCGCCCCACGCAGTTTCGCCCGGCTAAAAGCCGAGTAATTCGCGTGAACGATAACAGGTTGCCGGCGACAAAATGGTCAAAAGTGCCATCTCGCCGAAATCGCGGCACCGTGATAGCTGCGATAGCGGCATAAAATACGCGAATGTAAACGTGTAATTAACGGAATAAATTGGAAACGAATGCATTCGTCCACCCATGATAACACGCTACCGGGAGATAACATATTTGACGGTTTGTGCGCGTCGCACAAACGCGTGAACATCGTTGAATTGACGGTCGATAATTTCGGCCCGATACCGGTGTTAGATTTCACCCGTTTAGAAACGTTATTACTAACGATGATGAACGCGCGGGTTTATTTAGCTTACGTTTGATAACGTTGTCAAAAATCGTACAAGTGACCGATGATTTTGTTTGCAAAAATAAATCGACAACGAAGAATAACACCTTTGCGGTTGCAGCCTTTCAGAAAATTATATTTGTGAATTCTTAAGGATATACATGGAAGAGTTTGTTTACGGCAATGAAGATTAGGTGTTTAGATAATTGAATAATTAATGAGTGTTATAAATTAATAACATTAATATTAAACATAGTTCCTTTTGGCTTGCGTTTTCTGCACCAAGGCAAAAGCTATCCTTCATAACCCAGGCAATTCTTAAGGAATTTTTTATAAAAGTTCATAAGCTCTCGACGAACAAAGTTTTCATCATGTAGTTGAAGGAACATGTGTAACACAGGGGATACTTTGTTTATTATAAAATATATTTTATAAATTTCATAAAAAAAGAATTAAAAATCCGTAGGTACGAGTTTCTAAATTTCTAAATTTCTTCACTTCTTAAATTCTCAACTTCACAATTTCTCAGTTCCTTAATTTCTAAATTCATAACTTCCCAGATTCCTAGATTCCTAGATTCCTAGATTTATAGATTTATAGACTCCTAAATGCCCAGCCCCCGATTTATAGATTCCTACATTAAAAAATTTCTAAATTCTTAACTTCGTAAATTCCTAAATTCCTAATTGCTTACATTTGCAAATTCCTAAATTCTAAAGTTCTTAAATTCATTAAACCCCTAAATTCACATATTTTCAATTTCCAAACTTCTCGATTCCTGGATTACAAGATTCAATGATTCACAGATTGTTAGATTTATAGATTCGTAGATTCGTAGTTTCGTAAATTCTTAGATTCTTAGATTCTTAGGTTCCAAGTTTCGTAGATTCTTAGATTCCTGGATTCCTAGATTTCTAGATTTCTAACTCCCCAAATTCTTAAATTTCCATATCGCATACTCTCTACGTATCCAAATTCACAAATTCCCCAATTCCTGAGTATTCAAATCCCGAAATTGTCGATTCTCGAACTCTGATCTCACTGCACGACAAAGCGCTCAAATTCCTTCGACTAAAAATAACTACAGCGAATCCAAAGTTAAGAACGATTCGGCGTTCTACCTGAAGAAGGTGCTTACAAAGGTAAGCAGGTCCAGTGTCGAGAACGAAGGTGCAATTTCCGGCGCAAGCAGTCCTTTCACGAATTCCTCGTACAGTGCTTTCGTCGGAAGTAAATATTTCCTTCTGTATTTTCACATAACACATTCGCCTGGGCCAAACGAGTGCCACGGGTAAATCAATATCGCTGCATTCTGCATCGTCTTTCGCGCTCGCGTCGACCAGGGTGCTACGATCGCCTCGAAGGTTGCACACGATAAAGATATTCCGGGACCTCGCACGGTATTCATAGAGTGTAACTGCTCGTGTGCACGTTGCACGAACACGTTCATCTCGGCCGGCACGAAACAGGAAAAATTGATCGCATCGCGAACAGTTAACACGCTGTTTCGTGCAAGTTCGCAGCGGTAACCCGCTGATAACGTCTTGGCCAAATTGCACGATGAACGTTTGCACCGGGTTCCGTTTTGTAAAGGGTTCCGAGCGAACGTACCTTGTGATCAAAAAGTATCCGGAATTTATCGATATTAAGGCTTACGGTGCCTTTAGAATCCCGACAGATTTAAAATTTTTAGGCAATAATTAGCCGTATAACTATACCGTATAAAATTACTTGTTATATCCCGATATTTAGTTTCACCCCTTTTTGCATAATTTTTAAAAATAGCCGAAAAAAGAATATGTTGTTAGCAAATTCCAAAAAATCAATTTATTTTTCAAAATTTCAAGTAGCATGTCAGGATAGGTTCATTTCTGGCCTAACAGCATGACAATATTGTGAACTTTCAAGAAACAACGGCAGTTTTCGTGGTTTGACTCAGAGATGAACCATCATGCAGTAAGGGATTAACGGATGTCTAGTGAGAAATGAAATTGGAAGTTATTTCTCAGCCAAATAAATATATTTATATGTTACAATGTATGAAGGCTTACAATGCCTTCAGAGTTCCGATAGATTTAACGTTTCTAGGTAGTAATTAGCAATAAGATTGCCGTTCCATCAAAGGTTTCGAGAACCGCACCGTGGCAGCCATAAATTCAGAAAGCCATAAAGACCCGCGAGTTTTCCTCTTCTTTTTCTAGTCATTGTTCGCATTTGGTCACCAGATTAGTATTTTTACCTTTAAGCCCGTTATTTCTAGCATGCTTAGTCAAGGTCAGCACGCTTACTGACTTTATTACCTGCCACGGTCAAAGAGCATAACTTGTAATATTTGCGTGAGGAGGGGCCCGAGGAGGGCGTAAACTTTCCTTCCCTTCCACGATTTTTCGTAGTTTTCATAGGAGTCATTCCACGCCGAATCGATCACTTTTTGACCTCACCATCTGTGATTTTGTTTTAATAAAAATATGTTATAGTCTATGTGAAATTGGGGGGGGGGGTTTAAACCGTTATTACATTTAACTAATGTTAAACCCCCCCTATTTTCACATAGACGATAACATATTTTGATTAAAATAAAATCGCAGATGGTGAGGTCAAAAAGTGATCGATTCGGCGTGGAATGACCCATAGGCAATCAGAATGATTCACCCCGTCAAGACTATCCGACCGAAGTGACATCGAGAGAGCAACTTGAATAGCGAAGCAGATTAGACTCGAGACCTAATGGAACATAGTATTATTTATTCCTATTTCACTGACAATAAATGCGTACCATACTGTGCGAGAATTTATTGTAGATGGCGAATAGACCAGTGTCGTTGCAGCGCTGCAGAGGTTTGTCACGGAGACAGGTCCAAACGCGTGATTCGCGACTTCGAACCCGCCAGCGTATCACAGTCCAACACAGGAGGATTTCAGGAACGAATGTCCAAGTAATATTGGCAACTAGGCCAAGGAAAGGTATGAGGAAATGCTGCAAGAGAGCGATCATCGGATCGACACGTCCTTTTATTAGGCCGATGATCCACACACGCAAAGAGGGGATAGACACGTGCCTGCGCTATTATCACATAGAGGTAGCTGGGACTCATTACATGATGCCCCTTACACTATGTCACCGTTTCGACGAACCTGTTGAACGGTGACACTTTCGACACTGCGACCCACGTGCTGCCACAACAATATTCCAATCGTTTCTTCCATTTCTGACCTTGCATGACATTGAAGGTCATTGTGTAGGATATGGATGAATTTGTCTTGACACGCGCTTTTATATGATATAAAAAAATATATGGGATTCTGCATATTTAAAAAATAGGAGGCCACCTTAGTTTCTCCGAAAATAATGTGAATACAATAAAATGGCATATGTCGTTTTGTTGCGCATAAGAAACAGTAGCACTTATTCCTCTTTCATTTTGTTCTAACAGTTACTGTTAAAAAATAAAATGCTGGCTAGTAATAGCCTGAACACCTTGTATATAGTATATTATATATTAATAATTGAGTTACATTCAATCGATATGATATAGTCGATATAATACCTGTTGGTCATCAATCCCACGCATCGTATAATCGTCACTAAAATAATTGATGGTGCGACGCACATACAGGGTTAATGGGTTAATTCACGGTTTTCCGGGAAGGATCGATAGCCGGAGGGTTCTCTCGAAATCAGCCCCTTTGAACGGATTAATAGTGCACGGACGAATGGACATGGGAAGAATATCCGACATAGTGCAGTATAGTACTCGTAAAAGTCGAATTTTTCCTCCGAAAACAAAGGCCAACGTGCACGAAGAGCGCAAAAACGAAAGAACCGCGGAACGTTTTTCAGCATCAAGTAATGAAACGGATGCGTCTTTGAAAACGTTCGTCCTTTCACAGCATGAACATGCTTTCCTTGAAATTGTTATTTCATTAAATGGGACACTCGTCGTGCCTGTGTTTTCCCTCTGAAGATGGAAAACATACCTCCATTTCGTCACTTTGTCAACGCGAAAAACGTGTAATCTGCGTTGCCATAAGTAGGATATCACATCATATTTAAAATTAAAAATATACGTTACACACCCACCTACGCGTCCCTTTGCACGAATATGTGCGAAATATGTAATAGTTTCCCATTAAACTTGCCGGTGTATTATGTGCGTTTAATTTGAAATGGAAATAGATGCTGAAAAATGTGCAGACGACTAAACGAAAATTGGGAAACGTTGTGATTCTTTATTAAGGTGAAAATCAATGCGCATTTCAAAAAAAGCATCTCAGAAAATTGCGTAACTTGTAATTAGAAACTTGTGAACGATCATTCGACGGAGTTGGTGGATGTAGTGTTAATAGAATGAATTAATCAATAGTAAGTGAAATAATAATTAATAAACGTGATAAATGTGTTAGGGAATTTCGAAATTTGAGGATTTGAGAATTTGGAAATTCAGAAATTTGTAACCTGAGAATTCACGGATGCAGACATTTTGAAGATTCGACGATTTAGAGAATTAGAAATTTGGAAATTTGGAGATACACGGATTAGGAAATTTGAAAACGCGGAGCTTGAGTATTTGCAAATGAGAAATTCGAAGATTTAGAAAATCAGATATTTGGAAAGTTGTAAACTTGAAACCGAAATATGTACGGATACAAAATTTAGAAATTTTTGTGATTTGAAGAGTAAAAAATTACAAATTTTACAATGTAAGAATTTAGAATTTTATAAATTTGAAAGCCAGGAGTTCTATAACGTAACAATTTCGAAATTTACAAATTTGTGCAATTAGAAATTTGCAAAATTTATAATATGTACAATATTTGTAAATAAAAAGATTCACGAATATGAGAATTCGGCAATTGAAAAATTTCCGACCTCCTCAATCCGGAAATTTTTTAATTTGCAAATGTAAAAATTAAGAAGTGCAGAAATATTTAAACCAATAACTCACAACGTATAAATGTGAAGTTTAACAATTATGTGTTCCTGATTATTTAATTCGATCGAACACGATAAAAACGCGTTGAAACATACTTGCAATCGCAAAATGGAATCCCTTCAATGTTCTGGTAGCCATGTAATTGTGATGCAACTTCAATCAATAATATCTGTACAAGAAATAATGTGATTGAGTCGATGTTATTATTGACAAGTAATTCCTTGGCACAGGATATCAAAGGGAACGTAAAGAAATTCAATTTTTTTCCATTTCGAATAGATTCTGCATCGAATAGCTTTCGACATCGCGAGCTCAAGCTCTTATCGACTTTTGCTTCTTGCCAAGCCGCAGATTCGCATTTCATGTACTGTTCGCTTCAATCCAGATCGTTCTAATTCTGAGTCAGAATCGCCGTCGAAATCGAAAGATCGAATTTTCCCGTTCAATCGTTTCTGTTAAAAAACGTAAATTTTGTTTCGATCGGCAGAGACTCAATATTTTTTCTTTTTACTATTCTATTCACAGTTTTTAAGATTTCCATTCGTTGCTTTGTAAATTTACCTCTCAATTTTTTGTTCATTCTTTAACGTAACGATTTTTTACATTTTTCATCGCCATTGGTACGCGCACAACCAAATATCACGAATCCGTCGATATCATCAAATCAATTATAGCGCGGAAATGTAATACTTTGTAGTGACTTTCATTATTTTGCTGCAAATTTCATCGTGCACAGCGCGATTCCAAACGGAAATTAATTAAAAAGCTATTTCACTGTTCGACTTTGAAAAATGTTTGCTCGAGCCTCGTGAGGGAAAAATCAGTTACACGGTTGAAATAAAATATCAACGATGATCAAACAATGCAATTAAATTTTTCTGCTCGGTGCCGCATTTTGGAACAGCCCATAACAGTTTCGAATGTCAAACATCGATTAAAGTCTACAACATGAGACGTTTCGGAATCATAAGATGGATTCTCAATTACGATGTAATGACATAGAATAGTTTTACAAAATTCAATTAACTTTGGTCCCAGTTCTCGATCGGTGACTAACCGATTTTATTAATTTACTATTTTACTATTTTACTGTTTTACTGTTTTACTGTTTTACTGTTTTACTGTTTTACTGTTTTACGGTTTTACAGTTTTACTGTTTTACTGTTATACGACTTTACTATTTTACTACTTTACTATTTTACTATTTTTCTATTTTTCTATTTTGCTATTTTACTATTTTACTATTTTACTATTTTACTATTTTACCATTTTACCGTTTTACCATTTTACCATTTTACCATTTTACCATTTTACCATTTTACCAATTTACCATTTGACCATTTTACCATTTTACTATTTTACCATTTTACCATTTTACCATTTTACCATTTTACTATTTTAGCGTTGTCTGGTTGGTTAATAACTACACAGTGATTTAACTTATATGCTAATTTATTATTACTAAATTTAGGCTTACACTCTACTGGTAAACTAGACTATTTACAAAAACGAGGTTCGACGACCGAACAGTCAGCTTATGGTAGCTCTGAAAGAAGTTGATTACGTGTATTAGAAAATGTAAGATACCAAATGATTTCCTTCTGACAGCGAATAATGTTATTGAAAATGACGGGAATGATAAATATTATAAGCTTAAAACGAAGAACACTCTGCCTTCAATTTTTTAAAAATCACAAAGGTTTCAAAAGTTCCAAATATTGTATGTGGAGGTTTTAAAGTCGTAAAATTACAAACATAATATTGGCCATATAAACCAATATTTCTGGTAAAGTAGGTAATAGTAGGTAAACTTGTGTAGATGTATGTGATGGGGGTGTTTGGAGGCGGAAACATGGAAAATCACCTGATTGGTGCGAAAATTTGTGGTGTGGGGTCTGAAGTGACCGCCTAAACGTGCCGTCAGTAGCTTTTGGAAAAACCAAGAACTCGTGACGTAAAGGTTTTATAGTTTTGGACCCTTGACCATAGCAAGCAATAAAGTTAGGATGCGCCTTGACGTTAAGGAAACACGTTTCTAAGAATAGCGAAGAATGAATGAACTATTTCTGGTAATAAATATAGGTAAAACTGTGATTTTAAAGAAATCCGCGGAGTTCGTAGTGGCTTCATGAGTTTATTGCTGCTATAGAGAGTTCGTAGCTTGCAAGGGCGATGGTTGAGAGGATTTATGGGAACCTTCTGGTTCCACGCGTTGTTTAATCGTCATTTAATATTGCTGACGCTGCGACGCATATACAATCGATTTGATCGAGGTTGATAGCACCGCAAATGGTCCTACCGTTTCGTCTCCGCAACGTAACTCCCGAAACTTTGATCGTGTAAGCTCGAAGTTGGCAGCCAAGGAAGGAAAACACGTAGATGGAACCGCGGGAAGTGTGTATGAAAGAAAAATATCGGGATTGGTAGAAAAAACGATTGCGGAGAGAAAAGGTATGTCGAAAATGGATAGCGGTGGAAGAAGAGAGCGACGGAAAAAAGGTGTAGATAAGTAATAGGTCGCCTTAAGGATCGAATGAGGAGGAGAGTAATTCGATTGACTAATGTAGGAGTCAAACACGAAGAAGTAATAAGTTTGGCGAGTCGAATCGAGCTGAAGCAAGACGGGGCGGTAGGTAAGACAAATGGTAAGGGGAGGTAAACGAGCGAGAAGTCGCGAAGAAAAATCTGACTACGGTAAAGATCAAGCAAATGGCTTCAGGGTAGTCAGAACGAGTGCTCGGTGTCCTACGTTAACTGCGCTACGAAACTGTTCGACGGTAACGAATGTAAATGTAAATCTTCCACGGAAACAAGTACACTCAAGAGCAACGCGAGTTCTCGACTTCTTCAATTTTTCTTCAATTATTTCATTTTCAGATGCACTGGTTTTCAGATTTTCTGAATTTCAAAATTTTGGTTGTCCAAACATTCAGATTTTTAGCTTTTCAAATTCTCAAATTTTTAATTTCTGAATATTTAAAACTAAAAATCTAGATCCACAGAATCATCATATTTCGCTATTTCTAGATTTCCAAATTCCTAGGTTATTGTATTTCTATATTCTCAAATCTCTATTAACCCAAATCTCTACATCTCCGGGTCCCTGTACCTCCAAATCCTTATACTTCGACATTCCTATATCTCCAAATCTCTATATAATAAAAATGTTTATATTCTTAAATCCCTATATCCCCAAATTAACAGATCTCCAAATTATTACTTCCAAAATCGCCATATCCACAAATTATTACATCCCACATCTCTATATCCCAAAATCACCATATTCCCAAAATTCCTATATTCTCAAAGTTGCTACATTCGCAAATTTCTATAACCCGAATGTCTTATAACCCCTAAATACATATATCCCCGAATCACCAAATCCCTACATCTATAATTCTACATATCCCCAAATCTCCATATTCCGAAATTCCAATATTCCCAAATTCCTATAATCCCAAATCCATATATCCCCAAATCCCCACATCGGCGAATCCACATATCTCCATATTCCCAAAGCCCTACAAAACCAAATCTTATATACATACAGTAGCGGACAAAAGTGTAAGACGACGATTTGATTTGAAATATTATACGAATTTCGTCCCTTTTTCTGTAACTTCCCGACTGAGCAAAATATCAAAATGAAATTTTTTTTATAAGTGTATAAATAAATGTCTACTTAGTTAACACCGAAAGTAGAACACTATTTATTGTTTTTATGAACAGTAAATCAATTATTTATTTTTTCCATTTAGTTGTAAACTTTTGTCCGCTACTGTACATCCCCAAATCCCTATTACCACTATGTTTTTATTAAAAAATCCGAAAATCTTATGGTACCAAGTTCTTATGTCCCTAAATTCTTTAATATTTAGTTAGCTCCTATATATATTATATATATACTTCCAAAATATTTCAATTTGCTGAAATTGTTAATCCCATCGCAAATGTTCTAATTCTCAAAAATCTGTACTGATTAACGAGCGAGAGATTTCCTTTGTCAGGATACCACGGTTTTCGAAGGGAAAGCAGATTTGATGATGACTGTACGAAACGTACAAACGCATTTATTACCCTTTCTGTGAAATCTAATTTGTAGGGCGGCACCATTTCAACCGAAAGAGATAGATTAATTTCGAGGAAAAGCTGAATTTCCATGTATTCAAAAAGTACGTGATTATATAGTGGAATCGAAACAATGAATCGCGTATTTCGATATTACGAACTAATACATTAACCTACCTGAAACAGAACCGACAATAATTATATATGATCGCGATATTATTACGTGTATCTCTTTAAAATTTCGGAACAATTTGAATCCTAAGCCAGTAGGATTTCATTTATATATGACTATTTAATTATTGGAATTATGTTAAATGCATCGTTCACAGTGGTTTAATGACAAATGTTTAATGATATGTGGTTTAATGATCAAATACTAATGATAATAAAATACTAACATTTACAGGCTTCCATATTTGAGTTTTTAAATTTAGAGTGTTTCGTACAGTTAAAATCGACACTTTATTCGCACTTCGAAAAATACAATGATCTTACTTTGCGGTTCGACAAATTAATGATGTTGCTTCGTAGCTCGAAAAATTAATACAGAGTGTCCCAAAATGGTTGTAACAGCCGGAAATGGGAGGTAGGTGGGGTCATTCTGAACAACTTTTTCCTTTGCAAAAATGTCGGATGAGTGTTCATTTTTAAATTATTAAGGAAAAACACCGACCAATCAGTACGCGAGAATCGCGCGCGCTTGGAGGTAGAAATGTAGGCCCGAGTCATAGTTGACCGTGGTCGCGATCGAACATACGGCGCGCGCGATTCTCGCGTTCTGATTGGTCGCTGTTTTTCCTTAATAATTTAAAAATGGAGCCCCGTACGACATTTTTGCAAATGAAAAAGCTGTTCAGAATGACCCCACCTACCCACCCATTTCCGGGTATTACAACCCTTTTGGGACACCCTGTAAAAAGACCTCGCGCTGGCTTCCTGCGAGCCTTTTAGATCGTCCATTCACCCGCCACGTCTCCCACCACTTTGCTGGTTTTTCGAAAAACGACCATACCCCGATTTCCCGAGAAATCGGTACCACCCTTCGCCGATTCTTACTGCGCCGCCTTGCTGTAGCCGATCTGCCGTAGTGCGCCGACAAAAGCAACCCGCCGGCGGTCCGCCCGGCCTTCGCCGACCGGTATCCGCCGCCGAACGCAGCGGCCCGCGGTTTTGATCTGTACGTTTCTGGAAATTTCTTTCTGGAGACGCCTCAAAGGAATGACCGATTTCTTATTTTGTGACCGACGTTCGCACCCAAACGATTCGCTGAAATTCCGCGGCGGAATCAAGACTTTTTACCGACCCAAATATTCTTTACTTTGAACTTTAGAATATACCGTCCTTCCTTTGTCCACAGTTAGCTTTGTCCTCTTTGACAATAAGTGTTTGTCGCTTTCTTGCGAAATTATTTTACATCGCTTTCTTCGAATCATTATTTACCGCTCTCGGGGCTAGCGATCGTGCAGACGGCCTTCCGATCGCGAGACGAGCTAGCTCGTCCCCTCCCGGTTCTTACCTCTTCCGAGCAGCTTGGGCTCTCGGTGCTATGGTAAGGATCACCACTCCCGGGCAGATTTTATACTCCCGGTATTACGGTGATTTTTTCTACGCCGAACACTCTTGATGCCGACAGGTACGGCCACGGGTTTCCCCGTGCACGTAAAGGCCTTCTAGGCATGAGCGAACCCATGCACTACTGCTTTTGATCTAGTCGCACCCGAAATCCCTATAACTACTGATAATTTGAACGTGCGTTTAATGTTTTAAACGATGTTTAATCTTTTGGCGCTCTGTGCTAAATTTATTTGTTTCTATCCGTAACATAGAGCCTTAAAATAAATCTCCAAGCGTACAAATCTCAAAAAGCTCGAACTATAAATCTTCGTACTTGCAGGTTATCCTATTTTTACGAGTTTGGAAACAAAAACAACGAGAAGCATGCGAATAGATATTCGTAATTTTTCAACTATCCTACGATAATACTGTTTAACGAACGATGAACGCGGAGAGCATTGTCGTAGTCCAGGCATGTGCCTTGTCCTTAATTATGTAATTAATCTAATAATTATTACTCACGCTTGTACTTTGCTTATAATTAAATCCACAGGACTCCGATTTTAATATCTCTGCAGCATTTCAATTTCATCATGGAAGTAATTTCATTATAATGGTACAGCACGGAATACATATGATCTAATAACGATAAACTCCGAATTAATTAAACGAAATTTGATTCCGAAAATACATTGCTTCATGGAATGGTTTATCGACACGACGAAAGATCGCGAGAGCACGCAAACATTTCGATTTATCGCAGCGTCGATGTATTTTCGATTATTTTCGATCTTTTTCGATATTCGCTCGCGACAATCTTTCGTTTTCAATCTCGCAGGAAAGCTTTCTTGTTGGGGAAATAATTTATCAATTCGCAGGCACTCTCGCGCAGAAATCGAATACAAATTTTCCCTCTATAATAAACTGGACGCGGCGAAGAGGAGAACGATGTCGGAAAATTGAAAGCTCGCCTCAAAGGACTCAGGAAATGATTCAAAGGACATCGTTAAAGCGGTAAACGATGTCGAAGGTACTTCGATCCTTCTTCTATATGATAACAGCACTTCCAACGAAATAACGATACAAATAACACCCCTTACAAGGATACAAAGGAACTATAATATAGTCGACGTGTGTAATACTATGGGATAGTTGTCATTCCCCTTTTCCCCGTTTCTATCACAGCATTCTTGATATACCTTTTCTTCCTGAATCCCGTTGGCATTCTGCATATTTTACACCAGATTGAACGTTCGTAATATCAAGAATTTCAGAAACCGACGTTTCAATCTATGAAATGCTAAAGGATATTCACTTTCTTAATTCTCGCGACATTAATGATCTCTCATATTTTCGGACGTCAGACTTTTCGGATTTTTTGGTTTTCAAATTCCGATGGTTTCAAATTTAAACATTTTTAAATGTTCGTATATTCATGTTCATATATCCATATGTTCGAATGTGTAAATCGTTGATTCTTGAAATCATCAAATTTTATATTTCCAATTTCTGAATACTGTACGCTCCCACGCTAAGAATTACGAATTCTCAAGTTGTAAAATTTCCAATCTTTCGTATTCCCAAATTCATCAATTACTAAACCTCAAATAACCAAATAAACCAATCCCCAAATGTCCATACTTTCAATGTAAGAAATACTGAAACCCGAAATTCTCAAATTTACAGTTCTTCAATTGTTCGAGTCCTCGTATCAGCGAGTACCGATATCCGAATTTCTAAATCCCCAAATCCACCGGTCCCCGTATTTCCTTGATCCTCGAATCCCCGAATCGCCGGACGAGAAGTTGCGAAATTTCGAAATTTCGAACTCGGTGATATCCAGCGCGTATCATCGTGCCGTATCGAATAAATATCGCTGTAGCGTACATCGGCAATAACCCACAAATTGCTCGATAGAATAAATAAAACAGAGGAAAATAAGCCCGAAGTAATATCAAAGCCCGCGAAGTCAGCAAAAAGGCTTAGGCATCATCCAAGATTTATGAAATCCACCATATTGGCAAAGTTTCCTGTTACCTCTCGTTTTCCCGTGTATTTCTTCTTTCTTCCCGTTCCTCCGGTTCGCGTGTGTCAAATTGATCGTCCGTGCTTCAGCCGTCGTAGAAATTTTTTCGTCAAACGAACCCGCGGTCGACCAACACCCGTTCTCTTCACCCTCGTCTGATGGTCCTCTTCAGCATGACAGTTTTCGCGAAGCGTTACGAGCCTCCCATCCGTGCAATCCTTCCTTCAGACCGGTCTGAAGGACGGCAGACACCCTTGCCCGTTTGCACTCAAATTAGAATCTCGAGGGTGCTCCTCCATCTTGTATTGTGATACCAGGTAAACAAAGATGACGGCTCAACGATACGGGAACTGGATGAAGGCTCGTTGTTGTCCATCGTTCCAGACTCGCGAGCTCTTCCCGTTTCGCGCTCCTTTCTTAGTCGCGCTAATAGTGCTATATTATTAACAAAAAAAAAGAGGAGGAAAAGAACTACCGGGAAAGAAAGCGACTCTCCATCGTTGCCTTCGGGCTACGGTTTCATTCATCTTCCTTCGGAATGAATACGAACGCGAAACGTCCAGGCAGT
The DNA here is from genome assembly GCA_947623535.1 of Coelioxys conoideus. Lineage (NCBI taxonomy): Eukaryota > Metazoa > Arthropoda > Insecta > Hymenoptera > Megachilidae > Coelioxys > Coelioxys conoideus. The sequence goes on along the minus strand of OX392453.1, from coordinate 17,331,719 downwards.
TTTCTTTCTTTTTTGCCCTCTCTCTCTCTCTCTCTCTCTCTCTCTCTCCCTCCCTCTCTGCCTCTCTCTCTTCCACGACGAAAGAAAAGAAATTCAGCTTCGCTATTGAGTGCTGGCGTATTGTGTCCACTTGAAATAAAATAGCGGCGTTTAGAGGAATCTTCTGATGAATTTCTTTGGATGATCGTCGAAAGTTTATCTGAGATTTTTATATACGGATTAATGGGAAAGTAAACGCCGAGTCATTTTCCTTCGTTGCGAGAATTTCAGCGCCGCCATTGTGCGTCGCCGTATTGTGTCCACTTGAAATAATGTAGCAAGCGTTTAAAGAGACGTCCCATGAATTTCATTGGATATTTTCTCGAGAGTCTGCTCATGATTTTTTTGAGAACTTGCAGCGTTAACCTATTTGAACGTAACCCTACTCCCTAGCAATAGGTAGTTTAACACTAAAATTACCGACGTACAATGTACAATTTGTCTTGATGAGAATCAGCGTGAATTTCAAGAAAATCATCTCACCAAATGTCACTTAAAATAGGAAATTTGTAAATGGGTCATTTGACACCCTTGATAGTTTTAATGTTAAGGGCATTCATTTTTGCGTTTCATTCGGTGCACACAAATTGTTCGATGTTCACCTCGTGTTATTACATGTTGGAATGAATAGAACGTGTAAGATGGTAGTTGTATTTTACGAAGCATCTACGGTTTAGCGACAATATTATTGTTTAAAAGTAAATGTCGATTCGTTTCGATCAAGCAATTTCTAGGCGTGTTTCACATATTTTGGTCTTCTATTTTCCCAATCGGCTTCTTCGATATATCCTCTGTTATTATTTTCTCGACATGTTTACTCGTGCTGTTTATCTGTTTGCAGTAATTTGCCCTAGTTTTTAGTAGTTTGTATCAACAATAAATTCGACTTAACTTCTGGACAAAATATCATAGATATCCTGATTTTATTTGTTTTCATTATTATTCATTTTACCGGCATGTATTATGCTTTATTTATGGATTTGTTACTGTTGTGTTATTTTCAATCAAATGCGTGTCAATTAACAAATCACAAATCAACTATACCATTTTTTTTTCTCTTCAACTCCGAAGAACATAATATAATAATAATGTATTATAATAATATTAATGACATAATAACAATGAAATATAATAATAATGACATAATGACAATGAATAATAATAATAATAATAATAATAATGACATACTAATAATGAATTATAATAATGTACATGTACAAGTAATATTTATGTTACATCCACACATGTATAATGCGACAATATTTTATTCTGTACCATCATCACATTTTCAGTAGTATGTACCAGTAATAAATTCAGTTCAATTCAGAAAAAAAAACGTTTCACCGGTCACGTTATAATGGATTCTTTTAACTCGAGGATCAACATTGATCTTTTTTTCAAGCCGAACATAATTTCAGAAACGAAGCTTACGTTCCCATAATCCCGATGAAATTATTAATTTTCACAACAAGTTCAATGATCAAAGTGCATTAAGAGCGTGCGGATGGTAAATGGTACGTTCGCGGTATTACAGTCAATTGGAAACACCGCGAACTCGAATAAATTCAAAATCCGATGGCCTGAAACTTTAATATTACCAAATCCTGGCTAATGCTCATGAAACTTGCATTTATCCACAAAATAATCGATGAATTGTTTGCGGTCACCGGAATATTTTATTCGGTTCGCATTGCGAGGAACATTTATATTATTGCGCCGTTGGCATAGTAAATTTTTAAAGGGTATACCATCGCTGTGCAAATATTGTGCCGCCACTGTGCGGCCACGGTTCTTGGATCTATTCCAATAGCAATAAACATTGCAATTTATTTTTAATCCCGCATACAGTTTTACAGCATACTTAGCAACGTGTTTCCACAGTCATAATTTCGACTTTTTCTTACCCTCTCGCGTAAATGACATTACCATGACTCGTTTTAAAGATAAATAGGTCAATCGATAGAGTTTGTACTTCAATTTATATGTACTGATTTTTTAAAGCATATATTATGACTTTAATTAAGAAATTATTGTTCAATTTCGTGTTAAGAAATATCAAATGCCTCCGCTAAGGAACGGGTCTCATTAAATGCGATTCGCGCAATTATTAAGTATAAAGAACCGTTGAATTAATTATAGGAGTGCATAAATATTGTCAGTATCATAAATGCATTGCATCAATATGTCAACCCTCTTTGTTTCTATTAATTTGAGATTTCACCTGAAAATTATTATAAATGGCTACTATTCATTAAATACTAATTTGTAGTGCGTGAATAATAAGTTAAAAATAGATTGCACCTACCCTAGCTTAATATTTACCTCAATTTTCTTTGATACAATTATTCTGTATACTCTATGAATTAGCGTTTAAACAATATCGATTATAATTTTCTCCAAAAAGCTCGTACCATTGAAAATGCGTGATCGGTAATACACATGCAAGCAGATGTAAACTTTGTGTATAAGACTCTTATTATGTTTTGCTAAAACGTGCCATTAGTATCTAAAATTAGTGAAAATATTTCTACCAAATTCGTGTTCCTACACGAATTATAATTATCCCGTTCCTACGTATAATTACGTTTTTACGTATAATTATTACCGATTATAACGATTTCATTACATATTTATAATTATTCACGTTTCAGTCGAAACAACTATAAGAAAATTAGAAATCAACCAATTCCCCTCCCTCAGAAGAGTTTCGCCGAGAGCAGAGATAATAAAGAAAGATGGTATTCTCTAATACGCCCACAAGTTTATTCGGTGGAGTTCATACTTCACCGTCCTTTTTATTACGTATACAGTAAAAGCCCGCACAGTGCACTACTCGGTTGTTCGCCACAGTGGAAAACATCTCTTCCTGCGCCTATGCGTGCGTCATTGCTGCGCCTATGTTCGCCTCGCTCGAGCCAGTCGATCTCAAGTTCGAAATTTAGCAATATAATTTTTTAATATTTATATTTATTTGACTGAAAACTTTTTTAACATATTCGTGAGGTTCTTCCGATCAAAATACGACCAAACAAGATATAATTACGATCACAATTACCTGTGTAACAAGCCATAAATGTTTCGGACGTTACATTTACGGCAGAGATACAAATAAACTTTTATGGCTTGTTACACAGGTAATTGTGATCGTAATTATATCGTGTTTAGTATTATTTTAATCAGAAAATGAGACGAATACGATGGTAAAAGTTTCATTCACGAAAAACCAAAAATAAAGAATTTTGATTTTTGAATTTAGAAGACAGAACACGCAGGAGTCTTTCATGTTTGCCGAACGTCTCGAACCTCAGTCCCTCTTTGTTTTTGTATCGCTATCCTTTTCTACGTTCGGTTTGCGTCGTATCCCCCCTCAGATTGGCTGGAAAACACGCACCGAATTGTGCACTGTGGCGACTATCCCCCCTCAGATTGGCTCGAAAATACATACCGGATCGCCACTGTGGCGTCTATTCCCCCTCAGATTGGCTTGAAAACACATAATGGATCGCCACTGTGGCGACTATCACCACTGTGCACATCGTATCCCTCTGTTCGAACATCGTCGGACATTTAAATGCCTCACCGTCACAGCGGCGGTTTCTTTTTTCACCGAGTATCAAATTTCGCTTCCACGGTCGCCACAATGGAAGTTTCGATTCCGGTCTCCGCTGCACTGTGCGGACTTTTACTGTAATCTTACACAACCATCATCGACACAGTAACCATGCATCGAGCACATAATGCTGAAAATGCGCGTCATAAAATCCCATTATGTGCACGAAACAGGATTAAAAATCTGGCTCTCTGTGAATTTGAAAATCTTCATATTCAGCCGAATGTTTAGGATAACGCGAGGTAAAGGTACGTAATTGTGAAACAGATTAACAGACAACAACAAATATATATTTAAATAAAACAATAACAATAACAACAATATATAACAGTTAAGCGTCTGTACTAATCACGGTAATAAAGAAACTATGGAAAAATACGATGTGAAGGGTACGAGAGCCTGTTGCTTTCTGCCAGGATTTTCCAAAACTCTCTCTCTGCCCGTTGGAAAACACGTGGCATCGAGAGCAACCCTGACGAAGAAAAGCGGGGGCCGACTCGCTAAAATCTTCGAATGAGCCGGGGTCCTCAAGGACCTCCCAGGCACTCGAAATAAATTTATGACTTAACCGCTACAAATGCATCACTCTCGTGTGTGCTTCTATCGTCGTACGTTTTACCGGGAATCACCGATGAATTTCTAGATTGCGGCAAAGATGCCGATTTCATCGACATTAACGGCACTCGGGTCAACGATTCATTGGCGAACAATTTAAGGGTGTGCAAGTTAATGAGAAACCTCTGCCGACAGTGCATCATGTCCGTTCGCCGAGGGATATTTAATCTTTCGTTTAATTTCGATAAAAGCCAGCGTCAGTGTGAACTAGTCGACTGATGATATCGAGACACGCGATGTTTGTTTGTAATGTGCATTGGGCATGAATGAATATGGAGTGGGAGGGGATGGATCGAATGCTATTCTCCTCCGTTTTTTTTTTCTTTCTTTTTCATTTGCTTTCTTCCTTATTTTCCGCGGGATTAGAAAGGCTGCACCTTGTAACCTACATTCGGGCTAACGAAGAATTCGGCCTCTGCTTTCGTTCGCGCGAACGATATTGCGGTTTCTGGAAACCAATTTATAACGAGTACGGAGAGAATCGTGTTTTATTTTATCGTCATAATTTATGACGTTGAGGTTTTCGAAATCCTGAGATGTTGTTCACATTGTCAAAGACATTTGTTTTTGAAATTCCAAATTCCCAGATTTCGATGTCTTCGAATTTCTTGAATTCTCGGATCCTCAAATTTGAGTTTCGAATTCGCCGAATTCATAAGTTTCTTAAATTCTCAGCTCCATAAATTTCTATACTTTTCGAGTTCTCAAATTTCTGTTTCTTCAATTGCATAAATTCACAGTTTCGATCTTTTAAGTCCCCGCATTAACAAGTGTTCATTTCTTCAAACTCCCTAATTCGGAAGTTTCTAAATTATCAAACCTGCACAATCTCAAATTTCTCACACTTCCACATCTTGTTCCCCAAATTTTGTTCAAATCCCAAATCCGTCAAATTCTGAAATGTTTGACTCATAAAATCCTCAGATCCCGTGTTATTAATTTTTTTGAATTCCTAAACTTCTAAATTCTTCATTAAATTTCAAGGATCCACGTTTTTCGATTTTCTGATGAAAAAATCAATCAAAACATACATATAAACGTAATTACGTTGGACAAGTGCGAAGATAAATCTCTTACATGCATGGTTACATACAAAGATAAAATACATGAACAGCAACAATTTATTACGTGATTTTTTGCCTTTTTTGTACAAACCTTTATACAGCAGCAACCCAATTCCGTGTTAAATTTTTGTACACTAAAGGTATGATTCTCTTATTACAAAAACTCTTGCTATGAAACTGGTAATCCGTTATTCATTTTTGTTGTATACCATGGTACGGTTCCATTTCATCAATCATTTGGCATTAAAGTTGACGCGAGAATAGAAATAAACTTGTAAAAAATATTCCTTTCGGAGTTAGCGCTGTGTTCGAGAAAAATATCGAAAACGACGAGCTGCACAAAACAATAACAGCGTTTACGTAGAAATTGTACTAGTAACTTTTAACGCAGTGAATGCTTTCCACATTGAATACATGGAATTCCATAAATGCACGTTATTCAGAATGAAAGAGTCGAATCTGTTAGTGAAAGAATATGGTTGCCAATTGTACTCGTTACGACGCTTTTGTTTCTCGTGCGCTTTTCGTACATGATGAAACATTCATATGCGATATTTCTGAAATTCTCGCTACACGATTCTGGGAAAAGCAAAAAGAGGAACGTGTGTGTTGCGTGGAAAAAAGAGTGATACAGTGTTAGTGCTTGTGCTTTTTGTAGAAAATCAATCTGACGATTACACAGTTGCACGGATATGTCCAATAAACTGCCAGGTTTTGGAAATCTGTATACCCCGCTTCCTTTTTGTTTTACGATTCTCGAATTTCCGACTTTCTTATATTTTCGAAGATATAAATTCTTGAATTTCGGAATTTTCAACTTTATCATTTTCGACGTTTATCAATCCCTGCATTTTCATTTTTATAAATTTTCAAGTTCCAAAATTCATCAATTTCTCGATTCCTAGATACCTACATTTCTATATTCCTCGATTCCTCGATTCCTTGATTCCTTGATTCCTTGATTCCTTGATTCCTTGATTCCTTGATTCCTTGATTCCTAAATCTCTACATTACTAGATTCCCAAATTTCCAAATTGTCAAACTCCGAAATTCCCACATTCCTAAATTGCACAATTTTTTAATTTCTCGATTTCTAGATCCGTAGATACCTGGATTCCGAAATCCCCAGATCTAGATCCTTAGATTCCTAGATTCCCAAATTTAAAAACTCCTCAAATTACAAAATTTCCAAATTCCTAAATTCCCTATTTTTTCAATTTCTCGATTTCTAAATTCGTAGATACCTAGATTTCTACATTCCGAGATCTGTGGACCTAGATCCTCAGAGTTCTGAATTCCTAAATTTCTCAACTTTAAATTCCTAAATTTTGAAGTTACCAAATCTTCAAATTTGAAAATTTCAAAATTCCCAAATTCCAGAATTTCTCTAAACTTTCAAAATTCCTAATACCTGAAGTCCTGAATCCCTAAATAGCCTGAGTTTGTAACGGGGCGCCAGTCCGTGTATACAGGGTGTCCCAAAAATGGTGAAGGAGCCGAAAATACCTACCGAAGGAGGTAAGCGGGGTTGTTCTGAACTACTTTTGCCTTTGCAAAAATGTAGTGTAAGGCTTCATTTTTAAATTATTCAGGAAAAACACCGACCAATCAGAACGCGAGAATCACACGCGCCGTATGTTCGATCGCGACCACGGCTAACTATAACTCGGGCCAACATTTCTGCCTCCGAGCATAAATGATGCATGTAACTGTGTCATATCTACAATCGAACCGCAACTGATTGATTTTCAATGAAATCTACTGTCGACAATTGAACAAGAGCATTCAGAACGCGGTTTATAAGTACTAAAATAAACATCGCACTTGATGGCAGCAAGTAAGTCAATTATGATACTAGCAAACAAAAATGTTTGTATCTCAGAAACACTTGACCTTTCGACCTATGTTTACTACAGCTTTTTTACTCGCTACAGCGTATCCTATATACCATATAAATATTGAATGCTTTTTTTCAACACCGTATATGTATATATGGAAATCTCCATTTGGGGATCACGATAGCAAATGGATTAAGTTGAATCCCGACAAACATACAATAATCGTTCGGTAATCTAGGGTTAAACTCAGCACAGATAATCGTCTTCTATCGAAGCACCTGGCATACGTAGAAGACGGAATGACACGATGAAAAAAAAGCGCCGATCGTTTTCTTTTTTGCGAGCTTTTCTTTTTTTTCGCAGAGAATCGCGGCCGTGACTTCGAGCAGGTCGAAACTTTTTATATGTCGACTAGCTGATCTGCGTCATCGCAATGTACCGAAGGATATTCGGGGATCAAAACGGATTATATCCGAGAATGGAAAGGTGGAAGAGACGCGTTCGAGCCGTTCGATGAAATTTGCACCGTCAATGTGTAGCCCGATGTGACAGGGATGCCGGTGGGAAGCCGATTCAAATATTTTCCCGGCGGACATCCGGTTCCGTTGACAAAATGCTTCCCGTTCTCGTGAAATACGCTGCGCGGGAACAACTGAATTCAGCGACATCGAAATCTCCAATAAAAAGTTCCAAAATTTCGCTGCTCGGATAAACATCTATAGTTTCATTTCATAAAAATTTCAACGCGCCGAGTCACTGGATTGCCGCACACCTTCGACCATTTTGTTTCTCTTCTTTTTTTTTAATTTTTTTTTGTTTTTAATACGCGTGCACATTATTTCTGGGATCTTTTGACTTGTTTGTTTCCACAGTTCATGGCGCTCGTAGATTTTTTCGAGCTTTCGGAGGTTTTGTTTTGTTGCTTTTTTTTCATTAATTGGATTTATTGGATTGATTCGATTTATTGGATTTATTCGATTTATTCGAATTATTCAATTTATTCGATATATTCGATTCATTGGATTCATTGGATTTATTGGATTCATTGGATTTATTGGATTTATTGGATTTATTGGATTTATTGGATTTATTGGATTTATTGGATTTATTGTATTCAATTTTATTCATAATATTACGTTAAATTATATTAAAAATTAAATAGTGATATGAAATATATAAGTTAAAGTGACAATTCATGCATCAATTATTAATTGTTACACCTAATATGTCAGCATGTTATCTGTCCTACAATACAGGCCCTAATTGTACGTCGTAAGTCGTTCGGCTTTGTGCAAGAAATATTTATAATTCTCCCGAACAAGTAAAGCTGGCAGTTAGTCAGTAAATACGCGAATATAATCGTTCAGGCGAAAAGACGGAAAAATTCTAGTTCGCGTATCAGTCTGGATAAGTTAACAAGATTTAATTGCATTAAATCGAACGAGAACGTTGAAAACTGTCTCTTAAGTCAAGTTTGTCTGTCTGATAGTTAAATATCTTCGTTATAAAGTTTCTACCCGTGGTCCTTACCTTTTTCATCTTCATTTTCCCGCAGGGATTAGGAACAATTAAAAAGAAGAACGGGGTGGGGAGAAACGTTCAATTACTTAACGAGAGTAAGAGAATTGAACCGTGGTAGTTAAGGAAACAGGTTGCGAACGCGTTCCATATTTCACGTCATATTTTTTTAAAGCCCTCAAAGTGAAACAGAATATTAGGTCGAGCGGTCATGCGAGAGTTACGACCTGTTTCTACGCTCGAAAAAGAATATCTTTTCCTCTCCATGGGTTGCTCGATGCCCTGCGATTCATCCTTCGTTTCTACTCGTACGGGACAGCTTTGAAACATGCTCGCAAACACTGTGTAACACACTAACTTGTCAGTTTTTTTCCTTGCGTGAAATTTAGCACTCGAGTCCCTTCGCTGCCGCGGCAGACTTCATGTCGATTGTTACACTCCTGTTGAAGGTTGTACTCGCGATGACCTGAATATTTTAAATCGAATAAGTCCTCTTATTTTGTCTTATGCGTTTGTTTTGTTTTTCTCTTCTAAGAATCCGCTTTATATTTGGTGGGGCAGTGCGATGTTTTTCTGAGTGTTAAGTACTCGTGTTTACCGAAGAAGGGAGTTTCGAGCTTTGAAGGCATTTTGCACGCTTGTGCCAACAAAATACAACTAACTCGAAGGACCACCCGAAGTATTCGGGACTATACAAAATGTCTCTATCTTCGATGCTATACGATTCTATGCTATGCGAGACGAGTTACTATGGTGTTCTTGGTGTTACTATAATTCAACTACAATTCAACTATTCTGTGCTATGTGTGTCAACTAACTATCCTTCAACTAACTATCCTTCAACTATGTATCTATTTTTTTCTTTTTTTTTTTTTTTTAAGTCAGAAAACCTTCATAGGTTTTCCCAACCCCTCGGGGGAGAGGCCGGGAGATATGCCGGATTCCTACCGGCTAAAACCTGACTGTGGAGTCCGCCTAAAGCAATATGGGAGAGACCCGGCACCACTACATATTGCGCCGCATCTCTCCCTCGCTACGCGCCATGCTGCACCCTACTCTTGGTGATGGGAGAAGCCCATCACCCACTGTAGCGAATGTCGACTACACTAGGAGTCTACTGGGCATGTATGCCCACTATCCCCCAAACTGTCCCCTTCGGAGGCGATGATGCCTCCACGGTCACCATCGCCTCGCCCACGGGCCACGTGCAGGGCAATCCGGACCCCCGTCCGGAAGCCATGTGGCTGAAGACCCCTTCGTCTTACGTGGCCTGCAATGCCACGGACTAGGGCCGCCTCGTTCCCGCTAGAGCGTCGGCTGCTGAAACACCCGGGAGGCAGGTGCAGCGCCTACGCTTCGCCCCACGGTTTGCGCGTGTGGATCCCCCAAGTGGGAGCCCACGGGCGGTGAGGTGAAGCCCCACCGCCCTACCGGTGTTAGGACGTGCTCGCGGCGGCACCCCCCCCCCCCCCCCCTAAACCGTCCCTATAGCGGTGCCTCGGGTTAGTGGCGCCTAACCTCGCACCGCACCGCTCAACTATGTATCTATGTTCCAACTAACTGCTATAAAATTCAACTAGTCGAGTTTCTAATAAATTTATCCGATGTCACCTTGGGCGGGTAGACTTGACGGGGGTGCATCGTTCTAATTGGCTAAGTAGAAATGTACAAATTTGTGGAGGGGACGAAAGGTTTACGCCCTACTCGGGCCCCTCCACTCGCAAACATTCCAAGTTTCGCTCCTGGACCGTGGCAAGGTAATAAAGATCAAGAAGCGCATTGACTTTAACTAAACATGCTAGAAATAACGGACTAGAAAGGTAAAAATATCAATCTGGCGACCAAATGTGAACAATGACTCGGCAACTACATGGAAAACGCGCGGGTCTTTATGGCTTCCTGAGTTTATGGATGCCACGGAACAGTCCTCGAACCCTTCGATGGGACGACGGTCTTATTGCTAATTGCTATATAGAAGTCCTAAATCTATTGTCAATGTAAGGACACTGGTGGCCTTAACACTGAGTATTGACAAGTTCGAACCTACGTTGCCCCACCCATCGCCTATCGTAATTTATATCGTTTTCGTAACTTTGTGTGTATTAAATAATAGCAACTTTTCTTTTAACTCTGCCCAGTCTTTTGCATCGCGCGTAAATATTCAACAACTTACAACCATCAACCAACATTTTGTACCTTCTGCATTTAAGCAACTCCGTTCTTTTGAATCGAGCCTCGAAATTATTATATTTCTACGTTCGGGAACTTGAATATGAAAAATTTTTGTACATCCGACGGACTAAATTTGAAGCTGCTAAGTTTTAAAATTTCCAGTTGAACTCATTTTTTCATCTCTTGCCTTTCAATTTTTACGTTTAGAAACTTGAAAAATATCCAATCTGTGTATATGTAAAATTTTCAATTTTTATATTAATAATATAAGTTTTCTTCTTTGTATATCGGAAACACTAAATTCGCTACTGATGAAGGACCCAAGGTTTCAAATTTCCAGATGAGCATAGTTTTTCATCCCTTGTGTTATAATTTTACGTTTCGAAACTTGAAAAATGTTCAAACTTTGTATTTTCAATTTTTCTATTAATAATATATGTTTTTATATTGAATTAAATTTGTATATTCTATTAAATTTTTATATTGTGTTAAAATTTTGCATTGTAATCAATTATTATATTGTACTAAATAAATTTCAAAACCTTCAATTCTTTTCGAGAGCTACACCGTTAAATTCCTGGCTGAGTAAAATTTCGCGTGTGTACATAAGCATCACCTCGATCAATTTCCGATGATTCAATAGGTACATGAGATCACTGATCGCAAAAGAGCTTCGGAGCCCTCAATTTTTGCGAAATCGGTGATTCCAATGATTACGTAAAATCATGGTTACTTATCTATTTGCATACTTTTGTGGAGCCAAGTTTTCCATGAAATTTCAGGTTTGTATGCAAAGTTCGGAACACGTTCAAAAATTCATATCCGTATGTCATCTTTTGTTACTCTCCTGTTCAAGATTGTGTACTCTTCGTGATGTAAATCATCAGACTGGCACAAAATTTCATATCAATTTTCCAAATTGTATCCTGATAGCAGGTAAATGTCACTACGAATATTCATCAATACAATTGATGAATGATCTTTAATACAATCTAACCATGAAGATCTCTCTTCTGTTTGAAATTAATTTGAAGGAAATCATCTGTTTTTTTCTATTTATTATAATAGTTAGTTAGAATTATTTAACCAATCTTTTTATCCGCGTGTTTTACTATTTGTTCCTCAAACTGTAAGTTCGGCATCATTTAGAAGGATTTGTGTCTATGAACATATTATTTAATTATATGTACACTAATTAATCGACACCCATTGTTTCGGGTGGTTATTTAATTTCATTGAACGCGTTTGAGCGCATAAATTGCTGAATCAAGTTAGTTCGAGGTGTTAATCGAGACAAGGTTCCCGCAAATAAACACACATAGAAGTTTAGGCGTAGTCTGCTTCTGTTGGTTAATTGTAGCATTTGTTTGACTTTACTTTCGTGAGAGACGCTGACTTGTTGCTACAATAACACAAATAAAACAAATTTTGTTAAAATAATTTTATAACTTGCTTACAACATTTGAATACTTAATTATGAATACTCTCTTCCTATTGCACAGCAATTTAATCTGTGAGGTGTCTGATTAATTTCATGTCGTCATCACTTTATTTCACCTCTTCTAATATGTTGTACATATACACACATGCAAGCTATTGATTTAGTCTTTTCAATGATACGTATCGGTGACATTTATTTTACCAAATATTATTCACAACTATTTATTGATATTAAACACTAAATATTATTAGGTAAATATTTAGCTTTATTAAATATTTTTAACATTGTTATTTTTACCTTTACTAAACATTATTGATAATTGTTTATCAGTTTTAAATATTATTAATAATCGCTTATTACTTCTAAACATTATTAATAATTGTTTATTAGTAAAATTATTCAATAATTTCTATAAGACAGAAAAGGGGAAACACGGTAAAAATATTTGTCTTTTATACATACTGATTCTTGTGAGTACAAGAAATATTAATTCATTTTATTTAGTCACGTTTGGCTATGTCGATTTCATACACAGGGTGGCCTATTTTAATCTATAATTATCTTCTGAAATATGTGTTAAAATATTGTCTGAAATGAAACTTCTTCCGTTTTGAACAGGGAATAATTTACTATGATTAATGTGGTCTTTCAAAATTCCTTGAAAAATTAAAATTTATAGGCAAAATGCGTTATTAATTGAGTTATGTAGATTAAAGGATATAATTGCATTTATAGATTAAAGAAGGTAATGGTATTTCTAAATTGAAATATATAATTGTCTTTGTAAATTAAAATATATAATCGCACTTGTAGAATAAAAAATATGCGCGCACTTGTATATTGAAGGATATAATTGCATTTATAGGCTAGAAGAAGGTAATTGAGTTTCTAAATTGAAAGATATAATTGTACTTGTAGATTAAAAAATATACGCGCACTTGTATATTGAAGGATATAATTGCATTTATAGGTTAAAAAAGGTAATTGTATATATAAATTAAAAGACATAATCGTGTTTGTAGATTAAAAGATATAATTACATGTATAGGTGAAAAGAGGTACTTTCATTTGTAGATTAAATTGTATAATTGCACTTGTAAATTAAAAAATATAATTGCACCTGTATAATAAGAGATATTATTGCATTTATACGTTAAAAGAGGTAATTGCATTTATATATTAAAAGACATAATCGCAATTACGAATGAAAAGAGATAATCGGATTTGTAGATCAAAAGAGATAATTACATTTGTACATTAAACGATATAATTGCGTTTATGTATACATTAGAATGTATAAACTGAAATTAAAGTACATCTTTGTATACGTATGTGCATCTGAACTCTGCTCGCTATATCGTTTTTCGTTTTAAGATTAGAAGCGACTCGTTATCGGATTGGCGAGAGTTCAAGTAACGTCGTACGAGAACGTACGATTTTTCGCAAAGAAACATATTCGCGAAGTGTCGCGAGATGTCATCAGGATTCCCCGATAGTTTATGACACGAGAAAATGTTGCATTCGAGTAAACCGCGAGTGCAGCTGACATGCACACTCGATACCTATGTTCCCCCGTTGCTCTTTCTCTTTCTTTCGTCGTTTGTCCATGTATTTGTTCGTCTTGCTCGCACGGAACGAACGGTCGCATACGTTCCCAAGTTCTGGAACGGCAAAAATACGATTTGTCAGGGCGACAGTGCCGTAAACGTGCAATGAAATCTGAATTCGTTGGACCCGACGGCGGGCGCATCTCTGCAGTTTTTGATGCCGGAATAAATTTTACCTGTGCGCGTCGCATGAGCAATTTGCGTACGTTTCGATCGGTCGATTCAGCCGAATATTCGCGATCAAAATTGTCTTCCTTTATTCTCCCCGTTCAGTTTATCGCTTGTAACCGCTCAACAGGGCCGTCGAGACGGTCACATAATGTAAGGGGCATCAGGCGATGAGCCCCCACCACCGTCACTTGTTAATAGCGCAGGCGCGTGCCTATCCCCCCTTCATCCGTGTCAATCATCCACCTAATAAAAGGACGTGTCGATCCGATGATCGCTCTCTTGCAGCATTTCCTCATACCTTTCCTTGGCCTAGTTGCCAATATTACTTGGACATCCGTTCCTGAAATCCTCCGGTGTTGGACTGTGATACGTTGGCGGGTTCGAAGTTGCGAATCATGCGTTTGGACTCGTTCTCCGTGACAAACCTCTGTAGCGACACAACGTCACAGGTCTATTTGCCATCTATCCGAAAGTTTCGACTTTCGGAAGATACGTGGATAGCCTGCGACTCGTTCCGTCACAGGTGGAAGAGTCAGCAGCCAGCATTCGGGGGTAACTACTTAAAGGTTATAAAATCCTTTCCAAATTCATATAACACTTTTTGGGTAACTTGCGTTTTTTATAATTATATTTTCTTGTAAAGCTTTGTTAAACTTTTCGCCTGATTGGTTATGAGAACTACGTAAAATCGAGGAAGGGAGGCAAAACGGTCCTTTAACCCTTTGCGATCAAGGGCGACTTTTGTTCGTTATTTGATTTAATGCAACAATTTTAAATAAATAACCTTTATCTAAATTTATAGTATTATGCACTGTCATCCGCAGTGGACATAAACAAGGGTAGTCAAAACATAGATAAGATAAGACAACACGCACCCGGGACAAACATCAATAGCCAAAATTAAGTGAAGGCTAAAATGTCACAAGAGATAAATGAACCATATAAAAGAGGTGAGCTCCAATCAACGACGCTTTTACGAATCAGCTGGTGACATTTTTACGAGCTGAACACGAACCTGAACATTAAATCAATTTTGGAGATGTTTCATGTTTTTAGCATAGCAGCTATTCGATGATTTTTTGCACGAAAAAAAATCTGTGAACTTTCTCGAACAAAACAATAATATCTTATTAAAATAACATATTTCAATTTATTTAAAAAACTATAGGACATTGCACAGAACTCGAGGATTTTTCTTACACGCTTTGGTATCGAATTCGCTAATTTAACTGAATGAAAAATCGCGGCGAACAAATCGCACGAATTCGCGTCGAATAGTTGTATTCGTAAATCGTAATCGTGATCCGTGTAACTGGTCGATCGCGAACCGATTAATTCGCGGAAAATTTCATGCTCTCCGCGAGTTAATTTTACGGAATTCCTAACATTTATAAATCACCGATTAATCGTATCGAGGCGCGGTAATTAGTTAGCGCTTTCCGGTTCAAAGCATCGGAGGCATAATGCCCCAGCAGCGAAAACACCCTGGTAAACTTCCGGAAGCGTTCAATCTAACTTCCCTAACGAATTGCACGCCCCGTCGAAAGCGACGCGTGGTGCGTTTTGAAAAAGTTGCTACACGAGGGAAACGGTTCTCGATCATCGTTCAACCCGTCGTTATATTTCATCGAGAACTCGAGGGATATCGGGCTAGAAATATCACGGAATCTTCGAGACACACCGCGGAAACGTTCCACCCCGGTTTCGATATTGCCGCGACAAAACAATATCCGCGACTGAAATTACCAGCGAAAAAAAGCTGTTGCTATCTTCCTTCAGTCTTTTTCGCCTGAGAATTCTTTTGACGTAATGGCCAATTTCTGATGGACCACGGTTGCGGCGCATTCATAGGATTATAAAGCCATTGGGCTTATTTTTAACTTTAGAAAATCCATGTATAATGAACGTCGAGCAAAGCGTAACCGAGCCGAACTGAACCGAACCGAACCGAACCGAACCGAAACGAACCGAACTAAACTAAATGAGCCGAACTGAATCGAGTAGAACTTAACCGACCTGAGCCGAGTAACCCATTGACTGCCAGCTACGAGATATCTCGTAGTGCGTGCTGTAATTTTAGATTAATTACAAATGGCCATTTCAGTTAAAAATATTTCAAATAGGTGAAAATTATATTATTATTATTATTATTATTTACTTTAATTACTGTAAATGCTATTACAATATTATATCAGTAACTTAATATAATTATATTTTGTAAACTTTCATGTATTCTTCAAAATAAAACCTTGGCACCCAGGGCAAGACGCTCTAAATATGTCTGGCAGTCAAGGGGGTAAACCGTAACCGAGCTGAGCCGAACCGAGCCGAACTGAACCGAAACGAACCGAACTAAACTAAGTGAGCCGAACTGAATCGAGCAGAACTTAACCGACCTGAGCCGAGCAAAGCTTAACCGAGCTGAGCCGAACCGAGCCGAACCGAGCCGAACTGAACCGAACCGAACCGAACCGAACTGAACCAAACCGAACCTAACTGAGTGAGCCGAACTGATCCGAGTAGATCTTAACCGACCTGAGCCGAGCAAAGCGTAACCGAGCTGAGTCGAACCGAGCCGAACTAAACTGAATGGAACCGAACCTATCTGAGTAAGTCGAATGGAATCGAACAGAACTTAACCGATCCAAGCCGTGCACAGTGTTGCGACGTATTCATAGAATCATAAAACCATTGTGGTTATTTTTAACTTTAGAAAATTCCTGAATATTCAACAACTGTCTTTTGGAGCTCTTTACTACGTGCATCTTATGTTCTTAACCTTTTTTTAATTTAGCAGAAAAGGTGAAACACGGTAAAAAATGTTTGTCGATTACACATATTGAATACAAGAAATATTAATTTGTTTTAGTTGCTCATGTTTGAGTATGTTATTATCATAAATTGTATTATATATAATTATCTCCCGAAATATTTGTTATTCGAAAAATTAGTCGAAATGTAACTTTTTCCGTTTTCAAGCGGAAATAATTTAATATGATTAGCGTGTTCCTTGAAAATTTCTTTAAAAATTATAGTAATCCGGAAGTTTTCGAATTTTCAAACATTCAACTTTTCAAACGCTGGAGTTTCTGATTCGACAACAGCAATTTGAAAATGTGCACGATTCGCGAGTGCAATAAACCCCTTGCTATACAATTTATTTTTCTGATGCATCACACAGAACTAACTATTACATACGCACAGCTAACTACCTATAATATTAATACGCACAAAGAAATTTAAAATATTACGCGCATTTTATATTCAACGATCCATGATTATGCAAATTATAATTGAATGTCAAGTTTGCACATAAGCGTGTTCACAATTTTCGTAAATTTTATTACGTTTAAGCTACGGTGCGTCACGTGTCTGACACGTCAATGCATGGCAAGTGATTAAAGCCACAGAACGATATATTAGGACAGACGCGTAATTCGCAAGAAATTCGAGGACGGAGAAGAATTAGCAAGCTTTAAATTCCTGTATCACTGTCGGTCTAATACGAACAAATGATCGTCTGTCCTGTCGGATCACATTTCATTAGAGGGTATTGGATTATGCAGATTCGGACGCGACCGTACGTAATTCCCCGTTATTAGCGGCAATCAACGAACATGCTCAAAGAGTATAATCGTATTTCTTTGTGTCTCACGCTCGTCGTCTAATTCGTTCGGAATTCAGGGCTCAAAGCGGGCTCTACATCCTTATTTTCGCCCTTTGCTACTCTCATTTTTCCCTCGATGTTCCGTGTGGTTGCTCCGCGAGCACGGTTTAATAGAATTTTACGAGTATACAAAGTTAAGTAGGGTGGAAGTGAAGTTTTATTGATCCGACAACGACCGAGCCGTTCCGTTATGTTCTTTTCTCGAACGAGGCCGCGATCGCGAACGTTACGTTGAAATCAATTATCCTTCGCGCGATCATCGATACTTGATAAAACTTTAGCGACAAATATTCCGAAGCACGCGTTAGGTTTCCTTCCGCGATGTATCTGACGTTTTTCGTATTAAATAAATTCCACAAGCTGTGCATATGACTTTTATTGTTCCAACACTGAATTTGTAAAAAATTGCAAAATATTGTGACCCAGTTGAATTTTATGTAGACTTATCGAGATTGAAATTTTATTCTATAGATTTATCAAGTGAATAATGGAACTGAAACTTTGTCCACGTTTCAGTCGTATCACATACGATGTCGTATCACATTCAGTTCGTTACTCTTCACGTCTGACAGACTCAGAATATACTCTCTAAATGAATGAAGTATATAAAATTCCTTATACTCATGAAGGTTCATGTACATGCACAGGTGCAAATGAACAGATCTAAATATATGGATTAAGTTTCTAAAATTTTAAATTTCCAAATTTCCAAATTTCCAAATTTTCAAATTTCCAAATTTCCAAATTTCTAGATTTCTAGATTTCTAGATTTCTAGATTTCTAAATTTCTAAATTTCTAAATTTCTAAATTTCTAAATATCTAAATTTTTAAATATATAAATTCCTAAATTTCTAAATTTCTAAATTTCTAAATTTCCAAATTTCCAAATTTCCAAATTTCCAAATTTCCAAATTTCCGAATTTCCGAATTTCCAAATTTCCAAATTTCCAAATTTTCAAATTTATAGATTTCTAAATATCTAAATTTCTAAATTTCCAAATTACCAAATTTCCAAATTTCCGAATTTTCGAATTTCCAAATTTATAGATTTCTAAATTTCTAAGTTTCCAAATTACCAAATTTCTAAATTTCCAAATTACCATATTTCTAAATTTCCAAATTACCAAATTTCTAAATTTCCAAATTACCATATTTCTAAATTTCCAAATTACCAAATTTCTAAATTTCCAAATTACCATATTTCTAAATTTCCAAATTACCAAATTTCTAAATTTCCAAATGTTTCAATTTCTAAATTTCCAAATGTTTCAATTTCTAAATTTCTTGAAATTTATCTCGTCCAATCAAAATTTCCTAGTCTCGCGTTCATTACGTTTTTTTCATAAGTATAGTCCTGCAGTAATAAAACTTTAATTGAACGTAGTACTAAATATCAGTGGATTTCCTTAAAATTCCATGTAAAATATTTTCTTATCAAAATAACAAGATTCGTGAGTTTCAGTGTTTGAAATTATTATTGAACCAACCATTTCACAACCATAAGCTAATGGTAAGACGCCAGGCTTGCTTCATACATATAGTACGTACAAACCCATAAACGTTGAATGTAGCATAGCTACATGCATTTCCATCAAGATACGGTAGAGTGCACATTTACAATTCAAATAGCGAATCGGACATTAAAAAAACTTTGAATATAAATTTCTGCGGTGTTTCGAAAAAGTATGCGATACGATATCGCAACATTATTGCCTTTCGAGTTTTCTATAGTTATTGCGATATTTGGATGACGCGGTAGAAGCGAATTGTAGCGAAAAAGTTGTTATCTATAATTTGGCACTCGAGTAATACCATTATTTCTGAAACTTCAATAATACGTTTAAAATACCACCAAAGCGAATCAGACTGCAGTCGAATGTAACATGTAACTTTATCGTTCAATGCTATTCTCGGTTGAACTTCCTACCTAGCCTAATCAAATATCTGATATGTAATCTTAATGTTTAAATCTAATTTCGCTAGTTTGAAGTAAAGATCATTCGGTGTTTGGACGAAGATAGAGACGGATATGTTTGATAAATGTGTATCAGGTTCGGTACAATTAGGCCAAGTTAGATTTGGTTTGCAGTGTAAATGGAAACAAATAAATTTGACTAGCAAAATCGGATCAGGTGAAACTAATTCAGGTTGACGTTAAGTTTGAAGTACGCAGAAATAAATTGACACGAATAGTAAAATTAATTTCTAGGTTATGTTCGATTGCAGTCAGTTTGAAATCTGAATACAAATAAATAAATTTGTACGATAAAATTAAGATTATGTTCTACTTGAATTGTCCTCTTCGATCTTAACCATATTTCTGATTATCGTTAAATATCGGTAATTTTTCGATAATCAATCTCAGTAAGTATTCGGTGATTACAATTGCTGTAACACTTCCCAATTGTTCCTGAAACATTTCTTTCTATTTCCACAATCATGGTTTAGACGAAATTCAAACTTGCGCAAAATCGAACCTTAGTTTTCAAAGAAAATGTAAAAAAAGTAACTTTATGATCAAATTAAGCGCACACCACACTTTTCCATTTTTTAAAAACGGAAAATCAAATTTCTCAATTTTACGCACTTTTTAAAGTAACGAAAAGAGCTGTTACGATCATTTTCACATATTTATTAAACGACGGTTAAACTATAATTCCTTGAATTCAAGATAATTTCTTGAATCCAACGTTTAAATTTAAATTTTACAGTCAAAAATTGTAAAGGAATGAACGGGCGAAGTTTAACGCAAATTAGAAGGGCCAAGTTTAAACGAGGTTAACGAATTATGGTCGAACTCGTATCTAATCGTGATGTAAGATTTCGAACCGAAACGAGGGGCAGCGTTTCTCTCCTATCTTTATTTTATTATTTGCGCGATCCTCATCGGCGATATTGCACGGACACACCTCCCTTCGATATCGATATTAGACCATCTGGCATTCCATTAAAATTCGCATCACCGAGAGCACTCTCGGCGTAAATCTATTCCATATTTTCGTGTTATCGATGGAGAAGGAATCGGACTTGGTTGCTGCGAGACTCTTACCATTCGGCCCGACTCGAGTATCGCTGTCGGAAGAATATAATTTCGCGAAATTCACACTTTTGTCAGCTTCCTACGATATACTGCTCTCCCACGCGAATTCCAACACTTTGGTTTGTTCGCCCGTTAGATATACAGCAGTCCCGAGAAATTCCGTACCATTCAACGTGCCGTGGACTTTATGACTTCGCACATTTAATTTCGAAGATTATTATTATTATCTTTCGACTTACAAAATTTGCATAAGTTTCAAAATGTATAACTATTGGACGTTAGGTTGGATACTGAGACAGAACAAAAATTGCAACAATATTTTTTGCATTCGTATTTTACAGTTTGTATTTTCTGAAAGGAATCGAGTATCTTTGATTTTTTAGGATAAAATTAAAATAATATAAACATTGACTCTGTAGCTATATCAAACACTTATTTTATCTTGCAGAATATGATCAGTATCTTTTATATCTCCCTGGATATCAAATGTTAATACCATATGCTAGCATTGTAAAATCAATCTTTTATTATTGATTCATTTTTGTTAGTACATTGATCTTCCACTTACTAATTTTAATAAAATTGTAATGGTATAATTTTGCAACTGGAATTGCTTCCACTGCAACTAACGGTGCTACAAGTACTGTGGTTTCCATCTTATGGCAATGAGCGGCGCCATTTTGTTTTTACCAATCAACCGCAGAATCTGTCATAAGTTTCAATAAAGGATTCAAACAGGAAAATGAATTATAAGATTTTTCTCGCATTATTCTACTTTCTGACGAGTTCGTTTCATCTTATTGTTAGATAAACAACACTTTGCACTAATGTTTGAATTTAATAGTATCGATTAATTTCATTTCATTTAATGACATTTATAGTCGGTTATTTTTGAAAGAATTTCATGCACCGCAGACGCGGATGCAACTTATAGAGAACCATGGCAGTTACGAGCAAAAATGCAGGATGCTCGTGTATCTTATTAATTATTTTTCTTGTATCCTGTATGAACTGGACTATATTCTTTTTATAATACTCGACCGTTTTACGCGTACATCACGCTGAATGCATAAATATTTTATGACCACGTGAGTTCAAGCTTTTACCGTGCCATTCGATATTTCTTTCCCTGTTTAGCAGAGAAGTTTGTTATTTGATTCTCTTGGTCGAGAGTCCATTTCGTGTAGACTGTTGGATATTGATTTCTGTTTCGAAATTGACTTTCACGCATTTGTTGAACAAGTTTCAAGAGTTAGTAATGTGAATTATATTGGTGATTGATTTTCTTTTCGAAGTTGGACGTCAGTAGTATGAAATTCTACACAGTTGATATATTGCGATTTCTAAATTGCGGGATGCGAACTTTAGCATTTGGATAATTCACAGCATTTACAACGTTGGAATTTTTATACTTCAGAATCTTTCGAGTTCATGAATTTTGATCATTTGGAAGTATGTATTCGTTAAGTTTTTCAATTCGAGACTTTAGAATTTTGGAATTTATGTATTTTGGCATTTTCGAAATTAAGATTTTGGTATTTTTGGAATTTTTATTATTGGAAATGTTTATGATCGTAAGCTTAAAATGTCGAAACATTAGGACTTTGTAATTTTAGATGTAAATTTAAAAATCACTACGTTTCACAGACTTCTGAATTCTGAAATTTCTAAATCTAGCAATTCTCAGGGTTCTCATATTTTCGAATTACTAAATTCTCACATTTCTAAATTCTTAGGTTCCTAAATTTCCAAATACTTCTTCTTCTATTTTTCTACACTTTCAAATTCTGGGACCCTCAATTTTCAGTTTCTTCTGAATACCCAAATTTTCACACTGCTACATTTCCAAATCCACACATTTCTAAATATGAAAACTCCAAAGTTACCAAATCGTCACATTTCGAAATATCGAAACTCTCGAACTCTCTAAATATTCAAGTGCTCAAATGTTGACACGTCGAAACCAACGATATTCCACCCAAGATGCCCAGAAATCAGTGTGGGGTATGAGATAAAGATGTGCGAGCGAGATGCGAATGTAGAGTGTTTGGAACGAGAGTGTGAATAAAGAGTGTTTGGACCGAGTGACAGTTCTTCGCAATGGGAATGTGTGTGGAGTGAATGGGTCAGCGGGTATACCTGTGTGAGTGGTTTTCGGGGAAGAAAAGCGTGCAAGGATGCAAGGAAAGTTAGTTGAGCGTGAGGATTAGTAGAGAGAAGTCGAGAGTGAGCATTGAGAGTTTAAAGAGAGAATTGCGTGAGAGATTAAAAAGAGAGAAATTGTGAGAGCGAGTACTGTATTTTGTTTTATATACAGAGTGTCCCAAAAGTGTTGAAGGAGCCGGAAATGGGAGGTAGGTGGGGCCATTCTGAACAACTTTTTCATTTGTAAAAATGTCGTATGCGGTTTCATTTTCAAATTATTAAGGAAAAACACCGACCAATCAGAACGCGAGAATTGCGCGCGCTCGGAGGCAGATGCATAGGCCCGAGTTATAATTGGCCGCGGTCGCGATCGAATCGAGTGGCGCGCGATTCCCGCGTTCTGATTGGTCGGTTTTTTTCGTTAATAATTTAAAAATGAAGCCCTATACAACATTATTGCAAATGAAAAAATTGTTCAGAATGACCCCACCTACCTCCCATTTCCGGCTCCTTCAACACTTTTGGGACACCCTGTATATTAAATATCTTTTGTTTCTAAAAAAGACTCCTTCTTGTCACCAAGATCCCTACATCAGTTAATTGGAAACGTCTTTCGCCTTGGCTGTCATGTTTTTCCTAAACGAACCAGATTTGCTGTTGACTGTACACAGTATCTGCGTGGTACAGATCGAATCACGTTATTTGAAGTCAGTGACGGAAACGCGATACCCCGACTTCTGTGCACGGTACTCAAACTTCGTGCTCGTGAATTGAGGATACGCAGACACGCTTCTCTCACAGGCACAGTTGTCGTTAGATCATACCCGGTAAATTGCTGCACCGATGAACACGGCTATCTAATTCGTCCTCTGGCGCGCATTTATAACGCGCACTTTGGCAAGTTGCCGTTAAAGATGCGTGTCAGGTTGGCGGAAACTTCGAAGACAGAAACGGTATACAGTTCTATTAACTACGACGCCAGACACCGCTGTAATTTTGCCGATTGTCCTGAAATTAATGGAATTGTTAGGTCTTAGAATACATATTGCAACGAGAGTATTAGATCGCGGTACAAATTTCCAGCAATACAATGGTTTCACGGTTTTTACGTTCTTTAGATACATTTGTAGCATTAGGTCGTAGAATACATTAAGTAACGATTAAACAACGCGTAGAACCAGTAGATTCACAATAAATAGTTCAGCCAGGAAGCGAAGGGGCAGTTTAGGTCGTCTCCGGAAGGGAGTACGATAGGAGAACGGAGAGCCTGGTCCGCGTAGGTCCGGCTGCTCCAGAGGATGGCGTTGATCTTCTAGTCTAGGAGAGCCTGGTTCGCGTAGGTTCGGCTGCTCGGAGCTAGAAGAGCCCTTTTAAGGAAGGAAATGGAGGGCCTGGTCCGCTAAGGTCCGGCTACTCCACGGGTAAAATTGGTCGGTATGGTTGATGTCCTGAACTCGACTGACTTCGGTATGTTTTTTCCCGGTATTTACACTCATGGACAAAATTAAGTGGACATTGCAGAAATGTAAAAAGATTTTTGATTTACTACAATGTTTTAAATAAACTTTAAATTTAGAACGTGAAATGTTTTTATAGACTTGAAAAAACATTTATTTAATGTATATAATTGTACAATAAAGTTTTGATTTATAGGCATTCTTACTTAAATTAAATTAACCTCTTGTTATTTATGATACCTGTCCACTTAATTTTGTCCACGACTGTATATGGTTTTTCGCACTCCTACCCCTATCCCACTATGGATGTGCGTTGCCGTGTACAAGGGTTTTATGACTTGACCTGCCCTCGGTGCGCCGGTTACGCGGTGTACATTTTCCTATAACTAGTTTTCTATATATACAATATTACAAATATCTTATTCTAGTCCGTTGCGCTATACTATGAAATAAACTCTGTTTTAAAAGAAGACTGGTTTATATTTGATTCACCCACGTAATAAAAAAGAACGAAGAAGAAATATTAATTCTTCCGAGTAAAATACAATCGGCACGGGTATCTCAGTTTCGCAGCCGGCATGAATTATCCGCGACAGATCCGGCGAAGAGACGACAATACGCCGCGAAGGAACGGTTTTCATTTGACGCTGGAATATAAATAATATTCGTCCGACTACCACGGAAAGCAGTGTCGACCCGTTGCTCTTCCTTCTCGCAGCAAAAACAGGAAAAGGAAAGCACGCGGAAAGAAGGCAAACGAACCAGGCCACGGATATTTTTCAAACAAAGAACGCGTTCGCGGGTATGCGGCTGGTGTCTTTTTCATATGTTTCATTTGTAAACACAAATGTACATCCGTAATGGCGTACGCCGTGCGCAATATGTAAACATCGGTATGCAAATACAGATTATTCACTTGGATGAGGGGGTTTGTCCACATGGAAAAAACATTGCACATTTAAATTGGCGAGCATTTCGTTTGTTTACCCGCCAACTATGTATGCCTGGTGTCTATAAAACGGCAACAAGAAGTCGGGATGAAAGAGAAAGGGGAAGTGCGAATGATATTTCCGACTAACACTAAGACGTAACGATCGTGAGTCAGTTAAATAATATTATTTCGGAACGATTACACGAACGGTAAATTATTGAATCGGAAAACTGGCTGAAATAGTCGATCGAAGCGGCAAATCAATTCGTTGCTTCATTCTCTATTAAACTCTTTACTTTCTAACGAGAGCTTTTGGACGA
This sequence comes from Coelioxys conoideus, assembly GCA_947623535.1. Classification (NCBI taxonomy): domain Eukaryota; kingdom Metazoa; phylum Arthropoda; class Insecta; order Hymenoptera; family Megachilidae; genus Coelioxys; species Coelioxys conoideus. The sequence continues at coordinate 17,306,083 of OX392453.1, read as the reverse complement.
TTGCAGCGAGGTTAGGGTTGTTTGAAGGAAAATTTTTATTCAGTTTGGAGATTCGGGGAATTTTTAGTATTATGGATGCGAGGACTTGGGAAGGTTGAGATTTCAGAATTAGAAGATTTCGAAGCTCGAGGTATTGAAGTTTTGGGGATTTGTAAATTTGGAGTGTTCGAGAAATTTGAAAATTTGATAATTTGGTAAGCAAAGTATTTGGAAATTTACAGATTTAAAGAGGTACGAGAAGTTTAAACGATTTCATAATTTGGTTGTACGAAACGATTGCCGCACCTTTATATTGACCGGTTAAATAATTTCGTACCTCTAAAAGGGGGGCTGGATGTGACCCGATGCACTTATGAATTAAGGTGAAAACGGGATCGAAGTGATAAGCGCGCACTGATTAATACGTGACAACTCGGTTTTTTTGCTCTGTTTACAATCGCTGGTTTACTCGCACTGTGTCTTGCTTACTCCGAACTCTGAACTCTGTCGTGGATCTGTCGGTCTATTTATTGTGACAGAGATAGAAGGTTCGAGAGGAGCGTAAATTCTAGAACGTTTGTAAACAAATTTCGAAGAAAGCTGACGAAAATTCGCGACGGGCGTACCGTCTAGAGGGTTCGCGAATTTGCTGGTCTCCCTCCCCGCGGCCCCCACTCCCTACCAGTGGCGAACGGAAAGAGAGAGGGCGATGAGCGCGAGAGCGAGACAGCTAGTCGCCGAAATTTGTAGATGGTTCGGGATTCGTCTGAACATTGGTAATGTAAGTATTTGAGAATTTGCAAATTTGAGAAAGTACGAGAAATTTAGGCAATTTGATAATTTGGTAATGTGAGAATTTCACATTAAAATTTTAATTTAAAAATTTTAGAGCTGTAAAGTTCGAGTTTAAAAATTTCAAAATTCTGACAGTTTTAAAAAATTAACTTAAAAAATTACATACAGTCGTGGACAAAATTAAGTGGACAGGTACCATAAATAACAAAAGGTAAATTTAATTAACTAATGTAGGACAGTGATAACGGTTGTGCCGCGAACGTTCCGCGAAAATTCGAGAACGAAAACATAAACAGCCCTTCAAACGAATTCGTTGCCGGCAAGCGTGTCATCCGTGTATGAGTGCGAGTGCGAGAGAGAGTGTGTGTGAGAGAGAGAGAGAGAATGAGAAACGCGTGAACGTTGAGAAACGATCGCGAAGTTTCGAGTAACCGAAGATTCGCGAATCGTTCAAACGCCGAATTCGAGAATGTTCGATCACGTTAATATATGGGTGTGTCCGCGGAACGACAGGGAGAAGCTAAGAGAGCGAGTACGAGAGACGAGCGAGTACGCGACGATCACGATTACGATTTGCAATTACGATCACGATCTACGGCCTACGGTTTTACGGACTTTACGGTTTTGGACTTTACGGTTTTACGGACTTTACGGTTTTTGGACTCTGCGGTTTTGGACTTCTTGTACTTGAGCGTGCGTGCGTGTATGTTCTTTGTGAGTTTTCGTGTATTTTTGTTCACTGTTTTATTCGTGCTTTAATAAAGGCTTAGTTGTAAAAAATACTAATCCTACACTAATAATGCCTATAAATCAAAACTTTATTGCACAATTATATATATTAAATAAATGTTTTTTCAAGCCTACAAAAATATCTCACGTTCTAAATTTAAAATTTATTTACGACATTGTAATGAAACAAAACATTTTTTACATTTCTGCAGTGTCCACTTAATTTTGTCCAGGAGTGTAACTTAAATTTCGCCAAAAAGCATCTAACGTACAATAGTATCGAATATTAGTTTCAATGTATTAGGGTCTCCAATAAGTTTCTTTCTTCTTTCATAGGAAATGAATACGCAATATTTATTGTTTAAGGTTGATTTGTTTCATTAAATATGAATTGTTGTGCTTTATCAGCTTCTCCCATCTCTCAGAAAATCTCACTATTCTTTCCTTCTACTATTGTTGAGCCCCACTTGCAAAATACTCCTGGAAACGTGTACTGATTTCATATCGAATAGGGAAGAAACTTATGGGTATCCTAATAATATACAGGGTGTCCCACAATTATGGTACGAGCCGGAAAGGGGTGGTAGGTGGGGCTATTATGAATAACTTTTTCCTTTGCAAAAATGTCGGATGAGGCTTCATTTCTAAATTATTAAGGAAAAACACCGACCAATCAGAATGCGAGAATCGCGCGCGCCGTATGTTTGATCGCAACCACGGCCAATTGAAACTCGGGACTACACTTCTGCCTCCTAGCGCGCGCGATCCTCGCGCTTTTATTGGTCGGAATTTTTCCTTAATAATTTAAAAATGAAGCCTCATCCAATATTTTTGCAAAGGAAAATGTTATTCCGAATAGCCTCACCTACCACCCCTTTCCAGCTCATACCATAATTGTGGGACACCCTGTAGTTACCGGTAGAATCCATAAAGTTTCTGCTTTACATTAGAATACAATACGTTAGGAATGGTTCTGGCAACAGCAACGTCTAAATGCACGATTTCCACTAAAACAAGTGTCCTTTAGCTCATCTCCGTTTGATGAAACGATCCTCGATAAAGAGACAGAAGCACCTGGTCCCGAGGGATCCTTTGACGAAGCGAACCATTTATCCGCTTAGTCCTGAGTAGTTCGAACTTGGATAGAGGTCTTGTTATATGGACAAATCAATTGGAAGTACTTGATACATACTGAATTATTAAATTCGACATTACTGTTTTTTGCGTGCCTTACTATAATTCAATTTTTAAATGCGAAAACTTGAATGTTCAGGAATACCGGAATATAAGATTGTCGATATTCGGAAAATTGAGAACTTGGCAATTTCAAAATCTAGGAATTTAGAAATCTGGAACTTAGACGATTTAGGAACTAGAAAATTCGAAAGATTTCTTATTTAAATGTTTGGAATTTTGAAACTTAAGTTTTGGAAATTTTGGAATTTGAAAACTTAGAAATTTGGAAACCTGAACATTTGAGAAAGTAGAAATTTAGAAATTTGGAAAATTGGAAATTTAAAAACACAAAAACTTAGGAACCTGAACATTTGAGAAAGTAGAAATTTGCAAATTTGGAACTTTGGAAATTTGCAAATTTGAGAATTTGGAAAATTGGAAATTTAAAAACATAAAAACATAGGAACCTGAACATTTGAGAAAGTAGAAATTTGCAAATTTGGAAAATTGAAAAAATTAAAATTTAGAAATTTACGAATTTTTAAACCTGAGAGCTTGAATAGAGTAATGTGAAACTGTAAAAATCGAGAGTTTAAAAATTTGAAATATTGAAAATATGTGAATCTGAGGTTAGAAGTTTGTGAATTTATAAATTAGGGAATATAAATTTCCTAATTTGAAAATCTACTGATTTACGAATTTCGAAATTGGATATTGCAGTAATTTAGAACTGCGGCGATTTGCAACTTTGATAAACGGAAGTTCAGGAAATTGAAACATTATTGGTCATAATGATGCCCGTCTTCCGGCAAACGTCGTAATTAGGTGATCGTGTTCGGTAATCGTTATCAGCGTACATCTAGCGGAAGTTCTGAAATCCACACGGTATTGTACCATCTGCGATTACAGCAACGCAGAAGCTATACGGTCTGAAATGAAGAGCCACATAACTAGTGATAAAACCGTCAAATAAAACTGGTTTCACCATAACGTTGAAGATTTGTCAAATTTTTCCAAGCCATTGAAATAACGTTTCAAAATTAAGATAATGTTCTTAAGGTGAAACATTGAATTTTCTGTGGAAATAAAAGACGCGAATCATCGTCATTACTATGACAACGAGATGCAAATATGTATACACGAATTGAAATTTTGGTTTCAATATTCGATAAAATCAATGGAAGTTCATATGTTCTTCAGAGAAATTACTTACTATGTATTGAAATTATAGCAGTTTGAGTTTTTGTATAAAATACTATCGAATTTGGGAATTTGAGAGGTAGGAAACTTGGAAATTTAGAAATCGGCCATTTGAAAATGTAGAAATCTGAAACTTTTGCAATTAGAAAATGTAGGAATTGGGAAACTTGAAACTTGTGAAAATCGGCAATTTGGAAAGGTAGAAATGTGAAATGTTTGGGATTTGGTAATTTTGGAATTCGAAAGATTAGGAAATCGAAGAATTTGGAAATTCAGAAGAAATATGAGAATTCGGGAGCATTTCAATTTGGGAAATTGAGAATTTGATGATTTAGCACTTCCGAATTTTTGGAATTTAAAAATTCGAGATTTTATATATATGGCAATTTAGAATTTTTTAGATTTATGGATTTGGAAATTCGGGATCATGAAAACTTAAATATTTCAGAAATTTGAGGTTCTCGAAATTTGTTAAGTTGGAAATTGGAGAACTTGAGAAGATGGAAATTAAGGAATTTTAAATTAAACATTCTGAATATATGAGTCCACCACATTCCTTAACGCAATCATTCTAAACGATATCAAGATTAGGTTTAATAGACTCGTAACAAACAATGTTTAAAAATCCTGAAGAAACGTGTACTCGATCAAAAAAAAGGTAACACAGTCGCGTGAATTTCGATAAAACATCGGAATTACGTGGATATTCTTTGATCGTCGTATTCGGGCAAGGCTTGTAACCTGCATAACGAAACCCTTTAACCGTGTCTGGAACGATCCGTAGCTCTACTATGCTCCGTTTGCCTGAAGGATCCACTTAAGCTAAGAGAAGACGGGGATGAAGTGAATGGAATCGAATTGTCATTGCATGGTCAAACAGGCGTTTGTATCTCCACTCACTGAACGACTCCGTTTCCCTTTGACGTGAAAGTAGTTCAAGAACCGAATAAGTCAGCCTGTTAGCGACCCCTCTGATCTTTCATTATGTTCAACTATTTCACGAACAGTGGTCAAATATTTATGCACGGTTAAAGTCGGCCCTCTCGTTTTAATTACTTAACGTTACTTCGTCGGTTAAGTTAATTGATTCTTCTTTATCGTCTTTATTTTGTATTCGAGACTCGTTCAACTCGATGACCGCCACGGTGAAAATCGACATTTGTTTGTAGATGTGCTGCAATGATTATTAAGAACAGGTGAATCTTCCAATTTCATCTTTTAAGCTATTAGCTTACATTATTGTTTATCATAGCTTATCAAAATTACCGCTCGCTTGCTTTTTTTTATAAATATTTAATTTAACCGAATTTGCCGCACTGGTCACATATGGCATACATGATGTAATAACAAGATTACTTACTCTATCAATTTCGTTTTTTATTCTATTAATGAATATCATTGTCTCAATATTAAGAATTCTGTTCGTTTGCTTCTCTTGTAAATAATTATGTAGGAATACGGAGAAATTTCGGACTGAAACTGAGCCACTGGCGTCCGCCTGATATACGTTCTTTCCGTAGTCCTTTTGTCCTTTCGGGTCTGAAGGCCCCGCCAATCCCACAATTTATTTAACGGAATTTACACGACTCGCAACACATGGCCACCATAACCATCATGCATGTGTACTTCAATATCTTTCACGACATTAATGACACTTCGCACTTATTTATATTTTTACGAACATTGTGTATATGAATCTATTGGAGTATAATGTTGACAACATTAGCGGTTTATAAAGTATATGTAATGTTGAATTGTATGTTCTTCGGGATTCAATTTAATGAACCACAAAGTAGTTAGGTCGTGGAAACAGTGAATCCACTCGAAAGACAAAAATAACAAAACGACTGACGAGGGTAAAATGTTTGTGCTTTATTAAAACTAAGACTTGATATAGCACATAAGAAAAAATAGTAACACTGACAACGGACTTGAAAAGATAAATATAAATTTTATGTGGGCTCGGTTCGGCTCAGCTCGATTACGCTTTGCCCTGCTCAGGTCGGCGAAGTTCTACTCGGTTCAGTTCGGCTCGGTTCGGCTCAACTCGGTTACGCTTTGCCCTGCGTAGGTCGGTGAAGTTCTACTCGGTTCAGTTCGGCTCGGTTCGGCTCAGCTCGGTTACGCTTTGCTCTGCTCAGGTCGGTGAAGTTCTACTCGGTTCAGTTCGGCTCGGTTCGGCTCAGCTCGGATACGCTTTGCTCTGCTCAGGTCGGTGAAGTTCTACTCGGTTCAGTTCGGCTCGGTTCGGCTCAGCTCGGATACGCTTTGCTCTGCTCAGGTCGGTGAAGTTCTACTCGGTTCAGCTCGGCTCGGTTCGGATCAACTCGGTTACGCGTTGCTCTGCTCAGGTCGGGTTTGGCTCGGTTCGGCTCAGCTCGGTTACGCTTTGCCCAGCTCAGATCGGTGAAGTTCTACTCGGTTTAGTTCGGCTCGGTTCGGCTAAGCTTGGTTATGGTTTGCTCTGCTCAGGTCGGTGAATTTCTACTCGGTTCAGTTTGGCTCACTCAGTTAGGTTCGGTTTGGTTCGGTTTGGCTCGGTTAGGCTCAGCTCGGTTACGCGTTGCACAGCAATCATTATTCATGAATTTTCTAAAGTTAAAAATAAGCCCAATGGCTTTGTAATTCTATGCATGCGACGCAACATTTAATATAAACTGATTGTGAGTATACAGTTGTCAAGGAGAATTTTGTAAGACACTGTGCCTGATGTTGATATACTTGATGTGGTTGTTATATGGATGAACAAACTGCAATTTTGTAAAGTGAGGTACACGAAGGATGAGGTCATGAACGGAGACATTCATTCTAAATGCGTCCTCTTACAAGAAAATGTAAGGGACGAAATAAAATATATATGAAATATCTTGCTAGAATTCACGTTTAGATCTTACAGGTTCTCTTTGATCACTTAAAAGATTGATTTCTATCATATTATTAAAACGAGGTTCGAGAAATGTATTTTTCCTTTCCAACCTCAACATCGATGGTAGAGACTTTCTTAAAGAACAGTAATTTTTACTTTGAGAAAATTCTATTAACATTTATTTTTACTTGAAGAAAAATTGTATTAATACTATCATTGTAATTGTACCGTCATCGGTTGAAAAATGAAAAGATAATATTTCTAACTATTTAATTACGTTGCGAGTAATTATTTATGACATATAACTAAACATTTAAAACGCATATGTAACACAGAGTAAATAATTCAATCATGTGAGCAGTATTAAATTTCTGGGAAACATTTAATTATGCGTAATGCGTCACACACGGCTCTGTACGAACATCGAGCAGCTATGATACTTAAGCTGCTAATTCTATCGGTAATTAAAATCGAAACGCAGGGTGAACAGCATTTATTCGAGCTATATCCTGTTTATCGAAAATTAACTCCGTATTTCATTATACATGGCTGCACAAATATTCTAAACAGCCAAGCTGAGAAAATTGAACAATTACTGTTACCTATATAGCGATTTAACAAGATTATCCAAATTTACATGACAAGGGATTGTACTCGCGTTCGTTGAAACAACAAATCGATTAATACCTTCTGCCGCATTACACATGCCGGAAACGATAATATCCGTGCATGAGATATTTAATTGACTTCTCAATTGTATTAGTAAGCGAGTAATTAACTTCGATATATCACGAAACTTCATAAATTTTCGACCGTGAAAGAACAATCGATCGAAAGTGTTATGATATCCAAGCGATATTTTAAAAGTCAAAATAACATTTTCAAGTACTCGAAATATTTTAGTCTTGTCTGCTGTGAAATTCGTTTGACACATTCCACTTTTCTCATTGATATATGACAATTTTTTATTGATACTAAACAGTAAATATTTTTTACTAAATATTTAGCTGTGACACATATTATTAACATTGTTATTTTCAACTTCACTAAAAATTGTTAACACTTTTTTGTTAGTTCTAAAAATTATTGAATAATTTCAATAATACAGAAAAGGGGAAACACGATCCAAAATATTTGTCGATTACACACATTGAATACAAGAAATATTAATTTGTTTTATTTGCTCATGTTTGAGTATGTTTATTTCATACCCCACGTGGCCTATTTTAATCTATGAACGTAATTAATCTCCTGAAACATTCGTTAAAAAATTATACGAAATGACACTTTTTCTGTTTTGAGCAGGGAGTAATTTAATGTGATTAATGCGTTCCTTAAAAATTCCATTAAAAATTAAATTTATTTTCTCACGTTTGACTATGTTTATTTGATACACAGGGTGGCCCATTTTATTTTACATGTAAACGCGCTTATATTTTGTTATTCGTCTTCTGCGTAATAAAACTGTGCCATTATGTCCATTAGACTGGTTTGTTACATGTTGATATACACCACGGCAAAAATTGCAGGCACTCTGCCATTCTGTTTGAGGGCTGAAAACTTTTATTAACAAAAGTTGTCTATATTTCATGTATAAACGAGATATTTTTGCTTCGGAGGAACGACACAATAAAGCAGGGACATTCATGTACAATATGTGTGATATATGTCGCTAAGTTGATCACGGTAATTATGCTTTAAAGTCGGTTCTCAGAGAATTAAGTTAACTGGACTTGGCCCATTATGGTTGAGCGGTCCAATTACGCGTTTCACGGAACTAACAACATTCGTAGAAGCTGTATTCCCAGCCGCATTCTCCCTAAATGATAAAAACGATCGTGCATTTTAATGGCCCAAATTAATTAGTCACCAGGAGGTAAAAAATATCCACGGTATTGTTGTTAACGTTTCGCGAAAGGAATTATCTCTGGTTGCGCGCGAATCCTCTTTTTTCCTTAAGAGGTTAGGAAATATTCTCCGCTGCGCCATTATTCTTAATGAGTATCAAACTTCACCGGTAGCGTGTGCCTTAATTTACGAAATGAACTTCGTAGTTATGGTCGCTGAAATCTGACGTCGGACGCAACCGTATCGATTGCAAAACATAAAAAGAAATCGATGTATCCTGAACTTTTTTGTATTCTGTCTTGCACTCTTGTGTCTACAAAATACAAGATCTAGCTTGAAGGACCACCCGAAATATTAATATGATAATTAATATTAACATTTTGACACTGATTTAACAGGTAGATTATTCAAAATATGTTCACTTTTCGAACTGAATATACCCGCATCAGTTACTTGAAACTATGGAAAATAAATATGACAAAGTATTGTGAAAATATTTGATAAGATTCGTTAAAAATGAATATACTACCTAATATGATTTTCAGTTATTTTAGCGTGGTAGTCAAGGTGTTAATATGACAATCTTCCACGCTGCATTGAATACTATTTATTCATTACACAGGAGGTACATCTTTGCCTCTCTGATTAACTATGCATTTCTATAATATGTTCCAACTAGTTATCTAACGATTATTTTCTTTTACTATCTATTGCTTTCTACAACTATCTGACCATGTTACTATCTGTTAAGGGTTACGGCGCCTTTTGATTTCGCATAGTTTTAGAAATTCTAAAACTAATCCTCTTTACGGCATTATCAGCTTATGGCTGCCACGGAACGGTTCTCGACAACTTCGACGAGATATTATATTATACGATCGCAAAGGGGCAAAGGTATTATTGCTAATTACGATCTAGAAATTCTAATGACATACAGTGGCTCAAAGGAAAACTCGGACACTTGCATATTTTTGTTTTATGAGTAGATTATAATTAGTGTAGAGCACGAATTAAATGAACGATTGAGTGACTTTTATTAAGCTGTAATTACAGGCATAGAAATCCATGAAAAACGAAAACCAAATTACAATGTATTTAATACATAAGAAACAAAGCGCCCAACCGAAGGAAAATTCATTTCAAAGTAAAACTTGAGCAATAGAGATCTTTTATTTATATATGTTTTACATTATTTTTAATTCTTAGTTGGCAGTCCTTTATTTGTTCTGACAGCTTTCAATCGATTCGGAATTGAGCGCACTAATTTTTCACAATATGAAACGTCAATCTTTGTCCATTCTTCTTGCAGTGCCTTCTTCAAGTTCTTTGCATTTTATTTCCTTTCAATTCGATACTCTGTTGCGCGTTACCTTAACACAAATATTTTGTCGCGGTTCGTAATCGAACAGCGAGCTTGCGAGTAAAACGACACTCGATGCGTTCGAGAGGTATCAACATTCTTTGTCTCTTGTTCGAATCGAGTTGTCCACGATACTCGTTAAAGTGGTAAATAAAATAATGTACTTACTTAGCCGTACGCTTGTTATATCGAACGAATAAAGTTTTCGTTAAACTCTTCCGCGCAACTATAGTCCATGGCGGTGCTAACTAAAAGCTCACAATGGATTTGCTAGCGGGATTGAATCTACATTTTTCCACAGTTTACTGCTTTAGTTCGCAAAGTTCGCGATTTCAGCCGATCTTCCTCGGAAATTTCGAAGCGGCTGCTACGAAAAGTTTAATCCGATTAGCATCGGACTGTATAGATAAAGAAAGTCTTTGAGAAATACGCGTAGGAAAATGTTGTTACGGTAAACGGTGTACTAACATTCGGTCAAACATCGGGAACTGTGTTGAAGGTCTCGCTGAAGCATTATTACAGGATGTCAGGATCGTGTAAAATAATTTCAATGAATTAACTCGAATTTTATTGTAATAATAATAATTTATTCGCATTAAAATTGATAATCGTAACAAAATTCGTTTACTAACTATCACTTTGCCATGGGTAACAAGAAATGTTAAAGAAACCTGAACTTTTTGAGTAATGCACAGTCGTGGATTATTTTGTTAGCCCCTTGCCCTACAACTACGAGCTACGCCCGTGACGCACTCGCTCTTCAAATATGGTAGACATTGTTAATATTTTTAATACGCTTGAATGTTCAAGTTCGGTCTAATCGTAATTTGCGCATCCGAGAATCACTAAATGGGAAACGATCTTGACATTCGAACTTTCTTTAATCACTTTAATGTTGTACCAATTAATAGTTCGTTATGTCTGGCGCACTTGCTGAATAAATCGTAGCACAAGGGGTTAAAATTAATCCACAATATTCTGATATATGTCATGGCAATCAAAATGACTGACCTCTATTAAACAAATTATAACGACGAATTGGATTTTTATAATTATCGAAACATAATTATTATTCAATATTCGTACAATTATAACCTGTTAATCATGTTTCCTGAGTTTTGTTGCTTTTAAAATACATACATAATGTATTAAGGTATTTTTGTCAAAAATTCGAAGTGATTAGTAATATTATTAGGACATCATAACGTATCAATAACAATAAAACGTTAATTTAACACATCGCACGTTAACACAATCGCTGTCGCGTTGTTCATTAATAATAACAATGGTAATATAAATAGTAATAGCTAAATTGAAGCATTGAATAATTAATTTTCGATGCCTGTAATAACTAGATATAACTGTTTCTACCGCGATGGTAAAAGTGTTATAAATTTTTAATTAACTTATATTAACACTGAAACTACGAGATGCGATTCACGTTATATTTTAAATTGAAACGACGTAGAAAAATAAAAAAAATGAAGAACAAAACATAAAATAGAACATACATTTATTATTTATTTAATATGCCCGATTAATTGATTATAAATCAGCATATACTTCGGAGAATGCATCTTAAATTTAAAACAAAACGCATAACGATGGGTTATTTCACCGGTTTGGTAATTTTAATCTTAAATGTAGTCGACCCTCGATAACTCAAAAATCACTTTAAGGCTAAAATTTTGTTCATTCCTTCATGCTGGAGATAAAAGCTACTTCAACTCGTATTATTTTTCGCCTCATCAAATGCATTATTTTATCTCTGCAACGCGAACTTAGGTTAGTCAGATTTGTACAAGTTGAAATTAACCTTTGCAAGTCAAACTTCTACCGCTTCTACTTCTGCAACTCGAACTTTATAGCTCTACGAGGTGACTCAACACAACAATAAAAATAAGATCGATTTAATACAAAGAAGTAAACTGAAAATCTGGAGTAAAATTTGATCAAGACTCTGTTCGAAAAAGAACTAAATTAGGGAATTCGTTAAAATATTTATAAGATAATTCGTTTACGGCAAAAGTGATGATAATTGCAACAATTTTTATGTTAATTCAGCAAGTCATTTCTGAAGAGTTGCAAAAGATGAAGATAAAATCGAATTTAGAATTCAATTTGAATTTTAAATCATGGGTTGTATCAGCACTTTTGGCTCTGCTTATCGAGGGTTAGTAGACGGTGTTACACATTCACAGTTTTAATATGTAATTTTTTGTTAACATTCTTTATTTTAATTTAACATACGACATATCAATTGTATGTTAATATATAATTAATATACAACTCGTCTACTTACATCGGAATAAAATACCACTATTCTGATCGAATTTGTAATGAAAATACATATAATTACTATAATAATACCTGAGAACATTGAATTCGAAAATTAAAAAATATCTTAAAAATGTTCTCTTTAAGAAAATTTGTTTCGCACGAGACTGATGATAATTTATTATTTCTTCGCGTAAAATCACCCTCTGTCGAGTTGTACCACCAACTACTGGCCATCCTGTACCACGATACATTAAAAATCAATGATTCAATATCTTTTTTTAATCGATCAAAAAGCAAACATTGTTCTCTGCGAGTGATTACAATTTAAAAAATTAAAGCACTTTCAATCATTCGAAGCTCTCGATAAGCGCGAACCTTTATAAAACAATTGAAAATTCTCGCTCTTCCCTCGGATTTTAGTTACCGAGATTCGACCACATTAAAAACGGTATAAATACGCTAAACATAAATTCATCAAATACACAATATAACAAGTTCTGGATCTATTCAACGGCAGTAGTGTTCGCGATCAGAATCGACTAGATCGGGATTTCGTCGTATCCCGAGTACATGTACTCAATCACACAGGAATTGGCGTATCGACTCATACGTATTTTCAGTGGTAGGATTTTATTTTTTCGCGCGAACACGCGCATCAATTGATTCAAAAAACATAAACAATTCGCAGTCGGCGATCGTCGATCGGCATCATGCTCGATGATTTACAATGAGGATGGGCGTACTTCTTATGTTTCGTTTCAACTTCCTCACGCGCCAATTCCTGGGTCACGCGCTGCACATCGTGCACGAAATCCGGTGGTAGCATCGAAGGAATCGATCCGTGTCCACGGTATTGATCGAACGTTCGATCGAGAATCGCCGGCGATCGAATCTCGCGTAATTGGATTCCGTCGTGTCATCATCGCGGATGGTATTCGATGTTCAACGATTTCGATCCATCATGAACACATTCAACCATCATTTCGACGAATCAGTGAAAGTTCTTTTGATACTCGGATTACGTGTACGAATCGAACAATTTTATCATCGGTCGGTCAGGTCTCTCGTTTCTCTCCACCATTTTCATTCCCCGGGTCGGCAAAACCTCTCTCGTTATTGAAGCGACTTTTCACTGAAGTACACTAACCGCGTCAGCATAGAGACAATAGAAGGAATTTGCTTCTTTCCGTCCATGTGCTCTTTGCCGGGTATGGGTACGTACGATTGATAGCCGATGGCGACGCGACGGACCACGGCCGTCATTATCCTCAATAGATCATGGCTGCGCCACTTCTCGTTCAGCTCTTGACAAAGAGCCTGTATGAACCAGGATCCAGTGTCGGGATTTCGCCATGACAGGAAGCCTGGAAGACACATTGAAAACAGTTTTTCGATGGTAATTCTCTTTCGATTACACCGTCCAACAGCCGATCGACGTTCTAAACTCTGATCAGTGATTATTATAGTATTTCTTGCGTTGATCTGCAATCCGTTTTTCGCCAGCACGTACAGTTTTTGAGAAATTTCATTCTGAGAAAAAGCACATTTTCCAAATTCAAACCAATTTTGTGACGTAACTATAAAAGATTCTGAAATTCCGTTTTCGTCAAAGGATTCTGTAGACTTTTCTGAATACAACGGTATCTGCCTTTTATGCATTCTGAATATTTAAACATATTGCAGATTCGTAATCAGCGCGGGAAACACTACCATAATCACTGATCAGATTTTAGAACGTCGGAAGAAATTTAAAGTTTGTTGGACAGTGTTATCGGCTCGTTCGAGTATCGAGAACGACCCTTTTGTTTTGATAGGCGAACCATTTCTGCGTTTGTACAGCGAATGCAGTGATCTCGTTATGACAAGCGATGGGGAAAGCCGTGGCAAGTTTTCCGTGAATGACATTCTCGATTTAACCCTTTACATTCGAAAGCATTTTTACTGTTGGCAAATAGCATGTGTAAAACTTTCTAGTTAAAAGATTTGGTGAATTTGTTTTAAATTATTATTTTTTCATTATTGATCGCCAATATTGTCGGTTACACTATATTTAAACATCGCACATGTAATACTATAAAAGTTGGAAGTTATTTATTTAAAATTGTTGCATTAAGTAAAATGGAGAATGTGAATCACTTCTCAAGTTCAAAGGGTTAAATCTCGGAAGCATTTTACTATTGGAAAATAGCATGTGTACAATTTTCTAGTTAAAAAGGTTAATGAATTTTTTCAAAATTATTATTTTTACTACAGCCAGTAATGTCTGTTTCACTGTGTTTAAACATCGCGTGTTTAATACAATAAAATTAATTAAAAGTTATTTATTTGAAATTGTTGCATTGAACCAAATGGCGAATGTGAATGCCCTGTCGTGTGCAAAAGGTTAATTCTTCGTACTCGAAAGCATGTTTCTTATTGGAAGGTAATATCTCGAAAACTTTCTAACTGAAAGGTATAATAAATTTTGCGAAAATTATTATTTTCTATCATTAGTTTCCACTGTTTGGCCATTTCGCTATGTTCAAATGTATAACGCTATGGATTTAGCTAAAAAATATTTATACAAATTGTACTATTACACCGAATGGCGAATACGAGTCGTCGTTCAAGTGCAAATTATTAAACCCGTAACGGTTTTTATCGTGTATGTACGTCACGGCCAAAGTCAATTCAATATCATTTCTTTTTTATTCCTTTGAACTAATGTACCAGCAAGGAAGATGCGATATTGAAAAGCACTGCTCTTTCTATTAGCAAAAAGTAAAACCGATCGCATGGCATCGGTTCGAAAGGTATCCAACTGTTTTTGTCATGAAACCTGAGTCATAAACACGGTGCAGACGTTCAGTTTCGTTTCGTTAAATGGACGCCGCTTTCAGAGCGTTTCCTTCTCTTCTTTCCGCTACTCGGCTCTCAAATTGAACAGACGTTCCCTCGAGAGCCAATAATAAAAAAAGAACTTTTAAAATCGGAACAAAATTCAGTTTATTTTCAACCCATTTTCAATAAAAATTCTTTAAGTGATTGAACAATTTCTTCCTTTAACCCCTTGCCATATTTTTACGAATCTGACACACGACGCACTCGTGCATCAATTGTGATAAATCTTACTCGAATTTTGAATGCGCTTCAAATTGAAGTTCAAGTCCAACATCATTTGCAGTCAAGCTTTACTAAAAAAACTGCCATAACGTTTCAACTTTCTTTATTTGGTTTAATATTGCAGCTGTGATTTATTTAGTTCCAACTGACTCACCCGGCCAATGAATCATAAGGCAAGGGTTTAATTTCTTCGAAATATTTGCGTTTTTCGTACTAATGTTGATTATAACTTGTACAATTTTGCTGCAGTAATAGTTGGGATATACGAGAAATTTTTTGCTTGTGGTTATATTTTTTTTAATTTTTGGCTTGCGATTAATGTATAGAGCAGTGATGAAAAATTCGTGCCACTGTGATATTCGCTTTCAGCGACGAAACACACCGCTGGAGGGGTTAAATGTGATGGCTGAGGTGCGTTGCTGTCTCGTTTTATTGACTCATACATCACCGTGTCATCGATGGCTGCCACCGTGATTTTCATCGTTATTGCAAAAAGTAGAATTGCGAATTTTCCATTCCGTGTAGCGAAGAATTTAAAAAATTTAATAACTCTGGGAAATTGCAAATTTGAAGATTCGAGGCTCGAGAGGTTCGGAAATTTGAGAATTTGGAAATATAGGGATTTGGGGGTTTGAGATTTTGGAGAGCTTGCAATTTTGAAAGCATGCGAACTTAAAAATCTGACAATTCGGAAAGTTGAAAATTTCAAGAATGCAGATTTCTATGAATTCGAAGATTCGCAAATTCGGAAATTTGAGACCTTCTGAATTTCGAGGCTCGCATATTCATGAACTTGACAATCTGATGAGATAAAGATTGAACGATGTAAATATTTTTAAATATAAAAGTTCCATCGCTTGAATAGGAAATAAACGTACCGAAGTACCTTTTATATTTTCAAATGACTGAACTTCGAAATTTCGATGTTAACAAACTGCTAAATATAAAAAGTAACAAAGTACTGTAGGATTAAAATAATTGATTAAAAACACGTTTGTGAAATTAGAAAGAATTTAATAGATATGAGTAATTTAGAAAAACAGTTACAATAATATACAGGAGTCGACGCTTAGCGGTCTCTTTCTTTCGACGCTACTCCGAAACGTACTCTCTTTTTTCGCTGCTCCGAAAACGTCGCTTTCCGCGCGCGATCCGAAAAATTGCCGATCGCGGTTCGCATGGCAACGCCATGCACGCAGAGTGCGCGCAGCCGAACGTGCATCGGTAAGTCTGCATACCGGGTGTCCGATATTTCGGCACCACAGTACAAACAATTTCCGAATTTTTACATTTTTAAACTTGAAAACGAAAAAATGTATTATTTCAAACATTTCAAAACTTATCGTAACAGTTAATGGGCAGTATTTGTAACATCTTTTCCTTCAATCACCATTTTCTTTGAATAATATTCTAGAATCTTCTCAATTGTATACAGGGTGTCCCAAAACGAACGAAACATCCGGAAATGGGAGGTAGCTGGGATATTTCTGAACAACTTTTTCCTTTGCAAAAATGTCGTACGAGGCTTCATTTTGAAATTATTAAGGAAAAACACCGACCAATCAGAGCGCGAGAATCGCGTGCGCCGTATGTTCGATCGCGACCACAGCCAACTATGGCTCGGGCCTACATTTCTGCCTCCAAGCGCGCATGATTCTCGCGTTCTGATTGGTCGGTGTTTCTCCTTAATAATTTAAAAATGACGCCACGTTCGACATTTTTGCAAAGGAAAAAGTTGTTCAGAATGACCTCAGCTACCTCCCATTTCCGGATGTTTCGTTCGTTTTGAGACACCCTGTATATACGGTGTAAATGGACACCAACAGGGAACAGATACATCTAAGTACGTTTGCGTTGTAGCAAATTAAGGCTCTACTATAAATTGACCAGCAAGAAATCAGGGAAAACCTCAAACGAAGATGGCAAGATTAAACAGCTCTAAATGAGTTTATACGAACAGCAGTCCTGTTTCTGACGTTTGCGGTGGCTTGATTGTGTTTATAAAGACGCAGTATTCTCGCGTGATGGACGGTCCTTGATGAGGTCATTAGTTGCTTTCATGAACCACGTTCATGTAACCGGTAGCTAAAGATCAGCCTTAATGACTGGTTGGGCAGGTTCGCAGAAATAACTCGAACGTTACCTGGATCGTAAAATTACATATACACAAAACTCGGGATCGTACGTTCCTCGCGAATGCGAGCCTCGATTTAGAAAAAGAAAATCATTCCTTCCCCGACGTCTAAGATTAATCGTACCCCGAAAATTATTTTCACCGTGAATCGTTTGTTTTGCCGTTTGCGTGAATTATTTCCTCGCGCGTTTGATAATCGATCCCGGTTAGCGGGTTAAACACGTTCCGATAATGTACGATTTCAACATAAACGATCGATTGGAGTACCATTAACTGGTTTCGACTTCGTGGACTGAATTTATTTGCACCCTCGTTTTGAACATTTTACGCTGCGTGTAAAAACAGCTATCGAATTTCCTGCGATTTTCCAATTCGAGATTCTCTGTGGAGCGTTTTAAGCAATGTAAATATTACTCTAGTGTATATTCTGCTTTGTGTAATTTCAATAGTCACATTTTCGTTATGGCGTGTTTGACGTCTGAGAATTAGGTTTTGTGTGTAAAAATATGAGGTGACATTTATTTATTATCCTTAGGTTATGTCATAATGAGTTGGGTCCTGAAAAGGGTGTAATTAATATAAATATATTATTAAAATGATAGATAATATAGCATTAAAACGTTACATAATATTGCATCATTAAAATTTAGCTTTATATATTCTCATTATATGTTCCAATTTACGTTTATATCGTTATGTGAATATTCATCACATAATCCTTACATTTACAAAGATGTGTATGGAATATCAGCATTACACAAATAAGCATTTTCATATTTACAAAAAAGTAAATAGAAAAGTGAAGTCCACAGCAAAAATCATGTGGAATTTGAACTGGATGTACGAAATCGAAAGACAGCGATTGGAAAACAAAAAGCGTTAATTGCGAGAAACGAAGATTGAGAAGGTTCAAAGTACGCGAACGCCTCGACTAAAAACGAAAAACGTACGATCGATCGGGACTCGGATGAAAATATATTTTCCAGGACACTCGAATCAAGCCACGGAAATAATTGTGCTCGAGAAACAGACGGAATCAGATTGCGACGAAGAAATGGAACGCGCCGCTATCAGGTCGCTAATATATCATGAATGAGATGAATATATAACATTGCAACTATCCGGAACGTGGAAATAATTTGGAAATTGGTGATTTCGGAATTTGGGATATTGAAAAGCGGTAATTTTGGAATTCGGGAATATGGAAATTGGTGATTTATGAATTAGGGATATTGAAAATTGATGATTTAGGAATTTGGCATAGTGGAAATTGGTGATTTAGGAATTTGGAATACTGGAAATTGGTGATTTACGAATTTGTGATACTTGAAATTAGTGATTTAGGAATTCTGGATACTGGAAATTGGCGATTTAGGAATTTGGGATACCGGAAATTGGTGATTTACGAATTTGGAATACTAGAAATTAGTGATTTAGGAATTCTGGATATTGGAAATTGGTGATTTAGGAATTTGGGATACTGAAAATTGGTGATTTAGGAATTTGGGATACTGGAAATTGGTGATTTAGGAAATTGGAATACTAGAAATTAGTGATTTAGGAATTCTGGATATTGGAAATTGGGATATTGGAAATTGGTGATTCAGAAATTTTGGACCTTGGAAATTGGTCATTTAGGAATTTGATATACTGGAAATTGGTGACTTAGGAATTTAGGATACTCGAAATTGGTGATTCAGAAATTTGGGACCTTGGAAATTGATGATTTAGGAATTTGGGCGGCAGCGGTGACAGCCGAAGTCGTAAAGTAGTTGCAAGCCAATTTAGCGTAAAACAGGATTCTCTAAGTATGGTCAGTGTTTGAGGTTATCTCAAGTGTGTTTCATTCGCACTCCACCATACCGTGGCACACTTTATCCAATCCCACACAGTTGTCACCGTTGTTCCGTGAGAATCGGTTTTTCATGAAGTTATTCGTACCTTTGGATCCCTGGCTGATGGTGATGCATCTGTGGAATACAACTGTCACAATGCTAGTGTCCTTATAACCGCAAGAAACATCAGAAACAGGAAATTCTTAATATTGCACGAGGAATAAAGCATTCCGAGATATATCATTTAAATCCATAAATTGCGATTGTATAATTTTATAAATTGTAATTGTATCTCTACCATTATCGAAATTGTAGGCGTATTTGTACGATTACGTAGATTGCAATAGTATCTGCATGATTATATAAAATCCAATTGCATCCGTATGATTATATAAATTGTAACTGTATCTGTATGATCATATGAAACATAATTATATCTGCACGATTACATACAAATTGCAATTGCAATTACCGAAAAGGAAATAGGACAATTTGTGCAAAAACTCTTCATAAAATGCTCATAAAACTGTTCTCATTATCGAGAAAGTTGATTCCGGATGTCTATGCAAGATGCCGTCGTACTTCTTTCTATCTCATCATTTTTAGAAGTCACGTGTTTTGTATTTTGTCCAATTCTCTGCAAATTTTCGGAGCAAACTGTTGCTCTCGAATCGTCATTCTTATTGTATTCAATAATAGTTTTTTTCCTTTTATAGCTCTGTGTAATATTCAACAAATTCTAAACAGAAATCATGGAACATGTATCATTTTTTTAATATTTGCAGTTCCATTGAAATAATTCTTCGCATTACGAACCTCACAAATAATCCGTTACATTTAAATTACAGTGATGGTTTTACTTCTATCGTAGAAGTTCGTGATATCGACTGTCAGGCATATCAAGGGTTTATCCGAATAAGTCCGAAGAGAACCGAAGCTATCCGATTTATCTCTAGTCGATGATCTTACTACCCCCTTACATTTTGCCAACCCTATACATGTTTATACATATATATACATATTTACGCGGCTTATTTAACACGACGACTACCAACCAGTCAAAACTACTGATTTCGGATTGGACATTTTTTATTAGAAAATTTTGTCGTACTATAAACGACAAATATTTTCGAATATTTTCAAATATTTTCGATTTTCATATTTTCGATTTCGACAAAATATCCTATTTTGTTGAGATAAAGCACAGTCATTTACGTCGATTGATGCTTCACTATTCTTTTATTTATTTTTCCACTTTATATTCTGATAGATAGCTCTTCCCACACTATACATCGTATATCGCGCCATTAAAATAAGATCTAGCAGGAAGTAAAGGTCTCTCTGCGCTTCTTCTTCCGCGTTGAAGCACGTTTACTTGCACCACGCGTGCAAGTAATAATACAACTTATATTACATACTATAATCTTCACTATTGTAAATAAAATAAAACTTATTACAACTAGAAATAAGTATTATAAATAAAACCTGCTTAAAATGCAACAAGCGCAACAATTCACTTTAAAAGTAAATGCGTAGTTAACACTACAACTACCGACGTATAATGTACAATTATTTTATAGTTAAAAATATCGTTGAAAAATAACTGAACAAGCGATGAAACATAAATTAATACACACATTAATTCTTTACCTCGACGCGAAATCAGCACAGATTTCAAAAAAACCATCTTAACTTATGAACTGCCAAATTTTGTTTCCATTTTATCCTATGTGTTGTAAAATCGTAATGTATATGTATAAGTTCGACAATATCAAAGCAAAAAATAATTTTGACTACTATAATGCAAGTGTTTGACAAGTTACACATTTTGTTTAATATAACGTTATTGCAAGCGATAAGAAAAGAATATGAGCAAAAATATATATTATATGCATAATGAGGTGATCCCCATTTGAGGACTGTGGCAGTAAATAGATTTTGGGGACGTGAACGGGGAGTAGGTAATGAATACACAAGGAATGCGGAGGATACTTTTTATTCACGTGTCTGATGCAAACGCTCATGATCGACTGCACGCAAAACAAATGCGTTTTGGCCATTCGGGAGAGAACGCCCCCGGACCCCGCACTCCGTTCACCCATCTTCTCCTGCCGAGGCCTGGGCAGCCTCCAGACGAAACATCCGAATATCGCTAGGCAATTGTTGTTCGCAAAAATATAAAATTTGCCGTGTCTCGTTTTGTCCGCTACAAGATTAACAAATTTTGCCATTTCAAGTAGTACATTTGCAAAATGGCATTTGACTCAGTCGATAGTTTTAGCGTTAAAGTATAGCGTTAAACAAGCTATCCATAAAAAATTTCGTGAATCCGTGAGATGCGACGCGAATTAGAAAAAATGCGAAAAAAAAACTGTAATCCCGGCAACGCGGAACGAGATACAGCGTAGAATGCCGGATTTTTTTCCCCGGCATTTGCACGATTGTCTGTGACTTTGCAGGGGGCTGGTTGTACATTTTTCCCGTCACCCCTCTCGGCGTTTCTAGCAAGCAGCCCGGGTATACATCTCCGACAGCCGCGTTAAGAGAAGCCGTTGCTTCCGTCCTCGTCCATTGTGATCGATAACGAGGAATAAAGTGCCTCTCGGCAAGGCGGGAAACCCGCGCGAAAAGTGCCGCGAATATCGTCGGGACGGGGAAAAAAAGTCGCTGGCGAAACTACGGCTTTTAGGGAATGGTTTTCTTCCCGCCGGCTGAGTGGCAAAGAGACACGATTAGGCTTGTCGCTTGACTCCCTCTGCTACGTCCAGAGGATTTCCGCGATCGTTCTCAATCTGTGTTATGCGCAGCAGAAAAAACTTGCGAGACGATGCATGCGATGCTCGCCTAATTATACCGCCTAAAATTGCTTTGTTGTTACGAGAACATTGGCGCAACTTGTTGTTGAACGATCAAGTTCAGGTACAGCCGGCAACCCTCAACTTGGCCGGTGAGGAGGTTTTCCTAGACGTTCCGACGCGACGGCAGCAATTGGTCGAAAAAAAAAATGGTCGTATCGAATCTCACGCATTTTCGGCGATGGAATTTATTGGTTCGAGCGGTCACGCACACTAGTTGATCCGAAAACTGTAAACAATCGGTAGTCCTCACCAGCCAAGTTGAGGGTTGCCGGCTGTATGTATAACACGACCCCCGTTATTTGTGTTGTACACTGAAAAACGTACAGTCGAATCTCTATTATCTGTGTTGTACTTTCAAAAATGCGCAACTGAACATCTGACAATGTTTTGTACATTCATTGATACACTACTTAACATATGTCAATGTACTAAACACATAAGAATGCGCAACTTAATATCTGTCAATGTACCAAACACTTAAGAATGCACAATATAACATCTGTCAATGTACAACACACTTAAGAATGCACAACTTAACATCTGTCAATGTACTACACACTTAAGAATGCACAATTTAACATCCGTCAATGTATTGTACATTCAAAAATGTAAAACATAACCACTGTTGATATATTCAACATTTAAAAATGTACAACGTAAACTCTGTCAGTGTATTATACATTTCAAAATGCACACATAATCTTCGTCAATGTATTCTACATTCAAAAATGTACAACATAACCTTTGTCAATGTATCGTGCATTCAGAAATGTCCACATAACTTTTGCCAATATATTCTATATTTAAAAATGAACAATATAACATCTGTCAATGTATTGTATATTCAAAAATTTGCAATTTATCATCTGTCAATGTATTATACATTAAAAAATATACAACATAATTTCTGTCAATATATTCTACATTTAAAAATGAGCAACATAACCTCTGTCAGTGTATTGTGCATTCAGAAATGTACCACTTAACCTCTGTTAATGTACTGTACATTCAAAAATATACAATGTAACCTCTGCCATTGTATTGTACATTTAAAAATGTACACCAATTCATTATGCATTTCAAAGAGCACAATAAATACCATAACTTCTGGTGTACATTTTAAATGCACAATACATTGATTCAAAAATCTACACGTGACGTCTGATCTCTAGAATTGAACTTAAACATGTTCGTATCTTGCTACAACAAGCTTCTACGTTAAAATCGATAATTTTGATAGCTTGAAAAGAAACCTAGGTACAAACAAATATTTATATGCTTTGATGTAATCCAAATTGCATTATGAATACACTATATGTTATCTGGTAGTAGATATTTTAGCATATGGTTACGTTCAAGCGGACTACTCGGTATATCCGTTCTCCGAGAAATAATCGGACGCAGCATACAATATATTAATGAAATTGAATGAAAAACGTGGCGGTTTCAGAGATTTCGTGATTGTTAAACGCAGCTTCGAAACAACGACGAAAGAAATTTCAAGGAATTTCATTGATTCGTAACAAATTTCATTAGCGGACAATGTTATACCGGGTTTTCATGCGCGAAAATTTGCACAATATTCCAAACGGATGCATATATCGTTCGAAAATGCTTTTGTGAAAATGACTGGCGTTATTCGAAGGGAAATCAGGGGCATTTAAACAGAGAGAATGATAAAATAGAGAGACACGGAGGGAGTGAAACAAATATCTTCAATATTTGATCAGCGTGCGCAGTTTCATTTGTACTGGGAGTCAATGCTGCAGTTGTGCTTTCAACTCACAAAGAAGATAATAAGCAATTGGACTGTTAACAAAATTGTTTAATAACATTGCCGGTATTTGCCGTAACAAAGAACCATAGCCATTCGATACGTATTGTACGAGCATGATCGCCTGACAATTTTCGATCTTTGTATCGTACTGATTTTATTTTTTAAATGAATGCTAAAAAAACGTGTTTCGAAACTGTTTGTGAAATAACTCGAATATATTTAGCAAAAATGTACCATGATTTTATTTAATTTTTTAATGGACCTTCTACGGTTATTATTTTCTATTTCTGAATGGATGTTCCATAGTTCTGTTACGTTTTACTTCCGAATAGCTCTTAGAAGAGAACTATAGTTATTACTTTTTTATTTTCAAATGAATCGTATAAAACGCATTTTTCATCTTCAGCTGTTTACGAAGCAATTCGTAATAATAATGTCAACAGATAATCGGCTAAAGTACGCGATGATCGTGATGCTAATGCGATAATTAATATTGCTACCGTTGCTACACAATGCCAAGTATTAGTGAAGATCTACAATTTCATAACTATGCGTTAAATTACTGCTAAATTGTCCTATTCAGCGTGGTATCAAATCACGGATGATATTTTGCGTGTAATTAAGTCTCAATCACGATTCGAGTTATGAATAGACCATGACGAATTAGGTATCGGTTCATAAGACTTCGTTCCTATAAACCAGTTTAACGCAATCAGGCATCCATGTTAGACAACTTCATTTGGGTGAAAAATTTTTTAAATCGTTGAACGTTCTATTAGTAGCAGTTCTATTAGTAAGTTAAAATTGTACTATTTCGTTAAAATGATACTATTTCGCGTTTGAATAATTTTCGCCCCTTCATCTTTTATATTTTGACTTTTATTCGAATTTGGTTTATCTAATGAGTTGTGCATTACGTGTTTTTCCAATCAGAATATATACAGGGTGTCCCAAAACGAACGAAACATCCGGAAATGACAGGTAGGTGGGGTCATTCCGAACAACTTTTACCTTTGCAAAAATGTCGAACGAGGCTTCATTTTTAAATTATTAAGGAAA
The DNA here is from genome assembly GCA_947623535.1 of Coelioxys conoideus. Classification (NCBI taxonomy): domain Eukaryota; kingdom Metazoa; phylum Arthropoda; class Insecta; order Hymenoptera; family Megachilidae; genus Coelioxys; species Coelioxys conoideus. The sequence goes on along the minus strand of OX392453.1, from coordinate 17,281,085 downwards.
AACACCGACCAATCAGAGCGCGAGAATCTCGCGCGCTCGGAGGCAGTCGTAGTGGTCGACTTACGTGGTCAGGAGCGAACACGATCAACCGTGCGCCGCTCAGTACGACTGCCTCCGAGCGCGCGAGATTCTCGCGCTCTGATTGGTCGGTGCTTTTCCTTAACCCTTTCGTGCCGAGCTCCCGGTCCGCCGAAGTACGTCCCTGAACGGAAACACGCGCCGAAAATATGCGCAGTGCGCGTGGTTTCTGTATATATCTTGTTCTAAGTCTTAAATAGGAACTGTGCTGAATAAAACAATCATTGTTCTAATGTAATAAGTAATACGTAAAAACAATTAACTACGAAGTGCACTTGCTTAGATGGCGTTGCATGCGTGGTCGCCACAATTTCGATGCCGCATATATGCGGCGCTCGTACCCACAGGTCGTCGAGTGGATGCCGCATATATGCGGCGCTCGGCGCGAAAGGGTTAATAATTTAAAAATGAAGCCTCGTTCGACATCTTTGTAAAGGAAAAAGATGTTCAAAATGACCCCTGCTACCTCTCATTTCCGGATGATTCGTTCGTTTTGGGACACCCTGTATAAATAAACTTATGTAATACTGACGAGAGAATATAAGATAATTGCATCCAGCACCAATAGGTAAAATATTTACTATTCGATCACCCCATAATTGTTCTAACAATACTAAAATGTTGAGTGGATCCTTCGAGGCAACAACAAATATTCTGCCTCGAAATTCGTGTAAATTCGCGAGTTTGCACCGATGATATTTTAGCAGGGCCAGCTTTTCAATTACACGCCCCTGCGACGATAATTAGCCGACATTGTCGAACATCGAGCCCTCAATTAATCTCCGCGATACAAATTTTCCGGCTTAATTAAATTATGTTCGTAGCACGTAGGCCAGCCTCGATTAGACGTCCACCCCTCTTCGCTAATAAATTACAAACCCCCGTTGATTATTGTTTGCATCGGAAACACCCTACCGACCATTGATTTCTATCGATTCTCGGTTCGGTTTCGGTCGAAATTTCTTCAACTTTACGTACTGCCTGCTCGTATTATTCTCAAACATGCCAGTTAAGAGAAGCAGTTTACTTTACCCCATACAAAGACCAGTATTTACAGGTTGCATCTGTGCACACATCATGGTTGTACAAGGTGACCCACATAAGTTCCGGGGAACTGTTTCTGCACAAACTGCCGGTGAAGATATTCTGCAACATCTGGATACGTCTGAACGCGACAAAATTTTGCCCGCTTTTTTCTATATTAGATTAGCCAGCGTCAAGTGTGATGTTTTAAGTATAATTTTAATGATACATCATTTTTTGAAAATAACTTCATGGGTAATTTTTCTGTCCATGAGCGTTGCTTTTATCTCAAAAAATAACATTCAACGTTTGATTTTTGTAAATCCTATCGTTTCATATGTGTAATTTTGTGTCCTCGATTACGTTTTATATGCGATCCTGTGCCTTTAATTACTCTTTATACGTGATCACGTATACTCAATCACATTTAACTGTCAATTTTACGTGCAGCGATGAAATGAGAAGCGGATGATAATAAGCGATATATTGTAATGAACAAATTAAAGATAATGAAGATCTATCAATAACATTTATATCTGGCGTTATGACAGTTATAAAATTAACTATATCTTTCCTCGTAATAGATGTAAGATGAATTATATCTTACATTATAAAAGTTCTAAAGTTAGTTACATCTTGCATTGTAATGGTTCTAAAATCAATTATACTTCGGGTTGTTAAATATCTAAAATTAATTATACCTTGTATTGTAATAATTGTAAAATTAATTAAATCGCGTATTGTTAACACTTATAAAACTAATTATACGTTGCATCGTAATAGTAGTAAAATTAATTACATCCTGCGTTCGAACAGTTGTGACATCATATGCAATTCGATTCGTGTTAACATCTACATAGCGAATAATTTTCTGCGAAAAAAAGCATAGTAATGTCCAATTTTATTCTATGGCGTGTTTTACGCGAGTTTTTCAGACGAAGTATCATGTTACATAGCCGGACATACCCCAGTATTGTTGTACATCTCTGATCATAAAATAAGAAGTTTGCTCGTGCAGCAGCAAAAACATCCATGCAATGCGTATACGATGACGCGTGTGTACATGCGCAGCATAAAGGGGTATAAAAGTGCGGATGCATGCATCTACTTACCATCATAAGTGGAATACGCTATCATAATGTCCGCGTGGGATGGAATTGTGTAGGCACTCACGCTGTCTGTCTCATGAAATATTTTCATTGGATTGTCCAGTTTCGTTCCACGGCATGCCTGTTAAAAAAGAAAGAAAAAGATATTATACACGAATAACCACTCAATTTTTCTCACTGCGGTATCGTTTTTATGTATTCGGTTCGACCTCTCGTCGTTATTTTGGCAATTTGAACCCAAAAAATAGTCGAATTGCTCTTTATTCGAATGTTCTCGCAGAAAATTCGTGGTCTGTAGTTCCACAGTGAACAAACAGTCTACATATACAGTCGTGGACAAAATTAAGTGGACAAGTATCATAAATAACGGAAGGTTAATTTAATTTAACTAACAATGCCTATAAATCAAAACTTTATTGCACAATTATATACATTAAATAAATGTTTTTTTTTCAAGTCTATAAAAGCATTTCAAGTTCTAAATTTAAAATTCATTTAAAACATTGTAACAAAACAACAAACTTTTTACATTTCTGCAATGTCCACTTAATTTTGTCCATGACTGTAATACGGTGAATATTGATATGAAGAGTAGTTATTAGGTGATTTTGCGGTAGGAAAAATACATATATGTAAAACCATCAGTGTGTCCTCAGATAGGAGTCAAAAATTGAACGCTTGAGAATTTGGAGAATTCTGATATTCAGACACTTTTGGATTTTGGTAATTTAATGATTTGGAAAGTTAGGAATTTCGGAAAGAAGGGTATGAAATAAAAATTGTGGGATGTCAGAAATTGAACAATGTAAAAGTTTGGAAATTCCAGAAAAGGAAGCTGAAACTTGAAAATTGTGAATTTGGGAATATTTTGGAATCTTGAAATTCATGAATTTGAAAACTCGGTAATTTACAAATTTGAAAATTTGGACTTTTGGAATATTTTTAAATTTTGAAATTTATGAATTTGAAAACTATGTAATTTGGAAACTTGAAAATTGAAAATTGGAGAAATTTTTAGGTCTGAAAATGACGATGTTTGCGAATTTGAAAATTTAGAAACTTAGAAGTTTAAGAATGTGAAACGTTGGTCAATTTTTTCGAACGTCACTTTTTGCCACCGATGGAATGAAATCCAGTGCTCAGTATCCTATAAAAAATTCGAGAGATCTCGTTCATACGATCTACGTCGATTTTCCACCGTGTCGAATTCGAATCTACTTATCTCTGCCGGCGTACATGCATGTATGTCTCACATACTTTTTTACATTCACAAGAAACATTTCGCTACTTAACGTCATGCGCCGTTCGTCTCCAACGTAGCACGTACTCAAGAGCTTGTTAAACGAGTTGAGAAGTAACCTCGTCAACTATAAAACTCTTTCATGTCCCTTTGAAACGCTGCACGGATAATTAACTATGTCGTCTTTTCCACTTCCGTTAGCGCTCCGCTTCTCCACTTTTCGCGAAGAACCGGAAAACCAACGCGTTAGTGGCTCTTTCAACTCGTGAGAATAAGCTTGTTCCCGCCATTATCACTTGTACTTTATCGTTGAATTCTTCGCTTTGTATGCGTAAACATAAATTCTCTCGAATTCTGCAAATTTCTTCTTGACAACAACTTAATAATTCTATCCCTGCGAATTATTGGGTTGTTCGGAAAGTGATTTCGTTTTTTCCCAACAGGCTAGCCTGTGAAGAAGTTCGATTGATTCTACGCTGTAGTTTCTTATAAAATATGGAAAGTGAAAAATAGCATTTTCGGAACATTTTACTTTTATAAAAATCCTGTTCGAGTAAGAAGAAAAGTATGCGATGAAAATCGCCTCTCATCTTCATAAAAAAGCGAAATTACTTTCTGAACAACCTAATGATAGCTGATGACACTACGGCAAGTGTAGTATCGCCACTTGTTATATCGCCATACATTGTGTCATCGCATGATATATCGTCACTTTTTATATCCTCATGCATTGTGTCACTGCATGATATATCGCAGTGCGTTGTATAAATACAAAGGGTGCGATCGTTTTGAGTTTAGAAAATTGTAATGTCGGGGCAGAGTGGGGAGATCTCAACCGAGATTGAAAAAGGTCGGAAAAGATCGGATAAAGTCGGGAGAAATCGGGTGAGATCGCTACAATGGAGTCTCACTTTATGGTACTAACATTATTTCCACGTAACAAGTTCTAAACATAATATCTTTTGATTACGAAATTTTTGAATTTGGGAATTAGGGTATATCAGATTCTGGACACTTCGACGTATGAAAATGTATACATTCCCAGATTCAGTAATTCAACAATCTGAATATTTAAAAATTTTGTAATTCTGAAAATTGTAAAATTCGAGAAACTGGTAATTTAAATTAGGAAACCTTGGAACCTCGAATTCGGTAAATTGCAAATTACAAAATTTAACAAAATAGAAAGAATACTTTGGAATCCTTGAATCCAGAAACTTGAGAACTTGAAACTAGGCTTTGGAATCGAGGAGTTTGAAAATTTTTCGTTTCTGGGAATCTAGAAATTTGAAAATCCTTGCCTTTGGAAATCTCGACACTTGAAAGTTTCTATCCTTGGAAACTCAGAAATATGAAAACTTTGAAAATTTCTGAATTTGGAAATTTTTAAGTCTGAAATATTGCGACATTATTAACTTAAGGATCTGTAATTTTGAAACTGTCTAAATTTGCATAATTAAGAATGTTTAAATCTGTAACTAGAAAATTTATTTCTGGACTCAAATTTTCTTCATTTTTTCATTTCTCGTCGTGGACGCAGTAAATATTTAACAAATGTTTATGAACAATATTTGGAAAGCAATTGAAATATCTCTTTTGACATAGTTTAGTCACTTATAACAGCGGTGAAAATATATTTTAACAGAGAAATATTGCGTAGAAATGCACATCACTTAACGGTAACATATTTTTTTTCCCCGGGACCATACATTTTACGCATTATCACATTCCTTTCACAGTTTCGTTCTGCTTATTATGGTGGAAATTAACCATGATAGCAGCAAACATATTTCTCTCTTTGTGCAGCAATATTTAGAGATTCGCACTAACACAACGAGCTGGACAACAGCTCGCTCAATTTGTTCCACGATTTTAATTTCGCCAAAAATTTGTTAGTTCGCGTGTTTGCGTAAACGTTTCGTTGCCGACAGCAAATTGATAGGAAAACTGTTTTCTATTTTCGATGGTCAATGCGGACAGCGTTTTTACATGTGTCGCGCCATAATCGATCAGAATGTACAGAGAACAAAACGCTTGCCGGTAAATTAGTTCGCGAACTTGAACATCGCAACATTTTTCGCGTTTGATCCGACACAATAACGCAACCAGTTAAACGAACATCCATTGTGCAAAGAAGTGTAATCAAAAATGATTTTTTGAAAACAAATCGATCGCTTTTGAATGAAATATGATTGATCGTGTTAAAATAAATTGAAAACAAATATGGTCTGCCACAAATAATTTAGCTGTTAAAGTTATTTAAAACGAATGTAAAAATGCTCGTCCTTAATAGCATGTTCTAGATACAAGCTCGTCAAATGGCCTAAAAGAGAAGTTCAGAGTGTCCGTTTTCGGGTTGAAATATTTACAAGTACATTTAAGATGCTGACAATGTCAACTGAAATATTGATGGTTTATTTTTGGTTGTAACAAATAATAGTTTTGTCAGCATCTACGCAAGTATCGTGTGTCTGGATTGAACATTCATTCGAAACTTTCTTCGTCTAAGGATTGATTAGATTTTGAACAATAATCGATCAAATTAATTTGTTCCTATTCTGCTGAGTATATTTTGGGATAGTTTTGATACTCTGAAAGTGACTAAAAAGTAGTTTAAAACTACTAAAAACTCCATGGAAGTGGATATGTAACAGTGACAAGATTACTATACGACTTATTAACTTATGACACAACTTTCAATGACAACAATATATGGTGAACGAATCTGTTCCGTGTTCAATAGTTTACCGACGCAAAAATCAGTCAAAACTTTTAACATATGAATAAACAAAATTTTTAAATAAGTAAAATTACTTGACCCCACTTTTGGAAATAAATAAAATTGTTTGACCTCATTTTTAGAAATAAGTAAAATTATTATACTTGACACCATTTCTGAAAATAAGTGAAATTATCTGTCCCCATTTGTGGGAATAAGTAAAATTACTTGATTCCATTTTCCGAAATAAGTAAAATTACTTGAACCCACGTTCGAAAATAAATAAAATTACATAACTCCACTTTTTCCGGAATCACGGTCTCATACTAATGATACTAAATCGATACCCTTAACATGATCGTACACGTCAACTTCCCTACATTCAGATCCCGACTTGTAATTAGACCACTTCTTTTATGACCGAAAATGCAATTACAAAATATATGTAGCGATGTCCATATAAAACGTATTTATTAGTTCGAATTAATTTAAAATGAACAACGTGTCTGTTAGATATACGACTTTTTGCGTTTACTAAATTTTTTCACAATTATCGTTTCTTTTTGTGCCCAGGCCAAGGTAATCTTAATTACTACGCTATTTTCCCGCGAACAGTTCCATTATCCTGCAGGATATATGCACGTTTCACGGTCTGTGGAACTAAAAACACAACGCTTCCGCGATAATGCTCTTCGCGTCGCAAATCCTTGAGAGATCATCTCGAATTTGATAAATGGAAAAAGATCCGGCCAGGATTACACCGTAAAGAAAAACAAGATTTTCGTTATCATTGTGCAAAATATTTGTATTATACCGTTACGTTGTACTACCTCGTTGTTGTACCAATGCTTCGTATTTCTAGCCTCATTAATTATGCGTAAGTAACACTGTCAGCGCTGAATTAATGAGTTAGATTCATTAAGCAAAATCAAATCGTCTACTCCGCAGAACTCGGTGCCAAAAAACTGACGTTTAATAATGTTTTCTCTTATTTGACCTTTCACCGAGTGACTCTTTAACAATTTTTTATTATTTATAAATCCTTGCAACGTTTTATCTTTGATCAAATCCTTGCATATTTTTATCTCAAACATATTTGAATTACATTTCTATTCGATTTGGAAATTTGTCAGTCCTTTACATGTATGTGACAAGTATTCGATATGAACGGTAAAATTAATACACTTTATATATAAAACAAACGCATGTATGATATATATAAAGGCACATTGGAGAAACTTAATCATTAGTTATCTTATTATGGTCCTCATCAAATTTTGGTATATTATAATTTAGTACTCTGAGATTTCGAAGATACAAGTTGGACTCTTACTGTTGAATTAACTATTATAGAACTTTAGCAAAACGGATTGCTTGAGAGAACAGTTAACTATAAATATGAGCGAGACAAACGATATCTCGAGTAACAGTAAGTTTGCTCGTAACACAATTCAAGCATCGATTTCACGGTCCGTACAATTGTACCTTCAACTTCAAAATGGGAAACAAAAGTTTCACGACGAAGGCACGAATCGTGCTTGATCAAGCAACGTTAATTTCAATTACATGAAAAAGCGGTTCCACCAACCAGCGAGTTACTTTCGCAATCAATAACTAGGAGATAAATGCAATAGCAAAATTTACCCGCGTGTCCGCGAAACGAGTGAAATTCTATTTCCGCGTCGTTCGCGAACATCGCGGACGGCGAATTTCTTTTTGAGTAGCTTCCGAGATCCCGGCAATTATATCGATTGTACAAAAAATCGATGCAAATGTACGAACCGTAGCCGGGATTACGAGATCTCGCATAATTGCCGCGTAGCACGAAACCGTTCTCACTGCGATACGATGGAAGTCTCGGAACAATATGATATCGTGATATCGGTAAAATTTTTATCATCGTACGGTGTCTCGTAAATCCGACGGCTGCACTCGTGACAGAAAATTGACCAACGGGGACCTTCGAGTTGTACATGCACGCTCCGTGGTCACCGTACTCTCTTTCTATTAATAAAGCTTCCTGCACCTGTGCTTTTAAACGTGCATTCCCTTGGACCGCGAACGAAATTAATGGCACAGCTTCGACACAAGAGAAACCACGATATGGAGAGCGCCGTAAGGGTTGAAAAACCGATGATGGTATAATTGCATAAATAACTCATAGATACCAATTACGTACATACGCTGCCTGCTGCCGTTTCGATCTAGTAAAAGTGTTCTTCATAGTGTTCAGCGTATATTTTTCCGTGATTACATAAGTGAAACTGAACGAAAATTCACTGAATTTAACCGGTTAGCTGTGGCGCCCACTTTTGTGAGTACATATACTCGTCAACCACGGATTAAGCGGCGCTGTTAAAATATTAGATCTAAAAATGGGTCCATTTTATAAAATTGACAATTTTATTTCAAATAATTACTAATAATTACTTATATGGTTAATCAATTAGTTGTGATTGAGGAGTATGTATACTCGTTGTGACACAAAATCCTGCCACTTGTCCAGGACGAGTATATTCGTCAAACACAGCAAACTGGTTAATAATTTTTAATGATTTAATAATTTTTGTATAAAATGTATTCTCGTTAATACGTATAATAATGACGCTATTTCGTCGCAGCTCAGGAGAACGTAACAAGAATATGTTACATACATACATGTTATACCACAACGCGTTATATGGCTAAATGTTAACTAGCTGCGTGTTATATTATCTCGTGGTGTATAGATACTCGGCGCATCGTCGAGCGTTGCATCACTATATCCGGCGTATAGCCACGCGTTATATTGCCATAATTCGTATTGTTACTCACGCTGTATCGTTATGCGTTGTATTATTACGTTTTACATTACTACGCGTTATATCGCCACGCTTCATATTACTACACGAGCTGTCTGACCACGAGTTATATTGCTACGCACTATACCACCGCACGTTATATCGCCACGCGTTGCATTATTACGCGCGCTGTATTGCAATGCGTTATATCGCCACGCGTCGTATTATCATGCACGCAGTATCGTCACGCATTGTATTACCACGCGCCGAGTTATTACGCGCACTGTATTACTGAGTAACGTGTTATATCGTCACACGTCGTATTATTACGCGCGCAGTATCGGCACGCATTGTATTACCACGCGCCGAGTTATTATGCGCACTGTATTACTAGTACGAGTTGTATTGCCACACGTCGTATTATTACGTGTACTGTATCGCCATGCGTTGAATTGCTACATGTGATATTTCCACCGGTTGTATTATTATGCGCGCTGTATCGCCACGCGTCGTATTACTACGTATACTGTATCAACACACGTTGTGTTACTACATGTCATGTCACCGAGCGTCGTATTGTTACGCGAGCTGTATCGTTACGCGTTATATTCCTACTCATCGTACTACTATGTACGTTGTATTATCAAGCGTTACATCGCCAGACGTCGTATTTTTATGTCCAGTGTATAACCGGGCGTGATATCCCTTCACGTCGTAATGTCACGCACGACGTATCGTCCAGTATCGTATTATTACGCGCTACATTTCATCGCGTGTCGTATTATCACACACGACGTACACTATGCGGCCGACAAGTTGTCCGGTGAGGAGGTTGTCCTGAAACATAAGACGTACGCAATCGCTCCTTCTACCCCCGCCTAGAACCGTTGAAACTTGACACCGATTGGCGATCGCAGACTACTGATTGTTTACAGTTTTCGGATCAACTAGTGTGCGTGACCGCGCGAACCAATAAATTCCGCCGCCGAAAATGCGTGAGACTCGCTGCGACCATCTTTTGTTTCGGCCAATTACTGCCGTCGCGTCTGAACATCTGGCCAAACCTTCTCACCGGACAACTTGTCGGCCGCATAGTGTATCATCATTCATATTTACACGCGTATTATTTATTTATTAATTCGTTTCTTCGCCAATTTACCGTATAATAATTAAGTATCGGTCATGTCGGGTAGATGAAGGCGATACCGATTTTATTGTGCCAGAAATAGCTTGGTCTTAAACGGCGATACAATGAAATTGCTTGTCGCTTATAGAAATATTATTTATCCCCATTAATCGGAAACGGAACGTTGCCTATGATAATTGTGTACGTGTAGCGAGCGTCGATGAATAATTATCGATAAATGAATGCATTCTGTCTCCGTTTGATGAACGCCACAGGCTAGAATGTTGTGCAAAGCAAATTCATTAGCGGTGTATGAATTGCACATTAATTGGTGAAGAAAGGAAAGCTAACGTTTCGGTTATTTAATCAAACGGTTATTATTATTTGTTTTTTATAATGATACGACCTGTTATGGTTTTGAATATGTATCGTTTACGTAAAAATGTCGATAATGTTGAATACAGAATATTAGACTTTGTTTTATACGAAATGATTTTACACGTTTAAATCAATGATTTTATGATTAAAGCGTGATTTATAATGAAGAACTATAACTAAATCATTATTTATTTGGAAGTATAACGATATCGTAATTTATAACAATAAAGTGAAATTAATTACAAAATGATATTGCGGGTGACACAGAAACGTTATTGAACATTTAGTGAATTTGTAAATTCGAGAATTTGCGAAGTAGAAATTTTGAAAATTTGGAAACTTCGTAATGAGGAATTCAGTGAGCACAACAGAAACTTAGAAGTTCAGATATTCTACAATTATAGGAACTTGAAAATTTAGGGAATTCAAATAATTTCGAAAGTTTAAGAAACTCGATAATTTGACAGCGATGAACTTAGGAAATCGGAGATCTGGAGCTCTGAAGATTTGGGTATTTGCAAAATCTAAAATATAGTACTTAGTAATTTAAAGGGTTAAATTTACAAATTTAGGGATTAGAAAATGTAGTAATTTGGAGATTTTAAAGACCAGCATGTACTCCGAGATTTGAAAATGTGAGAAAATTTTTTAAAAATTACCAAATCTGAAATACTTAATTTCGAACTTATCATACACTTAATGATCTTCGAGATTGATTCGAGATCTTCAATTAATTTACTATAAAATTTATCAATAAAACCTTCAAATCGAATACAATCCGATTGGTCTAAGCACCGTGCCATAAAGCAACATTCTCTCATATTTTCCCACTGATTTTTTCTTTTCACTAAAATTCAATATTTATAACAAAGTAATCGAAAAAGCTGCGAATTTATTTACCAATAAAATATAACGGTGTCGCGTTCTCGCATACAGTCAGCCCACAAAAGTATTCGCACCATGGTTAATACAGTTGATTTTGCTTTGTTCACAAAAATTGCTTCACGTTTAAAATGTTTTCTAAAGTTCATATTCGAATAAGTGGGGTTCGGCTATTTATTTTAAGTCGAAATATTGTCAATGTAATATTAAATTAAAAGTAAAATAATTTTTAAATTACACCAAGAAGGCAAAAGTTACGTTGAGATAGAAAAAATGATTCGCAAAATTAAATCTACTGTCCAATACAGAATTGAACGAGTGAAAGCAAGTACATAATAGTTTGTTAGACAACAAATGTGTTGAAAGACCAACAATTTTGACTGCTCGAGAAGAAAAGACTTTAAAACGTGAAGTGAAAAAAAAAATCTAAAAATAAACTGACTGTACGTCCTTGCCAGGGCATTTAACGCGTTAAAAACGAATCGGAGACTCGTTCCACGGTTTCGCGCGTTTTATCGCCGTACACGGTCGCCGCTGTGTTATAATAGGCTTCCGGCCGGTAAGCCGTTAATTCGATAACAATGAAACGTATTGCTCACCTGGATGAAGAAGAGCTTCGGTTTTCCGATCAAGGTGGGGCATTGTTCGCCGGTGAAAGAGGTCCACAGCATATCGACCGAATACTGATTTTCGTACGAGTGTAGCGTGTTCGATTCCCCGTGTGTCATGGCGGCAACAACTAGACAGTCGGCATCCGTGTGGTCTTCCGCAGCGGCTTTAATGAAAGCATTAATTAATTCGATGCTAGCCTGTGATAACGGCCACCGAATGTTTGCCGAAACGGCTGATCCACGGGACAATATTGGGAGAGCTAAGATCACTGTGCCATTTCCGTGTTCGTCCCCGCAAATCGCGCGTTAACCACAAGAATATCTATTTCTGAGTGTTCAGATTATACTGTCCCGTGGTATTATACGTTTCGATGTATCAATTAACGTCAACGTTGGTGGGACGGACAGAGAAATACATGTATGACTCTACAGGTGCTCGAGATCCATACACGACGATGGAAGTGATCCGACAATTCCATTTTAGATACTATCCCGAATTTATTCGGGATACGTAAAGTTTTACTCAAATTTCGCGTTCAATCGAATTATTTCATATACCGTTATTTATACTTTATAGTTTAATTAGTATTTTTTTTTAATTTTAGGGCGTAAGTGTACGATTACAATACGATAAATGTAATATTGTACCACTTTTGCACAGCAGAATACAAATATTCTATACAAGTATGAAATAAAGAATGTCTTTATTCAAAGCGTGGAGAATTAATTACACTAGTGTAAATTACAGTTGTAAAATGAGATCCATACCCCAGTATTAAAAAAATTCCACAGTCGCCTTGTATAGATAAATTGTACATATAATTGTACGAATAAAAAATTCCACAGGCGAATCCCGAAATTTCACCATCTTAATATTACTAAATTCCCAAAATTCTAATTTATCGAAGCGAAAAAGTTCCGAAGTAACGAAATTATAAAAGACTATAATTCAATAATTTCAAGTTCTCAAAATTTTAACGTTCAAAAGTTCTAAAATTCCAAATTTTAAAACTCTAAAGTTCCAAAATTGTAACATTTCAAATTCTCGAAATCCCAAAGTCCCAGTAATAAAAAATGCCAAATTCTTAATGTTTTGAAGTCCCAAAGTTCAAAAATTCCAAATTTCTCAAAGTTTTGAGGTTTAAAAATTATAAAATTATAAAATTGTAAAATTGTAAAATTGTAAAATTGAAAATTAAAAAATTGGAAAATTGGAAAATTGAAAAGTTAGAAAATTAGAAAATTGGAAAATTAGAAAGTTATAACATTATGACATTATAACGTTAGAAAATTGGAAAATTGGAAAATTGGAAAATTAGAAAATTAGAAAATTAGAAAATTAGAAAATTAGAAAATAGAAATTCTAAGGTTCGAAACATCTAAACCACTAAACTTTCAAAGATTCAAAATTCTAAAATTCCACAGTACTAATCGTAAAATCCTGCAATGTCAGCACTAAAATTCCAAAGTCCCAAAGTCCTACAGTGCCAACAAATAACTTCATCGTCCGCAAACAGGGACCAGGATATTTATGTATCTCCAATTACGATGATACGGATGCTCGACTCGAAGGATTCACTAGAATTCGTTTGTAGTATCATTTAATGAAAGCGATCGAATTGTTTGCGAAAGTGATTTTCAAGTCTGAAAGTGTTTACTGCGGTAACACAACAGCGAAATTGGAAAGGGTGAGGGGTTAAACGAACAATACGTGCCGCATTTAACCTCTTGATTTGCTTGCGTATGACCCATCACGGTAAACAGCTCGGTCACCACTATCGTCGACCACACTGAATTAATTAATCCTTTCATTAAATCTGGTACAGCGAGCCTGTGCACTGTTTCGAATCTATGAACCCATTCCTTCTGTTGAATTCCTGTCTTCGTACGAGTTTAATACAACAATTTTCGTTGAACTAGTTTTAATTGTTTGCAACACGCGTATACCGTTTTCACCGCGAGCAAAATTCACAAAACTTTTGTTACAACATCCCTTACGCAACGTCTGACCCATATCCGAGTTCATAATCAATAGTATTATACTCTGTACAGCAGCATTTCATATTTCTAAATCATCGTTTGGAAAATTAGTTTTTATTAATCGTTGCGATATTTAAATTCGTTCAAATATATCATTCGTTTCTTTGATACGATTCTATGGTACATTTATTTTCAATGCTCAATTCGATCGTTCCCTTTTTTTAATTTAATCGACTGGTTAATTAAATCAAGTATAGTACACTAGACCCGACGATTAATGCTCGTTAAAAAATTCCAAGTGTTTCAGAGAGAAAATCGGGGATGAATTTGAAATTGTACGAAATGAAATTGTAGCGAAAGATAATGGAACAATTTAAATAAATTATCACGCGTATAAGTTTCCGCTTCACGCGGTGCGTACTTAAAAGTATGTACATGTAGATATTTTGCACTCTACTACAGCCGAATTTAATTATCTTTTCAATGGTTTGCTCCTGTATGAGACGTAATTGTAGAATCTCCATTTACTTTGCGTTTCATCTCTTGAACCGTTCGTTTCCATTGTATGCCTCGTGTGTGATAATTCATTTATACTTTGTATACGAGTTTAAAGCAATACGTGGACACTCCTCGCGTGTTTTCGTTACATTTGTCGACAAAGCGCGAAAAGTTTTACAGAAGTTTGCAATTACTTCGTGTGCCTCTTCTGTTCGCTAAGAGTAACCCAAGATTAGATTAATCTGCGTTATGAGACGGGGACGAAACATGTGAATATGTTATGTATCCGTTTCTTGTACGGACTTCACCATTTTGGGGAGGAGGAGGAAATATCGTGATGTCAACGATAAACGTTGTTCATAAGTTTCGGTCAATAATTTTCAGACGTAAACAATTTGTACAAAATATTAATAATTCAGTGAAATATCTGCAATCGGATGATTGAAATCTTAAATTCTCGGTTCAATAACGCTACTTACACGTTGGAAACGTTAACGTGATATTATGTAAATTATAAGAAGTTAATTTTAATCGTCTCCAATAACGTTGCCAATTTCGTGGCCCCTCGAAAATTTCTTATCTTGAAACACGAATCTCGAAAGAAAAATCTCGCGACACCGCTATAAAACTGAAACTTCGAGCGTTTAAAAGGCGGGAGTGTTCGCTTCTGACCCCTTAACTTAAAACTTTGAGATCTAATTTCGTATCTACATTATTTTACTTCGAAGTTTAAACTTCACTCCGCGATATTTAAGTTTGTTGTTGGAAATTATAAAGATGTATTCAGCCGCACGAAATCGGCAAAGCATCTGGAAGAACTCGGCTCCGTCGATTCGTGTGCCTGTTTTTAACGAAACATTACCCACGACAACACGCCGCGTTGTTTGCTTAAGTGCAGTAGTTAATTCAAACAAATCAGCTCCGGTGTAATTAATTGTCGAGCGGAAACTCGACAAAGAACTACTACAGTGGACCGAGCGAAATGGCTTCGAGTAGACAAAAGGATCCTTAAACGTACAAAGTGTGTGTCCCGTGGGTAATTTACAACACGGTTAAATGTCCTCCATAATTAATAACGCGACAGCTACATTTACTTTCTTAGCGAGCGTATTTCGTGAAAACATATATTTTCGTTTGATACTCAGATACTCGAATTTCAACCCAACTTTTGACTTTCTTCGTATAGTAGAATGCAACGTAACAAACATGATTTTCAATAAGCACACTTCAAACAGTGCTGTCACATTTGCATTATGATTGTATCTAACTAATTATTAAATGTATCTAACTTTCATCAAATTGTTAATTTTAGCTGATTAATCCTGAGCACTCGTAACATCGTAAATTATTTAGCATTAATCCGTTTGCAGTACCTTTCTAAGTATTTAACAATCGACTAAGCTGTTGTCTACAGGAAATTTTACTTTTCATACCCGAAGGAAAATAATGTTGCTTATGTTACAGTAAATGTCAATATTGTTTCGGTAACAGTGCACACTCAAAATCGTATTGATTCAAATGTTAACAATTTTAACAATAAACTAAGCTGTTGTCTACGTCAATATTGTTTCGGCAAGAATGCATACTCACAATTTTATTGACTCAAACGTTGACAATTTTAACAATCGACAAAGCTGCTGTCTACAGGAAATTTAACTTGAAGCGGACGCGTTTCCGGTATCGTAAGTTACGAACTTACGGTCACTCTGGTCGTCGGTACGGGTGACGTGCCAGGCGCGGAGAGTCGCGTCGCGAAATCGAGAGAGTCCTGACTCGAGAGAGTGTGACCTGTCTGAGGAAATTCGTGCAGCAAGAGTCGGTTTTGTCCGCCGTGCTCTGTGCAGCGAATTGGGTCCTCGTGAAGGAGTCGGTTTTGTCCGCCGTGCTCCGTGAAGACAAGGTCCTACTGCTCGAGTAGGAAACGTCTCGATACTTGAGATCTGCCAAGGGTACGAAAGTCAGTATTGTCCACTGTGCTTGCGTACTTACTCGGGTCACTCACTGAGTCGTGTCTCCCCGTTTCCTAAAAACGGAGCCTTTTTATCCCCATGAGCGGACCATGGAGAGACTATGTTTTATGACTCTCTTTACCTGACCCGCCGCTCCGTACCGAGACTCGCGTATTCCTAATGTCTAAAAATGTTGTCGCGTTACAAACTCTGTATACATGGAGGAAAATGAAGTTGCTTATGTTACAGTAAAAGTCTATATTGTTTCTGTAAGAATGCACACTCAAACTTTTATTGTCTCAAATGCTGAACATAAACAGATCTGTAGAAAGTAAGCGCAGTCTATACCTGATCGATTAGGGGAAACATATAATGGCGGCCGCTTAAGCACTACTTGCAAGGAAACCATGCAATCAATCGCTACAAATTACAATTTACAAATTGAAATCAGTCAATCTCTTCTATGTTAAAAGTTCATTACTGTTTACTTAAAAATGTGATTTAGTAGCGAATATATGTAATTCATAGTTCGAATGATACACCGTTTATAGGTTATACATATATTTTTATTTGCAGTCTTTCATCGAAATATGTAACTATCACTGTGTGAAAATGAGCGTTTTATCGTTCGATAATTATTTGCATGTGATCAATCACGTTTGTGCTTACACTTTACACTGTGCAGGTTCCATTGTGAATGGAAATTTTTAAATAAGATACGTATGTAGAAATAAAAGGTGGTATTGTCGAAAAAGATAATGAGGATTGTAATATCGACACCTGTTCATTCCAACAAAATGTCTAGAGGTTCTATGTCCAAAATCTAGAAGTCTATTGAATTATTCTATCACTCGAATTTTTATTATTAAAATTAAGTATTATCAGCATTATTATTATTTTGAGTATTTTTAGTGTTTTTAGTGTTTTTAGTGTTTTTAGTGTTTTTAGTGTTTTTAGTATTATTAGTAGTAAGAGACAGCAATATTGTTCTAAAAAAAGGAAAAAAAAGAATGTTAACGGATGCATTAATCTATTACTATGAATTAGTTTTTCGAACGTTTTAGATACGGCGATCTTACGCGTTCAGAAAACGGATGAGCGATTCCGCTGGGTTTTCATAAATTCGCCCGTAAATTTCTATCCGTGTATCACGAAGGATCCTGTACACGATGTACGTTCATGAAAGGTTCGACATTAAAAGCAGAGGCTGAAATGCAGCTTTTGGCGTGGGTGTACGAGGAGCATCTCTCTGTGCACCATTCAGTGGCTCGAGATGCACGAAAGTTCGAACACTCGGCGAAGAAAATATAGCACGTCAGGAACACGAAAAGAAGGGAAAAGGGAAGACCGTGAATTATCGGAAAGACATGCAAATAATTAAGCCGCGCGCCCCGGTTACAGTTTTCTGCGTGAACAGTTTCCGTAATTTGCCGATGTTCGAGTCGATAAGCGTTTATACGTGACACGATTACGTCCGTTACTATCCGAGTTCGTCTTTTTCTAATTATATCCGCGAAAGTGGAAAATCGTTCAAAAACGGTTTTCCATAATTTCTCTCTTTTCGTATGCACACGATGTAAAATGCAATACCGCGAAATTACTGGGTAACCGTACCGTGAAAAGTGGAAATTATGCAACAAAAGGATTTATAACGTTTCTTGAATTCGAGGAAAAATATTTTGTTCACTTTTCCGCCCTTTTAGTATTTCCGTGGATGTTAATGTAATATTTTTAATTTGTGTCGAGGAGCTTGAAATAGCAATATATGTACATGTATCGTTTGGATTTAGATTGTAGCCTCTCAAAGAAATTCAAATCCTCTAAATTTTGAAAGAATATTGTCTTAAAAAGTGCAACATTACATCCTTTCGTTTGTCAAATGAAATAACGTTG
The DNA here is from genome assembly GCA_947623535.1 of Coelioxys conoideus. Lineage (NCBI taxonomy): Eukaryota > Metazoa > Arthropoda > Insecta > Hymenoptera > Megachilidae > Coelioxys > Coelioxys conoideus. The sequence continues at coordinate 17,262,819 of OX392453.1, read as the reverse complement.
AATGTTATTTACAGTAATTAAAAACTACTAATTGTTCAACTTGGTAAGCGGTAACGTAGAAATTTCTTTTTATTGTTCCCACTATTTGTTGAAGTCGCAGAAATAAAGTTACGAATTTAAGTGAAAGGCTGAGAAGAATAGCGGAAACCGCGGGGCCGAAACCCGATGAAATCTCGCAAAATGAAAAACTAAATTAACATGCGTTGGTAAACAAACTGGGAAGAAAATTCAATCTTATACGGGCGAAACTGGCACAAAAGTAAATTATACGGTAGAATGAAATTTGGGACATTTTCCGTGCAATATCAACATCGAATGAACTTTAACTTCGCGATATTGCCGTTCCCGTGGTACAGAAGTAAAAAAAGCGTATCGGTACTTCGCGCTTTGCATTCGTTCGAAATTGCAAAGTTTTTCTCCTAAACTGAAAATGTCGGTTCGCGAAACCGTGCATGATTTACTTTGCCGAACGCAGAACATCGACACGGGGGCGCGGAAAAAAGGAATCGTACAGAACGCCTGAACGTTCGAAAAGGAAAAGCCTACGAGCTGAAAGTTCTCGGTGGTGTGCTTTTTCGAATCATCAAACAAAAATCCATCGTACGCGCTGGATTTTTCGTTCTCAGTCGCTCGGAAAGCCGTTCGACGCGTAGGAAAACTCGCTCGAATCGATTCGATTAAATTCGCGAAAAACAAAGAGACGGCACGTCGTGAGGGTAAAATTCGTTCGATAAACGGGACACGTCAAATTCAAGACACCAGACACTGATAAACGATTAATACTATCTTTTACCAAGGGCTGTCAAAAGACACCTTTTACGTTAATTCATTTCTCCGCAATTAATTTTTTGACTTTTTATACAATATTATAGTTGTTAAATTCATTCAGCGATATCAGTTTCCCCCGGATCATCCTAGATCGAAAAATATGCATACGGTATACTTATTTCTACCATGAAGCGCCTTTTGACATCTTAAGGTTATTTTATAATCGATTTCAGTTATAACGAAGAGTACAGGAGTTGCGGCATAACTTGAATATTCGCTTATTTCCCATGTTGCATTTTAGAAGAATCTATAAGTGTATTCATTTATGTTTCATCGTTTTTTTAATTATTTTGTAACTTTATTTCTGATATCAAAATAATTGTGCATTATGTGAGTGCATGATTGGTTTCATTGTCATGTATGAGTGTGTATGTGAGAGAGATTCTAGAAGAATCTAGAAAGGATGTTCCAGCGTGAGATAGAGAGAGAAAGTGTGTGAGAGTGAGAGAGAAAGAATGAAAGCAAAGGAAGACTAAGGATGCGAGAGTGGGGGATATAGCGTGACGTCGGTTAACGAGAAAGACGCGGGAGAAAGCAGAACGATTGAGAGAGTGTAAGAGCATGGTTAAGTGCAATTTGTCTAATAAATATACAGGGTGTCCCAAAAGTGTTGAAGGAGCCGGAAATGGGAGGTAGGTGGGGTCATTCTGAACAACTTTTTCCTATGCAAAAATGTCGTATGGGGCTTCATTTTTAAATTATTAAGGAAAAACACCGACCAATCAGAGCGCGAGAATCGCGCGCCACACGATTCGATCGCGACCACGGCCAATTATAACTCGGGCCTACACATCTGCCACCGAGCGCGCGCGATTCTCGCGCTCTGATTGGTCGGTGTTTTTCGTTAATAATTTAAAAATGAAGCCCCATACGACATTTTTGCAAAGGAAAAAGTTGTTCAGAATGACCCCACCTACCTCCCATTTCTAGCTCCTTCAACGCTTTTGGGACACCCTGTATATATCATATTAAGTTCAAAAGAGTGATTATTTCCATTCAGAATATATCCCAACACATTATTCGTCGGTAGTTTTAGCGTTAAAAATATCCCACCTTTTTAATGCGCGGTAATGGCGGTAATGCATGGTGGGACAGTTTTAGTCCCGCTTCAAAATATTGCAATAACTGCATACTCGCGTGTAAGACTATTCGAGGTACTATAACAATAAATTTAATTGAATTATTACTATTTTTTTGTGTATTCGTATTATCATTCCTGTGTTGTTAAAGACATACCAATTTTGTTTAATTCAAAATGCGATAAAATTTCTATGCTATAAAATTTCTATTTTATTTCCTGAAATCCTGTGCCTCAAGTTAACCAACAACGACCTCTCTCATTTCTTCCACATTCGATTTTGAACATGAGATTATTCTTTATATGGACTCAAGTCCGTGCACGCCATGCGTGAAAATAGGGTAGCATTCGATTACAAATATGATTATTGATAGATACGTGTATAATTGTATTACTTACATAGTGAGTAATTACAATGATTAAATTATGGCATACATATGCTATAGTAAGTATGTTATAGTTATTACTAGACGTACAATATAGAAACAAACTGATGTCACATGAATCACCACTGACGTCACATAAATCATCCCTGACATTATACACTACAATAATACGATTCGTGCACACCATGCGGTGAATTGTAGTACTAATCCGTGATGATACATAAAATTGGATTATGTTCTAAAAATATGAAGAAGTTCTCTGACTTTCATTGTGTTGACCTAGATGCAGTGGAATGTTGGTGAAATGTATCAAAAAGGACAATAATAGCTGGGAATCATATTTTTAAAACGTAATTGAATTTCGTATCTCATCGCGATCGGTCAGTATCGCAGTGCACCGTACGGTGTACACACATCGTATTAATATTTACAATTGTACGTTACTTTACATGCAATGTTTGCCGTGCAGCTTGATCCCAGAATTACCCTGTGCATCTATTAACAGTCATATTTGTACTGCAACAGCGGAATTACACAAACGGCATATCCCGTAAAATCTGCGGTAATTAAAGCATCAGGATATAATTTGTTTAATATACATATATTTATTACATATTGTAACACTATATAATCACGGGTAATCCAACCTGAGTTTACATGTTTAGTTACATGGATAATTGTATTGAAATAATAATTGTATAATTTATACGAAGAGTGCTCCACGACATTTTTATATATTACTATTGGATTATGATATTATTTTTTTAAAATAATCACAACAGAAATAGTTATATCGTTCTTGCTGACAGAAATTCCAGCAAGCTTTTTCTATCAAGTTACTTCCATGCGCAATTGTAAAATGAAATTACCCGAAATGTGTATCGCGAAAATCGCACCCCAAAAGGAAGAAATTATGAACTGGGAAGAAGCAAAACTGCTAAAGCTATATTTGCTTCGTGCTTCCGGCATTCGATAAAGTTTTCAGAGCAAACGGACGAGCACGAATTCGGATCCTCTCTGCGCATAGTACTTCTTAAAAATTATAACCAGAACGTACAATTTTTATTTAATCTAGCACCGCTATAAATATCTTTCTAAATTTATGTCTGCCGATGTTTCTTACCGATGAGACGTTGGGAAACGTTTGAATTGTTAAAGTAAAGAGCGAGAAGATCGATTGAATATTTCTGTGTTTGTATTGTACATAATAAAGTCTCCATTGAACGTTCAATTGATCATTTCGCTATGAATATTTCTTGGTTCATTTAAGTTGTACGGTCGAAATATACAGAGGAAAAACTCGATCACATTACGTACTCGTATGTGTGTCGAGTATTTCAGCGTGGTTGTTTTCACATTGCAATCAGCATAATTTAATTTATTAGATATTGTCACTGCGAAACGGGGATCAATTTATATTCCTCCTTTGTCCGTCGCTGATACATACGCTCTTCTGATGTAGTCGTAATTAGTCAAATTTAGAAATTTCTGGATTTAGGGATTTCGGGATATAGGAATTGAGGCATCTAGGGATTTAGGGATTTCGGGATTTAGGCGTGTGAAAAAGTTAGAAATTTGTGAATTTGTGAACTGAGGCAGTTGGGAGTTTTGGAATCTAGAAATTTGGGGATTTAAGAATTTAGAGATTTGAGACGTCGGGATTTGAAGATTTACAAACTTGTGGGAGTAATAATTTGGGAATTCAGAAATTCGGATATTTGGAGATTTGAAAATTTTGAAATTTTGAAATTTGGAATTTTGAACATTTGGAAATTTGAAAATTTGAAAATTTGAAAATTGGAAAATTTGGAAATTTACTGATTTAGAGAGATCAAAAATTTATGAATTCGCTGATTGGAGGATTTGGGAATTTTAAGAAGTAGAAACTTAAAGAATTAGGAATATTGAAAATTTAAATATTTATGTTTTGACAACTTCCAAATTCCCCGAATCAAAAGCAGGCGGCGCCACCCGAATCACTGGCAACATCTCATGTTTCGGCAAACACAATTATAAGTTTTATTTATTTTGCGACTTCCTTTGACAACTTTCGCAAAATCTTCTCTATTTTTTGTAATTGAATTCATAACATTATGACTGATATTTTTGGCATGAAACGCATCGCAGCTCGCCTGGTTCCAAAAGAGCGCAATTTTATCCAAAAAAGAGCATCGAAACCAAGTCGCTAAGGACATGATTATGCAAGAGTTTTTGAGAAAAAATTCAACGAATGTAATCGACCAAGCTCCGTATTCACCGAATATGGTCCAGTCTGACCTTTTGTTGTTCCGAAAGCTAAAATTACCACTTTCACGAAGACGTTTTGAGTCGATTGAAGCCGTAAAAGAAAATTCGCTGAAGGAGTCGAAAGCTATACCTCAGTCAACCTATGAACAATCTATGGAGAATTGGGTCAAGCGCTAGCATAGATGCATTGGATTCGATGAGGCTTATTTCGAAGGCGACAAAATAAATTGTGATGAATAAATTAATTTTTTGTGTTTCATTTAACTTTTCCGTATACTTTTTACACAGAATGTGCTATCTTCTACCAGTGAAAGTATCTTCGAGTGCAAAGGGTTAGCACGAATCGTTGTATCAAAATCGGGTCGGTATCGCTTGATCTCTGTACGGCGAGTTTGCAACATATCCGTTTGGCAACAAGCCAGCGTGAACAAGTCTTAACACGTGTCGAATCATGAAACGACCAACTATACGGCCGTGAACCGAATTATTAAATCGTGCCGCGTATCGTTATTTGAACCACGGATAATTGGCCGGAACGTTTTCACCCCATTCGTGCATCGTGTATTTATCCTTGACTGTCGCGAGAACGCGGCACGGCCACTCGTTACGTCGTTGAAAACGCTGCTTAGCCCTCGTTAGTTGCCCACCAACTTTTAATTACACCTCAGCCGTATTTTTTCTGTAAATTAAAAACATACCGGACAAATTGCGCCGTTCCAACGGAAATATTTAACTGTTTACCAGTCGCTACCTGTTTCCACCCGTTTCAGTCGGCATTGTTCGATGAGAACCGACCAGAACACTGTTTGCTCCGCAAATAAACGTCGCGTATTTGCATGTTTTTTTGCTTGCCGATATCGGATCCAGCGGCGACGATACATTGCTTTTTACACCGACGGTGAACGCGAAAAAAAAAAAATTTGAAAAGATAGGGGAATAATGGTGTTTATTCGGACGAGCGGGGATAGCGGGCAGATCAAAAGAATCGAAAACTGCTGTCGTGGATCATCAACACGGAACGAAAATATCGAAACGATAATGAACTCATATTCTCGCGATGATCGAAACGGAAAACAAAAGCGGGAGCGGGCGGAAAAGCTCGTCGTAAGATTCGGAATTGAATTTGGAACGTGGAGCGGAGCCAGATATTGTTGGATAACGCGGCATTAAAAGTAGTAGCGAACTTTTTTACTCGACTTTTGTTAAGTTAAGTTATTTCCAGGATCACGTGTTTGGAATAACACGAGCAACTTTTTGCGTGTACAAGCACCTTTTTACAACCGGCCGGATATCTCGTTAATTTATGCTGCGGTCACTCGAACATCGCCTACTTTTCATTCTTTGCCAATTTTTTATTTTTATATTTGTAAATTACTGGGTTTCTTCGTTTCAGAATTTTACATTTGCATATACGGATGCCGATTTTACACATTTTTGTAGTCAGAAATTTGAAAATTCGATTTCGGAGTTTGGAAATAATTTAGTATCGATCTACCCGAAAATTCTGTATCCTCATTTTTGCGGATTTAAAAAATTCATATTTGCAAATTTGTAAGCTTTTCAGTTTCCGGATTTATCAACTTTCCATATTTCTATAATTCAATTGAAGTAGTGTCGTAAAGTAGGGAATACGAAAATTCGGAACTTAAAAGATCTGATCCACAAATTTAAAATTTACGTTATCCTTACATTCCTGAACGACGGAATTTCAATGTTTTCAAACTTGTAAAGTGCGTTCTCACGAAATGATATTTGCAGTAAAAAATGTCTCCAGAGAAGCAACTTCGACGCTAAATTTCGAAAATTCAAGGAATGGCACAGCGTAGGTAGAAAACTTATGATAGGAAATATATTTCATAAGAGCAAACTAAATTCTTTGCTCTGAAATCGTGAAATCGTGTAAGCTTCTTCTGTTAAGCGACTTGGAACGATTTTACGTCGGAGAAAAATTGCGCAGAAAAGGCAAGACGAATGATACGCCTTTGTTCCGTGAGACAATGAGGTATCACAATGTTTGGTTTTTGAAAACAAAGGATTATAAACGTTGATTTCTTCTCGACTTAAAAATGTCAATATTCCTAGTCCCCATACCTTCGACGCTGTTTCCTCTAATAATAAAAGCTGCGAGTAAATGGTCAATTAAGCATTGAATCGTATTTCATTGAAGGGTACAACCGAATCACGTTGCCGCTCTTAATGAATCTTTGAGTAATTAGAATTCGATTAAAGTTCAATTACTTACTGCACGCTTCGTGAAAGCTGTTCTAGACACGCGCGGCAGATTTTAATACGTTATTACTGTTCCATAAGGTTAATCAATAACATATCCCATTCATTAAGAGAAGAGAAAACAGTGCAACACGCGAGATTAGAACAATAATACCTGAAACTGAGCTAATGGTGGACATATTAATATACGTAATATCTCGTTAATCTACTCCCCGTAGAAGTGCAAAACTGTAAACATTATTAATACCTTGAAGTACATGTACAATTGTGAACAGATTAAGGATTCGAGCGTGAAAAGTCAGCGACGGCGAATTTAATTATTAAATTATTCAACACGAACGAAGAATGTATGTAGAATAATTCTGTTGTGTTAACTGATATTGGTGGAAAACATGTTACATAGTAAAAGGAAGAATTAAATTAAACAATGAAAAATAATAAAAGATAACGTAGAACGGTACGAATCTATAGTTGAATATGTTCTGTGGAGAGAAATTTATTTCATTGTCAGATCGAGATTAATACACTCGTTACAAATTTAATTCCGTATGTCTTTATATGTAATAATTTAATAGGATAGTATTATGATATGAATTATGTATCATAATATTTATTAATCCGATATGATAATTCAATAAAAAAATAATTCAATAAATCAGTCATGATACGCATACGTATTGTACGTATGCAATAATGTGTGTGATAATTTAATAAATATATACACGTATGTACAAAACTGACGTATTATATACATACAGTAGCGGACAAAAGTTCAGGACTAAATGGGAAAAATAAATAATTGATTTACGGTTTATAAAAACTATAAATAGTGTTCTACTTTCGGCGTTAACTAATTAGACATTTATTTATACACTTATAAAAATCAAATTTCATTTTAATATTTTGCTCAGTAGCGAAGTTACAAAAAAATGAACGAAGTTCGTATAATATTTCAAATCAAATCATCTTCTTAAACTTTTGTCCGCTACTGTATGTATACTTATACCCATATACAGGGTGTCACACAAATATGCTACGAGCCGCAAAGGGGTGGTAGGTGGGGCTATTCTGAACAACTTTTTCCTTTGCAAAAATATTGGATGAGGCTTCATTTTTAAATTATTACAGAAAAACACCGACCAATCGGAGCGCGAGGATCTCGCGCCCTTGGATACAGAAGTGTAGGCCCGAGTTCTAGTTGGCCGTGGTCGCGATCGAACATACGGCGCGCGCGATTCTCGCATTCTGATTGGTCGGTGTTTTTCCTTAATAATTTAAAAATGAAGCCTCATCCGACATTTTTGCAAAGGAAAAAGTTGTTCAGAATAGCCCCACCTACCACCTCTTTCCGGCTCGTACCATAATTGTGACACCCTGTATGTATACAAAACATGTATTATACACACTTGTATACATACACCCATATGTATAAAAAATGCTACAGAATGTTTTCGATAAAGTTTCAAAAATCTTCAGCATCGCAGAGAAAGATGACTGAGCATTTGGCGGATGAATTCGTTAAACCACCCTTAACCAGATAAGTATTAAAAATGTTTCGCAGCATTTCCCTTGAATTAACGTTCGGTCATCGGTGACCTTCAGCATCGAATAAATTGCAAATAAATAGCCTCTCTATTAAACCGGGGTGCAATTTGGTTGATTAAAATCGGAATCCAGTATAAATCGATTTTTTCTCGCTATCGGCGCAAATTATCTGAAATTACTATGCCCGAGCGTCCGTAATAGCAAAGTGACTCGAACGGAATTTAATTGTTCATCCGTTGAAATCGAATCGACTGCAACTGCAGAGGAGACGCGCGAACGAGGAAAGAAAAAAAGAAAAAAAGTCGAAGCGGGATGAACTCCGACACGAACGAAAAAATTGTGGAAAGAAACGGAAAAACGAAAGGAAAGAAATAGTTATAAACTGGACGCGATATATCTTGACGTATTCCCGGCCGGCGGAATATGAAAAGTTTTCTCGCTTATTATAAAGTTCCGTGATCATCCGACTTTCTGCTTCACCACGCCCTCGCGTTCCTATTTCGCGTGATTGTCTCTGCTGACTATACCTTTGCTGGAAACCGGTTACCATTCGAGGTAACAGGACGGTTAATGAGCTCGTTTCATTGTAAAATGTTTGTGCAACTTCTCGTGATGCTTATTCATCGACAGTATCATTATCCATGCCCGGACAATCGTGCTCAAGATAGAGCCATTCACCCTTTCTTCTTCGTGAACCTTTCGATAAAGAATACTCTAGAAGTTATCGACGAGCCTCGAGCAACATCCATGTTGTTGTTGTCTTTTTGCGAAATTTCATCGAGCAACGGGATATATAAATGTCGTCGATACTAACCCGATCAGTTATATTGCACGTAAGCAAAGACGACGGCATGAGCGGAAGTTTCTTGAATTTTTTATTACGGTAGACTTTATATGGCTGTCATTTTATATCAGAGAAACTCACGAACACACCATCAAGGAACATATTGTCCGTATAATAAATTGTCAATCTCGTGACGCACGATATCACATTCTTCATAAAATTGCAACATAGTGCGCGAGCGGTCGTTCAATTCTGAACGAAAGTTTCAATTATAACGATGAAGAAGAGTTCGTCAAAGTGAGCCGGTAAATGATTCTACAAAATTTTTCTCGCAATTTATTGCTGCACAAATATTATACACGTTATCGAAGACAGTGAAAGATTATGTTATGAAAGATAATCAAAGACATCATAAACAATACCCGAAGATATGTATTATGAAAAATAGTCAAGGATTATCTACATCACTGAAGATAATCAAGGATAATGATCTATGTTATACTATATTTCGTATTAAGTTTTAACATGTATGCATGCATGCATGTACACATGTAGATCAATCGTATATCAATTCACTGATTGTACATCGATTGTATATCAAGCGTGCATTAATTCATAAAATATATTAAAAATTGCATCATTATGTTTTTCTTCATAATGGACAGAACTTTCCGGTAGAACTAATTTTATATATGTATAGATGTACATATATGTACTTATATAGAATACATTTATATATTTATATATTATATTAATATATGTATATAAACATATACAGCATTTATATTAATTGTTTATTAAACGGATAAATATATTGTACCGATGTATGTTTTATACAAATGGCATATAGTTTAATACGATTTTATAATAAAGAAAGCAATAAATATCGATTTAACCCGGTTGCAACATCTGTAGCGTGACGAACTTATTTTCTTATAAATAATTTAAAATACAAATGAAATAATAAATGGGTAGGGTGCTGAAGCGGATGATTCAGAGAGGGAAAATTCAATGCGTTCGAGTGGAGAAGAAAATTGGTAAGAGACGGAACTTTTGCAGAGATCGAACGGTATTCAAGAAGTAAGATTTTCGAACAATTCAATCCTCTAACACGATTTTTTAAAACGATTCACGACGAGTAAAATATGTCCGAGAAAAATGTAATACTCCGAATTTATAAATTATCGTTCGTACATCTGTTCTCCGTTTGCTTTTACAGACCGCGATGAAATTGATTACCGTTTACACGTTTCGCGTTTGCAGGACAAACAATTAGTTTGAATGAAACAGACATATTCACTGGATTACTGGATATGTAGCTACATTTTAGTTAAGTATTATTAATGCGTACTCGAAATGGAAATACTTCATTACATCGGTATGGAGATTCACATTATTGTGTTTCACGATATTATTTACGACATACAAACACGGCCAATACCAAGGAAAGCTGAATTGATTCGTTCCTAATTAAATTTATGCTGTTACGGGTATTATTATCAATATTGCTGTGTCCATTAACGATTTCTCAAAACGCAAGTGATCGCAATCACTTGCAATATATTCGTGTGAAAATTTGAGCAGTAGCAATATCCTGGAATAGATGCCTTTGATGTTTTAATAAAAGAAAAGGTTAATAGCTTCTGTGAGTAAAATTTAATCATAGCCCGTAACAGTTTGTTAGAAATCGCGAATAAAATTATATAATGGAAAGCAATAACGAAAAATTTCGTTTTTTATTATTACCAATATTTCATTAGTCACTCGGTATTAATTATCTGTACCATATGAACACCTAATTAAATAAAAGTAGAAGAATGATATAAAACACAGAGAGGTAATTTAATATTTCTGAATTTAAAAATCCCAGCATTTCATACTTTGAAGATTCTTGAACTTTTGAACTTTCACATTATGAAATTGTTTCCTTTGTGTATTGAGAAATCTGGATATTTCGGAGCTTAGGAATTTGAGGATATGAACGTTTAGAAAGATGAGATTTTGGGGATATGGAAATTTGGGATATGAAAATTTGGGGATATGGCAATTTGATGCTATGTGAATTTGGGGATATGGGAATTTGGGATATGGGAATTTGGGGATATAGAAATTTGGGGATATGGAAATTTGGGATATGGGGATGTGAGGATATGGTAAGTTGAGGATATAGGAATTTGGTGATATGGGAATTTGAGATATGAAAATTTGAGGATATGGGAATTTGAGATATGAGAATTTGGGATATGGGAACTTGGGATATGGGAATTTGGGGATATAGGAATTTGGGGATATAGGAATTTGAGGATATAGAAATTTGGGGATATAGAAATTTTGGAGATCAAATCTGGAGATGTTGGAATATGGTTACATGAGAATCTGGAAATATCGCAATTTGCAGACATGAGAATTTGTGGATGTAGAAATTTTCGAACGTGAGAATTTGCGTGTATAAGAATAAAGGTAAAAGTGGAATGTTTGAGGATACAGAAATTTAGGTAATACATAAACTCAAATATACAGAAAACTCATGCCACGCGGACGTAAGGACATAAAATTCATGAAAGTCGAAAATCTAAACACACTTAGATATTGGAACAAATAACCTGAAAATTCGGTGTTGCTATGATCTTACATTTCCACAATTCCACGTTCCCAAATATCCAAGTCTCCCGAAACACAAAAATTTATAAGTTCAAAAATTTTCCAGCTAACGAATTAAAAACTTCTAATTCCACAAAACCGTGCTCGTAACCTACACTTTCGCGGAATCTAATCTGCGATCCAGGGAGAATGAAAATCCATCGTGACCTCCTAATTAATGAGTACGTCCGCGATCTACAGAACCCGTGACAAACTTCACCCGTCAACAAAACGCTACTCGTATCGCACGAATCGACGAAAATATCCCGAACGAACGAGCTCGTTGTTTATCGCCGTTGATCCGCGAAAGGAATTAAAAGAGATATCGCGGTGAAACCGGGATGAAGCGATGCAACCAGAACGCGTTCATTGAAATTCACCATTCCGATAGCAGTTACCGAGAGAGCTTTTTAAACAAAACCTTCCAGACACCGTCGTTACGATCCACGTAGATAACCGTCGCACGATTTACGAGCTTCACGCTTCCGCGACAACGTAAGAACATCTTTGTCCGACGGTAACAAAGGGGTTTGATAAATGTATGTCGGACACGGTCGCGGTGACGGGCGACGCCTATTGTGTCAATATTTGAATAGATGAACAGCAAGCAAAAGGGGAAATCAAACGGCGCAACGAGTATGTCGACTTTACGCGAACGACCACGGTTTTCGTTTCTGTCTCCTTTTTCGAACGGTTTACTCACGATTTGTCGAGCTCTAAGGTACCGAGGACCCTGCCACGTGAATTTTACGAGCGTTTTACGAGTACCCCTCACTCCCCCGGGGTAACGTCGGGAACATTATTCACCGACCTACAAACCGAATATGTGCCGGATATACTCAGCGGAAAGGGTTCATCTTTTTAACGACGAATTGTACGGTTCACCGTTGCGTCTAATTTTTCTCTTTATTATACGGTTTATTGGGGTAGTTAATTGTAATCGATAGTATAGGTGGGATATGCGAGTTTGGAATATGGAAATTTCGGGTATGGTAATTTGGAATATGTGGATTTGAGGATATGGGAATTTGGGGGTATGAATATTTGGGATATGGGAATTTGGGGGTATAGGAATTTAGGGATATGGGAATTTGGGGGTATAGGAATTTAGGGATATGGAATTTTGGGACATGGGAATTTCGGGTATGGGAATGTGGGATATGTAGATTTGAGGATATGGGAATTCTGGGGTATGGGAGTTTGGGATATGGGAATTTGGGGGTATAGGAATTTAGGGATATGGAATTTTGGGACATGGGAATTTCGGGTATGGGAATGTGGGATATGTAGATTTGAGGATATGGGAATTTCGGGATATGGGAATTTGGGACATAGGAATTTGGAATATGGGAATTTGGGGGTATAGGAATTTAGGGATATGGAATTTTGGCACATGAGAATTTCGGGTATGGGAATGTGGGATATGGAGATTTGAGGATATTGGAATTTCGGGGTATGGAAATTTGTGGGTATAGGAATTTAGGGATATGGAATTTTGGGACATGGGAATTTCGGGTATGGGAATGTGGAATATGTAGATTTGAGGATATGGTAATGTGGGGGTATGGAAATTTGGGGGTATGAATATTTGGGGGTATGGGAATTTGGGATATGGGAATTTGAGATATGGGAACTTGGAGCATGGAAACTGGGGTGTGTGGGAATTTAATAATGTAAGAATTTAGGTGTACGGAATCTTAGATATATTAAAATTTTACAATATCAAAGTTTTGGGAGATATGCGAAATGTCGAGATATACGTGGACACTATATCTCGAGTTAAAATTTATCACAGTTGAACTGCGAGCGCGACACGCGTAGGACTTGTGTATATTATGGCAAGGGATTAATAAATAAGAATAAATGACGGGACTGGCAGAAATATTTAATTCTATTTGTTCCCTGAGTCAAAGAAACCAGATAGCGAAGAAAAGAATGAATTAGTAAATAAGAATAAATCACAGGGCTAACAGCGATTTTTAACTGTCTTTGTTCGTATTTATTTGTTTAACTATCCTTAGACTGGATTTATTGATTTGTTTATTAACTCGTAAGTTGTTTATTAGTTGATAAACTTCATCATATTCTACATCCCAGTATACTCGAACTGTGCACCATCTGATTGGTTTTGCTTTGAAAATTTAAATCTACAAACTGTTGACAAAAATTTGCTTAGAATACGAACGAATTTAGTTTCGTGTACCAAACTCACGGTTTACAGGGTGGATTGATTTTATAACATACATATACGTCTGTAAATTATAAATTGTGGTAGTATCGACTTATATTTAACTACTGTCTTTAAATTTTTAAATATTGCTGATTTGATCGTACATATAAATTTAAAATATACATATGTTTCCATGTATACAGGGTGTCCCAAAACGAACGAAACATCCGGAAATGGGAGGTAGCTAGGGTCATTCTGAACAACTTTCTCCTTGGCAAAAATGTCGAACAAGGCTTCATTTTTAAATTATTAAGGAAAAACACCGACCAATCAGAGCGCGAGAATCTCGCGCGCTCGGAGGCAGTCGTAGTGGTCGGCTTACACTATGCGGCTGACAAGTTGTCCGGTGAGGAGGTTGTCCTGAAACATAAGACGTACGCGATCGCACTTTCTACCCTCACCTAGGATCGTCGAAACTTGACACAGATTGACGATCGCAGACTACTGATTGTTTACGGTCTTCGGGTCAAATAGTGTGCGTGACCGCGCGAACTAATAAATTCTGCCGGCGAAAATGCGAGAGATTCGCTGCGACCATCTTTTTTTTTTCGGCCAATTACTGCCGTCGCGTCTGAACGCCTGGCCAAACCTCCTCACCGGACAACTTGACGGCCGCATAGTGTACGTGGTCAGGAGCGAACACGGTCAACCGTGCGCCTACCAGTACGACTGCCTCCGAGCGCGCGAGATTCTCGCGCTCTGATTGGTCGTTGTTTTTCGTTAATAATTTAAAAATGAAGCCCCATACGACATTTTTGCAAATGAAAAAGTTGTTCAGAATGACCCCATCTACCTCCCATTTCCGGCTCCTTCGACACTTCTGGGACACCCTGTATAATATTGTATATTTCCATATACATGATTATTCCATGATAAATAGTCTATAAAATAATTATATATAATATATTATGTAGAATGTATATTATTCAATTCGAATAAATCATTTCTAAAGATTAATTATGATATGAATCATGACTAAACGTTAATCGAAACGAACGAACGAAACTTTCATTAGACATTTAATTACGCTATATCTAGAATCTCTAAAAAATTGCAGATGATTTGACTGGCGCATTTGAACTTCTATTCCTTAACGATAAGGCGAAAACATAACATGGCGAACTAAACTGAAGCGGTGTTGTGAAATAATTGAAACGGGACTCGTTATGGGAAGGCGAACGAAATGAATTATTTCACGTATTTTCATTTCCGTCGGTTTTACGAATCGCGCGTTGTTTAACGAGCAGCACAGAAAAATGATTAAAATCTGTCCCCAGCCACGTATAAAACGTGTTCCATCGCCCAAATCGTATTATTCAGTCCCAGTTGAATTTCGCATAAACTGTTTCGAATCAGAATTTCCTGGTAGATACGATCCGATAAAATTTATATTAATTGCAATAACAGTAGTCGAACAACACTCTACGATGTTTCCTGACAAATATCTTTTCCTTTCGTGAATTTCATTAAAACGATTGATTGCACGGATAACCAACGTCCGCGAATGTATTCATAATTTCAAAGATAATTAATTATGCAACCACTACAATAATTGGTGAATTTGGTATTTTGACAATAAGTGGACAGAAATTGTCATTTCAATACTGTTGTTTGTGATACGCACTATTTTTTACAATTTTTTTTGTTTATCGTTACGTCGCGTATGTTTCGAGCCTCATCGAACAACCTTTATTATAACTTTATTACAACAAGTAAATTGTTTGATGCGATTTTAAGTTTATGGTACGAGAGAGGAGGAAAAGCTAAATTATTGAATTCCAGCTTTGCGAATTCGTAAATTCCAGAATTTATAAATTTTCAAGTTTCTACGTTTCGAAGTCGACAAAAGTCAAGAATGTAGGGAATGTATTGTATTCTATAGATTAGTTAAGAGCGTTCCGATTATTCGAGACGTCGAACATTCGAGGTGCCGAACGTTCGAGACGTCGATAGGTTTTTGTCTTTACACGCATAAAAGGGGCACGCGATTCCCCGAGCGAAGGAGATACAATTTCGACGCCGTGACGGAAAGCGAGATACGATTTCGACGCCGTGACGAAAGAGAGATACGATTTTGACGCCGTGACGTATAATTTAGACGCCGTGACGCAAAGGTGACCGCGACTCGGTTAAAGAAGTGACCGATTAGCCAAACCTATAAGAATATTCGAATTTCTAAATCCGCAAATTTACAGAATTGATTTCACATATTCCCTCATTTCCGGAATAACTAAATTTAAAAAATTCCAAATTTTCGATCTCCCAAATTTTTAAATTCCAAAATTCCCAATTTATGAATCCCTACATTCCCAATATTTTAATTCCTGAAATACTTAAATTGATATAACAACGTGAAGCATTTCCTAATTTTCAAATAGTAATGTTTCCAAATTTTCCAGTTCCCAAAGTTAAAAAATTGACATTTAAAATTGTTCAATTCGCTAATTCCCAAATCCTTCGATCCTTCATAATTAACCACCAAAACAATACACGTGTTTTTATGTCTTTCCGATATTAATTCAGACAGTGCAAAATATTTGAATTTGTATCATCGAAATTTCAATTTCACGCTATTGGAAATTCAAAAAGGATCATAGAATTACTTGAATATTTACTTACTTGTTTCCAGTATCTCCATTATCCGCTTCAAGGTTGGATCGTTGAAGACCCGAACCTCAAAATGAAGTTTATCCAACGTGGTGGCGAGATCCACTGTATCCTTGTCCGCGCCAGCTCTTTTTTTCATTGATTTGAATGTTCTGTGATTCAAGATTATCGCAACACCTGTTCGTTTATGATTCATATTGTATACTTCGGAATCCGCCTCCACTTCACTTCGAACGCATATTTCTTCGTCGATTACAGGTGTACTCCTGTTACAGATTAAAACAGTACAGAATTATTTTATAGAACTGTTAAATTATTAACGTTTATAAATTTCTAAATTGTAAGTTTAAGTAATAAGTCTAAATTTGTCGATATCCAAATGCGCAGATTCAGGAATCAACAAATTTGATAAATTTCGAAATCTTCATGTTTTCGAATTTTTTAATTTTCAAGTCACCAAATCGCTAAAAGCGCGAATCATCAAATTCCCAATTGCTCGCACAAGAAAATATCTCAACTCCTAAATTACTGTATTAACAAATACTCAAATCCTCAAATTCTCAAATTCCCAAATGCATAGACTCTAAGTCTCCAAAATCTCAAAATTCCCAAATCCCCAAATCTCCAAACCTTAAAAGTTTCAAACATCCAAATCTGAAAATGTCGAAATTCCCGAATTCCCGAATTCCCAAATGCTCAAGTCTGCAAATCTCAGAAGCCCAAATTCTCAAATCACCAAATCCTCAAACCTCCAGACTTCCAAATCCCCAAATCAACAAATACCAAAATCCACAAATCTTTAAATCCAAAAATCCCTAAATCCACAAATCTTTAAATCCCTAAATCGACAAAACCCTAAATCTCCAAATCCCCAAATTTCCAAATATCCAAATCCCAAAATGTCGAAATTCTCAAATATCCAAATCCCAAAATGTCGAAATTCCCGAATTACCAAATGCTCAAGTTTGCAAATCTAAAAATTCCCAAATTCCCAAATCACCAAATCACCAAATCCTCAAACCTCCAAACTTCCAAATTCGCAAATATCTAAATCACAAAATTCCCAAATCCACAAATCGTCGAATCCCAAAATCCCCAAATCTCTGAATCTCCAAATCCCCAGATCCTCCAATTCCTCAAATTTCGAAATCCTCAAACCCCAAATGCTTAGTCACCCACTTCCCAATTATCCAAATCTCCACATTCTCGAATGTTTGAATCTCCGAATCCCCGAATCCGAAAATCTCAGGCGACTAAAACTCAGTATCTCAAAATTTCACACGAAGAACCAACAAGCGATCGTAAATGTTTCCCTCGTATCTTGTGCTTAGGGAATCCGACACGCCTGTCGACGCACCTCGCTAAAATGGTACGGCAAATTTGCGAATGATAAAAGTTGCAACGTTATCCTAATCCTTCGTGCACGATCTAGAATTGTTGCACAAATATTTCCCCTGTGACCAGAAACAACGTACACCGACAAAACGTGGCAATGGCCAATGTTTACGCCGGAGATTCATATATGCGGCGTGTGTGCATTCGGTAGCACAGTTTGTTCTTTCAACTGTATTCGGCTCGCCTAATATTGAACTTGTTACACAGAAAATTACACGGCTGTACGCGAACGCTCTTTTTCGTTGTTTTACGGTTACGGCGGAAGCGTGGCTCGGCAATAACTTGTTCCCGTATATTTTTGCCTGTCGCCAAATTTCGCCGCTTCCCGTACGCGGTCGATCGATATGAAACTGGACGAGAAAAAGCGATACGTGTAGCCATCGTCGTTCGATGTCGATGCGGCCCGCTGACGACTTTTATGTCGATCGTAATATTTCGAATCGCAAAAGTGGCGCGCGTTCGCTGGAACAACGCCACACGACGCGGATACTCAACAAATAATATCTCCGTGACACGAAAATTAAAGATGCGCCGTTCAACTGTTAACGCGATCGATCGCGGTTACGTTTTCATGATCGCTGTACGATGCCGCTCAAATGTATGTGGACACCTACCATGTTCGTGAAATGTATGATATATAGGACGTTGCATCGCTTCAAAGCGCGATGCATCAGTTTTATAATTTTAATAATTACACAAGACCTCGAAGTCCCCTCATGAAAATTCAGGTTTGGAATTTCTAATTTTGGAAGTAATAACCAGAGAAATCCCAACTGACGGCTAAACGCCCAAATGCCTCAGTTCTCAATTTCCCAGATCACAATATCCCAAGGACCCAATACCCATAGCTCACAATACCTCTAGATCCCAGTATCCCCCGATTTCCATATTCTTCAATGCCGAAATACCTATGTTCTAAAATCTAGAGATTGCAATATTTCTAGGTCCAACATCAATGACTCACATTATCCCTAGGACCCAGTAACCCTGGATTTCCGTATTTTTAAACGCCTAACTACCCATGTTCTCAAATATCAACATCCCTAGGACCCAATATCCATAGCTCACAATATCCCTATATCCCGGTATCCCTCGATCTCCGTATCCTTCAATATTCAAGTATCCACGTTCTCAACTCTCTAGATGTCCGAATCCCTATGTTCACAAATCACTTCTTCCTATGACCACGAATTCTTCACTCAGTCCCCAAGTTTTTATATCCTCAAAAGTTGTTCGTTTCCATACTTTTCGTAGAGAAATTGATTGTACTATCGAGGGTAACTTCATCTTCGACAAATACGACAACCGAGAAGGATGCCTTTAAACGTTTTAGAAATATCGCCGCAATTTCGCTTCCGCATTCTGTATGTACAGACACTCACTATCGTTCAAACTGCGGTTACACGGTGCATTTTCCGTCGAATGAATGTTGCATACCGCGTAACAACTCTCTTAGCAATTTATTTACTCGAACGTTTTAACTATTATTTCCTAGAAGCTTCCATTTTAACCATATCTTTTATTTCGTTGCCGTTCGAGTTAAATCGATACAACTTTCAACGAAAAGCTGCAACGATCATAATCCGCGGCAAGTTTCTTCGGGCAAAGAACTTTCGCATAAAGTTGAACATTAAGAAGTAATTTTTCACGCGCATCAAAATCTATAAATTTTCAATTGAGGACTCGTCCGGAAATCCTTCCTCCGCGTGACGCTTTCAGCGAACGTCCTCGAACCTTCGATCTTTCAAGGGACTATACCGAAGTGTCACTCACCAACTTTGATAAAACTTAGCAGAAACATAGTTCCCAGAGAAATATTCGACGCGTATTTTTTTTTGTAACTGCTAATATTCACTTTAAGGGATTGAAATCAGTATTATTAATTACCAGTATTAGTTGTTTCATTATGTCCATACATCGTACGTACAACATTGTAGATTTGGTTAAGAGAATACCTATTACAAATTGCTGTATTGAACAAAGTGGTAAGTATGAGTCACCTTTCGAGCGCAAAGGGTTAACTTTTTTCCTTGTGGCAGACACGCGTTTCAACCCTTGCACGTGCCCCTTCTTGAAAGCGAGTGACAACCTATAATCCGTTGCAAAGGTTTCGCCCTCGCTCTTCAAAGTGCATTAAGCTGTTTCGTACTTTCCGCTCACGTACGTGTTCCCCGCGAGCGAAAAGTGTTCGTCGAAGGTAGACAGCGAGATGGATCCTGTGGATTCTCAACGCGCACGTGAACACCGTCCACCGAATCATCCGGCGGTCAATTTAATTTTAAGTTAGATCGCAATCCTGGTTTAAAGAACTTCACGTAACGGCTCGCTCGTTTTATCGTCCCGAGAAGCACGTTGCGCAGAAACATCGCAGGAACGCGGCTGTGCACGATTATCGCCGTTTTCACGCGATGAAAACCAAAGAAAATGTCTCGGTACTTTCTTGAACCTGAGTAGTTGAGCCGCGATTACTTTTCGATAGATGCACTGTGCGTCATGGCGCGTTCTTTGTAGCATCATCGATTTAAAGTTCTTAGATACCCAAGTGTAGCGGTACGTGGGTTGCAGTGTCGAGGGAAATAGTATTGATCACTTACAGATGCTTAGGTATAGGCTATTGGGCCTACCCTAAAGTCTGTATGTTAGCGAAAATATTTTATACTTGTTAGCGTTAACGTATTTTTAAGAATCCCCGAGGGCAATTAGCCGACCCTGCGACCTTTTCACGGGTGTAAGTATAATTGAGGGTGTTTGAGTCGATCGGGTGTCGAGTAATTATGAAAGAAGGTTTTGTACAACCAAAATAGAATATTTAATGAATAAAAGATTAACTGTGAGATGCTAGTTACAAAGATTTAGAAGGCTGAAAGAGATGAATGGTCTTCTCAGTGAGTTAAGTGCAGTAACAACTATTTAATGTATAACTGAAAGAGATTGAATGTTTCTCTTCAGTGAGTTAATGAACAACTGAAAGAGAGTAGATGTCGATATTCATATACCCAGATTCCAGAATAAACAAATTTTATAAATTTCGAAATCTCCATGTTTTCGAATTTTTTAATTTTCAAATCACCAAATCGCTAAATGCTCGAATCATCAAATTCCCAATTGCTCGAGAAAGGAAATATCTTAACTCCTAAATTACTATATTAATAAATACACAAATCCTAAATTTCGCATATTGTCAAATTCTCAAATTGCCAAACTCCCAAATTCCCAAATCACAAAATCCCCAAATTTTCAAATATCCAAATCCCAAAATGGCGAAACTCCCGAATTCCTGAATGATCAAGTCTGCAAATCATCAAATCCTCAAATTCCTAAATACACAAATCATCAAATCTCCAAATCTCCAAATCCCCAAATCCCCCAGTCTTCAAATTTTCGAATATCCAAATCCCAAAATGCCGAAACTCCCGAATTTCCAAATGCTCGAGTTTGCAAATCTCAAAATCCCTAAATTCCCAAATACAGTAATCATCAAATCTCCAAATCCACAAATCCCCCAGTCTTCAAATTTTCGAATATCCAAATCCCAAAATGTCGAAACTCCCGAATTTCCAAATGCTCGAGTTTGCAAATCTCGAAATTCCTAATGTCTTCTCTTCACGGCGTTAGGTGGTAACATGTTAAATGTATAACTGTAAGAAAGTAGATGTCGTCTCTCCAGTAAATTAATGAACAACTCTGATTAAATGTATAACTGGAAGAGAGTACTTAGATGTCTCTCCAGTGAGTTATTTGAAAAACTGTTATTTCACGCTTCTTCGACTTCGGTGATAGACTTGAAAATCCACCCCCTTCGTCCATCTGTTTCATTTCTAGAAATCTAAATCTTCAACTTACAACCACCGAATCCTTGTATAGTGACTATGCGAGTTCGCTTGAACGTATAATTGCATATAAAATTTAACCTTTTGCACTCGAAGGTCTTTTTTACCGATAGCTAATAGCTACTACAAAACTTTTTGTTTGTGGTGTTTCATGAATTCTTGCAAAGTTATTATGTTTTTGTTATTAATTGTCATTATTAGCTGTTTTATTGTGTTTGTGCACCATTCGTGAAACATTATAGATTTAATAAAAAAATCACCTATTCCAAATTACTGTGTTAAACAAAATGGCGAGAGCGAGTCACCTTTCGAGTGCAAAGGGTTAATATCAGAAGCCGACCATTGTTCTCTGAATCGAACACGTTTTTAAGATAGAACTCAATAGAAAAATTTCTAACAAACTTTTACGAAACAAAAGCGAATTTTGATAATGCGTCTAAGCATCTCGTATGCTTCGTGATCGGATACACTTCTTACCGAATGAAATGTTCCCGAACAAGAGGCAACTATCGTCGCACTTAACGATGATACGCCTTCGTGTTGGAACACCGAGAGTTCTCTAAGAGTAAAGCGTGGTTGTTGTGTTTCGAAGTTAGGACTCGGAGTTGCAGTGAACATCGAGAGATACATGTTATTCCATCGTGTGTATACGTGCGCGAATCTTCTTATGGCAAAACTGTATGAGAAGAGATAGAGTTCTAAGATACACAGCGGAGCAAATGTGCATACTGAATCGAGAGTACTGCTGCTTCGTGTTAATATTTTTTAAATAAATTACTCTGCGATTCTAATGTACTAATGCTTTGTACCCTCTGTTTATTCCATTACATTCGCTATTGCATTTGATATACAGGATGTTTAGTTCGAATAATACTGATAAAATATTTTAGAAAATATTAATAATACGAAGATTTATGCAAAAGTTATGTAAATTCAGGAAATAAATTATGAAAGTAGCTTTTTTTTATATAGACGCGTAGGGGATCTGTGAAACTCAACTTTTCGAACGATATTATATTATAATTATACATATTCTAATACGTCATTTTATATAGATCGTTATTCTCTAAAATTCAATATAAAAGTGTTTATTTCTGTGTAAAATATTTTCTTGTGTCACAGATACTTTCACAGATATTCGAGTTAAACCTTTCCACTCCTTAATTTCTTTTTCCCACCAGCTCCTTAATTAATTTACATAATAGATCGAGAAATGGGATTTCAATCAAATGTATTGCAATCGTGCAGGCTGCGTACCAAACATATTCTTAATTTAGTATAAATATAATAGTAAACGAATGGAAGTATGTACATTTAATTAACCTATTTATGTGAGTTATTTATACGATCCAAGAGAAATGCAACGTTGGCATAGGAGTGATAAGGGTTAATAGTAAATGTAAAATCCTGTACACTATGCGCATTCAATCTTCTGAGAAACAAGTGTACATTTTTCATCAACTATCTTTCGAATGACTACTGCTTTCGCATATTTTCACTAAATAATTTATTGCATCAAAATGACGTCGATATTCTGATTGAATTTGTCCGTTTCGTTTGTATGACACTTCCTGGACACGTTGCATGTAGCAAGTAGAGCACCTAGCACAGAGAAACGGACAGTAAAGGGGAAACCTCAGGGAATGGACAGAGGAGTAACATAAAACGCCTGGAGACAGTGGATCGTAGCTTTTTAAACGACTGAAGATACTCGACTCTCAGGGTTGAAAGACTTTTTCGCTGAATGCAAACACGCTAGAGAGAAACAAGTCGCGGAGATTTCCACGCACGAACACGAGTCACTTAACAAAGGGCCGCTTACAAACTGGTCATAATGCACGAATCTGCCACCCATTACCGGACAAATGTTCGTTGGTGGAGAAATAAGTTGCCAGATTCCCGCTTGTCGCGTTTTCTTTGATGTCGAAAATATGTCTCGCTATGATGTCTCGCGACGAGACACTGCGTCACAAATACGGGTGTCCCAAAAGTGTTGAAGGAGCCGAAAATGGGAGGTAGGTTGGGTCATTCTGAACAACTTTTTCATTTGCAAAAATGTCGTATGGGGCTTCATTTTTAAATTATTAACGAAAAACACCGACCAATCAGAGCGCGAGAATCGCGCGCGCTCGGAGGCAGAAGTGTAGACCCGAGTTATAATTGGTCGTGATCGCGATCGTATCGCGTGGCGCGCGATTCCCGCGTTCTGATTGGTCGGTGTTTTTCCTGAATAATTTAAAAATAAAGCCCCATAGGACATTTTTGTAAATGAAAAAGTTGTTCAGAATGACCCCACCTACCTCCCATTTCCGGCTCCTTCAGCACTTTTGAGACTGAGTCTGTCAAACTTCCAAATCGTCGAATGCCCAAATTATTACAAATTCTATAAGTTTTACAAACTACAAATTTTACAATTACTACAATTTCTAAATTCTGCAAATTTTACAAATTCTACAGATTTGACAAATTTGCTATGTTAAACTGTATCAATTCTCCATATTCCACAAGTTTCCTGAATTTCGACAACTTTTTATACTTGTTGAATAATCAACTATAGAGTTGGTTTGTTTCGAACAAACGCTAACGAATATTTATTAAATATAACAGTAAAATTAGAAAAGGTGTACAAGAGTGTTCAGTCTTGAAACGCGCTAAATTCAGAGACTGTCTTTGTTGTGTGTTGTTGCCGAACCGACTGCTTAGGTTGTACTGTAAAAAGGCTATTTTATACATAAGCGAAGGGGAAGTGCAGCTATGCACCTCCTAAAGGAGAGAGTCTTGCTTTTCTCTTAACGGTCAGCTACGATCTCGGCGCAGGGCTCGAGCTGACCGTTTTTTATGGCTTATACCTAAGTGTAGTTGAATGTACGTTTTCGCAGCTAAGAAACATATTTAAAATTTATTCAAAATATCTAGGATTTCTGCAAAAATCCAACAATACTTCTATACTCTCAAACTCCTTAACTTTTCTAAATTCCGAAATCCTTTAATCCCTAAATGTCCAAAGTGCTAAATTTTCGAAATCCCAAATTTCGAAGATTGTCAAGGGACCCGACCACTTCCCAGCCGTAGTAGCAACGCGTTAACGGTATATTACGAGGAATGTTACGTTTGTCTGTTAATCGTGTCATCAACGTCTCGCAACGAGATCAAGTTTACCTAAAACTCGATAATCTAATCATCGTAACCGGTCTTGCATCGTACATATAATTCGATCGCTTTCCTCGTGAGTAAACAGTAGATACGTTTCGTTCGACAATCGATTATCTCGATCCGCTGACCATTCAACGTTATCGCGTCGACGTAGAATCCCGGTCAGTTGGTGGATTTTGTAACGGTACAGCAAAAGGTTACTCACTTTGGTTTCTTGTAGAGCCACGCGTCCACTTTGTCCGGAGAAACTTTCTTCTCCGCGCATTTTGAACAACATTGTTGCACGGTTTCCTTCTGCAGCAACGGCTTTTCCTTTTTCGCAAGTGGTTTCGTTGCTAACGTGGTCGTTCCCTTTTGCAAACACTGTTTCCCCTTTTCCACGGCCTTCTCTTTCTGCAACGTTAAGTTCTTCTTTACCGTAGGCAGAATTTTCGTCTTCACAGGGTTTCTTGCGCTCCGGTCAGGCAACGTTTTCTTCATCGTCTGTTTCCCAATTTGTTCAGGTTGTTTTAGTTTCTTCATCGCCTCGGTCTTGTTCACTGCAGGCTTGTTCTCGATTTTGTTCACCACCGGCTTATTATTCTCAGTTTTGTTCACCACGGTTTTATTAGTCTCCGGTTTGGTGGTCGGCAATTGATATTCTTCTTTCTCGTCGCACGAGAATTGCTTTTCCGCTTTCGACGCTGTTTTTTTCATCTTCGTTCGCGCTTTTAAATGTATATAGCAGCAGCGTTAACGTATATCTACGTATACGACGAGATAACGTTTGGTTTTATACGATGTTATCTTATCGAAATTTGATACAGGGTGCAAGTGTCGATAATGTCTCGATGTCTTTGTTGGCTGGGAACATGTTCGCAATATACGAGATTACTTGCGCAGACACGCTTGAAACAAAGCAAATTTATGACTCAACGATCATCGATATTTCATTGAAGATCTTCTTTAAGGTGAATAGTTTCGAGCTTGACACCTTGAATATCGACGTTTCACATTATTACGCGATAACTTCGACTTTCTATGTGGAGTTGTAACTTCCCGTTTTATATCTGCTGATGACATGAGCGCGATAAGCTATACAAAGTCTAACTTACGAATTTTTCATTTCGAGTTACTTGTATCAAAGCACCCAGGAATTCTCTAATTTTCTAATCTTCTAACATCTTAATTTTCTAATTTTCTAACTCCCTCATTTTCTAATTTCTTTATTTACCAATTTTCTATCTTCATAATTTTCTAACTCCCTCATTTTCTAACTTCTTAATTTTCTAATTTTCTATCTTCATAATTTTCTAACTCCCTCATTTTCTAACTTCCTAATTTTCCAATTTTCTAATTTTCTGAATGTTGACTTCATAAATTTTTACAATTACTAACTTCTAAATTTTTACATTCTAAACAACTTAAACGTTTCAATTTTTTAATTTCGACGTTTGTAAATTTCCAAATACCTCAAATTTTAACGTGGGCAATTCCAGGCACCTCACATTTTTAAACTGTCAATTTCGTAACTTTCATGCTCTTGAAATTACAAATTACCAAATGACTCGAAGTTTTGAATTAAAAAAAAGTTCAAATTGTTGGATCTCATGGATCTCAAAATTTCAGGGAGCCCCAATTCAGAGATTTTCGACTCCCCAAATCTTAAGACGATGGTGATCGATAATGTAAATGATGTCGATATAATTATAATCTATCGCATCAAGGTTCAATATATGTACATAAGTATATCCATGCTGATTTCTATCAGCATGGATTAATTAGCGATATCAGATTCAAAATTGATTCTGAAATATCGCATCTCCTCACTAATAAATCTTAGGCCGCGTAGCTGTAAACGAGCGATCGTGGAATTATATTCGGCTTCCTAATGATACTATTATGGATTATCGATTCTCTTATCGGGCATCTAATGTAGGATTTAATGTACAAGGTTAGTGATGATAACTACAGTGAATCACGGGTCTAATCACGTACAGCTGACAGTAATGGTCGCAGAATAATTGTATTTTATTGATTCAATAACACGCAATGCGAGTATTCACCGAAATGCATGATATACGGTAGCTTGATGTATTAAATACTCGCCATTTGCATTGCAAAACGTGAAAGGATGTCGACACCTTGGTTGCAATTTATTAATAGAATTCTACAAGTAAATATGTGAATCATAGAATGTATAACAAAACAAAACGAAATGATTCATTAAGCATTGTTCTTTTCTACATTCTTCTCTGCATTCTTTATAACGTTGCAAAAATTTCATTTAGTTGCGAAAACACGGATACAACTGGCAAGTTAAATAACCTCGACCTTGTTACAGTTCCTTAGTATTTAATATAAAAATCAATGGTTTACGATAGAAATTGCACCGAAATGTGTACGAATTCCGTTTTGTTGATCTAATAGTTCGTAACATGTAGTGCGAAAATGTAAGGTCAGAAACGATATCAAATAATATTGTAATGAGATTAAACAATATAGTAATACAGAAATAATGCAGAGTTTACATATAAAACTCAATATGTATAATTAAATTATTAACGTCTGTACAGGACGATTATTAATGTAAGAGTAATCATACTTATAGAATATCATTGATTTTTCGAGCATGAAATTATAGACATTAAAACATAATTAAGTATTTTACAATCATTAAATATTTAAATACAATATTACGCAATACATCTGCGAATAAATTTGCAAAACCGGAAAAATCTGCATTAAGATCGTAATGTGTCAATTTGCGAGTGTTCAAAAATACATTTCTACGAAATTTAGAAATTCATTTAACCTATCAGTACTTAATATCTAAATCCGACAGACCGCTCTGTGAAAATTGTAATTCCATACTATCTGTTAAACATATTTTTACTGGAATGCCCAATTGGTGCAAATATTGGAACCAACGAGAAATTACCTGCTGATATTAAACAATGTTCAAATGACAAAGAACATATAAAAGGAATAATAACTGATTTCAACAAATGCAAAATAATTGATGATGTTTAAGATGCAGTTAGATTTAGACAGTAAATGATTGTGAAGACGAATTAGTATAACTAAAAATGTAGGAACATAACTATGTATCTAAATGTGATCATTAATGGCTAAAAAGCTGATGCGACATTAAATAAATAAATTCAAAAAAATAAATAAATAAATCGTGAAACAACTTATACCACTAGTTAATGAAATTTCGAAGAAAACGGAGGACAATTTCGTTTAAACCTGTCCGTCGTGTCTTGCGTATTCACCGCACATTTATTCGGAATAATAACGTCGGGATAGAAACGGTTCGTTGTAAAACATTCCCCCGGCATTTAATCGACTATGATAAGCGGATACCGCGGTCACTGTATGATAATGATGCAAGGTACAGTTTATGCGGTTTCTTGCTGCATTCTCGATCCCGGAAACGTGAGCATTCCCCAACAACTGGATTGAAATGACGTTGCGTTATTATTCGGATCACTCGGTGCTCGAGTGGTGCGCACGGTTTTTGAATAATAAGAAGACCGTCGGAAGTCAGCAGTATTTTACGCAGGTCAGCCTCCAACGGATAATGCCGGCAAGATTTATGTACACCGTGCTTCCGGTCTCTCCATTTCGTCCCATTCCACCGCAATATTCCATTCCCTGGACGCGACAACCGAAGTAAGACCGATTATCATAATACACGATGCATCCGCGACAACCTACCGAGTAATTTATGAAAATTCCCCCGAGCGAAAGATTGCGTCGCTTTCGAAATATTTGCTCGTCAGTGATAAGAACCAAGCTCGATTTATCACGTCCGTGGGGTAAACCGAGTGGATAATGTCCACGGGTAACCATACGTGGTAAACATTCGCGAATGGCTCGCGGAGACACGGGGTACGGGATTCTGAAACTTTCGGATAATAACGGTAATCCGGCATTTGCTCGGGATCTTTGCTTGAAAGAGGTTTTGGGATTTCGGTAGTCCGGGATATTGAAATTACTGAATTTTTAAATTATTGGGCGACTTTTACATAACTTTGAAATATCGAAATCTCTGCATTTTTGTTGAGCGCAATTTTTATCTTTTGAGACGGTGCAACTTTGGAACATTGAAATTTCTGAATAGTTCAATTATCGGACAGCACGATTTTTGTACATATAACTTCGGAATATCGATATCTCTGAATTTTTGTACATCGCAATTTTTATATTTTAAGGCGGTACAACTTTGAAATATTGAAATTTCTGAATTTTTAAATTATTGGGCAGTGCAATTTTTATATAACTTCGGAATATATAAACCTCTGAATTTTTGTTCATCGCAATTTTTATATAACTTCGGAATATATAAACCTCTGAATTTTTGTACATCGCAATTTTTATATTTTGCGACATTGGAATTTTGGAATATTAAAATTATCACATGTTTGGACAGCACAATTTTTATATTTTAAGACGGTGCAACTTTGAAATATTGAGATTTCTGAATTTCAGGATTTTGCAATTTTTATTTTGAGACATTAGAACTTTTGAATACCAGAATCTACAAATATTTGATCAGCGTGATTTTTATATTTTAAGATGGTGCAACTTTGGAATATTGCAAAGTTTGAATTTTTGGACAATGCGAATTCTGTATTTTGAGACATTTGAACTTTGGAACCTAGGAATATCAAGATTTTTAAATGTTCGGGTAGGACAATTTTATATTTTAAGACTTCGTAAGATTGCAATATGTATATCTCTAAATTTGTGGACATGGCATTTGAATGTTTTCAGACATTGCAACTTTGGAATATAGGAATATCTGAATTTCTTCACAGCGCGATTTTTATATTTTGTGACTGTTAACGCCTGGAATATTGACGTCCTTGAATTTTTGTACATCACAATTTTCATATTTTGAAATTGTTTAACGCTGCAATATCGAAATCTGTAAATGTTTGAACAGTACGATCTTTATGCTTTTGAGACAACGTAACTTTGAAATATGGAAGTCTCTGAATCTTTATACATCGCGATTTCACTATTTTGAGGCATTGAAACTGTGCAATACCGAAATCCCTGAATTTTACAATTCTGCAATTTTGCGACTTTAAAATATTGGAATTTTTCACAATCTCTAAATCACTCAATAATTATTATTCCAATAAAATAGATTACAGTAAAAACAACGCAAAATTGAAAAAAAAAACCTGCACGAGTAAGAAGGGTGACAAAATTACGAAGAGTACGTAAAAAACGAAAAAGCAAAGATAATGTGGTTTGTCATAAAGACGTTTAAGCGTCGCTCGATTAAAAATCACAGAAATGAATGTTTTCTCTCGTTAGAAAGATTGCGACTGATCTGCGCGGAATTGCTGATGCGGCAAACTGATTAAACTGGTTCGTTCTCTTTCGTTCGTTTCCAGACTTACAACATGGACGCCCAAGTTGGAGAGTCTTCGGCATGTGCCACGGCGTTACTCTGCGGAGTTAAAGCCAATTACGAGACTGTTGGCCTGGACTCGTCTGCACGTTTCGAGAACTGTAGTTCCTCTTTTGATGCCCGTGTACCGTCCCTTATCAATTGGGCGCAGGAGCAGGGTAAGTAAATATGCGACGTTCGCGAGCGTCAACAATTAATGCGGCAGGATTATCTGCAATCGATTTAACTCCGCCACGATAAACAGAAACTTAAATTGCGAACGCCACTCAAATATTAATTAATTATTTCCGTAGCTTCGCTGCATCCGTTCGCGCATTTTTTGTCGGATCTTTAAACGTTTCCATTCAATTGTCATTCGAAGAATGCGCAAAAATAAATCTTCGTGTAGAGAGTCGCTGGGACTGTAATAATGAAGACAGATCGGCTGTCACCAGAGACAATGTGTCCGCGTTCGTATTCATACTTAAGAGCCAATTGTGCCTATAATTAGGAAAATGGTCTACGTCAAAATTAAAAAGGAAACGAGTTTATCAGTTATTTCACAGGCCACGTTATTTTAAACTCAATTAATTCAATGCAATTTTCACGATATTGTCAGAAATGAACCATTAGATAGTGGTTGTTGATTCAACATTATATGGAATTGATTTAGTGTTAATTATGAAAATGGTCTACGTCAAAATTAAAAAGAAAACCAGTTTATCAGTTATTTCACAGGCTACGTTATTTTAAACTAAATTAATTCAATGCAATTTTCACGATATTGTCAGAAATGAATCGTTAGATAGTGATTGTTGATTCAACATTATACAGGGTGTCCCAAAATTATGGTACGAGCCGGAAAGGGGTGGTAGGTGGGGTTATTCTGAACAACTTTTTCCTTTGCAAAAATATTTAACGAGGCTTCATTTTGAAATTATTCAGGAAAAACGCCGACCAATCAGAACGCGAGGATCGCGCGCGCTGTATGTTCGATCGTAGCCACAGCCAATTATAACTCGGGCCTACGCTTCTACCTCTGAACGCGCGCGATCCTCGCGTTCTGATTGGTCGGTGTTTTTCCTGAATAATTTAAAAATGAAGCCTCGTCCAATATTTTTGCAAAGGAAAAAGTTGTTCAGAATAGCCCCACCTACCATTCCTTTCCGGCTCGTACCATAATTGTGGGACACCCTGTAGTACGCGTTAATTGAATCGCGAAAAGAGGAAATAATCGAGTGTTCAGAGACCGGAAGTTAGTTATTATGTCGTAGATAACCCAAGGAGTTCACGTTTACCTGCTAGAAATTAAAGTAATTAATTTCATGCCGAAATTATAAACTTCGTCGAAACACAATGCTTCTGTTTCCGTAAACGGTGCAGTATTTCGTTGCTACCGTCCTCCTTTTTTACGGCACTCGAATATGAAGCGTGTACAACGCAAATTGCTTTTCTACGCCGTAAAGTTTCGAGGAGATACATATTTCCTTCGATAATTTTGAAGAAAATATCCCGTTCGCAACAATGCTGTGCATATTTGCAGTTGTACCTTAAAAATATTGATAGAGAACGATCATTTAAGACTAGATTCGCGGAACCCGTCAAAATGACGGATCTTAGATTTCTCAATTTAAATTACGATAAATAGTAAGATGCTTCTATCAAAACGTATATTAACTTTTGTCAAGATAACGGATCGTTGTATAAGTCAGTTTACGTGTTATACTACATTTCTTTTCTTTTCTATAACACTTTAGTTTTAATTTAAAAGTAAATGATCTTTACACGTTGGTAAATCTAGTGTTAATTGCTACAACATTAAGATGACTAAAGAAAGTTTGAATGGCAGGACTGTTTTGCATTTAGTAAACTTCAACAGTGCAAATTATAATTAGACTGGAATTGAACATTCAACCATATCATTGCATCGGTTAATTTACGTATTCTTCATTATTTACATATCTTTGTACCTTAGTTTCAATTTAAATATAAATGGTCCTTGAACGTCCATAAATGTAGTGTTAAGAAAGATTAGTACGATTTTCATTTCATCAAAGTATAGTAAAAGTTGGCCGAGGTGGTTGTTATTTTAACCTGGAACAAAATTATTATTCGCGAGTAACGTCGGATGAAAATAGGACGTAACAAATTGCAATTACCTCGGTTTTTGCAGTCTGTTGTTCTTCGTAAACCGCATTTCCACCGATTACTTTTTCAGAAGTTTCAATAAAAAGCAGTGCGAAAATGTTATTTAACCTTTGGAGGTTATGGTGTGAAATCTATCGAGTTATTCAGCTGAAACTGTAATTGTCATTCGATTTGATAAAAGTAGTTCAGGAAACATGATATAAATTGCTTTGTACTTATTCTTTTCATATGGGAATATAGGAATATAGGAATTTGGAAATAGAGAAAATTAGGTACATATGTAGGAGTATGATGAAATAGTGTTGCCGGACTCTGTTAATTTATAAATCTAGTAATTCACGAATCTGGGAATCTGAGTTGTATAAAGCTGAGGATTAAGAATTTAGAAATACAGGAATCTATCGATATGGAAATCTGAATATAGTCTAGGGATATACAAGTCCATGGACATAGAAATCTGGTGATATTAAAATTCGTAGATATAGAAATTTGCCGGTACAGAAATCTGAGATGTAGGATAAATCTAACGATCTAGAGATTTAAATATTTAAAAAATAGAAATTAATAATACATATATCTCTCTTTCATTCAAACGCCATTAAAATGATATAGCAACAATAGAATATCGAAATTAGAAAGTAATATCAATTTAAGTAACAATTTTTAAGTAAGCATAACTGGAAGAAAACTTTGAAATCGTACAATTAAAATATTGCTACTCGCGTCTTTCTACCGCTAAAAAGACTGATCTTTACACTTTACATTCAACGCGTTGCTTTTATTATAAAGATAAAGTCTTTTATTACAAAGAGACACTTTTGATTACAAAGATACACTCTTTCACAGTCTGTTGCACGAATCAGAAGTTAGTAATAAAGAACATGGCACGTTCGATGGAATCACCGAAACACATTTACAAAGCGAACAACGAAAACCAAACATAAAATGAAATTTTCAGGCAGAAAATATCACCTGGTTTTCCTACGGGCATATTTCCATATCATATGTTGAGTCGTTTCGTTTTAAACAACTACGATCGAGGTTACTCTAATTTTCAGTAGCCTGAAAATTGGAGCTGTTCGCAACAGCATTCCATGAAAATTCTAATACAAGCAAAATTTTTCCAATTTGCAGAGATCGTTACCGACGTTTCCAATTTCGATATCGTTCGAAATCATCGAGTATCAGCGAAACCTATTACCCCTACTCGGTTACACGTATACCGATTTTATTAACACAGCACCGAGCAATTCATGCAGTTTCGCTGCTGCGCGTTCACGGATATTAAAGGTCGAAAATGTGACGCCATATTGCTCGAAATCAAAGCTTGATTGAAAACTGTGCTTTACGCTATTTCTAAAACCTATTTATTCGTTACGATTATCTCGTTCATCAGTGGAACTATGAACGTTCGATAAGAAATTGCTTTAAATCAAAGATAATGTATGGAAATAAATGAATTCGGGACGTCATGTAGCCTAACCTATACATATATTAGGGTGTGCCTCAAATTTCTACGTTTCTCAATGTGACATAAAAATGTACATCGAGTCACTAATTACTTTGGACAGACTAAATAGTGATGTTTCCTGAGGGGTGCAAGAGGGTAGGGCAGAACAGTTCATATTTAATACAACAAATTAACTTTCAACGACAAATATTGTGTATTCATTTCATATCAAAAGTGGAAGAAATTTATGGGACATCCTAATATTATTCAGATTATATTATCGATTATTATTGTGTATTATCTCGATACGAGTTATATACAATTCGGTGATAACATCTTAATAGTATTTGTACTTCATAGATTTATTTTAACATGTTCCGTAAATCCAGTATTAATACCACAGTAAACACATTACAACATAAAGAAATGTATGCAATGCGAGAAATTCCAGTTTATCTTACTTTTTTATTAAACAAAATTTTCAACATTTTCTCCGTGTCTATAATTTCAACGCGAATGAACGTCTATAAAGTTATTTAACGCATAAAACATATGTAACACACATGTAATACACGTATGTAAAATGCATGTGTAAAATTGTTTGTTAAATTATCATAGTACGATGGAATATCGTATATAAGGAAGTAATTCAAATTGATCAGAAGTACGAAATATTTGTTCGAGTATCATATCGTGGAAAAAAGGGCATGATAGTCGACGGGTATCACTCGCGTAACATAACTCATAAAACGAGCACGCAAACGAGCCACTCGAAGCGGCTTCTTCGCAGCTAAATCAGCCACCGTAAAAGTAGAGTCTGGAGCAATGTACACGCTATGTAACAACGTTGTATGGCCATGTATATCGAGACCAGTAATAAACACGGTAGCACACAGCCAAGCACGCGTGTATGCGCCTACGTTGCGAGCATGAAAGCGCAAGCTGCCTTAACCTGATCATTAAGATGAATTGCCTGTTTGATTAATCGTACGCCGTTTGCCGTTGACGCGTTTCGTATCGCGAACTACCACATCTCGCTTTCTATCTCCATTTAGAAGCACAATTTGTCAATTTACAATTATTGACCACGTGCGGGATCGCGTGTCGTGCTGTAATTAAGAAAGAATCGAAGAGTTTGAAAAGGAAGGAGAACGGAGATTTCGTTGCTTCGCGAAGATCGATATGGAAGTCGTCGAATCTTTGTTCGTTGATGACCATAACGGGCATTGAGACGATGAAGATGGTGGAATTTCATAGTTTGGAAGTCTGAATATTTCAGAATTAAACATTGAAAGTTTTCGTAGCTTTATGTTCCTCTGTTTGAAGATTTGGATGTACGAACATTATAGAGTTGAATTTGGATATTTGAATACTGGAGGAGTCGATATTTTAAAGTTTTTGTGTTAGCTCGAATTTTCGAGATTATGAAATTCTCGAATTCATGGATTTTTTGATTTGTAGGCCTTTAGACTTCAGGATTTCTACATTTCTGTGCTTTTCTAGGTTTTTACATTTCTAGACTTTTAGATTTTAAGATTTTTAGTTTGTCAAGGTGCCAGATTTCTAGGTTTCCAAATTTCTTGTTTTTCTAGATTTTCAGATTTCTAGATTTGTAGAATTTTAGCTTTTTAAATTTTTAGATTTTTAGATTTTTAGATTTTTAGATTTTTAGAATTTTAGCTTTTTAGATTTCGGTACTCATAGTTCTCTAAATTACTAGATATTCCTAGATGTTTATATTACTAAATATTAAAACGTGAAAATACAAAACTTCCCAATTTTTTGCCTATACTAATGTAGCAATGAAAATGTAACAATTTATTTTAAGTGACCGATTTTGAAATTGTAGCAATTTCAACGAAGTATGTCAGGTTAACTTCAATCCGCAGTACGTCGAAACACTCTCTCTTGTCATCTGAGAAATATGCAATCTCCACGAGGCTGATATTTCCTTAATTAACCTAAATTTAAATATTATATTGTTGGTGGTAGGAAAATCGGACAACTTTCACCGCACAATCTTGTCGATATCCAAGAGCGACGAAGTCTCGGCAAATAATTAGTACGAAACTAATGGAATCAATTATACATTCATTAAATCGAATATCGATTCTAGTCGGATTTTCGTTCATGACGGGGACAGATAACGAGCGAAATTTTCAAGCAGAAGTTTGCCAACGTTCCAGCGGATTTAAGGTTCTTAGGTTCAGACGATCTGAAATTTGCAAATTCGTTCGTGGAGTTTCTGGTGACAGCAAGGAGAACAGACATCGAATGAACTTTATCGGATCACAACTATCTCCTGCGATTTCGTCCGATCGATAATTCATTCGCATCATCGTAATCACGTTGATGATTGGGACTGCATCACGCCCTTAACCACCATCAAATCCTTGAAACCTCGACAAACTGATACCAGTTATTCACCGCCAAATATCTCCAAAACTGCTCCACCAATTGTTGAGGGTTATGATTGAAGGTGGAGTTTCTCAATAAGAGAGAGAGAGAGAGAGAGAGAGAGAGAGAGAGAGAGAGAGAGAGAGAGAAGGAGGAAAGTGATGTGTACTTTCTTTATACAAATGGAAAAGAAAGAAGATTAACGCACAACGAAAAAAATGAAAAAATGTCATATTTTTTAACATATTTTTTAAACAAATAGGAATTTTGCAAATCTCGTCACACTATCAAATTCACCGGTCGAAGACATAAATTTCGTCGATACACGGTATGGCTCTATCTCTAATACTTTCCGAGTGTATTGTATGCTTTGGCCTGAGATTGAAATAATGTCTCGATCTCACGTGCCTCAGCGAACTCTGAAACAAATTAATGGTTGAAGTTCAATTTAAGAATGTTCGTGATATACAGCGTGTCCCACAATTATGGTACGAGCCAGAAAGTGGTGGTAGGCGGGGCTATTCTGAACAACTTTCTCCTTTGCAAAAATGTCGGATGAGGCTTCATTTTTAAATTATTAAGGAAAAACACCGACCAATCAGAATGCGAGAATCGCGCGCGCCGTATGTTCGATCGCGACCACGGCCAATTATAACTCGGGCCTACACTTCTGTCTCCGAGCGCGCGCGATTCTAGCGTTCTGATTGGTCGGTGTTTTTCCTTAATAATTTAAAAATGAAGCCTCATCCGTCATTTTTGCAAAGGAAAAAGTTGTTCAGAATAGCTCCGCCTACCACCACTTTCTGGCTCGTACCATAATTGTGGGACACCTTGTACAGAAAAATAGACACATTAATAAATGCCGTGTACATAATATTATGCGATATTTGATACAGGTTACTATGTTTCATATGCGGTACTAACAAGGGAATATATCGAACCTGAACACTCCGATTTTAATGAAACTTATGCGGAAGATAGTTCTCAAGAAAATATTTGACACGTAATGTTTGAAAATATTGTAGAAGATTTTAAAAATGATGATACCCTTAACAATAATCCACGCTAGGAACAAAAAATTTAAAAAACACGTATCCTCTATTTTAGTCCATAGTTTATAGACACAAAGTTACAAGAAAACAGATTAACATTTAGTAAAAAAAATTAATCAAAAACTATAAATTTTCAATATATTACTTAAACAAATGAGGTTTATTACATTTTTTTTGCAGAATAATTCCCTATTTAAAGACTCACAATTTAAAAAAGAAAGCTGTTCATTAGCTACTTTAGTTCCGGAGATATTCCCAAAAATATACTTTCAGCCCTTAAGTTTGAGGGCTGTTATCGCCCCGTCAATGTGAACGATGACTGATATAAAAAAATACGTGTCAAATATTTTCTTGAGAACTATGTTTCACATAAGTTTCATTAAAATCGGAATGTTCAGGTTCGATACGTTCCCTTGTAAGATTTATTGTAAGTGTTTTGGATGTTGCTAGCATTCTGCTTGTCTGTGTTCGAACGTCGAAGCAGAGAACCTCGATATCGGTAAAAACTGTTTGTTATTGGCGGAAAATGAATTAGTGCTGTAGTAACGGAAGGGAAATTTGTGATTTGACAGGGTCAGGAAGTCGTGATTTTTTGGTAGAAGTGGAAGAGGAAAAGTAGGAAAAAGGAAAGAGTGAGGACGGGAGGGTGAGAGGTTATTATTCGAATTTTGTCGCCTGGCTTTAAAAATCATACCGATCTAACGATTGGGGATGCTAATAAAAGTTGGCCGGGTCAGGGTTTATGATAGGTGGTAAATGTTCTGGGCCTATTTGCTGATTGCCCGGACCTGAAGGGACTATGAGCCAACACCGAGATTTTTAAACAAAATGTGCTCATCACCCCTAACTTTGAGGGCTGTTTTTTGCGCGATTCGAATCTCATCGACGAGATACATTCCCGACAGACTTAATCATTTCAACGTTTCTTTTCTAATTTCTCAACCGGCCGCAGTATGTCCCGGATTTCATGAGAGACTCCGTTCAATCTTATCCTTTTTCTCTCCTCCTGCAAGCTTTTCATCTCTCGACGAGCATCTTGCGACGTTATCTTCCGCGAAAAGTGTGTACTCCATCTGAGAAATTGATCTTTATGAAGCTGCGTGAAAGAAAAGCTTTCGAAACGAGTACGTGAGGCGGCAAAAACATCGGCGTAAGTAGCCGTAATGGAAAACCTAGATACATCATGTGATTCTAAATGAGATTATGGTATGAATCTCAGTGGTACAGTCGACGCTTCTGCTTTATCGCTGTAATATTTTATGAACGACACGACGACGTAGTAAAAATCATGCAGCAGAGGACGAACAGAATGTGACTGTTATTCGTAAGAAAGTATATCGATGTTTCTATCATCGTCTGCAAGAACTAGATTTATAACGTAACTACAACTCTAATTCATTAGAAATTTCTAAGTCGGGGGAACAGAAAGTTAGAAAAAATCATTTCTTAACTTACGTTTAATAGATCATTTATTAAATTCCATTTGAATATTTTAGCAACTTGTTAAGTCCATATATTCGTAGCAATATATGTTGTTTGTTTAAAATTGAACGACTATAAAATAATATCAATATGGTTGTCTTCTGAGACATAACGTGATTCATTAATAATGAATGAGCAGTTCTAATAAAATTATGTGTACATCGAGTGTGATTAGTTGTAGTAATGAAAGTGGTACGGATAGTAAAACTGTCTGTTCAATGTAAAAGTTCAATATAAAAGTGGTATCTCATATGTGTGCTTGATTTATTATGCATTTTATTAGAAGCGTTGTTATGTGATTTCATTTCTCGTTTATTTGTAGTCATTATGCAATGTAGCTATGTTGAAGGTTGTATTCCGATGACTTGAATATTTTAAATCGAAGAAGTCCTCTTATTTTGGCTTACGCGTTTGTTTTGTTTTTCTCTTGTAAGAATCCGTGCAACATTTGGTGGAAGAGTGCGATGTTTTTTTGAGTATTGACAAGATTGATGGTGACGCACTCGAAGTTCAAATATGGTAAACTTCGTTTATATTTTTAACAAGGTTGAATATTCAATTTCAGTCTAATTTTGATTTGCATAATTGAGGATCGCTGAATGCAAAATAGTCTTGGCATTCGAACTTTCTTCGGTCGTCTTATAGGTGTAGCACCGAATACTTCGTTGTGTCTGACGCATTTGGCAAATGAAGCTTAGTGCAAGGGGTTAACTCTGTCGAGTTATTTGCATCACGTGTAAATATTCAACAAGCTATCTATCATACGCAACGTAAGTGTGACAGCTGAGTAATAATATACAGGGTGGGGCAATAACTTTTTCCACCTGGAATATTGTCGTTATTTGTAATAATATGAAAAAATGTCATATACGAAACTTGAACGGTGCAAAGGGAGACATATTATGATATATATATTTTTTACCTGGGTCGAAGCATAGAGGAGATTTGAAGGTCATGACGATTTTTTAAAATGGAATGGTATGTTTTTTTATCACCACGTGATAGCCGGTGTTGAGATCAATATACTGATATATAAATATATTGATATATTTTAATATTTTGATATATTTTGATATATTTTGATATATTTTGATATACTTTGATATATTTTGATATATTTTGATATATTTTGATATATTTTGATATATTTCGAAATATATTTTGATATATTTTGATATATTTTGATATATTTCTAATATATTTTGATATATTTTGATATATTTTGATATATTTCTAATATATTTTGATATATTTTGATATATTTCGATATATTTTGATATATTTTGATATATTAATATATTGATATATTTTGATATATTTCTAATATATTTTGATATGTTTTGATATATTTTGATATATTTTGATATATTTTGATATATTTTGATATATTTTGATATATTTTGATATATTTTGATATATTTCTAATATATTTTTATATATTTTGATATATTTCGATATATTTTGATATATTTTGATATATTTCGATATATTTTGATATATTAATATATTGATATATTTTGATATATTTTGATGTATTTTGATGTATTTTGGTATATTTTGATATATTTTGATATATTTCTAATATATTTCTAATATATTTTGATATATTTTGATATATTTTGATATATTTTGATATATTTTGATATACTTCTAATATATTTTGATATATTTTGATATATTTCGAAATATATTTTGATATATTTCTAATATATTTTGATATATTTTGATATATTTCGATATATTTTTATATATTTTGATATATTAATATATTGATATATTTTGATATATTTCTAATATATTTTGATATGTTTTGATATATTTTCATATATTTTGATATATTTTGATGTATTTTGACATATTTTGATATATTTTGATATATTTTGATACATTTTGATATATTTTGATATATTTTGATATATTTCTAATATATTTTGATATATTTTCATATATTTCGATATATTTTGATATATTTCTAATATATTTTGATATATTTCGATATATTTCTAATATATTTTGATATATTTTGATATATTTTGATATATTTTGATATATTTTGATATATTTCTAATATATTTTGATATATTTTGATATATTTTGATGTATTTTGATATATTAATATATTTTGATATATTTTGATATATTTTGATATATTTCTAATATATTTTGATATATTTTTATATATTTTGATATATTTTGATATACTTCTAATATATTTTGATATATTTTGATATATTTCGAAATATATTTTGATATATTTCTAATATATTTTGATATATTTTGATATATTTCGATATATTTTTATATATTTTGATATATTAATATATTGATATATTTTGATATATTTCTAATATATTTTGATATGTTTTGATATATTTTCATATATTTTGATATATTTTGATGTATTT
Source organism: Coelioxys conoideus (assembly GCA_947623535.1). NCBI lineage: Eukaryota > Metazoa > Arthropoda > Insecta > Hymenoptera > Megachilidae > Coelioxys > Coelioxys conoideus. Next base: position 17,221,544 of record OX392453.1, on the reverse strand, counting down.
TGACATATTTTGATATATTTTGATATATTTTGATATATTTTGATATATTTTGATATATTTTGATACATTTTGATATATTTTGATATATTTTGATATATTTCTAATATATTTTGATATATTTTCATATATTTCGATATATTTTGATATATTTCTAATATATTTTGATATATTAATATATTGATATATTTTGATATATTTCTAATATATTGTGATATATTTTGATATATTTCTAATATATTTTGATATATTTCGAAATATATTTTGATATATTTTGATATATTTTGATATATTTTGATATATTTCTAATATATTTTGATATATTTTGATATATTAATATATTTTGATATATTTTGATATATTTTGATATATTTTGATATATTTTGATATATTTTGATATATTTTGATATATTTTGATGTATTTTGATATATTAATATATTTTGATATATTTTGATATATTTTGATGTATTTTGATATATTAATATATTTTGATATATTTTGATATATTTTGATATATTTTGATATATTTTGATGTATTTTGATATATTAATATATTTTGATATATTTTGATATATTTTGATATATTTTGATATATTTCTAATATATTTTGATATATTTCTAATATATTCTGATATACTTTGATATATTTTGATATATTTTGATATATTTTGATATATTTTGATATATTTTGATATATTTTGATATATTTTGATATATTTTGATATATTTCTAATATATGTAGGATGGGAGCAAGAAGACGAGAAACAGATTAAAGTAACAAAAGATAAATTTAATAATAATAAAAGAAATACAAAAGAAATTAATCAACTTTGCTTATTCAACGTGTCTGTCGCTACTGCCTTCTCCACGCTTCTCCCGCTTTATATATTCTGACATTCGCACTTCTTTTGTCACAAACATTCTTTCTCTCTCACACCCGAATCTTGCATCCTTCTTTCCGATCATACTACGCAAAAATACACACACACGCACACCATCGCTCGTTACCGATCCCCACACTCGGCCGTTCCTGACCTATCTTCAGTCCCTGAAGATGAATTTACAAAGTACGGCTTCATATAATCTGCGGCTGTGCTAGTTATTTTTGGCCCCTCATCGTCCCCTATTCTAATTACTTCGTACCTATTATTTCGTTTTACGCGTGATACCTTGTACGGTCCCAAAAATTTCTTTTTAATTTTCAACCCCGGCCCAAACTGAGTTCGTTTAATGACTACAAGATCTCCCTCCTTATATTCTCTAGCTTTCGTACTTGTTCTATTGTGGTTTCGCACGTTTTCCTCTTGAATTTTTATAATATTTTGTTTCGCTAATTGTCTTAATTGTTCTCGTTCTTCATTAAATAGTTCTATGGATTCCTGTTGGATCAAGCTCTGAATTTCTAAATCTTCTTTATGGCGCATCTTCGTACCGACCAGCACTTCAAATGGTGTCATGCCTATGCTGCGCTGATATGTACTGTTTATCGCTTGTTGTACTTTCCTTACGTGTTTATACCATTTCTCCGGGGCTTCCATCGAGAGTTTTGTTAATATCGGTATGATAATTCGATTTATGCGTTCCACCTGTCCGTTACCTCTGGGTACGCCAACGGTTGTTAAAACGTGTTCGATTCTTTCGGTGTCGCAATAATTTTTGAATTCTTTCGCCGTAAATGCGGAGCCTCGATCGGATATTAAACGTTGTGGGCTCCCAAAAGTTTGCTGTTGTATAGTTAATTTCTCGATGACCTCTTTGGCGTCTGTGCTTTTCGTGGAGTACAGCCACACAAACTTTGAAAAATCGTCTACTACTACAAAAAGATATTTGTACATTTTATTGGTGGCTGTCATAGGTCCTAAATGATCTACATGGTATGTCGTCAATGGTTTTTCTCCCTTAGGTATGGGCGTCAATTCCCCTTCCTTCTTCCCTTTTTTCTTTTCCGCCAATACGCATAATATACAGCAATTTATAAAAGTATGCAGTTTTTGCTCCAATTGAGGTATATAATAATCCTTTTTTAACTCTTCAGCCATCTTCCTAACACCGAAGTGCCCGTTATCGTGAACTTTCCTGATTATTTCTGTTTGCATATTCGTTGGAACGACGATGAGATCTCGTTCTCCTACCCTTTTCATTAATATATCATTCTTAAGGAGATAATCTTCGTATGTTTCCTTAGCAACTATATTTTTAATAACTTTTAAACGCTCTTCCGCATCCTGCGCCTTACGAATTACCGCGATTACTTTGTCTTCAATAATCATTACAGGGTATCGACTAAGAGCATCGGCATGTTTCAACCGTACTCCTGGACGATGTTCTATTTCGTACGAATATTCCTCTAATATTAATGCCCATCGCGCCACCTTCGGGGATAAATCTTTTTTGTATAATGTTTTCTTGAAGGCTTCACAATCCGTAACGATCTTGAAATGTAATCCAAATAAATACACGCGGAACTTTTTTAACGCATTAATAATTGCTAAAATTTCTATTTCGTAGGAATGCATCTTTTTCTCGGCGTCTGAAGTTTTCCGACTCATGTAGTGAACAACGTGGAAGTCCTTTTCTCCGTTTGACTTTTGCAATAATATAGCCCCGTACCCCTCCTTGCTACCGTCGGTATGAAGCTCCGTCGTCGCGTGAGGATCATAGATCTTAAGCACCGGCTCTCGCGACAAAATATTCTTCAGCGCGTCGAACGCCTGTCTTTGTGGTTCGCCGAAGCTAAATACGCACGAATCTTTTAATATATCCGACAAAGGTCGCGCCAATTTCGCGTAATCTTTAATAAATTTTCGGAAGTATCCCGTTAATCCTAAGAAGCTTTGTATATCCTTTTTCCGTTTCGGTTCTGGGAAGCGCTGCACGGCTTTTATCTTTTCTTTTGCCGGATTAATGTACCCATTCTCTATTTCGTATCCAAGAAATTCAATACGTCTCTTTAGAAAACTACTTTTCTTCCAATTGATCTTTAACCCGTTTGTACTAGCGACCTTCAAAGTTTCCTCCAGCTTAGAAAACGCGTCTGTTTCGTCTATACCCGGAATAATCAAATCGTCGATATATACGAATACAATTCCTCTGCGTATTAAATCCCCAAATACTTCATTAACAAACCTAACAAAACTAGCAGGACTATTGCATAACCCAAACGGCGTCTTATTAAATTCGTATTGTCCCAGAGGAGAGACAAACGCAGTATATTTTCGCGATTCTTCCGCTACCGGCACATGCAAAAATCCATTTTCCAAATCTATCACCGAGAAAACACGAGCATTGGCTAACGCGTCTATGCAGTCGTCTATTAACGGCATTGGAAATCTATCCTTTACAACCCTCTTATTGAGTTCCCTATAATCGATACATACGCGATATTTTCCATTTTTCTTAGGCACGATTACAATTGGACTCGCGTATTCGCTTTTGCTCGCACGGATAATATCGTTTCCTAACCACTCATCGATTTGAGTTTGCAAAATTTCCTTTTCTTTTGGTGCCAATCTTCGTGGCCTTTGGCAAATTATTTCCTCAGTGGTTAACGCTATTTTAGTAGTTATATTCGTCGTTACGCGATCTGCTGGTTTATAATTCGAAATAATCTTTTCTATCTTTGTTTTGAACGGCTCAATCGCATCTATTTCATCGTGTATATTTTCGGTGAGGTTCATCAGCTGGGTAACATGTTCTGCTTCTGTCTCCTCGCGTGCCGCCACGGCACCCGTTTCGCTGCCGGTTTCGCCGCCGATCGGAGAGTTACTAACGCGCTGCTCATTTGTCGGCAGTACTTTGATCGTAACGTTACCGCGCTGTATACATACTTCGACATTCTTTAAAAATTCGCCGCCTAATATAATTTTCGAGTTCGTCGTACATGTCGGGACTACAAAAGTTTCCGTACTGCATGACTGGCCCTGTACTTTAATGTCTGCATGGAATTTCCCTATCGGCGCGGTGACCGCGTTACCAAAACCTGTGAACGTCCTATTTGTTTGTTCTAACCGCGGGGAACCGATTTCGGCATAAACATCTCGCCTGAGTAGATTCACGTCACTGCCGGTATCTATTAAAGCAGGGTACGACATTCCGTTTATTTCTACCGTAATTAAATTATCGCCCGAGCTGACTACCGAATTTACTTTTGCCGTTTTCGGCGCTTCCTTTCGCGTTTGCCGACAATCTGCTGCGCGATGACCGAATTCGTTACACGAGAAGCATTTTGGACCCTTACCTTTGTTCGGACAATCTTTCAACTCGTGTTCTCTAGAACCGCATACGAAACAACGCAATTTTTTATTAACTGTTAATTTTTTGTCGTTTAACGCATCCTGTTTAACAAATTTTGGCTTTCGATTACCCGTTTCTCTCATTCTATCATACTTTTCGAACGCCTTTCTCAATTCATACAATGTATTCGCTCCGTACAAAATCGCTTTGTTTGACTCTTCGTCCGGTACACCTCTTATAATATACTCTATTAACGAATCGTCGTCGACGTTGCCTTGACTTGCAATTCCTTGCATTGCGTACATATACGTCCTCGCGCTTTCGCCGGGTTGTCGCTTCCGATTTATTAATTGTTTATGAATCGTTGCGCTACTTACTTTAATTTGGAATTCTCGAATTAAACGCCTTTTTAACCTAGACCACGATTTAATATCCCTTTGAAAACTAACAAATTGTTTCGCGGATCCCCTGAGTAATCGTTTCGCGTATATTAAATTTTGTAAATCGTCCCACTCTAACAATTGACTTGTGTCCTCGAATTCTTCGATCCATTTATTTATATCTAAATTATCGTCTCCGGAAAAATGCGACATACTTTCCTCTACATCTTTAATCGTAAATCTGTCTCGCGTTGGCGCATACTTATTTTTTAACGTACCGTCGGATTGCCGTCGACCGCTGCGTGTAATACCCGGTTTTCGCTTGATAACTTCTTCTTCTGCTTCGCTTTCGGTATCTTCCTCGGTCGATTCGCCTGGTTCAGCCTGTATTGCGCACCCAACAATCGTCTGGTCCTCTTCTTCATCGCTGGACGCTTCCTCTTCGGTTTCCGTGCGAGTTTTGCCATATCGTGTTAGTCTGTCTCGTAGTTCTTGTTTGTTTCCTTGCGTAGATAGTTGCATCTTCTTCAGTTCGTCTTTCAATTCGGCTACTTTCATTTTGCCGATTTTTTCCCGCAGCACTGTTTCTCGTACTGCACACCTTTCATTTTCTTGCACCTTTTCGTCACCCATCTTAATAACTTGTTCTGTGGCCATTGTCTTTCTTTTGAATTTCACTAACGTTACGTGTTATAATACAACTGTCCAACCCCGATGCTTCGGTCGCGTCACCACCGTTTTTTCCTTTGATCGTTACCCGTTCACAACTTTACAACTGACAACGAGCGCCAACATACGCTTCGCCTACACCGTGTTGAACGTCACGATCTCCCGGAAAAATACGAACCGAACAAACACCGCAAGTCCAACTTTCCACCGTGATTGTTACTTCCGTTTCTTCTTCGCTCACTGCTCTCAATCCCGGACGAGCCCCCAAATGTAGGATGGGAGCAAGAAGACGAGAAACAGATTAAAGTAACAAAAGATAAATTTAATAATAATAAAAGAAATACAAAAGAAATTAATCAACTTTGCTTATTCAACGTGTCTGTCGCTACTGCCTTCTCCACGCTTCTCCCGCTTTATATATTCTGACATTCGCACTTCTTTTGTCACAAACATTCTTTCTCTCTCACACCCGAATCTTGCATCCTTCTTTCCGATCATACTACGCAAAAATACACACACACGCACACCATCGCTCGTTACCGATCCCCACATATATTCTTATATATTTTGATATATTTCGATATATTTTGATATATTTTGATATATTTCGATATATTTTGATATATTAATATATTGATATATTTTGATATATTTTGATGTATTTTGATGTATTTTGGTATATTTTGATATATTTTGATATATTTCTAATATATTTTGATATATTTTGATATATTTCTAATATATTTTGATATATTTTGATATATTTTGATATATTTTGATATATTTTGATGTATTTTTATATATTAATATATTTTGATATATTTTGATATATTTTGATATATTTTGATATATTCTGATATATTTTGATATATTTTTATATATTTCTAATATATTTTGATATGTTTTGATATATTTTGATATATTTTGATATATTTTGATTTATTTCTAATATATTTTGATATATTTTTATATATTTTGATATATTTTGATATATTTTGATATATTTCTAATATATTTTGATATATTTCTAATATATTGTGATACATTTTGATATATTTTGACATATTTCTAATATATTTTGATATATTTCTAATATATTTTGATATGTTTTGATATATTTTGATATATTTTTATATATTTCTAATATATTTTGATATATTTTGATATATTTTGATATATTTTGATATATTTTCATATATTTTGATATATTTTGATGTATTTTGACATATTTTGATATATTTTGATATATTTTGATATATTTTGATATATTTCTAATATATTTTGATATGTTTTGATATATTTTGATATATTTTGATATATTTCTAATATATTTTGATATATTTTTATATATTTCTAATATATTTTTATATATTTTGATATATTTTGATATATTTTGATATATTTTGATGTATTTTGATATATTTTGATATATTCCTAATATATTTTGATATATTTCTAATATATTTTGATATATATTTATATATTTCTAATATATTTTGAAATATTTTGATATATTTTGATATATTTCTAATATATTTTGATATATTTTGATATATTTTGATATATTTTGATATATTTTGATATACTTCTAATATATTTTGATATATTTTGATATATTTCGAAATATATTTTGATATATTTCTAATATATTTTGATATATTTTGATATATTTCGATATATTTTTATATATTTTGATATATTAATATATTGATATATTTTGATATATTTCTAATATATTTTGATATGTTTTGATATATTTTCATATATTTTGATATATTTTGATGTATTTTGACATATTTTGATATATTTTGATATATTTTGATACATTTTGATATATTTTGATATATTTTGATATATTTCTAATATATTTTGATATATTTTCATATATTTCGATATATTTTGATATATTTCTAATATATTTTGATATATTTCGATATATTTCTAATATATTTTGATATATTTTGATATATTTTGATATATTTTGATATATTTTGATATATTTCTAATATATTTTGATATATTTTGATATATTTTGATGTATTTTGATATATTAATATATTTTGATATATTTTGATATATTTTGATATATTTCTAATATATTTTGATATATTTTTATATATTTTGATATATTTTGATATACTTCTAATATATTTTGATATATTTTGATATATTTCGAAATATATTTTGATATATTTCTAATATATTTTGATATATTTTGATATATTTCGATATATTTTTATATATTTTGATATATTAATATATTGATATATTTTGACATATTTTGATATATTTTGATATATTTTGATATATTTTGATATATTTTGATATATTTTGATACATTTTGATATATTTTGATATATTTTGATATATTTCTAATATATTTTGATATATTTTCATATATTTCGATATATTTTGATATATTTCTAATATATTTTGATATATTAATATATTGATATATTTTGATATATTTCTAATATATTGTGATATATTTTGATATATTTCTAATATATTTTGATATATTTCTAATATATTTTGATATATTTCTAATATATTTTGATATGTTTTGATATATTTTGATATATTTTGATATATTTCTAATATATTTTGATATATTTTGATATATTATTATATCGATATATTTTGATATATTTTGATATATTTCTAATATATTTTGATATATTTTGATATATTAATATATTTTGATATATTTTGATATATTTTGATATATTTTGATATATTTTGATATATTTTGATATATTTTGATATATTTTGATGTATTTTGATATATTAATATATTTTGATATATTTTGATATATTTTGATGTATTTTGATATATTAATATATTTTGATATATTTTGATATATTTTGATATATTTTGATATATTTTGATGTATTTTGATATATTAATATATTTTGATATATTTTGATATATTTTGATATATTTTGATATATTTCTAATATATTTTGATATATTTCTAATATATTCTGATATACTTTGATATATTTTGATATATTTTGATATATTTTGATATATTTTGATATATTTTGATATATTTTGATATATTTTGATATATTTCTTATATATTCTTATATATTTTGATATATTTCGATATATTTTGATATATTTTGATATATTTCGATATATTTTGATATATTAATATATTGATATATTTTGATATATTTTGATGTATTTTGATGTATTTTGGTATATTTTGATATATTTTGATATATTTCTAATATATTTTGATATATTTTGATATATTTCTAATATATTTTGATATATTTTGATATATTTCTATTATATTTTGATATATTTTGATATATTTTGATATATTTCGAAATATATTTTGATATATTTCTAATATATTTTGATATATTTTGATATATTTTGATATATTTCTAATATATTTTGATATGTTTTGATATATTTTGATATATTTTGATATATTTTGATATATTTTGATATATTTCTAATATATTTTGATATATTTTGATATATTTCGAAATATATTTTGATATATTTTGATATATTTTGATATATTTTGATATATTTCTAATATATTTTGATATATTTTGATATATTTTGATATATTTTGATATATTTTGATGTATTTTTATATATTAATATATTTTGATATATTTTGATATATTTTGATATATTTTGATATATTCTGATATATTTTGATATATTTTTATATATTTCTAATATATTTTGATATGTTTTGATATATTTTGATATATTTTGATATATTTTGATTTATTTCTAATATATTTTGATATATTTTTATATATTTTGATATATTTTGATATATTTTGATATATTTCTAATATATTTTGATATATTTCTAATATATTGTGATACATTTTGATATATTTTGACATATTTCTAATATATTTTGATATATTTCTAATATATTTTGATATGTTTTGATATATTTTGATATATTTTTATATATTTCTAATATATTTTGATATATTTTGATATATTTTGATATATTTTGATATATTTTCATATATTTTGATATATTTTGATGTATTTTGACATATTTTGATATATTTTGATATATTTTGATATATTTTGATATATTTCTAATATATTTTGATATGTTTTGATATATTTTGATATATTTTGATATATTTCTAATATATTTTGATATATTTTTATATATTTCTAATATATTTTTATATATTTTGATATATTTTGATATATTTTGATATATTTTGATGTATTTTGATATATTTTGATATATTCCTAATATATTTTGATATATTTCTAATATATTTTGATATATATTTATATATTTCTAATATATTTTGAAATATTTTGATATATTTTGATATATTTCTAATATATTTTGATATATTTTGATATATTTTGATATATTTTGATATATTTTGATATATTTTGATATATTTCTAATATATTTTGATATATTTTGATATATTTTGATATATTTTGATATATTTCTAATATATTTTGATATATTTTGATATATTAATATATTGATATATTTCTAATATATTTTGATATGTTTTGATATATTTTGATATATTTTGATATATTTCTAATATATTGTGATATATTTTGATGTATTTTGATATATTTATATATTGATATATTTTGATATATCAAAATATATTAGAAATATATAAAGATATATCAAAATATATCGAAATACATCAAAATATGTCAAAATATATCAAAATATATCAGAATATATTTCGAAATATATCAAAATATATCAAAATATATCAAAATATATCAAAATATATCAAAATATATTAGAAATATATCAAAATATATCAAAATATATCAAAATATATCAAAACATATCAAAATATATTAGAAATATATCAAAATATATCAAAATATATCACAATATATTAGAAATATATCAAAATATATTAGAAATATATCAAAATATATCAAAATATATCAAAATATATTAGAAATATATTAGAAATATATCAAAATATATCAATATATTAATATATCAAAATATATCAAAATATATCAATATATTAATATATCAAAATATATCAAAATATATCAATATATTAATATATCAAAATATATTAGAAATATATCAAAATATATCAAAATATATTAGAAATATATCAATATATTAATATATCAAAATATATCAAAATATATCAAAATATATAAAAATATATCAAAATATATCAAAATATATAAAAATATATCAAAATATATCAAAATATATTAGAAGTATATCAAAATATATCAAAATATATCAAAATATATTAGAAATATATCAAAATATATTAGAAATATATCACAATATATTAGAAATATATCAAAATATATTAGAAATATATCAAAATATATCAAAATATATCAAAATATATTAGAAATATATTAGAAATATATCAAAATATATCAATATATTAATATATCAAAATATATCAAAATATATCAAAATATATCAAAATACATCAAAATATATCAAAATATATCAAAATATATTAGAAATATATCAAAATATATCGAAATATATCAAAATATATCAAAATATATCAAAATATATCAAAATATATCAAAATATATCATAATATATTAGAAATATATTAGAAATATATCAAAATATATCAATATATTAATATATCAAAATATATCAAAATATATCAAAATATATTAGAAATATATTAGAAATATATCAAAATATATCAATATATTAATATATCAAAATATATTAGAAATATATCAAAATATATCAAAATATATCAAAATATATCAAAATATATTAGAAATATATGAAAATATATCAAAATATATTAGAAATATATGAAAATATATCAAAATATATTAGAAATATATAAAAATATATCAAAATATATTAGAAATATATCAGAATATATCAAAATATACCAAAATACATCAAAATACATCAAAATATATCAAAATATATTAGAAATATATCAAAATATATCAATATATTAATATATCAAAATATATCAAAATATATCAAAATATATCAAAATATATCGAAATATATCAAAATATATCAAAATATATTAGAAATATATCAAAATATATCAAAATATATCAAAATATATTAGAAATATATCAAAATATATCAAAATATATCAAAATATATCGAAATATATCAAAATATATCAAAATATATCAAAATATATCAAAATATAACAAAATATATCGAAATATATCAAAATATATCAAAATATATCAAAATATATCGAAATATATCAAAATACATCAAAATATATCAAAATATATATGAAAAAATATGAAAATATATCAAAATATATCGAAATGTATCAAAATATTTCAAAATATATCAAAATATGTCAAAATATATTAATATATCAAAATACATCAAAATGTATCAAAATATATCAAAATATATCAAAATACATCAAAATATATCAAAATATATATGAAAAAATATGAAAATATATCAAAATATATCAAAATATATCAAAATATATTAGAAATATATAAAAATATATCAAAATATATTAGAAATATATTAGAAATATATCAAAATATATTAGAAATATATTAGAAATATATCAAAATATATAAAAATATATCAAAATATATTAAAAATATATAGAAATATATCAAAATATATCGAAATATATCAAAATACATCAAAATATATCAAAATATATCAAAATATATCAAAATATATCAAAATATATTTCGAAATATATCAGAATATATCAAAATATATCAAAAGACATCAAAATATATCGAAATATATCAAAATATATTAGAAATATATGAAAATATATGAAAATATATGAAAATATATTCGAAATATATCAAAATATATTAGAAATATGTCAAAATATATCAAAATATATCGATATATCTCAAAATATATCAAAATATGTTAATATACATCGATATATAACAAAATATATCAAAATTTATCGCAATATAACAAAATATATCAAAATATATCGATATATATCAAAATATATCAAAATATATCGATATATATCAAAATATATCGAAATATATCCAAATATCAAAATATATCGAAATATATCAATAAATATTCGAAATATATCAAAATATATCAAAATATACCAATATATCAATATATCAAAATACAGAGTGGGGCAATAACTTTGTCCACCTTGAATATTGTCGTATTTGTAATAATATGAAAAAGTGTCATATACGAAACTTGAACGCTGCAAAGGGAGACATATTATGATACATATATTTTTTACCTGGGTGGAGGCATCGAGGAGATTTGAAGTCATTACCATTTTTTTAAATCGAATGGTTTGGTTTTTTTATCACCGTGTGATAGCCGGCGTTGAGACGACTTCAACAAGCTATCGTTTAAGGTCATGCGAGGTCAAATATGGTTTTTAAATAAACTTACAGATATCATAGAAGGTGTTCGATGTGGTAAAAAATTAAAAGAAACCGGGAACATAATCCAGATATTAGTTCCCGACAGATTGAACGGGAATCAGCTATCTCTAGAAGGAGTGTGCTTCGAATTTCTGCACGGTATTTTCATCCATATCATATTAGTCTACATCAAGATTTACGCGATACTAACTTTATGAAGCGTGTCTCATTTTGTCAGTGCGCTCTTTTATTCCCCATTTTTTCTAATTTTTTACCACATCGAACACCTGCTATGATATCTGTAAGTTTACTTAAAAACCATATTTGACCTTGCATGACCTTGAACAATAGCTTGTTGAAGTCGTCTCAACACCAGGTATCACATGGTGATAAAAAAGACATACCATTCCATTTAAAAAAATGGTCATGACCTTCAAATATCCTCTATGCCTCCATCCAGGTAAAAAATATATGTATCATAATATGTCCCCCTTTGCACCGTTCAAGTTTCGTATGTGACATTGTTTTCATATTATTACAAATAACGACAATATTCAAGGTGGACAAAGTTATTTCCCCACCCTGTATAGTAATAACTTGGTAATAATATACTGTAAGAACCTAGCATCATTACGTTTATATATTTTTTCCCTTCCATTACAATAATATTACATGATTTTTCTTATTGTCAGTGTTACCTCGAGTTACTGTCCGTTCCATTATTTTCTTTAATTTAACAGGCGGTACAGTTAGGTGTACCCAGAATAAAACGCGGGAAGAGGAGTTCATTTCCGGAAGTCAAAGTATGTTAGACAAAGGCTCTTTCTCTCTTGTGTACTTCTCGTCTGTTCTGTAATAGCCACCCCACGAATCTTCGAAATACGTATTATCTCGGATCCGAAAGCGTGTCTGCACCGTGAAATTGTTTCTCCTCCTCTGATTCTCTGGATCCTATGTAACACCGGGATATTTTTGTTTAGTAACGAGAAATACGAGTTTCTGTTAGTTAATTTTTACCTGAATGAAAGTTTATCATGGTCTTATTTGACCTTCCGTGTAAATAATTGAACGTTATACCACCGTTTTCAACTTCGATATAATATTTTCAGGACCTTAAGATTTTTTTATTTTTTCATTTGTTGGGTTTCTGGATCTTTGTAAATTTCTGGATCTCTGGTCACCTAGATTTCTAACTTCAGATTTAGAAATGTAAACTTAGTTTCAGATTTCTAACTTTTCATGTTACCAAATTTTATTAACGACAACTGTATCCATTATACCATAAAAGCTTGGAATTTATCGAAATTATAGTACGTGATTCTGTGTGAAATTTGCTGTCATAAACCGTAAATAATATTGTGCGGGAAATTAAATAAAAACGAGTATTCAAGTAAACAACTTTATTTCCGAAGCGTGAAACATTGTTGCGTAATTGCAATGGCGGCGTTAATTGTTGGAGCAACGCAGGTTAAGTTTCCAAAGAAAGTTTAAGGACTTTTATTTCATTTACGCTTCTTTCATTCTTCCGGCAGCTTGCACGGCGCAGGTTTTGCAGTTACTGAAAGAAAAAGGTTACTGGAAATTGCTTAGGTGAGAGAAACGGAAAGGTAATGTTCAAATCGAAAAAAGATGAAAAATGTAAGCTTCTTCCGTCGTGGACAAATTAAATTGCTGACAGTCACTGGTTTGATGCAATCCCCAACGTTAATATCTACTGCTCGATCGAACTTTCATACTATACGAACAAAAAGCCTAACTCTTTTTAGATTCCTGCGTTTGTCGTTTAATTGGATACCTTTGACAATTAATTGCGTGTGCAGAAATTTAGCGACCGAGTGAATTAGGATTTATAGATTTAGGAGTTTAAGAGTTTGTAAATTCAGTAATTGCGAACTTTAAAGATCGAAATTCTCAGAACTGGAAGTACGAAAATCCGAGAATCTGAAATTGCGAAAAGATCAGGATTCGGGGAATGAAAATTTAGGAATGTAAAAATACGAAAATGTCTGAACTCGAGAAATAAAATTTTGGAAATTCAGAAATGCAAAGGTATCAGAATTCGAGAAGTGAAAATTTAAGAATGTAAAAGCGCGAAAATATCAAAATTCGAGAAATGAAAATTTGAAAATATTAAAATTCGAAGTACGAGAATTTGTCAATTTAAAAATTCGAAAATATACGGATTCGAGAAATGAAAATTTGGAAATGCGGAAATGTGAAAATATCAGAATTGGAAATATGACTGCACGTATGTTTCCATCAGTTTCATTTTCAGTGACAAAGTTCGAGCATATACCCGTAATTTATGGCGCAACAATTTTTTCACAAAATAACTGCTTATTTCGTACGATCAGATATATTACTAGTTTATTGTGTTACTACATTGCATCGAATATTATCATTACAACCGCACGTTTTCAATTACATTCAACATCAACGTCTTGCCAAAAAAAAACAGTAGCATTTGTCATTTATGACTACATATAAAGTAGTATTACATCAAGATACCGTTTTCTCGTATAAGAAACAAAAAGGTCACAGTGATTTTCTCCCGCGTTAAGAAGACCGTCTTAGAATTACTCTTACATAGCACCTTACACGTCCGGCATTTAGCTAAATCTCAACGGCGGACTCAACTGTCGACAGTCCGTCGGAATATTTCATTAACAAGCGGCACGCCAAAGCGTTTCAAGTTATCGGCCAATGTATTAAGCAGCTCAACCAAGAAATTCCACGTACGAAATTCAATTCCCTTACGACGTAATCACCGCCTTCGCGTCTTGAAACTTACGGTGCTGCAAGTAGTGTACCCTGATCGAACCGGTAGCCATGATACAGAATCGTACGTCGTCGCGGTGTCCCTTCGTTATGCTAAATCATAATTGAAGACCCAGATGCCAGGATCAAAGGGTCAAGAGAGACTTTGATGAAGGGCCGCGTATCGACGCACTCGACTCGATTAGCATCCCTGCCGTCCTAACGTCGGCCCACTTAACGTAATTACTAATCCTACGGGAACATAGAGCACGTATCTCCCCGTGCCAACTTAATATGTTAACGCATCGGCAACGATAGGGACTTTCATCGAATACCGCGAAAAACGATCGCGCTAACATTCGCTTAACGCTTTGATTGCCACGTCACGCACATATGGCTGACACTCGAATTTCTACACAGATTTAACAGCTATATTACTCAAAATTTGTTCACTTTTTTTACTGAATATACCCGCATCAGCTATTTGAAACTATGAAAAATAAATATGACGAAGCATTGTGAAAATATTTGATAAGATTTTATTGGGTCCTAGAATCAAAATAGGCATTTAGAAAATTGGGCGTCGACCCAAGGCTACGTCAATACGTTAGACATCGTTTTTCGTCCCTTCGAGCACCTTAGTTTTTTTTAGAAGAGAAGAGGTTCGTCAATCCGTAACAGTAGTAAGCCCCAAGGAATCGTCACATTCCGTTGAGGGTTTTTAGTCTCCTATTTAGTCCCATCTGGTTTTTAGAGTCCTTCACATTAGTGCTAGAGTCTTTTGTTCGGAATTTTCTACAATATACCGAGGTATTCCTTAAATTTATTACTCGCTAGAGATATTTTGGAAACGCCCTGTTCCACTCCACACTTCCATTTCCATCCAAGTTTGTTTCACCAATCAGATAATAGATACAGTTTCCCTTAGGTTTTTTCTCCAAACTTACACGCCTACTGTTGAATATTTACACGCGATGCAAAAGCCTCGACAGAGTTGAAAGAAAAGATTCGGAATGAAGCTTCGGAGATTCTTTCAATTTTTGTTGAATAATTAACCACAGAGTTTGTTTGCCTCCAACAAACGCTAACGAATATTTATTATATATACAGTAAAAATAGAAAAATGTACAATATGTTCAGTCCTGAACGCGCTGGAAATTCAGGAACTGTGCTTACTATGTGCTGTTACCGAACCGACTACTTAGGTTGTACTGCTAAAGGCTATCTTTCGCATAAGCTAAGGGGAAGTACAAATATGCACCCCCTAGAGGAGAGAGTCTTGCTTTCTCTTAACGGTCAGCTACGACCTCGGCGCAGGGCTCGCGCTGACCGTTTTTTATGGCTCTGACTTATACCTAAATATCGTTGAACGTACGTTTTCACAGCAATGTAAAATTCCTTCAAAATATCATACAGGATTTATGCAAAAATCCAACAATTTTAAATTTTCATAGAGTATACATTTGACTTTATACATTGATCATTCGACATTCACTTATCGCATTCACATTTTAGTTTGATACATTTTAGTTGTTATACATTCGTACTCTAATTTTTATACACTCAATCAGTTAAATTTGTAATAAAGTATAATTGTTGCTTTAATTGTTTTGAGTTACATACAATCAATTTAATACGGTCCACTGATCTTAGTTGTTGGGATTGCCATTAATCCCACGCGTCGTTTACTTAATCGTCACTAAAATAATTGTTGACGCGGCGTCGCACATACAGATTTGTTAAAAATTAAAATACTACCTAATACGATTTTCAGTTATCATTGTGCGGCAGTGAACGTGTTAATTAAAATACGACGTGAAGCGTTTCGGAGATTCGAATTCTATACCGACGACGTCGCTGGAATTCATTTGCAACTGCATTTCTCGGGATCGTCGACGATGAAAAAGTTGTTCGTACGACGGTTTCGACTCGTTCCCACTTCTACCTCTCCACATACTGCTTCCTTTCATTTATCTTCCTCCGGATGGAAAACGCGTTTAATTGGAGACGTCAGAGATGCTTGCCCCGTGAAATTCTCAATCGTGACAGGAATTTTCTTCTCGCCGAATTTTCTATGTCCGAATAATTTTCAATATTTCACGGCTTCATTGGATCCTTTACTCTGACCCGCTGATATTCCGGATAAAATACGAACACTGACCGATCAAATGACCGTTTTACTTTCCTGTTTCATATTACAAAATCTGTTAAGATGATTTCCTTGAAATCTGTGCTGATTCTCATTGGGATGAACAATTAATATGTGTATTGATTTGCAGGATCTCTAGAACGATGATACCATAATTTTTATTTATTTTTATGTCGAGAGATTTTGATAGTCAATCTAGAATTCGCAAGGTATTTCACTGGTATCATTCAAATTTTGCACAATTTTTACCTGAAATGATGTTGCAAATATACAGCGTGCAATTGTGCAATGCAAGAAAAATTTGTACGTTTGTTACAAAAACAACTGCAGTTATGTAGAATAATCATAGTATAATTTTTATTTATATCTTTGTTGAGAAATTTTTGTAGTCAATTTAAAATTGAAAGAGGGCTTCGTCGATTTTATTCAAAACTCTGAATAATTATTGTCAGAAATAATAATTCTTAAAGAGAAAAATTTTCATTTAAATTTCTTGCAATTCATATTGAAACGTTTGGAAATGGTGCTGTTACTTCGAGATTGATTAAATTGCACGTAATCAATACATCATACGTGGAATGTATTGTAATATGATGATATAGCTTTAATTTTTTACCCAGCCCAATCAATTACAAGAAATTTTCATTTCTCGTAAATAGGAACGGATCGTAAATTTTCCCAAATTTTTAAGATAACTTTAGTTGTTATAAATAAACAGGGTCTTCGAAGGACTTAATCCGGCACTGGTCGACGTATCGATCTTGATTGTATCTCCGTCGATGACGGCAACAATCAAATACAATCAAAATCAATCGCGGTAACTTAATCGATTGGACGGTGATGAGCCTCCGTCTGTTGCAGATGCATCGGATGCAGTCAGTACCGGATTGAGATCTTCAGTGGCCCTCTGCATTTGAAATATTTCGACGTCCCTTTATCCGAGTTGTTCATTCCAATGTAACGCATAATTTTTTCTACACTTTTAACGTAAACTTTTAACAAGAATTAATTCGTTTTTAATAGGTTAGGATATGCTGTTGAAATGTGGGGTTCATAATAATTAAATAACTCCGATTATTTAGTTATTAAAAGATTTTATTAAGAAGGCTCTGAAGGATGTCTTTAATCGTTGGATTGAATTTGCGATGAGCTGAATATTTTAAATCGAAGAAAGTCTCTCATTTTGGCTTATGCGTTTGTTTTGTTTTTCTTTTCTAAGAATCCGCGCCACATTTGGTGGGAGAGTGCAATTGTAATTCAGTGATTTGCACGGCTCCGGTCAGTTAAGTTCTACTCCGTTCAGTTCGGTTTTGTTTGGTTTAGTTCGGTTCAGTTCGGTTCGGTTCGGCGCGGTTCGGCTCAGGTCGGTTAAGATCTATGTACTTTGTTCAGTTCGGCTCACTCAGTTAGATTCTGTTTGGCTCAGTTCGGTTCGGCTCAGCTCGGTTACGTTTTGCTCGATGTTCATCATTCATGAATTTTCTAAAGTTAAAAATGAGCCCAATGGCTGTATGATTCTATGAATGCGCCGCAACACTTCCATCACCGTCATACCCTACATTACATTAATCTTCCAGTGAAAATAATTCCGTGACGCGTCTCGCGGATGCCCCGATTGGGTATTTTTTGTTAGTTAGCGAGTGGATGCAGTCGAACGAAGTGTAGCGTCGGATAGAAACGTAACGCGGGTACGGTATCCGGGTGATTTACGAAACACGTGCGCCGGAAGGTGGTAGCCGGTAGATTTACCGCGGTGTCGATAATCCGACTTTTCTGTTCGCAGGTAAATCAACGGGTCTGGTCACGACCACGAGGGTGACACACGCGACACCGGCGGCTCTTTACGCCCACGCAGCCAACCGTTACTGGGAGGACGACGGGAAAATGCCACATATTGCAAGGACCTTTTGCAAGGATATCGCACGTCAGCTGCTGGAGGACGATCCCGGCCGTAACATCAACGTACGGGATTATATTTCAGCTTAACTGACCGTGTCGCAGATTCTGCGCTCCCTTTAGCCCCCCGTACCTTACTCGGTTCCAGAATCCTCCGAATGATCTCTTTCGGGTTTCTGCTCCGCTATCCTGATTCGACGCGATTCGATGATCCTCCGGGATGTAAAAGTTTGATTTCGTTGGCCCGAATGTCTGCTTACCGGGGCGTTGTACAGTTTGATGGGATCATCCTGACGGGGAGGATCGTATTATTCCTATCGTGGAAACGCTCCTTACGATAGGGTAACTGCGCGCTTTTCGAAGATACATATCTATTGAATTTCGGCGGTTTTCGGCGTTTACATGCTCTGGAGGATACTCGAATTTTCGGATCGGCGAATTTGGCGAACTTGAAGAGCACGAGGACTCGAGAATCGAACGGATCCCGGAATTGGGAAATTGAAAAATTGAAGAATTTGCAGAGTTTGCAACTTTGGTAGTTTAAGAATTCGAGAAATTTAGAGATTGAAAGACAATGCTTCAGTGTTCTGGATGTTGACAATTTGATTATTTGACAATTTGACAATTTCACCATTTGACTATTTGACAATTCGACAATTTGTCCATTTGACAACTTGACAGTTTGACAATTTGACTATTTCATTATTTGTACATATACATTATATATGTATATATATACTATCTACAACTCAGGAATTGGCGCATCGACACGTACGTATTTTCAATGGTAGGATCTTATAGATTCGCGTGGTCACGCATACCAGTTGACTCAAACAATATAAACAATCGGCAGTCAGCGATCGCCGATCGGTATCAAATTCGAAGGATACACGGTGAGGATAGGCATACATATTTCTTATGTTTCATTTCAACCTCCGCACACGCCAATTCCTGGGTGACGAGCGTACACATATATACATATACGTACATACATTGTATGCATATATATACAAATATATACATTTTACCATATGTAGATATATGGTTAATAACATCAAAATTTATAAGAACAGCAAAAAGTAAAGTGAAATTATTTAATTGTAGAAGAGAATCGTTGTAAACTATAATTGTTTCTAACACTTCACTATCACCGATGTTAATGAGACATAATTTACAATTGAATCTTAAAATTTTCTCGGTATTTTCAGATAATGCTTGGACTCGGCACACATTCTCAGTTCGAAACTTTATCCAGATCAATGACTTCCTTTTCGCGATTGCTTTGAATTCGGTATCCTCTTTCAGACTTCCGATAGTGACCCTCGTGTCGACCACTTCGAAACTTCCGGTACCTCGTTAAATCCAAGAACGAACTAAGATAAGCTTCTTCCCGTTTCACTGTGTAATGGAATCCCTCAATTGTATTGGGAGGACTTTGTGACAATAATGCAAAGTCGGAACGGGTTTTCTCGCGGTACAGCCGTGAACCAATCGTGCGGGTTCAATCAATGAACGTTCGATTTTTCGGAGGGTCAATTGGTCCACGGAGAATTACGATGACATTGCTCCACGGACATAACTCTAGGAAAAAAGTGGTCGTTCGAGAAAACTGAGCTTTTGTGCGAAATAACTATGCAAAAGATTTTGATTGTTAAAGTCTGATTAATAGCCGTAAAGATTTCTTTTAAAGTTAGAAGAGAATGAAAGTAATTATTTCCGTTGGAAATTGTTACCTCTTTTATTTTTAACGGGAATAATTACTTTTTTGGAAACACAAGAGATTCGTCGAACAGTGAGTTAAGCTTTTAAAATTATTCTAATAATATAAATTTCTAATTTCCCAAATATTTAAATTATAGAATTTATTCGCCGAACTTGAAAAATTGGTAATATCTGATTATTTATAATACGTTTTCAAATGTCAACATTTTTTAATTTAATGCTTTGAAATAGAGCTACTTTATATCTTCAAATAATGTGTTTCAAAAATGAATAGGCGAATAACAGTTTCTTTTGCTAGATATTATTTGAAATAATTATACGTCAGTTTATTTCAACATGGAAACGATGTTTCTCTGCACCATTGTATTGTTTACAGCCGAAGGGAAATAGTTTGTTATTTAACTCGTACGATTGTGTTTAAATGCAAATATTGGGTTAAACGCGAATCAGTGAAATACGAATCAAGGTAAATGTTAACATTAACTACGATCGGAGAGGCTAGAAAATACGATATTGCAAATATTCTGTGACGGGTATACGAATTGTTTTTTACATAAATTCATCGATCTTAGAAAATTTCATATTTCGTTATATCAGCATCGAAAGTGTTTCGCAACTTAGTGCTTCATAACTTTATTAGCATACATGTTTTTTAATTGCCTGCTTAAGAGAACGGGACGTTGATGATCCCGGCGAATATCACCTTCAGTTCCTTGAAATTGCGAAATATCTTAGCATAATCACCGTTTGACAAATATCCTTACAAGGAAAAACATTTTGACAAACTTAGTATTCGGTGAAGATAGAAAAACGTTGTTGGATGCAAAGATATCGGATACAGCCACACTTAATTACGTAAAGCTAAAGCGAAGATATTTCATTTCTCGGGCTTTTCTTTCATAGAAAATTTTGTAGTACTAGAACAAATTATGATAAATTAGTACATTAAAAAAGTTCCATCCTGATTTGCAGGGAAAAAGATAACAAGATTTTTGTTCCGCTTCAACTTTCATTCTACTTTTAACTACGATTTAACTAAATCTGTAATACTTTTTACTTGAACGTTTAATCCTCCCTTGCTTCAATTGCATTAATTGTTTAATATCACGTACAATTTTATCTTCTATTTAGTTTAATTATGGAACATTTACAACTTTGGAGAAAATAAAATTCCACTTTTGAAAGGATATTTTAACACGATATAATTTTAATTTTCAGCTCAAAACGGATGATGAAATGTTGCAAAAACGAGAATCGAATTTTAAATTTTTACAATGATTATTTCAATATAAATCATTGTATATCATTGAAATGTCAGAGATATAATAACGAACACGCGAATAATGGACAAACGAATTCAGTTTTAATCTACACAATATTTTGAAAGCTATTATCAAGCTGTTCGCACGTGTTTCTCCCTGGATACGTGAAAATATAAAAGCATGTAATGTAGGTTATGCGTTCGCGATCGTGTTTCCATACAACTTCTATTTCAGGCATCGAAAAAAACAAAAGCTGCAATCACCGAAATGGAAAATCTCACATTCAACAAAAGAACATTTCTCTTCGGTTGACTTTGAAATTCTACAAAATTGCTTCGGGGATCGTGTTCTCTGATGGAACGCAAACACATATGTACATATGTCAGAAGAACATTCGAATATATCAGAGGCAAACATGAAAAGTGACCAAAATGGTCGGACCATGTTAAATCCTATTTTACGATTCAATGCGTGTCAAATAATATAGAAGTAACTCAATAATTGTCTTGTTAAATCAATAATTATCTTGTTAACAAAAAAAACAGAACGTCATTGCGCTTCATAACCTCAAAGAAACAATAGGGATCACTTTCGTTATTAAATCGCACATATTCGTGTTGAAATAAAAGTACTTTCAATTCGAAACACGATAATGAACGAATTGTTATTAAAAATTCTTTTATTTCGGTATGAATGTACGTAATTTTATTACGTTCGAAGCACGTGTCCCCGAAGAGCACAAAAAATAATTAAAAACCGACCTTTCTATTAGCATACATATGTTTCGACTGAATTATCTATCAGAAATTAAAACCTGTAATCCGGTAAATTTACATATTTGGAAATTAATTATAAGCTTTTCTGAAGTAAAATATCAAAGTAACCGCGATTTGTCTCCATTTGAAAAACACGAACAAGATAACGTCGCGTTAAAACGAATAAAATGTAATTAAAACACCTATCAATTTGCAATTCACGAAATTATAATATTCGTCAAACTAACTAAGAAGCAATACAATATAATAGAAGAAGCAATTAATTCCACGTAAATCAACGTCGAATGTCAAATAGTAATTTTCTATTCAAATCGTTATCGAACGAGGAAGTGTTCCATTTTCGATCTGTCGTCAATATTTGCAACGTTCATACCAAACAAGCAAATCAATTCTCCCGGTAATATCGACCGAAATTTACGTTTCCGCTCTATGAGCAATATTTCACGTTTGAAAAAATTGGCCGAATCAAAGCCACGAATTCGCGTAACCAATAAAAATCACCGAGAAATCAGCGTCGTTTCATCGATCCGGCTTGAGCGCTTACAGCCGCTCTCGAAAAGATTGGGAGATTGATTTCCATGAACCGATCCGTCTCGAATCCCGGCTCGCTCTCGAATGCACGATAAAATGTTCCGAGTTTATTACACGGAATCCGGATTGATCCGTCTTTCGATAAAATACTCGGCAATAAAAACACGTCTTCCCGTAGGTGGTGCTCGGTGGAGGCCGGCGTCATTTCGTGCCAAAGGTGACCCCGGACCCGGAGGAACCTGACAAAGATGGCCGCCGCTTGGACGGGCGGAATCTGATCGAGGAATGGTTAAGAAATCATCGGTTACGGAATGTCACCGCGGAATATGTCGCCAACAAGGAACAATTCGAGAGCGTGGATCCACGGAAAGTCAACCATCTGCTAGGTAACAGACTGATATGATTTTCTTATCGTGACGATCGATATCGCACGCGGTTCGTTGCTGCAACACTCGCTGGAACGCAGCGAAATCATACTCTAATAATTTCGATGAAGATTGGATAATTGGTTTACTCGTTCCTGTTTTCGACCTATGGTATACGAGAGGTCTGCGCATTTGAATATTTTTGTAAATTTGTTGAAATTCGAGACACTTGCGAATTTGGAAATCTCGTGAACATTTTGATAATCTGGAGTTTGAGTTGATTTTGGAGAATGTAGAAATTCGGAGATATAGATATTTGGGAAAATTGATAGAAATTCGAAGGTGGACACTTGAGAATAGGGAAATCCGGGAAATTCAGAAATTTTGAATTTAATTTGTGAATAGGAGCATTTGAGCATTTCGTCCCAACAGGAACGAAACATGCGGAAATGGGAGTTAGTTGGGGCCATTCCGAACAACTTTTTCCTTTGCAAAAATGTCGAATGAGGCTTCATTTTTAAATTATTAAGGAAAAACACCAACCAATCAGAGCGCGAGATTCTCGCGCGCTCGGACGCAGTCGTAGTGGTCGGCTTACGTGGTCACGAGCGAACATGGTCAACCGTAAGCCGAGCACTATGACTGCCTCCGAGCGCGCGAGATTCTCGCGCTCTGATTGGTTGGTGTTTTTCCTTAATAATTTAAAAATGAAGCCTCGTTTGACATTTTTGCAATGGAAAAAGTTGTTCAGAATGACCCCAGCTACCTCCCATTTCCGGATGTTTCGTTCCTTTTGGGATACCCTGTATAGAGAATAAAGAGATCTGAGAAACACAGAAATTTGGAATGTAATTCGTGTATGATCATCTAGGGGTATAGTTATTTTGGAAGATGGAGGTTCACGAACGTAGAAATTTAGACGTGCAGATATTTATGAATATAGAAAGTGGAAAATATAGAAATTTGAAAATTAACAAGTTCAAAAATTGATGATCTGGAGATTCAGAAATGGATTGTCTCGCGAATGTAGGAATTTGAGAATAGTGATTTGAAAATATTCAGATTTAGAAATACAGACGTTTGAGAACATACAATATATTTAGTAATACAAACCTTGATTGACATAGATGCTTCGAAATATAGAGATTAGGGGAATAAAGAAATTCGTGCCACGAGTACTAAAAAATATCAAAGATTAACCATACAGTAATCTGGGAAAATAAAGACTTGTATATATACAAGTTTAAAAACTTGGAACTCTAAAGATATAACATTCAGAAAATACCAATAAAAGATTGTCAAAAGAGCTGAAATTAATTTCCGCATTACAACTTTTCAGTATTTGTAACGAAGAGCTTGTTTGTTCAAAGGAAGACATTACTTCGAATAAAATTATAATCAGCATTTCGATTTGATTTTCGTGTTCACCTATGAAGCATATTTGCTGAAACATGTAATTTATTTCATGTTGTTACGAGAATATCCTGTTTAATTGAGCTATATTACAATTTCCTTAAATATTTCCCGCATTGTCTGTAGACCTTCAAATTCCAAGTACGATGATATTAAATTCCGCTTACAAAGTTATTCGTCAAATTCGTTTCAAGAAATTGTCATAAACATATTCGCGCGTTCTATGCAAATAGGTATCGACGTTTAATACGTTCGGCAGATTTTATTCGTTAATTTATTCGCGGTGATGTGTATCCCAAAGGAATAACACGGCTTAAATGATTACAGCTTATGAGCTATATAACATCGAATAGTTATTCATCACGAATGATTGCATTAATCCTTTAATATGGTTGGCTGTTAGATAGTTCGCCCTAATTATGGTAAGCATAACGTTTGAATTTGAGATTAGGCCGGGTGTATCGACCAGAGCTGTTGATTCTCAGCGAGGTTCGATATTAAAGGAGCGCTATTGGTTATCAATTAAATTCGATAAGCTTTATTTCGTAATTGCGGATATACGACACGAGAATAATTATCTCCTACCGATTTGTTTTTACTCGAACAAAAAAGATTATAGAATTTTGCACTCTGTGCGGATATGAAAAATTTGCTACAAATTCCTATTTATGTTACGTACGATTATTCGTATTTATTTTTCTTGAAATCCAAAGCTTGATTTTCTAATTTCAAAATGTTGTTATATACACTTTTTAAAAATTTTGTTTAATCCCTTGTCATATTTTTACGTGTCTAAGACGTGACGCACTCGCAGCTTAAACGTAATAAAACTTACTATAATTTTGTATACGCTTATATGTACAATCGACATACAGTAATAATTTGTATAATCAAGGATCATTAAATATAAATGACGCATAACATTTCAACTATCATTGTTCGTATTATAATTGTAGCTCTGATAGTCAGTTCCGACTGACGCACCAAAAAAATAAATTGTATGGCAAGGTGTTGAAGTATTCAAATTCTGAAATTTCCAATTTCCCATACCTTTGAATGTCCGAGTTTTCAAGTTTTCGAATTTATATTTCGCAAATTCTCCAATTTCCGATTTCCAAAATTTCCAAGTTCACGATCTTCAAAATTCTCAACTTTCCGAATGTGGCTACTTCGAAAATTCTAAATTCCGGAATCTCCGACTTTTCCAGTAATTAAACTCGCAAACTCCTGAATTCCAAAAATTTCAGTATAAATCGGTGTTCCCCGTTGTCGCGAAATATTCCGCGGCATGCAATCTCAGGAACGAAAACAGAATTCTGTCGAGAATAAAAACGAATCGATAAAACTTAGTTTGTCGAAAGTTTCCTGATTCACCGTCCCATGGTATTCGATGATTTCAGGACTGTTTTCCTACAACCACATGGACTTCAACGTCGATCGAAACACAAACGGAAGCGGCGACCCTTCGCTGGCCGAAATGACGATAAAAGCTCTACGTGTACTGGCGAAAAATCCCGAGGGATATTTCCTCTTTGTAGAAGGTATGTAAAGACGAACGAACTGACCCGGTCCTCGCGAAACTGCATATGTAAGTGAACGCGGTGATGTGCCCTTACGATTATTCGCCTTTTTCGATATTTCATTGCGTCCTTAAGGGAGAAAAATTTTGCTCGAAAGCAGGAAACTGCTCCTGAAATATCTATCGGAACCGAACGATTCGAAACTGACGGATTGTAGCCAATTTCTTTTTATCGGAAATCACTTTTTGCGACACTCGCGATTTACTTTAACGTCGGATAAAGCGAAACGGCGCTTGTTTATCCGGCTTTTTGGAGGTTCGAAGATTTACGGGTTTGGGGATTTAGAAAATTGCGAATTTCGAAAACTGGGATTTGGTGCCTCGAGAATTTGGACATCCGAGAAATTGAGAAGTTAGGATGTTGGAGGATTTAGTTATTTGGAGGTTAGGATGTTTGGAAGTTAATAATCTCGGAATTTGGAAATTAGAGATTCGAGAATTTGGAGATCCGGAAACTCGAACAATTAGGGTGTTAGAAAAGTTAGGAAATTGGAAATTGAATTGTTTCAAAGTTTACAAATTTTGAAAATTTGGAGATCTGTGAGTTGGGGATTTAGAAACTTGGAGAGTTAGGATGTTGGAGAATCGGGAATTTAGTGATTTGGAAATTAGAGTGTTTGGTGATTTAAGTATTTCTGAATCCTTATATCTTGAAATTTTGGGGGTCAATAAATTAGAGAGCAGGAAATACGGGAACTTGGAAATTTTTTAATTTAGCGATTGAAGACGTAAAAACTTGAAAATCTGTAAATTTAGAAATTTAGAAACTTGAATATCTGAGGAATTCAAGAATTAGAGATTCGGGGATTTGAAATTTTCAAAATATCAAGACTTAGCCGTTCGAGTTTTGAAAACTTGAATATCTGAAAATTTTGAAATGTACAAGCTTGGCGAGGTAATATGAAGAATTTTTTAATTTATAACACGAAGTATCTTACATTTTACGGCTTTCAGATACATATGGCTAGTCAATCCATATTTTGAGAAGATTACGTTCACTCATACCTCCAACTAGGTTCACTATTAAAACCCACTCAAACCTTTACTACACTTCAAAATTTATTATATTTCAATCTTCTTATTTTTCAAATTATTTCTGTCATTCTGCGTTTACAATAAAACAAAAAAAAAACGCGCAAAAAAAATACACACATCGGACGAAATTAAGAAATCGTTTTCAAGATAATGAATACTAAACTGCGAAGAATAATAAATTGTTCGTGTACAAAAAACGACTGCTGAATTCAAGATGTGGCTTTACCAACATTTTGTCTGATTTATTCATCTTCGGCACACGCTCGTGAAAAGATAATCGCGAATGGCTCGTGTACGCACGAAATTCAAATTTTTCTGGAATACGATCGAACTAATGCTCTCGAGAGTGTTCCTTCCGTGAATAGGGAAACACGAATTTCCTACGGGAAGATCGAGTCAGCGTTCTATACTTTATCGAGTTTATAGCTTTCCGTCCCTTGATAACCGGCGTGTACATCTCACGTTCTTACATTGTCAGTAAGGGCGTATCCTCCACTGACACGAACTCACTTTTTTTTTTATTTCGTCCGAAAAAACGCTGATTCGGGGATCTTATTGACATCGTGGATCGTTCACTGACAGATGTCTGTAGACGGATTAATAATTGTCTCGATAGGTTCACCATAGGTTTCTCATAATCGACTAATCAATCAAATTTGATCCATACATTAGGGTCGACCTGCTTCCTCATGAACATAGTAGTGGTTTTACGTGATTAGTATGTAGGATAGATGGGATTATCTAAATATTTATCTTATTTGTCATTGTATGAAGAAACTTGTCTAGAAAAAGTTATATACAGGGTGTGCCAAAAGTGTTGAAGGAGCCGGAAATGGGAGGTAGGTGGGGTCATTCTGATCAACTTTTTCATTTGCAAAAATGTCGTAGGAGGCTTCGTTTTTAAATTATTAACGAAAAA
Source organism: Coelioxys conoideus (assembly GCA_947623535.1). Classification (NCBI taxonomy): domain Eukaryota; kingdom Metazoa; phylum Arthropoda; class Insecta; order Hymenoptera; family Megachilidae; genus Coelioxys; species Coelioxys conoideus. The sequence continues at coordinate 17,192,503 of OX392453.1, read as the reverse complement.
CACCGACCAATCAGCGCGCGGGATTCGCGCGCGCTCGGACGCGGAAGTGTAGGCCCGAGTTTTAATTGGCCGTGGTCGCGATCGAATCGCGTGGCGCGCGATTCTCGCGTTCTGACTGGTCGGTATTTTTTGTTAATAATTTAAAAATGAAGCCCCATACGACATTTTTGCAAATGAAAAAGTTGTTCAGAATGACCCCACCTACCTCCCATTTCCGGCTCCTTCAACACTTTTGGGACACCCTGTATATTACTTTGCTTCAAATATCTTCGATATTATGGATGTCAGAGATAATTTTTTAAGTAATGGTTCTGAGACATCGATTTGCGTGAACAAGAAACATACGTTTATATTTAAAAAAAAAATTATTGAAATGATTTTTGGATGCTAGGAACAATTTCAGCTTGGAAAAACAGTCAAATTATAAAAAATAGAAAAATTGTAGAAATTGTAAACCTAAAAATCGTAAAAATAATAACCTAAAAAGAATTGCAAAAATTGTGAACCTCAAAAAATTGTAGAAGGTATACACTTAGAAAAAAATTATAAAAACTGTAACCATAAAAAAAAATGGTAAAAATTGTAAACTGTCATTTAAAGAATTTTTCTCTAACGTCAATAACATTGGAAAGATCTGAAATGGTAATGTTTATTTTTTCTTGTATAAAGATGAATAAAAAATCTTCAATAGCATTTTAATATTATATACGTTTTTCAAAGTACGTATGTTTCCTACGCAAGTACATGTCTTCTACGTATTTCGATTTTCTGGAACAATATTAAAAAATTCTTGAAGCACAATATTATTATATCGACAGTTAAGGGAATATAATAAGAAAGCCAACATAATGCAGTGAAAAATTTGAGAAATCCCACGCATTTTCTTTTATGTGAACGAAAATGGAAGGAATATGTAGATGAGCGAAAGTAAAGAGACGATATAGAGCATGTAATTCATATTCTTCCGGATCGATCCGAACGATAATCAAAATTTATCATACAACGGAGCCTGTGAAATGTTCGCGTGTCGTTGTTAACTCCAACAGAAATGAAGTTCATGCAATAAAGCGCTGAAAACGAGAACCTGTTCGCGTTTCAGCTTGTTCATCCGGTCTAATTGTGTACCGGATGCACAGATGCAATCGCGTAGTAACTTTTGTCTCTCATAAACCAGTCGACCTTTGTATTATCGAACTTTTGATTAATTTCCTAGCGCAAAACCAATCGATTTCACTTTGAAAATTGTGTTCAGAATTCGTTGGTCCGTTCTTCAGCTTCAGCACGCTGATATACTTCGTGATTTATATCGGGTTTGTCAAAGAAAATTAATCTTCCACGCGTGCAATATAATTAGAATATTTTACATTTTTTCGTTGAAGTTTCTGGTGCCAGAAATATTTTCAACGATACGTTCACGAATATGTCTCTTAACTGTTTTGAAACATCGTAAATTTTCGGTCACAAAAGTATACCTTACAAAATTACAGAGAAATCGATAAATTCACAGAATTAAGATGATTTATCGTCTATGCAATTAATTTACTAAATTAAATAATCGTTTATATAATTTATTTGACCAGTCTAGTTATTTATATTTGCCACTTTTCATTTCACCACGTTTCATTTCTATTTCTGAAACTATTTTATTATACCTCATTAATAAAAATAAATTGATTTATGAACTTATCATGTTTATTATTCCATTCATCATTTATATCACAATCATGTTTCTCGAAAGGTAGTTTTAAAATCAGCTACGTCTCAAAACTTTAAAAATGAATGATTTTTCAAAATGCACATTAATGAAAACTTTGTATAAATTAAAATTTGTTTAAAGTATGATACTTAGTAAAACATGTAACTAAGTGAAGTGGAACACCACAAAGCTTACATCGTTTTTTCTCTAAAACCCTTTTCCGTTTTTTTTTTTTCAGCAATCATAACTTCGTTAATATCTTTAAAGTCATACTCGTCCTCACAAATATCCATATTTTCGTCATCACTTGATATATCCGATAAACTGTCCGCAAATATTTCTGTAATATTGTTCGTTTTGTCGTCATCCGTATTTAAACGGTTTAAAGAAATTAATTCTCGATACAAATTACTAAAAACTTTTAACTGTTGCCAATTGACACTGCGTTATACGCACCCTTGTCTATCACTTAACAACTCCGTGGTATCATTACAACGGGTTCTGACGATACCATATGAAAAACGAGATATCTTGTGATCCGTCCGCATTGTGTTAAAGTACATGTCGAATCGAATAAGTGTCTCGCCTTTCGCTAAACAAAGGAACGCATCCTTGATAATTATTTCCAACGCAGCGTTTCATTGTAGAAGACAAGCGTAATATCGATTAATCGACTACACTTCCTTTGAACTTCCGCCCTGACGAGTTGCGCTTGTATCGCTTTCGATTCTCATCGCACTGTTCATAATGGACATTGAAATCCAGATCCGTCGAGCAAAGTTTCCTGGGGCGCGACAACTGTTGCTCTCCGTTGGCAGCTGGGAAACGCATACCCTTTTTGACAAGTTTTGGCACAATATGCCGCCCTCAAACCCGATCGAACCCATCGAGAACCCATCAAGAACCCATCGTCTTTTCACCGCACTGTCGTGCGTACACCAAGATTCCGACATCCACCGGTTTCGCTGTCGCAGTACTTCGCTTGCACAACTTTAATCATGTCTCATGGATCGAGTTGCGTCCTCTAACCCTCCGTTCTGACGATCGATCATTTCGAAACTCTTGAATGGTTTCACGCAAGTTCCCTGCTACTTACTGGCAATTCAATCGCGAGGAAACAGTTCGAGAAGAGAAAATTTTGAAATGGATGCACCGCGCCCGGAAATTCATGGTTTTTCAAATTTGCAGATAAAGGAATTTGAAAATTACGAGTTTATGCATTTCTAAAATCGGTGGTATTGGAATTTCTACTCTGCGAGTGCACTAGGTTGCATATGTGCTAATTTGATATGTAAGAAACAGAAAAGTGTGTTTTGGGGTTTAGGAGATTGAAATATTGTAATTTGCAGAAGGAAACATTCAGAGATACAGAAATTTACAGTTTGCAAATTTTTATTTGGGATTTTCTGTTTTTCAAGTTGGAAATTTGAAAGTTTAGAAACCTAGAAATCTAGAAATCTGAAAATCTAGAAATTTGGAAATCTAGAAATCGAGAAATACCGAGATCTCAAAATCTGGAAATCTGAAAATCTAAAAATACAGGGATCTCAAAATCTGGAAATCAAAAAATCTAAAAATCTAAACATCTAAAAATTTAGAAAAGATCCGTACAAATATAAGAACTTTCAAATAGATAATTTTAAATTTGTAAACGTGTCACTGTAAATATAGTATAATTTATAACTCGGAAAAGAAGCTTTAGGAATGTCAAAAATAGATCGCACATTTTTAAATCTTGGAGACTTCGCACTAAAAAATTTAGCATAATCTGACTACTTGTAAATTTAATACTCTAGAAATACTCCCATTTGGAAAATGAGAAACTGATTATTCATTAGTGCGTGCGAATGTCACATGTACGCCCTATATTATGTATGTTCGTATGTATATTAAATAGAATTTATTGGAAATTCGAAAGTGGTACTACCGCAATTAGTATAATTAATCGGACATTTGATTAATTATAAAAATAACACAAGTTTCGGTTAAAATAATTTAATATCTCCTGCATTTAACAATCAGTTTTTAATTGCATTCGATACAATAATTTAGTTTCAGCAAATTTCATGCACACCAGGTGAACATTATAAGCATATCGAAGACACACGAATCTAACCTAGAATATCTATAATTTTCGCATTTCATACTTGTAATCCGGATTCAAAATACAAAAATGTTCAGAACATTTTTATTCGTCCATAATATTTTACCACATAAAAATGTGGTAAATTTCTCTATCGTTTTAAATAATTTTCACGGAAAAAACTTTTGCTCAACGAACATGAAGGGTCGTTAAAAAGGTTCCACATAATTTCTCAATATGATAAAAGTGTTATATTTTTGCCCGCCAAGAAGTTTCTCTATTTCTACGTGAAATAAAAACAAGTATTTTCAAGAAAATCTTGCCATCTGTCGCGATGCTTAAAAAAAGTTGGCGCAGGATGCTTCTTCCTTCTTCGCTGATTTTCCAACGTCTTATCATCTCTCGTGCCACGTCGAGAGGCCACTTCCGCCATCATGTTTAGAAGTACCAAAAGAGAAAAAAAGCTGGCAGATAAAAAGTCAGAACATGAGAATTAAAGGAGAACGATTAAAACGAACGGTTTTATATCTTCTTTCGACTATATTGCAGATTAGCCAAACTTTCATTTATTTTTGTACATTTGGCTCCAAATTCATAAATTTTCATATCTTTAGAATCAAGCTCTCACATTTTCAAATTTTTAAGTCCTGAAATCGTAAAATCCTTAAATTCTCAAGTTTTTAAATCGTCAAATTTACAAATTGACAGATTGGCAAGCTGTCAAATTCTGAAATTTTTCAATTGTCAAATTCAGAAATTTTTTAATTGTTAAATTCAGAAATTTTAAAATTGTCAAATTCTAAAATTCTAAAATTCTAAAATTCTAAAATTCTAAAACTCTCAAACTTAAAAATGATCAAACTCAAAAATCCTTGAATCCTCAAATTCTCAATGTCTCACATTCTAAAATCCTCGAATTCCTAGATTCCTCAATAAGCATGTTCTCCATTAAATCTGTAGACTCCAAATTCCTAGGTTGTAAATATTTAAATCCCAAATACCTCAGGTCCTCGAAATCTTCAAATTCAGAAATTTTCACATTGTTACTTTGTGCGTAAGTCCATTTTTTATTTATCACGGAATTTCTTCTCGTTCGTTGTTACGATTGCATAATTTCCTGAGTTGAATAAATTATTCCCGTTTATATTCATATAGGTAATCGAGCTATTTTATTCGATACACATTTTTTTTTCTATTAATTTTCCTCCGGATTTAAACCTCTGCATTGCACCCCACAGCACAAAACTCTTTTCGAATGAAATACCCATACAGCAGCAATATACGCGTAAGATTTATTGAATCGAAGCATTCTCGCATTTCAAACAAAAGACCATCGTATCACACAGTACACATTCCATACCTACATATCTTTCGTATCATCCACACCACTGTATATTTTCACACGTATTTATGATAGATCGTGTGATGTTTATTTATTACGGAAGCACACATTGAATCACGAAGTTATCAAGCTTTATCATGTTATACCCACGATATTGTTGCTTTTTATTTAATCTTATTTGATTCACAGTCTTTAATCTCTTTGGGTTATGTCATTTTCAACCGTCCCTATACGTTCTGTAGTCTTAAAGTTTTCTGAATTTGTGTATTCCCAAGGTATCTCTGAACTTCTACATTCTAGAAACACTAAATCTCTACATGCTTAAATTGAATAGTTTGGAACGCTGAAAATTTGTAAGTTCTAAATGAATGTAAAAATATCAACGTCCTCGAATTTTTCAATTTCTAACCTTCTGAATTTTCAAGTAATCATATTTCCAAGTTTGAAGATTTGAACTTTCGTGATATGGAAAATTGGAAAATTTTGCAGTTTGTGGATCTGGCAATCTATAGATTTTATATTTCTACATTTTTAAATTTCGCAAATAAACAATTTTTCAATTTTAAATTTCTCAATACTCAAATTTTTTAATTTTAAATTCCTCAATACTCCAATTTTTCAATTTCCAATTTTTCAATCTTTCAATTTTTCAATTTTTCAATCAACCAATTTTTTAATTCTTGAATTTTTCAATTTTTCAATCAACCAATTTTTTAATTCTTGAATTTTTCAATTTTTCAATTTTTCAATTTTTCAATTTTCCAATCTTTCAAGTTTCCAAATCCGAGCTTCTAAAAATATCATTTTTTCAAATTTTTTCATTTCTACGTTTTAAATTTTCAAGTACCAATGTTTTCAAGTTCAAAAGTGTGAACATTTGTAAATATGGAAAATTCGGAGATCTGAAAACTCGAAATATTTGTACTTCTACTTTTAATAAATGTCCAAGCTCCCAGTTTCCAAATCCCCCAATTCCTCAACTTTTTCCATTTTCTATATTCACAATTTCCCGATTTCCAAATTTCCAATTTTCTTAACTTCCAAATTGATGTACTTATTCAATAAAAACGTCCGTAATCTCGTATTTTCTAATGGCTAAACGAGTAAGTTTTGTAACTACGATAATTCTGCATCGAAATAGTATTCGACAGCTCTCCTTATGCCATGGGTAACCGCTGTCCGCAGTTTGCACGCCGTTGCCCGTGAATTCTTCGGTGACCGTTTGATCTGCCCGTCGCTGGGCCAAGTCGATAGTCCGTAAATAACTTCGAACTTTCAAGTTAGAGTCCCCGATAATCCATTGAAGCCATCGGCATTTGCTAGCTCGATAATTGAATTCTGGATTCTTGTGGGTCGTTCCGAATAATTAGCGTTAACCGTGATGGCCACGGTGCTTTCCTGAACGCGAGTTCGATGGTAATGCTGATGACGCTCGTTCACGTGTTTCGTATTTGTAATTCTGAAGCGGTTGCTGCATCTTCTCGGCTTTCTTGACGACTCTATACCAGTACAGCCTACAAACAAACACGAACTTCTTCGAAATTCATCGAACTTTCTGGAAGTATATGCAGATCTTTCGAAAATGAAGCGAAGTGGGTCCATGCATTTTCTACCTCAATTATTCACAAATTATGTAGTATTATACATATACGAATCGATAACATCGAAATTATATAAAGCTTCATGTAAGTTAATGATGTACAGTTATATACAAAATGGTTGTATACAAATTATATACAATTATATACGAATCTTTTATACACGAATTCTATACAATTATATAAGAATCACTTATACATACATACATTCTATACAATTATTCACAATTATATACAAATCGCTTACGCACAAATTGTATAGAATTATATACAAATCACTTAGACTCAAATTGTATACAATTATATAAAAATCACGTATACACAAATTATATGGAATTATATACAAATCAGTTATATTTGTATATACACATACAAATTATATGCAATTATATCTCTGCAAATCAGTAATCTACATTTTCATTTAATAGTGTAGATGCAAAGAAAATTCTGGGTCGTACTAAAAGCACGGGTACCGAATTTTCAAACGGCACGTAAAATTATTTTCTATGTTTTAGCGTGGTGTTATTATTCAGAAATGCATAACGAAGGGTGCACTTTTCCGTGATTATATTAGCCATGGTACGACGATAAAAATGGACAAGAGCAAATTAAATTTTGAATGCAACGTTGCGTTAAAAAGTTGAAATGTCTCTCATAATTTATACTAATTATATGCGAGGGTTTCGATTCTCCGTTCCTCTGGCACGATCATTCAAAAATTCGAACGAATTCACGGTATTTTCCGTTTTTATACGGTGTCGAATATCCCGACAACGTTCTGCCTCGAATTAACACTGGATTTGCGGAATGAGTCATGCTTACTCCTAACACATTTGTTATTTTATATCACAAAAACTATTCAGAAGCTTTTAACAAAATGCATGTCAACTTTTGTAAGATAGAGGATCATTGTATAAACCAGTTAAACGTGTCATATTCTATTTATTTTCTGTTCTACTTCGATTAATTTTCTAATTCGGTTTAAATAAATAGTCACTATTTGCCCGTAAGTCTAGTGTTAAATTACGAAATACTGTACAATAATTTATGACACCGTACGACAATCGAACGTCGGGTGTTTACGTATTTAAATCAGACTTTGTAAACATAAATCGTGTGAGCAATGCACTGGATGTCAGAAACGACATGATTTATCGCGTAAGTTTGTAATTGATACGAGAGGTCCAGTGATAATGTTGATTGTACTCGGTCTGATGCATTATTTATGTGTGTCCAGGTGGCAGAATCGATCATGCACATCATCATAACAACGCGTATCGGGCACTGGACGAAACATTGTCACTCGAGGAAGCGGTGAGGGCCGTGATAAAGGAAGTCGACCTATCGGAGACGCTTTTAATCGTGACGGCAGATCATTCGCATGTACTCACTCTCGGTGGCCTTGGTACACGTCGTGGAAATCCTATATTCGGTAAGTATATAATCTGAAAAACGCCGGGAAATTCTAATGATTGGATGTTAGAAAATTAGAAATCAACAAATAGTCGAGGCATTTTCTAACGATTTACTGTCAGAAAATTAGAAATTGACAAATAGTCGAGGCAAATTCTAATGGTTTGTTGTTCGAAAATTAGAAAGCGACAAATAGTCAAGGGGGTGTCCTTGGTACTTGTTTGTTGTCTCCGAATATAGGTCTTCTATTGACTTTCGCCGAGTACAGATATTGGTGGAGGTCCCAACCATATGTGCCCATAATTATGAAAGTGACCTAAATCAAAATTAAAGAAAAAAAAACGAGTTTATCAGTGAGTTCACACCACATTATTTTAAACTAAATTAATTCAATGCAATTTTTACGGTATCGTCAAAAATGAACCATTAGATAGGGATTGTTGTTTCGACATTATATGGAATTCATTTAGTGTTAATTATAAAAGTGGTCTAAGTCAAAAATTCAACAAAATTGAGTTTATCGCGCCAAAGATATGCGGAAATATTAAATTACTTTCATTATGCACCACAACTAAACCCTCCAGTTCTTCGGGAAAATTTTAAGAACCTCAAAGCTCATGAGGCAAGCCTAAAATGATGAAAATGCATTACATTTTACAAATAATTAATAAATGTTCATAAATTAGTTCAGTGAAACTTGTTTTTCATTGCTGTAAGTCACCTATTGGTGATTCAATTAATTTTGAAAATCAATTCAAACTTTAAAAACAACATTTCTGTACGAAAATCACACAAAATTTCATGTTCATAATACATTTTCACTATCGAGATTAATAGAATTCTATTTTAAAATGTTGCATAATATACAAATATTTTTTAATCTATTCAAATGTAATCCCTTAAATATCTCGAAACAAGAAATGTGTCACTTACAATTAGACCACTTTCATAATTCTGGGCTTGTCTGTGCTGGTTCATTTATTTCTATGTTCAGAACTAGAGTAAGATTACTCGTGATTCAATAGATGAACTATCTAAAGCTAAACATATTTAATTTGAATCCGGTTCTCCAATGATATAGTAAAGAAACATAGTATTTTGAAACGCGCCGATACGATTCATTCGGTGAATTCCTCACTTCATCGTTTTTACCCGTTTAACCCTTTCGCGCCGAGCGCCGCATATATGCGGCATCCACTGGACGACCTGTGGGTACGAGCGCCACATACAATATGCGGCATCGAAATTGTGGCGACCACGCATGCAACTCCATCTAAGCAAGTGCACTTCGTAGTTAATTGTTTTTACATATTTTTTACGTATTACTTATTACATTAGAACAATGATTGTTTTATTCAGCACAGTTCCTATTTAAGACTTAGAACAACATATACATATACAGAAACCACGCGCACTGTACTTCGGCGGACAGGGAGCTCAGCGCAAAATGGTTAATCTTACATTGCACTAACAAACTGCGCGTTTTCGATGGTTTCGTTCGAAGATTAGACAACGTACGAATTTATGTACGAGTTTATGCTTCTATTCTCGGATTCGAACGGCGAAACGTACATTACGTGAAACGACTCTTGCATACCTTAATTTAATTCTGATTCCCGTTTAGCATAATGTCAGTCTCAATTATCTAAATTATCTCAATATAACAGAACCGCGAATGATTGCGTTCATTATTTCCGTATGTCAGCGCGATAATTGTACGCACATAAATCGGGTTCGCGGAATTTAAATTATTCGTGCATACCGGAAACAGGCCGAGCGCGTATTATTTCACTAAAATATGATCGAACGAGATCCGAACCGATTTATAAAAACAAACATAGCCGCTCGAATACGCCGGGAATGCGAAACTGTCAATGTAAATGACATTTTCCCCATATTAGCCGGTGCCATATAGGGCTATCGACAAAAAACAGACAATAAAAATTCCTCTTCCCGATATTAAATTCACGAGCCGATATTTTACGTTCGCCGATAAAATTTCCCCGACATTACTCGCGATAATTCTCAGCGCTAAAAAAGTCATCTGGTTATATTAAAAATTGCCCGATAATATTTCACGGCAGTTCGTTACCCAAATTGACAGTCCGGCTAATTGGACGGGTTTCACTGAGCTTTTCACGAATTTTTCGAGTTATCTGGATAAATCGCATGCGAAATTTCGTTGACTCGTAACGATCTGCTTATAAATGCGAACGCTCGATGAAAATTCGATGAATGTCATCAGGTAATTTAGAAGGCAATTATCTCCGTTTTCAAAATGATTATTTTCATCAGTTTTCGATCAACGATATGGTATTTTCATGTTTTCGCGCAAAATATATTTCATTATTATTTTGAACGCACGAACGTGTATTTTCATATGAAATAATCAAAGTAATTGGATCTGGACAGAAATTCCGCAATCAGACAATTTTTCAACTATGTGTTCCGATTTCGTATTTGTTGTCTGTCTCAAGTGTTTGTGTCTACCTACTATGGATACATATCGTGCACTATGTTGCATTTTTGTGAAACATCTACGAAATGAATTTCAATGAACATTGATTTCGTTACTACACAAATAACATCCGGACGATGTCTAACCAATGGCAATTAATTATGAACCAAATTGAACCATATTTGATTATACTTCAGCATTGTAACTATGATTTAATTAAACGATAGATTGAATCATACCTTGCGTTCGATATTCGTAATAATTCATTATTAATAATATTTCAATAATATCGCGATCAAAAATTAGTTAATTTATAGAAATTATAGTAATTAATTTATGGTAGATCTATCACTGTTAATCAATTTTTTAGCTATTTGCCAGATTATTTTCGAAACGATTCTTGGTAGATAATAGCCAACAGGTGACTAATGATAACTGGTCATAAATTATCCCCGATATTATCAGTTTTTTATACAAAATAGTTCGCGATCGTTGGTTAGCACGAATGACAAGTCGGATAAAATTAAATTTTGTCGAAAAAGAACGTGGGCCGCTGGTTCGTGATGGAATTAAATCACGAAAGAACTCGAAGCACATTCTTCCGATTAAATCTCTTTCTCGACTGATCGTTTCCATTCACGGATTGACTTACGGTTTGTAATTGAAATAGGAAAAGAAGTTAATATCGATCATTCTGCTGACGAATTAATTCTTCTTTTTTTCTTCGTTTAATTCTCAACCTTGCGACCCAGTTTTTTTTCACTTCCACCCCTTGTCGCTGTCTTTCTCTCGTTTCGTTCGTGCGATTTTATATTAGCTGGGACAATTACATTGAAAAGGCTGGATATCGCTGTTGTTAATCATTGTACAAAACCATTGTCGAGGGTAAGTTGCTCCTCTCACACAATTTCAAGGTCGTTATCCATTTCTATGTGCAATCGTATATTTTCTTCTATACATATCTTTGATACATCATTTTACACATCGTTTTGTGCAAAAGAGTATTCGGGGTCTAAAACGACAACCATTCGCGAGGTATTTGTTGATGTAACTAGCACGTTTATCACCTAGCTGGTAATGATAGTACTAATAGCTAGGGGTTAAAAGAATTAACCCTACCCACCATCGTCCATAAATGTGTAGTGGAAAACTTTAAAATTTAATGATAAAATATTTCGCACAGGTATCTCGAAAAAAAATGTTTCGGACAAAAATTTGGAAATTAAGTATTTCGTACAAGAATCTGGAAATGAAATATTTCGCACAAGAATCTGGAAATGAAATATTTCGCACAAGAATCTGGAAATGAAATATTTCGCACAAGAATCTGGAAATTCAATATTTCGCACTAGAATGTGGAAATTAAATATTTCGCACAAGTATCTCGAAAAAAAATGTTTCGGACAAAAATTTGGAAATTAAGTATTTCGTACAAGAATCTGGAAATGAAATATTTCGCACAAGAATCTGGAAATTCAATATCTCGGACAAAAATTTGAAAATTAAATATTTCAGACAGGAATCTGGAAATTAAATATTTCGGACAAAAGTTTGAAAATTAAATATTTCGGACGGGAATCTGGAAATTAAATATTTCGCAAACAAATTTGAAAATTAAATATTTCGGAGAAAAATTTGGAAATTAAATATTCCGCACAGGTATCTGGAAATTAAATATTTCGCTCAAAAATCTGGAAATTAAATATTTTGGACAAAAATTTGGAAATTAAATATTTCGCACAAAAATTTCACGAAGTGTCACTTTGTTAATGAACTTTGTCGACGTTGTAAAAAGAAAAATTGCATAGTGTGTTCAACGAACACATAGTACAACAAATGGTAACGAAGAAAATACGTAATGCGCATAAAAATGAGAAACGCAGCTTAATAAAAGTTCGAGCAGAGGCGTAAATCTACGTGACCCATTTTTAAAGCTCAAAACGCGAATTTACGTGGGCCGGTCGTCGAGTAAATCGCAACGGCCTTGAAACGTTTCCTCGTAACAAAGTACAAAAGAAATTGTTTCAGCCAATTGCACGCTGCCATTTATAACGAATTTATTTAGGTGTTCCGATTGAATTGCTCCTCCTTGTATACGTTTCACCGAAATAGCTAGCCAGTAATTCAATACTGGAAAATGATTCCATACGTTGTTTTAAAGCTTCCGGTCTCTCCGTTGTCGCATCCGTTCCACGGAGCTCCTTCAATAACATGCAGTCTCTCCTAGTCGCTTTCGTAATTCCGGCTCGTTCGTTCGGCCATGATTAAATTGCACCTACCGTTCACCGCGAAAAATCTTTTGGTTCGGAGATTCGAATCCGTGATGGAGGTAGCTCATCCAGAAAATATCCGTCCGCGATGCGATCTGGACGGTGAATTTGTTACTTATGCCCCCTGAGATCGTACGTTACCAATCCTATCTTTTCCGAGCTGGAATTTTGTTTACGCTCGATTGTATTAGGTATCGGAAAAAGTTCGTGCTCCTCCTAGGTCGACGATAAATTCGAATCGGATCTCGTGCGGACAACTGATTGTTGATCGCGCCAGAGATGATTGTTGAAAGGTTTTGGGTTTTCAATCGGTGCATGCTGCTCTTTGCATATTGCGGTATTGTACTTTGTGTTGTAAAAGATAACTCAGAATATCGTTTTATCACTACACATATATTATTAACGAGTTAGTTACATGGGACTGACTTATTTCTACGCAGATCGGCACGGCGTCACACGGTGATCGCATAACTAGTGACATCAATCGATAGTCAATCGTAACTATTATGATTATCAACCACCGTTTTGCAATGTGCAGGATGGTTTGAACAAACTGTGCGGAGACAGATTATTGTTACGCGTTGTTATATTGTGCGTTCTTTTGCATATTATCTTCTGGATAAAATCTTATTTTTCGAATAACACTGTACAAAAAATCCAAGGGATTTCGATCGCGTGAGTGGGTGGTTAGGATATGGAGATGCGTAAACCAACGAGTATATTGCCATACTGACTTTGGAGACGCTTGTATATTTATAACAACTATTGAGTCACCGCTGACGGAAAATTATTGTATGAACTATATCGAGTAAAAAAATGTAAATTGTTATTGTGGTAGAAACATATACATATGATTTAATCAGAATCAAAGTGACACAGCAGACGCATCGCATTGTTCAGTTTATTTTAAATAATTGAAAATCTGAGAGGAAATGTATCTACAACGTCCGACAAGACAAAAATTTCTGTTAAGGGAAACATCGAAAAAGAATAATTATATTTTGTTAATACAAGCTCAATACATTTGTCGTAATACATAGTTCTGGGAAATTCAGGATTTTGTGATTTGGCTGGCTGGAAATTTGAAAGCTCGAAAATTATGAAATTGGGGAGCTTGGAGATTCGCGAGTATGGGAATGTGAGAATTTTGGATGATAAAATTTCGAGTTTTGAAATTTTAGATTTTGGGAATTTGGGTATTTGGATGTTTAGGAATTTAGGAATTCAAGAATGTGACTATTTGAAATTTTGTACTTTTGAAAACTTGACAATTCGAGAATTTGGGAATTTGGGAATGTGGAAATTTGTAAGTATGAGAATTTGAGAAGGTAAGAATTTGAGAGTTCCGGAATTAAAAAATTTATGTATTTAAGAATTTTAGAATTTGGGAATATGGAAATCTGAGAATTTGGAAATTTGAGAATCTCGGAATTTAGGAATTTAGAGAGTTTAGAATTGGTAATTTGATATCACAATACATGTAAATATTGTTACTACTATCGACATAAAACTCGGTAATATTGTCAAGCGCATGTTTGATATCATTTCAAAGTAAGTAAACTGAAATTATTGTGAAGTCCTGTGTTCGTTGTAATTAAAAAAGTAATTGGAGCACATTTATACGGCACAGAGACAAGATATTAATTAAGTTTTTTAAACCCGAAATTAATACTGTCGACCCGGTTCGTTTGAACGTACAACGTTGGAATATCAATGCAGAAGCAGAAACGAGTATGCAGATAAAAAAGAAAAAGGGGACAATCCCGTCCATCAACGATACGACCCTCGATTGGGCTTTGTACAGAATTCCAGGGTATAGTTCGTTCGGGGCTTCGTACAACGCGTGAAACATGCGGCCATCGTCCATCAGTGTCTTTTTTTGAATCTGCACAAATTCGAAGACGATATTACAGGTATAATCCCTTCAGCTGCGAAATCCAGCCATTCGAAACCGGATTGGTTCGATATTTCTGGGATGGTTTTTCTAAACAAAACGTTGACGAAGTTGTCGATGAAAAAATTCTCGTCGATCAACGAGAACTATCGCGATCAAGCTTTTCGCTGTTGACCGTTTGAGAGTACCAGGCACACCAAACGGCCAGAACTCACCAAACTGCAGAAACTATCGTTCGTCAATGTCCCCCCGTAAATGCATAATAAACTCCGTCCAGATTTACAACGTTCCACGACCAACTCTGTTCGAATAAATAAAAGAAAAAAGAATTCAGGACTTTTTGTGAATTCGGTGGCTGGAAATAATGAAATTTGGGAGTTTGGGGATTTGGGAATATGCAAATTTCGGAATTTAAGAATTTAGGAAGATAAAGATTTGAGAGTTTTGGAATTTTAGAATTTGAGGATTTGGGAATTTGGGAATGTAGGAATTTAGCAATTTAGCAATTTAGAAATTCAAAAGTTTGATAATTAATAATTTGCGCATTTTAGGATTTGGCAATTGGGGAATTTTGGGGCATGGCAATTGAGGAATTGGGGCATTACGGAATTTGACAATTTGACAATTTTAAATTTTTAGCTTTTAAACACTTGAGAATTTGAAAATGTCGGAATTTAGGAATTTCGGAAGCTGGGAATTCAATAAATTTGGAATTTGGAAATTTGGAACTTTGGGAATTTGAAACTTGGAAATTTTTATCTTTTGAAAACTTGAGAATTTGGGAATTTGAGAATCTGGGTATTGGGGAAGTTGGGAATTTGGAAATTTGGGAGTTTTGAATTTGGGAATTTGAGAATTTGGAAGAAATTTTAATCTTTTGAAGACTTGAGAATTTGAGAATTTGAGAATCTGGATATTTGGGGATGTGGGAGTTTTGGAATTTGGGAATTTGGGAATTTGGAAATTTGAGAATATGGGAATTTACAACGATCCTCGACGAACTACGTCCGCCAAATAAAAAAAAGAAGAAGTAACTGATCATTGAAACGAACTAGAGGTTAGCAGACGGATTATCGAAATGGCAAAGAAACATATTCGATCGATAATTTATCGGTCTGTCGATCATGTTTGCCTCATCGAATTGACTAGAAAAAGCTGGTTGGCAATCCAATACCTGGTAAGTGATTCAGTACACCGTTTTATATACTATACAGTCAGTTCTTCATCTTGGCCGGAAGAGTCCCTTCGATTCCAAGATCCCGAATTCAATGAGATCCAATCTTCTCGGACAAGTCCATGTTCAAGAATGGAACTTTTGTCCAAGGTTAAATCGAATCGCAGACCAAGAGAAATGCAAAGGATAGTCCTTTTTTGTGGTCTGTGCGTGAAACCGTTTGGCCCGTTTCGAACCCTTCGATTTCATTTATTTTCTCTCCTGGTATCGCTCGGACCCTCTATTGTCATCGAAATAATTCAATGCACGAGGGGCATGTTGTTGTTCTAAATAATAAAACAGTACGACTTTCCCTTTTTTCTGCCTTCGATCGACAGATATGCGAATAGGTTCCATTAGGTGCGGATTTATGCTGCGTTTCACCCTTTGCATTCGATATTCGGATTGATACGATTATTTGAAATAAATGTTTTTTTTATCAAACGTGTACAGTTATTTGTATGACGGATAACATACTAAAGCAGACAGTAATGGTCATTTATTTACCATTAATTACCATAAATTTACCATCAATTAACCCTTTGTGCTTGAAAAGATTTTTGTAATATGCAAGTGTGTCTCAAAAACTTTCTACTGAAAAGTTTAATCACTTTTTTGGAAATTATCCTTTTCCATCATTAAATTCTATTATTGCTAATTACACTACGTTTGAACTTTATATCTATAACACTATAGATTTAGCTATAAAATATTTATTCAAATTGGTGTTTTAGACGAATGTAAAAAAAAGATTTTCAACTAGGAAATTTTAGATCACTGTCTGCTTACATGGAAAATATCTTCGTATGCAGAAGTTAAACAATTTAATTCTTCTTAACAGATTAGTCAGCAAGAGAATTAATAGAACTACGTCATTTCATTTGTAATAGTTTTACCAGAATCTCTTCCATATTTGCAATAATTTATATATGTAATCTCACAATAATTCTGCTGAACTGAATAATTGAGATCATGGAGAAGTTCGAAACTTCATAAAGAACTTATTCCACTGAAAATCTAAGTGTTTAATATTTTAATCTTTTAATCGTTTACGAATCTTAAATCAAATTAGTCAGCACAATTTTAAGAATAAACACTTATATATGTAATTCGAGTATTCCACAAGAATAACTTCAACTCCAACGTACCAAATATTGAAAAAATAATGTCCTTAGCTGTAGTATCTTCTTTTGTCCCAGAACAGGAAAGTACTACGAAAAAGGAGGGGCAAATAAATGCCGGATACTATTATTTGATACGACCATTGTTGCGTGAGAATTCAATTCCCCGTAATGATACAATAATGATGGATTAATAATTATAATTATTGTACCTAATGAATCGTGCTTTGCTTTAATGAATCGATATTAATTTCGCAGCGAGTTCGATATATTGTATCGGAAGCCTGTACGATTCGCGTTCGGCGTATAATAAATTGTTATTCTCGCGCGAACAACGAAATACGCAATCATTAGGGCAGTTCGTTCGCCTGCAGGAAGTACTGGATGTAATTGATAAATGAATCAAGACCATTGGAAATGGGCCAGACGTTCTGGAGCTTTTCCAAGCACATACAGAGGACATATTAGGCCGTCTACGTCTCATGCAGAGCTTAGAATAATTGAAACACTTGTTACGGATACGCGTTTATTTTCTTCGCGCGCCGCGTGCCAGCGAAAATAACCAGATTTGTCGCACATTACGCGTACAAATTTTCGTTTCCCGACTCATTATTTTCGGCGCTGCTGACATATTGCGTCATTAACCGAATAGCACCGAAGACGAACGGAGTTATCCGATTTATCGCTACTCATTCCTTCACTGCGAATGTTATTATCCTGATGATTTTAGCGTTTCTTTATATATGTGTCAATAACTATGAATGTGGTCTAAGTCATACGTTTCTTGTTTCGAGATATTTGATGGATTACATTTGAATGGGTTTAAAAATATTTTTATATTGTTACCGCGCGGGCAAAAATGATTAATTGAAGACGTGAAAGTAACACTTTCTTTGTATGCTCACTTTAAACGCAGAATTAACGGCGAGTAAATTATTGGAAAATTCGGAGGGCGAAAAACACATTGGCCAATCTAACACTTATATATAGGGTGTCCCAAAAGAAATGTAACACCCGGAAATGGGAGGTAAGTGGGGTCATTCTGAACAACTTTTTCATTTGCAAAAACATCAACCAATCAGAGCGCGAGCATCGCGCGCGCTCGGAGGCAGAGGTGTAGGCCCGAGTTATAATTGGTCGTGGCTGCGATAGAATCGCGCGGCGCGCGATTCTCGCGTTCTGATTGGTCGGTGTTTTTCGTTAATAATTTTGAAATGAAGCCCCATACGACATTTTTGCAAATGAGAAAGTTGTTCAGAATAACCCCACCTATCTCCCGTTTCCGGCTCCTTCAACACTTTTGCGACACCCTGTATGTGTATGTATTATTAAACAAACAAGAATTTACGATAATTTTACAATGTTAGTCCGGACGGCTTGTTTTACTTGAAATATTTGTCTTCACTGGTTGGACTTTGATTTAGATCCGGTCGCTGTCGCTAACTTTTCTTTCGTTGTAATTTTATGTTGGCGGAGAGGTTTTTTTGTAACGTCGCTTCTTGTTGGATATTTTAATTTTTGGAAGGAAATTTAAGAAGTGGAAAGCCGTTCCCAAATGTGCTTGTATCTAAAAATTTTCATATTCCTTGCGATCAATAAGTCATAAAAATTGTTTCGCTTTAACTATTTTCAAAACGGTTGGGACTGGTCATTCAACTAACCCTAATAAATGCTATTTTAGATAGAAAATATTTTTCTCCTTTGATATGCAGTAACATATATTATGCAACATTTTAAAATAGAATTCTGTTAGTCTCGATGAAATTTTGTGCGATTCTCATACGGAAATGTTGTTTTTAAAGTTTGAATTGACTTGGACCATTTTCAAAATTAACCGAATCACTTATACATGACTTGAAGCAATCAATAACTACAAGTTTTGTTGGAAACAATAATTTCAATGATATAATTCATGAAAATTTATTAATTATTTTTAATGAATTCCATATAATATTGAAACAACAACCACTATCTAACGGTTCGTTTTCAACAATATCGTAAAAATTACATCCAATTAATTTAGTATAAAATAATGTGGTGTGAAATCACTGATACACTCGTTTTTTTTTGTAATTTTGACTTAGACCACTTTCATAATTATGAGCACATATGTGTATAGTTTACATTGTAGACTATGCTGCTACATAATGTGGAATATTTTTAAAGTATTCAATTGATTGTTAGGTGTTAATTAGTTTTAAAAATTTTAGGATTTACGTGTTCTAAATCTCTGAATATTAAGAGTGCTAAATTTTCCAACTTCCAAATGTCCAAATATTCAAATTCTAACATTCTCGAATTTTTGACTATATGATTCTAATTTTAAATAATTTTATGTTTCTCTATTTATCTTCATGTAATTTTATGTTTCTGTATTTATCTTTATGCACTTTAATGTGCCTGTATTTATCTTTATGTAATTTTGTGTTTCTGCATCTAGGGATATGGGTATTTGGGAAATTGAGCTCCAAAAATATGCAACTTCCATCTTCCACGAAATTAACAGTTCCAAAATATACTAGTTTGTAAATTTACCCTAATAAAAATTTGAAAATTCGAGATATTTGAGACCCCAGCAATATTAAACACGAGAATTCGCTATACTAATTTCAAAAGTGTGCCGTCGCTACATCTGCATCTATGCAACTGCATGCTTCTACCAGCCAGCATGCAATGAAACGTGCAAGAATTGTAACAAGTTATTTTCATACTTCCTCCGCGTTTAATTGCCATTCCGTTAAATAGCCTCCATTCTTAAGCGGGGATCACGCCAATCCCGCTCCTTAACAAAGCGTCTTATTAATTATTAATGTCACGTACCGCGGTAGTTTGAACATCGTCGACAACGGGAATAAATCAAAACTGCGGAGAACGTATATCCGACTTAATGTAAAAATCAATGGAAATTCAGGTGGTCTAGGGTGCACGGAACGTGCAACGAATGCATGATAAACGTTTGCCAAGCGTGTGCCACGATTTTCCATTTAACGACAGCGAAAGAAACGGGACTGTTCGCGCGTAAATTCGTGTAAACATTTGCCACGAATATGTTTCATATATTAGTGAGTCGGCTCTTATTATTAGGGGGACCGGAGAGTAATATCGTTTTTTTGCAGTAAAGTCAAACAGATAAATTTTTAATACGTTCTTATTGTAGGAACGGGGTGCGGGACGGTTAAAATAAATTACCACCTCGGTTCGGAAGGAATATGTATTTCCAAAAATCGCTGTATACACTATCGCTGTTCTCGCTGACTTCGCTGTTTTTCAAAAACTAACTGTCGCCCTGACTTTCACACCGTTATATCTTTTGCACATCACATTCGCTCTCTCTCTCTCTCTCATTCATAGGTGTTTCCCTTTTGTTTGTTTCCATCCATCCTTCGCATTCGCACTATCGCAGACGCACCCTCTTAGCGGTATTCGTTCCAACAGCCGCTGTCAACAAAACACCGAACATATGATTATGTCATTGTCCTCCTACATTATTTTTAATCGATGACGTAATCAGCCTCGTCATCAACAACCTTTTGACACCTATTGTACAAATTATACGAAATTAAAACCTATTAAAAATATACGAAAAGAAACTAATGTCGGCATGCGCAGAAACGACATTATTGTCCGGTCCACCTAATATTATCAGCCGCTTCGAATCGTAGTCATGGGCGACGATTTTGTGGGAAACGCGTAAAATTGCGGAGGAAACTGTGCCCGGCGTCGAGAGACATTGAAATTTCAGCAATTCCCTGGATTCCCAGCTACAACGGGGCACATTTCACCTTTATAATCGCTGTCAGCCGTTTGCAAAGTACGCTAGCAATAAAGTGGAACTGAAACTCGCTATTTCGGCTCGGATTTATAATTGCCGGTATCTGAGAGACGCATGATACGGTATTCGCAACGGGGATTCAGATGACAGAGTCTTTTGGGGTAATTTAAAGGTTTATAGTTGCCCGAAATTCAAAGATTTTGCAATTTCGGCGAAAATCACGAAATCGTGGAAAATTTGGGGACTCGAATATTATGAAACTTTGGGAGTTTGGAAATTCAAGAATATGGCAATTTGGGAAGCTAAGAACTTGAGAGTTTCGAAATTTTCAAATTTGGGAATTGTGGAATTTTAAAACTTGAGAACTGGGCAACTTTCAGAATTTGGGAATTTGGGAATTTGGAAATTTTATAACTTTTAGAATTTGGGAATATAGAAATTTTAGAACTTGGGAATTTGGGCATTTGAGAATATCGGTATATTGGAATTTTGGAATTTCAGAACTTTGGAGTTTGGGAATTTTGGGATTTGGGAATTTTTGAATTTGGGAATTTCGGAATTTTGGGATTTTGCAAATTTTGGAATTTTGGAATTTTGGAATTTTGAAATTTAGTTTTTCGTTTTCACCATTTAATTCTAGTAATTTCAATAATTTCAGCAATTTCAATTACTTAATAGATTCGAGTAATTTCAATTATTGGCATGATTTTAATAATTACACTCATTTTAGAATTTGTCGTTTTGGTCTTGTAATTTAACTCATTTGCGAATTTGAAGATATTCCAAGATACGTGCCGTTAAATATCAAATAACATTACAGCATCGCAATTTTCTTCGCCCGATGAACCGCAAAGTCGATATTTTATCGAAGACAAACACCTTTCGACTTACACGCAATCCGTGGATTCTACGCTTTCAACGAAATTTCGTGAACCTTCTTGTCGTGGTTATCGAATATTCACGTAATGCATAACAAATTTCCACCGTGATACCATTCAAAGTTGTCGAGAATTTTAAACTTCGTCTGCTGGGGTTTATGTATTACCTACAGAGCTGATCCACGCGTTACTTTTTGATCAATTCAAGGTACCGTTAATATTCATCCAACGCTTTTATCGATTGGTCGTGTAATGATTTTGACGTGCCTCGAGCGAGCTTCGGTTCAGCGAAAATTGGATTGGATGGGAACGAGAACGAAACAGTGGTTTGGCATTGGCTTCGCTTAATAGACATTAATAATGAAAGCTATTTATGCATTTATGTTGATCATTATTTTGAATTCGTCTGTTTCTTATATTTTAACCTTTGCCGTGCTAACATGATTATATTCACGCGCTTTGATAGCTCGAACCACGGTTTGAAATATCGATGCATTAGTATGTACTATTATGTATAATATACATTAATATAGAAAGACAAATAATAAGACCATAAGATAATAAGACAAATAATATAGAAAGACATGTATAGATACGTAATATACATCCTAGTACGTACTATTGTACATATTAGTACGTAATATACATATTGGTACGTAATATACATATTGGTACGTGATATACATATTGGTACGTGATACACATATTGGTACGTATTGTACATATTAGTACGTAATGTACATATTAGGACGTAATATGCATATTGGTACGCAACATACACATATTAATACGTAATGTACATATTAGTACGTAATATACATACATACAGGGTGTCCCACAATTATGGTACGAGCCGGGAAGAGGTGGTAGATGGGGCTATTCTGAACAACCTTTTCCTTTGCAAAAATATCGGATGAGGCTTCATTTTTAAATTATTAAGGAAAAACATTGACCAATCAGAACGCGAGAATCGCGAGCGCCGTATGTTCCATCGCGACCACGGCCAATTATAACTCGGGCCTACACTTCTGCCTCCGAGCGCGCGGGATTCTCGCGTTCTGATTGGTCGGTATTTTTCCTGAATAATTTAAAAATGAAGCCCCGTACGACATTTTTGCAAATGAAAAAGTTGTTCAGAATGACCCCACCTACCTCCCATTTCTGGCTCCTTCAACACTTTTGGGACACACTGTATATTAGTACATAATATGTACATATTACCATGACAATATTAATTCGTCATGCGGTAAGAATACTTGTTATTTAGTTATGGTTTTATTCGAAATTATTTTCGTTCGTTCTGAAAAAATTCGGACAAGAATTTTTTTTTTTACTACGCAGATACCTTAATACGTTGAATGGAATTTCATCGGAGCGTTCGCTAGAAATGAAGTTTTATTTAAACATTTTCAACGACGAGTAAATTCAATTGATTTGTGGTCTGCGAATAGTACCCAATTAATTTCCCTGTTAGAATCTGTTTCATTCGTTCTCGGAAATAATTTCATCCCGATACCGTTGCAATATCTGCGTACGTAGTTTTCCATGAATTCGATAGTCATCCGGCATACAGCGATCGTCGTTGAAATCAAACAAACGGCAGAAAAGGACATTTAAATATCGCTATCAAGAAAGAATCGCTTCATCGTTTGTCATGTCACGGAGGCTTTATTAAAAACCTGAAGAACCCATTTACATCTAAATTCGCCGTTTCCCAACACCGAATCCATTACGCCGCTACTTTATCCCGGAAATACATCAAACGCTCGTTGCATTTCTTGCAACGTCGCTGTTTCATTTCTGCGAGGACGCGAGGACATATCGATACGTTATAAAAAATGGCCGTATTTCATCGTTGGAACGGCGTAGGTGGCCCAGATTGTAGGAAACAACAGCTTTTGAGGGCTTTGTTGATGGACATTTTTCGTTATTAAAGATTATATTGTTTTTCAATCCTGCTTGCACGAACGAGAAACAAGATTTTATAGAATCGTCATACGGATATTATCGATAGTATCACGGTGATTCTAAAGTATTTTGTTTTTAAATTTTTCTTTATTAAAGCTTATATGCTTTTTTAGTCGTGCTTGCGCGAACGCGAAACAAAATTGAATCGTCATACGGATATAATCGGCATTATCATGGTGATTCTAAAGAATTTTGTTCTCAAATTTGCAAATTCCGAAATCTCGATGGAACTTTCGCAATATACGAATATAAAATTCTCTATATTCAACATTTTTTAATTTATAAATTTCTAAAACCACGAGTCCTTAAACCCAGTAATCCTCAAATTTTCAAATTCTGAAATCCTTAAATTGCGAAATATTTAGATTCCCAAATTTTATATTTTCCGAGTTCCAAAATGTCCGAATTGTATAATTTCTAAATTTTTTAATTTCTCACATTCTAAAGTCTCAAATTCCTAAATTCCGAAATTATTGAATTTCGAAATACTAAAATTACTAAACTCTACATTTTTCGGGTTCCCAAATATCCTAATTTACAATTCCTAAATTTAAAAATTGTCAAAACCTCAAATTCTTAAATTCCGAAATTTCCATATTTCCAAATCCTCAAATCCTTAAATTTTGATATCCTCAAGTTTACAGATTAGCGAATTCCTAAATACAGAAATACTCAAATTCTCAAATTCTACATTCTCAGAGTTCTCAATTCTGCTAATTTTACAAGTTTTAAATTTCTAAATTTCCAAATTTATAACGCTACATCTTCCTGAAATTTCCGAAATTCGAAATCCTTAAATTTTCGGATCCTCAAACTCCGAAATTCCGAAATTCTGAATTTTCAAAACACTAAACTTTTTACGTACCCAAAATACTAGTTTAGAATTTTGTAAAAGTATAGGAATCCTTAACAAATTTTAAAAATTTTGTATAATCATCCACATCGGACCATAACCTTATTTTCGTAAACTAGTTATCAGCCGCTAATAACCCAGGTAGTTGATGCGACTGTAAATCACAACTTAACAAAATAAATACTAGTTTCCCGATTTCCAAATTTCCAAATCCTCAAATTCTTAAATTCCGAAATGCTCGAATCTTTAAATTCCGCAATTCTCAAATTTGCGCACTTCCAAATTCCCAAATAAGGAAATTTGCAATTCGCGAATTTCCGTTCTCGTCGTCGTTCGCACCCTGCACTCCAAAACCCCTGAGTCCTTCAATGGGCACTTAACTTGCCCGTCACCGTATACACCCACGATTTATCTCCTCCGTACATCCCATCCGGAAGAAATGACAATAAACGTCGAAATAAACATCAGAATGACAAAAATCTAGTCTCTCCGAAGGGAAAGTAAATTGAACCACCCTCGCCGCATAACTCGAGGTTACTCATAAAACTATATTACACGCGCTCAATGTGTCAGACACTCTAGGCTCGATTACGAGACAATAATTACACAAAGAAGGGAGAGAAACGGTGGGCCAGTTGAGGATGAA
This sequence comes from Coelioxys conoideus, assembly GCA_947623535.1. NCBI lineage: Eukaryota > Metazoa > Arthropoda > Insecta > Hymenoptera > Megachilidae > Coelioxys > Coelioxys conoideus. The sequence continues at coordinate 17,167,298 of OX392453.1, read as the reverse complement.
AAACGGTGGGCTTTCAAATGACTATTGCGCCCTTTTTGCGGAGTAGTTTCGCGCAACGAAACGGCCGGAAGAAAGGAAGGGAAACGGTGTCACGCGATGCTCGTTCATAATAACGATAATGGATATACGTAGTTGGGTTTTTCAACGGGACACGGAGGATCAGATAAATCGTGGCAATATTTTTTCTCCGTTCTGACCGTTTTCCGTCTATCCCACTTGTATAGGCGCGATTGTATGAATATGGAGTCCCGCTGTTTGCACGGGATAACGACGGAAAATGACGTTAAAAGGGATACACGTGGCGGAATCTCGTTAACATTCGTCGCGACGTCAGGAAATACGAAACAGAGGGGAAAAATAAAAATCGACCGGCTCACCGGAACAAAACGAATGAGTTTCGAACGAGCGTCAGCCGGCTCCCCGTGGCCGCCACGGAAATTATGGCGAACCATAAAACCGATACCGTCGATGATAATAATAGAACCGACACTGGAACAACGGACGATTCATTGAACACTCGAGAGATATTATTATTTACGGAGTCGATGGGGCTCGCGATTACGAAACGCAGTAAAGCTTTACGAAAATCGAGTTTTGATTAGGCGATCGGTCGTCTCGTGATTTTGGAAATTCGGGCATTGGAGAATCTAACCGAACCTAACTGAGTGAGTCGAACTCAACCGAGTAGGGCTTAATCGACCTTAGCCAAGCAACGCATACCCCACCTGAGCCGAGCCGAGCCGAACCGAGCCGAACCAAACTGAACGAAACCGAACCAAAACGAACCTAATTGAGTGAGCCGAACTGAACCGAGTAGAACTTAACCGACCTGAGCCGAGCCGAACCAAGCCGAACCGAACCGAACCGAACTTAACCGACCTGAGCCGAGCAACGCGTAACCGAGCTGTGCCGAACCGCGCCGAGCCGAACTGAACCAAACCAAACCTAAATGTGTGAGCCGAACTGAACCGAGTAGAGCTTAACCGACCCGAGCCGAGCAAAGTGTTGCGACGCATTCATTGAATCATAAAGCCATTGGGCTTATTTCTAACTTTAGAAAATTCATGAATAATGAACAACTGCCATTTGCTGCTCTTTACAACGGACAATTTATGTTCTCAGCCTTTTTTTAATTTAGCATGATTTTCGTGAGCCGGCGCGGTTTATTATTTTATGAGTGTCGAACCGTTAGGTTACAAACTATTTCGAACTTTTTACCTGTCATCATATTGACCTCGCGACGAGCATTTGGCAAGGGCGGTTCTTGCCCGCTTCCCTTAAATTTTCCACAACCAATGAAATAGTTTAATTTTAACTTGTTCGTTTGTCCACACCCAGCAACAAGCCAGACCCCGCTACATACTTTATTCTGAAGAGAACATTACTTTTTCTCTTCAGTAGATTTCCAGTAACTCTCAAAGAGTACACAACCAAATTTATATTTATCTTTAAAATCTGTTGTCAATTTTCGAGGTGTTATTATTTTTCTTAAGTGCTAAATCAAATTTTAGTTTTAATTGTTTGGTTATTTTTGCCCTTCGAGTTGATTCACTGGTTCCACAACCTAACTACTTCGTGGTTCATTAAGTTGAATCCCGAAGAACATACAATTCAACATTATATATACTTTATTAAGAAATTTAGCAAGTTAGCAATTTAGGAATTTAGAGTTATAGCGTTATAACTAAAAAAAATGAAGTATATATAAATCTTACTGAACAATAAAAAATAACTGGATTAGAATAATTTTTAAATAAAAAATTAATCTAATTATTATAAAAATTTCTCCTACTGCGTTTAACGAAAATGGAGCCGCCATGTTTGAAGAACAATTAGAAGCAGGGTATTTTCAACCCTTCCTAATATCGAGCAATACTTTGTTAAGCATCGGCAAGATAAAACTAACTAAATTAAAATCAGTTAGTGGAACTAAATTATGACAGAAAATGTTACGAAACAGATTGAAAGATCATTTTTTGTCACGTTTCTGCAAGCTTATTATTTGAAAAATGACTTGTATGTTATGTCAGTGACGTGGCAAACGAAGTGGACGACAAATTAACTCGTTCTTGTTTTACTATTCGTAGCTCGTACGAGAAGGAAATGACCTTGTTTTCCGTTTGAGAAATGACACAGTTAACGCTTTAATAATAGCGCGAAGACGGTAACGGAGGGAAAAAAAGAGATTTGTCGGCATAACGGGTATCATAACCACTCGATAGGAAATTGTGAAAAGAGATGGTGGTCCAGCAGGAATTAGGTGAGCTTCTCGTTACTACCAACGTGATAACAACACGTACGAGGTCGTTTATTGGAATTTAACCCCAGAGCCCTGGGCGACGAGCCAAGCGTGCTTCGACCCCTTGAAATTCAATAGTAGAAAGGCGATACGACAGATACATAAGGGGGTTAGGTTAACCAGGCCTGCACCAAAATGTTAGAAATGTTTGCGTTATGACGCAAGCTGATAATCCCAGCGAATCCCGTGTGAAACGTTATCGACCTGAAATGCCATTAAGGTAGCCGTAGCGAGTTGCTATGATTTGTTAAAATTGTACTCCACAGTGCAATTGCACTGGACAGTGTATCAAGTTGTAAATACTTCAAGTAACACTACGTTAATGGCATCCTTTTGTACATGGCCAATTTGGTAACTCGGAAATTTAACCGGATGGACATTTGATGATTTGAAATATGAGAAACTGGAAAATATGGAAATTTGGTTAGATCGGTAATTTGGTAATTTGAAAAATTTTATCGGATAGTAATTTGGAAATTTAATAGCTTAGGATATTTGAAAAAGGAAAAATTAAGAATTTAATTAATTTGGGAAATTGATAATTTGGTCGTTTGGAAATTTGAAGATTTTGACATTTGGAAATTTAAAAGTTTGAAAATATAGCCATTTGAGAATTTGTAAGCAAGACATCGAGAAATCGAGATATGGAAAAATCGAAAAATGGAGAAATCGAGAAATTGAGAAATCCAAAATCGAGAAATGAAGAAATGGAGAAATCGAGATGTCGAGAAATCAAAAATGTAGAAATCGGAAAATCGAAAAATTGATATATCCAGAAATTACGAAATCGAAAAGTCAACAAATCGATACATCCAGAAATTAAGAAATCGAAAAATCTGCAAGTCGACAAATTAAGAAATAAAGAAGTGCAGAAATTAAGAATTCAAACAATTGAGAAGCGAAAAAATTACCGTGGATTTCAATGAAACCTTAATTCCAATTTAAAATCAATTATGAAAATTCTGTAATATATCATGAAAAGAGTAGAGTATATTCGCAGATACTTCAACGCGCAGTTACGATTGAAAATGTACCGGTTACCGTCGAAACGAAACGGTAATTGTCGATTCTTCGTGTCAGTGTTTCGTTCTTTATTCGATTACTTTCAGCCGCGTCGAAAACAATCGTTACAACGTGCGCGGAATACGAGAACCAACACCGCGAAAACTCTTTTCACAACTTTCAACCGGCTCTTTCTGCCAATCATTTGGTCTACCGACGGTCAAAGTTTAGCTTGTTTCGCGGAAACTACTTATGCTCGTGGCACGTTTTCGAATGAACCGTTCCGCAATCTCTGTTCGCCCGTTTAAAAAGAAAAATAAAGAATAACTTTCCCCAGCAAGGAATAGCGTCGTTTTCGCGGCGAACAAGAAAGAAGAAATCGTAATTGTTGAGGCATGAGCAAAGTAGTAGTTGAAATTTGGAAGTTATCTTTCAGGTATGCTCACTCCGCACTTCAACGTTAATGACGACCGGATTAGTCATTTTTTGGATAGCGAAATGTGTTGAAAAAGGTCGCATAAGTAACAACAAATAACCGTGTTTACTAATAATTAAACACCCTGTTGAAGCTCTATGGTAAGAGGTAAAATTTAAAGTTTAGGGAATCTTGTTGTCTTGACTTGTTGAAGGAATCTTGATTGTATTGAATTGTTTGAGATCTTACTTGTATTGAAATTTTTAAGAATCCGGCGCAATTGAATTTTAAGAGAATCTGGTGTGATTTGCAAGCCCTTTACAGTATGGAAAACTTTGAACTGTTTTATTGTGTACCGTAATAAATAGAAACTAACTATGATGATTTTTATGTATAGCGCGATTATTTTCTACATTTATATTCTTTGTTTCATTAGTTTGCGTCCCAACGGTAATCGTGAACGAGAAACAGGGAGATCGATCGAAACTAAATAGTCTCGAGTCCGTGTTCGAAATAATCGTAAAATTCTTAGGTGTGTCGTGATCGAGCTTCTTGCAGAGAGAAAGAACTTTTTATCACTAGGACCCACGTAAAACCCGTTATCCATTCTTTATAAGATTCGAAGGCTTCCCGGGAGTCCACGTGAAACTCCGTAAAAGGATTAGATGTCTGGCGCTGCCCTTATAGCCCCGGGGGTATGCAGCTCGTCAGCAGGGATTCAACGTAATTGATCTCCCTTGACAGCCCTATAAATTGACGATGTTCCAGCAACTGACGTCGTGACTCCCTTGGAGAAATTACAACTGCCGGTAATCCGTGATTCGTGGAAATTCAACGGACTCGTTGAACCCCATTTGTGCGCGTAGATACGAGACCTCGGTGCTCGACACATGATTCGTAGATTCTGCTTTCTTCGAAAACCTTCAAGCTTTCGATCATCGAATTCTCGAATTTGTAGCGTCTTATGACCGGATAATTCCAAAACTGTTTTAGGAGAGTGTATTTACGACGTACAGAGGTATTAGATTGTTGGTATGTTATAAATTTGTCCCTAAAACTCAAATTTTTTGAGCCTACCTGAAGAAGCAAACGTTAACTCACCTCATTCCCTTTATGTATACAGCGTTTCCTATAAATATTGTAGGAGCCGGGAAGGGATGGTAGGTGGGGCTATTCTGAACAACTTTTTCCTTTGACAAAATATCGGATGAGGCTTCATTTTTAAATTATTAAGCGTAGGTACGAGTAACAATTGACCGATCCGTTGAGTTACCATCGCGATGCCCATATGTTTGTTCACGACCACGGATAACTGTTACTCGTGCCTACACTCCCGTTTCTGAGCGCGCGGAATTCTCGCGCACTCATTGGTCAGTGTTTTTCGTTAATAATTTAAAAGTGAAGCCCCATCCGATATTTTTGCAAAGGAAAAAGTTGTTCAGAATAGCCCCACCTACCACCCCTTTCCGGCTCCTACAGTATTTGTGGAACATCCTGTATTCCTAACAGATGATTGGTACAACTGTGGCGGTGTCCGCCACAACATTATTTCTAATTTATCTTTTCTTCTTAACTTTTCTAACTTTCTCTTTTGCCTGTATACTTCTAAGCACTTCCTGCTTTTTCTACAATTTTCTATTTTCCCGGGGAAAATTGAAACGCACGAGATTCAAGTTGTTGTATACGTTTATTAAATTAGACATATGTAAGTCTACCATTCTGTTCTACAACCTTTTTCCATATTTCAGACACCCCGAAAATTTCCTCCCTCCAGAATTACGCTTGTCATTTGTTTTCGATCGTTCTGATATATTCGAAATTATCCACCTACCAAAAATCGGCATGAATTTTCTGGACAACTCGATACATTTACAAATTTTCCGCTTGGCGAATTTTCAAGTTCTCGAGATTCGAACGCGCACATTTTTGCAGAAATCTGCAACATCTCTCGCATTTACGGTGGCCCGTTACTATGTTAAAGGAGACGATGTTTATATTCAAATCGAGACTCGGTCGCAATTCAAAGCGGAATGAATTCAAAGAAATGGGAAACGGTATGGCGAACGTTTTCGGTCTTATCGCTCCTAATAAGATTCAGAGATTCGACACGAATATCGTGTTGCTGTGTCTGGAGGAAACACCTCTCGATTGCATAATATTGTTTCGTTGCGCAATGACCGGGTTGCGAGCGCGGAAGCAGCTCGGTAACCTCAATAAACTTCGAAACATCGAAGAAGTTTTATCGGGTTCGTTGGAAAAGCCCCGACGAAACGTCTTAACGACGTCTTTCTCGTTCGTTATAATTGCATCGTCGATTCGGTGGCTGTTTCCGGACGAGGGAAGAACGCGAGGTAAAAAAGGATCCTAAGTTCACGGGACCGGAATAACGAAATCGAGAGACTATCGGAAAGGGTTGAAGAAAATGGCGGTGTTTGCAAGAACAAAGTACCCCGAAGTCGAAATGTTTTTACCGGCGACCGTTCATTATACCGGATTATTTTACACGGTTGAGGATGTGTCGGACGTAGCAATTAAACTGACTGTGTGCGGGATATAATTTATTTGCCGCGAATTACGTTAAATTACGAGTGTCGTTACGTGGACACGGGATCGCTACGGGGGACGAATAAAAGATGGCCGCGACGGGAAATGAAAGTCCGTGCCTGCTGCGAACCCTCGGACTTCATTTAAGGAATTTAATTGCGATTTACGGCACACTGATTCCCTGCCATCGATATCACCTGGATTAGAGCATATTTAATCGCCCGATCGAACACCACCCGCGTCATTTAGCCGTCCGGCCGGATGGCTGCGGATTGAAAGACGGACTTAATCTCGCGACACGGTCAGCTGCATTTTTTAACAGCCAATTAATTACCCCTGTTCCTTGTCGTGATTTTTATACCTTCTTTTTGAAGCGCATTTTAATCGTACGTAGGAGGATGTGTACTTGAATTTGAAGCTATGTATAGTTATGTTGGAACATGGGTAAACAAATTGGGGCCGTGTGGAAATTCGAAGATTTAAGAATCGCGAGATGCATTTCAAGATGAAAGAATTTGGAATATCAAGTGGTTCGAACGTTGAGAATTCGAAGACATGAAAATTGGGAGATTGAAAAATTTAGAATTTTGAAAATTGTGAAATTGAAGAATACAAAAATTTGAAAATTGTGAAACTGAAGGATTTAGAATTTTGAAAATTGAGGAATTGAGGAATATAGAAATTTGAAAATTGAGGAATTGGAATTTAGAAACTGTTTTTCATTTCACGCCGTTGCTTAATCGTTAATGAAAATCAGAGTTGTTTGACATTTCGTGTTTTATAATTATTCCATGAAATTCGAAGCGTTAATACGTATCAATGACCAACATAGTCGATACGTTAATACATTCTCAGACAACTATTTCTCAATTCAGAACGTAAGAGATGTCAGTTTCTCCTATCGGAGAAAAATATTACGTTTCTCCCATCAATTTTTACTTTTTTTTTAAGTAAGCGCTGACGCTATCAAAAGATGATATCAGAAAAAGATCGCGCTTCTGTCAGCGAAAACACTCTAAATGACCTAACAGTGGATTTATGATGGGTTTATACAGCCTTCTTAACCCTAACTCGACTCTAAGCTAGCCAGCGAGCAGAACCGTCGGATTAAGGCTAAGCTCCGAATGGTTACCTAAGCTAAATTCCCTGAGTAACTATTCATCGTTGCCGTGGAAAGGACCTGACACTCGCAAGAAAAATGGAATAGTGGTAGCTTGAAAATTTTCCAGGACCTAATCCTTCCTATTATTACTCTTAAATTAAGCGCATGCTAATTACCAGCATTGCATATCAAATGCATGTTCAACATTTAATTCTTATTATCTGAGTGTATGCTATGATGTATTATTGTGCAAAACTGTGTTAATAAATTCAGATAATCCAGCATTTGCTATTCTACATATATGTTACGCGTGTGCAGTGGATGAACACATTACAATCAGATTGAAACAAAACAGCCCAGTGTTTTAGATATTATCGCTTGAATTAAATATGGAGGTATGTAGCTGGATATGAAACTTAAAATATATCGTAAAGCTTCGACATTTATTATAATTGCTTTATGTTACATTTTTGAAATTGTTTTTCAGCATAATTGGACGCTATTAATCTGATAACAAATAACAAACTTAGCACGCAAGTATGTATGTCTGCATGTATAGTATGTTTGTACCTATGTATGTATGTGCGCATGTATGTACATATGTATGTCTGTATATACGCGTGTAATTTACGTTTGGCCGTGTATGTACACACAGTAGCGGACAAAAGTTTAAGACGATATTTGATTTGAAATATTATACGAACTTTGTTCCTTTTTTTGTAACTTCACTACTGAGCAAAATATCAAAATGAAATTTTTTTTATAAGTGTATAAATAAATGTCTAATTAGTTAACATCGAAAGTAGAACACTATTTATAGTTTTTATGAACAGTAAATCAATTATTTATTTTTTCCATGTAGTCTTAAACTTTTGTCCGCTACTGTATGTATGTACACGCGTGAATAGAATACAGCGTATGTATAATATGTACCTAATGTGAGGACGTGTATACATTTGTGTGTAATATGTGCGCTAGTATATGTATAATATATGTATGCCTCTGTATATAATGCACATATTTACGTACACACACATGTTCGTAATGTCTATACATGTGTGTGCGTGTTATGTACGTACACTAGCGTATGTCTATTATTTAGTTTACATGCACTTAAATTTGAAAGAACTTTCATGACAAAGTATGTTTTCCAACCTCGTTAAACAATCAACGGGTTCCGCAAATTATGTTACGGAAAAATTTAACGTTGATAAAAGGAAGGGAGGAGAGAAGATAGCCGAAGTAGCGGTAACGAGAGAAAAAAGAATTCCAATTAGCGGGACGTTGGAGTCTTTAATACCCTTCTGAAACAAACTCACGAGCCGGTATTTCACCGTTCAAAAGCATCCTTTGCGTTCCACGAATCGATTCGATTTTTCGTCTGTTTTGAAAGTGGTCACGAATTTCAATGAAACGAACACTCGTTCGTAGATCCGATCGGATCCACGCTGATCCGATCCGATTCACCGTGCGTTATATATAACAAGTTCATTTCCATGCCTTTGAATTTCTTCTCGTGCTCGTTCTGCCACGCGACTTGCACACGGCTTAATTTGAAAAAGGAAGAATACTATCTACACCCGAATTAGCTGAATAATGAGAGAAAGATGGAATCGATACGGGGGATACGAGGATTAGGAATAAAATATGGCATCGGTGTCATGATTCGCAATCCTGACGCTTATTTTTCCGCCAACCTGCGTTACGTTCGAGAGAATTTATGTTACTGGTTTTTTTTTTCTCAAACATCACTCGTCAACTATGTATACGTGAATTCGTTGCCGATTGATCGTGATTTTGACGAAACGATGCTTTAAAAGAATTCTGACGGGTATAACTACATAAGTCGTTGATGTGTGTATGCTTGCGATATACCGAGGTATACATACATACATATAAATTAATCGAATAGTTTGATTGCAGGAGATATGGATAACAAATCAATATCCACGAAAAAACTAGAATTTTCTTCATTTACATTTAAATATTAAAATCATTTGAAGTTTTGGTCATTATTTAAATATTATAAAAAATAATATTACTTTGAAATAATTCTACGTTAATTTATTTGAACATGAAAACGATCATTCTCTGCATTATTAATAAAATTTTGTGAATTTTACGAATTTTACAAATTTTATGAATTTTACGAATTTTACGAATTTTACGAATTTTACGAATTGTACGAATTTTATGAATCATGGTTTTTGTATTTAAATATATTTGTTATTCAAATAACCTGAATACGTTACCTAAAGCACACGATTACATAGAAGGTTAATCTGATAAATTAAATTAAATAACATAATACATAGAAATTTCCTCTTTCAATGGAAGCAAGTAATATTTGACTCGATAAAATGCGAAGAAATGTCTGCTTATATATCGCAGTGTAGATAAATCATCGTCTAAAATTTTCAGCAAAAATCGGGATTTTAACGTAGAATAGCTGCGTGTGTACAGAAAAATCCTTGGGAATGGCTGACAGCGCGAAAAATATATCACCTGGGTGTCAAAGATGTCATATACGAAATAGTCCGTCTGTGAGGGAGCATACGGGGCAATAAGTGTCAAACATGAACTTATTTCGTGGAAAGTTCGTGAATAAATCTGGCAGAGGAAAGTTTTCAACCATCTTTTTCTACGAAAAAACATGTCGACTCTCCTCGGTTGACAAATGGATAGACAACTTCTAAAATTTCTGTTTACATTTCGTTAATTATTGTATTAGCCAATTTTTATATAACATTAAATAATTAGTTTAATAATATTATAATATATACTATACCAATATGTAATTTCACACAATTTATAATACGAAATAGTGATTTTAAATTGCTCATTGTGTAAATGAGTATAAACTAAATTTGTATAATTAAATGTAATTTTTAACGAATAATATTCAGAATATAAAACAACAATTTTTTATTACTGTGATTATTATTTTGGACAAAATTCAAAAATATTCAACATTCATTATAACAACCGATTCTGATTCGTCCTCAATTAAATCAAAGGGAACAAGATTTAATTCAATTAATATTCGCAATATAAATATTAAATCCAACGGAAAAATAGCAAAAGTAAATTTTATATTCAATTGTATTTTACGTAAATTTATTAATGAAAATCTCTCAACAGAAATATCATGAAAAATAATGTTACACCGTGCGGTACAAAATTATTCGAACGATTCGAAGTATTATTTGAGGAGTTTCCATACATGATTAATCATGTAACCCGAGGTCGAAAGGAACACATGCTGCTTGTCAAAATTTGCTACGATATCCGGAGTTCCTCCAGTGTCTTAAGCTAGAAGAAAATTGTTATTCGTCGGTATTGAGTGCCAGCTGACGCAGAAAGTCGACTCACGTAAGAAAAATATTTCAAGAAAAAGAAAGAAAGTCATGTACGACAAAGAATACACCTTACAATGCCACGCAAGCGTTCTTCTCTGGCATCCTATAATAACCATAGGAAATGTCGTCATAGGAAATATCGTCTACTTGCATAGATACAATGAAAGCGAATTCCTAAATCCACAAAGGAAAATATGTAGAAAGTAAACAGGATATGAAATAATTTTAACAACACGAGATGAATCTCTTTTTTCTAACAAATATCTCGACCAAATATCTTCTGCAGTAAATAAACCATTCTTCGAAAGCAATAAATAACCCGTCGTATGAAATTGCAAGTATCTTTTATATGTACATTTATGTAAAGGCAATTAACGTCGAATGATAGTCAGAATTATATTCAATATACAGGGTGTCCCAAAAGTGTTGAAGGAACCGGAAACGGGAGGTAGGTGGGGTCATTCTGAACAACTTTTTCATTTGCAAAAATGTCGTATAGGGCTTCATTTTTAAATTATTAAGGAAAAACACCGACCAATCAGAGCGCGAGAATCGCGCTTGCTCAGGGGTGTCGTACCATCGCGATGCTCATACGTTCGTTTACGGCGACGGTACTGTTACTCGTGCCTGCACGATGCCCTTGAGCGCGCGCGATTCTCGCGCTCTGATTGGTCGGTGTTTTTCCTTAATAATTTAAAAAAGCCCCGTACAACATTTTTGCAAAGGAAAAAGTTGTTCAGAATGATCCCACCTACTTCCCATTTCCGGCTCCTTCAACACTTTTGGGACACCCTGTATAAGTCCAATGTGTACTCCAATGTAACAAAAAAGTAAATTTATCAGCACGGGTATTTTTTTCTGTACTTTCAATGTTTACATATTGACGAACGAGTGTTTTTTTTTTGAGCTCTCAATATTTAAATATTGTCGAGCGAATATTTGTTTCTGCACTTTCAGTATTTGAATACCGACCTACGAGTATTTTTTTCTTAACTTTCCACACTTAAATATATCTGCTTTATTTGTTAACACTAGAACTACTGACGTATAATGCACAATTATTTTGAAGTTAAAAATGAAGTTGTAAAATAACTGAGCACACGATGAGGCATAAATTAATACACTTATTAATTTTTGTTCTTGAAGACAATCAGCACAGCTTTCAAGAAAACCATCTTAACAAACTTTGTCATTCAAAATAGGAAATCAGTGTTAAAATTATTGCATATATTTTAATTGTTAAAAGATTGCTTTGGCAGGTTTTAAACAGTTTCATAGTGGCAGAACAAGAGTAGATAAAATTAAGAATTCGGGCGATAGCAATCGCAGGACAGAAACGGGTGTCATCAGTGTCGCATCGATGGAGCATTCTTGTCCTTAAGCTCGCTGCTCTTTAGAGTACCTTATCTGCGGGGAACGGAAAATTTTCTGGGAACATGGGAATCGTCGTCGACCTTTCGAACAGATACTATTCCCATGGAAACGAAATTTAATCACGCATCGCCGATCTGAAAGGGAAGGAATGCGTTTCACTTAGTTCCTAGCCGAATAGACGGTACCCGAACGTTTCCACGTGCACATGTGTGTACACCGTAAATTTCGTACAGGAGTAACGTACATGATCGATAAGAACGTTTAAACTTGGAGAATAACAGATCATAATTTCGAACGTGTCGAATACGCTGAAAATTGTATAATCACGTATTATCTATAAAAATATAACGTCTTGTATTTCTAACTTTGAAACTCGTGAAGATTTTTTGGAGTTCGAACATGACATCAAACAAAAGTTTTGACGTTCTCGCGATGTTCCCTAACAGAAACATGAGATATTTGAGGCATTTTGCGACGAGACTGATGTCGATTATTTAGAGTGATTATTAACTTAAACTTAATAGTTTGAATCAGTTGATTTATTCGAATTGGGAAGCAAGGGGAAAAATCAATGATGTTTGAGACAGCACAAAGATCTCGCTAGTCCTCAAGATTCGAAAGTTTATGTTATCTCTACAAACCGAGAAATTCGCGGAATACTGCAGGATTTATCTGGTATTATAGGAATAATACCTTGAACACTATGATCGTGGGGTCATTAGTCTCAGGAGCTATTTGATCTGTATTGAGACTAATGTCAGAGCTGTTAGAATTATGTTCTGTAATGTTGTGATCAATGTCAACGTCCAGATAGTTGTCGCATAGAAATTAATGTCGAAACTTGCGAACGCATTAGATCATTAGTATTCTATTCTAAAGCCTTCATAGTTTCGACACTTACTCTTATACATGTATATAGGTAATTGTAGAATTATCGAACTCGCGCTCTACTCTGTTATGACAATCGATTATGATGAAGGTTACAAATTTGGAAGTTCGAAAATTTTTGAAATTGATCATTTCAGACTTGAAAATATAGTACATTAGAAATTTAATAATACACAAATTTGGCCACACGAAAGTCTAATAATTTGGTAATTTGGTAATTCAGAAAATTGGCAGTTCGAAAGTTTGAGAAATTTGAAATTTGTCAGTTTAGAGATATAATAACTTAGATATTTGGTAATGCAGAAATTCAACAATTTAGAAGTTTGGTAGTACGGAAAATTAACAATTTAGAAATTCAGCGATACAAAAATTTGGTAATATAGCAATTTAGTGTTATAAACATGAACAAATTTGGCAATTTAAAAATTCGATAATGCAGATATTTGGTAATATAACAATTTGTAGGTACAAAAATTTGGTGTTATAAAAACGAAATGATCGAACAATTTCGAAATTACTAGATTTCGAAATTTAACAATTGAGAAATTTAATAATACGAAAATATATTAAATCGTAAATAAAAAATCGAGAAATTTAGTAACTGGATAATTTAAATGACTTAAAAGATTAGAAGTTAAACAATTTTTAATGGTTATTACGAACAAAGCAGAATGTTTCACGGATGCAGCAAACAATTAATAATTTATCGGTTCAATATTCCAAAATGAAGAAGAAGCAAGATACACAGAATCTGAGCATAAGGAATAATCTACTTTACAACGTCGTTATAAGTTACCTACTTCAGTTGTCCGACCGTAAGACTACCAACACCAAGTTTTAATTAATTTTCATATAAAACCAATCTGCCACTACACCCGACGTGTCAAGATCGAGAGAAAACTGTGTGTAACAACGATAACGAAGGCAAGAACTAAATTCGATTATGTTACATGCATACCAAGTGAGTATTGCCTTTATTGCTGACAGGGTTTACTCGAGATACGAGTTACATTCTATTTCAGTTGTTGCATAAAACGCTTTGAAAGCGTTTGCTGAAAATGCGTTTCGCGAAGAACGTACCTCCTCCGGATCGAAACTGAGAATAACATTATTATGTCAATAATGAATGTACGAAGGAAGATCAAGTTACATTTTTAAAATTGATCTTGCATTGGATATATCAAATTACGAGATTAAGTCACAGATATTTTATTGGACTAGAAAAGAAATTTTTTGGAGAAGCGTATGGTAACAAAGGAGAAGAAATTTTGGAAATTTCAGAAATTTAAAAGTGTGCGAAAAAATTCTCAACAATCTGACGATGTTTCGTATTTGATCGATTTCGTGTTTCAATTAATCTATCGATCGAATTTAGAAGAAATTATTCGGCCGGTAGCACTGTTCATATTTCTGCTAATTTTTTAAAACTTTTGCATCGCATTTTGGATAAACGGTGATAACATATATTTTGTTTTCGGATTTTGTTTTAAATGTCTTTCTAGAAAAGTTGGGTCTCGAACGTCCTTTGTGCCTATAGAACGCGATTTTTGTTCATTTTCGTTAAACGATCTACGGTACAGGTCTGACTGAGCCGTTGTAAAAAATTGTAACAAAGTTCATTTCACAGCGGTACACGGTTTATTTCGGCAGAATGTTACGCGGTGGATAAAAAGAACTTTCGCGTAATGCAGCTTTCAATGCGCCGCAGAAACTGAAAGGAGCATTTGCATGAGCGAATTTCGGCAAGTTTCAGGAACCCGACGTAAAGGAACGTAGTTTAGCATTTTGCAATGCAATTACGGCGAGCTGCAAAGTTATAAATCAGTACTCACCACGTACCCACGCGACTATGTAATTTGATTACGACATTTAACGTAAAATTATATCAAAGCGAACGTATTACCCTGATTAACCGCGGCCTCATTGTTCGAACATTCTATCATTGAAATACCTCATTATTTGAATGTCGCGTGTCGCCCGCACGTACGATTAAATTTTCGCTGATTAAACGCTTATCGATGAAAATGTGTTGTATCCTAACTGTGTAAAACACAACATATCGCTCGTGTACGACATAGCCTTTCTCCAGTTATTTACGTATATGCACATATATCAACTTGTAGCGTTGTCTGGTTTGTTAATAACTACACTGTGATTTCACTTATATGCTAATTTATTATTACTGAACTTAACTACACAAATCTTAATTTCTACACTTAACTTAGGCTTACAAATTCGAATCCCTGGATTCCCGTATCCCAATGTACGCAATTTCGTAGATTCTCAAATTCCTAAATGTCCCCTTTCAAAATTTTCAAATTCTTTAGTCAGCAAACAAATCCATTTCTTAATTTTCTAACTGAACTTTTCTGTGTTTCCAAAGTTCTTAGACCCTAAAAATCCCTAGATGCCCAAATCCCACAGTCTCTAAATTCATAGATTCCCAAATTCGTAAACCACCAGATCCCTAGATCCCCAACACTCAAATCCCGCAGATTCGTGGATTTCCAAATTCCTAAACTCCCAATTCCATAAATTTCTAAATCCTAAAGATCCTAAGCACCTACGTTCCCAAATTCCTAAACCCTCAAATCCTTAAATCTCCTAATCCCACAAACCCCAACTTCATAGATTCCCACATTTCCAAATTCTTGTATCCCCAGATCCCTAAATTCCGTAATCGCAAAGTTTTTAAACATCTAAGTTCCCAAGTTTGTAAATTCCTAAATGGCAAGGATCCTAAGTTCCTATTTTCTCAAATCTTTAACCTATCCTCAAAAATCCCTATAAATTGACAAACAGAATCCCTTTCCTCTCTGCCATCTTTTCCCATGAAGAGTCAGATTTGCTCTCGATCCTTTGCAATTTCTCTGTTATCGAAAATTTTTATTCGAGCTTTCAAGAAACTTCATCAGTGTTTCTGAAGCACATGTCAGCACATTGCCAAAATACGGTTGCCGCAAAGTTGTTACCGCATCCGGATTAGGGAAATACGTGCTACGTCATTCTGTTTGGAAAGTATACCGATTTTGCGTGTAAGAAGATCGTCGATGTTGTTATGATCATTTATGTTATTCGTACCATATCGGATGAACGAGTGAATCGCAATGTGGCGGCACGTGGGTCGCAGCGTCGAAAGAAATAACATTGACCGCTTGCAGATGCTCAGGTATAGGCAATTAAGCCTGTCCTAAAGTCTGTAAATTGGCGAAATTATTTTATACTTTCTAGCACATGTCTAGCTGAATAAGCTACCCTTCGTAAAACGCTGCTAGCCATACGCCGTCACAGTTTGTACGGTCGCTTGACCATCGTGACCCAAAGATTGTTGCGATGACCACCTTTTAGTTTATAACAAATTCCACCCCCACCGGTAAGTCAGGGCGTTGACAGTGGTGTTAGCAAACACTACCCTCGGCGTTCTGAGGCGGTGATGCCCTCCTTACCAATATTATAAGAGGGGAAGATCATCGCGACACAGGTAGAATACTTTAGAATACAACTAGAATAACTCCAGTCCAGCAATTAGTTTCGGACAGTCTTCCGTGTTTTCCTTTCGCATTTAGTCAATCGCCCGTCAATAGATTTGTACATTTGTTAATTGTTATATTTCTTGCACACTACGCTATTTATTTAATAAACTGTATCATAACACTCTAAAATCACTTGCGCCTATCACCCGTCTTTCAACAACATCGCATATTCCCAGCTCTGCGACTACAAGCAAACAAACGCTGTTATCCCCTATTGTCAAAACATTCGTCATTTACTTCGCCCGAATAATTCGTATCGCTGTCGTTGTTTCGCATTTCGATTCGTTGTCGACCAAAGTTTGCCAATATTTTTTGCAACAACGCTAGGCAAATTGTCGACACACCGGGATAAATGAATTGCAAACAATTTCTGACCGACGGCTGTCAAACGAATCGAGATACATGCTCGTTCAAGTGAAATGAAAATTAACAATCGGACAAAACATTCTGGTGAATTAGATGTGTCGGTATTTTGACTGGTGTGTACGTGGTCGATTTGAGCGCATCTGACTATATTTCACTGTGTCGAAAATTGTTTATTGTACGACTATGCATAAATCTCGCGCAATCGGTATGAAAAGATTGGAGCGTCCGGAATTTCAGAAAATGCGTGGACAATTGAAGATTAGTAAAACGAGATTGATTGAATTCATTTTGCACGTTTTTCAAACGATTGCGGAGATGTTTCTGATTATTTAAATTCATTATATTAACCATAATATTGTATAGGATTATGTATATTTTGAGAATTTATAAATTTGGATCACGAAACATAGAAGTGTGAAAATTTACGTTTTGGGAATGTAGGCATGGAAAATTAAGAATTGCGAACTGAGAATCGAAGATTGAGAATTTAAAAATTGAGAAATGAGAATTGAGAATTGAGAATTGAGAATTGAGAATTGAGAATTGAGAATTGAGAATTGAGAATTGAGAATTGAGAATTGAGAATTGAGAATTGAGAATTGAGAATTGAGAATTGAGAATTGAGAATTGAGAATTGAGAATTGAGAATTGAGAATTGAGAATTGAGAATTGTGAATTGAGAATTGAAAAGTGAAAGTTGAGAAGTTAAGACCTAACAAATGTTCAACTGTACAATTGTATACAAAGCCAAAAGGATTCCTACGTTGCATCCGCGTATACAATATACAATACACACGACACTGCCGAAGAAAAAATTTCATAAATTTCGTATTTACAGGATATTCGTATCAAGGCGTCGCGTGAACATTGCCCCTATCTCGGCAAGGGTAGTGACAGAAACCGGTCCGAGGTTTCGATTTCGAATCATCCCCCTGGAACGGCCGAATCCTTTCTTCCTCTAACGCTCACCCTCCGACCCGCCGTTATTCTATTATTGCTTCGGAAAGTTCGTGAATGGCGGCCGTTCGTCTGGCTGGTACCCACAAGGGTAATAAACATGCCACCGTGACGTGGCAGGTTTATGATAGCAGGAAACATCGCTCTTTCTTTATGCCCGCGCGACATCCCGCGGTTGACAGTGTCAAACAACACCCTACGTGTGCCGTTATAGGCCGATTAAAGTTTCAGCAAAATCCAACGGCGGAATCGTTGATTCCTGTTCGTGGCAAGTGTCCCGCGGGAACAAATCGAAGGGATTCGGTTGTTTGACATCCGGCTACACGTGGATGAAAGCGAGGGACGTTTCGTTCGGGTCGAATCGAATCGAATCGATGGTCGGGTCAGAACCGGCATCGTTCGTCGTCGTTTCGTCGGCTTTGATGTCCACATACGATCGGAACAAATGACCGAGTGTCCCGTCTCGTTGACGTTGGTGATTTTAAAGTGCGCGCTTGCTCGGGTGCCATTTGCAACGAGAAGCGACTTTGATTGTATCGAATCGATACAAATCGCAAGCTCATGGTACGGGGAACGTACCCGGGGACGGTTTAATCGTGATCATTTTTAGACAGATTCGGTTTCAAGTTTGTCACAGTTTGGGCAACTAGTTTTCGTTATTTTGGTTGATACGCGTCAAAGACGTATGACGCTGGGCTGCGGGTAGCCGTTATAACGTCACGTGTGTGTGACGCTTGATGTTGAACGCGTTAATGCATACTCGGCTGAAACGTACATCTTCCGATATGGATGCATTTGTAAACTTGGATATTTCGAAATATTTCTGCTTTCAAATTTTAAGGCAAATTCTTTCATTCAACAATTTTTATTTACAAGTTTTAGATAATAATTTTAATTTATTCCAATTTCCTGATTTCGATATTTTTAAACCTTTTAAATTCGCAATTTCCTAAGTCACAAATTTCTGCATTTCTTATATTTCTAAATTTGTAATTCTTCGAAAGGTATGTTCACAAATTCCTAGATCCAGAAGTTTCTATGTCTTTAAAATCCTAGATTTTTAAATATGTGGATATCCAAGTTCCTTAAAATCCTCAAAATCGATATCCATAAATCCAATGATCAAATTCCAATGTCAACATTCAGAAATTTCAAGCTATCTAATTGTCTATATCTCCAGATGTCCTAGTTTCCAAATATATTGATCCAGAAATTTGTACGTCTTTAAATCCCCGAGTCTTCAGATATCGAGTTTTCCAAATTTCTGCACCTTAAAAATCTATGGATTTTCACGTCCCTACGTCTCAAAATCCCATAATTCCAAATTTTCAAGATACATATGTGTCTATATCTCCAAATATTTATGTCCTCCAATTCCAGTACTCCAACTATCATAAATCCATAAATTTCTATACCTTTGAATCCCTGGACGTCCAAATATCAAAACCCAAAATTAACAAAGTTCAAGGTATCTAATTATTATATCTTCAAATTTCTATACCTACAAACTTATATTTCCTCGAATCCCTAGATTTACAGAGATCTACATGTTCAAAGTGCTGGTTGGTCAAAACCTTGCGATTCCTATATGATAAACCCGCAACTGCGCTATTCCCCAAACCCCGATTATCCGATATACTTGTGTCCCCAAAGTTTGCCAAGTTAATAACCTCCTTAACGTCACAAAGTCCCGTCCCCTCGCCATTTCGCTCGTTGGGAACAACGATCGACCATAAAGTCGTTACCGGCTCATCCGAAGGCATTCATCGAGAGATCCCTATTACGTTCGCAACGAATTCTCGCGAAAGTAACAAGATCCCATAAGGAAGCTACCTTAACGTCCTTTTGTGTTAGCGACGCGGGGCAAGACGAACGAGGACGGTGGATGGATTTCCAACGATTCAATTACCGGAACGCTTACCGCTCGTCAACTGTTACGAAAATAAGGAAGAAAACTGGAACGATGCGAAAGAATCCGTGCCCCTGCATAAAAGCGGATCCCCCATCCGCCCCGTTCGGTGGTCGCATTCTCTAATTTAAGTTGTAAGAAGGGGAACGGATCCACTTTCGTGAGTAGCTGCCATCGCATAACTTTCAGCTCGGGGTAGGATGCGCTTTCGTGATCTTATATAGCCGCCAGTTAATGGGCCTGACTGGAACGTGCATGCAACCGGGACGAGGCTGAATCGTGGTTCGAACGGCGCGTGATAGAGGGACGAATCCGAGTGGGCTGATTTATAAACGATCCGAGACCACGGAGCAACGAAGGTTAACGTTCAACAGAACTATCTAGCCACATTCCGAGAACTTCTGGCTTGCCCAATGAACTTCCGAGGAATCGCATTTCGCTCGGCCACACGAACACCAGACCCGCGAGAAGCTTATTGCTCGCTACCTCGCCACGTCCGATAGCAATTCTACCGGAAGATTAACGTTGATAGATTGTCCCTCGTTTCGATAAGCGCTCTTAAACCGTCGCGATACGTTGCCTGTCGAGATATTTATTTATCGGCTTGGAATCGTTGCGCCGGAGAAACAGGTACCGCAGCCGCTACACCTTTAAACTTGTCGGTTTCCTTAACCCCTTGCCTTACGATTTAATGTCCAACTGTGCGTGCCAAAAGCAAGTTTCTGAGACGCCTTGTTTATGTTTGACCCGGTAGTACGACGTCTCTGTGGCGTCATTTTAAGCTAAGGAGTTAATACACGCTCAGGTAATTGACACACAATCGGATTGTCGGTACTCCGTGCTCAACGATATTTGTTGACCGTAAGATACGGGATTCTGTGGCAGCTTGTGTCAGTCGAGTATTTAGCAATTTGACATTTTGGGGTCGGAGAGTTGAGAATTTGGAGATTGGCGATTTGTGAATTCGGTAATTCTTAGATTGGTGATTAGGAATGCGGGAATCGGGAAATCGGTGATTTTGGAATTCGGGAATATGGAAATTAGTGATTTAGAAAATTAAAAATTTGGAAATTGGTGATTTAGAAACTTGTTATTACTTGGAGATTGGTGATTTATGAATTCGGCAATTTTCATGATGGTGATTTTGGAATGCGGGAATTTGGAAATTGGTGATTTAGCGATTAGAGAATTTAGAAATTGGTGATTTATGTAGGATCTTGGGAATTTGAAGATTAGTTATTTAGGTATTCGAGAATTTGGAAATTGACGATTTAAGATTTTGGGACTTTCGAAATTGGTAATTTAGGAATTCGGGAATTTTGAAATTGGCGAGTTAGGAATTCGGGAATTTGGAAATTGGTGATTGAAGAACTTGGGTATTTGGAGATTGGTGAATTGGGTATTCGGGATTTTGGAAATTGGTGATTTAGGATCTTGGGAGTTTGAAGACTGGTGATTTAGGAATTTGGAATATTGGAAATTGATAATTTAGCGATTAGAGAATTTAAAAATTGATGAGTTAGGTATTTGGGTATTCGAACGTTTATAAATTTACGAATTTGGAAATTCAGTGACTTCCAGTGATTTGCAAATTTCGAATTTTCCTTGGAAAACTTGGGAACATTGCGGTACGACAATTTGAACCTTTAATGATTTCTTGATTTTGACATTTGGGAAATTACGAATTTAAGAATTTAGGAATATAGGAATGTAGGAATTTGAAAACTTATGTATTTATGGATTGATACGTCTGAGAATGACGATTTTTATTATTCTCCATTGATATTACTAAAACCTTACACATATTACATATAACCACATGAATGACAAGATTAATATTGTAGGATGCAAGTTACATCTATTGAAAAAAAGGACAATAGGCAACATAGTCGGCGGCCCATGTCCAATCCCAGAATATATTTAAAGGTGTAGTGTATAGTATAAATGCTATTTCCTCGTCCAAGTAGAATAAGACAATATATTGTCGGGCAAGGATTCAATCACAATATTCGGTACATCCTACGTGTACAATACATAAACATATACACATCCTTCCTCCTAGAAACTGTCTTTATAGTTTCCGTATAATCACTACATCAATTTTGTGTATGAAAAACGTGTTTCATGTTTAAGTTCATTCCTATTCAGTAAAAGAACAGCCCATACAAATGAAACTACTGTATACACATATTACTTCGTAAAGGAAATACCGAAACAAAATACTATTTTTTCACACTTTTAATTTACAGAAAAAATGAAGTGTACCAAAAAACCTGTGACAACAAATTCACGGCATATACATAGGTGTGTGTAATATTGCTTATTAAGCATTGACCCAATCCGTTCAAGGTCGACCCTTGATATTTCGCTGTTCGTCTTGAACTTTCTGATCACTTGGCCTGGTTTTTCGGGAAAAGTGTTCTGGAGACGCTTTTTGCCGTTCAATTCTACATTATATACCAGGCTAACCACGAAAAAGGAGCTTGAAACTAAATGGTGTATTTCTAAAACGATCGAAGGATGTGCCAGAAATTTGAAGGAAAATTTATCAGATACTCAAAGTTATATTATATTCATTGGAGCAATTTAAGTTCATTACACAAGGAAATCAATCTCCGCGCACTCTGTAAAAATTACATTTTATTTAAATAATTAATTGTTTAATTCATCATTCGACTAACATAATGTACATTTTGCTTGTTGTTTGCACTATTTTTGTTTCAGTCGACTGTATTTTGCGTAACATTGTAATGATTAAATAAAGTATGTTATTATTTATTTGATTTGAAAGTTAGATAGCTGTCATTTGATTTTGATTAAATAACTAGTAATATTTTTCACAATCTGTGTGGAAATTTAATGCCGATGCTGTAGGTTTCCAAGTTTTTTAACGGAATGGTTCGTCATATTGTATTCATATTACAAATGATTGAATATGTGATAAATAAATGGTCTTCAATTAATTTATATCTTTAACAATCTATCGATTTATTTGTATACTTCTTACGTTCGAATAAAGTTATTCGCTATATTGTTTCAAGCAATTGTTTGACATATTATTTATTTTTTAATTTTATTAGAATGAAAAAGTCTTCGATCCTGCTTCGATTTAAATAACAGCAATTGGATCATCGGAGTTTAATAATTTAACATAATTTATTTTGTCACGATTGCCTATATGTTAATTAAAAAGTGGCTAGTCTTGAGATGCAATGGTTTTTTGAACTTTCCTGCCTGATTCTTTAGCAGAATCATGCAATTCCTTCGACATGGGGCACACGACACGAGTTCCTTTGTTGTATGCACACCAGCTGCGCTTCTATTATCGACCTGAATTTCACTTCATCCGCACTGTATATCTTCGTACACTCAGGTACAATGTAGGCTTCCTTTCAAATTTCCATCTTTGTAAATTTCCAAAACTGTACGCTCCCGCATTTTGTAATTTTTACATTTTCGAGCTTTTTTTATTCGTAAATTTCCATGTTCCTAAATTCCTGAATTATTCAAACCTCTCAATTTTTATATCAATGTAACTTCGTATTTGCAAATCTTATATTCTATAAAACATTAAATTCGCATATTTTCGAAATTAAAAATTCTCAAGCACTCAATATTTACAAATTATCGAATTCCGCTGACCATCTTTCCATATTTGAAATCTGCAAATACCTACATTTCTAAATACTGAAATTTCCAAATTTCTTTACACACAAATTGTTAGATTCTCAAATTTGCCCATCATTCTAGAGAATCTCTACATCCTCAAATTCTTAGGAACCCAAATATTTAAACTCGCAAGTTCTCAGACTTCCATATTCCTAGTGTCCCGGAAACTGAGACACTGAAGTATCTACGGCTTCAAACTTCTAGACATTTTAATACATAGATTCTCATATTGCTGTAATGAAAACTTCTAGCTTTCCAAATTCATAGACCACCAAAACTCTACATTACCATATTTGTAAAATCTCAAATCTGAAATTCCCTAAATTCCTATTTCTACAAATTTTCAATTCTTCAAATTTTTTTAGAAATGTATTAGGATTCCTATTCTAACTCGTTGCTATAAAAATTCTCAAATTTTCAGTTCTTAAAAAATTCATAAAATTGTTGTAGGATTCCTATTTTACCTTCGTTGGTATAAAAATTCCCGACACATTCTGAAATTTTCAATTTTTACAAAATTTTTCAAAATGTATTAGGATTCCTGTTCTAACTCGTTGACATAAAAATTCCCAACACATTCTCAAGTATACAATTTTTCAAAAATCTTTTGAAATGTATTAGGATCCGTATTCTAACTCATTAGTATAAAAATTCTTCACTCGTTTTCAAACTTTCAGTTCTTCAAAAATTCCTAAAAATGTAGTAGGATTCCTATTTTACCTTCATTGACATCAAAAATTCTCGACACTTTCCCAAATTTTCAATTTATCAAAAACTCCTAAAATTATAGTAAATTTCCTTTTCAATCCTTATTGGTATCAAAATTCTTGACTCACTCTCCAATTTTCGTTCCATCAAAAATTCCTAAAAATGTAGTACGATTCTTCTCTCATTGATATAAAAATTCTCGACTCATTCTCAAATCATCGTTTCACCAAAAATTTGTAGAAATATGTTATACGAATTCCTCTTTCCCATTGTTCGGTACACGAGCATTTTCAGCAAGGATGCCAAATTTGCTCCTGACTGTCCGCACGCTCGTATGTTTAACTTCGTGAATTGCTCCCCCAAGCACCCTCTGACCCCGCACCTAATGCACGATGTTTCAACGCGGTAATTAATATTTAATGGCAGAATGCAGCCACATAATCGGCTCAACTGCGTTACATAAAGCATTATGATGTCGGTCAAGGGACAGCCTGCACCCATCCCGCTCGAACCGCTGCTCGTTCGCCTAACGAAAACGATACCAGACGTTTCTTTAACGCGAAAAAAGCATATTCAACGAGAGTAACGCGTTGTATCGACATCTTTTAAGAAGCTTTGGCTATTAATTCTTTCGCCACCGACATTTTTACGAGATTCGACAGCTACTTAAAGAAAAGAAAACTGCGACTGAAGTAGCAAGGTCAGACTATAAAATATAATTATAAGTCGTTTGGGTGATTTTGATCAAATAAATTTAGTTTTATGATCATTTGAGAAAATAAACTGATCATAAGAATTGTAACCATTTATTTTCCTTCATTTTTGTTTTTGTT
The DNA here is from genome assembly GCA_947623535.1 of Coelioxys conoideus. Lineage (NCBI taxonomy): Eukaryota > Metazoa > Arthropoda > Insecta > Hymenoptera > Megachilidae > Coelioxys > Coelioxys conoideus. Next base: position 17,142,340 of record OX392453.1, on the reverse strand, counting down.
TTATGTCTCTTGGGTGTACGACGTTATAGATGTTTTCCTTTTAGAAATTAAGATAATCGTTGGTGAATAACTCGTGACGTATTATTTCTCGTCGTTGATCATGTAGTATGTTTTGTTTTAAATAATGGTTAATAACTATATAACTGTTCAAATACTGACGAAAACAATACAATTCGTGTATAAGTATACACGAAAATTGCACAGTAAATTAAGAAAGAAGCATTTGCAACTTTCTGGAACGAAGAATTTAATTCTATTTCGACCGGACTAGCGGGAGAGACAAAAAAAAATCAGACAGAAATTGCTTTTAAGCACTGATGTGTTTAAGTGCGACAAAGTCTGGAGGAGATCTTTATCTCTGAAGTTTTATCCAGCCCTAAGGGTGTAATTATAAAGGAGAACACGAAACTATTCATAAACTTTTCAATCAAAATTCAAATCGTTGCATCGTCTCTAAGGATAATTACTACTTTGATTTACTACAAAAACGATTAATTCCTATTCTTGATACATAGTCATGAATCGGTAATAAAAGCTGAATTATAATTGTAAGGTTAATTTCACTTTGCTCACCAACTCTTTCTTCACCGATCTAACCAGTAATAGGATCAGATGCAATAAAATTAATGGCAGGTAGAATTTGAATAACGATGTTGTAACACAACATTAAACTGTACATATAAAACAATAATTTACAAATGTACAAATATGGAATGTTTAAAAAATTAGTATATCAGATATTTGGAATGTTAGAAAGTAGAAAGTTTGGTAACTCGAAGATTTGTAAAATAAATATTCAAAAATATAAAAATATCGTATTTTCATATTTACGAACGCAGAGATTTGTAAAATAAAATTTTTGAAGATATAATACAAGCCTCAAACTTTCGTGCTGCGAAATATTTCAGATCTTTTTCAAATGTTTTCAATTGCTTTCATAATTTTAGGTTGCAACATTCCACTTATAAAGAAAATTAAAACGATAAACACCTAAATTTTTCATCGAATTCTTTTATCCATAATAAAACTCGAAATCCAACCGAGTGTCGAATTTAGAATTCGAAAGTAAAATGATTTCGCTCAGCTCGCTCTAAGCAGAACGATGCAGTCAGAACGTTTACGTTCGACAATGTTTGCCAGTAAGTTGTATTTTCATTCGTTGAACGTCTACACAAGGAGAAACGAGTCCAATCATCTGGAATAGGCTCTTCAATTTAAAAGACGTCGACATTATGGAAGAAGATACTTCGGTACGATCTCGCGTCGAGAAGGCATCGAGAATGGGCACAAAAGGTCGTACCTTCGTCGACGAATCTTCGTCGTTTAATTTTGTCGATAAACCAAATCGATTATTTTTTCTATTTCAAGTTAGGACACTACGAAACGTATTTTAAGAAATGTATGGACATATAAATAGATGTATGAGAATATAAGAATAGGGGAATATAGGGATATCGGAATATTTGTAGAGATGGCCGCTATATACGGATATAAAAATATAGATATACAGATATCGAGATAATGGGATAATGATACATCGGCACATAGGTATGTCGGGAATTAGGCATAGCAGGACATACGGATATTGGGGTGTAGAGAATTCGGGTGCAGGGATACTGGGAATTAGGATACGAGAACATAGGGATATCGGGGTGTAGAGATATCAAGACATAGGGACATCGGGGAGTAGTAACATCGGGGCGTAGGGATATCGGGACGTAGGCATACCGGGACATAGGGATATCGGAACGTAGAGATATCGGAATGTAGGGATATCGGGGTGTAGGATCGGGGTGTAGGGATATCGGGGTGTAGGATCGGGGTGTAGGGATATCGGGGTGTAGAGATATCGGGGCGTAGCGTTATCGGGATATAGGGATTCAGCGTCATAGGAATATCAAGACGTAGGTATACCGGGACATAGGGATATAGGGGTGTAGGGATATCGGAACGTAGGGATACCGGGGCATAGGGATATCGAGGTGTAGGGATATCGGAATGTAGAGATATCGGAACGTAGGGATATCGGGGTGTAGGGATATCGGGGTGTGGAGATATCGGGGCGTAGGGATATCGGGATATAGGAATTCCGAGTCATAGGAATATCGGAACATAGGTATAACGGGGCATCAGGATGTAAGAATATCGGGACATGGGAATATCGAGACGTAGGGATACCGGTATACAGAAATATCGATATCAAGGGATACAAATACGTACTGGAGAAATCGGAATGAAGAGATACCGGTATCTATTGATATCAACATCTAAGGTTATCGGTATTTAAATTTATCAGGATATTGGAATATCGACATCACGCATTATGAGATTCTCGGGATGTAATAATGTAGTAATATAGAGATACAGAAAATTATCTAAGAATATTAGAATAGACGCGTAGGGATATATAGGAGTTTGTAAATACAGGAATATGGGGATATAATGATACGAAGATATAGCGCGTATGTATGCAGTGTATGTGCGCACTATGATATCATAATGTTACTTGCCTAACGTGCGGTACACCACTACGTTAAGCGGAGTAATTGTTTTTCAATAATGCACAAACGACCGATTTAGCGAACCGTACAGAAGTATATAACGTTCCGGAAGTAACTCCTACGTTTAAAATTTAATTTTATTTCCGTTGAATAGCTCTTGGCCAAGCTGAATAATTCAACGTAATTAAATAACGAGCAGTTTGAACAAACCGCGAACGATCCGCTCTCGAAGTAAAGAAGAATTTTTGCGAACGGTCGATTCGAATGAATTGGTACGTTCTATATTTTATATCTGGTTGCGTTTCACGGAAACAATTGTCCGCGAGGAGCGTTATTTAAAAGAACGATTAATAACAGTCACCGAAAGACAAATAGACGTAAAGTGACGCATGTTCCATTGACTCCATTGTCCTCAGCTTTTAAAATGACCAACCCTCTCCTCGACCACGTTCGACGATAAATCGTGCATTGTAACTTCTGGAGACCATTTTTCCTTTTCAATTAGGAGCATCGACATTGTTTAACTCGTATATATTTCTCTACGGGACGAGTTAAATATCTCCCAAATCCGTGGATTCACAAATTCCTGTTTTCCGAATTCCTAGATTTTTACATATCTGATTATTCATATTTCACAGCCGCCAAATTCTTGACCTATTCCTAGATCCCAAATGCGAAAATCCCCATATCTCAAGGTTGACACATTCGAAAGTTCCTGAATACCTTGAAATTCCTATTTCCAAATAACTGGATTCTAACATTTTTTGACCGCCACACCGAACATTTCTATATCCCTACATTTCCAAATCCCCAAATCTCGAGATACCTAAATATTTTGTCCCCAAAGATGGAAATGTGAGAATGTAAAAATATAGAAATCTAGGAATATTAGGAACAATATAGAAATCTGGATACACGATTCTGCGATTGCAAGGATGTGCCAATTTGAGAATATCAGCGTCAATATACACGTGTTTCACTGAAACCCAAAAATTGTTTAAATATTCGTGCTCTCCGAAGTGCTCGTCCCCGATTCTAGACAAAATCTGAAATTCAGCATAGCTCGCGAAACGCTGAAGTGGCGAGTCCGTGTTTATTAAAATTTCTTGTCTCATTTCCAGAGTTTCACCAACCGATTTTGATGTATTTCGGCCGCGTACAATCGTCATGTCGGCATGCAGCGTAAACTCGTCGAGATCTTGACGAAAAAACAGGATTTAACGCTCAACGTTAAACATTCGCGCTGCAAATAAACGGTTAAATTATACGTTGTTAAACGACTGACAGCGCGAAACGTTCGTCGGTCTATTTTTGAAGGTTTCTGCTCTGAAGGAAGAGGACGCTCTTGAATAAAACATATGGTATTCACCGGCGGCATGCCCTGGAGTCTATTCTTCCGGTTCTCCACGTCTTCCTCACCCGCTGTTTTGCTTTTTCTTCCTTCGATTCTTTTTATCTCGAAGCTGTACAACCTGTTATTCGTGGAACACCGGTCCCTGCGTTCTTCGACAATTAAATTATTTCGTTATATCCAACGGCAATTTAACACCTTGACTTATTACTTATTTATTGCGTGCATCGGTCGAAACTGACTGTTAGTAGGTACAATATTAAAAAGAACAAAGAAAGTTAAAATATTGGGAGTATTTACAAAAGTAATTGTACGTAAACTTAAAGTTGCAGAGCGTTAAAAATGTTCACAAGGTACGTGTATGTGCTTTAACCTCAGATTGAATTTATATCTCGATCTCACATGTGAACACCAAGATGGATTAATACTTGGAGATCAGTTTAATGGAACACTGGTCCCTGCGTTCTTCGACAATTAAATTATTTCGTTATATCCAACGGCAATTTAACACCTTGACTTATTACTTATTTATTGCGTGCGTCAGTCGAAACTAACTGTTCGTAGGGAAAATATTAAAAGGAACAAAGAAAGTTAAAATATTGAGAGTATTTACAAAAGTAATTGTACGTGAACTTAAAGTTGCAGAGCGTTAAAAATCTTCACAAGGTACGTGTATGTGCTTTGGCCTCAGGTTGAATTTATATCTCGATCTCACATGTGAACACCAAGATGAATTAATACTTGGAGATCAGTTTAATAACGTGAGATATGTAATAGAGCGTTCTCGAATAAATATTCTTTACCTAACACTATGTGATATGTGGTATACAAGTATATTATTATGTATTATTATATTAGAAGGATCTGGTCATGGAATGGGGACGGTGACCTTCTGGTAGGAGCATGATTGAAGTATGTATAAGACTGCACGAAAAACACGAATAATCCCATTCTGACCTATAAGAATCATACGAAAATATCTGAATAAAAGCGTAAAAAGACGACTTTGTAGGATCTCGATAATTATGTATATTTTCTCAGAGGCCAAGAATGTGGAGGATGTAGCGTTGCCGGGCTGCGAAGAGCCATATACAGGGTGTCCCAAAACGGAACGAAACATCCGGAAATGGGAGGTAGCTGGGGTCATTCTGAAAAACTTTTTCCTTTGCAAAAATGTCAAACGAGGCTTCATTTTTAAATTATTAAGGAAAAACACCGACCAATCAGAGCGCGAGAATCTCGCGCGCTCGGAGGCAATCTTGGTGGTCGGCTTACGTGGTCAGGAACGAACACGGTCAACCGTGCGCCGACCAGTACGACTGCCTCCGAGCGCGCGAAATTCTTGCGCTCTGATTGGTCGGTGTTTTTCCTTAACACTTTACCGACCGGCCGCTCAGCCACGGATTCTCTCTGGCGCCAGCTCTGTTTTGATTTAGATTCTTGCGCGGGAGTGTCTGTGCGTTTTGTATGTTGAAATAAAATTTTCTGCTTTCTGTTATTATAGAATAATTAGATTTAATAAAATCTTTTATTTTAATGATATTAATGCTAAATTATATTTATTTTATGTATTACAGTGGTTAGTACAAATAAAAAATAGTTCATATTTTTTTAAAGTATGATATCGTTCAAAACAGTCGCCTTTATGTAATGGAATTTCGCAAAATTTACAAACAAAACATGTTCTACTTCTTTTTTTATGAACTGCACAAACTCTACATTGTCTTTGGGGTTTTAAACTTCGATCACTGGTCACTATATTTCTTACTTCCCACTTCTTTTCCCGCGTGCTTGATTAACCCACGCGTCTAGACGCTCTAACGTATTTCAAGAACTTGTACAAAACAAATAGTTTATTTTCTGTTAAACGGGATTGATTATTTATTGGCGAATCCAAGTAGCCATACAACTAATGCAACTAAGCAGCATACCTCAAAACTAACTAACAAGACGGTAAACCCGTCAAAAAAGCGTTGGCGACAAAAAGCCTATTAATAGGCTACCGGTCGGTAATGTGTTAATAATTTAAAAATAAAGCCCCATTCGACATTTTTGCAAGGGAAAAAGTTGTTCAGAATGACCCCAGCTACTTCCCATTTCCGGATGTTTCGTTCGTTTTGGGACACCCTGTATGCTCGGAGCCATATGTGCTCCATTCCGGGTTCAAATACATGTCAAATCAGAATTTTCTTACAGGTGTCAATGTTTCGGTAAAATTTTTAACATACTCGTAAAAATATGACAATTTGAGCGTTGTTTAACGTGCAATAGCGATCGCGCTATTCACGATGGTATTCTATCCGTGGTACGTAACGATTCGAGAAGAAATTTATCAAAGCATTTTGACGCTCGATTCAAGCGTGCGTGAGAGGATTCCGCCTCGGAAACTTCTGGAATGCTTTACAATCACGAACGGAACTCGCGTTCCTTCATTTTCTTAGCCCGAGTCTGGGGTTTTCTTCCATTCATCCTGCTCGCTAAATCACGAAACATTTTGTTTATACCTTCTTGGTTAGTTATGCTTTTGTCATGTCGGAACGAGAAACTTGAAAATTTATTAGGTTGGCAAATTCGTGAAATTTCATATTTTGATTTGACGCTTTCAATTGCAATCCAAATTCTTGAGAAATCTGTAATTTCATTTGCGATAAACACTTTTTGTGGTCAGTGAGCAATTTTTATGGTATTTTGTCAGTATATAGGATTTCGTGTTCAGGGTGTGACGTTAAGATATACACACTTTATTATTATAGCTCTCATGTATATGATTATTTAATTCGCTTATTTAATTTTTATTATTGTATAAAATTTGATTTATCGTAGCTTCTGTGTGTACAAATTTGATATCATATAAATAATGTGAACAAAGTGAAGTTAATATTATGTTGTACATTTTTTAATCATAAATGTTCAGAAAACCAATATCAATTACAAAATCATCTAATATTTTTGCTACAATTTTGATGTTACATTTCAATATTGTATTGTTTTATTGCTTAAACAACGCGTTTTCTATTACTGATAATTTATAGCCTAACATGGTTTCCGTTAATTTGATACTATAAATTTTAAACACATTGATAGTACACTGTAACGGATTCGCATGTATAATATACTTCACCCAGGGTGAATTTCATTCATACAATTTTAAGTGCTATTTTATATAAGTAGAAGATACAAGCTCATCCGTGCAAATAAAAAAATACTAAGGTGATATGTAGATGATACTATGATCATCAAAACGTATTTATTGTTATTCGGGAATTTTATGGGGACTGAAATGTACTCTGAAAAGGAAACACAAACAAAGTAACAGTTCATCCACGTCTCGTGTTAAATAAATTCCAAAATCTTCCAAAACGAACTAAATCATTTTCTCGAATTATTCCCCTCGCAAAATAGATGTAGAAGAGATTCTCCCATTACATTCAAGAGTAGATTCAATATTTTACCCTGAACATCGATGCGAGAAGGGGCGCAAATTTATGAGACGGTCAAGTACAATGAAATTTTCTGGTCATCTCTCACATGTATCAACAAATGCCCCTCGTTGAAATAACCGTTTAAACGGTACTCGGGAATCCCTTTAATCTGCCCCTCTATTTACAACTCTCTTATCAATGATATCTCTCTGATTGATGAGCTAATCGCGTGCTCTTTTTTGCTGCAGGTTCTGACAGCCAGGTGTCGGATGTTGATGGACAACTGTATACAACGCTGTTGTATAGCAACGGTCCCGGGTACACGCAGCCGAGGAACGTTTCACGAAAATCTGCTAAGGATTCTATTCAGGTGAAGGGAAAACCAGCTGGCTCATTTTTTTCTCGCCCACCATGATGCCTATCTGTTTATTGGATCGGAAAATGTTCGATCGGGAATATCGGGGCCACGTTTAAAAATCCATCACGCACTGTCGGCGATTCATTCGCGAAATATTCGATGGAACTCTCTGAACTTCATATATTCAACCCTCTTGTCCTCGTTCACCCTACCCCTATCTTTCATTTTACTCGCTTTCGCTCGTTTCAACGTCCTACGATCACGACAATCGGTTCATCTTCCGACCTGATAACCACCGACTTATCCACAAAGCATCGATTGTTTCATTGTCTACGGAACTTCGATCTTTTTCATCATTGAAATTTTCCGTCAACGCGCAGACATAATACACAAAGGTGCTCGTCATCGATGCGGAAGTAGCGAGATCACACATACTTCTCGTACCAGTAACAGAACATTTCGAGACCGGAAAGATGATCTAACCCTTTGCATTCAGAATCATCCCCGACGTTACCTTCCAGCTACTCTGCGCCATTTTGTCGCGCAAACTGCATTTGCGAATCCTCGTGTTATATAACATATTTTTTAGACCAAGTCAAGTATTATAACGATATTTTATTTATGGGAATTTGTGGAACATATTGAGGAACTTATATTTGAACAAGTATTGAAATTTATTGTTGCTGGAAAAACATCTAACTCGGCGACGTCTTCCCATAGTTGACGATATGTTATCATTTATCGATATGCTTTGTTCTACATTATATATATATATCGCTATCACTATCTATCGGATTTCTACGTCGTCTTATTGGTTGAATAATATCAAAGTTATTACTACTGTTTTTCTCCGGATTTATTTTTTCTGACATTTCTGCATAAACGTCTATTTAGATCACGGCTTCATTGCTACATATGTAATAAAACTCAATTGTATATCGTAGTAATTGATATTTTGATTTGATTTCTTATGCTATTTAAATAGGGAACATTAGGGAAACATGCATTTCTAAAAAAGTTGCGTTGGTATAAGTTGATTCTCAACAAACATTCATAAATTTCAATGTTCCCCGGGAGGAAACAGCGGAGTGAAAAGCGTTAAATGCTTTTTCGATTTCGTTTAACACTATAACTACCGACGTATAATACACAATTATTATCATGTTAAAAATGAAATTGAAAAATTAATGAACAAACAATGAAACATAAATGAATACACTTATAGATCCTTTATCTTGATGACAATCGGCATAAATGTCAAGAAGATCAGCTAAACAAATTTTCTCATTTGGAGTAGGAAATTTGTGGAAGGATCATTTGACCCCTTTGGTAGTTTTAGTGTTAAAGTTCAAACGAGTAATAATTTTGGAGTGATTTCTATGTTTCCGATTTCTAACCTTACTTATAATATTATATAAGGTATAACAAGCGTTGTACAAGAAAAGAATGAGATTTAAAGTTCACCAAGTATTTGTGCTGGATCGGTAAAAGCCGATTCGATTCGATCAAATTCTCAATCACGTTTTATCATACCCCTCCACTCTCCTTTTCCATGTTCCTTCGGGATCAGTTTCGAGATTGGTTCTGATTGACTCAATTTCAGACTAAAATGTTTCACACTCGCGAACTTCGCAAACATTCGCTGCAGTCGCGCTACGAAAAATGTTGGTAAAGAAATTGAAAGACACTATAAAATATAATACAATGCGATCGTCAGTGAACACGTTGAAATCAGAAAACTTTGTAGCCAATCTGATTTCATCTTTGAAGAATTATCGTACTGCTTTCATCAGGTATCTAATTCCATGTATTTTTCGCTGCTACAGCTCTATTTGTTACAATATAGAAAGAGCGGATTGCGGTAAAAAATCAATTACCAGTTTATATTATATCAAATATCAATTAAAAATTGAAACAGAAAGTACATCGTTAAAAATCTGCGGCAACTAAGAAAAAATTTACGTAATTAGAAATAAATTTCTCGCTCCACGAACATTCATAATAAAATTTGAATCAAGATCGTGTTAATATTTGGCTGTAGATGATTTAATTCGCCAAGAACCACTCCCGTGTTGCGATCGACCGATCAAACGTTTCACGGAAAGAAATTTTGCCTGGGGTCAAGTAATTATTCGTTAATTAACGTGTAAATGTTCGGTCTTTCAGTGACGACGGTCCCCTTTGCCAGTTTCAAACCAACGCGGTGAAAGAGGAACGCGATTCAGAACCGATAAAATCATCTGGTAACCCAATTTTCCGAAAAAATGAGGCGTATGTTGAATCCGGGCGCGAAATGATGGGAGAAAAGGAAAAAATTGGAACGAAAAGGGAACAATACTCGCGGAACAATGAGAGTTTCACGTTCATTAAAGTGATCGTTCCCTTCGTGACGCATTTGATTGTTTCGCACGGAGAAGCTTTGTGCGCGCGAATATCAGATGTCCACGCACATTTTTATCGTTACTATTATTTTCTTTTAATTATACCGTCAAACGCGTCGTTGACATACTTCAAAAAATTCTGTAATTAAGATTTAGCTTTGAGCCAATCGTCGAAATTGTACTTCGCCAAAAATTCTACGTTATGAATACTTTTTTTTGGGAGAATTGCGAATACTTTTTTTGGGGAGATTTGGGTAGAGACTCGCAATCGAGTTTCCATGTAATGAAACGATAACCACGAAATGCAATAATCGTGGCCACTACTGCAAACTGATATAACTTTAAGAAATTTTTTTTACAGTTCTGTTTTGAATTTTACAGTTTGGCGATCTATGAAATAGTAAATTTACAAATTGGAAATTGGTAAAGTTGTGAATTTTGAGTTGCAAATTTGCAAATTTTTTTAACAGTGAATATTTGAAAATTTGTCAATTTATATAACAGCAAATTTGAAAATCGATATATTTGTATAACAGTGAGTTTAAAGATTTGTCAATCCATATGGCAGTGAATTTAAAAATTTGTCTATCCATATAGCAGTAAATTTGAAGATTTGTCAATTTTGTATAACATTAAACACAATTTGAAATTTGGAAATTGAAAACTTTAGAAGTTCGAAAATTCAAGAATTCCAGATGTTCCACTATGTCGATGAAACTTTGCAAATAAAGTTAACTTTTTTTGCTGGCACAGTGGACACCACAAGCACGTTTAGGTCATTCTCGAGAAAAGTACCATCGTATCTACTCTGCGGCTACTTCGCGATCGCTTGTTTTTTCGCTCATCGCGCTGTTCTCCTACAAAAACATCATTGCTACAAAAAACATTCGAAATTGAGGAAATGATTTCGTGATAAAGAAAACTTTTTCGTCGCACTCGCGTAAATCTCTTAACAGTTGATCGTACGTTTCGTTTACGATTCCTCGAGGCAGCTAACTAAGATTGGAAATTTTATTTCCTGTCGTTCGATCGGGAGAGAAATATAGCGATAAAACGTGAAATCGACGAGCAATTCAGCGTGAATTTTCCAAATTACTTTCACAATCGATGTTTGATTGATCAATTTTATCGAACCGTAGCACGGGTGGATAACTCTGTTTACATCGGGAACAGGGGAATATCATTTCCGTACACGATGTATCGACATAGCTAAACGGCTCTACGGGAAGCAGTTCCGAAGGAAGGTTGAACACGAACGGCTGGATGATGGATGACAACTGCACCGCTCGGATATATTTAACGTTCACTCTCGGACGGACAATAATTCCTCGAAATATCCTACCATCCAGGCCATAGATTTCGGGGACAATTGTGGAACGATCGTAAGAGAGCTACCTATCCTTGGTGTTAAATACTCGCGTTTACCCAAAAAGGGAGTTCGAGCTTTGTAGGTGTGTTGCACGCTTGTGCCTACAAATTACAATAACATACTCGAAGGACCACCCGAATATTTCGGGAACTAAGGAGACTATTTCTACGCTGCGTTTCTATCTATTCTATGCGCGAGATAGATATGGTCTATGTAACTATCTGTATTTCTGTACAATTTCTTCTAGAACTATGTTCTATGGTTCCAATATAAGTTGTTCTATACTATTCGAGATTCTGTACTTCTACTACTGGAATCTATATTACTATGTTGCTATTATACAGGGTGTCCCAAAACTAACGAAACATCCGGAAATGGGAGTTAGCTGGGGTCATTCTGAACAACTTTTTCCTTTGCAAAAATGTCGAACGAGACTTCATTTTTAAATTATTAAGGAAAAACACCGAGCAATCAGAGCGCGAGAATCTCGCGCGCTCGGAGGCAGCTTAGTGGTCGGCTTACGTGGTCAGGAACGAACACGGTCAACCGTGCGCCGACCAGTACGACTGCCTCCGAGCGCGCGAGATTCTCGCGCTCTGATTGGTCGGTGTTTTTCCTTAATAATTTAAAAATGAGGCCTCGTTCGACATTTTTGCAAAAGAAAAAGTTGTTCGTAATGATCCCAGCTACCTCCCATTTCCGGATGTTTCGTTCGTTTTGGGACACCCTGTATATGTTAGCGGCAACGTATTTTTGAGGGTCGACGAAGGCAATTAGCCCGCCGCTATTTTGCTTTCAGACCATTTATGATAGGGCGTTTATATGAATGGCAAGCCAGGCGGTCGACAATGGCCAGTGACACGAAGTCACGTAGCCATCGAGAGTCGCCGGGTTGATTGTTTAAAAAGAGGGTTGGGAATGTTCTGGAAAAGGCAAGCAGCCCGACGTTGCATTGCTTAGGGGTGTTGTTCTTTAAGGATCTGGCCACGGAGTGGGGAAGGCAGGAATGCCTTCTGGTAAGAGGACTAAGCTTGACCTCTTGGCACTTACACCAGAACCTTGGTCGACATAGCATTAAAATAACAATTATTCTAACATATATCTTCTAACTGTCTATACGAGTCAAGTTTCTATCCAAGTTTCTATTCTGATCTACTATGTGTTAGATATAATTTTTAGAGAAGCTAATAAGACTGTTCTATAACGAGGTTCTGGGGTAAGTGCCAAGAGGTCAAGCTTCGTCCTCTTACCAAAAGGCATTCCTGCCTTCCCCACTCCGTGGCCAGATCCTTAAAGAACAACACCCTTAAGCAATGCAACGTCGGGCTGCTTGCCTTTTCCAGAACATTCCCATGCCTCTTTTTAAACAATCAACCCGGCGACACTCGATAGCCACGTGACTTCGAGTCACTGGCCATCGTCGACCGCCTAGGTTGCCATTCATACAAACACCCTATCATAAATCGTCCGAAAGCAAAATAGCGGCGGGCTAATTGCCTTCGTCGACCCTCAAAAATACGTTGTCGCTAACATATGCGAGTCTACATTACTATGCCTGCTATATCTAACTAACTAGTCGAGATTCTATTCGATTTATTCGATGTCACCTCGATCGGGTAAACTTGACGGGGGTGAAGCGTTCTAATTGGCTATGCTAATATTACAAAATTGTGGAAGGGAAGTATGTAAGGTTTACGTCCTACTCGGACCCCTCCACTCGCAAATATTACAAGTTTTGCTCCTGGACCGTGGCAGTGCCTACAGTTTTTGAGAAATATAATTTTGAGCAAAGAAACGCATTTTCTATATTCAAATCACTTTTGTGAGGTAACTATAAATGATACCAAAATTATATCTGTATCAAAAGATTCTATAGACTTTCCTGGGTACAAAGGTATCTGCTCTTTATGGATTTTGCATGATATGAATAATATCATATGATAAATATAAAAATATTTAAACATGTCGAAACAATTATTTAACATGGAGAGTCATCGATTTTGAACAAATTTTTACGTACATTCTTTCATTTTTAAAAATTGTGTAAAATTTTGATGACGATATTCAGTAAAATGATACGTGAGTCGTTATTAAAAAGCAAGTATTATATTATTTACAATACAGTTGTTTAGTCTTCTTTGTTATAGAAACAAAATATCTGTTTTCAGTTAAAAATATTTGAACAATAAAAAATTGTAAGAAATCGTGTTTTATGTCACGCTTATTTAAAATAATTTAACTCGTTGATTCAGAATCGATGCAGGGTAGAATTAAATATTTTGGAACTTTTATGGTACCGACGACATTACGTCGAGGTTAATATGTCAGATATTATTTAATTCCCTGGTTAAACACCAGGAAATGCCGGATCGTAAATTTTCCAAAAGTTCATTTTTAATATCGCAGGTTTCATGTTAACCCGTATTAAATTCGTATTTTCCAGAAACTCGTCTATAGAATGTAAATACGGTTTTTCGAGTACAAAAATCGTGAACAACCGTACATGCTATTTTGTTACGGTAAAATGTAGAAGTCAGCGAACTGTACAGATTTTTTGAACGACACGAGAACGAAATGGCGAGAGAAATAACTACTGTCGCTGGTCCTATCATTTACGGAAGCCGAGACAAAGCAGAAGCTTCGGAAAAATCTTACGATACGAGCGTCCTGTGAGTTGCTCGTGTAACACCGGCCCTCTGGGCGTTGTGTCATATATTATGTGAACTTTTCGCGTGAAAACCTGCAAGAAAAAAAGAGGTCCAGGACCACTTGAATAGTTTCAGGCAACTGCTGCTACCTAACTTGTTACAACGTCCTTGTACGACGCGACTTTTAATAGCATAAAGTGATTTAATAAGTTGTAACTTCCCAAAGTGTGATATCAGAAACTCTGGTAAAACAGACGTTTGTCTAGACCAGTGGTCCACAACGGTTTTTTCGAATGGATCATTTTTCAATTATTTTTCTTAGAATACGGAAAGTACAAATATTATATAGATGGGATAAGCCAATATATCTTAAATATAGAATTACGAATTTATTATCACCAAATCTATGTTTACAGCTTGAAATAAGTCATAAAGTGTTTGCAGAAAAATAAATACCGTGGAAATAAAATGATCTTTTGTAAGAATACTTACAGATCGTCGTAATTAAGAGTTACTGGGTCACTAGGTAAGCCATACACGTTACTGGCTACATTTTCCTAGCGGGTCACTAGGTAACCCAAGGATCATTGGCTGTCGACCACTGGTTTACATATTGTATTATTATTATATGTATACAGGGTGTTCTACACAACTGGAACGGGATGTATCTCTTAAATATTTGAGAATAGAAGTTATAAGTGACAGTTAAATAGTGCATAATGCAACTGATTTTCTGCACTCTTATTTATCGGTGCATCACAAAAACAGAACTTCACTTATATTCTAAATAGTTACCTACGTTTTTGACTGCACCAGTTGATGCAGTTTTTTGCACTCTATAAAAAAATATTAACATGCCGTCCTAAATTTACCTCTATGAGACAATACAGTACGTAGAGGTTCGAAACATCAAGGTTTTACAATGACTGAAACCATCAGTATGAAAATTTCTAAATTGCAGAAACTATAGATCCGAAAATCTCTAAATTCCTGAAGTCGTCAATTTGAAAATTTATAAATTGCTGAGACCATCAAATTGAAAATTTCTAGATCGCTGAAATTGTGAAATTGAAAATTCCTAACCTTCTGAAGTCGTAAATGTATAAATGTAATAAATTCGGCCTCCTTAAATTTGAGAATTTCTTGCGAACCTTCCACTCTGAAGCCCGTAAAACCTACCATAATTTCACACGTAAAATCTAGCATACCAGCGAATGGAAAACATTCTTCCTTCAGAATGAAAACAAAACAGAAAACAGCCTTCAGGATATTCCCCTCAATTGATTTCCATATTGCGAATCCTGTCGTCGATCTTCAGATGATCGGTTGAACGTCTTGGATAGGTGTTGATTTCAACAAAATCGATAGTCGTGCGTATCTAAACTCGATGAAAGTTTCACGCGGATTTCTGAGCCAATAAAAACGCGTTGGTATGCTCATTGTCAGTTTCCTGCAAACCACGATTTCCAGCGCACGTCGGGCACGACCCTCCTGCGCTTCGGGATGTACCCTTTCATCTGATCGCAAGGTTGAACGTGCCAAAAGGGTTCGTTGAGCTCGAATCGTGACGGACGACAAAAGTACCCTTGTGAAGCGCCTTTCATTTTCCTTTTTCTTCTCTCGCGTTCTTCCCTCGCGGCAGCACTGGAAAAACGAGAACGGAAACGAGCGGAACGAATCAAAGAAGCAACGCTGCCAGCGTCGAAAACATTGCTTTCCGAACAAAGTGACAAGTTGGTTACACTAGAACGCTAGAGCTGCTCGTGCATCATAATTACAAGGTCGAAATTGCAGGCTTGCGAAGCTTGGTCTCGGTAACGAGGCCGCCGGCTGGAATTTCGTTCACGCCGGGAAATCGTGGTAACCGGTTGGAAATTTATGGCGTGATATATCGTCGCTGTTCCGCGATTATTATCCTTTCGACACGAATTACGAAACCGTTCACTAAACTGTTTCATAAAGGAATAGCTGCGCAAATGAAGCGTGTAGAAACTGATTACCAAATCAGACAATATTCAATTATCCTTCTATTATTTTCAATTACTGTCAATCTTACTGATTATTTAACAAATTCTTATTTCCTTTTGGACCTGCAAAATTCGTAGACACTCCTGTATGTTAAGAGGATAAATGTAATCAATACCTCTATAAAAGGTATCTTTCCGTCATTTAACCCCTTGTGGTCCTCAATTTCTTTTGCCTACGGCTCTTTAATTCATTTACAAAATAGATCAAGAAGCGGGTTTACAGTAAAATGTATCGCAATAATGCAGGGTGCGTAACAAACATATTATTTATTGTCGCCAAATTGTACAAGATGCAGTTCGTTTGTGTGCTAAACGATTTCACGAACGTGCCACACCTTCACGATCGACATTTACGAATGTTATTAAAAGTTTGCAAGAAACTGGAAGTGTAGATATAAAAATACGAAGAAGATTCTAAACAGAAACTGACGATCGAAATACAGTGAAAATTTTAGCAGGTCTAACACGAAACCCCCATGCTAGTACAAGGCAGCTAGCACGTGAAAGTAGCATCGCTCAACGATGTGTTTCACGAATATTGCATTTATAATTAAACAAATACACTCTCGAGTACTGAAACGTCTCCCTACTCCTTACCTATTAACTTCCTCATGGAGTATGAAATTTGTTATTTTACCATCGATAATCTTCAACACGTCTATTTCGCGAATATTACATTTACGGTTAAATAAATACACTTATATATAAATACACTTTCGAGTACTGAAAAGTCTCCCTACTCCTTACTAATTAACTACCTCATGGTGTTTGGAATTTTCCATTTTACCCTCGATAATCCACTACGCGTTAACAAAATGGGGAATACAAAGGTCCAGTTATGTATATGTTCCTATCGCGTCGAAGTTTCATAAACGAGGGAGAGATTTAGGGGAGCTCCCGTTGCCAGATACACCGCGTTCTCTCACGGAATTGTTAGGACTACTGTGTTAAGCGGCGACAAGTTTCCATAACCGACAATCAAATATCCATTCTGCGTGTTACAGAAAGCGGGTGTGCCACGAGTGTGGGCGACACACGGCGGCGAGGATGTGCCAGTGTTCGCGATCGGTCCTCTGGCGAGTGTCTTGTTCTCCGGCAGCATCGACCAGAGCTATATACCGCACGCCATCTCGTACGCCTCCTGTCTGGGTCACCATGCGAGCCGTTGCTCCCGAGATTCCACATCCACCAACGACACAATGAGCGTCCCGATAAGCTGTCCCTCGGCGGAGCCGAACAGCGCCGCGATATCCAGCGACGTGATGAACGACCAGGCTAGAAATCCACCCACGAAATCCGCCGCCCCCCACCAAACGACCGGCCGCCATTCGGTGTCCGGTGTTCTCTTGCTGCCCCTTATCCTCGCCATTCTGCCCTGCCACCTAGACGGAAGGAGTTAATGCCCGTTAGAGCCTCTTCCGGTGAACGCTTCTCTCGTACACGTTCCAGCTGAAACCTCCCGAAGACGCTGTTCCCGCTAATCTGTCCTGCGGCCACCTTGCCCTGACCTCTCCTGTCGGGACAACAGGTGATACTAACGATCGCCATGGATTAAGGACAGTATGCCCGGGATCGCGAGTCCGACTTTTTGCTCTCGATTGGCACGAATCGGACGCGACCAGATGGGAACTCTATTAATTCTACTCGATAACGCGAACGGGCGGGTATCGACGGAAATCGAGTCTCACCAGGAAATCGGTGACTCTCCGTGACGATTCGAGAATCGAATTTCCTTACGGGGGAACCTAGAAACGATTTATAGACGATCCCGCGTACCTCCGGCTGCATGAACACTCCTCGCTCTCGAGAGCCTGTCACACTCGGGGATACAGGTTGGACACGGTTAACCTGCGTGACGTAGACACTATCCTGTATCCTGCAACGGCGCTACGTCACCTCCGAGGGAGACAAGATTAATTCAAGTTACATCCGACTTCTTCCGGGAGACGGACTCGTGTAACGTACTCGTGCCGACGGAACTAGCAGTTAATCAGTGTCCGGGGTCAATGGGCGATTTCTGGTGTCAGAGACGATTCCGAACGATTCGCATCGATTTGTGCATCAATTAGTTTAATTGAATTTTAAAGTGTCGCGGAAGTGTCGGGACAGTGACACGCGAAAGTGTGTAGACGGAGCGTGAAGGGATAGTAAGATCTTATGAATACTGGAGTACTGATAAGTCGGGTAACTTCGGTTCTCTTCGGTGCCGTTCGTGTATATAGACGGAGCGTGAAGGAATAGTAAGATCTTGGTAAATGCTCGACTACTAATAAGTCGGGTAACTTCGGTTCTCTTCGGTGTCGTTCGTAACGGCCGAAGTCGTACATACGATAATAATGTTTCTATGATAATTACTCGTAATTCGTGTATCTTGAACGATGAAAATTGTGCTTTAACCTTATTTAACATGTTTAACAATATTTTCTTTATGTTGCCTCTATGTTTTCTAAGTTTACACAAAATGGTCGCGATTCTCACCGACGTCCCTGAGATACTTAGCCGACGCGAACCGAATGCTTCCTAAGTTAACCGATTTATCACTTCATCTCTCGACGTTGAATGATGCCGGTGTTGAAATAAATGAAGATGTTCTGTCTATGTAAGTCTATGCGTTGAACGTTTCGCGTTGATTTTAGAGGCGCGTAGACTCGATCGAGCGTCGCGATGATTTATAGAGTATCGATTTGACATTTTGCTCGTTTCAGAAACGAGTCGATGGATGTCCGGATAAGTTTTAGAAGAGTTTAAAGTCACAAAGTGAAGAATGGAAATTCCAAGCAGCTAAAGAGACAATCTACGACGGTAATGACTACCTCGAGGTTACTCGATGAACTTTGACAACTTTCGAACTGCTCGTAGGATCTAAATGGGGTTTACAAGTGCTACGTGACGAGGATACTTCAATCGAACCGTGAAAAGAGTTCCGATAAAATCGATTCGGCTCGATTAAAGGGGCCCCGAATGCGGCGAGTCAGACATTAGACGATCGTCGAAACAAAGTGTCGAAGAATTTCTCCCGGATTCGTGAAATAAAATCAAACGTGTCATATCACGATCGGTTTCTTCGATCTTAAAACTGAAGCGAATTTAATACCCGAAACACTCTGTTGAACGTTTAAATAATCCTACAAACTGCGATCTTATGTTACGAAAAAGCACCAACTCACCATAATAAATTTATATTGTGTAATTAAATTCTTTTTTTTACGATTTCTTGTACGATAAAACACGAGTATGTGTTTATGAAATAAAGAGAAATTGTACATATAGTAGCGATGAATTGTTGCAACGATCAATATACATATACATATAGTAGATTCTCGTTATATCGCCACCGATTACATTATATTATACGAGTATTTTTAAATCCCTAAATTTGAAAATTTTTATATTCGAAATTTTCTAATGTTTTACTTTGAAAATTTGAAGGTTGAATAATTTATAAAATTCAAAGTTAGAGGTATACACTTATCGGAGTTTCTAAATTGGAAAACTTGCAGAAATTCGAAATCTCTGCTGACACAACGGGAGTCTACTATAGTTGCTCGTAGAGACTGTATTCGTCTTATTTGAAGTGTAAATTATACTCTGATAGTGTGACTGAATTTTACTAATTGACCATTTTGACCTTCCATTGATAATTTTCTGTAAAGAACTACCGAATGTCATACTCCTCCGACGGCATGGTTACTGAAAGATTTTTCGAACGACCTGTCATAAAAGAATCGAAGAATTTCGATGAAAAACTGGCGTACATATTTTTTTCGTCGATGATAATTCGGTTTTCTAAACAGGACCAATGTTGGAATTGTAATGGCGTATTCAACGAACGTTCGAACGATAATATCGAGGTTCGAGAACGGCAGCTTCTGGTCGAGGTAGAAAGAAAACCGTGTTTAATTCAAATTTATGATAATTCCGTTTTGCGAAGTCGAATCCAACAGCCATCTCGACTGTGTGCAGTGTTGAAGAAAACGAACGGTTTCGGGGTCGATCAGAGCAGCGATTAGGTTCGAGGTGTTGGGGATGAAAGCGCAGAAAATGGGCAGGATTAAAGGGAAAACGATTTGAAACCGATCGGAAGTAACGCAAACGATAAGAATCGACCTCTCGCACCGTGAAATCAGATTCGCGTTAACCCTGGATTACTATCTGAATTGAAAAGAGCATTTTTTACGGACTGAAATACCTTGATTTCAAATGGAAGCTCCTTGAAGATAAAGGAAATTACCGCCTTCAAGTCGGTTCTGATCGAATTTAACAGTCGCGTAATGAAATTGGGTACATTCAGGCAACAAATTTTAACCGGTTGCACTCGAAAGCATTTTTACCGTTCGCAAATAGTGACTGTAAAACTTTCTGATTGAACAGTTTGATGAATTTTTCTTGAAATTATTTTTGTTATTATTAGTCGTCAATATTGTCTGATCCACTGTGTTCAAACATCGCGCGTATAATACTATACACTTAATTATAAGTTATTAATTTAAAATTGTTGCGTTAGATCGAACGACAAATATATGTCGTACCGCAAGTGCATAGGGTTAATTATGACCATTTTTGTTGATTTTATAGATTCCCGACAAATTCAAAGAAGTGGACGAAATTTACTACGAACATCTCAAATACCAAGCTATATTATGAAATGAAATTCCGTTCCTTTAATAATTTGATTTCATCAAACGGTTTTTTATTATGCATACAAAATTCGCGACGACTCGATTATAATTGGGAGCGTTGTTTCTATATTGTTCTTCGATATATCGCATCTTCTAATGTAATTCAGGATAATTAATTAGGATTAGCAAACTTTTTGTATTTATTTTAAATTCTTTTACTATAATGTGCTTTGATTTAAATTAAAATTCCTTTGCTTTAATAATTTGATTTCATCAAACGGTTTTTTATTATGCATACAAAATTCGCGATGACTTGATTATAATTGGGTGTGTTGTCTCCACATTGTTCTTCGATATATAGCATCTTCTAATGTAATTCAGGATAATTAATTAGGATTAGCAAACTTTTTGTATTTATTTTAAATTCTTTTACTATAATGTGCTTTGATTTAAATTAAAATTCCTTTGCTTTAATAATTTGATTTCATCAAACGGTTTTTTATTATGCATACAAAATTCGCGATGACTTGATTATAATTGGGTGTGTTGTCTCCACATTGTTCTTCGATATATAGCATCTTCTAATGTAATTCAGGATAATTAATTAGGATTAGCAAACTTTTTGTATTTATTTTAAATTCTTTTACTATAATGTGCTTTGATTTAAATTAAAATTCCTTTGCTTTAATAATTTGATTTCATCAAACGGTTTTTTATTATGCATACAAAATTCGCGATGACTTGATTATAATTGGGTGTGTTGTCTCTACATTGTTCTTCGATATATCGCATCTTCTAATGTAATTCAGGATAATTAATTAGGATTAGCAAACTTTTTGTATTTATTTTAAATTCTTTTACTATAATGTGCTTTGATTTAAATTAAAATTCCTTTGCTTTAATAATTTGATTTCATCAAACGGTTTTTTATTATGCATACAAAATTCGCGATGACTTGATTATAATTGGGTGTGTTGTCTCTACATTGTTCTTCGATATATCGCATCTTCTAATGTAATTCAGAATAATTAATTTGCATTAGCAAACTTTTTCTATTTATTTTAAATTCTTCTGCTATAATGTGCTTTGATTCAAATTAATAATCGATATCACGAACGATGATATCCTTTTCAGTTAAGTGTTGCAATTGAAGCTACGCGAATCGATTCACACGAGTTCGTTCGTTAACGAAGAATTTAATCGTTACAATATAGTCGAGAATGTCATTATTTGCTTCCGTATCGTGTTCCAAGAAAATTTCCACTGCAGTCATCATCGTTGTCGGATATTAGTTTGCTTTTGCATTAGACGCGAGCCTAAAGTGTTCGTTGCATCGTTGCGAGGAGAACGAAAGTGCCGGTAAAATTCATTTCCGCGAAAAGCATGAAATTTCATGGAAATGAAACTCCTTTCGCTTAATTCGACATAAAAGGAATTTCTTGTCCGATGATGAAGTGTTGGTACGAGAAACTTCAAAGTAACGCAATTGAAGCGAATATTTAAATTGATACGACGTGGCTCGTATGGTTTTTCCTCCAAGTAATTTGTCGAAAATAAACGAAACCATATTGAATCGCAAAATCCGTTGTAACATTTATTATTCTTTCGTTGTTTTCTTCTTTCTTTTTTAACTGACCATAAGTTTATTCGACGAAACGTTATAATCTCTCCTTTCACGAATCGGTGTTGTATAACGTATCAAGTAATTTACAACGGAAGTTTCTTTGGTAAAAACAACGAACTTCGCTAGTTTGTTCTAGCAAACTTATGAATATCATAGAAACAAATTTTACTCTCTTGTTGGTAGAGGAAATAAATTTTGCAGTTCAGTTCGTGTAATAAATAAACTTCCAGTGTAGAACCGGTCAAAAAGAGAAATATTTGATTGCGGGCATTACAGTTTCCGATTTCTAATCGTTCCAGCCTTCAATTACACGAACTACCGTGAACAATTTTGAAGCTTACCGTTTCGAAGTTGTAGACCGAGGACAAAGTTCGACAAGTTTGCGGCCGCAATGAAAATGGACACGCGTAATAAGACATGTTGAAACACTAATTGTTAATTAGTTAGCGCATAGACTGCTGCGGGGGAAATTGCCTTGTCAAATGTCGAACAGCGACGTATAATTGCGTCCGCGTGATAAACTGCCGATTGAATTTTATCGAATTGGGTCACGTCGACTTGAACAACGCTTAGTCGAACTGTGATAAAATGAATTGCTTTCGATCGAATAGTTAATTGTTTTATATACGTCGATGTGCGTGAAAAATACGTGTTATATTATCTTACAAATATTTTTGATCGTACGACACTTCGACGTACATCAATTTACATTTAGCATTTACCGTTTATTTATTCGCTCAATTTTTTTAGACAGCTTCTTAGTCGTTAAAATGGATCCTGTTTTGGATGATTTGGTTCGTCTTCATAACGTTCAGTAAGAGAATTAAAACAATAGTGAAAATTCGGCTGCGAGTATACCGCGAGTGTTGCAATCAAGTTTCGCAAGATTGATCGATATAATCCGTAAATGATGTTGCTGATGTTAATTGTATCTACGATATCTTCGCTTATACGGGTTGCATAGAGAACAAGATCGAGAATCGCAGACACGACCCTTTCATTTTCAATTAACGAGTAAATCGCGATAGAGGAATGTAAAATTGGGGAATGTTTCAAAAATTTAGAATTTGGGAATTTTTCAGGACGATGGAAATTTAGCGATTTGGGGATTTGAAAATTTGAAGATTTTGAAATTTTGAAATTTGAAAATTTGAAATTTGAAACTTGGGAATTAAAAAATTTTGATATTTTAGAAGTTGGAAATTTAGAAAGTTGAGAATGTGAAAATTTAGAAATTTCCAAATTGGGATTTTCAAATTCGGAAATTTAGAAAGATGGAAATTGTTACATTTGTACACTTAGGAAGTTGGACAAATTTTGATATTGGGAATTCAAAAATTTGGAAATTCGAGAACTTGAAAATTTTACAAATTGAAAAATTGAAAATTCGGGAATGTAGGAACTTGGAAAATTGAAAATTTAGAATTTCAGGAAATCGAGAAATTCTTACTACTATCAAAACGAATTTCATTATCACTACACTGACTACACATTCCATTGTTTACTTCATTGCATAAATTGATTTTATCCTTGTTGTCCTAATTCTCTGACGTTTCGACTTACAATATAGCATTCAAGTGAAATTTCACGAGATTTATTAACATTCGACCATGAGATTACATTTTCTGTAAAGGAGAAGATAGTATGAAAAAACTGACGACAGAATTGATATACCGCTTTTAATGAAGAAAATGAGAACCGGAACAATACACGGACATTCAAGACAAAACAAACTTACTTAGCCGCCAACTTTCGTGGAAAGATTTCACGAATCTGTGAACGAAACTTGCGAAGAAAAAAGATCGTCTTTAACGGGGTTAACCGTGAACTTTCGAAAATACGTTTACTTCGACCAGTTACGAAACTTTAACGAGAAACGCTCGAACTCTTCTGTTCGTTCATATCGATTTTGTTTCTATTACCTTTCGAATCTTTTCTCTGTACCACTTTTTCTACAATAAAAACTCTATCGGCGTATCGCAATGAAAAAAGTACGCTGTCCTTTGACGATAGCCGATAAGGGAATATGTTGATCTGGGGATATTGAATTCTAGAATGATTGAAGATGTGGGCATTTGTAAACCTCCAAATTTGGTATATTAGGAATTTGGAGTCTTGGAAACTCCAAGATGGGAATTTGTGAATCTAGGGATATGAGAGCTTAGGAATTTGGAAACGTAAGTATTTGGAGACGGTACGATTTGCAGGGTTAGGGATATGGGAATCTAAGGATTAGGAGACTCAAAAGGAAATAGAGAAATTTATAGATTTTGGAAAATTGAAATCTAAAAAATTGGAAATCCAGGTATTTGGGGACCTTATAATTTAGGTACTTTAATATTGGGTAATTTAAGGATTTTTAGGTCGGGAAGTTTAGAAATGTAAGAATATGAGTTGGAAAATTTGAAAAATTTGGGAATGTAGAGGTTTACAAAAAATTTTACAATTTGGAAATTTACAAATAAAGAAAGTAAAAAATTGTTAAATTCCAAAACATGGAAATAAAATTTGAAGATATGAAAGTTTGGGAACGTAACTACACTTTATGTCATTAACGATTGCAGTTTCATGTTATGTTTCGTTTCATATAAAACGAAATTTATTTAACAGATTTATGTTTGAAAATTGTTGAACTAAATCAGCACCTCATTTGTTATAAATGGGTGCTTACGATAATATTTTTTGTTCATCTTGTGGTTTTAGGTACAGTTTCTTAACTGTAATTTATCTTCGCAGTCCAACTTCTTTAACTCTTTGCAGCATGGCGGATTTCAAAGTGTCCTACTTTCTTACCTAAATGAGTTATTTTTCATACCAGTTCACAGAATGAAAATTACTCGAAAAATTATCATATTGCTCTCATTTACTTCAATTAATAATTACATCATACTTCATAGATATCAAATATCTGTACAACTCCTTTCCTAAAATCTTGTGCTTCAAAAAGTAAAACGTCTCTTCATTGTCAACATTTTATATTATATAAATTTAAAGTTAAAAATTCGATAAAAATGTCTGACATAATTTCACGACACGAGATTATCGCAAACTTTATCTTATATTATCTTAAATTTTATCAATTATCTTTACTGGAAGTTTGTATTATTTTCAAAAATCGTAATCGCGTCTACAATATTGTTGCCACCAACCGAGACTCGCTATGACAACTGAAGATCGTAGAACTGAAAATGCACGGATGAAAAGTAGAAAGGTAATGGAGAATCTGCCGTGCAGCGAAATGAGCTCGAACTTCAGTGTAGTTCTCTGAATATTCCCTTTTTTTCTTCTACGAAATTTGCATCTTGCTGCGCTCACATTTACATGATCAATTTATATGATAAAAAGAAAGTGGGAACGTTAGGGATACAAAAGTGGTGTACAGTATTTCGAAAAATATGATTTTCTCATTTGAAATACTTTTTAAAAAATAGACTCATCTGTTGAAGCAATAATTATCCGACGCAGATAAATTTACGAGTACAAAATATAACGGATGCATGTTTTGCAAATGATTCAAGATACAACCATCGTATTGTCTTCGCAAACTTTCATGTCAAACTCATCCACTCGACTCCATCTTATTTATCAAACATGTGTTCACGAGCCATCTTAAACAGCCTCAGCGAACTTTCAACTATCTAACAGCACAAGCAAGTACTCGATCAACTTTCTCAGACAATGAGCGAGGATGCATTGGTAGAACGCACATAAATTGCTGACAGAAGCCACGGAATATACACAGTTGTGAACTATTTTCATCGCAAGAAATATTCCTTCCAACATATTTGTTTGTTTGTTGACAAAGAAAATTGGGTAATTTAAAAATTAAAAAATTTGGAGATTTAAGACCATAAGAATTTTGGAATTTAGGATGTTGGAGGACACGGAGATTTTGGGATTTTGGGGAATAGGGAGGTTTAGGGATTTAGGGAATAGGAAGGTTCAGGGGGTTGGAGGAATCGGGAGATTCGGGGATTTTGGGGAAAATGGAGGTTTAAGGATTTGGGGAAATAGGGACCTTCAGAGATTTTGGGGAATAGGAAGGTTCAGGGGGTTGGAGGAATCGGGAGATTCGGGGATTTTGGGGAAAATGGAGGTTTAATGATTTGGGGAAATAGGGACCTTCAGAGATTTTGGGGAATAGGAAGGTTCAGGGGGTTGGAGGAATCGGGAGATTCTGGATTTTTGGGGAAAAGGAAAGTTTAGAGATCTGGGGGAATAGGGACCTTCTGTAACTTTAAAGAATAAGCAGGTTTAGGGATTTGGGGGAATAGGGACCTTTTGGGACTTTTAAGAATAAGGATTTTTTGAGAATAGGGACGTTCCAGGATTTGGGAAAATAAGGAGGTTCAGGAATTAAAAAATTTGCTAATTCGAAGATTTGAAAATTCGGTATTTCGGGGATTTAAAGTTTTGAAAATATGGAAACTTGGTCAATTTGGCATCCTTGAAGAGAAATCCGGGAATTCGAAAATATAATAATATCGAAATATGAACCCTAATTTATCGAACAATTACCATATCTCCAAAACGAAACTTACTACAGCAAAATCCTAGACACATTTATCCTAGAAAAAATGACGTGAGACACATTTCTTATTCAAAATTACAAAAATTATCGACAAGCTTTTATCAAAGTGTATGCTAACTTTTATCAAGATACATGACGATTAAGCCTGTTTACGTACCATATTTTATTTATTCTTTTTTCTACTGTAGACGATATTTTATATTGTAGAAATTTAGCATATTGAAGGTTCAGCGTAGCAGTAATAAAAGACCAAGGAACCATTACTTTGACCATTTTACTAAGCTGGTATGCACATTGAGCCCGAGGTTGGCGTAGTTGTAATTTTTTTTTCGGCTCCTCATGTAGTTTGAAAAGTTGAGGCGATCCTTGGATTTATTACTGCTACGGTAATTTATAGACTGTCGTGTGCCGAAGGGGCCACCTGCAACGGTTTGGGCCGGATGACCGCTGGCGGGGAAAATGGGACTTCTCGCGTCGGGGAAAGTCACCCCTTTCCCCACTCCTTGTTTTTTCCTTCCCGGGATACAGTGAAGAAACAGTGTCTGTCTGTCCTGCTATACTCGCTGAAGAATAAACATCACTCTATTTATTTGTTCTTTATTTGTTGATTTATTGTAATATTTGCTCTTCGGCTTATCTTCTCATTTTTATGTCTACACTACTATAGTTTTAATGTAAAAATAAATGGCCATTACACGTCCGTAAATCCAGTGTTAAATCGCGCATTGGCGTGTATACGATATCAGCTTTTGTACAGGATTTTTTAAACGCCCGGTATTTCATCGACCTATGTACTATAAGCTCCTCGTTCAATGTTGGAGCTGAATCCACTGATGAAACTCATCTGTTTCCTCGCGATACCAGGGGAATTACAAGCGATGTCCTTTTTCCTATCGACCTTTTGTATCGTTCATTATCCAGGTAAAGGACAGCATTTTCAGAGAAAAAAGTCTTACGTTGCATCAACGTATTACATTCCTAACGTTCGGTCATGGATCGTTGACGAAAGTGAACCCTTCTAGCGACTAAACATCCTGACGGTGATTCTCTGTTTACTTTAACAGGAGGAAAAATGGTGAACTTGAATTTGGCTTCAATTTTCGACTTAAATACAGCTCGAAATCTCAGGACAACTGCTCGGAAAACTGCAAACTCGGCTCTGTGTACTTTTTTCATTGACACCGATGCTGGACACGCTTCGTTTGTCGATCTTTCTATTGGAATTTTGTGAACATATGACATCCGTTGTCTTCCATGATTTCTTTTTCTACGGAACACCACCTATGAACTTGCTTGAAACGTGTAACTTGTACGTGCACGAGTTTGATTAATTTTGTCACGGTTTATTATTATATATTTATTATATATATGAATATACATAATAATGTACTAGAATTAACAATAAACATGTATTTAACAGTTGAATAACGGAAACACATCAATCTTTACTCGTACAATGTTCAAAGATTGTGAATTAAGCGTATAAACGAAAAATAATATTTCACAGAAGGAAACAACATGAACGCACATAATAATTTGTTCGAAATAACAATAAATATGAACTTAACAATGAAACCACAGGAACACATCAATCTTCATTCGTACAATGATCAAAGATCGTGAACAATGCGTATAAACGAAAAATAATGTTTCACAGAAACGAAGAATATGAATGTACATAAAAATTTGTTCGAATTAACAATAAAACAACAATCAAAAATAGGAATAAATAAATTTTTATTTACATGAAAAGCGATACTTGTTTGGATGGTTATTAGTAGATCAAAAAATGATTCCATTAAATTACGTTTTTGTTGAAAGGCGACCATTATTTGAAATTATAAATAACAGAAGAGGTATTCTGCTTTTATTCCTGACACGTTGTGTTTGCCGCATAGGTGGCAATAAAAAGGCTCCTTGCACAGAACGTATCGCCCGTGAATTGATTGCACTATTCGATTTCAGAGGATAACGAATGTCTTTTGCATTTCTCGCGATCATTCGAACAGGCAACACTCGACGGAAATGCAAATACGCAGCAAGGATTGCGTTGTTCTTTGTTACGACCCGTTTTATGGTGGCGTGTTCTTACGAACTGGTCATTGATCCGAAAGGAAACGTTTCTGAATGCTAATAAAAATGCGCTACAAAAGCGTCATGCATCTGGTTGTCGGTGAAAACCTTGTAAACGCGTTTGCAAGTAATCTTTGTGATTACAGACAGGTGGATCTCGATCGATCGAACCGTTCTCGTTCGAATATTTAAGGCGAAAATTTTAATTCTTCGATCGACGCATAAAGATCTGATAGCCGGTTAAATCGGGGACGGTGCCTTTGGAAAGAGGGGATTTGAGGATTTACGAATTTAGAAATTTGGAAATGTAGGAATTTGAGAGTTTAGTTGGATTGACGTGCGGAAATCAAAGAGTTTGTGCAATTAGGTAATTGGAAATTTATGAATCTGTTAGTTTGCAGATACGGAAATTTGGGTGATTGTGAATTTTAGAATTTGAAGATTTGAAAATTGCATTGTTTGGGAATTCGGGGGTTTCACAACTCGGGAATATGGAGATTGGGAAATTTGAAAACACGAGGAATTGGAAATTTGAAAATTTGCGAGTTTGGCGATTCGGAAATTTATGGATTTGAGAATTTAAGAATTTGGAGATTTCATAATTTGGGAATTTGAGAATTTGAAAATATGTGGATTTGAAAATTTTAGGATTTGAAAACATAAGAAATTGGAAATGTGACAAGTTGAAGATATGATAAATTGGAAATTTGAGAATTTCAAAATATGAGTATTTGGAAATGTAGAAATTCGGATGTGTGAAAACTTCTTAGTAATAAACTCTCTAGTGACTTAGAAATTTTGGGTTTACAAATATGAGAATTTGCAAGTTTGGAAGTTTGGGAAATTGAGAATTCGTATGAGTAGAAATTTATAAATTCAAAAATGTATATTTTCCGATTTAAATTATTTCAATTTTTCCGATTTATATTATTTTCAGATTTAAAAAATTCGGAAATCTGAAAAATCAAGATTTCTAAAATTGGTAAATTTGTAGATTCGACTATGTAATTGTTTAAACTTTTGAATATTTATAAATTCGAGTATCTGAACATTTAAAAATTCGAAAGTTCAGAGATTTGAAGATCACTGTCGAAAAATCAGTTTTTCCAAAGAGAACCTATTGCTTCTGCGTGTACGAGACTGATAAATGAAAGCGACGCTTGAATACCACCGGATCGCTATTCAAATTGTTCAAATGTTTATTTCACGTGATCGAGTTCCACGTGCAATTCAAAGCAACTCAAAGAATGTTCTTGCATTTATTACTGACATTAAACAACAGAAGTGTTCAAAACCCCACTATATAAACAAATAAAGATAAATTAATTTTTCCCTAAAGAATTTGTTACGTATCTATAATCTTTAATTTCTGAATCACAACATGCAATATTTATTCCGTTAGTCTATATTTCACTTGTACTAAATTTATATTCTATCGTATACGTTACAATGATGTACAGCGAAAGCGTGGAAAACAGAGGATACAGGTTATGAACTGAGCCGTTTATTTTGGAAGTAGGGCAAAATTGTCTTCGCAAAACTAAACTTATTGTTGATTATATTTCGTGTTCGATAAAAGCAAAAAGTGATGCGAAATCGAGTCTTCTTATTGGAGTAATAATTTTATTTAAATGAAATAATATTGTTTCAGTTTTCGTAACAAATGATTCAGTTTATGGCAAGAATTTACTTAATCGTTTGAAGATTGCGCGAGTGTCGTCGAAAAATTTTATAACGTGTGTCCTTATGTTCGAAATTGATTACAAGGCAACTTCGAAATCGTAACAAATAATTTCTATACCCTAAATGTTATACTACATATACAACGAAGTTGCAGGCCTAGTATTCAACTAGAAGTTGTTTTATCCTTCGCGACCGTTGCAAAGGCTTTTCTAATTTGATAGCGTTTTCCGCGAAATGAACGAAATAGAAGATAAATAACAACGTACTTCGAACACAATCAATTTTCATACAAATTTAACGACCGATCTCCATCGTTTTTATGCATTTTCCAACGTCCATTCAACAAACACGAAGATATGTGATATACGAGACTGCGGGCGGCTATCGAAGAGAGTAAAATAAAAGTTGCCAGTTTCGATGTCGAAATAAAACTTTAAGTATACACGGAATATCCAAAATAATGGTTTGCGTCTCTCTCTTCTTTGAAATATTTTGCAAATTCGCACGAGTATCCGCAGTCTATCCAATAATGCTTCGAAACGTGCAACCGTAATCGATGATACATAGCGTACCAAAAATACACATGCACCTTTGATTTGTTACCAAAAAATCGTACATCGTAATATCATAACTTAACAAAAATTACGAGCACGTTTGCGTTAACGTTGTAGATAAGAAAGATCAAGGGGAAAGTGTTGTTCCGTGTTTCTTACGCATAGTTCTAGATCCCCAGAAAACTGCGAGAGGAGAATGCACATTCTTTCTTTCTTCGTTAGCATCGTACGTAATACTTGACACGTTATCGAATAGATTAGGGTACACCGAAACTACCGGAATAACACGTTGTTTCCCCGGTAAGAATTAAAAAGAAATCATAAAATAACGAGAGACTACTTCTCGGTAACAACGACACAAGATTCTCGTACCATTTGGCACGATATTCGTACGTTTGTTAGATAAAGAAGATGAAAAGTAACGGCTTTAGATGTTGATCATGTTTCTCAAAATCGTGTATATTATATACGTCGTGTTCACCTGCCGCAAATGCATGCGTGCACGTATGTATGTGTGAGTGTGAGTGAGTGTGAGTGTGTGTGTACACGCGCGAGCAAAGTTACGAGCCTAGTTCCCGTTCCCGACGGGACTAAACTTAACTATAAGATATAATTAACGTCACGAGTCGATTGTAAACGCGATTAATCCGTGAGACCAAAATGCGAAATAGGAACACGAGCTCACCGATATATATGTAAAAAAATAAATATATTTCTGTAAATAATGTGAACACGAATTATTACAGATGGAATTTACTATAGATATCTGTACATTATTGTTTCATAAAAAACGAATTTCACGAATTTGCTGTGGATTTATTCCTTCACTTTCCCTGCTTCATTTCATACCTGATTTATTTTGTTCTGTTCATTTTTCATATCGGCGGTTCATCCTTTGAGAACGAGTTAAATATTCGATTAGTTTTATTGCGTTACAGAGCATCGGTAATCAATACGGGTTACGTGACATAACTAATTCAGGAAACGAGATAATCAAATTTGGAACAAAAAGTTTCCTTTACAATTTTACTTAATATCTTATTTATCGAGTTAGTGACAATTATAATAAAATAGCATGTCACAGAGATGGCAGACTCATCGACCAATATCTTCGTTATAATTTTATTTTAATCGTTCATATTAAATAATAAATAAATAAACAAATTGATAAATATATGTATGTAAATAAACAGGAACGAATACAGTTAAAAATTTATTCCACTTTTTATTGTTTCTGCTTTTTATTTATAACTATACTTTGATTAGTTTTTTCCTGCAATCTTTTTGTATCTGCATAATAGATATCCTTAGTCAGTTTTTCATCACTACTGGATGAACGGAAAAATTAATAAATAGGTAAGTGAGAGGATATACAAAAAAATAAGTAAAACAGGTAGGTGTACACTTTTTATTTTTGCTCTACCAACCACGCAAAAGGATTTCGATTCATAATAACCTTTAATAATAAGCTTGTTAATCGGTTTAAATGCTTGGTAAACAATATAGTTCTGAAACGTGCAGTTCTGATTCGTTTGGATGGGTTATTGTTACAAATAACGTTGTTTTTCCACAGTACGATCATGTTACGCGAAGTTTCGCGAAAACCGGAACGTGGTATTACGAACTTATTCGATGCCATCGATACAACAGTCTGTTATAAACTCGAACGCGCGATAATTGTTGGCCGCGTCCTTATTTAATACGATATTATTTGCAAATACATCGGGTTTAAAATGCAATTTTCACCCGTCGACATCGTCAGTTACAAAGAGGATTATCGTTTCGTGAATGAATTATCTCATGGAATTTCCTGGCTTCGCGAACGCGCCATTAAATGGAGGCTTTTATATTCTCTATGAATATCGCGCGAGCGTTCAACGGCGTCCGTTGTTGGGTTCGATGTAACAAAGTGCAACAACGAAGGCTATGATTAGCTTAACGAGCAAACGTATTATAGGAGAACCTAAATACCAATAAATTATATCGGGCGCGGTTCCATTATGAACCAACGTTACTCGCAGTCCCCATTCCCGAACGGTGCATAATTCATTCGTATCCCAATATTCGCTGTGCACCCGTACATCTTCCGTGGTTTTCCACTAATGTACATTAGGCTGTGTACGGCATCGCGTGCGGATACCGATCTCGACGGTTCAAAATAGACCTGAATAATTTCGAATAGTTCGGCATGTCCGATAACACCGAGTACCGAGTATCTATTCCCTAGTCGGATAATCCAAGTATTCATGTTGTTTTATTATAATTCGGATATTGATACTACGTGCTGCAATATAATGCGCGGGGACTTCGCGTGTGGAACTATGTAAATAGTCATCCCGCGTTCGATGATATAACGTGTGATAATGCTAGACA
This sequence comes from Coelioxys conoideus, assembly GCA_947623535.1. Lineage (NCBI taxonomy): Eukaryota > Metazoa > Arthropoda > Insecta > Hymenoptera > Megachilidae > Coelioxys > Coelioxys conoideus. The sequence continues at coordinate 17,108,826 of OX392453.1, read as the reverse complement.
TGGAAACGTAACGCGCGATTTCATGCATAGCAATATAACGTGTGGTAACTCCACGCGTAGCAATTCCATATGTCACAATATAATGCGTAATAATACTACGCGTGGTAATGTAATATACGGGAATCTCATGCGTGATAATAGAACTGGTTTTAATTCAGGGTTGGCAATATAATATGTGGCGATGTTACGCGAGGCAGAATAATTCCACCCGTGCATAAATTGCAATATAATGCGAAGGAATTTTATGGATGGCGATATAACGCGTGGTAATTCCACAGATTGCAGTATAACGCGTGGGAATTTTACAGATTGCAATATAACGCGTGGAAATTTTACAGATTGCAATATAATGCGTGGGAATTCTATGGGTAGCGATATAACGCGTGGTAATTCCACAGATTGCAGTATAACGCGTGGGAATTTCACGGATGGCAATATAACGCGTGGCACATCCCCGGTTGGCAATATAACGCGTGGAAGTTCCACGCGTGGTAAGTGCAACGTGTAGTGAAACCGCGCGTGGCAATATAACGGGTGGAAACTCCACAGATTGTAAAACGCGTCGAAATTCTACACATATAAAGTAAATCAACGAGTGGCACTATAACCCGTAGAAATTCCCCGGATGGTAATGTAACGCGTGAAAATTCCCCAGATGGCATTATAACGCGTGGTACTTCTACGTGTGGTAATGCAACGCTTGATAACTCTATGTACGACAATATAACGCGCGGTAATTCTATGGAAGGCAATATAACGCGTGGTACCTCGACGTATGATAATACAGTACAACGCGTGCTGATATCGTGCGTGGCAATATAACGCGCTGTGATGTTACGTACAGAAAAGTAACGCATATAATAACACCGCGTTGTGATATTACGCGTGGCAACACAACGAATGTTGTTCCCACGTATGGCAATATAACGCGCGATGATACTACACCTGCAATATAAAGTATGGTGATTCGACTTTCATTCTCCTGGTTCTTTCCGAAATTATCGTCCGGGAAAATTTAATCAGCCGTAATGATTGCGAATTACGGTGCCATGAGATTCTCAACCAAACGATGCAACCCATAGAATCTCGAGGATAGTTACCGACCTTATCGCTAACCACACTGGCGCAAATTAAATTCTGAATCTGTAATATCAAAGAGCACCAACAGGCCCACACGGAATGCTTCTATAGACCGCTTACGTATGAATTAAGAAAGTTTCATATGCACCAACTGGCGTCGCGTTACAATTAAGAAACTGTACGTTTCCATGACTTTCGTCTTTAATTACGAGGCACGCGGGATATCGCTGTTCTTCAAGAGACCGCCAATTAAATTGCATAAAATGTAGGTACCTCTTGCGCTTTTGTTATCTTGCAAATCGATAGCGGCATTGCGGATAGAGAAATGTCGATGATATCGCTATTAATGATTATTAATAATTAATCCCAAGATTCTGTCATTTTAAACAAAAGTTGGAACGTTATAAAATTGTGAACAGTGGTAATTTAAATGACTAAATCACCACGGCACTAAAATAATTAAACAAATATCTACAGGAACTATCAAATTCCGTGAACTCAAGATTATTCTATTTACAATTTACATCGCATCAAGCAGAACCAGTTCGGACACGAATGTTTGACGTTTAATCCGAGATCTCCAATAATTATGATTCCATTCGTAACAACGAATTAATATTACGTACAGAATTGTTGAAACTCGAACAATAACGAGTCGACTAATTATACGCTATTATGCAGCAAACTTGGGGTGTATTAAGTAAATCTGTTATTTAACCAAACACGTTCTGCTGCAAGACGAAAGCAATGCCGGTTGCGCTTATCTCGTTGCACTCGTTTCGGGCAAACAAACTTGAATCACATAGAATGCGCTGACGCGTACGAAACATCTCTCTTAATTAGATACTTGCAAAACAACGAAGAGTTTCATGTGCATAATGCAATAGCGTCGAGTTACAGACATAATGCTAGACCAAAGTTGTAAATTGTCAATGGTACAGCGGCCGGTACTTACAAATGGTACCACAAACTCCTGTAAACTGCTCGTTTCAAAGTTTCCAATGAACAATGATGGCGGTTTCTGAATAATGAATTGGCGATGACAGCCATAACTGGGAATCCGTGAAATGACAAATCGATGTAGCATACAAATACGTTGGATGATTTTGAACGACCGAGTTTTATATAATAAGAATACGAAAATCGACTACCATAATTACGCGGTTACGCTAAACGGTACATCTAAAAATATAAGTAGTAATTAGTTTTCAAACATATATAAAGTGCAAGAAAAGATTGCGCATTGAATGATATTGTACGTTTTTAATTGAACGTTTGCGCGATGCTAAATAGTAAATAGTATGATGTGTTATTACTTTAGGAGTTATAATGCAGCACGGAATATTACCAAACTTTGTATTGCCACGTATGGAAACGCGGTACGTTAAACATATGGTCACATATACAGGGTGTCCCAAAACGAACGAAACATTCGGAAATGGGAGGTAGCTGGGGTTATTCTGAACAACTGTTTCCTTTGCAAAAATGTCGTACTGGGCTTCATTTTTAAATTATTAAGGAAAAACACCGACCAATCAGAGCGCGAGAATCGCGCGCGCTCAGGAGTGTCGTACCATCGCGATGCTCATACGTTCGTGTACGGCGACGGCCACTGTTACTCGTGCCTGCACGACGCCCCTGAGCACGCGCGATTCTTGCGCTCTGATTGGTCGGTATTTTTCCTTAATAATTTAAAAATGAAGCCCCGTACGACATTTTTGCAAAGGAAAAAGTTGTTCAGAATGACCCCAGCTACCTTCCATTTCCGGATGTTTCGGTCGTTTTGGGACACCATGTATACTTGTATAGTGTTATCACATGGTATTAGCTAATATGTCATTTTGACCAACGTAGTATCACTACGCTTTACATTGCCACGCGTAGTATCACTACACACTGTCATATGTGGAATTGTCACGAGTTATATTAGCACACTTAGTATTGCTACGCGTCGAGTCAACACGCGTAGTATTATCACGCTTCCAGTCACCACGCGTAGTATTACCACGCTTCCAGTCACCACGCGTAGTATTACCACGCTTCGAGTCATCACGCGTAGTATTGCTACGCGTCAAGTTACCACGCGTAGTATTGCCACACTTCGAGTCACGACGTGTAGTGTTACGACGCTTCGAGTCACCACGCGTGATATTGCTATGCGTGAAATCGCCACGCATCACATTGCCACGCGTGGTGTCCCAAAGTGTTGTGTCCTCAAACGTATAACACCATCATGCGTGATATCGTTACACGTAGTGTCACCACACATTATTTTATCACATGTAGTATCACCGCGCGTTAAGTCACCACACGTGATATTACTTCTCGTGAAATTACCACGTGTAGTATCAATACAAGTAGTATTCGCCATGTGTCGTTACCCCATGCGTCGTTTCGCCATGCGTAGTATCAACGTGCGTTAAATTACCATGCGTGGCACCACTACGTATTATATTATCACGCGCAATGTCACCATATATAGTGTTATAACGACGTTATATCTCCACCCATAATATCACCGCTCGATACATCGCAAAATGTTACATTAGCACGAGTGATGTTGAAAAACACATCTTAAAAATGTTTAATTGTAACAATAATAGAAGTAATAATCAATAACGACGGAAGTAATATATTAGGTTGGTGCATATGAAATGTCGGATTTTTAAGTGAATATATAAAACTGCGTATCCTTTTTCAAAAGCCGTTCATTTTATCAAAATATGATCCATTTGGTTAAGTATATTTTTCCCAACGAGATTGTAATGTATAAATGATTGTATTAAGGAAATTCTGATCTTTGGAATCAATAAACTCCGATATTGAATTTTTCATATGCACCAACCTAATAAAATCTATTCGTAAAATTAAAAATATTTCCAAAATAATTAATAATATACAATTGATTTAACAAGAATTACCGCTAAGCTCGAAAGAGGGGAGAGAAATGCGAGCGAAGTTCCGTAGCAACGATACGGTGCGAATTGTCTATCGTTGCGAGAAGTCCGGTTCTTGCTTCTGTCCAACAGTTTCAACCCGTGAAAACTCAATCAAAGTTTTAAAACAGGAACGAACTAATTCGTTCGACAGTTTCATCGTGGCGCGATCTAATACCAGCAGGAATATTGATAGCTGGGTAAGTCGACACTCGGCAATTTCCATGCTCCTGTCGAGACCGATAAAGATTAAATCTAGAAATTCGTAGATAAATTAACGTGCTCACGACTCCATCAAAGAACCGGAAACAGCTTCGAGAAGTTCGCGAATTACTCGGCCCTACAAAGTTTTCTCGGGTAAATGATCTGCTACTGTCCCATCTCGAAGGAACAATTACGCCTGCGCGTTTCCGAACGAAATTACGAATGCAGATCGATTTGTGTTTTAAGATCAACGGAACGAATGCGCTTTGCTTGTAGATAAGTGTAGTTTAAGTTTAGAGGTAAGTTTGATGGGTACTTTTCGATGTAATTTATTTGTCATTTAGATGATGCCTCTTAACGTCGGCGAGGTTTCAGAAGTTTTGAAAATTTAGGATTACGGGATTTGGGGAATTTGGTATTTTGAGATTTCTGACTTCTGAATTTGGGGATTTCAAGATTTAAGATTTTTGAATTTGGGGATTTCAAGATTTCAAATTTTTGAATTTGGGAATTTCACGATTAAACGCTTCTGACTTTGGGGGTTTCAAGATTTAAGATTTTTAAAGGGGATTTCAAGTTTTAATACTTCTGAAGTAGGGGGTCTCAAGATTTAACATTTCTGAATTTGGGGATTTCAAGATTAAACACTTTTAATTTTAGGGATTTCAAGATTCAACACTTCTGAATTCGGGGGTATCAACATTAAACATTTCCGAATTTGGGGATTTCAAGATTAAACAGTTCTGAATTTGGGGGTTTCAAGATTAAACATTTTTAATTTTAAGAATTTTAGGATTTAACGTTTCTAAATTTGGGAATGTTGAGGGTTTAGGTATTTGGGGAATTAGGGATTTGAGGATTTACGTTCTTGGTGATTCAAAGATTTCAGAATTTCCGGTTTTGTGATTTCCAGAAATTTAAAAATTATGGACAGGGAAATTTGAAATTTGAAAGTTTAGACATTTGAGCATGTGGAGTTTTCAGCATTCGGGGATTCGGGTATTTAGGTATTTGAGGATTCCAGGCTTTAGCACCAAATTCGGACACTCGAAATATCAAAAATTTGAAAACTTGTAAATCGAAAAATTGTCCACAATCCTAAAAAATTAAAAACTCTTAAATCTAAGTTAAATACCAACAAATGACGAAAGGGTTTGCGTTTCCCAAGGGTCCCACCACTGGTGGCGCTGGTAATGGCTGTGTGCTTGATCGGTCGTATCGTAATAAGAAAGGCACGTGCAATCCTAAGCTTCGAATATTAATTTTCTTATTTTAAGTTTCTTCCTTATTTTTCATACATTTATATGTTTATAGTAGTGTAAGTTTATATTAAATAAATCAGTGTTGTGAAAGAATAAATGATTCTTTGACTCTTCAAATGAGAATTCCAAATTCCAAATTCAAAAAAATTCTGCAACTTCAAAATACCAAAAATAGTTCAAAGTTCGCGTTCACTGAGAATTATCGTCAAATCCAAGAGAGTTGGTCGATCGTAAACAGGGATCGGTATTACGTCGATGACAAGCAAGCAACGAAAACCCCATAAGGTCGGCAACGATTAATCTGTCGACTATCGAGATGTCAATCGAGTCGGTCACGGTTTCGTAAGTTTGAACGGCATTCAGGGTGATCCACGATCTTAACCTGCATTGTCGCAGAACGAGTTTCAATAACCGGCACAGCGTAATCATGCCGAAACTGAATAAGCTTCTGGTAACGTCAATCATCGCGGATATCAGGGAATGTGTATGTGTCGCGAACGAGATATATTCTTGGGTAGGTGGTATCGAACATCTGTCATGGAAATTCCCTACGAAGATCGCGAGGGACATAAATGCCATGGAAATTGTGAAGGAGCACGAGGGAACCGCAGGGGAATTCTATATTCTTCTTCTGGAGCTGGCTTACGACAGGTTGCTTAGAGTTCTTTTTCGACGTCGTTGCGCATTTGCATAAATTCGCGAAACAAAAACGTACCCGTCTTACCGTGTAAAATGTCCAACGTTGCAACACCGTTTCGTCGTATTTTTACCACCCTTCGAGCATGACGCACGTGTTTTGATTAGAGAACAGCGTGATTTTACCGTCTTGGAACTCGATTTTTCGGAATTATCGAAACCTTGACCGGTGTGCTCGACGGCAAATTAGCCCCTTGCACTATGATTCATTCGGCAAATGCGTCAGACGCAACAAACTATTCGCTGCTTCAACATTGTTGAGACTGTCTTACGTTTCGTGATACTCAATTGTGCAAATTACAATTAGACTGAAATTGAAGATTTAACCATACTAAAAATATAAGCATGGTTTATCGTATTTGAATTGCTGGTGCATCATGAGTGTAGCTCATTATTATAGCGCAAGGGGTTAATGTAGTGAGGATGCGTCTTGTAGGTGAGTTGGTAGTGAACTAGTACTTAAAACTTAACAGTTATTTATTGAAGAGTAACGTCGTTAAAGATAGTTGTTGCAAGGTGTGTGTTATTGTGCTCGAGAGTATACTAGTGCGTTGTGTGGCGTTTGAATTTAATATTACTGTATTTGATGGTGGTTGAACTTATTCTAACAATTGTAAGTGTAATTGGTGGTGTTTAAACTTGTTCTAGGTGTATTTGTTGGCGGTTAAATTTATTCTGTGTGTACTTGATGGTGGTTAATTTTATTTTAAGTGTACTTGATGGTAGTTAATTTTGTTCTAACTTTGCTTGTCCAGTTTGCGAAAAAGGTAATTTTGATTACGTGTTTCGTTAATGTTACGTTTTTACGTATAAGGAGTTAATCTTTCAGTTTATAACCAAACTTTTGTCCAATGAAAGGTAGACCTTTCTAATTAAACAAATGTTATACAATATCGGTAGACTTCTTTTCTAAATTTTTATATATTAAACTTGATAATTTATTAACAAGGAAATTCCATTACAGAATCCAATTCGTTCTGCGTTTGATCGTAGAATTTATGGACAAATATCCCTTCGTGGATGATTTTTTCAAAGAAGTAGCATACATTCATCGACCAAATCATATTTCGATGGCCAGTCTAATACGACTTGTCTGGGATCGATTGAAGACGATACCTGAATCGATATCTCGTCAGATGGTAAGTTGAATGAATCAAACAAAGAAATAAACATAGCTATTGAAAAATATGTAGAATTGTAATGTAATTAAATCGTTTTGGACATAATTGATTTTATTGTATAACCGATATGTTACAATGCGATTGAACAAATTTGGACTATCACATTTTTCATTTTATAAATTTAGAGATTAGAAATTTAGAAATGGGACATTCATAAATAGGAATTTTATAAATTTAGAGATTAGAAATTTAGAAATGGGACATTCATAAATTGGAATTTTATAAATTTATAAATTTTGATACATGAAAACTAAAAAATGTACAAATGTAGAAATTTAAAATATTCTACTGTTCCAATCCAGAAAATAACCATCCAACTTGCACATAAGGAACAAAATGTTAAATATTAGGAAATGTTAAATATTATAATAATTACTAACTACACTTATATCTTTAAGACGCATATTGTATAACTTTTATTTGTTCAAACAATCGATCGATTATACAATATCTAATTAATTGCGTACTCGTAGCAGTGTAAATACATGTTCAAAGGTGTAATTTTGAAAAAGAAATTAAGTTCATTGTCATCGTGTATTTTTTCAAAGTGAAAAGGGAGGGTAAGAGTAAAATAAAAATGAAAGAAAAGCGCGCAGGGAATGGGAAAATAAAGAATAAGGTGAAAGAACAACAAGGAACTAGCGAGAGACTGAAGAACAAAGAAATACCAAATTTTCGAATTAGTGTACGATAGTAATCGTTCAAATGATCGATTTTAGACCTCGTAGTAAATCGAATATTTTTACAAAACTATAATTTGCGATTTATCCGCCATCACTGAGAACATTGTTTGTTTACAAATTTTTAACATCCTATAAGTTACACCTCAAATAATCAATTATTTGATATTAAATAGACAATTTTTATATAAGTACTGTAAATATCATACAGATAATTTTTATGAAATTAAATATCAGTGAAATTTACTAATTTGTTCGTATGCTTGAGTGCCAATACAATCTATACTTCAGTCAACTGCCAAATCACCGGGTGCGAACATGTTTTGTAAAAACTCGATGGCAATTGCTGAGATCGATCATTTCCCGCCGTTTATTTTTCTCGTCCGATCGGAGGATGCTCACGAAAAATAACAGCCCATCAACAGGTAAAAAATATCAAGAACGAGGAACAAGAGTGCTTTACACCCAAAGTCTCTCGAAGTTGTCAAGCTTCCGGTAGCATGAACTATTGCGAAAGTTGCGGAATAGCGGGCGAAGCTGTTCTTCAAGCGATAAACACGATCGAGCACGTCTTCGTCACGAACAAATTAATTTCTGTCGCCGCTGCACAAAGGTATCGATAATATCTGTCACTATACAGTAATCCACATCGTGTAACCTAACAATATTTTTATCAACTATCTGTTGGAATATCTACTACTTTTGTCGCAAATATTTCAAAGATTTCGCAAGCTTACAAAGAATTAGAGTGTCATATATTAACATAACAAATTTATACTTCGTTTGCGAATAAATAGGGATACCGTCATTAAATGCAAACTCAGTTTAAAATTAAAAATAACGTAGAAAAATAAATAAATACTACAGCATCACTTATACAACATTATATCAGTTCAATAAACACTCTTTACAACATAACTCCAAATAGCTCAATGACAGACATTTTGACAGAAAGGCGGCAACAACATTTTGTAATATAAAATGTTAAACTCGAAACTGCTCATTTTAATCGGTTGATGGTTCTAGTGTTAAAGTTATACGTGTACGTTTATTAAATTTTCTTTAAAATGACTCCGGAAACCGAAAAAGACAGAGAAAAATCAGTCACCACTTAAATGTTAACAAATTTTCAAGTTCACTCGAAATCAAGAGTACTTCGAGTTCAATTTGTCTCTCAAAAAGAATGAAAATTGGTGAGAGGTCTCACCCCTTGTCCTTTCTAACCGAACTCGAATAAAACACACACCGCATCCGAGTGTACGTAGTAGAATTGCATTTATGATCAACTTCTCAAAACTGAATATGCGATCAGCGATATAAGTATTCATGAATTCTGCACCTACGATGTTACGAAGTTCCATCAATAGCAGCTATTCCCGCGTTAACGTCAAATAAACAGAAGATTCACCGTCGAACGAACATAGAAGACCTTTAACATTTCTCGGCGACCATAAAAAATCAATTTCCAAGATGTTACGTCTCCCTCGACGCCATAAAATCTCACTCAACCGTCCGCCTTCGCCGCAACGACGAGAAAAAAGATTCCGCGAACAGATGTTGCCGCTCATCCGCTTAAATGACGATTATTTCAGGAACGAGTGTAAGGACAACATTTACGAGTGGACACAGTGGTCCGTGATGAAGAAGCTGACCAACGCCATCGGCGAGGACATCCGTACGGCGCTGAGGAAAATGGCGGACAATGATTCGAAAATGGAGGCCATCGAACAAGATCGCGAGAAGTCGATTCGAGAGTCGAGGGCGGATTTAACGGCGCAAAGGAAACGGATGGACGTTTTGCAAGCTAAAAACCACGAACTGGAGAACGCGTTAGTAAATGGCAGGTTCTCCCGGCTGGGTATTCCTCGCACGAATTCTCCGTCGCTTGGACGACAGCATTTCGATTATCCTTCGTCTTCTTGACTATTCTTCTTTATTCTCTGTTCCACTCTTCTTATTCAATCCTGTACTTAAATTTGTATTGGCTTCTTTACACGAAAGCTGAGAAATTTCTCTTTCGCCTTTTCAAGTATTGTACAACATTACATTATTTACAACACTCAGGATGTACACAGCTATTTATACATATAGTATTGATATACAATTGGCTATTTGAACATACAGTATGTACGCACAGTTGGCTTTTTGCACATACAGTATGTGTAAACAATTATTAAACTTGCATAATCAAGGATTCATTTTACATATCTTAACTAACTAACTGAACTTGTTAATTTGTGTACATACTGCATGTATAAATAGCCAATTGTAAACACATGCTGTATGTATAAATAACCAATTCTGAATACATACTGTATGTATAAATAACCAATTGTGAATAACATACTGTATATATAAATAGTCGATTGTGAATACATCGAAAGGTATTGGAAAGGACTTGGTAAGTTAATGTGAGGTATTAGAATGATACTTATTTCATCAAAAACACTTTTCCTTCAGTAACAAGTAATATTTATTAATTTAGTACCATGTAATATAATACTTCTTTCGTATTATTCAATTAAATATTGAAGTTCATTATTAACTACCGAATTTGTTACTTTTCATTAATGCAGTTTTTTTTAACACATAACAAAATATTTTAACATATTAATAAGTAAGTATCTTAACATTGTTTAACTTTTCTTTAACGTTCTTAACGTTCAACAAAATAAATTTTCTGAAATATACACTTCACATTCCCAGTAATCCATTTCGCAAATAATATCTATAGATTCATCATCGGCAATTGCTCACACGTATTTCTTGACACGTTATTTTATCTCTCGCTTTCTCATATCGCATCCATTTTCTATCGTATCTTCTATCTGTATGTCGACCGTGCGTCACTCCGTTCGACCTTGTCAGTGGCGCTAACAAAAATCCCTAACGCTATTCCCAAATTACGAAATATTGATTCACAGCGAGGGAAGAAGTCGAGTCGGCGAAACAAAATAACATAACTGTGATACGCGCGAACGAGACACTGAGGGAAACCCTGGAAGATTCACGAAGACAGATATCGAACTTGAGTAAGTAGTAAGGTACTGGTGAAACGCGAGACAATACGTCGAAGTGTTTCTCGTGCATTGAAGTCTAGAAAGGTAGGATAGATATAGCAATCACAGACGCCGTTTCAATTACTGACATCTCGCACTAACATTTTTGCGGCGCATTCATAGAATCATTAAAGAATCATTGGGCTCATTTTTAACTTTAAAAAATTCATGAATAAGCAACAACTGCTCTTTGGAACTCTTTACTACATGCAATTTATGTTCTTAAACTTTTTTTAATTTAGTATGATTTCCGAGAGACAATGGCTTTTGACAAATACGATCTTTTGTGGAAACCAAACAAACGAAACAAAGTAACGATAACGACATAATAACATAAAAAAATGTATGTTCCTATTTAAAAAAGACCCAAGGTGATCTCGACTTTGCTAAGAGAATAAACTGTTTTCGAGATTTGCTCTACTCGTACCTATTGCGCATTTCATACTCCGCAAATATTGTTGTAAACTTTTTTTTTGTAAGGTGGCTGCAAGGGGGTGAAAAATCGCGAGTAGCGTTACAGGTAACACCCTGTATATCGACGAATAAAATTAAAAATAAAAATTGCAATATTCAGGAAAAAATTGTCATATTACGTAAGAGACAGTTTGGGGCAACATTCTATGACGTTAACGTTCAAAGACACTAAGGTCTCCGTAATTAGAGCATGAACCGTAGTTCCTCTTTCGAGTTACAAGATTTCTGGTGGAGTTGAACAAAGGGTAGTCGTAGGGCGACGAAAATTTGACAAGGGATCGTCGTTGAACGGAGCGAACGAACCTCGGAAAAGGTCACACCAGAGGTGTTCTTATTTTCGAACATTCATTGCAGCCGGCGGAAACAGCATTTTGCAAAGTCAGGTGGCTACGTTGTCGCAGTGCAAATTGGAGTTGGAGAAAACCGTGATCAGATTGAGAAAGGAAGTCATCGACGTCCGTGATGCGTGCCTCGAGACAGAACGACGTTCCCAAGCACTTTTGGACGAATCGAGAAAGGAAAACGAGTCGGTGAGTTCATTTTGCGATTCGATTACGTTCTATGCTTGTGGCGAGTGAATTATTTAATTTTCACGGAACGAACGGTTCATCCATGATTAAACTTTAATTCGGTATTATAGCTTCATTACGACATCGAAAGTTGAATTGCGTACGATAGTGGAGGCGATTGCATTCGGGGAGATTCGTATTCTAGCGAATCCTAGATCAATTGTCGAAATCTCTATTTGACAGTTTGAAACTTTCGTATCTGAAGTTTATTTCAGATATATAGATAGTTATTTTAAAGTATAGGAATTTTTGGACTTGGAATTTTGGAAATCAGAAATATGATATTGCTGCATTCCCAAATTTTTGAGTTCATTGATTTGTTTATCTTTATGTTGCTACATTTTTAACCAGTTAGCTATGATTGACGAGTATACTCGTCATGGAGAAGTGACTGGGTTTTGTGCCATGATGAGTATATTCCTCGAGCACAACTAACTGGTTAACCAAATAAGTCAATATTAGTAATAAAATTGTCAATTTTATAAAATCCATCCATCTTTTTGATCCAATATTTTAACAGCGACAGTTATTCTGTGATTGATGAGTAACTCACAAAAGGGGGAGCCATCGCTAACTGGTTAATTCATTGATTCGCGAATTAGAAAATTAATAGACTTGTAATTAAGAATTTACGTGCGGAGAAAATCTAAAAATTGACATTTCTAAATTCGTAAAAACTTAAATTTTTTAATTCGCACATTTCCACGTTCCTACATAAATGGAAATATGTGTGAATTTGAAAATTTACCAACGAATAACTAAGTAATAACTTTTTACGATTACAGAACAATTTATAAAATTTGTAAACACTTTTGGGACGTAGAGAGTATCATGTTATCACATTTTGTGCAATGCTCGTGTATTGATGTAATTTTCACCATTATGTATCTAAACTTCATCTCGCAATCTTCGCTCCGCCAGAAAATCGATGAATAAATACACGTACTATCTAAGTATGTATTTGAACGATAATTCGCGCATAAATTCGGTTTCATCGTCAAAAGCATAAATATTTAACTAGTGTAAAACACTTAGATACTGGAAATTGCTGAAGTATTTTATAATGAAACTGTTGGTGTTTTCCCATTCAAATCATTCGAGCAACGTCGGTCGTAAACTCCACTGTAGTCGCGTAAATTAATTTAATCGAGTAGCCAGTTAATTCACAGGTACGCAATCACCTACAGGAAGAGCTGATAGTAGCTTAAACAGTAGCTAATTTCTATCGTCTCTTGTACCGTTAACGTGCCGTGCAGAACAGCCAGTTAATACTGTTAATTAATCAACGAACAGCTGGCGCAAATAGGCGAAACTAATGCTTCGATGGACCTCCAAACGAATTAAGTTTCGTGCGCCGGAAGTTACCTTCGCAATCACTTTAAAGGATCGGAACGCGTGTCGTTGAACCGAACGAAATTGCGCGAATAACTTTCCTCCATTACAATTGATTTTTATCGGTTATACGAAAGATGGTTTAATGTATTTCGCATACCGGCTCGAATAATTCCGTTCTGTTTTCGATAGCGTGTTTAAATCCGATACATAATTCTGATAACGGCGAACGTACTTCATGGAATATTTCGTTTCCGAGTATGTGCGTCGGTTTCATGCTTGAAATTTCTGTGTTTGTTCTGGAATTTCTCTCAAATACGAGACAATACATCATCGCGAATTTCGTATCAGGCCGGTAATCGTTTTCTGTTAAAAATATTTAATAAATCCTTGCGCGTTATACTCGTCAAACAATGATTTCGATCAATTATTACGGAGAGAAAACCAAAGCTGCCATGGAACTTGCGAATAAATAAATAGGAGGTTTATCGGTATAAGTTATATTTTACTAATTTTATTAATCATATTTAGGTAGTTATATTTCGTTTAAAAGGCGTAGTACAACGATCCGAAATTTTTTCGAAAAGTTCTATCATTTACATTCTTGGGTAAATCAAATATAAACGAGCCTTCTTTTAAAACAGAGTTTATTTTATACATATTATTTCTATGTGTACAAATTATATTTTTACGCAGTCTCCTCCTTTTGTGATGCATTTTTCCCAACGTTTGGGTAGTTTCTTTATTCCATTTTCATAGAATGAAGCTGGGTGCGTACCCAACCAGTCGCGCACGAATGTTTCCACCTGATCGTTGTCCTCAAATCGCTCGTCCCCAAATACTTCTTCGAGAGGTCACATGGCGACAGGTCTGGGCTGTACGATGCGTGGTCAAGTATTGTCTATTTCATTTCCATCAGCTTGTTTCGCGTTAGACTTGCTGCATGCGGCCTATCATTGTCGCGCAGTCACAATATGTACCTCGCGGATGTGACAGATACACCGTTTACGTCTTATACCGAAGCCTAACTTGGTCTAAAATGTTGCCTTTACTCGTGGCCATCTAAGGGTGTCTACCTCAAACTGAGCATGCAGTCTGCGGTAAATTTCGGCTGGTTGTACAAATTCACGAGATAGAAACTTTATTACTACACGTTGCACAATGAACCCGGGCACAGATTTCTCACTCATTGTTAGAAGTACTAAGAATGCCTACCTAACGACGTCAATTGTTTAATCGTACACAAAAACATTTCCCAAGATATAGAAATCAAAGGCTCGCTCATATTTGATTGCTCCGCGTATTTAAAGAACTTCGTCCCGTTGAGAAAAAAGATCGACATTCGAATCGATCGTTTCTTTTATTATCGGAGTATTTCGCTCGACAGAGAATTCGCAGGCTTAAACACAATCGTTTAATTGCGAGGATTTTTATTGCTGCAGAAACTGGAATAACATAAATCGACTTATCTCGATGTTAGCTGCAATTTCAACACGGTGGCTTGCTTATCCCCCGAAACTTCCTTATTTACCCTGTGGCTTTGGAAGTTCGAAAGTTTATTACCACATTGACAAAAGCTCGATCGTATAGCTTAGACTCCTTTCAACAATTCAGTGTCTATAAAGTTTACGATTAACCTCTCGGAAATTGTTCATCGTGATTTTCCAATGCAATAAACCTTCGGCCGGAATATTCCTCCTTTTCTATGGCATACATCGTTCGAACTTTCAGCTAACAAGTTGCGAGCAAGTACATCGAACCGAAGAACGAAAACAGGGATCCGTACAGCTACTTTATATGATAATGCAATAAGCATTAGCAATTTTGAAACGAATATTCGAGCGAATCTTCACTGGGTGCATAGTACTTTACCATTATACTTTTCCTGTTCTACATTTACTCGATCAATCTCTCGTGACTTCAACACTAGAACTACCAACTGGTCAAAATTACCAGTTTCGGGTTTCACATTTTATATTACAAAATTTTATTGCCGCCGTTTTGTCAAAATGTCCTTTATGTTTTATTGAGCCGATGAATGGTTGTGTCTGTTAGGTGATGCTATAATATTTATTTACTTGTTTTTCTACTTTATTTTCAATTTTAAAGTAAGTATTCATTTAATTCGGGTACTTCTAGCGTTAAAAAGTGTGACATTTTTTAATCATGATGCGGACTGTTTCGATTGTGTTTTTTAGCACATGTTTGCTGTATTAGTTTGCGCAATAATATTCGAACTGCCGCGCTTTATACTCCTTTTACACTGACAAGGATACTAAATATAGATTTAAATAGCATCATAGTCTTCTTTACTTAGCAGTGTGTAGTACAAGTGGTCATGTATAGAGAAAATGAGATATTGACTCAATTTGTTGAGAGTACAGACTGTTTTGGGCAAGTGTAAGTTGATTGTACAGTATGTAACTACCGAGCGTTTGTTCTTTACACAGCAACAAGTTGTCTATGACCGTTTGAACTCGATATCTTGATCTATTTGTATCTCTTGTATCTCTATTTGTATCTCTTGTACAGACTGAACGATTTGAATGTCTTGTACAGACTGTACGATTGAATATCTTTTGCTGACTGTGTGATTGAATATCTTTTGCAGACTACACGATTGAATGCATTGTGCAGACTGTACGATTGAATGTCTTGTGCAGACTGAATGATTCGAATGTCTAGTGCAGACTGTACGATTAAATGTATTGTGCAAACTGTACGATTGAATGTCTTATACAGACTGTACGATTGAATGTCTTTTGCAGACTGCACGATTGAATGCATTGTGCAGATTGTGTACGATTGTGTACAGAAATGAGTGTTGTGGCACTACATTGTACTGTTGAACATTGGTCTGTGTACATTAATGATGCTGGTAGTCAGGTTTAGATTTTGTATAACGATAATTCCAAATGCTTTCTCTCAAATAATGTACACATCATTTTGACTCACCCTGTATCGTTAAAGTCTGTATGTCAACTTGTAACGCAATGCTTTCTATAATATATTTCGCGACATCGCTAAACACGTTGTGTTATTCGTTCGTCGTTTTTCAGTTGAAGGACGAACACAGAAAGGAGATCGAAAGAATGCAACAGGAAATTGCGTTGGTACGATCGACGAGCCCGATCCAATCGAATGGCGGAAGGACAGACAACAATATCTCCGAGAGACTTCTAGCAGAGGCGATATTAATGCCCAAGGACGATCCTGTGGCAGACATGACACGACAACTAATCTCGAATCGCGAGAAGATCGAAGTGCTCTCGCGACAGAACGACCGGCTGTCGAAGACACTGGAACGGCTGCGAGAGTATCGACTAACGAGCCAAATCACGACAGACGGCTGCAACAAATGACAGGCCCTCGAAACTCGCAGATTCTTGCTTTCGGCACTGACATTCGCCGGATCTTGATAAATCGCGGGGACACACTTCCGTTCTTCTTTTCGCGCCGCGTATTAATCTTGCGAACGGCGTTTGCAACTTCGACGAACTTCCGCCGCAAGGGGAAAGATCGCGTCGTCGATTGTTGAAGACGAAAAACTATCGAAACTATTGATTCGCCGATTAATTGTCTTGAAGGATCTAATCGTTCATTCGGGATATCGTGAAGTAGATAATCAAGTGGCTAATGGCGAAATTGAAAAATAACACTGTTTAGACTGAAACTGCGAAATTGTAAATTGAGGAGCTATCAATTTTAAAGTGATAATAAATGCAATTTCGAATTCATATGTAATTCTAAATATATAAATTACAAAATTATGAATATGGTGATGCTAATTTTGCGGTAATATTAATGTGAGGTAAAATTATGAAAAATAAAAATTGACCTTATTTTTAACTATTTTATTATTTCTATCAAATGTTGTTTCGTTGCAAAGTTGAATAAAAAATGTTGGAAATTGTTGTGTTTCTTTTCTTATTGATAAAGCAATACTAATAAGTGAGGTACAGTATGACATAATACAGTGTTTGTTATACAAATTTAGTTTTACCTTATTTTGTAACATATCCTGAACCATATCTTGTTTATGTGTATCATAATCAGATAGGATACCACGTAGAAGTAATATTACGCATTTGTATTATAATGTATTGAGATATGGGGTAGTTAGGTGTTAAATTGAATAGAATTTAGTGTCAGAATATTCAATTTATTGAACCAATAGTAAAGAACTTCCTAGTTTATAGTAAATCTTTTCTTTATTAAAGTCCCAGTGACTCTCTACAGATTTATTTTTGCACATTGTTCGTATGACAATTCAGCATAATGAGACTGAAAATTACATAGACGTAATAATACTTATTTGTACTCTAGTACGACAAAAAATTAGTAAAAGTAATATGGCAAGTTCATTAAACCAAAATTGTTGCTCCTGAATTTTATATTGAAATTTACTTTAATAATGCAAGCACACAGCGATTTAACAGGTGAAGAATGAATGAAGGAGAATAAATAATTATAAAGCGAGTAGTTTAAAAAGTAGAAGCATTTCGGAAACGTCATTTTCATATGTATTTTAAAATTTATTTATTAGTGTATGCCGTCTGAAAATAGGATACATACCGCCATCTATCGATCTAATGTAAAACTATAGAAACCAGAAATTACGTTTCTACGTCAAATAAAGCATTTCTACGGTTTCCAGATGTTTGCAATTTATATTATGGGAAGGGAAAATCAGAGAAATGTCTTTATACTGAACTCAAAGGATTACATTCGAAAATCGAAAAACTTGCATTTCATGATCCTAAAAAGCTTTAGCCATCTAATGGCAGAATGTAAGAACTATTGGAACCACATGCGAAACGATTATGTATTTTAGTGACTGTTTTCGATTTATATATTCTGAATTCGCTTAGTATAGTTACTTAATGCATTCAACTCTCTACAAAATAAAAAAATTCGACAATTTCGTAAGATTGGATACTTCAGCTTTACTTCCTGTATTTCCTGTCAGTGACCGCTAGATGGCTAAGGATTCTTAAATTTATAGGAACTGAGGTAATGGGTATATCAGGCTCCTATGTTACCGACTCGGAAAGGATAAATCAGTATTCTATTTTATTGCAATTTATTCACAATAATGCAACATGCGAACTATACTCTTACTTGAATACCACTTATCAAACACTAGGTTAACTTACAGAATATATTTTACTAAGATAGACAAAAAGCGCGGAATAACATAAGTGACTTTCCTCCTCGAGAACTCGGAACAGAATGCCAGAATTTTCCGGGACGGAAACGACAGAGCATTTTCCGGAAGTGAAAATTTTTGCCGCGTGCAAATCAGCGGAAATGCACTTTTCGGCGGGACGGCTGAGCGGAAGAAGAGGTCGCCACAAATTTATAAAATATAATTTGGCTCGAAAATTTCTTTTGAGTCACCAACAACTATTCTCGCAAATGCTTATTCTTGCAAGAAGTAAGATATTTTCAAAATTTTATCAGAATCGGAAGACTGTTTTTCAAAGAACAATTTATTGAATTTTCGAATATATTTCGAATGTTGCATCGAGGAAATTGTAAAGAGATTCATTCAACTTTATCATACATAATTTTCCAGCAATTCAATTTGTCAACAAATCATAAAAATACTTTATGTTAGGAAAAACATAACGTTTTATTTCGATAGTTTCGCATTTGAATGCCAGAGAGCATCGACGGTACTGTTTCCAGACAGTGTACGCTTATATGTATAAATTTCAAAATACGTGTAATAACGGGGTATTCAAAATGTTTTCAAACTCTTAAATTAATCGTTGCACAATCAACTGTGGCTCATTGTTTATAACAAAATAAACCGGGCTGCTTTCGAAAGTTTATTAGCGACAAGTATATTATTCATCTCCATCCGCCAATTAAAACAAGGTATAATGGAGACCTTTCCCCACGGCCGCAACTTCATTTAGGAAAGCCAGGTTTGAGTATTCCAGCTTGCTCAGAAATAACTTAAGTATACGAACTAATATAATGCAAATTATAACACTTCATGCATCAACATAATGCTAACAATAAAATTCCTATGACGTATTTTCAAATTGCACATATACTTTTTGGAACAATTTACCGTCATATAATCACCGAGCCATAAAAAAGTACCGTTAATCCGTCACGGTACATATATAAGTACATAGGTACTATGTACTATGTACCTATGTACCTATCTACTCGCACCTGATTGGCCGAACCACTTGACCGGAACAACCACCGAATCGTGACCGGACATATATAAACCCCTAATTTTTCGTAGTCCCGACATTCTAGCTCTTGTGCTCATACAAGCAACATGGAGTTCTTCAGGTCTTTCCTTCGCATGATCGGACTGCTACAACCTGCTAAGGTGGATTTCATATCTGAACTTCCACCCGAGGTGTCGCAGTTGATCTTACGCAAGTTAGATCCCGAATCATTGTTGTGTGCCGCTCAAGTGTCACGAAAATGGCAGGGTGTTTGTAAGGCTGACAAGAATCTCAGGCAAACTGCCAGAAGGCACCTGCGTCGTGAAGAACGTCAACGGAGAATCGAGTTTTTGGGAGAGGAACCTCTTGAAAACCCGAGGAGTCGGGTTCCACGGAATTCACCTTCACGGAAACCGTCTTCAAGGTTCAAGAGCATTCCTTTCGCTCGTTTTGAGGCTGCTGTTGTTATGGGGAGGGTTGATCCTCGCCCCTTGTCTTCGAAACAAGGTAAGAGGAGGACACGGTTAGATGTAAGGCCGTCTAGATGTATGAGGATATAGTGTTTAATAAAATACCCTATTTAATTTAGTTTAGTAATAAATCATGTTATCTAGTTTAAATTATGACTAATCATGACACACTTGGCGCCAAGGAAGTATATTTCAGCTGAAATTTAGTAATAAGATTAATAGTTTAAGTATAAATTTTCTTAATTATAAACTTAGTGTTAATGTAGCTTAAGAATCAAATTTTTTTACACTGGAACTGCCAAAGCGGTCGAATGATCGTTATACAAATTTCCTGTTTTGAAATCTATACTGATTCGCGTCAAGATAAAGAATTAAAATGTATATTGATTTATGTTACGCCGTTTATTCATTTATTTTTTAACTTTATTTTTGACTTCGTAGTAATTTTGCATTATATGTCGGTAGTTTTAGTGTTAAAAATCCAAACTCAATTTTTCATAGTTTTCGTTCTTAATTTCAAGACATGCAATAGGATAATAGTAATAAGGATTTAAAAGAAGAAAATTATTTTCTGGAATTTTGAATTCTATGTATATACATATTGTGTCCAGTTTCTAATTCTATTTTAGCCGCGGAAGAAGGATGATAGAGAGATTGTGGCGTAATAAGTGCAAACAAAAATATATTGACGAATGTTATTTATTGAACTAGGTAATAAAGCTGTAGTGCATTTGATATAGAACTTATAACAATGTTAATATTTATCGGAAGCTATGTTTAATAATGCCCGGATCGGCCGAGAATAACTATTATACTGACTTCTGGATAGTTGAAAGACTGCTGGATACTGACTGGTGAGAGTTGTACTGACAAATCGTACGCGTTCTTTTTCTTTCCCTATAATTTTTACCAGAAGAATATTGTCATCTTGCATCGCTGAGGGTGCAGTCCTCTAACTGGTTTGTCAACGCCCCGACTTTTCCGTAGGGCTACAATTTGTTGTTACCTGTAACGAAGTCATCACATGTACAGAATTTATTCTGTGTCCGGCCCACCGTAGATGAAACGCGGATGTGCCTCCTCACCCGAACGGGTATATGCAACAGTTCACCACTCTTTCAGACCTCGTTTCCAAAGCCCCTGAGAGTCCAACCCCATATAGGCATGACACCAGGCACTTCCGAACACTGTGGGGCTTTCACACCACCCTCAGTACCTGGGTCGGCGAGAAAAGAACTACGAGCCACGTTTAACAGGTCATACGCGAGGGCGTGGCCCCGAAGGGCGGGTTTCCTCTACAACACTTCTAATACTGCTAGTGGCAACCGTTACTCAGAAACCTGAGATTGGGCAGCTCCGTAGTAGCAATTTTCAAGGGTTAAGAGTCGTGTTGTCTGCATCACGATCTCGTCTCGGATACTAGACATGACTAGGTCCATCAGCCCGACACCTCAAACGACGGCCGTGCACTCAACCAATCGAGAGCTTATACGAGTCACCTCTTCCACACAAGTCTGCACACCAATGGCATCGGTCACACAGGGATCCGGGATTGGGTAGCTCCGTAGGTGGCTTTTTAGGGATGGTGATGCGTGATCTTCAGGATCTCGTCTCGGATACTAAGGCTAAACCCCGACACCTCAAGCGACGGCCCCGCCACACCAACCCTGAGGTTGGAGTCACCCCCCAAACTCTACCACATCTTCCTACTGTCGGAGATCGCTCTTTGCCCAGGTTCCTGGGATCGTGCGCCGTCTTGCCGACAGTTCTATGGCTCTTGAGACTGTGGTCTGCCCAAGGGCCCTCATCCCATGTACACAAAGATCCTTCGGGTCTCGATGTTCATGCGACCATCCAACCGTAACGGGACATGGCGAGCAACGTTAACGATACAGTAGTTTATTCGGCCAGCCATCTAGTAAAAAGTATAAAATAGTCTCGCCGGCTTACAGACTTTAGGGCGGACCTAATTGCCTATATCTAAGCATCCGAAAGTGGAGAATGCTATTTTCATCGACACTGCGACCCGTGTGTAGTTTCAATATGTATTAACTTTTTCCAAAACAAGGTACGTGAACTTCGAAATTAGTATGAGGAAGGTAGATCTAAGACATATTTTCAAATTGCGTTCGTACGTTTTGGAAGAATGTAGTCATATAATCAGCACGCCATAAAAAAGTATGTACTTAATAATGCACTAGTACATATATACTGACATATGTACCTATGTACTCGCACCTGATTGGTCGAACCACTAGACCGGAACGGTCACCGAAGCATGGCGAGGAATATATAAGCCCCTAAATTTTCGGGACACATCATTCCAGCTCTTGTGCTCATACAAGCAACATGGAGTTCTTCAGGTCTTTCCTTCGCATGATCGGACTGCTACAACCTTCTAAGGTGGATTTCATATCTGAACTTCCACCCGAGGTGTCGCAGTTGATCTTACGCAAGTTAGATCCCGAATCATTGTTGTGTGCGGCTCAAGTGTCACGAAAATGGCAGGGTGTTTGTAAGGCTGACAAGAAGCTCAGGCAAACTGCCAGAAGGCACCTGCGTCGTGAAGAACGTCAACGGAGAATCGAGTTTTTGGGAGAGGAACCTCTTGAAAACCCGAGGAGCCGGGTTCCACGGAATTCAGCTTCAGTGAAACCGTCTTCGAGGTTCAAGAGCATTCCCTTCGCTCGTTTTGAGGCTGCTGTTGTTATGGGGAGGGTTGATCCTCGCCCCTTGTCTTCGAAACAAGGTAAGATGAGGACACCGTTAGATGTAAGGCCGTCTAGATGTATGAGGATATAGTGATTAATAAAGTCCCTTATTTCATTTAATATAGTTTAGTAATAAATTATGTTATTTAGTTTAAATGTTGACACACTTGGCGCCAAGGAAGTATATTTCAGCTGAAATTTAGTAATAAGATTAATAATTTATAATAAATTTTCTTAATAATAAACTTCGTGTTAATGTATCTTCAGAATAAAATTTTAGCTTTAAAAAAAATCTAAAATCAGTAAAGAATAATTTTATATATTAGTCAAACAATAAGATAATTGTAATAAGGACTTAAATAAAAAAAATTATTTTCTGTAAGTGTGTTTTGTATTTATACAATGTATGGAGTTTTTGATTCTATGTATCAAGTTTTCAAAAACAAGGTACAGGAACCTAGGAATTACACAAAAATGTAGATTTAACATCCTCTAAATTCTTAATGTATTAGTATAATGCAATAGCAAATACTTTATGACGAAATTACTTGATCAGGTAATGAACTTATGAATAAATGAATATTTCATATTTCTTTAAGTTACAAAATATGACAATAAATATGTACAATAGATATGTACAATAAATGACAGAAATATATTTAATTATACACTGTATTTAATAATAGATTTCGTTAATGTTATCGCCTGATTATTACAACCACAATGTAAATTGTATAGATATAGTATATGTTATTGCAAACTGTATATTTTATTATTGTTATTGCTGTACGTTCTGACATGACAACTTTATATTATAACATCATTTTAAGACTTTTTATAGTTAGTTTTCATTTGTGACGATGCATGATGTGTATACATTAGATTATTATTTAGTATGCCATAATTCATTTGTGCTTCCTTACCACGTTAATTATTCCGTATGAGCTTACATATGTTACAAAATTACACATCGGATTAAACTTACCTTTGCAAGTCAGGCGATAATCAGGCAGAAAACTTATGTATAGTGATACATTTACATATTCTGTACTATGAATTCCTCGTAACCGCTAGCTTATGTTCTAAGGGTTGGAAAAGAACAGTCATCGAGATAATCGCATAATTTATATTTGTATATACAGTCACTTTACAACGCGTATTTTTGTTATACAGTATAGCTCACGAATACTTTAGGTCAGCGAACGGCGAAGTGGTCGCAGTTAAAGACGGTATCAAAGTAAAAAAAAAACTAATTCAGATGATCCAGTCCAGTCGTGAGAGTGTTCTTCGCCAAGAAACAAACGACATTGAACAATGTTATACGTACAAAGGAAGTTTCGAAAATTCATTTTCTTTTTCCTTGTCGATCATTACGAACAATCGCTTCTCCCCTTTTACAATGTTTCGCATGATTACAGAAGTCAAGGGAAGTCGAAGATTAAACATCGATCACGCGATCGCTATCTACGTTGGCAGTAATTATCAGGCGTGGATTGCAATTTCTTTTTCTTGCTCCTCTGTATTCTTATCGGCACCGAATAAGATCGGTGCTTTCGAAGAACGTAAATAAGTGTTGCACACCTTGATTGCGTTTCGTCGTTTCATATCGTTTTTCATAGAATACATTTGGTGCGTCGTAGTTTTACAACGATGTGCGAGCCCAGTGTACTCTCTTTATATTGCCATCTTTACACTGATATTCACGCGCGCCAGTGACGGTTCAAAATTTGCAAAATTTACCGCCGCGATACCAATGGAAAATTACTCGTTGAGTAATTAAATGTATTGCCGGGGTCAAGAATCTTTTGTTGCTACACTCCGTGGCGATATAACGAGAGTCTACTGTACATACTTGAACATCAAATACACTCGCGAACCATCGGTGTTCTTTCACGAATGAAATACGCAAACGACTTCATAAGAGTAACAGACTGGATAATTAAAATAAATATTCATCGTAATAATTTTAATACTTTACTAAACTTTCGTTGTGCATTATTATACGAAATAAAAATTAACTCCGTGGTCGTCTGTTTCTGACCACGTCGTGATATGCTTTCGAATACTTATTATTCTTACTCAGCAGTTATTAAATTTTATTCTAAACATAAAATAGATCATTCTCTTACTACATATTTATAATTACTTACATAAGTCATATAACATCGAAGAAGCATACGGGTCTAACATAAATTTCAATGAATTTGAAAATTTCTGGTAAAACGTACTTTAACATCTTCGATCTAGAAATAATTATAAGATTCAGTCGATGAACAAAATCTATAACGTTTCATTATTTAGCACAGATTTTGCAGAACGTTTAAAATTATAATGTCTCTTTTTTGTAAAGGACATTTTTTTCGTGAAAGTTATATCGACGTATAAAAAGACACGTTTCGTTTATTTCAATGAAACATTTCTTCACTGTCCAATTAGAGACACGTCACTGGCCACAAAACTTCGTTTCGATATGTGTAAACGCGATATTCGTTGGAAGAATACAAAGGATCACATTTCAAGAGAAAAGATATGTGACGATATTGCTCACGATCATTTCGATTCTCGCACTTTAACAACGAGGAACGATGTCCGATTGTTCGAGAACGAAAATATGTTTCAACATTCTTAGACAGATATGACAAAGATATGATTGCTTTGGAACGTTGAACGATATTACGGAGATAAAGCGGTTCTTTTATCAAAAGTTCGTGTAAACGTGCCTCCGAAACGAACGAACGTAACGAAGAAAAAAGATTCGTTAACAAATGCTCGGTAACGGAGTCGAAAACGACGTTCGCGTGTTTCTGCTGTTCGATCCATGTTTTGACTGTTTTGTCACTAGTCCCGTTGAATTTTTATTTTCTCATTAAAAATTCAATTAATCAAGGTAAATCAATTTTTTGTTACTTCGGTTCAATAAACAGTGAAATTAACATTTTTCATGATACAGGGTGGAGTTCGTAGTATACAAAGTTTGAAACGTTTGTAACATGAAGTTTGAAGTGTGTATCATTGAAAGTTTGAAGTACGAATAATTGAATGTTTAAGGTATGCATGACTCAAACTTTGAAGTATGTACAATTCAAAGTCTGAAGTATGTATAATTCAAAGTGTGATATTATACAATTCAAAGTTTGATTTTGAACAATTCGTAGTTTGAAGTATGTATAATTCAAAGTTTGAAGTTTGCACAATTCAGAGTTTGATTTTGCACAATTCAAAGCTCGAAGTTTGTACAATTCTAAGTTCAAGATCAGCAAATGCGCAGATTTCTAAACCCAGGAACCTGTATTCGCAAATTTTCTAAGCATCCACGTTTCCAAATGTGGATAATTCTAAAAATTCAATTCACGAACGCTCCAGTTTCCCGGTCGTCAAACAGAAAAGCTAGCGAACATCCAATTCCTTCAAAATGATCTTTCTCGGTAATGCCAATTGGTAGAACTTGCGGCAATGTAACGACGATACGCCGGATTTACTCAACGTCCGATTAACATAATTAACAATAGTCTGTCCAGAAACACGCGAATATTCGAAATGTCGAACATTTCCAGACAGAAATGATCGTATGTATAGGTCGAATTTGATACGTATAAAAAACTGATACACGTCAAAGATATGTGTCGTGTTCGCTCTTACGCTCTACAGTTACGTACGCAAATACAGTGCATTCAAAAACGATCTTAGAATTACCGATTTCCATCTCGGTGCCCGCTAACAATTGTTCGGTCTTTTTCCCTTGATTTTCGTACCAACGAAATGTTCACAGATTGCCGAGCGACGCTGGAAACGTTCGACGAAACAAGTCGAGAAGAATTGTTCGATAAACCGATGGTCGTTTTCAACGATCGATGAACTTAGGCTTCCGGCATCGGGCGCTCGGTTCGATCATTAAACGGTGATTAATCGGGAAAGGGGAGGGAAGAACACGTCGACGCAGACATCTTCGTTTTCACGAACAACGGGCAAAAATGAAATCGTCGAGAGAGGCTGATTCGATGAATCATTTTACGATTAATTAGGTCGTTCCTGGCGATTCTTTAGGTCCAGTTTATGTAGCCGCACGTTACACATTAAAACGATAATAACTTGTGAATTAGCGCGTGTTATAGTTATATATTTACAAGTAGTTTAACCATTCTCGTTTATGTTTCCATCACGCACGCGTCAGTTTCCATCCATACGCTCTGATCATTCGATTACATACAAGCGGTACATCGTTTTATAATAATCATTATTCGTTATTACGTGGGAAGACCGAATCGTTTCTCTCGTCGAATCGGATCAATTTCGAACATCTCGAAGTGCTCGTTTCTTTCAATTAATTCGCCACACGGGGATCACGTTGTTCAATTAATTGCTACTTTCACAAAACAATTTATTCCTGTCGCATTTCGTACGCGGATCAAGAATTTGCAAACTGTTTCTCTACTTCGTGTCGTCCCTTAAAGCTTTCATGTTTAAAATAATTTTTCTTTATCAAGCAAATTATAACTACGAAATATATATAACGTTCGATCGCGTATAATATAAAATAATATTATAGTATAATTAGTATAAGATACACACAATGCTTGTAAATCTAAGAATATACGATACTAAGATGATATTAATACTGCGAAGTGCTAAAATGATGCGTCGTATTGAAACATCGAATATCGTAATCAAGGCTCATCCGAGCAAACTTGATACGATTAAATAACATAAAGAAAGAAATTAGTGGCAGCAGTAATATCGGATTGGCAATTAAAATAATTCTTCGAATAAGTCATTTAGAACCCTTGAATACTGGTAGAAGAATCGAAAAATAATCATAAGCAGGATAAATATACCGATAAAATATATATACGCAGAAAATATGAATTTTAAAGATAAAATTTCTTAACGATTTTAAATTATGAGAATTACACTTAACGACGAGAAAACATTTTGCAGATTCTCGTGCAGAGTGTTTGAAGCTCTATAAGAAATAGATTGTTGAACAGCGTTATCGTGTCAAGGAAACGATTCGTCGTTGCTCTCCGCTTTTTAATGCATGCACGCCTCTGTTCCCTTCCAATTTGAATCCATTTACATTCTGAATCGATCGCAGTGGAACCCTGTATGCATATATATATATATATATATATATAGAAGAAATTCGTCGTTACGCTCGGAAATGATGCTTTAGACTTTTCACAGCGAAGCTATTCGCGCAAAAATGTGTCACGGATTGTCGAAGGGAAATGGAGTGTCTTCGAGGCGAGCTCCATTTATTCTGTACCTGCCCGAAATGTAACGTGATCGTTGACCAACGATCGTGGTCTCTACGTAGAATTTAATTCGCACTGGTGTCCATTACGTGGAATGTAATTTGCATAATATCGTGTATACATATCGTTTGCGCATCTTGTAAAAAGCCTTGCTTGTCTAGAAACAACATTGTACGGTATGTGATCTTCAAATATAGTTTTGCATGTACGCGTGTTTTTTTTTCTTTTTTTTTAGGAATGTACGGGTAATCCAATATGGCGGGCACTAAACCGAATCGAATTCGAGAAAATTTGAACGAAATCGGACGAGGGCGAGCAGTTCTAGATTTTCAAATTTTGAAAATGTAATAATTTGTACGATTTCAGATATGTTTTATCTTCGAATTCTTAAACTTTCGCAGTTTTATATTCCTAATTACTTGGGTCCTAAATGGATCGAATTATCAAATTCTGAAATTTCCGAATTTCTAAATTTTCAAACTTTTGTTTGTGACAAATGGAATTTTTAAGTATATTTGATATTTCGTATTTCCGAATTTCTTAATTTTTGAACTTTTAGGTCCTTGACTTATTAAATTCTCAAATTTTTAATTTCGCAGATTCAAAATCAATCAGGTTCCCAAGTCTCTAAAGTTCTAAATCTTTAAATTTTCTGATACTCCATTTAAGAATCTGTACACGAATATTTTTACATATCACAATTTACAAATTCTTAAATTTTCCGGGACTCAATTTGCAGAACTTTCATATTCTCAAATTATTGAATCCAAAGATCTCAAATTCGTTAGTATCAGAATTGTTCAATTTTGAGATGCTCACATTTCCGGATACCACAGTCTCACGTTTCCAAGATCTCATATTTTCAAATCCTCTATTTATAAAATTTCTAAATTTACGAAATTTTTGAACGTACAAATCTTTTATTATTTAAATTCCAACAGTCAATTTTTCGTGCCTCAAAACTTTACAGTTCCCGAATTTCCAAATTCCCGAATCCCAGAATTTCCGTGTTTCCACATTCCCAGATCCCAAAAATTGTGAATTCCAAAATCCTCAAATTCCCTAATCCCACAATTCTCGTATTTCTGAACTTTGAAACATTCGGAACCGCATTTGTTGCAGAAAAATGTATCCTAAGTTCCCCGCCGATCGTTCCCGAATGTTCTCGTAGCCGACTCCATCGCTGAACCCCGGGTGCCCGTAAATCCCTATCGTCTATGTGTTCGCGAGTGTAGTACGTTTATATATAATTTCTTTTAGTTCATCGTCTCCCTTATTGTTCGTCTACTGGCATAAAATCAACAAATCCTTTAAAATACATTCTTCTATTCGGATAATCCACGATCATTAAATCTCTCTACCGAAACACTCAAACATAACACCGATGATTTATCGTTTCGTCGTTTCCTGTTTTACATCGTTTCATATTGTTTCTTTATTCGTTAACTATTCAACATCTGCGACTCCGTCCTCGTGCACCGTCTCTCTTAAATCAGTCTTGGGCATCGTTAAACATTTATTTAGCTGTGCTCATACCGTAACTTACCGAGTAACGTCTAACGATTATCCGCTTAATTATCGCCTCTGGCCTTCTCCCCTGTCCCCCTCCTCTTCCACGTTGATTACCTTATCAAATAGAAGTCTTAACATTTCCCCTCCCTCCCCGTGGTTTTCTTTTTTTATGTTAATATACGTACACGCGTTTAACCATTAATCTCGGTCACCTTAAAAATATATTATTGTCCTTAGATGAGAACGTACGCTGTTCACGCGATGATTAACGCGCGCTCGTCCCCTCTTCCTCTGTTCCTACGCTATTCCGAAACGAAAATAAATATACGAGTCAGCTTGCTACGTTTATTGAATCCGTGGTTTCATTTTATATCCCTTCTGCATGGCACGATCAGCGTATCTCTTGTCATCCCCGTCTTCTTTCTCTTCTTTTACGGACTAACCTCGCACAACTTTGGCAGGAATGCACGCGTGCAGAGTTCGCATGTCACGTGTCGCGATCATTCGTATCCGAAGACCAAAGAAGCTTCGTTGCTCGTCCGTTGCCATGAGTTTTTAGGCTGATGCTAACTCGCCGAGGACAGAAGCGTCGTCCGCCCGACGAGCGTGGCCAGAGGCGACGTCACGCTGACAATCGTCGTTCCCTGGATTCGTTATCATACATCGTTGTCGTGACAGTACTCTATTTTCCGCCTGGCCAAGTGAAGACGACGTTTGTCAACCACGAAGTCCGACACGCACCCTTTGATGCCACGGTAACCCAGTTTACCGCCGACGAACAGCTTGCCGTTCGTCGTCAGAAGGCTCGTTTCCGTCGATATCCTAACCGGGGCGAAATCGTCGATCTGTATCGTCAATGCCCTTCGCCTTCTCGACGCTTTTATGTGGTGGAAGAAACCGTCGTCCACTCGTTCCTGAAACAGTCGTTCCCATGTTTAACACCTTGTGATATAATCACGAGCTAGTGTGAGCAGTTTCAAATGGGGATTTCAATACATATTTTTATATAAATTCTTATATATATATATATATATATATATATATATATATATATATATATATATATATATATATATATATATATATATATATATATATGTAAATAATTGTATAACTAATAAAAAAATGATACATATTTATATTTACATAAATATAATAATATAATATAATAATACAACTATGTTATATTTATATATAAATATATTTTCAAAATAATTATTGATTTATAATTATTATTTTATATACACAGGGTGTCCCAAAAGTGTTGAAGGAGCCGGAAATGGGAGGTAGATGGGGTGATTCTGAACAACTTTTTCATTTGCAGAAATGTCGTACGGGGCTTCATTTTTAAATTATTAATGAAAAACACCAACCAATCAGAACGCGAGAACCGCGCGCCACCCGATTCGATCGCGACCATGGCCAATTATAACTCGGGCCTACACTTCTGTCTCAGAGCGCGCGCGATTCTCGCGCTCTGATTGGTCGGTGTTTTTCGTTAATAATTTAAAAATGAAGCCCCATACGACATTTTTGCAAAGGAAAAAGTTGTTCAGAATGACCCCACCTACCTCCCATTTCCGGCTCCTTCAACACTTTTGGGACACCCTGTATATATTACCATAATTTAATTGAAAAATCGTGTTAACTCCTTCGGGATAATTAATGTAATTAATAGAAAAGTTTGCATAAATTTGAAATTATCTTCCAGATTTGAATTACGATTCAACTTTGATAATGGGTATTTTTTTCTGTTCATTATTTAAATTGTCTATAATCAGGCGATGCATTGTTAAATATCAATTAAATAAATAAATCAGACTATGTGCGACTGAAACACAAATGGTACAAATAAATAATGATTTGAAATCGAATATAGGTATTAATCTTGCAACTAATCCGGTTAATGTACCATAAACTATACAGCGTAACTCCAATTCATCATTTTGTTTATATTGATTTGTTATTTGATCGTATTTAATCTGTGCCGCGTATATGTAAATGTAGAGAGGTGTGATAATAATATTTAATAAAAATACTAACCCCGCTTCTCAAAGATGTCTGCTCGTTTTTGCTTTTGTACGTGAGAACCACTTCACCGCCATGCAACGATAGAATAAGATGTTCGATCTTTCCCCTTCCGATCCAAGCAATCAGTCCTTCCGAATGCGTTGTCCTCAATCTCAGTTCGAACTTGTTCGACTGTTGACCTTTGCGCCTAAAACATCGTTTTCTGTAATTTCCGCTTGTGATTCCGATTTTTCGACACTGATCTACGGTGCTATAGGACGTGACACGACACAGGCAAGCAAGCGGAACACTACTATGAAAGAATAGTTCATTCTTCTTGTTTTTCACTCTTCGAATTTGCTACTTTTTTTTCTCTGGATTAGAAAGGTAGAAATTGTCTACAGTACAAATGCCTTAATATTTTAATTTTCAACTTTCCACGTTCTTAAGCTTTTACATATTCGAGGTTTAACATTCTTATGATTACCTAATTTTCAGAATCGCAGTTTCTCTAATTTCTAAGCTCATATATCATCAAATTCCAATATTCTCCAATTTTTGATTTCGCAAATATCCAAATGTTTCCCCAATTTCCAAGTTTCTTACTTCTGAAAAGCCAAAAATTCCTAAATCCCGAAATTCTCAAGACTCCTAATTCTCGAACTTTCGAATTCTTTAAACTCCAAATCCCCAAATCTTCAAATTCCTAACTCCCCAAATTTTTAAAACTCCTAATTCTCAAATTTCCGAATTCTTTATCGTTTGTCTCCCTATACCCCAAATTCCCAAGTGCCCAAATTCCTAAATCTCCCAAATCTCAAACATCCAAATTCTTTAACGTTCGAATCCCCGTATCTAAAAATTTCTAAATCCCCAAATTTTGAAGACTCCTAATTCTTAAATTTCCAAATTCGTTAACCCCCAAATTCCTAAATACTGAAAGCCCCGTATCCAAAAATTCCCAAGTCCCCTATTTCCCAAATTTTCTAAATCTCCAGATGTCTGAACTAGAAAAATTGTGAGTAGCCGGAAATCCAAATTCTTGAATCACTAAATTTTCGAGTCAATTCCTCGGTACATATCGAATTTGTGAAAAAAAAAAATTCTCTGCTCGCATCATTATCGACGCTAAACAGCATTAACTGTCGTAATCAGATTCGAAGAGTTCGAGTTGCATCGCAAACGGGATAGCAAACACATCGACAGGTGATCATAGGGAACAAGACCTTTCCCTCAAACGAGTACACCACAGCCAGTTTTCCTAGAAACTTACTCCGTGTAATCGTAATTGTCGTACTCGTAGTCGACATCGTCCTCCAAGTCGTAGTCGGAGTAGGACTCCTCATAGTACTCGCCGAGGGTAGTGTTAGTCGAGTTAGTACTAGTCGGTGTTACACAATCAAAAAAGGTTAGTGATACTTTGATAAAGACGAACTAATTAAACTCTACCGTTACTATCGTGTTATCGAACAGCCTAACTTGATGCTTCCTAATTCGGAATAACCTCGAAAGGTGTGATGCAGTGACTTTAATAGGAGTGTACGATATAAAATTCTTTCGAACAAACGAAATATTCTAGTCGTTAATCGGGGGTTGTTACCTTCTTCCGGTGCGGTGTCTGAACTGCAAGAAATTGTCTCCTTTGAAACGAACTGGTCTCTCCGAAATTTCCGTGGATACGTCGTAGCCCATGACTGAAATAATATGAAAAATATAAATAATTCCACGATTATTTTTCTTGAATATAATATATGCTATAGAATTATACGATTATTTTTCTTGAATGTAATATATGCAATAGAATTCTGCGATTATTTTTAACGAATATAATATGTACGATAGTATTATACGATTATTTTTCTTGAATGTAATATATGCAATAGAATTCTGCGATTATTTTTCTTGAATGTAATATATGCAATAGAATTCTGCGATTATTTTTCTTGAATATAATATATACGATAGAATTGTACGATTATTTTTCTTGAATATCTTAAATATGTTGCAGTGATTCATTTTTCGCTTATCAGAATAAATAGTGAACTTACAGAATTCGCAATGGAGCCCGTTATAACCACTGGCACATTTGCAGAGATAGCTGTTCAACAAAGGTAAACAAACTCCACCGTTGTGGCAGGGATTCTGATTACTAGGACATGGTAAACCATCATAAATCTCGGTGTTGTGTTGAGTTACGTTAACTGCTAAGTTTTGGTACGTCTTTCCATTCACCATCAATCTTTGTACCGCACCCACTAATCCCGTCCAGGCTCCAGAAAGTCGATGAACTTCTCGCCAATGTCTGCAATCAGCAAAACGCTCATTTTGTATGCCTCGAGTTAAGTTATTCTGATATTTGTACGTAATATTGAACAATTGCTACGTCTGCTTTGTTGTCTAGTATTTAATCAAAGTGGCAAGTACATTACTCGTTCGGTTATCTTCCTTAATTATGCAGTATGTTCGTTAACCCTTAGCGTTTAAAAGCATTTTTATTGTTGCAACTCTAGGGGAGAGTTGAAATTGCAAGACTTTGTAGTCGAAAATTTTAACGAATTATTTTTGAGATTATTATTCTATTAGTGACTGCCAATGTTCTCTGTTTCATGTTTAAATACGTGTATAGTACTATAAATGGAGTTAAAAATTTATGTAAAATTATTGTACTGCACCAAATGTGTGTCGTCTGTAGAGTGAAAGAAATATCCACAAACTAGGAACAATTACGTGAATTCAAGTTTGAATAATTAATTGATACTTAATGAATAAATTGGTAATTGATTACCAAATAAATAAATTATGATGAAGTTTATGAATGTTTTAAATGTTGACGTTATGGGTGTTCAATACAATACTTATGTTTATGACTGTGTAATGAAGATTTACTATTATATACGAAATAAAGTATAAAAATGACTATTCTCATTTTTCTAACTATGTATTCATCGTTTTACCAAAAGTTAACCCGTTGTATTCGAAAGGTGGCTCACATTCACCATTTTGTTTAATATAATAGCAACTTGAAATAAGTGTTTTTCAACTAAATCCATAGTGTTGCACATATGACGTACAGACAGAATCTAACAGCTAACAGTGGAAATTAATAATGGAGAGATAATAACTTCAAAAGAATTCATCAAACATTTCAGCCAAAAAGTTTTAGAGTTGCTATCTGTTACCAATAAAATACCTTCGAGTGCAAAG
Source organism: Coelioxys conoideus (assembly GCA_947623535.1). Taxonomy (NCBI): domain Eukaryota; kingdom Metazoa; phylum Arthropoda; class Insecta; order Hymenoptera; family Megachilidae; genus Coelioxys; species Coelioxys conoideus. The sequence goes on along the minus strand of OX392453.1, from coordinate 17,074,000 downwards.
GGTTAACATATATTTCGACAGAGGCATTTAATTAATTTCTGTAATTTAAAATAAGAAATCTAAAATTTAAGAAATGTAGGAAAAATAAGAAATCAAAGAAATCAAAGAAATATTAGGAATCTCAGAAATCTAAGAAATCTAAGAAATCTAAGAAATCTAAGAAATCTAAGAAATCTAAGAAATCTAAGAAATCTAAGAAATTTAAGAAATCTAAGAAATCTCAGAAATCTAAGAAATCTAAGAAATCTAAGAAATCTAAGAAATCTAAGAAATCTAAGAAATCTAAGAAATCTAAGAAAAAGAAATTTAAGAAATCTAAGAAATCTAAGAAATCTAAGAAATCTAAGAAAAAGAAATCTAAGAAATCTAAGAAATCTAAGAAATCTAAGAAATCTAAGAAATTTAAGAAATCTCAAAAATCTAGGACATCTAAGAAATCTAAGAAATTCGGCGTAAATTACAAAGTCTCGAACAAATTTCCAAACCACGTAAGTTCGAACGATAGATTTTTTAAAAACTTACTTGACACCGCCCACGTAGAGTGGCATTTCTAAATTGAGCTCCGTCAAAGGACTTCCAGATAGTCCTCTAGCAACCGTTCCATCATCCAATTGGAGGACACCTTCTCTACCTAGCCTGCTGATTCTAACACAATGCCACGTATCGAGTGTGACAGGATCGGGGGATGTGATATTGGCGATACCACTTCCGAGATTGAACCTGAACTCCAGCCTGCCGTGGACCAAATTCAGGCTAATGAAATCGCCCCGTCCATTATTCAATTGGCCATTGTAAAGTAGCAGTCCGTCGCTGGCGTGCGTAAGGAACCAAAGTTCTATGGAGAATGCTTTAGCAACGCCCTCGAGACAAGGCAGTTCCAGGAAACCGTCCCGAGACATTTGGGGTATTAACAGCTCCGTCAATTCGGCGTCCACTGTAAATTCACCGAGGGTAAATTTCGAGTTGCCTCTGTTGTATCTAAACGATGCTTGTATATTTGTATGACGGAGCGATGTTAGGGTAAAATATACGATTGATGCTTCGGGCGAATTTATGTTGTATAATCAGATTTCCGGATGTTGGGACAAGGTTACATAATACTGCGATTGAACTTCGATAAGGCGAACCCCTGAGGAAGAGTTAAAACATTTGCGTTATTGAGGTTTCGAATTATCGAGAGTCTGATTAACGCAGGTTTGATATGCAGAAATAGGATGCTTCATAATATGATTAAGGTAACGGATTAATGAAAAGATGCAATTTTTGAATATGAATTGGTTGTTAAAAGAAAGGAGATATTAAGTGACTGGATTTTTGCGATAGCAGTCAAGTTTGTGGAAATAAACTCTGACTATTAAGATTTTTAACCCTTCAAATATTTGACGCTTTTTACAGAAATATACGTGAAAATTTCGTATTTCTACAGAAATTTGAGGAAAATTGGACAATTTGGAAATTCGAGGAACTTGAAAAATATAAAAATTAAAAAAATTAGTATTCTATATAAGATAAATGCTTGAAAAATTTTAGTTTCCAAGCATCGAAAATTTGAAAATGTAGAAATTAGAAAACTTCTAAAAAAAAAACAAGTGGATACGTAAAAATTGAGAAAAATTTGAAACCTTGTAATTTACAAACGTAGAGATTTAGAAATTAAAACATTAAAAAGAAATGAAATGAAAAATTAAACAAATTAAAACGTTTTTAAAAAACTAAAAATACGAATAAAGGAAGAAGTACGGAAACGCAACAATTGTGAAAATTCGGAGTAAATCACGATGCATAATCGAAACGTTCGCCCGAGAATTAACAGTATAAAAATTCTTTTACTCACAAATTTCACAATGTTCTCCTGTTCTACCAGGTGGACACTTGCAAACGTAACCACCTTGGGGTAAGATATCGCACGTGGCTCCATGCTGACACGGTTCGCCTAAGCACGGATCCAGCGATTGTTCGCAATTTCTGCCGGTGAATTGAGGCGGGCAGATGCACCTGTAATCAGGTGGTTCGTACTTTTCGACCGCGTAATTGCCGTGTTCGAAACTATTTTCGTAATCCATGTCGTAATCGTAATCGCATTTAGGAGCGTCGCAGCGTCTCTTCGCGTTCTTCTTCGATCTTCGTTGATCAATCGACGTGCAATGGGAACCTTTGCATCGTACGATATTCACTCCGCTTTTGTCCTTGCCCTTTCCACGTCTTTGAATTCTCCTGCATTCGCGATCGTTGCAAAGGTCTTCCTCGAAAATTGGCTGACAAGTTGCGCCGTTTTGGCATGGCAGGTTTGCACACGCGTTCTCCCCGCATTCTTTCACGCGATATGTCTCTAAAATGTCTTTATCGTGGCCCACGTGGAGGTCGACGGTGTTTCTGTTGATTTTTAACTTTCGGATGCAGCCAAGGAAGCCGTGGTTGGTTCCGATATTGTCGTAGACCCTACGATAGAAATTGGACGCTCGTAAGTGTATTAATTTAATGTAATTATGTGCGTTGAAGTGAAAAAAAAAAACGGATATAAATTCGAGGTGACATTTGTAATTAAGAAAATCAAAGTAATAAAGAAAACTAGAAATTACTGTAAGAGAAGAAAAGAAACAATGCAGAAAAATTAGTATAAGATACAAGAACTATAATATATATAATGAACATATAATATATTGAGACATGTACGGTGTTATAATGTGTATCATATCAATGTAATATTTATAATATTTACAACACATACCATATTATAAAACTGCACAACAAATACAAAATTGAAAGAATTTGTTCGCAAAATCGTTGAAAGATTAAATCGTCATTCTAATTGAAAATAAACTCAATTTGTCATAAGTCACACGAATCGTATGGTACATTTGTGTTATAATGACACCTATTTGAACTGAATTACTACATTTATTTACTTATACATTCATATACGAGCGTACTTGTATGTTTATTGCATATATTGAACATATTCTGTATAAATTGTTGCTCAAAAAACATAAATCATCGTAAATGGGTCAAAATGATGATATATCATCAATTTTCCTATATTTTCATAATATAAGATGATATTAAAGAAAAGTATAGAAATGGCAGTTTAAGTAGGTGATATGAAAGGGAATTATAGAAATGGAAGCCTAAACATTGCATTATCGATACAAGGATTAAATAAAATATACGTACTTGGAGTAATTTGTGGGCATGTTTCCGATAAACGTGTCCTGATTCAAATCCAACGATTTCAGTACCCCCTGGCTTTGTCCAGCAACGTCCTCCCCGTCGTTGAAGATCAGGACACCGTCCTTATGGTACCTTTTCGCTGCTACACGGTGGAAAGTTTTCATGGTAACCCTTTCGGGTGAGCTCAACACCACCGGGCCATTTCCAAGATTGTATCGAAACTGTACGTGCCTGCAAAACGATTAACTTCAGCACCAAAATATCTGTGACGTAATTTTCTGTTAATACTGTGCCATTAACACTCTCAAACAAAGTCTTGAAATGAAACATATGGGTTTATGATAAGAAAAGACAGGATGACCTCCAAATAACCTTTAAGTAACCCATGCAGTAATGCCATTCGACTCCCCACTGGAAATATTAGGGGGTTTCATAAGTTCCTTCCTCTTTTGATATAACATGAAAACGCACTTCGCGGTGTATTTTGCATGTGATCCCAAATAATTTTAGGAAGATAACGATGTTCTCAGAGGGGAGTATGGGTTGACAGAACGAAACAGTTCATATGTAATACTGGCTACATACCAATCAACGATAAATATTGTGTATTCGGTTTTTTCAAAAAAGGAAGAAACTTATGGGATACCCTAATACTAAAGGACACCTGACAGTTTGTTTCTCTTAACACTAAAACTACCGTCGTATAATGCACAATTATTTTGATGTTAAAAATAAAGTTAAAAAATAAATGGACAAACGATGAAACATAAATGAATCCACTTATTGATTCTTTTTCTTAACGACAATCAGCACAGGTGTCAAGAAAACCATGTTAACAAATTTTGTCGTTTGAAGTAGTGAATTTGTAAAAGGGTCATTTGACCCTTTTGGTAGCTTTAGTGTTAAATGGCACGTCCTCGAGATCGTTTACAATGTTAACTTAAATGGGACACCCTGTATAACATCTTTCCTCGATATTATGTTATAATTTCTTTTGGTATAAACAGTGAAAGGAGAAAACACAGGAAAGTAAAGGAATAGGTAAACTGTACGCTTGGATTTAGCCACATTAAATGGCTTTGAGCTACCAATCCAGCCAGGACATAGAATAGATAACGTATCAGGGGCTCTAGGTACGGTAATTCCGTGTCTTTGGCACTAATTTACAGGATAACAGCCACCGACCCGTCGACGATGGCCAACGAGACGAAATCCCCGGTGCCGTCGCTCTTCTGTTGGTTGTACAGTATAATCCCATTGTCGGCGTACGTCTTGAACTCGACCTCGACGCTAAACTTGTGGTAAGCTTTCAACCTGTTCATCCGGACGTAGCTCTTGCCGTCGAACGACGGCACTTCGTAATCCTTTTTGTTGATCTCCTCGTTGCATAATAGGCCGGTGTAATTCGGACGACACATGCAAACGAATGTGGCGCTGGGCAGATCGATACATGTCGATGTCGCGTGACACGGATACGACAGGCAGGCACGAAATTCTTCGGTCGGTGTTACTGGCACGTAATTAGCTAGAAACAGGTCAATTAGATTCTTCAATAAACTATCAAACGTTCGGAAAGATCGAAAGCTTTGAAACGGGAACTGTGTTATGCAATCCGCGGTACACGATGACGCGACGATTCTTTGGTAATCGGGGCAAGTTGGCAACTCGGTTACACATTATTGTTTAGTTTGTTCGATGTTGATGTTCGTTGGGAGTTTTCAAATTGTTAGATTCTTCGATTATGAACATTGTACAGGTTGTTACGTTCGGAAGATTATCGAATTTTCGAAGTTTTTCAATTTTAAAAAATTGAAAATTTAAAAATTGCAGAATTAAAAATTTCGCGGGTTTATAAATCCTAAGTCCATAAGTTCGAATTTCACACATTGCAAATGCAACGATTCCAAAAGCAACCATTCCAAATTTCATTAATTACAAATGCAACAATTCCAAGTTTTACAAATTACAAACGCGACAATTCCAAATTTCACTAATTACAAACGTGTCAATTCCAAATTTTGAAAATTACAAACGCAACAATTCCAATTTTCCCAAATTCCAGATCACCAACTTCAAAATTTACCAATTCTTGTGTCCACAAATTCAAAATTTCGAAATTCTTAGATCTACCAATTCAAAATGTCCCAATCTTCAAGTACTCAAATTCTAAACTTCCCAATTTACAAATTCGCCAACTTCAAAACCCCCAAATTTCACGATTCTATGCTTGTACACCTCGAATTTCAGAATTTCTGAAATCTCAAACTCGAAGGTCCCGAATCTCCAAATTTCCAACCCCTCAAATACGTAATATTTGCTCATACTTTTTTCACCACTTCAACAAACTGGACCGTAAAATATTTCTGATCTAATGTACATTACCCTACACACACATTATCAGAAATGTACACTAAACTATGAAAACAAATATCCATAACACCATGATGTACCAAAACCATCATGTAATGACAAATTCAACCATTTTCAATTGCACCAAACACCTAAATACGCTACATTTTCCAGTTAATTTTACATGTGTATACTAAATGCTTTTGAAAAGTAGTTCGAAGCATTTCGAAACGTAACGGTTAGACAGAAATTGATTTTTATTTATAGTTTTAACGCCAGAATTGGACGTACAGTTCCATTTTGTTCCTCGTGGTACCACTTACCAAAACATTCCTGTCTATCGCTTGTTTCAGCGTATCCATCCGAACAAATGCATCCTCCATTCGAGCATTCGCTGTTGGGTATAGTACAATCCTTGTCATCGGTGCATAAATCGCCCAGCAACGCGGTAACAACCCGAATCGTTGCCGGTGTTGGTCGATACGCTGCAGCCACTCCTGAAAAACGGAATAGTTGAATGAATCGATGCCCCCCCTACCATTTCGTTTCTTTGTGAACAAAAAAAAGCGGCGTACGAATGACGCCTTATGCTATCTATCCGATTATCGACGTCGAACCGATCCAGAATTAACCGCAAAGCGGATTTCGAATGCCATCATCCGAAGCGACAAGTACTTCATGTACATTCGCGTTTGTGTTTATACCTATACGCAACGAATATTCCTTCCATTTATCGAATGTTAGTTGAAACTGCTAATTACATCGACTTAAGGATACGGCTACGAGATGACCGTTTCAGAAACTGATATTTATAATAAATTAATTGGAGAACGATATCGATCCGGTTTAAGGGATTAGGTGGCGGGCAGGTCAAGTACCCACCGAACTGCTCGCAGCTAATCGGTGGGCATGATATGAGGAATGATGTTGGACGTAGAGGTTTACAGTTACTTTTGATTTTTATATTTTGAAATTTAGGTAGATGGAGATTCGGGGATAGACAGTTTAGGGGATTTTAGGGGTCTAAGGGTTTGAGAATTTGGAGATTTTGGAATTTGGGGATTTGCGAATTTGGTTACTTGAGAAGTTGAAGATTTGGGATTAGAAGGTTGAGTATTTGGAAATTTTGGAATTTGGGGATTTGCGAATTTGGTTACTTGAGAATTTGAAGATTTGGGAATCTGAAGGTTGAGTATTTGGAAATTTAGGATTCGAGGAAATAGGAATTTGTGGCTTCAAAAATTTCGGTATGTGGTGGGTTTAGATATTTGAAATTTAAGAATTTGAAGATTTGGAAATTTGGAAATTTAGAAATTTAGAAATTTAGAAATTTGGTCATTTGGTCATTTGGAAATTTGATAATTTGGAAATTTTGTAATTTGTAATTTTGAAAATTTGAAAATTGGAACTTTGGAGACTTGAGGATTTGGAAATTTGATAATCGTGAATTTTGGGAACGTATGAGATTACAAACTTGAGAATTAAAAAATTTAGAACGTCTTTCTGTTATTCAAAAACAAATGTCGAGAAATGTAATATTTCCTAAAGTCACTAAGGGTATCTGACCCCTTAATAAAATACACCGTCACTAAAATATACTGTTCCACTTTTATTCTTTGCGTCAGGGATATTAATTTTTACACTCACGTTGGTAGATTGATGAGTTCCCGTTGGAAATTTTTTAAAACTGCCGTAGATTCCTATTTTTACATTCAATACTAGGTCATATTAAGTATAACATTTGGGATAATCGCCGTTATAAAACATTTCGATTATTGACACAAAGGTTAAGCAGATTAGTACATGAAAAAGACAACAAATAAGCAATTATTTATACTCTGCACAAGCAGTATATTGTACAATCGAGAACTTTCGAATTTTATAGACTTTAGTGAATGATACTTAACATAATGAATTCATAATTTCACTGCATTGTGCAACAACAAAAGGAATAAAGTAGAAATTGTGATTAAAAGACATTCATAAAAAGTCCTTGGTACAATAATTCTTTTCTAAGTGTACAAGACAATAGTATCTAAATATATATCTATAATAGTAAATAATAAAAAAATGAAAGAATTTACCGCGAAATAGGAAAATTATTCAAAAATAATTTGCAAAGATGGAAATGTGTGAATTCACAATTGTTTACGATCGAATAGACGCAAGATGAAAATGGATTTGTGTTTTACCATGCTTCAAATTGTCCCTGTCGATCGTGATGGTTTCTTGATGCGCTCGAAGAGTGTAAGAATAACGTGGATCCGGTTCTGGTACCAGCAGATGTCTAGTTGATTTGGACAATGGAGAAATGGCGGCTGCTGGTTGGGTATATTGCACTGCTGTATACCTTTTAGCGGGGAAGTCCGTATTCACCATGGGATCGTCTGAAAATTGCACGATGGGTCGAGATTTTTATGGTTGTTTGATAGAGAACAATATCTTTCAATGTAATTATATTACACTCGGTTCAACGTTTCAAAATAACCAAAAAATCACGGACGGGCTTCTTGAAAGCATTGGATCAATATCGAACCAGTAACAACCACTCTTGTTACTTATGATGATTCAATACATCGATTCAGTGACAATTTAAATTTATTTATTTAATTCTTACGCGATCATTTAAGTTCAGAGATGAACGGATCATGCGATAGCACCTCTACGGAGAAGAAATGATTAAATTTTTATATAAACATAAGTATAAATATAAGTAGCTTCTCAGGAAACAATTGGTAAGTGAAGTCTATTTTCGCAAAAATGGAGAAAAACTGCAAACTTCGAAGGCTCGTAATTTCTTAACAAATTCGAAATCTGCAAAATGATATCTTAAACCCCCTCTAATTTCAAGTAGACTATAACAAATTTTGATTAAAACAAGGTTGCAGATGATGAGGTTAACAAGTGATCGATTCGGCGTGTAATGACCCATTTAGAAATATAGAAATATGCGAATCTGTCAGGTTAGACGTTATGAAACTTGATAATTTCCATACTTGTAGATTTGCAAGCTTATAATTTTGAACGTGACTAAATTGGTACTATAAATTCTGAAGAGTATCGTGGAATTAGGCAGTGTAGTATTATCCGGGTCGAGTGTTATGTGAATTATCCTGTGCAATTCAGAGATGAATTTGATGCTATGAGAGAAAAAGAAAAGTCACGCGGAGTTTGATGGGATTATTCTTTTACGACTCGGTTAGACTCTGGTAAAATAGGGATGGTACGCGAATGTAGCTCACGAATTACTGCTTAGTCATACTTGACATGGGAAAAGTAAAATGATACTCCACGAGGAATATAAGGAACGTCCAGGTCAAACTAAACATCACCATTATTTCTACTAGGCTCGATTTGTGAGATACGCTGTGGTCGTATATTAAAATGCATTCATATAAAGCGTCTCCAGAGAACGGTCATATGTTGCACATATCGTCAAAAATATGTCGTTTAATACGGTCTGTAACCTATCACCCACTAGGGAAAATTTTAGTGACCCAGAAAACAATTCTTAATCACGACGATCGGTAGGTATTCTCGCCAACGATCATTTTATTTGTAAACTTCATTTTTACTTTTTATTTATACACTTTTCTGCTAACATTTTATGATTTCTCTCAAGTAGTAAATACAGATTCGGTGATAATAAAATCGTAATTCTATATTTAAGGTATATTGGTTTATCCTATCTGTATAATGCTTGTATTTTCTGTATTCTATCGTAATGCTTATTCTAAAATAGAAGTGACGTGACCCAGCAACGAAAATTAGTGTGAAGGGGAAAAAAATTGAAAAATGATCCACTTGAAAAAAAAAACGTCCATTGATGTAAAGCATACCGTCTAAAAAATAATTCGTGAAAATTGCTCATTTTATATTTTAATTTTAAACAACAAATCTATTTCGTATATTCTAGGCGAAATATAGCTGCATGTACATCGCCTGTACGCTATTATATTTATCGTTCAGGAGTAGACGCCATTTTCACGACGATATATATGGCGTCCCCGTCAGTTGCCATCGCAGCCACGAAAATCAAAGCGATCCAGCTAATTCAATCGATAGACGAACACAGAAAATCGATGCCGACCGGAAAACGGGCAAATATACGTATAAAATTGAAGTGCTTCGCAGGTTTTCTCTAAATAATGAGAATCTGAAAGCTAATTCTATCGAAGCCGACAACCGGAACCAGGTAACAGCAGTTGAAAACGGCTTGATGGGATTTTAATTACTTTCCAATTGCAGCGTTGCTTCCTATTATTTTACCTCGACGACTTCTGCCGCGCGCTATCTTTTTCCTTCATTTTTTCACCCCCCGCCCCTCTGTCGCCGTGTGTGTACCTTTCGGCGGAACGTTTCCCTAACCATCCCCGGTGTCCCGTCGTATTCCCGTATTTCTCTCGATATAATCGAGCCATTTATCGGCTACGAGACAAAATCGACAGAGAAACTCATTTTCTCTCGTTAGCTGTCCCTATTGAAAATATTTTCCACGCCGGGAATCGATGTCGCGTAGAGATGGGACGAGGGGGATGGATTTAGTCAATTTAAGTGTTCGTCGATTGGGCGATGAACAGAATCTGACGGGAAATACGAGTTGACATTTACGAATCGAGAGAATTTCTTCGACGATTCCCCCCTTCAATGGAATCTCTCGTTTTTTTACTCCTCTTTATCGACGTTACCGTTTGACTGTTCCATTATTTCATCCCCATTCCTGTTTATATGACGAGGAGAATCGAAGAAACGGGAGATCATCCCCGTATTTATCCGCCCAAAAGCGCGGAATTTTCAACGAACTCGAGCACCGACGTCGACGACGGCAATCTCCGTTCTTACTTTTATTTACGTTCCGCTGCGTGGAATTATCGACGATCGGCGGCGAAAAAAAAATAATCTTCGATTTCAAAGTTCGGAAACGACGCAACGTCCGACGCGAACTCTATTATCTCCGTAAGCTTCTTACGTTCGAGAGTAATCTCGATCGTGTTCCTATACCCGAATTTCAAGAGGTTATTTCCATATCCGGCGAATTTACAATGTTTCGAACTGATGAATCGACAGTGCAATTACGAATAAAATCGATTTCTCTATATTTGTCAATTTTTCTTATCGATACACAACCGAGTGTCGAGTAATTACTTCAACATCGTTTCTAAACTATCACGTCATATATCTTGCCCTAAAAAGCGGACTGTAATTCTTCGTGCAAAAATAAGTAGAAAAACAAATATTTAGATTTGTACATTTTTTAGATTAAAACAAAATGATCCTAACATTTCAACACTTTTTATTTATGTTAACGCTGTAGCAAATAATGATATATATATTTGTATTTGAATATCTATATTCATATACTTATGTATTTGTATATCTGTACGTTTATATATTTATATATTTTCATGTTTCTAAATCTTAAGAGGTTATTACCATATCTAGTGAATTTACAAAGCCACCAACTGATGAACGACCAGTGCAATTACGAATCAATCGAATTTCGTACTTTTGCCAATTTTTCTTAACGAGCAATACTTTATATAGTGTCAAGTAATTAGTTCAAAATTCTTTCTAAATGATTATCACGCCATACAGCTTGTCCCAAAAAACAAACTATAATTCCTCGTACAAAAATAAATAGAAAAACAAAAGATTTGTAGATTTGTATATATTTTAGATTAAAACAAAATGTTCCTAACATTTCAACTTTGTTTATTTGTGTTAACGTTGTAGCAAATAATGATATATATTTATATCTATATTCATATACTTATATATTTATGTATTAACACATCTGTACATATATTTATATATTTATATATTTATATATTTATATATTTATACATTTATATATTTATATATCTGCATATTTGTATACAGGGTGTTCCAAAACGAACGAAACATCCGGAAATGGGAGGTAGCTGGGGTCATTCTGAACAACTTTTTCCTTTGCAAAAATGTCGTACGGGGTTTCATTTTTAAATTATTAAGGAAAAACACAGACCAATCAGAGCGCGAGAATCTCGCGCGCTCGGAGGCAGTCGTAGTGGTCGGCCTACGTGGTCAGGAGCGAACACGGTCAACCGTGCACCGACCAGTACGACTGCCTCCGAGCGCGCGAGATTCTCGCGCTCTGATTGGTCGGTGTTTTTCCTTAATAATTTAAAAATGAAGCCCCATACGACATTTTTGCAAATGGAAAAGTTGTTTAGAATGACCCCAGCTACTTCCCATTTCCGGATGTTTCGTTCGTTTTGGGACACCTTGTATTTGTATATTTGTATATTTATATATTTGTATCTTTATATTACGTAATGATAATAATAAGTGAGCTACGACCGACAGTCTATAAAATCGTACAATAAGTGGTTGAAAATAATTTGGACAGAACCTAGAAGGGATGTAAGCTACATAAATTTCTTGTCGTACTCTTTGTGTTAACCGAGAAGAAGCCAAGTTGAACGCGAGTGTAGATCCGCTTTCATTTCACGGTGCCTCGTGTCTGGAAATATTAGATTTGCAAAGTAAACCCGTAGAAAACTCCGCACTTTCATCAAAGGCGGTCGTACTTTCTCGTAGGGAATCTAGAAAGGAACTGGAAGGATACTGCGACACGCGGTATTTACATGCTTTGATGTGGCATCGCTCACACGGCCCCACGTTCATTCGGCCGCAGAATGATCGTTCTTGCGGGTCGTCGGGGTGGAGAGAACAGGATGAAAAAGGGGCTGCCTTGTCCCGTGTAAAGCGCATTGCTCGCGGTGACAGTGGGCCGAGGGGGTGGAAGAGGACGGTTCGCGTACTCCAAGTAATCTGATTTATGTTTGACTCGGAAGGACGAGCTCCGTGGAGGAAGAACTTTTTAAGAGATTGACTTCCAACGACCGAGAGGAGGCTGGCAGAGGGACGGAAGGCCGGACTATTCGAGAGGGCTGAGCAATCGAAAATAAGGGATGAGAGGTTACGGAAACACGAAGAGACTTTAATAGATTCGAACGTTTCGCTTCGCGAACTTTCTCGGACGGGTGTGGGATACTTTCAGATGACAGCTGCGAACGCCTCTTCGCTCGTGTTCCATTTTTCTTCGACACGTATGTATCTACCGCGCATGAGTACGTCGACCGTGCCGGTACTTTGACCCTTTGACACGTGATTTATCTCGTTTCTGAGAACGAACACTTACGAGAATTTATAAATTTGTTCATGGATGCGCTTAAATTTATGTAAAATTGCAATATCGTGCGAATTTATAAATTTCTTCATGAATGCGCTTAAATTTATATAAAATTGCAATATCGTGCGAAGGGAAAACTGAAAATTGTACGTACACGTACAATTTAGTTATATGTAACAGAAGACGAGAATTTTGTTGAACGGTTGTAACAACATGCAAAATGTTACAACAAATGTGGGTTAAAATTGATTCTCTCTTTATTGTACTTATGCATATCTAATGAGCTTAGGTATTATAAATTTCATGCGTTTTTAAGAGCAGGGTATTTATAATTAAGGTGATTTTGTTAAAAATGCGGATGGAAATAAAATATCCAAATTTTTCGAGTCTTTAATTTCAAAAATCGGAGTACAGAATTTTTGAGCTTTGAGAATACAATTTTTGGAATCTTGGAATTTGGCAGAAACACGGGGTATTGGAACTGAAGAATTTCCAGATTTTTGAATATTCGAATTTCGAGATGTTGGAATTTCGGAATTTTGAAATTTTGTAACTTTGAAATTTCAAAAGCATAGAATTCTGAGACTACGAAACTTATGAAGTTTGGATCGTTGGAAATTGTGTATCTTTGGTACTTCAGTATATTGAATGTTGATACTTCGAAATTGTTTAATCTTTAAACTCCAGAAATGTGTCTCGGCGATTAAAAGTCTGAGAAGTACCGCTTCTCGACTCCTGATTAATATGAACATAAACTGCAACCTGGAAATAAATAATTCTGCCGTTTAGAACCTTTCAGCGTATATTAAATACGCTAGTAACTTCACGTTTATTTTATACCGTTTATGAGGACACGTAATAAATGTTTAACGATACGAAAGATCGAAAGAAGTAGGTATTCATAATTAACGTAAACTCGTTAAAAATGACCGCAGAACCGTACAATACCTTAACCGACAAAAGGTTCGGCTATTTGTTAGAATCGATTGCAGATAGACGCGGCAGGGGGAATCTCTTTTCAGGTTCGTAGTTCGATAAATTTATCACGGTTCTCGATTCGTTGAACACGACGCAGAGCGAATCTCCAGGGGTGAATTTATGGAGGGCAACGATATCAAAAAGCGGTCGGCTCAATGTTCGTTTCAAGTTCGACGGTTTCAACCTCGACGTGGCTAATTTATTTTGACGGAAGACCGCGTTTAACAATCGGGACGAGAAGTTTCGTTACCATTTCTTAAAGGTTCCGATGTTAAGTCCCCGGTCTTGGTATATCTCACAGGGACCACTTAGGACAAGAGACTTGGCTAGAAGTTGACGGTGATTTAGTTAAATCCACCTTTGCCGCTTAGTTTCGCGAGTTAACGTCACCAACTTCCCGGAATTTACCTACGGGTGAGATAGTACACTCCTGGGATAAAGGAAATTCCATGAATCCGTATCTGGGGACTGACTGGATCTTCGACTTCTGACAATTCGCGCGAAATCGAGCAAACCGGCTACACCGTCGATTGTATTCGTTTTTATTTTCTTTTGTCTATAGTTACCCAAATTGAGCGACATATCTTTCGATAAATTGCGAAATATTTTATATCGATCATTTTTTGAATGTATTACCACAAAGTATGAATAAACAGCTACGAAATGCGATGATACAACACCAGTGAATCGATCAAGCTTGTAAAAAGTCGTTTCGTATAAGGTTGATTTCATACCTTTTGTCAAACTTTTTATATAGGAAATCAAACATCTTTCGATAAATTGCGAAATGTTTTATATCGATCATTTTTTGAAAGTATTAACACAAAGTATGAATAAACAGCTACGAAATGCGATGATACAACACCAGTGAATCGATCAAGCTTGTAAAAAGTCTATGTTTCGTATAAGGTTGATTTCATACCTTTTGTCAAACTTTTTATATAGGAAATCAAATATCTTTCGATAAATTGCGAAATGTTTTATATGGACCACTTTTTAAAAGTATTACCATAAGGTATGAATAAACAGCTACAAAATGCGACGATACAACACCATCGAATCGATCAAACTTGTAAAAAGTCTATGTTTCGTAAAAGGTTGATTTCCTACCTTTTGTCATACTTTTTATATAGAAAATGGACATTGTAAGAATAATCGCAACATGATAATAGTTTCTCTTTGACCAAAGTTGAATGATATAATCATGGCACATCGTGAATGCATCTTTGATTCGAACAAGATACCATATGCAACGCATCGAACGAAATAATTGGAATAGCGACGGGAAAATTTTATCAATGATTGACTTCACGAAAACTGTTGTTAAGATCATGATATGTCAGAGTTTTTTAAGAGATAAAATCAATGTCAATGTCCCAGGGTCGAGTAACGAGCATGAAAATAATATTACAGCCGTCACGAATAAAATTGAGTACCAATTATGTAATGCGGTACAAAATTATATTCAACGTGATAAGTTTGTAAAATTACAGCATTAAAACATTGTATTAAAAAAAATCGAAAGAATCCCTCGAATAATATTTTGTTTCAGATTTACGTCACGAAAGGATTACATTAAAATAAACAATTTAAAGAAGAAACGCAAATAATAAATGAACATTTTTAAATATTAAGAGTAAATTAAAATTTTTAAACGTAAATACTGAATTAAAATTATTGAACGTAATTAATTAAATTAATATATGCTTGGCTATTTATTTAAGTTTGTAAATGTGAGAATCAAATTGGATAACCTCGTATTATATAATTTTCAGCAATGTTCAAATATCGATAATTTGTGCTACGTTAGAACGAGAGTACGACTCAGACTGTCCTCACTTTGCTTTCTTTCTCGTTACACGATTTTTCGTCGTGCGACAATTTTAAGCGAGACATTTAATCGTATAGGATGGATCAGTCATACAGGTTAACGCATGTAGGATGTTAATGAAGAAAGCAAGCAAAGTAGCTGTGAACCTTATCGGGTGTTAGGGGATTATAAACATATAGGTATACATCTCAGTAGAAACTTGATATAAGTTTATTATCACGTAGTGGATACAAAGGAACAGGTTAGATATTAGTCCTAGCTTCGAGCATTCAGCGCGATAATTTGGTCACCTAAACGCTTGTGTTATTTAATAATTTATTAATCTCGCATCTTCCTATCGGATCCTTTACAAATTACGCAAAACCCGGCACCATCCAGTTTCTAAAACAAATCCTAACTACGCAAAGAGAATTACGCTAAAAATCGTATTTTACGAACCCTCGAAATCGTTACGTCGCGACGTCCTCGCATGAATCGTTAAATAAATCGCATTCGCTGTTGGTCGTCTAACGTTCGCAAACGAGCCTAAGCTAAACCGTCGATCCTTAACCAGTTAGCTGTGTTTGACGCGTATATTCGTCATGAAGAAGTGGCAGGATTTTGGTTCATGACGAGTATACTCCTCAATCACAACTAATTTGATAACCAAATAAGTAAATATTAGTAATAAAATTGTCAATTTTATAAAATGTACCCATTTTTTTTTTATCCAATATTTTAACAGCGACACTTATTCTGCGATCGACGAGTGTAGTCACAAAACGGGGCGCCACAGCTAACTGGTTAACAATTAGGTACAAATTAAACCGGTTCCAGACGAATTAGCCGATTCTCAAACTGGTTAGCGCACCGCAGACGAGAAACGTTAGCGACGCGTATCGCACAGGATCCAATCCTGTCCAGAAGCCGTTCCAGGGTTAAAAGTGTTCCCGATGGTTAATGGTTTTAGTAATGCAGAATATAAGGCGGCCTGTACGGCGTACGCTCAGTGAACCCACCTCTGCAGTGGCCAAAAGCTTGAGTGACCACGTCTGCCTGGTGGCGACATGCGTACAGCCTAAGTTCGCACTCGTTGTCGTATGTCTGTCCGTCGCTACCGCAAACTGGTACAGGCGGTATGTCCGATGGACAGGACGACGGACAGACGCAATGTGGACCACCGATCTCTGAACACTGCCCACCCGAATAACATTCCAACTCGTTGCAGGACGTTGGTATCGGCGGTGTCGTGTCAACTGCAAGCAAACGCGAAATTCGTCTCTTTAGTGAACCACTTTTTTTTTGGTTACAAAATTACTTCCGATCTTAACACGTTGGTTGTCACGTTGTACGTGACCGACACTGCAAATTAGGTTGAATTATTTGCAGGTGAAGTAAATGGTACGAAACTTTTGAAGGCCGTTAATGTCGAGACAATTAAATACTTTAACAAACTGAAAGGTGAAATCTATGGGGTTTTCTCGTTCTCGTGTCGTATGTCGCATATGTGATCGACGCAAATTCAGTTGAATTATTTGCAGGTGAAGTAAATGGTACGGAACTCTTGAAGGCCCTTAATGTCGAGACAATTAAATACTTTATCAAACTGAAAGGTAAAATTGATGGGGTTCCCTTGTTCTGGGGTCATATGTGAAATATGTGATCGACGCGAATTCGGTTAAAATTCAGTTGACGTAAATGGTAGAATCTTTTGAGAACTTGTAACGCTGAGACAATGATATCAATTAAGGGATTATAAATTGAAGGATTAGGTGCTCTTTATAGCGAATCTGACCACAAACATTAGTTTCACTGTGGAAATCGTGTTAATCGAACAAAAAGTCATCCAAGTGTTCAACCTTAAAATAATAATAATATCTCGTTGATAACAGTAAGAATATAAATATAATAAGATGTAATAATGATATCAGAAAACATCGATGAAATTTGAAGAATGCAAAACCTATAACATTGAAAATAAGCTTGAAATCGCGACATTTAACGTGTAGACGTTGTCTTATTTCGCATGGTACCTGAATAGCAACCAGTAGGTGTTAGCATCTTGTTGTGATCTGTACAAATTGTACATTTGTGACCCTGAATGTCCGGTTTACAAACACAGCGACCTGTCATTTGCTCGCAGTCCTCTCTGACAGAGCCATAGAGTGAACACCCACACGCTGAAACAATTAAATAAATCCCATTTGTGCGTTAATTTGTAAAACTTAACTTTGTCACTATCGAACGTACAGCTATTAAAATCATATTAATTAATTATCTTTGTATAATAATACGTTTGACAGTTTTATTGAAATTTTTGTATGAGAGTAATTCAATTTGTAGGCCACTTCGGAGATCTGTTTTACTTGTAACACTTTGATAGCTGATATCGTTGAATTTCAGCCACGGATGGACACAAAATTTCGAAATTTGTTAATTTTTTTAATTTCAAGAATCGAAGTTTAGAATTTTGGGGCTTTCAGATTTTATTTTTTTGAAATCTTGAAATTTCGAAGCTTCGGAATATTGGTGTTAAGGAATTTCTAGATTTTTGGATATTAGAATTTCGGAATTTCGGAATTCTTGAATTTTGAAATTTTGAAATTTGGTATTTCGGAATTCTTGAATTTTGAAATTTTGGAATTTCGGAATTTCAACATCTCAAAATTCTGATGCTATGAAATTTGGGAAGTTTGCATACTTTGAAATTTTTTAATCTGTAAACTCCAAAAATGTGTCTCGACAAATAAAATCAATAATATTGCTACCTTCTAATAATCTTCTAGCTTTTACTAATTATGCTACTAATTTCGCTTTAATCTCATGGCGTTTATTACGTAATAGGATTACTGCACAATAAACGGAACAGTAATTCAAAATTAATATACTAATAGAATATTTCGATCATTTCAATAAAATTGAACTAGTCAATGGATTATCGGTATCGTTCATATGTAATCAGAGCCACGAAACTATAATACAAAAGCTGTAAATTCCACGAAACTTGCAGCTATAAAAGTGTTAGTATCTGCGGACCAATTCAGCGTATAATTAGATACGACTGCATAAATCTTACGTATGCATCCTGGATGTCCTTCGCTGATTTTAGGAAGACCCCAATAACCAGGCATACACCTGTCGCACTTAAGGTCACCCACACCCGGTTTGCACTCGCATTGGCCAGTTTCAGGATTGCAGGTGTCAGAAACGCTGCCTAACCTATTGCATTTGCAGGATTCAGGGCAACCCGCGCCATTTGGACCCCGGGCAGGTGTTTTGCCATCCGGGCAGCAACCGTGCCACGTATCTGAACACTTCACGACCTGGGTACCTTGAGCTAAACAATCGATAAATTTCATGGACTTCAAAATCTCTTACATTATTTTTCATTTCTGTGACAAATATTTATAGATAACATAAATCCGAACCCAACCCCACACTAATCCGAATCTTTGTTTTGAGAAAAGTTGAAAGACAGAAATATGTGAGTACACGTATAAAAATCGATTGAACAAGAAAGAGGACTGATACGGACTTGGGTTAGTTTGATTTTCATGCGTAAAAACGATCTTTGAATTTGATATTGGAAGACGATCGAACCTTTCTTGCAGCAGCGAGCTATTTTAGTAGTTTGATGGCAGTAACTGTTGCTAGGACAATCTCTTCGTTCAGGTCCATTGCCGCAATCGTATTCTTTCCCATCTTCGTCCACCAATGGAGGATCACCGTTGCAAGGCCTCACTTCCATACCTATGTTAAACGAACATTCATGTCATTGAAATTTCAAGGAAGGAGTTTGATATTGAATCCTTCCAGTCAAAATATCTAAATAACAAGAATACTCAATACGATGAATATATTAACCACGAATCAAAAATAGGATTGAAAGAAAAAAAAATTTGTAGTTATTTATCGTAACAATATTTCTTAATATAGACAAAATCACGAAATTAATTAAAACATTCTATTCCACTTTGCTAAAATATATAAATTAAAATTAATGCTTAATTTTTACGTATAGATTTAACAGTTCTGTAGGCGGATGCGTAGTACAATAAATAATACTTTGACATACATAGACATCATAATAAGATAACAGTGACATTATGATTCGGGATTTGAGAACCTCAAACATAAGCAAGGCAAGGTTTAATGAATTAAATCAAGCTGAAACGTAACTCAAAAACATAACTCAGCGGTTAAACACCGAAAGGAAATAATTAACAATGCAATTAGAGTTGTGCAGGAAAATTACGCTAATGGTATTCCCTCGTCATCGTTGCATGCAGGGAGATTTCAAAATTTGAAATTTACACATTTTAGAATTTGGAAATTTGGGGAATTGGGGATTTGGTGATTTGGTGATTTGGAGATTTGGAGATTTCAGGATTTAGAGATTTAGAGATTTAGGGATTTGGTAATTTGGTAATTTGGAGATTTGGTGATTTGGTGATTTGGAGATTAGAGATTTGGTGATTTGGTGATTTGGAGATTAGAGATTTGGAAATTTGGAGATTTAGAGGTTTGGGGATTTGGAGATTTAGAGATTTGCAAATTTGAAAATTCGGAAATTCGGAAATGTAGTAATTTGGAGATTTGGAAATTTAGGGATTAGAAAATTTGGGAGTTTGAGAATATGGAAATTAGAGAATTGGGGATTCCGGGATTAGAAAGATTGGAGGATCGGCAAATTCAGGAACGTAGCGATGTCAAGATTTGTGGATTGGTAAATTTGGATATTTAGGAATAAAGTAATATAGGAATGTAGGCATTTGGAAATTTGAGAATTGAGGATATCGGGATTCGGGGATTTTGGAAATTTGAGGATTGCGAAATCTGAAAATTTCAGAATAGAGAATTTGAAAATTGAAATCTCAAAAATCTAAAAATCTACAAGTGTGTAAATCTACAAATACGACAATGTATAATTTCAAAACGAAGGAACAAAAAAGTATACAACGCATCTGTAACACGAAATCGAATTGTGATCGCGAACCTTGGCAAAGTTCGAGAGGTCTAGGTCTGAGTTCTTTCTGCCTCTGACATGCCTCCATTTTCATAGCGCACAAGGACGAATAGGTTCTCAGGTCGCTGCCACAAACGGTGCGCATATTTTCCGGCGAGATCGAGGCGCAGTCGAATTTGCAGCTGCACCTGGGGTACTCGTCAGGTCCTAGCTCGCAGGTCGCCTCGAAATCGCAATTAATGTTTTTGCAAGCCTCGCGTACTTGAGTGCTGGTCACGTCAACAGCGGTGGTGGCCAATCGAACCACCGCAGGCGTCGACATCGTAGCTGTTACATGCGGTTAAGGGACGGTTAATGTAAGTAAACTTGTTAGACGACGTGTCGTTGGGTAGTTAGTTTCGTTACGAAGGTATTTTCATGCGATGCGGTTAATATCGATTGCCTGACGGCTGGTACACAATGCGTTAAGCAATTTTCTCATGGTTACGAATCGTTTTTTCGTGTTAATGAAGCGCTCGTTTGGTATTAACATTGATCCACATTTTTTGTTTCTCGCGTAATCCGATGGTGCGTTGCTATTTCATTTACGAGCAGGTTTGTGTTGATTTTCATTTGTTTTGAAGCGATTTAAGTTGCGAGTCGTACTAATTCATCATAGTAACAGTGTTACTATTAATCTCAAAAATATCAATTATACGAAATAATTGATAATTGATAAATACTAATTAATTTTAAAAATATCTGTTATATAAAATCATTGATAACTGTTGAATATTAATTAATTTAAAAAATATCAATTATATGAAATAATTGATAATTGATAAATATCAGTTAATTTCGAAAATATAAATTTCTCTAAACTTTTTCTGAAGAGAAAGTCATAATAAAAACCTATGGAAAACGAATGCATACACACGACATGAAAAACATTTATTCAAGAATGCAAATTGTCAGTATAAGTTTAACTGGTGCACCAGCCTGTACTGCTTTTAGCACCTCATACTACCCCATGTTGATTTTATCATGAGTTACTCAGATAAGTATTTCACTTCACCAGTTAGTTTCTCGTTTCACAGAAATTCATTCTTCCATTAATTCCTCAATGAACATTTTGTCAGTGTAAATCCAATCGTACTACTAATAATAATTGTAAACGCAAAATTCAAGTTTCACCCTTCGTAACTTCAAAATCATAATCTGTAGAATATTTCACGCGAATGCTACGGCGTTCCAGGTAAACACTCTTCATAAGTTTAATTAACACTTTGATTGCCATTTCATCCACATACGAGTGACGCTTAAATTTCCATATGACTCAACCATCTATTCAGTAAGAATTTGTTCATTTATCTAATTCGAAACACTAGTAGTAATTACTTGAACCTATGAATAATAAATAAAGCAAAAAATATTGTGAACATATTTGGTAGGATTTATTAATCATAAAAATACTATCTAGTAAAATTCAACCCCGTTGACGTAGCAGTCAACGTGTTAAAATCTGAATTACTAAATATACAACAAATTACAAAATATACGTACAAAAATGTACGTGAAATATAAAATATACAATATATGTATATTGCATACGAAGCATACAATACATGTGTATTGTATATAAAACGTACAATACATATATTGTATATAAAACATACAATACATATATTGTATATAAAACATAAAAGCCACAACATACGTGGGACTTCTTTTGAAGAAGAGAATTAATTGAAAAATAAATGTCCAGTTTCGATATTCTGGTGTGTGCGCTTGACTGGGTGGTCACATGAGAATGAGAAGTGTTTGGAACTGTATGACTGTTTAGGCTAAGGAAAAGACGTTTGCACCAAGGCACCTAGAGAACAGTGTCGAGGGATGCGAGGGGTGCGAGCGAGGGTGGTCCTAGCGGGAAAGTGTTTCGGCCCGCAGGCCCAGAGTGTTATTGCGAGTCGTAGAGAGAAGAACAAGAGAGTATTGCGAGTAGTAGAGAGTATTGTGAGTTGAAGATAGTTTTGCGAGTTATTTGAGAGGTTCAGAGCGCGTATTGTATTATCAATCAACCTAATAAAATCAGTATATATTCCTATTTATATTTTATCATATTTCTACAAGATTGGTAAATTTGATCGAGAAAAGAATCGTAAACATACTTAATGCAGCAACAGCGAATCGATCGCTGCAATTGCCATAGAATGTCACGTGCAACACCGGCAATTTCGGATCTCTGCCACATGCTGCCTTTTGTAGCTCACATTCGGATGGGTACGTGTTGGCATCGCTGCCACACACGGCTTCTCCAGTGCGTTCTGGACACTCGTCCGGGCACACACACACTCCCGCCATGCAGTGGGCACCGTGCTCGCACTGTACTCGCGCGCACATCTCTGAAAACGGTTATTTTTTCTTACACTTCGTCGAAATCTCGGTTTATTGCTCCGTTTATCCACATTACATGGAACGTTTGTCCCGGGGATAAACGGGAAACGAAGTTCGTACGTAAGAATGGCAACTGGAAGACTGATTAAAATACTTACCGCAATCGCCTATGTAGCTGACTGCGATGTGAGTTTGTGAAGCGCAAGCTGCTACCTTCAACGCGCACTCGCTCGCATAAGTTACCCCGTCAGATCCGCAAACTTTCTCCGCGTCTGCAAGTTCTTTGCTCTGAAATTAGAATACAAAGTTTATGATTAGGTCGCCGGTGAATATACGCCCGAAGAATAATTACCGAAACGGCATCGGAGAATCCCGGATGGTGTATGAGCAAGATTTATGATCGAAATTTGAAGATTTAGAAATTCGATTATTTGCAGTTTGGATATATGCAAATATCGGACTTCGGTATTTTGGTAATATAGGAACTCAAGAGTTTGGAGTTTGGGAATTTAGGAATTTAGAAGCTTGAAACTTTGGAATTTTTATGATTTGAACGTTTGGCAGTTTCAGAAATTTGAAAATTGGAAAATTCAATAATTTCGAGTTGGGAAATTTGCTAACATCGGAGTTCGATACTTTGGTAGGACAGAAATTTATGAATCAGGAGCTTTCAAATTTGTGAAAAAGAAATTCGAGACCTTGCAACCTTTCGATTTGTAAATTTGTGAATTTTAAGACTCGATCTTTGAGATACTTGGAACTTTAGAGAGCGGATTTAGAAGTTTGATAACTTCACAAATTGGAGGATTCGGCTTACTTTAATAAATTGAACGTGTTCTAAAATATCGTGTTCTAAACCCCAGACTGTTGTAATATGTATAACATGGCTTGACGTGCTTTAAGACCATAGGATCATCCATGTGAGCTTTAGCAAACCCGACGTAAGAAACTTCCATAACCCACATTATTATTTCAGACGCTCATTATGATTGAATGTACACAAAATGTACATAGAATGTTACACTTTAAAACTTTAAAATTACAAAACACAAAAAATGTTTAACTTATTAAAATTTAACAAGTACAAAGTATTTATACTTTTAAATTAAAAATTATGTTCATGTATCTATTTATCTATCTGTTTATAAGTATATAATAAAATTAAATATCAGGGAGTACTTTATATAATGTTATTAATTTAGAATTAATTTAACTACTACGTGTTCAGACAAAGAATATAATTTAAAAACATGTTCGTTGTTGAGCGTATTTATATTCAAATTGCAGACAATAATAAGAAAATCGACAAACTATAAAAGAGAACTAGATGTACGCGTTGTTCACTTGTTGCACAATGGCTGCCAGTGGTATTGCACGACTAGCATGTGGACCGTGTGTACGTAAGGACACAAGCAATGAGAAAATAATACGCGTAGCTGTGAAACTTAATTACCTTGATCGTGCTATTCAGCTTATTATGCTGGTTTCACGCATGCGTTACTTGGTTTCTGCTTTCCTGAGAGCGTTTTTCGCGCACGTATTCTTTTCGGACGGAAGCATGCGTGTACAATCGCACACGTGTCGAATTTAATTGTAATTTGAGATTAAAAGATATTTTTTGTATTATTTTTCTGTAACAGTGAGATGACGGATATTGAATATCAGATTCTGTGGAGCGAGACACGCTGGTATTTCATGTTAAATGTACAGAATAAACCGTAAGAAATTTTCTGTCGTATTAAAACTTGTTTTTGAAATTCGTAACTTTCTTCCATTTCATTGTATTTTACAAAGGAATAATTATTTCCTTTGAGGAAACAAACGATTCAGGCTACCTCTCTTACTTTAATTAAACTCCGCTATTGAATGTAGAAGTAATCCATTTTGTTAACTCTTAGACATCAAAGCTTCCCTTTTAACGAACCTTCTACTTCATAAAGTCTGAAAAAAATTTCACGTACTAGCAGCATAATCGATAATTACATTCCTCGCGAGACGCGACGTCGAATAATAATTGAAGGGCAGACAGAAACGTAATCCCCAATTTACCTAAAGAAACTTAACCACGCTGCATTAAAAAGTCATTACTGCAGAAAAGATGATCTCGTCGCGTTGTTTATTAATTTCATCCGATCTCGCTCACGGCGAATGCATCAATCGCGAAACTAATTCTGACCCAAAGAAACGTAATAATTGATTAACACACTGAGTGCCACTCTAAAACAGTTTAAATTTCTTTTAGGATGTAATTTTATTTTCGATAAATTTTTTAGACAATTTTCATAATATTCGACCCGGGTTTATTCGGTAAGCTTTTATATATTTACAAAAATTTTGCATACTTTGTTATGTTAAATGTTTCAACTAAAATTAGCGATAGATTTATGTATGAATTCATACGTCAACCGTATGTGGGTGACACGGCACTCAAAGCGTTAAACAAACTTCGGCGCGAGACATCGATACTCGAATCGCCGCCAAAAGATTTCGCGATGTTTCTCGATTGAATTTTTTCAACCGATTAACGATATTATGGATCCGTTTTCGTATCAACGAATTAACGAAGGGACATTCGCCGTAGCCGGATCCGTTTTAATTGGTTTCCTTGGCAAGTTGATACGCACTTCCTTCCTTCTTATTGTAATTTATGAGACAATTACGAGGGGTTTCACGGGGGGATGAGGGTAGTCTGGGACGCTGCGATATTCCTCGTTTGCCGTTCAAACAATGCTAACCCTCATCTCTTTCTCCGTGCTCCGATTCAGTCCTTTTCATCCCATCTTTCCACGACAGTCCTTTCCGTGCTTGTGGAACGCTGACGCGTCAAATTCGCGGGAACATTGTGCGTCCGTGCGGGAAAGATGTAATTTCGCGTTTAAGATGAGAACACGAGCAATTTTTCACGATCTTACGCGAGAAATTACGCTGATGCATCGCTATACATTTCCTGTTACGCGTCCACTTCTAAATATTCTCGTTGTTCAGGCTGAAGGATCGATAACAAGCTCCCAAACGAGGATTAAAGCGATCACTTGATTCTTAAATTCTATAAATGTTTTTTGATGTTTCAGATTGTCTTAGATTGAATTATTATTCAAGAAGAAGTGTTCGATGTTTGACAACATTTTGGCTTCAGTTATATTCAAAGAACAAGTTCTCGATGATTTAGGATGTTTTAGCTGGAATTATTATTAGAAGAGTTTTTCGATGTTTCAGAATTTTAGCTTGAATTATTATTAAAGAAGAAGTTTTTCAACTTATAGAATGTTTTAGTTTAAATTATTATTAAGGAAGAGGTATTCAGCATTTTCATTAAGAAAGCAGTTCTCAACCATTTAATATTCTACAGAAATAAATCAGAAACGCTGCTTGGTACGTCTCTAACCGAACATTTCACAAAGATCTTAATATACGATTCATAAAGAATGCAATCAAATTGAAAAACCTTTGATCTCAACTGGGAAATTAACTGACGAACATAGGTACAATACTAAGAAGACTCAAGAAAATCGGGCACAAGGATCCGATTAAATAGTTAACACGAAACGGAACCTCGTATCGAGAAAATTACACGCATCGCATTTACTATTTATATTTACCAAGTATCGTATAAGACTCTGTAAGAAATAGAGTACATAGAAAACACGAAAAATAATAATACCAAGGGAAGACAAACAACTATTTATTATTCTACGTGAACTTATTAGTTAATACGTGGATGTCTCGAAGAAGTAAATGAGCAGTTTGTTTTGAAAATGGGGTAAATACATTTTCCTAAAAAATCGTATTAGAGAACTTTAATATTTATATTTTTCCAAGATCGTTTTATCCTGAAAAATTATTACTAATAAAAATTGTTACTAATATATTTAAAATCATTGATATTTTGTAACGAGAATGCACCATTCAACATATTGAATTTACTACCGCAACGGGGAAGGCCGAAAAATTGTAATAATATAAAGTTAGCATCATAAAAATAACGAGGTCACTCACAAACCTAAAATACAAGGACTTAATGGATTATTACATTATGTACTACCTGTGCACCATAGCTATTTTTAATTTCTCCCGCACACACAAACCGGAGAAGACTGAATAATAATTATTAAAACAATATCAATTTTAACGTCAAAATTATTTAATAAGAAATAAAAGGTGAATATTGTTTTGATTTTGTAATGTAAAAGAGTATATATTTATTTTTATTTCAAGGTAAACTTACTTTTCCTATTGCGAAGACTTCTAAAAGATTTGTGCCTTCTTTAGAATAAAAAACGTGATTTCATTTATTTTGAAAGTGACTTAAATTCACTCATAACCATCAAAAAGATATTATTTGTTAAATAGCGTTAATTATACTAATTGGAACGATAAATTTGACAACCTAAGAAACCCAAAAACATTATTCTACTATCTGTTACTCCTATTTTTGAATTTAATCCAACCTCGATTCGAAAACGAATGGACGTACGCCGCTATCAAAACAAACGGCACAAATACAAGAATCTGTAACAGTAACAATATTGTTAATCGAGACAACCAAGAGGAAGAACACTGCTGTTCGATGACTGTCTCGTGGCAGTTTCACGAAACGACGCCACGTATCCAGGAAAAAAGGTCGTTCGAGTTGATGGTTTAGCGTCTGTCTTGCCCATAAACGTTCTCTTAACGTTGACGTCGTTGAATTTTGGATAGCTCCGACGGCCAGGCGTGTACGTAACTTCCGGTGTCGGTTCCGTTCGACCAACCTTTTGCCGAGGCTCTCGGAAAAAGAAGCATGCGCGGGCCGGCAGTTACGCGAACGACCCTGAACATCGGGTCATAGAAGAGTCCGAATTGTTCGTGGTTTTGTCAGCAGGACGTTCCACGAATCTGTGAATTTCTGAATCGTCCTACGCCGCGTGTCTTCACGGGAATCGACGAAGAAACGTCTCGACGGGTAACGATATCTCGAGGGTGCTCTGACGTGCTCTCCATTCCCAATGAATATTTCGGCTCGGGGAAATTTTATTTTGTCCGTCTCTGGAGATCCTTGGGACGCGGATTACTCCTGCTATATCTTCCTCTCCTCACTCACTCTCTCTCTTTTTTTCTTTTAGTACGTCTTCTAGGCGTCGGTATTAGCGAGCTTTTTCCCGACGCTTCAGAGACTCGTTCGACAATCGATACTGCGTTCTTTGATCCTCGAAAGACTTGGCCGGCCAACGTTCGAGAACTCTGATCCAATCTGCGGATAGAGACTTGACGGGTTTTTATAGCGAGTCTATGATACATGATGGTTCGAAATAGTGGTTGTGCGTTGAGGAATAGCATAACGCGGTTCGGGAAGCGCGGAAAGTAGTCCGCAGAGCGATTTTGTTACAGAAAGTAATTCAGGGTATACTTTAAAAACGGTTGCATCGTCAAAGATAAGTGAGGTTGGACGTTTCGGGATTTTGAGAAATTTTTATATTCTCGGATTTGGTGTTTGAACAATTTGAGCATTTGATGTTGTAAAATGTTTCTTATTTTGAAGATTTGAAAATTGAACCTGACTGAGTGAGCCGAACAGAAACGAGTAGCTCTTAACCGACCTGAGTTAAGCAACGTGTAACCGAGCTGAGCCGAACCGCGCCGAACCGAGCCGAACCAAACCGAACCAAACCGAACCAAACCGAACCTAGCTGTGCGAGCCGCACTGAACCGAGTAGCTCTTAACTGACCTGAGCCGAGCAAAGCGTAACCCGAGCTGAGCCGAACCGTGCCGAGTAGGGCCGAACCGAGCCGAACCGAGTCGAACTGAACTGAACCAAACCGACCCAAACCGAACCTAACTGAGTGAGCCGCACTGAACCTACTAGAACTTAGCCGACCTGAGCCGAGCAATGTGTTGGGGCGCGTTCATAGAATCATAAAGCCATTGGGCTTATTTTTACCTTTATAAAATTCATGAATAATCAACAATTGCCTAGTTTTAGTTTTAATAAAGCACACATTTTACATTCCACAGCCTAACTAGTTCGCGGTTCATTCACCCATTAACTGTCAAATATTTATTTCACCTCCACTGCGTGGGTTATTAATTTACGTATCAAATATTTTTTCAAGTTGGGCGACATTGAGGCAAATAATAATTTTAACAACCAGAAAGTAAGCATGTACCGAATACACATTTTATTTAATATAAAGCTGTTGCAAGTGATGAAAGAAGAATGTATGTAAAAATGTATATTCAAATCCCCATTTGGTGATCATAGTAGCAAATGGCTTAAGTTGAATCCCGACGAACATACATAAGCCTAACGGTTCTAAATCTACGCTTCCTTACGAATCTACTGTCTTATAGGACGCCGTAACTTGCATCCTGCAATATCGATAGATCCGAAACGTTATCAGCATCGATAATTCGAACGGTTCATTATTCGTAGGACGTAACATCGTGTAGCGTAACGGAAATGCGAAATATCGTGCACGAACCGTATATTCTGGCTTCGTTGTATACGTACTCGACGGCACATCCATCATAGTATGAATATTTTACTTAGGCCGGCGCTAACGAGCGGGGCTTAACACCACAAATGCTGGTGAACACGTGAAGGCCGAGGGGGCCGGCACGTTTCATGCTTCATTATGCTTAACGACGATCATTTTGCTTCGTAGATCGATCGACGGAATATCTTTTTACCAAATGATATCAGCACCGTCATTTGTCTATCGGAACCTCGGCTTCGGGCTATACAAGATTCCGATGTTGACGACGGAATTTGTTAATTCGATGCGATTCCTATTTCGATAAGGCTTGTTTGATAGGGTCTCTCAGAATGCTGTCTTCGAGAGTAAAAGCATTATGTAGAACAGAAAATGGTAGAGGATAAATAACTATCGTTATCTGAAATGACCCCTTTACCTGGTCGCATTACGGCCAGTCATTTAGATAACAGCATCTGCTATTTTTCAGCCACCGGGCACAGAATTTTATTTGTACAGGCGCATTAACTTGCTCCGGTTCGATAAAGTGTTATTATTATAAATAAACGCCGGGTGAGTTCGAATTTACTGTAATGGCTCGCGTGATTGTACGGTACCCTAGAGTAGTGCGAGATATTAAGAATGAATTTTTGTTCAAAGACGTTTGATATTTCGTTGTTGATAGTGTTAAGAGTGTAAATGTAATCCTTATCTCTTGGTATAGAAGGGATCTATATTACCTCTCTCTAAGCGACACCTGTAATATATATATGTACACTAAACTATTTGTTTTTGTTAACTGACCTCTAGTCAGTCTTCTTCGAAATATAGACGAGTTCTGAGAAAGGTGTGTAACACGAGTCAATCATTATAATATTAAAAAGACCTTTAAAACCTAATTAATAACAGATAGAAAGAACATAAACTGGAGTTGCTTTGATTTGATACTGAGACGTATCTTCGTTTCTTTTTCATCGAAGGAATGTATTCGTTGGGAAGTGGGATTAAAATTACAATTTCACTAAAGGACTTACGAGTTGCTAAGTTAAGATCAAATGATGATGCTCTAACGACGCGTCTCAACGAAATACTTTTTCCTTTAAAGTACGTGTTTTTTACTGCTTTTGGAGGACCTGACAAAGCATCGATACACGTATAAGAAGTATCGTTTTACGTTTATACACGCAACTACCAAATTGAAGTTTGCAGTAATATTTCGTTGCTTGTTATTACAATTGTGGTGATGTATTTGTAATAATACTGCATTTTTACACGAACTTCTAGATTTATATATTTTTTAGTTTTCCAGAGTAAAATTTTCGAAACTACAAGATTTTTGAATTATTAAATTTCTATATTTTTAAATCATTATCACTTTGTACATTTTTGAATGTATAGCGATGAAATTTCCATATTTTACAAACTTATAAAGTGAATATTTAAAGCCCTTGAGTTCTGTAATTCTAAATTCCTAAATTTTCAAATTCTTATATCTCCAAACTCCTAAATTTTCAAATCCACTAAATCTCCAAATTCTCAGATTTCTAAATTTAAAAGTCTTCAGATGCTCTGGATTCCACATTCCAAAATTCCAAAATCTCCAAATCTCCAAATCCCCAAACTCTCAAATCTGCATATATACAAATATCCAAGTTATCGAAATCTCCCTATCCCCAAATCTTCATATACCTAAATTCTTAAATCCCCGAATTTCCAAGCACTCAAATCCTTAGTTCTTAAATTCCCAAACCGCCAAACTCCCGATTCTCCAAATTTCCAAACTCTCAAGTCCCCAAATCTCTAAATTTCAAAATTCCCAAATCCTCATGTTCGTAAATTCCCAAACCCCCAGTTCTTCAATTTCTCAAAGCCCTCAAATTTCCAAATCTCCAAATTCAAAAAATTTAAAACATCGATCTATCAAAAAAATCATCTCATCAGATTGAACACCTAATTTACGAACTAACACACGAAACAAGTATAAAAACGAGCTTATTACCACATATTCCATAACAAGTTTTATAATTTCAAATTTGATGATGATCAAATGTGTACCAATTACAACTATAAACGTAATTCAATCTTCTTCTATATTGTCCTTAAAAAAAAATGGTCCCTTTCAGTTTAACATCCTCTTCGATAAATTCCCGCGAAATCGAATATTTTTTAATCACTTACCACGGTCTCGCACTTGGTGGGACAAACACAGTTGGCTTCACCGCCGCTGTCGCTCTTGCATTCCGCATAGTATTCGCACTTCTTATGTTCGCAACCATCTGTGAACAAATTACAAACGATCACCGATTAACAACCGTTCTCTTACGTCCTTCGTCTCGAAAATACGCTCTGTTTCCCGCAACGCTTCCCTTCCGAAACAATATATCCGTAGATAATTACGCTCGCGAGAACGCCTACAGAATAGGGCTATTCGTCATCGGGGTCCGAGAAGGGCCGCTCAAAATCGTAGCGAATCCTGCAATATCTCGCACTCCACTAATTCACCGGTCGCGGCTGAATTGTTTCGAACTCCTTCCGTTTCCGTAATTTCAGCCAGCAACACGCTTATAAACTGGCCGACCTCGTTCACCCTGTTGCAGTTCGGCAACACGCCTTTTGGCCGACGTTCAAACTAGTATTAACCCTTTCCGTGCGATCGTAGCCGACGACTATTAAACGCTCATATATGACCGTGAGTCGATTTCACCCCGTTAGTGCGAGATGCCAACTCTAGGTAAATGAACGATCCCGTGTAATTCCGATTGTACGTGCAAATTCGATTTTGCAGTTTTTGTTCTGTGTAATTATTTTGTAATAAATATTCAAGAGCATATTCTTTTCTGTATGTATTTCTCGTGTATTTATACTTTATGTATGTATTGTAAATGAAA
Source organism: Coelioxys conoideus (assembly GCA_947623535.1). NCBI lineage: Eukaryota > Metazoa > Arthropoda > Insecta > Hymenoptera > Megachilidae > Coelioxys > Coelioxys conoideus. The sequence continues at coordinate 17,041,844 of OX392453.1, read as the reverse complement.
ATGTGGAAGATGATTTCTGTACCTGGAAATTCAAAGATTTCTGCATTTGAATTTTATTATATGCAAAATATCTGAATTTGAAAATTATAAAGTATATGAATTTTATAATTAGAAAATATCTGAATTTAAAAATTGTGTAAGTCGAGAGTTGGTAAATTTGAAAATTTCTGCATTGGGAAAGTCAAAGATTTCTACTTTAGAAAATTTCGAAATAATTTTCCTTAAAGATTTTAATTGATTTTATCTTTTAGAAATTGGTGAGTTTGGAAGGTGGTAAATTAGGATGTTCCAACATTTGGGAATTCGAAGGTTTTTGAGTATAGGAATTTAACCCTTGGCACTTGAAGGCATTTTTACTGTTAGCAAATAACAATTGTAAAACTTTCTGGTTAAAAAGTTTGCTCACTTTTTTTTGAAATTATAATTTTTTTATCGTTTATCGCCAATATTGTCTGTTTCACTATGTTCAAACATAAGGTGTATAACACTACAAATGTAGTTACAAGTTATTTATTAAAAATCATTCCATTAAATCAAATTGCAAGTAAGAGTTGTCGCTCCAGCGGAAAGGGTTAACAGTCGAAATTCAAAGTTTGAAATTTGTAAGTTATCAATTGTCTGACATTCGAAAATTCCAACCATAATACATTTGAAATTTTCCACATTTCTAAATTTCTAATTCTGAGCAGTAAGAAAATTGAAAATTCCTGAATTTCTAAATTCCGAGCCCGTAAACGCGAAAATTAGTCAATTTGAATATTACTGAATCAGAGAACATCGAAATTAAAAAACAGCTAAACCTGTAAATTTCTGAACGTCGTATCACTAAACTCGAGCAACTTCTATCGTCGGACCCGGTTAGCATTTCGATGTAACTAGGTCCGCCGTGATCCCTCCCAATTTACGTAAATGGCTGCAGAACCGAAAGGTTAATAAAGATTGTCGCCCGGTATTTGCATAACTGCATGTATTCCGCGATGCAAGTTAGAGATTCGGTGGATCTTAGATCGAGGGATTTCGTAGGAGAAACGATCGGGAGGGACTTGCGAACAGGGATGCAAACGAGGACAACAAGAAAAGAACGGGTCGAAAGGGTTAGAACAGCGGAGGATCGTATCGCCATCGAGACAAGATTCGAGCAGTTATCTTTAGAATTCATTGAAATTCGAGAGGAAATAAAGCTCGACTTCTTAGCTTACTTATTTAAAATTGCAATGATTTCACGCACATCATATATGGACTATAATAAAAAAACCAGTACGATCAGGAATGCCAATTAGGACAACGGAAAACAGACCCACAGTTGCATGACACTGTGTGTCGTACAATAAATTCAATTTAAATTCTCTTTGTAAATGAACTTTAATAAATATTTCATTACCTTTATCCCACTGATTTAACGATACTGCATAGTTTATTAATTACTTTATTTAATAGCATTGTAAATGAACAGCACTGTAAATGAACTTCACTAAATTAAAGTACAATCATTTATAATTGTGCACCTATTAACAAAATGTTAATTGTAATAATTGTGTACATATACTGAATGTATAAATATTCGATTGTGTACACATACATACTGCACGCATTAATAGTTACATCGTAATTTTACTATTTCTATTTGCATTTTACGAACTACTACTGTGCAGTATTTGTACAAATAAATTTATATCTTTCGCTAAAGAATAAATAATCCAACATTGTCTATAAAGGGGAAAGCCGAAACAGTCTGGGACGAAGGTGGGAGAGAAGCTTCTGGATTCCTGTGCTAGTTCTGCGAGAATCCCGGCGATTCGTATACGAAGTCCCATTCGAGGCCGAAGGAAACGGTAGATGCAGCAGAGACAACGGGTTGCATGCATATGCATCGTACATGCTGTGGGGTAACAACTCATACAATTTCAGCGAGGGGCGAAGTCGCTCCGTGATATGCATGGAATCGAATACCGACGGTACGATTCAGAAGTTTCACGCGATTTTAAACCATGCAAATTATCTTGCGAGTAGAAGGAACCGGATCCTATGGAATTTATCATCTAACACGGATCCGCGTGGGTCTCTTTGATGGATTCGCTTAGAACGTGCTAGTTATTGGTTTCACGGAACTTCCGGTTAACGATCCAGATAAAAAAGACCTGTTTTCACTGAATGCTCGGATCATTTTTGTCAAACGACGATTGCACGAGCGAGTACAGAACATGAGTTAAGATCAACGCGACGTATAAATGAGCAAACGATGTGTGTAAACCAGACTTGTGGACGTATGTATACAAGATTCCCACAAATATTGTAGGAAATGGAAAGGGTGAGACGTAGGGCTATTCTGAACAATTTTTTCCTTTGCCATAATATCGGATGAGGCTTTATTTTTAAATTTTTAAGGAAAAACACTGACCACAAAACGAGCGAAAATTGTGCGCGCTGAGAGGTGGGAGTATAGGCACGAGTAACAGTTGACCGAAACGTTGAGTTACGCTTGCGGTGCCGATATGTTTGTTCACGACCACGGTCAACTCTTGCCAATACTCCCACCCCCGAACGCGCGCAATTTTCATACTCTGATTGGTCAGTGCTTTTCCTTAATAATTTAAAAATGAAGCCTCATCCGATATTTTGGCAAAGGAAAAAGTTGTTTAGAATAGCCCCACCAACCACCTCTATCCGGTTCCTACAGTATATGTGGGATACCCTGTACATGTGTATGTATGCCTATGTGAACATATGTATACCCATGTTCTTTCATTGTTTGGACCGATAACAAAATAATCGGTTTTAATGAATTGAAGTATTGCAGCGAGAAGTTGATATTAATTTTGTGGCGTGTCTGAAGAAAGGGTTCAACGCATTCAAAACTTGCAAGTTTTCAACTTCCGAACTTTCATATTTTTTAATTTGTAAGTTTTCCAATTTTCTGATCTTCCAATTTCCCAATTCCTCAATTTTTCAACGCGAGAATTTCTAAACTTTCTCACCTCTCCATTTTTTAGTTCATCGATAACTTTTGTAAAGTATCAATCTTCAAATGTAAATCTAAAGTGCGTAATTGAAAAATTGTAGAAAATCGTTGAATTCGATAGCACGAAAAATCATCGAATTTCGACACTTCCAAATATTGGCGTCGACGTTAAAGCGTATTTAATTAGTCGAAACTCCAGCTTATAATTTTAACGAGAACTCGGCCGATGGTAATTGATCGTCCTTCGACTTCGTCGTTTCAGCCTGTCTCGTCCCGTAATAAAGTTTCCTTAATTATTTACCCGGCACCGTCGCTCTAATTGTTCTGCCTCTCGCCGATCAATACTCAATCAACGGGTTTTGGGCGGAAAAATCTTAATCGACCGAATTTTAACGGCGAAACGATAGAACGAAATTACGAACGGATGAACGTTTCTAGAAAATGAAGAGGGAATTTAAATTACATCGCGAATGCATATGAAACTGTTCTCAATTTATGTAGACACGTCGCTAATTCGATTTTATCCCCATCACGAGCGTCGAATGAAATGAAATTACATAGATTGATTTCTCAATGAACATTCACTTGTCAACTTAATTATTCCAGGGATTTTTATATTTCTCCCAACTATTCCCATTAAATTCTTAGCAACTCGCGCCAATTTTCATTAATACATCATTTCTGAAGCACTTCTTCTTCTCACGAATCTCGATTTTATAGAGAACGTAATGTTCATGATACTTTAGAAGATTTGATGATTATTATTTCGATTATTCATTACTATTGTTCTAATGTTTATATTAGAAACGATATTTATAAACAAGAATATAAGTTGTTTTATATAATTAATAGGACAAACTGGAGTTTACAGTTTAAATTTATTCATCAATTATTTTTTTCCATAAATTTCATTCGAGAATCTTAGACTCAACAACTTACAGTAAATATTAAGTCCTCAATGAATAATACTTATTCTTATATATTAATATATTCTTTATAGCAATAATTATTATACAACTTTCGTGGGAAGGAGGTTAATAGCGTGAATACTACATATATCTCCAATATAACGCATACCAGAAGTAAGAAAATATAGCGGACACTTTTGTCAAAGTTAATAAGTCAAAGTTTGTATAAGTCGATGAATTTTATCTGAAGAGCACAATAACTGAAACAAATCCATATTTATATTTACTATGTATGTATTTTCTATTTATACTTCGTAGCTTATTCCATTAAATTCCTTTGAAAACCCCAACTGAAAATCTTATTTAATCAACTGCCACACGGAAGTAATTGAAAATTGCATTATGTAGTATTTTCGCTTTTAGCAAATCTTACCAGATATCTTCACAATACTTTTTTATATTTATTTTTCACAGTCCCAAGTAATTGATTCAAGTATTTTTAGTTGGAAAAGAGAACAAATTTTGTATAATATAGCTATTAAATCTGTAGAGAAATTTGAGTGTCACTCATACAAGGGTGACATAGCAGTCAAAGTACTAACTTGAAGAAAGAGAGCGTCACCCATATTTGTATGACGTGACGCACGAACACTATTATTATTATTTATTGTTAACAATAAATTCCTTTAAAAACCCCAATTTAAAGTCCTATTTAATTGACTGTCATACGGAAGCGATTGAAAATATCATTAAGTAGTAATGCTTTCACTTTTAACAAACCTTACCAGAAATTTTCACAAGACATCGTTATATTTATTTTTCATAATTGCAAGTAATAAATACGAGTATTTTCAGTTAAGGAAAGTGAACACATTTTTTAGAATATACAGTAGCGGACAAAAGTTTAAGACGATGATTTCAGTTGAAATATCATACGAACTTCGTTCCTTTTTTTGTAACTTCGCTACTGAGCAAAATATCAAAATGAAATCTTTTTAGTAAGTGTATAAATAAATGTCTAATTAGTTAACACCGAAAGTAGAACACTATTTATAGTTTTTATGAAGAGTAAATCAATTATTTATTTTTTCCATTTAATTCTAAACTTCTGTCCGCTACTGTACCTATAAAATCTGTATAGAAATTTGAGTGTCACCCATGCATTAGAGTTAAAGTCAAAAGTGGTAACTTGAAGAAAAATAGTGTCACCCATATTTGGCGCACGAACGTGTTAACGAGGAATTTGAATGGAGTTTCAATGGCGAGGAAACGCAGGTTGAAAACGAAGGTTGAAACAACCTATACACGGGTTTGGAGGGCGGTGTGCAACGAAAATTCCGGAGAATTAAACGTCCCGGTTTCCGTGGGGAACGGTACTCACTGCAAAGTCCCTGATAAAGCACTCGGATCTCTCGTCGATGTTTACAACCCTCGAGGCGAAGCTTGCACTCGTTCCCGTAGCTGATGCCATCGTCTCCGCAAACTGGTTGAAATTCCGCCGGACAGGTTGGACATTCGCAAATCGCAGTGCCGCCCGTTTCGGCGCAAATCGCACCCCACTGACAGATCTGCGAAAGAAAATTCCTATCAGTTCGACTTTTTTCCCTTTCGTTTTTTTTTTTCTACGTTCGGCCGCATTTCCTTTGACGTTTTCGCCGGCGAACGGACGAGCACGACGTTCGTCCCCTTTTTCTCGCTGTAACAGCGCGAAAAAACGCGAGATTAATCGCGGCGAATCGTCGTCCGCCTTTTTTCCGAGTCTCGGCTTTCGGGACGACACCGGACTCTTTCTCGTCGATTTTCTCCTCTGCCCGCTCGCTTTCTCGCGCGACTTCGACCAAAGCCGATAATTTATCGGCGACGACATTTCATCCTGCCGCGCGCGATTTACGCGCCACTTTAATTCGAGGAATTTAATGTACATCGCGGAGAATGGGCGGTCCGAGGATGATTCTTCTTGTTCTTCGTTGTCGACGCTTCTCGCGGAGAAAATCGAGCCGAGAATCGCGTAGACCGCACAGCGGGCGAAATATAAAAAAAGTGATAAAAAATGGGTGACTCAATTAATTGTGAACAAAATTATTTTAAACTTGGTATCTGCAGGTTTCTTAGGTCCGTACTCTCAAATCTAAAATGAAAAACTTGCCAAACTTATCCATTTACAAAATGAAGGATTCAATATTAAAAACGTTATTTGCAAAATACTACAAAAGTAGCTGAAAAATTAATACTACAGAGGAAACTGAGCTTGAAGTTTATTCGAGGTATCCCAAGTGTACTGTAAGTTGCTCAATTAGAATTTCAGCCATTATATATCACTTTCTTTATTATGAAGTCACACCCGATAATAATACGATTTTCGTCCATACTACAGCTACTACTTTCAAGACTGTAATGTACAAAGGTGACCAAAATTTTGCGAGAGATATTATTTGTATTCCATGAAAATAAACATGCATCTTATACAGATTTTTGCGAATTTATATATTATTATATTTTTCCTATTTATATTATTATTTATATATCATTGTATATTTCTTATTTATGTTATTATTTATATATCACTCTATATTTCGTATTTATATTATTATTTATGTATAATTGTATACTTCTCATTTTTATTATTATTTGTATATCATTATATATTTTGCATTTATATTATTATTTATATAATATACTTCTCATTTATATTATTATTTGTGTATCATTATGTGTATCTTATTTATATAATTATTCATTTATCATTGTATATTTCTTATTTATATTATTATTTATATATCATTATATATTTTATATTTATATTATTTTTTGTATATCATTATATTATCTTATTTATATAATTATCCACATATCATTGTATATTTCTTATTTATATCATTATTTATATATCATTATATATTTCGTATTTATGTTATTATTTATGTATGACTGTATATTTCTCATTTATACTATCATTTATACATATATAATATTTATATATGTCGGTTAAACTTTCTCATGATTCAAATTACAAAACAGAAAATACAAAAATCAATGTTCTTCGAGAACAACCCCGACCGTGTATGAAGATGAACATCAAACAGTGCATATACAGTGAACGATTTACTCCGACCCCTAATTCCATGTTAATTGGAAACACCGAAGACCCCGGTGTACTTGAATAAATGATCTTCAGTCTGATTCTATTCTCTTCGGTTAAACAATGCTCAACTTTGCCGTTCCTTACGGCCTACATTCGCTATCATGATTTTCGTCACGTCGCGTGTATTTGCTCAGTCGTTCAAACATTTGCCACCGTTCCTTTATCTTCCGCGTATGCGTCTCACACTTAGGAGCATGGACTGACCTTCTCCGAGCATGGTCCCCTAGAGCCACAAGTTCCCGTGTACGCGACCTCGATGTTGGTCTTCGTCAAACAGGCCTGCCTCTTCAGTTCGCACAATGATGTGTAGGTCTTTCCGCCGCGTGCACATACGGGTCTCATCACTGGCTCACATTCTGGCCCACATTCGCAGCTAGCGATTCCCTGACGATTGATAACGCACTGCTCGTATGGGCCGCACTTCGCCTCGTCGCATGGATTTATACCTGCACAATGGACGACATTATTTTCCCTTTCATCGACTTTCGACTATAAGACATTTTTATTTTTACGTTACTGTAACTGTTACGTGTACCGTTGAACTCCTTATCATACAATTTTTTTATTGGTGGGTCAATCAGAACTAACTGTTACATTCGCAATATTAATAAGAACAAAGAAAGTTCTGAACGATTATTATGGTCGTATTATTTTCTATATAATTTTCTTTTGTACTGTTAACTCCTTGTCATACAATTTTTTTATTGTTGGGTCAATCAGTACTAACTGTTACATTCGCCATCTTAATAAGAACAAAGAAAGTTTAAATGTTATGCGTATATAATACTCAATGATACTTGATTATGCAAATTATAATTGTATATCAAGTTCACGTGTGAGCGCATTATAACTTTTAGTAAGTTTTATTACGTTTGACACTAAGCCTACCAAAGTGGTCAATATGACCATTTAACAAGTTTCTAATTTTTAGTTCGAATGTATGTTAAGGTGGCTTCTTTGAAATTTTTGTCGATTTTCATCGAGATAAAGCATTAATTTGTATCTCACTGTTCATTTATTTGTTTTTCAACTTCATTTATAATTTCAAAATAAACGTGCATTATACGTCGGTAGGTTTAGTGTTAAGCTGCGAGTGCGTCACGTGTCAGACTCATCAAAGTAAGGGCTTAACTATATTAATATACTACTTGCATTTACTTTTGTACTATTTGCATTTATCGTTGTAGAAGCACTTGACAAGCTACATTTTAATTAATCAATTCACTACAATTATTTGAGTCATTTATCAAAATTAACATTGGCGTAGTATACAGTATGATTTGGTTTCAAAATTCAATCAAATCTCTGCACGTCTGTCAGGTTCGCTTTATATCCGATCACTTTGTACTGGATATCGATTAATATTAATATCGATAATTTGTTCAACCGGTACACGTTACGAGCGTTACGCTGCGAGATTACAAATTTTGTTTTCTATTCCGTGTTTGCATTACCGATATTAACATGGCATTTCAAATATTACCGACATCGAATTTCAAAATGACGAGTGGATTCTACTGACACGCAAAGGAACGAATTCTAATGAATTTTCGGTGTGCTTTCATTCCGATGAACTTTCAATAAACAAACGAAAATTTTGTCACCCTACAACCAATTAGCCAACTAGTTATCGACTCGTGTTCAGAATAAAATTTTTAACGACACCGAGAATCGAAGGGACACGAGTCACATTATTTCCGTGAAAACCACGGTGAATGTTAGAAAGTTAAAAGTTGACGGGAATGTCGCATATGTTCGTTTTCAGTAAACTGGACAAGTTCCGGAGCAAGTATCAAATTACCTGAGCTGCAGGCGCCGTTATACACCTTCCTAAGCGATAATCTCGATCTGCAAGCTTCCTGCCTGAGGCTGCATTCATTCGAGTATGTTTTACCATCACTTCCGCAAACTGGTGCGAACTCAAGGCCGCACAGCTCACCGCAACGACAGCCTGGTTGCCTCGAGTCGTCCAGCTGACAGATTTCCGGTTCTGCGCACTTCACGTTACCACAAGGATCTGGAAAATTAAATTGCGGTTCGTGTTGCATGAAATCACGTTGAACTTGCACGCTAAAAATATCGTGTTTATTAGTTACTCGTAACTATGTGTCGGTTTAACCTTTTGCACCCGAACGGTGACTCACGTTCGGCATTTGATCTAACCGAACAATTTGAAGAAATATTTTTTAACTAAATCTTCGATGTTATACGTGTGATCTTTAAACATAGAAATATTCATGAAATACGCAACAGTGAGAATTGAAAATGGAAAATAATAATTTCCACAGAATTGATTAAACTTTCGATTAAACTTGATAGCAATAACAATAATTGGTGTCCATTGTTAATAACAAAAATCCTGTGGAGTGCAAAGGGTTAGCAAGTGTAAATTTTACTTCCAACATTTCCATTTACAGGATTTCGCTCCCAAAAAATTCTTTCAGTAAAAAACTTTGCTTCCAAAAGGTTTACAGTTCAGTTTGAGTATATTCAGTTATCACATGTTCTATCGTGACATGTTACCCTCACGCGGGCTCGGTTACATTTTTTCTATGCATAGCATCAAATTCGAACAACACAACTCCAACATCGATGAAACTCGAGGAAAATAATTCCCAATGATTACACTGTACAACAGCCAAAATTATTTTCCTTATAAAATGAAAACAAAACTGATTTTGTAACTTCATACTTTGTGCGAACGATTGCTCAACGGCACGAATGCGTTGGGTTGAATCGCTATCACTTTAAAAAAAGCAGTTGCCGGTCTTTCGCGGCGATGCACGATTGCGGTGGGGGTTAAAATTAATTGCTACTCAGACCGATTACACGAAATAAATTGCAAGGTGTTATAAAATGTTTCGCTGTATTTCACAGTTCGTCTATTTCGGTATATACACGCGAAAGTAAGTACTTACGCAGAGATGCGATAATTATAAGCAGATTAACGTATAAGCCCGAAGCACAATGGTTCGGAAACGGCGCAAGACACAAAGCGATACAAGGCAAAGCTATAGCAGCGGATCAACTCGAGACAATAGAGGCCCGTTACGGTTCGCGGGTCCCTTAAATAGGCGACGGGAGAAGGTTCGAGAACGCCGAAGAATCTCGAATCTTCCAAAATTCGTTAGACTCGCTCTCGCGGCCCAGCACCTCACACCGTTGGCCAGGAATGAGAGAGTGCGTGGCCCGCGCGAGAGAGACCGACGACAAACAATCTTGGAATTTAACGTTCGAGCAACCGTTTTCGCTCGAACATACTTTCTGCAACAGAAATGTCTGCTCTATTACGTACGATGGTTAGATTTTCGTCTGGACCCATAGTTTTTTAAATGAATTTAAAAATATCAGCAAAAATTGCTGCATTTTTGGGGTCTCGTTTACTTTGATCATTGTTTAAACATATTTAAATGTTTGCAATACAATAAAAATTTCTCGTGTATGAAGCCATTGAATAGCTACTATGGTAAAAGCACAAAAAATTTCCAAAGTCGAAAGTTCGCAATTTTTGTTAACATTAATTTTCTAAAAAAACTGTATGTCCCAGAGAAAAACGGATTTCAGATTCGCACTCGGCTCGCAAAAATCTATAGGAATTTCATAGTGGCGGTCAAGAAAAGTGGAGAAAGTCAAAATTTGTTGTACAGAATTATCGATCGCGCATCGCAGCCAGTCGGTGTAAAGTAACGAAGGAGTCGAAACTGCGGCACGAGTTGTTATTTCAGGGCAAACAGGTGTTCGTACATCCCCAGCCCGTAGTTGACCGTGGTGGAAAAAAATTTAAGTGGCTATAAAGACAAATTGTATTACAGGCAAGAAGGAAATTGCACGTTACTCTTAACTGTTCATAAATTATCGTTAGGAGGGGTCGCGGAAACGAAACCGGTGTATACAAGGTACACCGGGAATATTTGGGTAGAGGGGATGTGCTTCGATTACAACTCTGGACGAGCCAGTAAAGTGGTGGCGGGCGAGGAAGAAACGAGGGTGGTTACGGAAGGGTCGAGTTTAGCCGCTCCACTGGGCTGTAACTCGAACTAACCCCGAGAAACACCACCGCCTCGAGAAGTTGCCGCGTCAGCCCCGCTATAAGGTCGAAACCTACCGCCTACGGACAGGAAACGGAATCCAACTTCCTTCCTTGGTAGAGGGCGAAGATTAATCTCGGCGCAGCCGTGCTTCTACCTGTGCCACGGTAACACCCTTCGACCTCCTTCGTAGATATGTACCTTGATCGCGAGACCCACGGCCTTTTTCTATCTGCTTCTATCAATCTGACTGCAACCGATCCTTTTCCGAACCGGGATCACCCAGAAATTGCCCTCGGGCGGTCTTCTTTGACTTCTCGTAATCTGTCGGGAAACTCGGCTATTACGTCAACGCTTACTTTTTTCCGACTTTCCCGACTTCCGGGAAATTTTTAAAGCAATCAAAGGACGAACCTCTATGTAGAAGGCCGGAATTAAGCCGATGTTCAATAGTTATTTTGAAGGATAAGGAGCAAATAAATATTCGCATATGTGCACACATAAATAGTAGTTATTAGGAAACGGAGTTTGATCGTCCAAAAAAATATAGTATCTTGTATATTGTAAAATATAATATCGTGCTCGATTTCAAAAATGTATAGAAAAATATTATTGCATACGATAATTCTTTACACGAAGGAATACTATATTGACCTCGGTGACCTTGGAATAGTGTCATCGGTTAGAGTAACGTGAACTTAACCCCTTACCCTATGATTTATTTGTCAGGTGCGTTGGTCAGAACTAATCACAGCTACAACATTAAAACAAATAAAGAAAGTTGAAATCTTATGACTATTTTGTATTCGCAATCCTTAACTATGCAAATTATAGTTGGACTTGAACTGCAAATTGAAGCTCATTAAAAATTCGAGTATGATTTATCATGATTGAAGTACGACACGTGTCTGATTCGTGAAAATATGGCAATGGATTGAGTATATTTATATCCTCTCTTAGTTTTACTTTTGAAATAATTTCATACAATGAATATATTTATCGATAAATATTACAATTATAAATTACAAGATAAATTTTGATAAAAATCTCGACAACGGAGTATGTATTAAAATATTTCATTTCTGACTTATTTCTATAGAATTATGCTACCGATTTCGCATTCGACCTCGCTATCGATCGCATAAATTTGTAACACCCTGTGTAAGGCACTCCGATTAAAACATTTCCGACATCGCGAAAAAAAAAATTAATGTATAAAATTTCTGGAAGTCATACAGACACTTTCCCGGTCGTGTTACGCTCTCGATAGGGAAAATGAGAATGGTATTGAAGTAACATTGAATGTAAATTGCCATCGACGAAGAAGAAAAGGGGAGCAAACGTGATGGGGCGATGGTAGGGGAAAATGGAAAAAGATCGGTACAGACTGGCGTCACTTGAAACCATAAAATCCCTCGTAAATTGCTTTAAAGCCCTTCGATGGTGGACAGGGTGCGACGAGTCCTCGATTCTCACCCTGTTTCCAACCTCGGACGATTTCATCGAACAAAAGCCATCCGGACGAGCGATAAAAGGTGTGTTTAAAATTCCCGCGTTGCCGCGGGCCGATTGTTTTTTAAGTCCGCGGCTAAGAGCCACTAGAGTCTCGACCTTCTTTTCTCGCCCCCTTTAAACCACCCCCCCCCCACTTTTTTCTTTTTTACCGGCTGTCACCAACGGCAACATCGAGCCTCGTCTAATCTTCCGAGTTACGCGAAACTTTTTCTTACCCCAGCCCCGCTACTTCGCCACGTTTTTTTTTTTCTCTTTTCACCCCCCGTCCTCGTTCTTTCTTTTTCCGCCCCACGCGGTTCGTTGTGTTCTCTCGCGCCCCGCCTCGTTCATCTCGCGCCACGCCGAGCGTATTTTGCATTCTCACGGAGAATAACTTTCTGAAAGGAATAATAAGCGACGGGGCGGAATAAGGAAGCGAGCTACGCCTCGACGGGGTAAGTGGCGGATAAAGGGAACTGAATTGAGTTTGGTCAACGAATTGAAAGATCGTGAACTTCTCTGCTCGATTCGTTTTGCCACGGTTGCTTTCTTATTTCCCGTTGTTATTCACGGCGATTCGGTCTTTTTTTCAGGCGCGACAAACGTGCTCGTAAACGGTCCACAAACGGCGCCGAAAGACGATTTGATTTTCGATCGGGGATTTGAATACGCTTACCGCGACGTTGCTTTTCTTGGGAGTAGCACGAGTTTTGGGGAAGAAGTCTTCGTTCGCGATTCTTTTTTATTACTGAACGACAGATACAGAGGCTTTACAATTTCATTTTTAAAATTAAAAATTTAAGAATTTAGAAATTTGTCGGCTTTCGAAGTTTCAAATATGTATTTTCTGACATCTGTGTGCTTGAATAACTGTATCCTGGAATTCCTGTAACTTTAGGTCAGAATATTTTCATATTCGTGTTTGTTCAAAATCCTATATCCTCAAATTACTATTCAACTGTCTATATTTTCAAATGTTTATCACCCAATTTCCATATCTGACAATCGTATATACCAAAATTCCTATATCCAGTAGTTGTATCCTGAAATAGGGATTTATAATACATACATGGGGTTTTAGGGATATCCACAAATACCTACGTATTTAAATCTCTATATTTTCAAATTTCTGTGCCCAAATCTTGAAACTTCTGTGTGCCAAAATCTTAATATTTTCGAATCTATATATTCAAAACTTTCTGCAACTTCAAATTCCTATATTTCGAAAACTCTACATCCCAAAATTTCTATATCTTCAAATTCCTACGCCCCAAATTTCTGTACACCCAAACTTCTCATTTTCTCCCATTTCATTCCTATATCCTCATATTTCTACATACCTAAATTCCTATATCAAAAAAGACGAAGCCAAAAAAGACTCTAACAATGAATGTAGCATAAATTGATTTGTTAAACTAAAATATGTCACGTACCTTCGTATTGCTGGCACACGGATGGTACAGATAATAAACTAAAGGTTTTCAAAAGTGGTTATTTTACTGCCATGTCATAAACATCATCTGTATTAAACTCTAACGCCGTTTTATCACGTCACTGTATTATTTGTTATTTCAGAATGCTTAAGTTTACTCTAACGGAACCACAGAATTTTGACGGGATACAGAGATTGCCAAGATCGGTTCCATTTAGAGTGTTCTTCTTGATCAAATCTGGCTGATGAAACGGCCCCTGTTTAATCGACGAATAGAAACGCGTTCAATTCGCACACGCCCGGAATACACAGAGAATCGGGCATTGAAGAGCAGTCAGCGAATTACACAGTCGAATATCGTGTCTCTATGCGCGGATACCTCGGAGAGAATTAATTTAGTAGCGAGCATTGGATCAATTATAACGCGATGTGTATACCTGAGAAGTGGTATAGTGATCGAGCCACTTGAACGATTAATTCAATGGGAAGCAAAGTTTTGAACTTATACGCTGCGATCTGTTTTTACTACGATATATACATATGTAACGAGAGTTTTCATTTCTTTTTTTTCCTGATTTATCTATCTCGGTGAGGGAATGACATGAATTGTGTCTGTGAATTACAGAGTTTTTATTATTTCATACAAAAATACAGTCTGATTGCTTAATTCCTGATCCTACCTGCGAATTACAGAGAAACAATATTCTACTTTCTTATTCACCCTATTGTTGGAGGTAACTCTTTACAATTTTCTATATACCCTTATATTTGGTCTTCATCATACTCCTCGCCTTCGATTTCAATTGTCTTTCCATAATTCTGAGATCTAACTTACCGACGCGCTTAATTCAATGAGAATGAGGGTACTTTCCTTACATACATATATTATTCGATAATTGATTATGTTCTTAATACTTTGAATGGTAAAACGAATATGATGCAGAAGCATTGTGATTTTTCGAAACATTGTTTGACGATTTGCAATCATTTTATATTTTATATTTTATTGAGATTTGTTCGGTTATTGTTACAGGAAAGAATTCGTGGCTTGAAAGCGATTATTTTTCAGATTATATTAACTAACTTTATTGGTGTACGCATGGTAGGTGCTTTGTAATATTAGTATCTCATTAATTGAGAATGTATTTCAATTCTGTTTCAGATATTTCATTGTATTAAATTTATTGCGTTGGTTGCAGGTGACCTCTGTCGCGTTCCATATTAATATTAGGATAATAGTGGCTATAAATAAGTGGTATGTCCAGACACGCACTGTTCAATTATGTTTAATCGACTCTCGCGAAAATGACTTTTCCTATTTTACCGTGATCGAAATTACCGTCGTCTATAAGCCAAAGACCGATGCAAAAGTTACCGACAAGATTCGTAGAGAAACTGGCAAAGCGATGCTTAATTTAATGCTTTCGTGAACTTTCAATGTTGTTTTCTTCATTGTTCTCGAACACGGAATACAGTATTCAAACTCGGGAAACAGAATTAGAAACGACGGAGCGCTATCAGAGAAAAATTTCACGGTTTTTTTCTCGTCAATGGCGCCTTAAAAGCAATTTCTATTTCGCTTCCATGATAAAAGCGTGTCTTACGACATCCTGCCTCGACGAATATCCACGGAAAGCAATTTCTACCTCCGTTTTCTAACAGAATATGCAGCAGAAGAATAACAAAACTGCGTAAATAATAGAAAATGTACCTTGGATTTTGCAAAGAAATCATTTCCATGTCGTTTCGTTGCTTGCTTCTCAATTTATGACATGCAATCATATTTTCTGAATCCCGTACACCATTTTTTCAACCAGGAATGTGGGGATATGGAGGAGCAGTTATAGCAGCAAGGGTTATATCGATAAAGGGATATATGGTGGTATAGGTTCATATGGGGATATGTGGGGAGACGTGAAGATATATGGAGGTACATATGTATGTATATGCGGGAGTATAGGTATGTTAGAATTATTACATTGTGGAGGTATTATACATATAGAGATATAAGAATCTAGAAATGTAGAGATAAAGAAATGCAGAGGAGAAAGTGTTATACAGGAATATTAGTATTGTAAGATGCAAGTTGCAATACTATTGTAAGATTCCAATAAGGGTATTTGGAAATTGATGACTTAAGTATCCGGGATTTGGATATTGGTAATTTAGGAATTTTGTGATTGGTGATTTAGGAATTCGGAAATTTTGTGATTGGTGATTTAGGAATTCGGGACTTTGGAAATTGGTGATTTCGGAATTCGAGACTGGAAAATGGTGATTTAGGAATGTGGGAATTTGGGAATTTGGGAATTTGAGAATTTGGAAATTTGGGAATTAGGGGAATTATGGATTTGGGAATTTGGAAATTTGGGAATTAGGGGAATTAGGGGAATTGTGGATTTGGGGATTTGTGGATTTGGGGATTTGGAGAATTGAGGATTTGGAGATTTGGGGATTTGGGGATTTGGGAATTGGGGATTTGGGGATTTGGGGATTTGGGGATTTGGGGATTTGGGAATTGAGGATTTGGGGATTTGGGGAATTGGGGAATTGGGGAATTGGGGACTTGGAGAATTGGGGAATTGGGGATTTGGGGATTTGGGAATGTGGGAATTTGGGAATTTGGGAATTTGGGAAGCTGGAAATTGGTAATTTAGGAATTCGGGAATTTGGAAATTGGTGTTGTAGGAATTTGGGTATTCGAACGTTTGTGAAGTTACGAATATGGGAATTCATCATTTATAATTATTACTAGTAATAAACGTAGGTAAAATTGTGACTTTCAAGAAATCCGCGGAGTTCGTAATGGCTTCACGAGTTTATTGCTGCTGTAGAGGGCTCGTAGCTCGCAAGGGCGATGGTTGTGAGTATTCATGGTTGGGAAAAATATTGCAGTGTTATAATTAATGAAATATACCGTTCGTACGTCGAAGAAGAGAATCGCAAATGATGCAGTTGCCTTAGCTAGATATCAGCCGGAATGGTCGTAAGCTGACGAGAAACGGGACACCGAATTCATAGATTCGGGAAGAGGATTAGGAGCATCGTGCAACGGAATTATGCGAGAGATGGTACGACTTGGGTGTATGTTAACAGCAGCTTCACGGTCGCTATCTGTTCGCGTGTACTGGCAGCAAGCCACTTCCGTTCGATCTGCGGTATTCCCGAAGCGTACCGGAAACCCTTGCAGCTCTTCCCTTACCAGCCGAATAGAACAGCAGTCACTTAGGCTTCGGGCGCGTAAACATAAGCGCGTAAGAGCATCCGCCTGGCAATATGATGGTAATTTACGATGGTATGGGGGATAACGAACATCCGTGCTTCCTAGGGATTTCGCTGTGTACACTGCATCGTAAACGGGCTACTTTACAAGACTCAGTCGTCGTTGTTTGGTTATTCGCTATCGTTCCAGATATACCGATCATTCTCCCTGTTGTTGTTGGTGTAGTAATTTACAACTGATCATACGACTATGCGATCGAGCCGGGTAATAAAACTTTGGAAGAGCCGCTGCCCCGATCGTTTTATTACGGTAATTGATACGTACATCGTTACGGCGTTAGCTTTTCACGAGCAAATTGCTCCATTTTATGGCGCTCGGGGATTTCGGCGTTCGGGATGGTTTGGGGTCTTCATGATTTAGGGATTTTTTCATATTCGAGAATTTGAGAATTGATGATATTTGAGATTTTCTGTGTTAAATACTCGCGTTTACCCAAAAAGGGAGTTCGAGCTTGTAACCACACTTTTAGGATGAGGCGGGTACAAATTAAATAAGAGTTATTGCAGGAAATAAAGTAAGATTTATTAACGCAATTTTCAAACTTTATGAAAGGAACAGAGATTTATTAATTAACGTGCTTGCATAATAATACTTTAATTTTCGATTAACGTTTCCTTCGCTCGTCGATGAATTTATGTTTTACAAATTGATCTACGCACGAGGAGATTCTACGAATTTGATTCTACATGTTTACGGAAACACGCGTTCGCTCGCTCGCCGGTAAAGGTCGCGTAACAATAACAGTTGACGGTTGGAACGACGAAGTAAACGGCAAGACGATACGCAAGTGAAAGTGGTTCTCGCGCCGCGCTCACGCAAATAATAATTTAATTTTCGAGAACAAACTGAGATTGAAAAGAAAGTACACCAATTACACGCTCACGCAAAAGCAAAATTAAATTGAAACGAGATCACGCAATTTATACGGGCCGATCGGCGAAAAGATTAACAAAGCTTTACAAGAAAATATAATTATAAAAAAACGCAAGTTACCCAAAGAGTGTTATATGAATTTGGAAAGGATTTTATAAGCTTTAAGGAGTTACCCCCGAATGCTGGCTGCTGACTCTTCCACCTGTGACTGAACGAGTCGCAGGCTATCCACGTATCTTCCGAAAGTCGAAACTTTCGGATATATGGCAAATAGACCTGTGACATTGTGCCGGTACAGAGGTTTGTCACGGAGAACGGGTCCAAACGCGTGATTCGCAACTTCGAACCCGCCAGCGTATCACAGTCCGACACCGGAGGATTTCAGGAACGGATGTCCAAGTAATATTGGCAACTAGGCCAAGGAAAGGTATAAGGAAATGCTGCAAGAGAGCGATCATCGGATCGACACGTCCTTTTATTAGGCCGATGATCAACACACGCAAAGAGGGGATAGGCACGCGCCTGCGCTATTATCACATAGAGGTAGCGGGGACTCATTACATGATGCCCCTTACACTATGTCACCGTTTCAACGAACCTGCTGAACGGTTACAAGCTTTGTAGGTGTTTTGCATGCGCGAACCGAGGAGACTATTTCTACACTGCGATTCTATCTATTCTATTCGCGAGGTAGATCTGGCCTATCCAACTATCTATGTTTCTATACAATTTCTTCTAAAACTATACGAGTTACTATTTTATGTTCTATGTGCTCTAATGCAAGTAGTCCTATAGCTGTTGTTCTATACTTCTCACGTTTCTATCTAAGTTCCTGTTCTAATCGAGATTCTATACTGCTACTATGCGAGTCTGCCCATCTAGAAGATGGAAAATCGGAGGTTTTAGAATTTCGAAATTGATGAATTTGACAATTTCGGGACTTGTTGAACTTGGAAAATTCGAAAATTAGGGAAAGTAAAATAGAATGTCGTAGATATCATGAAAATTGAGGATTACTATGTTTCAGAATTTAAAGAATAGAAAATTGAGTATTTCGAAATTTTATAATTTAATCACTTGACACAGTGGAAATTTGAGAATTTGAAAATTTTAGAGTATAAGAATTTGGGTACTTGGGTATTGGAAAATTTGTGAGTACGAAAAATTGGACGTGTGCGAAAACCTATTAATGCGAAGATTTTCAGACTTTTAGTTTTTAGGGAGGTGGAAATACGGGAATTTGTGAATTTGCAAATTGAAGAAATTGGAACTTTGGAAATTTGGGAACTTAGAAGTTCGAGAATTTATAAAGATTGAATATGTGGAAATTCAGGAAGTTGGGACTCTGGTGATTTGTAAATTTGAGACTCTAAAGATTAATAAATTTAAAAGTTTGTGAAATTCGTGAATTAAGCGGTTTATAAAATTGCGAACATGGTCAATTAAAGTATCCAAAGTTTCAAGAACAGAGAACCTTTGAAACTTTCGACAAGTAAATATTTTGAAGTTGTGTACCCAAAATTTTCGAACACCCATCTGAGGCACTTTTAACGCCCGCAATTATACTCGGTCAAAGTGAAATAATGCTTAAAAATATCCCCGTTGACGCATCATAGATTCAAATGGTAAAAAGGGATACAGAAAGCAACAATAATCGGTTCGTTACATTTGTCGACGAAAGTTTAGTCGAAATCGAGTGCACTCGAGCCGCGTGATCGATTCGTGTACGCTTTTCTCGTTCGTTTCTGTGCGCTTCAACGTGTGCTCGTACCAGAATACTTTACGGGACTAGTGTGAGAATTTAGTTAAGCCCATTTCGAGGTAGCTTCGAATCTAACGTTTCACCGTCGAACAGATCTCCCTTTCGCGGAAGACCCTTATTTCGGCACACTCGAGCGTGAAGAAAACGGTATGCCGTCTCCATTTGGAATCTGGATGTTCGCCGGAAACGAGCTGAAGGGAATTTCTCGGGCGAAATGGAAGAATGAGAAGGACGAAGGACGAAAGTGCTGGTAAGGTACTCGTGCTTCTACAGTTATCTCTCAAAGACTCTTCCGGAGTAAGGTACTTATCGATTACCTCTCTGCATGCTGAATGGTAATCGAATAATTGTACAGATGACCAGGTAGTGGGAGTCAAAATTCGTACAGAAATTTAGATTATTAAATGTTAATTACAAATTTATTCAATTCCTTCTGCCATACACAGATACTTAATTATTACTACAACGTGAAGACGATTGAAGAAAGTTATAATGTTAACTGCATTATGGATTTGACAATCCTTAATTGTGCAAATTACAATCAGAATTGAACCGAAAATTCAATCGCAATGAAAATACAGGGTGTCCCAAAACGAACGAAACATCCGGAAATGGGAGGTAGCTAGGGTCATTCTGAACAACTTTTTCCTTTGCAAAAATGTCGACCGAGGCTTCATTTTCAAATTATTAACTCTTTCGCGCCGAGCGCCGCATATATGCGGCATCCACTCGACGACCTGTGGGTACGAGCGCTGGATATATGCGGCATCGAAATTGTGGCGACCACGCATGCAAAGCCATCTAAGCAAGTGCACTTCGTAGTTAATTGTTTTTACATATTTTTTACGTATTACTTATTACATTAGAACAATGATTGTTTTATTCAGCACAGTTCCTATTTAAGACTTAGGACAACATATGTATATACAGAAACCACGCGCACTGTGCCTATTTTCGGCGCGAGTTTCCGTTCAGGGAGGGTACTTCGGCGGACGGGGAGCTCGGCGCGAAAGGGTTAAGGAAAAGCACCGACCAATCAGAGCGCGAGAAAATCGCGCGCACGGAGACAGTCGTAGTGGTCGGCTTGCGTGGTCAGGAGCGAACACGGTCAACCGTGCGCCGACCAGTACGGCTACGTCCAAGCGCGCGAGATTCTCGCGCTCTGATTGGTCGGTGTTTTTCCTTAATAATTTAAAAATGAAGCCTCGTTCGACATTTTTGCAAAGCAGAAAGTTGTTCAGAATGACCCCAGCTATCTCCCATTTCCGGATGTTTCGTTCGTTTTGGAACACCCTGTATAAGTCTCGTTTGTCACATCTGGTTTATCATATAAAAATATGATAACAAAATATAATAAAAATATAAAAATATAAGAAGAAATATTATAAATTCATTATATAAATACATATAATAAATATTTAAGGCACAATGATAACGAAGATGATTATTAGCAATCACATCAATTTGTGGTACAATGTGTTAGAATTGTGAAAAATATCCGTCGATTGAATGTTTAACGTTATTAAAGGTTAATCACGAATTTATTTAATAACGAAGATGACTATTATACGATACGGTTATTAGGGCACATATAATTGCAGGTAACGTTTATTTTTATAACGGTGTCAGCATAATTGTTTGCTGATAGGTGTCATTTGAGAAAAATACAGAGGATTAGTGTCTTGTAATCGCGATTCAATAAAATCAATTTTATATGTTCGTTTAAATCCACCGTGCTAAATCTTACTGGAATATTTAAAATGCTTTAATTTGGAGTCCAAGTCCAATCATAATTTGCACAGTCAAGGATTGCTGAATATGAAGTTGACATAATATTTCAACTATCTTTATCTGTTTTAATTTGTAGCAGTGATTAGATAGTTCCGAGTGACTCACCGGATAAATAAATCCTGAGGCAAGGGGTTAATATTCATATTGATTTAAGGAATTTTATAAAAATATATGTTAAAAGTAACAGTGTAAATCGAACATAAATTGCGACATGTATATTACTTCAAAATTTATGTAATTTTGCTAAAAAATGAAAAAGGGAGACGTTTGTCCATTAGATAGAAGGCAGAAATATATAGACACGACAGGTTTATTATTATAATCGCCGGCACAGTTTGTAAGATTAAATAAAAGCAATTGCGTAACAGTTTCTCTTTGTAATCTTCATCATTGGAAGCAATTAGCGAAAGGGCGATATCTACGGAGAATCGTTTATTTCGGTGCCAACGGAAATCGGCTGTTAGAAATCGATGCACTGCACCGTGACAGTTAATTGGAATTATGTTAATGCGGTTCCATAACTTTTGAATCTTCACTCGTGACATTATTAATTTCCAGGATCCAGTATTTCCTCGGAATTAATTGGTCCCGCTGCACGCGGCGATAATTAAAAAATCGTCGGTGATTATACGCACGAAACGCGATATCTCGTTTCGTCTTTTATGGTTATGTCATTAATTATTATGGCTAATGTATCTCGTGACTGCAAATTTAATCGGAAAACGTAAGTAAATAATGTCGCGGTGCTGAAACCACAAAGATTGTATCTATTAAAACGTATCGAAACTTGTTGCTTATCAAAATCGCGATTAATTGTAAACAAATTTTTATCCATATTTTGACGACGTTGGCACACTTTTTGATGAACAAGAAGTTTCTTAACACTAGGACTATCAACCTGTCAAAATGACTGGTTTCGGATTTGGCATTTTTTATTACAAAATTTTATTGCCCCCCTTTTGTCAAAATGTCGTTTTGTCAAATAGCATTTGTTTTATTGAGCTAATGAATGGTTGTATATGTTAGTTGATGCTGCAATATTTATTTATTTATTTTTCTACTTTATTTCCAGTTTTGAAGTAAGCATGCATTTAATGCCGGCACTTCTAGTGTTAAACAGTGCAATTACGGATCTCTTCAGTGTATGCCAACATGCAACTGAGAATGTGTTATGAAAGGAACATGTTTTCATAAAACATGTTATGAAAATAACGTGTACTCGTCGATAAATGTAATTACCGGTTTTGTCAGGTATAAATGAATTTATTGATTATACAAAACATTAATTATATTTCTTGTTCTCCACAGGTGCAACATTTGTTTTGTCTTTTTAAAACTTTGCAGAATCGTAGCATGACATCTTCTTTTCAAAATAAATTCATTCGAAAGAAAATATTTGTTTATTCTTATTTGCTTAATATGATTACCCGTGATACCTACAAATACATTTTTCTTTCCAACCTGAAAACATTGTGCAACGAATCCTAATAATGCAAGAATGAAATACTAAAAACTTCTGTTACAATTGCCTCTACAAATTAGTAAATTAATTGGCAAATATATGATATGCAAAAAGTGATTATTACGAACATTATCAAATACGATAAAAGTAATTGTGTACTTAAAATTGCAGAATTTATTCTCATAGAATTCCCCCCTATTTCGTAACGAGGCAAGATTATTCTTTCTCGATACAAAATTTATTAATATCCTAAAATTTTCGAAAATATACATTCTGGTTTGATACTTAATATTATTATTATATTAAGCGTAGTACTATATTTAAGTATCATACAAATGTATACTTAACTACCCTTCATAATACCTACTGTACTTAAATATAGTACTACACTTAATATAATAATAATATTAATTATAGTAGGTATTATGAAGGGTAGTTAAGTATACATACATATGTATGATTATACTTCATACCAGGGATAATATTAAATAGTGCTAACCTAGCAAATGTAGCAAAGCTTTATCAAATATTCTCTCCTATTTCGTAAGAAAGCAAGAGGGGAAAAACGGCAGAGTATAATTCGTAGCAGCAAATCAAGAAAAAACGAAGCGAACTTTAAATTCTGAAGGAAACATATAAGGGTTAATCGCGTTCGCGTTGCTTCAGCCTGCTTCGTTCCCCGTTCTTTTCCGTTGCTGCTACTTTCAATCATTGAAAAAGTTCGTCCGTCTCTAAAACTCATTTCCCCCCTCCTTTTTTCAATTTACCCTTGGGCCAATCGTCTCTGACAGTGGGATTCGCAGGTGGAGGGGGACGGCGGGGGGTGACGATCGAAAAGTCTCGAAAGTTTCGAGCTAATTTGATTTATCGTCACAGCCACTTGAGATTCGTAACCCGACTCATTCCATCCCCCTGATTCGGTATCCTCGTTGCCGAAGAAATTAGGAGGGGTCAGGTATCTTGGACCGAGTGTTCCAAAAGGGGGGAAAAAAGTATCCCCTTCCTCCATCGATAGAATTTATTATTGATTTCGTCGTTTCGAAGTGCACCGGTGGGGATGACTGGATACGATTGATAAAGGACACCCCTTTCGCCCTCTCTTATAAACTGCAAAGTGACTTTTGTATAGATGAGAATCAAAGGGAGGAAGAATGGAGACTTCATTAAAGTACGCCAGGATGGTTTCTCGAATCTTTTGTGCCGCCTTGTTTGGTTATTGTTTCATTTTTCTTGATACAACTCGACGCGACTGGAACTCCTTTGGTGTTCAGATTGAATTTTTATTGATTTAATTGATTACCAATTACTGAACAGGATTCCCTTTGCTTTATTCTCATTGATGAACATTGAATATTGCGGCAAATTTCGGTCCATTATTTTGTAATATTTATTCTCAAAGTATTATTCGTTCACATTTTGTAGGTTATACAGATGTTTAGCTTGTAAATTATATGTAAAGGAGTACAGTCTTAGTAAACAAGAAAGCTGATCAATTCGCACCCGAAATCCCTATAATAATAACAATTTGGACGTGTATTTAATATTTTAAACGATGTTTAATCTTCTGGCTCTCTGTGCCAAATTTATTTGTTTCTATCCGTAACAATATCGTTGCTCAATATATCGAACAATATATCTTGTAAGTGTTAGATTTAATACTGTGTTTTTTCACCATCCAATTTTCCAATAATTCACTCGCCGTTAAGTCTGCGAAGCGTGAAGTGGGTATTCAAAGAAAGTCTTACTATCATATTTCAACTGAGCAATTTTGCCCACGCATCATCAATAGTTTCCTACAGTAGCATTGTAAACTTCTAGCGGAATATGGTAGCGGTGTATCTGTTCGTTGATCCTCGTCTACCGATTAACCAGAAACTAGTAACATTTATGGTGTTCGAAGAATAAGATGCGACGGAGGTGCACGTGTAGATGGGGCGACAACGGGTGGACTTAACTAATCCTAAGTAAACATCGCCACCTTCCCGCACAGCTACCTGTCTGACCAAACATTTGTCTTTACTACTCGGTTGATTAAACGCCCGCCATGTTTATACTGTATTCGAGCTTTTGCTGTTTCTGCTGCGTGTCGCGGTGATCGTACGGTGTTGTTCAACGACGGATAAACAGGGTAAGACGGAAATTCAATCGGTAAGATTTCTTGCGGAGAGATGGAAAGACGTGTATCTTCATGAATCAAGTTTATTCGATACGTTATTATATGTCGCAGCGATGTTTGAATTAGTACCATTATGAGCTTGAATTAGTATCAGTATTATACTATTTATAAAGTTAATTCCATTATTAGGAGTGGAACTATTAGGACATATCGGAGATCAAGCATTTAATAGTTCGCTACTCGTGAACTACAGTAGCGGACAAAAGTTTAGAACTAAATGGAAAAAATAAATAATTGATTTACTCTTCATAAAAACTATAAATAGTGTTCTACTTTCGGTGTTAACTAATTAGACATTTATTTATACACTTATAAAAAAAATTTAATTTTGATATTTTGCTCAGTAGCGAAGTTACAAAAAAAGGAACGAAGTTCGTATAATATTTCAAATCACATCATCGTCTTGAACTTTTGTCCGCTACTGTATATTTGAATATCATTTGCGTGCTTTTACTGAATCGAACCGCATGAGAATGTGTATTTGTCAGTTACAGACGAAGTATATCGTATTTATGTACGACAAGTTTAGAAATTTTTAAACGCCGAAGTTTAGGGTTTGTAAATTTTTAGAAGCTGACGCTCTCAAATTTAGAAGGTTCTCCTTAAATATTCCTAATGGCAAATTTTTTAATTTCATAATTACCTGAAGTCCAGCAGTTCACTGGTGGAAACAGCCTAAAGATCTAAAAGTTTATAAGACAACAAATCGAAATCTTCAAATTACGGAATTCTCAAAAATTTGAATTCTCAGATTCGCAAATTGTCAAATTTTCAAATACCTAAGTATCCACATTTTGAAATCCCTAAATTCCTGAACTTCAAAATCACTACATTCTCAAGTTCTGAAGTCCGAAAATTCCTACATATCCAAATCCTGAAATCCCCACATTTCCTAAAAATATCCAAATTCCCAACAGTTTACAAATCCAATTACCTAAATCCTCAAATATTCAAATTTACAAATACCCAAAACTCAAATTCCCAAAGTTCCCTATTTGCCAATTTCCCTAATTAACCAATCTGAATTCTAATAATCGAGTCAATATTGAACAAAACAATATTAGGCAATATATTGTAACAAGCATTTCACAGTCTGCATCATGAAATAGTTCGGTAAAATCGTCTACAGCATACTAATACGAGAAAAGAGAATGAGAACGGTCTGCGAAAAAGTCAAGTACATAAAGAGCGAATAACAGGGAAGGAAGATAGATTAAATCTAGGAAGGGATAGTTAATGTGGAACAACATTACCATAAAAAGATGAATGACAGTAAAAGCACTGTAAATACCGGCGAGGAAAGAATGAAATTGTATACATTCTCTGAAAGGAAAATTCAAGAGCGTGGATAAAGGTGTAATGCGATCAACATCAGAGAAATGGAAACTCGGTTGAAGAGGAAATACAGTGCTGAAAACTCGATGCAGAAATTCTCTGAGAAAGAAGCAAAAGCATCAGAAAGAGACTTGCTTTATTCGAGGAGGAAATTATAAGTGAAGAAATGCGCGAGTGCTAAAGGCAAAGTTTTTGCGCCTGTCAGAAACGAAACAAGAGAAGATACAGCAAGAAGGAAACAAGAAATGTATGTAAAAAAAACAAGAACACGATGCGGAATATACGAACAAAGAGGATAATCAAGTAATTACTAGTTTTTAATTGGTAGGTAGCGCTGACATAAATGTTACTGCAATGTTTTAATATAAATGCTATTGTATCAATTATTACAATATTATAGTAAAGTATTAGTACAATATTATAGTACAGTATTAGTACAATATTATAGTACAATACTATTACAATGTTATTACGATGTCATAGTGCAATATTATAATACAATATTACTACAATATTATATGTAACATTGCTCTAGGTACTAATGAAGTGCCAAGTATTAATAAGATATCGAGCCCAGTATCGTTGTAAATAACAATCATATAATCATTGGTATCTAATATGAAATGTTAGGTATTCTTACCTGATACACCATCAAAATTCATTAACATCCTCGAATTTTCGAAAATATACATACTTGTTTGAATAACTTCTAATACTATTTATAGTATTAAGTGTAGTAGTATACTTAAGTACAGTGTAGTACTATTAAGTGTAGTTCCATATAGTAGTACACTTAATATCAGGGATATAACAAGTACTGATAAGCTAGCAAACGAAGGTAATTTTTATCAAATATCCGCTTAAGATTGCAAATAAAAGAAATTTTTATTTAAAATATAAAAAATGTAAAAATGTAGAAATCCAAAAATCTAGGAATCTAGAAATCTAGAAATGTAAAAATCTAAAAGTCTAAAAGTCTAAAAGTCTAAAAGTTTAAAAATCTAAAGAACCAAAAATCTGAAAATCTAAAAATCTAAAAATCCAAAAATCCAAAAATCCAAAAATCTAAAAATCTAAACATCTAAAAATACAAAAATCTAAAGATCTAATAATTTAAAAATAGGAAAATCTAAAAATCGGAAAATCCAAAAATCCAAAAAATCTAAAAATCTGAAAATCTGAAAATCTAAAAATCTAAAAATCCAAAAATCCAAAAATCTAAAAATCTAAAAATCTAAACATCTAAAAATACAAAAATCTAAAGATCTAATAATCTAAAAATAGGAAAATCTAAAAATCGGAAAATACAAAAATCCAAAAAATCTAAAAATCTAAAAATCTGAAAATCTAAAAATCTAAAAATCTAAAAATCTAAAAATTTAAAAATCTAAAATTCTAAAAATCGAAAAATCTAAACATCCAAATATCCAAAAATCCGAGAATCTAAAAAACTGAATATGTAAAAATTGAAAAATGTAAAATATATAAAGATATAAAAGATGCCAAATAGAGTGGCAGGAATTTTTCGTATCGTTGCATGGATTTAATTGGAAATAGAAGGTGCGGGTGAACGATTTAGCGTGTGTTTGAACGAGTAAGCGCGAAACAAAGGGGAAGAGAAACGTTTACCTATGCCACTCGCATACGTCTAATTTATCACTGTCTCTTTGTCGATGCTGAAAACGGCCTCGCTCATTTCCTTTTACGGCCTTCTATGTCTTTTCGCCTTTTGTTTGGCCTTTCGTTTAATTCACCCGCTATTTTTCGATGCCCCATTGTCGGCTAGCACTAAACCTGGCCCCTGATTAATTCTACGGTTCAGGTAGGCGCGAATGGCAAGAATACAGAATTGCTTTCGGATTTAAGACTTTCATTCTCCGGATAATAGGACCCTCTGTTTAACCACTGATTATCGGCTGCCTCATTGTTCAACGTGACTGTGTACACGTCGAAATGTTCGAATAGAGAGAAAGAATATCAAGAAAATAATGGTGGAATTTGCAAAAAAATTAATAGCAGGTGAACATCGAAAGAGGAAAACAAATAGAAATAATATAAATTACAAATTTTTTAGAGATGTTAGAAACATTAGATAAAGATCGACTTATGCTCTTTTCCTACAAACATAGAATTCTAAATAACACGATGGAATTTTTAAACATAGAACTAACAAGGAATCAAAGAAAATTAGAGTTTGTAGAAAAAAAACAGATAGAATACCGTGAAACAGTGAAATACGGGAAAGAACATTAGTATTGCGGATTTTATAAATCATGTTTCGTCCATGTTTCTTAGGGTTCTTGAATGCCGCTCTCAAGGTTTCCAATTTCAAGTTATGTTCTGTGTTTTACAGTTCCAGTTAAAAGTTATGTCCGCCATCTTGCCCGAATGAAATTGTTAACCCCTGAACGACGTTGCTTTATAAAATGAATACAAAAACGCACCCACTAAAATTCGGCACTCAAATTTTTTAAGAGACCTCGTGTCTTTGGGGTATTTCGTATATTTGGTTATCGAATATTTCTAAACAAATTTCCGTAATATTTGCAGAGAAAATGATATTATACTAACAACGATATGATATAAACAATGATATAATAATCAATCGTATAATATGATTGAACTTAAACAAAATTGAATTCAATCGAATAATTAAATTTAAATTGTATACCAGTATATTTGTTCAATCAATGTAATCGAAAAATTAATCTTATCAATCGGGTTGTTTTTTCTTCGTCCTCCTCGGTTTCAAGGCACTTTTTAACAGAACAAATTTGCTTAATTTGTTCGGGACAAATTAACTTATAAATTAAATACTTTATGATCTATAAAATGTACGTATGGTTTCAAAACGTTACAGTTGTACTGGATCAGAACTATTTTCGATAAAACTTCACGAAGATACTTATTTGCGGGTCCAGAATTTCTCGAGTGTATAATATTTTGTAAAACATTCGCCCTTGCGAAACGGAACCCGACAGAATTACATATCCTGTAAACTCTTTCGTGCTTGCCATTTTTACGGTTAGGAAATTACTAAAAAAATACAACCTAAAATGCGAAACTGCGCAAGATATACTACGAACACATAGTTACCACAACTAACGGTAACAGGAAACTAACAAATGCGCATAAAAATGAGAAACGAACGCGGCTTAATTCGAACAAAAACGTAAGTCCAGTTGGTCCGTGTTAGAAAGTCACGTCGGAGAAACGTCAGTTAAGTTTTAATAAGTTGGAGATAAAATAGTCAGTTTGAAGGAGCGAATGTACGATCGAAACTCTTCTACGTGAAGACCTTCAATTCATTTGATAAAAATGTATGTAAAAAATCTCTATAAAAATCTGTATACACAGTTGAACTCGATAGACGTGGGAGTGGTTCGAGGTAGATTCGTTGAAATAATTCGATGAATTTATAAATTTTAAAAAGTATCATTTATTTAATATTATGCATGGGAAAAAGCTCGAAAGCATAAGAAACCCTTGATGAAATGTATGTAAGGGAAAAAGCCCGAGGGCGTAAAAAACCCATGAAGTTTGTATTGTAATGAGTGTGTGAGTGTGTCGCGTGTGATAATGTTAATTCGTGTACACGGTGGTCGTGTAATTATTAATTAATCGCGTGTCTCCAGATTGGATTTTTGGGAAAGAGTTTCCATGTAATGTATTAAATGTTGTATTGTATGGAGACCAGGCTCCGTTAATCTCCAGTGCGAGAAACGTCCAGTTAACGTGCGATTACCAGGAATCACTGTTGCCAGCGATCACGGGCGTCCTCTGAACCGTAATACGTCAAAAGGCATAATGCGCTGGGGCGCGCGTCTCCGCGCTTTATATTGTTTTTGGGCATGACTCCGGAACATCCGGGAGACTTCACGTGCGCGACGTCTCCAGAACTATCCCGATCACTCGCGATCTCTATCGATCAAATGTCATTTCGTCTCATTCGCTCCGCCACATCGCTCGCTTACGCGCTCGTCAACTGTGCACCGCGTGACGGACGCACACACGCACGCACGCACACATACAAATTAACTCTTACACTGTGATGCGGAGAACCAGGCATCCGATGGAGAATATCGCACTGGGAGATGCGTGAAAGTGTTAGTATGGCCTTGAGCGTAATGTTACCGCAATTCGTGTAATTTCAACGAATTCGGGGGTAATTTTTGTACCGCGTATACAGGGTGTCCTAAAAGTGTTGAAGGAGCCGGAAATGGGAGGTAGGTGGGGTCAATCTGAACAACTTTTTCATTTGCAAAAATGTCGTATGGGGCTTCATTTTTAACTTATTAACACATTATCGACCGGTAGCCTATTAGTAGGCTTTTTGTCGCCAACGCTTACCGACCGGTAGCCTATTAATAGGCGTTTTGTCGCCAGTGCTTTTTTGACGGGTTTACCGTCTTGTTAGTTAGTTTTGAGGTATGCTGCTTAGTTGCATTAGTTGTATGGCTACTTGGATTCGCCAATAAATAATCAATCACGTTTAACAGAAAATAAACTATTTGTTTTGTACAAGTTCTTGAAATACGTTAGAGCACGCGGGAAAAGAAGTGGGAAGTAAGTTGTTACGCGGACAGATTCCGCGTCCGTTATTTTCGTCGACTGTGACAATACCTTTCCCCAACCATAAAAATTCCTAACCATCGCCCTTGCGAGCTCCGAACCCTCGCGAGCTCCGAACCCTCTACAGCAGCAATAAACTCATGAAGGTCTCTGCAGATTTCTTTAAAGTCACAGTTTTTACCTACGTTTATTACCAGTAATAGTTCTTGCACTTTTCGCTATCCTTAGAAATATGTTTTCTCAACGTCAAGGCGCATCCTAATTTTATTGCTTGCTAAGATCAAGGGTCAAATCCATAAAAACATCTACGTCACCAGTTTCTGGGTTTTCCGAAAACAGTCGACGTCACTTTTAGGCGGTCACTTCAGATCCTACCCCACCAATTTTCCAACCAATCAGGTAATTTACCCTGTTTCCGCCTCCGACTTGATTTCCACGAATCCTAGACAACACCCCCATCCTACCCGTCTACACAAGTTTACTTACATGCTTCTTCTCACCTCCAAAGACAGAACAAAATAATCTTAACACCTGAAACATCAATCGTCCGACACGATCCTACAATTCACATACATATCTTTACTTATAAATCATCTTGTTAAGCTAAATAAAGTCTAAGTCCTAAAAATAAACACTTAAAGAATTATCCTGACTCTATTAATTTACCAGTCAGGAAATACGTTTCTAACGACATCGAATAATCGAGTGAGGATTTACGACCCTCATAGTCGCGAGCTGCAACGGTTCGGTCTTGTCGCGGATACGTATAACATTTTGGTCCTTCGAGCCGGATTCGTGTACGGAATTAGTGAGTTAGTGAAGTGACATCATTAACTACATCGGACGCCCAGCGTCATCAACATCAACGAACAGTCGCCACGCCAGTATTCTTCGTGGATCAACTATCCTATAACCTGGGATCACCATACGCAGCAATCAAGCTGATATCTACGCATACAACAATCGCCACGCAGTCTTCTGCGTGGATCAATCATCGAGACATCGATTCGACACAACCGTGTCCTGCATCCTACAACAAAGGATCACCAAACGCAGCATCCAAGCTGACACCTACGTTACAACAAACAATCGCCACGCAGTCTTCTACGTGGATCAACCATCAAGGCATCGATTCAACACAACCGTGCCCTTCATCCTGAGATCCAGGATCATCAAACGCAGCAATTACGCTAATATCGACGCAACAAGGTAGGCTCATTTTTGTTTTGCCGATTCCTCACATATTTCCCTAAAGACCTCACGATGCCAAACGATTCGATCGAACAAGCCGCCGGTCAATCTCATTCCGCGTTACACGGAATTAACATCAGTACTTTACGACGCAAGCGCGGTAACATTATCGGACAAATGACCACGTTTTCAAAACTCCTTGATACATACGAACAATCGGGACAACGAAACGCGTTCGCAATAAAAGCACAGCTCAAGGGTCTATCTGACGTTTGGCAACGTTTCGAAGATATCCAATTCGAACTGGAAGGATTAGACGAAACAGAATCTCCGCGTCGTTACGAGATTCATACTCAATACTATGATCTCATTGGTCGCGCCGACAATTTAATCCAAGAAGATCAACCGTCCCGTGCCGCCGTTAGAACCGTCGACGCTTCATCATCACCAGTAATGGCTCCGATGACGATCAGGTACCCGGAAATGCGATTACCCACCTTTGACGGTGCAATCGAAAAATGGACTTCCTTTTTCGAGGTTTTCTCGTCAATGATAGACAATAACGACGATCTTACGCCGGTGCAAAAATTACAATATCTCCGATCAACATTAACCGGAAAAGCAGCCGCATGCATTCAATCACTTAATATTACAGACGCCAATTATTTCGACGCGCTAAACTTATTAAAGGAGAAATACGACTGCCCGCGAAAAATCTTATTAAAACATTGCGACGCGATACGCGAATTGCCGAAAATAAATCGAGAAACGCCCGAGGCTTTAGAGAACCTAGTCGATACGATCAATCAACACCTAAAAGCTCTAAAGAATCTCGGCGAAAACATAGCGTCTTGGGATAGCATGTTAATTTCAATTGTTCTATCCAAAATGACCGTGGATTTAACGTTTCAATGGGAGCTCACACTGACAGATAAACAGATGCCAAAAATCACAAACTTGCTCAACTTCCTAGAAAAGCGAGCAGATTGTGCTCCGGCCGTAACGCCAAAACCAATCAGTACAGCACCAAGAAGGACCCCTGATAATTTCCGAAATCCGCGATTCATGTCCCCGCGAGAACACGCATTCGTAACAGCCCATAGAATAGAATGCCGCCTTTGTGACGGTAATCACGAGACACGATATTGCAACTTTTTACGTGATCAACCGGTCAAAGAGCGCATTAAGATAGTGGAGCGGGCATCACTTTGTCCAAATTGTCTAGGTGACATACATCCGATCAGAACATGCCCATCAGGCTCGTGCCGCAGGTGTAATAGAAAACACCATACGTTATTACATCAAGAAGAACCCACCCATTACCAAGATCGTGAAATTCCATCATCGCCACATATGAATACAACAATGGAACGTCCGTCGACCAGGTATGACCCCTCAACGTCGGCGTGACTAGAGCAGGTAGAGCTTCCAAGGGACCCCCCGCGGCAAAAAACATTTATTCTAAACTCCGTAACACACGACCTTATGGTAACCGCGCGAATCAGCATCCTCGATAAGAACAATCAAGCTATCCAATGCCGAACGTTGATAGACACATGCGCGACCGCGAATTTTATTACCGACAGGCTAGCAAGCAAACTCAATCTTCCGAAAACAGATTGTACCATCCCCATTGGAGCTCTCAACGCGCTATCCACGATTTCGAAACATGCAATCATGGCCACCATCCGATCGAACAACAACAAATACGCGCGCTCGTTAACGTTTTTAACGATTCCCGAAATATCATCGACCATCCCTGATCAACCGATCGACCGTCGGTTAATAAAGATTCCGAAAAACATCAAGCTCGCCGATCCAGAATTCCACCAACCAGCGCCAATTGATCTCTTGCTCGGCGCAGGTACAGCTCTATCACTGCTGTGTGTGGGACAGATCGATCTCACCCCATCCGACGGGTCACCGTTATTCTTGCAAAAAACTAGACTCGGATGGGTAATCGGGGGGAGTGCTCCAACCGCGACCTCATCACATACAACAGCGTACCACGCAAATACACCGCATCTACTAGAGGATATCTCGCGTTTTTGGGAACTGGACGAAGGCCCGCAAGTTCAACACCTGTCAGGATCCGAGAAGATCTGCGAAGAACATTTCAAGACCAACGTCACGCGTAACGAGGAAGGGAGATACATAGTAGCATTACCTTTCAACGACAAAATTGTGCAACTAGGTCATTCGAAACAGCAGGCTATGAAGAGATTAATCTCATTGGAACGGAAACTGAAGCAGGATGCAGCTCTACAGCAACGATATCATTCCGTATTACAAGAATACTTGGATCTCGGACACATGTCCAAAGTCGCATCGGACAATCCTGACCTTGGCGGCTTTTATCTACCGCATCACGGCGTCGTCAAGACAACGAGCCAAACAACAAAATTGAGAGTCGTCTTCGACGGCTCAGCTAAAAGCACCTCAGGAATATCTTTGAACGACACCTTACATACCGGGCCGAAGATTCAAGAAGACTTGTTATACATCCTATTAAGATTCCGTATTCATCGCTTCGTTCTCACGGGTGATATCGAGAAGATGTATAGACAATTTCTCGTACGCCCTGAAGATCGTAAATTTCAAAAAATTTTATGGCGAGACACCGACGGGCAAATACAAACATACCAACTCAATACCGTCACTTTCGGTTTATCGTCAGCTCCCTATTTAGCCATCCGTTGCCTTCAAAAATTGGCTGATGACGAAGAACATAAATACCCCTCCGCAGCAAAAATCCTACATCGCGATTTCTACGTAGATGACGTCCTGACAGGAACTTCAACGAAAGAAGAAGCAGTTCGTCTAAGGAAAGAATTAACTTCTATCTTGAAGGAAGCGGGTTTATATATTAGACAATGGGCATCCAATAACAGGGAATTGTTAGACGGTTTAGCGGAACAGGACATTAATCAAAATCTCGCGATCGGCGAATCGTCAACTCTGAAAACACTCGGCGTGTATTGGAACTCATCAAATGACTTAATACATTACGCGGTAAAAACAGATTCACGCACAAACCGTACCACTAAGCGCTTAATAAGTTCAGAAATCGCGAAAATTTACGACCCATTAGGTCTTCTCGGGCCAGTCATAGTACTAGCAAAAATATTACTCCAGAAACTGTGGACACTTAAGGTGGATTGGGACGAATCGCTGCCACTAAGTGTGCAAAACGATTGGGACAGGTACTATCGACAACTACCATTATTAAACAGCATCACATTCGATCGGAATACTATAATCAATTCACCGGTAGAAATACAGTTACACGGATTCTGTGACGCGAGTGAGAAAGCATTCGGAGCTTGCGTATACCTTCGCTCCGTCGATAAACACGGTCGCATCCACGTCAAACTTCTAGTCGCCAAATCCAGGGTAGCCCCTCTTAAGCAACAAACCATTCCGCGCCTAGAATTATCCGGAGCGCTGCTCCTCGCATCACTGTATAAAACAATAGAGAAATCACTACATATCCCAATCACTCGACATTTTTTCTGGACCGATTCCACGATCGTCCTCCACTGGCTTTCCGCGTCTCCCGGCACACTGAAGACTTTCGTCGCGAATAGAGTCGCAGAAATTCAAAGAAACAGCAACGTATCCAATTGGCACCACGTAAAAACTAAAGACAATCCAGCTGACCTCATCTCGCGAGGCCAAACAGCCGAAGAATTTCTACAACCGTCCATATGGTCCCATGGTCCACTGTGGCTTTCTAAAGACGAAACATATTGGCCAACATGGGAACTATCTCCAATCGAGGATCTACCTGATCAGAGAAAGGCATGTTGTTTGGCAACTGTCCGTGTCGACACTAGCATCTTTGAAAAATATTCATCTTGGGAAAAACTTGTCCGCGTCGTCGCACGTTGTTTGCGATGGCGATCAAAGCGATCAAGAAAGGAAGGTCTCAATGTGATAGAATTACAAAATGCACGCAATCGATTACTTAAATTATTACAGCAGCACCACTTCGCCGACGAAATACAATGCATCAGCAAAGGAAGAACAACCGACGTAAAGGGAAAATTACAAAGATTAAATCCGTTTCTCGATAAGGATGGAATTCTGCGGGTAGGAGGCCGACTCAAACATTCAACGATGCCATTTTCCCAAAAACACCCAATAATTCTCCCAAAATCAACAATCACAACGCGAATCATCGAACAGGAACATCACTCACAATTGCATACAGGAACTCAGGCTACCCTATATGCGATTAGAAAACGTTATTGGCCTATCGACGGACGAAGTCAAGTGTGGAAAACAATTAAGGATTGCGTACGCTGTCGACGACTTCGCCCACCACCGGTCGAATACCTGATGGGTGATCTACCTGAAGCCCGCGTTACAGAAGCTCGACCATTCTCTAATGTAGGAGTAGACTATTGCGGTCCCTTTTATATCAAGGAAAAGCGTCACCGAAATCGAAACCGGATAAAGGTATACGTTGCCGTGTTCGTATGCCTCGCGAT
Source organism: Coelioxys conoideus (assembly GCA_947623535.1). Classification (NCBI taxonomy): domain Eukaryota; kingdom Metazoa; phylum Arthropoda; class Insecta; order Hymenoptera; family Megachilidae; genus Coelioxys; species Coelioxys conoideus. The sequence goes on along the minus strand of OX392453.1, from coordinate 17,004,943 downwards.
CAAAGCCGTGCATTTAGAATTAGTAAGCGATCTCACCAGTGATGCCTTCATAGCAGCATTACGACGATTTATCGCCCGACGTGGTCATTGCATCAACATGTATTCTGACAATGGCACCAACTTTGTCGGCGCTAATAACGAATTGCGCGAACTTCGTGATCTTCTTCAATCTGATCAACACCACAAACAGATCAAGACATTCTTGGCAAATAAATTCATTCAGTGGCACTTCATGCCACCTCACACCCCGCACTTTGGTGGACTTTGGGAGGCCGCAGTAAAAGCCTTTAAATATCATTTGAAACGCGTCGTAGGTTCCGAGCTCTTTACTTTCGAGGATTTCAACACTCTCATCATAGAGATCGAATCAATCCTGAATTCCCGTCCACTCACTCCAATTTCATCTGACCCGAACGACCTGCTTGTCCTGTCACCTAACCATTTTCTTATCGGCGAATCATTAATGAGTTTACCCGAGCGAGATTTCAGGGACGTACCTCCGAATAGACTATCTCGGTGGAAACACATACAGCAGGTCAAACAACATTTCTGGACTCGTTGGCGCCGGGAGTATCTCAACGAAATCACCAGCCGCAACAAATGGATGAAAGGCAGTCATCTAATCAAAGAAGGATCCATAGTCCTACTGAGGGAGGACAATGTACCACCAGCACAGTGGCCACTAGGCAGGGTTGTCAAAGTTCACCCTGGCTCCGACGGTATCATCCGTACCGTGACCGTCAAAACAAGTACAACCTTACTTGATCGCAGTGTCAAGAAACTAGTACCACTCCTGAACCAATCCCAAGATGAGACCACCACGCATCCAGCAGCTAAGGGAGACGAGACAACCCCGGAGGAACATCCGATCATGGGAGACCAAGAAGATTCCCCTTAATTACTATATACATATGCGTCACCCTTCACATATCTAAATGTAATCTGCATTTTCATAATTATCTCATGTACACACACTCATCATTTTGATCGGTTCCCTCTCAACGGGGGGAGCATGTTACGCGGACAGATTCCGCGTCCGTTATTTTCGTCGACTGTGACAATACCTTTCCCCAACCATAAAAATTCCTAACCATCGCCCTTGCGAGCTCCGAACCCTCGCGAGCTCCGAACCCTCTACAGCAGCAGTAAACTCATGAAGCCATTACGGTCTCTGCAGATTTCTTTAAAGTCACAGTTTTTACCTACGTTTATTACCAGTAATAGTTCTTGCACTTTTCGCTATCCTTAGAAATATGTTTTCTCAACGTCAAGGCGCATCCTAATTTTATTGCTTGCTAAGATCAAGGGTCAAATCCATAAAAACATCTACGTCACCAGTTTCTGGGTTTTCCGAAAACAGTCGACGTCACTTTTAGGCGGTCACTTCAGATCCTACCCCACCAATTTTCCAACCAATCAGGTAATTTACCCTGTTTCCGCCTCCGACTTGATTTCCACGAATCCTAGACAACACCCCCATCCTACCCGTCTACACAAGTTTACTTACATGCTTCTTCTCACCTCCAAAGACAGAACAAAATAATCTTAACACCTGAAACATCAATCGTCCGACACGATCCTACAATTCACATACATATCTTTACTTATAAATCATCTTGTTAAGCTAAATAAAGTCTAAGTCCTAAAAATAAACACTTAAAGAATTATCCTGACTCTATTAATTTACCAGTCAGGAAATACGTTTCTAACGACATCGAATAATCGAGTGAGGATTTACGACCCTCATAGTCGCGAGCTGCAACGGTTCGGTCTTGTCGCGGATACGTATAACATAAGTAATATAGTGACCAGTGGTCGAAGTTTAAAACCCGAAAGACAATGTAGAGTTTGTGCAGTGCATAAAAAAGAAGTAAAACATGTTTTGTTTGTAAATTTTGCGACGAAACTTAACATTAGAACTATCAACCAGTCAAAATTGTTTCGGTTTCGGGTTAGGCATTTTGTATTACAAAATTTTATTGCCGTCCTTTTGTCAAAATGTCTGTCATATTTTATTGAGCTAATGAATGGTTGTATATGTTAGGTGATGCTACAATACTTATTTATTTATTTTTCTACTTTCTTTTCAGTTTTGAAGTAAGCATGCATTTAATGCCGGTCCTTCTAGTGTTAACACGACACTAACAACTTGACATAAGCTTCTTAATAATTTTCGTAATCGAAAATGTAGGGAATGTATTGTATTCTATGAATTAGTTAGGAGCGTTCCGATTATTCGAGACGTGGAACATTCGAGGTGTCGGAGGTTGTTGTCTTTGCACGCATAAAAGGGGCACGCGATTCCCCGAGAGGAGGAGATACAACGGAAAGAAAAAGATACGAAAAGCGAGATACGATTTCGACGCCGTGACGAAAGGTGACCGCGACTCGGTTAAAGAAGTGACCGATTAGCCAAAACATATAAAATAAAAAAATCTAAGATCCGTCATTTTTACGAGTTCCGTAAATCTAGTGTTAAAAAGCAGATACCCCTTTGCCTCGCATCACGATCACTTCGTGAACGAATAAAAACGAACGCTTCGATAGTGCACTTGTCGGTGAAACTTGTTGAGGAATATGCGAACGAGACAAGCGGAATTCGAAAGAAAAATACTCACCGCATTTGCCTTGGAATGCCACGGTGATATTAGCACCTTTTGCACAGGCTGCTCTATTCAATTCGCAGAGAGACGGATAGTCGATGCCATCTGTGCCACAGACAGGACCGGATCCTTCGTGATCCCCTAAATTTGGACAGGATTCCAGACATTCGCAGGTTGCCTCGGTGCCGTCCTTGCTTCTCACGCATTGCGAACCTTGGCTGCAATTCAGTTTCGAACAGGGATCCTTGATTTCTGCAACAAAAATTTATCCATCATCGTCGTAGAAGAGATACTAGATATTTTTTCTTAATGTCTGATATGGTCGTGAACACAATTTATCACGGTTCAAAGTTTTAACGAAATCTGTAAAATCACTTTTATTCGACGATTACACTCGGACGCAATGTAGGTTTTTTTTTGATTAAACAAGTATGGGGGAAGGAGAGTATCAAAATATGTTTAGAATTTTCAGGAATGAAATATGTAAGATTGAAAATTTTTTAGATTCTTTTCATTTGCACATTTGCAAGTTTTAAAGTACTTGATGTTTTATAATTTACGTATCTTCAAATTTATAAATTTCTATGTTCTCATACTTTGACTTTATTACTTTTCTACGTATTTGAATCATTTGATTTTCAAATCTCGAATTCCTAAATTTTCTAGTTTCTCAAGTTCTTAAGTATCCAATATTTTTAGACGGCCAAATTCCTACATTCTCAAAGTTCAACATTTCTTGAATATGTATAATTTCGAATTTTCGAATTCTCAAATCCTCACGGTTCTAAATTATTAATGTTGCAAGTTCCGATAATCTCGAATTTCAAAATTATTGTAGTCCGAAATACTCAAATGTCAGAATCCCTGTAATCTGAAATTCTGAAATTTTCCGAATTCTTAATATTCCACGTTCTCAGGTATACAAATCCCTCTAACCACAAATTCTCAAGTTTTTAAATCCTTTAATTCTTGAATTTTCAAATGCCCAAATTTTTTATTTCGTACATTATCAAATTACCAAATTTCTACGTTTCTTAAATTTATCCAATTGTCAAATCATAAATTTCCAAAACTTTAAATCTTCCAGTTCTCGAATTCTTAAATTCTAAAATTCTAAAATTCTCAAATACTCAAGCTTTAAATTTTCCATATTTCCAAATCTCGAGTTTCCATCTTTTCCAAATTTGTCAAACTTCCGAATCTCAAACCCCGAAATTTGCAAATTTCCAAATAATCCGAAATCCCAATATCCTCAAATTCTCAAATGTTTGAACTTCTTAAATTTCAAATTTCTAACCTTCCAATGTACATATAATATATGTAATATTATATAATGTATAATATTTCCATTTGAAAGTGTACGTAAGAACTTGCTACGTCTGCCTACATTTTCCTATTTATTTTTCACATTTCATTTCTTTAAGTAAGCCTACAATGCCGTCGAGTGTCGTGCATCCTTACAACCTCCCAAAAATGATTTTCATCCGATTTTACCAAGTATAAAAATAATTTAGACGTTCGATCGAAAATTCCCCTATACAGGGGATTATGCAGTGTTCAGCCATTGCAGAATATCGTGAGTAACATATAAAATGATTTTCCAGGAAACGACAATGTAGACGGTACGTTTAATCGATAATTCCTTCACGGCGTCGTGGCATCAAAAGTAATTACTGACCGCAAACAGGAGGCACACCATAAAGCGGCGTGAAATTAAATCAACGCGATTCACGATGAATAAAGTATCGTCTACGAAGGATTTAGCCACCGCGATAAAATACAGTCTACGAACCGTGACCGTGCGCGGCCTTCGTCTCCTTTCTTCCTGGGATTTAAACAGATAAAAAAGCTTCCGCGAATATTCAGTCGTTGCTAAGCCGGTGAAAATTTTTAATGGAACCGCCACCGTAGAATATAGGACGGTAAACCCAATTAAAACATTCTAACGTTCGTTGGGGACACGCTGATTCTTGGTTCTTCGCTTAAAGGAACGTCCGAAAATAACGGGGGTTTTTAACTGGTTCTCGGGTGTTTCGCCGAAACGCGGACAATTCTGCAAACAATTTACATTTTAAAATGGTATTCGCTACCTCTGCACGGTTTCAATGTACAGATGCGCAATTTTCGGGCTATATACTTCGAAGAGTAGTTCAAAAATAATTTCGTCGAATCGGTTTCGTATTTGAATACTATTTGACGGGTTCAAAATAAAGTACAATTTAACCACTTCGATTTTTCGATTGGACGTTTGACTGCTGGTAGATGTTTGAAACAACGAATTAGTCGAACATAAGGAAGAAAAAAAAAAATTGTTCTGTTAAATATGGAGAAAACATATATGACTTTTAAAGATTCTTGAAACAAAGAACAAAATTATTTGTTAAAAATAAGAAAGATAAATTTGACTTTTAGAGATTCTTGAAACAAAAAATTATTTGTTAAAAATGGAGAAGACAAATTCGATTTTTAGAGATTCTTCAAACAAAGAACAAAATTATTTGTTGTAAATAAGAAAGACAAATTTGATTTTCAAACATACTTGAAATAAAGAACAGAATTATTTGTCGAAAATGACGAAGACAAGTTTGACTTTTACACATTTTTGTAACAAAGAACAGAATTATTTGTTGAAAATAGAGAAAACAAGTTCGATAAAAGACTTTTAAGGCGATACTACATGATACTTTATTAAGTAAAGGATTTTTAGTCAGTTCCAGTGAAGCATGAAAAAGTTCAAAAATCCTGAAGGGACTATTCTAAAAATAAGCGAGCGAAATTTGAAATATTTACGAACGTAATGTAAAGAATAATTAACGCGTTCCGTATTTAGACGAACCTCGAAAATGGAAAGACTATGAATTTGAAACAATTGCAAGCTGTAGAAGGGTGAAATATCTTGGCAATACAGTATGTTGGCATAGCTCCAAGAACAATTACGAACGAATAAAAATGAAAAATAACCGCGGTCCTATTCTCTCCGCGCTTCCATTTGCTAAAACGATCAAAGTATTTCGTCGAAATTCGAAGATTTATTCGTTCCGTGGGTTTTGTCCTTCGTTCGCGTGCAAATCGCGACGAGGAATCGAAGTAAAAAAAATTATCTTCGAATATTTCATTCCGCAGGAAGACTTCTCGAGACTGTGACCCGCCTATGAGCCAGTCTTTCTTTTCTATCTTTAATTCTTTTTCCCGGGACTTCGTTACGCATTCCTGCAGACACAAATCGAGTCTCGTTAACCGGGAACAGAATACGAAGAGGCCGAGACGATGTCGTTTCGCTCGTTATTTGAGCTCAAGTACCTTTTGGGAAAACGTAGCAGCACCGGGATATCGTCAACGCGGTGCAGAGTATCAGAACGGCTTTGCCTATCATTGTCCCGGGCTTCATCCCTTCTGTGTTCCCTTCTGCAAATCAAACCGACCGCTATTCATCTCGCCGCTATTACTCGCTGCATTTCACCGGCTCTCTTCTTTTCCAGCGTGGGTCGACGGTATTTCGCCGACGACCTACGACACCTCTGAGCGTTCGTGGATTTCTCGGTAACGTAGGAATTAGAAACGGTGTTACGCCGTCGAATGGAAAATTTGTACTCGTCATCGTGGAAAATCGTGAATTTTAATTCGGGTGAAACTATCGAACCGGAATATGATTATATTACGACATTATTATATCCAGATTACAACTAAAATCAAATAGGAGCTGATTGGACTGAGGTTCAATGATTTCGGCCAAATATACGGAAAGAATATTTGAAACAACAAAGTGTCATCTGTGATACTATTATGTTATTTTAGAAAGAAAGGAAGAATATCTTTTCGCCAAATATAGGGGAGAAATATTTCAAAACAAGAACGTGTTACCTTTAATACGATTATGTTATCTCTGAAAGAAAGAAAGAATAACTTTCGGCCAAATATAGGGGAGGAATATTTGAAACAACAATGTGTTATCTCTGATACTATTATGTTATCTCCGAAAGAAAAAACAACTTTCGGCCAAATATAGGGGAGGAATATTTGAAACAAAAATGTATCATCTCTGATACTATTATGTTATTTTTGAAAGAAAGAGAGAATAACTTTTGGCCAAATATGGGGGAAGAATATGTCAAACAACAACGTGTTACCTTTGATACGATTATGTTATCACCGGTTGAAAGGTATTTGCGATGATGCGAACTAGGTATTCTCGTATACAGCAAAGAATTCAGAAAATTAGTAATTTATCAACGTATACGAATGTTGTTCTGCCCTTAATTTCTCGAAAATATTGCATGAAAAGGAATTTGAAGATAGGATAATGGGAAATTGGAAAAAGTAGTCTTCGAAGTGTTAATACGATATCCAGTTTGCTCAAAGGTGTCGCGAGTGAATTTTAATGGTACCAAGCGTGGAAAACATACATGCTCATACAACCTTGCAAAATTAGAAAGAGAAACGATAAAATTAGGGAATAAATTGAGAGATAACATTATACGGTTAACGAAGTTTGAAGAAGTGTAATTACTTTTCCCATTTGAAACGATAAAGCTCACGTTCCTTTCGGGACGATTTCAATGGAACATAAACCTTGACGAGTTCTAATATAACCGGGTACTTTTCTTGGTCGTAAAGCTTCTGATTTTCTAGCTGCTAAGGTCGCCATATTTAAACTTAATCGATACTCGGTTTTCGATATCTAGTTTTCATTAAATAAAACGTAAATTAACCCATTCGTTTTATCGTAGCTACGTTAATTATAATTGAATATAGAAATTTAAATATCTGTTCTCATCAGAATCGAATGGTATAAGATTACATAATTTAGAAACAGAAATTCCAAATTTCTTAATCGGGAAAACATTATCGGTATTCCATGCTACTTATACATAAATAAAAATGCTAAATCAAATGTTTATTTTAGGAAATTAATTACTCATCGCTACTCATCATTCAATCAAATGAAAAACTAATTCAAACTGTTAAATTAGGAAATTAACCACTCGTCGCAGCTCGTCGTTCATCCAAATACATGATATGATTCAAACTTTTAAATTAGGAAATTAATTACTCATTATTACTCATCGTTAGACCAAATAAAAATACGAATTCAAACTTCTAAATTAGGAAATTAACTACTCATCGCTACTCATCAGTCGATCAAATAAAAAGCTAATTCAAATTGTTAAATTAGGAAATTAACCACTCATCACCGTTCATCGTTCGACCAAATAAAAGACATCATTCAAACTTTTAATTTAGGAAATTAATTATTCATTGTTACTCGTCATTCGACCAAATAAAAATGCTAATTCAAACTTTCAAATTAGAAAATTAATAATTAATTGCTACATATTCGAACAAGTAAAAGACCCGGTTCAATCATACAAAATGCTGTAAAATGTATATAAACGCTATGTAGTTGAAAATAATAAAACAATGGATAAACTTGATATCTCCGCTCATTAACGGTGAAAGTTTCCATCAACGAAATGAGTTAATTTACTCGAAGAGAACGGTAAAGGACCGAAGAGAATGTAAGTTTGCAACGGCAATCCGTCTTCCGACGAGTCGAAGCTTTGTTCCGTCAGTTACTGGCTCGTTTAGGGACTATCGACAGTGGTAAACGTTTGTGTCGTCGTCGAAAGCCAGCATGTTCAGCCGGATGATGGATCGTGGCCTCGTTTGCATTCAATAACTCCCGTGTCCCGGTGTATTTTCGATTTGCCATTTACCACAACCTGATTATCGTCGTTAACGCATTTAATTCGCCCATCCACTCGTCGTCGCGCTCTCGTGATCGATGCGTTATTAATTATCGGTACGACAAACGCAATTAGCGGTCGGTTATCACGCCATGGACTACACCAGTCGATTTGTCCTGATACAATTTTCTTAATGGAACAAATTTTCCTAATGTCGGCCTGTCGTGATCTAACAAACGCATATACTAAAGATTATGCTTCAAAAAAGTTACGTTTATCGAAAGCTGGCACCATTCTGTCGTTCATATTTCTACTGGTGTTATTCACTGTTTCGGAGTGAAAAATAACTTATGATCACAGGATCGTTGATTCGAATTTAGAGAACATTGCTGGTTTCGTAAACGGTATTCTAAGACAGGTTTGTTTTACTTGTTTCATTAGTAATTATTCACTGTTTCGGTGTGATGTAACTTACAATTAGTGAAACAGTGATTGTTTACTGCTTCGAAGTGAAAAGTAACTTATGATAAGTGAAACAACCATTCACTGACAATCGGAGGATCGTTGATTCAAATTTAGAGATCATTGCAGGTTTCATAAGCGGTATTCTAAGACTGGTTTGTTTTACTTGTTCCATTAGCAATTAGTTGCTGTTTCGCAGTGATGTAACTTATGATTAGTGAAACAGTGATTATTCACTGATGATCGGATCACTATTGTTTCAAAAACACAGTGTATTGCTGGCCACATAAGCAGAACTCTAAAACAGGTTTGTTTTACTTGTTTCGTTAGTAATTATTCAGTGTATCGTTGTGATGTAACTTATGATTAGGGCAACAATGACTATTTAATAAAGATCGGAGGATCGTTGATTCAAAGGGAATTCGGAAAATTTTTGACTTGGTAATTTGCGAACTTGAGTAACTGCTAACTTGGAAATTCGAAAATTTGGAGACTTGATAATTTAATTAAAAATTCAGAAATGTATAGAATTTCTTGTTTGGAAATTCGCAAATTTAAGAACTGCTAACTTGGAAATTTGAAAATTTGGAGAATTGAGAACTTAGAAAATTTAGAAATTGATCAACGTAAAGATTCGAGAATTTGAAATATAATAGCTGAAATTAGTGTTACTTAAAGTATAAGGTCCAGAAAATTACGCGAACCTGATATTTCCGTCTGATACGAATTTTCTGCATTATTTTACAAGATATTACACTATCAATTTCATCGAGCTCTTCCATCGTCATAAATCTGACTATGCATCGATAAAAAAACTACATGGACGCTTTACAACCGGAAGGATCCAATAACTTCTTATATTCGATACATTCGCGATTATAAAACTGAAAAGACAATAGCAAGCTAGTTTCATTCTAATTCATTTTATAACCTCCGTAAAAATTTCATTTTTAACCGAAATAACCGGTAGCGGAATTTCAAGCTGCCTACCTTAATGAAACTGCAAGCAATTATTTAAGAGAGAATGATTCTCTCTTCGGCACCGTCCGATTTAAATTTAAAATGGCCCCCGAATAATCGTACAATGTAATTTCCATCGTAGTGAACACATTCGTTGTCACGGATTTTTCTATTTTTGGGAAACCAACGCCGGAGATATTTGGATTCGTCAGACGGCGACGTTTCAACGTTAACAAAATTTGCAACGTAATAGAATAAATTACGAACGAATCGGCGAATAAACGCGTCGTTACCGTGAAACGGGGGAACAAAACAGTACGAGGGTGAACTCGAAACGATGCCATCGACAGTTGACAGACGTTTCGACGAGCATTAACGAAGAAGCCGGCATCGGTGAACACGCCGGTAATGCGGTGCTAGCTGGTAATAAATTATCCGCGAGCGTGCTGCGACGGTCAGGTGCGCCGGCAAAAACCGCCAAAATGGATTATTAATTACTATATCGCGTCGACGCCATCATAGATACGCCCGAAACTGAAGTGCAACGGCGTCTCTGAAAGGAAAGGACTCCTATCATTAGTTTCGCGCTGGATCATCGTCAAGTTAGGTACGCCCGGACGAAACGATCATCATGCAGTTACTATCGAATCAACAGTTTTCAAACTTTTAACTTTTCCGATTATCGAGTTTTGCAGTTATCGAGTTTTCACCTCACTGTGTTTACAAATTTGCAAATTTTCCCGGTTCTCAAATTTGTTAGGTCATAGAATACATGTTTGCAGCTAGAGGATTAGACCTCAGTCAAAGTTTTCTTCAATGCAATAGTTCAAAGGTTTTTTCGTTCCTTTAGATACATTTGTAGTAATAGTCTTTACCCGTAGCAGAAATAGCACCTAAGGAGTCATTACTGTAGGATTTTTAATAAGTCTTTATTGAAATATACAGGGTGTCCCAAAACGAACGAAACATCCGGAAATGGGAGGTGGCTGGGGTTATTCTGAACAACTTTTTCCTTTGCAAAAATGTCGTATGGGGCTTCATTTTTAAATTATTAAGGAAAAACACCGACCAATCAGAGCGCGAGGATCGCGCGCGCTCAGGGGTGTTGTAACATCGCGATGCTCATACGTTCGTTCATGGCGACAGTCACTGTTACTCGTGCCTGCACGACGCCCCTGAGCGCGCGCGATTCTCGCGCTCTGATTGGTCGGTGTTTTTCCTTAATAATTTAAAAATGAAGCCCCGTACGACATTTTTGCAAAGGAAAAAGTTGTTCAGAATGACCCCAGCTACCTCCCATTTCCGGATGTTTCGTTCGTTTTGGGACACCCTGTATGTGGGAAGATACTCTTTAACAAACTCTTAAACTCTCTTTACTCGCTCAATACTCTCTTTATACTCGTTTCGCTCTTTACTCTCTCGATACTGGTTCTCGACTGCCTTGCTCGCTACATTCACGCATCTTTTATCTTACAAATAAAACATTCTACCCTCGCACCCCCCAATGTCGCCAGTTCGTTCACGCGGTTCCAAACACTCTTCTCAGTCACTCGATCTCTATCGCTCGTCCATAAACACTCTTTATTTGCACCTCAATCTCCCTAATTCGGTCACTCAGTTATAAACATCCTTCTCGGTCACTCGATCCTAATTACTCGGTCATAAACACTCTTCATTCGCACCTGAATCTACCTCACACCCTACATTACATTCTAACGAGTTTTTTTATCGTTTTATTGTCAGTCATACCTGGGTGTCAGAACCCTTAGCCTTAGCCTTAGAGTTTTTGTTTGCACTTTCCCATTCATGTCGAGGTACTCCTTAAGTTTATTATTCGCTACGATCATTTTGAGGAAAACACAGATAGCTTAATACGTCATCGATATTTCCATTTTCACTCAAATTTAGTTAGCCAATAGAAAATAGTAAACTGTTATTCCTCACCAACTTCCCCAATTTTGTACGCCTACTCGGAGTCTTGGTAAAATGTAAAACGTCTTCGAAGAGATACTCTGGACATAGTAGTCAACAAGTACTCATCAAATTAAAGCTAGTCATCCGAAGACTGATCCATTCATTTCGATACAGTCCACTGTTATCGTTTAATGGGAATCTACTGGTTCCGCTCGTTGTTTAACCGTGACTTAATACTGCTGACGCTGCAACGCACATACAAAATTTCTTCCATATGCAAATATTCGAATCTCATGATTTGAACATTTTTAAATTTGCGAATTCTAAATCCACAAATTTTGAAATGCCCGAAAGTCGAATTTACTATCGAATTAATACTTTCCAAACTTTTAACTTTTCCGATTATCGAGTTTTCAGCTCACTGTGTTTACAAATTTGCACATTTTCCAGTTCCTACGTTTTCAAATATCTTGCATATGTAAATATTCGAATCTGTTGCTCCGCAAATTTTTCAATTCGCGAATTCTGAAATTTAGGAAATCCACAAATTCTGAGATTCCTGAATGTCGAATTTACTGGGTTTCTAAATATAAAAATTACAATGTACATTACAATAATGCATACTGTATCTTGTATCAAAGAACTTCATTGCAGTGTTTATGTTTTAACCAGCTCACATTTTTAGAATCGTATATTAGATATACAACGTGTTGCACCTGTAATTACTAATAAATAATGAATTCATGGTACGTGCATGATTCTGTTCATTGAGAAGTTGCAACTCTATTGTAATTTTATCAATATACGGAGAAACGCGATACCAATATTAAATCATTTTCATTTTTCAGTAGAGAACGATCATTCAAACATGAATTGTTACGAACAGTGCTCAGAAACGAGAACACTGAGGCCGAACGAGCGATTTCGTGAATTTTGCAAACGTTTCATGCGTATACAATGAATTTCCAAATTTTTTTCCGTTTAATCCAAACTTGCAGCCTCTTACGATCGCAAATAACAAAACGGTTAATTTCGAATAGTATGGGAAAATCACGGATTGTACTTCTCGCCGTTCGCATCGTCCGTTCAATTTTCTATGAGCAGGAAACGAGCAGCTTTAGCAAATGATTGATTTGGGAGCTCGATTTAGCTGGCTTTTCGATTCAATTCCGTACTCGAATAACTCATGTAGATTCACGTTTGTCATTCGGTTCGCCGAATAGTCCGGCGATAATTTTACAGACGTTAATCTTTCTGTTGAATAATCAACCACAGAGTTTGTTTGCCTCCAACAAACGCTAACGAATATTTATTATATATACAGTAAAAATAGAAAAATGTACAATGTGTTCAGTCCTGAACGCGCTGGAAATTCAGGGACTGTGCTTACTATGTGCTATTACCGAACCGACTTCTTAGGTTGTACTGCTAAAGGCTATCTTTCGCATAAGCTAAAGGGAAGTACAACTATGCACCCCCTAGAGGAGAGAGTCTTGCTTTCTCTTAACGGTCAGCTACGACCTCGGCGCAGGGCTCGCGCTGACCGTTTTTTATGGCTCTGACTTATACCTAAATATCGTTGAACGTATGTTTTCACAGCAATGTAAAATTCCTTCAAAATATCATACAGGATTTCTGCAAAAATTCAACACTTTCCTAAGATCTTGCTATTTTTATATCTTATTATCTTTACTGTATCTCGTTAATCTCATTAATCTTTCTTTGAAACGGATTAAACATCCAACCCCGACAGGTATGGCCGAAAAAACAGTGTAACTCTATAGTCGATCGCATGTTCCACCGTTCGGAGTAAAAATACTGTGCAGGTGTTTCAATTAAACGTAACATTTCAATTCCAACCGTGGAACGGGAATCGACACAGAAACCTACCAGATTCTGAAATGAAATTTCGAAAAAGTGTCGAACCACTTTCTGCCACGAATAAACGTTGCACCTTTCAGGCTCGAGTCAATTTAACTTTTAAATGGATCCTAGATTTCTTAATAGCACTCTCGAAACGAACCCAGCCAACTTTTATGCTTGTTTAAACGTATTTTTCTTATAGACCAGCAAGGAAGAAGCGTAACAGAAGGACGATAAATTAAAGTGCAACATTTCACGAATATTCTTCGTAATTCAATTAAAAATTCTGTTTATGAAACCAACAACGCATTTTGAATTTATACCAGCGATCATCGAATCATCAATGAATAGTCGTTTGATTAATCGAAAGTTACATCACTTCGAAACAGTGAATAATTACTAATAGAACAAGTAAAACAATCTTGTCTTCGAATTCCGCTTTTGAAAACAGCAATGTTCTCTTTTCTAAGTTACCAATTTCCTAAAGTCTCAAATTTTCAAGTCGACAGTTTTCCAAGTTCTCAAATATCCGAATTAAAAATTGCAGGACATCCTTTCACTAGATTACATTAATTAAGTTAAAAACAAGCGATAAGAAAACGTTTGTAAATCTAGTGTTAACCCTTTGAACTCCAGGAGTCACATTCATTCGTTTGAACATTATTCTCAATAGATATTTTTAGCTAAATATATAGTATTATTCGCGTGATGTATAAACACGACGGAACAAACAACAATGGCAATTAATAGCAAAGAAGTAAGCTTCGAAATAATTCATCAAACTTTTCAACGAAAAGGTTGAACTATCAACAATAGTCCTATCTCTGAGCGGAAAGGGTTAACACGTTCGTAGGCCAGTCAAAATATCAGTGACAAATAATACAAAAATACTTAATGTGGCATTATTGGATATTACCTAATTCTAATACCTAATGAGGTATTTTCGTACCGAAAGACCAAATCAGTTGGTAATTACTCCGAGTTGCCATACAAATTACAACTAACAACAAAAAACTTATTACCAACTACAAAAAACCAAAGGTGGTATAAAACAAAACGAGTAAAAATCGGCTTTAAAATTGGCCATATCATTTGTGTCATTTTGCATCACAATATAAACGAATGATATGGCATTGTTAGGGTGCGCTCGAGCCCTCGTATATGCACGATGTGCCGTTTGAATTGTATCTCGTGAAGGACCACCCAATTTGTACGGATTGGGACCGTTAATAATTTACACGTGGTATTGTAACACGAAAACTATTTATTAAAAATGTTAACGAGTGTGTGTGTGTGCGTGTGTTTCTGTGTATGTGTCTTTCTATGATTGTTCCATTCTGTCTCTATGTTCTATAATTTCTAACTGCTCCATTCTATCCCTACTGTTCTATATTTCTATAGTTTCTATCTGTTCTAAAGTTCTTTACTACCTCTGTCTTCTATCTAGCTCTAACGTTCTGTAATGTCTACTAGTTTTGGCATTTTTTCCATATTTAAAACTTCCGTTTCTCCCTTCCATTGCACCCTTAGCGTGGTACTTTTCTGGAAGGGGAACGGGTTTCTTAGATGGGGGAGGACGGTGGGTTTGGGTTTGGAAAAACCCAAATTCCGTGACGTATTTCTCGGGGCCAAGTTACCCTGCGACGTTTGGGTCTTCGATTATGGCATCGCCTGTGCCGCGGAATCCAAAAAAGACTCTAACAATGAATGTAGCATGAATAGATTTGTTGAACTAAAATATGTCACGTACCATCGTATTGCTGGCACACGGATGGCACGGATAATAAACTAAAGGTTTTCAAAGGTGGCCATTTTTCTTGCCATGTCGTAAACCTCATCTGTATGAAACTCTAACAGGCACGTCAGTGAACGTGTTAAAATTACGAAGGTCCGTGCTCCCCGAAGAAACGCTCGAAAACGATGACGAAATGATCGACGATCAATTTAGGTATGGACGATTGCCAATTAGTGGGTCATTATCGAAATGCACGCGGTCGGTATAGTGGCATGGCGGAAGGTATCAGCAGCAACAGTCAGGAAGGGGGATGAAAGGGGAGGATCAAGAGGAGCGAATAATGGGATCGAAGGGTGGCCTGCATGGTTGGTACAGTCGGACCGTGTCGAATGAGCCTCGTTAGGCAAACTTTGAGAGCAGCACGGATATTGTCGGGCTAGGAAACAGAGAAGTGGTCTTCGCCGGTGAATGATGACGAGGGTCATTCAAACTAAGAAGAATTCTACCCTTCTTGCTTCGGTTTATTCGATAATCCGACCAGAGAAATACAAGGACCACCATTAATCTACTGTAACGTCTGCAACACACCCTCGCGACATCTTCGATCAATTCCAGATCGACATTTTATCAGAACGAACGCTCCTAAATGCTGGATTATTCGTATTGCTTGTTACAGTCTTCTGGTTGTTGCGACGCGTTCATTACCGGTACGGTGATGAAATTCACTTTAATTTACGTTTATTTTAGAACTTAATGATGATACTTAGGTTGAGACGGAGAAATGAAATTTATAATAATGAATATTTAACCCTCTGCATTCGAACGGCAACTTACGTTCGCCAACCAACAATTCGAATAAGTATTTGTTAGGTAAGTTACGCGTGTGATGTTTAAACATAGTGGAATGGGCAACAGTGGCAATTCATAGTAGAAAATAACGATTTCCAAAAAAATTGATTAAACTTTTTAATTAGAAAGTTTTCGAGATATTACTTCTTAATTTCAAAAATTCGTTCGAGTGCAAAGGGTTAATACGTTGGTCACTGTGAAAACTGGTGGTTAATAGAAAGAATGTCATTGACAAAGAATTTAATCATTCGTAGTGGGAATTTATTTAGTCTGATGTGAAAATTTATCAATTTAAAATCATGGAAGTATGTGAATTATACAATTTATGTGTTCGTTTATTGTTGTAGGAAAATTAGAATTTTATCTTATAAAATATATGGAGTTGGTTAAATAAGATTACATAAGATTTAATTTATAAATCCGAGAGTCTGAATATTTTAAGATTAAAAAGTTTTTAAATCATAAAATCCAAATATTTGAAAATTAACAAATTTATAAACCCGAAGATCTGCTTATTTGAAAATTAACAAATTAGTAAACCCAAAAATCTGAATGTATAAAAATTAAAAAAATTGCAAACCCGAATATCCGAGTACATAAACATTTTTCAATTCCCAAGACATTTAATCTCCCCGCTGGAAAGTTTATAAACCAGAAAACGTCTACGCTCGCGAACACGAGAATTCATAAACCGAAACAGCAGAAAATTGAGAAGCAGTTAAAAATTTGATGGCCGAGTATCACATCGGTGGCGCACATAAATGCGATATCGACGGCCATCGAACGCGTTCACCCTTAAATATTTCCAAGCCCGAACAGCCTCGATCGATCGTACACTCGAAGCAACGTTATCAACAAACACGTCGTGCAAATAAATCTCGCGGTTTCCGATATCAATCTACTCGGAAGGATACGCGACATGTTCTCCGTTCGTCCAGAAAGTGGGTCGCATGTTTCTAATTTCCGAAGCAGCCGCAACGTTCGCGGTAGTTTTGACAGGAAGGGTCGCGTTATATCCATTTTTTACTTCGATTACGGTCGTCAGCCACGATGTAACTGTTAATCAATCCATCGATGCGAATCGTTAATCTCGTAGCGATCGGACCGACGCCATAAATTTCCCAGGGTCATTGGTTTCGCGGCCTTCGAGACGTTCGGAAACAAATTGTTCCCGCAAGTGGAATAGAACACGGGTCCCGATCGGTCTTGAACGGCTTTGGATCAGCATAAACGAGATCGAACGAGAGAATCCGACGTTGGTGATTAACGAGCGAGTTTCACCTGTCGAGCGGACAGTTCTATGCTTGTAATCGGATATGGGTTGTTCGGTCAGAACACGATGCTACCGAAGGCATCGAATCGAACTCGGGATCGAGCATGCTGCGTGAAGGGATTCAGCGAATGACGTGCCATGTCGCTCATCGTCAGACCTCTCCGCGAAATTATTAGGTTGTTACGCATCGAATGGACGGAACAATTCAAATTTCCGATTTCTTCGTTAAGAAATTTGTTCAAACTTGGACATCACACGGTCAGAGCACGATGTTACTGGAGGTATCGAATCGAACTCGGGATTGAGCCTGCTGCGTGAAAGGATTCAGCGAATGACGTACCACGTCGCTCATCGTCAGATCACTCCGCGAAATTATTGGGTTGTTACGTATCGAATGGGCAAAACAGTTGTAATTTTCCGAATTCTTCGTACAGAAATTCATTTAAACTTGGACATTTTAGCATTGTCCGGAAATGGTGGATGTTTTAGAATGTGGGGAGATGAGGAGATTGGAGAATCGGGAATTTTGTGGTTTGCGAATATGGAAATTAGGAGGGTTGAGAATTCAGAAATTTCGCGGAATTAAAAATTCAAGATTTCGAGGTCGTGGGAATTTTGTTGATTGAAAAGTTTGAAATTTATAGATTTGAAAGTTCGGGTATTTGGAAGTTTAGGAAGTTTGAAGTTTGGGGGAATGAAAATTCGAGAATTTGAGGGTTTATGTATTTGAAAATTTGTGAATTTTTAAATTTAGGTACTTGAAAATCTGAGAATTTGAAAATTTAGATATTTGAAAATTTAGGAATTCGGGTACTCAGGTGCTTGGAAATGTAAGAATTTGGTGATTTGATTAGGTTAAGGATTTAGGGGTTTGGAGGTTTCGAAATTTCGATGGGTTGAAAATTTTAGTGGTTTGGAAATGTGATAGTTAAAGAATCTTGAAATTTTATAAATTTATGGATTTCAAAATTTCGAAACTTCAATATTTAAAAATTTAGGATCAATAGAATTAAAGAATTCAACAAATTGAAACCATAGAGATTTGAAGATACTAAAAAATTTCGAAATTGCGTAATTACTAACCTAGAAACTTCTCAACTCTGAAATGTTTAATCTACAAGTTAACAAAGTTATAAAACCCAATTTTGGAAGCTTAGGAACATTAAAAGCAACAAATCGGAAATGATAAAAACTCTATTAAATACAGAACCACAAATGCATACAAATCCCTAAATTTACAAGCATGTAAATATAAAAAATTCCAAATTCAGTGACATAAAGTGTTAGAAATGTTAAAAACCGCAAACATTTAATTCAGAAACTTACTAGCGTTGATAGTAATAAATTCTCAAATGTATGCGCCTAAAGATGTAAAAAAATGTGGAGATTCTCGAATCCATGAACTTCTGAATTTATAAAGTTTCACATAGTGAAATTTGGAAATTTATTTTCGAGTTAGAATGTATGAACATACGTTGTACCACGTAAACGGCCACAAACTTCTGAGGTGTCCAAACTATCTATACCAAGCTCTTAAAACCTGTGAATATACGTACACTTTGTAAGAAAATAACGATAGCTATTCGACGTTAAAAATATTGGTTACTGCAGAGGCGTGACAATTTCCGGAGAACATGCGGTAAAGAAGATGACGTTCAAGTATCTCTGTAACATTTATTCTCAACAATATCTCGTGATAAAATTCTGTCATAATATCGTATTTCGTTCAATTCTCTTTCCTATGTGGGTTTCGAACATAACCTCGCAAATGGAAATGTTTATTCGAGCTAATATTTTTTCTGCAACCGAGACTTTGAAGTATATATATTCTCGTTTTCCATTTCCATTTATTTTCGTCATGTTAGTTTTCTAATTTTTTATAATAAACATTTACACAATTACATAAGTTTAATACATTTAATATGTACTTTACTATACCATCATTTACTCATATTGAATACATTTATTCATATAATAAACGTATTTACTTATATAACATACATACTTATTTACATACGCCACAAAATAAACGGATAACTAAATTTTGCTTAAAAAATTGCAAAGTTTCTTTAACTTCCGTCAGAAAAATTGTACGATACTCGAACATCTGCTGGCGGGTGAAAAAGACGGTGCAACGATTAATTTATGCACATATAACGTGGGTCAATTGCGTTCGCAATTAATATTTCGTATCGATTAGTAAATTATTAACAGTATTATAGGACACCATTAACGGCAAATAATCCACTACGCCGAAATTTATTACGCGCATCATTATTGATATTTAGTGCAAATTGTTTACGCGAAATCAGTAATGGCCTGTGCACGTATCAATTTGGTCGCAACAGTTTATTCAATTGCCGTTAACCTTTGTCGGAAAAACATTTCCGTTATTAGTATCAAACGTGTAACATGTTTCAAACATGGCAGGAGCAACGCTCTCGGTTATGATAACAAAAGTTCTGATGGTACGATGTACCGCATGATATTAATTATTTTATAATTGCGTTATGACTTGCGTCGAACACATTTCGTCGTTCGTTTTGTCCGTTCAACAAGTTAATCGCGTTCTAACAATAAATAGTGTTACGACGTAACAAATACAAGTAATAGAAATTACAATTTAACAATACAAAACAGAAATTCCAAGAGTAGATTTACAACGTGACAAGAAAATAGCCACTTTTGAAAAGCCTTTAATTTTAATATCAGTGTCACCTTTATGCCAGGACTAGGATGGTACGTGACGATTTTAGTTTTTAGTAAATATATTTATTGCTATATTCATTCGTAGATTTTTTAGCTTCAGCGGCACAGGTCATGCCATAGACCTCGAGTACCCAAAGGTCGAAGGGTGAGCCGGCCCTGGAACTTAATGGTTTCTATGACCTCGGGGTTGACGTAGTTGAATTGTGAAAAAACCCAAAAATTCCCAAGCAACCGCTGTTCAGGGAGAACAGAAGTTTTATATATGGCAAAATATGCCAAAGTTAGACAGAATCGAACAACCATTGAAACAGAATCGAACAAAATTAACACTAAACCTACCAAAGCGATCAAAATGACCATTTAACAAGTTTGTAATTTTAAGTTAGAAAGTATGTTGAGGTGACTTTTTTGATATTCATGTTTATTTTCACCAAGATAAGGAATTAATGTGTATATTAATTCGTGTTTCATCGTTCGTTTATTCATTTTTCAACTACATTTTCAATTTTAAAATAAAGCAGCATTATACGCCGGTAGGTTCAGTGTTAAAACACAAAACACACTCAACACCAAATTCGATTACTCACACAAACAGAATTAGTGCTCTATCTTTATAGCTCGAATAAATAAGTATTTGTTCTGTAAATCCGGTATCCATTTTTTATAATATTTACCCGCCGTTAAATCAGCGAGCGAAGCGTAGTATAATAGAATTTGGAAATTTAGGAATTTGAGGGTTTGAGTACTTGTATGTATGAGAACTTGCAAATTTTGCAATTTGGGAGTTTGGGTACTTAAAAAGTTGAGAATTTGGAAATTTAGGAATTCGACGGTTTCGGGATTTTACAATTGAGAATTTGGAAATTTAGGAATTTGGGGATTTGGGTACTTGTGTGTGTGAGAATTTGTAAATTTAAAACACACTCAACGCCAAATTCAATTGCTCGTACAAACAGAATTAGTTCTCTATCACTATAGTTCTAATAAATAAGTATTTGTTCTGTAAATTCGGTATCCATTTTTGATAAAACTCACCCGCCGTTAACTCAGCGAGTGAAGCGTAGCATAATAGAAAGTTTCTTTCAAAATTAAAATAAACCTTTGCTCACGTCAAAATAAATGGCGAACGAATCATTCCTGAATTTTGTTTCCTTTATCAATTCGTTGCAATTGGACCGCTTCTCGTGGTTTCTTGTGTTTCCACGGAGCAGCTAAAGGGTCACGCTCAGTTGAGTTTAGGTGCGCGATCGATTTTCAACGGTCCTGTTCGCTTATCTACTTGGCTGACCATTGCTGTCCTCGTTCCACTTATCTCTGACTGCTTCAAAAGCGACAGAAACATTAACCTCGATTTTAATAACGACAATGTGAGGCCGTAATATTATACGATGTAATTAACCTCGTACACTTTGGTGCATCGTAAGTCTCGTTTATGTAAGCACACATATGGTAGTTTCACAATTTTTGAGTTCCTAAAATTTCCTATTCTCAAAGTTATACTATAGCAAGTTATCGAACTTGCTTTAGTACTTTTCTAGTTTTATGACTTTTTGATTTATTGGATTCCCAAATTTGCAAATCTTCGACTCTCGAAACTTCTTAATTATTCAAATTACCAAGCAGATTGTTCTCTAAATTCCTGAATTTATTGATTATTAGATTGTATATTTCGAGAATTTTATCATTTATAAAGTGACAAATTTATAATTCCTAAAGTGACAAATTTTCAAATACAAAAATTTTCCTAAATTCTTAGGTAACAAATTCTTACGGCGCTGCATCTCTAGATTTCTGAATTCCAAGATTTATAAATTTTTAGGTTCCTAAAATCGCTGACGATCTTATCTCTAGATCTCCAAATTCCAAATTTCTCAACTTCCAGACTCTGAACGTTCATAGATTTCGGTAACCTTAAATCCTCAAATACTCGTATCTCAAAATTCATTGATCCCTAAAATCCCTAGATTCCTATGCACATACCTAAATTCTGAGACTCCCTAAATTTCTATGTATCTAAATCCTGAAACTTCCTAGATCCCTATATGATTCAGTCCCTAGATACATATATCCTTAAATCCATTTGATCCCCATATTCCTCTATTCCTCTATCTACATCCCGAAATTCCTAGTCCCCTAAATCCCCGGATTCCGAAAAAACCCCGTATTCTAAACCCGTCACTAAATTGCGAAATTCCTAAAGATATAAAAAGCTTAAGAAAGTATTATAATTTGATAATAAAAATGTGTTTGAAACAATCGATAGCTGCTCGTTTCAGTAACGACGATTTTCGGAGTTGATTACAATCTGTTTTGTACTCACGGATCATCGTATGATCATCCGTTCGGAACAACGTTGTACCGAGACAACGGACGATTGTAAATTTGTAACGCGGTAAAACGTTTCGAAACTCTGTGAAAATTAATTACTGCACGTTCTATATACTCCGGAATATTGCAATTACATTACAGCTAGCGCAATAAATATAATTAAACACGGCCACACAGGAGCAGTAACGCGCTTAATACTGTTCTATAATCGAATGTTGGATCGAATATTACCCACTCCAGGTATGTCACAATGGAATTTCGTTTGG
This sequence comes from Coelioxys conoideus, assembly GCA_947623535.1. Taxonomy (NCBI): domain Eukaryota; kingdom Metazoa; phylum Arthropoda; class Insecta; order Hymenoptera; family Megachilidae; genus Coelioxys; species Coelioxys conoideus. Next base: position 16,982,297 of record OX392453.1, on the reverse strand, counting down.
CACGGAATTGCCGCTTTTGTAATGTACTTTTTTGTATGCGACAAACCTTCTAATATTGCATGCGCGAATTCTCTTGTTAAATAACGAGACTAGTGAAGAGAGGTAGAGAATTTTTTAATTTCGATACCTCGGCGATTCCAGATTTCCGTACTTCGTAAATTTCAACTTTTGTTGACTAAGTACACAAATTTCATCATCACGGATTTATACAATTTCTTCCAAATTTCTGAAGTTCTTCATTTTTTAATTTTCAAGTTCTGCAATTTCTAAATCCCCCAGATTTTAAACTAACTGATTCAAATTTGTTAAATTCTTGAAATTTATCAAATTCGTCAAATTCTTGAAATTTATCAAATTCGGAAAATTCATAAAATTCATAAAATTCATTAAATTTGGAAATTAAAGAGTTTGAGGGTGTGGGGATTTTTAAATTGAGTATTTGGAAATTTATGAATTTGTGGGTGTTGGTACTTGTATGTGTGAGAATTTGCAAAGTTAGAAACTCGGGTGTATGGGTACTTGAAAATTTAGGAATTTGAGGGTTCAGGGATTTTCGCGTTCCCGAAATTCGACCAAAACGAACTCGAACATTCGTTTCCGAATGTTTACAAACACCCCACGGAAAGTCGTCGATCGTCGATCATCGATCGATCGAGAAGGCAAAAAATATTAATCATCGCGCAAAATCCACCGTGGCCAGATCCCGGAAGAGATAATTGAACACGGAGGCAATTCAGATCGGAATCTCGGGGCTGTTTTCCCGTTGAAAAACCGCACCCACGGAACGTGCACGAGCAGCTGTCTTGTCTGAATCAGATAAGCCTGTAATTGGCTTTTATCGGGCTCGAACTCGCGTCAGTGAGTCCTCTTGGTTCGTCTCGTCGTGTTTTCTGCTCCCTTCGTTACGGAACGCCGCGTCGCGTTCGAGTTTACCCTCTTTAACCCTTTCGGCCTCGTTGCAACGTACAGCGTGTCTCAACAGGGTCAGGGAGGGTCGGCGTTACGTTAATTAGCATAGATAATGGAATGGACTCGGTGTGCACGCGTACACCGGCTTCGTGGCACGCTTTCGACCCGAGAACAATAACGGCGGGGGGGCTCACGATAAGTGTAACGAATCCGTATGCGGTCAGCCAAATGGATAAGCAGACGATGCCGCTATGCACGCGGATAATCGCTTAGCATGATTACCGGATTCTTCGTCTCTATACACCCTACGGAGTCTGCTGGGAATTCGAGCAATGTTGCAGCCGCGTTAGCGACTACGAGGTGATATAATCTTTCTTCGAGTTCGTAACACTTTAGGAATTCAGGAATTTGTGGGTTTGGGTACTTGAACATTTGAGAATTTGGAAATTTTTGAATTTGGGAGTTTCGGTATTTGAAAATTGTGGAATTTGGAGAACAGAGTATTTCGAAGTTTGAGGATTTGGAAATTTAGGGTTTTGAGCTTCAGGTATTTGAAAATTTATGAATTTGACGGTTTAGGAACTTAAATATTGAATATTAGGAAATTTAGGAATTTAGAGATTTTAGTACTTGAAAGTTTGTAAATTGGAAATTTAGGAATTTGAGGGTTTGGGAGCTTGTAAGTTTGATAACTTGCGAATTTTTTGAGAATTGGCAAATTTAGGGTTTGGAGGTTTTGTAATTTGAAAATTGATGAATTTGAGGGTTTAGGGAACTGAAAATTAAAGTATTTGAAAATTTAGGAATTTTGGGGTTTCAGTACTTGAAAAGTTAGGCATTTGAGGATTTAGATATTTGAAAATTTAAGTATTTGGAAATTTAGGAATTTGGAAGTTTGAGTACTTAAAGGTTTAATAATTTGGAAATTTAGTACAACAATGCAGATTTAATTAGAAAATACCTATTCCAAATTGCTGTATTATACACTATAGTGAGTGTGTCTTACCCTTCGAGTATAAAGTATTAACGATAGAACTAATAAACCAAATCTCTTGTTTTCAAGTTCATTGTAACACCGAATAAATTGTTTACAATACCTTGACTAACCGTATCAATGTTTGAATGCATGTAAGTAGTATTAATGGAAGTTCCCGAGTATGAGTTTTCATAAGGTATCACGGGTTATGTTCTTGTAGTTAATACTACTTAAGATCTTTAAGTGCATGTCGCGTAGTTGTCTCGGAAGTGTTTCGAAGTTTCCGGAACAGGCTGGAGAATCAACTAGCGCGTAGATGCTGATGCATCTTGAACAGACACTGTTGTCTCTATGTCCAAAAATTAATGTACTGACACGCGTGTACAACGTGTGATCTAATAACTGTTTTATGGACGTGCTAAAGAAATCGCGAGTGACAAATATGCGTTTGTCACTTCATAATTAAGAATTTCGTCACATTGTAATTAAAGAAGAATTATTCAAGTGATATAGGGATTTTAAAACGGATCACCTGTCTACGTCGTTCACATGTGAAGATTGTTATATGAAAATAATTAGACCAAATTTACTTGGTATCGAGAAAGTAACAGTAGTGCTAGTTTTTATTTTTAATAAATACCCTGGCTTTTCTATAGAGTTGCCAAGGGCAGATGAAAGTCTTGTACTTTTAAGAGGAACGATATATTTTTTACTTGCAATCAGATAGAGTGTGTCGAGTAAAATATTACAAAGTTTATTTCAGATCACTTAACGTCAACTGCAATAGAAGGTAAATAATTGCAAAACGAAGTCCAATATCTAATTCGAAATTCATCTGCACAGAAATTTCAAGATGTAATAAAATTCCAAGAAATTGCACCCTAAACAGCATGACAATCAATTCGTCACAAAAAATACGTTCAAAATAAGCTCCTAGTTAAAATCACTCGTTAAAGTTACTAAAACTTTGCGGTGTCGTAACTTCAAAAAGAATGAAGGGATGTTCTACCAACTTACATCGTGAGAATTCATAAATCTTCTTCTCTAAAACACGCTTCGTTATACGTTTACACTGTTTTTGGTTGCTGAAATATGGCTGTGTGAAGGGGAGCGCAACTTCTAGCATTTCAACGCGTCTATTTCGCTCTCGCTGACCTACACCACGTTTTCCCCCACCAACAGTTTAGCCAATAACAGACGCTGAGTCGGCAGTTTTATTTTTACTATTACTATCGTGCGTACGCGTTTCCAGGAAAGAATGTAGGTCAGGGTGCTTCCGAGTGTTCCGACCGTTCATTAATAAACGTACATACGTTCTAACGCTATACTTTAAAGCTGCGAATCTCGGCCACCGATTCAGATGTCGACGACGTGCAAAATATTTTATGAATGACACGAGCTCCACTATTTTCCGAATGTATTTCCCTGTGTGTATGTACAACTTAATGTATCACATTTTCGCAAATACAGGGTGCTCCACAATTATTGTCGAGCCAGAAAGGGGTTGTAGGTGGGGCTTATCATTTAGGCTTATACTCATTTATAGTCGGGAGAATTTTATAAGTGCCTTTATTTAAAATCGCTGGAAAATCTTTTTCAGTCGCAGAGGTATTCCCGCCGAACAGCGTTCCAGTCAACCAGCTCCTGAACCGCCATTTTGTTTTCAATTCCTTCATAAAAATTTAGTTTAACACTTGGATGCATAGGTAATAAAGACCCGTAAACATATTTTTCATTTTTGTTATAGTTTGTCCGGAAACAATTCCTGAAATTAGGTAACTTTTTGGCGCTCTAGAGTGGTCTAACCCCTTAAGGAAAAACACTGACCAATCAGAACGCGAGAATTGTGCGCATTCAGAGGCTAGAGTGTAGGCTCGAGTAACAGTTGACCCATCCGTTGAATTACCATCGCGATGCCCATATGTTTGTTCACGATCACGGTCAACTCTTGCCAACACTCCCACCCCCGAACGCGCGCAATTTTCATACTGTGATTGGTCAGTATTTTCCCTCAATAATTTAAATACGAAACCTCATCCAATATTTAGTTGAATTTGGGAATTTTTGGGAATTTAGGAATATTAGAATGTAGAAGTGCAGGGGTGTGAGAATCTAGCGTTGTGGAAATATAAGAATGAACAGTGAGAATGTGCGAATGTGGTTCTGTGGAAATGGGGGAATGTAGCAATGTGGCAGTATAGGAGTATCGGAATGTGGAATATGGAACGGTGAAATATAGAAACGTGGAGTATGGGAATGTAGGAATATGGAAATGTCGAATATGCAAACTCGGAATATGGAAATTCGAAATACGGGAACGTAGAATGAGGGTGTGTGGTGTTGTTAATGTAGAACATGGATGTGTGTTGCGCGGAAATGTGGGAATGTAGAGAAGTGAGAATGTGGGAATATACGACCATAAAAATGTAGAATTATATGAATCTAGGAATATAACAATATAGGAATATTAGAATGTAGAAATACAGAAATATAGAAACTTAGGATTGTGTACATTCGCATCTTTGACAAATTTAATTATTTAACAATCCTAAAATTTGGAAACCGAAGAATTTTTTAAACAATTGATTAATGGATGTTAATGTTACTGCGCTTCATAAAATAGTCCTTATTTGTACAATATTGACATAAAATGACACGAACCAAAAATGAAAATTTTTAATATTGCACAGTGTAGCTGTGTCTGTTAAAGTTGTAACTGTCGAGGAATTTGGCGAAACAGTGTGCCGTTACTGCAGCCATTTTTACTTTTCCAATATAAAGTGTCGATTTCGACGGAACGTTACGTACGGGAAAGTTTTAATTCGCGACGGCGGTTCGAAATTATGGAAGAATTTTAGACATTCACGACATCCCGTATTAGCCGTGCCGCTGTTAAATTTTCTAACGCATAGTCCCGATTTCAATGAAACTTTCCTTCGTAGTGTAGAAATATAATTCGTGGAATTCTCTGCCACGTAAAATTCGAGGAATTCCTGACGTTCGCTAAATTCGACACCAGCTCTGTCACCGTGGTATCGTTCGAGTTAAAACCCTTCAAATTTTATTAAAATTCTGTGTTAGCTTCGAAATTTCTCTATGAAAATTCTCCGAAAAATTTATAACAAGATTAAACGATTCAAATTAGAGTAACGATGGACAACCGAACTTATTGGGTACTTTTTTTTAGTACAAAAATTAAAAAATTTGACACCGATATGCTTTTAAATTCTAAAATTCGTGAATCCGGAAATTTGCAAGTTTCCAAATTTACGAATTTTATCGAATTTTTAAGTTTGCTGACTTCCAAATTTTTTAATTTCCAAATTACGAATTTAAAAATTCCATAATTTCTAACAACCTTGTACACTTTCATATTATCAACTTTCCCAAACTACTAAATTCCAAAAATCGCATTTCGGACAATAAAAAATATAGGGCATTAAATATTTCTATATTTCCACGTGTTCAAACTCTCGACTTTTCAAAATATCTAAATCTTTCATCTTCGTTATGTACGACTCCTCGTCGTTGCACAACCGAATCACCAAATTCCTAAATTTTCAAGTACTGAAACCCCCAAATCCCTAAGTTTCCTAGTACTCAATATTTAAATCCTTTAAATTTCCAATTCCTAAATTTTCAAGTGCACAAACCCCCAAACTCATTGTTGAATCCCATTGAGTATTATATTGTAAAGTTTTTCTATCGCGGTGCATTCATAAAATAATAAAGCCATTGGGCTTAGTTTTAACTTTAGAAAATTCAGAAATATTCGACAACTGCTTTGCTGCTCTTTATAACGGGCAATTTATCGTCTTAACTTATTTTAATTTCGCATGATTTCCGAGGGCCAGCGCGGTTTATTATTTTATGAGTGTCTAACCGTTAGGTGACAAACGACGTCGTATTTTTATTTAGGTCACTCAGGTAAAGAGTGACCTCGCGCTGAGTATTTGGTAAGGGCGGTTCTTGCCCACTTCTCGTCATTTTCGATCACCAATGAAATTACTTGAATTTTGACGTCTTCGTTTGTCCACCCCCAGCGACATGCCAACCCCCACTATGTATTTTATTCTGGAGAGAAATATTGTTTTGTCTCTCCAGCAGAATTCCAATAACTCGCAAAGAGTAAACATTGAAATATTAAACATTGTCGGTCACATCCCGATCCGTCTCTGATACTTACAAATTATAAATATATTTATTTGTTTTTGGTTGAGAAAAGACTTAAATTTATTTTCTCATCCGACCGTCGTTAAACTCAACGTCGGGATATAACACTCATAAATTCACAAGTTCTCAAACTTATAAGCTCCCAAATTCTGAAATTCCTAAATTTCCGAACTATCAAACTTTCAAGTAGTGAAGCCCTCAAATTCACAAATTTCCAAGTCCCGAACCCCTTAAATTACTACATTTTTAAATACCTAAACCTCCAAACCCTAAAATTTCAAATTCTCAAATTTTCGAGTACTATGACTCCTCGTCGTTACACACATCGTGCACTCAGTAGTCCCCGAGCACACGAGGGCACAGAATGTGCCCATCACCGAACCAAACCGCGTTTAACGCGTTAATCAACCATTAAATTATTCGACGAATGTTTGCTCCTTTCGCAATCAACGATGCGATATCTCGGAACGTCGTAAACACTGGCGCAACAAACAGACACCGAAGTTTATACCGTCAGAAGCGGGAACACGATGAAACAGCGTCTCGCGAAATAATTAACAGCATTTTTGTTGTAATTTACAGGGGTTCCGCCTCTCGTGATAACAATAGTTTGGAACATCTTGCATGCACTTCCTGCTGCATGTTCTTCGTTACCCGGCGAAACACGCAGCGATGCATTCGCGTGGCGTGCGAATGCACGTAATTGCTAGATAAACATACACGCATTAACGAGGAGCCGTCATTGTTACTCTCATTATACCGGGTTTACGTTTCGCAGAGGCCACCGAACGGGTTCCAACGGGTTTCGCGAAACCTATATCAGGGTCATTAACTCTAAACGTTACGCGGCTGGATCTAGTTCGTAACACGAAGACGGCGGCAAGAAAGAAATCGCCCGTTCCATTACCACCCCGAATACTTTAAATCCTCTCATTTACGGTGGCTAGTTAACTTCTTCCCGATTGCCGACTTTTATCGCCGCTTCGTCGATTTATCAAGCATCCCGATGTCCGAACCTTTCACGAATGTCCGACATTCTCGATGTCCGAGAATTTGGAAATTCAGGAATTCGAAGGTTTATGGATTTTCAAATCGAGTATTTGGAAATTTAGGAATTTGGAGATTTGGGTACTTGTATGTTTGAATATTTAGAAATTTAGGAATTCGGGAGTTTGGGTACTTGAGAATTTGGAAATTTAGGAATTTGGGGGTTTAGAGATTCTAATATTGAGTATTTGGAAATTTAGGAATTTAGGGGTTTATGGATTTTAAAATTGAGTATTTGCAAATTTAGAAATTCGGGTGTTTGGGTACATGAAAATTTGAGAATTTGAAAATTTAGGAATTTGTGGGTTTAGGGACTTTAAAATCGAGTATTTGGAAATTTAGGTATTTGGGGGTCGATTTCTCAAGCGTCCCGATGTCCGAAACTTTTCCGCAAATACGGAAGTAATAGATCCACCCTTTCGTTTTTCTCCTCCGCCGCTCTCCTCAACCCGGTAGATTCCCTATATTGTCAAATAATATTTTTCCTTTTGCGAAAGCGTACGGGTAGCGGGAAAAATAATACGATTGCCCGAACACGATAGAAACACTGCGGTCGTTCAACTTTATTATCGAGCGAGACGCTTCGTTAGTAATAAAATAAGAAGTATTTCCGAGAGTACGGAGATACTGAATCGATAGGTTGTGGTCGACTATCGTTATATTTCTGCGCACGGGGCTCCAATCGTTGGAAACGCGGAATTCCGAGGATTCGACGCTTGAAGTCTTCTTAATTTCAAAAGTTTCGAGTCTTACGATCTAAAAATATAAGAAGCTGATGTGCTCGATGTACCATTAACAACAATACTTCTCCAAGCGCACCTCTAACATAGAAATTGTATAAAAAATTAACACGACTCAGATGAATCCGAGAAAAGTTAAAAATTCTGAAAGTTTGAAACCGCGGATACGTGTCCAGTGTCACGACGAAGTAGAGGGAAGAAAGTAAAGAGGCAGTAGACCCGAAGTGTTGTTGAACGTGTAAAAGTGTGGAACACGGGATAACCCGGGAAAAAAAAGCAGCAAGGATAATGGGATTGTGACGTCCCGGGGGAAATACGGGAGCGTCCTGTGAAAATAATGTGCGGCTCGTTTGTTGTGTCAGACAGTGATTCGTCTGGTTCGGGTCAGAGACGTGAGAAAATGGCAACGGGCAGCGGAAAGCGGTGTATTTTTCATCTGCATACTTAGCGTCTGTAACCAGCAGCTGTCCGAGGGAGGGAGATCTCTTCTTTTTTTTCTAGGCGGAAATTCACGGGGCCGGATAGAAACAAAATAACGGGAAAAAGGGTTGAAGAAGATACTAAGAGAGATAACTGGAACAGGTTTAACTATGCACAGGGTTTCATTTCAGTCGGGGCTGACCAACTCTCTGAGGTAAAGCAAGAGCTGCTTCTCCCTTTGCTTTCAGCTATTTACACGGTCCCTTCTTTCCGCTTTTAATTCTTCGCTTGTGTTAATTTCGCGTTCGGAGGAATTCAAAAAGGATCTTCTAAGGTCTCCTTTGCTATTTAAATACGGTTGGTCCTTGATTAACCGGGTCGCGGTCTACAGTTAGGATTTGTTAACGACTTAATCACGTGTAGTCGATTCTACACTTTCACGTTCTTAGATAAGGGAACGTTCTAATTTACTTTCAACTTTTCAAACTCACTGTCAATTGAGTTTTCAATTTTTCAAATTTTTTTTTCGATAGTACTTTCAAGTTTTCAAGTTTACTTTCAATAGTATATTCAAGATTTGAAATTTACTTTCAATAGTACTTTCAATTTTTCAAGTTTACTTTCCATAGTATTTTCAAGCTTTCAAATTTGTTTTCAATTGTATTTTCAATTTTTCAAATTTACTTTTAATAGGATTTTCAACCTTTCAAATTCACATTCAATGGTATTTTGAACTTTTAAAATTTACTTTCAATAGCATTTCCAATTTTTCAAGTTTACTTTCGATAGTACTTTGAACTTTTCAAATTGGTTCGCAATAGTATTTCGAATTTTTCAAATTCACTTTCGATAGTGTTTATAAATATTTTAATTTTTATACTTACAAGTTTTAAAGGTTACAAATTTCTGAAATTCTAAATTCTTCGAGTACAATTCCGCAATTTCCATATTCTTATATTTTTAAATCCTCCAACGTTAAAAATCTTCAAGTTTCCAAATTCTTAAAGTTCCAAATCCAAATCCAGATCAATATCGATGTCACAGAGTAACGAGTTGTCAAATGTTCTCAGGCAATAATTGAGTGTACGAATACTTTCATCCTAGCAATTTTGTACGGTCTCGTGAATTTCAAGTTATTTCAAGTTACAGTTATTTTAAGTTACAAAGAATGTGAGGTGACTTTTTGAAATTCGTGTTGATATTCATCAAGATGAAGAACTAATATGTACACTAATTTGTATCTTCTTGGTTTGTTTATTTATTTTTCAATTACATTTTTAATTTCAAAATGAACGTGCATTATACGCCAGTATGTTTAGTGTTAATGCCTTCGTTTTGGCTCATTCGTCGCTTTAAATGTTATGTATAATATACAGCTACATACATTCAAATATATTTAATAGTACAGAAAATATTGTTTTTACGTCTATATTCCAAGTGTACGAATACTTTAGTCCCCCACCGTATTATTTCCATCGCGATACTGCACTCGCCATAACGAAATCGAAAATACATCTGAGCAGGAAAAAGTAGATAGGTAAAATATGAATGCGACAAATGTTGGAGCGGAGGGCCGTATCTCTAAAGAAAGGAAATAGATAGCAGGACGAAACTGTGCAGAAGTTTCAGTAACACAGAAAGAAGATGAGAGTTGCTCCGTGGATAAAGAATAAGGTCTGACTACGTACGATGAACGACTACTTCCTTTTAATTCCGTACAACTTTCTCAGCGAGAAGGTTCAAAGATGGCTACTACGAAACGTGAATACAAAGCGTCAAAAAACGAAACGGGTAAGGTTGCCGTGCTCGTCCTTCTCGCCGCCGGGATCTCTTTTTATCGGCGAACAGATAGAACAATGAAACAGAATGAAAGAAACGGTATACCGCGCGAGAATGCTTGATAATTCTTCAAGGTTCTCTGCAACGAATAATCGAATTCAATCGCATTACGATTGCAACGCGGCCGTGTAATTAAGACCGTTTCCATTACGATTTCGTAGCAACTTCGTTCTTCGCCCATTCGGCCTCTTCGAATGAAGAATAAATCGTGCTGCACACGACGGTCGACTATCCTTCACAGAAAGCCACCTTTACTGAAAAGCGATGAAGTTTGTACGAGCGAGCGTTTAACGACGAAAAATTACGCGAACCTGCAAACTACATCGAATGTATAATTCATGAAAACACGTTGGTGCGTTGTTAAAAGGCGCTCGATCTACGTAAAAAGATGCGAAGAAGCAGAACGCGGGTTGCATGATGGCGCTCTTAAAAATAACATGGGTGCGCACACACGCCGCCAAGAATTCAACGGGAAACACCACCACCACCTTTTCATTCCCGTAGCCGGCTTCTGAAAACATTTATCGAGCGAAGTAATTACAATGTAGGCCGGAGTGAGGACTGAACTTGCATTTTAAAACTCCATTGTTCCGATCGATTCCGCTGGAATGACAAAAGAATCGCGACGGTCCTCGATAATAGATAGAATCCAACGAATGGCGAACGAGTAATTATCTCGTTGCTTTTGATGGAACATTTTCACCGATCGGTTATTGCGTTACATCTACCTTACGTTAACGATGTAGTTCTATCTTATGCAGGGTGTCTTGTAACTCGTGTAGAACCCGAAGGGGTTGAGGGGGAGATGATTTTGAGTAGCGTCTTCCTTTGCAAAAATGGGGTCTAGGCTCCAGTTTTCGAATTATTAAGGAAAAACACCGACCAATCAGACGCGAGAGCGAAGCTCCGAACATACCGCAGTCGTGAACAAGCAAGTTAGTTTTGTGCAATGTTACGTCAGAGTTAAATAACATAACGAATAAACAAATTAAGATCTGGTGTACATTGAGTTTACGAAGAGAGTATGAAAATTGTAAAATAAGACTCGCCTATTTATTCGAAAATAATCCTGCTTCTGTGCAAAGATTTTCTCGTTATTGGGTTGTATAACCGATCCTGATATTTTGTAAAAATAGAATGCACCCTGAACAACTCATGTCACAGTCAGGTCAGTGAACTAACTTTACTTCGCTGTCACTTTTCATTATCACTACACGAATTATTTTTTAATTTTTAAATATCTCACAATTTTTAATTTCCGCGAAATTTTACAAGATTTGAAAATTCCAAATATTCCCGGGCCTTGAAATATTCTCAAATTCGGATATTGTGAAATTTTGTTTAATACTCAATCATCTATCAATTTTTTATTTTCGCAAGATTCTAAATATTTTGAAAACTCCCACTATTTACGGATCTTTAAATATTCTGAAATTCAGATGTTCCGATTTTTTTTTTAATTTTTAATCGTTTCACAACTTTTAATTTCCGTGAAATTCGACAAATTCCGATAATTCCTAATATTCCCAGATCTTTAAATATTCTCAAATTCAGATTTTCCGAGTTGTTTTGAAAATTTTCAACCATCCAAAAATGTTTCAAGTGTACCTTACATCTAAAAATGTAAATATATAAAATGAACTGAAAATTAGTTTTTATACAAATCACCAGAGTGATTTTAAAACCATGCAAAAACTGATAAAAATATTTTCGATCGGACTGCTAATAACAGAGTAGTTTCCACTGGTCACGATTCGTGATTCACCCTGTATACGGCACCCGTCGCGAAAGGGTTAATAAGAACGAAAGGGTTCGACGCACCAATGGAACGCTGTGCATTCTAAGAATTTGTACGAAATTCCTTGTCGCGATCGGTGAGCAGGTAGCATTGTATTTCAATTGCGTCGTTAACGCACCGCGTGACCACCGATGAGTATCGATCATTTGCATCGTGTATGCAAATGGCGGATCGTTAACTTTGGCCCGGCACGGCGTAACGCCGATGTTTATTTAATACGATCGAACCGCCGATAGCCGAGGGCCAGACTTTTCATCAATCATGGCCCGTTTCTTTCGCTGTTATTAAGAACAAAGATACGGCAGGGGGATAAGGAGAATGGTACTCGAAAGTGCAGACCGGTTATTACATCATTACTGGTGATGTATAGTGGCCGAAGGTGGGGGCCACCAGGTATTAATCACATCCGCCAGAGATAAATTTCGATGCAATCGGGTACCGTGCACTCGTATGCACGGCTACACCGTGACGATAACGGCTGAAAATACGTGGCTGTATTTCGTTAATTTATTTCCATCGTGGAATGGCGCATTAAGGACACGGCCAGCCCGCCAAACGAACACGCTTTCGACCGTACCGCCGACACGCTTTAACGACGACAAAGTAATTCTAATGTTTCTTCTCGTTACTTCCGGCCCGTTGCCGGTTCACGTGCTTTTTAATTCGCTTCAATTTCTTTTTAACATTTCTTGTTGCGCTTCTACCCTCGTTTCGCATCGTCCGCCTGATTCTTGGTACCCTTAAGAAAACAATCGGGACGGTATTTAACTTGGTGCTGCAATTTTTACCAAGCTCAATTAGTTTTTAAGTGGAACGAAGGTGCCATTCTGTTTGCTGTGCGGTTTCGTTAAGCTAGAGCGTAGGCAAATTTTTAATTCTCCAATTACAATGTTTAAAAATGTCTAGATATACGAATACCATAGATACTGAATCTTTTGTCTCTGAATTATTTTAATTTTTCGCTCGTGTTAATTTCGTGTTCGGAGGAATTCGAAAAGATCTTCAGGTCTTCCTCGCTATTCAAATGTAGCTGGTCCTTGATTAACCGGGCCGCGGTCTAAGGTTAGGATTTGTTAAGGACTTAATCAAATTTTCGAATCTCTAAATCCTTAAATACCAATTTTTTCCACAATTTTCAAGTTATCGAATTTTTCTTAAATCGCTATATTTAAAAACTCCTAACTTTATAAACCATTAAAATATTAAGTTTTCTAATTCTCAAATATAACACTTTATTATCACCATATTAATTATTCATATTTAACAAATATAAAATATTATTTATCTACATTTATTAAATATTAAATATTATTTATCTACTTTTATTATCATTATCATTAGCATCAATAATAATCATGTTTTCATCAATCATTTCATCAATAACAAACCACCCTTATTATCATAACAATAATCATAATTGCATTATTCATTATTCTAATAATAGTAATCATTATCATGTTATGAATTATTCTAATAATAAAACTTTCTAAAGGAGAAGCCAAAATACCTCATAATTGTGATTAGTAATATTTTTTTCAAAAGTCAGTCTTCTCAAATTCAAATTCATAAAACACATACGAAAAAATCTCAAATCTCGCACTTCTATTATTCGCATATCTTTGTTATTTAATATCACCCATTGTTCTCCAGAATCCCTATTCGATAACGTTCGTTAGTTTTTCAATAATCACCGACTTTCAATATCGTGTAACGGCAAATGCATTCGTTTAATCCTTCTTCCATAGCCTTTGATCAAACTCGTTATTACATTTTCTGTACTACAGTTTTTGGCTGGCGTACAAACACGTTACATTATTTACAGCTAGGTAGCCAACATATCAGCGATACTTGCAATTTTCTGTGAATCCAAATATTCCCGAGCGTTCAATTTCGCAGAAACCCTGTCGATATAAACTGTTCTCGTTCATTGTTTCGTGGCTCGTTCGGTTGCTCGAACGCACATCCACGTGTTGTCAGTCCGTTCGTCAATTAACTTCGAACAACGATGTAATTGAGTCCTTTCTGCGCAAAACAACCACGATCGTTTCCTCGTATTGCATTTAATATCCTGCTCGACGAGCGAACTTCCAGCGGAACGTTTTTTATCGTCCTGCGCATAAAATCGAATTCCCGTTCCCATTAATTAATGGTAGGATGTCCATATTCACAATTCAATAATGTAGGAATACGGAAAAAATTTGGACTTGAAACGGGAATCGAACTCGTGCCGCTCAGATAACGAGTCGTCGACGCTCCCAAATAAGCCACCGACGTCCGCCTGATACACGTCCCTTTCCGCATCCTTTTGTCCTTTCGGCTCTGGAGGCCCTGCCAATCCCACAATAATTACCCGCACGATTAATACTCCCGAGTAATTGTGTCCTGGGCGGAACCGTCCGACCATGATTCTTTCCACTAATCGGAATTTCACGACGACGAGAATCTTTCTTCTTTGAGTAAAATGTTCAGCTTCCTTTACTTTGGAACTTCGACATTTTCAGTCTCGACGCACGGAATTTCTATAGCTGATATCCGGTAACTTGGATCTTGTTATCTCGGGACTTTGATGTTTCCTAATTTCGAGACTTCGAAGTTTTGAAAATTTTACGCGATGGATGTCCGATATTATCCAACTTGGGAGTTATGAAACTCGAACCAGACATTGGAGTTTTCCAACTTTTTGGACATTCTACCTTAAGAATATCACAGTTTTAAAATGTTCATTACAATGTTCTAAATATTTGGTCTGAGCTTGGCCTGATTTTACCTCCATTTATAACACGTATAATATGTATAATGTGTATAATATGTATAATATGTATAATGTGTATAATGTGTATAATATGAATAATACATATTGTTCGCGATTAAATTAATAACGGAACGAATCGAATGCTTTATTGTCGCGAAAAAAAAGGGCCTTAGGTTTTGCCTAGTGCGAACGCGTCACCGGCACCGTTGCTGAGCGCCGGCCACAAAAACGCGCTTAGTTTTTATATGGCTGACTCACTCTCACGGGTCGAGAACTCGGTGCGCCAGGTAGACCCGTGGGAGTGAGAGAGAGATCCAAACAACCAGCGGATCGGCCGTTAGAATCGCCGATAACTCAACGGCGATTCCAAAATTTTGTAAATAGCGAAGGCGACCGCTGATTGGCCGCGTCGGTACGCGGGTTCGTGCGCGAGGCTCCCGAACCTTCTGGAGCCTTCTACTGTGCGTCTATAAAATAGCCCCGGACGTCCGAGCGCGTATAGTATAGCAGTATTCGAGACGAGACATAGTCAGGCGATTTAAATCATTTAAAGGCGATAGACTCTTTGTTCGTGGCCCGCGGCAAAGTAAAGGCGACGTTAGAAAGAAATAGTTATCTGTGGCTCGCGGTGCATTTGATTCTCTGTAATATTTCAATTGTACTTTTATTGTAATTTTACCACCTTAACGCTTAATATATTTATATACGTTTTTCGACCACTCATTCTTTGACACGTATAGTATGTATAACATATATAACATGTATAATGTACATAATATGTATAACGTATATAATATGTGTAATGTGTATAATATGTATAATAACATTTATACAATACCATGCAACTTCCACATACACAACTTGCCAAAAGCACGAGTATACGTGTAGTTTCTACTTTCCGTCCATTTTCCGGCAGATCTAATAGTTCAGTTCTAAAAAAATCCAAACACCTAAATATTTCAGCAAAACTATTTTCCAATATTTCAATTTTAAAACTAACTTCAGAATTTTTAACGTTTTGGTTGCGCTCTCGGTTCGTAGCGAACGCGTCGAAGCTATTAATTATCGTCAAAAAACCTCTAGTTTCTCTCGCCAACTAATTTGAAACTTCAGTATCGTTCGTTTCCGTTCTCGATGTTTCCGGAAATGCACCGAATAAAGAACCCGTGCAAATTCAAGCCGACAGATACATCCGCGTCGATTTGTCAAAGAAAACGTAACGGACTGGGCATAAATAACGAGCATCGTGCACGGAGTTGCAATTTTCTGTAGAAACAAAGACGAATCGTCGTTAGTACGTCAAGAGTACAGTCTTGACGTGCAGTATCGTTAATCTGTTCGTCGATATTGTATCGTATAACGGCCACTCTAACTAGTCGATAATGACTGCTGAATTTCTTACACGCTCGAGCGGTTCGGCGACGATCGATAACTCGAGCCAAGTCTGCTAAAACTGGTCACGTAACGTTGGATTAATATCGCATTAATCGGCCGCCATTACACCGACTTTGCCGATGAACACGATACGACGTTGCGTTTTCAAACCTCGCGTGAATCCGACTGGTCGACCTCTCGATTCGGACCGTGATTTGTCCTACAATCCTCGAGCTTACACGCGAATAACGTCCCGTCGAGGAACTCGTCACCCGGTGAAGCTTTAATTCAATAATGCGTCCCCATGGTGCCGACCTCGATCAACGAGCTCCATGTTCATGTTCGACGGTCGTATTTGTCCTCTTCGTTTCTGTACTATGTGCATCGAACATTTTGGTACAACGTTGGAGTCCTTTGGAAAAGGACGAGTTGTGCGGTACGACATTGTGGAATATTCGCCTTTTGTTCCGGGAGAGTTGTGCGAGGATTCGTAAGTTTTTAAAGTTGTTCGTCTTCCTCAAATATTTAAAATTACAAATTTCTACATTTCTAAATTATTTCATTTCTATATATCTAAATTTGCAAATTACTGCGTCACCTAGTTTCTAAATTTTCGAGTTGCTGAACTCATAAATATCTAACTTTCGAAATTCGTAAATTCCTGAAATTAATAAATTTCTAAATTCCTGTTCCTATATTCTTAGGTTCCTAGGTTCCTAGGTTCTTAAGATCCGAAATTTCTATATTTCTATATACTTGAAACCCCAAATTTCAAAATTTCCATATATCCAATTCCCAACTTCTCAAATTCCTAAATACCTGTATTCTCAAATTTTCAAACTTACAAATTCCAAATACCCAAATTCTCAAATCCCTGAATTAAAAAATTCCTAAATACCTAAATACCTAAATTTCCAAACATCCAAATTCCCAAGTTCAGGAATTTCCAAATACTCAAATTCTCAAATCTCTGAATTTAAAAATTCTCAAATTCCTAAATACCTAAATTCCCAAATTTTCAAATTTCCACATTACCAAATTCTCAAATTCTCAAATCCCTGAATTTCAAAATTCCAAAAGTTTGAAATTCCTAACTTTCTGAATTCTAAATTCCTAAATTCCTGAAATTCGCCATCTCTAAATGTTTTGAAACTGAATTTATATATCATATATTTATATTTATATTTATATTTATATTTATATTTATATTTATATTTATATTTCATAATAAGTTCTGAAATAAAGGGAGAGATTCCACTTCAAGTTTGTTTCTCAAACCGTAGTAAAAATTTTGATTTTCTTATAGATTCAGTGTTCTTTGCTCAAGTACAATTACAGTTACGTTTAGTTTCTTGAACACCCAGTACATAGCGGTTCATGCTTCTCGATCGATCGCTGAATTTAATTCAAGAATCGCAACAAATTATCAAGGAGCAGAAGAGCGATTGGAAGCGCGAGCCGGGTTACAATTAGCACCCATTCCGATTCTAAGCACGCAATTTCCCGTGATTTCTTCTTGTCACAACTCGGGATCCGCTTTAATTCGATAATACGGGCCCGAAGGCGCTTAAATATCGTGGCGTGAGGGTCGCGTGAGTCTCCTTAATTTTAAGGCGACTCCGTGCGCCGTGCCGGGTCGATCGTGGCTCGTACAAAGAAACGAGGGTGATGATTATTTTTGCATTTCTCCTTAATCACCGACATGCCTGTTCGCCATTCTTGCCGTTCTCCTTCCATTTTTCTTTGTCGTCGATCCACGTTCTTCCTTCGTTCTGCGATTCGACGGGATCGATAGCGTCCCCATGCGAACAGAAATCTTCCGTGTTTATGGCAATTGCTCGGATCCGATAATTCGTGCGCTTTTCTTTTTCGCGACGGGTCAGAAAAGAGAATCATTTTTCTGTCGGCCCCGGGAATAATTAAAATTTATCTCGCCGCGGTTATTGTGGCTCTCCGGCAACGTCCGGTCTGTCGGAGGAAACGTGCCGTCCGTGATTTCGCGATTTCTTTTCCATTTTCACTTTCCTGCACCTCGAACGAGGCTCGTTGATTATCAATCGATAGCTATTCGAACGGTCGTCGAGCGATCGTGTTTTCGCCGGACAAAAATTTCATATTTGTATTGTCAACTCGCGAATCTAATTCCATAAATGTTAGGATTTCCGGCAGAGCCCACGCATAAAACAGTATTCTTATACCCATCCCTACAGGCTAAAATTTCTTAAAAAATACAACACTACACTATTCAAGTGGAATGTTTTTTATTGTTGTACACGGGATCTTGTATATAGGCAGAATTTTGGTAAAAGGGCCTTGTCGAGTTGAGGGATTACTTGTGACTAATTACTGGTGAAGTTGTTTCGAAAGTATTAGGCGGTGACTAATTATTGTAGGTATGACGAATTTCCAAGGATTATGCTGATTTCGGTTGTCAGGTTGTCCTCCCACGAAAATACGCGAAAGGGTAAAACAAAGAAACACGTTCGGTTTTTCGTTTCTTCGCCGAGCAGTTAGTTTTGTTTGTTCTATATAATCGAAGGATTTTGTCCGCGCAGAGGGATAAATTATAAAACGCGAACGGATGGAAAAAGAGCAGGGTTATAGGCAGTTGAATGGACGTTCTAGTCGACAGAAAGAATGAACCATCAAATGGATCGTAAGCGGATTACCTACGTTCCAGCTTATGCTTCGAATAATGGTGAGCGGATCCATAGCGAAACAGATACATTGGCCCGTTATTTGTCCGTTTTCAGCGTTCGTTTCGTTTTTCAAAGGGTTTTTTTTTTGTTAATTGATACTTTGACTATTGATACATTAGTGTATTTTTTAGTTCGTTTAATTGTGTTAGAATTTTGGACTTTTTAACTGTTGGGCATAGGGACTTTCAAGACTATGTCCCAAGGGTCCTTACTCAAACAATAGAAGTTTCTCATAATCAGCTTAAACAATTGAAATTTGTTATGATCAACTTAAACGATTGAAATTTATTATAATCAACTTGAACAACTGAAATTTGTTATAATTAACTTAATTCTTTGGACACAGAATTTCAGAAAATAAAATAGATCGAGGTTACACAGACATTTAATCGAGCTTTACATTAAAGAGTCTAGCATATTTTTACTAACGAAGGAATTATATAATATGAAAAATAATAATGATTTAATTCCACTTGTTGTTACAGGGCGGGGCTTAAATAGTAGCCCCAAAGAGTTAAGTTGATTACAAAAAATTTCAACTGTTCAAGTTAATCGTAGCAAATTTCAATCGTTTAAGTTGATCATAACAAATTTCAACGATTCGAGTCAATTATCAGAAATGTTACACGTTTAAGCTCATTACAATAAATTTGAATTGTTTCACCGAAATTGAAAGAACTTGTAATTGAACAACTGAAATTTCCCCTAAAATAAACCTAAAGAATGAAACTCTCGCTACACGTATTTTAATGGACACTAAATGATTATTTCTAAGCGCACGATGTACTTTAAATTCTGTCCTTCAAAAGGTTAACCATGTCCCATACAAGAGCGCCTGTACGGCAGAGAGTATTGTTCGTTGAATCGGGAACACTATAATCGACAACGAATCTCTGGAACGCAGCGATTGCTTTTCCAATTAGAAAACTTCACTGGAAGATCTCTTTCTCTCTTGTATCGCCACTTTCCTGTTACTTTCTCGCGCGAGAAACGCCGCCGAGAGGAAACTCGGACGATGTATTTTCGAGCGTTTCGCGGCGCATCGCGCTGTGTCGACCGGAAGAATCGAGAAAGAGAAGCTTTTAGCTTTCTTTTCTCTCGTCACTTTATTTCGTCGTTCTCGAGTGCGGTAACAAGAGGAGAGTTGTTATTTCGGTACGCGAAACAGGTGAGCGAAGAAAGTTTCATCGAGGTGTACGATTACGAGAAATTATACGACTTTTCTACTGCCACGCGACACGAAACCCACCCTCTTTCCTTGGAGAAAGGGTTCGCGAATAAAGGGGGACGGGAATCGTATAAATGGAGCAAAAATTCATAGTTAACGCTCCTGGCTGAATAAAGATTCATTCTTTGGTGAATATTCACGTGGTGTGCAGTAATACTATACTGTAACTGTTGCTCGAAGGACAACTCCAAAGATTGGAAACTGTACAAAAGCATGACTGCTTGTTGTTACACTTCTGGAAGCACGAATTGCTATGGTTAACTTATTACTGGTTGTTACGAGTGATATGGTTGAGTATCACTGATGCGAATGCTATGAGTTTGTAAGAGTGACTGGCTGTTAATAGCTTCTGTGAGATTGATTGTTACTACTAGCTTCTTATAAAATTGATTGTTACTACTAGCTTGTTATGAGACTAATTATCTGTTACCAGCTTAATTCTAAGAGTTTTCAATGCTTTTGTAAATGCATATATTTGGCAAACTAAGGGTGAATGTGATGATTCTTAAATCTTATTGGGTGTACAAGTTGTAGAGGTGGAGGTTCAACTGCCGTATAAGAGGGTTTGGATTTCCCCAAAAAATGACCGTAGTAAGAAACAAAACCAAGCAGTTCCTCGTCAAGAATGTTAAGCTACAAATACAAAATTCTACTAAACTGCAAATTAATGATTCTACTAACTCCTTGAATGTTATTCCTGCTTCGGGCCGAGAAACCATTAATTGTAAATTTTACAAGGTATCGCATACAGATTTTGCAAATCTAAGGAATCAGAATATTAGGAATTTACATATAGATATACAGCAAATATATACGTACATGTATAGAGCAAACGCACAGCGGTGCGGTATTACATTAGTAGTGTCAGTAGTGTAGTAACAGAAATCGCTCAAAGTTATGATTCAACGTTATAATTTACTGACCAGCGATAGATTAAGTGTCTGTGTTTGAAGTGTTGTTATCCCAAAGATTATACAAATAAATAAACAAAATAAAAGTGGTATTTGTCGTTGAAGGATTTTAACGGCAAACCATTTGTCCGTTTTTTTAACTATTTGCGCTCAATGGGTGACTCGCAAACTCCACTTTCTGCAATACAGTAATTTGATATAGGTATTTCTTTAACTACATTTATAGTGTCGAATATATGACGTATAAGCATAATAAAACAGCTGATAGTGGCGACAATAATGGCGATTAATAAACAAAAAATAATGATTTCAAGCAAATTCATTAAACTTTTTAATTAGAAAATTTTACAACTGCCATTTACAAACAATGAAAATGCTTTCGAGCGCAAAGGGTTAAAAGTGTATTCGAGAAACGCATGTACGTATTGTTCAGATAAAAAAACTTAGTTCGCTATTGTTTCGTACTTAATGTCTAAGAGCGGCTTTAAAATTCATAAAAGTCGTAGCGTGCCGTGTCACCGGATTTCCGCGATGAATTTCGCGGGTGAAACGCGCGATTGTTTTCATTTCGTTTCGCATTCGAACGCATTCCACTCGACGCGTTTTCCGCCATTTTGCACGGATTCCGCGGTGTTCGGGCACGACGAACGTTCCCGTAATTGCTGCTCAAAGGCGTAATAACGGTGACGATAAAAATAAGAGGGAAAACAAAGAGCGGCGAACGAACGCGACGATCCGCGAGGGTGGGGGTGACAATGAAAGAACCGTGAAACGGGTTCGAAAAATTCAATTATGACCACGCGGTAAGAAACTGTTATTATCGAACGCGAATGGAAACGGTCGGCCGACGAGAAACGCTGAATGAAAGCAGAAATTTCATGAAAAATTCGTTTCAGCTTCGTTCTCGTATCCGGCGCACGATTATAAACGAAACGAATCACTTTTGAACCGGTGAGTATAAAACGCTGACAATTAATACGTCTAACGTTATTATATTTCTAACAATGACCGCACGAATTATACCCTTTTCTTCGAGATTGTATAATATCCTTTCCTTTTTAGAATCCGTTATTTCTTTCTAGCAACGAAATAATTTTTAACGTTGAAGAATATGGAAATTTATTGTTTAGGTTGAACCGAAGGTACCGAAGATTAAACAGTGTTCCAAAAACTGGGCGAGCTCGTGTGCAAAAAGAGATGATAATACCGGAAAATGAGGAAGAATAAAATGGATGTTGAAAATAAACAGCGTACGGGAGCCGAGCGAAATAAGAGAAAACGGTAATGAGATGTAAATAAGAATTGATTTATTATTAGAGCGGGAGAAATCTGCGATAATATTTGATAAATTCGTAACTTGGAAATTTTTAAGCTCAGAATCTTCAGGAAAGAAAAATACCGGGTTATTAAATTTACGAGTATGAAGATTAAACAATTTGATGGTTTGTTAATTTAATAATTTTGTCATATTGAAAATTTATAATTTTGTAATTTTGTTCTATTATAAATTACTATTTTGCTAATTTTGTAACTTTGTAATTTTGTTATTTTATAAATTGCTATTCTTCTAATTTGATAATTTGATTATTTTGCGATTCTGTAATTTTGCAAATTGCTATTTTGGTAATTCTATAATTTTATAACTTCGCAATTTTGTCGTTTTATAAATTGATATTTTACCAATTTTATAAGTTGCTATTTTGGTAATTTTATAATTTGATAAGTTTGTAACTTTGCAATTTTGTCATTTTATAAATTGCTATTTTGTTAATTTGATAATTTCATGATTTCATGATTTGATAATTTATTAATTTGCTAATTTGTCAATTGTTAAATTTAAAAACTCAATAACTTATAACAACAGAAATATCGAATCACCGTACTGTCAAATCGAGAAATTGTCTAAGAAATAATTGAACCCCTCGATATCCTTAGCCACTCCATATTCTACTTCCCCAAGGCAAAGAAATTCTCCAGCAGAGAACGTGCAAACGTTAAACAACGTGCAAAAAATTCCGGGCGCTTTTCGTGTGTCCGAGAAAATGGCTCTATCATATCTTCCTGTTTACTATGCTTTCATAACCTTGTTTCTAAATTTTCACGCTTACGTCTAATGAAAAACGCGCGATCGCGAACGCAGTGTGTATTCCGAGGCGGTCTTTGTTCAGCAACATTCGAATGGATTTTTAATTCTCTGAAAATTTACTGGCGGCAATTTAATAAAAACGCGATAAAGCAAAGGAGGGAAAGGGAGAGAAGAGCACACGGAGGTGTTTCGCGATGCTTCCCAGATCCCGGGGTCGTGCAACTTTAAAACAGTTTGTGTCTAGGCAAGCTGCACGAGATCTTTATGTGTGTATATGCGGCCGCTATAAACGTTTTCCCTTATACCGGGTGTGCTCCTTTATTTATGGCATTTTCGAGCTACCAACCAACGGTTTCTTGCCTTTCCCTTACTCTCACGTCGCAAACATAACCGGAGTGCATCCGAGCCGATTTATTGTACCCAGTATTGTGCAATCTCGACCGTCACTTTCGTGATGGTGTACAGACCAGATCACACACCTTGTTTTCCTTCTTTATATCGCCGTGAACGCGTATCGTGGTGGGTTTACCTTCAACGGGCACGAAATTCTTGTTTTATTGAAAAGTAAAGTGTCTCGTTTCGTTGAGGACGCACCATCACGAACAGCGTACAGAATACTTTACGAAATATGTGCATTTTAATATTTTGACTTGTAAAACTTTTATTGTCGCTAAGGTGTTGTTCGATCTGAGCGAAATTTTTCGGCGTACGATACGCGAGACAGCATTTAACGGGGTTCGTTCAATCTTTAACGGGTCAGCAAATTATGGCTGTTGTCCCGTGTCGAAGTGATGCGAGTTTAATAGCGATAATAACATTAACTTCATCTAGTGATTAATAAATTATTTAGAGACGAATGGTCACAATGAAATTGTCAAGTACGATATTTAATATTTTAGCTATTAAATTTTATACAATATTATATATTTCATTGCATTTGGATATTTCGAATAATATTTAGTACATCCGTTTTTGTAATACTTAAAACATTATAATATGATGTATTTAATATTAAGATATAATAACGATTTTCTGAATGTTCATTTAGAACGACACAAGTCTGGCATAATATGTAGTACAAATAACGTATTCCGTGAATACACAATGTTTCATTTAGAAGTGAAATGGTCTCAAAGGGATTGAGTGAAGTCAAGTGATCTCAAAGGGCTAGGCGAAATGAAGTGACCATAAAGGGTTTAGTTAAGCATAAATTGACCTGAATGCATGGAGTGTACGACTAAATTTTCGTGTTCGGATTATAAAATTTTAATCTACTTGAATTATGTTAAGTTAAATTAGAGCGAAGTAAAGTCAAATTAGGTTAGTTTGGTTATGTTAAAAACAGGTTAGTTACATTACGGTCAGATAAGATCAAATTACTATCATATTATGTTTATTTAAGTTCAGATTCGGTTAATTTAGAATCTGTACAGGTTAAGTCAGTCAATGGAAAGTGATTTATGTAGCTCGGTTGTTTGGTTCAACCAAGGTTAAGTTAGGTTTGACTAGTGTCAAATATATGTTAGATAAGGTTAAGTTAGGTTAGATCAATGTCAGATCAGATTAAGTTAGCATCAAGTTAGGTTAAATTAAAATGCAATCAAGTTAGAGGCAGGTTAGGTTGAGTTACGGTCACATATACGAGAACCGCGTTAGACAAATCATTCAACGCGTTCTCATTGTCGCTTTTCCGTGCAACTTCGTAAATTTACCGAAAATTCTCATGCAAATCTGCCCGAAGTCATCGAACGAGCGAGACTCGAATTAAATCTCGTTGTCTCTTCCGTTTCAGAAAATCCGCTGCGCAACTTTCGTAGCTGAAATATTCGGTTCCAAGCAATTTACGTGCGGAAACAGTTTTTGACGAGTTCTCGGCAGCACGATGTTCTTCGGCGAACTTTCTGAACCGTGTTCGGTTTACGCAAGAAAACGCCTGAATTATTTCCAGCTAGCTCGAAAAATCGCCACCTGGGCAAACGTTGAAATCTCACGTTCAGCGGACTCATTAGAAATCCCTCGCGTATTTGAGTAAGAGCTACTTCCGTAGCTAAGCTCGCGGACGAAACATCAAAGCTTTGACCATTCGTACGTGTATTCGCGAGCAACGATAGTCTGCTCGAGACGAGTGGCTGAAAATTGTTTCGGTAACATGCTTTCAAGAATTAAGCTCCTTTTGCCTCAATTTTTTTTCCTGTCTGCCCCGTGTTCCGCGTTTCGTTCAATTAGGGGACTCGCGACAACGATACGCATGTTTCGAGAATCCATTCACGGACTAATTCGATACATCGAGTTTGGAGATCAATTTGACGATACAGTGAAGCTCCTTGAACAAGAAAATTCGTTTGTTTCGTTAATGTTTTGTCCAGATCCGGACTTTATTATTTTCATTTTCCTCTTTTTCGATAGATTTTTGTCAAGAAATGTAAATCGAATTATACATTATTTTACTTCATACATACAGGGTGTCCCAAAAGTGTTGAAGGAGCTGGAAATGGTAGGTAGGTGGGGTCATTCTGGACAACTTTTTCATTTGCAAAAATGTCGTATGGGGCTTCATTTTTAAATTATTAACGAAAAACACCGACGAATCAGAGCGCGAGAATCGCACGCGCTCGGAGGCAGAAGTGTAGGCCCGAGTTATAATTGGCCGTGGTCGCGATCGAGTCGGGTGGCGCGCGGTTCTCGCGTTCTGATTGGTTGGTGTTTTTCGTTAATAATTTAAAAATGAAGCCCCATGCGACATTTTTGCAAATGAAAAAGTTGTTCAGAATGACTCCACGTACCTCTCATTTCCGGCTTCTTCAACACTTTTGGGACACCCTGCATATACAGGGTGTATCATTAGAATCTTTCCACGCGATTATCTCGAAAATATTCATTATTCGAAAACAGTGTTTGCACGAAATATGCTCTATCTGAAGAGGGGCATTTCAATGGCGTACACTGTTTTTCTTCGTGGTGGAAGCGCTTCCAAGATTTGAAGGTGATCTTTGTTTCTTTAAATGGTAACGTAGTTCTTTTTCACGCCAGACACATAGCTTACCTCAAGACAAATCCATTGATATACATTATGTTGACCTTGAAATGTCTACCTAACGCGTGCAATGTCTACCTACTCACCACTTCGAAGCAACTAGAACAACTTGAACTTGTAACATGAATTAGTACTCGAGGTCGTTGTGCTAACAGATATTCTGTGTTTGTAAACATTAATGTCAACACTGGACGCGCAGTGAAAAAGAAAACTTCAAGCTATTGAAATGACCATGAATGACATTTATATATATTTCATACATACACAAGTGTTAATATACTTCATACATATACTCGAACGTATTGTGTATTATAAAAGAAATCGTTTATTGAAAATTTTGCGTATACGATATTTATCGTATAACGATAACTACGATTCTCAAGGGTCGATATGAATGTCCTAGATAATCATAATTTAATCTTTTGAAGTTTACGCGCAACCCGCATCATTGAAAGGAGTGTCAACGCTTACTATACCAGTATCGAGATAGTTGTCGAACCTACTTCTTACACCCATGAAACAACGTTTCTAAAATTTTTCGACGGAAACAATACCAGCATAACCGAGCATGCTTATAGCGAGAATGAAGCGCACAGTCAACAAGCCGAGTGCGCAAGACGAAACATTTCGATGTTTAATTATTAACATTCGTACGAGAGTCGGAACGTTTGCTCGTCGTTCCAGCTCATCTCATTTATAATTCTCGCTCATTTCAAGCTCGTTTATTCGGTCCATGACCGCGTGTGTTCCCGAATTTCCCGTGGCACCCTAATTGGATTTCGCCGGCGCAGCCGGAAAATGACAATGCCGTCGTCATAAAACAACGTCCGATGATTTCCATCGAGGATCCATTAATGAGGTTTGCACGGATTCTCTTATTTGTATAAATCGTCCCTCTTCGACAGCGAATGTTTTGGAGTTACGTGACCCTCGTGTGATCGTTAACGACCGATCGGATGGTCGCTAAATTGTAACACGACCGCCGATCGACCAAAATTGCACCGACGAAAAATCGACGCTTCAAGGCTGAATGCTCGATTCGGTCTCCGCAGACCGCCAGAAAACAGATTAATAAAGTAATACATTAGAGGTATCGGAGTTTGAATTGAAATCCCACAGAGTACATCCCATTGAACCGTGTTCGATTGCGTATCGATCTAATTAACCCGTGGTCGGGGATAAAATCACTGTGGATTTCTATTTCTCTGCGACTGAAACGTATACTATACGCGCAGTAGGGTATCTCGTAGTTTCAATTAACAGAATAGCCATAATACCCGTTTAATAGTTATAGGTAGCTGTTTGGTACACCGCTGGATATTTAGAGGAGAAGCTCATTTCAACACATATCGAATTTATTTTGAAATTATAATGCTGAAAGTGTACCGTGAATCACGAAGTAGAGAAATAGTATA
The DNA here is from genome assembly GCA_947623535.1 of Coelioxys conoideus. Lineage (NCBI taxonomy): Eukaryota > Metazoa > Arthropoda > Insecta > Hymenoptera > Megachilidae > Coelioxys > Coelioxys conoideus. The sequence continues at coordinate 16,954,896 of OX392453.1, read as the reverse complement.
ATTTTAATGTAATTATATAATGATGTAGTAATAAAATAAAATGTAGCGAAATTGCAATACGACAGAAATAATAAAATAGTAAAACCGTAAAGTAATAAAATAGCAAAATAGGTAAATAGTATACTAATAAAATTGCAAAATCGTAATATAGTAAAGTAATAAAGCAGCAAAATAGAAAAATAGTAAAAAAATGACACAGTAATATGAAAAAATAATAAATCCGAATATCTGAACACGAAATTTCAAACTCGCGATAGAAGTTCGAAACATAACCTAAAATTTGTAAATTATCGTGCTATCAGACCTTAAATCTCCCGTCTTGTCTCAATCTTATAGAATTCCGTAATTCAGCGAATTCAATGAATTTCAGTAGAAACCGTACGACGTGGAAGAGGATTAAGTCTCGATTTTACCATATTTTTCAAAGAAGAAAAATATCAAAGCCGTTGAGAAAAAGAGTTGGCCAGCCGGGGTCGCTTTTGCTCGAAAAGCACGAGTAAAAGTAAAGAAGAGGCCGACAGAGGTTTCGTTGCGTGGCCTTCTTGTGCCCGTAATCTAAATACAGATACAAAGAAGGGGTTGGCGAAAGAAGATAGAAAAGCTCTAGTAACTTCAAAGGGATAGTAGGTTGCGGTTGCAACGGAAGAAGACGGGGGAATCTTAGAAAGGATGATTCTGCCAGCAACTCATCAACGGCTGGAACGCGATTTATCGTCAATATTTTATTGCTCGCGTACCACAGACCAATTAACGAAGTCAACACCGGTTCGTTGCTTTATCGCGTAATTAAAGGCGGGATCATCGATTAATTAAACACGCCGTGAGCACAAAGGAGAAAATTAGAGAGAATCCGGGTTATCCTCGACCAAATGTAAATACGACACTCGATTAAATATAAACGAGACTCCTCATACGTCATCTGAACACGTGTACGCATATCGGTGTAGTCGTGTCCAATGTTTACAGTAGAGATTCTCAAAATGTGGACCTTAACCTACTATAAATAACGGAAAGTGGCCAATATCGTACTTGTCGGCTGAATCGTAATACTAAGTGGCACGATTTTGGCAACTTTCCTCTAAGTATCAAATTGTTCACGGTCAAAGAAATTTGAACAAAAGCGAATACTTGAAATAAAAATATAAACAATGGAATGACAGTATAATATGCCAGGTTGTTACATTAAGTTATGTCGGGTCAGATTAGTTTAGGATAGATCCTATTTGCTGTTTAAATAATAGCAATCAAATTTGGACGATAAAATCGCTTCTGTTAGCCATAACGTAACGATATTATCGATATATTGTTAAGAAGACAGTCTCCATGGCCGTAAGCGATAATAAATAAGATATCGATAATGTATCGACAATAGCAGCACCGTTACAGGTGGTTCGGATACAGGGCATCTTTTGCTTATATCGGCAAATCTGTCATCGTTGCTCCAAGAATTACTTTTGCGTGAAGCTATGGTGCCCAGAAGCGATAACATATTTCGTGTTCGCGGTATAGTGTTCTTAACCCCCGCCACGCGATTTATTTAGCAAGCGTGTCAGACCGTATTAACTGTTAGTAGCTACGCTACTAGAAGGAGAGAATATCAAAATGTCTTGTTAATTTTGTAATCAGCAATTCTTCACTTAGCAAATTATACTTAGGCTCAAGCTTCAAATTGAAACTCCGAATAAGATGTATCGTAATTGAGGTATGAGTGCGTGACGAGTCAGAGGCCTCGAAGTATAGTAAGGGGTTAACCCTTTGCACTCGAAATATTATTACTGGTATCAGATAACAGCTCTAAAACTTGTTAGTTGAAAAATTTGGTACATTCTTTTCAAGTTATTATATCTCAATATATCTTAATATTTCATACATTATTAACGTAATATATTATTGTAAATAATATTGTCTATAATTGTAATATATTATATGTTAATATATTATTATTACTATTATTAATTGCCAGTATTAGCTGCTTCATTATGTTTATACATTGTATATACAACATTGTAGAATTAGTTAGAGTATACCAATTCCAAATTGCTGTATCGAACAAAGTGTAGAGTGTAAGTCACCTTTCGAGCGCAAAGTGTTAATACGAGGTAGGTCTAACCAGCGTACGTCAGTTAGGTGAATTTTCTGTGAAACATTTAAAGCTGTCGATGCACGCGTCTCCACCGCGACACCGTTGTCGCGTTTATGTTGCGGTTCGGTTTCACGGATTAGAGAAAACGGACACGTGTCCCGTGCAGCGGGACACGAGGCTCCATCGTGTATACGCCGTTGATATTCATAACCGCAATTTCCAACCGAAACAATGGAAACGAGGGTGTAATCCGCGAACGGCGAACGATTTCGCAGTTGAAAAAGCGGGAGGTAACGGATCACAGACCCGGCATCGTGAGCACGGATAAATTCCGTCGAAACTTTCCTATTCCGTACGCTCCTCGAAAACTCCGTCGTCCCGACGTACGGTCTTCTCTCTCCACTTTGTCAGGCCGTAATTTCTTTTCTTTTAGCCATCAATTACCGAACATGTACCGAAACCCGACTTAGCACGAAACTTGAAAAAAAATACTGTTTATCCCCCCTCGACTGAAAAATGGCGCGACGACGAGCGTGGCGGTGCTGGCATCGTTCAATATGGCGACCAAATAGCCGTCTCTCTCTCTCTCTCTCTCTTTCTCCCGTCACAAGGCACACTTCCAGACACGCTCAGCACGAGGTTACCACGAGAGGTTAGGTCCTTCCTTTTCGTACACCAGACGTCGAACGGTGGCTCGATGTGACGTGGCGCACCTCGCCGATGGACCTTACCGTTCACCTTCCAACGACGGAGATCACGAAACACGGACAAACCCCGGGACCAACGAGTGATCGTAGTTTTCACGGGATTCCCCGGATTCCAGGGGTGGATCGCGTGACTCCACTTATCGACGGAATTTCGCGGCAGTTCGGTTGGCGCCAGCCACGGATTTTCCGGACACTGAGATTTGTCTCCGGCTAGAACCACCCCCGAGAGGCGCTGCCGACCTCCGATATTGATTTTCCGGGGGAAAACAGAATAGAGGTGTGTGCCTATGATATGCTACCGACCGGGTGACTCCGCGTCGAATATACACGGAAGAGGCTGCTCGAATAAACCCACTCGATTCTATCTTGCCATTTACGAGCCAACTACCGTTCTAATGGATGAAAATGAGAATTCGGTTGATGTCGTGTTAACGTGCAATCAGAAGCTTTAGTATTTATTCGATGACTTATTTAATATTAATCCGATTTTAGTCTTACGTTAATTAAATCGACGATAACTGTTGTATTAATTGAAATAGACGTTGCGATATTATTTCATATGGAGGATGTAAAGAATGATCTGAATGATATATGAAGATGGAACTTGATAAGTGATACAATAGGGATTCGTCTTAAGATATAAATATGTAATTTTGAGAACTTATGTTGTTGAGAGGTATCGATTTCAAGTTTGAATCGAAACGTTCTCAAATCAAATCAATGGCAGAACAAATGCACCCCGAACTATTTATCGACAACAGGGTGCATGGTGTATAGTGACGAATTGTTGCAGATTTTTATACGGATTTTGCATTTTCAAAAATAGACATTTGGGAAGATATAGTAATATCGAGTTCCTTACTCACAAACTTAGAAATTTAGTAACTTAAGAATTTAGAAATTTAGAAATTTAGGAGTTCAGAAGTTTAGAAATTTAGAAATTCAGAAATGCCAAGCTAGGTATTTCCAAGCGTAGGATCAAGTTTAAAAATATGGATGCTTCCAATAGTCAAAGTAAGAAGTTATCAAATTGTCTTCGTTACTTCCTTTCTATACCAAAAAATACAGAAACATCCTCAAAATTTAGGATGTTAGAAGGATAGAAAGTTGGATGTATGAAATTTAGAAATTTGGAGAATTAGAAACTTGCGAAATATATAACTGAGAAATGTCGAATATTAAAAATATCGAAGTGTTCTAACTTTCACCTTTTCAATTGGGAAGTTACGAAATTAATAAATAGGAAAATGTCAAACTTTCAAACTGATAAATTTTCAAATTTTTGAACGAAGAAGTTCGGTAATTCGGAAAATTGGAAAATGGAAAAGTTGGAACGTTGTTAAATTAGAAAGTTGGAAAGTTGGAGACTCATAAATCCCGATATCCAGTAATTCATAAGTATCTAATAAAATCAGCGAGGTAGAAAAATGAAACAAGACGAACAATTAATAACGGTGAACACGTGGCACGGATCATCAAAATATTAATATGTCAAAATTATATAATAAATTGGAACTCATACGACCGCGTTTAATTAACCACAAATCAGCAGACGTATTCAATATTTTTTTGAAGTATAGGTGGTTTCGTAATTTTTTCGAGCCGATTTTGTAACGAAGCCCGAACAAAAAATTCTAAAATACAACATATAAAATGCGATGAAACCGCGCAAAACCTAGCGCACGTCCATTTTAGCTTGCTTGTTTTCCTTTCGTCTCGTTTCACTGTTGCTTTTACTCCTCGCGAGCCAACACAAGAGCCAACTTCTTTTTCGATGCAACAGGAAGACGTTCGTACAGGCTGACCTAATTCTTTTCATTAAAATCAGAATCAAATTCTACGTGTTCACCGACGTAATAAATAAAACAGTAAACTCAAGGACACGCGAAACAACTGCGAAATGTTTCTCTTCATGAATACTCTTTAAACTTTTATCCGATTACGTATTGTTCGCATATTTTCTGCGGTCAATCTTTTACTTTCGAAGCGGATACCTCACAATTTCTACTATTACGATATTAAAAATTAGAAATGGTAAATATTGAACAACGCATACCACTCGTTGCACTCGAACGACTACTCGCATTCGCCATTTTGTTTAGCAGAACAATTTGAATAAATATGTTTCAACTAAATGTATAGTATTATACGTATAATCTTCAAACATAGTGACATGGGTAACAGTGGCAATTAATAATAGGAAATAATATTTTCCACAAAATTGGTTAAACACTTCAGTTAGAAAGTTTTGGAGATACCACTTGTCGATGACAAAAATGCTTTCGAGCTCAAAGGGATAATATTTTTCGGAAGATAAGCGAAGCTGATGTTTTCGAGTCTCAGGAGTTTATATAAAAATCGATATCCTTATAACTAAATTTTCGAACAATTCATTGCTTTATTGGTTCGATTGGTTTATTTAGCTAGTCTTACAGACGGGCCATTACAGAAATTGATGGCGAGAGGTGCGGACGTATCTAATTTAGGATGCACAGTGTTATTAATACAAGTACCCACGAACGTTTTACAAATTGCTCGACTCCTCTTATTATCGAACATCGGATAAATATGTAAAACGTTTCTGTCTTCGTTAGTACGAAGATGCCCCTCAACGCGAAAAGACACGACCTCTTGACCTTTCCCTGCTCCGAGCAAGAAGTAATTTTACTCGTCCTCAACCTAACGAGCCGTATATTTTCTATTTTTTATTCGAAAATAAGGTTGAACGTGGACTTTGTTCGCGGCTCGATTCAGAGAATGACCTTCGATTTACTGAAAGTCGCTCTGAATCTTTCAAATGACCGATTGCCTCGTTTGTTTAAAGGCTATTCAAGCTGAACCAGTTCATCCAGTATTAATAATAAAAATGGAGGCAGGATTTCAATGGAAGAAAGGTTCAACAGCGGTGGCCGCACAAAAGGACGGAGTCGCCCAGTGTAAATTTAATCTGCTGTTTTTTTAATCGTTTTGCGTAGTCAGGTCAAACATAAAATACGTATTTTAAGCGTTCGTGAATTACGTCGTTGAAATGATCAGAGGTCAAGAGTGTATATCAACACGTTACTTATCGAATAATAATTAGGATTATTTTAAATATTTAGTTGAGAATTGTCAGTTAGAATGAATTTCATTTAGGTCTGATTCAAACTCATATACAGTAAAATATACTGATAACATACATATTAATTTATACTAACATACAGGCTGCAAATAGTTCTTGAACACTTCTTAACTTGTTTGTGAAAAGAATGTAGGTCTAGACTGGATTTGAAAATAAAATTCACCACATTTATTTGAAATCCATAGACAATGAAGAGATGCATTGGCCTTGAAAAGAATTGACCCGAAGATGAATGAGAATGAATGAAGATTAAAGAAGATAAAGCAAGATAAACGAAGATGGCGGTAACTATAGTGCAGGTATAATTATCTTGATATTTCTACGAATGTCAAATATGTGAATTTAAATTGCACGTACAATTCGTAGATCATAAGATAGGATACTAAAGGAATCACTCTTATAAATTCTTATAGTTAATATAACTATATCAATAATACCTTCAAACATGATACAATTAATTTCAATGAACGTGCAGAAAAATTCCCGAGCCGATTCTGATGACGTTTAAAAATGTAACAACTTTTTCCTGTAACAAACTTGATCTAATGGCAAAATCTTTCTAGCAACGTTATGAGTTATCGCTCACGCTTACCACTTTGTTCGACGCAGCAGTTTGTAATAGGTATTCTCAAACTAAATCTACAATGTTGTACACGCGATGTGCAAACATAATGAAACAACTAATAGCGACAATTAATGATAGAGAGATAATAAGTTGAAGAGAGTGTATCAAACTTTTCAACTAAAAGGTTTTGGAGTCGTTATCTGTTACAAGTAAAAATACGTTTGAGTGCAAAGGGTTAATAATCGACATTCCGTTTGACGAATCGACGTGGAGGAACGCGAGCGTTCTGCATGTTTCCCAAGGTCGAGGATATTCCGGCTTAAGTCAACCGAAGATGAAAACCTTTCGCATTTGCCCGGTTCCCTGCGGTATACTTGTCGTGGAATCAGTTTCTACTCTTTGATTCCATTTCAGCGTTTCGCGAGGCTGCGTCTCTCTGCCGTCGTCATCTCGATCCCCCTTTGCCCGTTATTCCAGTTACGGAGTTCCGAAAGGAATCGTCGATAGATACAGGTGGGATTTCGTTAAATATTCAGGGCGCCGGCAAAGTCGTGAGCACGACATCGAGATTCGCTCCGGGCGAAAAGGAACATGTCGGGTCGGACATGGAAGATTGATGCAGCCCTATGCGGAAAAGTTTATACGAGACGGGCCTGCGCGAGAACTCTCTTCACTGATAACATCGGAAAGCTTTTATTTTTTCGCGGCACAAAACGCGGATAAGGAGGGAGGGGTTTCGGTAATTGGGAAATAAGGGATCGAGAATTGGTGTGGGATTTGGGAGTGGAAATTTCGGTATATTGTTCAACGATAATTATAATAAACACGTTTATTTAATTAACAATGCACGGATGACACGACCCCGAGCACACGTACAGGCTGTTCCATAAATACCGATCCGTTGAGTTACCATCGCGATGCCTATACGTTTGTTCACGACCACGGTCAACTGTTACTCGAGCCTACACTCCCGCCTCTGAGCGCGCGCAATTCTCGCGCTCTGAATGGTCAGTGCTTTCCGTTAATAATTTTAAAACGAAGCTTCATCCGATATTTTGGCAAAGGAAAAAGTTGTTCAGAATAGCCCCACCTATCACCCCATTCCGGCTCCTACAGTAGTTGTAAGACACCCTGTATAATACTCGCTCACGACATAAATGGATTTAAGATATTAACACTAAAATTACCAAAGGGGTCAAATGACCGTTTTACAAATGTCGTAGTTTAAATACTAAAATTCGTGAAGATAGTTTTCTTGAAATCTACCTTGATCCTCAACAAGATAAAGAATTAATATGTGTATCGATTTATGTATCATCTTTTATTACTTTATTTTTCAACTTCATTCTTAACTCCAAATTAATTGTGCATTATACGTCGGTAGATTTACCGTTAACAGACTCGCGGTAATCTATTTGATGCGTGAACGTCTGCCATGAACGGTAATCGGATTTAATCTGTTTTTTCAGGAAGAAGAGTTCCTCTTGTCAAACAACTAGAGACACAGAGTTTTCGAATTCTGTTGGTTTTGAATTTTGGAGGGCGATTGCGTTCGCTCATTCAACTACGAAACAGGGGGAAGTGACCCACGAATCCCGTGTATAAAGAGCGACCGGCGAACGATCCGTAGAATTTTCCGATTTTCCTGGATTTCGCGGCGATCTCTTTTGCGGTGATTTTCAGAACGCTCGTCGGATAACTTGGAAAATATTATTGAAAGTGCACGAACCGGGAAAACGTGACTCGGGACGGAATGAGTGGCGTTCCCGTCCCGTTTATTTTCTATTTATCGTTCGTTCTGTTACGCAACAGACAAGAGGAGGTTATTTCGGAGAAGATCTGCGCTTTTACAATGAAATAACGTTTATTAGTATGGTTCGAAAACAGCACAGAGGTTCATTGAAATACGCGTAAAAGTTCGAAAATTCGCTGGATCAGCGTCTTGATCAGGAACTGAGTGTATTCTTAATATCATTGGACTTCCTTTATATATTAGGGTGTCTTATTAGCTGCTTCTTTTTTTTTGATAATAGCAGGTCCAAAAACGTGATCGTGGCTAGAACAATGAGTCGACGGTAAATTGACATAGATAAAATGGGTTTTGCGATTGATATTTAGCAAATTGTAAAAGGTCAAAGTTTTCTCTGTGATCCTTTTTTGTATTCTGCAAAACTAACCCTTTGCACACGAAATTTTGTTGAAATTATTATTTTTTTATTATTAATATAATTATATTTTTCGTTATTCTTCATTATTGATCAATTTTTGTATAATGACCAATATTATCTGTTTCACTATATTCAAACATCATGTGCGTAATACTATAAATGTAGTTAAAATTCGCCAGTCGAGCGCAAAGAGTTAACGCTAGGAATTAGAATAAGTATTATCACAAGATGAATATGATCTCGAGGAGAAAATGTTGAGTTCACTTTGCGGTGATTCAGGAGTTTAACAATACACCACCGTTTCAGTTAATTTGGTTACCAAGTCCTAATGAGTTCGGGATTGTTCTAATCTTAATGCTAATTGTGATTTCTAAAGTTTGACGGAGTTTCTCTACCAAGTATCCTCAGGGGATTGAGTGCAGGAAGAGATTTCCTAGTCATCTGTTTAATTCGGACCAATCATCGTATACCGTTTTTACAACCGGTATTGAAAGGGAAAGGAAAAATCTGAGAACACGGAATAATTTGGAGAAATTAACTCTCGTTACAAATTTACGTATATACGTACAGTTTCTGAAACACATGTCTCTCAAGTGCTGAATTTCCGATAAAACATGAAATATGAAATTACGCTCGTCGCGTTATTCGATCGTTTAATTAACGAGCTCGTGCAAAAATAAAATCTATCTTCTGATAAATGCACGAAGAAGAAATTACATAATCGCTTCGAAACTTCGGAATGTGTAACAGGTAACCGACTTAATTGCCTATAATTTCTGGTTATTCTCGATTTCAGCTTCGATGCATGCGACTACATTTCCATCATGATTTTCATATTTCAAATAATTAATGGGAACACTTTCCGGAGTTCTCAAATTTCAACGAATTAACGAAGTAGTTTTTTTATTTGAAACATTCGATACAGTGAAACCTAAAATGGTTTAATCAACGAATCGGAAACTCCGTTTTTGGAACATTTACAGTAATACGATTCTGGATTCTCCGATGTAATGAAATCGATATCATATCGGATGTTATTTAAATTTCACGATGTCGAGAACTCGTACATGACGGAATAGCCGAATTTCGAGAAATTAATGAAACTCTAATTCAGTTTGAAAATACTCGCGAAATCAAATATTAAAAGTATCTGTTTAAATTTGAAGTAGCTCGGAATTTCTATATCGAGACAGAATTTCTACGCAGCCAATAATAGTGACACATTCAGGACGTGATGTTACAGTGAAAAATAAATCGAAAAGGAGGAACAATATTTTTTGATACTTCGTTACTGAGAAAATTAGATTTGCAAATTCTTGGATGTAAAAAAAATTGTCTACAAGAAAAACGATAATTCCAACTTTTACTACAATTATAAATCAATATTTTGAATCAGTATTATGAAGACCAATATAAATTAATATTATAAATTATAAATGAATGACTTTAACGATAAAAATTTTAAAAATACAATAATAGTTATTATTTTCCACAGTTCTGTTGGTATATGTATATAAAAGAGGTGAATTTATTAAAAGAATGATAAATACACTGATTAATAACAATAATCTCATCAATAATTATATTCATTAATTTCTAATAAATATAAATAATAATGCACAAGTTCTGAACAAGAGTTGAAGTTTTCTTAAACAAATTTTTTATAAATACCTTTACAAATAGGAATTCTCATATTTTCAATTTTCCAAGAAATTAAAACAAACACGCAATAATGTTATTCCTTTGCTCCGACTTATTTCTGCATTGATAATCATCAACTAGTACTATAATTTTTTAGATACCGTATATACAAGTACGATGACATCAATTATTATCGACACTCTTTTTGTTCCACTTCTATTTTACGGAAATTCTGAAATCCCTGTTCGAACACCTGTTCGAGTTCATGCGAAATCGATCGCTACGATGTTAGTCGTAGAAATTGCAACGACGTCTGCAACAAACATCGAGAAACTAATTACCCGCTTTGATATTCCAGTCATTATTGTTAATTAGATTCCACGTTCGGTGGTTGCCACACGAATTAAGGGCAGTGACCGGATGCGATCGGTATTAAAGACGGATTTAACCGGTAATGTTGATATAGCGTGCCAATCTGCATTAGATTAACCGCGTATCTCGCATCGCATGCTCATCGAAGAAGTTAATATTGTTGCCCGGCGCGATTTCTAATTACCTCACACCGTCTGGGCTTCGATCTGTTCGCTTCGGGATTTAGCGATACCTCGAGCTTCCCTCCGCAAAGTGGTTCGATAATTTCTTCATCGTCCCACCGCGACGAACACGTTCACTCGAACGTTTCAATTAACGATGTTGGCAATATCGATCGGGAGCCGCTGTTTCAACTTTCGAAGGTGCTTTAATACTCCTATTTTAATAATATTACTATCGCGTTATATACTTGCTGTTTCTACACTTTTTATTTTTGAACTCTGCATGCACAGTTATACGTAGATACAACATGTAGATATAATATAGTTATATATGTATATGTACACAGTTAAATATGCAAATAAAACTCTCGAAATATTGCAATTAGTTGACTAAGTTCTAAAAGTTCCTTAGTTGAGTAAATTCTAAAAGTACCTTAGTTGAGTAAATTCTAAAAGTTCCTTAATCGAATAAATTCTAAATGTTTCTTACTTGAATAAATACTAATAGTTTCTTAATTGAATAAATCCTAAAAGTTCCTTAATCGAATAAATACTAAATATTTCTTAATCGAATAAATTTTAAAAGTTTCTTAATTAAATAAATTCTAAAAGTTCCTTAATCGGATAAATTCTAAATGTTTCTTAATTGAATAAATTCTAAAATTTCCTTAGTTGAGTAAATTCTAAAAGTTCCTTAATCGAATAAATTCTAAATGTTTCTTACTTGAATAAATACTAATAGTTTCTTAATTGAATAAATTCTAAAATTTCCTCAGTTGAATAAATTCTAAAAGTTTCTTAGTTAAGCTCTATTTATTAGCTAAGTAAATTCTGAATCATTGTTCTACAATTTGTAGAATCGAACGAAAAGCAACGGCGCGTACGTGTTTTTCGAACTGTGGACATTTTGTACTGTACAGGTTAAGCCAATGAAGTATGTACACGCTTTGATCGTTAATAACAAACGTAAATACGATAGCGGAAATATCAAATAGGATCGTTGACGTTGATGGTCATTTGAAACATTTATGATTCCAATATAACTTAATAGCAATTTAACCCCTGCTCAATTTATTAATACGATAATAAAATACATTAACATTTCATCAATTTTACCGCGTATTCGTTTTTTAAACAAAACAATCGTGCAATAAAAATGTCCATCATTGAAATCGCGCGGTTGTACGAGCGATACGTAATATAAAATATTAATCAACGAATTAATTTTCCAAGGTAGCACTTTCAAATTACAACGAACGTACACAATATCGCCCGGGAAAAAAAGTTGCGCTTCGTCGATCGGAAGGGAGGTAAAAATTCATACGCTTCGCGTTAATCTTTCTACTTAATTATGGCGGGACGTGTGCATCTAACGTTCCATCTTAATTACGGTGGAAATGCCACTTTAATTATGTACAGCTTTGATGCGACAAACAGAATGGCATGAACGGGGTGCGGTGGTCTTCGTCGCGCGTTCGAGCCCCGACGCGATGGTTTAACGGCGTGAAAAATAAATTGCAGAAATGTATATCGTGTGCATGGTTGAAATGCAAATCCAAATTAATACACCGACAAATAATTCGGATGCAGTGGACAGAAAAAACACAACGTGCAAATGCATTTTCGTTTTTCCGAACGAGTTGAATAGTGAATTTCGCACGATTCGATGCTGGCCGAAAACCGTTGTCTTAATCCTGCAATAATTACGATGTTTGCATGCCATGAATAAAAAACTATCAACGCGTCAAATTTTATCGCGATAATTGCGATTAACGAGGCAAATTTTGTATCGACGCAGGTTCGTTAAAAAAATGATACGTTTAAAAAAAATCTCCGATTGTAAGATGCATAAAATTGTTTTAAGAAGTGAACTATCTATGATGAAACATAACTGTTAGAAATATCTGATAAAGTTAGATTACTTATTATGTTAATTAATATATTTGTATGATCATCAAGTATACATGTTTGAGTATTAGATAACATACCAACAAATTTGTGATTAAAATTATTTGAAAATGATTAAGTATATAATTAAGAATATAATTAAGTAATATGACAAATAACATATTCACATATGAGAATGTTATTAAGTAATAGATGAAAATGTTATCGTTTAAAAGAGACCTTGTGTTAATAACGAAGAACCGACATAAACGATATTTCGTTAAATATTCTCAATGCTGAAAGGCTATTATCTAAATTATGCAAGAAATAAAATTCTGCAAATATGAAATGATTGATATAATTGTTATTTCGTTGTTAATTTATTTAATTCATAATTATTATCACACAATAATACTAATAATAATTATTACTCAATGCATAATTTTTCAGTGAATAATTTTCTATCACAAAATATTAAGAACCATTTGCAGAAGAATTAATATTAGCCGGGAAACTAAAAGTATCACGTCGTGTGTATATCGACTAATGTCAGAGGATGTTAACACCAAGAATTAGCTTCGAAAGCAGCACGAATGTTAACCGAGAGGCAAATTGCTACCTTTACAAAGATATACCGAGCAAACTCGAACGACACCCATGTTAATCATCCGATGCACGAACGATAGTCGGCAATCACGCGAAACTTCTTTCGTTTTCGCGAGTTATACGGAAGAAGAGCTCGTGCAAATTGAAACCGCCTTCGCACGAGCGTTCCCGCGAACCTACTTCGCCAACGACGTTAAACCATGAAACATAAACGCCTTCTAGACGTCCATTCGAAACTCTACTATCGTGCCTTTCGATCGTAAACCATGATAGAACTAATTCACCGACAGTCCCACGCTAATTATATGTATGAACGGGTCGTGACCGAAGGAAGTTCGCGTCCGACAGTGACAAAAACTGAGACACAGAAGGGTGCGAATTACGAAGCATAACTCGTTTTTCGACGTAAATCTCGTCCAGTAATATCTAGCGAATTAAAGATCAAAGAACTCCGAAAGCATCGAAACTCGCGGTTTTTAAATTAGCATATACGGTAAACCAAATATTTGCGTGTTTATGATGTATCAGAGTCTACCCAGGAAACATCGATCATAATCCAGAATTTTCGAGTTACGCGATGTACAATTATGGCTCGATACATCGACGGTCTAGTAATACATTTTTCTACTTCTCGAATTCAAGAATCATTTACGTTCGAAATTGAGACGCTATCATTTTTGCGATAAATTTTCAACGAATGATTTTGATCGTACGCAAAATGATTCGGCAAAGTGTTCGAGAGTCATCTGCTGGCAACGAGATTATACCTCGTGGGCGGAAAACGTGTTCCCCGTATAAATTGCAAGAATTGCGAATCTAATAGAGATTACGGTGAATTTTAAACGCGTGGCACCTGCAATTTCCCAGGAATTACCTTTTCCGCCGTTTGTCGCTGTGCCACGATTGTTCACGTTAACGCAGCGATTGTGGCATTCGGCCGAGGCAATGAATTAGCATTATTAGACACTTGCTGATATACACGCCTAATGCTTTGTCATCTGCAACAGGTGGTTACATCGAAATACGCGTGGTACGCGTCTCACGGAAAAGAAAATACTCCTCGGCACGTGTACGTCTTTGAACGTTCGAAATTCGCCATTTTTTTTCAAGTTTCGTTAACTGCACAAAAATTGCGCATAAACTATGTTACGTATCTTTCGGCATTGATATTATCGTAAATTACAAGATATTAATTTTTGCACAATTATTGTAATCTGAATGTTATTTATCACTATTATTAATCCCTTCACTAACATTTGGACTTAGGTATTTAGCTATTCATTACATTATTATTCGTGTCGCTTCTAATCCTTTTATTAGAAAGAATGACAATTTAAACGTTGGTCTTTCGTATTAATTACAACAATAAGATAATAAAAATATATTATCATTGTCATAAAACTGTGAATATTGGAAAAGTCGGAAAACTTATCATAAGGGAAAAAGACGATAGGCAATATTCGTGAATTTATCCTAAACCAAATTTCGTCTTGAATATATTTGTTTACCTTGGCAAAACAACAAAGGCATTAAGAAGAATAATATAATGATTATACGATAAAAAGAATGCATGTATAAAATGAATTTTTATACACTCGAAATTACTGCGAAATTATTTTCATTTTCTTAACAGTGTACGTAATAACACGAACATATTAACTTCAATTAGTGGCACATTTTTTATTTGTCATCCGTGACACGCCATTCTTGCTGAAATTGCACGTACTTGAAATCGTGTACAACTTAAAAACTTAGCACATATAGAAAATATATTTTGAACCGTGTCGTTTCGCTAATTACAGCAACGTGTTGGGAATGATTTGCTCAAATTTAATGAGGTTTCGAGCCGCGGAATTCCGTGAGCGTTAATTTTACGACGTTCATAAAATTTCATAATTTTGTTACATAATAACCGACCACTGTGAAGATCCTCGTTTCATGGCCCATTAAATAATTAACCGCCGATAAAGCGATCGCTAGCCAAAGGACCTTTACGAATGTAATGGGATTCGGTATGAGTCGTAGTCGAACTAATAGTCAACCGGAAGCCAGGATCGTTCGCATATTTGCTCCAGTTCTCCTGGCTTTCGCTAGCTTTGTGACCAGTCATCCAGCTTTCCATAGCCGTATCGTCGGCATATCAAGAGGACCACGTTCGTGGTTTCGTCTGTTCGTTCGGTCAGCTAACGGCCACGATCGATTTACTCCATGAAGATCCGCTATCGCCTATCGTTCGTATTGCCTTTGTGAGATTAATCGTCGGAAGTGTGGACAATTCGATAAAATCGTCGCTTCTCTTCGGCAAACGGACCGGTACAGATTTTCGATCGACTATTAGCCGCGATGATATTTCACATTTTGCCAATAAGCGTATAGACATTACATTTACCATGAATAGTTGTAAATATTTTTCTTATATTATAATATTTTTTTTATGTGATATAGAAAATATTTTTCTTAAGTACCATTTGTATGATCCAACTTTTAAACATTACGTTTATAACAAGCTTTCTTACCTTTATTTTATTGAAAACTATTCACCTTTCTCCATCGCGGTTACATATTTAACGCTTAAATTTCATGAAATCATTTATCTGGTTGTCATCGAAAGAACGATTTAAATTATCAAATGAACGTGACGAGTTAATATGTCATTCAAGTGATCAATTTTTAGTAGACATTAGTACACTGATCATGTTAATTAAAAGACTAAACATGCTTTGTCTCATTAGTACTTCATTCTTACAATCAATAGTATTGTTTAATTTGCATCGAATATACTAACATATTTTAATTGTTTCGAGAAGTATATTCAGGGTGCCCCACAATTATGGTACGAGCCGGAAAGGAAGGTGCGGCTATTCTGAACAACTTTTTCCTTTGCAAAAATGTCGGATGAGGTTTCATTTCTAAATTATTAAGGAAAAACACCGACCAATCAGAATGCGAGAATCGCGCGCTCCGTATGTTCGATCGCGGTCACGGCCAATTAAAACTCGGGACTACACTTCTGCCTCCTAGCGCGCGCGATCCTCGCGCTCTCATTGGTCGTTGTTTTTCCTTAATAATTTAAAAATGAAGCCTCATCCAATATTTTTGCAAAGGAAAATGTTATTCAGAATAGCCTCACCTAACACCCCTTTCCAGCTCATACCATAATTGTGGGACACCCTGTATTCACGAAAAATTCTTGCCTTTAAACGCATCAGTATATTTCTATCAGAACTTTCCGACACGACGAAAATATAAATATTTGTATTGTATATTAACGTTGCAGCTACAAAAAAGGTCATATCTATCGATCATTCGAACGGAATCCTCATAAAAGTACGGAAATAAGCTTCATTCACTTTCATCTGAACAGCAATGATTCTATAAATACTTATAAATTCATGAATCAACCTATACGTGACAATAATTGATACATAGACGCGCGAGAATAGCGTGTAAAAAGTGTTTCCAGCCACGTGAGCCGAAAATCGAATGTGGCCTCGAAATCGAACCGATGCGGTCGGATGCGGTTCGAGGTTGAGTTCAGATTAAAAGCGGAACAGACACGGGTTGTAAATGTGCTGGACGTTGATTAAGTTGGCTATGATATAAAGTTACATGTGGTTAACCATCGGTCGAAGCCGGGATTCAGCGTAGCTTGATTGTGAATCGGTATCGTAGGTGCAGATTGCGGCTGACTCCGGCTCTAACTTCGGTCTATTGATTTCTTCTCGCGAACGAAATTTCGTATTCAAAGCCCGCCGCTTCGAAATTGGACCACGGTCATACGACAGTTCCTGATGCAGCCGTTCCCAAAGAAACTAAAATGCTATTGGAAATGGATGAACTACGCCCTGGGGCACGTTCAAAGGACGACAATCTCATTGTCAAGTCGAAATGTTTGAATTAACACGTTTTCTCGCGTATTCAACCTGTCGAAAATCTTATTACATTGTATTTCCATTTTTCGCGAACTTTATTTGTTGTTTTCACAATTTTTTCGGCGAGTTTATCACCCGTAATTTTAAGTACGTTATTGAGCTTTTGTAAGCAAGATTTTTTCATACTCTGTTGGCAGATTGGATAGTGCAAATTTTATGTTATTATGTCGTTAAAAATTTTTGAAGGACATTGAACCATTTTTGGGGCATTTATAATATTATATTATTATTAGTATAATGTAATTACTAGCACATTATTACGACATTATTAGTACGTTATTAGTACACTACACAAAAATATTTAATACTAATGTTAATAAAAGTAGTCAAATATTTCTCGACGATGAGAAATTAAATGTTCTTCTGTCATTAACAACTTAGGTTGCCTATGAAGGGTGAACAATATGGACGAAGAATTATGATGGAAATTGAGGCACTACATACATATACATATACATATCTGTGAACACGTTAGTAAAAATACACGAACATGAAAACAAAATACTTAATTATTATTTATTATTTAGATGCTGCAATTATAAATTATTCCACGTGTCATTTTTATCACATACTCCACATATTGTTCGCACGTTATTATTAACACTATACAGCCGAAACTCGACATATATCAAAACTTCTGTATTTTCTAATACTAGATTCCAAAGAGTGCGAATCACAGCTTCTGTCGGAATATACGTTTGACAAAAACCATTCGACACAGGGCGAGAGAAAGTTCTGTAGACTAAACAACTTACAACCGAGTTAAAGGGCAGAGAATTTTCTATAGATCCTTTGTCACGCAGTGTCTAATTTGGGCCTGGTCCTTGAGCCCAGTCTTCCGTTACGTTAGTTCGTCCTCAGATTGCAAAGCATTAAAGATCTTCCTCATGCAGTGTGGAATAAAGAAAGAAACGTTCTTATAATTCAATCCACTGTATTTTTACATTATTCATAATACCCATTTCTAATAGTTCTACATGAATGTAAAAAATACATACTCGAACTAAGGCTATGGCGTCATTCACGATCCTGCTCGAGTATCCCTAGGATAAAAAGGATCCAGTGCATTCCTGTGTAATAAATAATTATATTATGGCAAGGATGTGGCGACTGAATATCGACGCCACACCTAATTGCTTCAGAAATCGGCATCACGGCCTGGATCATTCGGCGTATTCGCAGGCGGAGAGTTTATGGACGAGGAATTGAACGCGGATCGTATCCGCGCGCACGGGTCGCATAAGGACGCGGATATGTGGGTTCAGGGAACGACACCGCGGGCTCGATCGTCCGTATACATCGGCTGATCCATGCCGCTGTAAAGCGTTGTACGTGAAACGGTGTGCAGTCTGGCCTAGGGGGTAGGACGCGGCACAACAGCGCACGAATCGTGTACACCCAAATTGGACGGGAAATTTAGTGGCCTGTCCCACGAATCTCGGGTACCCTGACTTCCCACCTCCCGCCCTTTCCATCCCATTCCCCGGCCCTCTTTCCGCCCCTTTCCGGTCACCAAAACCAAACCATCGGTCTCGTGCATCACCCTTCCAGAATCGCACGTTCGGTATTCGCGAATACCCGAATTCGGTGACCGATCTATCGCTCTCTATCTATCTATCTTCGCTCGAATTCAGCAAATAGAAAAATCATGGGGCGTATCGTTTGCGATCGTTGTGCATCGACGGTTTCGTCTGGAGCTCGTTGATAAAACGATGACACAGTCGCGAAGTGTTCTCTCGCAGGGACTTGGTTCAATCTGCCGATTTCCACGGAACCATCGGTATCGATCGTTTGCGGTCGTATCGAATAATGGGCGGTAAATAAAGCCGCTCGTTGCCAGAACTTTCGACGCCCCACGATTTTGTCGCTCAAAATGGAAACAGTCGCTTAACTGCGTATAAAAGAGCTGCTGTCGTAAAATTTGACGTACTGACTATACAGACCGATTGTTTTTAACATCGGTGTAATTATTCTTGGAACGGTATAATATTTCCACAAAGTATTCTCATAAGTGTGATTATCAACGCATCCGATAAATTATCAAACAACATTATACTTTGACATTCATTTTCTTTACTTGTATGTGTCACTTTGCTGCTTTTTAGAAGTAGGACCTATTTCATAGAATAATTTTTATTATAAATTATTAGCAAACGTTTGAAAATATAAGTGAATTTAAAAAAAAATGCTTCGTTGCAAATTAAAATTTGCAATTTGAAATAACAAAATGTTGTACAATAACAACCCACTTTATAAGGTATGTACGATAGACGATCGACACAGATCTACCGACGTAATGCCTATATTGATCGATTGCTTTTACATTCTTGGAATGTTAAAATTAATTTATTTCGCCAACCATTTGTCACAAGAATACGCAAAGCTTCGTTACCCTGATAATGTAATAAAAATATTTATCTTTGCTTACTTAAATCATTGACTCAGTCGAAAAAAACATGTGTTACACTGACAAATACCGCGTAACACCATAAACCATCTCAACCATCCCCCTTGCGAGCTACAAACCGTCTATATAGCAGCAATAAACTCATGAAGCCACTACGTACTCCGCGGATGTCTTTAAAATCACAGTTTTACCTATATTTATTACCTGTAATAGTTCATTTATTCTTCACGATTCTTAGAAATATGTTTTCTCAACGTCAAGGCGCATCCTAATTTTATTGCTTGCTATGGTCGAGGGTCCAAACTATAAAACCTCTACGTCACGATTTCCGAGTTTTTCCAAAAACTGACGTCACATTTAGGCGGTCACTCAAGAACCCACGCCATTATTTTCACACCAATCAGGTGATTTTCTATGTTTCCGTCTCCGGTTATATCTCCGCGTATCATAGACTACACCCCCATCATACACATCTACACGAGTTTACTTACACGACATTTTTACATCTCTAATACAGAATACAGCTAACATCCGAGTAGAATACACTAAACTATCATACAGAAAACACCAATCATCCGACATGATCCTCTACTTTACATTACTCTCGTTTACGAATAAATTATATTTATTAAATTAAACAAGTCTAAGTTCTAAAACAAACACCCAAAGAATCATCCTGACACTATTAATTTATCAGTCAGGAAACACGCTATCTAACGACATCAAATAATCGATTGAGGATTTACGACCCTCATAGTCGCGAGCTGTAACGGTTCGGTCTTGTCGCGGAGTGCGTATACACATGAAAAAGAAATATCTCGAGATCCTACCATAACGTGTGGTTTGCTATAAACAAGATATCTGGTCACCTGTAAGCAATATGTTAGAATGACGTGAATTCGTGGCAGCGGCAACCAGGAATATTTCCTGAAAAGATGTGAATTCACGTCAACGAATAGCGAATGTATTAACATTAGGAAAAAGAGGTAGAAGTTCAATGATGGTACATCGGGTAACATCGGATACATTCGGATCGCGTCGGTAAACTCTTACAGGCAATTTACCCAGCAAGATGAGATTGCTTTTATTTTCTGAAAATAAATGTGACATCACGGTATTGCAAGTAAAACATCAATAACTTTTTACTGTCCCATTTTTCTGTATATGAGAAAACCTGTATATACAGGCTGGTCCATTTAAATAAGGCCACCTACACATCTCCTACTCCTACTTATGATATCGACCTTGGAAACAAAAATATTTTTGTGATATATTACCCGCTCGATACCATTTACAGCCGACAACCCTCAACTTGACCGGTGAGGTCTACCGATTGTTCACAGTTTTCGGGTTAACTAGTGTGCGCGACCGCGTGAACCAATAAATTCCGCCGCCGAAAATGTGCGAGACTCGATGCGACCATCTTTTTTTTCGGTCAATTAAAACCTCCTCGCTGGGGGTCTGTACATAGCATATCAAACATTTTCTGTAACATCAAAATTGTAGGAGATATTTAGGTGGCCTTAATTGAATAGATCACCCTATATATTTATCTTTATACCTCCATATTATCGCGAGCAGACTATAGCTTCCAGTTGTAGCATCCTAAACAATCTGGAGTAATAATCGTCAACAATTCCAAGGTAAAACACTTTTCCACCTCCCTCACGTACGATCTATAAAACTATAAACGAAATAAAATAATACACGTGTAATAGATGACTCGCGTCTCGATCAAAAAGCGGATACGTTCAATAAAGCCACGCGCTCACAAGGGATTTCGCGAGGATAAAGAGGCCGAAATGATTTCGGGGTAAAACGGTCTCACTCTTCGTGGATCGTTCCCTGTACCCGGTCTCGAAAAGCAAACGAATCGAAACGGAATACATAAAATCCCGACGTGGTATCGTTAAATCGACGTCGAGTGTCGCGCTGTAACGAAGTTTCTCCAGCGGATAACGTCGTTTCGTTCGCCGATAGGATGTCACCGATTCTGCAGCCACGTTTCGGTCCTCAACGTGATTATCGGCAACCGTCGGGCGTGTAGACTCGGCCCCGAAGAAGGGTGAAAACGAGACACCGCGGGAATATGGGTGAGTTTAATGGGAAAGAGACGGGGTGGCGGAGGCCGCGTGACGAGCAACAGCGAATACCGCGGGAACATATCCGCGGTTAGCTGAATCCTCTTCGCGCTCGGCCTTTTACATCGACGGGGTAACCCCTTGAAGCCGCCACGATGCCGGGCAGAAACGTTTACAACGATGATTAAATCGCGCCGCCGTAAAACCGCGATCGTGCAACGGGAAAACCGTGTGCTTGGTCCGCGTGATTTTACCAGCGCGACACTGCGGTCGCGTACGCTCTCATAGTCACGGACAAGCAAAATGAATTTTCGGATCAGTGTGTGGACGCGAGCGCGTACGTAACATGGTACTATGTGAGCGTGATTTTGGCATACTGCGGCCCGATCACCGGGAGGTTTCTCATATTTCTCCGCGGTTCCGTAACGATGCGGATAACTTTCATTCGATGATATCTGACTTTATTATTCCGTTTGAAATCTTAAAAGAAATAATATTTTTGAAATAATTCATCAAACTTCTCAACCAAAGATTTACAGTCGCTATCCGCCAACAGTAAAAAATACATTGGGGCGCAAAAGGTTAATTCTTGAATATGTACACGCGATGCAAAAGACACGGCAGAGTTAAAAGAAAAGATGCTATTATTTAATACACACAAAATTACGAAAAAAATATAAGTGATAAGTCTACATTCCCAAATCCATATATTCCCAAAACTCTACATTCCCGGATTCCAACATTCCCAAATTTCTACGTTCCCATGTATCTAAACTCCCAAGTTCCTCAATTTCCAAACCTCTACTTTGCCAGATTTATAAATTCCCAAATCCATAAATGCCTCCGTCCCTACATTCCAAAATTCCTAAATTTCCAAATCGTCAAATTGTTCATTCACCAAATTCTTAAACCGCGTTAACTTCTAAATTTCCAAATCTTCAAATGATTCATTACCAAAATTCCGAAATTCCCAAATTCTCACTGGTCATCGCGCCCCTTGGGACATTCATGATTTTCGTACCGATACTCTTACACCCGCGGAATCGCTGACGCTCTTGTTACTTCTTGCTATTTAATTTTTGCTTATTTGTTAAATATATTTCTATTAAGTGACTGTTAAAATATCTACTTTTCATCGACACACCCACCTTCTCAAAAGCACTAGTTTACGTACTGTTAGCGCACGATGTACACGTGCACTTCCAAATTCACTCTAACGTTTACTGAACTGAGATAGTTAACACTTATAGCAAGGAAAGTCGAAGGTTTGTGGTGGTCTAGTGCTTATTTATTATAATTGGTGAGCTGATGAGATTCTAACAGACTGATTTACTCCTAATTGAGTATTCTAAATTGTTCTATGATTGTCTGGCTGATTCTAGTCGTGCTGACTTGTTTCTAACTCTGGTTTGTCTCTAAATCTGAATTGTATCTACCTAGTTTGTACTCTATAACCACCCTTGTCGACTTTGTGTCAATATCCCACCCTTGCCATGAGGATGACGGTGGTGAGAAGGCGGTAGATACATGTCCGAGATACTGACAAACCCTTGGCAATAAACCGTATCGAGAAATTATACCGTCATTGAGCTCAACGCGGACTTGGGGTAGAACTTTATGATGAGGCCGGTTTAGGTTAACCAGGACACTTAATTGCATGGTGATCACCTAAACCGGCTAATATTAATATCCTTTGACCTGGATATGGACAAGCCTGTATACCGTACTAAAGAACAAATTCCTATTATTTTATGTTACTCAAAGACCGTACGAAAGAACAATTTCCTGTTGCTTTTCTGTATCTTGAACAGTACAGTAAAGTTACTCGGTACTCGTACATCTCATAAACGCGAAATACTTGACTCCATTATTGCACGTCACGTGAACCATTTCGTTTGCAATCACTAGACTGTGGTTAAAGTTTTAATCGTTGCTTCGTCGCGATCGTCGAATCGATTCAATCGGAGAAGAAACACGCACGTTCGCGTTATAATCGCTCACACAGATAGGAAGGGTCGCTAACGAGCCGCAAAGTTTCGTTCAACTATTTCCGACCGCGGAGTTTCGGAACGACGGGACTCGCTGTTTTCGGTCGGTCTAATTAACCAATCAGCACAGACCGTACGAGGGGTATACGACTGACCAGCCGGAAACGAACGCCTCCAGCCTGGATTTCCGTCGCCGTAAATTTACATGGGTCCGTGCTCGGTTGGCTTTTCGCTCGATTTCAGAACTCTGGCCCCGATTATGCAGGAATCTAACAAAGCTGCGGGAATTCCCCGCACGAATCGATTTACTTGAGCGTGAGCTTCGGCGAAATGCCATGAAACAGGGCGAAAGGTAAACATAGTTTCAACGGTAGATGGACTTTGAGCCGATCGTTACGATTATCTTCGTTTCCCGATACCGAGTATCCCGGAACGATTGAATATGCACGATCAAAGCTGCATCGATCACGCTAACTCGTTACACGAGTTTTAAGTATCAAGGGTTAACTTAAAATAAGTGTACGTGAGCTAACATTTTTCACTGTGCGACTTCATTGTCGAGATAGTCGAATTTCAATACTTTTGGAAGTATATGTGATGTCACTCCATAAAGAATAAACAGGTCTGTTGGTACATTATCAAATTTTGTATCCTGTTTTGCCGGAGTGACCCGTTAATGTGATACTGCGATAATGCGACTGCGACATGTTAACTCGTCATCATCAATTTAACTGATCAACAATTGCACTTGTTATTTTGTAATATCCATTAGCTACTGAGTTTTGAACCAAGAAATTGTTCGAATTATCAACAGCGTCATGATAAATAAGGTACATGCCAGACAATTTATTCATTATATAAAATGTTTGTACAAATAACCTTTTGCATGACTTTTGGTTGCAACAGTTGATACAATCTGTAACTTTTATTGTTTTATTGTAAAATACTTTGACAAAATAGTTCTTTTTTAAGCATCTTTGGTTCCTCTTCCACAATGTGAAGACCCATATAAAGATCTTTTGCACGAAGGATGACTACAAAGATTTTTTGGAAAAAAGATACCTATAAAGATTCTTTCAAAGAAGGATACCTACAAAGATTTTCAGAAAGAAAGAACCCTAACGATTTTTTGAAAGAAGGACCCCTACAAAAATTATTTGAAAGAAGGATGTCTACAAAGATTCTTGGAAAGACAAATACCCATAAAGATTCTTTGAAAAAAGGATACCTACAAAGATTCTTTGGAAAAACAATACCTATAAAGATTCTTTGTAACAAAAAAAGATACCCATAAAGATTCTTTCAAAGAAGCATACCAACAAAGATTTTTAGAAAGAGAGAACCCTAACGATTTTTTGAAAGAAGGACCCCTACAAAAATTCTTTGAAAGAGGGATGTCTACAAAGATCCTTTGAAAGACAAATACCCATAAAGATTCTTTGCAAAAAGGATACCGACAAAGATTCTT
Source organism: Coelioxys conoideus (assembly GCA_947623535.1). Taxonomy (NCBI): domain Eukaryota; kingdom Metazoa; phylum Arthropoda; class Insecta; order Hymenoptera; family Megachilidae; genus Coelioxys; species Coelioxys conoideus. The sequence continues at coordinate 16,929,709 of OX392453.1, read as the reverse complement.
TGGAAAAACAATACCTATAAAGATTCTTTGTAAGAAAGATACCCATAAAGATTATTTCATAGAAGGATACCTACAAAGATTTTTTGAAAGAAAGCTATCTACAAAGATTTTAATACAAACCTTTTGCGCGAAAGTTGATGCTGAGCAAGATCAGACACACTTGGAGGGCACATGAACACATCTAAATGATCGTTTACCAGTTTGTTATATGCACGTAATGAAATATCTCCAAGCAAACCTCGCAGTTCGATATTCCGTTTGGGATCGGATGCTCGAAACATTCTAATTGTCTGTATTCCCGTATTGCAACGCGAATCGGTTCGTGTAACATCGTCGGCTATTCAATATCCGGTGGACCGTGCGCGAATGTACGTACTAGTCTCATATTCCCCGGCGAATACGAAAGGGAAGATCTGGAACGGGAAGATGAGCACAAAACGGGATAGAGGAAGACCTGACTCCGATATTTGGTCGCGGGTTCCGTTTCTATGCGGCACGGGAGGATGGATAGAGGATGATCGGGCGTGGATGTTGGCTGGCGGAATCAGTGCCGCCGGAAGTGCATCCTGGATCACATCCTGCCACGCTGCGTTCGCTTTTCCGTGAACGTTACGAGGTATCCTGGTTAGGTCCTTGCTCAGCAAGGTACGCGGGGGTGAATGGCGGCCTGGATCGTGATGTGAAATCGTTTCGTCGAATGTGCTCGGACAAAAAAGAACGATAATGAAGGCCATTCGATCGAATTTTCCGTACGATCGACGAGTGGAATATTCCCGAATTAAAGAGCTTGATTATCTTCGATAGAGGGCGTGCTCGCTTTTGCGCCGATTTCGATGCGACCGAGAGAAACGATCCTTTCGTTCATCTTTTTTTCATCCCGTCTCCCATCTAACCGATATACATCGATGGAAACTACCCTTCATTGTGACTTCAGAGCCCCCCGCCGCTTTCATGGAAACTTCGATAAAAGTTCCCGAACGATAATTGGCATTATTCATAATTCGATCATCGACTTTATCTTTGATCTTCATTAAGTACTGCTAACTTTACTGCACGAAAATCAACTACGGAGTTATTAACCATTAAATTTAATTAACCAAACAACGAATGTTGTTTTGTGAGTCTCTCAGCTTCTTGGGTTCCTGCTGTCTGTATACTTTGTGTTACACGGGTATACAATGCTCTTTTGAAGATTTTATAATATAGTATAATATAGAAATATAGATTTGTTCGATATATTTGTTTTGCAGAGTTCGTCCATTTTGGTCATTGTTGTTCTACGGTCCGTTTGCTCTACGTGTTAGATCGAAATTGACAATATATACACTTGAGTCAATGTATATATACAATCTGTATATATCATGCAATATTGTCGATGCTGTTGATGTTTATATGAGATAATGTTCTGATAATATGTTTAGCTTCGAAATACCCATTGTGGATGTCCAGTCAAAGAGGAAGAAAAGGAAACATTAATAAGCAAAAATTCTTGTTTTCATCAGATCGCTTCGTTGATACTCGAAACGAATATATTCGATAATTAATTATTGAAAATATTAATTATGCATTGATTCGACTGTTAATATTTTTACATTTTCGCTTTCACTCTCATGATTACAAAACGAACGAAACAACGGGCAAACATAAATACATCGCAACAGCAATTCCCAAAAGCATAAACCAGTCTGCCCATCCCCGGGCCACGCAACTATAACTCATAATCGCGGAAACAACAACGATTAATCCAAAGTGCCCAACACCGTAAGAAAGCACATTATCCCGCTTAAAAATTCCATAACATCAACATTAATTCAGGGCGCCCATTCGTTATTCCTCCTCGGCTCATTAATCAAACATTCCCCCGGACCGAATCAGCGAACACTAAACGTCTCTGAAAAACTGCGAAGAATTATAACCGTCGATAAAACCGAGCCGCGCGTACGCATGCATGCATGCATGCACATACATACATACATGTATAGTGTCGGCAGAGGAAAAACAGATAAAAGTAAATCTCGGCCGATATTTGGCGGGCAACGTCGGTTGATCGACGGAACGAGACCCGCGAGATAACAACGACATCGGTTATCGTGTATTCGAATGGCGCCATTACCGGTTTAATATGGCCCCTCATTGTCACCGCATTACGAACGTCATGCCACGGCCATGCACACACGCGATATCCACCGTGTACGTGTGGAAGCAGACGGTATATCGAGGCAGATAGCCTTTCGGGACATTGAGCGCGTCCTGTCCGATTGAACATCCTGCAACCATCGCGTCCTCGTCTCTCTACGTCGCCCACGAAATTCTATTTGCCGACAGATGCACGCGTGCATATACGATCCTCGTATCTGTTTGCGGCCTGTCCCGTCGCCTGCCACACGTAAGGCTCAGACCGGATTTAATTAGCCGACCAGAATCTGTGTGCACCAGTATGGACGTCAACCAGCGTCGATTTTGATACCGCGTTTTGCTCTCAGCTCGTAATTATCCGGCTAACTTTGTAGAAACTGGCTACGGATTTACCATTGCCGGCAAAATATCAATCGCTTTTATCTGTATGGAGCACACAAAGGATACGAGAGTCACAAATTTTCGTGTTTTCCGCGGTCGTGAATTTTCATGACCCGCCAATTATCATGGATTTATGGTTTATGCAAAGTTTACGGATTCTTTGCTTCTCGTTTCCTAATTCCCCGCGTTTCGCGGGTTCAGCAAGTTTTAGATATTTGAGTTCGAAAATTTTAATCATATGGCTTAATTCTTCAGATAACAAAATTCTTGATTTTCTATTTCGCGAATTCTGAAACTTCCAAATTCTTGAATTATGTGATCCTGAAATCCTTATATCTCTATCTCTATGTCGCCAAATCCCTACATCTCTTAGTAGGTGAATTAAAGAATTGATGAATTACCAAATTTCCAAATCCAAACACCTGCGACGCCGCTAATACTCAGATTTCTGAATTTCGGAATTTTAAAATCTCTAAATTCCTAAATACCATAATCCCAAGCCTCGAACTCCTTAAATTTCTTAGTTCCAATTATAAGTCTGTAGATCTCAACACTCCCACATCCCAGAATTAAAAAATTTCGAAATTCTGAAATTGCCAAATCCCGAAATTTTCAAATCCCCAAATCCCTAAAGCTCAAAATTTCCAAACCGCAAAATTCCCAAGCCTCAAAATCACAATATCGCCAAATTGCCAAATCCTAAAATTTCCAAATTCCCAATTCCATAATCGCCAAATCGTCAAATCCCCAAATAATCAAATTCCCAAAGCCCAAAATTTTCAAACCTCAAAATCACAATATCGCCGAATTCCCAAATCCCAAAATCGCCAAATCGCTAAATTCCCAAATAATAAAATTCTCAAAGCCCCAAATTTCCAAACCAGAAAATCCCAAACTTTGCAAACCGCAAAATTCTCAAATGCCCAAATCCCGAAATCCCCAAATCAAAAAATTTCCAAACCACAACGTCCCCAACCCCCAAAATTCTCAAATCCCAAAATCACGAAATTCATAAGTGCTTAGATTATTAAAGTCCACATACCCCGCATATTGCGATGATTGTATTAATAAAGGTAGTGTACCCGCACCACTTCAAACAAAAACTATAGTTAGATCAATATTTGCGATTAGCAACGCTCCAGCCAGACGAGTGAAACTAATTTCTAATTTGCTCCGTGTATTTGAGGTGCGAGTTTGATAATGTCGAATTGATCTTTGACGTCGCGAGGAAAATGCCGGTTCATATCCTGATTAGTATTCAACTGTTTGATGATTGAACGTTTCCGCGTCGCTGAATGGAGCAGTATTCCAGAACGATTTATGGCCAGCTTTGTTTATGGTGGAGCGAAATGTAGCGACGTCGTTCATTTCGAATTGAAATTTAGATTGTTTTAACCACTCTGAGTTATCTACTGCGTCGAAGTTAGAAACTAATGAGGAAAGATCTATTACGAAGTTATAATTTAACTTCGTTATAATTCAACTCTCTCCCGGACTAGCTCGATCGGGGGCGGAGACAACTCAGACATTTAGACATCTTGGGATTTGAGAACTGGAGGATATCGCGAGTTTACATATTCGAATATTTAGGAACTAGAGAGACTTGAGGAATTTTTTGTTTTTGAGGATTGCGAAATTAGAGAATTGTGAGAATTTGAGAATTACTACTTCAAATATCAATGCGTTTCTTATTCTACTGGTTTTAACACGTTAACTATCATGTCACCCATATATGGGTGACACGCAAATCTCTACACAGATTTAACAGCTATAATATTAAAAATTTGTTCACTTCTCTAACTCGGAATAATCGCATCAGTTTCTTGAAACTGTGCAAACTAAATATAGCGAAGTGAAAATATTTGGTAAGATTTGTTAAAAATGAAAAACAATTTTCAGTCAACGTGTTAACTCCTTTCTGCACGATTTTTAGAAATAGCTGACAAAAAATATATGTTGTTACTTCTGATGTTAGTGGTCAAGAAAAGTTAGCAAATGTCAAAAAATAATTTTTTTGGGAGCACAAGTCACTACCATGTCAGGAAAGGTTCATTTCTGGTCCGACATGCACGAAAAGATCGTGAACTATCAAACCAAGAAATAACGGCTGTTTTCGCGGTTTGGCTCAGATATGAACCATCATGTAGTAAGGGGTTGAAGTAACTTCTCGAACGAACAAACAAAATAACTTTTTTGACTCCATCTACAGGTCTTCCCTTAGTTTACGATCGCGTAGGAAACGCGAGTCACCTGTGTAATCAGGATGCACGTTCAATGCATGTCTCGTACATCGTTGACAATACGTCGTGACGCGTTTCACGCGAATCGATGGCAACGTTAATGGGCCATGTCTGCCCTGGATGTCAGCTATTTTTCTTGCCTCTTCCTGATTCAAGAGTGACCAGACTGCACGACCGGTTACACCGCGTCGACATCGCCGTTTCGAGCCTTTAGTATCGTATTTATTCAAATTGCCCATTAGGAGCGCGCGCGTGTTCGACGTTTGCACGTGTACGGGAGTATGCGTGACCAGGCATCCACGTCGAGATAAATGGACTCCTCATGTAAATCGAATACGTACAGCTCGCTCTCCTTTTACGCTTTTTCCACGGTTTCCACGGTTGGGTATCAATATTTATGACGAGGAATTACACCGGTATATTGGACTCCGGCAGTTGATCATCGTCACCTGAAATTAATCTGTGTATACGAGTGCCGGGAAACTGTTATGCCCCCGGTACTTTCGTTTATCGACGGAGAAAAGAAACGAGAGAACGAAAAGTGGAACGTTGATGGATACAGATAGGCGATCCTCGCGACGTTCCTATTCATTATGTTCAATTTGTTAACACTTGTACGAACGAAGACGTCGCGTTCCCAGCTGACTTGAATAATGACGGAATATTTTATCGAGGGGAAGAAACGAATTAGCGTATAAATAGGAAAGTACGCGGAAACATTAAGTGGTTCTTGTAGCAGATTTATCCTGACGTCGCTCATATAATTTCCGCGTTTATTTTATGCAAAATGGAGGTTCATCGTTTCGATATTAACCCCTTGCTGTACATTGATGAGTCTGACTCGTGACGCACTCACAGCTCAAATGTAACAAACTTTACTCAAATTTTTGATGCTCCTCAACCTAAAATCTACGTCCAATTATAATTCGCGAAGTCAACGATCGCTAACTACAAAGTACTCGTAGCATTTAAATTTCCTTTGTTTGTTTTAATATTATAGCTATTGTAGGAATACTGGAAAATATCCGGACCGAAATGGGAATCAAACCCGTGCCCCTCAGATTACGAGTCGTCGACGCTCCCAACTGAGCCACCGGCGTCCGCCTAATACACGTCCTTTCCGTATTCCTGTTGTTCTTATCGGGTATGGAGGTCCCGCCAATCCCACACTATGAATAGTTAGTTCTGTCTGACGCACCTGGCAAATAAATGGCATGGGAAGGGGTTAAACCGGCCAAGAGGTTATTTTCGAGAAACAATTCAGTTTCGCGGAAACCGACGATCCTGTTTCGTCAGTAAATACTTGAACCATAGTAACGAGGAACAAAAGCAAAGATCCATTTATCTTATTTCGCCGTGCAGTGGAACATTGTAATTATTAAGTTCATCCAGCAGAAACTCCAAGAATCGAGAAAGTCATGATCGGTGTAGCCGGCGGTGTTGTTGCTGGTAAAATAGGAGTCGCGCCGCGTGTATTTTTTACTTTTACCTTCTCAAAGGAGACAAGCACATTAGTTTCTAACGCGGTACCGCGCTTTGTCCACGTCACTGCTCTTGCTCTATTTCAAAAGCTGCGACGCTGTTGGCAACCGGAACGCAGAAATTGGATATTTCGGACCATGACTCGAAATTACTTTCGAGAGAACTTTGCCGCGACTGTCGCTTCAATTTTTAAAACAGTCAAACAACCGGAACTAACAGAAAAGGACGAACAACCTTACCAAGAGCCTGTAGTTATTCGTTATTTTTCACCGTTTTTTAATTTTCGGTCCGAAATAGGAATCTGGAAATTACGATGAAACATCGGAAAACTTTGTGCAAGAATACCAATAACGGTACCAAATTGCCAAATTCTTAAATACTCTAATTTCGAAATCCCCAAATTTCCTAATTTCCAAATTCTTAAATTTGATAATTTCCAAATGCCTAAATTCTCAAACTTACAAATTCTTAAGTTCTCTAATTTCCAAATCCCCAAATTTCTTAATTACTAAATTATTAAATTTGATAATTTCCAAATGCCTAAATTCTGAAATTTCAAAATTCCAAAATTCCCTAATTTCCAAATGCCTAAATTCTCAAACTTACAAATTCTTAAGTTCTCTAATTTCCAAATCCCCAAATTTCTTAATTTCTAAATTATTAAATTTGATAATTTCCAAATGCCTAAATTCTGAAATTTCAAAATTCCAAAATTCCCTAATTTCCAAATGCCTAAATTCTCAAAGTTCCAAATTCTTAAATTCCCTAATTTCCAAATGCCTAAATTCTCTTTTCAAATTTTTAAATTCCCTAATTTCCAAATGCCAAAATTCCCCATTTTCCAAATATCCAAACTTTCCAATTTTCAAATCTCCATACTCTCAATATTTGAATTTCGAATTCCCCAAATTTTCCAATTTCTATTTCCGAAAATTGTTCACTCTCCACAGAGACCATGATTTCAATCTGTCCAATCCCGTAAATTTCCAAATTTTGAAAATCTTTTTGATATATTTTGGCCGATACATTTTTACCCTAACTAACGTCTATCTCCGGTACATAATTTTTAATCCCAACACAATTTCTGTCCGAATAAATATCTGTCCCGCCGACAGAGATACTCTCTGCTCGTGTTATTACTTAGTCGATCGCAATTTTCATATTAGTGTTTCGTTTGACGGAAAACATTCGTTTCCAGTATAACGTGCAGACACGCGCTCCTTTTATAGCTATTTATTGCGTTTTAAACAGAAGTTAACCGGTTTTCATAGGAGCGCGTCGCGATTGGCTTTTTCGTGCCCGTTACTCCCTCAAACATTGATTAAAAATGACAAATATTCGTGTAATATCCGACGACACGAAAATCAAAATTCATATCCGCGGAATTCGACCGCCATTATTCTATGGAAAATATAACGCGTCGCATGTTGCCATTCCTCACGAATTACGTTCGTGGCTATGCATTTGATGATTTCCGTTGTTAACGACAAACGAAGTCGAGGAAATTAATACAGAGAGTTTTTATTTAATTCGTTCCTGTACTTCTTCGGTTTTTATATAATTAATACATGCGAATGATCAAAACAGGTGTCAGAATCGCAGGCGTTGCAAATAATTCGTATCTGTAATTATTGGATTAGTTAATTGCATGGATATTTACGTCGGAGGTAATATTGTTTGCGATATTCGCAATTATTTGGTACATACACGATTTATGAAAAATTGGAGAGCCATTACGCGACCAATAATATAATTACGAACTAATTATAAAACTGATTCCAAACTAGTTATAAAAATGATTCTAAAAAATTTCTAAAAATAACTTTAAACAAGTTATAAAAATAATTGTAAATTATCTTATTGGGAAGATTATTTTTTCAGTTAAATCGATGAACTAATTTTTCGTATCGATTTCTGGTGGATGTAAAAACTTTTTGCTATGGCAATTGATTAAATAATTTGTTTTACAGAAAAAGGAATACAAAAAATATCACTTTAATAAAATTAATATAACAATGATAATGTTTACCGTACCTATTTTTAAACGATACAAGTTTAACTTTGTACGATTTCATAATTTTTAATACAATTATACAGCACGTGACGACGGTGAAGCGACACTTATGCACAGATACACCATAACTATAGTTTGATCTGACAAATAATCGTAAAATTCGAAACAACTATTTCAAATAAAACATTCCTGCTGATAAAGTGTTCAATGTAAGATGCAAACTCCGAACAGATAAATTTTAAGCAAACGAAAGAACAATTTTACGATGGTACTTAATCAACGAGCACGGTAGTTGCTTTTTGCGAACACAGAATCGAAGATGGCCGATAACATCTTTCTATGCGGCCCGCAGAAGTGGTGGATTCAGCACAACTCGACGAGAAAAACAATCTTCTTTCGCTTTTAATTCCGATCGACCGAACGAAGCAGTATTTTTACTTTTTACCCGGAAGTCGCATCCGTGCCCGTTGATTTCCATAATCGTTCCAGCCGAGAAAATAATTTCCACCGACCGAATCCGTACAAAAATACGAGGATAACCGGTGATAGGAGCAAACGGGCAGATTTAATAACAAGTTAAGAGGAGAAACGGAAACATACCGTAATCAAGTAGTTAAATGCGCCGAACGCGATAATGGCGTACACCGTGGTTTATGCGTCGCGTTAATGCATCGTATACTATTAAAGTCTACAGAGAATAGTAAATATTTTCTGTTGAATAATCATTCCGGCAATAAAAATTAACCCCGCCGAATATGGAAATCGGATTCGCGATCCCCCAAATGGCCACACTTTGCACGGCGATTTTATTAAAATATTAACCGATTTGCATTCGGGCACAAGTTTTACCGTGTTTCCACTCCATAACGATCGAACGCAAAATGTCATGTACAGAGGTTGCACCTCGTTTATAAAATGTCGCGTATATTAATAACGAATTAAGCAGCAAATATTCAAAATCATTATTATCATTGCGCTCATTCCTGAAATTAATATTTTCTCTCCAGTTTTGACCGCCGTCCACGATTCAAAGTTTAATTTACATAAAATTCGACGCATATATTTTAATTGCCATTTTGTTATATTCGAGTTAACTGACTGACACGCTCGTTTGAAATACATTAAATTAATTAAGGAATATTATAACGCCTATCGATGACCTAAATTACTTAATCCAATACTGCATGTTTTATTTGTTCAAGTAATTTTTCAATTTAATGGTTAAAATAATTCAGAACTTGCACTGTGGCAATGGTGAAGTATATTGATAAATTAAATTACTTATAGCAATGCTGTATGTTTTGGCGTACTGTTCATATATGTAATTCTCTAATTGGACGAAGTATACATATATTATAATCTTCATCAAAACTTGCACTACGGCGGTGGTGAAATACATTGATAAATTGAATTACAGACAACAATATTGCATGTTTTTATTTACTATTCAAGTAATTCTCTAATTTCTTCTTGGATGAAGTGTACAAATACGCAAGTTTTATTAAAACTTGCACTAACCCTTGCAGACACGATTTTTCCTTGTAAGTAAAAATATTAACTTTCTATTGAAACTTACAACGATTTTACACTCATCCATATACAGACTCCAGTAAATACCAATACAGTCAGGAGTACCAATCAGGAAGATACACAAATCCACAGTTTTATGGCACTCATCCCCAAACATCAATGACTAGGAAAATCGGGAAGTGGCCAGTCGTTAAGGAACCATAAAAGAATATAGTTATACACTTCTACCCTATTGTGTTAAAGTCCACACCGTCATTTTCAATTTCTCTTCATTTAATTTACTCTTCCAGTTTGCATTGTACAAACTACCACTGTGTAGTACATATCTTTTCGTTAAAGAATAAATACTCCAACACACTCGGTACATCTATCAGAGTAATAATACACGATGTTCAATATAATTTCAAAAGTTTGAACATTCATAAATCCGACTGCCCGAACTGTCGAAAATTCGACAGTTCTGAAAGTTCGATGTTTGAAACGTCAGAAACTCTGAAATTTGCAGGGTAACAAATCAAAGAGTCAACCAATTTCAAAATCCGTGACGATAAACAAGAGACGAGAGTTACACTTTTTTATCCTTATCCAAAGGAAATCTGCGTTGTACCGGAGTTTCTGCGATTCGGAAAGAAACATATTGCTTCGTGTCCCTCGCACGATCGTTAATAACAAGCCGTGCACTTCCGTCCTTTAAAATTCCTTACAAAACGCGGCCTCGTGCACATCCTCGCAGCAGGACGAACAATCGACACGGTCCCTGACAAGGCGCCGTTTCACGGTTATAAATTCGTGAATACGTAACACCGGGCAAGGACGTTGTTACACGCGTCTTCCGTTTCCCCATACATATTCATGGGGTCGCGCTGTGTGTCTACGGTATATAATGCATCGGGTCAAGCTTTTAATTTCGGTGACCACAGCACCATAGCGTAATCCGCACGACGGACGACCGGCGTCGTAAATCAAGCATCGCGTGAGCCTAATGACAGGGAACATCGCTGACGCTTAATGACGATAATGACGACGATGACGATAACGACACCACACCATGGATACTGCAAACTGGTTTGTTTCGTAATCTATGTCGAAACCTTATCATAGTTCGCGATAGTTGACCGTTGCGAAGGTTACGGTTCAAGTTAGAGTCCGAGGTTCGTTCACACTGACGAATTAATTCGTGCGGGACAAATTGCTGACGTTTAATGATAACTACACCGATGATTACGATGATTTCCGAATGAAATGTTGAGTTTCCGGCGCTTAACGCATGTTCTTATGTCGTAAACGTAGGAATAACAGGGAATTGAAGATATCACGGAGGTTAGGGCAGCTTGTATGCCTGATACGTCATTGTTCAATTACATCGTGTTTGTATATTGGAATCGTATTTTAGACTGAAACGGAATAGATTTATTTAACCACAGTTCAAATTGCATGAGAGTTATTTATTCTCTTAGTACCGTGATAAGTACCAATATATCTGATAATAAATGAATTAAATTAATTACGCGTTTGTATTTCAAATTTTATTTTTTGCTCTAACCTCGCTTCTTTGTTAATGTAATTTTACTTTCTGCTATATGTATATTCAAACGAGGTTGTTCGCGTTAATGTGACACTCGTTTTAATGAAGATATGTGTTCGAATTTTTGTTTATTGAAGTATCTACATTGGATATTTATTATTTTATTAGTCTATGGAAGCGATTTTCGTTGAAATTTCTCAGAAAATCAGCGCATAAAGAGTACAGTAAGATAAGGGAAGATCGTACAAGTTATGGTACGAAATTAATCCACCCTCGTGAACGTAATTTTATTTGGACCATTTGAAACGGTGGCGCTTCGCGGCGATAACGATGATGATGGCAATAATGTTATCTACCGTATGCATGTGAACCATGCATAGAATTGCTCTATGATCGATGCTGGAACTTCATCATGGCTTATAACCGTTGTCTGTTGCGGAGGACTATGCATCGCGTTATACTTCGCAGTTCGTCGACCCCTCGAAAACGTAATTTAATTCGTTCGCGATCCGGCGAGAGAAAAATATCCGAAAGTTTATCGAGCTTCCTCGATAGAGAAGCCACCCTTTTTGTCACGAAAGTTTTCCTTTCGATCCAATTACAATACCTCTCACACACAAAGGAATATCTCGCGGGTTTCTTCCTGGAAAATACGTATGGAGGGGATGCGGGACACGCGGGTAATCTTTACCGCGCCGGAATTTCTTGATCGAAAAATTGCTCACGAATCGCGTCCTCCTTCCCTCTCGAATTTAATCCGACTTGAATGCCCGGCCCGATGAAACGTAAGCTTTGGACCGGTCCTGGACGAAGATTAACTCGCGATTGCGCTCCAGTAATATCGAGACCAACCCGTTTTTCCCTCCCTGTGAATCCGCTTTTCTTTTGCGGATGATACTCCTATGCGTCTAATTAGTCTAAAAGGACACACGGACGTTGTTCCGTCGCACGTGAAACAGAATACGCGAGGATTTCCAAAGGGAGTTTATGGCGATTCTTCTACGAAAAGCTATTTTTGCGATACACACTTTTGCTGTACCGTAATATTTATTTACCTTCTTCCCGACAATAGAGCTGTAGGAATACGGAAAAAATTCGGACTTGAAACGGGAATCGAACCCGTCCCCTCAGATTACGAGTCGTCGACGCTCCCAATGAGCCACCGGCGTCCACCTGATACACGTCCTGTTCCGCATCCTTTTGTCCTTTCGGGTCTGGAGGCCCCGCCAATCCCACAGAGCTTATATTTTAATCTTCGTTTTGTTCTCAATAGCTACGCTCGTGTCATAACCTCGACTTTTCCCAAAATGGTAATCTAGCAATCCGCGAACCTAATAGGACTTGCAAAAATATGATTATCTCAAAGAAATTGATGAAACTTTTTAACCAGGAAGTTTTATAGTTGTTATTTGCTAATGGTAGAAATACTTACGACCGCAAAGGGTTAATAAAAAACTCTACTCCGAAGAGATCGGACTTGAAGACTTTTAGTTTCGTAGTAGGAGAGAGTTGCTAATTTTTATTCTATATTTCCGACTTATTTTGTCATGTAGAATCATTCCCTTTTCGCTTGTACCACCAATTGCCGTACACACTGTATAGTTAAATATATACAGGATGGGTTGCCACATTTTGCCATCTATATTTACGTCATTATTATTACACAGCAAGTAATGTTTCAGATGAAATTTAATGCTTTTGAGAGGGACACATTCTGATGGTATATTTTCTGTTTGTAGGTGGACGTATAAAGGACATGAAAATCATTAATTTTTTGAATAGAATCATATTCTTCAAAAGAATTCATATTCCTTACAAAAAAGTATTAATCTATTTATGTAAAAAAAATCATTGGTTTAGGAGATATTTTAATTCTAATTTGTTAGGAAATCGTGATTTTCTGGTCAATGTTATGAATTTAGTGTTATAATGTAGTAGGAGAGCAAGAATTATCAATGTAAATATTTACATTTTTTGTGTTGATAATTCTTGTTCTTCTACTTATTGTGAAATTTAGTCTGTGTTACGTTTCTGATACGCTGATAGTTTTTGATATATTTATATGTTTACATGTTTATACATATATTTATATGTTTCGAAACGTGTAAATGAATTAAAACTTTCACCCCTACGTCATTTGTCACGATTACTAAATTGAATCAAACGAAAACAATTGGAAACGAACGCGATAATGAAATTGACCCAGCTGCTGCACTCCCAAACACTAATTAAGTCTCATCACCGAATTCCAACGGAGAACGAGCTCACCGACGGATTAATCATCCCCCGCAATTAACCCCGGAGGAAAAAAAAGAGCGGAGAAAATCGAGCGAACTCACGACGACGGCACGTTAGCAATCCATTCGAATGTTGCTTCTCACCGCAGAGGAATTTAATACCGCCAAGGAAACCGAAGAAAGAGAGTCGTTGCTGCGTCAGTCTGCTTCATCCGTCAGCCGGAGAAACGAAGAAGAAGAAGAAGGTGGGCGGCAAAAATAGAAAAAAAATGTCGACAGGTACGTCATTGGTTCGAGTTGCCGGAAGAGAATTTCGAATTCCCCGCCCGAAAGCGAACGGAAGAGACAAGGGAGCTCAGGATGACGAAACGGGGAAGAAATAACGAAAGTTTGAGTTTCGCTGCAGCTGACGTGGCAGATATTAAAAATGGTCCCCGATGCGGCCGATTTTTTCGACACGATGATAATCCAATCGTTATCCAAGCAGGAAGTGATCATGATCGGTGACTCGACCTTTACGACAGTTTTATGACGACGGAAAATTAATTGTATCGATGGTACGTCGAAAAGTAGCCTCGTATTTTCGGCCGACCTTTTCCTCTTGTCGACTCTTTTCCTCCCAATTTGTTCTCCTCGCCGCCCTTCGGCACGGTAAAGGCCCTAACGTCGTTTTACAACCACGCTTTTCGCGTTCGGTGTTATCTTTACAACCCCCGTGGCATGTTGGCCTCGTCTAACCATAAATTAACGCTAGGAAACGTGGTATTATTGTTACAACCCTTCCAGCCCGGTTTTCCCTAACATCGAGAGCAATTACCCCCTGCGTTTACTCTTTTTCCTCGGGTTATTCGCAATTTATCTAATCCGATAAAAAGCGAGATCCGGTGTAGATGAATTAAGATTCACGAAAATTATTTTAGGGCCCAATCGAGGTGTAATGTCGGTTCGGTGAATGTTCCTTTACGAAGGTTTTCGTGTAAGTGATACCTTATCGTTATTAATCCTTTTCGCTCGAAAGCATCTCTACCGTTGACAAATAGCAAGTGCAAAACTTCCTAGTTGAAAAATTTGGTGAATTCTTTAAAATTATTGTTTTTTTCGTTATTATGGATTGACTGTATTATTCAACTACTGTCCGTTGTCCTGTTTATTTCACTGTGATCAAACGTCGTGTTTATAATACTATAAACTTAGAAGTTGTTTATTTTAAATTGTTCAATTAAGTCAAATGGTGAATGTGACTCGTCTCTCGAGTGCAAGGGGTTAGTTCGTGCAGATTCATCGAAGTGTCAAATTTTTGAAATACTTCGAATCTTGAAATATTTGTAATAACGGTGTCATGAATTTATATTTGTAACGACGGAGTTATGAATTTACATTTGGAATGACGGAGTCATGAACTTATATTTACAATGACAGAGTCATGAATTTACATTTGTAATGCCGGAGTCATGAATTTATATTCGCAATGACAGAGTCATGAATTTATATTCGTAACGATAGAGTCATAGAAATATTTAAATCTCGAAATTGTCAAGATTATCAATGAGTGAACAATCTTGTTCAACAATTTCAAGGATTGTCGCGATGCTGTTTACTCCGTGTTCGATCCGCGTAACTTTTACGCTTCACAGTAAACACTGCAGATAACATAAATCAGAAAGCAACGATAGATTAGGCGGAGCGCAAAGTACGCCGGTATTTCCCGAAGAAAGGCAACAAAGCCACTTTGCGAGCATATAAGCAGCCGTCAGCCTGTAAATTGTTAGGTTAGATCGTAACGGCGAGCGGAATGCGAGCGTATTTCATCCGTCGGTGGGTTTACAGCAAGCCGTGAAACGAACTAACGGCGCGATTTTCCATGAAACGAGAACAAATATCCTGGCGTGGTGGGGTTGAACGCGGCTCGTAAAAGCGGAAGCGAAGAGCCGCGGTCTGAAATGTCACGGGGCTCATTGTTCGAGCACGGCGGGCAACCGACCACCGCCATCGGGCCGGAAACGCCCTCAGCACCAACTCGGCGTCGCGAAACTTTCCAATTGGCGCTGTCGGAATGTCGAAAATTTCCACGACGCCACGGTTGCGTCGTGACGCGTCGCTGGGGCCTCATCGGCGAAACTGGAGGCCTCCCGACCGGATACCGGTAACCGTGTATCCTACCCTCTGGTTAATTCTCTTGTCCAACTTTTTTATGACGCACTCACCTCCCGTAGGATAAAGTTCGCTGCGTGTCATGAATAGTTGAGACGAACAGCCGCTCGTTTCGCAATATGTCGCCAACCGGAATATGTACGCTTTTACGGCCGTTGTTTTCTTCGCAGCCGAGAGGCTACAACGTGCATCGAGCATTCCGTTCGTTCGCTAAACATCAGTATTTTCTTTTCATTTCGTTCCTTTGGCGCGACGAATGAGACGATCAAGGGTGAACAGACATTTGTTGCTTCTTAAAAGGGAACATATCTGTTAGAATAATTCTTATTTTAATGCTTTCTCGATCAAGGTTCTGGAGTAAGTCCTAAGAGGTCAAGCTTAGTCCTCTTACCAAAAGGCATCTCTGCCTTCCCCACTCCGCGGTCAGATCCTTAAAGAACAACACCCATATTCACCTAAGCAATGCAACGTCGGGCTGCTTGCCTTTTCGGGAAAATTCCCATGCCTATTTTTAAACAATCAATCCGGCGACACTCGATGCCTACGTGACTTCGAGTCATTGGCCACCGTCGACCGCCTGGGTTGCCATTCATATAAACATCCTATCGCAAATCGTCCGAAAGCAAAATAGTGGCGGGCTAATTGCCTTCGTCGACCCTAAAAAATACGTTGACGCTAACATATTGAACAGCGACACGACGATTTTAACCAGCTAAGCGCGTTCGACGTGTATACACGTCGTGTAAAATAAAAAATTACTATTCACTATAATAACTCGAAATCTCAATAAAATGTAATAAGAATTTGGTGACATGTTCCCTTTATATTACCAATACAACTGCTATACATTTTATATGGAGAGAGACCCGGGTTTCAAAACCAATTATTACATACGTAAACCGCAACTTGGACGGCGAGTGTTGATTCGCGGAAAAACTGCGTCAGAAGTTAGCAGTTCTTGTTCATGTATTTTATTATTTTCTTACAATTTTCAAGCTTTTAGTAAGAATAACGTATTCAGAAACGAGTTGTTAGCTTTTTTGACGAATAAAAATGTAATCCTTTCTCGTTTTTCGTAAAATGTATAATAGGACCATTTGCCCTGCGTTCAAGATGTATACACGTCGTTGCTTGTTTTTAATTCCGCACCCTATGGGGATCTCTTGAAACTAAATTCTACAGTTAACTGGTTAACCCTTTGCGGTTCTTAATTTCTTTTACCTACAGCTCCTTAATTAATTTACAACATAGATCAAAAAGTGAGTTTACAATAAAATGTATTCCAACAATGCAGGATACGTAACAAAGATATTTTTAATTTCATACAAATCGCAAAGAAATGAAAACGTCTTCAACGAACCTATTTATCTGAATCATTTCTATGATTGAATCATTTTAAATTGTGGGTCTTTAAACAGGGAATTATTCCGCAAAATAAAATTTTAATAAATCTCATTTGTTTAAATAATACATTGAAAATGTATAGTTTTTGTTTAAATTTGAAGAACACGTATCCTCTATTTTAGTCTATATACACAAAGTTGCAGGAATATAACATTAACGATTAAAAAGAAAAAAATATTTTCGAAAGATTTCATCATATTTTTCAACTAGAAAGTTTTACAGTTGCTATTTGTCTACAATAAAAATGCTTTCGAGTGCAAACGGTTGACACGTAGAACGTTTCATTATATACACAAAATGTTTCGAATACACATACGAAATACCAGCGTTACTCAATGTTTTCAATAATAGTTTTACAAAAAGTTTCAAAGTCGAAGTTGAATCCGATTAAAAAGTACATCGATCATAAAGTTGATCCTTCCGAGGCTCCTCTGAACGACAGATTCCTTTCACGTGGCCGTAACTTTTCACAAATGGCCACGAAGCCGTTGTGACGTCCATAAATAATTCCTGTCGGATTGGAGGCGAAGCATTCTGCGGCGTTGATTCGAGGGTTGTCACCCCTTGTCGCGAAAGGGAGTTGACGGCAGGTTGCCGGACCGAAACTTTTCCTCGCCCATGGGAACGGATTTTGCGGCTGGAAAAGTGTGAGCGGGCATAACTTCGCCAAAGAAGTTTTCCTGAACGCGCGAAGGGAAACACAGCCAGCTGAATAGCGTACCATTTCGTTGTTTCTCGAAGTTACACGGGCTTCATTGTTCTGCGCCGTTATTGGCCACAGCTTCGCGCGAACGCGGATGAAATAAGTTACTCGATGCTGTGCCACGAGGCGAAAAATTTTCTCTGGATTTTTGGAGCGGGGCCATTTCTCGCTGATACATTGCCGACGAATTTGTAACTCGATTTTCCGGAATTTCAAGCTAAACACGTAGGTGTTGCGTTACTGCCTGGTAGTTCTACCCTGTTCTTTTCGCGTTTCTGTAGCGAACCTTCGAGTGTACAGGCTGACTCAAAATTATGCGAACAATCTTCATTTTCTTTCGTTTTTTATTGCCGGTTGTTAGTAACCATGGCTGGACAGATATCGGACATTTCCCCAGAAATGTATGTTATTGCTCAATATTGTACTGTTCAACGTTGGTTCGAGTCCATTACTGGTGCCGATGACCAGCTTGAAACTCTGTATAACGAAAACTCTTAGTAAATGCTTTCTCTCAAATAATGTTCATTTAATTGTTACTCACCCTGTATTTACAGAATTCTAGTTTATCCTCGTAATCACAGCCAATTTATTTATAGCAGACGGTCTGATTTTTATAACATTCGAATGTATTACTCTCGATATTTTTTTATTTTTGCTACTTCACTTTTTACCCGTTTCGGATAAAAGTCGGTGGATTTTGCGTAAACAGAATGTTGCGTAAAAAAATTATTGGATATTAAATTTCCATTTTCAATAAAACGCAGCAATTTTTAACGAGGAGTTATTTCACGTTTTCATCCTTTAGCGATACATATATTGGAAAAGAGATTACACTGAATCATATTTTGGTTCAGTTTCACAATTTTTATCATGTAACTTTTATCAAGTAACATATGTGACAGTGTCAAAACATAGTATGCCGATGAATTCAACCTAAAAGTAAAATTATATAAAATCGTAAAGTATCCTGATTACAATCAAATCTTAATATATTGCCAACCGGCAGTGAACATGTACATTAAATTTTCAAACAACTGCCCGAAATATAATACTACAATTCGGACTGATATTCTACGATTTCTACTTTTTAAGCGATAGAATAATCGAGCCTTAACTTCTATCGAATATTTTCCACCGTTCTCGCGAATTTCTAGACGGCAGTTATCGCTTAAACGCGTTTTTAATTCGCAATCGTGTCGTTCAATCCACGTTTTAGAGAATTTTTCGGCATTTATCCTACGAACATTTAGCGACTGTGAATTTCGGTAATTTATTATAACTGCCAGCAAGTTCCGTCTAACTGTATTGGTCCTGAAATTACATTCCGCTCAAAATTTGTTCCGCGCCGGAGCGTTAACCTGTTTAACATCAAACAAAATCTGAAATGAATTTCCACCAACTGTACCCCCCGGGGCAAACAATCGCTTTAAAACGGCGTATTTGCGTGCGAATGGAACTGCTGCTTAACCAAACTCGTACTGCTAATGCGAACGAGGCGAAACAAACGGGCGTTCAAGAAACGAACAGACTCGTTATCATTTACGAGAAACAGGCAGATTAATTAACTGTTTTGATACGGGGACACTTTAACCGAACATTTCCCATTGCCACGTCGTAAACAAGCTATGCGTTATTCGCTTTGATGCATGTTCAACATCTTAACAGAAGTGTACAACTCAATATGATCGTAAAGTAAGTAAAATCGATTTATAGGCGTTCGTAAATTCCATGTTTGTTCAAGTTGTCTCTATAAAAAGTGACTAAATAACTTTGTAAAAAATGATTTGATAAAAAATGCCGGCTAATATTCTACGTCATCTTCATACTCTTCGTTCTGTAGGATTCAAGAAAAAACTCCAGAAAGAGGGTCAGGTTGCCACCTCTGTCACGAGGTTGAAAGCTTGTCAGGTATTTTACATGAAAATGGTCGGTCCTACAATGGAATTCGTTTAACCGTTTTTGTAAGGAATTTTTTTAAGCGATAAATTTGATAATAACAATTGTTGCCGCGGAGCTGACAGCTAACGAGACATTCGCGAATAACTGTTGTTTCGTTACCTTCGAATTTCCGTGAAACTTTCGACAGGGACACGACTGACGCGTATTTCGGACATATTGTTCGAAACGAAATAATTATCCATGCACGAACGTAATTCGTGACTGTGCTACTTGTAACCACTAAATAACGAAACTGTCGTAAATAGTCAGGTGTGGATACAGTTGCCTACAATTCGTTAACACTTTGATGCTAAATATTATAAACTATTGCTGGTTGCTCGTTTCTAAATTCTTTGCATTAGCTCTGTTTTCATTACATACTGCTTTGCCTGTCCGAAGACATTCTTCAAAATTATCACATTCTCGTTACTACTGTTCATACAAACTTTATTATACATTATCTAATGTATCGAAATTACGAGGTGTCCTTGTTTAAAATGCCCAATTTCAATAACGTCGAAATGTAATAACGTCCAAACACTTTTTACACTGAATGTGACTAGAGGGGGGCCGCTTCGAAGTTCTGAGTATCATCGACCATTAAACTTCAAACCATCGTGCACTTTTCCATCATCCATCACGATGTTGAAGACATCCATCTCTCGGTCTTCATACATATTTATATGGTTTTGATTAATGGCGCGGCGTATCGGCCTAACTACTTTTCCAAACCGTTTTATCTCTATCGAGAGCTGACAACCGCGAAGTCCCCAGAGCTCGAACGAATCGATCGCGACGTACGTGAACTGCGCGTCAATCGAATCTCGAACGGGGACAACCTTGAAAACGCGTCACGTTCCCCAGGAAATGTTCGCCGGGGACGGTCCAGACAGATCGATAAGTCGTAATTTAATTACAAACCGTGTTACGTCGGCCGATATTTATTGCCGGGGCACCGTTACCGAAATAATTTGTAGCGGTACGTGCTTATGCGCCAGTAAATTATCAATTAAGCTCATAACAAATCGTCTGACCGAGCACCGCCACCAACTCCACGGACTTCGATATTATTTTCAGCGGGTTCACTGCGAACCACTGTGTGTTCCGGGCTGAAAGGCCGGATATTAAGTGCGAGTGTAATTAATGAGAGACCGATAAAATCGTGGTCGCTTATCAGAAATCATTTTAATCCTCAATTACACCGAGGCTCTTACTACGATCGGCCGGATATTGTACCAATTGAATGCCTGACAGAATCGCTTCGTTCTCGCCAGCTCTTTGAATATTTACAAGAGACGATTGAACTTGATTGAGAATTATTTCCATCAAATATCGATGCCGTGATACGCCACCATTCTTACGAAATTTAAAATTAAAAATGCACAGAGAGAATAGAGCAGATAACTATTCGAAGAGGTGTAAATGATTAATGGGACAATACTGTAAACACCTACATGTCACAGTGCTTCATACAGGAAATAAATTAATCGAATGAATATGAGAAATTTTGAAAGTTTCGTAAATTCTAGGCAAAAGTATTATTACGTCAATGCAAAGAAAAAAACAATGAATAATAACGGTACAAGGTCATCAACGTTAGCTCATTGCGTTCTACTACGCCGGTAAAAATAGATTGAAAGGATTAATATCACGGTATAGTATTATTCAAAATTAATTTTCATCGGTGTTGCGTCAACAAAAAACACAAATTGCATACATTTTCCGGTGCAAATAACGAATTAACGCATTGACTGCCACGTGGAAGCAATTGAAGATTGTATTAGTTAGTATTTTCATTTTCAACAAGCCTCGCCAAATATTTTCACGATTCTTTGTTATATTTATTTGTCACAGATTCAACTATTTAATACAAGTATTTTCAGTTAGAAAAGCGAACAAATCGTGATTAATATAGCTATTAAATCTGTATAGAATTTTAAGTGTCGCCCATATATGAGCGACATGGTATTCAAGGAGTTAACTGACTCGATACAATGATCCTTTATCTTGACAAACGTTAACATACATTTAGATAAAAGCTTCTTGATATATTTTTATAATTTAAAACATGAAACGTGCCATGAGTCATTTTGGCTCGCTCCGTAAATCTAGTGTTAAATATAGAAAAACAAGGAACTGACTATGGAAAAGTATAATAAAGTATAACAGATAGATTCTTGTTAACGCGACGAACATTATTTAGAAAAATTGTAATTGAATTAGAAACAGATTAAAGGGAACGGGGTAGTTGCGTTACAAATATAGTAGCAGCGTTTTTTATTGATTCCCCGAGGAAGGAAGAAGTTAATTGCAATTTCTCGCTCGTCTGCCCCATCTGCTCTTATCGTTTCGTCCTTACAATCTTGCGGCTTAAAACTTCCATTTCGGCAAAAGTTTCGAAGGCTTCCTGGTCATTGCCGTGAAAGATGAAGTTCACGGTTCAGGAACAGAGAACGAATTTCCGGACAAACGTAGGCCGGATTTGAATAAGTTCGCTATAACTTCCTGTCACTAAAACCTTGCCAGTTTCCTATCTCTCTCTTACGTTCGAAATTTCCGGACATAATTAAATTTACCTACCGAGAACGTCGGACGAAGGAACGAGTACGAGTTTGTCGATGATCGAAGAAAATGAAAAATTTTATGATTTGTCAATTTTTCGATTTCTTCGCTTGGACATTCGAGATTTGTTTAGAATCTCGCATTTTCGAACAGTGAATATTTCTCAGCAGGAATATTCGTAGATTATCGTTTGAACATTTCTTAGTTTGAGAATTTGTGATTTTTTTAATTTTGTGGACTTTCAGAAAAAATCTAAGCTAAAGTGTTTGTGAATTGGAACATTTGAAAATTCCTTAATTTCAGGAATTGATCTTCTGAATGAGAAAGTTAAAAAGTCTTTTACTCAGGAAAGATAAACATTTCTGCATTCTTCAGTTTGAACATTTCTACCTTATACAGTTTGAAAATTTGTGGATTTTTCAATTTGAAAATTTCTAACTCCCCAATTTTCAAATTCTCGAATTTCTAATTTCTCAGATACAAAACGTATACATATGAAAATAATAAAATTTGAAAGTTTCGTAAAATCGAGGCAAATGTAAAATTATTTCGTCGATTCAGCAAAACAAAAAAAAAGAACAATAGCGTTGCAAAACCAAAAATAGCTTAAAATGGTTAATATCGCGTTATAGTACGTTCGAAATCAATTTTCATCGGTGTTGTATCAACTGAAAGCCCAAATTGCATACATTTTCTGTTGCTTATAACGGAAATACCCATAGCTTTCACAAAAGCGCTTCCATTTCGCTGTGTACACACGTTCGTAGTTATTGCAAATGATGTTTTCGAAAACATCTCTCTGTCTTGAATCCGCTTATTGGGCATAAAAACCGGCGTTTTTATGCTATATCTTCAATGAGTTTCATTTCAGCAACCATTACACTCACGGCAGGCGATTGTTTAAATTTTAAATGAAATCCAACGATGCACTGATAAAAATTGAAGTTTACTACGGAAATTAAATGTATATAACGCAAGCCGCTTCGCGTGTATGAGCTAAAATATTCCGAATAAAATGTGCGTGAAATCGTCGAGCCTTCCTAATTTCTTTCCACGATTTAACTCGATAAAATCAAAAACGAAGCCATTTCCATTTACGTTGATAAAAACACGATGATCGCCGTAATTAGGCAAAATCGAACAAAATGAACCTATTACCGTCACATTTATCTCTATCAATTTCCTTTTCTATCGTGTTATTTTATAGCGAATTCTTGCAATCGGGTTGACATATTAATCTAAGGTTATTTCGAATTTAGAAATTGATAGGACTAGATACATGCACTGATTGTGAAAGGATACACTCTTTATCCAAAAATATTGAACAAGTTTCAAAGATATATTGAAAGCTATTCTATAATCTATGAATAAAAATGTGTAAGTTACGAGTTTTTATTATGAACGCATGATTTAATTCACACATAAGCTACACGATATTGCACATAAATGGCAGCTATGTGTCTTCGCTAATAACAGATAACAGATGACATTTAAAAATCATAACACGATGCTTTATAAAATGTGACACGCCATGCAACGGGGTTGCAATGCATATTTTACACGAGCAATGAGTAAAAATTTAGTTTGTACCGCCCACACTAAGGAGTTAAAGATTATAATCGATTGATGACCTGATACTGAAGATCTTACATTTTCAGTTCTTAATTTTTTAATTCAATTTTTCAATCATGCAGAGAAAGATTCTGAATTTTCCCATCATGTAAAAAAATTTTGAAAAATTATTAAATGTACAATTTGGGGGTTATAAGAATTATTGACTGAATAATTTTTAAATTATAATAATTATTGAATCAATAAGTTTAAGGTTATAATAATTAGTGACACAATGAAGTAAAAATTATGATAATAATTTAATGAAGAAATGTAAAATTATAATAATTATTGAACGAATAAGTTCAAGACCATAATAATTATTGAATGAAGAATTTCAAGGTTATGTCACCTAACCCTATATCAGATATTACATACTTTGTGACTTAACCCTTGACTATCTTTTTATGAAACCAGCACAAGTTAATGAAAGCAAAAAATACGATAACCGTTTATAAAATATTTAAGAAAATAATCGAATAAAATAATTTGTTCAGAGATAAAACGAATATAATGATAAGTACGATTTGTACATGTGCGAAACTACCGGAACGTGTCGAAGCATTAGGTCGTTTGCCTTACCTAAGTTCGCCGTTGGGTCATGTTTGACCCCCATACCCGGCATGCGCGCGATTACCGCGTTATTCACCGTGCGTTGGTTAAATCCCGCCGCGAACTATGCGAACAACCCCGTATCTCGTATCGATCGCACGCGATATCTGCAACTCGATGCAAACGTCATGTTTCTCGAAAAATATCGGTCCGTGCCATATCAAACGGATAACAGGTGAGAAACAGCGGCCGTCTATCGTGATTTCCGACGGGCGTGGCTCAAAGTCGAAAAGTAAGTCCGTTCAGAGAGTGTTTGCGGCGTTCGCGGTGTACCGTGTCGGTCAGCCGGCAGTTTATTTCAATTATTTAAATCCTTTCGACCAAACTGACGAGATCCGCTTAATTTGGCCGGAAACGTGGCACTGTGGATTCCTGTCGACGCGATCTACCCTTCCTCTAACGATTTCACGGCTATGCTCCGGACACTCTGCGGGCTTGTCATCAACCACCGAGAACTCCGTTCCCTATATCCGTGAGCTTCATCCTGACGAACTACATTGCCGCTCAAAAATATATGGACACTTTCTTAACTTCCGTTTTTCTTTCAAATATTTTATAAACGGTAAGGTGAAGTAGTTGACCAGTTAAGAGAAATATTCCACGGAAATAATGGTAACCGCTTACTCTGTTAATAAATGACGAGAGTCGATACTTGGGGACATTCATTAAACCTTATAAATGTAGGAGGTACGGATTAACTGCCGCGTCGAGAACTTGCTCGAAGGATCGCGAAAGGATAAACAGCAGTTCGAACAGCTGAGCGGTTAATCCGTGACCCATATTTAACGGCTGAGTGCGTGGATCTAGCGCGAGTATGTTTGTGTGTGTGTTTTGAAAATGCTAAACGAGACAATGTAACGAGCACCGAAAATTCGCGAAACCTTTAAATAGCAGCGTCTAGAACGTTCGGGCGCCGCTAGGATAAAAGGGTGCGACTGCGACGCGACGATACAGTAAGACAAAGTGAGCGATACGATACGATACTATACGATATGATACGAACGGCCATAAATTACGGACTACGATTACGATTATCTAGTTACGACTCCTAATTTCGGTTTACGCGATTATTGTTTCTTGTGTGTGTTTGTCTTGTAACGTGTGTTCTATCATTGTACTTGAATAAAGGGATAAATCTAAAAAATTTTATCCTACATAAATTATGCACGAATACAACTTTAAAAAAAAGTTAAGTTATACTAATTTGAGAAATATATTTAAAAATTCGGGAAATGCTCCAGTAGTTGACCATTCTTGAAAACGAAGACTAGTAATATCCACAATTTGAACAATAAAAAATTAATGCTTTTTGAGGTTACAATAATAACTTTAATTTTAAATTTAGAAAATTCATGAATAATCAAGAACTGCCGTTGCTGCTCTCTACAACGTGCAATTTATATTCTTAAACTTTTTTTTTTATTTAGCACGACTTTCGAGAGCCAGCGAACCGTGAGGTGACAAAACACGTCGTATTTTTTTACTTTAATTCACTCAGGTAAAGAGTGACCTCGCGATGAGCATTTGGTAAGGACGGTCCTTGCCCACTTCCCTTCAATTTTCTAGAACCAATGAAAATAGTTTAATTTTAATTTAGTCGTTTGTCCACCTCCAGCAGCACGCCAAACCCCACTACTAATTTTATTCTGGAGAGAACATTATTTTTTCTCTACAGTAGATTTCCAATAACTCGAAAAGAGTACACATCAATTTATATTTATCTCTTAAAGTCCGTTGTCAGTTTTCGAGGTGTTACTATTTTTCCTTAAGTGTTAAATCAATTTGTTTTGTTATTTTTGTCTTTCGAGTGGATTCACGGATCCCACAACCTAACTACTTCGTGTTTCATTAAGTTGAATCCCCAAGAACAACATATTCAACGAACATAAACAATTGGCAGTTGGCGATCGTCGATCGGCATCAAGTTCGAAGGATTCACGGTGATGATGGGTGTACTTGTTGTGTTCCGATTCACCCTCCTCACGTGCCAATTCCTGGGTGAGGCACTGTACGTATCCCGTAGCCCATTATGTGCCGAAATCCGGTCAGAACTGTCTGATTCGGCTCGCCTTTCCTATACCCCCGGGGCGTCTCAAATTCGCATGTTCATCCGCGAACTGACAACGCAAAATCGAAATTCCGGCACATCTCGCGTGTTCTACGCTCGTACGAGCCGATGAAAACATTGGTGTAAAGCTGCTCGACCGCGCTGGAATTTTGAATTGCGCGACTCTGAATTTTAGATTGATCGAAACCCTTTTAATTATGGATACGTGTTTGCGCTCCGGAGCTTGGAGAATTGCTTCCGGACAACTTTCCAGACGCGAACGGATGCTTCTGATGCTCAATTGGTCGCGGAATTTTGATAAGGTATTAGAGAATGGAATATCGATTACAGCAACAATCTTTGCGTGTGCTTGCAATGAAGTTGAGTTTCTGTGTCACGGTACTCAAACGGTTATATCTTCTCATCGATAAATTGAGAAACTAGTTAGCGAAGTAATATTTCGCTGTGAACATACTCGTGTGTCTGTAAAACTCTGGATCTCTTAATTCTTGGATTCTTAGATACTTAGATCGTGAAATTCTAAAAATTCTAGATCTCACGAGACTTAAAACTAAATGTCTAGATTCTCACATATTTATATTCCCACATATTTCGATTTTCCGGTACGTAAAACTTTAGATAGCGAGATCTTTCGAAACCTAAATTCTGAGATACATACGTAAATCCCCAGATGTTTAGATCCACATATACTTGCATCCTTACATATTAAAATCTTCCGATATCTTTAGATATCTCTATCTCCAAATACGTAAATCCCTAGATGTCTGGATCCTTAAATGCTTAAATCCCTAGATGACCAGATCCTCAGATATCTAATTTCTTAGGTATCTCGATCCACAGATATTAAAATATTTTAGATGTCCACATTCTTAGATACCCAGATCCTAATATACCTAAATCCCCAAGTATCTAGATGTACCGATATCAATATCATCAAATAGCTAAATCAACAGGTCACTATATCCATGTATTCGTACATCCTCGTATCATAATATCTTGTATTCCTAGGTTCCTAACTATTATTTAATAACCTTCTATTAACAGAATTGTCTAAGTGAACAAAATATTATAACCTCAATATTGTCCAACTCTATAATCATATACAGGTATTCACTAAAAGTTTCATACAATTAAAATTTCATACAATAATTTACTTCAAAATAAATACAACAAAGTTACCGACAAATTTAACGAACAATTTGGTGCAACATTTCATAATCTTCTTTGGGTATATTGTTTTATATTTAACAATTCACGGCCGTTAATTAATAGCAGCAGACCATAGAATACGGTAGGGTTTTAATTTCGGTACGCTCTAGTTATTATCGACAACAAGGTACCTGGGCAAGAGCCGCAGTCTTTGTAATAATCAAGCGTTGGACAAAACAGCATTTACAGTTTCATTATATAATTGCGGAACGATGTTAGCGAATCTGCGTAATGCAGTAGTTTCATTAGTCTGTAGATCGTGGGCGAACCCAAGCGTGGACAGGTATGTTGTTCTAAGTAGGAACATTAGAAGAGTAGCAACAGTGTTGGCTGCACGAAATTATATTCGTAATAAAAGGTTTTAATTCTGGCTCGAGTGTTTCGCCCAGAAGGTACGAAACTACGAGCACAATGACGCTACTTTCGAACAAATACGAGCGCCATCATTAAAACTTTGCGAGTAAGTAAATATTTTTCAGTGATGACCTTCGGTGTGGTGAGAAGTGAAACGATTCAAAATACTGCTCTAGCAGCTTTACCGTGTTCTTAATGTCGATCTAATAAAAACCTCACAGCTCTCTCTGTGACTGCTTATTTACAGAACCATATGGGAAATTTCATTCGACAACGGAAGATACCTGTACATTATGAATACCGAAATAATTATCAGAGAAAATTAGCAAATCAACAAATGTAAAATGCTGAAAATTTGAAAATCTAAAAATCTAAAAATCTAAGAATCTGAAAATTTGACAATTTAAAAATCTGAAAATCTGAAAATTTGCCAATTTGGCAATTTAAAAATCTAAAAATATGGAAATTTGTTATTTTAAAAATATAAAAATTTAAATTAAAAGTCTGGAAGTCTGAAAATCTAAAAATCTGAAACTCTGACAGTTTGAAAGTCTAAAAATCCGAAAATTTGAAATTTTTAAATGGGAATCCTCTCGGCGTTTTCGCGACGTTCGCTCGGAAAAATGTTAATTTGCATCGGATGGAACGTTAAAATCGCAGAATTTAAATTAACCAGGTAAATTTTGGGAGGTGTGCCAATAATTGTTCAGCCGGTTGCTGCCACTAGCAGCGAGCGTACTGATAGGAGGCCGGTATATCCTACATTTGGGACACACGTGAGCCACATACCTATTATTTCGGTCGAAGGAGCCGTTGGCTCGCAACAGTTGCACGATTTACGAGAAGAACGGAGCCGAATTGCTTCGTGAGCTTTGTACTCGATCCTCTGTACCGTGAACAAGAGAATTATGAAGGCTTGCTAGCATGAGAACAGTTGCGAGGCATTGGTCTTTGCGTACATACAAAGTTCATCAATTATGTTCACCGGTTTCTTCGTCTTCCCGGGAATGCGCTTCCGTCAAGTTTCACGCGCATAAAACATTCTCGACGTAACAAGAACCTCCCCACCGCATCGCAATACAGAACTTCCGTTTCGAAGATCGAAAGAAAATTATAAATCTGAAAACAGTCACCGACCGTTCTCTAAGCTACGAACATCGAAACTGCCATAAAGACGTTCACCAACTATCGCGTTATTTACTTTTTGTTCGTTAATTATTTGTCACTCGTTCCACTTACATGGATACACCGCGAAACTACACGCAGACTATCTATTCGGTCACAAATGTGCCCATAATTATGAAAGTAGTCTAAGTCAACAATTCAAGAAAATTGAGTTTATCACACCAAAGATATACGAAAATATTAAATTACTTCTAGTATGCACCAAAATTAAACCCTTCAGTTCTTCAGGAACATTTTAAGAACCTCAAAACTCACGATACAAGCCAAAAATGATAAAAATGCATTACTTTCTACGAATAATTACTAAATCTTCATGAATGGAATGAATAATTTCATTAAAATTATTGTTTCTAATGAAACTCATAGTTTTTGATTGCTGTAAGTCATCTATAGGTGATTCAGTTAATTTTGAAAATGGTTTAAGTCAATTCAAACTTTAAAAACAACATTTGTGTACGAGAATCACACAGAATTCAATGTTCATAATAAATTTTCATTAATAAAGACTAATAAAATTCTATTTTAAAATGTTGCACGATATAAAAATACTTTTTAATAAATTCAAATGTAATCCATTAAATATCTCGAAACAAGAAATGAGTGACTTGAACCATTTTCATTATTATGGGCACAAATGGAAGTAGGAAGTTTCGTAAATGAAAATCACTTCCGAGTTCCCCGTAGTCTTATATTTTTACGATGCTCTAATTACAAACAACGCTACGATCAAACGAATACGTTCCACGATCCGAGGTTCTCGGCGAGTTGCAAAGTCGCCTTAACAAGGCTACTTTCATACCGCGTTACGTTAAATGCGTTCGAGGGTTTCAAAAGTTCCGTTTGCATTCCTAACTCCATCCCCCGTTGAAGCTCTCCAGACTTGAGACGTATAATCCTTGTTAATGGCGGGACCAAGATATTCGTACGGCGAACGTGGAATGTTTTCGAAAGAAGGATCTTTTTTAGTTTTAACACGCGGTTAATTCTTTTCCCCGTCGCAGTTCACGGAGTCTCACAAAACTGCAAACGTGGTTGTTCTAAACCAGCGATTGCTTCCATCATTTAACTCTGCTGAAGATATTCAACTTTACTGAAGATTGTTAAGTATTGAATAAATTTATTCAGGTGCGCCGTGTATCTATGTAAGTATGTGTGTCAAGGAACAGAGCGTCCGTACGCGACGTGCGACGCACAAGATAGAAACAAAACAGATCGTGAGAAGAGTCCGCAGTGAGAACATGTAGTGCGTCATAATAATTATAATACCCTTTATATATATAACTAATAAAACCATAACATCTCGGAATCTGTTTGAGTCCATTCAATTTTACAAAGAGAGTAAAAATTGTATTTTCATTCCGCGATAAAAATTACGTACAAATGCTGGTCAACCCCTTGTGCTATAATAACGAGCTACACTCGTGACATACTCGCACATCAAATATGGTAAATCTTCTTTATATTTTGAATACGACTGTATGGTCAATTTCAGTCTAATTGTAATTTGCACAGCCTATGATCACTAAATGCAAAAGAGATTTGACATTCGAACTTTCTTTAGTCATCTTAATGTTGTAGCAATTAATAGTTCAAGATGTCAGACACACTTGCCGAATAAATCGTAGCAGGAGTTAACTCGCTAGAAACGAACGCGTCCAATGGAAATTGAATAGAATTGAAAATTCGTTATTGCAGTATCTTTTATACGAAATGTTTACTTCGAAATCTCCGAATACGTTCGCACGAAACATTGTACGTTCAAACGTGTTCAAATAGTTATCATCGAGTAGACTTAAATTGTTTGAATAATTACCAGCTTCGAAACTGCGTAGGATTTTGTTAAAATCTTCCAAGGATTTCGGCAGATATTCGTCGTTCGGAATATTTTCAAAAGGAATTGAATATCTCCATCGGAAATCGAGTTCAAAACCGTAAAAAAGAGGTTAACAGAAGCGCTACGGTGTTTGACCGAAAAGGTCCGTCATGAATTTGTCATCCGTTCAAACCGATACCGTTCTAGAGAACGTCGCGGCGCCGATATTAAAATTCTATGATAGAAAATAAAATAGTTACGAAGAACGCGTTTGACCTACGATACGGAATACGCGGGTTTTTTTCCCCGACGCGATGTTTTGACGTGTCATCATTTTTTCAAAAGGTCTATGAATAATTCAGCCGGACAACCTGGCGAACACAGATTGCTCGATCGAAATAAATAATGCGGGTGTAGATTGATGTCCGTAGCGTCGAATTGATAAATAATCAATCGCGGAGTATCGCATCGGCGGATCGACGCAAATCGTCGTGTCAAAAACACGAGGCGCCAGAAACGGCCGGGCACGGCATCGATGTGGCCCGGTATTTGGCGACAGCTGCCAGCAACACGGTCGATTTTACGTTTCGTAGATGCATCGTCGAACGATGGATACGCTTCTGTATTTTTCGCTATAACGTCGAAACGAAAACAGAGAAAAACAGCCGGAACGTCCCATCTGGCCGGCGAAACTTTGGCAAATTGTAAATATTCCTGGCCCGCGTTACACGTAAATACGACGGATTTTTTTTCGGAATCGTACAAACTACAAACAAACGCATGCAAAATGGAACACGCACGAAACTTTTATACACCCGCGCCGTTCCGATGGCAAGAAATTTAATTAAACACGCCGAAAAAGATGATGCTACGTAATATCGTGTCGCGGGTCCTGCACTTCTAATGTAATAAACGCGACTCGTATTTTTAGTACGAGCTTTAATTTTAATACTTGTCACCATTTGCACGGTTAAGGATCATTACACGAGATGTACGCATAATATTCTCGTTTGCCTTATTTCTGTTAATGTTCGGTGATAATTAGCCCGACGGACGCAACTGTCGAAAAATTTGTAGATTAGAGTGTTACGAGGTTAATGAATATTCATACAGTCAATCCTTTAATAAGCTTCTCCGTTTTTCGTACAGAACCTGTACTTAGTAAGGCGATGATGTCAGTAGCAAATACAGACGCATAATAATCTATTGCAGTGACTGTGTTTATGTAAACATCGTGATGCTGAATACTTTCGTTTGGATTGCTGCATAGGATACGTTTCCGTACGTTGTGATATAGAAAATGATTTAATACAGAAACTAATTTAATTTGACGTAGATACTAATTTAATTTAACGTCCAAACTAATTTAATTTAACATAGAAATTATTGTAGAAAGTTCGTGATTTATTGATTTATAGATGAATCCGTATAATTTGTAAATAAACACACGTTGTTCCATACACAATTTATTTTTTGGAAGCTCCAGTAGCTTAACCCTTTGCACTCTTGAATTTCTTTTATCTACCAGCTTCTTGATTAATTTACAAAATAGGACAAGAAAGGATTATCAATAAAATAATGCAATGGTGCAAGATGCGTAACAAATATATTTCTAAGTTTTATATGTAGCGAACAAACGAAAATATGTATATATTCAATTAAGCTATTTATCTGAATTATGTATACGACCCAAAAGTGCTATGTCGAGCCACGCTGACATAGAAGTGATAAGGGTTAAGGGTGGATTCTGCCTCGTGGTGCCTCTGTAAAGCTATTGTGTACAGAATGTTTGTTAGACTAATTCAAAATTTGACACGTTGTCTTACATTATTTATAATTACTGTTTAAACCCGTGCGTTAAAGGAAGAACATTCATATAAAGTGATGCGTAGGCGTAACAAAAGAAAGGAACTTGATTTTCACATATTGTTTGTCGACTAATCTACCAGTATATGATGATTTATTATCTTCAAAAAATACTTCTAGAAGAAAGCATTTTGATGTAAAAGATTTAAGAAACATTTAATGATGTACATTCGTTAATTGAATCAAGTTTTGTAGAGAGGTAATTGAAAGAGGAAGATTCGGATGAGTGTGGGAAGATGCGAAAGCGTGCGCTTGAAGAAATTAAATATACATACATAAGTAATTACGAGTCTAATTAAGTTCCTCTCCACAAAATGGTATCAGTAATTAATTTACATAATTCAACCATTTTGTTAACTCTCTGGTTACCATGTCACACTTATATGGGTGTCACTAAAATTTTTACGAAGGTTTAACAGCTGTATTATCCAAAATTTGTTTGATATTCTAACTGAAAATACTCAGTAACTTGGAACTATGAAAAATAAATACAACAAAGTATCGTGAAAACATTTGGTAAAATTTGTTAAAAATGAAAATACTACCAAATGCAATTTTCAATTGCTCCCATGTGGCAGTCAACGTGTTAATTAATAAAGAGTGCCGAGTCAAACCTTTACAGCAAATGTATTATTAGCATATTATCAATACTGGATAACATATGTAGGATGCGAATATTTTTGCTGCATGTAATTAGGTGTGTTTGGAAAAAGCGAGCGATGGAATATTTGGGCGACTGTAAACAGCGTGATTGCGTGCGACTGAGTTCGAGAAGCTGAGGTGCGGACGAAAAGTGTTTGGAAGCGTATGACAGGACCGAGCGTGGCAGGATCGTGTGAACGAAAGACGATAAGGATGGTGGACGTGATCGCGAGAATGTTTGGAATGGATGCATGATGAGTGTGAGGGGAAGAATGTATAGTTTTCGGGGTGAACGAGTTAGTTTTTAATGAATGGTGAAACAGCGTGATTCGATTAGTCTTGACTGAACAGCGAAATAGCGAGCGTCAGAATCTTTAGTGAACAGCGTGAATGAGAGAGAGCGAATAGCGAACTAGCGACAACAACAGACATTATAACAAAGTATTTTTATTTCTTCTAAGTGAATTGAGCATAAGTTCACCCCGAAATACCAATTCCCCTACACATATGTGTTAAGGTCATTGACATTAAGAAATGAACCATAATTCTAAATAATTACCAACAACAACGGTATTCAAATAGCAAGAAATTGATATTAATCTTGTTTCCACGGTTACATCCACGGGGAAGCTAATAATTTGCGCACGCAGCGTGAGTAATCATTTTCCAGCGACGATGTAGCGAAAGCACGCGCGTTCGTACGGGACGCGGAAGGAACGTCGTGATTTTCGGGCAGAGACCGACGCAATTCCGGAGCTGTCCGTGCCGAGAAGTGAAGAATCATGAAGGTGGTCGTAAAATTGAAATTCTAAAGAGCATTCGGGGGTGAAACGATGGTCGTCGCATCGTCGGCGTTCGGCTTGACCCAGCTTCCGTCTCTGCAGGGGCACTCGCGCGACGAGCACGTCCGACTGCAGGGAAAGTTCACTTCCGGCTGCTTAGCAGCCTGTTTCGGGGATACCCGTCGATTTCTTTCCCGTTCTAATTTTAACTTTACACTGGTACCACCCACGGCGAAACCCATTTCCCGGCCATATATGCGCCTCGTCCGGGCGTACGTACTCGACCGTCTAAAGGGGTAACTATCCCCTGGCCATGGCTCCATTTTAAAACGAGCTGGTAACGTGTAACCGGGAGAAAGCGAGACAGAGAGAGTGGACAGTTAGCTGGTAAATACATGAATGCGGGATGAGTTGGCCGTTCAAAGTCTGCAGGAACGTCGTTGATTCTTTATGAAAATGGGGCTCGTGTTTGCCGATATTACTGGCCTTTATGGCGGCCGGAAGCGCGTGAGCGTCCACCGGAAAAGTGGGTCGGGTTTATTCCACTAAAGTCGATAGTAACGCTCGCAACGTATACGGTCAATTTTAAAATTGATATTTTCTATTCAGTTATTCGCTACTTCGGTGTTGGTATGTTTCGCTGGAACGAGAGGGCACGCGGCATCGACGGTGTTATCGCTCGAGGAACTAATTCTTATTTTATGTAAGCGTTGTAAGCGTTGCAGGACTGCAACGGGCAGAATTGAGCAAACGGCACTCATGAACACTTGAAGGGTCACAGTTTCTGAACTCGGATATTTGTATGTTATTTTACTTCATGCCTTCGAGTTGTCAAATGTCCAAATTTTGAAACTAATGAGTTGTTAATAGATTTGTAGATTTATAGGATAGCATATTTGTACATTTGTAGAATTGTAAATTAGTACATTTGTAGGTTTATAGATTTGTACGTTTGTATAGATGCGGGTTTATAGACTTGTAGTTTTGCAGACTTTCAGGTTTGTAAACACGGCGTTTAAAAATTTGGAAATATTGAATTTTAGAAAATGTGAGGTCTTGCAAGCTTGAAATTAAACAGAAAAAAGAATTTACAAATTTGTAAAATTAAAACGTTTCAAATTTGAAATAAAAAAAATTAAAAAATTTAACAGTTGAAAATTTTGGGAATGAAATAAGTAAAAACATCAAATATCCAAAGCATGGTTAAACTTTCGGTTAACGGAGTAAAATAACGAAATGAAAGACAATAAAAATTGACACAAAAGCAAAGATCGAACTTAATAAAATATGTATTGTAGATCATCTCAACGTTCAGAAAGAAATTTCGTTTATGCGTTGAATGAAGGTAATCCTCTTCGTGTACAACATCTTGACGATTGAACTTTTCCCCGTCGGTTGAGATACAACAGATAAGACGCTGTAAAATTTAATGCACAACTCGAGTACAAAGTGAAGGAAAAAATTTAATTCGAAAAAGCTCCAAGCCCTTCCAAGTCTCTTCGTTAAAAGTACTGGAACTTTTCCTGCCCTGTGTAATTAGTTCCCTCTTCCACTTAAAATGGTTTCACTGAATCGCCCACCCCCTACAGCACGGTAAGATTAAAATAAAAAATATTCAGGTTACTAAAGATAATATTCTTTGTCTATTGCAAACCTCTCATACCCCCTTTGTTAACGTTCACGTCTCTCCTGATAAGAATTTCATAAAACCTTCGCTTGTCGGAAGGGTTGAATGTTTTGCGAAAATCTTAATACCGATATAAACAAGAAAGCTGAAGGGGACGACGAAGGGAAAAATTGAACAATAAGGGTAAAACTGGTAACGTGATCGCGCATAATCATTGACCCTCGCAAACAGTGCATATTAATATAAATTAATAAAAAAGAATCTTTACAGAGGTTTCCTTTCGTTCATTATGAACAATATACACATGTACATGTACGTAACATTAGGATCGTATGTAATGGATTTTATCACTTTATAAAAATTACGACACGCAATACAGTAATATAAGTTTGCAATTTGTAATAAGATAATATAATGCAAACAGTAACATCAGTTTATTATTTACGAATTTATTTATATTATTATTATATTTACCATAACAAATCGCACTGCTTTTACTATCATTTTTTAAATATCTAATACGTATGCAATGAAACATGTAAGTCAACAGATATGTCAGAAAATGGTTTGATCAAACTTTCTCACAGACATCGAATACTTTGTAACGCATTACGCGACAAAATTGCACGTTCCCCAAGATGTAACATAGCACGGATAATTTGTACAATTTTTCCGAAGACAGCGTAAACCCAGTATGTGTTCTTGCGAGATGCGAGTAATCGAGAAAAGAAAATAGGATAGGTATGACAAGAGCAGTAGCGAAGAACACATACGGTCTGACACGTAGAATAAGACGTTGTATTGTCAGACGGAGAAACAGATATGTTGCGTCCAGATAAGTAGAATCATCCTCGGGGCAAAATAGACAAATGAAACCAGTTCGTACGTTGCGGAGCAAGTAGTATAGGTATAGTATATTATCAGAGCAGTTGCATGCGTACTATACACCACTGGAGAAGTAGAAATAGAACCGCGTATCGTTAGTCAAGCAATATGGAGCTGTATTATGGCTGGATGGATAAAACGAAATTGCACATTGTGAGACAGGTCGTGTATAGACTGTATGCGGTCAGCCATTCTCTTTTCAACTTTGATCAGATATTATGTTCAGTATTGCTAGAAGTTTCTTATTTTTGATAGAGACATTCGAGTGCATTCACGTACATATTATGTAATAATATTAGTGATTTTGCTATTACATGTACACAGCTATAGTCGAAATTACTATTGCGATGAAAGGGCGATGATAGAAATTAATTACTCAGTTTGAACATTTAGAAATTTCTAAATACTTGGTTTCTTAGTTTTAGATTATTAGGTAACGCAATTTACAAAATTTTAGTTCTTGGTTTTCCTAATTTGTTATTTTTTAAATTTAAATACTTTTGAGTGGCAAAATTGCCAAATTCTGAAATTGGGATATTCTGAATCTTTCAAATCCATATATTCCCAAAACTGTACATTCGCATATTCTACATTTCCAAATCTCAGCATTCCCACAGTCTTACACTTACAAATCCCGACAATTATAAATCCAACATTCCCAAATTCAAGGATTCAAAAATTCCAATATTCCCGAATTCTAACATTCAAAAATCACAAAATGATCAAATTCCCACATTATAACATTCCCAAAATCCCAACATTCCCGAATATAAACATTTCGAAATCCCAACATTACCGAGTCTCAATATTCCAAAATCCCAACATTCCCAAATTCCAATATTCAAAAATCTCAACATTCCCAAATCCCAACATTCAAAAATTCCAACGTTCCAAAATCACAACATTCCCGGGTCTCAATATTCAAAAATCCCAACATTCCCAAAATCACTCAAATTCCAAAAATCACTAACCCATAAACTTTCAAATCACTACTACCCAATATCCATATTGTATATTTACGAATTCCGATTTTTCCAAGTTGCTACATTACCGAGATCACAATTTTCCAAATCTCCAAACCTCAATTTTCCAAATCTCAATATTTTGACCAAATCTGCAAATATCCAAAGTCTCATATTTCTGAACCCTTGAATCCGTACGTCTCATACTGAATCCCCAAATTCCCGAATACCCAAATTCTCAAATTTCCGACGTTTTTTAAGCCCCAAACTCCCAAGAATCCTCGAACTCTCAAGTTAGTTCTAAGCGACGACTAAACTATCGTATTTCTCTCGGTCGGCAATTTCCGTGGGTTTCGAAGCTTTTCTGATTCTCCGCAAAAAGTTCGGAATGTATGCGCCCGATCGGCTGCATCGATCGATAGTTCAATCGTGACGCGGCGTTTTCGGTGGAGTACGCCGAAGCACGTGAGAAATTTCAATAAAAAGATCGAGATCATGAAATGAACACCGCGGATAAAGGAAATTCGCGCGTGTCTCGTATCGGGTTTGTGTAAACGCGGGGAAAAAACACGGGGTGGCTTTACGGAATCGCGCGAGAATGCGCTCAAAAGAGGAAAGGGAGGAGAAACAGGGAGAGAATGAGAGAGAGAGAGAGAGAGAGAGAGAGAGAGAGAGAGAGAGAGAGAGAGAGAGAGATGGAAAAAACACAGAGAGAATAGTGGGAGAAGAGGAGAGCACGATACAGGACTGCAATTTCGCTCGACCCCGGAAATTGTGGCGGTTTATACGAGTTTGTTTAGAATGCACGGAACCGTCGCGCGTTCGCGAATGGAGTTGCATGTCCGTCGTGATTTGTCAGCCACGTCAATTACTCAGCCGCGTTTTCAATTCGTCTCTTAACCCGGGTGTTTCCGGTGTGCTCGCGCTACAGCACCGATTCTCGAAACTCGTTCGCGGCAACGAGGAAATTAGACGATGCTAAAGTGGAAAGCTTAATGACAAACCGAAGATTGGAAACGCTTTTGAAGTATCGTAATTGAAAATTGCAAGGAATTCGGTGACAATCTGATTCCCGGTTAGCGTGTCGAGGTTGTAGAAACAGAAAGGGATATTTTATTTTTCCGAGTACGGGGTTTTATTTTATCATACGCGCTCCTGCGTTTTCGTTACTTCTGTGAAAACAGACATTTGTTTGGATAAAGTTGGTTTCGGTTTTGAAAGAGGAGTGTGACTATTTTTCGTGGAAGGGAGACTCTCCTATTTGCGATTATTATGCTTGTTTGTTTTTTAAATAGAGTTGACGAATTTTTTATTCCTTATCAAGGTATCAAGGTGGATTTGATGTATCACATGGTGACTTTCAAAGGAGTATGGAATCATGATCATTTGTAGATTTCCACTTCCTTGGTTCTAGTATCCTCAAATCCCCGAATCGCAAAATTATCAAATTTCTGGACCAATAAGATCCTAGATTTTTCAAGGTTTCCGAATTTCTACACCCCAAAATTTTCGCCTATTCTCAAATCGCAAGTCCTCAATTTTCTGAATACCAACAGCCGTAAGTCTCTTAATCTCCAAATTCTTATGTTCCCAAATTTCTAGACATTCAAATTCCTAGATTTCCATGTTTATAAAATGCTAAATATCATGGCTTCCAAATACCTATACATATCCTAGAGTTCTAAGTCTCCAATTCGCGAAATCCCCAAACTAGTGTTTTCGCATTCTCTCTAAATTTGTAAATTCGTAAATTCCTATGTCTTAAATTCCTAAATTCATAACTTCCCAAAGTCCCAAATTCCTAAATTCCTAGATTTCTAACTTCCGAAATTTCAAAATTCCGAAATT
Organism: Coelioxys conoideus; assembly: GCA_947623535.1. NCBI lineage: Eukaryota > Metazoa > Arthropoda > Insecta > Hymenoptera > Megachilidae > Coelioxys > Coelioxys conoideus. The sequence continues at coordinate 16,889,942 of OX392453.1, read as the reverse complement.
CTGAAATTCTGAAATTCCTAAATTCCTAAATTCCTAAATTCCTAGATTTCTAAATTCCTAAATTCCTATTCTAAATTCCCAAATTCCCAATTTCCCAAATTCCTAAATTCCGAAATTCCTACATTTCTAAATTCCCAAATTCCCAAATTCTCAAATTCTCAAATTCCCAAGTTCCCGAGTTCCCAAGTTCTCAAATTCCCAAATTCCAAAATACTCAAATTCCTAAATACGCAAATACCTACATCTTTAAATCTCAGAATCCCCAAATCTCAAGGTTCCCATATACTCAATCGAACCTCCAAAGGACAAATTCCTCAAATCGTAAAAAATTAAAGGGATTGTCGCTCTTAAATAAATTTCCTCTAGTTAAGATTTGCTCTCGATTCAGAGGCTAAATATACCAAGCTATCCAACCCAAACAGATGAAACAACGAAACAACGTAACATAAGAAAACAGTAACTAATAAAAGTACCAGGAGAACGGCGAACCAGCAACGATAAGATAGCAAAGAGCGAGATAAAATAAGCCACGAGTATATTTATAAAATCGCCTCCGTAGTCATCGGTGCGTTCTCGATTCCGGTAATCGATATTTGCCTCTTTTCACCGCATTCGAATGTTTCGCGGCGAGCCGGTTTCCGTTTTTCCCACCCTTCACTCTCGTTTTCCATCTTCCCACGATTTTCTCTCGATATTCCGTCTCTGTCCGATCCTCCTCCGACGACGGACACGAGGGCACTACGTATGCATAGCCCGGTTTCGAGGCTCGAATACACGTTCGGACTTCACTTCCGGTTCGTAACTAGTTGGCACGGAGCCATGCATAGAGGCGGGCGCTAATAAGTGTAGGCAGCATTGTCGGACGCTAATATTCAGCCGGTTGACAAATGCTTTAATACCTGCCATCGGCAATACTTACGAACCTTCACCTCGTTACACCTTACCCCGGGGAGCCTGTTCGACTTTCTTTCTCCTGCCGTTACTTCCTGAGGAAACCCCCTGGGTCCTTCGTCGAGCACGGAACTTATCGACAGGCCGATGGAACTCCCCTTTCAAAGGGTCGGACGCAAAGGAAACGATAAGTTCCGTGGCAACGCGAAACTTCATAATTGGGACCGTGCTCGGGAATATCGGAGACGATGGTCTGGAATACTTGGATGGCTGCTTGTTTGTGAGCGATTAAATCGAGAGACACGTTGCGGGATGCGCCATGAAATTATTCGCGTGGAAACGTCGTGTCTTACATGTCGCATAGCGAATCCTCTTTGTGAGGACTGGTAACACTAGAACTACCAACCAGTCAAAATGACTCGTTTCGGGTTTGGCATTTTTTTATTACAAAATTTTATTGCCGTCCTTTTGTCAAAATGTCTGTCATGTTTTATTGAGCTAATGAATGGTTGTATATGCTAGGTGATGCTGCAATATTTATTTATTTATTTTTCTACTTTATTTTCAGTTTTGAAGTAAGCATGCATTTAATGCCGGTACTTCTAGTGTTAAAACGGCCAGTTAATTTGTTCGAGCCTTGTTGAATATTCCACGTGGTGTGCCGACTAAGTTTTCATAACTATACTGTAACTAATACTCAAAGGACCACTCCAATACTTGGAGACTGTACAAACTATCTATGTTTCTAAACTATGATACTATTCGAGTCGAGCTTCTATACTTCACTGAGCAACAAAATTAGAGAACAAGGATTTTTTATCAAAATTTAACTCAACTTTAAGTAATCGTAACTCCGGGAAAAATGGTCATATCTTACAAATTCTTTCTTCATTTTAATGTTTGAAGTCTCTACTTTGAGCACAAGAATCATAGATAGGTAATCAGAAATCATTGTTTCACAAACGTCGACGAGACGAGGAAATCATTAGGACCCTGTTTGTGTCGGTGTCTCTTTATAGCCCTTTATGAAATCGAATAAATTAATTTAAATGCACACCGTGTCACAGTATTGCGTATTAATCGATTATGGCACGTACTTGTTTAGCTGCGTCATTTAAACTGTCATGTATGACTATGTCTCGACATTAAAAGCCCTCCAAAATTCTGTTCGTTTGCTTTCACAATAAATGAGTGATTTATTCATTTATTATTTGTAATTCATTAATTTAACCGAAGTTACAGAGCCGGTCACGTGTAATGATTATGTGAACATGTTAATAATTTCGGTCCAATAAGGCTAGTTTTCTCAATGTTATCAAGAGTGAAATATGGTTGAAAATTGTTAAAGGATAAAGTATGAAACAGTCGATAGATTTAAGGTGTGACGAATTAGTTGAATATCTTCGATTTCAAGGTGCGTGTGTATCATGGTTTCATAGGTGTTCTGTGTATACTTGTCAGGTATCGGATCATGCGACAGATCGTTTCCATGAATTCTACGGTTGCAGATTGTTACTTCGAATCCCGTGAAAAATATTGCACACTATTTTACCGGATTAGCTTACCTGGCAGCGGATGAAAGGAGTGGGCAAAGGATACCATACCACAGGGAAAATCTAGAGAACGTGTACCTAACAAAAGATGAAAAACGAGACGGATAAGGGAGAGATGTTCTGTATACTTTTAGTTACAATAACAAATAAAATTATACCGTTCATTATTCAGCTCCGGCTATGTTTTCGAATGATAAAGCATGAAACAATGGAATTGAATAATTTAAGCGCACGGTAAAAATTTATTCAAGCGGTAGATTCACAAAAAGAAGCTGTGCTTACGAATTGTAACACACGGAGAGATACAGAAACTTCGTATTTAAAAATTTATGTATTCAGGAATATTTCAATTTGGAGCTCATGAATTTAAAAACTTGAAATTTCCAAATTTTCAAGTATTTCAGTTCCCGAACTTTCAATGTTCCCAATTTTTAAATATTTAAATTTATACATTCTCGAATTAAGACATCGAAGGATTTTAAATTTCATAATGTACGAGCCTTATAAATTTTGAAATTTGTAAACGTAGAAATTCAGAAATTTAGACATTCGAATTGTAAGTATACAAATTAATAGACTCCCAGTTTACTAATTTTAAAAATGTTCAAGTATCAAGTTTTTGATTATAGGGCACTGACTATACTACTTTATCGGTCGCATGTTTGGGAGAAACAGAGATCAAGTAACAAATATTCTCAAAAAACAACTGTCAGATAAAAGAACAAATCATGTGAAATAACATTCGCTAAATAGCAAACGAAACATCCATATATGTAATTAATATTATATATGTATGTATCGAACGATTACGAAGTTTATGGGAAACTTTCGTCGAACATGATAAAGAGGGTAGAAAATTGTGGAAAAATAAGGGTGAATGATTTACAGGAAATTGGAAGAAAAGTAGAGGAGTCTTTGTGGCGACCTGTCTCTTATTGAAACTTCTGGGAATGGATTAATATTGCTCGCACAAGATTTGTCGAATTTTCCGGGACACGTAATTTATTCCGATCTTGCCACTACAGCTGAGAAACCCGTGTCCCCTTATCGCTCTACGTTATTGACTCTTCTAGAATGTCGTAAGTGGTATTTAAACGCTTTTATTGTCAGAGTTATCGTTTGTAACACGGTTAAGAGCGAATCTGAATTTTAGAAATTGGGACATTTGAGATGTAGGTAATTTAGGGATATGGTGGTCTAGAAATGCGGCGATTTAGGGGTTTAGTGGTCCAGAAATTCAGGGATTTCAGGATTCGCGGATTTATAAATTTGGACATTAGGCAGTTTCAGAATTTGGGACATTTGAGATTTAGGTAATTTACTGACTGTTTTTTACTTATTATCTTAACCCTTTTCACTCGAAGATATCTTTATTGGCAGCAGATAACAACTCTAAAACATTTTGGTTAAAAGATTTAATGAATTCTTTCGAAGTTATTATTTTTTTTATTATTAATTGCCACTATTAATTGCTTCATTACGCGTATACATCATATGTGCAATACTACAAATTCTGTTAAAAAGTACCCATACTAAATTGCTGTATTAAACAAAATGGTGAGTGTGAGTCATCTTTCGAGTGCAAAGGGTTAACATTTTCCCATTTTCTCTGGGATTATGCATTCCGACATGCTGTCTCTTTCTTTCTCTCTGTATGTACCCTATTAATATATTCGACTAATTAGAAAGTGACGCGAATATTCTCGCGCCGCGATCATAAAGCTAACATGGCCGTTTCACAATCCATAGGCAACAATGAAACTTACAGTCCATCCGCCCGCGGCTATATCGCTTGCATGCAATCATAGAGGATGTTGTTATTTACTTTACATCCCGTTTGTACAATCTCTATCACGTAAACACGCATAGGTATACAAAGTGGAAGAGCGTGCATGTTGGCGTATATTTACAGACCGAATCGGGATGAGTGCCCGACAAATCCGAAGTAGAAAACACTCGAAAATCCGCGAAATAAACATTCGCGATTTATTATTTGTGATCGCGATACGTGGACGCGCGTTTGCTTTTCTTCGTAAACGACGAAAATCGGTAGAGAACTTTCGAAAGCGAGAATTTTTCGGCAGGGAAGAAGGATAGAGGAGGTATGAGTTAGTTGAAATTCAATGTCTTCAACTTGGCACGATGTGGAAATACTTGTTTGATTTATATGAACCTATTCGAAGCAATTTGGCACTGTATCTTGATCGATTTGGGCTGTGTTTGGTCGACCTGGGTCAATTTACACCGATTAGGACTAGTTTGGATGTATTGGGACGATTTCCGTCGACATTTGCTGAGATGAAACAATTTTTGGTGTCGATGAAAATTGAATAGTCTTGGATTTCGCTAAATTTAGACAGTTTTCATTGAATTAAAATCCCGACAATTTAGAAATTTAGAAAATTAAATTTGGAAGATTGAAAATTTAGAATTTATTAAATTTGGATATTTCGATTCCTGGGAATTCGGAAATGCGATAATTTAATGATAAGGAAAATTTAGAAATTCGACAATTTGGAAATGTAGGTATTTAGGTGTTTGATAATTTGCAAGTTTACAATTTTGGAAATTTCAAAATTTTTAAATCCACGCATTTAAGATCTGCACATTTGGAACTCAAACTTTTTAAAAGAACGTTATTAAACAAACTATCTGAAATAATTACTTCTAACTTAATATTCTTACAAAGAACTATTCGAAAGCCAAAGTATCGCCTATAATATAATAAAACTTTTGATATATTCCAATATATACATGTGAAACTTTTCTGAACGCATTCATGCATTTCCTTCTATCAGTATGCACGTACGTCACATACGTAACGTTGTTCGTCTGCCTACCATCTAATATCATCCAGGATTTAGAGTCGTATCGTGCCACGTTCTTCAAATCTGCACATCTGTTGTCTCTCTCATCTTGGGCACGGATAATATTATAAAATTTGAATCAAACGTTTACATTGCGTGATACTAGTATACATTTAATAATTTGTTAAAAGTATTTGTAATTCGATTGTAAAGTAGGAAGTTGTTTTAACTACAACTCTTAGTTGTTGAAATTTGATTTAGTTTCAAATTTTGTAAGATTAAATCTATCGTTTCACTATCCTACAAATCTATCAATCTATCAATCTATCAATCTATCAATATATCAATATATCAACATATCAATATATCAACATATCAATATATCAATCTATCAATCTATCAATATATCAATATATCAATTTATCAATCTATCAATCTATCAATATATCAACATATCAACATATCAATATATCAACATATCAATATATCAATCTATCAATCTATCAATCTATCAATCTATCAATATATCAATTTATCAATTTATCAATCTATCAATCTATCAATCTATCAATCTATCAATCTATCAATCTATCAATCTATCAATCTATCGATCTATCAATATATCAACATATCAATATATCAATATATCAATATATCAATATATCAATATATCAATATATCAATATATCAATATATCAATATATCAATATATCAATATATCAATATATCAATATATCGATATATCAATATATCAATATATCGATATATCGATATATCAATCTATCAATATATCGATATATCAACATATCAACATATCAATATATCAATATATCAATATATCAATATATCAATATATCAATATATCAATATATCAATATATCAACATATCAATATATCAATATATCAATATATCAATATATCAATATATCAATATATCAATATATCAATATATCAATATATCAATATATCAATATATCAATATATAGATATATCAATATATCAATATATCAATATATCAATATATCAATATATCAATATATCAATATATCAATATATCAATATATCAATATATCGATATATCGATATATCAATATATCGATATATCAATATATCAATATATCAATATATCAATATATCAATATATCGATATATCAATCTATCAATTTATCAATCTATCAATCTACAAATCCTCATATTTACAAATCTACAGATCCACGACACTAAAAATCTACAAATCATTAACTAAATCGAACAACGAATGAGTAATGTTCCAACGTACCAATGTACCAATTTACCGGCCCACCAAACCACTAATCCCTCATTCTAATAGTCTACCAACCCACCAATCCATCAATGTAACAATCTGCAAATTTACATTTCCAATCTACAATTTACGTCTCCAGCGTTCGACACCTCGAATGTTCGACGTCTCGAATAATCGGAGCGCTCTTAACTATTACAAGATATAATGCAATGCATAGAATACAATACATTCCCTACATTATTCATAACACGCAATAGGTACCGAAATCGATTTGAAACGTATTAAGGGGTTAGACCTCTAGGATTTTCAAAAAATCGAAAATTTTGTTTTCGCTTAAAAGGTGCCTTGGGGCCTTAAGACTAAGGTACAATATCATTTATAGTCGGGAGACTTTTATAAGTGCCTGTATTTAAAATCGGGGAAAAATCTTTTCCGGCCGCGGAGATATTCCCCCCGAGCAGCATTCCAGTCAACCAGCTCCTGAACCGCCATTTTGTTTTCAATTGCTTCATAAAAATTTAGTTTAACACTTCGATGTATAGGTAATAAAGACCCGTAAACATATTTTTCATCTTTGTTATAGTTTGTCGGGAAAAAATTCCTGAAATTAGGTAACTTTTTGGCGCTCTAGAGTGGTCTAACCCCTTAAATCGTACACCACCGCGAATCATGTACAGGCGGAGTAGTATAAATCCATAGCTGGTCAGACAAGCGGTGTACAGGAAAACACCTGAATGGGTACAATATGAAGCGCAAATTTGACGGGGACAAACAACCTAACCGCTCTCAAACAACACGAAGCACGCGACGGTAGCGAGACATCGCAAAACTAAATTAAACAAACGAAAAAACGACGCGAAAGACTTGCGCGACGACTATCTCGAGATTTCTTTCATTCGTGCATCGCGTTCAACGCGCCTCGCGTCCTTGCGAGGATAGTTCTACTACGTGTTTCCGGTGGGAAGAGAGAGCAGCGGAGCAAAAGAGAAGAGAAGGAGGAAAGCAAAGAGAAGGAGACACACTTCGGTCGCATATGAAGTTGCGTAACGGCGCCATGCGAACAGCATTCTTGTCGTGTTTCCACCACGTGACACTCATACCGCGTAAAAAGCCGACAGCCACGAACCATCGAATTCTCCCGCGTGCGATTTCTGCTTGGTTACGGTTCCCCCTCTTCCACTTTTTTTTTTCTTTACGCCCCGGTATTCCACTGTAAGCACATGCGCTCGCAACGAACACGTTCGTTTATGGCGGTTTGCATCTACTTTCGGCCGCTTTTCGCGTGTAAACGCGCGTACTGGAAACACCGGCGAGCGGAATTTCGTATTCCGCGCGTGCAACGACGCTGGATCGAAGCGCAAAATATTTTATCCGGGCGTTTTCAAGCTCTCGTTGCGAGGTGTACGTCGGTCGGCTTTAAACAGCGCGGAAAGTGAATGTTTACGCCGCCAAACTGAATATTTTTTGAACGGGCGCGATTTCAGTTTGTAAACACCGAGATACTCTTGGAATTCTGGTTTACCAGCTTAAACGAACGAATTGTACATTGTTCTCTTATGGGGATGTTTGTATAATTGGATAATCAGTTTTGTACTCATTTTTTCTAGGATATTTTGGTACAGAGTATAATAGAGTACAATGTTAAAGTATAATGCAGACTACGACATTGTAGTATAATATGGAATATACTATTGGAGTATAATATGGTATTTAATATTAGAGTATATTATAAAATATAATATAGAATATAACATTAGAGTATAATGTAAACTACAATATTAGCAAATAATATGGGGTATACTATTAGAGTATAATGTGGAGTATAGCATTAGAGTATAATATAGAATTTAATATTGAGCATAACATTAGAGTATAATGTAGAGTGTAGTGTTGAAATTACAGTAAGGGGTATAATACAGAGCTTTATAAATTGTCTTAATTAATTCGAGAATTATTTACATTAATCTGTGCATTTCTTCAAGCCGTTGTCAAGCTTATTTGCTACTATTACTACAAATATCAAAAATTCATTAATAACCTTCGTTGTAACTGTGAACATCAAACACGTGCACGTCTTAAAGTGCGCATCTAAATAAACATTACTATTCATGATTGCTGTACTAAGAATCTTATTTCGTAGCGCTTCATCAAATCAAGTATACTTTATGAACACTTCAAAATTGATAATTTGTTACCATGTAACTTAACGCTAGAACTACCAACCGGTCAAAATGACCAGTTTCGGGTTTGACATTTTATGTCACAACATTTGATTGCCGCCCTCTCGTGAAAACGTCTGTCATGTTTCATTGAGCTAATGAATGGTTGTACATGTTGGATGATGCTATGCTATTTATTTATTTTTCTACTTTATTTTCAGTTCTAAAGTAAGTACGCAATATAATGCCGGTACTTGCAGCGTTAATAAGCAGAAATGAGTGCACGAAAATGTCTAAAAATGAAATCTGTATATTTCCGCCGAAAAATCGTACACGTAAAAACAGGATCCGCGGAGTAACACCGAAATTTTAACGAGATATTCCATTGTTGCGAGACATACTTCCACGTAAACGAGGGCAAATCCGTAACATAGTGCACGGCGTATCAAGCTCAGTATTTCACGGTAATAGTACGCATTGTATCAGCAACAATACCGAAATGTAGCCGGCGATTACGCGAATCTACTGATTCAATGTCGTTATCAATCCTGCTGAAGCCCGAGCGCGGAGAGGTACGGGAACGCGAGAATTAAATTTCACACGCGCAGCATGTTTCCATTGCGCATGAATAGAACCATGTAGATAAGGACGAAGACAGAAGAAGAAAAATGGCGTTGAGTCGGCAAGAAACCGTCAGGATAAACAATGCTGTTGCAGTTGATTACTCGGCTCGTGCCTCCGATATACGAACAATGGTAAATTACTGTTGTACATAAGAATTCCAATAATCCTTTGGCAGTTTATGCGGGTTCGTACGAATTAGACCAACGAACATTAATGTCACACCGCGTGTTCGTAACAACGATTATCGCGTTCGATGATCGTACCATTATCGAGAAGATCGTGCTAATGTTTATTGGATATGCGAAGATAATCATCCGTTAGATGGACATCGTTTATATATAACTTTCAGAGTAAATGAATTAGAACTTAGTGAATAATTAAGTGTTGTATCGCATTAGTGAATTGCGTAGATAAAGAATATTAAAAGAGATTACTATTAGTGGTTAAATATATTTGATAACATATAAAATATTGTTGTTTTTATTTCTACGTTCCAGGTGTGCGAATACTTTCGTCTCTTGCTGTATCTTGATTTCTGAAAACGTTCGAAGACATTTTTATTTCATTATTTATTGTAAAAGGGTTGTAGTCGAGTCTCGTTGCTCGCGTGGGATCTAATTAAAGAGATTTAGGTGTTATGTATAATATACAACTATCAATTCTTAAATATACTTAGTAACACAGAAAATACTGTAGCTTGTATTTGTACATTCGAAGTGTACGAATACTTTTGTCCCTCAATGTAATTCTACCAAACGTAACTCGTTACGTTCATCAAAAAAATATGCAACATTGCATAAAATATGTATCATTGCATAATGATTACATAAAATATGCTTTCATCGTAACAAAGTACGTGTTAATCCCAAAACAATGAAAGAGTTGACTCGTTTAGCTTAACCCTTTTAGTGCCAGCGGGCCGATTAATCGGCCCGCGGTCCTTATGCGAAAAGTGCCACGGACCGATGCGTTGTAGCGGGCCGACCGCCCAGCGGCCTTAAATTAAAAATAACAATGTTATAATTAAATATATTTTATACCTAAAAATTTTGCAGCACAACATTATATTCCATATCCTTTAAGTTTCAGAAGAATAAATAGTAAAATATTCCTCCGGGAATTCGGAATTTTGTTCCTTATAAAGCTATTCATATGAGCGCACATATTAAATCGGCCCGTAGCACTTCTCGCATGTACTCCGTAAAATGCCTGGCACTAAAAGGGTTAACCGAGGAGATCCAAAACGCGGGGATTAAGATGCGTTGAACATTAAAAGCAACATTCCGCGCTTAATATTCATTATCCGCGCTCTGGACTATTATTTACCGAATTCTACCGGCGAAAGTTCGAAACCGGATGCGTACACGTCTGGCAAAGATGCCGGCAATAAATCCGAAAATTCGTTATGCAAAAAGCGCACCGACAATGAAGAGCTCCGCGGTATCTTGTCCATGTATCACGACTATCGCGTTGTTTGCAGAGTAAACAGCGGAGAAACAACTCATCGAGCAACAGCAGAGAAAGTATTCGCGTGTCGACGAAGCGGACTCGCGTCATGGACGATATTTCAGCGTGATATCAACTTATAACACGCCCAGTCGCGCGTTCTATAGGCTATTCAGCCGGTTCAATGTCATTATAAATCATGCTCGGTTGGGTAAGAATGTCCGTCGGCGGAATTAAATTTCGTCGGTAACAACGCGCGTTACCATTGTGCCTAAACGACGAGACGGCATAGCGTAGCTAAGGAAGAGGATGTTGTGCGCAGAAAACAATGTTCACGGAGTTAGGTGCGTCGGATTCCTCGTATAAACGTCTACGAGGTTCGCTCAAAGCTTGCAGTCCCATCAGTTATCGTCAAAACGGTCTGAAAATACGGCGCGCTGTTCGCGGCCGTAATAATTGAAGAGCTCCACGAGGCAGACGCCTAAGACGCCTCGAAATTGAGAGAGGTAAATGGAGAACCGGCCTTGAATTAGGGGAGCCAACGATATTAGTTCCTGCTCGGGGATCGTTAAATTATCCGTCCCCGGTAAGGTGTCGCCGTTACTCCACACCGCTCGCGATAAATCCAGCGAATTGAAAATATTCTCGCTGATAATTGTCCCTAAAGTCGTCAGCCGTTAACGTGTCGTCCGATTCCTCGATTATTATCATCGCGTCGTCCGAATTTTTAAGCATTACTCGATGAAGGAAATTCGAGAACGGGAAATGTCGCTGTCGACACCGAATTAATGAACAATCTTTAGTTTTCGGCCCGGTAACAGTACCGAAACGATAAGGATAATTAAAGAACACAACATTTTTATTATCGACATCGACTCGAAGAACAGACTTCTCAGTTTTCAGTACCGTGACAGTACTGAAACGACAGTGGAAATTGAAGAACACAAAATTTTATTGTTGACACCAAGTCAAAGAACAGTCCTTTTAGTTCTCAATACAGCAATGGTACTGAAACAATAATGGAATGTGAAGGTCACAAGATTTTGTTATTGACACCAAGTCAAAGAACAGTCTGTTAACCCTTTGCACTCGAAGGTATCTTTACTGGTACCGGATAGCAATTCAAAAACTGTTTGGTTAAAAAGTTTGATGAATTCTCTTAAAGTCATTGTATCTCTATTATTAATTGCCAATATTCCCTGCTTCATTATATTTATACATTAAATGTGAAACACTATAGGTTTAGTTAAAATATACATATTCAAAATTATTGTATTAAACAAAATGGTGAATGTGAGTCACCTTTCGAGCGCAAAGGGTTAAATTTTCGTTACAGCAACAACATTGAAACGACAGAGAAAATCTAAGAGCATACACAATTTTGTTATCGATGCAGAATCAATGTCTTTTGTTACTACTTTTAAAAACAATGTTATGTTTTGTTCGAAACTGAAAGAACAAAATTTTATTATCGACATCGACTCAAAGAACAGTTTTTTAGTTTTCTGTACAGCAACAACATTGAAAAGACGAAGAAAATCTAAGAATATACACGATATCTTTATCGACACCTAATAAAAGATGTTTTTTATTGCAACTTTTGGAAGACAATGTTATATTTTATTAGAAGTTGACAATGTTGCTCGTATTTTGTCAAAAAAGAAATTTTGTCGACGCCATACGTAGATGAAATATTTGATGAAAACAATTTCCCTAAAAATGATTTAGCGTGTCGAATTAATATTCGTAGCTGCGTATCATTGATTACGAATGGTTTGAAGAAGCTATACGGATAGAAGGATTAAATGGGTTATAACATGTCAGTTATGTCACAGAAAAATCGTGTGTAAGCCGAACCTCGCCATCATCTTACAGCAATCGATCTAAAATACCGTGCTCGACATTCATTTTCCGGGAGAACGGTTCGTGATACGAGGCACGAAAAATTATGATAGCATTTTCAAAGCGTCATGCGCGAAACATGGCCGCTTGTGCGTGTGTTAGTTCAATTTTATATCGTGCACATATGAACTTTTTACTTCTGTCCCTGTTTCCTTTCAAAACTAAACTTTAAATACTTCCTGCAGTGATACAAATTAGTATGTGTGTACACTACAGACAAAACAGTGGGATTGAATTGAGATAATTGTACATTAATCGTACGTAGTATATTTTTAAAGGTAACTACCTTACATCTGTGGTCAATGACTACAATTTTGTATTATGTATCACTGTATAAACAAAAGGAAGACAATATTAAAACGAAAGACAAAATTTAAAAAATATAGAAATTTAGATATATAGAAGTCTATAAATCTGGAAATTTTGAAATTTGAAAACCTAGAAAATGTACAAATTACAAATTCACAGGTACACGTCTAAAAATCTAAAGATCTAAAAATGTAAAAATACTGACATTTATAAATGTGGAAATTTAGAAACATAGAAACTTAGAAACTGACAAATATAAAAAGTCAGAAAACAGAAATGTGAAAATTTAGAGCGACGAAAACTTAGAAATTTAGAAATTCGAATTTATAGAAGATTAACAATTAGAAGAATACAAATTTTAAGGGTTACAAAAATAAAAATTTGAAAAATAAGAAAACTATCTCCGATAGTTTTATCTAAATAAGACAGTCTTCGATTTTCTAAAATCCTAAACTCTGGAGTTTTAATAAAGTACATTTTATCAAATTCAAAACTTATTTTATGAAATAAGGAGAATGTACACACAGTGTAGGAGATACCAAATGACCAAATAAGCGAAGAATGACAATTTACTTTCTGGATACGATCGTAATCAATAGCGTAAAATGTAGAACTGACAAGTAGAACAGACCAATGAATGGTCAGACAACTGAAACGAGAACTGTGCATGGCCAGAGAAGAAGAGACGCGTTCAGTATGATCAGACAAGTGGTATGACACTGCACGTGAACGCCATATAAATAGAAGGGGTCTGTACACGTCTAGACAAACATAATAGAGGTCGTATGCGGTCAAACAAGTGGAAAAGGACCTGCGCATGATGAAATACTTGGACAGCGGGAAGCAGCGAACATTTGGTTTATCTTGGATCGTGTAGCAAGCAGTAAAGCTACGTTTTACGACTATACTTGCTACGAAAACAATAAATATTTATGCGCTCGCGCTATAAAATTTGTACGCTTGTGAACTTAACGATCGGTAACAATTTGCGCCGCGAAAATAAATTGTTTCGTAAGTGCAGAAAGGTAATAAATTCGCGAGTATTTTATTTCTGAAAACGGAGAAATAAATAAACGTTTTAAGAACGCGATAGAAGGTTGACTTGAGCACGGAATACGGAGCTCAACGATCCGATCGAACGTTTCATTTAGGATGCTTAAGTTGAGCGAATAAAATAATTTATTGTAGTCGGAGCACGCGATCAGAGCTCGATTAAAGAACACCGTAAATGCAACTTAGGTTCGTGCTCGTATTTCACGGTAATCGGAATCAATTAGTATTTTATAAAATCAGTATCCGTGCATCAATTTCTCACGAATGATATACGAGGCAGCCGATAATCGCCTGACCGAGTATCGTATAATACATAATGACATTGCTGTTTCGCTATTTTGCTAATGACGATAACGGTGTTTCGATTACACGCATCACTTTGTAAAATATCGTGCATGTTGTAACGTGTTTCAAAAGGATTCGATTATCTGTAATTGCATCGCCTCTGAACTATTGTATTTTGAGCTAACAAAACTGTCCGATATGGTTTCGAGAAAATTAAAGGAAATTTGTATACGATACGTTGAATTGGAGATATAGCGTTAACGATGCTCGAATATGTAGTGTGCCAAAGTTTTTCGAAACTTGCATGTTTCCAGTGTGAAGTCTACATATTCGTGAATATAAAAATTCGATATTTCTATATTCCCCGATTTGATATTTTAATATCATTAATTTTTCAATTTCCCAATTTTCCAAATTTCCTAGTTTCTCAATCTCCTAATTTCTAAATTTCTCAAGTTTCCCATGTTCCCATTGTCCAATTTTCTAATTTTCCAATTGTCTAATTGTCTCTTTTTAATTTTCTAATCTACTATTTTTCTAATTTTCTAATTTTCTAATTTTCTAATTTTCTAATTTTCTAATTTCTAGATCTCTAAATTTCTAGATTTCTAGATTTCCCAAATTCCCCATTTCCTATTCCCCAATTTTCCAATTTCCCACTTAGTAAATTTCTCAATTTCTCAATTTCTAAACTCTCTAATTTCCAGATCATTTTCTTACTTAAATATCACATTTCAGAATTCGGTATTATTATATTTTTGTTTAAAAAAATATCTAAATTTCCGTAAACAACAAAGTACCGATCAAAGATTAATAAACAACCCAGTTTGTTTCAATGAATCCAATCGAGAGTTAATGCTGCAACAATGGCGGAAAGATATTGCTAGACGTTCGAAGTATTATTAGAAAATGGAAGCTAGAACAGAAGCGACGAACGACAATGACGAAATATCTCGAAGGAAGAAATTACTAAGGGAGACATAGCAAGCGCATCAAGCTACCATAAAAAAGCATCGTCTGTTTCGCGGGTGCTTTCACAGTTTCTACCAAAGGGGTAATATTTCCTCATCATGAGACGTTCTTCGTGGAACAAAGCATTCCACGCCGAAGAATCCGCCAGTCTTTCGTTGTCGCGACGCGAGAAAGCTCGCTTTTAAAGGTTTATTCAGTGTCGAAACGAGCGTCTTGGTATTCGTGAAAAATACGCGACACGTGTGTCCTGTATCATAACGACTCTATCCAGGAACGCGTTAGACGTGTTCACCCTGCATCGAATCCGCCTAAATCACGGTCAGGGGATTCCCGCGAGGACTTACATCGAATTTATATCACCGGCTGGATATTTTCTCGAGGCTTGCCACGCTCGCGAATGCGGAACTGCAGGTACATGTCGCTGCTCTCTTTACAGAAAAAGAAAATCGCTCGCGAACAGTCGGCTCGGGAAAGCGGTCGACGGAAAAGAAAAGAAAACGAAGTATCCGTTGAATGAAAATGTATGCCGTGGATCCAACTCTTTCGACGACGTACGCACGGCTGTAACGTGAACTACATGTATGTACAAATATAAAAATTTCATCGATTACACTGTACAACAGCCAAATAATTTCATGACCGCCGCGCCGCTATGACATTCTTATAGATTTTTGCGAGCTGAATACGAATCTGAAATCCGTTTTTCGATAGAACGTACATTTTTTGAGGAAATTAATGTTTAAAAAAATTGCAAATTTTCTATTTTGTGAATTTTGGGTGATTTTACCATAGCAGTTATTCAGTGGCTTTTTACACGAGAGAAAAATGACATTTAAAAATATTGTGCAATGGTCCAATATTCCAATTTCTCAATTTTGAACTTTTCAATTTTCCAATTATCAATTTCTCAATTTTCCACTTTCTCAGTTTCCAAATTTCCTAACTCGTAAACGTCATTTTCCCATTGCTTCGCTTTCCAATTTTTTAATTTCCCAATTTTCCAATTTCACCATTTTCAATTTCCCAATGTTCCAGTTTCCCAATTTCTAAATTTCTAAGTTTCTAATTTTATGAATTTCTGAATTTCTAAATTTCTAAATGTCTAAAAGTCTAAATTTCTAGACGCCCAAATTTCTAAATTTCTAAAGTCTGTGAACTTTACCGAATAAAACGATATAAATTGTTATTACATCGTAAACATTTAAATATGTTTAAACAATGATCAAAATAAGAAGGACCCTAAAAACGCACTAATTTCTTCTGATATATTTAAATGACATTTTGAAAGCACAAAATATTGCGAAATTTCCTGTTTCTCAAATTTCTTACATTTTATAATTACTGGAATTTAAAATATTCGCATTTCCGAATTTCGACGTTCTCAAATCCCTAAATCCATAAATCTCTATTTTCGTATTTGCCCCAGCCAAACAAGCTTTGCTTTCGACTAAAATATTGTTTTATGCGTATTTCATATTGTGCGTATAAAATGTTGTTACAACGGTGCTGTCGATAAAGGTACTGGAATATCCGTTTTGTACGCGTACCTTGTATTATATATCCGGTGGAAATCACTGTAACCGAGGCTCCAGAAAACGGAACGGGAAGTTTTGTTTCGTGCGAAATATTCGGTCAAAGAGGCGAGATATTCGGTACCCTGCGAATTTGCAAACCGATGGTGTTGCAGCGTTTTGACTCGTTCTTTCGCTCGTTCACGATTAAAAATTGTTGATGCAGTTGCATAATTTGGAAAGTAGATACGTTTTAATAAATGTGACAATTCGATAGGCTTGATTCGTAAATATGTAACGTTAACTACATATTATATCTAATGTAACTTCTTTCTTTGTGGGATTTAACTATAGCGGACTCTTCCAGGAATAATGTATGTTTCATGAAAGCTTTCGATACAATAAACGTATTCGTGTTGTATGTATAATACTGGTATAAAATATAACACCGACAGTGCTATTCGATATTATCTTAAACTAATTATTTCTCGTTTCTGTGCACTATTTACAGCTGTTTGCACGTATTCTTGCTTATATTTAAACGAAGACGACGTAAGCAATTATTAAGAACAAGATCTCTCGGAGTTTGCACTCGTCATTGTACCAAGAAAGGTTCACATTTCAAAACTTTCAGGTCAGGCAACCTTTTTAAGACCTCCGACGCCCATAATGATTCATGCCATTATTTTACACTAATTACTTCATAATTATTCAAATGCCGATATAATCAAGGCCTCGTGA
Organism: Coelioxys conoideus; assembly: GCA_947623535.1. Lineage (NCBI taxonomy): Eukaryota > Metazoa > Arthropoda > Insecta > Hymenoptera > Megachilidae > Coelioxys > Coelioxys conoideus. The sequence continues at coordinate 16,872,425 of OX392453.1, read as the reverse complement.
AAGATCAACACCTTGAAACTTCCAAGTGTTTCAATCTTCTTGAAACCTTTAACAAGTTCACAATGATGCATAGCGTTATCCGACGTTGGTTATTTTTTTATTCACTAGAACAACGGTACATCCGATTACGTACAATGATACAATCAATCTGTTGTGTTAGAATGATTGAAAGTACATATTGAAAAACATAAAAGATTCGACCATTATTTGTACTCATTTCCGTTGTTCATAATGACACCAGTTATTATTTTGATGAACGTATTAATGTTTACTCATATAATTGATGGTCAATGAAAAAACCAATATTTGCACAACTGACGTTAATGAAAATATGAACATTTTTATAATCAATGTTCAATATAAAATCAACATTTTCGGGGTACGGAAAATTTCGACAAATATTTAATATTTTTAAACGCATTTGTATGTAACACAACGATGCAGCGTGATTCGTTATTTTTCCTATATTATTCCGTAGATTTCATCGAAAAGCTGGGATCAAATCGATATTATCGACGAACACGAGATCATCATCGTGTTTCATAAGCTTCTCGGAAATAATTTACCCGCGTGCTATTCACGTCAAGGCATATTCAATCAACGTTTTAGTTGATTATCAAAATTGCTGAATCCTGTCGAGCATATCCTGGGTAGGACAGCTAAATATTATATCATCACGATACGATCGAACAATTTTCCATGAATAAAATTTATTCGCTAGGGTATTATTCCACTTGCTAACGAGTTTTTTTTATTAGCTAATATAATAGCTGATTAAATGAAACGATTTAATATTCACTGAGCTACGTGCCTATAACGTGGAAATATTGTCAAAATGATTTCATTACGATGAAAATGTTTTCATTGTGATTTTATTGCCGTCAAAATGATTTTATTATAATCTTATCGCCGTCAAAGTAATTTTATCGTGATATTATTACCTTCAAAGTGATTACATTTTCATTTTATTACTTTCCGAGTGATTTACATAATGATTTTATTACTGTCAGAATAATTTTCATTATATGAATTTTATACTTCTTCTCTGCATGAGAGTGCGATTTGATAATGTAATGAAACCACTTTGACAATCTAAACATGCATCGAACTATTTTGCTTTAATTTTATATATAACGAATAATATATAATGTCGAAAACATTTATCATGTATCTGTTCACGAAAATGTCTTTATCAAAACAAATTCATTCCTTTACCTTTTATTATTTCACAAATTTTTCTTCACAAAAGATTTACAAAAAGCAAATCTTTTACATTTGTTACCTTATATGAAGAATGACGAATGAAAAATAGGAATTAACGTTAAATCGTTCGCATTGGAAATCGATTCTGAAAACTAATCTCTCTCCTCAATTCTGACACTAAAGGCGTTGGCCAACGATCGGATAAGAAAAACTGACTATATCGAGGATTTATCGTTGCTCGAAGTCAGATAAAAGTTCATCGAACACCATCGAGGGAAGGCTCAAGGGTGTAATGAAGTGTACCAAGAAGATAGTTCACGATTAACTTAATTACATCCCATTTGCTTTGACGTAGCCGCTTCTTTGGCGTTCGACGACGTCTAACATTGGAAAAAGTATCGATCTCGTTCTCGAACTTATTAATAACGATCAAACTGCTTTCCGGTTACGAAACTACGAGACATCGGGGAAACTGTGAACTCGATCCGAATCCAATTTGAATTGGTAATTAACTTAACATTCGTTTTACTTGCAGTGAAATAAATCTTCATGTATCAACTTTATTCCCGAGGTAAATCACTGAGAACCGATTAAACGAGCACCTCCAACTTTGATCGAAAAATACATTTAATGGGGAATGTTGAAATACTAAAATTTAGGAAGTTAGAAATTTACAAGATCAGACATTTAGAAATTTAGAAACTTAGCAACTTAGAAAATTAAAAATGTAGAAATATAGAAATATAAAAATTTAGAAATTTGAGAACCCAGAAAATTTACAAATGACAAATTCACAGATTTACAATTCTAAAAATCTAAATATTTAAAAATCAACTAATTTACGAATCTAGAAATTCAGAAATTTTGAAACTTAGAAACTGAAAAATATAAGAAGTCAAAAACGCAGCAATGTATAAATTGAGAGCATCGAGAACTTAGAAATTTAGGAATTCGCATTTCCAAAAGATTAGCAACTAGAAAAACAGAAATTTTAAGAGGTAGAAAAATAAAAATTTGAAAAATAAGAAAACGAAAAAATCTCCGATTTTCTAAAATCATAAATTCTGGAGTATAATTATTTTTAACTCAGCGAACATAAACTTTTTAAGAACCTAAACTCGAAAGTTCATAAACGTGATATTTTAAAACCTTCAGATTGTTGAAGTTCGAAAATTCGAAATCCTCAAACTCCACTTATGAACATCTCTTTGCGTTTATCGTCCAATTGGCCGAGTTACGATTCCACTTCCATTAGAGATTTACGACTTCTTTTCAGCCGTACTTCTTTCGGAAATAAGTACTTCACATTGGCAGAAATAAATGAAAGTTTCGACATAACAGATCTGAGCCGCGGAAAATATGAAGTTGCGATAGCACTTCGGCGAAGTTTCTTAAACATCCGCCGTGGTATAAAAGTTCTATAACGTTTACTCGACTGTACATGATACTTCTAACTTGTTCGAAGCAATTACAAATAATCGTGTTAAAATTAAACAAATAATCGTGTTGGAAAAGCATCGATTTGTAGTGAATCTATAAGACCTTCGAACCTGAACAAACACTATCGATCCTCGTACAATCCTCGAAATCATGCAATCAATTCGTAAACTGTTCTCTAAATTTTTTCTCCAACAAGAACCAATAAGATTGTTGTGTCGTGCTCTTCGTTTCTCGATTTTTGAAGGCGGCACGATAGGTATTACCCTTTAGATGCGGGTAAAGACGCGAGTATTGGTTCCGCGAGTTAAATGAAATTGTAGGTTATATAGAGTTGGTTGAACTTGCATTTTATTTGTCTAAGTTCTGATAAATATAATTAATCGGTTAAAATGACTTATATACAAGGTGTCCCAAAAGTATTGAAGGAGCCGGAAATAGGAGGTAGGTGCGGTCATTCTGAACAACTTTCTCATTTGCAAAAATGTCGTATGGGGCTTCATTTTTAAATTACCAACGAAAAACACCGACCAATCAGAACGCGAGAATCGCGCGCCACGAGATTTGATCGCGACCACGGCCAATTATAACTCGGGCCTACACTTCTGCCTACGAGCGCACGCAATTGTCGCGCTATACTCGCTGAAGGATAAACATCACTATATTTATTTGTTATTTATTTGTTGACTTATTTTTAATATTTGCTCTTGGTCTTTCTTTTTCATTTTTTTTACGTCTACATTACTAATCATCTGTTCTTGTTTTATTCGTTTAATTCGATTCCGAATAAAGTGAACGTAAATAAACATACAGATAATTTACAAATCACGTCGAACCGCAGTCACAAGCACAAGACTCGATTTCCAGGTGATTTTTCACCAAGAGAGCTGGTAAAAATGATTTCGTTTCTCGTTATATTTTCCGCATATTTCCTGTCGCAGAACCTACATAGTATTTCGTTTGCCGCATGCCGTATAATCGAATTTCCCGCCACGTCCACCTTCATCCCATATTCTTATTCTTCATTGTCTTCTTTCAATTTTCGCTTCTTCCTCGATTAATTCGCGTTGAAAATCCCCCCTTAATTCTTCCCGCTATCGTCCCGGTTATCCCGGAACGACCGTTGGCTATCTCGGTGAACGTATTTGCGCTGCCGAGTAAAAAGGACAAACGAAACAGTCGAACAGACAAAAGAAGGACGGAAGGGAAAAGGACTATAAGTGCCGGCTGAAACGAGCTTGAAGAGCTTATCTTCCTTTCTACCGCGTGCCACGAATTCCTCGATAACTCATAATCCATTCTGACAAAGATCGCGATGAAAATGGCTCGGGATTTGTCAAATCTTATAGAAACCCCGATAAATTGTCACGGACATAAATTGTCCCCGGAAATTGTCTCGCTGTATGACTGACGGAGCAACAACAGTGAAAAACGCCGAGGAAAATGCAATATATGTAAATAGAACTCTCAACGAATTACTTCGTTACTAAATTTGTAAACTTGAAAATTTTTAGACCTTTGCAATTTCTCAATTTGTAAGTTTGAGAACTTTGCAATTTCCCAATTTGTAAATTTGAGAACTTTGCAATTTCTCAATCTGTAAATTTGAGAACTTTGCAATTTCCCAATTTGTAAATTTGAGAACTTTGCAATTTCTCAATCTGTAAATTTGAGAACTTTGCAATTTCTCAATTTGTAAGTTTGAGAACTTTGCAATTTCCCAATTTGTAAATTTGAGAACTTTGCAATTTCTCAATCTGTAAATTTGAGAACTTTGCAATTTTCAAATCTATAAATTTGAGAACTCTGCAATCTCCCAATTTGTAAATTTAAGAACTTTGCAATTTCTCAGTTTGCAAATTTGAGAATTTTGCATTTTCTCAATTTGTAAATTTGAGAACTTTGCAATTTCCTAGTCTGTAAATTTGAGAACTTTGCAGTTTCTCTATTTGCAAATTTGAGAACTTTGCATTTTCTCAATTTTTAAATTTGAGAATATTGCGATTTTCCAATTTGTAAATATGAGAACATTGCACTTTCTCAATTTGTAAATTTGAGAACTTTGCAATTTCCCAATTTGCAAAATTTCTAAATTTAAAAACTTGCAATATTTGAACAATTAGCTAAATGAATAAATGATAGAGTAACGATTGATCTGTTACGGTTGCAATTATTTCTCGAAATAGGAGATGTATTCGATCACGGAATATTCGGAAATATCGAAGTTTAGTTTCGTGAAAGATTCCGTATAGTTCCGTCGGATGAACGAAGATTATTCGCCTCTATCCTTTTACCGTTTCACCACGTAATCAAGTATGTAGTCTGGCGAAAGCGATGAGAAATTAAATTAATTTTATCGGCTTAAGGGAGGTTCCTTCCGACTCTGATACCAGCCTCGATCCTTTCGCTTCCGACTCACGTCACATCACCGGAAATGCCCGACAACCCTTCCTGCTTCCTTCTCGTGGATGATAGAAGCTTACCATGCACTCTATACCAACATCCTTTCCACGGTTTTTGCAATTCTATTACACCAGAGAAATGTTCTACCGAGGAAATAATCTAATCCTTCAGCTTTCATTCTTGATTAAAAATTGTACGACCAATATTCATGACGAGGATAGAACGGCTTTGATTATTACCACGGAGTTTATTATAGAGTATAATTTCGTAAATTGAAAGTTTCTAGAAACTTTTCGTCAAGTTGATGTTTGTCGCTTCATTGTTGATACAATTTGTCTAAGAACACTTTACTTATTTTTACATTTCGGTTGTTTTTGGTAATATTTTATGGTCAATTTCAGATTTATAGATTTTGAAATTTAAGCATTTAGGCAACCTTTCATTTACATAGCTAGACATGTTATATTTGTCAAGTTTCTTATTTCTCACGTTCTTTAATTATTCCAATTCTTTAATTCTTCAGTTTCCCAATTTCTTAATTTCCTAATTTTCCAGTTTCCAATTTTCCCATTTTCCCACTTCTCAATTTCCCGATTTTCCAATTTCCCTATTTCCTTATTCCCAAATTTTCCAATTTCCCTATTTCCTTATTCCCAAATTTTCCAGTTTCCCTATTTCCAATTCCCAAATTTCCAAATTTCTCAATTCCCCTATTCCGCAATCCCCAATTTCTAAATTTCTCAATTGCCCCTTTTCTCAATTCCCAAATTTCTCAGTTTCCCAATTTCTCAATTCCCCAATTCCGCAATTCCCAATTCCAAAATCTCCCGATTTCCCAATTTTCTATTTCTCAAATTTCCTAATTTCTCAGATTCCCAATTCCCTAATTCGCCAGTTCTACAATTCCTAGTTCCCCAATTTCCCGATTTCCCAATTTCTCTATTTCCCAATTCTCCAATTCGCCAATTCCGCAACTCTTCAATATCGCAATTCCCCAATTCCGCAATCCCTAATTATCCAATTTCTACATTTCTCAATTGCTCAACTGCTTAATTTCCCAATTTCACAAATGTAGAAATTCCTAAATTCCCAAATTAAGAAATTTCGTTTTTTTTCCGAACATCTACTGGTTGAACTAGTAATCTGGTTTTCGCGTAGTAGCTTCCCCATAATTTTTCCGCTTCCGCTCCCTGTTCTGGTCACATACCGACACACCAGTGTCCTCTGCCGTACGCTTGATGGACCAACGTGTGTCCACGTGTGCAGCTCCTTAAATACTTCATACACGGGGAACAGATACCGTGGGTTACGAGTACACGGACGCAGCACGGGAAAAAGGGGAGAACGTCGCGGGTGAAGCTTATCCTGTAAAACCACTAGGGACCCTCGGATGTTTAACACGGGGCTGCTGGCGCTAGTTCCGCATTGTTTACCCGCATAATAATTTACGCGCACACGAGAAAGCTGTTAGGGAGACGTTGCCCGGTCGAATAAGGAGGGGGATACTTCGACCGGAAGTATGCTCGCGATTAAATGATATGGTACCGCGACATTCGCCACGCTCTGAAATAATGTCTCAGGTATTACCGGAGCAAGGTGTGTGGCGTTCACCTGTCGTCGACGAAATACTAGCTGCTCGAATAACCTTTGACGAGTCGCCTTGCTCGAGCACTCGTGACGAATCGCTTGTTTACGATATAATAAAAAGAGCTATCTTTTGACCGATACAGCCAGACGGAGAACGTTATAGTCGACTTCGTCGTTGCTGCTCTGTTTTGCTTAATAACACGGAAGCTCGAAGACAGTTTCGCTCGCTGCACGACGCTGCAACGGAGCAGAACCATGTCAGATAAGATAAGAACGGAAAAAGACGAAGGTACTCGGTTAAAAAGAAAGAACAAGGGAAACGACCAGTGTGATAATACGCGCAGGCATGACTAAGTTCGACTGTAAAGGGGAAAAGTTTTCAAGCGGATTTAACATCCCTTTTTTCGACCGTCTTCTCTGATACCGGGCGAACTAACTTCTAATTATCTTAATTCACTTTGTGACGCTTAACTCCGCGCGGACAACACGTGAACGCTGATATAATTCTGTTCGTGATTAATTGCGAGTCGACTTTATCGTAATAGAATTAAATTAATAGGGTACAAAATGTAGATTTACGTTAACTCCACTTTCAGGTACGAAATTTTATTTGTTTGCAATGTTAAAATGCAGTACATACGTTTTCGTGGAGCAAACTGCTTATAGTTATATTTTTTTATTGTTGTTTAACTCTTCGTTATGTGATGTTGCAAATATACAACGTACATTAATATAACATACACGTGTTTTGTTAAATATGCCAATAGCGAAATTCCTACTGATATTTCTTATAAACATGATGAGATATAAATATAACTACGATCGTTTCCTAATGTACAATAAAAAATCATGAAATTCACATATTTTGTTAAATATAAATGAATAGCAAATTTTACATAAGAAATTGTATTGTAAATTCTCTGAAAATTGTTATTTAATATTTCTTACTGTTCGTAATTTCGACTGTTTCTTACAATTTTTCAAAATATCGTAAAGTTGCAATATTATACGATTCTTCTTCGAACAAATTTTTTATCAAAACACTGACTATTTTCTCTCTGATATTTTGTTACCGTTTTATTTTCTCACTGTATATAAAAATGCAAAAACATCTCCCCGCGCAAGAAGACACACGACAAAGTTCATACATTAAACGTAGCGGCGGAAGCGGATACCGGTATTATGGTGCGCCATAAAATAGATACTAAAGTAGATGATATCGAAAATAGATGATAATCTCCGAGTACGAACGGTATCGAAGTTGCCGAGGATTTCGTGTTGAATTTTTCGCGGGGTCCCCGTTGGAGCGGTTCGAGCAATTGCAGAAACTTGAAAGAATTCCAAGTAATCTCCATGAACATCGGCCCGTCGTTCGCCGCAACCCCTTTTCACCCCGTCGACCGTCCATAGTCTGTCGATTCGCGTAATGCATTCCATTCGCGAAAAGCCATAAGATTTTCACGGTGGCCGTGTTCCGGGGCGTTACGTGTCGATACAAGCGCGTGTAGGCTCGTTTGAATAAAAGATCGTTTTGAGAATCAGCGCGCGACGACCCGGGGGCAAGCTTCCTGCCGGGGCAAAAATCGGGTATCGGCCGATGGTTAATTCATGGTGGTGAGATCCCAGCAGACGAGCCCCGGTAAAAAGAGATCCGAGAGTGATAAAATACATTTCGAACTGTACGCTCTGTTTTGCAGCCGCTCCGCCGTCTATTCGCGTCCCTTACGCTTTCAAATTTTATCGACCTCCACCCATTTTTTTTTTTTCTCCTATCCGTTTTATCGTCGTTACGTGCAACATTATTCTTGGCTATTCTAATGAATGATAAAATACGTGATATCTGCCTATGTAGATCAGAGATTTTCGGTAGGTCACGTGCAATATTAAAATGCAAAGGATTCGAACGTAGCGAGGAGACATTTTTTACTCGAAGTACTTGTTTTACACTAGATTTACGGACGTGTAATGACAATTTAAAAAAAAATTAAACTAGAGTAGAAGAGAAAATAAATAAGGTATGATACATAAACTGGTTTATACAATGATCCTTTGTCTTGACAAAAGTTGACATGCATTTCGATGAAAACTTCTATATAGTTTTTGTAATTTGAATTAAGAAATGTATCATGAGTCATTTTGGCTCGTTCCGTAAATCTAGTATTTATGAAACGGCTTATTTTAGAGGGGAAGCTTCAGGGAATACGACCATATTTTTGACAAATTTCAAACCTATGGGCTCCTCATTGAAAAACGTAAACAAAGAATTTGTTGAAATTTTTTCATATTATATAACAAATTGACGAAGTCAGAAAAAATATTTTATGATAGCCCAATCCTTCATGAACAAAATAAAAAAAAAATTAGAAACTTGTTAAATGGTCAGTTTGACTGCTTTGGTAGGTTTAAAGTTAAGATAAGCTGTTAATCACTTTAATATGCTTGTTGTCATTTATACATAGTTTAATATCAGCAAGTAGCGATTGTTTGGTTCTAACGTTTGCACCAATTGGACATTCTAGTAACATATAATCCATAATCATAATAAATTCAACATTTTTATATCGCAGATTATATCGTATATAGACACGGTAAGTCTTAACATATGGTTGGCGCAACATTAGAATTTAATCCCTCACCGGGTATGCAATAACGGTATTGTCGATTCCGAGAAATTAGAAACCGTTAGCGTTTTCGTAGAATTCCATGCTACTCTCTCGGGGGGGGGGGGGGGGAGATAGAGATCCGGATTTCGCTGGTGCGAGCCTGCCTCACCCCACCCACCGTCCATCCGTGTCCGCTTGCCGGTGTTGGCGGAGCGAATATAAAAACGCGAGGAATGCGCCGTAGAACAGCTGTTTTGATTTTCGGAGCAACCGAGCGACATTGTAACACCTTCACACCCCTTTTGAATAAAATCTGATAATTCTACATCTCCAACAGTTTATTTTACATCGTATGACTCTCAATAATAGCAAAGTATAACGACTTCAAAGAAATTCGTCAAGTTGTTCGTTCGAAAAGCTTCAGAGTTGTCATTTGACAACAGCAAAGGTACAGGGGGTCACAGTATCGTCTGTTCCTTTGAATCGATCAAAAGTGTCCGCGACTCGGCGACCGCATTCCCCTAACAACAGAATTTCCTGGAAAATTACAAACGCGACAAATGGATTTACGTCAGTCTCGATTTTAGACGGTGGTCTTTGTTTATATCCTCGTGGAGCGTTTTAGCCGTCGTGGCTCGTCGCAACAGTCGGACGAAGCGTATCGAGTACGCGTCTCTATTTTCCTGTCTGGTGATATCCGAACGTGAATAATATGACGTGACACCCGAGAGCGACGCGATACGAGGACATTATCATTATTGCAGGATATCGTGGAATAAGTTTCCGCTTTGCATCGACAGATCTCCGAGCGGTGGAAATTTTCACGGAAGTTCAGCGACGAACGCCATTAGGGAATCGAAACGGTCGAATGCGGGCTCGGGAATTCGTGAGAAAATATTTGCGGGACCATGAATCTCTGCGCGGCTTCCATTTTGTACGGAGAAGTGGTAGCGAGGAGAGGCAACCACTTTTATCGCGCAACTGTCGCCTTCGGGGAAATGCGTATTCCTTCACTGGTTATTTGCCATTGTTGTTCCGTTAAGGGAAATGACAACTTGATTTGATATCGACGAACTCGTGTCGAACGGTCACTCACACACGCAATTTGATTCGGTCCAACAATTTTTAATAAATAACTTTTAACTAAATTTGTGATATTATGCGAGTGATGTATGAACACAGTGAAACAGACAATACTGGCAATTAATAATAAAAATATGATTACTTCAAAGAAATTGATCAAACTGTTTAACCAGAAATTTTTTTTCGAACACGGCCACAGGAGCGAAATTTTTTTTTCTTTATGTTGTTCATTTCTGATAAAGAAAAAACTTGTTCACTATGGAAATCACCCAATTCGTAAGTGAATTCGCATAAATAAGATGATTGCACATCGTATATGCAGCTCGCTCCACAGAAAATTTTTATCGCGAGGAGCGGATTGTGACAGGATATAGAGCAAAGAAAAATGTTAAGAAATAGTAAAAAGTTAAAAAAATAAGTTGAATAACAAAGAAAATAATATAAACGAGAAAAAAATGTCCTGCATTGGTATTTCTAAAAATATAGATTTCGAAAATCCACACAAAATGTTGTGTTTTTTTTCTGGTGGGCAACAAAACTAATACCAAATTTTGTTTTTCTTTACTTTACAGATACTGTTAATTAAAAAAAAAAATCTTATCTCGACGACGACTTTACTCAGAATAACTGATATAATTGTTCGTTATTATTATTGTCTACACGGCGTGCAACCGGTGTTATAGTCACGAAAATCAATTGCACTTATGCGTTCTTCATTTTTCACTTAGGATTATCGTGAACTCAATTATTTTAATTGCGTAATAAAACGTTCGTACATTTTCGGTGTCATTAGATTACATTCGTATCTATCATTTTCACTATTCGCAATTAGAGTTTGTTACAGATTTTCAATCAGTATTTTCATACGAATTCCAGTTTTGAAATTAAGGAATAATCTGTAAGGATTAAAAAAATACAGCTAAATAAAGCTGTAAAGTTATTATTGATAACGGTTATCGATCATGATAACGGAAGACCTGCCTTTTAAAAGAAACCGATTCAAATAAATTCCTAAATATTCAGCAGACTGTATAATAAAACGCTACAGGATGAACTGGCAGGTAAAAATTTGACCTGAATTAACGTGTACTGTGGTTATAGTGAAATAAAAATACATCTTCGTGTTCTAAATAAATCATGCGATATAAGAAAATGACGGATTGTAAACTAAAGAGATATCGATATAAAATGAAAATGAATTTACGTAAGTTCATCCGAAGATGAATATTAGAAAATAATGTTTTTAGCTACAATACTTCAGTATATTTTATTGACACACTTTCAAAGACAATATAAACTTTGATTTATAAAATGATTCTGAACTTTCCTGTCCGAAACTTTGGTATTAAATTTGTCCGTGATGAATTAAAATTAACAGTTGAATAATTGAGAAAATTAATATCCCCTAAATGAATGTCTCTTAACACGTTCACTGCCACGCGGAAGCAATTGAAAATTATATTAGATAGTGTATTTATTTTTAACAAATCTTACCACAAAATATTTCCACAATACTTTATTGTACTTATTTTCCATTGTTTCAAGTAACTAATACGAGTATTTTCAGTTAGAAAAGTGAACAAATTTTGAATAATATAGCTGTTAAATCTGTGTAGAAATTCATGTGACAGTGAAGGTGTTAAATTAGTATGTCGCAAAAATGTACTTACTGCATGCACCCTCGTGGCTGACACGTGTGGTTCTTCTCTCCTGGCAGCTAGTTTTTTGTAGATGACAGTGATTGATGTAAGTGACGTTGTCAGAGCCGCAAACAGGTTTAGAGGTCGAAGGGCAATCATTAGGACACTGGCATAAAGGTTTCCCATTCTCCGACACGACGCAAGTTGCACCCCAAGAACAATAGGTCTTCTCGCAGGGTTCTGAAACGAAAACAATAACTGATCAGTAAAAGTAAACTGAACAATAACAATAACGTTAAAAAATAGTGAGTTATAATACATCGTTGTAAAGTTATTAGACGAGTGGCAGAAAATGATATCAGTTTGTGAACATTAGCTGATACGTTGATCATAAGCAATTCGGTGTTGCAAAAATTTCGTGTTATTAGTAAAAAACAAAGTGTGAACGATATGTTCAATCTGACTTGTTATATTTTGTTATACACCGAATTATTGTCACAGATGTTTCAGATTCTGAAAATGTAATACTAAATTTAATAATCCTGTATCGAAACTCAGTAGCACCGTTTGCAAAGGAATGCCACTAAAATAAATTCCATATTTTCAAATTTTCCATTTCGACGAAATCTCTGATTACGACGTAATAAACAAGCGCGTAACTGTGTCCTACTGATGGAAATTTATCGAATATTTATCGAAACGTTGACAATTGGACGAGCCACGTTAAATTCATTCGATCGAGAAGTGGATCTGTTAGTAAATCAAAATTATTCGTATAACGCAAATTTCGTTTATGAGCGCACATGTAATCGTGCGTTTTCGACTGCGACAAACACGGGCTAAAAATATAGGGAAGCACAAAAACGGAATATACGTTATTGGAAAGTGTAAATCGTTGTTAAATTTTCTATTCTGTAGCTCGCGATATCGTTGACCCGATTAACGACGTTCTGCATCACCGAAGTTGTCATTGATCAATTACAAACACCGAACTCCTCAATTGAATTATACTCGAGTAATTTTTGTTTCGCGAATTGTAGCTCACAGAAACAATCACCATTGTCTTTCTTCCGAGTCGCGGATTCCGGGAAATTCGTTTCAAAGCTCACGTCCGAGCATTAACCAACCAAGGAGAAATCAACGAGCGGGACATTCAATAAAATATTCATTCTTCAGAATTCTGCCATTCAACTTTCGTTCTTCGAATGCAAGCTGTTTCGTACGAAATCTCTGGTATTTATGCTCTTTTTCTTCCGTCGAGTCCAAATCTAAATTTTAGTTTGTTCCTGTGAAGCCTCGATTCCTTTGATTCTTATAACGTTCGCTTCAGAAATAATACTCCCCTTCCTCGACGTCTTAAGTGGTCTTAATTGAAATTAGGGTCCGCAATTTATTTTCAACTCTTCCAGGATTTACCGTCATCAATTCTTTAATCTCTTTAGACTTCGAGCACTTGCTTGTACGCTCGATTTTGAGATCCTTATGAATAATTTAGGTAATGTGATATATTTCTGTTTACTCGTCGAAGAGATTCTTTCGTTCTCGATTGTACATTATTTTTATGTAATACATATAAGGATAATAGTTTAGGGCTTTGCTCGTATAAATAAATACAAAATTAGTCGAATCCTTCAAACACGACATAAATAATGAAGAACGATATATGAGAAATATGAAGTAGCAAGTGGTGACAGTTTAAATATATACAATTGTGTTAACGTATATAAGTGAATATAAAATTATAACTAAATAAACATCAACAACATCTCACGAATGATGTTTGTATTCTTCCATGGTATATCTTTATTATGGTTCGCTTTATTGTGAATTTTGTACTTATTCATATAAATAACTACAAAATTAGTCGAATACTTCAAAGACGAGATAAACAATCAAGAATGAAAATTCTAAAGTAAAAAAGAGCTAAAATTTTGCAGCCTTAGAATCAACACTAAACTAATAATATATATAGTGAATGTATATATTATTGAGAATATAAAATCATAACTAAAGTAAACATCAACAATGTCTCAAGAATGCTGTTTGTATGCTTCCATGGTATACTTTTATTTTGATTCGCTTTATTTTTAATTATGTACTTATTCATATAAATAAGTACAAAATTAGTTGAATCCTTCAAAGACGACGTAAATAATGAAGGTTAAAACATGATAATTATAAAGCAACAAGTGATGAAAATTTACAGCCTTATAATCAACATTAAACAGAGGGTGATATGATTGTGTTATACATATACATATATTATTGTGAATATAAGATTATAAGTAAACACCAAAAATGTTTCATGCATGTTGTTTGTATGTTGCAATGTTGTATTTTAATTTTGATCCGCAGCAGCTTCGCGATTAACGAATTAGGATTGAAATTTCTGGCAAGGCATTTTTTGAAGGAAGTTCGCAAACCGTTCTTAACCGGAAAGGAGGAGACGTTGGCCGAGTCCGGCGCTGCGATGAAGGGGTTGCAGAATGAAATAAAAGGCGGCACGAAAGAAACTTCCAGAAGTGAATTACTGGAGCGTCGGGAGCGGAAATTCGTGTTTCGAAAGCTTTGTAGTACTTACGCCGGCGGGGACAGTCGATAAGAAAACACCAATTAAAGGGAGCCGTTCGACGAAAATAATTAGCTTCGGCCGATCAACGCTGGGGAACGGAATTTCCCGGCAGAACGGCCACGTCACCGACCACCCCCTTTTTCCTCCGCCGATGTCTTTTTTCCCCCTGATCGTTGGCCAGAGAGATTCGAGGAAGCGCAATCAATTTTCCAGGAAAGTTGGCTTCAGACCGAAAGAAAGCCGCCGGGTAACCTCAACGGATAATCCGAACGGCTTGGTCATTAATATGGTGGACAAGTTGATCCTTCGTGAAAAAATCACCAGACTATCGTAGCCTCTCGGCTCGATCGTTTCGAGAGCCTTTTTCGTCTTATCTCGTGGACTTTGACCTTGTACGAGGGTGTGGCCGATGAATGCATAGGTGAAAAGGTTTTCGTTGCGTAAAACACCGTAACACTCGTATGTGAACTTAAGAATTTTTTAATTTTAATATTTTCAAGAATTATATTCGAGATTTCGTACTCTCGAATCTCTAGCGTTCAAAATTTTTGAATTTCTAAATACCTATAAAATTAGGTACAATGTTATAAATCACTTTATAAACTTCTCGATCACAGAATCCACTGAATTTGAAAATTTTAGTGCAATCAAGTTTTTACACCTTGAAATTTATAAATTATTCAGCCTTCACTCTTTCCGATGTTGAAAATTGTTCAGCTTCTTAAACTTCTGATTCTCGAAATCCTCAAATTTCTAGATGAACAATCTTCCACATTCTCACATTTTATTGTCTCCGAATTTACAAATCTTAAATTTCCCATGTATTCTACTTTGCCAAATTTGCAGTAGGAAATTTTTAATTAAAATTTTTAGTATTGCAGGCTGATAATCGATAAACGGAATGTATGTAGGCCCGAAGATATGGTGAGTCAAAATTATGTGAACACTGTTTAAGAGAAAGAATTTATTCAGAGTTTTCAGGTCAAGCCGCGAAAATATGATGAATCCACTCAAACAAACGTTCAACAGTAATTTAGTGTCAGAACACGCATTTCTGGGGAAATTTTGGATATCACACCTTTTATTCTGTCCTTGTGTTCTTCGCGAAAACGAAACAAAATTAAATTGTTCACTTAATTTTATCTCGCCCTGTATGCAAAATATCTCGATAAAGTATACATACACTTTGTTAACATATAATTCATTAAATATCACATATGTAGATCATGTTAATGTATGAACTATCTTTAAATAATATATACTGAAAGAACACTCAATATCTACTGCATTTACCAACGATTGCTATCATCTGTCTTCCGATATTAATATTCAAAATGTACGTATTTTATTGCAACACATATACCATTAATCAACGATAATATTTTGATGTTACCGCTACCATGAGTTTCAACCTCCTATTCGCATAATTTAAAATCGCTGCAGAGGAAATTTTGAAAGAGTGACCTAATAAAATGTATTTATAACTTGAAATCAATACTGAAGTGCAACGCAATAGTTTCAAAATGTCGATACAAGTAATTTTAACAAGAACGTCGGTGTTATTCTGCAGGATACGTAAGATTTTTGTGGAAGAAGCGGTCGATGAGAGGACGTTTCTTTATCCTCGGACGATCGTTGTTCTTCGTGCCAATTGGCGAACGTTTAGAACGAGATCCCAGATTTGTGATTTCACCGTTATCGAAAGGAAAACCTTCCGGTAGAGTCGTGGTTCAAAGTGTTCTCCGCTGTAACGTCTCAATGCTGTCTTCTTTCTCTCCGAAGTGGATTTTTCTAATATTTCATGGTTCGCGGGGCGAGCACAAAGGTGAAGGGTGACTTCTTCGGGGACGACCTCCTTTGCATGGATTGTATTCGGCGTGGTCGGATTAAATGGGTCACGCCGTGAATGGATTTGTGCGGCTGAAGCACGTTTTCGACAAGTTGGTAACAATTACTAGAATCACTGCGGAAATCTAGAAATTAAGCGTAACGTGTGGCAGCTGAATCTTGATGTAACCTTCGGCTATGAATCGTTCAAACGTGAAATTTCCAATTCTGTTTGATTTCTTCTCCTTGCAAGAATATTACGAATTGTACTTCGGAATAAAGTTGGCCAATAAAGATATTTGATTCTCCTTGCGAATTGGAAATTATGACGATACATAATTATCGACTACGTTCTCAGGAATAGAAAATATGAATGTGGCTTTTTATACATACAATATGTATATAAAATTGGCTATTTATACATATAGTATGTAATTATATAAGTTAGCACGTTTTGTTTGTTAAGTCGTGTTAAATGAATTTATTATGTCAGGTTAATAATTGTGTACACATATATTTATACATACCGTATATGCACACAATTGACTATTCATACATACAGAATGTATACAAGTGAGAAAATTTAGTTAGTTAAGACACGTTAAATGAATCGTTTATTATGTCATTGTAATAATTGTGTATACATACATTTATACGTAGAATATGTATACAAGTAAGCAAGTTTAATTAGTTAAGTCATGTTAAATGAGTAGTTTATTGTGCAATTTTAATAATGGTTTACACATACCATATGTATAAACACCCAATTGTGTACACACACTGTATGTATAAATAGCCACAATTAAAAAATATTGGTATAATGTGTTCGAAACGTGATGGGAGTTGGAAAACGTCCATTCGTAAGCTTGCTCGTTAAAGCTTCTAATTTGTTACTTTGTATTATTAACATATGCAATATGGTTGTTCCTTTGTATTTATTTGGTTTCGTTAAACTTGAAGTTGTTCCTTTGTATTTATTCCGGGCGTTAATCAAATCGCGAATAATTGGCTGACAATCCATGTTAGCACCGACTAGAAATATTTGCAGATTTTCGAAAAAAAAGATGTTCCCTATAGCGGAAAATCCTGTTGAATTCAGTGAAACATGTAAACTGGCCGTTGAATGAAACTCTAATTGGATGCTCGTAGTTTCTGCTGTCGATTCAAATGGCCGGTGTAACGCAATTGCACAGGTTTTTTCGTTTAGCGTGGAAACAAATCACCGGCGTAATAAATACGTTTCACTTTCGCCGGTTACGTCGTTAAAAGAACTCGCCGGAGCGGGTATCAGTTCCGTGATGTCTATCAATTTTCCATCGAATCGAATTGTTCTCCATCGATTAGTCGTTAAGAAACTAGCGGCTGTTGCGAACATTTCGATTTTTTTAACCTGCCTCGTTATTGTCGGATTTAAATAACCGTTATACCAAAGAATTATTACACTTCGTATTTTCGTAATTTACATTCCGATATTTCGCTGGTAACGGCGTACCATCGATGGAAATAATTTACTGCTAACGCAGTACACTCGACCCGTTATTTTCAGCTTAAACAACCATTAACCCGAAGAACTATTACACTTCAATCTTTGATGATACAATCAACGGAAAAATTCACCATTTACAATCCGCGTGATTCACCCCTTACGGTATAACAATCTGTGTTATATCTCACCATATACGTCAATCATCGCTATGGCAGACAAACGGGATATAGTTACCACATAGACGTACAGTGAGGAACATAAGTGTTCGTACACTTGGAATGTAGAAATAAAAACAACGACGGGAAGTAAATGTAGGATAAATGTAGATAATCTGTCGATAATGTCAATTCCTATTTTAACAACCGTTAATCGAAATCAATTTTTAATGAATTGTACAACTACACTATCTTTCGTTGTTTAATTAGATTTTCGTTTTGTAAATAGTCAATTAGTAAAGAGCAATCAAACAGTAAGGATGTAAAAGTATTTGTGATTTTGAAAATATAGAAATTAATTGATTATTACGATTAATTTAAAGTTATAAAAGTGTGTTATTAAAATTTTAAATTAACCGATATCGATTTGAAAATAAATATTTATAATAAAAAAGTTAATTAAGAATGAACACGCCACGCAACTTTAATTAAATATTATTATGTATATTTAAACATATATAGCTGCATATTATACGTAACACTTACAACAGCGAGTGAACATGATACAACGTAGCACGAACATTTAAAAAAAAATATTAAAAAGAGGATGATGTAACATAGAACCTGGCTTCGTAAAATGCTTGGTGTTATCAATGTCTAACAGATTACGTGAAGTTAATCTCCGGAAGAGGTACCCTACAAAGTATTGATTCGGAAAATTCCCGTTAAAGTAACTTACAATAATCAAGCGTACAAATACAGGTTGTCTCAAAAGGAACGAAACATCCGGAAATGGGAGGTAGCTGGGGTCATTCTGAACAACTTTTTCCTTTACAAAAATGTCGAATAAGGTTTCATTTTTAAATTATTAAGGAAAAACACCGACCAATCAGAGCGCGAGACTCTCGCGCGCTCGGAGGCGTGGTCAGGAGCGAACACGGTCAACCGTAAGCCGACCACTACGACTGCCTCCGAGCGCGCGAGATTTTCGCGCTCTGATTGGTCGGTGTTTTTCCTTAATAATTTAAAAATGAAACCTTATTCGACATTTTTGCAAAGGAAAAAGTTGTTCAGAATGACCCCAGCTACCCCCCATTTCCGGATCTCTCGTTCCTTTTGGGACACCCTGTACATTTATCCCGGCAATTTCTTACGGTCGCGTGAATCTCAAGTCATTTCAAGTTATTACATGATGATATTATCTTCGTTTTTGGATTATTTGTTATAACGGACAAAATTAGAGAACAAAAAATTAACAATGAATTGAGATTCTCTAAAATCATTTTAAACAGCACGTACAAGATTCTTAAAACTATTATTTTCATACAGATCAAATTCTATATGACGTTCAATCGATATACACTAACCGGAGAACACTGTCGTTAATAGTAAAACTCATTGTTTAGTTACTCATAAACTTCAAGTTGTTTTTTATTACTTGTGCGAATTGTTCTCAACACCTTCCGTTATCCGAATGATAACTATTTGTTCATTTCGTCCGAAAGCTAGCTTTCAAATTTGTAATTAATAATATAAAAAATATTGTTCTTTATATTTCTATACTCCAAATGTACGAATACTTTTGTCCCTCACTGTATATGCTATATTGACACACAGTGTATACCCGAACTTTCTTCAACATCTTCCATCATCCGAATAATAAACATTCGTTCATTTAGTTCGAAAGCTAATTTTAAAATTTCATCAGTTACTTTGCTCACGCCTCGACATATAATTAATAATATAAAAAATATTGTTCTTTATATTTCTATGTACTAGATGTACGAATACTTTCGTCCTTCACAGTATACACTATATTGCCACACAGTGTATACCCGCAGAGTGTACATTTTCCGCAATAAATTTGTTTGTTGACGATAGTTAAGTGAATGTCGGCGATCATCGCGTATGTGCGGGAAAACAAAACGGAATAATTACGTCGAACGAAGAAATGTTTGGGCGGTTCGTTCTACTTCGGCCTAAGGCCACGGGACGCGGCACGGAAGGTGGTATTAAAGAGACGAAAAAACGAGGAAAGAAATAAACCGCAAACGTTAGCACGAAGGTGGTGTAGGAAGGGATCGAATACGGCGAGCGTTGACCCTTACTACTGGCTGACTATAAGCGGCACGTTACTACTTAACGTGCAGCTGTTTACCGTAACATAGTAAAGTGCCCCCTTCCTACCCTGCCGCGCCGCTGTTATAAACTACGTGAAATATGGATCGTACAGCGGCGATTGCATCAACGTGTATGGCAAGAAAGGAGCTAACCCCATTCCCGGAATATCTATGGCCCGAAGAAGGCGGACGAAGATCTTCGAGCGATATGTATTTCGTGCACATCGCTTAAACGAATTCCTGCACTGTCAACAAACTACCAGGCAATTCATTTTTCGATCGTTCGCTCACGTCCATGTTAAAAAACTAATTAACACGTCGATGCGAATACCCGTCTTTGATTTTTGACCATTCACGTGTTCCATCGAGTAGGAGGTTCTTTACTGCTGGTAGTCGTGTCTATAAAAGTTGTAATTCGATGTTCCGAAAGAATTATAGTTTTCATTCGTCCGTCCTATATCGATTAATTATGGGATGACTCTTTATACATACAGTATGTGTACGAAATTAGTACAATGAATATTTTGTTAATAACTACAAAATTATAAATAATTATACTTTTATTTATCAAAGTTCAATTGCAATGTTGTTCAATAAATTAATAAATAAAGATAACTTAACGATTTGCGCAGGAATTTATTCTGCAAATCCGTCAGACATAACGAACAATTCGCTGCTACAACGTTAAAGTGACTAAAAAAAATTCGAATGTCTACACTGTTTTGCATTTAGCGAGTGTCAACTATGCATATAACAGTTGAGCTGAAATTGAACATTCAACCGTATGAAATTTATAGACCAGGATTACTATACTTGAACCAGGAGTGCGTCACGCGTGTAGCACGCCATTCCAGCGCAAGTGGTTAATATGATATTTTAGCTCTGTACAGAGAATGTCGTTCTTTACGCGGACCGTTAAGCGCGGTCGTGAAATGACAAATATTTTACTTTCTTCTGATTGTGTACGTTTATTCTCCTCGACCTCATTTGCAATAGTTCGCAATTTCGATTCGAGTCAGCCGAGAATCATCAGTATATGTATGCATCGCCCTGTATAATAATTATGGGCGAGAGAAATATACATTTCGCCTACAGCTGAATGCATGATTTTGGCGTTGCTAACTTGTACACATACTGTATGTATATACATATAGACAATCGTGTATTCATACTGTATGTACATATAGTTGTGTATACATACTGTATGTATAAATAGCCGCATCTTTAATTATATCGTATTCTGGAAGAATTTGTATCTGTAGACCGAAACGGTCTCACTTCTAAATTCTATAGACTTAACGTTCATGGAAGCACAGAAACGAAGAGAAGAGAAAGACAGACAAACATTCGCGAGTTCTTCAGAGATGTTATTTTATTTCTCGGCAAGTGTTAATGAACGCCAAATACAATAAAATTAATCTACGGGTCTACATTTTATAATACATGTTCGTATACCGAGTTTAGTTAATTATTGTATGCTTGAACGAAGTTCGAATAAGATTTGTTTTCATGATGTAATTAGTGATATTGATTTTGATGAAACTTTCTGAATTTTTCAGAAATAAGGACGTTACCTAAGAATGATATAATTTTGATTTTTCAAAATTAAATTGAAATAATTTATATGACCTATGTAACGTTTTTAAGTGAACCGAAATAAAATATTACAGAACCGATAAGGTTTTATTCAATAATTCACCACTCGTTCGACATCGTTAATAACGTTAGTAGAGCAACGTGTCCACGGTTTGTACGGAATTTCAACATACATTAGCAATCAACGAGCTGGACACCCGTCGAAGTTAATCAATATCAAATAACAGGAAATCAATCTCATAAATTTTTCCTCGATGGTCGCTTTGATGTCGTCCGTGCGATTTTGTTGTATATCGGTAGAGATGATTTCGCTAGAATTCGCTCGACCATATTATACGCGAGACGAGTTCATTGATCGATTCAAAAGCATTTTTCCGTGAAAACGAGCCGAAAATTCGATGCGCTCGATCACTTCTGCTCGATCTGTCGATCACCTCCATTCAAACGATGAATTAATACATGCAATGTTCCGAAAGGGCTCGCTGATTACTACGAAACTCGGGCAGAATAGCGCAGAGTAATTTCAACAACGTGGAATACAACATGATTATAATTTTTGTACATAATAACCTATAATCAATTATTTTTACTGTTTGGATTGTACAGCATGTTGTACAATGATTCTAATTAAATACTTTAACAGAGTGTTTCGTAAAACATGGTGTTACATATTTTTTCTGTAATTTACAATTTTGTGAATTCTATTTGAAATGTATGTTAGGGTAAAATTTGTTTAGGGTGTTTGTCTACTTTTTGAATAAAAACATCTGTTTAAATTATTCATTACTTACTGAGAATCGATTAATTACTAATTGACTTCAGTATTCGATTAAGACAGTAGTTATTGATCAATTGTTCGATTGAATAATTGCTGAATTGTTCAATTAAATTATTGATTATTTGCGACGCTGTTGAACGTAAATAGTCTCGATTATTAAAAATACAACTTATACGTTATATTTTCAAATTAACAAGTCAACCAAACAATTATATTTTCTATTAGCACATAAAAAACAAGTTTTCAAATTTCCTTCATATCTGTAACATAATTCTTTAAGCTATATCGTAAATAAATTGTGAAAATACAATTTATTAATCAACATAATATTAGGTTGTCGCAAAAGTTTCTTGCTTTTTGATATCAAATAAAAGCGGGTCTCGAGGAATATTTTGCAAGTAGGGCCCAATAATTTTAGAAGGAGGTTTCCTGAGAGGCAAATGAGGCTGACACAACAGAACAGTTCATATATAATACAACGAATCAACCCCAAACAATAAATACTGTGTATTTCGTATCAAAAAAGGAAGAAACTTATGCAACACCTTAATAACACATACAATACGTGTAAGATAATATTTCAGAGCTGAGACGATAGTTACCATATCACTTACGACAATTTTAATATCACGGAAACGGAGGTAGAAATTGTAGTCGATTATTTATTGCATGTAAAGTTCGACGATAAAGGAAACGCCATCGATATTTTTTATATACCGATGTGAAAAGACGCAACGAGAAAAAAAAAATGGTCTCGTTACAGCGTCGAATGCCGAGAACGATAACCATTGTCGCATAAATTCCGGTGATTATTCCGCGTTATCAGGATTTCCATGGTGTTTACGGGAGCATCCGTCGATGGGATGAAGAAGGAATCGCGAACGAGCTCGTTCGACAATCGACGCTCTTTAACAACGGCCATTTACCCATACGACGTGGACGTCTTGTGTATCGTCCTTTACGATCGTTCCAGAGCGCCGTATACGTTCGTATAATGTCGACAGTGCATAACTGAGCACTCGTAGCGTGATAAGAACGCAGAAGATAACGGTGTGTAAGGGTAATTCCGAGGCACCCTTACAGCTGAGATTTTACTAGCCGATAACGTGCTAATTCTTCTCAAACCACCGAAACGGGGTGAACGGGTTGGATACGTTCCGTGTACACACCATTAGCAATGGCGTTTAATTAAATAACATTTCCACGTGAAATTAATAAATACGCGCGTCACGTTCGGCTAACGACGCGTATAAATGTTGTTGTTCTTGTCGTTAAAATTGTTTCGTTACTGCAGCGGCCATAATAACTCATCGACACAACTCGCTAATTGAACCTTGGCCAACGAAATAATTATTTAACCGGAATTAAGCTTTGGATACGTAAAATATTAGGTTGTCACATAAGTTTCTTCACCTTTTGATATAAAATATAAAACGCACTTCGAGAAATATTTCGCAAGTGATCAAGGAGCAAATAATATTTACTGACAAAGTGTGAGAGATGAAAGAGGGCGATACAGTAGAAGATTTCGTATTTAATGCAACAAATCTTAAACAGTAAATATTGTCGTATTAATTTCTTTTAAACAAGGAAGAAATTTAGGAAATACACTAATAGTATTGGAAAATTGTAAAGTTTTATTCTACTATTTTATTAACACTTTCCGTTACTTCTGTGATTTTTCTGCGGTAAAATAGTGAAATTTCATTTCAACGTGGTAACGTGGTTCAGTGATTAAGGCTCGTAGACGTAGAAATTCGACATTGCGTTGAAACTTCCAGGCAATGTTGATTAATTTCTGATACACACGAAACACTTGCATTGACAACGCATTCTAGTATCGATCCAGCGCGTATCTTAACAATATTACCGTTCACACGCGAGCACGAAACGCAGAATTCAATTACAAATTATCCTCGTTACAAATCTGGAACAAACAAATTCCTGTCGACAACACTGCAACCGTGCACTCACGAACAAGCATTGATTCGCTGGAAAATATGACAATCAAGAGATCCTACGCTCGTACATTTTTAGTGACTTTTGGAGATTTGGAAATTTAGGAAATAAGAGCTTTGGGGGCTTGTGATTTGGGGAATTAAAAAAAATTTGGGGATTTAGAGATATGTGAATATGGGGATTCTGATGCTAAGAATTGTGGAATTTTAAAAACTTGAGGTTTAGGAATGTAGAGATTGAGTGTTATACAAATTTGGAAATTTGGAATTCGGGTGTTATGCAAAGTTCAGAATTTGAAATTCTAGTGTTATGCAAATCAGGGAATTTAAAGATTTATTGGAACCTGAGAATTTTATGATCTAGGAATTTAGGGGACTTTGCAATCTTAAAGTTTTGGGATTATCGAATTTACTGATGAAGTTTTGAGTACTAATAAGATTGCGCATTTAAATATTTCGAGATTTGAAAATTAGCGAATTCCGAAATTTGACAACTTTAAAAGCTGGTAAATTTGCGGAAGTAAGAGTGTCTAAATTTAGGCGTTCGAAAATCTATAACTACAAAATTTACTAGAATCTAATGAAACATCGAAACGGGAAAATGTGAAAATTCGAAATATCGACAATGTGAAAACTCAAAACATCGAAAATGTGAAAAGTCGAAAACGTGAAAATTCATAAACTTAAAAATGTGAATATTGAAAAACTCGAAAATGTAAAGATTCAAAAACACGAAAATGTGAAAATTGAAAAACTCGAAAATGTGAAAATTCGAAAACTCGGAAATTCCGCGAACTGGAACTTAGAGTTGATACGAAAGAATTCGACGTCGCGCCGAAGAACAAATTCACCTTGAACAAATATTGCTCCTTCCTCATCGTCGGAATCCAACGTTCTTTCTTTCCTTTTTATTCTGGAATTTTTCCGCTAGCAAAGAAAAGCCAGCTTTTGTTCGTTCGTTGTAAACGCACGCCGGAATACCGAGATTTTCTTTCTAAACGATACGGAATTTGTTATTCGGTGGAGCGTGATAGCGTCACGAAACGCGGTTGCAATTTTTGCATAGTTACTGTCGGTTTCCGTGTCACCGTACGAAGAAAGCGGCACGTATCCAATGGGGGAAAATCGAGGAAAAAAGCGATGGCGCGAAAGGAACCATCCTTCCGGTTGTTCGAATCGAAGTCGTGACGGTTTCTTGTAACCGGCTCGCATTTTCCTGGCGGCCCGATCATCCGTCATGATCCATCTTGCTTGTCTATCGAATAGGGCAGTTACGTTTCTTCAGGGAAGTCGTCAGAATCGCGTTCGTGTACGTGCTTCGGAAGAGTAATGGCCGTTGGACCAACCGCGTCAGCTGGGAGGCATTAGTAACCACTAATCCATAGTGCATTATTGGATTGGAATTAACATGCAGAAATTTGACAGGATTATGCAAGGTGTACCGACTACTAGAGCGATATCTACGTTACACCATTCGAGCCCTGAATTATGCCAAAAATCAACGATTATCCGCTTTGATACCGATCACCTACACTAATACACTTCAAACTAAGAATTATTAATGAACTCGTCGATTCTATTTATTAGAAATTGTAACATTATAGCAAACTGTTTCACTGCATTTCCGAGAATATTATTTTGCTCGTAACCTCTTCGCAACCGATTAGTTGCTGCATGATTTTTACTACTTTTTAAACATTCTTGGTACGGTACTAAATGGAAAAGAAATAATAACTATTTTGTGTTAATAGGAAAAATAGTAATAAATAAGGTACAATATTTAAGTAGTGTTAAGCAACATTTAATGTAATGGTAAAATAATACTGTTTGATGTAATAGTAAAATAATAGTATTTAATGTAATAGAAAAATAATAATATTTAATGTAATGGAGAAATATTGACATTTAATGTAATGAAAAAGTAATGAGAAACAAGCATTTTATGTCGAACAAATTAAAAAACAAAAAATGGCAAATCTGCACAATTTTGCGAAGATACAACAAAACATTACGAAACGAAGAGAGTTTAAAGTTCGAAAAAAATTGGAACTTTTGAGCTGTCAAGGTTTTTTATCACCTGTACGTGGAATATTTATACGTTCTCAAATTCGTATGCAATACAGCATAATTTCAAGTTCCAACTTAAACATAGTACGACACACCACGTGAATACAAATTATTCGAATAAGTTCTACTAATTACTCGTGTTACCCGTCCGCCGAGAACATCGCGTTTTTCTCATCACGGCGTTTCCGCGTACCACGAAATTACCATTGTCCAAGGGAAGTTGACGTTAACGAGATAATAAGTGAAATACCGCGACTTCGTGATGGTAAACGCGTTTACGTAACCCCCGGTGATTAATAATGAAAGTTAAGAAATAAGGGAAGTGCGAATTTATTTCGCGTTGCTGGCGAATAATTTTTTGATCCGATGGAAGCAAATTTGATTAGGCAAGAAAAGGAAAACACGAGTGCAAGCTTATTCCGAGACAAAACAACCTCATATGTTGCAACGTATGTTGGACAACGTATTATGTGAATTTTGTAGTTCAAATCTTTAGATTTGTAGCGTTTGAAATATTCGGACGTTCAAATTTTCGGATTTGCAATGTTTCGAATATCTCAACTTCAAACTTTCAGATTTGCAATGTTTGGAGCATTCGGACTTTCCAACTTTGGGATTTGCAATGTTTCGAAAATCTCGACTTCAAATTTTCAGATGCGCAATGTTCGGAGTATTTGGACTTTCAAATTTTGGGATTTCCGGCATTTCGGATATCTCGACTTCCAATTTACAAATTTGCAATGTTTGGAATATTCAGACTTTCAAATTTTTCGATTTGCAATGCTTCAAATATGTCGACTTCAAATTTTTAGATGTACAATGTTTGGAATATTCGAATTTACAAACTTGGGGATTTGCGATATTTCGGATATCTCGACTTCAAATTTTCAGGTTTGGAAATTTCCGAATATTCCAATTTACAAATTTGGGGATTTGCAACATTTCGGATATCTCGACTTCAAATTTTCACGTTTGGAAATTTCCAAACATTCGGATTTACAAATTTGCACAAGTGCTAGGTAGATAAGACGAATATTTCATCTATTAGATATTTTGAATAGAAACTTTGACTACATGCAACAAACTTACTTATCGGTATTCGCACAAAATGCAATTAAAGAAGAAAAATTTCGATATTTTATAACGTGTAAAAATAAAACGAAGTTGTTATTTGCAAATGTCTAGCATTAAATTTAGCTGTCCTGGTTTAGGGATGCAAATCTTGGTTAACGTAAATAATATTCGTCTTCTTCATAGCTTCAAGCTATCATTCATATTTATTATACATTTCCTATTGTTGCGCTCAATCTTCAGTTCTTCTTGTCATACTTATATTATTCATATACTTATTTTTATTCTTATTCTTAACCTATATTTATTATTTTCATTCTTTGCATCCACTTGTTATTCATATTTACTTGTCACGTATTATTTCTAATTGTAGATCCTCATTTCGTAAAATAATAATCGACATTCTCATACAGTCCAATTGGTGAGGATACTTTTCACAGCAGTGTATCGATACTCGAACTCTCGCAGAAGGTAAACCAGATAATTATTTCCTCGACTCGACTCGTTCCTCAATATTCCACTATCTTTTATCCCAGTTCCTTTCGAAGCCCGTTCGTTTCTTCAGAGAGATTTCGATTCCTTTGATCAGGAAAACAGAGCTGACAAGGGAACTCTTCATCGGGTGCATTCGACAGACAGCAGAAACGATTCCTTTCATCGACGAAACCAACGAAGATCATTTATTAGCTTTAAATCGTCCGCCGGTTTCCACGCTGCGAGCAATTATCCGGCTCGAATGGGCCATTTACGAGTTGTTATACCGTTAATGATTCGATTTAAATAGGATACCAGAGACAGAAACCTTCCCCTCAGACTCTCGTTCGATCGTGGTTGAGAGGCAAGAATTAGGTTTCGGGATTGAACGTTGTTGCGCTGATTTGTTCGTTAAATCGTCCGAAAAGGACCCTTTAAAGTAAACCTCTTCCTTTCCGGACAGAATTACAACTTACTATTTCTCGTATCGAAAATCTGACACAATTCGATGATACAATACAAATCGTAACACAACTTCCACCGTGTCAATGTACAATGATGTAATGTCAATCGTACCGTATAGTTTGCAACAAGTAATTATACAAATTGATTACAAAACAGCAGTATAGCGTGTTCAAACTTGATGACAATAAGTGAACATAGCAACAGGCATTACTATGAACATAATGTTTGCAAAAAATAACTATTTAACTCAGTATTGAATGTTCTCGGTACAAACTGAGTGATTAGGAATTATACAAATGGACACAAATTTCGAGACGTCGTATAACTACAGTTTTTAAAAATGAGTCTTTACATCATTATATAATATTCGTAGCACAGAGTAATTAGAAATTATAGAAGTAGATGGCAAACTTCAAAACGTCGTATTACAATAGTTCCTAGAAATGATTCTTTAACACTTTGTGCGCCGTGTCACCCAGGTACGGGTGACGTACGAATTCATACATAAATCTATCGCCAATTTTAGTCGAAACATTTAACATAACAAAGTATAAAAAATTTAATTGTTTGTAACATTTATCGAAAATAAAATTATTTCCTAAAAGAAATTGTTACACACGATCAGAGTTTTTTTATTAAAATCCGAACCCGTGTGTCTCTACAGCGTTTTACGGCTATAGAGTGGTATGTTGTTAAAAATAAACTGTTGTATACTTGTTAACGTTCAATAAAATGTTTAATGTATTAACACTTAAAACTAAATTTACAGTTGGTTGTTCTAAGCGTAACTGTGTTGTGTAACGAATACTGTGATAATGTGGAATACTGTCGGATATACGTGAAGGTTGCAGAGATGTTGTTACTGTTAAATGTTGGTTAAGACTGACTTCCTGCAGGAAGAGTTCCTGAGGAGGAAAAGTAGGAAAACCGGGTGGTTGTCCTGATTGGCTTACTGTTTTGCCAATCACAGTGTGTAAAATTGGGCATCATCGTACCCCGTGCGACCTTAGTGTAGTCCGCGCGGAGTAAGATGTGTCGCGTGGAGGTGGTAATAAGAGAAAACGGGCCTAAGACAGAATTTCCTTTGGGTGGTCGTCAAGGGGGTTCTGGTTACTGTCTCCGAGGCCCTGTCCTCGAACCCTCCGGAAACTCACATTTATGGCATTGCAATAAACTGTTGAGACCGTCGAAAGCACTTGAGCATAGAAATCGTGAAAGAAGAAATATATGAAAGGACTCTCAAAAACAGCTATGGTCGTTGCATGCCATGAATGTGCTAACAATGTGCAGGCCAACTGTTGTTCCTGTGTACAAATTGCTAGCTGTCCTAATTACCGTAACGATCCCTTTCGATAGTTAATAATTCAACTCTAGGGTTGTAAACAGAAATTGAAACTGTTTTTTGGTGGCGCTCAAGGTGTTAAATCATTATTTAACATTCATCGTACACAGTGATTAGGAACTATAGAAGTAGATGGCAAACTTCAAAACGTCGTATGACTACAGTAGCAGTAGATACCTATAGTAGATACCGACAGACGTATTTTTTACGCTCGTTTTGTAGAATCTAATCTTGCTCGATGCTCTGGTGCATTGGATGCAGAAAATGATGTATTTCTGGTCTGTCGACTGCAGTTTCTTTCGTGTCTGCTTGATTACTAATTCCATGAATGAGTCGCTATTCCGTATTTAGCGTGACTTGGATTGGATCCGAATAACGTCAGTAATCGAAGATGAATGCGGAATCTGGTCCAAATCGTGGCTCGTTGGACGTATAATTTTAAGATGGACATTCATAGTATGCTCGTGTCAGAACGTTCTATCGAGCGCCTCGAGTTCCAACCTAGCCTGCTAAATAAGGATACTGTCCTGGATTGTTCTTGAGGTCATGAACAGGATTCTAAATTACTTCTCATCTTCGATGTATATACAGGGTGTTCAAAAAAAAGCATACAATATTTATATGTGTAGGATGAGAATATTTCGGTTAAATGTAATTAGGTGTGTTTGGAAAGAGCGAGCGTTGGAATATTTGTGCGACGGTAAACAGCGTGATTGCGTGCGACTGAGTTCGAGAGGCTGAGGTGCGAAAGAAAAGTGTTTGGAAGCGTATGACAGGACCGAGCGTTACCGGATCGTGAGAACGGAAGACGATAAGGATGGTGGACGCGATTGCGAGGATGTTCGGAATGGATGCATGATGAGTGTGTGGGGAAGAATGTATAGTTTTCGGGGTGAATGAGTTTAGTCTTCAGCGAGCAGTGTAATAGCGAGTATCAGCGAGTCTCAAGCGAATAGCGAGTAACAGCGTATAACAGTGAAACAGCGAGTCTTAGCCAATAACAGTGAACAGCGTGAATGAGAAAGAGTGAATAGTAAACCAGCGACAACAGACATTATAATAAAGTATATTTTTATTTCTTTTAAGTGAATCAAGCGTTTATTTCACCCCGAAATACCAATTCCCCTACATATGGTATTGTAGTAATTGTTCGAAGGGTGCTAAGGAATCTAAGGGTTCGAAAAATGAAAGACATCCGGACGCTGAGAAGTCTTTATTGGAACCGATCGTTTTACGATCGTGTTTTAATATATCGCGAGGACTCGCGCCCTCCCGATTAACATTAGTATACATAACATATGCACCGACACCCGGTACACTATAGTATATAGGATACACTGTGAATAAAAAAGCTTTGGTGAACATAGGTCGAAAGGTCAACCGTTTCTGAGATACAAACATTTTTATTAAAGAATACAGTAAAAATGTTGCTATTATTATAAATTAATTGTAAATCATACGAAATTATGTAATTATAAATCGTACGAAAGAAGTACACAAAAATGAGAAAAGGTTACACTTTTATTCGCTAAACCATTAATAATTTGTTAATGTTAACACCAATGAAATGAAATTTTGAGCTGACGCGTACAAATGTCGAACGCCGTTAACGGGTGAACGAGGAAATCGGTTACGCTGTTTCAATTTTCAAAATGAAAGAGGACGCGCCAGTTTAGGATAGTATCCATGTCGTTCGAATAACTAAGAAGGGTATCATGGACGAAAGTTTCGATCGATTGAACGATCGTGGAGAAGCATCCAGAGCATAGACAGAGAACCGTTTCAGCAATTAGAGAATAGGAGGAAGAAACTTTCTGGCAAAAACGTTCGAAGGAAATGCTCAGTTCGAAACTGGCCGCTTAATGACGCTGGTAGAGGCTGAAACTCGCTGGCAATCCAGTTATGACATTCTAAAGCCTGGACGTTAAGGCGCGAGAACGAGGGAAACAAAGAAAGGGGGGCAGGGAGGGCGGACAGAAGGGCTGTGTATCGTAAAAACCGTCGGAGCCCTCGTGGCAACTTCCTTTCTAGCATTTCAGTCGGCATTAATCCTTCATGGCCGTATAAAAAAGGTCTCTTCAGGCCAGGCCAAGCCAGCTAAAGAAGGGGCTGAAGTGGAAAGGGGATGAAAAAGCTCTGAGCCCGGCCAACGATGCCGCTTCAAGTTTAATCGTTTTTAAAAACTTCTCGAGACGAGGCGGGCTCATGAAATTATCCTTCGAGGAAAGACTACCAGATATCCTTGTCTCCTGTTCAACGTTCTTCATGATAATCAACCCGTGCTTCGACTGCCGAGTACAGTTAATTAGCCGAAGGAGACAACCGCGTTACTTCCGTTCAACGCACTGGGAACCCATATTATAATCCGTATGTGGATGCGTACTGGCTGCGAATGTCCTTCGGAGTAATTGCGCGTGTTTCTGAGAATCTGTGGAAGTGTAGGGGAATGTTTCAGATAGTAGGAAGAACGTAGATATGATTGGGATAATGCAGGGAGAAGTTAAGTTGAGGTTAGAGAAAGGCTAGAGGAGACCAGGAACAATATGTGCGGAATTTAGGACTTTGGAGTAATTGCGCGCGTTTTTAAGAATCTAAGAAAGTCTAGGGGAATGTTTGAGATAGTAGGAAGAACGTAGATATGATTGGGATAATGCCGGGAGAAGTTTGATTTTAGAGAAAGTCTAGATGTGACTAGGAGTAATCTGCGTAGAATTTAGGACTTGGCAAGAATTTAGATTTTAAATTTCATAAATGTTGAAAATCTGTAATTCTGAAATTTATACATTCTCTACTTTCTACATGCTGGAAGTTCCAATTTGTGAAAACGTCGAATTCCGAAATATTTTAATTCACGAATTTTATATTCGCAAGGTCTCAGGCCCGCTAATTCTGTAATTATTAAATTTCCAAGTCTCCAAATTCAAAAATCCCCAACTCCACGGATTCTCACATCCCCATATCTTCAAATCTCCAACTTCTAAAATTCACAAATTCACAAATTCACAAATTCACAAATTCACAAATTCACAAATTCACAAATTCACAAATTCACAAATTCACAAATTCACAAATTCATAAATTCATAAATTCACAAATTCACAAATCCACAAATACACAAATACACAAACTCAAATTCTCAAATATCAGATTCCTAAATTTTCAACCTCCAAAATTCAAAATTTCCGAAATTGCCAACCAGCAGCAAAAACAGTTTCCAATCAGATTGTGTAAAATTCTCCACGCACAACATCACTAAGTTTCTTCAAAGCAGCAGAGATGATAAACAGTTTCCCCTCGGTAGCAAACTAATTCAATGACGTTCTTAAGCTATTATTTCTGCTAAGTGAAAATCATTTCTCAGACGTTACCGCGGGCAGAACGTAGAATTACGTTCGAAGATAAGTTTGCTTAAATTCAGAAACAACGTAACAGAATTACCGGGTAAGGTTATATAGTTAATTATCACGGACAGTTCTATTTACGTTAATTACTTTGGTGTAGGGAAAGTGCAACAGTGATCGATGCATACCTGGTCGTAATTAGTGTATGTCCGCGTACCCGCAAAAGGTCGTGTAGATTTTCACACGATGGTTGTGGAAAGTACCAAACCGAATTCGGGCACACAAAACAACTTGACGTCGTTTAAAATCTACGAGCAAATTTTGTTAACAAATAGAATAAATCATCGAATGGAAAATCCATCGATAATATAGTATAGTAGGATAGAGATTAGTTTGACATTCGTTTCTGAATGGAGAAAGAAGGTTGCAGAAGAGAAAAACATCGACAAAAATCAGGGACAAGGATAAACGAAGGTTTTTTCGGACGATACGTAGATTTTGGTATATTAATGTGAAAAACATTATAAGGATTGACCTTAGAGAGTGAGAGACCTATAGATTGCAAACTTATTACAGTTGAATTAGTTTTATTATCCTATTTAATCATAGTTCTGATATTTTTCAAAATAAACTATAATCATATTTACAACTACCACAATGTTTATAACATTCACTGATCTTGTCGGAAGAGGAATGAAATTATTGCATTTTCAGTATTTTTAATATTTAGAATTCAATGAATAACTTTGATCGGACGCAGAAATATGTATATATTTACAAGAAATATGTCCACCGTCGTAGCAGGAAAATATATGTAGGATCGGGCCAGAGGGAGGTGTAATGAAAATACACGCACTCGTCGAAAATAATGTAACTTTACTAAATAAAGGGAGATTGTATAATGGATAATTAATAAAAACGTGCTAGCTCGCGTCGCATCATGCATTCGACTGAAATTCGTCCGCTTCATTCTTTTGTTACTTCACGCATTCTCTCTCACTCACACACACGTTCATCTGCAATCGTTCGTACTCTCTCTTACAACGTTCACGCACTCACCTCACTCGTTCTCACGTATATCCGCGCACTCTCGCATTCCTTCATATATGTTTCGTATGAAATAATAATTTTTTAGATTCCGTTGAATAATATTGAAAATAAGAAAGCTAATTCGTACAAGAATGTACATATTCCGTAAGTTCCAAAAGTCTGAAAATTTTCCAATCCTCAAATCCCAAAATTCTAAAATGTCCAAATACTCGTATTCTCGAATTTCCAATTTTCCAAAACTCCGAATACGCGAATATCGGACTCATCGTACCATCGTTAGAAATTTTGCCGCAAATCCAACAAATTGTCTAACCGAATTTTAAGCAACGAAAAACAACAGGAACCGCAAACATTTCTTTCGATCGATTTCAATTCTTGCCCCGACGTGTTACGAAACAAAGTGGCGGTACGAGAAAAGAAGCCGACGATAATTTCCAATAGGTCGTAAGAAACGAATACCGTGCGAGGACGCCGAAACGGTTTAAACGATCGTTCGGTTGAAACTGTTGGAAAGTTTCATGCGGCGAATTCTGCGAAGAAATAACCGGGAGAAAACGGCAAGGCAACCTACATATTTGCGGGAGGAAGAAAACCAGACTCGGTACGGTTCACCGCGATGCTCGCGAGGCATCTTCCGCTTTATGCAGCCGCGCCGGAAAGGGCAGACGAGAGGAAGAATTTCGATACCTTGGAGCGTTACTTTCAAAGCGGTTTATAAAGCTATACAAACACGAGAGGAAGCTTTTCTGTAACGTTTCGAACGATATTTCTGCCGTATCCTGTACACGCCGCGTACAATCGGCTGCAACGTACGCTTCCTTTCGTCGAGAATACGCGCACGAGCTTTAGCTTTTAATTGCAAAATTCTCACATTTAGGAATACTTGCGAATATATGCAGTTCATATTTTTACATTCGCGAATGTGTACAACATGTATCGTTTTACTTACGAATGTATCTATATAATTCCTACTTTTGCATTTACAAATGTGTACAATTTATATTGTCGTAGTTATGAATATGGACAACAGGTATTGTTGTACTCGCGAATTTAATACATACACGAATATGTACAATTTATATTCACATGCTCATGAATATTGACAGTTTATATCGTTATATTTACGAATATATAGAATTTATATTTTTATATTCACAAATGTGTACAATTCATATTGTCGTACTTATGAATATTGTGAATTAATGTTGTTATGCTTACGAATATATCCAATTTATATTTTTACATGCACGAATGTGTACAATATATATTGCTGCATTTTCGAGTATAGACAATTTACATTATGACATTTACGAATATATTATATGACTGATGTTATTGCATTAACGAATATACAGAATTCATACTATTGCGTTAATAAGTATATACAATAAATATTATAGCTTCATAGAGCTTCATGAATCTCTAAAAATTCGCGAGTACATCATATTTTCTTCAGGGAGGTACATTTGATGTCGACTGTATGAACGCATTCGGAATCATGGCTGACTTCGCAACAACCGTTAGCGAGACGTTAATTTACGCATACAACCGTTCTGTTCTCGTCTCGTCTCCTTTGACCCGGAAGCTATTCGCATGCCCCACATGACACGTCGAGACTGCAACACCCGCACAACCGCCATGGGAACGACGTTATAGGAACTGGGCAACCGTTCCTAATTACCAATTCGACCGACGAAGATCGAATACTGTTACTAAGTCAGATATTCTATTGGTTCGGCGATTCTCCGATATCTTATTTCAGATACGACGAGAAGGATTTTGCAGAAAATTTCGATTTACTTGCACGGTGTATGTCTCGTTAGGTTAACTAAACGACGTTCACGTAAATCCAACGTGGAAAATGTGCATCAGAAATGATACTATAATATTAGATATTGTGTCTATTTGCATGTTTTATTTGGTAACTGACGTACTTGTCTCAGTTCAATCATACCATGCGATATGCATTGCACAGAATTATAGCTGAGAACTATGACAGGTCGATAACTTGAAACGTATTCAACAAGCTTACCTATTATACTTTGGCCTTGAAATGATTTTCAAATCAGAAATATCGATTGAATCTTTAGCTATATTAGACAGAACAATTATTTCACTTCAATCATTGTGTATGCACATATATTTGAAATGAGGCTAAAACGATCAAACTATAAGTCTACTATCAAGTACTATATCAAGTCATTTGATAAAGAAATGTATTATAAAAAATTTGATTTGATAGGTACATCAATTATCGAAAACTTGATAATTTGATAAAGAAACCCATTATACAAAATTTCATTATTACATGAACAAATTTCTTATCAAGACCTCGTATTCTATAATACCTCCAAGATTTGCCAATTTACAGCACACCAAAATGCATCATACACAAAGTGAAGTTCAATGACAAATTGCCGGATTATACATCTATTAGTTATTCAAGATAAACATACCAATGTGTCTTAATGTGCTGTGTCATCGCAAACAATATCCTCACACCGGTGTTGCTCTGAGAAATCGCGTATCGTCAGGGTCAAACGACATCGGGCAAGAAGATTTGAAAAAAAAATCCGAATTACTTCAATAATTGCATCGGTGAAAAAGAATCGATAATGGCGGCCACTGAACGTTGTCCTATCACTCGAAATGTCTGTATTTATCGATTACGGAGGTCGGGTGATAAAAATCACGATACAGTGGCTACAAAGGAGTCGAACTCGAGCATTTGTTCGGCGAACGAGCATTTTCCACTTGCGAGGGAAGGTTAGGCAAAGCCACGGGTTGGTTAGGCTAGGTCAACTCAGGTCGATCGGACGTTGGTACGGGCAGTCTGCGTTTTACGATGGCGGCGCGACAGTGGTTGCTGGTCGACAGGGTCGAAGGGGGTTGACGGGAGCTGAAGGTGGTTCGCAGAACCACAACCTCACTCTCCGCAATTACAATGCTAATTCCGCATACACGGCTCTATGGTTAATCGTCGCACGATTTTCTTTGCGCTTAAGCTACCGACGCGAGCGCGATTATCGCGTTCCCATCCATGGGACGCGTACACGCAACACCTGCCCCTTAAAATTCCGCGACAAACACCCCTTAACTAGCGTAAAACGCACCCTCTTTGCCACCTATGGTACGACGAAACCGTGGGAGATTTGCCGGCCATGATTAATTGGGTCGAGATACGAAGGATTATCGTCTTTAGCCGAATTAAAATGATATTTAAAATAATTTTACTACGAGAAAGTTACTAAAACGGTTTTCTACTAGTTCAAATGTTTATCCAAATGTTTTACGAAAATTATAAATTATACGATATAAGATAATATAATATTTGTTGGTTTTGCTTTTTTTTTTTACCCTTTCGCTCTTGAAATGTGATTAATATCTAGTTGTACACAACAACTTGAAGTTGGTAATTTTTAACTTAATCTATAGTCTCATACATGCGATGCAAATATAGTGACGCAGGCAATAACGATGATTAATAATATTGATATAATAACTGGAACAAAGTTCATCGATCTTATTAACTCAAAGGTTTTAGAATCGCTGTAAAGTAATTGCCAATAAATATTATATTTACTATGATTTGCATTTTCTTGTAATTACAAGAACAAAAATTTGTTTTCTTCTAATTTCATTGTTAATTTTAACGTCCTCCCATATGGATATAAGCATTTCTTTTTAATAAAATGACTTCAGAAGCACACATGTATTCAGTAACTTATCTTCCTAAAATCTCTATCGTATTTTTTTAACAAACACTTTGACAGTATGATTTAATATAAAGAAAAATATTATTTTTAACAGATGTATAAAGTATAACAGGTGTAAATACAATTTCTATACAATATGAAAAATATGTGAAATTCATTTATTGCATACAGAAGCTCAAATTTCTCAAAATCTGTATATACGATATTAATGTAGTAAACTGTTGGCTTGATCTACTTTTCTTGCCTGAAGTTTAAGAACTAAAATTCGATGAAATACGATACGGTTTTCAAAATATGGAGAGCCACCAAACATGCATCGTTAAGAGGAAAATACGAAGAGCGACCGAGTAAACTGATGTCAACCGTTCATTATCCTTATTTTGCACTAATCACCATCATTATGTAGAATCCTGTTGCGCTATTTTCCGCGTTGTACAGCATTGGCTGCTAACATCTGGTTATAACGATGCAACGTGACATCGCCCGTTAGATAACACAACTTGTTTCAGGTGATAAGTCGAATGGTACAGGTGTCTTCGTGTTATGTTCCTTTTTAAAGGCACACAATGGATCAACGTACTGCTTTGCGTAACGTAGTGACATAATCGTGCATACACTCTCGTCTATGAGCTATGGGACACATGCTACTTTCAATTCTACCTTGCAACTAACATTGTACCAACAATACTCGTAATATATATTTATTAAAAAGATCGCGAATTTAATGGTGAAATTAATCAGTTTCAATTATTAGTACACGTTCAAAATTTCTTGTTTCCTCTACTTCTCCATTCTTGCGATAAAATGCTTTTCACAGTACAATTTAGAGTTTATTCAGACTCCTTAACGCTATGAAAAAGTTACCACCATAACTTCTTAATGTAATTTTATTTATGATATTGTATAAAATGTATGTAATTTGATATATGTTATGCAAAATGCATATAACTTTACATATATTATATAAAATGTATACAATTTTACATATGTTACATAAAATGTATGTAATTTCATGTATATAATTATGCTTTAACCCCGTTAGTAATTACTTGTAATATGTATCTATAATATTCAGTGTTTAGATACACGCTATAATAAAAAGTTTTTATTCGTTGATACTCTGATCCCTTATCAATCGAAACCGTAATGCAGCCCACATTTATGGCAATATGCCCCGTAATTCGTAATTTATGCACGGGAGCGTAAAGTCATCGACCGATAACTTCCGAGCAAGAAAAGTATCGAGAACGTCAGCGCCGTATCGATACGCGAGCATCATCGTGACGGAGAGACACGAAACGCCTAATTAATTAGTCGTAGGTCAGACGTAACCTATCCATGCGATTATGTAACGGCTGATAGCCGACGGGATACCGTAATTACGCCGGTAGTGGAATATTCAATTGGATATCCAACTCGCTAATAATCGACACGACGGTATTAACGGAGCGTGGAATATTGATGGCCGTACTAATTTCGCGTAACGACGCCGACGCCGACGATCGCGCACGAGGATCTTTCAGACGCCACGACGAAAATTAATATCCCCGAATTCGCGCGAAAGTGAAAATCGAAATTCAGAACATTGGTGTACGAAGTATGGGAGGTTTGAGACCTCTTTACCCTGTCACCCGTATCGGGGTGATACTCGGATTTCTATACAGATTTAATAGCCATATTATTCAAATCTCGTTCACCTTTCTAAGTATAAATACTCGCATCAGTTACTTGGTAAAGTTTGTTCAAAATAAAAATACTAAGTAATACAATTTTCAATTGCTTTCATGTGGCAGTCAACGTGTTAAGCGTGTGTGACAATGGCAGGGTGAACCCAATCGCAAAAGTATTTGTTCCGTGATCCTACGACGATCTGGACAATCTCCAAAGTCTCAAAAAAGATCGTCGACTGGGGACAAATAAAGCTACAGAGAAAAAAAACAATTTCCTTATCGAATTCAACGACGGTGTTTTACGTTTGAAGACCGATATTTGAACAAAATGTTGATGTTGCGTCACAAACAAAATATTTGTTGGAAATTACGATTATAGGTCCACATATAGACTGACGTAAATGCCAAAACAGTATGCACGAAAAAAAACAGAGCTGCACTCTTTTATGGCGCTCTACTCGAAAACCAAGAACCGGGGAAATTATGAGGAGGTCAGTCTATCAAGTAACCATAACACAGAGTGCAGTCGTTCAGTCATATTCTATGATTTTGAATTTCATACGATCACTTCAAATTCTTTTTAGTTAATTTCCTATATTTATTATTCAGTGTAGTATTTATACGAATAAACCTCGTTAAAGAATAAATATTCCAACAATATTATTAGCCACTTGTACTGATCCACCAAGAAAATGTTTATATAAATTGTAATTGTAAAATTTATATAAATAGTCATGCAAAAGGTCATCAGAAAATGCACACTTTAATTCGAAAATAACGATTATAAGTGTCATAATGATTGTTATACAATGTGACATGTACTAGTTCGAAACAGGATGTGCCAAATAGAAGAACGCTATTTTCGATCTGTTCAGAGCAAATTACCCATTTCAACTGCATAAATAAACTATTATTCCGTTTGATAGATCGACGCAATAGAACAGACAGGCCGATTGTCGAAATATTTATGCACTCGCAGAATTGAATTGGAACGGATAACCATGAATATTAGATTTCAAATGTCCGCTGAAGTTTCTGACGATTATTAATACTTTCGATAACATCGCGCATTGATTTTATGTGTATCTATGAAGGAATGCGAGCGTGCGCGGATATACGTGAGAACGAGTGAGATGAGTGCGTGAACGTTGTAAGAGAGAGTACGAACGATGGCAGATGAACGTGTGTGTGAGTGAGAGGGAATGCGTGAAGTAACAAAAGAATGAAGCGGACGAATTTCAGTCTAATGCATGATGCGACGCGAGCGATCACGTTTTTATTAATTATCCATTATACAATCTCCCTTTATTTAGTAAAGTTTCATTATTTTCGACGAGTGCGTGTATTTTCATTACACCTCCCTCTGGCCCGATCCTACATCTATGTTCGCTTTGATACTGCCATCTAGTATACACAAACTATTATTTAATAGCACTTATGATATGAACGATTGATCGTCAATTGCGGTGATATTCTTGGAGAGTTTTACTAACTTATCGTTCTCGTTCGTAATTCGTCGAAACCGTCTAGCGATATCGAGTTTTAGAGGTAAATGAACAGTAACACTTCAGTTTATGGCTTGTTAGTGATCAAGAACGATAGTCAGGACGTGGTTGTGTGCACAAAAAGTAGATTACTTAACAGTCACTCAACAAAATATATTTAACAAAAAAACAAAGATTAAATAACAACAGGGTAACAACAGCGTCAGTGATTCCGCGGGCGTAAGCGCGTCTGTACGAAAATCACGAATGTCTCAAGCGGCGCGATGACCAGCGTTTTTATGCCCTTTTTGAGAAGAGATAGACATAGGAAAAGAAAGGGAGAAGTATAGACTGGAATGTTGAAGGGGTGAAAGAGATAGTCACCGGGAAAACTTAGGTCCGCACAAATCTGGCTGCCAAATGTGCAATGTAACATTGACAAGAATTGCACGAGATCCTGGAAAAATTGAAGATTATAGAATAGACAGGAAGTGCTTAGAAATATTCAGGCAAAAGAGAAAGTTAGAAAAGTTTAGAAGAAAAGATAAATTAGGAAGAACGTGGTAGCAGACACCGCCATAATATAATTGATTACTCATTTCTGAGAACGGTGACACCCAAAACTTTATTGGCATCACTGGTTTATCGAACTCTTGTACATTTCGTCGATCCAAAACGGTTTTCTACGCTTGTCCTTTATTATGTTATATTCATTACCTCAGGGTCAAACTGTTACAAGATCAAGGTACACGAAGGAGACATAAAACTATTTTGTCAGAAATTGCTCTGTAAATCTGCAAAGATTTGTACGAATCGGTGAACGCAAGTTCATGGTTCTGTTCTCAGGGTTTTATACACTACTGCGACGTACAGTGTCGCATAGCGAACCCTCCAGAGCATTTTGTAAATTGAATATGATCTTTTGATCTTTTGTAAATTTATATTTTTTAAGCATTTCTACCGTAGCAGCAATAATGTCCAAGGAACAGGTATTTAGTCAATATAGTTTTATTAGCTTTTTCTGAACTTGACCAGTTGAACATAGTCTTAAATTTTATAGTCTACACATGTTGGGTAGAAGTCCAGGCGATCCTTGGTTTTATTACTTATGTAGGATTTTTAATAACGTCTTTATTAATTAACGCGTGGACAAATACTCTTTATTACACTCTTACTCTCTATACTCTCTCAATATTCTCTTTATACTCTTTCGCTCTGTATTCTCCCGCTTCTCATCTACGACTCTCCCGCTCGCTGCATTCACGCACCTTTTTATTCTATAACCTAAACATTCAGCCCTCGCACCCTCCAATGTCTTCAGTTCGATCACGCAGTTCCAAACGCTCTTCTCAGTCACTCGATCTCTATCGCTCGTCCATAAATACTTTTCATTCGCACCTCAATCTCCCTAATTCGGTCACTCGATCCCAATTACGCGGTCATAAACACTCTTCATTCACACCTCAATCTACCTCACACCCTACACTTATTACGGTTAAATTTTAGACACCCTCGCAGGGACAATCGTGGTGGAACGGTACCTCAGTTACCGCGAGCGAGGATTCCCACTCAATTAGAATACCACCACTCCACTTAACAAAAAGGCACTTACAACCACCAATAGCGAGCGTGACCAATTTTGTAAACGCCTACCAAAGGGTCGTTAACCCCTTGTACTACAATTCATTCGGCAATTGCGTCAGACACAACGAACTATTCACTGCTACAACATTGAGGTGGATAATGAAAGTTCGAATGTTGAGGCTGTCTTCCATTTCGTGATATTCAACTGTGCAAATTACAATTAGACTGAAATTGAAGATTTAACCATACTAAAAATATAAGCATGGTTTACCGTATTTGAACTGCTGGTGCGTCAGTGGTGTAGCTCGTTATTATAGTGCGAAGGGTTAAATACGCATACGCAGAAACCTAACGAGAGAATTTGAACAAGATTTCAAGAAGGACGCATCTAGACTTAACATACCCGATATACATATTATCAATCAATAATCAATATCCGACATCAGCGAGCCTTGAATAAAACATCATAAACATTCCTAGTGATTCAAGTGATTCAAGTTTCACTCACTATCATTAAATACAGTCCACTAATATCGAACTAGTTTGTACGTGTTCAATCTTCACCGCGAAGGAAAACGTGTACGCAACGTATAAAAAAGTACGGATCCAGGCGAAATAAAGGCCGTGAAGTACAAAAATTTCACATTGCGTTCAAAAGATCGGATAAATGAAATTGACGATGAACTCACGCTCGACAGATGATATGTGAGCGAAGTACACTTGAAATATCGGTGATGAAGTTGCAACACGATTTGCGCGAAAGCGGCTTATCAACCACGAAATTGAGCTTCCGGAGGTCAAGTTTCTCTTGACCAATCATCCCCACTTCGACGACCTGGCCTTCTTCACACGCCTATAAAGGATTGTGCACACAGGAGAGAAAGCAGGGGGTGGAGTTAGGTGCTCGGCCACTTGCGGAATACCGTCAGGAAGCAGACAGCTACCACTAATCAGACTGTTTCCACTTAATTTGCCGGGGTAATTAACCGTCTCATTCCCTTCCGTCGACCCTAAAGCCATTGCTGAACCTAAACCCGGGTACTCTATTATGCACAGAACCTATTGTGTCCGAGGATGCCTTTGAGGAAGTGCATCACGGAAACGTACGATTCGCCTGGCAACCACTATCGCTGTTTAGAGCTACTCCAGTTAAGAAGCTTTCCATACTTACGTTCGATGGCGCTTAAAGATCCGTCAAGGTTCTCAATTAAGAGAAAATCATCATCTATCGTATCGTTAGTGAGTGGTGCACGAATAATAAATATCTGGACTCGGAACTTCACTTGAGCTTTTCGGGAAAGATAATTTTGGCCTTGCTAAGGCTTACCTTCAAGGTTTTTAGCTTGGCAAGAATTATGTACATGGTTTAATCTTCTTTGCTTCTATCCGTCGATCAGGTTAAGTAGAAGTACTACCAATTATACTGTTCGGTAGCTACATATCATTAGTGTAATAAGGTCGCAAATATCAGAGTGCTTAACCGATATAATCAGATATTAATAAATGTCGGATAAGTAGTTTTAGAAATTTCAGAGTTGCCCGTCCGATGAAATACGATAAATTTACCAACGGGAATAGATAGAACAATATATCAGGTAATTACATCAAATATACTCGTGAAGAGTCTTTATTACTCTATTTCTAACAAGACATTCGAATGCAATTGCGAATAAAATTTAATTGAAAAATTCAATAACCGTAATTGCGATTTTTGTGTAGGTAGATTATGAAAGGGAATTTTGCAAGAAGTGGAATGGAAGAAGGTAAATGATTGTATAGATGATAGGAATCGATCGACCGGAAAGATGAAAGATCTAATGTAGGGGTAAAGGTGGGAATAAATAATTCAAGAACGTGCACCGCACAAAGGTGTTGTACAAAAGAGTAACAGGTAATGGAGGCAAGAAGTAGGGCAGTTATAGAAAATTACAACGTACAGGTATGGAAATTGAATTTAAAATATCACGGTTTCACTATACAGAAGGAACCTTTCTAAATTATTCTATCGTCGATAAAGTAATTAAAACTTTATTTTACACAAAAATGTTCAGTGAGATCTTCGACACCAAATTATTATTTAAATAATCGTTA
Source organism: Coelioxys conoideus (assembly GCA_947623535.1). Classification (NCBI taxonomy): domain Eukaryota; kingdom Metazoa; phylum Arthropoda; class Insecta; order Hymenoptera; family Megachilidae; genus Coelioxys; species Coelioxys conoideus. Next base: position 16,827,622 of record OX392453.1, on the reverse strand, counting down.
CAGAGATTAAATAATACACTTTTGCAGAAATACCGCCAACACGACCTTAGTTTATAATTCACTCTCCCAACTTCAAAAGTGTTCTCAATATTATATAAAACTAAAGTAATCGCGATTCATACAAATCCACCTCTGCTCTGACGTTTCTTTGAAACGGATACACCCATCAGATTATTTCCCAAAGTAAAGAAAAACATCAAAGCAACTTTCCAGAAACATCAAAGCACGTAGAGAAGGAGCGACTCCATCGAATACCGGATCACTCTGATGGCGCAATTATAAAAAATGGGATTGCTCCACTATCAAGGTCGTCTAACCTCCTGAAACACGTTCGACAATGTTCCGCGTCTCTATCTGTACAGATGTTACACGAAAAATGTATCATACAACGTATCAAAACAGAGGATTCTCTCGAATCGCATCCATTTTTCAGGAGTTCTTTATGCAACGAATTGATCTGCTGGCATCTTGAGTCTGTGCCGCGATAGACGCACCATGAAATTTTAACGACTAACTTGTAATTCGTGCTTTCCATGGGCAAAGTGCCACGGGATCAGTAAACATAGTTTCGTATTTATGGTGGAAGACGATTCGAATGATCGAAATCAGTATTTTTAATTCAACGACTCCAACTTCTGGTATCGCATACTCCCGAACGTATTTCGTTCGATATTTAGAAATATAAAAACTGATTTAATTTGAATACTTCCAAATTTACGAACTTACTTAATTTGAAAACTGACAAATTTACAAAATTACTTAATTTTCATATTTGTCGCAGTTTCGCATTTTCTAGAATTACAACGAAAAAAAAAACGATTCAGAGGATTTTTAATATAACAAGCCTGTTCGAAAGTAGTGCAACCAATGTTCATAAAAGACTTTCGACATTAAACCGTGAAATACATTCGCCCAAGCTTTTAATTCGCATAGTAATATGAGACGAAAAAATGGAAAATAATTATTATTAAAAAATACAGAGTACTTTTATTGTTTAAAAGTACAGAGAATATAACGAATATTTCGTGTCTCCATTCTGCTTCCAAGCTACTAAATTAATCAAATTTGTAACTTCGTTAAAGCCAAATTAAATATAAAATTTTTAATATGCATCGTGTTGTCAAAGCATTTCATGGAAGATTGGCGTATTAAATTTCAATCATTTTTTAATAGAGGTACCGGAAATGTTACACGAGGGATGAGTTCGTTCTAGGAAACAGATTAAAATTATCAAAGTCCAATTTCATTTATATGCAACTATGGTGTTGAGGAAGTCGAGACATGAAAAGTGACTCGGAAAATTTAAAATTTAAATATTTCTGAAATTCGGAAGTTTGGAAATATGAGAATTTTTAGTATTTTCAGGATTTTTAGGATTTATTCATTTGAGACTTTGGAAATTTGATGGTTATAAGATTGAACACTTAAGAATTTAGGGATATGAAGATTGAAGGGCTTGGGATTCCCGAATGTCGAAGAATTTAAAATTCAGTGACTTTATAAAGACCAGTATTCAATTGGAACTGATTGTGAGTGGTTGACGCTGTAATTTGGAAAATAAAAAAATTCCAGATACATAAATTTTGGTCGAGAAATTATAAATTTTGAACTATGAAGACATACAAATTTCTGGTGCCTAAAGTTACCAATGTTATGTACCATAATTGAATAATATATGTATATTCGAAAATATACAGGGTGTCCCAAAACGAACGTAACATCCGGAAATGGGAGGTAGCTGGGGTCATTCTGAACAACTTTTTCCTTTGCAAAAATGTCGTACGGGGCTTCATTTTTAAATTATTAAGGAAAAACACCAACCAATCAGAGCGCGAGAATCGCGCGCGGTCAGGGGTGTCGTACCATCGCGATGCTCATACGTTCGTTTACGGCGACGGTCACTGTTACTCGTACCTGCACGACGCCCCTGACCGCGCGCGATTCTCGCGCTCTGATTGGTTGGTGTTTTTCCTTAATAATTTAAAAATGAAGCCCCGTACGACATTTTTGCAAAGGAAAAAGATGTTCAGAATAACCCCAGCTACCTCCCATTTCCGGATGTTTCGTTCGTTTTGGGACACCCTGTATATCGGACGCGTATATGGATCATCCCCACAAGGCGTCCCGTAATTCAGAATGATGGCGGTCATCCAATGTCCCCCATAACACCACGGTGGTTAACGAAAAGTGTACAAATATGACGAAATACTGACAAGTCGTTTTATAGTCGACGCAAACGACACGAGCGTACGAAGAATAGAATGATGAAAACACAAAAGGCAGGAAGCCGGTATGAGGCGCAACAAAGAAGTAGCCGTTGAATTCGAGGGGTTTTTGTTCGGCCACGAAACAACGTGGGCCAAATCAACCATTAGCCGAGATGGCTGGTTTTTGTTCGTGGTCGCGACCCGACAGAACGGATAATGGATACTTAACCGCCTTGTTACGCATCGGGCTCACCCTTGTCAGCCAACCCTCGCGATATTCCAGGCTACAGTGGAAGCGAACACCGCCCTCGTGGAAACCGAAAAGCACCCTCACACCGTCCCACTGTCAACCACGTTCGCCCCACGCTGTCTGTGAAAGCAATAGCTGCCTGAGTTCTGCCAAATGAATCTGTTTTGTGCGATATAATTGCACGATTCTGCTAGTCTCTGCTCGGCTCACGCTTCGCCCTCTTTCTAACCTCGCCACATTGACAATCTCCAAGTGGATACTTGTACTGAAAAATCGTCGCTCGTACGCGTCGATGAGATAACTATTTCCCATTTGTCCAATTGTGGACCCGTTGAAGCTACGTTAAGTATACTCCTCAATCACAACTAACTAGTTAACCAAATAAGTAAATATTAGTAATGAAATTGTAACTCACAAAAGGGGAGCCACAGCTAACTGGTTAAAATAAGAAAGTATGATTTTGGGAGAGAATGCGTTAGAGTGCAAGAGGGTGAGGGTAATATGGTATGAATGCGGTTTGAACGAGCAGTTTTAGTCATTAAGTCATTGCGTGTTGTACGAGTCGGTCTGACCCGCGGAATAAATTGTTCAGAGATAGTGGACAAAGCAAGTGTGTTATTTCGAACCTTGCCCGTCCTTCTTCTTCCCATAGTATTATACACAGTTTCTGTTAATATTGAATTATTACTAAACCCAATTTAAACTAGGCGATTCTCAGGACCTTCGAGAATACCAAGGCGATGGAAAACAATGATTTAAAATTTAAACCGATGGTTAAGGGTGGGAAAAGTTGGAAGAGATAGAAGGAGCGAGAAGAAGGAAAAAACGAAAGATTTTGGGTGTACGCACGGTTGCAGGGAAGTCACGTAGTTTATAAAACGTAGAAGCCAGCCAACCAGATGCTGGCGGTAACGTGGAACGTCGAGGACGGAGGAAACGACCAGGAAAAGAATAAAAAGAATCGTATTTGTCGGGGCAAAGAAGAAAGCAGAGCCAACGGAACATATGGTCCCCGTTGCAATATGGCGGGAAGAAGTGCTTTTACTCGATAAACGCCACGAAAATGAGCTTTTTTCGGCTGTGTCCACCCACGCCTGTCCAGTCTTCAATCTGTTCTCCTTCTTTTGTCTCCGTTCGCGCAAACCACTGATTTTCCGATCTTGTCTACCACCATTCCGGTAACAAACGACGCCTTCAACGAGATTTCGCACATTTTGTGTTTTGCTGCCACTCTCGGCCACCTTTTATCTCCTTACTTCTCGTTTCCTATCTTCCTTTTTCTACGTTCGCGCGAATTATTTTTCCTGGCTGCGCGGACGAACGTGCTTTCAGATTTATCTTCAGGAATGAAATACTATTTTTGGCGCGTGATACGGTGTTAATCTTTCATTAAGAAACGAGTATTTAGATAGAAGATGGATAAATAGTTTGGAATGAATACTCCTAATTAATTGTTCGAACAATTTTATAATTTATGTACCGCAGATCCTGCGATGTTTTGATAGCCTATAGATTTCGAATACACGATTATCAAATTATTACAGCTTTTAATTCTTGAGTTAGTAAATCTTCGAATCCTTAAATTCTGAAATCAACAAATTCTCAAATTTCGAAATTTCGAAGTAATGAAATCCTCAATTGGGAACTCTACGCATTTTCAAATTATTAGGTTATTGGATTTTGTATGCGTTCTAAATTTTCAAATTTTGCAAACTTTCTAAATTCCCCAGTTTCTGAATTCTTAAATGTTCAACTGCTCGAATCCCTAAGCCTCCACATAATCATCACTCTAAATTTTCGTATTCCCAAATTTCCAATTTCTTAAATTTCTAATTCCTCAAATTCATAAATTTTGCAAATAATCATCACCCTAAATATTGAAATTCCAATATTCCCAAATTCTCAAATTCCAAAATTCCAAAATTCCGAAATTCAAAAATTTTCAAATATGAATTGAAACTTCAAAATGTCCAAAGTTGAAAATTTCGAAATTTCCAACTTTCATCGGTTCCATAAAACGTCTTGTATAAAGATGCTAAGAACGTTTCGTAGAAAACATCATAAAACAGTCGTCGGATGGTAAGTCGCGCAGGAAACGCGTTCAACCGAATACCGTCAACAACAGCGTGTATCGTTTTGCTGTTTCTTTAATTGAAGTCATCCGACAGTATACGACGGAAGTCGGGGAGCAATTAGTTGCGTCAACACGCGGCAAATAAAAATGTCTGATCAAACATCAAACAACGAATCAACCTTGAGATTGCTTGATGGATCCGAAAAAGAAGGCGAAAGGAACGAAGGTACATCAGCAGGGTGAATACACGGGATGAGATAGCAGCGAGGTTCTCTCCGTTTTCTGGATTTACAGACAAATATTTAACGACGATGGCTACTAAAATGTTCATCGAGTCTCGTCGAGCCACCCTCTGTCAATACCACGGCGGCCCCCGAGTTCATATTACAGGGGAAATTGCATAATTCAAAATTCTACGCGGGAAAGAGAAAGACCTATGATCGTATACGACGGGCTGCGGTTCGCGAAATTCTATGGAGGAACGTATTTACCCTGTATTCCGAAGTTGGTGCTCGTATCGTAAACAGAAGAGTAACATGTCAGCCACGGTATACACAAAAATAACATCGTATATAAAGGGACGGGGGGTCGGTTTTATGTAAAGTCGCAGCCGGAAGCGGGAGAATTTATGTGGATTCGTGCACGGAATATATTTACTAAATGCATACCGACCCTGCGCTATGATGTTCGAAAGAAAACAAACCCCCTGTAACTCGAGGAACAACGCTGGAAAGACTCCATAAATGTTGTTCCTACTTTCGCAGATACGAATTGTCACTTCGATATAACATTCGCGATGCCGTTTACGCGATCGAGCTTTCGAGACGTTTGGAAGTTTAGACATTCGGTGAGACTTTACGTTTGAGATACTTTGAGAATTTGGGGACTTTGAAACTCTGAGATTTTTGAATTTGACTGGTTGAGAATCGGGGAATTTTTCAATTTGTAGAATTAGTTCGGATTTCGGAATTTTAGGAATTCGAATCTTCGATACTTCGAAATTTTTTAATGTCGAAGGTTAGACTTTGGGTATTGCGAAATTTTTGAATTATGGCAATTCGGAATTTCGGTGTTTTGGAACTTCGGGAATTTGAAACTTTGAAATATGGAAATTTGGGGTATAGAAATATTGCAATTCAGAGATTTGGAAGTGGATCCAAGGAATTGAGGAGTTGAAGGTACAAATTTGAAAATTCGAGGATATTGAAACTTGGTAATTTTTGAACTTGAATATTTAGAGTTTCAGAGATTTAGGGGTGTGTGAACATGGGTATGTGGGACTTTGGGAATTTTGGAGTTTGCAAGTTTCGATATTTGAAAATTTGGAAACTTGGAAACTTGGAAACTTGGAAACTTGGAAACTTGAAAACTTGAAAACTTGGAAATTTGGAAATTTGCAAACTTGGAAACTTGAGAACTTGAAAATTTTAAAACTTAGAAACTTGAAAGTTTGGAAATTTGGAAACGTACCAACTAGCGAATTTCGGAAATCTGCAACTTCCAGGACTTCGCGATGGAAAACGTCAAAAGACGTCAGGATTTCAAAAGTTAAAACCGTAAGAATTCGAGAACACGAAACTCTATAAACATGCAAATATCCCAACTAGTCTCAAGATATTCCATCTTAAAACAGTATTACGTTATTTACCGGAATCCGGACGTAAATTGAGTAGCAGATTAAATCTGGAAGAACATAAGATGGCAGATAAACAGAATGAAACATTTATACATTTGTTCCCTCGTTTATTGCGTCCAAATCCACGGTCGAATACGTAGCACGCGCATTAAGAAATTCCCAAGCTGTTCGTATGTCGCTTCGCTGTTCTATTTTCCTAGTTTGTCGTCCACGACGCAAGCCTTGGGGCGTGTTACGTAAACTCTGACGGATGTATCAGTAAACGGTGGATTGTCTTTCCGTCGTATTTGCTCGCAGCAACTCCATCGTTCCTCAGACTTTCCCGCGGCATGACGGATGGAAGAAACGGAAAGATGGAAACGACGTTTCCCGCAATCTGCGAGTTGACACTCCGATTGGGAACGATGGAAGCTAAATCCAAAACCGAGTCACGAACACGATCGATGAATATTTCTGCTGACGTACTATATATTATAACTATGTGAACTCATCTTTGTTTCTTCTTTTCAAATTCTATATTGATCCAGGTTATCATGTTCGATGAATCGATACATGGTCACATGGGAAACATTTATTAAACTCGATTTGGATAATTTCGTTCACATGCTATTGTGAATGCTCGTGGTTGAAAATATTCTCAATGATATTTTATTTTATTCTAAATGGTTTTGTTGGTTGAAAATATTCTATACTATGCTATAATTAGTACTTCAAGGACTATTGTAAAATTGGAGATTATACAAAAGTATGATTACTTGTTGTTAAGGTTGTTGGAATGCTATATTCATCGATGTACAAATGCTATGTTTGACAACGTACGAATGCTATAGCTGTTGATGTGCCAATGATATGGTAGTTTAAGAATTAATGCTACGAATGCTATGATTGACTAAGAATTAATGTTTTCGAGTGCTATGGTTGACTAAAATGAACATTTGCAAATGCTATGGTTAACATAGCTGAATGTTTTTGCAGATATACAATTTTTATTAACTAAAAGTGAGGGATGCAATTCGTCATTTTTATTGATTATACAAAATTGTAGTAGTGTGAAACCAAGCAATACGTCGACACGAATAGAAAACGACAAATAAAAGAGTCGATTGCTAAAATTGATGATCCTGACAGATGTGAACCAGATGGGACTCATATTAAACTAAAAATATTCGATAGAATGTAACGACTCATTGGTTATTATTAGTGCTATGGATGACGAAATTATTAATTTTGTATTCATCTAATCATCTTGTATTCTAATGCCTAGCAGTGGCCTAAACAGTTGTCAAGGTTACTCGAGTCATGAAATTTCTTAAATACTTAAATTCACGAACATCAATATTTCAAGTACAAAAATCCGCAAGTTCTCGAACATAAAAATGTATAAATTTGGAACTCGCTAGCCAAGTGTACCGCTGTTGTCTCCGATAATCGAGCCGAAATTTCGTTTATCGCATTCTGATTATTACGATATTCGTTTATAACGATTGTTGACAATGATTCCGAGGACAATTCTGCCGTATAACGGGATCTCGATAGAAAGAACATCGATAGTAGCAAGAAGTCTAGCGTCCTCCATCATATTTCGACAGAACCATCAGAGACGAGGAGAAACGTATCTTAATTGTAAAAGACCAATTATTTTCGAGTGGAAGAGTCGCGCTGAAAGCCGGCGAAGATATTCGATGACGGAACAAAGGGTGGCCAGTGAGGTAGAGAAAGTGCGTCTTTTATTGTTCGATTATTTCTGTGTGACTGAATGAACGATATTCGGAGGATTCTGTATGTGTCTGTCGCACGATTCGCGATAAAAGCTGAAATTCTTCGGAACGGAACGAACATTGAAAACAGAGGACACAAAGAGGATCCAGCCAGACATTCAAACGCGTAGCTGGAAGCGTCAATTATCACGATAACTCTGATTGCTGTGGACTAAAGATTTGTGAATACAGTTTCGATTCACGTACAAGGGTAAACTGTTCGTACAGCCAGAAATTCTACGCGATATTTTCTGGTCCGAATTCGTTTATGCTTACCTGCCATTCGACAGGGTGACAATAATGGCGACGCAGGTCGCTAAAATATTGCTTCCAGAAACTAACCGATTAACAGTAAAACTACTAACGCGATCAAATGACTAATGACCAATGGCTTCATAAACTTATTCTTGTTACAGGTCGGTTCAGAATCTTTTAGAATAGCTAGGACCATTTACATAAATTTTACTTTGTCCGTCTCGGGAGATCCTTGGGACGCGGATTACTCCTGCTATATTTTCCTCTCCTCACTCTCTCTCTCTCTTTTTTTCGTGTACTACGTCTTCTAGGTGTCGGTATTAGCGAGCTTTTTCCCAACGCTTAAGAGACTCGTTCGACAATCGATACTGCATTCTTTGATCTCGAAGGACTTGGCCGGCCAGCGTTCGAAAACTCTGATCAAATCTTCGGATAGAGGCTTGGCGTGTTTTTATAGCGACTCTATGAGACATGACGGTTCGGAGTAGTGTTTGTACGTTGAAGACAGAGTATACTTTGGAAATTGTTGCATCGTCGAAGATAAGTGAGATGGGACGTTTCGGGATTTTGAGAAGTTTTGATATTCCCGGATTTGATGCTTGAACAATTTGAGCATTTGATATTCTGGAACGTTTGTTATTTTAAAGATTCGAAAATCGAACCTAACTGAGTGAGTCGAACTGAACCGAGTAGCTCTTAACCGACCTGAGGCAAGCAACGCGTAACCGAGCGGAGCCGAACCGCGCCGAACCAAACCGAACCGAACCGAATCGAACCGAACCGAACCGAACCGAACCGAGCCGAACCGAACCTAACTGAGTGAGTTGAATTGAACCGACCCGAGCCGAGCAAAGCGTGACCGAGCTGAACTGAACCGAACCGAGCCGAGCCGAGCCGAACCGAACCTAACTGAGTGAGTTGAACTGAACCGAATAGCTCTTAACCGACCTGAGCCGAGCAAAGCGTGACCGAGCTGAACCGAACCGAACCGAACCGAATCAAACCGAACTTAACTGAGTGAGTCGAACTGAACCGAGTAGCTCTTAACCGACCTGAGGCAAGCAACGCGTAACCGAACGAAGCCGAACCGCGCCGAACCGAACCGAATCGAGCCGAACCGAACCTAAGTGAGTGAGCCGAACTGAACCGAGTAGAACTTAACTGGCCCGAGTCGAGCAACGCGTTGCGGCGCGTTCATCGGATCATAAAGCCATTGAGCTTATTTTTAACTTTAGAAAATTCATGGATAATCAACAACTGCCCAGTTTTAGTTCCACAACATTCCACAACCTAACTAGTTCGTAATTCATTCACCCATTAACTGTCAAATATTTATTTCAACTCCACTGCGTGGATTGTCAATTTACGTATCAAATGCTTTTACAAGTTGGATGACATTGAAGCAAAAAATAATTTTAACAACCAGAATGTAAGCATCTACCGAATACATATTTCATTTAATACAACATTGTTGCAGGTGATAAGAAAAAAAATGTTTGTAAAAATGTATATTCAAATTCCCATTAGGGGATCGTGGCAGCAAATGGGTTAACATGTGTCGATATAACTCGCAGTGAACATCGAATTTTGGCGATGTAAAAACTTGCAGCGTGTTGTTTCGTCACCCGCCGTAGTTACAAAATGTAGTGTTAGTTGCTCGAGGTTACGCAAAAAGGGAGGTCGAGCCTTGTAGATGTTTTACACGTTTGTGCCTAAAAATTACAATAATCTAAACTCGAAGGACCACCCGAATATTTCGGGAACTAATAAGACTGTTTCTACGCTGCGTTTAATGATATCTATTTCTATACGCGAGGTATAGCTTGTCTATTTAACTATACAATGTTCTAGCGATGTTCTGTGTACTACTAACGAAAATGTTCTTCTATACATATATGTAGCTATGTTCTACTAGGATCTCAAGTCTAATCTGTTCTACTATTCAATTTGTTCTGTTCTATCAACTATTTTTTGTCTTCGTGTTACCTCGGTCGGGTAGTCTGAACAGGGTGAAACATTCTGATACGCTACGTAAAATATACAAAACTGTGGAAGGGAAGCAAAGTTTACGCCCCTCCACTCGCAAATATTACAAGTTTTGCTCTTTGACCGTGGCAGGTAATAAAGTCAGGAATCGCGCTGACCTTGACTAAGCATGCTAGAAATAACGGGCTCGAAAGATCAAAATACTAATCTGCTGACCACACGCGAACAATGACTAGGAAAAACTGCAGAAAAACTCGCGAGCCTTTATGGCTTTTCTGACTTTATGGCTGCCACGAAGGAGCTCTCGAAACCTTCGTTGGGACGACGGTTTCACGTCTAATTGCTACCTAGAAATTTTTAATCTATCGGAACTCTAAAGGCACCGTAAGCCTTAACCTCTTAGGCACTATGCGCCACTATAGTGGCTTTCACGAATGTCATCTGAATTGCATTATTAATTATTAGAATAAATTGTTAAAGTTCAAATGCGTGTATCATATCTTCAAGAAAAATTATAATTTAATCATCAAACACTTCATTCCAATCTATTCGTGTAAAGAAGAGCATCATCCGTCACACATTGCAGTGCCGTATCATTTACGCGTAATTCCCGTTGAACTTTGCCGTACAGAGAAACAGCCCCGCGCAAAATTCAGCCACGACTAAGAGGTTAACGCGTAGAAACGCTGAATAAAATTCGACCGAAAGCGGGCGAACCTCGACGGGATTAAGGACCGTGGAGGAAGTAAAATTACGAGGAGACGCGTAGGAATAACGGTGTCGTCAGGATTTTTCGTTATTCGCGCTCACGGACGGTTGATCAGACGGAGATTTCGCGATACACCGTAAATGGAGTGGCAGGATATTCAAAGGGGATGAATTTCGTTAGCGCCGTGGAACACGGTTAATGCAGGATAGCAGTCACCCTCCGGTAATCAGCGCCCGAATGATCTAACTCGGCACTTTGATAGTTCTTTGAATAGAGATCTGTGCCGTACGATAGCCCTCCGTGAAAAAGCAACGGAGGCTGCGAGAGTGGAAATCTTTCTACCTTGCGCACTATTTGACACGATCGCTGACAGCACTCGGCCTGTCACGATTTTCTCTGCTTTCTCTTTACGCTCTTCTCTGTACCGGAGATCAAAGAAAGCGCGATTCGAATAATGAGACGCGTTCGAGGACGGAAGGTGCCAGATTTTCGGAACGAAAATTACGAGGCCGACGATCGAAGATTTTAGATGTACACTGAGGGACAAAAGTATTTGTTTGTAACGTGGACAAAAATTTATTTGTGAATGAAAGAACTTTCCAGTATGCTCCGCTTCATTCCCTAAATTAACATATTGTAAGCGGGTAAAAATACATGTCTCGAGAACTGCTGTCTATGTAGTCGGGTATTTTTACCTATTTCAATGTACTTACTTTAAAAGCGAGGTAAGTACAGGTAAGTAAGTAAGTCTATCGGTTTACATATGAAACTGAAAGATTACCTCTTACTTTTAAAAGATGCTCTCTGTAAAAATGCTGTAAAAATGCTTTCGAGTGCAAAGGGTTAAAATGTGAATTTTACGTTCTACAAAACGTAGATAATGGATTCGGTAGAATTTTCGATCATAACTTAGGCAGAAACTTCAATCATCAACAAAAAAAAATTTCAATCATCATCTAGGATAAAAATATCAACACTCGTGCCAACATATCTAATCGAATAGCGCTCGAATGAAGAATAACACTACAAAATTTATATTTAACTCTATAACCATATAGCTCTATGGTTTTCGTATTTCACCAGGTTAAAAGAAGGTGAAACCGTAACAAACCAGAAATTATAAACACCCGAATGTCCGGAGTGCAGTGAATTTTTCCTAGCAACTCTACGGACGCCAAAATCGTTAACGAGAGTTCGCAACGTTTAATATTCATGGTAACGCTGTAGGGAAGGCGACGTTCTTCCATGGGGCTAGTATGCAACTTTATGGGTGTTTCTGCACGGAAACGGGCCATCGTGGATAGCATGAAATGTCACGGTATCTATCATCGCCCTTATATTCCATGGTCAGAAGCAGTTCCGATGATATACACGGCAACGAGCGGCGCATCACAAAGAATTTCATCAGTGCGAGCATTTATTAGCATGATAATAGGTGTTTCAGCAACGGCCATATATCATGAACAGGGTGTACAGTGAGTAAACGGTAAGCTATTAGAATATCAAACTTGAGGATAGGAAACTATTGATAGCTCGGACGGCTAAATTGGCTAGAACGGATATTAAACAGCTACGGTTAATTTATGTTTAATATATCGTGCCGATGAATTATGCAGGCGACGAATCGTGAGTACGGGGCTCATTGTCAATTCAATTAAACAGATGCTCGGAAATTGTGCTCTTTTTTATTCGATTACGATAATTATATGGCAATATGCGGATATGCGGATCTAGAAATCGTTCCATCTGGGATATAGAGATATATGTATGCATTTACAGGTCTACGTATTCAGACATATTGCTACCTGAGGATCTGAATATCTAGTTATCTAACTAATTATCTACGTATGTAGGTATCTAGGTATCTAGATATGTAGGTATCTGCTATTTAGATATTGTATATAGATAACTATGTGACCAGGTATCTAAGTTCCTAAACGCCTAAGTATCTAAGTACCTAATATCTAAGTACCTAAGTATCTAAGTATCTAAGTATCTAAAGACCTAAGCGCCTAAGTATGTAAGTACACGAGTACCTAAGTTCTTAATTATCAAAGTGCCTAAGTATCTAAGTATCTAAGTATCTAAGTATCTAAAGACCTAACAATGTAAGTGCCCAAGTACCTAAGTACCTAAGTATCTAAGTATCTACGTACCTAAATATCTAAAGACCTAACAATGTAAGTACCTAAGTATCTAAGTACCTAAGCGCCTAAGTATGTAAGTACACGAGTACCTAAGTTCTTAATTATCAAAGTGCCTAAGTATCTATGAATTTAACTACATAACTATCTGAGCATGCAGGTATCTAAGGATCCAGGGATCTTGGAAACTTTCTGACGATGTTATCTTTCTATCAAATTTATACTCATTTACGAAACACGCAACAAAATTTAATGAAGCGAATATCGAGGAAAGCGTACAGCGAAATTCAGAAAAATGTGTATACGAAATTTGTAGAATGTAATAAACGAAAAATTTAGGCCAGTCAAATATCGTACGAGAGCAATTGAACGTAAAACGCGGACGAGTTCAGTGAACTACTTAATTCAATCGGAGTCATTTGTACAGAATCGTGGACAGACTTCAGCTCGATGAATTTCTGCGGGCATTACTTCGCGTTACAATTTCTTTTACGACGACTCAGTTTTCTATGGTCCTGTTCTCTGCTCGAGGGGACTCAAAATCTGACGAAATCAATGAACGACAAGGGTACAAACGAGCTGTGAGATGTGGACGAGAACCATTTTCGCAGTGTCTCAGCCGATACGATCGTTTACTTTTGCAGTCATGTTATTTATTGCATGTTGAAAAGAATGAAACAGACTTAATTAGAGTGGCCGAGATAGGAAAAGATATCATCGATGAAGTTCAAGACATTTTTAGGAGGGGCGGAGAGGAGGAAGAAGGGAATTTCGAATGAAAAATTTTTCTCCTCAAATTGCTCGATGCCCCGAGTGGTACTCGGAAGTTTTCCGATTGAAAATGGATAACGTAGATCTCAATAAAATATCGATATACCGTGCCATCGTTTTAAGTAAGCACTCACAAATCATCGTTCGAGCGGATCTCACTGTTCGGGTGTTAAATTCCACGAATGTTCATTTTACGGTCAATAATATTTTCCGAGATTTTAATTTTATTTCATCGCGGCGCGATAAAATCTGTCGACCGGCGTGAAAGTTTAGGTCTTACAATAAATAATATTATCCGTGAACTTCGGATTAAATTTGAAAATTTACAGACCTTCGAAATAGCAATTTCCGTGGTTCCGCGCTTCGCAAACGTTGAAATTGAGGAATGTACGAGTTTCGAAGTTTCGACCTATTCGACATTTTTGCAAACCTTCAAATACTGCGCGGAAAAATCTGTTTCCATATTGCCGGATCAAACGCAAATCTACGTTATTTGATCGATGAAACTTTTTAATATCTAGAACGAATGAATCACCGAAGCGTTGTACGTATTTCAAGACCAAGCAATAACGACGGAATAAAAAATCAAAAAAGATGGCGGTACTGAAATGAAAAGGAGAACTGTAATCGAACGATAATTAATATCGGTCGTTCGATAGACATCTGTCGTAATTTCGATTTTAGTCATGCATTTTCCAAAGTTTCGCAATTTTAAAGTTGTATTTGAGCAATGAAAATTGAAGAACACAATAGAGCATGCATTATCGACAAATTACATCGATCTTCCTACGCGTTTTTAATATCTTTGATCAAAAGTCTTTATAGTGGATATTTTATAAAAAATTTTGATCATAAGCTTCTAATCGAATTTTATTACTTACGACTTTCAATCATTTTAAATTACACCTTTAACCTGTACCCGCAATGTAATTATGAAACATTTAATATAATGAAGTTCCCGTTTTTAGATCAAAGCGTTGAACAATCAAAAGGACAGTACATTACGTGTTAAAGTAACGATAATTTAATGAACAAATACGCTTTGAAGTTTTATGCTGAATACACATATTTAGAAGTTTTGATGGATATTTTTGACGTCGTTGACACATCAATTACTACAGCGCAAATGAATATTTATTATAAGGTATATTATAGTTGTAATTATTAAAGATAGAAGTAGATCATTTTCTGAGTTCAAATTTCGAGCTTCCGATATTTTGTTTAACTGTAGTAACATGGTAGTAATTTGACAATTAAATTTCGTGGTAACTTTAAAGTTTAGAAATTTAGAAACGTAAAGGCATGGAAATTGAGAAATTTGGGAATTTAGACATTCGGATCTTTGAATGTTCGGAAATTTAGGAATTCGAAAATCTGAGAATTCGGAATGTTGGAAATTCGGAAATTTGGAAACTCGTAAATTTAAGAATTTAAGGACTGAAAAACTCATAAATTTAACAATTCGGAATTGTGAGTATTCGAAAAGTTAAGAACTCGTAAATTTAGGAGTTCGGGGATTTAGAATTTCGAAAATTCAGAAACTCGATTACAGACATTGAAAAATGTAGAAATTTAGAAACCCCGAAATATCAAATTTTCAAATTCCCAAACTTTTGTAATTTAGTCACATAATATTTTTCTATCGTTTTCTGTCAATTATACGAGTATATTTAATTCGCAACGTTAATTATCTATAATTTTCGTGGTATCCGATGTGTTAATGAAATATATGAGCAGAGTATATCCAACATTCTAGCAAGTTACGCAAAATCATAACTGATATTGAAAAGTTACGATCTCCGGACTGTCATGAATGTAAATTCGACAAACTCGTCGTTATTCCACGATTCACAATCAGATCATAGTGTCGTCTCTCGAATTATTTACTCTTTTGGAAGTATGCCACAGCGGTACTCAAACGGAGCACGCCAAAGCATTCTCGATATTGTGAAGTTAACTTCGTCAACTTTTTAACATAAACATTCGAAACTTGTCTGTGGTCTGCTGCGTTCACTGTTTGAATTCGTGTCGAGGTACGACGTAATTCTGCAACAGCCAGTTATTACTTCCTAATCAATTACAGTTACGCGAATGTAAATTTGAACTCGCAACACGAAATAAAATTGCAAAATAATATTACAATTATTAACAGTGCTCTGCAAAAATTGAGACAACTATAAACCAAAGTGAATTTTCAATATATATTTATCTTTCTTTACGGAAAATTTCAAATTTCGCGCCGGTACCACATTCCGAATATCACATTTACATATTTACAAATTCCGAACGGATTATGGCTTCGAATTTCGTCTTAAGTTCGTAAATTCATTAATTATCGATGCAATGTCAATCGTAAATACATTAATCATTAATGTAATACTTGTCGTATAAGCATCGATGTTCTCCATATAATTTTGGGGCGAGATTTAAAATTCTAATGAACTCCGATGTCTACACATCTTATTAGTGACGGAAAAAACGTATAAAGTTTGATCAGGAGGCAAAAGCGGATCGAAATATAAATAAATGTTGAACGTACACGGTTGACTGCTCGATTTTAATCGTACGATTATGCAAATGTTTCACAGAATATCCAAGTACGTAAAACGAAGCGAAAAACATTCATGTCGAAAGCATCTGTAACCGGCATTGTGCGCAACGCTAATAATTAAATGAAATATGGTTATACAATTGGTAAAATTGTCGATCGATCGATTGTACGTTGTACCTATTTCGTCTGCGTTGTTTCGACATCGACAATAAGTAACTGTCACCGCCGTCAACGAGTTCGACTGCGAAATAATTAAGCTTCCGCGTTAATTGAACGAGTCAAACAAATCCCGTAAATTCTAGATCCAATCAAAACTTGGCTGCCATAAAGGCAATACCCGAACCCCGGCTATCTAGAACGATCAATAACGTTTCTATCGAGGGAGTGATATTTCTGCATAAATTTACTTTGTCCGTTTGAATCGAAACGGACGACAACTTGTCGAGATACGAACGAGCTGATATATTGTTTTTAAGGGCGAATTATTCAACGCGAAACGTAAAACGCAGGTTATCGATCTATGAAGTTGTACGTAAAAATAGGAGATTTTTGAGGAAAGGAATGCAAAATATTTGTTTTCGATTGTTCTAATATTTGGAAAATATAATATAGATACTTAGGGATGCAATACACGATATCTATTGATCATTATATTGTTTAATCTATTGTTTAATATTATATGTTCATTATATTGTTTAATCTATTGTTTAATATTATATGTTCATTATATTGTTTAATAACGTATGCTTAGTTTATTATTTTTTAACGCTAAAGCTACGTATGATGCACAATTACTTTGAAGTTAAGAATGAAGTTGAACAATAAATCAACAAACCGTAATACATGAATTAATACACATATTAATTGTTTATGTTGTTGAGAATCGGCATAGATTTCAAGAAATCCATTGTAACTAATTTTGTCATTTGAAATTGGAAGTTTGTAAAGTTGCAAGTAAGATTTGAGTATTTGTAATTCGAAAACTTTGAAAGCTCATGATTTTGAAAATTTGAGAATTTATGATTTCGAAAATTTGGAAATGTCTTATTCTGAAAGTTTGAGTCTTTGTGATCCCGAGAATTTGAGATTTTGTGATTCTGGAAGTCTAAGAATTTTTGCTTTGGGAAATATAATGAATTTGTGATTCTGGAAGTTTGACTGTTTTTGTTTCTAGAATTTGGGCAATTTTTTATTCTGAAAGGTTGACAGCTTTGGTTCTGGAAATTCGAGAACTTGTTATCCTAAAAATTGGATAATTCGTGATTCTGAAAATTTGAGAACATGCGATTTCGAAAATTCGAAAATTCATGGTTCTGAAAATCTGAGAATTTCTGATTCTGGAAATCTGAGAATTTTTGATTTTAGAAATTCGAGAATTTGTGATTCTGCTGGTTTGACAATTTTTGATTCTAGGAATTCGAGAATTTGTGATCCCGAAAATTTGAAAATTCGTGTTTCTCAAAGTTTGCAAACACACAAGTTCGAAAATTTTTAACTTTGATATCGTCGACAATAGCTACGGCCGATATTCGTAAAGGATAGTCAATAGCAACGTTATTTCGTAATAATGCAAAACAAACTCTGTTACCCCAATTATGTAGGAATACGGAAAAAATTCGGACTTGAAACGGGAATCGAACCCGTGCCCCTCAGATTACGAGTCGTCGACGCTCCCAACTGAGCCACCGGCGTCCGCCTGATACACGTCCTTTTCCGCATCCTTTTGTCCTTTCGGGTCTGGAGGCCCCGAAAAATCCTACAATTATCTTGTAACCCCAAAATAAAAATTGTTCATGCGCAAATGAATTTCTGTAAAGATTAGTAACTTGCGAAGAGAGGTCGATAGAATCGAATTAAGAATGACGAGCGAAGCCACGAGGTCAAACGTCACAAGGGAGTTTCATACAAGGACACCTGCGCCGTTAGCACAGGTACCATTTCGAGCGATCCGTTGTCCCGTGCTCACCGATCGGCACGAACGAGTGCCATAAATCAAGAAACGAACAATGCCATACAAACGTCCAATCAATTAGATGCGTTCGCGAGAAAAATGGCTCGGCCAATTCGAAACGGTCGTTACTTACCCTCCGTAACGAGCGAATCGACGTGCCGAGATCCCGAAATGCGCGAAACGCGAACGATGCGTGGAAAACGAATCACGCGTGAAATTCTTTGTGGAACCATAAATTTCCAATTAAGTGCGATGATGCTACCGTCGTTCCATGATCATTCACGCGAAATCACCCCCATTTTCACTCGCACATTAACATGTTTTAGACAATTTTTAATGATGCTGTTACGAAGGTCACTTTTAATTTTTATACTAATATTAACTATTAATTATTTTTCATACTACCAATGATTTGTACACTAATACTAGGTATTACAATTATTAACAATTTTTAATTTTAAAACTGCTAATAATTTTGCATACTAACTGTTACTGATTTTCACACTAATACGAGATATTAAAATTACTAATGATTTTTCATTTTGAAACTGCCAATAATTTTTCATACAAACTATTAATGATTTTCACACTAATGCTAGTTATTAAAATTATATGCATCATTGATGTTCGCAATTTCACGAATAATGTTATTCTTACATGTTTCGTTAACTCTGGGCAGACGTTCATGATTTTCAATTTATAGCGAATGTGTTAACTTCTACAGTCGCTAAAATACGAATTGATAGAGTTATACATTGTATGTATGTTATCTCTGACGCGCGATTTTTCACAGGTTTGCAGCTGCCTGATAAAAACAAGTTCGGAACAAAAGTTGTAGAGAATAGACTGATGTACAGTAGATATCGAAAAAAACAGTTTTCATGTCAAAATGGAGGTCAATTGTTGGTTTTACAAATAGGAATCGTATCTTTTTTACAATATCGAAGACAATTTATAAGAAAATATATAAGATATTATACATATTATATATTCGTATTACATGTATAACATAATGCATAACGTATTATACATATACTCATGTACACATATGCTACATACGTATATAATATATCACACATATCATATATTAGTATTATATGTATAACGTGATGTATAATGTATTATATATTCATGTATACACGTATAACATATACATATAACACGCGTGGTATTTAGAGTTATTACAACGAGCGGGTACGAGTGAAGACGAGAAGAAATTGGATGCCGACAAATTCTTTTGCATAAACGATAATTATTAACTGTAACGTTCGACAAGTTGAACGTAGTAACAGTGATCAAGGGTCTCACGAAAATTAGGCCATCGTGGGTCACTCGGATCAATTGGCAATTAACCTTCTCGCTTGGTATGGACTTTATGAAATCTCGATTCGATTACAGCGAAGTATGTGGCAGGGACGTCGGAGATTGGACGTCACCGTTCCTAACAGCGGAAAATTGGAAATTTACCTAAGCAATTTGCCAGGCACTTGATTCCGTCGTCAGCTTCGCTCGTGCCGTGGCAATTCTTCATTATTCGTAAGTGGATCGTTACCGTAATATGACTAATTCTAAACATATCTACTGCGAATTCCCTGTTCACCTTTTTACTTCATATTCTGTCTTAATTGATCCTTGTTCCACGCGAAATCGATCTCACTGATAACCTCAAGGAGTTCAACGAACTGGTTAAACTGACTACGGGAAAGCATTTTATTCTTTGGGAAAGTGTAACTTTTATTTAAATTATGAAACTAGTTCACGTAATCGTTTCTTTTTTTTTCGTTGTAGTATCTGATTGATTATTTCAACTAAAAATTGAATTCAGAACTTTCGTGCCAATGATAGAAAATTGACTTTTCAATGACAGTATTGATTAGGTTATTGAGATTAATTTGTTACATTCAAATCAAAATGGTATCTAATAGCAATAGGATTTGATGACGTAGTTGCTGTATATTGAAATATTCAAATACTGAGATCCACAAATTTCTAAATTCGCAAATTTTGTAGTTCTCAAATGCCAAAATCCATAAACTTCCAAATTCTGTAATGTTAGAACACGCAAATCCCAAAATCCACGAATTTTCAAATCTCAAATCCTTCGAATATTCAAATCCCGAAATCCACAAATTTCCAAATTCTAAAATCTCCGAAGATTTGATGGCTAAATTCGAATTTCTGCAACAATAATTTGATCATGAAGCCCGATTTTTCGCAGCAATTATTTGATCTTGAAGCCCAATTTATCTCAGCAATAATTTCATGGTAAAACCCCATTTTTCGCAGCAATAATTTGATCCTGAAACCTAATTTTTCGCGGTAGTAATTTGATCGCGAGACCCGATTTTCTGCAAAAATAATTTGATCACGAAGCCCGATTTTTTGTAACAATAATTTGATCGTGACACCCAATTTTTCGCAGCAACAATTTGATCACGTAGATAGCATAAGAATCTAAATAACGTTTGAATAGGCAGAAGGATCGCGCAACAAGCTGCCTCGAGGCGTACTTGACGGATCGGTCGATTGTGCGGAATAATTGACGGTGATTTCAAACGTCGCGTGCAATTCCATGCCACGATGAAATGCATTCTGTGCTCGCGTGTCGACGACTCGCGTATAGGCCCTGGCACCGGCATGGAAGAAGGTCGGAGGTGACAACAGACGGAACCCAGCCCACGGAACCAACTCGACAATGGCTTTTTGTCCTGCTCCCTCAATACGTTTCTATCTCGTGTCCTCAATGCTTGACTGATGCATGGCCATTTTGCACCTCTTCCTTTCCACCCCCCTTCCCCTGTCCCTCTTTTCTCGCCCTCCAATCTTTCTCTCGTGTCTTCCTCTCGCGTCTGCTCCGTTTTCCTGCTGTTTCGACGGTCAGATCGAACCCTCACATTTTTCACCAACTTCTTCCGTCGATGCTTTATTAATATCAGAGCGTTTTTCCGTCCGGTTCCTCGGAAAGTCGAGACCAAGCGGAGACTCGGGGGTTAATGGCGATAAAAGTGCGATGAGGGATTCACGAGAGCCGTGTAAACTTATTTAATTGATGATATCGGAGGGTGCACGAGTCGTGTTGATATTCGATAGTTGGTTCGATGATAGACCAAGTGACATCTTTGATGGACCTCTTTTGAAAGTTTGAAGAAAGATGAAAGTAAAATGTTGGGTTAGAAATGTTTAGTAAATGCCATTTGAAAATTTCGAGTGAGACAAAAGTAAAATGTTCGGTTTGAGTGTTTGGTAGGTGTCTTTTGAAAATTTGAAGACGGAAGTAATATGTGGGATTTGAAATGTTTGATAGATGTATTTTGAAAATTTGAGATAAAATAAAAGTAAAATGTACGATAAATATAGTGATAGAAATAAACGTATATTTTTATGGATGAATATTGCACACGGCTGATAAAAATTTCGCTACTATTATGAATATTGTTGCTCCGTTCTTTCGCGGTTTCAAAATGCCAGATAAACAGTAACATGACACGAGATTTCGCAATTTTTTCACACAATTTGGAGGCAATGAATTATTACCATGTTTATGCAAAAGTAGAATTTCTTAGACAGAAACACAAGTTCGCCTACAAAGAAATCATTGTTGTTCACAAATTGTCATTATTATTCGAACGAGTTATCGAGAACTGGTATGAACTTATCATTCCGTCCAGCAATAAATTAACGAATAAATTTTTGAGGTTATGTAACACCTTCATACTCTCGTGTCTTTAATTCTTATTCATTAATTATCTTATCAGCAAATCGTTCTCTTGTATCTTTCAAACAGAGACAGCTACAGTTATATCAATCTCGTGGTACCGATTGTTGGTTCCATAAATATGTGTCGAAATAGAAAAAATGTTCCAGTTTGCCCCTAATGGTGGAACGCGAAAGAAATAGTTGCGTTTGATTTAATGCACCAAATCGTTAATTTCTGTTTGATCTTCCGGAAAGATGAAATCTTGAAAATGAAGGGAAACGGAGACCATATAAAGCGGAATTAGAAATTTATTGATTCTCATCGTTTCATCCAAATGGACGGGGACGGGAACGCGATACAATCAACGATCCCCAGGGAACGCTTTTTGTCAGAAATATCTGGAACCTTTTTTTATGCATGACGGGAATCAGCGAGTCCCGCCACGTTTCTCTATTTCCGGTTTAACATCTGGAGCAACGGTGTGGTGATATTAGAAATCGGGTCACCGCTGGTCCAGATTCCACCGGCATTGTTGCAGCTTCACCGAAACGCTTGACAATGAGAAGAGACAGAGTGAGAGAGGGAGGAGGGAGGGAGAGAAGAGAGTATCGTTGCGTATTTGCGCGACTATTCTTTGTCTGAAAATATCATCGAAATATCAGCCGAGCGTGGTACGCTCATTTTCCACGTTTATCGTGCCACAACATCGAGGAAACTTCAAACATTTTTCCACAGCAACTTTTCCCAACAGTTGCACCGTTCGATGTTACGTGTTCGGGGTCGAACTATTAAGATCGGCATCCATCACTGTCGAACGAATCGATACGGAAGACCATGCAGCCTGGTGGCTGGTTAATCGACCAAGAAAAAGTACCGAGCCTCGTGGAACCCGAAGAAAAGTTCTTCAACTATCATAAATTTCTGCAACGAGATAAAGCTTGACAACGAGCCACGCTTGTACGAAAAGCTTCTGGACGCTGCGATTCCTCGCAAACTCTTTCAACGTTCCATTAATCTTTCGCGATCCTAAGTGTTCGTAGCAAAAAACCACTCGTTACTTCGTTCGGTAATGAACTAATATAGAATGATTTTCTCGGGTTACATTCTTTGCCTTTGATTTTGAAACATTGGACTGTTAGGATTCTATGTGACGTAGGTCAGAATCTTGTTACTTTGTTTAACCTCTTGCACTATGCTTCAATTTGGCAAATGCGCCAGACATAACGAAGTATTCGGTGCTACAGCTATAAGACGACCGAAGAAAGTTCGACTGTCAAGACTGTTTTGCATTCAGCGATCCTCAACTGTGCAAATTAAAATTAGACTGAAATTGAACATTCAACCGTGTTAAAAATATAAACGAAGTTTACCGTAATTGAACTTCGAGTGCGTCACGAGTGTAACTTGTTATTATAGTGCAAGGGGTTAAAGTGTAACGTTTTATCTAAAAGCTTATGTGATACTGTATCAAAGATTAACCCTTTGCGCTCTAGTGGCGACTCCACCTCGCCATTTGATTTCATGCAACAATTATAAATAAATAACTTTTAACCGAATCTAAAGTATTACACACGCAACGTTTGAACACAGCGACACTCACAAAATTGACGATTAGTACTGAAAAAATAATAATTTCAAAAGAGTTCATCATACTTTCCGACTGGAAAGTTTGACAACTATTCGGCAACAATAAAAATGCTTTCGAGTGCAAGGCTTAATATCATGTTTTATGTAACGTCACTGACATCATTCACCGAGAAAATTTGTGGTCTTTTATTAGATATGTAATAAATCCATCGTGAATAGTTACGATATCTCTGAAAAGATTTCTAGTTTTTACTTTGATACACATAAGTTTAAAACGCACGCGAAAGTTTTTAGCGGACAAGATGAAATTGAAGTTGAAATATGAAATTTATATGTGCTTTTACGGTGCAGTAATTTCAGAAACTATGACCGGAATTAAGACGTCCTTACAATTTGAACCTTTTTTATATCCTCTACTCTATTTTCCATGAAAAATATATGTCACATTTTCTCATATATGAGGAATACGAATATTGCACTTTTGTTATGGCTTTCGTTCAAAGAACTTACTTTCTTCCGTTGTGAAAATATCTGCCGCGATTTGTTCTGACGATGAAACTTTTCACTCAATCCTCTCAATTTTTTCCGCATAGAAATTGCAGTACTTTTTGATCGCATATTCGTGAAAATCTAAAAATTCAATTTCGACTTTTCCGAATTCAATTTTTGCTTGTCTTTGTAAACAATACAAATTTATAGACAGTATTTTGTTTAGAATAGTATTTTTATACATATTATACATATGTACGTGTTAGATTTCTACACGTTAGATTGCTATACATCAGATTGCAACGCATTAAATTGCAACGCATTAGATTTCTACACGTTAGGTTCTTACGCGTTAGATATCCATACGTTAAGTATCTACGTATTTCACATCTGCGCAATAGATTGTTCCGCGTTAGACTTCTAAGCATTAGATTTCTACACCTCAGACTTCTACACATTAAATTACAACACGTTGGATTTCTACGTGTTAGATTTCTACACATTAGTTTTGTACACATTAGATTGGAAGACGTTAGATTTCTACGCGTTAGATTTCTGCATGTTAGATATCAACAAATTAGATTTCCACAAGTTAGATTTCTACGCGTTAGATATCTGCAACTTAGATTTGTACAAGTTAAATTTCTACGCGTAAGATTCATGTGCGTAAAATTACTACGCATTGAAGTTCTATGTGTTGAAACTCCACACGTTAGATAGTCATACATTGCCGCATGTTAGATTGCGACGCTCAATATCGTCCTAGCTAAAAGTTCTCGGAGACTGTTGCAATTCCAAAACAGAATACCCTTTCTTAACCTATAACTAACATTAGCAACTTCGGACATACACCTCCGTTTATGGCAATTCATGGAGAATCTACAGTGTATTATTGTAAAAAAGCGAGTATTCGTTCATCGGTGGATACATCACAAAATATTACCACTATTTCACAGGTTGCCGACGTGCTAGCGCGAAAGTAATTACGAACAAAGGAAGTAACAAATCGTTTTACGAGACAGCCGCAATAAACTATGCCGGGTATTTTAAGTAGTCGAGTTGTTTCATTGTCGGACACGTCGGAGAAAGCGATTTTCTTTTGAAAACGACGCTCGCAGTATACGTTTTTCCGTTCTCCGCTTTACAGCCGACGATTCTGTAACTGATCTAAACCGTCTATCCACGCTTTAAAACGTTTTATCGCTTCTTCTTCAGTAACGAAATGTTACATCCTTCGGGACACCCTCTTCCGAAAATGCACGCATCGCGACATGAAAACTACATAAAAACAATTTACGTTTGCCTGCGAAACGGTTGCCTCCCTCGCGGCATTTTATATTTTACTGAAATTTCACGGTTCGAGTGATAAACCTCAGTATACACCAGACGGTGTCTTTTAACTTAGAAAAAAAAATGGTGTGCAACGAAGTATCTCTCGGTTGTAATTACCGGAGACTGTAAAGGTTTTAGTGGTCGTTTTTGCTTCCGATAAAAAATGGAAAACACGGTAAACGGAATATTTATGAAAAGTACTTGTAGACGATGTTGCTCTAGTTTTACTTCTTCGCGTATTCCCGATGCAAAAAGACGAAAACTTGAACAATTTTGACACTGTAAAAGACTTCTACCTAGACACCTTCACGTGCTCGATGTTGAGATCAGAGTTTCTACCACCTCGAAGGTACAGAAACTTCAAATAGATTGCTTAAATCCTAGCTTTTCAGAAACACGTTTGAAATCAAATAAATGGGAACATGAAACTTCGTAGAAAAATAATTGCTGGTTGGGAAAACTTGAAACTCACATTTTAACAAACTTTACGTTCTGTAATTGCTTCATCGTTTTATTTCATTAATTAATACGCACTTATTTGTCTGACTAATTTCAGGTAATTAATTATGTGTACATATTACTCTTGAATGGAATTATATTTTGTATGCTATCATAATTATTATCGCATTTGAAAGGAATGTTGGAGTTTCGACAATTTTCGATGGAATAATCAATCATCGTACCGTTGTAGAATGTATAGGTACGTATGTGGTTACGTGCCGGACTATTTTTTTTGTTTGTTGACATTTCGCTATTTCAATCAAATATCGCGATATCAAAATAGTAATTAATATTGTATTTCAAACTCATCGCTGATGTTTTAGCAATTTTCCGCAGGGAAATTGATCATTCCATCGCAGTTTCAATAATAACTAGGCAGATATTCTGTGATGTGTTTCAATATGTAAATATTCATCAAAGTTGGTCGATCAACGACACGTAATTGCACAAACAAAAAACCTGGCCACTGAATTAACTATACACATATATACAGCTAAGGGAAAATTTAGTTTTCCTAAAGAAAATGAAACAGTCAAGAGTGACGAACACTTTTACTATTTGATTTTCTGAGATTTTTTGGAATATTTGTTAATAGATTAAGATTTGTGGGCTTAGAACTGAGAGAACTTGGGATATTTGGATTTTTTAATTCTAAGAAGTTTGCACTTTGATCTACGCAGATAGGGTTCAGAAATTTGGAACTCAGGAATTTACGGATTTAGGAAGTTGAGGATTTAGTAATTTGGAGATTTAGGTATTTGGAAATTTAGGAATTTGAAGACTTAGAAATTTGGGAACGTAGGTGTTTGACTCTAGAAATTTCGAAATTTAGGGATTTGGAAACATAAATATTTGAGAAAATAAAAATTCCAGGATCTAGGAATGCGGAGGACGAAGTTAGTAATTTGGAGACCTAGGAATTTCGAAACATCGGCATTTGGGGCAGAGAATTTGAGAATTTTTATATTTAGAAGCGTAGGAATTTTGA
The DNA here is from genome assembly GCA_947623535.1 of Coelioxys conoideus. Taxonomy (NCBI): domain Eukaryota; kingdom Metazoa; phylum Arthropoda; class Insecta; order Hymenoptera; family Megachilidae; genus Coelioxys; species Coelioxys conoideus. The sequence continues at coordinate 16,800,737 of OX392453.1, read as the reverse complement.
AATTTCAAAATGTGCATATTTAGGAATATGAGAATTACGAAAATTCGAGGAACTTAAGAAATTATGGATTTCGAAGTTTAAAAGTTTTCGAACTCGGAGGTTTGAAAATATGGAAATTTGCAAGTTTAAAAAAAAAAGCGAATTAGGAAATTTGGAAACTTGACATAATGAAAATTTGGAAATGTGGAAATATGGAAATATGGAAATATGGAAATATGGAAATATGGAAAGTTAGAAATTTAGAAATTAAGATACTCATAAATAAAGAATGTGGAAATACGAAATTTTTAGAATTTTTTAATTTTGTAGTTTACACTTGTGTACTTATCTAAAGAAACCCTACACTGTGAGCGAAGTCATGATATCGAGACGTTGGCATGATTTTCTTTCGCGTCGCGTGTGCGTCGACTAATTTCGAAAATTCGACAAACATGGGGGGTACATGGGAGGTCGAAGTATCGACAGGGGATGAAAAGTACGACGGTCTAACGAAATTACTTCTTGAAAATCCCGGCGAGGAAGCGTGAACAGAGGCTCGGAAAGACTCGCAGGAACGATATTCAGGATTCGCTGGAAAAATCAATAGGTACCCGTGTTTTAGCCACCTAACAACGGTCTGACGAAAAGGACTCCTTTACTCTGACCGTCGATATAGTCGATAATTGAAAATATTGATTTACGACCACGTGATTCTCGGATACGTCTTGGCGAAGCAAACTTTTACTCGAGCCGCGTTTATTGAACCAACATGGCCGATTTTAACCCGAGGAGACCGAATGCTCGTTTAACTTTTTCCTCACGTGTGACGTCATAATTCGCTCGCAGCAACGTAATATATTCTCTTCGAAAACCGACTCTTATTCGTTTCGATAATCTAATTACTCGATGTAAATTACTCGTTTAATATAAATTACTGAATTACTTCATGTAAATTACTTCGTTTGGTGTAAATGATCCGCGGAAAATTTTGGTGTAAAACGCATTGCTGCAGAAAGCAATTTTGTAGCTCCCTGGTAAATAATATGATCATCAACAATCAATTTTTATTATTCGACAAATTACGTACACCGGAGCGCGATAAATTAATATAAAAACCTATTGTTTAGCATGGTATTGGTATTGTTTAAGAATTACAATTATAAACCATTGTGTTGTGTAAGAGTTAGTTTGTATGTTGCGTGTGTGCGTGTGTGCATGTGTGCGTCCGTCGCGCGATGCACAATTGACGAGCGCGTAAGCGAGCGATGTAGCGGAGCGAGTGAGACATAATGATATTTGATCGATAGAGATCGCGAGTGATCGGGATAGTTCTGGAGACGTCGCGCACGTGAAGTCTCCCGAATGTTCCGGAGTGATGACCAAAAACAATATAAAGCGCGGAGACGCGCGCCCCAGCACATTATGCCTTGTGACGTATTACGGTTCAGAGGACGCCCGTGATCGCTCGCAGTTGTTATACATATTATTACATAGCAAGATGAATGATGTTCACTAAATGATTTTTATAGAATTTCAATATAATGGTATTTCATGATACAATATTATTAGTAACGAAGTACACCAGCAATAAAATTCAGTATGTCCTCTATTTCAGAATACAACGTTTTTAATGCTAAATCTATCGATGCATAGCACACAATTACTTTAAAGTTAATAATTACGTCGAAGAATACACGAACAAACTATGTAACTCAAATTAATATACTAATTCTTCTTCTTCGTGATAATTGGCATAGATATCAAGAAAACCATCTTAACAAATTTTGTAATTCAAAATAGAAAATTTATAGAAGTGTCATTTGACCACTTTGGTTTGGTATTTTTACTGTTAAGATCAGAAATTAGGAAATCTAAAGTTGCAATGTTCGACCTTCGAGAATGCAAAACAGTCATCCTTGTAATAGAAACATCAGGTTACAAAATTCGTAGGTTACGATAACCACGAAAGAAGGTCATCCACAAAAGTTTGTATCATAATCGCGAAACGTCGTATCGTATTAAACAATTTTGCTCCTCCTCCACGAATGTTTCGCAATTCGTACGAATATGTATACGGGGCGGTTCGATTTCACGAACGGAGTATGGCTGGAGCACGAGTTGGCCGAGTTTTCAAAAGCTTTTTAAAATCGAATCAATCGCACGCGAACGTGTCGGCGACAGATCTGTCTAGTCGTTGAAATCCTTCGTCGGCGAACCACGTTGACGATGTAAAAAAAAAAAAAAAAAGATGAAACGTCGGTATGCATACTACTTGACGTGTCAACGGCGTCGCGAGCCAACTATGACAACTCATACATTATTATGAAGAATCCACGCGCGAAAACTCTCGAAACCCTCGAATCGAACGAGTGGCCACGTGCGAACGAATTGTTCGACCATCGTGCGACCTTTGAACGATGACATGAAGTGTGTTCCCATAGCGCGACCGCATTAATTGCGGAATATCGGCCTAAACAGAGGATCGTCAACAGCTGTCACGACCCTCTGTCAATAATTTCGACATCCTCGGGTGTCAACGACATCGATATCGATTGAAACGTCGTACTTGCTCTCTTCCTTAACTTTATGTCGATGGAAATCATCGAGGGTCGCCCCACTGGCCGATATATTGAATTTTTCCGTGGATGAGTGGAAAATTTGATCGATAAACACTCGCACGTTCGACAGCGAATATTTTTAACTATATTCGCGATACCGGTATGATTTTTCGATCATTTTATTCTCATTATAGCACTCGACTTATTAACACTAACACTACCAAAGGTGTCAAATGACCCTTTTACAAATTTCTTATTTCGAACGACAAAATTTGTTAAGATGGTTTTCTTTACGTCTGCATTGAGTGTCATTAAGACACAGAATCAATCAGTGTATTCATTTATGTTTCATCGTTTGTTCATTCATTTTTTAAGTTCATTTTTAACTTCAAAATAATTCTGCATCATACGTCGGTAGTTTTACTGCTAACTCGTCGGTTTGTGACTTGAATAGTTACATATGAGATACTTGAACATTTCTGCAACACTTGAATATTTCGTACACTCAAATGATCGTTAAGATGAGAATGGATTGCCAAAATAATACTTGTGAAACGCTTTTAGTGAATATGGACAGAGCACATTCCATGTGGATGCACATACTCAAACTTTTGTGCAGACTGAACGAAATTGAATTTCACACAATTAGAATAATATGATTGATTAAATATTATTGTAGAACAAGAACTTTCCACCAATTAATGAATAAAAATTATATTTGCCAAGCACTGTAAATCTGAAGGTGCTAAGGAACAAATTTATGATCATTTTCACAACCTGTTCGTCAGAATTGGATGATTAAATTAAATGCATTATGATTTATTAAATACTTTATTCAATATCAATTATTTGCATGAACTGAATCCTGAAATCGTTATTTAACCTTTATCACTCCTGTGTCGATCGAGGCTCACATTCGCATTTCTATTGAATCATATAAATAGTAGAGACAAATAGGTCCATTCAATAATATACATATATTGTATATATACTATCATTTGTTTACTACTTACAATAAATTAAAAATGTATTTGTTGCGCACTCTGCACTGTTACAATAAATTTGATTGAAAATCAATTTCCTGATCTATTTTGAAAATTAATTAAGGCGCTGGTAGGTAACAGAAATTAAGGAGCGCAAAGGTTTAACTCTTTACAGTTGCAATACAAGATACAGTAATTTTTCCAGAAACATCTCAGACTCCGATAACAGAGTTAAAAGCTGAAGAAATTCGCGTGACCAAAGAGCTCGTGTCCGATCGGCAGAAAATAACACGTAATTTAAAGAGAAAATCACGTTTCCGCGCACATTACCGAATAACACGAAACGGTCGAAGAATAACTCGATCAACAGGTTAAGTCCGGAAAACGATCAGAATAAAATGAATCGATTACTCCGATCGAACGTTGCCGCTCAATGGAGTCTCGAACATCTCCGAACAGCGAAACCATGTTGCCTTTGTTTTCATCGAAACAACGAAATATTCCACGACAATCGTGGACGGCCAATGACAGCCGTATTAAATCGTCGATCGTCGACGAGGGAAGAAAAGAAAGCGTTCGTTCGTGGATGTACAATTCGAACAATGGATCTTCTATCCGGCCAAGTCGGGGGAAGCAATTAATTGGGGATAACAGAGTGCGTGCTCGAGTTTCACGAACGATCCGGTCCGAGTGCCGGTTAAAAACACGCCATCGAGGGTCCGCGTTATCGTACGTCGATAACACGGTTCGATATCGCGAGCATATTCGAGGCACTCGGTGTCACGTGGACGGTGACGACCGGTGACAGTGAGAATCGCGGAAAAGCGATTTCTGTGCGTGACATCCGGTCACGCGGCCCACGTACGTAACATGCACGTACGTATTTCGGGACGAATCGAAAGCCCCTGGACAGAGCAGCTCGTTGGTCGATCGAACGATCGACCGATCGCTCGAAATGGAATTCGACAGGTCACTCTGCCTCTTCCCTTCGTTGCGTTTCCTCGCGCTGCCACACACTCCCCCTCGCACCCTGACCCCGCGACCCCAGCGAACCCCTTTTATCTATCTCGAACGGAGAACCGTCGCGGCGGCCATTAAACGTCAACGACAGGTAGACCGATGACGAAGTGCCGTGGATGCACAATGCCCCCGGAGTGCAATCGCATCGAAACGAGTACGGCTGGATAGCTTTGACGAAGTACGTGCTACCTGGATTTATTTGTTTTCCCTGGTATCCACTGTGACTGCTGCGGGGTCACTATAAACAAAAACCGCCGTTTTCTTTCCACCTGCGTTCTGCAATCTGTATAATTATTGAATCCCAACCGGTTCCTCGACGCCGGTTAATTTATCGCGTTGCAGTTTTAGAAATTGAGACCGATCATCTGGATACTCGCGTTTTCATGGACGTTAAATTTTGGACCATCGTGCTTTAAATTGGACTTTGATAAACTTAACAAATTTTACAACAAGACGCATCAACAATAGCCGTGTATGTTCATAAGGTAGATCGCGGTTAAGCGAACCTTGTGAAACAATGAACTTTTTATAATTTTATCAGCTGCAGTTAATGAATTGATAAGTCGATAAGTCGATAAATTGATAAACCAGTCAATCGATATACCGATCAATCGTTAAATGGCCAAATCTATGAATCGATAAATTAATAAACCGATCAATCCATAAACCGCTAAATCCCAAAATCGATAGATCGATAAATTGATAAACTAGTAAATTAATAAATCGATAAATGGATAAACTAATAAATTAATAAATCGATAAATGTATAAATTTACGAACTCGAATAATTCGGAAATCGAAAATTAACGATAACAGAATATTTCGTTACGAGCATCAATTTGAACGAATCTGTAAATTATAAAATGAAACTTACGTGACCGGAATACGCGACTTTTTATCGAAAGGATGCAACTTATTATTTCCATGAGGTGGAATCGGCGTCTCTTGGCGCCTCGTCGCCCATCGTAGTCAGCCGTGAGCCCATCTAATTAGCGTCAAGCTACGAGTGCCCTTACAGTCTGTCCCGACGTCAGCGTCGAGGGGCTCGGAATCAAACCACCCCTTCGTTTCGCCCGTCTACTACACTCTGACTACTTGATTCCAGCAACGGGCTTCGGTGTTCGTGAATTTAGACAGGGCTTCCTCTATTTCGCCATGAAAACGATGCGCCCTTTTAAGGCCGATGCATTGTAACGTTAATTTCCGGTTGCAGTTACCTTGCTAACGATCAAGCGACGCCGAGTGCTTCTTTTCAGTCATTGTTCTTCGGCCCTTTGCGGATAAAGGAACGTGGATTTGACGAACATTTGCGACCGATTCTGTGCCACTATTCTTTGGTTGTGTAACCCGCTTCGAGCACCGCGTTATGATAGACAAAAGGGAAATATTAAATCAAGAAGTCCCTTAATGAAACGCGGAATCTATTTTCTAGATGTTGTTAATGACATTTCAAAGGATCTTAATTTTCTCTAACGGAACACCCGCTATGTCGAATTTCGATAGCGAAAACATGTATCGATTAAATAATGTTAACGATCGTTTTCAATCTGCCGACCATTATTAAGCAAAAATGGCTTGCAATCAAATATTGATAACGGAACTATACGACAGATGAATAAAATCGACTTCTGCATGTATTCTACATAATCATTTTCAAATTAAAACGTCCTAAGATCAAATGCTGCTAACGAAATCATATGCGAGATTAATAAAATAGTCCAGTATTTTGATTGCACGACAGTACGACCACTTTTAAATGAATATGTCCTGAAATCAAACGCTGGTAACGAAATCATGTGTTGGATCAATAAAATCATCTACCATTTTCATTGCGTATGAGCGTTTTTAAATGAACATGTTCCAAAATGGAATGCTGATAACGAAATCCTATAGCAGATCAATAAAAGCATGTGTCATTCTTATTGCGTTTGACAATTTTTATGCGAACATGCCCCGAAATCGAACGGTGATGACATAATCACGTTATGCACCAATGAAACCAGTTGGTTCATTTATTCATTTTTCAAATAAATAGACGATTTTATTTTATACTTTATGCTACCTTCACCCTTCACACATGCTACTGAGAGAAAAAATGTTTGAAACAAATATTGCAATGGAATATTAACGATAACTGTATGAACACGTGAGACAACAGATTCAACCACATTATCAAATACACCCGAGAGATTGACTAAATCTGTGATTAAAAATTGTGATTAAAGGAAATCGAGTTAATATTTGGCTACCGAATAATCGCATGTTTCATTCATTAGTCGTGAACGTTGATTATCGAGTAATGAATAACGAATTCAGTCGACGCTGTTGTAATCATAGCCTATAATTAATTCACTAGTTATTAATCACCAAATAGTTACTCTTTGATGATGATTGAATTGTAATTTTCATTACAAACAACCGCTTTCAATACTCGTTTACAAAAGTAATCACGGAAGTGTCCATCTTTACTGAAATCCTAAATATATACATATATAATAAAAAATTCGGACTGCAAATATTTTAGAACATTTATAAAGAAGTAGTTCGGGGCTTCACAATTCGGTCCTGAGTTTGAAACAGACGACGAATGATAAATTGATAGCGACATTCATGTTATTGATTTGGAAACGATAAGGGCTTACTAAAAGAAATTGTTCAATAGATTTAATATTAAATATTTTAAAAATCAATTAAAATAATTTACCAAAGAAATATATATATATATTGTAGGCGATAAATTAGTTAATTAGGAAAATGGGTCGAATAGTACCCGGTTAAGGATCGGTGGTGGGGAGCCTTGCACGCCCGAACGTTAAGAAGCGCCCGAAAACACCCGAAGGTAGCGGCGACCAGTGGCTCAGGGAGAGCGTCGACGACTCGTAAACTGAGGGCCCGGGTTCGATTCCCGGAGTCCGCATTTTTAATCGTGACGCTTACAATATATATATTATATGTATTGTTTTGTTATACAGAGTGTCCCAAACGTGTTGAAGGAGCCGAAAATGGGAGGTAGGTGGGATCATTCTGAACAACTTTTTCATTTGCAAAAATGTCGTATTATGTAAGCGCGCGCTCGGGGCCAGAAGTGTAAGCCCGAGTTATAATTGGCCGTGGTCGCGATCGAATCATGTGGCGCGCGATTCTCGCGTTCTGATTGGTCGGTGTTTTTCGTTAATAATTTAAAAATGAAGCCCCATACGACATTTTTGTAAATGAAAAAGTTGCTCAGAATGACCCCAACTACCTCCCATTTCCGGCTCCTTCAACACCTTTGGGACACCCTGTATATTATGTATGTTATGTATTGTTATATATTATATAAATATTTATTTAATTAAATTCGGTAAGCCTCGACGAAACTACTGTACCCTTTTCTGTTCCAATTATTCAGCTAGGAACTACGAAAATCCGCAACGACCCACGAAATTTTCGAACATATTAGTTCATGAAAAAGTATCGGCCGAGAAAGAATGTATGCCGAACAAGTGACGGCCTCGACGGAGAATTATTACATTCCATCCCCGATGCGATTTAATTAAAGCGCCCTTAATAATCGCGAGAATTTCCCGAGCCCTTGGTGGCCATTCGCGAAGCGTTGATTTGCATTCTTTTTAGCAGGTGATCGGACAATGGGACGACGGCTTCAAAGACTACCCAATTCATCCGCCATTTTCCACTGTAGACATAGGCTTGGCTTCGCTGGGACCGAAGTCTAGAAATTAAATTTCAGACTGTCCGCGTCGAATACCAAGCAGTCTGCCCGTACAAAAAATCAAACTAACCCTCCGTCCACCTTTTCTGATCGTTCGTCTTGCCCCCCGCAGCGAAAGGGAGAGAAAATGGACGAGACCAAGAAAAAGAAGAAGAAGAAGAAGTTGTAGGTACTGGGGGATAAAGAAGAAGCTCGGCAATATGGCAGACGGGAGGTCCTGTCAGGACAAGATATAAGGGGTTCCCTGTCCCGAAGGACTTAGCACCCTTTTTCCTCGAGATTCCGTCTCTCTATCTCGCTCGCGTTTCGATCCCCCGGGACCTGTTTCCCTTCCGTTTTTCCTCCCGATAGGGTGCTCTATACCGAGACCATCTTCGACGGAAAATCATACGTGTTGGGAGGCATCGGCTACGTGACGCGGCCGAAGGGAAAACTTGATTTTCCGGCTCAAACGCGACCTTCTTGGCCCTTTCGTGCAGATCATTCCGCTTCGTGTAAAATCGATCGAGTTCCGAATTTCGAGTTCGCTGATTTTCAAATGGCCGAATAAAAATTGGATGTTGTACAGATCGATGCACGTTACGATTACCTTTCAATTGTTTTCCAGAGAGAGAACACCGATGATCGCTAATTGTTGGTATTTTGCGAATCGAGCATGCATACCTAATACTCTCGCTCGATTTGAACATGTAATACTACCGTGATCAAAAAATAAGAATTTGTTTATGAAACGAAAAATCTTTATTTATTTTTCTAAATCAAATTTGTTGCATTCAACGTACTCCCCATACGACACAATGCACTTATGCAAACGTCTTCTCCAATCCTCGATACACTCAGACAAGTCTTTTCCCGGGATGGGTTTAATACTGGAACTACCAACCAGTCAAAATTACTCGTTTCAAGTTTCACATTTTATGTTAGAAAATTTTGTTGTCGTACCTTTTTCGTAATATTTGCCATATTTCAGTGGGGTTAAGAATGATTGTATGTACGTGTTGGTCGATACTCCAATATTTACTTATTCATTTTTCCACCGAAATTTCAACTTAAAAGTAAATCTGCATTTAATGCTGGTAGTTATAGTGTTAACACTAAAACTACCAAAGGGGTCAAATGACCCATCAACAAATTTCCTACTTCGAATGACAAAATTTGTTAATCTGGTCTTCCTGACATTTATGCTGCTTATCATTCAGATAAAAAATCTATAAGTGTATTCATTTATGTTTCGTCGTTCGTTCATTTATTTTTCATCTTTATTTTTAACATCAATATAATTGTGCGTTATATGTCGGTACTTGTAGTGTTAACGCTAAATCTATCGACGTATAATTCACACATAATTTGACGTTCAAATTTTAGGAACATAAACAAACGAACGATGAAAACTAAATGAACACCTTGCACTTTGCCGGCGACTAACGTTCGCCGTTTGGTCCAATACAACAATTAGAATAAACATTTTTAACTAAATCTATAGTGTTACACGTGTGCCCTTTAAACAAAGTGAAATTTACAACAGTGACAATTAATAATAGAAAATAACAATTTTCACAAAACTGATTAAATTTTTCAATTAAAGCGTTTATGAGAATACTAGTAGCCAATAACAAAAATCCTTTCGAATTCAAAGGGGTTAACGTAAAATCGATAGAAATTTCAAGAAGAACATCGTCAATTTTGTAGTTTAAAAAGGAAACCTCGCGAACGGGTCAAATGAACGCTCCGGTAGATTCAGTATTAATTAAAAAAATTTAATCTTAATTAAAATGCATGATGATATTTAAAAAGCAACCTTGTAAAAGAATCGAACGATCTTTTCGATAATGTTTCATCGTTCGTTCATTTATTTTTCAACTTCATTTTTAACATCAAAGTAATCGTGCATTATACGTCGGTAGTTTTAGCGTCAAATGAAAAATTCGCCATATTTTTTGATAACACTAGTACGTATTGACGTTCAATCGTGCCAGTTAAAGACTTTTCGAACATTTCCCTCTTTCGGTTTCTCCTCGTGATCGAATGAGCCACGGTTATTTAAATTTTTCGCTAAAATTGTCAGCTTCGACAGTGAAACGGATCAAATAACGAGACTCTCTCGTCAAAAATCGACACCAGCTTTGATCTATTCGACGGTTCATAGGCAAAACGAGTACCCTTCTCATCTAGAAAAGCGATAAAATTGAGCCCTCTGCGCCGGTTAGTTTAGGTGGCCCGCTTTCAGTCGCGACGTTCCTATAATACGCGCTTAAAAGCATCGACTATCGATGAATTGTGTGTGCTAATTACGCGGCTAATTAAGCGAGGCAGCCATACGTTCGGTAGTCCGTCCTTAGCGGCCGGCTGAAATTTAGCAGAGAATTATGTTGCGGTATGAAGAGCATTTTTCAATTGGATCCTCCTCGTGAAATTCACTCCCTGGTCTTGTTTGGCAATTAATTCGCTTCCGTCGAGCGTTGTAATAGTATTCTCGTCAGGTTCCGGTGAATTTTCCGGAGAAACACCGTTCAAAAGTATTTTGCAGTCCCGCGCCCTGGGGATAATTATTTCATGAGATTATTCCCTGCAAGGTTTTAGGCTTTTTCTAAGATTTCTTCGCTTAATCAACAAGTTCTCCGATGTCCGTCTAGATTGCGCAGTTTATAGAATTAATAAAGGCACGGTATCCGTGACGTTGCGATCAAATTGTATTTATTAATGAATAATGTAGTTCTGCCCTTTCATATCGAGCAATCTTTTCATTCTTTGGTTAACCTCGAGGATGTTAGCATTTTAATGATTCTTCCTGAATTTCGTACGTGGTCGATTTTAAGTGATTAAATGAATTGAAGTAATTTTAGTGTAAGATAGTTTGGTTCACAATTAAACTCGCACCTTTTTCTGTGCAGAATTATCGACTCAACAACAAACAACAATTTTTAACGCAATTTTCAGAATCATAATTAATGAGTATAACCCTGAATAATCAGAATAGTTAACAATAGTTTCGACTTTTACTTGTGGTTCACGATAAATTATAAAATTATATTACTGTCGTCTGAAATGTCTCCTTCTGTACATTTTTTGATTACACTTTTATGGAAAATATGTGGCAACCAACGAAGAAACATTTCATAGTTGGGTATTGAAGAAGACACTAACCTGCGGAGGAATTAAAAATCTCACTAGCAGGAGGATTTATTTTATCGAAGATAACTGCAGCCGTGGATCGAGATAAATCGAAGGATCATCCGATACCTTCGAAAGCAATTCGTAGGATTTTTCATGCGGAAACATACAATGTTTGCAGAAGACACTACTGGCATCGCAGTCGGTCATCTTGTTCTGAATGCTGTCGTAAAATATCAGTCGCTATCCGTTGTCGTGAAAATACGCGAACATTCGAGCTGTCTCTCACACAGTTCACTTCGCGAAGATTTCTCTCTCGTCGAAGTTAACGCGAGACGTTGCGGCATGTTTTTCTTCGTATTTTCGAGCGATCGATTGGTTCTCGTCACCTTCATCTCATCCAATGGACTACCACGCCCACGAAATTTTGAAAATCAAAAATTTCCATTTCTAAATATTCCTACGTTTCTAAGCTATTACGTCTCTGCATTTTCCAAACTTTCGTTTTCCTCATTTCCAAATGTCCACGTACCGTATTCCAAGCATATTTTAAACTAAACGTTTAAAAACGTATGTCTACATTTTCGTATATCTGAATTTCTAAATCAAAATATTATATTGCGCGTGTAAATATAAACATTTGATGCCTGGGTGTACAGATGAAAACCCATTACATAAGTAAGTTATATACAGTCATGGACAAGATTAAGTGGACATTGCAGAAATGTAAAAAATTTTTTGTTTTGTTACAATGTTTTAAATAAATTTTAAATTTAGAACGTGATATGCTTTTATATACTTGAAAAAACATTTATTTAATGTATATAATTGTGCAATAAAGTTTTGATTTACAGGCATTGTTAGTTAAATTAAATTAACCTTTTGTTATTTATGATACCTGTCCACTTAATTTTGTCCACGACTGTATATTAAAAATAATTGAATCAAAAATAAAGAAATTGCACAAACATTAAAGAAAAAGCATTTACTTAAAAATAATATAAAGAACGAAAGTACTAAATAAAACTAACAATAAGACAGAAAAAAGACGTACATATAAAGTCTTAAATTACTAGCACTGAAATTTTATAAACTGTAAGAGGTACGGATTAACCGCCGCGTCGAGAACTTGCTCGAAGGATCGCGAAAGCATAAACAGCAGTTCGAACAGCTGAGCGGTTAATCCGTGACCCATATTTAATGGCTGAATGCGTGGATCTAGTGCGAGTATGTTTGTGTGTGTGTTTTGAAAATGCTAAACGAGACAATGTAACGAGCGCCGAAAATTCGCGAAACCTTTGAATAGCAGCGTCTAGAACGTTCGGACGCCGCTAGGATAAAAGGGTGCGACTGCGACGCGACGACACAGTAAGACAAAGTGAGCGATACGATACGATACGATACGAACGGCCATAAATCACGGACTACGATTACGATTATCCAGTTACGACTCCTAATTTCGGTTTACGCGATTATTGTTTCTTGTATGTGTTTGTCTTGTAACGTGTAGTTCTATCATTGTACTTGAATAAAGGGATACATCTAAAAAATTGTATCCTACATAAACTTAAAAGATTTTTTAATTATTTCCATCCTCTTTATAATCTCGACATTTGTGTGTAATATTCAACGTCCGTACTCGCAAAATTATTTATTGTTATTTGTATTTTCTATATGTAATAACCTGCTACACCGGAATAACGTGTCCTTACAATTCCCGCATTGTTCCACGAATCATTTTACACATCAATTACATTTAGTAAGAGTTATCGGTTTCCCGTTTCCTAGTTTAACAAATTGGCCTTCCCTATGTCCTGCAACCCGATGGTATCGCCCCTTAATTAGTCTAATTGATCCGTATAGTCAAACCGTGCGTATTGTCGAACCCGAACACGGTTATCATGATTCACCATTATAAGTGGATCGTATTAGTGGACACATTTATTGTTTAATCCCATTGACTCGCTGTCTGCCTTTCTCTGGTCCCATATAAACGCGTCCCTCCGTGGCCACAATTATTAGATTGAACCTGTACGTTCCCCGTTGCTTTTCTTGCTAATAACGTTTAGTAAGTTTGTCGGTGGCAGCAAGCCATAACCTAATGAACATCGAACAAAGACGCTAACGTTAGCATGCTCAGAGACACGACAGACCCTTTCAGAAACTGCCATTACCTTGCGAAGGGCCATGTCCTCGGTACTATCTTTATTATGACCACGTAACACGGTCTCTAACGCCGCAACATCTGCTGCGAAATACAGTTTAATGTTTACGGCACCTCGGGATAGCTATAACGAACTTGTCTTAATTAATATGTATCCATTTCTGCTCGTGCTGTGTTAAAAACAGTGGATTTCGTGATCCTGTATTCCACTATCGTTATTATTCATTATTAACACTAGGTTTACGAAACCCGTAAAAATGATGCAGCTTAGATTTCTTATTTTCAATTAGGAAAATTATTAAAAAGTTTATGTCAAAGTGCATATTAATATTCATCGAGATAAAGAATCTTTGTACAATATAAACTGGTTTACGTATTATCCATGGTTTACTTATTTTTATAGTTTCTTTTCAATTTTCACTTAAATGGTAATTAAATGTCGATAAATCTAGTGTTAATGAACTTAGATAATTGTGATTTATATGTTCCCTCTGGTTATTGAAACATGTGAACATATTGCTGGATGAACACGCAGATCAAGCATGTTTTGGGATTTTTGGAGGAATTATAAATACCATTTATTATTTAGTATTAGTATTGTCACATGCTATATCGCCACGCATTATTACTGTCACATGCTATGTCACACGCTGTATAACAACGCATTAAAATCGTCACGCACAGTACCAACACTCGTTAATAATGTCACTATGTCGACAAGCGTTAATATTATTACTCGATATATCGCCATGCATTATATTCTTCACCCTATATAATCACAAATTAACATCACACACCACCTACATATGTATGTATATCCCTGCGCGCTATCGCTCTCGCGCATTATATTCTCTTATACAGGGTGTCCCAAAATGAACGAAACATCCGGAAATGGGAGGTAGCTGGAGTTATTCTGAACAACTTTTTCCTTTGCAAAAATGTCGTACGGGGCTTCATTTTTAAATTATTAAGGAAAAACACCGACCAATCAGAGCGCGAGAATCGCGCGCGCTCAGGGGCGTCGTGCAGGCACGAGTAACAGTGACCGTCGCCGTAAACGAACGTATGAGCATCGCGATGGTACGACACCCCTGAGCGCGCGCGATTCTCGCGCTCTGATTGATCGGTGTTTTTCCTTAATAATTAAAAAATGAAGCTCCGTACGACATTTTTGCACAGGAAAAAGTTGTTCAGAATAACCCCAGCTAACTCCCATTTCCGGATGTTTCGTTCGTTTTGGGATACCCTGTATATCCCCTCGTTCACTACCTCGTGTTATATATCATTTTTTTTTTCCCACAACAAAAATGTATAAATTTCTGTAATAACCAGACTCAAAATGATCTGACGCAGTGTCTGTAATAACACTAGGATTGCACCGAAAGAGGCGCGCACACGTGGTACCGTTTCTGCACTTACGGGAAAATACTCGTCGGTGGGAAATGAATTTACGTTCGTTCGTCTAATGACTTGCACTGTCGCGAAGAAGCATTGTCGAAACAGCCGGGCAAATGGCACAGTAACGAAGTTAGTAGGAAGATGCTCTGGTACTAACGGACGGGGACAAAGAGGTCCGTCGAGGGAGCATTTCTCGCTCGGTCATAGATCGATTCCCCGATGTCGTAATTGCCGCGGAGAGAAAATGGGATTCATTATTTCCTTTGACGGTCCGGGTACATTAACCTCCGATGAACGACTTTGGTCAGATATCGAGCTAATGGCAGCACGATCGTCGATCGATGACACAAACGGAGATTGTTAACATTGAAAGGCCCCTACCACCAAAGAATTTGTCCCTCACCATTCAATGATCCCACCTTCATTTAAATTCATCGTTCTATCATTCAACAATTGAACGGGGAATAAATTCGTATCTTGCTGTTCAGTAATTTTATTCGACCCACGTTTGATTCGATATTGTTCACGTTGTGAGAGTTGTTAAATAATCTTTCTCGGTAATTGTACGTATTATGAACGTTACCGTTCGTCTACCATATGTTTGTTTTCACACGTTTACCATACATCTATTGCCATTTTGCTAGATATTTATTAAAAATTTCCAAGCTCGTAAATTTTTGAATTATGAAATTTTTGGATGTACGGGTTCCTGTGTCGAAATTTCTATATTTCCAAGTTTGTAATTTCTTCAAACTCGTAGTTTTCCGAATTCATAAATTTCTCGATTTATAAGTACGTTCATCCACGAATTCCAAAGTTTCTGAATTTCTTATTTGCCACATTTTGAAATCTTCTCAATTTCCGCATTACCATATTCTTACTTTCAATTTTTAAGCTCCAAATTTTTTAAATTTCATAATATTGAAATTTCAAAACTCTAAATTATTAAATTTCTCAAAGTTCTCGAATTCCTAAATTTCTAAATTTCTGACTCGTCACGTTTCGAAAACTTTCGAAATTCCTCCATCTCAGTTTCCACATTACTAAATTCCTACTTCTCGATTCTTAAACCTAAAAATTTTCCAAGCCACAAATCAAAGTTTTAAACTTTCTACATTCTCAAAATTCAAAATCCGAAATGATGAAATTTCTCAATATCTCACATTTTTAAATTCCCGAATATCCGAATGCAAGAAACTCCATATTTTCAAATTGGACCGAAAACTATTATATCTCCTCGAATTTCTAAACTGAAATTTCCAACTTTGCCGGCTGTCTAATCCTCAAACTCCAAAACTAAAGGTTAAACTCCACGCGTCCGTCAGAAATCGACCCAACACGACGCAAATTAAATCATCAAAGACATTTTGATCATCGGAAGTGTCCCGAAGAAATGTCACGAAACAATATCAACGATAATTCTTCGTATTACAAGGGGTAGCGCGTGTATGTTCTTCGGGATTCAACATGAACCACGTAGTAGTTAGGTTGTGCAATTAGTGAATCCACTCGACAGACAAAAATAATCAAACAACTGGCGAGGGTAAAATGTTTGTGCTTTATTAAAACTAAGACTAACGGTTCGACACTCATCAAAGAATAAACCGCGCTAGCTCTCGAAATTCATGCTAAATTAAAAAGAGATTACGAATATAAATTGCACGTTGTGAACAGCGGCAAAGAGTAGTTGGTGATTATTCATGAATTCTCTAAAGTTAGAAATTCAATGGGTACGTCGCAACACGTTGCTCGGCTCGGTTAAGTTCTGTTTGGTTCAGTTCGAGTCACTCAGTTCTGTTCTGTTCTGTTCGGCTCGGCTCGGTTCGGTTCGGTTCGGTTCGGTTCGGTTCGGCTTGGCTCGGCTCGACTCAACTCAGTTACGCTTTGCTCACCTCAGGTCCGTTAAGTTCTACTCGGTTCAGTTCGGCTCACTCACTTAGGTTCGGTTTGGTTCGGTTTGGTTCAGTTCGGTTCGGTTTAGTTCGGCTCGGTTCGGCTCAGCTCGGTTACGCTTTGCTCGGCTCAGGTCGGTTAAGTTCTACTCGGTTCAGTTCGGCTCATTCAGTTAGGTTCGGTTTAGTTCGGCTCGGTTCGGCTCAGTTCGGTTACGCTTTGCTCGGCTCAGGTCGGTTAAGTTCTACTCGGTTCAGTTCGGCTCACTCAGTTAGGTTCGGTTTGGTTCAGTTCGGTTCGGCTCAGTTCGGGTCGGTTCGGGTCGGTTCGGTACACTTCCCTCGGCGTTCATTATTCATGAATTTTCTAAAGTTAAAAATAAGCCCAATGACTTTATGATTCTATCAATGCGCCGCAGCAGCACTAACTAGAAGGATGTAATTCGACAAAAAGAAAGTTAAACGAGGCTATCACGTACAGCATCAGAGGCACTTCCAGCGGAGCTATTCAATTCATATATGTATACCACGATTCTCCGATAACTTTATTACCCGTCGTGTACGGGACTTCAAACATGACGTTCGTTCCACCGTCAAGAATATCCAGCTCCCTTTTCCTTTTTTGCGTCGATCGTTCGATGAAAATGGTCAGGCTTTTCCGCTGCGCGATATTCCCTGTTCACAGGACGAATTATACGCCACGAAATGGCGAGGCTAATTAAGTCAGTCGACTAATGAAGACGTCGAACAACGCGGTCGGCAGACGTCGCGATCGCGAAAGGTAGACCGAGGCTTCCATCGGAACAAGGGACAAAGAGGCTGATGCTCACCGGAACGTTTCTCGCTCGATTATGGATCGAGCGGATCGTAATGGATGGCAATTACTGTTGAGTGCAGACTATAATGCAGCTCGATAATCGTACTGGCACTTATGCTCGCAAATGAGCCGAAGCTACCATACCGGCGCAATCAGCAACGAGGGGGGTGAATTTATGCGCAACGATTTCAGACACGCCGCTCTTTCTCGGCCACGTAACACCGATACACCGACGACTATTTAAACTCCCTATCGCTTCTTAATTACCATAATGTCGCGGCGTAATTGTTCCAGGAAACGTGTCCGGTTTCGATAAGCGAAAAATCCACGCAAGGTCGATCGCTGAGGACGCACCACGCACGACGGTGATTAATGTACGCCGATCCTTCGCTTTACGCGGTTCCGTTTTCGTGCGTGGGTTCCCATTTAGCGCGACAGGCAATGGCCCCGTTCGTACGCGAAACGAGATACTGGCCTTGATAATCCTGGAGAGAAATGGGAAACGAGAAGCAGATGCTACGCGGCTCAAGATGGAAACGAGCTTAGCCAGCGGAAAGGAATCAAAGGAACAGTCTGCCCTCTGTCTCGTCTCTGATGAGAATGCCTTTTGCCTGACACTGATACTTTCCTTCTTCATCGTTTCACGCTTTACATTCGTCCATCCGAAACCTGTGTACCTCTTTCATCTTTCGCTTGCACGTGAGCTTGTACGGACGGAGCGTGATGTACTCTCTTATGCAGAGAAATCCTTAGGAACGGATTTTGTTCAATTTTTTATAATTTAAGATGGTAAGTTTCAATTTTTTGAACTTTTAATTCATATATTTTCATGTACATGACTTTTTACAATCATACGTATTATTTTTTCAATCGTATTTAGAAATTTGGAGGATGTAAGATTGTGGCGTCGACTGGCTGACATATTGCACGGTGAACCGAATAGCACCGAAGACAGACGGAGTTACCCGATGGATCACTACTCGTTTCTTTACTGCGAATGTTATAATCCTGCTGATTTTATCTGTTGTTTATATACGTGTATAGTTTACATTGGAGAATGGGGATGTAGACTATACTATTATACATAAAGCGTGGAGCCTGTTAAAAGTATTAAATTCATTTTTAGTCAGGTGTTAATTAGTTTTTAAAATTTTAGGATTTACGTGTTCTAAATGTCTAAATATTAAGATTGCTAAATTTTCCAAATTCAAAATGTCTAACTATTAATATTCCCAGACGATCCCACTTTAAAATGTGAAAATATTAAAATTGGCAGTTTTTGCCAACTTCCAAATTTTTAAATATTAAATTCTCAAATTTTCCAACTTCCAGATGTCAAAATATTCGGATTCTAACATTCTCGAATTTTTAAATCGACAAATTTATTGGAAAGTGATTTCGTTTTTTCCCAACAGGGTTGCTTGTGGAAAAGTTCGATTGATTCTACGCAGTAATTTCTGGTTGATACCCTATTAAATATGGAAAGTGGAAAGCAGCATTTTCGGAATATTTTACGTTTTTAAAAATGCTATTCAAACAAGAAAAAAAATATCCGATGAAGCTCGTTCCTCATTTTCATAAAAAAAAAATAAAATTACTTTTCGAACAATCTAATACAACCCCCTATTTGAAGATTTAGTAATTTGGTGGTTTAAAGATGTAGAAATTTGGAAATTTGAAATTTAGTAATTTGAAAATTTGTAATTCAGTAATCGAAAAATTGAGTAATGCGAAGATCTGGAGAACTGAAAATGTGGGAGTTTGATTTCATTGTTATAAATCTCTTCCCGCATCTTCCTCAGTATGATGATTTTAGTACCATAAGTTAAAATTCCATTATCCCCAAATTTCAAGATAGTCAAATTTACAACCTTCCATTTCCCAAATGTCTCTACTCCGAATTCCCAAACTTTTAAAACGCGAGCTTCTAAATTATCCATATTTCGAATCTTCAAATTCGCAAATTTCCCAACGTCAAAATGTCCAAATCTTCAAATTTGCAAACTTTCGAACGTCAAAATGTCCAAATTACTACATTACCAAGCATCTCGGTGTCCAAAGATTTACATTATTAAACTTTCCAAGGCCCACAACCCCAACGCCGCGAATCCCCATTTTCTCAATCGTTCAGATTTCCAAATAACCAAATAGTCAATATCTGAAGTTCCCAAATTCGCCCGAACAAAAATGAAAAAGTTGTCCAGCAAAAACATCGAACAACGGTAATAACATCGTGAACGCGAAGCAATTGTTGTTTCAGGTTTGCGTAACGACTTCGAACTTAATTACGGCCGGTTTCCCCTGTTTCACCCCGTCGCGACAAGATCGTAACGTTTTATTATTAATATCTCGACTACCTTCGAGAACGTTCTGCGCAACAATGTTGTTCCTTCACCCCATACATCTTGCTCTCATAAATTCGTGAAGCTGACTCTCCCATCGTATAAAGCACTCATATTCACCGTTGCTATTCGCTCGTCTTCCAAAAGGGTAGAATCGTTTCTTGCGCACGCGCGGGCGTCATCCGACTTTCTTCTCGCCGCCTCAGGAATGCTATCTCATTAATTTCCAAATATTCCCATCCAGGCCCGGAATATGCGGCGAGCACGTGCTCCCCTTTGCCATGCGGTTCGTCTATCATCCAAATTGAGTAATAAACCCTGGCTTCTCGGGGGTTGCCTCCTAAAGCACTTTAAAAGTTAATCTTCGTCGCGGTATCAGGTTCGGGGGTGGCGGCGGAGGAGTCCTTCCTTCTTCTTGTCGGTTTGTCATCCTTTCGCTTTTCCTCGCTCCTTATCGCCGCCCCTTCTTCATCCGCCCATCCCGCGGCACGCAACATCGCGTATCTTCGTCCTGCAGAAATTATGCAAGCCAAAGCGACAGGTGTCGCCTTCCGGCAAATATTTTGCTGTTCATCGTCGCCGCTGGACGTACCGACGTAATTACGGCCTCGACGATGCTACGTGTTTCTTACGGACACCGGAAACGCAAAACACCCCCGGGAAAAAGGCGAAAGGGGTTTGCAATTATCTTACGGCGACGTCGACCACCACAGGGTGGGGAAACGTTTGTAAACGGGGGCGAAATATGAGGAATTTCAGAATTTGGTGTTTCGACGACTGGGATTTTGCGAATTTCATGTTTGACGGTTTTTGGAATTTGGAAACTTTTTGCACTCTTTGAATTGTGAGTCCTTGATAATTATATAAATACATGTATTATAATGTATATTATGTTATTATATTATATAAATGCATGATTGTATAATATATTATATTATTATGCTATATAAATAGATAAGTATATAAATAATTACAAAAATATGGAATTTTTAGTTGATTTAAGTACTGACATTTGTGAATTTTTATATTTTCAAGATTTTGTCCCTATGAGGCACTAAATTTTAGAGTTTTGGAACTTAGTGTTAGATAAATTGATCGAATAATAAATATTTTACTTCTTGGTGCAGGATGCAGTTATCTCATATTCTCTTATCATTATTACATATGTTACATACACACATACATACACACATACATGCATACATACATATATAAGGGTGTCCCAAAAGTGTTGAAGTAGCCGGAAACTGGAGGTAAGTGGGGTTATTTTGAACAACTTTTTCATTTGGAAAAATGTCGTATGGGGCTTCATTTTTAAATTATTAACGAAAAACACCGACCAATCAGAGCGCGAGAATCGCGCGCCACGCGATTCGATCCCGACCACGGCCAATTATAACTCGAGCCTACACTTCTGCCTCCGAGCGCGCGCGATTCCCGCGCTCTGATTGGTCGGTGTTTTCGTTAATAATTTAAAAGTGAAGCCCCATACGACATTTTTGCAAATGAAAAAGTTGTTCAAAATGACCCCACCTAGATCCCATTTCCGGCTCCTTCAACACTTTTGGGACACCCTGTATATATATTACTGCGGATGAAACAAAAGAATGGAACCGCAAACCAAAAGTGCGGCAAAGTTCTCATTCCACTCAGGCACCCACACATACACAATCATGCTGTGACAAATCTCAACACTTAGGAAAAGTATAATTGAAAAATTTAAACTTTGAGATTTCGATATTGTGGTACATTACTATTTCGAAACTTTTGGATTTAGAAACGTCCGAATTTCTGAACTTCGAAATGTTAAGCATTGGGAATTTGGTGCCCCGTAATTTTGAAACTTCGACACTGAAGTTTTTCTGCTGCTTTTGAAGTTCGGAAACTTTTGAGTCAGAGAATTCTAAAGATGGAGAACTTTGGAAGTAAACAATTTTGGAATTTGATAACACTGAGACATTGACACTTTCTAATTTCAGAAATCTCACATTCTAAGTCCGTAAAACATTGAAATCACGAAAATTGAAAACTTCAGAATGGTGAAATTTCAGAAATTTTCGACTTTGTAGATTCAGAATTTTTTAATTGCCACATTTCGACAAGTAATATATTAAGAGCGCGTGAGTCTGTTAAAAAGGAACGTTGAAAGGTTAATAAAAACAACTGCATGTCCCGCGTGGAAGACGTTCGAGCGTGTCGGAGTGATTCGGCAATGTTCGGCCGTTTACGACGCGCGAACCGATCTCTGTTTGCGCGATCGTTTTTTGAATATATACTTTATTATAGTTTTGGAGAGCAAATAAGCAATGCATGCTTTGTAAAGGTGGAAAGTAGTCGATACATTGTGTTAAATAAAGGAGAAATTCTAACAGAGTCTCAAAAAATGTCTATTTTCAAACAATATCTACTTTCGAGTCTCTTTCTATAAAAATTAAAAAAAAAATCCGATTAGAGTTTAAAGCTCTAAACTAAAACTTCTCCGCATTTCCTAACGTATCCTAAGTATCTCATTTAGGATTCTAATAGTCATACTACAAAAAATGAAGAAGAGAATCGTCAAAAAGGTTTCTTTCAGTGAGACGTTATTATTCATAATTAACAGGTTGGCTGCAAAAAATATCCCCATGACACCAAAGTTAAAATACTAGAGCAATTACCGTACATCGAACGAAATGAAATTTTTAATGGTATCGCAGGCGAGAATATTTAATACTTAATTTAAACATAAGACTTATCGTTTATCGATATGGTG
This sequence comes from Coelioxys conoideus, assembly GCA_947623535.1. Lineage (NCBI taxonomy): Eukaryota > Metazoa > Arthropoda > Insecta > Hymenoptera > Megachilidae > Coelioxys > Coelioxys conoideus. Next base: position 16,778,009 of record OX392453.1, on the reverse strand, counting down.
TTAAGTGCTCTGGAATTATTCAAACCCGTACCAATAACCTCTTAAAGAATATTGACGTCGTTTACTGAAATTAAAAGGTAAATTGACATCGCTCGATTTATACGTTCGCGTTATACATATGTATAGATGGCTCGATTTCTTCGGTAAAAATCGTCCCGTCAGCAAAGTTTTGACAGTCTTGATAGCAATTAAATGCAAAACGAAGGGCTTGTCAACGAGCTCGTTATAGTAAAACAGGGATAACCGATGCTCGAAACACCTGGTATCGATCCGTCGCTGGGGTTAGCGAATTAGCCAGGAGAGTCAGCTTCGAGTGCTTCAAGTGCCTCGATAATTGCACGTCGGGGACGAAAAGTTGTTATAATCTGATACCTACATATGTTGTGGTTGTGTTAAACGGCCAAACCTCTTCCATTCGTCACCGGATGGACATTCAACATTCTGGTTCTAGCAAATTTTCGATGGTTCGCTGGTAAAGGTACATTTTGCATAAATTTGGTAACAATACTTACCGATATTATTGTAGGGAATATTAGTGTTTCGGGGTGAATAACACTTGCTTTGAAATAAAACAAATAATATTGTACTTTATTATAATTGCTCAATCACGCTATTCGCTCTCGATTCGCTATTACTCGCTGTTCGCTATTACACCGTTCACTCAAGATTCTACCACTCTATTCCACGGTTCGCTAAAGACTAACTCATTCACCCCCGAAAACTGTACATTCTTCCCCTCACACTCATCATGCATCCATTCCGAACATCCTCGCGATCACGTCCACCATCCTTATCGCTTTCCATTCTCACGATCCTCGCACACTCGGTCCTGTCATACGCTTCCAAACACTTTTCTTTCGCGCCTCAGCCTCTCGAACTCAGTCGCACGCAATCACGCTGTTTGCATTCGTCTAGACATTCTGTCGCTCGCTTTTCCCAAACACACCTAATTATACGCAGCAAAATATTCTTATCCTACATTATTACCGATATTATTACTATTGTATATTCGTCTCATACCAAAATCTAATGTCAAAATGATCGGATAGTAAAATTTCACGAATGATAATCAAATATTAACATTGTACACTAAATAATAATTATACGATCGCAAATGATATCGCATTAAATAACATTTCTACATAGAATTCTATTTAAGTCTTCAACTAAATTCATTTTCTATTTGTCGTGTCGTTTTTTATCATCGCTACTCGTTTTAAAGGAAATACATATATCATGAATACACTATATGCATACTAACAAAAGTTAACCCAAGACCCTCGAGCTTTGCTTGGTACACCCAGATATCTATACTCTGTTCAAACAATTCCGGTTAATTAAAGTTCGAGTAATTTTCATTTACCCTAACTCGAATCCACCTGTCAGCACGAACTGTCAACGTATCGACGCAAGTCTCTCGATGAATTATTAATGCGCAAACTATCGTGAAACGTCGAACCGGAGGTCTGAACTTAGCGTATATAGAAACGCATACATGGAAGTTGTGTATCGTTTGCCGGAGTAATTCATTATTCAGTCGAGATGGATCCTTGAAATCTGGAAAAATTCCTTGCTGGAGGAGTTGTCAGCGGTGGGACAAGTTCCTACATCAGAATATCAGGATCATATTGCATGTTTCATTGTTGACTGTCACTTGTTGTCCCGTTTAGCTATTCATTCCGTTTCCCTTGGAACGATACCGAACACTTGACACGGTTTCTGTACGGTTCTCTCGTTGCTAATGCAACAACCGACGGGGTATTTTAATTCCTTTTATATCCGCTCCTTTTTTCTTTGCCATCCGTTTGACGTCAACTTCGAATGGATCTTCCACTTCAGCTTTTTACAAACCGCAATCACGTTATTCAGCTTTCGATAATCTCTTGTCGGGCTATTTTCAATTTTTTCTCTCTGCCGCTCGCGCCGGGATTGAGAGGAACGCTTTTTACCCGAGGATGACATATATCCGGCTGTTTAAACGTCGGTGCTCGGTTTTCCATTGGTGTATTTTCGAGTTTACGAACATTGAAATTTCGGAATTTTGGAAATTTCAATTGCCGAGTACTCAGATCCGCGGATTTTTAGATTCATAATATTGCGTGCTCGGGAATTTACAAATACTGGAGGGTTACAAGTTTAATTTCAAGTTTTCAGATAAAAATGTATGAAATACTGGGATTCGTAGATTTTTAATTTTGCGTGTTCGGGGATTTAAAAATCTTCAAGTTTTGCTTTCAAAATTGAATTCAAATTTAAGATATACAATAATTTTGTTACAACATATATAATAAATTACATATACAATAAATTTGTTACTTGTCTGATGTTATGATCAAATTATAAATTACCATAAAGTGATGGCACGATTTCTATTTACGAGAACGGCGAAATATTGGGTTGTTCAGAAATTAAAGTAATTTCGTTTTTCCCAACAGGCTTGCTTGTGAAAAAGTTCAATTGATTCTACGCAGTAGTTGTCCATCTATCAAATATGGAAAGTGAAAAGCAGCATTTACGGATTATTTTATTTCTTTAAAGAAGCTATTCAAGCAAGAAAAAACTATCCGATGAAACTCGTCTCTCATTTTCATAAAAAAAACGAATTCACGTTCCGAACAACCTAATAATTGCAAGTGTAATCGATCAAATTTATGCTGTACCAAACACGATCCACGATGAACAAACATGAGCATAGACGAAATTACGATATTCGTTGGAACAATCTCGAGACAAGACGAAAGCGACGAGTTTCGAATCGAGACGAGAGCAGACCAAGAGTTAGGCAAATGGATGTAATTCCTAATGGATGAAGCGTTAGACAACGTTCCGGGTCCGGATGAATGTTAATATCTGCTCAGGGACGGAATCGCAAAGTTTTCAATTAACGCGAGAGAAACGGGAATTAGGGTGGTCGAGGGAAGAGCTGGCCCAATGAGTCGTCTCTCGTGGAATTACGTTCCTCTTCGTCGGCCGTTGGATAACCGTGACATTATTCATGGATAACGCTTTTCAACGTTCGCGTCGGTATCGCGTGAAAATGACGCACGAGCGTAACGACGTCAAGCGTAACGACGCGTTGAATGAACTAACGAGCCGTGAACCACCCTGCGAGACTTTCGAATCTGCTTGCTGGAAGAACTTCCAATTAATCTTTCGAGTTATCGCGTTTTAGAAACCCCTAAGGACGTACCCTTCTACCCTTTTATTGTATTCAACCGATTGGTAATCCTGCTACCATATTTGACACCCGAACTATCAATAAACATTTACCTTTAAATTGAAAATAAAGCAGAGATGGACAGGTATACACTGAAGCATCACCTGACATATACAATCATCCAAATTCAACATATAATTGAGAATTAATCGAAAATTTGACTGGCATTTCAACAAATGCGTGGCAACAAAATTTTTTATTGTAAATCGTGAAACCTGAAAACATTTCGACTATATCTTAGGTCTAGTATTACAATCAATAAAACAGGCAGAAGATCAGTTGATATTGTATTATTCTTAAATTGATAATGCTCAAAGTAGCCTCCACTAATACTACCTAATACATTTGCTATCATGTTTTATAATATCACTGTCAAAATTTTCGTGCGATATTCTGTAAACGTTTTCTCTCCATTACTTTTTTGGTATTCAATTTAGGAACAATGAATCGAATTTTTAACTTTAACAATCGTTGAAACTTTCTATCTGAACAGCGATAGTTATAGAAATTACACTTGCAGTGAATGTTCCTACACGCTTGAGCGAATCAAACGAAGTCCACATATGTACATGGTTATTTCAGGATATCTAAGGAAATTTGTGATTATGTGAATCACTTGGGTCTTTGGGTGAATAGAAAAAAAATCGATTAAAAAAGAATATATTTTATCTGGACACTTACTAAATTAAAATGTTAATCTTGTTAAAGTACATTGATCTCACTTTGGTTCTAATTGTAGTATCTCGTACAATCGCTCTCGAAATCATGGTATAAGTTATGGAATTCTGATTATTCCGATTTAGCTATTTGATAAGATCCAAATGTAACTAAGAGTAATTCAGTTATGGAATATGGAAATTTAGAAACGCCATGAATATCCTATCGTGTACAATTCAGAAACAAGCATTCTCTAGCGGTTAACAACGATTCAGCAATTTCGAACAGCTTCAAATACCGTTCTAATTAGCCTAATATAACTTCCACTTTGCTAAAATATCGCCAGCTGCATCTCACCGCAACTGTATCCTTCAGGCGATAGAATTTCATCAATACATCCAACCTTGAACGAATTAATATATCTCATTTTTTAAGTTGAGTGATTCACGACGTATTACCACAACGGTTCCGTAAAACGTTTTCTCTTTAGTGGAATTTTGAGATTTGGTTATTTAAAGATTTGGAAATATGATGATTTGGACATTGGAGATTCAGAGATTTGGGGATTCGGGAAGTGGGGAATTGTTTAGGGATTTGGATATTTGGGGACTTGAGAATACAGGTATTTGGGGGTTTGGGGAATTGAGAATTTAAATATTTGGGGAATTGAAGATTTAGATATGTGGAAATTTGAGAATTTTGATATTTGTGGATTTGGAGAATTGGGAATTAAGGTGTTTAGGGATTTGGATATTTGCGGATATGGAAATGTAAGAATTTGGAGATTTGGATATTTGGGAAATTGAGAATTTAGATATTTGGGGATTTCAGAATTTAAATATTTGGGGAATTAAAAGTGTGAGAATTTGGGAAATTGAGAATATAGATATTTGGAAATTTGAGAATTCTGAGACTCGTGGACTAGGGAATTTAGAAATTAGGGGAACTGGGGAATCGAGAATTTTGGTATTTGGGGATTTGATATTTGAGAACTTGGTGACTTGGAGATTTGGTAATTTGGAGATGTGGCGAATTGGAATACTGAAAATTTTAAGATTGAAAATTGTGTATTTCCAAACATTTGAAGATTTGCAAATTTCGAGATTCTAGAAATCTCTAAGCGTAGATTTTGGGCCCAATAGACTTCCGGATGAAGGAATACAGTGTCTAAAGTAACAACGAACACAGGAATCGCACCGTTTCCGAATATTAATGCGAATAACTGCATCTGTACAACTCGGTGGAACGAGAATGTAGAAATGGAAGCCAAATATGGTTGCAAGAGAGCAGTGAATCACGCTCTCTGTTCGAGACCACGAGTTCGTCGAACATCAATCCTTCCGCCTCCCGAAACCACGTCTATCGTGTAAACTCGAAAAGACGTGACGTCAGATGTTGTACCATTAGTACTGGGTAGGACACTTCGAAACTTCGCCAAGAGTTTCCGGCATGTATGCAACAATCGAATTGGATCACTGGCGTGGCCACTCGGAAACGTATTATACAACCCACAGTGACGAGAGGATATAGTGATATAGTTTCCAAGATTTGAACGGGAACGAGCTATATTCAGTAACGGAGTTTCCTGCGAAATACGGCTACCTCTAATACCTAACGTCTCGACGAATCATGGTCGGTCGATCGAACACCTAAAATGTTCGTGTGTCAAACGAAAATAGAGTCCAATGTCTCTAGATCGCTATGTGGATCGATCTACATATCCCTACATCTTTATATTGTTGGATTCCTACGTTAATTGAGCACATGTTGGATTATTATAATCTTTTTTATACATGCAGACATGAATCATGGCAATAACAGACACTGGTATTAAACAAAGAAAGTTTTTTTTATTTATTCCGAGTTTGACAATAAAACGATTAAAGATATTCAGACCGTTCATAACAAAATCTTATAACGTAGTAATCTGAGTCATTTCATTAGAATTAATCCTATATTCCAACAGCATATGTATATGTATATATTCTTACGTATATTCTTATGAATATTCCTATTCCTCTATGTATATTCTTAGATTCTCTAGATTCATATATATCCATATTTTGAAATGTCTAAATCTTCAGATTCTCCAATCGTGATATTCCTACATTTTAATATTCCTAGATCCCTAAACCTATAGATTCGAATATTGCATGATAGGGATTCATGGGGATTCGGATATATGGAGGAGTATACGTAGATACCTACATACGTTCCGACACATCCAAATCCACATAGGATGTAGCAATATAAGAATATACCTGGAAAGTTGTAAAGATTGTTTGGAGATTTGGATATGTATAGGAGTCTACGTAGACTCCAACATTTCAACATATCCGAATCTCCATGAGATGTAACAAAGTAAGAATGCGCCTGCCGAGTTGTAGGGATTTATAGGGATTTGAATATGTGTAGGAGTCTACGTAGACTCCTACGTTCCCACATATCCATATTTTCATGACATGTAGCAGTGTAAGAATATACCTGTAGAGCTTTAGGGATTTATAAGGATTTGTGGGAACGTATGAGTCTACGTAGACCCCTACACACATCCGAATCTCCATAAGTCCCCACAACTCAACAGATATATTCTTACATATTTAATAAGTAACAAAGAAAGTCGTCGTTCCATCGTGTTTTATCACACCCGTAACAGACAACGTGTTAATAGCATGCGATTATCAGACGGCAATACTCCGGGTATCTTCGTTCCACGGTAACGAAATTCTCTATGTTCCTCGATCTCGCTATTCCAACGAGATTGCAGTCGTTCTCAACGGTCCGACAAGTAAATACGACGATATTTCGCGTCCAAGAAATACGAGCCGGCTTTCTGCACGTTTGTGACACGATTCCGCCGGCTCGTCGGGATAAGATCCGTCGAGAATTGTGAATCAACTGACAACAGATAAACTCGGGGGGCGGGGTCGGCGGCGGAAGCGGATGAAGGCGCGGGAACCTTGAAGTTTATTAAGATTAAGAACTTCATTCGTAGTAATTCCGTCGGAGAGTACACCCGGCTCCTGGCCGGCTTTTCCTATCTGCCGGGATAGAGGGAAGGGCGGGAATTTCCCCCAAGTAGTGTTGGGGGCGGGGGTGTGGGGGTGAGGTTAGGAGAAAACGGCACGGGCTGTACGTTTCCCTCGGAACGCCCGAAAGGTATTATAATTATTTCACGAGATTCGGGATTATTAAAACGAAAACAGACACCTCTCAGCGGGGGCGGGGGGACGCGGTGGCTATAGCTTCCCCCGGAACGTATTACCCCCGTGCTGAAAACTTTATTCCGTATACCGGGCTCGTCCGTTGATTTTTGGTGGAAATTTCGCGTCGCTTTTATCTTTGCCCGACCTCTATCCGACCGTGATAATAGAAATGGAAAATGAGGAACAACCGTGGGAATCGGAAACGGCATACTTTACGAGGATTCACTCTGGAAATTTAGGTAATTCTTAATCATCTGCCGCGTGGATTGCTTCGAGTTTCAAGGAACTCTCGGATTCTAGCGGACTCGTAACTATAAACGATTTCACGGCCCGGTGAATCGGGAATAACTTGTGTTTCTTTAGTAACGGCGTGGTTATACGTCGGTTTGAACGAACGTATGTATGGTAGGCAGGTAACAAATAGAAGTTGTTTGATATCGGAGCAATTAATAATTTCCGGTTACGTAAGAACGACAGAGTTAAAAATAATAGGAAACAATAACGTTGAAACTATGTCTGTATTGTGGATATTGCATCTTTGCTTGTTTTTAACTAAAAATGGGCGACTATTTTATTTAAATTTTTCAAGATTTTGTTTAATACAGTAATTTTGAATAGATATTTTTTAACTGAATGTATGGTGTTGTACATACGATATATGCACATAATGAAGTAGCTAATAGTGGCAATTAGTAACACAGAGATAATAACTTCGAAACGATTGATTAAACTTTTCAATCAAAAAGTTTAACAGTTCCTATCTGTAATCAGTTAAAATACCTTCGAGTGCAAACGGTTAACATGTTTTGAGGTCAACATAGTGATATACTTATAAACTTAATTATTCAATTACTGGAAATACACTTAGAATTCAAGTTTCTAACCCCAGAAATACCTGAACATATAAATTTATTGACTTAAAAACTTGCAAGTTCTGAAGTTTATTAAATTTTCAATTTACGTGTTACCAAATTTTTGCAATTTAAAGATTGTTAATTTTTTAATTTTGATATTTTTAAATTTTGAAAAATCACGAATCTTCAAATGTATTCCTAAATTATCTAAATTTACAAACTGAATTTTAAATAGTTATATTTGATAAATAGCACGAAAAATACTGCAGAACGAAAGACATTACCAAAAGTAAACAGCAACACATTGCATTTGCACGTGTGCATATAAATCATTAACACGTTGGCCGCCACAGTGTTCATACGTGACCGTCGCTGCAATTCGGTTGAGTTATTTATTTATAAGGGAAAGCAAACGAAATAGAAATTCGTGTGTTCCAAACGTTGGAACAATTGTGCACATTAATAGATTAAAAGACGAAGTTGAAGCATTATTTATATCTGTTCTCGTGTCATGTGTGACATATATGACCGGTGCTGCATTTCTGGTAAGTTAATTATTTACAAAAAACAAAGCTAACATAAGGAGCATTTGAACGTTCGTAACGTTGCAATAATAATACACAGTAACAGATCAGAACATGAAGTTGAAGGATTAAGTACTATTGTTCTTAATAATCTGTGTTAGGTTGTCCACACACGTGCCCGACCATAAATATCCGTTTCTACGTGGCGGCCAACGTGTTAATATAATATTATCTCTACTAAGAGTTCTCTGTAACTCCCTTTTTTTCCCTCGTACACTCGATTCTATTAAATTAGGTGTGCCGGTCACATCCAGGACGTTCAACCTGTTCAGGAAGTAGATAAACATTTCCACGATTGAAAATAACGAGACGGGGGTTAGCATGGAAAAGGTGAGGGCACTAAAATCGAAGACGCTACCGACGCCAGTTCCACGGCACGATTAATAACACTTAGAACGTTCACGAAGGGAGGAGGACGGCTTAGTATATCTGCTGATATTTATTAGAATTTAGTGGGTAGCCATTACTTGGTACAGGGGTCGCTTTTGCAAGGCGCGGCGTCGCTGCTACGCGATCGTAACTGCAAGAGTTCCAACGAGCATGTTCCCGACCATTTTCGGGGTAATTGTGATCTACGAGGAGGACCAGTTTTAGCGCAAATTATTGTGTCGTAGAATCGTCGTTTCGGAATAGAGGAAACGTTTATCCGGCTTGAACTTCAAACACATGCGAGTCACGAAATATTCTCTCTTGTACGTGCACCCACATTTATCTCGGTTGAATTCTATCTTCTTCGAGTCCGATACTATAGTGAATAAATCTTTGAAAATAACAGTTTCCAAAATGGCAGATATTGTGGTTACTGCTGGAAAGCCGCACACGGGATAGTTCTTTGAAATGACTCGTGTTACACGGCATATTCGATATTGAAGTAAGAGTATCTTTAAAATATTGGGAAAATTTTGCGATTCAGAGTATTATGATTTTCTTAGAGTGTTACTATACGTAACTATGTGTCGATTATTCTTTGGGTGATCGATCAACGTCTGATTGCGATATATCATTAATTTATTTTGTCCATCTTTAATTTTATTTATTATAATGTAGCGGTTAAGTCATAAATTTATTTCGAGTGCCTGGGAGGTCCTTGAGGACCCCGGCTCGTTCGAAGATTTTAGCGAGTAGGCCCCCGTTTTTCTTCGTCAGGGTTGCTCTCGATGCCACGTGTTTTCCAACGGGCAGAGAGAGAGTTTTGGAAAATCCTGGCAGAAAGCAACAGGCTCTCGTACCCTTCACATCGTATTTTTCCATAGTTCTTTATTACCGTGATTAGTACAGACGCTTAACTGTTATATATTGTTGTTATTGTTATTGTTTTATTTAAATATATATTTGTTGTTGTCTGTTAATCTGTTTCACAATTACGTACCTTTACCACGCGTTATCCTAAAATAATTAAACTTCTTCGACTTTCTGAAATTGCTACTTGATTTCAATGTAAATAACAAACAAGTACAGCAATAAAACAGTCATATTTTCTGGTCTAACCAGTTTTTAAATAAAAATAAACGGAACTTAGAATGTGATTAAACTGTAACGTCCATTGATGTATGTTTATGAAAATGCATATTTTAATAGAAAATAAGCAGTGTCTGATCGTCAATCTTTTTTTAAACTCCTCTTGCTTGTATCGGCACAAAAGCGTATATACGATGATAAATTATTTATGAAATGCTTATTATTTTATTTTTTTCCGATGAAGGGCTGACAATTTCGTGCAACCCCATCACAATTACGTAATCGTTCTCATTCTTTCCTATTTCCAAGCATTCATGCTTCAAACGAGCCACCCTCTTGCATCAAGAGACCTAACAAAGTTGCTCGAGGAAAGCAAGCGAAAGACTTGAAAGGTTCCAAACAATTTACACTGTAGGTCCGTTTTCCAGCGGACGAGGAATCGTTTCAATACCACAAAGGGCAATGACGTTGCGCAAAACGTGCAAACAAACATTTGCATTTCACCGAAACATTGAAAGCACGCTATTTTATTCTTCAACGATTCCACGTCCAAAAGATGAAGTCTCTTAGACGGCTTCCTTTTCTCCTCCGCAATGCATTATGTTTGCATTGTGCTTATTTGAGCATGAATATAACGGGATGACAGCAAAGTAAGTGGTCGAACAGTGCTAGCGTATTGTACTCTCAAATATGAACATTGTTCGTAAACGGTCTCTTTGTCTTCGGATCAATGAACTCGCGGACTCCAAGTTTCGTAGGTAACAACATTTTTAAACACCCTAAACCTTAAATTACCAAATTTCGTAGGTCCTTGTATTCCTACATTAAGTGTCCAAATTTTATATCTCCATATTTGTAGATCATCGTATTTATCGATCCACAAATATCTAACTTTGCACGTTTCTAGGCCCCCAAATCTTTAGGTCTCCAAATTTCATAATTCACCAAATTTCTATATCCCCATATTTCGAGATTTCCAAGTTTCTATATCCTCAAGTCCTTACTTAGGTCTTGAAATTTTATAGATTCCCGAATAGCTAGATCCTCATATATTTCTAGATTCTCAAGTTCCTACATCCTCAAAGCTCTGAAGTTTCAAATTTCTAGATCCACAAGTCCTTACTTAGGAGTTGAAATTTTATAACTTCCCAAATTGCTAGATCCCCATATTTCCAGGTCCCCAAATTTCTAAATATTAAAATTTTTAGACCCCCAAATCCTTAGATCTGAAAATTTTATCTCCAAATCAGTAGTTTGCTGAATTCTTTAATCTCTAAATTTCTGGACTCCGAAGTCCTTATTGCCTCACACACCTTTGCATCCCAAAATCTCGAAGTTTCTAAATACCTATTCCTAACTCTTAAATCCCCAAATCTTAAGGTGTCCAAGTTCCTCACTTATCTCCAAAATTCCACATCCTCAAATGTTCTTTAACACGTATGTCACGGCATTCCTAACTCGCCAAATCCCTAAATCCACACATATCAAATTCAAAACTCCTGAAATCCTAAGATCTTCAAATTCATACCTGATTCTCAAATATTGAAATGATCGAAAGTCTCCAAATAATGAACTGCCAGACCGTTTGTTCCGCGGTAACCATATATTACCGACTCAAATTATATTTGCAACACCACAAGTATCTCTACCACGCTAATTTAACACAATAAACACAAATTCGTAATGGGAAACTAATAACAATGCTTTGATATACGCAACCGAAATACGCGATTAAGTGTTTGATAAAACGGTGAATTTGTAGCGACAAACATGGCGGTTTCTGCCGTGCTAGTCAGACGTATCAAATTGACGTAATTATACGGAAATAAACTTGCCTTTACGTTCCTCGTTTTCCTGACGCGAGGCAGTCAACTTGCTTTCACTTACACCACAAATTACGACCGGTCGTGTAACATTCTGATTGCACGTTGGAAAAGAAAGGAGTATCAAACATCGACGTTGAAAATCGCGTCGAGACACGAAAGTTAGCCAGTTTCTTTCGAACGTGGCAGAAACCGCGATCCCTCCCGTGCAATTTCGTCGGATGAAACGCTTTTAGTTGTGTGCACGGGCTTTCTCAATGAAATTACCTGGCCGTCTAGCCCAACCCTTTAATTTTCTTCCATAAACTTCGACGCTTGCCGCGTTTCAGTTTCAGACACGAGTTCCACCAGCCGTGGCCTGCAGAACTTCGCGCAACTTCGACTCCGCTGTAACCACGATGCTTTTCATCGACTAGAATGCAGAGGGAAAAAAAAGCAATCGACTCTTTACGAAAGTCGCGAACAAATAAGATGCCCGATGTTTCGTAAAAATTATCAACCACTAATATCTGCTTGCTTACAAATACTCGGTGTAATCGCTTTCGATCGAAACTGTTCACGAAAGTTTTGATATTTCCTGTATTCGAATGCAAGATATTGGAACTCCACCATGCACGTTGCAACTATTTTAATAATTCTCATATTTGAGATATTTGAATTTTTATATATATCAAATGTTTTGTCACGTTCCGAATATTTCAATATGTTGAAAATGGAAATTAAAACGGTCGACGTACAGTGAGGGACAAAAGTATTCCTACACTTGGAATATAGAAAAACAACAACAATATTTTGTATGTTATTAAGTATATTTAGACGTTTACACCTGTATTTTCTACGTAACACTTACAGCAACATGATATAACGCTATATTCATATCACAGTATATCTAAACATTTATAGATGTATATCATACACAACACTTAAAACAACAAATGAACATTATATATCTAACGTTCAAAGAACACTGTTGTGTTACGTATAATATACAGTTACAAAAGTTTAAATATTATTGATAACATAGAAAATATTGTTGCCTTCGTTTCTACATTTCAAGTGTACGAATACATTGGTCTCTCATAGTATGTATCAAAAGTTAATTCTAGACTAGCTGTTGCTAAACTAGCTACAGTGTACATATAAATAAATCAGTTATCAATCATTTCTGTTTTCTAACCCCTTCGGACCCTGTGCACATTGTAACGTACATAACACTTTTCGTGCTGTATTTAATTTTATTATGCTACAAATTTTGCATAAGGACCATATGTCCATTCAAATGTATATTTACAAATTATAAATAAATGAATAAATATTTTTGTAAAAAGTATATTGTGGCTTTCAGCCACAAGAATTAAGTTAATTCTAGTATAAAATAATTTTTTCTTAAACGGACAGAAATTCGGGTCTGAAGGGGTTAAGAAAATCGAAAGAATAAATTAGTTACATCAATTTCGTTACAGCATACAATTTATCTGAAAGAGTAAACCACGGAATACTTTTTAACAATCAAAAGCAGTCATAAATTTTGTCGAACATTGTTTATTTCGTATACACGGTAGTCAAGAAAATGGCGGAATTTCTAGCTCGATGAATTAACAAGAAAAGTAGTAATAATAGCGGTTCTTATTGAAGAAATTTATAGAACGAATCGTGCAAAAGCGAGTGACGTTCCTGAAGGAAAAAATCCGAAGAGCGTTTCGTTCTCGCAAAATGGTAGCGAAGGTGTATTTTTGCAGTCGTCAGGGGACCATTAAATGTTCGCGAAGTTCAATGACGATGGCACAGAATGTATTATCGGGAAAAGAAAGTTCGAACGGCTGTTAATTAACCCATACCGGTTGCTAAACTGCCAGTAAATCCACTTTATTGTTGCAAGTTACGCTCATGGTATTCCCTAATGAGTTTTTTATTGCGCGTACACGCGAAATATCGCGATAAAATTATTAATTCAATTTTCGACCGTTCTCCCCAAATACTTCCGGCGTGACATTGCACAAGCGCACACCGTGTTCTTCTACATCGGACGACCACCTTGTTCCCGTTTCACGAGATAAATATTATTTTCCCAGCAAAAATACGGTATTATTGTCCCGTTACTCTTTTTAAGTGTGCGGGATTAATTGCAGACGCTGTTGAATCCGCTCGTGAAACGGATTTTAATTTTAATCTGGTGGTTAATGTTAAAGGCGATGTAATATTTAGGAAATTTGAAGTTTTGCATAGATATGGCAGTTTATTCAAATTGCACATATTTGTTACGACTCTGTAACATAAATCAGAATTATCATAACCTGAATTTCAAAGGTTATAGTAATACAATTAATATCTGCGTATATATGATTTCGATCCTGAAAATTCAGTAGAAACGACTGAAATTCTGTCCATTAACAATAACCATCATTATAATCAGTTATAATGACTTATAATCGAAGTGAATGTAAATTATATTTTTGGAGAAACATCTATAAGATTTAATAATAAGTGCAATTCATGCCGATAATAATAAACTACTTTGAGATATTAAAAATAGTTGATACTTTCAGTATTTACTCTCTAATACGGAGTTTATAGACTTTTGATCGTTGGTAAAGTTCCTGTTACGATAAAATTAGTCGCACTGGTAATAGAACGTCAAGAATATTTCTCTGATGAGTTTAAACTTGAATGATAGAATTAACAGGAAGAAACCGAGCTGCGAGAATCTGAAATTTTCATAATTAATAATCGTTTCATGGATACGGCCGCGCCGGAAATTGTCGGCATTATTAATTTTGAAGTTCCGCAAATCGGTTTAGCCGAGTGAAAATTTTACAAATTGATGGCGACGTTTCGATTCACGGCGATGAATGCTCGTACCGCAATTTTGGTTAACGGTAAATATGACAGTGCGGTAAAATGCAAGTAACGTGGCTAGTTTCGAGCACACATTGGGGAACCGTAAACACCAGCCCCGACAATAACGAACTTTCGATAAAGGTTTCATACCCGATTGTATATAGAATGAAAGTTATTCTATTATTCTATACGAGTTCGCGATCTTCCAACTTTTTATTTATATTCATTGTATGCATTACCCATTCATCAAATCCATTATTTATCATTGTACTTCCAATTAACACAGAATAAATTAATTTTATGATTCCTGTGGATTAATTAAACGATAAGGATAAGTTTCGCTGTTTAATAAAATTCTCAAATTCACGTGTTTGTTTTTTTAACAAGAACATGAATAGTATAGTATTTGGTGATGCAGCGTGCAATTTAAACGAAGTGAAAATTAAATCTATACTATTGTATGCTTTGATATTTTTATGCGCTATTGATATTTTTATTGGAAAGAAATAAATGGGTGCTTATGGTTCATTTTATTTAAGGTAAACTAATCTACGAGAAGCGACTTTTTGTTTAGAAAAGAGTCCACAAGCTTCGAATTACTATAACTTGTCATACGTAGATCGAGTTAAGTGAGGTTATGTTTCTTATAAATATAATTGCAACCCGATTTCATCGGTTTTCAAATCATACTGTCAAATCATTCAATCAATTCTTTGAAATGTTGTGCATAAATAGATATTAAAACATGATATTAAAAAAGTCGATAGCTCGCGAAATAATATTTTGAATTTTTTAAATTAAACATTTTATGTAAAAAATTGAAATATTTCACGAATTGTCAATTTCTTTTATAATGTGCCCTAACACTCTTTTACGCAGATTGTTTTAAGAAATTGATCCATGTGAAAGAATATATAAAGTCCTATTTAAAAATGTACGACTCCAGAGAACTGTTCAGAGTCGCCACAACATCAAATTATAACATCCTCGAAATAATTTTCATTCAAAACGTTTCTTGCGCTGCTAACGTAGAAGTAATCACCTGTATACAAGTGAAGCAGACATACTGCATGTACATTATACAATTCCTTGAATAATAACAGTTCTAATGAAATTATAATCAATGAAAATATTCGATTTTCACCGAACAATCAGATAAAAAAATTAATCTCAATATTAGTGTGATATTCTGATAGATAGAAATGCTTGTTCGAATGCCACGTTTCAACGTATGTTTGTCTTTCAACATCTTAACCCTTTGCACTCCGTAGGCGCCGATATTGCGCCAGTTGCTTTCAGTGCAGTTAGAAAAACCAGTGTAGTTTGCGTTCAATGACTAGCAGGTTCTGTGTTCAAAGTTGCTGTGCGCTATTTCTTAGTGAATTTTGAATTTTGTTTTATTTTAGAAAGATTTACCCCTGAGGAAACATAGAAGAAGGAGATTATTGGGAAAGTTTTGAGATCAGTGAAAACGAAAGTGAAAATGAAATTGATATTTAATTTTTTTAAGACAATTTAGTTGGGAATAATACTCAACGAAGTGAATATACTGATACTGATAGCAGTGATGACAGCGACGTAATAGTGCAAAAAAACAAAAACAAAAAACGGAAAATAAATGTTATTGGAAGTGGTACTGATGACATTGGTAGTTATTCTGAAGAAATAGATGAATATACTGACATTAATTAAATAAATGAATTAATAATAACATTAAGATCTTTTTTTAGTAAAACAGAAGTTCATTTTTCAGATGCACCAACGCAAAAATGTCACGCAGTTACTGCACTCTTGAGTTAAAAAAACACTCGGAGTGCAAAGAGTTAAATAATTGTTTCTTGATGTTTTTCTAACCCTTTCATTTATTTCTCTCGTGACAATGCAAGCGAAACGATCTTACAAAGAGTATAAAAATAAAGGAATATTTCCAAAAATATAACCCGCACATCGTATACTTAATAAGCACATTTGCGGAAGAAAACTCCCTTTGTTCAACCGGTACCTGTGCAATGAACAGCTCGCGCTACACGAAAACGTTATTCCAAAGTCGTTAAATCGATCGAATCGAGTAGAAACGGAAGAGGGCGATCAAGTTTGAATTTCATTCTCGATTTCGGTAATACGGACGACCCTATAAGTGGCAGCCATTCTCGCGCAGCAACTTCCATCGTCGTCTGAAACTTTCCTGCCGCTCGAATACACGATGCCTCTCAAGTTTCGGATTCGAAGACCGGAGTTCCGCGACCAGGAATTAGGTCGAGCCTCTGTGATGTAATGAAGGAATCCGTGGAAGAGTAAGAGAAGGAGAGAGAGGATAAGACAAAGAAAGAGAGAGAGAGAGAGAGGGTGGAGAGAAAGGGTCCTGGGGCGGTTCACGGATTGGCGCAAAGTGGTCTGCGAAGTAGCGGTTGAAGTTTGACCCTTTTCGGATGCATTAAAGTTGCCCCTGCGACGACACGTTCCCTGTGTGGACCCTACAATGCCCGGCGAGCGTGTCGGCGAGATTAGAGCGAAGCTTCGGGGCTCGGTGAACGTGCTAAAAGAAAAGTTAACGCGGAAGTTTGCCGAGCTAGTGCATCCATTAGATGGAAGCAAGTAAAATCGAGCAACAACCCGGTTGTTCGAGGGGAGAACGCTCGCTTCGGGTAATTATGAATTATCAAAGCGGTTCCTATGTTTCACGGTTGTTCTTGATAAGCTGTTGAGAAATTTAAACGAGATTTCAACGTTACGATAGCGGTATTGTTACCCGACATTAATAACGCTGTAAATCGGCGAAATTTCCGTCCCGCTCCACTTTTTTTTTTTTTTTCTTTTTACTCATGCTAGGGAAAGTGATTCCGTCATATATCTTTGTCGCTCCAGTTTCTCGTCCCGAACTTTCCTCGTTTTTTGCTCCGAGTTCTTTATCGATTGTCCCGCGAAGGGTTAACCTAATTAAGCGAGCTTAAAAATATCTTTGGGAGATTATAGCGTGGAATACCTCGAGGATTAAACATGAACGATGGCCTATTTCGGGGTGCACGCGAGGAAAGTGGGAATTTGTCAGGGACCTGGATAAATTTCCAGAAGGATTATTATCCATTGTCCCGACCAAAGGGCTTCTTATCAATTTACCTTTCGGCAAGCTTTGCCTCAGATTCCATCATAGAGACCGTTCATTCTCGCTAACAAGTCCATTTACAGGATCCAGACAGAACGCCGAACCTTCATGTTCTCCATTCTCCCGTACCTCGCCCCAACCCATTTTCCGTCATATGAAACCCAATTCATAGGATAGTTATCCACTAAAAGAGAGAACCGGCTTCAAATCTCTGTCTATCCGTGCTATCAATCTGTTTGATTAATTCGAACACCGAATAGGCGTAGTCCGTCGTTGCGATAAAAAATTTCATCGTGGCTAACTATATTTTAACACTATTTACATTAGTAGTAAATGGCTAGTCTCGTTTAATACGAAACATTTCAAGATAGTCATGAGTCTACTTCCTTCACATTAACCAGTTAGCTGCATTCATACACGACAATTCAAAACTTCATTCTGGTGCGATTGACGTTAACGATTTATTCATTTTTATCGAATTAAAGTGTAATTTTTCCTCGTTTCGCTTTACTTTTTTTAATATAATCTATAATAGGAAAATTTGTTCTGTAATCGATGGGGATACTCGTCAACGGTTGATGGTGATAATTTGAATAAATACACTGTTCAAACTAAATTCCGCAGTTAACTGGTTAATATTTGATCAGTTTTGTCAGTTAGAAAGAATACATCAACGTACAGTTGTTATCGTGTTCTTTTTCATTTATGGTCATGTGCAAGTAAAGATATCGTGTGTAATATCTGTCCTGTATCAATTACGATAATACGATGAAAGTGTTTTTGGTTAAAGACCACCGATGACATTGAAATCTTAAAAGAAAAATGATCTTAACAGGAAAAAGCGGATAAATTCTTGTGCTAGAGAAAGTACCGCATGTACAAACAAGAACAGAATGAATTAATCATACTATATAAATAACAACAAAGCCCAGAACTCGTCAGATTTGAAACAACTTCGAAGAGCTAACATTTAGGGGAAAGTAGGAACATTGAAGGATTGCATTGGATTCCACTGGATTTTCGAACTCTTCGAAGCACTGTAAAAATTTATGACATATTCGGTCAAAACAAGACTAAATACATTTCATACCATGATGTGACAACACATTATGTTATATAATAAGAATTTTTAAATCACAAAGAACGAAAAATCTGCGGACGAGTTTTCTATGTCCGTTCATAGTTCACGTATACGAAAATGCTCGAAAGTAAATTTAATATACAGGGTGTCCCAAAAGTGTTGAAGGAGCCGGAAATGGGAGGTAGGTGGAGTCATTCTGAGCAACTTTTTCATGTGCAAAAATGTCGTATGGGGCTTCGTTTTTAAATTATTAACGAAAAACACCGACCAATCAGAGGGCGAGAATCGCGCGCGCTCGGAGGCAGAAGTGTAGGTCCGAGTTATAATTGGCTGTGGTCGCGATCGAATCGCGTGGCGCGCGATTCTCGCTTTCTGATTGGTCGGTGTTTTTCGTTAATAATTTAGAAATTAAGCCCCATACGACATTTTTGCAAATGAAAAAGTTGCTCAGAATGACTCCACCTACCTCCCATTTCCAGCTCCTTCAACACTTTTGGGACACCCTGTATAACAAAAAAAATTGCATGAAAGAATATAATATTTTAAATATTATTTAAATAAATGATGTTCCTTCCAAATTTAATTTACACCTGGATTCGTCATTCAAAAGCACAAAATTTAAAAATAAATTATGGTGCTACACCTTCCACTTGCCAAGATATTAGAAAAAAAATAATTTCAACCTCAAACTTTGCGGGCCATTATCACCCCTTTAAAATGCACGATCACTAAAAAAATACGTGTCAACTGTTTTTTGGAAAATTATGTCTCAAATAGAATGTAATAAAATGAACGCGATACAATGTGATCAAGTGAACAATATAGAAACAACTTCGTAAAAATCACTCTGAAAGCTTTTCAAATATAGCAGGAAGTTGAACCTCAATCGGCAGAACAAGTTGTTACGCGAAACCGCAAAACAATTTTGCCACGTTGCGGTTGAAAACCGAGGACACGAAGGGAACGAATCATCTTTCCATAGCAATCTAGACGACTTTCGTCTACGAGACAACCCCTCGGCAGGTTTCCCTTCCTTTTTGCCGGAGACCTCTTCATCGCGGCAAGGATTTACCGGAAGATTGGATATACGCGGTTTATACGTTATTTTTCCGGCTCGCTCGGGGGTGACTGCAGCAACCCTGAAGAGGCTGTAGAAGAAGCCAAGGGATAACGCGACGATAACAATGTGTGGTCCGACTCTAGGATCCCGTGCACCCTTTTGTCATGATATTCTCCTCGTTACTCGCGTCTACTCGCATGATCCTTCTCTTTGTCGGCCACTCCATTTATTCTCCGACGCACTCGTTTTACCTTCGCGAGCTATTCAGTTTCGGCGACCGACAGTCACGCTACCTCGAGTACACCGCCACTTTGTCACCAATTTGTAAATTTGACACAGACCTAATTAACACCTTCCGAAATAACAGGTAAATTCACAAGAAAGGTAAACCATAAGAAAATCGTCTTATATGATGTGTTTCGCTTCTAAGTGTCTCACTTCGGGATGAATCGGGATATCTCGTTTCGTTACCGAAGATTCATATTGTTACTTTCGACGTATGAAAAATAATTGATGTAAGTTCACCCGGTTTCGATACAGTCGATGATGAAATAATTCTAGACCGATTTATGTTATCACGAGAATTGAGGGTTTTATTCAAATGACTCGAAACGTTATATTGGATACAATGTAAATAAATAAATTTATAAATTATTTACTTGTGTTTGTTATAAATTGCCTTATGTTGCCGGTAAATTTATGTATTTATACATACAGTATGTACACAAGTTAGCATGTTTAGTTACTTAAGTTAATTAAGTTGTGTTAAGTGAATCGTTTATTATATCATTTCAATAATTCTGTACACATACTGTATGTATAAACAGCCAATTGTATCTACATACAATATATGTATATGTATAAATAGCCAATTGCGTATATGTACTGCATGTATACATATCCAATCGTGTACACATACTGTATGTACAAATAGCCATTTGCGTACACATACCGTATGTACAATAAATAAACACATGTCATTATATTAAAAATATAATCGGCCGAAGTATAACATCGTTATGGCGACAAAAAGGAAGCTGGCTAGATGAAAGATTTCAGACAAAAATACAGTAACCCTGCAGTTCCGCGTTA
Organism: Coelioxys conoideus; assembly: GCA_947623535.1. NCBI lineage: Eukaryota > Metazoa > Arthropoda > Insecta > Hymenoptera > Megachilidae > Coelioxys > Coelioxys conoideus. The sequence goes on along the minus strand of OX392453.1, from coordinate 16,757,036 downwards.
ACGGTGAGCAACGTTCAGTAGGCGCGATATATCAAGCGCAAGGATCGTTTCGAAAATCGATTAAAACGTCTGCGATGTAGGTTAACGTACCGTAGAGTCCAGGCCATTCTTCCGTGAGATTTTCCACGGTCCCGGTGCAAATGATCGTGAAATCCCGACCGCGCAATTACGGTTATGACTTTTCCTACGGACCGGGTTTCGAGTGCACGCGAAAAAGATAAAAAAAACGAGAGAGAAAGAAAGTGGAAGAGAATAGACGAGCTCGCGTGGAGAAGGGCGGAGCGAAGGGCAGCACGTAGTCAATATTTGCATGCCGCGAGGCGGCCGGAAGTGCACTCCAACGACGGAGACAAGAACCTCGTGCCTGGCCAACCACTCTTTCCGGCTTGGACTCTCGCCCTCCCCTCCTGCACGAGTGCAGTCAAGGGTCGGCCTTTTGAGCACCCTCGTGTTGCCGAAGCCGCAGAGTTGCATCTCGCAAGATTCTTCCGCCACCCTTTCTTTGCCACCCCTTAGAACTGATTTTCTGATGACGATGCGAGAGATAATTATTTCTTGGCCGTGGCAATCAGTATCTACCTCGACACCGTCATCTCGGCCGCCGATATAGCCACTCCTTTTTAATTCTCTGGTGTTATGGGTGCGCATGGTCGTGTACGGATTAAGGATTCTTTCGAATAGGTGCTGGTGCAAGGGGATACTTGCATTGACTATTAGATTAATGATATAATGTATTTGCATTGATTATTGGAGGATCGAGTATGGACGCTTCTACGTTCTGAAAGTTTTTCATTTATAAATCTGTGATATTGTAGATTTTTGACAAGTCTACGAATTACTACATTTCCAGATTCTAGAATTTTCGAACTTCCAGATGTCTCTGTTCTTATATTCTGAAATTTTGAATCTTTGAAATTCTGCAACTTTCAACTCCTCAATTTCCCTAAATATTGAAAACTTCAAAAATTTCAAAATTTCAATGTTACAAACGTTCAAAATTGCAGTGTTCAAATTTTGCAATACCAAAATCCTTACATTCCTGAATGTTCAAATGTCTGATGACCGATTGCCCGAATGTCTGAATGTCTAAATGTTTGAATGTCTGAATGTCCGAATATTTGAATATCTGAATGTCTAATTGTCTGAATATTTGAATGTTTGAATTTCTGAATTTCTGAATGTCTGAACCTTTGTATTTCCAAATTTGCAAAATCCTAAAATTTTCCGATTCGTAATTCACTCAGAAATTCCCAGTCCCGATTTTACACACGAAATGCTCAAATTTCATGCGGTCAATAGAAAGTCCACTAACATCGAGAAAATAGAACTCTTTGCTACTTTGCATGATGTCCAGGATTTTCCTGGGCCAGGTCCGTTTACGAGTGCGTAAATTTTCCGTTGGTTCGCATTTTCTCGAGCTTTCGTTCGAGAGCTCACGTTTCCCCCCAGAAAAGTTTCGCGTTCAGTACCGTGACGAAAGTTTCTACGATCTTGAAGACGAGAGCACCGGTGCCGCGTACTTCCGGCATTTCGAATATCGTAATGGCACGTGTGGCATCGGCTCGAGTTAGAATACAAACCGTGCTATACTTGGCCGAACTTTCGGAATAATATTCGGTTTCGCGGCTTCGAGGCTGCGAACGAAATCTCTCGAGAACATGTGCGTGCGACGAGGGTCAGACCTCGGTTCGCAAATTTAAATACGGGATTTCCGGTGATACGGATCCTCCACTAAACCGAAATATCGATTTATGTTAACGCGGTTCGATCTCGTTTTCGGGCCACGTTAAATACTAACGACACATGTCTTTATTTTTCGTCGGAATTTCACACTTTTGTAAAAAGAACTACAAAATTTATAATAAAACGTAGGTACGATAACTTAATTGTTTTGTAGTTTTTATTGTACGTACTTTGTCGTGGATTTTATTAAGAATTCTCTTTAATTAACGCTGAAATTATTAAATGGGTCGTTCGACTGATACACAAGGTTTCTTTCTAAATATCATCGTGGATTTTATTAAGGATTAAATTTCTGTAATTAACGCTGAAATTATCGAAAGGATCATTCGACTCATTCATAAGGTTTCTTTTTAAATACCGTCATGCATTTTATTCAGAATTAAATTTCATTAATTAACGCTGAAATTATCGAAAGAATCACCCGACTCATTTACAAGGTTTCTTTTTACATATCGTCATGCACTTTATTCAGGAATAAATTTCTTTAATCAATACTGAATCTATCGGAGGGATCATTTGATCCGTTCGCGAGGTTTCCTTCTTAAACAACAAAATTTAAGATGCTTTTCTTGAAATTTCTACCGATTTCACGTTAACCCCTTTGCACTTGAAAGGATTTTTGTTGAAAGGATTTTAACAAGTGTATCTCAAAAACTTTTTAATTGAAAAGCTTAATCAATTTTGTTAAAATTGTTATTTTATATTATTAATTGTTACTGTTATACATTTCACTATGTTTAAAGGGCACACGCATAACACTATAGATTTAGTTAAAAATGTTCACTCAAATTGTTGTATTAGACCAAACGGCGAACGTTAGTGGCCGTTCGAGTGCAAAGAGTTAAGTTAGGTTTCATCGTTTGGTTGTTTACTTTCCTATTTTATTTTGAACGTCAAATTATGTGTGAATTATACGTCGATAGGTTTAATGTTAACACTAAAACTACCGACGTATAACTCACCATTATTTTGATGTTAAAAATGAAGTAGAAAAATAAATGAACCAACGACGAAACATAAATGAATACACTTATAGATTCTTTATCTTGACGACAATCAGCATAAATCTCAAGAAGCCCAGATTAACAAATTTTGTCATTCGAAGTAGAAAATTTGTAGATTGGTCATTTGACCGTTTTGGGAGTTTTAGTGTTAAACCCTCGATTGGTTACACGTATCAACTTCATACTCGGTCGTATAATTTTTTCTTTATTTGCTGCATGAAAAATGAAACTATTACCATAGTTTGAATAGACCATATGAACTACAACGTGGACTAATGTCGACAAGGAACGTGGCAGGCGACGAAACGTGGCCGAGAAATTCGTCGGAGCTGTTTGAAATTCATCGAACGAGCTGACACGGCCACTAGGGACCCTGAGATGCTCTCCGAAGTCGCGATGCTACTAGCCCTTCGCCGGATGAAATTGAAAACTCGATTTAGACTTAGATTCGTCGAGATATAAGTTCGACTAGATCATTTCCGTGCGAGAATTTTTGAAAGGCACTGAAGATGACGAATCAACCTCCATCTGCAGATGATTGTGGACGAAGTCAAAATATATACATCGTTTCATAAAAATCTGTCACAGATCGGCGACGAAACTTGCAAGTCGAACTTCGCGAATGTAAGCTTCTGATAAAACGAACTTCGTAACTCTCGTTTACTTTGTTTCCGCGGTTTCTTTCGCTTATCAAGGCTTTACTCCTTCTATTAGGTTAATGCGGTAAGCTTGTGGTACATTTGAAACCAAGATCTAACTGGAAATCTGAACAATTTCGTGCTCTTTTTGCATGGATTCGCTTGGCCGTTTGTTACTCGATTATTGCTCGATTCATCTTACTTTAATATCCTTGAACTTTTCATTCCAGGACTCTAGATTATTAATTCTCATTTTAGAAACTTGTTTCTACAAACTCTAAAATTTAAAAAAATAAGCGGAGATATGCTTAGTTAAAATTATATTAAATATAATAATCGATGTTTACAATTAATTTCTTAAGAATTTGAAGGTTATATAGTGCTTATAACGTGTTAAGTTTAAAGACTTGAAAGTTAAAAAAATGCCTTGTTTAAAATGCATATCCTTATATTTCTAGGCCTCCAAAATACCATATCCCTGCATTTTCATTAAATTCCTAGATTCCAAAATATTTCAATCCTGGTATACTTAGATTTATATTTCTCAATTCACTATTACTCTAGATTCCAATATCCCTAGTTCCTATATTCCTAGGTATCAATATTCCGAGATCCCTGGTCCCATAAATCCCAATATCTTTAAATTTCTATATTCCTAAATACCTATATATCTAGATTCTTGGGTGCCAATATTTCTAGTTTTCTGGATACTTAGATCCCGATGTCCTTATATCTCTGTATACCTATATTTCTACGTATTAATATTCGAATATTCCGATATTTCTAGATTCCTAGATTCTTAAATCCCATATGCGAAGATTTCTATATCACTGTATCCTTATATCCCCGAGGTCTCGACATCTTTAGGCCCCTATATCTCTATCTAGGAATTTTCCTGGATACCATATCATATCCCAATATTCTTGCATCACACGTCCTTGTCCTTTCATATTCTAATTTTGGTACAATTAGCTCTCGAAATCTCTGGATTCTCATGTCCGTAAATTTTTATGTTAGTTGATCCTCCTATCCGTATTCACACGGAGCATGCATCCCTATTTATGGATCTATATCCGTACGTTCCTATTTTCCAATTTCCCAAGATCACAAACACTTTTGTGTATCTGCGTCTCAAAATTCCTACACAACAACCCGAGGCAGAATTAAGCAAAACTCATGCTCAATTTTTCGGGAAGGGCAACAGTTGTAAGACGACAAAGTAATGTAGAATCTTCATAAATTAAGTCTAAATTAAATTGGTTTAATACTGTCAATCTTAACAGAAATTATTTATATAATCTCGCTACCTCGCTATCGCAGATCATTCGCTTTCCAAAAACTGTCCTCTATTGCCATCTACTTCTCTTAATACACCATCCACCCACTCGCATTCTTACATACAAGGATTTAGCGGTTATGGCACCCAATACTCTCTGCTCACTTTCATTTTCATTCGCACTCTCATTCACTCTTTCTCTCTCGAACCTTCATCTGTCGCATATTTACATTTTCGGTGATCGACAACCGATCGATCTCACCTAACGAACGACACTTTTTGAGTTTCCCTTTTTTCGGTATTTTCACTGTCTCAATTAACGGCTCGACTTCCTACAGTAAGTAACGTTCGAGATGGAAGTTCCCGTTTCAGCAGAAAATTCCTCCATCAGAAAATAATAAGCGGGTCGTAAGATACGACGTTCTTCGATCATCCCTGTTCCTATTTCCCCCGGTCCCGATACGAGTCGTGGCTGTCTTATTTATCACAGAATGGGAATATAAAAATTTTCGTTTCCCTCGCGCGAAATCCCGGCTCTCCGTCGCCAGCCTGTTTCCCCGATCCTGACCGGTTTTATACACACGTGCTCACGTACGCCGGGACTCCATATCCGTGAACTCTGGGGCTCCGCGTAAATCCTCGTGGCTAAAGTCGACGCATCATTTCCATATAGATTCTGCTGCATAGCTCTTTCCATTTACCGGGACATTTGCTTTCGTCGATCGAGGCGAAGATCAGCCGGATCTTTCGCGATCGTGCTACGAGAAACCGTGATACCCGTTGTTGCATTACCAGAAACGCGATCGCGTTGTGTAATAGATGTTTCGACAGAACGGAGTTAGGATGTATCGACAACGGCAAGAGGGACGGAGATAACGAAAGGATCGGGATCGAGATAACTTGTTCAAATAGTAAGAAAAATAAGGTTTTATCGTTTCGGTCGGACATTAGGATATTTTATCGGATAATTTTTAGCAAAGAATCAGGAGTATTTTTCAATACGTTATGTAATTGCTCTTTTATTTTTTATATATTTAATATTTTCGTAAGGTTCAAAAAATCGTTATGTAATATTCTTTTATTAGATATATCATATTACTCGCGACGATTATACTGAGAATGTGATGTACATAATAAAAGAAATTGAGTTGTCAAATATTAAACGAAGAAGTTGGATATTATATATCATGAATTGTAAATTTATTATTGTACCGAAGAGGATGGTAACGTTTAAAATTAGATCATGAGCAAGAAAACATTAGTTTTCGTCTACATTTCGTCGATATTCGCAGTAAAAATATCATGCACTATGTATTTTGAATTCATCTGTATATTCTGTTCAATATGGCGAAAAGGAACACGAGTTCCCATTCGTAGAACCCAAGGTGACCTCGATTTCGCCATGAAAACAAACTGTTTTCGAACAGTGCTTTCACATCTATTGTACACTCTTACTATATAGTATCGTAATACAATCTGAACTATATATACCTTGAAACTGTTGTTCTAAACATTTTTCTATCGGACAGCTGCAAATGAAAAAATCGTGTATCGCGTTATAGGTAACAACCTGTATATTGACAACGTGTATATTGGTAATATTTAGAGAGCTGAGAATTGTCAATGTGTGCGATGGGAAGTCCAAAAAGTTGCAAAGTCAGAAATATGTAACTTTGCAAATTAAAAAATGTTCAAATTCGCTCATGTGTACTTAATTGTTCTGCGTGTTCATCACATTCGATTCAACTCTATATGAAATTTGTAAATGTAGATGGTTGACAATCGTGAATATGTGAATTGAGTAGTTCAACAAGTTGGGAATTTTGAAGCATGCGAATTTGCGTATTAAGAAATGTTAAAGTTCACGATTGTGTACTTATCTAGTCTGCATGTTCATCATATCCAAGTCAACCTTCTAAGAAATTTCTAAACGTAGCCAATTGAGAGTCGTGAATTTGTGAGTTAAGTTCAAAAAGTTAGTAACTTGGAAGTAAAATTAAGAAATGTTCAAGTTCACGATCGTATACTTTCCTAGCCTGCATGTTCGTTACATCGAAGTCCACCGTCTAAGAAATATCTAAATGTAGGTCACTGATCGAACTGCCGTATTAAAATATACCACGAACGAAGTAACAAACGACGACGTAAGAAAATGAGAAAGCAACGAAAGGGTATTGCAGGGTCGAAGGTCCCTCTATTAGTCGTCGATTCACGTTCGATCGGAATCGAACGTGGAGGGTATTGCGATTCACGGTGTCGCATAATCGGCGTCTTTCAACTGGAATTTCTCGGTCGTGTCGAATTGACGGAGTCGGTAGCTGGCAGGACAGAGCACGGCCTCGAAATGATACCAAATAACAGCCGCATGCGGTGAATAATATTCGCGACGTGGCATCCCGTGCCGCTTTTCCGACGCTGTAAATTCACGGGAATTTATCGCCACACGGCAACGACATAATAAATAGGGGACGTCTGCACGGCTTTTTGACAAGCTGAGGAACGTCGTCGTCGCGTCGTGTCGTGGTCGTCGCACCGCATCGCTTTTTGTTCAAACAACGACAGAAGTAAAATAAATGGCGGGACTCGCGATAGCATTGTGATGCCGTGCGAATCTTGTCGCGATTTTACTCGACGCGCGTTCCGCTTCTTTGTACGATCGTAATCGTGACTGCAAAGACCATTGCTGCCTTGATAACCGCTCCGAGAGTCCTACTTTGTACGTACTGCGACCAACGAGGGAATGTTCGTTCTTAATGTTGCGTACGCTGAACCGGATAAGGCGAACACGCACGCTAGATAAGTACACATGCGCGAACTTGAACGTTTCTTGATTTGCACATTCGTATATTTTCGAATGTTCAACTTTTTGAACTTCTTAACTCACAAATTCACAATTCTGAACTCTCGAAAGTGACTAATTTCAAAGTTCGCGTTTTTCAAAAATTTGCGAAAAGTTTCCAAGTCTCAACATTCTTGAAATAATAAATTTTATAATTTTTACATTTGCAAGTTTCTCACATTCGCTAAATTCCATATCCTAGATTTCTAAATTTCTAAATTTCTAAATTTCTAAATTTCTAAATTTCCAAATTTCCAAATTTCCACATTTATTCACCTCTGAATGTCTATGTCCTAAATTCCTGCGCCCGAAGTTCCTACATCACGAAATTTCGAGGTCGTCATATAGCTAAATTTCTATATAGCTATGTAGCCAGATATATTATATTTCTCTTCTATGCACGCAAATCCCTAGATTCTCAAATTCTTAAATTATTAAATTGCTATGTCTTATCATTTCTAGGTGCTCAAGTTCCTAAATAGCCAAATCCTAGATTCCCTTGCCTCTCCATCCCCAAATTTCAAAGTCATCACAATGTTCCCAAATATCAAATTTATAGATCCCTAAATTTCTAGACTCTTAAACACCTGGATTCTGAAATTCCTAGATCGTCAAATCAAGGAACCTAGATTTTCTAGGCTAGCAGTCCGTACATTTTCAAATCTTAAAGTCCTCACAAAATTCTCAAATCACAAAAGCCAAAAATCTGAATGTCTTCAAATTTCAAGGACCACAAGTCTATCGAATCCTCAAATTTCTAGATCCTCATTTCGATATACGTCGAAGTTTTTAAACCCCCAACTTGGTATGCTCAAAAATCTCTAAACCCCATCATATTGTCTGAATATGGTCCAAAGTCCCTAGGTTCCAAAGTTTGTATACTCCTAAATCCCTAGAGCTCCAACACAGTATGTATCAATATCTGTAAATTCGCGAGTATCGGCAAACTGCAACAAACTACAATTTCTCATTTATCAAAATGCTCATATCGTAACGAATTTTGGTTGCCCGCCTGCGTTATATAAACACATCATCCGAATGAAAATTCAACGCTATTCGAAGAGCTCATATTAATCGAGGATTCAGAGATTCGTAGTAATTGCCATGTATCATCCGTCGAAAATTAATCTCCATCGTTATCGGTGAACATTCGAAGACGCCAACGATTGGCAGCCGAGTTTCAGTTTGCTGAAGCGAGGTTACCAGTTCATTACCGTAATTCGTTACGCTGAAGAGGTCGGCTAAAGCGAGTTATCCGACCGCTTTGCGAGTCCGTCACAAAGAGACCGATTATTCGATTATCGTCTAGTTCGGTCAAGGAGAAGTATCAATCATCCATACGCCAATAGATTCCTGCAGGTCGACGATAACCCTGGATACCAGAGGCAATCAGCGTTGTCCGTCGACAGCGGATCCAGTCGTTGGAGTATCAACTCGGTGACACGCAGCAAGCCCTCTCCTTGCTCTCGGAGTGCAACGGCTTTGTGCACCACTTGTTAATTAAGGTCCGCTCATAATTGGCCACGTACACGAGCGCGATCACACTGATAGCGTGACGACAACCGTACCAAGCATTTGTGGTTCGAAACAGAGACGCGCTTGTTTACTAAGTTTGTCCGACTGGCTGTCCACTTGAACGGTCAAGGGATCGAAAATACCGATTCGGTGTTTTGGCTATCATCAATTGGGTTGGTTCTGTCACTTCGATCGTCGTCGAATATTGTGAAGTGTGAAGGATACATTTAACTTGGACACTCGTTGTAAATTTATCGTGGAATTCATGACATCCTCTGGAACTGAATAATGCATTCGGAAGAGTTTGGTAGAATCGAGGAATTAGAGGAAGGATGTTCTTATCTCCGTTCTGTTTGTGGTTGAATTGCGGTCCAATGTTCAGAAATGATCGTGTGACGAAATTGAAGAATTTTGTAATCAAAAATTTCTAAAGTTTTGTAAATTTCCAAATTCACGCGCTTCCACTTCTCAAGTTACCAAACACCTAGATTTTTAAATTCCACAGTTTCCAAATTTCCACATTCTTCAATTCTCACATTTGTATATTCAAACATTCTCAAACTGTAAAATTGCAAAACTGCAAATTACAAAATTTTCAAATTCTCAAATTCAAAAATTTCCAAATTCTCATATTATCAAATTCCAAAATTCTGAAGTTCTCCAATACCCTAACTCCACAAGTCCCTAAAATTCTTCAAATATTCGCACCCAGAACAAACAGTCTCAACTATTTATATCCCAAAGTCTCAAATTATAGACATTTTAAAATTCCCAAATTCCTCAAATCTTCATCCCTTTCACTTCCCAAATCCTGAAATCCATAAGCTTTCAAATCGTCAAATAACCAAATTTCTCTCTATTCCTATCGAACCTCAAAGCAATGAGTAAGTTTCTGTGTACGAAATTATCATATCATGCGTAGTAGATATTAATTTCCACCGCGTAAAGTATGTGAGAAAAGTATAGTATCAGATGAAAAGACCACGAAAAGTTTGATTTAGCAGAACGATAAACAATCGCATGACCAATGAAATATCGAGAATCTCATCAAAACGTTACGCGATTACACGTCACCCAAGCAGCCAGCCGGTAACTCTCCCCGTAATTTGACCGCCATTAAAATCGTGATGACGAGGCGTACAGTCGCCTAATCGAGTATTTCGCCGGTGAAAATTATTATCTAAATATACCTCGACGCCCGCGTGATTTCGCTATTAATTTACATTCGGAATTGGAACGATGTACGATACAGGATTACGTGCGTATATCGCGTGCGAAATTCACGTTAATTAAAAACATCACGCGCGATCGCTGGCCATAGTATCGCGAACAAACTTTGCTCGTTCGTGTAAAAACATTCTGCGAACTTGTAAATCAATGAACGATTCGAACTCGGCTTTGCCCTTGCAATCGATACCCGTTTTCAATTTAGGAAATTCATGAACAGCATATACGTCAACAATTATCACGTGTGATTCGCGTATTTTCATGTCTCGTAGCCATGAAATAAAACATAATGCATCATGCAAGCAATTCAATATTTATAACAACTGATGCAGTTAAATAAAATATTATACAGTAATGATAAAATAAAACGTATTACACGATATAGTCAATTAAACAGTTACAATAATTAATGCAGTAAAATAAACTATAATACACGCTTGCAGCGATAAAATAAAAACGTGGAGTATCTTTCTGTTCATAGGAACTGTTGTCTGGAATTTAGGTGTAGATCCGTATCTTGATAGATAAATGTCAGGTTTATTCGCGATAAAATTTGTGCGAAGACAACTTATACAAATAAGATACAAAGTGAACTATCATATGAACATGCACACGTTTATGGATGATTTATAAACATTTTGGTTAGTCACTTTAGAAATACATATAGTGTCATATATTTCATAAATGAAACCACTACCAACCATAACCTTAAAATATTACAGTCGAAGTTGCAAATATTTTGTTTGCTATTTAATTTAGTGGATTTTTTCGTTCGAGTATTTGTCAACAAATACCATCGTGTACTTAAGTGATTGACTTGTTAATAAATACTCGTATAAGAGAATTTATTAAATAGTAAATAATATTTGTGACATTAACGTCATCAATGGAACTACCAACCAGTCAAAAGACTATTTCAGGCGTCACATTCTAAATTTCAAAATTTCGTTGACGTGATTTTATCAAAATGGCTGTCATATTTATCAAACAAAGCATATTTGTATACATGTATTAGCTACTGATTCAAATTTTCAAATACTTCATGCTTTCAAACGTTTCAGATTTGTGCATTACTATCTTGTCAACCTAAAAGTAAATAAAAGTTAATCGTTGGTCTGGGTCGATAGTTTGATTCCTAAATTACAACAAAATAAAATAAACAGCAGAGCGAAACGTTTGTAAAACGACAGTGCAAAAATAGTGTTATTTCATTTGATTGCGCGCATTATCTCGTATACCTTGCGATCGAATTCGGTAAAATCCGTGCGGGGCAGCGTCCGAAAACGGTATTAATTGCTTGGGACTGCGGTTTGGATTGCTCGGTCACGATTAAAAAAGGGAAGGTGGGTAACATAATTATTTCGATGGAATCTGGTCGACCTTAATTAAGCCCGGTTCGCAATTGGCTGTCCAAAAGCAACTGGATATATCGACATCCGAGAGCGTTCCTGTGGCTGAGCTCGAACAATACATCCATAGCTGTACAGTCCATTCCTCCAGGGTGAGTAGGTGCAGCCACCAGGCCGAAAACCCTATTCAATTATCTCGCTTGAGTACACCGGTTGTCCCGAGTGTCGTGACGATACTGCACGTGAATACTGCACGCTGCAAGCACCACGGGAACTTAATTATATATGCGACGACGCTTTATCGAAGTAAATAGTAACCCGGTTGCCGGATGGTAAACGGCTATTGTCACAGCGAATATTAGGTTACTGGAAAGCCAGTCTGATATTTGATCGTTGCACGATCAAATTCTATCTGTCACGGCATAATGAGTTAATGATTAACCGTGATACCGGTTAATTGTTAGGGGACCGGTTAACGCCTCCGAGGAATCCATCTGCCGTTAGGTTAATGGATCATTTCGGGGACACCGTTTAACACCGACAAACTATTAATACCTTTGATTAATATTTGAAATACACGTAACTAGAATCGAGTCTACTGGCCACTTTGTGTCGTGTGTCTGGAGAGAACATTTTTATCCGGATGATCAAACTCGATAATATTGCGATGATTATAGTCATCTCGCGGTGTCGAAAGGTTCAGTAAGAAAACGAAGCAGGGTAGGCAACTCTAATTATTTTATTAGATCTACCGGAAAGTTTTGACCGATAATTTAATTCCAAATTTGAACATGTGTGCGCATGCTCTTTTGAGCCATATATGACTGTGTCTCTATACAACTGCATTCATTATTAAGTTGATCGTGAAAACGAGACGCGATCGTGAAAACATGGGTACTGATAAAGTTCATTCGTGGCATTGTATATTGTCCGAATTCCAACAGGGTGAGTCAAAATTATGTGAACACTATTTGAGAGAAAGCATTTACTCAGAGTTTTTGGGTACTAACAACCTGGAATAGAAAACTAAGCAAAATTAATACTAGCACTACCAACCAGTCAAAATGACTAGTTTCGAGTTTGACATTTAATATCACAAAATTTTGTTGCGACCCTTTCATCAGAATATTTGAAATGTTTTATTGAACTAATTAATGGTTGTGGTAATAAGTATGTATTTAATGCCGGTATTTCTAGCGTTAAGATTATTCACATCACATTTTGACTCATCCTGTACAATAATAACATTTATACGGTACTGTGTAACTTCTAAATTTTCATCTTCTCAAAAGCACGAGTATACGCGTAGCTTGAAATTAAAATAAAACTTGTACGTTCTTGGTTGCGTGTTCTCGTGTTTCCTTATACTGTAACAAAAGATCGACGAAAGTTCGTAAATTTAATACTATTTCGTAAAACGCTACTTTTTTCCAGATTATCTCGAGAATCAGGGTCGGAGTATTATTTTTGATACCGCATGAACACGATCGTTGATAAAGGGTGCTCATAAGCGGTTTTAGGGTTGCCGAAGTTACGGAGGTGACGTTTGAATCCGAGACATCTGAGGTTTAGCAAACTAAAGCAAACTATCACTACCGCTTACCATTCTTGGCATACCACCTAAACGCGTCATGACTAAAGACAAAGCGGAAATGAGACGTGCCGGAAGATCAAGGCTACCTAAGCTGTGCCATAACTTTCAACGACAACTGTTCGCAGCAATGCGCGGCAAATACGCTCATGCTCGAAACATTTCCGACTATGTTCCGTTTTGCCCCGTCGTTTATGCTCCAACTGCTTCGATCGAATAGAGCCGCGAACGATAACGCGCGTATCAATTGCATTTTTATCGCGAAACATTGTCGACGTTCTCACTGCTCGACGGAAAATGGTGGAAACTCTGGAATTACTTTCATTTTGATTACAGAGGTATTGATGACTGTTTTATTTAAACTGGAAAGTGCTTTCGTGTAGATATTACAATTATAACAAATTGATATATTTTGAAAATTTCTAAACTTCTGAATTTGAAGATTTATTATTTTGAATGTATGCAAATTCGAACACCTCTGAATCCGAGAATTTTTCATTTTGAACATGTACGAGTTTGAAAACTTCTGAATTCGACGAGTTCTAATCTTGAACATGTGGAAATTTGAAAATTTCTGAATTCGAGGATTTCTAATCTTGAATATGTACAAACTCAAAAATTTATGAATTTGAGTTGAACGTGTACAAACGCAAAAATTTCTGAATTTATGGATTTCTAATCTTGAACATGTGGAAATTTGAAAATTTCTGAATTCGAGGGTTTCTAATGTTGAATATGAACCAACTTTAAAGTTTATGAATTTGAATTGAACGTGTACAAACATAAAAATTTATGAATTTGTGGATTTCTAATCTTGAATATGTATACACTTGTAAATTTATGAATTTGAATTGAACATGTACAAATTTAAAAATATATGAATTCGAGGATTTCTAATCTTGAACGTGTGCAAATTTGAAAACTGGTCAATTAGTAAATTTATCACATTGATACAAATTTGAAAGCTTGTAATCATGAAGATTGAACACAATTTAAATTTGAAACCGTAGATGATACATTTATAATCCAACAAACTCGATATACTGAAAACGTCGAAACTTTTTAGTTCTCACTCTTCTGAGGTGAAATGTTCCATTATAGTACGTACATAATTTATAAATACATTATATCCTAGCTGAAGATTGTCGCTACATTTAGCCAAATCGTCATAGCATTTTTCATTAATCATTTACGCTCATAAGCGACAGTGTCCATCAAGTAAAAATAATTTCAAGATAAATTATGCTCCCTGAAATGCTCGACTAAAATGGATATTGGAAAGATACATAAGCCAGTAAGTTACGGAGCCGGGATCGATAAATGCATGCTATTATTCGTCACTCTAATTGATTTCTATTTTCAGGTTCTGAGGAACACGAACGTAAATACGTTACGTCAGACTGATCCTTTTGCAACAACTGGGTCGAGACTGCCTCTAATTGGATACAATCTCTTGCTGAACCGATACATTTCTTGTCGCACGTAAACGAGTAAGCCAGTGTACATTCGTAAAAAGTTCGTATTGCAAGCAAGAATTTCCACGAATTGGCTGATGCTTGAAAGCTTTTGTATGGTATTAAACGCGGTGAAATATATTATAACTGCTCTCGATTTGAAACGAGATCAATCTGTATTTAACTACATTTTATCAAACATTTCTGCGAGCTTTGCATAAGAGTTAATGAAATACGTTGAATATTATCACATTATTAATGCACAAAACAGGGCAAATGTTATATATTGTTTGTTATATTTGTTTCTGTTGTGAAATGCAGAAGTTGGAACAATGTTGGTAGTTGGTAATATCTCCGTATGGAAATGAGAGTTAATTTTTGGTAGATACTTTGGGGAAGGATACATATGAAAAATTGACAATTTCCAAATTTATAAATGCCTAAGTTGAATTTTCGAGATTTCAACAAATTTTTAACATTTCTAAGCTTTCAGAGTTTTCTAAGATTTCAGAGATTAATTTGCATATTTAAATTTTCGAATTAAACAATTTTTACATTTTTGAACGTCTAAATTTTACAACCTTTCAAACTTCTAATCCTTTAAAGACTTAAATCGCTAAATTAATAAACTACCGTATTTTCTAATTGTATAATTTCCAAAATTCCAAATTTCCACATTTCCAAATATTAAAATTACCAAATTCCTAGACTTTTAAATATTGCAATTTCCGAATTCTTAATTCTTAACTATTGAAACTTCCAAATTCTAATACTATCAAATATCTAAATTTTCAATTTCCTCTGCGACAAATCCCTAGATCTTCAAATTGCTGCATCCCCAACTTTTCAGTGCCTCAGATCCTACACTTCTCATCTCCCTAAATCGCCAAATTATCAAGTATCTAAATCTCAACGTTTCCAAATTTCTAAACCATAAATTTCCTATATTCCCATATTCGTAGACTCTCAAATTTCTGACTTCCCATGTCCCTAGATCTGCAAATTCCTAGATCACCAAATTCTCTAATATGCACATAAGTAGATCGTGAAAAAAATGACCAAACATTCATACTTCCAAATTCTTAAGTTCCCATATCTCTAGATCTAATATAAAAACATGAAGAATAGACTCTAGCCAGTTTGCTGACTATAGAACGCTACAAAGAAATCTCTCCGTCCCGTTCATTTTCCAAGTATCACATAATGCATCATTACCTTGATAATCGAACGTATAACCGGTGCGACCAACAATTAAATATGGTAGATCAAAAATTGGCTTTCGTTCAACATCCCCGGGATCATTAAGAAATACAATCTCACATATTGCATAACTAAAACCGCTACCAACTGTAACCTTAAAATATATCAATCGTAGTTACAAATATTTTATTTGCTATTTAATTTAGTAGATTGCTTAAGCTACTGTTTGTCATTAAGGTCCATGGTTGCCTTGTTAATAAATACTCGCACAAGAGAATTTATTAAAAAGTAAATAATGACTCTAACTTCAATAATGGAACTACTAACCAATCAAAAGATTAGTTTCAGATATCACATTATCTTATCCAAACGCATCGTTATGTTGTTAATCGAACACAGAGCTGGTACGAGCAACAATTAAGTATGGTAGATCAGAAATTGGCTTTCGTTCAACATCCCCGTGATCCCTTGTAGCGTGGAAGGTTCGTAATCTCCGTGAGCATCTAACGAAAACGGTGTGCACGTGTGCGCGGATTCAACGTGAACGTGTACATCCAGGGAAGGCACAATGAAAAGTTCGGGCTATTGTGGTGAACGCCTTGTTGGACAACGTTCGCCGGAAATAAAGGGTAACTCATACCCAAGGGTCGGCGTGTTCGTCGAGCGGGGTGCAGGTCGAACGGAGAAAAAGGGTTAACTCGGCCCAAATACTCTTAGCGCGAGCCAACTCGTCGTGGTAGTCGGCAACTTTCCTTTGTTTTCGAAACCGGATGGCATTCCTGCCTTTCCCTTTTTCGCCTGCTCTCAGACGGTACATCGGACAATGTCTGTCCACCCTGAGAAAACCCTTTCGCCGTGCTATAATGACGCGAGCGTTTTGATTTATATTCGGCTATTTCAGCAGCCCGCCAGATCTTTCCATGCCGAGACATTGCGTACTTCGGATGATCGGTAGAACGAGTGATTACAATAAATGGTACAAAATTATTTTTAGTTTCAATGTTGAAACTTTGTGTACTATGAAGGACTGATAGAACGAGCGATTTCAATAAATGGTACAAAATTATTTTTAGTTTCAATGTTGAAACTTTGTGTACTATGAAGGACTGATAGAGTGAGTGATTTCTATAAATGGTAAAAGATGTGTACACTACGGAAGACTGGTAGAGGAAGTAGTTTAAATATTTATTACTTTAAGTATAGGGTCCTGTTAAGGATTATATTCTACTGAAAGCATTATGAAATTTTGTTTAGTTTGAACGGCGGAACTTAAGGGGTTAGACCACTCTAGGATTTTCAAAAAATCGAAAACTTTTTTTTTCGCTTAAAAGGTGCCTTGGTATCTTAAGAATAAGGTACAATATCATTTATAGTCGGGAGAATTTTATAAGTGCCTTTATTTAAAATTGCAGGAAAATCTTTTCCGGCCGCAGAGGTATAAAGACCCGTAATCATATTTTTCATCTTTGTTATAGTTTGTCCGGAAAAAATTCCTGAAATTAGGTAACTTTTTGGCGCTCTAGTATGGTCTAACCCCTTAATACGCTACGAAAAACTGGTAGAGCACGTGGGCTAAGTATCTGTTCCAAATTAAGTATAGGATTATGTTAGGAATTTCAGTACAGGAGAAATAGAATGAAACTATTTTTGGTTTCAACAGTGAAACTTTGTATTCCGGTACGGAGGATCGGTAGAACAAGAGTTCTAAATGTGAGCTTAGTTTCAGTATAGGATCATGTTAGGGATTTTGTTCCGGAGGTAGTACATAGTACGAAACTCTTTTTAAAGTTTGGACATAGAAACTTTGTATGGAAAATTAGGGAAGCAAGTGGTCTAAATGTCGTCTAATTTAAGTATAGAGACATGTTAAGAATTTTACTCCAGTGAAGGTAGTATGGAACAGTGATTATGTAAGAAAAATGTTTAGGAAAGCGTACAGATGCTCACGATTATTACTATTAACATGAAATCTTATAAAATATATAATTTTACGTACTTCGTTACTTTGCTAGATTATCACGAACGTGTTCATTTTATTTTCTTGATAACATGTTCATCCCAGAATTAGTTTTTGTTAACGTGTCGACCATGTTTTATTAAGATGCTGGCCACAGTGTCACGTGTTAAATTACGGCATCCGAAATTGTATTTTTTTACAAAAAAATCAATAAATTCTTTGTTACAAGACTCTGTTCGAATTCGAGTTAGTCCATAAATGTTGGAAGCTTCATGCAGAATTCGGAAAGAAAATGTACAATTATAAGATGCAAATTACCAGCAGGTAGACCGTGTTAACAGCCTGTTTTCTATATATCCGGGGAAAGTCATTTGGAAAGGAAGAAGGGAAGGGAAAGGTGTAAATCTTAGAAACAGAATTCACTGCATTGGAATTCCTAGCCAAGGAACGAAGCTACGTTGTACATATAAATCGAGCAACTTAAGTTGGAATAATAGACTATTGATTTCACTCTTACGATACGATGCAGGCTCGATAGTCTCGTTCTTTCATTTTGCCTCTCACCTTTATTTACTGTAAAATTAACCAACCCCTCCGTTTTAACCGTGATCGTTTTCTGTCGTTGATGAGCGTACACGGTTTAACGCTGAAAACTTCGATTTTCATTTGCACTCGCCATTTACATACAGAGTGTCCCACAATTATGGTACGAGCCGGAAAAGAGTGGTAGGTGGGGCTCTTCTGAACAACTTTTTCCTTTGCAAAAATGTCGGATGAGGCTTCATTTTTAAATTATTAAGGAAAAACACTGACCAATCAGAACGCGAGAATCGCGCGCGCTGTATGTTCGATTGCGACCACGGCCAACTGCAACTCGGGCCTACGCTTCTACCTCCGAGCGCGCGCGATCCTCGCGTTCTGATTGGACGGTGTTTTTCCTGAATAATTTAAAAATGAAGCCTCATCCGACATTTTTGCAAAGGAAAAAGTTTTTCAGAATAGCCCCACCTACCATCCCTTTCCGGCTCGTACCATAATTGTGGGACACCCTGTATAACGCACAAAGTCGATTTCCTTGCGAATTAGCATCGTAATATTTTACGATCAAAAATATTTTTCATAATCATTTTAAGTACAATAAAATGAATATTCTTGAATTTCTAAAACTCGCCGATTCACAGACTAAATAATATTGAAATCAGATACATCTTTTGTAACGCTTCACATGAATAAGAAATTAGTGGTATAACTTGTTTTCTAAAATCGGAGACTAACGCTTTAATTCATTTTAATCTAAATAACGATAACAATTAATAACATTTGACTATATGTTATAATTATAGTATATATATACAGTCATGGACAAAATTAAGTGGACATTGCAGAAATGTAAAAAATTTTTTGTTTTGTTACATTGTTTTAAATAAATTTAAAATGTAGAACGTGAAACGCTTTTGTAGACTTGAAAATTAATTTATATAATTGTGCAATAAAGTTTTGATTTATAGGCATTGTTAGTTAAATTAAATTAACCTTTTGTTATTTATGATACTTGTCCACTTAGTTTTGTCCACGACTGTATATACATATGTTATAACGTTATAACACCATATATTATTAACATATATCAATAATTCTAAATATTGTCCGACACGATCGTTGATTTTATAAAGTATACACGCAATGAAAATTTTGGAAACATTAAACAGTTCGTTTCTTTCGTTTTTCGTTTGTATACTTCGTTTACGGAGTTAGTCGAGACAGCGGTTAAATTGTTAATCACGGTTCCAAATGCGAGCTAACTTGTTCGCAGTAAGACGCGTTACCGTTAGTAACCTCAACGAAATTTGTTGATCTTCCACTGTTCCAAAGCAACATTCGCAATCAGAGAGTAATAGTAAAGACACGGCGGACGTCAACCGTCCGGGTCAATTAGATGTAATGAAGCAATAGAATCGCGGTCAATTAAACTAATCAAACAGCGAGCAAGGTAAATTCGATTAGCAACGGACGATTTTCCGCGTGCTGTAGAACCGTGCATAACGAAAGGAAAATTGGAAGCTGTTGCTCCGTCTCCCTCGTTTCTAAATTGTGCCAAGGCGGATACACCGGGTCTTAGTCGTTTACCGAACAAACGGAGGCAAAGCATGACATTAGTTACGACTAAAGTTTGTAATATACGATCGAGTGTGTATCGCGACACCGTGGCGTAATAGAACCGCAAGACTTAAGTAGAAACTTGTTGAGAAAGCAAACTACCCCGTTACGTTCAACGTACAAAGCATCTACGGAATCAAAGAAACAGCCAATGTACATTCGACCTACTATTTATTTCGAGTAACTTCAGTGACAGAATTCGTGGGATGATATACCACTTTTTTTCAGTGTTTAACATTAGATTTACGGACGCTCAATGACCACTTATGTCTGAATTGAAAGTGAACTATAAAAACAAGTAAGCACATAATGGATAATACATAAGCCAGATTATAGAAAGATTCCTTGTATCGATGAAGGTTAACATGTGTTTTGCAATAATTTTTCTAATAATTTTCGTAATTGAAAATATGAAATCTAAGATCCTCCATTTTCACGGATTCCGTAAAGCTAGTGTTAAGGTCACATCTAATTGTAGATTATTAGTGACCACAGTTGTGGTACTTAGTAAAGTCGATCGTATCTGGAACAAACGATATAAGTCAATATTTTTTACGAAACATAGAACTTTTTTACAGGTGTCTACTGCTTGTAAAGCAGTTAGTGAATTCGGTAAATTATGCTGTAACCTCTTCATTCTGTATTTGAGACAAGTTACCAAGATGAGCCCAATAGTGTTTTGTGTGTCACTGATATCGCAGACATGTGGTTCTGTTTTTGTGATAAGGTATGAATGTGTCCAACTTGAGTTTCTAATTTTTAACCGTGTTAATATTACTCGATCCTTCCTATTAAATAATAATGTCGGACTGATTTCTTTGATATCATTTTGAATTTTATGCAGCTTGGTTGGGACTACCATTTTTCCATTCTTCATTCCATGTTTCCATTGACATTTTAATGCAGTAGTTTTGACGGTGTCGATGGTATACGTGTTCAAAATTGACTGAAGTTGGATTAGAGGATATATCCTTACTGTATGGTTTTAATTATAAATGTATGTATATTACCGCACGAAAAGTGATATCGAACAATTTTTGAATGGGAAACATATTTATTTTAAAATCGTGGCAATGAATTTCTGTGAATGTAGTGAACAGGTTCAGTGAAGAAAAAGGTCATAAATTTATTAAAAAGTCATAAAGCGAGACATTGAAGGAGGTATGTTAAAAGTGTTTAAATAAGGAATGAAACATAGTAGATACCTTTGCAACTTTTAAATTAAGTACCGATTATACATATAATAATTTTAATATCTCCAATTGAAGTAGCTTGTATTCAATATAGTCAGACATGCAGTATACATCAGCTACAGTACTACGTCGAGTAGAGACATCTAAATTATTAACAGAATATTTGAAATAGCAAAGTTCATTCGAATAATAGAACAGATTCCAAATAATTAAAGCTTGTAGTTCCCGTTGATGTGATCGATATCTATTTCAATTTTCTTCGACCTGCCCAGAAATGATATTGAAATTTGAATTACGAACGAAATTGCAGTAGTAGCTTCCCGATATATTTGCACATAGCAAAGTCGATAAATATCAAATAACACTTCACAAATGATTCGTTTATACGTAATGTCCACGCGAAAAATTGCTATATGTAATTCTGTGATTGCGACATTTGCAGCCGATTAAATTTTTCGGGAACATAAACATTTTGGTAAAAGGAAGGGCATTAGGAGCAATAAAGTATGGTAACATTTCACGGCGAAAACAGCTTAATTAACGAACACGTTCGCATGTCCGAAGGGATGGTCAGAGATAACGCGATGAAAAATAGAAGAAATCATGCGATGGTCTACGTTTCGTGTTTTAATGAAACGCACTCGTTAACGTTCCAACGTGGACGCATCAAATATAACTTTCAGAACGTTCATTCAACAGAGAAACATTATCTATGAATTTTTAACGTTCCTCGAGTGAGGTACGGCCAGCACGATACCGTCCTGACAATTTTATACACTTCTCTACGTGATGAGATTAATTTTTCTACTACGAACAGGCGCAACACCGTGTTCGGAACTCGACCATAGGAGGATTAACGTTTCACGCAGGAGAGACGTCAAGCGTCGCGACGCTATCGCTGAACTCGCGTGACAGCAACGACGACACGGATCGCTACGTGATTTCCGGCAATTATCAATTTTCAATCGATTGTAACGCGCGGTTGAACATCGACGCAACCGGGATACCAAAGGAGGGTGTTAAAAAATACCCATTTTTGGCATCACCTGAAGATGAAAAACTCGTGCAGGATCTTTTAGAGTGTCTCACAAGGAACAAAAAATGTCCTTATCACTTTCCTGAGAAACGATGGGAAAGTTGTCAAAAATACGTTGAACGATGTTTGTAAACAAATTTCGAAGAAAGCTGACGATGATTCGCGACGGGCGTACCGTCTCGAAGGTTCGCGAATTTGCTGGTCTCCCTTCCCGCGCCTCCCACTCCCTACCGGTGGCGAACGGAAAGAGAGAGGGCGGCGAGCGCGAGAGCGAGACAGCTACTCGTCGAAATTTGTAGATGGTTCGGAATTCGTCTTAACACATTGAAAATTTCGCAATTCGAAAAATGCGAATATAGATAGTATTTAAAATTAAGAAACTGCGATGGTATAATTCGGAAAACAGGACAATATAGAAGCTGGGAAAGGAGGGTGTTAAAAAATGCCCATTTTTGGCATCGCCCAGAAATGAAAAATTCGTACAGGATCTTTTAGAGTGTCTCACAAGGAACAAAAAATGTCCTTATCACTTTCCTGAGAAACGATGGGAAAGTTGTCAAAAATACGTTGAACGATGTTTGTAAACAAATTTCGAAGAAAGCTGACGAAGATTCGTGACGGGCGTACCGTCTCGAAGGTTCGCGAATTTGCTGGTCTCCCTTCCCGCGCCCCCCACTCCCTACCGGTGGCGAACGGAAAGAGAGAGGGCGGCGAGCGCGAGAGCGAGACAGCTACTCGTCGAAATTTGTAGATGGATCGGAATTCGTCTTAACACATTGAAAATTGCGCAATTCGAAAAATGCGGATATAGATAGTATTTAAAATTAAGAAACTGCGATGGTATAATTCGGAAAACAGGACAATATAGAAACTGGGAAAGGAGGGTGTTAAAAAATGCCCATTTTTGGCATCGCCCAGAAATGAAAAATTCGTACAGGATCTTTTAGAGTGTCTCACAAGGAACAAAAAATGTCCTTATCACTTTCCCGAGGAACGATGAGAAAGTTGTATGAAGTTTCGAAATTTTTATATGACCCAATTTTCGACATTTCCGATTCTCTCGTTTACCGACTTCGCTGCATCGTAATTTCTAAATTTTGATTTCCAATTTTCGTGATCGACAAATATTTTAAGCTCCGACTTTTTAAGTCTTCAAACTTCCTCATTCCGACATGTTATAGTATCCCAGATTCTAATTTCTAGAATTCTTTCCACAACTTCCCCAATTTTTCAATATTTCAATTCATATCATATCAAATCATATTGTCCCGATTTCCGTATTTCAAAATTCCTAGAATTCTATAGTTTAAAATATATAATGTGATTTACCAACCATTCTACTTTTAAATTTTGAAATTGCTGAATTTCTGAGTTTCTAGAATCCCCCCACCCCCTTTCCTACTTTTCCAATCTTCCGATTCCCAAATTTTCCAATATATCAAAATCTAAACCTTGAGATTGTCGCCGTACTCAATTTCTAGAATTTCTTCCCAAATTTTTACAATTTCTCGATATTCCAATTCAAAATTTTTGAATTTTCCGATACCTCCATTTCCCAATTCCAAAATTGTTTAATTCCTCAACTTCCACAATTTTTTGCCAAATTTTTCCAATTTGTCAATATTCTAACTTGAAATTTTCTGAATTTTCTAATTTCCCAACACCTCACTTTCTAAAATTAGAAATCATCGAATTCCCCAACTTTCAAATCCCTAGATACCTTTACTGAATTTCCACGCTTCGACATTGTCAAATTACGAAACTGCTGAATTTTAATATTTTCAAATCTCTAAAACTTCGAATTTTCATTTCTGGAAATTTTCGAAATACGACACCTTTTCAAACATCTAAGTTTCTAGGGACAACGTGTTCACCCTAGCTTCGCGAAAACGCTCGTGAGATGAATCTGTCAATGACCATCTGCCCAGCATATTTCGCGTAAAGGAAATTGATTTTTCCATACGGAATTATTGCTCGTTATTCGCCCGTCGGAAGAAAATATTTCACGCGAACACGACGATGCCATAACACGGACAAATTCGACGGCTGAGTTGTAGCTACGAATCCGTTGAAATTGAATCGCGTAAATTTTCAGCTAGTAATCTCGCGGTGAACGCAACCAGAAATCGCTTCTGGTTTATTTAACGCGTTCCGGGCCGTGTTAATTCCGCCATCGTCGTTTGACGTAATTACGGAATTTGACGTAGTCCGGGATGCTCGAACTACTGTATCATTCGATTAAGTATGCTCGCAAACGTCTTGACTATGTAAAATGCTGTATTGTACCGCACACTTTGGTGAGGATTATTAATGTAATTCGAGACTCACGACATATTCTTACTTACACCGTCTCGGTGACATATTATTACTTGTAATTCACGTGCGAAGCAAGACTTGCATCTTCTACTAATTCCTGTTACATCGTTGTGAGGATACCATTATTTATATTGTTGGTCCATTATTTTTTTTATAGAAAAATGGCTGATACTCAGTTTATTCAAAGTAATGTACATTTTTCTTCTTTTTTTTGTTATTTATTTATAGTACACTTGAATGTAAATATACAAGTTCATGTATATACTTACATGTATTTACTGTATATTTTAGGTTGGAGATTTATGACCACCATGGAAGTCAAGGTGTTAGTATAATTCAGATATTCGATTGTTTGGAATGCTACTTTTTGGTACCACATTTTTGGTTTGCAATTAGAATACTTATACTAATATTTGAATCTAGCGATTATAATTTGAACAACGATAACTGAGAATATTCGTACTTCTTCAGTTTCAATTCGAAGATTTTGCTATCGTATTTATTCTACAATATCGAATATTTTCTAACCTAAAACAAGCATAATCGAACGTATCTATTCAAATAACAATTATATATGCTTCTATTACATACATTTCCATATATGCTTTCACATATATATGTATTTCAATATTTCATCATTGTCGATATATTGACAAAATGGTCACATTTAAGTTCCCCATTTGGTACTTTACGTTGTCAGTTCAATATTTAGTCGATATCCCATGATACCCATGACCGAGGTTTTAATGGTGGCGAGTGGAACGGATACAGAAAATTGTATTAAGTATATACAACAGAAAGAAAAGTAGGTCGATCAAATAAAGCAACTCTCGCACAGAAATATGATCTCGATAAATTCTCCGTTTCGGTATCGATTGAGATGAAAATGCAATGAGATCGTTATTTCCCAGGCAAGAAACGTCAGGTCACGAGCATCGGATGCATATAATGATTCATGGAGGTCTTTTACTTCCTCTGTAATTCCTATTTCTGTGAATCTATCTCCCATTCTCTACGTTGTTAACCCATTTTCAGAAATATCTGTTATATTCCCGGAAGAGTTTCGGTTCCACGAGCAGAAATACCGGATGAGTACAGTTGCCAAAAGTATCGAGCAATTTCATAAATTGTGCATTGGTTCAATTACAAATCGGTTCAATTACTCTTAACGAACCGATCTATACATTAAATATGTAATAATCATCGGTTAACCCATTGCATCGGTTAATCTATTGGATTTATAAATTAAAATTCTAAGTTGATGCTTAAATTTTGTTAAGATATAATGAAACCTTTCAGAATTTTCTGTACAAAATAAATTATAATCATTTGTTGTATATGAATATTTGTTTGCAAGGATATTTATATTTAATAAACTTTAATTTGTATTTGAACAATTATAGTTGAAAATATTAAAGTAATAATTTTATAACAATAGCTGAAATTGCCTCAGGGTTAATGTCTTGATAGAATGTCTTGACAGAAATGACTAAATACATGAGTACTTTGAAATATAGAAATTTAATAATTTAGTCTGTTGGCTTTTAAAATTTTACACCACTCAAGTACACTATTTAGATTAAATTGCATACTTCTAAAAACGAGTATACTTCGAATAATTTCTTCGAGTAACACAATTTTTATAATCTATCAGAAGTTTCTTAAAATCAATAATTTATTGATTAAGAGATAATAGATCACGATGATAGATTAAAGATGGGTTACTCTTAACTTAAATTACATTTATCCGTATCTCAGGACCTTGCGATTTATTAAATCACAGAAGGCATAGATGTATACATACATACATGTACAGACAGAAGGAGAAGTCGGTGGGTTGTTAACTCGAAAGCATTTTCACTGTTGGCGAACAGCAACCATAAAACTTCCTGGTTGTAAAATCTCATACATTTTTTTAAATTATTATCTTTTTGTAAATTTTCTATAAATTTAGTTAAAAGTTATTTATTTAGAATTGTTGCATTAGATCGAATGGCGAATGTCAGTCGCCTCTCGAGTGCAAAGGGTTAACATTCGGGATTACGTTACGTTTGTACGAGTCAGGGAAACAAAGAGAGAGGTGTAAGATGACGACGAAGTTGGTCGCGTTTAAATACGAGTAGCGACACGATACTCTATCGTTTTTCTCTGTCTCTCTAAAAAAAAAAAAAAACAAACAGTGAAACGCTCGTATTCACGAACGATCGACACCCTTTCGTTGGAAGTGGCGTGCGGTGAAACGATTCTCAAAAGGGAACAAACGTTCAAAGAGATTTTCAAGCAGCGTCAAAAGAAAGTCGAAACTTTGGCTGCGGCTGTCAGAAAGAGCCAGTATTCTCAACGGATTCGCGACGAAGATGTTCTGTTATGCCTCGTCTCGGCAAGTGTCTGTTTCTTTCGCGAATAAATTAATACTTCAGAATAGACGACACTCCGCAGGGATGTAAAAAGCTTTGTGAGTATCGTATCCGGAGAATCGGCCTTTTCTTTTGTCCGCTGGCTGAACTTACTTTCTGCGATTTCACCGCGTCGGATCCTGTAATGCGCTTTTCTGCCCGAATTTTGTCCGTGACCGGAATTTTAGCATCTTAGTAATTTAACGAGGGGCTTTGCCGAGATACGGTCGGGGATTCGGGAGAATAGAAAGTTGTAAATTCAGGAATTTAGAAATGTAGAGATCTGAAAATGTATGTATTCAACAGTCTAGAAACCTAGAAATCTGGAAATCTGGAAATTTAGGAATATACAAATCCATAAATCTGCAAAATTCAAAAAATTGAAAAGTCTACAATTTTAAAAATCTAAAACTAAAAATCTGAGAATCTAAAAAGCTAAAAATCTAAAAATCTAAAACCCTAGAAATCTAAAAATCAAAAAATGTGAAAATCTAAAAATCTAAAAATCTAAGAATCAAAGAATCTAAAAATCTAAAAATCTAAAAATCTAAAAATCTAAAAATCTAAAAATCTAAAAATGTAGAAATCTAGAGATCCAGAAGCCTAAAAATCTAAAAGTGTGAAAATCCAGAAATCGAGCAACCTAAAAATCTAGAAATTTAGAATTCTATAAATTCAGAAACTACGAAGCTCAGAGATTTAGAAATTAAAAAATTTGACAATTCTATCGGTTGTCGATGCATCAATTTAGGAACTACGGTTTTCAAACGTTTGAAATGTTCTGAATGTCGTAGAGACATTCACTTTGGAACAATAAAGCTTCATCGAATAACGTTTGTAAGTAATTCGTGAGCAATTTTTCATGTAATTAGATAATCCCGGTGAATTGCACATGTATCAAGATAAATAGCACAAAGTTGGAACACCTTGTAAGTACATGGTACTATCACAACGGAATTAGGAAATAAGTCGTAATCCGCATAAATGCTGGTGCTTTAATTCAAAGCTAGCGTTACAAGGGGTGATACACATGTAGCTACCACATCGAGCATCGTCGACCTGGCCTGAAGCAAGTAGATAAAGGGAGGTTGACACATCATAGGTGAGCGTGTTCTCAAGCTCGTTAAACGGGGGTCGATATTCCCGGAAAGAGGTAATGCAGCTTCGATCGTTAATGAACACCCCGAGGGATCATACGGTCGATCGTAAATCGATCGAACGAAACGCGACACGCAATCATCCCCCTCGGTAATTTATTTTTGATTGCGGTGCAGCTTGCGCTGTACGCGCACGTATTTTCAATCATAGGTTCGCGAAAAAATCATATTCATCGTGAAATATTTTACTTTTTTTTCATCGTAGAACGATTTTTAAATTTCGAAATTGTCGAATTTTCGAAGTTACGAATTTTCAAATCTTCAAAATTCCGAATCACCCCACATTTTATAATATCACAGTTTTTCAATATTCCAACTCTCGAATTTCTCAATTTTCTAATTTCTCAACATCTCAACTTCCAAGTTCCGAAACTGGTCATTTCGACAATTTTACAGAATTTCTCCCAAAATTTTCGTAATTTCTCGATATTCCAACTTAAAAATTTCCCAATTCTCTAACATCTTTGCTTCCAAATTCCGAAATTTTCGAATCCCTTAGTTTTCAGAATTTTTTTCAACATTTTTCCAACTTCTAAATACTTTAACTCCAGAATTTCCAAACTTTCTAAATTCCCGATATTTCAAAATTCAAACATCGAAATTGTTGAATTCCACAGTTTCTAGATCCCTAAATACCTTTAACATATTTCTTAATTTCCAAAGTGCAACATCGTTGAATTACCTTACTGAAAAAGCAATTAATATTCATCGTAGAATATTTTCCATTTTTCATCGTAAAAAAGCAAAGAAATTTTTGAATACCCTCAACAATTTTCTAGCAAATTTGTCATTTTGTCATTTTCTTGATTATCAATGTCACTTTGAGTTCGTAACCCTTTCATTATTTTTCCTAAAAGAAATATTTGACACAATCGATATCGACGTTAATTCGCCGACATTGTTAGTAGTATCTGTTGATAGTCAACCTACAACATACGAAGAATGAAACCTGCATTGATTTTAAGATGATTTTCCTAATTTTTGACTGTTAATTTCGAAACGATCATTTCAAACCGAATTTTCCCAAAATGCAGCGATTGGTATCCACAGCAACAATTCGGTTTTCACCGAATAAAGCGTGGTTTCTGAAAGGACCCTGAAAACAAAATCCTCGCAGCTTTCACGTTGAAATTCTTTTGACGAGGAAATTCGACGAGTATTACTATTGGTCGTGAAACAATAAACAACAGAGACGAAGATTGAATGTTAGCTCGATACCTGGGCCAGCACCGGTGCCATGAAACCGGGTTAAACGTTAAAAAACAGCATCAAGGGAAACGGTGACATTTCTGTGTGCTTCATCGCCATCATAGCTCGCATTCATTCACTTTTACGTCGGTGCTGCAGTTGAAAAAAGTCGAATATTTCAATAACTCGAATATCGAAATTATTCAAATACCAACCTCGAATTCTTTGAATATTCAAACTATTTCGATATTTCGTTTCTACATTCAAACGCTGCGGTTATTTAAACATACAAACGTTTCGGTCATACGAGTGACTCGAACCTTCGGATTTCAATCGATATTCGCACCATCTAATTATTTTTCGTTTTAATAGTCACGTTACACTCCGCGACAGCGAAGTACCACTATAAAAAACGATCAAATATTTGGGACTGCACCTGCATTCTGGATTAACGTGGAAGCTACACATAACAAACAAAAAATACAACAAATCAGAATTCTAAGAAAAGACATATAATGATTAACTAGCCATCGCTCGAAACTATCTATGTATAGGGAACAAAATATTAATCTAAAAAGTCGTAATAAAATCCATATGGACGTGCAGTATCCAGTTATGGAATAAGGCAAGAGATAAAAGCCATATACAGTATGTATATAGACAAAATGGAAGCCGTGTCAACCATACTACGAACAATAGTGTAAACACTTTGGTAAACATTGTATAAAAAATGAGGAGCTACGAACAGATTCACTGATCCCCAGTGTAAAGGAGGAGATTCATCGACTATCTAATAGATATAGGGGGAAGTTGACAATATCGTACTTGTCTCCTAAATTGAATGTATGCACCATGTAACAGCAGCGTTTATAAGTTGAAACGTACATATTTCAGCATAATTTAACATTAGATTTACGGAGGATTATTAAGGTATTAAGGAAATTAAGGTATAAAAATAAGTATAGTAAATATATGTAATTTTTTTTCCAATTTCCACGCTTCAACTTCGTAAATTACCAAACTGCTGAATTTTAATATTTTCAAATCTCTAAAACTCCGAATTTTCATTTCTCCAAATTTTCTATATTCTAACTTCAATTTCGATAAATAAATGGATAAGTAAATAATGGATAATACATAAACCAGTTTATAGAAAGGTTCTTTATCTAGGTGAAGATAAACATGAATTTTGGCAATGGCTCTTTAATCATTTCCGTGATTGAAAATAAGAAATCTAAGATCCGTCATTTTGACGGGTTCCGTAAACCTAGTGTTAAAAAAAAAAATTGTCACGTTCGACTTCGAGTTCCAACTAGAACCGTGTACATTTCTTTCCGTAAGAGACAACTCTCGACAAAGCAATCGCGCGACTTGGAAAGCATTTCTCGATCCAGTTTCGACGGGGGGTGTAAAATGCATTTACGTTAGAAGATCGAACGATAATCCTATTCGTCACCCTTACACTTTGTCCGTTTCGTCGCCGACTTTCTTCCCGCTTTCATCTAACAGCCAATCAGGACTATTTCACTCTTCTCATCTTTTCGTTTCTCTTTCGTAGCTGCGGCGGTTACCCCGTGGCCCGGAGCCATGTTAAATTTCGACGACGTAGGTCGACCACGAACGCGGCGTGTCGACAAAAATGATCGTTTCTTGGCATTGAAAACTCCGCTGTTTCCGTAGCCTTCGGCGAATCGCTTCTTTTTCCATCGAAGAAAGCAGCGATGAGCGGCCATTGCTCGCGCTGTCGGAGATTGGGGATCGAGCTTATTCTGGAATCGAATGCTATCTGAAAACGGGTCGCACACGCTTTCTTGCGTGAAAAGCATGCTCCGACGGAAGTATTACTCGTGTATATACAATATTCCACCCTTTTCTCTTTAATACTTCGACGGTTCCGTGTATCCGCGCCGCTGGGTAACAGAGCGTTCGAAATAGAAAATGAAAATACTTTCAGAAACTGTCTTCTGTGTAGTTACGTCGGTACAGTTGTGACAATGATGCATTTTTATGTCATGTAACGACGTACATACGTAGATTTTTATGTCTGAATGTATTCTTGTGTATGAAGGAAAATATATATGTCAAGACAGGTCGATGCATTGTCCTACTTACTTGTATAATTATATGACATAATTTTTATTATTATATGAGATAATAATACATGATAAAAAGTGATATGATATTATGCTATGATAAGTGATAAAGTATTATATGATACATTATACGATATTAAGTGATAGTATAATATATAATATTATATGACAGAGAATTCTATGATATATTACATAATATTATATGATAACGAAATATATGATTTATTATAAAAATTTTAGGAAAGTCTATGACATATTACATAAAATTTTGTAATAAAAAGTACGTCGTATTATATAATAGTGAAACAAATTATTTGAGTATGAGAGAGACGCATCATCTTGCGCTAACAAATTGATTATGTTTTTGATATAAATACAAAAAAGTGAATAAAGTCAAAATTTCGCTTATAATACGTTACTTTAATTTCTCCGTTTTTACGACAGTTCGCATTGTTGCCATAACCACCACGTCCGATTATTAATAAAATACTTTGCATTAATCGGGTGTGATTTCGATTGTCGTAACAAGAATTTGATTCAGCAGTCCAGTAAGTGAAATTCTATGCATTCTGTACCAGTATTCTATTAATCGGACTATAATTCGATTTTAATGAGAAATTCCGCGGTTCAACAATTTCGAACATGTACCGTCGATGTTTTAACGTTACATTAAAAAATCTTGAGATAATTTTATTGTGCGATTATAACGGTACCTAATAAACTATTTCCGACGGACGTGTCCGCTTTAGAAAACGTTAATTACAGAATCTGATTCATTAATCGAGCAGAACGAAATAGCTGAGAAATTTATGTCGGAAAATGAGGGTAGCGACGATCGTGATATAGTCCATTAATTTATTACGATCTAACAAAATATTGTAACGTTGAGAGAGGCGATAACGATCGTGTCGAATTAAACGTTCGCTTAAACGGTGCGCGTTTTATTTGATATTCCCTTTGGAAGGGCAAAAAATTCGACCAATCCTTGACCCTTTGTGTCACGATAACGCGTATCGCTCTTACGATCGACATTCTTACAAGCCGACCGATTCAAATCTAACAGACTAACACGCCTCGTTTCAATTAACGCCAGCCACGATACTCGCGTGCAACTTATCCTTGTCCGCCGAAGGATGTAAATAAATTACAAAATGTTATCGGAAAATGGAAGTTAGTATACATTATTCGGCCCGTTTAATCTGAACATGATTTAGGAAATTTCTAAGTTGCTAAATTTAATTTTTCTTAATTAAGGAATTGCAAAATGTTAGCGGAAAATGGAAGTTAGTATACATTATTCGACCAGTCTAATCTGATCGTAATTTAGAAAATTTCTAAGTTGCTAAATTTCATTTCTCTTAATTAAGGAATTGCAAAATGTTAGCGGAAAGTGGAAGTTAGTATGCATTATAATACCTTCAAACCTAAATATAATTATAACATTTATAAATTGCTACATTTAATTTTCTTGAATGAATTTTCTGAATTAAATTTTAAGGAATTTAGAAATTTACTGAACTTCGACAGGAAACTGTGTTGTCCAAAAAATACTTCGAATTATCCAATATTCTTCCATCTTTCAAA
The DNA here is from genome assembly GCA_947623535.1 of Coelioxys conoideus. Lineage (NCBI taxonomy): Eukaryota > Metazoa > Arthropoda > Insecta > Hymenoptera > Megachilidae > Coelioxys > Coelioxys conoideus. The sequence goes on along the minus strand of OX392453.1, from coordinate 16,724,123 downwards.
TTTCCAGGAAACATAGCTAGCAAGAATATATACATATACAAGTCTGTATAATATAATATACAGGGTGTCCTAAAAGTGTTGGAGGAGCAGGAAATGGGAGGTAGGTGGGGTCATTCTGAACAACTTTTTCATTTTAAAAATGTCGTGTGGGGCTTCATTTTTAAATTATTAAGGAAAAACACCGGCCAACCAGAACGCGAGAATCGCGCGCCACGCGATTCGATCGCGACCGCGGCCAATTATGACTCGGGCCTACGCATCTGCCTAAGAGCGCGCGCAATTCTCGCGTTCTGATTGGTCGGTGTTTTTCGTTAATAATTTAAAAATGAAGCCCCATACGACATTATTGCAATTGAAAAAGTTATTCAAAATGACCCCACCTACCTCCCATTTCCTGCTCCTCCAACACTTTTAGGACACCCTGTATATGTATAATATAATCTAATATAATCTAATATAATCTAATATAATCTAATATATACATATATAATGCTGTACACCCTATATCAATAATCAAATTTCAAAATTTCCCATTTTTTCAGATTCGAATCTCGCGATTTCCAAAATCCCTGCATTTTCACATTCGAAAGTAGATTACGAAAAATTTCTTACCGAAGATGCGATTACTTTCCTAAAGCGAGTTTCAGCGTACACCAACGTGTACAAAGCGGCGTACCTCTATGAACGATTAAATTGCGCCAGGCAAAAACGAAGGAAAACTAAAAAAATTCCGCGCAATCTGAAAATAGAAATCGAAGATTGTATCGATTACGGTGGCCAGTGAATCCAGCGCGATATCCACACGTTCCTATACGGTCCGCGATATCGAAATTCGAGCGTATAAAGTTTTCGTTGCAACCGCGTAACTGGGCGTGGCTGCTGAAACATTTTCAGGATTTTCGCTAACATTTCGGCGAAAAATGGCGAAATATAAAGTTTTCGTCGTTCACAATCGTAGATGCTTTGGCCCGAGATTGAAATAATGCGTCGATCTCGCGTGTCTCAGCGAACTCCGAAACAAATGAATGCATGAAGCTGAGTTTAATTTAAAATTTTAAAATGCTAAAGATCAACTGCAGGAGCTGAAACGGCACAGGACGCAATATATTTTAGATTAAGTCTCATTGAACTTGCTCTTCTATACGAAACAATATAATCGAAAAAGTGATTTTCACTTGTTGCGTAACTACAGCACCAATGTTATTGAGCTAATTTCTCTCCGTCCAGATCAACAACAGACTTATCGAAGTCACATAAACCCTCTGTTAAACAATGCCACGTGGTACACATTTGACCGAAGCAGAAATGATCCAGGTAATTACGGTAAGAATAAAAATGGTGATCCAAAAAGGTATTTTGTTAAAATCCCTTAAAAAAATTATTTTACTAGGCAATATATGTATTCTTTTCTCAAATAATTATAAATTATAATTATGTATACCCTTCTGAAATAATTCTTTAACTATTATTGCAACCGGGATAAATCTTTCTGTATTTCATTAAAATTCCTTTAAAAAATTGTTCTACGAGGCATCAACAGTTTAACGGAGAAATCTACGGCCGAAAACTCGGGTATCTTGAGTGTCGCGTCGGTGCCGCGCGTAATTCTTCAAACGAGGCAAAGAAACCGTCCGACGTTGCGGATAGACTGCAGAAGTTATCGAGATATCGGACAGATTTAGGACTCAATAAGTTGGAAGATCCGTGTGTGTTCTCGAAAACGGGATACCTATCTACGATGCCTTATATCTGTCACCGAAGGTAATCTCGATCTTCCGACTTTCGTCGAATAGATACGTAAGAACGAGATCCCGTTAGCGATGGAATCGAACGAGCATCCGGATTTTCAAGAAGTTTTCAGTTGATTTTATTGCTGGCATTTAACAAGTTATATAACCAGTCACGTAAATGATTTTGTTGAATGACACGCGATGCAAAAGACTCGACAGAGTTAAAAGAAAAAATGCTATTATTTAATACACACAAAGTTACGAGAACAATATAAATGAGAAATCGAGAGCAACCGCTTGCTTCGAACGACCGCAGATAACTGAACGTTGAGTGCGCTATTTGTCTAAATAACGTGTAAATAACGATTGTTTATAGTTTTCGGGTCAACTAGTCTGCGTGACAGCTCAAACCAATAAATTCCGTCGCGGAAAATATATGAGATTCGATACGAATTACTGCCGTCGCATCAGAATGTCTGGTCAAACCTCTTCACCAGCCGAGTTATCGGTTGCCCGCTGTATATTGTTAAGTGATTTGGGGTGTAACATGGAATTTTGAAAATTTGGGAAGAGGGCAAATGGAGATTTGGAAATGGCGACATTCGGAAGTACGGTATGTCGATAATTAGGAAATTTAGAAATGAGAAATTTCGGAAGAACGAAATTGGTGAATCTGATTGCTTGAAGATTTAGGAATTTCGAGAATTTCGCGAGCTGAAGTTTTGAAATTTCCGATGACTTGAGACTGTGGCGATGTCGTAATTTGGGAATTTTAACATTTCGGGATTACGAAATTTGAAAAATATGGAAATATGGAAATTTGGGAATGCAGAATTTGAAAAAGTGAGAATTTGGGGATTTGGAAATTTTTAGACCTGAGGAGTTAGAAATTTAAAAATTTGGGGATTAGGAAATTTGGAAACGATGATATAAAAATTTGGAAATGTGGGAATTTAGTAATTTCAGAACTTAGGAATTTGCAAATTAGCTGATTTAGAAATTGGCAAATTTGGGAATTTAGAAATTGATAAACTCGATGATTTCAAAATGTGGAAATTTCGGAATGTAGAAATTTAGATGTTTGCAAATTTGGGGATTTAGAAAATTGAAAACTGTTGAACTTAGGAATTTGAAAATTTGGTAATTTAAAAATTTTCTAAATTTGTAGATTTAGAAATTTAGAGAATTCGGAATTTTAAGAATTTGGAAGTTTAGAGATTTGGAGAATTCCGTGTTTGTATTTAGAAAATATAACTATTTGTAATTGCATTGAGAATATTATTAAATTGAGAATCAGAGAATTTTTAAACGTTGAAATTTTACAATTTAAGGATTTAGACAAGTTAATAGCATTGAGAATCTGAACATCTGAAAATATGAAAATTTACAAAGCATAGAAGTATAAAATCTTAAAAGTTTAAAAAGCGTATGTATTCAGAATGTTAAACTTTGCCCTGTCCCCTAGCCTATACGTACACTGCCTCGGGGCCATTTTATAAATCGTTGCAAACACGCAAAATTCCAATAATGATCAACCATAGTAATACCGCCACGCATAAATAAATCCGCGTACCAATATAAACAACGGATTCACAAACAAGCAATTCCTTTTCACAAAATCTCTTTTATTAGCGAATGAGCATTAAATTCGTAATTTTTCGCTGTCAAAGCGTCCCAATATTTCGTAGCAGGGAAAAATAACTGGCATATAAAAAAGAAAAAATGAAATCTACGGTGGGCATATGTTTGCATAAATTCGTTTTATTGTTTTGCACGTTTCGAATTTATTCGCGAACCGATACCCCCATATTGCGATTCATCGTATCGTACATCGGTACCGTTTTTCTCCTTTCTATTTGTACGAAACGATGATGCAGGCGTATTTTGTTTTTGTATCCCTTTGGATTTGTTTTATGCCATTGTTGTTCCTTTCGCGTCCAAATGGCACGGAAATGAAGTGCGAAAAAAGAGTTTCCGTTCGATTGCCGGCTATCGGTTTTGTATCGGAGAGAATCGCGTAAATCTACCCTCGCTGGTGGCTCGTTTTTCGGAATAAATAACGCTTCAGCTTGTTAGGTCGACAAGTTTGTTTGCCGTGGATACATATTCCTGGGTACGTATAATCTTTTAATGGCCGTTACTCGGACCAACGGCGACATTAACCTCTCGTAAAATATTTTAATATCCGAACGCGCTTCTCTTCGCCCGCCTTTGAGAATTTCCTGTGGCAAGAAGATAATGAAGACTGATCGAGCTGGATGCTATGACCGCGGGCTAAACTTCCTTCCAAATTAATGAGAAAATTTTTTACTCTACACGTTCTACGGCGATAGAAAGTTGCCATAGAATCACAGAAAGGTTTTAAGCTTCTGATTAATCAGCAGTTGAATATCAAGAAGTTTGATTATCTTCGATATTAATGGCATTAAGAAAATAGAAGTAACCTTCTTACGGTTTTTGATTAAAAAAATTCTCTCCGATACATTCATTTAATTACTGATGTTCATTATCAAACTAAATTGGTACGCTTGAACATAATGCATCAATTAATATGGATGATTATAAAGCATCAATCAACATACTGAATTATAATGTATTTATCAATATGCTTGATTATAAAGCATCAAAACAACATACTCAATTATAATGTATTTATCAATATGCTTGATTATAAAGCATCAATCAATATACTGAATTACAATGTATTAATGAATATGCTTGATTATAAATGAAATGGCGTCACAGTAATCTTTTTATGTCTACGTATTTTAGTAATCGACTTCAGTATGGAGTCAATTGAATTAGGTTCATTAAAATGCAATCTAACCTGATTTTTTAACTTTGCACGAAACCTTTACAAAAAATTCTGTCGTGAAAAAATGTATACAGACCTAGTTCATTATGCGGAAGAAAAGATATTCGTTTATTTGAAAGTTCTAAACATTTCGGACGGAGAAATATTTCCCCAGTCCGTATAAATCCTGTAACATACGTATTCCCGAGTCCGTACGTACTCGGTAACATATGTATTCCCCAGCCAACGTGAAAAAACAACTTCATAGAATCTCCCTTCCGTGTCGTCAAATTTTACCACTCGAATTACCCGGTTGTACCTTCAACAGAGTAACAAGAGAAACATTTTCGTTCGTGGCGTGACGCGTTCGGTACGGCGCGAACGTATAAACACGTCGAATGCCTGTAACTCGTACCGTAGAGAAAGTTTCGCGAAAATGTTATCTTTCTGTCACCTGATGTTATCCCCGAAAAAAGCCTCGCCCCGGCGATAGTTCGGCTAGATGCCTGCCGGGATTTCGCACGTACGTAAATGCCTCGAAACGCTACGGGGACAACGTGGGAAAAAACAGGGAGACTGCACCGTATCGAAACACGAGTATCGAACGTTTAATCGACAGGATGGTGCAACTTAATTCGCGCTAATCGTCCGAACTCGAATTAATTCCGGCTCGACCCCTTTCTGACGCCGTTTAATTCAATCCGTTGCCGACAATCGACCTGGAGGAGCGTACTATCCTTCGGGCTTCTCGTCCGACGTTACCTTTGCTAGAGTTACCTACAGGGTGGGCCGGAAGTCATAGTACAATCGGGCAGGGGGTGATTCTATGTAGTACTAAAATAAAAAAAAATTTGGTATAACATTTTCTCACTTGGGGCTCTGTTTTCGAGAAAATCGACTTTAAAGTTTGATCAAGTAGTGAACGATTTAGTATGATTTGTTTGTTACATATTCCACTGTTACCATCGTCCCTGTCCGAGGCAGTGTTTACAATCATTGGGAACGATGGAAGAGTGTCCTGCCAACGCAGTTCAGTTTAGGATAAGAGTCATGTAACGTTGGTTAGTTACAATTTAAAAGTTTATTAAACAAGTTACAATAGAGACTTAAACTATTCCTGAACTGAGTCTAGTCATATATGTGAAGCAAAATATACAAGTTCGCGTACGGGGTAAAATACTAAATTCAAACTCTGTCCTGGTGGGTCCCACACGGGGAGCGCTTTAGAAGCAGAGTTGAACTTGCTTATCCGTCCGTAGACTGTCCACACAAGGGAGCAGCTAATGAAGCAGATAAGTCAAGTCGTAGCTGAGTGCGTAAAAATCGGAAGTTTTCGGCTATTTATTCTGTGTACTGGGGTTGGTCGCTAGGGTAGGGGTAGGTCCCAGGTATTCGGTGTTCGGTGGGGGTGCGACCGAGGAGCTACTCTGGCGGGCGCTCGGGCATTTGCTACAGTCATAGTTTATCAGACTGCGTGATAGTTTATTTCAATGAAAATTATTCGTGTTGGATCGCCCGCGGCGGTAAGGTATGTTCATTGGCCATCAAAGTCTCCAGGCCTTACACCCCTAGATTTTTATTTATTGGGGGCATATCAAAGAGCAAATTTACAAAGACGATATTACGAGTATCGCTGTTTTGAAACAAAAATTGTGGAGGAATTCAAAAATGTCCTCAACGAGGAGGAAATTTTCAACAATACTTGAAATAATGTACTGTACTGTAGTATGTAGGATGTACTATACTGTAACAGTTAGTAGTAAAAAAATAAGTACTCAGCAGAAACACTGTGTATTGTTTTAACCAAACAGTTAGCAATGTTTGTAAACACTGTCTCGGCCCAAGACAATGGCAACAGTGGAATGCGTAGCAAACAAATCGTACTAAATCGTTCACTGGTTGATCAAACTTTAAAGTCGATTTTCTTGAAAACGGAGCCTTAAATGAGAAAATGGTATACCAAATTTTTTTCTTATTTTGTTACGTAGAGTCATCCACTGCTTGATTGTACTACGATTTCCGGCCCACCCTGTACATCTTCGACCCTGTCTCTCCGCGTTTTACTCCTACCCAACGAAAACTCTCTCTCTCTCTCTCTTCCTGCGGTATCATTCCACCGATATCTTGTTTTCCGTCCCACTTTCTCGTAATCGGTATCTCAGTGTTGTCCTCCCTCCTCGGCGTTAATCGCCTCCCGTTTACAGTTTCGTGTTTCCAGAGCAGACGAAGACGACAACGGGGTTGCCGAGTACTGTTGGGGGTTGCTATTGGTTCAACCAGTGACTGGTGGTTATGTCCAAAATTATCGCAACGCAGTATGACCTTTTAGCCGATTGAAACAATCGAGATTGACGGTGGGATTTTGATAGGGAGATGTTTTCGAGAAGGTCGATTTACTCTTCAAGTTTTGGGAAGGATTGGTGAGATTTTGTGAACGAGGTTGATTTGAACGTATCAACTGTTATAATGAAATACATTGCATGACTAAATTGTATGTGTTTTCACTTAATCATTGTTTTTAAACTGTGTCACACGTTATAACAGTGTTTTCACTTCAAATTACGTATACATAAGTATGTACAATTATGAGAGTCATATTGGAATGAAACAAGCAATGGATTTTCCTTTGTGACTTGGTAAGTCAATTGGTAATTGTTTAACAATCGGAACCCGACGTATAAACTATAAATTAAGACTGACTGTACATTACCAATAAAATCAATTAAAAATGTGTATTTAAAATATTACTTTTTTGTCAACATGAAAAATAATGTAAAATATTAATTATGACAGTATCACAATAATATAAAATATTAATTTTGTTAATGTGGAAAATAATATAAAACAATAATTAATGTACTATGACTTGGCAACAAAATGTCATAAAATATTGTCAAAGTATCAAATTACACTTCACAATACGCTTTTCCCAATTTTGATTCATACATCACGCTTTATATCCCGATGTAAATAACTTTCGTAAATATTTCGATTTAATAATTCATTTTTGAACGTAACAAGTCGAACTCTCGTACGTGTGCGATGTATCTGGGTCACGATTAAAAGGGTCGCCGTTATTCAAGAATTAAAGTTAATTCTCACTGTATCGACACATCGACCGAAAGCACAATTTAGGCGGAAATATTAAGTGGTTCACCCGGTATATTCGTACGCGGCCAGCGTACAGCAGCCTCAGCGGAACGGAACGTTTTGTTGTGCCCGGGGGTACGATAATTCAGCAGAAAAACCGCGAAACATTTGTCCGTCGCATTAATTCCGAAACTGCCGGCCGTTCTGCCGGCAAATCTGCATAAAACCGTAAACGCACTACTCGATAATTCGACCGATACGTTCTCGTACGAACAACCCCTTCAATTCGGTCGCACCATCCCGATTTTGTCGATCGAACAGTCCCTCGTCCCTTATTTCAACCGTTCGTCCCGCAAGCTGAATTTCGTGCAAAGATCAACAAATTAAACCGCGCGAAACGTGCGATAATGTGAAGTGCAGAAAAAGGGGGGCTTATTGAATGTCATATTTGTTCCGACCCCGTTCTCGAGTTGTTACTGCCTTTCATCGTGCATTCTGCGTTTCCCCCCCCCCCCCCCTTGTTCTCGGGTGCATATGCATTTTCGGTGCGATCCTGCCGGGACCTTCCTCGAAGAAGACAAGTAGAAATAGGTATCGCGATATACCAACCGCGACGCAACGGTGACCTCAATGAAGCCGAAATGAAAACATTCGGAATATATTTGGATTCAACACAGCGTTCGTATTTTGCTCTTTTCTACTTAATCGTGCGTATTTGGACAGATATATTTACCAAAATCTGAAAATTTGAACATTTATAATTTGGTGAATTTGTAAAGTGAACTATTCGTAAATTTGTAAACCGAACTATTTTTAAATCTGTAAATTTCCAAATTTGAAATCTGAGTGTTTATAAAATTGTCAATTAAAAATTTTAAGGTTAGAAATCTATAAATCCACGAATTCAAGGTTGCTGAGTTTGAATATCTGAATTTATACGTTTCTACGTATTAAAATATGAAAGATAGGAAATGTAATGATAAGTATGAAAGTAAGAAATTTAAATCTGTGGTGATGCTAAAATTTCCGTGGTAATGTTTAAATTTCTGAATGATTATTGAAAGATTATTGAGAAGCAGTCCAAATAATAAACATCTAAAAAAGAGTATTCGTCGAACAGCAATTTTATTATTTTAAACGTCGTAATTTAAGTGTGTAGTTTAAATGCAAACTTCGAAACTGTATACAGGGTGTCCCAAAACGAACGAAACATCCGGAAATGGGAGGTAGTTGGGGTAATTCTGAACAACTTTTTCCTTTGCAAAAATGTCGAACAATCAGAGCGCATGAATCTTGCGCGCTCGGAGGCAGTCGTACTGCTCGGCGCACGGTTGACCGTGTTCGCTCCTAACAACGTAAGTCGAGCACTACGACTGCCTCCGAGCGCGCGAGATTCACGCGCTCTGATTGGTCGGTGTTTTTCCTTAATAATTTAAAAATGAAGCCTCGTTCGACATTTTTGCAAAGGAAAAAGTTGTTCAGAATGACCTCAGCTACCTCCCATTTCCGGATGTTTCGTTCGTTTTTGGACACCCTGTATATTTAATTAGAACACTAACTGAATGTACTACGAGTAATACTTTCCTTAGAAACTCCTCTTTCAATGACTCATTCAACGAAAATACAGACAACAGTTTTACAACCAGAAAATATGTCCGAGGCGGATAAAATGTATTCCCGGCGCAGTCGTAGCGAGCGATTAATTTTTCAAAAAACAGAGAAAAATAACAAGAAAACCGGTAGAAAAACAAAAAAGTTAGATACTGGTCTTTGCAAATCACCGGCTTGTTACGATGATGCTCGCACGCCTGAGCGAAAAGGAGAAACAACAATGGCTACGGCCAAGCATGGCACACAACCCTCAACCCCTTCTCTTCCGTGCGTTCGTTTGTTTTAATTTCTCGGCTTCTAATTAAACCGCAACCACCGAAAAAGGTAGAAAACGAGATCGAGGGGGAAAAGGGAAAACTGCACGCGCAGACATTTTTCCATACGTTTCGTGCATTGCGTTACAAACGGCGACAGAAACACGAATGTTGGACGAAGCAACGGTATGGAGCGGGGTTGGAGGTTCACGACGAAAGAAAAGGGAGAAAGAAAGAATTGAAAAATACAGAGCATCGTAAAACTGGTGATACAACCGAAAAAATTGAGATTCTACGCAAAAAAAAAAACGTAAAATAAAACTGCACGTTGGATGTCGGGAAGAATTCAAGACGCTTGGTTCCATTTTTTCGTGAAGCAGGTTATTAAATTCCGTATTTTTCTCTGTATTCTCTGAATTTTTTTACTGCAACTTTAGATCGACGATGGTGTAACCAATTTTGGGAATTGACGTTGACTGATTCTCTATCGTGTCGACAAAGGACTGCTAATAACATAATTAAAATAAATTTTACGTATCAATTCATGTATTAATAATTTGTATGTATCGAAGTGCAAACTATTTTTAGTCATTAATTTGTATGTATATAAATGCAAATTCACTTCGGTTATTAATTTGTATGGGCATAAGTGTACATTTACTTGTAATTATTAATTTGTATGTACATAAATATACATTTATTTTTAATTATTAATTTATACGTATATACGTGAAAGTTTATATAGATTTATCAATTTTAATGTACATATCTGTACATTTATTTTTAATTACCATTGTGCATGTATAATACATAAGTATAAATTTATTTAGGTTACTAATTAGCATGAGCATAAGTGTAAAATGATAAATAAAATGAATTTTAGTTGTACACGCTACGTGAATCCATACATATGCATATATGTATAATATTCTACAAAATGCACATATGGTTCCATGTAAAAGATAAAACTTGACCTTCTCGTCTCCAAATGTGATATAAAAATAAACCTCATTTTCGAGGAAACATTCTCCCCATTTCACCACGCGATTTCTAAATAAATTATTGTTTTGTTCAATGACTATGAAATGAAGGTTCGCACACGCGGGGGAGCAGGAAAGCGAGTGTCGATTTTCTCGAAAACGGAATGACGCGCGAAAGAAGGACCTTGTTCTACAGTGTCCTCTTATTTTTTCATACAGAGTATGAATATTGACAGTTACGACCCCAGTTACCCTGTATAACAGCACGGTAAGTAGAGATCCGAATTAATTGAGTTGTGCCGACGTAATAATGGTACGGATGCGAAGAGGTTCGCCATTATGATTTCTCCATCGAGCTACCGAAGAAATATCAGTCGTCAAAAGCCACTCGATATCTCCCGGCTTGACGACAATTTCGCAAATAATTATTGCATGGGAGACACAAAGCGGCTTACGAGTGCCTCTTGCGTTTCTCCCGGAATCCAATTCCGTGCCGCCTCTTTCAAATCCCTTTGTCACCCACGATAATCCCTCGGTAGACGTGGTCGAGTTGACGATGTTTCTCTCCCCCATTCAACCCCCCTTTCGTTGCCAACCGCCCTCCCGTTCATTCGTTTTCCACTCCCCGCCTCCCACGTTCGGGCTCACCCCTATTTTTCTCTCTCCGCCATTTTACCTCGTTTCAAAATTCTATTACCACTGTCGCTTATGGACCCCTGTGCTCGTTTTTCCTTCCCCTCTCATTTTCATTTTTTTTCCCCGCGACACAGAGTAGGGAGAAAAATGTGGTCAAGTTAATGGAGGATTATGGCCAAGTTTAATTCCAATTACAACCACCCCCGGAATATAAATAGAACGAGTTGCGACGATTTTTCCTCGCTGTTTATTCGCCGGGCCATACCGGTCCGCGCGTAAATACGACCCACCGTCGAATAATGGGAAATAATCGTTGCAGAATGGAATCAACTAAATTGCGAAAGATGCAAAATGTCCGCCGGTAAATAATCGCGTACCGTATCCTGGATATACGTATCATACGATCGTGCATAATGCCTCAAACTGTATCACCGCTCGAATAATATTTCGGAATATTATCTTTCGGATCGGATAACGGATAAACGAAATTCGCCTGCTTAACATAAATTGTTTCGTCGTTTATACGTTATTCAATTTTATTCCGGAACGTTTATGAATCTGTTCGTACTTACGTACACCAAGTCCGTCGCTCGTTGCTGCGATAAAACATTCATTTTATTCGAAGGGTAACGTTTAATACGCCATGGAAGAGTTTTCATGGAAATTTCTTCTTTCGATTTACCTTAGAATTTGGTGGGAGGTAAAAATACGTGACGTGGTTTGTTACTATTGTAGAAATACGATAAAATATGGTGTAATTGTACAAATACGATATGATGTCGTATAATTATACAAACACTAAATAACATCGTATACTTATACAAACACGATGTAATTATGATACAATAGTACAAATACGATATAATGTGGTATAAAGTATGTAATAAATTATGTAAATAAGTATGCAAATAAAGGACGTAAATAAAAGTAAATAAAGTATATAAATAAGTATGTAAATAAAAACAAATAAAGTATGTAAGTATATACATATTAAAGTATGTAAATAAATAAAAGTACGTTGAATAAGTAAATCATGTAAATATGTGGTATAAGTGTAAAGTATGTAAGATGAACAAATTACTGCATCGATAGTCTTTCCGATATCATGGAACATTTATTCGGACAATTTATTGATATAAAAGTTGAAAGATAATTTAGTTGGTAAATTTGAATGAACCACCCCGTATGTAGGTCCCTCAGGTTTTTTTCACATTGACAGAATAGTCAATACTTCCATGAAATTTTACCCATTTGTTCATTTGTCCTCTCGATTTACCTCTAGCGTCGTTTTTCGAATTCGAAACTCTAACCAATTCAATCGTGCATCCTCTTCCTCTTTGTCTCTCTACCAGCCGTTTCCGCTCTTTTCATCTCGTTATCGAGTGCCAGTCCCAGTCAACGATTTGTATCGGACCAAAAAAAAAAAAAACGCTAATTCTACGATCGAATTTTCTGTATATATCCGTGAAAGAATCAAAAAATAAAAATAAAGCAGGTTGTTCCAGATAACTAATAATGAAATAACTAAATTTAAAATATGTAATAACACACATTTGTCCGAACTCGTCGATAAGAATAAAAAGCAATTAAATGTTGTGCTATTACCCAACATTAAATGAAAGATATATACAAATTATTATTTATTGCAGTTGCAAATTCGTGCGAACGAAATACCTATGGTTTTTCTGAAGGGTTTGCGCTCGAATGGATTTTTCTTACTAGTAAGTTGTTCGCTCAAAAACTTCCTAACAGAAAAAGTTTTGATCAATTATTTTCAAATTATTATTTTCTATTATTAATTGGCACTGCTGTCCATTTCACTACGTTTAAACGTCACACCTACAACACTATAGATTCAGCTAAAACATATTTATTCAAATTGTTCTACCACAACAAACGTGTTAACATTCAAAATATGCAAAAACTCTCGTGCGAGGACAACCAAATGTTACCACACGCTGCTACAAATGTTACCACATAATGTTTAAATATATATGAACCATACAACTTGTATATACTATCATGTAATACAATTCGTGTGATAAAATACCGTCGAAATGAAAAATAACAGAATTCGATTAAGTGGAAACTCGTTCCTGACGTACAATACGTCTTCGGGATTAAGTAGCACGATGAAAACTGCAAAAAAAAAAAAAAAACAGAAAACCGACGGAGAAGGCACGTATCCCCATCCCAAGGGATCAAGAGGACCTGGTTTCCGGATTCGTTCGCCTCCTTTCCAAAGAATTCCCTAATCTCTTAGAAGTTGGAGAACGCAGAGTCGCTACATTTCGGGTAGTCCTTTCTTCTACATTTCACCATCTCCCCTTTCTTCGGCTAATAGACGTCGAAGGGGGTTGAAGGCTGTTACAGGACCTGTGCCGAGTCCTCTATGGAACCTGCAGGATTACAGCTTGCAGCCTAATCAGCCAGATTGCCTGCAATTTGGCGACCTTATCTCTCGCTATATCCCGCAGCTCTTCTCTGTTCTTCTACCACACACCCTTCATCCCCTTCCTCGCAATCGACTTTCGCGAATGAACTTACGCACCCCTGCTTTCCTGTATCTACCGTCCTCTTTTCGGCGGAACAAGAACGGGCTGCACGTGTCCGAAAGTGCCCGAAATTATGGGAGAACGAAAATTTTCTTGGTGCAGATCGGCAGAAAAAAAATCACAAATTTTATTCTGTATCGCTGTATCTGTCGAAAATCTTATTTTCGAGTCAATCAAAGGGCACTTCTGTGAAAGTTTGGTAATTCCCGATTGAATTTCTTTCTCGGCGTGTAAGATCGCTGTAATCCGGGTTTTTTCTGTAATAGTGCTAGGAACGGTTGAAATTTCGAACAATAGAATTTAGAAAATATGAATTCCGAAGGATATAATTCAGAAAGAAGGGGTATGGAGAATTAAAAAAAAATTAAAAATTGAGGGGATTAGAATTTAAAAGAACCGAAGCTTAGAACATTGGAACTCTTCGAAGATGAAATCAGAAAAATAGATGATTTTCAAGACTATATTTTTGAAAATTGGAAATCTGTATAAGAAACGATTGAAAAATTGAAAGTTCCGAAAATTCAAACTAGAAATATCGTGAAATTGCAAATTTTAAAAGAAGTTTGAAAAATTAAGAATTTTGAAGAAAATAAAGATCGAAAGTAAACGAAATTTGAAAAATCGCAACATCCGTGAATTAAAAAAATTATTGCCTGAATTCTGCTTTTAACAACGACGCAAATTAATGAAAAATTAAGATAGTAGGATTGTACATCATGGTCTCTATTCTCCGTTCGAGATGCAGGAACTAATTCGGATTGTTTGAGCAATTTGTCCTCCCTATTTCGCTAGATTTCGCGATTTCGATCTATTTCCAACGGTGTGACGGGAAACTCGGATTCACGCATTACTGGGAATGGTCTTTTTGAAAGAATACATCACGTTTTATCCTCGAACTCCCCACCGACCCCCTATTTGGCCCACAATGTACGTAAATCTTCTCTTACCCCCGTATCCTTTTGTCCCCTAGTGCACCGGAGACCTTCAGGATGAAATTGCAGTCGCGAGACACGAAAAAAAGGATAAGCAAGCTTGAATAGATTCGCCTTATCGTTCACGAACCTGTACTCTTGTCATGCTGAAGAAATTTCTTTTCTATTGATCGTCTTGCCAGAATTACGATCGTAATAGCGGACAAAATTGTTCATTGCAATTTTTATGTTTCGTTCAGTTTCATCGAGACAACCTAAATCGTCAATAACTGTGCGGAATTGTATAGTATTAGATGGATATGTCAGTTACCTGAATATGGGAACACAAGACACAAGAAAAATTCAGACACATTAATTAAAGACGAAAAGAAAAACAGTTAACCCTCCATACGCTCGCGTAATTACTGAATAACGTAAACATTTGTTTATTAAATTCAGGATGTTACACATTCGAGCACCGAGTAGTCGATTTCTTTAGAGAGAATTTATTTTTTGGTTTCGAATTTTCGAAAATTTCGTTTATTCGTTTCAAGCTTTGCAGATGTGAATTTCTTAATCTCAAACTTTCGAGACTTTAATTTTTTGATCTCAAGGTTTTGACAATTTTATTTCTGAACTTCAAGCTTGCGAGAATTTAATTCTTTAATCTTAAACTTACGATATTTTAATTTTTTTATCTCGATCTTTTGATAATTTTATTTCTGAACTTGAAGCATTCGAAAATTTAATTTTTTTATCTCAACCTTCCGAAAATTTCATTTCTTAGTTTCAAGCTGTCAAGAATTCAGTTCCTTAATCCAAAGCTTTCGAAAATTGAATTTTGCAATTACAAAATAGAAAAATTCTACGTTAGTTTTAACTTTCTAAATTTGTATGCTTAAAAACTTGAGAGCTCGAAAATCTATTATTGCACTGTTTCGAAATTTCAATGAATGAACTCAAGTTACAAATTTAGGAAATTGAAAAACTGACTCCCGGTCCAGGAACATCACATCATTGACCCGAAAGCGCAGATGTCTGGAAATAATGATTATGATATTTGGTCACTCGTCGAGAACGGACAAAATTCGGGCGTAACAGAGGGTCAACGTAAAAATGACATTACATGCGACGATAATGTTATATTGTTAGATGAACACTCACCCGCGTTATTACTGGCGAAATTTAGATCCTTACCTGAAACAGAGGAAGCAAACGTTGTTAGCGAGATCGAGTGTCGTCAAGGATCGTATACAACATAATACCGACATAGATTTTGCACGAGACGCAACATACTACATTACAAGCCGACCACGCTGTACCATGTTAATTAATTCGCCGACAACGCGAATAAATTAACCAACGATGTAAACGTGAAAACGCTTTTGAGTGTATTAATATCACAAGGATATCATGACACCCAGGGAGAGAAGGGGAGGAGATGTTTCGATTGTATGTGTTTCGGATTTAACTTAACGAACCACAGGTAATTTGAGTGTGGGTCAGTGAAACCAGTCGAAAACAGAAATAGCTCTACAACTGGTGAATATATAATCTGCACTCTTTATTGAAAGCAGTACTTCGTTTTAGCAATTCAGAAAAAGGTAATAGTTTGAGACTTTATAATTTTGATGTTTACTCGTTGAGAATTACTCATGAAATCCGCAGAAGAGAGAAAAAGAGGTTCCCTCCAAAAAGAAGTATGTGGTGGGGATTGGCATGTTGCTGATGTTGGACAAACAATTTAAAATTAAAATGTTTCATTCGTTTGAGGAAATTTAATGGTTTCGGTCCCATCGGTTTCACGGTGAAAACACATATTCAGAAGTATGTTCCTCAAATCTGTTTAAATAATTATTCAGGTCTTACGAACAAAAAGAAAAAAAAAACAATTTTACCTCTTGGTATTTTAATATATATTTTGTATGAAATTATTATTATTACATAAACTCACTACATAAGTATTGGCAAAGAAAAATGTGGCACGTGGCGCAACTCAACTAGATCGTTTGAAATCAAAAACTATACTGCGGCTCGATAGAACAAAAGAACAAAGGAAAAAGAAAAATAACGTACAATACTTGTGACTGACTTCATACTCTTCACGCACATACATACACACATACGATACATGCGTTGATAAAATCCTAACAAAATCCAAATGGTATTTGGTATTTGTATTTTACTCTCTGAAACCATCAAAATTTTTCAAAGATAAGTAATTTTCAGTGCAAAATCAGGTTTGTATTATAATTCTTTATTTATTTTTACCTTATATTACGATAATCACAAAAATTCGCGAAAAAAAATTAGTTTTGGTAGTCAATGGGTTAAGAGAGGTGGGTGAGACCCGCCCTTATTAAACGCTCGATCTTAACTTAATATGACTTGATGTAAAAAATACGACATAGATCATCACCTAACTGTTCGACTGTCACGGAATAATAAAGCACGCTGGTTCTCAGAAAACATGCTGAATTACAGAAATTTGAAGAATTTTCTCAAAGTTAAAAATAAGAATGTGGTCATTCGTACATACAGTATTTATTATGCCATTTTAATAGTTATGTATACATACTGTATGTAGAAATATTCAACTGTATCTATAAATACATAACCACATCCTAATAATAAACCAAGTGGCTTTATAATTTCGTATATGCGCCGCAACATAATTGTGATCGTGATTCGTGCTAGTTTGAGAAATCAGACTCCATAATAGTTGTTCTAATTAAGAGTTGTTTAGAGCTTGAAAAAATTACCATCGAGTTATCTCATGCTGCCCCGTACAGGTATTAACAGGGATTAAGAGTTCCCCCAGGTAAAATATTCGGTGATAAGAATACTAGTTATTATTCGAGCACGGATATACCTAGGGGAAAAGGGGTTTATGATTCCGCTCCTTGCTATGCACGATCGAACAACCGGTCGAAACTCTCGATACTCATTTATTATCAAAAAGCTTCTACGTTTATTACGAGGGTGTAAAGTGTAAGCTGCCTCGATGTTAATAGCGACTACGCTGTCATAAATCTGTCGGATCTTAATGGGTTTGCAAAATTTAGCTCATGTTTTTATGGCCCTGTTACGATATCGGAAACATGTGAATGTCATGTTCAGGCATTTGAATGCCGTAATATTATAAACTTATTCGGTAGTAAATGCGGTGTCAATATTTCGAGGTTAGAGGTGTAAAATCTTTAATTCCGGAATTTAGAAATGTGGAAACGTAGAATTATAGAAATTTGAGAATGTATTAATGTAGAGATATAGAAATGTAGAAATGTAGGAATGTAGGAATATAGGAATGTAGAAATGCAAAAATGTGAAAATTTAGAAACTTGGCAATTTACGAAATCAGAAATTTAGAAATTTAGAAAAATTAGAGATACAGAAATTTCAGAATTTATAAATTTAGAAATTTATGGACGTAGAAATTTGGAAACTTTGTAATTTCGAAATTGAAAAATTCTTAACTTCCGAATTTCTTAATTACCTACTTTTAAATTTTTGAATTTTAAAATTTAAGGTTTTATGACTTCCTAAGTTCCAAATTTCCTAATTTTAAATTGATCAATTTAAACATTTTTTACTTCAGTTGCAAACGATTCAGAATCCTCAAACTCCGAAATTCTTAGATTTTTAAGTGTCTGTAGCTGAAAATTGACAAATTTCCATAATTCTGAAATCGCTCGCATCTAAAAACCCGAAACCCCAAGTTCCTCAACTTCGAAATTTCCAATCTCCAAAAATTTCAATCCCGAAATTCTCAATTTCTCGATGTCTAAACCTTCAAACCCTTTCGATCGAGCCCCAAAATAAATTCCTATGCATTCTACGCCGTATTATCCGAATAATATCGAGCGACACAGATTTCAATCGCTATTCGATCCTCCATCGTTTGACAGCCGATACACAGATCCCATTCATCGAGTGTGCCGCAAGCACATGTAAGTAAGAACTCGAAAACCCATAAAAGAGCGACAGTGGTCCATCGTGATCCATAAAAGCTCCTTAAAGTCTCTCATGGAAATCAGTCTATTATGCGAAAGTATGAATCGCAATACGAAATTGAATCACCGACTTGATCCCCCGAATATCCGTAGCCCTGTTACCCTTTTTACCGACGTCGTTCAACGTTATAGTACCCAAAAATTAAATTCCGTTCCTCTCGACGAAAGAACAGTTGAATAGAATCGCTTCCTCGTCAACAACTTCCACGATTTCCGCGGAATACGTTTAGCGATTCAGCGAAATTATTGTATCTGCAACGACTACTAACCCGTGTAAATGCAGCGGAAAGTTTGTCAGTTACGATTGCGCAATTTTGTTGGATGGAAATGAGGTTATGTCGCGGGATGAGAGTAAAGGGCAAGGAATACGGTCTCCGCAAAAAACAATCCGCCATTTTATCATGTAAATACGCGGGATAAACTGAATGAACTACACAAAATCGTTACTAATCGCGGGATCATTCAAAAGCAATGTCGATATTTCAATTCTTTTGTTAAAATACAGTAGACTCTGTAAATTAACTCTTTACACCCGAAAGGCGACTCACACTCACCACTTTGTTTAATAAAGCAATTTGGAATGTGTATTCTGTAACTATATCTGCAGTGTTGCGCATATGAAGTTATAAACATAATGAAATAACTAAGAGAGACAATAACTTCGATAGAATTCACAAAACCTTTTAAAAAGTTGTAAAGTTGCTATCTGCTATCAATAAAAGTATCTTTGAGTGCAAAGGGTTAAGTATTACAATAGGAATTGCGATTATAGTATATTGCTAATGACATGTGATTTAGTTTGAATATATTGTTATTTCTATTAAAAGTTGAATAAAATTATGTTCCCTTTATATCTTCAAATTTGTATGTATTATTAATTCTTTATCGGTAGATAATGCTTTTAAACTGTCAGCTTCAGTGTTCATATATAAACAGCAAGTAATTTTTCCTCTTCTAAACAAAAAATCATAAACTGTATGAAAATGTTCAATTTGTCGTACACGTTATACGGCATTATTTATCGTACTGTACTTATATGCCGCTGTATTTATATGTATTATTCTTGTTAGGAAGGAATGTATATTTCTTTTCGAGTGACTTTTGTTACAAAGACAAATGCAAGAATTCGTACAATTTAGGAAAAGATAATTTGATCATGGCTAAATTCAGGAGCGACGAATCGATATTTTAAAATCGAATGTCTATTAAAAACACGAATTTTCCATTGATCGAAGTTTACAGATACGAAATACGACGAATCGTTTCGAACGGAACGTTATACGAGCACAACGTACCCATCTCGTGTCAATTTAAATCGAGCTCGATGAAAAATAAGTATACCCCATTAATTATTCCGTATCTGTGAAGTTATGCGCGATGTTGCTGTTACGCGATAATGACGGTTATTATGGAATTAGCGATTGTAATGAACACCCGATATTGCTGGCACTAATTTACATAATGTCGGTATAATACTTGTAATACGATAAATGACATTCACAGACAGACAATAATACGGTAATGTCAGTAAAGCTACAATAATTGATGTTATTAATAAACTGTACAGTGATCTCGGTGAAATACGTATTATGCTATTAGGCATATTCAATACACACGTTTGGATTCACTGTTTATTCTCTCATTCTTGCAATATAATAAAAGTGATATCGGCTCTCGTTTTAGAATTACTTATTGTGTTTACACGCGTTGTTATATCACGCTAGATCACCCATACGTTATATCGCCACGCATTGTATTGTCACGTGTTGTACGGTCATACGTTATACTGCCATGGGTTGCACCGCCATGCGTTGTATCGCCACACGTTATATCGCCATGTGTTGTATTATCACGCGTTATGTCGTCATTTGTTGTACTATCGCGCGTTGTATCGCCGTGCGTTCTGTTGTCGCGTGTTGTGCAGTCACACGTTGTATTTCCACGCATTGTATCGCCACGCGTTCTATTGTCACGCATTATATCACCCACTCGTTATATTACCACGCGTCGTATCACCTCGCGTTACACTGTTCCACATTACACTCCAACGCTAAACTGTTTCGCGTTGAATCGTCAACGAGTTATTGTACGCGTTAAATCACCACGTGCTGTATCGCCAACGTGTCATATCGGCCGCTTATCGTAACGCATTGTATATTCACGCATTACATTGTCCACCGGTATTACACAAAATTCGTAAGGCAACAAATGTAAAATTTAAGTCACAAAATTGTGCGGTAGTAAACCGAATACTTATCAAATAAATATAATAGTGTATTAAAGGAAAGATGTATTTCTGTAACGTTTACGTCATATTTTCTTAGGGTCGAGGGAAAACAAGTGTTTTCGAAAGCCGTATCGAGATCCCGTCGTCAATAACGAAAAACTGAAGAGAAAACACTGCTCGATGGCGAAGCAACAATGAATGGTTTTCGTCCGTGAGAGATTTATCGGCGTGTTACATTCAAAATGGAGGATGATCGCGAAGAACACCTTTATTCCGTTCGCTTGGTCCACTTAGGAAGATCCTTTGTCACCCGGGCTAAGGAGACAACGGGGTCTAAGGGTGACAAAGAGAGCGGAACGGGAAGAAATGCAAATTGAGGGGGCGGTTATATTCCGACCTCGTCACAAGAAAGAGGGACGAAAAAAATCGTACGGGGCAAGGCTGACATTTTTTACGGATAAAAGCCCTCCACAGAATAGTGAGCACGGGCATATTTCTTGTGTCTAATAAGAAAAATGCCGGATCAGGTGTCGGTGTTTCTCGCCGTTTGTCAGATATTACTCGCAACTGTTTCGATACGACGATAAAACTTAGAGAATGAAATTCTGCGACAGACTGCTCGATACTGCCAACAGTCTCGAATATTCGCACATGTTCGAACTGTCCGCATCGTAACATTCGCCTTGCAAAATCAATAATCTGATAATTATTGTAGAATCGCTTATGTAATGAAATTTTTCTACTTATTACTGTTAATGATATTACGAAAATTCGCATACCCGTATATAACATAATATACAATATAAGAGAATAAATTTTCTCCTTAAATGTAAATCTTCACGGATTTAGAATTTAGAATACTATAAAGATGAATGTAGAGAAACGCACTTATTAACTTCGCAAATTACCAGATTCATTGTGAAGTCACCAAATATTTTCAACGGAGATACGGATTATACTTCGGTAATATAAACAAATTCACGAACAGAGAAGCGTGAAATTAATATATAATAATTAAATTATTAATTAAAATTAAGTTATTAACTGCAATAACAATAAACGGCCTGCGTACCTCATTTTGACTTTCACTTTTGAAACTTTATGATCTGGCTAGTAATTACGAATTGCGTAATTATTGTTTGCGCGGCACGAATTCATTTCCAAAGAGGATCCCGGTATTAAACGTCGTATTGTTATCGAATAAAGCGACGGCGCGAAAATATTTACAATTAGGAAGAATGCGTTTGCAGAACGTACACCCCGTCGCGGAGTAATATCACTGATTAAAAATACTTCCAGTCAATTGTACCACTTCCGAATGCTTTCGTAGCAGCCCGTCGCGACACCGAAGAAACGCGAAATTTAATAAATTGCTCGTTGTTATTAAAAACCTCTCTTTTAATCAAGGAAAATGAAATGAAATACGCGTTCCGGCGTCAAAGGATCGAAATGAAATTTTATCGAAAGGATCGAGTGGATAGCGATCAGAATAATAATATTCGATGGGTGGAGTGTTAAAGTCTGAAAAAAGGGAAAACGATGGCGTAAACAGCGCTCTTTGTATCGGCGTTCGCCCACTTTTCTCTTGCATCGCGCAACCCCTTCCGACGAGTTTCCGTTCGCTTCGCCTTTCTTCCCCAGCTTCTGGAGACCTTTTTCTCTTGGCTGAACCCTCTTTCAATCACTTCGAATCTACCACTTAGCGCGACCCTTCTTTCCATCGAGTGTCAACCCTTCCTACGACTAATGGATTCCCTGTCAAACTTTGTGAAATAATACGATTATTGTGATGAGGAAAGACCGGTTTCATAAAGACGCCACAATATTACAAAACGCTCCCAAATTGACCGATCAAATATTCTCGATACGGTCTAAATGACTGCTCTTGCGAGACGGATCGTGTTATAACTTCGTTAGAAACAAATTATGACGTAGACCGAAGAGAGTCAATGACGCTCAGAAAATGTTCACCCTTCCATTAAACTTTTAGCCCCATCCACCTAAATTAGATTTGTCATCGTCGCGAGATTGCACGAAATAAAAAAAGCATTGCTCAAAATATTTGTCAACAAAATTGACAGATTATTTCAAGTTCAGTTACTAGGGAAAAGTCGCCAAAATCGTACCTCTTTATAATTTTGTTATATTTAACATCAAAGTGGATATTAACATGACTTTTTTTCGCATGTACATAAGAAATGTAGGCTTATATATGTATAATAATAAGTACGATTAAATTCTTTTTAGAAGATATGGCGCCAGCGCAACGTAATTAAAATTTCACATTAGGCATACCTGATGTTTTTAATTCGTTATAAACAGCGCTAAACGTTGGTTTTAAAATACTATTTAAGGTTATGCTGAAATATTTACGTTTCAACTTATAAACGCTGCTGTTACATGGACGTCTGCATTCAACATTTAGCGAGATTTGAATGTGGCATGATTTAGTAGAACAGTATTACGATATTGACAAGATAATGGGGCGTGCTAATTTGTGTATCAAAGTTCATGGTGAACACTTTCAACACCTTCTGTGAACTACTGAACGTTCAGTATGTTGTTATTCATAATATTCGGTACCTTTTACTTTTGAATAAAAATTGTAATGGTTTAGTAATTTACTTTGCTGCGACTATTTGTACTTCTGTATTTGTACCGGATCTCTTTTATGTCGGACCTGTTATTAGAGCAATTATTTCGAGCGTGTTTGATGATCCATATCGTCTCCACTCTGTACCACCGTAACTTAAACTTCGAAAAATTCCTCCGACACAATACTCGACACCCTGAAGCTTTATAAATGGGTCATCGATTTCTTCGAAAGAAGGAAAAGGTTCGACGTTCGTACACCATCAACGGTGTTCCCGCCGAATATCAAGCAGGGTTAAAAGAAATAATCGAATTCGACATCGAAAATATTCAGCCGCTCTTCGAGATCGGTGTTTATCTAACGTCTAGAAGATTCTATTCGGGATTCAGCGTAGCGCGAAAGGGGTGTCATGGCCGCGGAGCAAAAGGGGTGCCGTGGAAGGATGCTCGCAGAAAGAAGAAATGTGTCTGCTGTCTGGTGAAATCCAGGCCGATGGTCGAGAGGAAGGAGTGGAAGGCCGTAGGGAAAGTTAGCAGAGGGTTGGGGGTTGGACGCGGCTCGTAAGGGTGGAAAACTGAAAAATAGTTGGCACCCGTTGCCATGGTCACTAAGTACCCCGAGTCGCGTAGACGACCCACCCGATACAGCCTCACCTTTCCGTCTTCACCGTTCGAACGGCGACACTTTAAACGAACGGATTTTATTATTTCACCCGCTGATCGTTCGAAGGAAATGGAGATTCGTCTTCGTGCGCGTGAATACGATGGAAGAAAAAAGAAGGGACACGCGGTTCGGGTGGCGTGTTTGAATATTTCAACGGCGACCGGAACCGGCCGCCTGCTTCACCCCTTTACATTTAACGATCTCCATCGCGTTGAACATTTTTGCATGCATTTCATATCCGGTGAATATTGCGCGCGCTTAATATTCCTATCAATTTCTGCGCGCGATTCCGAATCGACCGATTACAATATTCAGCTTGTTTTTTTTTCGCGGATTTGAAATACTGTAAACCGAACGATTGGAAATGTACAATCAAGAGCAAATCTGTCTTTTCCAGAGAGAATACAGCGTTCATGGTGGAACAGATTCGTTGGTTGTATTTTAGGGAGGTTTCAGAATTCGAAAGTTTTGGAAATGGGTGCAGAAATCGGAGATATAGGAATTTGGGAAATTTAAGATTTGGAAATGTTGGAGTGCGGACGTTTAGGAACTTAGTCATTTCGGGTCTCCAGATTTTAAAGATATAGGTACTTGCGAACTTTGGGACTTGAGAATGTGAGGATTTGGGGATCCAGAAATGTTTGTATATAGGTATGGAGGAACCTATTTCCCAGAAATTTTTTATGGATTATATTCTCATCTTATTAAAAGTAAAACAACGAGTCAATGTCATCTAACTACTTTTTAAATAAATGTTAATCAATTTTAATTATGTTTTTCTATTTACTTCACAATTGCACACACTATGCTCAATCTGCTACTCGTAAAAAAGAATATCAGAAGAGCAAGCTGCACACACGGTATGCAATCTGTATGTATAAATTGTTTGTATAAATTGAGTTACAAGTTGGCTAATTTCTATAGCAAATATCTTTCTTTAAAAGCATGAACAATATAAAGTGTTAGAAATTTAGAGTTTGTATAGATGCGAGCGGCGAGTGCAGGCCATGTGCGTTTTGTCAGAGTACTTTCCAGGTTGCAAGGGAAAGTTTTACGAGTGTAAAGAGCAAAGAAGAGTCGTCAAGGGCCATGGTGTCGTTGGTGGTCCTCACGGCCAATATTTAGTCGAAGAGGCATTCTTGTACTGACTGTGAGCGTGGTAACACGTCACAGAATCAACAGGATATTTTACTCAGTTATATCGTTGTAGCAATTCTATAATTTACCTTTCAGTCATTTTATTTATCTTTCTTACGAAAGAAATAGAAAAATTGCATCTGGGGATCGTGTTAAAAAAGAAATTCGTCACGAACGTGTTAAGCCGTTTCATTCCGCGCACGACGATTGGACGAAAACCGGAAAAGGAGGTCGCAATATTTCCCGTGACGCGTATATTTGTATCCGGTTTCGTTCGGTCGCTACGAACTTGAAGTTTCCAAGGTTTAATTTCGCACGAACGATAAGACAAACGATCGGTCATAACTTAATATCCGTCTCATTTCCATACGGCGCGGCGCTGCTATTTATTACGCTTTGGCAACGCCTGCAGACAGCCAATTGCGTGCATCTAAGAACGGTTCGTGGCCCGTGATTTATTTCAACGACGAATATGATCCCGCCGACAAAATGGATACTCTCGTATGCAGGAAACCTGCGATACCGCATCGCTCGCTCGTGTAATGGATCGATTAGCGATTTTTACGGCTCTCACCTCGATCAGATACCATTTCAATAATCGTTCGACATTCCACCGCTCACATTTTTCATGACCGACCATTATACGTATTTATTATAATTGCCGAGATATTTTTAAATATCTTAAACACTTTCTGAAGAATTTTAAGCACACCACTCCACATACGTTTACGAAACTTTTCGATTTTGAATCAGTTGTTTCGGTGTTGAGTCACATGCAACGATTGCGAACAATGAAATCTACATTATGATACTAACATTCGCTTTTGATTTGAATTGCATTTTTAATATATTCGCAATCGCAATTGTACTTTCGATGTACCGTTTATAATTGAAATTGTACTTTTGTCATTTTTATGTACTGTTTGTAACTGCACGTACTGCATTTGTACTTTTAATATACAGGGTGTCCCACGACGAAGGAAACATCCGGAAATGGGAGGTAGCTGGGGTCATTCTGAACAACTTTTTCCTTTGCAAAAATGTTGAACGAGGCTTCATTTTTAAATTATTAAAGAAAAACACCGACCAATCAGAGTGTCAATCAGAGAATCTCGCGCGCTCGGAGAAAGTCGTACTGGTCGGCGCACGGTTGACCGCGTTCACTCCTTACCACGTAAGTCGACCACTACGACTGCCTCCGAGCGCGCGAGATTCTCGCACTCTGATTGGTCGGCGTTTTTCCTTAATAATTTTAAAATGAATCCTCGTTCGATGTTTTTGCAAAGGAAAAAGTTGTTCAGAATGACCCCAGCTACTTTCAATGTATTATTGACAATTGCAATTGTACTTTCCACATATTATTTGTAATTACAGTTGTACCTTCAATATATTATTGACAATTGCAATTGTACTTCCATATATATTAATTGCATTTGAAACTGCAATAGTACTTCCATATATATTATTTGTAATTGAAATTGCAATTGTACTTCCATATATATTATTTGTAATTGAAATTGCAATTGTATTTTCAACATATTATTTGGAATTATACTTGTACTTTTAAGACATTATTTACATTATCCACACAACGATCTTACTTAGAGAGTCATCGATTTTGATATATTAAACCGAATAGATACATTCCCCTGAAAATACGAGCTAAACTCAGAAGACAGATAAATTGAATTAAATTGCAAACCGCAGAATAGCTATCAAACTATTAAGTAATTTCAAAACACTTGGAGTAATAGACAGTAAAGTTTCATTTACGAATTGTTCCGAATTTAATCATACAACGTTACAAATTATATAACTCTCGTAACAGAACATTGGCAATATACATTATTAGAACAAGGAGTTCCACGAAATCCGTGTTTATGCCAATCTCGTGGCGTTCTTGATATTTGGTACATAATTTCCGGAATCGCACGTGTAAAAGCGACGGAACAAGCATTCGTGGAAATCGTCTCCGGTAAAACGTTAGTCGCTCTGGTTCGATGAAGTTATTTGTTGCGACCTTTTCGTCGTGTGTAAAGTTCAACCGGGAAGCTTAACGAGGTCGTGAAACACAAGCGTCGGACAACGGTGGAAAAAGGGAGAAAATATATAGCCTAACTGTGCAATTCACTCTCTTGCACTCTGTGTGTTTCATATCCCTTGTGGATTCCGTGCATTCGGCACCACCCCGCGTTTTCCCTCCGGAGAAACGAACATTCCGACGGAATGAGAGAAAATAGTGCGGTGAACCCCGTTGGAAAATTCCCAAGTGCAATGAGTACCCGATCTAATAATCGAAGTTGAGAAATTTCAACTATTCCCTATTCCTCAAGAACCGAAGGATGTTCGCTTATTGTATCAGGAGGAAGATGCACGCTAACGACCGAGCTGGGCACCATTCACGAATGCGAAAAAGTGGAAAAAGATCGGGAGAAGGGTACGAGTATTCGACTTTTCGCAAAGAAATTTCGGGGGTTGAAAATTTGAGAATCGGGTGGTTTTGACAGTTGGGAATTTAGGGGTGTGGGAGTTTAGGCAATTGCAAATTGAAGAATTAGAAAGTTTAGGGGGTTGGAAATTTAGGGATTTAGAAATTCAGGTAGTCGCGAATTTAGGGATTTTTAAATTTAGGGACTCTGACATTCGAGAAATACTAGAGATTTCGAAGTTCGAGAATTTGACGATTTTAAGATCCGGGGATTCATATAGTAAGAACATTGGAGATTTTGGGAATTGAAAAATGAGGAATTTGAGAATTTGAAGATTTTGATCATTCACGACGTGAAAATTTAAGGATATCAGAATATGAAAATTTCTAGATTTTAGAGCACGGTAACATCCAAACTTTGGAATCACAAAATTTGCGAATCCAAAATTCTGAAAAATCTGTCGATATGAAAATTCGCGAAATAGTGAATCCGACAATTTCAAAAATTCTAAAATCTGAAATGTCAGAAATCTGATAACTCGTAAATTCGGGATTTGCTGAATAGCGTCGGTAGGCCAATAATTTGCCACGACGTCTCTCGTCTTCGCCTCCGCCTATCGCGCTTTCTCCCTCGAGAAACGCGACACGGCCCATTGCCGTTTTCTAAGGTAAACCATGGAAGAAGCGAAAGCATTTAGATAAAAAATTGCGAGCAAAGGGAGAAAGAGAAAGAAAAAGAGAGAGAGGGGGGGAGGGGGGCAGTTTATCCTTCCCGCGACGCCAAGCACCATCGTGGCCGGTATATGGCGCGGAGAACGGATGGGTATCTCGCCGCGAGCAAGGGCTGGAAAAATGTATTTTCTCCGAAATTATTCCTCTAACCTCTTCCTCTTGGCCGTTAAGTCTGGTTGGTCCTCTACCGAAAAGACGCCGATCCGGCCGCGAGTCTCGCCCGTCATTCCTTTTATCCGTCCCGATAAATCCTCGCAACGGCCTCGCAAAGGGAGAAAATTTTCACAGCCAAGCCGTCGGATCAACGGATCTACCTGCACGTTAGGTGAAATGATATTTCAATCCTGCGAGAAGTTTGCCCCCGGTCCCGCTAATGCCGCGGATGATGGATACTAATAGAGGCCCGTTCCGATGGAACCTTTGAACGGGAACGAAATGCACCTCGAAAACGTTACCGGAAATTTGTTAGTGGAACCCCAACGTCCGGTTTAGGTGAACTTGCACGACAATTATCGACATTCCGAAATGGACACACCCTCTGTTAGCGCACGGTGTATACGTGTACCACCAAATGCACTCTAATGTTTACTGAACTGAGATGGTTAACACTTATACCAAGGAAAGTCAAAGGTTTGTGGTGGTCTAATGCTTATTTATTATAACTGGTGAGCTGATGAGATTCTAACAGACTGATTTACTTCTAATTAAGTATTCTAAATTGTTCTATAATTAACTAGCTGATTCTAGGTGTGCTGACTTGTTGTTTCTAACTCTAGTTTGTATCTAAATCTCGATTGTATCTGACTAGCTTGTACTCTAGGACCACTCTTGTTGACTTTTCGTCGATATCTCATCCTTGCCACGAGGATGACGGGGGTCCTTGAAAAATGCGAATAACTAATCAGCGATCGAGATAGTCTTATCTCTTCCAGTGCACTGGTAGCGCATTGAGTTCCTGGCTGGGATGGCAACTCGGCCGTTGGTGGACACATGTCCGAGATACCGGAAAAAACCTTGGCAATAAACCGTATTGGGGAACTATACCATCATTGAGTTTTAAGCTTAACGCGGCCTTGGGGTAGAACTTTATGATGAGGTTGGTTTGGGTTAAACGGGACTTAATTGTACGGTGCTCACCCAAACTGGCTAATATTAATATCCCTTGACCTGGATATAGACAAGCCTGTATACCGTACTAAAGAATAATTCTTATTACTTCATGTGTCTCGAATACCGTATTAAAGCACAAATTCCAATTGTTTTATGTATGTCGAACACCCTCGTTGTTTTTATTCTGGCAAGGATGTGAACGATTCACGCGACGAAACCCGTCCGCGATCGAGTGTCGCTCGTGAAGAGAAGACTCGCAGTATTACTCAAGGATGTTACACAGATACTATATTTGAGCCGTTTATTTTGAAAATTGCGCTAGTCGATTTTGCACAAAAATAGAGTTAGCTACCTCTATGGTTGCATTTTAACATGATCTCTTCATTCGAAAGCAACTTGTGGCTAACATATTCAAAATAATGATTTTGAAAAACGAAAATTTGCTGGTTCATGAAGCGATGAAAAATGTATTCTACAAGTGGCGTAAGTCCCATTGCGGGAGTACCCTACAACGGGAAAGACTGAAAAACTTCAATAATATCAAGTTGGCAACACCATACAAGAAGGCGAGACCACTAACTAACCTAAAATACGAGGACTTAATGGATTTATTACATTACAAACCACTTATAGTCCATAGTTATATTAAATCCCTCCCGCATACACAAACTGGAGAAGACGAAATGATAAGTAATAAAAGAATGTTAATTTTATATATAGAATATACTTAACTAAATATATTTAAATATAAACATTATTTAACAAAGAATAAAAACTGAATATTTTTTGATTTTATAACGTAACAGTGTATAGATTTATTTTTATTTCAGGGAAAATTTACTTTTCCTACTTGTGCTTTCTTAAGAATTGAAAACGTCATTTCATTAATTTTGGAAGCGGTGTAAGTCCATTCACAGCCATCAAGAACATATTATTTCTTAAATAGTGTTAATTACGCTAAGTTGGATGATAAACACCCTTAGAAATCAAGAAACATTATTCTACAATGAATTTTCGATCAGAAAATCGATTTTTGATCGATTGCCAGCTCGTTCTGTCCCATCCGAGCATTTCGAATCAATTCTTGGTTCAGACTTCCCGTATACGTTGCACGTAGGGATACTGTGGTTCCATTTTCCAATAATATGGCGGTACCGTTGGCTGGGGCTTTAATCTTGTCAGTCTTGGACGATGATGTAGAACCACGTGAAACTACCGGGCTTACGTAGGTACTGCATGTATGTTGGTAGAAGGATGGAGAACGGTAAAAAGAGGATACGCGTATAGAATCGTGGTGGGTAGAGTGGGGGTGAACGACGGAAGGGATGAAGGTATTCCATTGAAGGGACAACCGTGGGACTTCTTTTGTGCACACGCATCCCTCTACTGCCAAAAATGGCCATTAGGGAGGGGATGGATTGGAAATTATTGACGTAATATTGGAAACCAATAAGGACACAGATGAGAATTGATCGAAATGGCTATTATTAGATATATGTTAGGCCGTACGTGAACGGAAACGACGGTTAAACGTGAATTTTCGTCGACGACGACCTAACACATGCTGCAGCCGACAAAACGATGAGATGTAACCCTCCATGTCAGAGTTATATCCGTTCCGGTGTTGCATTAAAATTTCTAACGATCCGTCGCTAAAACGGGGAATACTCTCGATGATACAGCGATGCGACGAGAGTGCAATTTTCTGTCGCTCCGCTATCGTTTATTGACTAACATGTAATTCGGTAACAGAAATAGCGTTAATATTTGAACGCACACATCGAGAGTTCGACGGGTAAGATACCGAAATAACGTACCAGGGAAAGAACGGATTTAATTTATTTCCGGATTAATTATACGGATTATATTATATCCAGGTTATCGACGAATTCCAAATGCCTTACTTTGAGAGTTATAACTAGGGTAACTGACATTATCAAAATTATAGCCATTTTTTTATTTAGACACCGGAAAATAATGCAGAATACTTTTGTATCATATACATACTACCGTCATTATTTGATTCAATCGGTGACTATCAGAATATTCAATGGTATATTAGAACATTAGGATCAAATAGTATATTAGAATATGAAGATCAAATAGTATATTGGAATATTAGGATCAAATGGTATATTGGAATATTAGGATCAAATGGTATAGTAGAATATTAGGATCAAATGGTACATTGTAATATTAGGTTTAAATGGAATATTGTAATATTAGGATCAAATGGTACATTGTAATATTAGGATGAAATGGTATATTATAATATTAGAATTTCAGAATTTGAACATGTGAAAATTCAAGAAATTAAGCAATTCGAAATTTGATACGTACATTAAATTATTAAACAATAATAACAATTAAAAAATTATGTAACGATGATTACGGCATGGAAAACGCGACTAAAAACACGAGGTACGGTGATAATATATTTAAACAAACACATAATAAACCAAGTAAATATTTGACACATACTTTATACGTCCTGTGCGATTCTCCGAAAATTTTCTTAACTGTCGCAAGATTTCTCTTCGACGAAAATGGGATTACCCTTTCAAACGCTGCTCCTATGCCGTCTAGGGAGCCGTCTATTATTTGGCCACGTGAATGGATGAAAATTGCCAAAAATAGCCGGAAACGGATGTGCAGGCGTGGCCGTGCCCGATGAACAGAAGGATTGGCGCGGAGAGAGGGTGAATAGCCGAGCGCAATAGTTCCATTACGGCATTTTCGAAGGCATAGCCGTTGCAAATTATCCAGAGCATACAATGCCACGATGTATACGCCATGACACCGCTCGTTCTCCTTTTTTTCCGGTGCGCCGATATTGGAGAATTGTGTTGTATCGCGCTCTACTAAATGGCAATGCGAACGCAGACGGATGAAGTGTTCCGATAGAAATAACCGGCGTGAAAAGTAGGCTGGCAACGTTCGCTACTTCTCGATGACAATTTTTTTCCTTCCCTTTTTTTTTTTTAATGACAAACGCACAATGGCGTGAACGAGTTCTGCTTTGAAACATTTTAGTTTCGATACGGTTGAATTATTTCGTTCTCGCGTGTTATACTTTTTTCGTATACTTGTATCAACGTATCGCGGGGGTAACAGTTATTTTAATTGATGAATGGAATTGCGGTAAATATTTAAATGTATTTCAATTGAAGAGGGGATATATTCTATTGCATCGTGCAGAGAAATAGTCAATCACTATTATTTTTTGATCGCTGA
The DNA here is from genome assembly GCA_947623535.1 of Coelioxys conoideus. Taxonomy (NCBI): domain Eukaryota; kingdom Metazoa; phylum Arthropoda; class Insecta; order Hymenoptera; family Megachilidae; genus Coelioxys; species Coelioxys conoideus. Next base: position 16,691,425 of record OX392453.1, on the reverse strand, counting down.
CCCGTGACAAATATTTTGTTAATGAAAATAAATGGAATTATATCTGTAATACGATATTGTAGACACTGCAGATTTTTATATATCACAAAATGCATGAACATATGCAGTCCGGTGACAAGACTCAAACTGGTATTGCATCTTTCTACTAATTTATGCAAAGAAATAGTCAGACCCTATTATTTGTTGTTAAATGTCCCTTCGCAAACATTTTATTAATCAAAATAAACAAAATTGTATCTCTGTATAGCGGTACAGCAGACATTGCAGATTTTGATACATGCATATATCATAAATGCATGAACATCTACAGTCCGGTGACAACACCGAAACTGGTATTATATCTTTCTGTTAGATCATGTAACAAAAATAGTCATTCACTATTATATTTTATTAACTGGACTATCGCAAACATTTTCTTAATTAACATAAATAAATTGTGTATAATTGTGATACTGCTGACACTGCAAATTTTCATGTATCATAAATGCATGAACATCCACAATCTGGCGATAACTCCGACACTGGTATTGTATGTTTCTACTATCTTATGCAAAGAAATAGTCAGACCCAATTATTTTTTGTTAACTGACTCTTAACATACATTTTAGTAACAAAGTAAATGAAACTGTTTGTATCGTATCATTAAAGATCCACTCTTGTGTAATAGAACTTGACAGAATTCATTTATACACCTCGTTAAGTCTTTCGTCTTAGCCATTCTCACAGTTACGAAATTATTAAAAAATAGTACTCAAAAAGCAAAACCGAGTATTTTACAATCCTACCGCGTAGTGTGCGAGTTGGTGGTAACATCAGAGAAAAGTTACGATTAGGAGAGCATTAATTCGAAGAAAGAGGAAGATGAAGTTGAGAAGTAAATCGTGTCGTTAGGAACGCGTGTACCCAGTGTAATGATACCCGATCCGCGATGGTGCTCGACGGACTGGTCGGGGCAAAAACTTTTGAAATAATTACAGGGAATCGCGTCGTAAGGTCAGGCAGGAAGAGCTGGCGAGGTGAAGGGTTGCAATTGAGCCGGATAGCATGGTGGCGGCGCCAGTATCCCCCACCTCACCCCTTTGCCCAAAGCTGCGGGCATTAATGGGAAAAGTTTGCTTTTATCTTTTAAACGGCCGGCAACACTACTAATTCCTAACTTCGGGTGTTACTTGTACCTACTCGGACGATTTCGAGTGGCTGGCTGGACCGAGGACCGCGTGGACCGAGTCTCCACTGTTAGGTTAATTCGTAATGTCGCGGTCGGTATTTTCGTCGTAGATAGAGAATTGTAATTTGCTCCTTCCTCGGTAGATAGAAAGAAAGTGGAAAGTAAAATGCACCCGTCGTGGATAGTCTTCTTTAATTCTCCTATCTCTTTCTCCTCTAGAAGACATTGATTCTTCTGCAATAGAATTATAACTTCCGAGTTTAGTCGTTGAAACCATCTAGAAATTACGTTTGAAATTAGACTGTGTAACGAAAGGGATGAAACAACGAATGGAGGTACAAGCATAGAACATAACGCAAAGAAGCTCGATTTTCGACAGTTAATTTTGTCGAATTAAAAATTTCGAGGATATTTTACGTCAGTTCGATAAACGGTTTAAATATTGTCACTCGGATGTAACATTATCCGAAGTTCCATTGTTCAGAAAATAGGACGCAACAGAGAGACGATAAAAAGTGTGTAGAATCTTTGAAGGTGTACCATGAAGTGCAGCCGTGCGATTTACATCTGCTTTTTTGTTTAACACTTTGAACGCCATGTCATACATATACGGGTGACACTCAAATTTCTACACATACTCAACAGCTATATTATTCAAAATATGTTCACTTTTCTAACTGAGAATGCTCGCATCAATAATTCAAAACTATGTAAAATAAATATAACAAAGTTGTTAACGCTCGTGGTTGAAATAAATTCTTTCGAGCTTGGTTGAATATTGCACGTGGTGTGCCGACTAGGTTTTATTTTTCACAATCTCGAAGGACCACCCGATTACTCGGGACTATACAAATAATCTATGTTTAACAATATACTAGATACTAGGTTCGAGATTCTAATGCTATTACTCTTTCAAATACTGTTTTTTAACTGGTTACTATTTCTAACTAACTATCCGATGTCACCTCGGTCGGGGAGACTTGACGGGGGGTGCATCGTTCTAATTGGCGAAGTACAAATTACAAATTGTGGAAGGGCAACAAAGTTGACGCCCTACGTGGGCCCCTCCACTCGCAACTATTCTACGTTTTGCTCCTGGACCGTGGCAGGTAATAAGGGTCAGGAAGCGCGCTGACTTTGGCTAATCATGCTAGAAGTAACGGAATCAAAAAAGGTAAAATATTAATCTGTCGACCAAATGCGAACAATGACTCGAAAACTACATGGAAAACGCGCGGGTCTTTATGGCTTCTTGAGTTTATAGCTGCCACGGAACGGTCCGTGAACCCTTCGATGGGACGACGGTGCTATATTTCTAATTGCTATGTAGAAATTCTAAACCTATTGTTAATGTAAGGGCACTGGTGGCCTTAACAAAAGTATAGTGAAAATATTTGGCAAGATGCGTTGAATATGAAAATACTAATGCAATTTTCAATCGCTTCCGTATAGCAGTCCACGTGTTAACGAATATAATTTTTTGACGATTTAGAGTGGCTGGTTAGCCCAAGGACCACGTGGACCGAGTCTCCACTGTTAAGTTAACTCGTAATGTCGCGGTCGGCATTTTCGTCGTAGATAGAGAATTGTAATTTGCTCCTTCCTCGGTAGATAGAAAGAAAGTGGAAAGTAAAATGTACCCGTCGTGAATAGTCCTCCCTAATTCTCCTATCTCTTTCTCCTTGTTCCTTTTTTGGACAGCTCTATCTCGAACGATCAGAGCCGACTGGCTGTTAAGATTCGCTACAGCGCCTACTCCCGAGATATGCGATGTAATTTTTTGTCTGCTATTTCAGACCTCTTATCCGAAATTCCATCTACTCGCTGGTCACTGAACGTACTCTTTCATCGTGACAACTTGGTATTCCACTTGTTCTTCTCGCGACGGTTTTTAGTTTTTAATGAAATGATCGAGTACCCGCGCGTCCCGATATGATACATCGTTTATTGTCGTGTAATTGAATAACCGACCGAGTTCAAGCAATATTGCGTCGATGATTCAAACTGAACATCAGCAACATTGAACATCATTTTATACTTGTATAATCATTGATATTTGCGGCTAATGCGTTGATATTTGAAATATTAAATTTCAACGCTCTGTACGTATTCTGTACAGATAAATACAAAATTGGTTATTCGAATGAAATTTTATTAGTCCACGCTTTAGTCATAGTTTTAAATAACTTTTGAGTCACGATCTATATGTTACCTCCTTACACGAAATGACTCGGTTAAAGCTATAGAAAAATTTCTCTGAATACTTTGAAGTTATAGAATCAGATAGAAAAATTATGAAACAGAAATCGCAAGAAAATGGTAAGGGCCATAATATGGCGTTTGCAAATTTTTCAGATAATGTTGCTTTTTGAACAATGTTTTCCTATAGCTCTCATCGCTGAAGGAATTTTTAGGGAAATATATTTTTTTTCAAGTAATAATGAGTTACTATACTGTAGCATGCGGATGTGTTGCTAATTCTTCGGTATATAAGAATGTTAATAGCACTAAAAAATTATTTTTGTACACAATAAGCTCAGAATATTCTTTTCAAACATGTAGCAAAAGGTTAAAGTGTACATTTTATTAATTTTTTCAGATTTTTAGTAAAATCATCATTGATTCCCATTGGATATAAATAAAAATATGAATATATTTATAAATTTAATAAACTAAAAAAATGAGGAGAAATTTATAAAATGACTCAAATCTTAAAAATATATGTTGATAAAAACTTAAAAATAGGTACTTTCGAAAAAAATACTTCTGGAACTATGTAGGTACCGTCAATCTTAATTTGCCATTAAGTCCTCAAAGAAACCAATATCGCGTCAATTATATTATTATTGCTTCGATCAGTAGAAATGAACCAAACCATACACGAAAATCTATCCAAAACGAAACTATACGCAGAAGACGAGTGTATCAGCGGAGAAATGCAAGTCCCTTCAGCGAACTAACGTTGCGATATCAGCATCGTTATTTTGCAAGCCACGACTACTATTTACCCAATGCGAACATGAAATGTATCGAAATCTATCGTGTCCGATTCGTGAACGAGATATTCAATCATGTGTCGACTGATTGTTTGCTATTGATTTTATTTTATATCAGTTCGTTGAAACAAGGTTTGCTCTCTATCGTTCCGTCGATTGCTGATCGGAGCTTATCGAATAAAGTAAAAAAGAGAGAAAAATAACGGCGAGTTATTCTTTCGGCATCAGGATTTTATTACTTCCTGTATTTGTTCGGCAACAATTTTGGGAGAAAAGTTATTTTCTTCTGTGTGTATTTATGTAATTCGAACATAGTACTTACTTCACTGGGAAAGTATACTAAACTCCCACTGCGCAAGCATCCTTTATGTAATCAATTGAACGAATTCTCGTTTATAAATTCATATATTATATATAAACATTAATGTTAATATACACAGTAAATTGTGAAATTTTGATGTGGATGAACAGCGTTCTCTAACGTGCATTATGTTGTATTTTGACACATGTTTCGATCACGAGTTAAATTATGATTATAATTAATTGTAATATTACCATATAATTACAAATATCATAATATTATCATATATTACAAATATCACAATATTATCAGACATCACAAATATTATAATATTATCAAATATTACAAATGAAAAAACATCCCTGCAATATTTTCCCAATTATTATCAAGATTTTCCCTCGTCGATAAAGACGAGCATTTTGTCAAAGTTTGAAATGCTTATCCACGCGGAACTAAAAACTGCTGCGATCCAATTTCGTTTTCCTTTTCTACATTTATCGATAAACAATGTTCCGCTCAGGTTTCGTTGCGCTGAACTGTTAATAACTTTCTGCCGAGAGAAGAATCAGTTTCATTGCAGCCGTACTTCACTGATCCATTCATTTCGGTTCGAAAGACCAATACTACACGGCACCGGCTCGAACGAAATCTGTGAAATTAAAAATTTGCAAATTAAAATGGAACTCGGAAAATTGCTTGGCAATCTTCGTTCTCTGTACATACGATCGTGACCGACAGTCGGTATCCAACGCGAGTTAAATCGCGGCGATACCTTTTTTGCTCGAAAATGGAATTTCTTCACGCGAGTATCCTGCTTTTTCAACGCCGGTATACTGAAAAGCTTTCCGTAAGGCATTCAAATTCTTTCAATGGTATAAAACCAATTTAAAATTCGCCACAAATTCGTTGATGTTTTCAATGTTTTCCGTGCTATTGTGGATTAAAATGGGTACTTCGAAACGAGTCCCGTTCAAAGAGATATCCGCCGATATTTTAAACGAAACACTACTCTACATACACAATGATTTATCGTTTATAAAACCAGACAATCGAATCGTTTTGTTATTGAATTCCGATGAAAATATTAAATAATAACGATTAATCAGAATGCAAGTTAAAAATTTTGTACAATTCATACTTAACACAAAGTATAAGCAAAATGTGACACGAACGAAAGAAGCAGCGAATGTAGGTGAATGATTGTACGAACCGACGCAACAATGTATGAATTTATGAATGAACGCGGTAAGACATGATTCTATTGCATGAATTTATGATGCGTGCTGACTGTGGTAGTTTCGCATAGGACTTCATGGAAAGAAAGAAACGAACAAGAAATGTCAGTTAACCTTTCTTTTCGTTGTATTGACGTTATGCTACATCGGTTAGCACAACATATAACTCTTGTCAGACATAAATGAACTGCATATTTCACTGTCGTTCAAATTATTAAAAATGTCTCTTACATTTTCTCGTTAGTATTTTTTTTTTAAACTCATACCACGACGTGTTACATAACCTTTCGCGATATTATACAACCTTTATTCGAACAAATTTCTAATACAGAAAACATTGATTTTTCTACAATAAAATTATAATTTCCCTATATAGTCGTTGAAACTACGTTTCAAATTTTCTTTAGAATTTACCTTTTCATAAAAGGTTGTGTAAGGAAAGTGACGAAATAACGAATGGAAGTACAAGCATAGCAGATAATGCAAAAAGCTTGATTTGAAATAGTCATTTTTGTCCAAATAAAAATTTCGAGGATATTTTACATTATCTCGATAAACTATTTAGATATTGTCACTCGGATGTAACATTATCCTAAGTTCCATTGTTCAGACAATATGACGCGACAGAAAGATGATGAAAAGTATGTAGAATATTCAAAGATGTGCCATAAAGCGCAGTCGTATGATTTACATCTGCCTTTTTGACTATCGACTATAATTTTTGAACGTTGACATATCTATAGGGTAGCTCATAAGTAAATTGACTATTTTATCACAAAGTGTAGTCGTGTGATTTACACCTGCCTTTTTAAATAACGAATATAATTTTTGAACGTTGACACGTCTGTAGAGTAACTCACAAATAAATTGGCCATTTTGTCACACAGTGCAGTCGTGTGCTTTGCACCTACCTTCTTGACTAACGAATATAATTTTTGAACGTTGACACGTACATACCTAGCGAATACATTATCGATTTGAGCATGCATCCAAACAGTATCATTAAGGGCGAATAACGTAAGGGAGAAACCGAAATTGCCTTATGGCGTTAAGTTCCGGCGCGCGTTTCCGTTTTAGCTCGAGCTGAACGCTTTGTGCTTCTCCGACCCCTTTGATTCATTCCCCACCTTTACCTGTTAACTAGCGCGTAAAGAGTAATTAACGCTGCCAACAGGAGCATTCTCTACTCATTATGCACGTTGCTTTACGATACCGTGTCCGCGTATAATATCGCTTCCTCGAGGCATTAATGGCTCTGAAAACATCGTCTTTTCCGCTTTCACCGATTGGAACCAACCTTTTGCATTATCTGCCGCATTAATCCTTTTGAACCGGCGAGATCGACGAGCTGATAAAAATCCATCAACGTACAAATTGCACCTTGACTCCGCTAGTTGAGATCGACGTAGATGAAACGAAGCCACCGTTATCCCTTTCAAACGATAAATGCCGTTCGAGCGAGATAAACGTTAGGAAGTGGCCGAGAAAACAATTGTGACAGGGCGTGAATGCGTTAGGTTAGGTTAGGACGTTAGCGTAATAGTTGACAGCGCGATTATAACAAATATCCTAGCGAAAAGAAAAACAGAACGAGATCAGTGTAGCTAGTGTCAAAATGTATTGTATTCGGTACGATTCTTATTTTTATTAATAAATGATTTTTATTAACCAGTTAACTTACGGAATTTGGTTTAAAAATAATCTTATTGGAATTATTAAAATCAACCAATGACCAGTATACGAGACGAACACGGAACACATTATAAATTATGCGAAAAAAAGTAAAGAAAAATGAGATGTTACACGTTTATTCGGTAAACAATTTTTAATTTATTAATGTTAATATACAGCGACAGGCACTTCTTGATTGTACACATGATTCGTACACTTGAGATGTAGAAATAAAAACAACATTTTCTATGTTAATTAATAATATAGAAAATATTGTTGTTTTTATTTGCAAATTCCAAATGTATGAATACCTTTGTCTCTCATTGTATATTCTCTGCTTGATTTCGATTAAGTTTTTCGTGGTTGCAACAGCTCTTTCTAGGGAGAGATTAGAAGGTATTTCTTTCTAGGGATAAGTTAGATGAGATTTCTTTCTATGGAGAGATTAGGAGAGTTTCGATGAAATATTCTAACTTTTTACGAAGTCAGGTTCTATATTACACCATCCTCTTTTTAACATTTGTTTTAATTATTCTTTCTACGTTATGCCACGTTCATTTGTTGTTGTAAGTGTTATGTATTATACAGGGTGTCCCAAAAGTGTTGAAGGAGCCGGAAATGGGAGGTGGGTGGGGTCATTCTGAACAAGTTTTTCATTTGCAAAAATGTCGTATGGGGATTCATTTTTAAATTATTAAGGAAAAACACCGACCAATCAGAACGCGAGAATCGCGCGCCACGCGATTCGATCGCGACCACGGCCAATTATAACTCGGGCCTACATTTCTGCCTCCGAGCGCGCGAGATTCTCGCGCTCTGATTGGTCGGTGTTTTTCGTTAATAATTTAAAAATGAAGCCCCATACGACATTTTTGCAAATGAAAAAGTTGTTCAGAATGACCCCATCTACCTCCCATTTCCGGCTCCTTCAACACTTTTGGGACACCCTGAATACATCTATAAATGCTTAAATATACTTATGAATATATAAAACATTGTTATTTTCAGTTCTGCATCCCACGTGTGCGAATACTTTTATCCCTCACTGTATGATTAACCCTTTGCACTCGAAGGTGTAGCAGATGGTGACTAAAACTTTTTGGTCGAAAAGTTTGATGAATTCGTGCGAAGTTATTATATCTCCGCTATTAATTACCAATATTAGCTGTATCATTATGATTATACATTGTATGCAAAACATTATAGGTTTGGTTAAAAAATACATATTCCAAATAGCTGTATTAAACAAAATGGTGAGTACGAGTCACCTTTCGAGTACAACGAGTTAATTAATTAAGTACATTATTAACTCGCTGTGATGCAGTTTGATACAAGGAATCGAAATAGTAAGTAAATAAAATAAAATAAAATAAAATAAAGTAAATATAAAATATAATATAAATAAATATAAAATATGATATAAGTAAATATAAAGCATAATATAAGTAAATAGAAAATGTAATTCTAAGTAAATGCAAAATATAATATAATAAATAAATATAAAATGTAATGTAAATAAATATGAAACATAATATAAGTAAATATAGAATAAATAAAATAAAATAAAAAATGGAAGTTAGGAAATGTATGAAGTGAATATCGTGATCCTGTGAAAGGAAACGGTTTGTACAAGAGTATCTTACTTAGCAGCCGCGAAAAAACGGGTTCGCCGACGGGGAATGTCAGAATTATTCAATAAGATCGATCGCGCGGTTGAATTTCATGCCTCGGGCCTGGGTGAAACACGACGGAAAGTAAAACACTAACTTCTCACCGCGTCGGTTTACCGTAGGATTGACGATCCTTTCATGGAGTCAGAAGGTACACTAACCCGTGCGGCGATATGCACGTTCGTTTCCCACGAACGCATGAAATTTAATAACAAAAAATTCTTGCGATGCATTTCGCGTAAAAGTTTCATCGTGAACGAGAAAGACAGACAGCAAGGAGGACTGAACGTCGAGTCGAAAACACGAGAGAGGTTATAAGTTGCCGTAAACGCGAAAGACCTAATATATTCTGGCAGACAGACATCAAATTGTTCGTCTGAAAGGGTACGATTGATATCCCGCGGATATCGGAGATCGACTCGAGGGCTGTCTCGCGCCACTGGATATTCAAACGAATCGATATCACCTGTTTTCCTTTTTTCCAAATTAATTCCGCCCCACAGCGTAACGAAAGCGGCTCGATCGTTTTCCCTAATGTCGTTTCAGTTGTTACGATCATCCCTGAATTCTGATAGTATCCGTCGTCGTAGCCTTTGCTACCGATATTTTTGGAATAATAATTTCGTTTCTGTTCTTCCATCGATTTACCCTCGTTTCGTGACTGATCTTTTCTTAAAACAACGTAAACAATAGAATTGTTTTCGTATGTTTTCTCAGATGAATTATTGAAGATTATCGTCTTTCGAATATCATTTTTTTATGATCTTTGCATAGAATGTAGGGCAGACATGGCCAACTGTTTTTATTCCTGGACCGGACTGGAAAAAAAACATATTTGTTCGGGCCGGACGAAATATTAAAATTAAAAAGTGTTAAGCAAAACGCTTGTTTTTTTAAGTAAATACAAAAGTGTGATTATGAAATTTATTTATGAATAAATTCATGTAAATCGATACAACAAATTAACATAATAAATTTTTAAGATGTGATTCTATGTTTGTACTAGTTATTCTTAACACAACCTCCTAATGTAAATCATTCAATTTTGATCGTGTCGTACTTTTATTTAGATTCATTAAAAAAAAGGTTTGTTCACAAATATAAGTTGAGCTAAAGATGACTAAAGAATTGATGCGATCAATTACTAAATTTCATTACCTGTGCCGAATCCAGCGTGGATTTCGTATTAATTGAGGTTCCAGTATTCATACTGGAGTAATTTAGTTACCGATTATTCAGACTCTGGAATTGATACTGAAATAATTGGATATTAATTGTTGAGGTTCGACTATTCATATTAAAGAAATTTAATTACTTATCATTGAGACTATTGAACTGATACTGGAGTACTTTGGTATGAATTGCTGAGGTTCCAGTATTCATACTAAAGTAATTTAGTTACTGATTATTAGGACTCTGGAATTGATACTGGAGTAATTTGGCATTAATTGTTGAGATTCCAGTATTTATACTAGAGTAATTTAGTTACTGATTGCTGAGACTCTGCAGTAAACACCGAAGTAATTTGTGATCGATTAATTGTTGGTACATAATTAATTTAATAATTGTTATTAAATACCAAAGCGCTTTTAATCAATCTCACTCCCGAAAATCGACTAAAGCGGCAGAAATTACCCGCATCACCCGACAGAATAAAATTAACATCCCAGTACCCAGAAACATAAAACGTTCCTATCCCACTCGGTCCAACGAAACTAATCGCGAACGATTTCAACACGGAGTCACGGGTTAAAAGTCCATTTCGAGGTGGCTGAATATTAAAGCATCCCGTTGAATAATTCCGTAGTAACGGCTGAAAATAGCCAGGAACGAGAGGGTATCCAAGAAACAGGGCTCGTTGAACGTAGACCGGCGGCGTGCCGTCGCTTGTCCCGGTGAGAAAGACAATTTCAGGTTAGGAAGCACTTCATCATTAATGCATAAAGTGGCGAATAGTGGGGCGAGAGAAAAGCAGACGCGAAGGAAACGTTCGAAGCAAGCAGGTGGAGGGGTTTCGACCGACGGCAGCCATGTTTGTATAATATATTCGACTGTAATAATAGAGTCACTTTAGAAGTAGCATTACCTGCTTGCTCCTACTACACTGGCTTCGTAGATTGCAGCAACGACTGTTTGCACTCGCTAAATATAATAAAGCCAGGGGTTCTCAAACGTGGCGTTTGTTAACGGTGTGTGTGTGTGGGGGCGGGGGTGGGGGTGGCCACCGTTCCCGGCAGAGGGGCGGAAAACAACCCTACTCGGCTTTCGGATCGAGCCCCGCTCGGGCGTGAATTTCAACGGTTGAATTTTACCGTCCTCCCACGCCATTTACCGAAACTGTTGTTAGTTCCGAGGCGATAGCGAGGCCACGGCCTCTCTTCAACACGCTCCGAGCACAACCAGATAACGGAATTTTAACTGTAGTTGCGTACGAACGTAACTCAACCGGTTTACGATCCCGTTCCGTTAATGAACTGTCGGCACGAGGCGCTTTCGACTCGTTAAAACGGCTGCTTCCTCTTTCTCCCGTCATTATAAAATCAAATCGGTCAGATTGTTCATCGCCGATTAACACCGCAGATGACTTTTATCGCAATTTCGTCCTATCAATTCCGTTTTTTTTTTAGAACGACGTAAACGGGTTCTTTTTACGTTTATATACTCCATTAGCTTATTACAATTGGTCTGGTATACTTCTATTGCAGCGAATGGCTTATTATGGTTTCACGTATTACTGATTTGACATGTATATGGTTTATTTTCGTTCAGTATAGTGCTGACACAACGTGCACGTGGTTTACTATGGTTTAATATATTTTTCACATAACGTGTTTATTATGGTTTACCATATCGCTGATACAACATGTATGTGGTTTATTTTGATGCAGTATATTGTTAACACAACAATGCACCATTGTGCGAAGTTGTAATAACTGACAACATAAAGGTATGACTAATTCTGCAGAAAAGAGCACACCACCTACTCCATTGACCTTGAAATATATAACCCCAAAAACAACATTGCGAGTTACTTTGTTGTATATGTATAACCGAATTGTGTAACATCTGAACATTTTCAAAGGAGCGTGGACTTGTGAAGTTGTGAAAATGGAAATGACTGAATGTGATATCTTGAAAGTTCATCAAACATACATGTCAATTAGTGAATTTGAGACGTACAGAATTCGGCTGTGTGAAAATTTTTAAATTTAGAAATTCAGAGAAGCAATAACTCGAAAATTTGTAAATTCGTAAATTTGTGAATTTGTAAACTTGTAGATTTGTATAAATATACATATATATATATACGTAAATACGTATATTTGTAATAAATCTCTGAACTTGAAAATTTGTGAATACGTATACATTATAAATCAGCGAATTTGTAAATTTGCAAACAAGCGAATTTGGGTCTGTATAAATTCGTAAGTCCGTGAACTTCTAAACTCGTGAACGACCATTAACAGCCAGCGACAATATTTTTAACGATCCGCAACCACATAATTAGTGGTTCCGTACAGTTTTACGAGCACCGGCAGCGTTATCGGGGTCTAATTTCCAAGTTCATCGAGCAGCCGAAGCTCGTTTACGGTAACCTTTTCTAGCACATCGTAAATCGGACAAGAGGTTAGGAACATTATTACAAGTTTTTTCATCGTATAAAGGTGATCGAAGCAGACAAAGTGGCACCGCGCCAACTTGAAGAACTTTGTCGCTGGTTCTTCACAAAAGCAGCTTGCAACGTGGAATCGTATCGAGATACCTTTTGTAGCAGGTGCGACGGTAAAATGTGGCAGAAAAGCTGAATGTTTGTTCGCATTTATTAACTCAAGACTTTATACGAGTCCTCTTTCATTCGCGCACGTGATCACGATACCATTTCGTACAAAGTAGAAACTCATTTTTCGTATCCAGCACTCCTGACTAATTATTGAAAAACTGATATTAAATTCCAAAATTCCTTCGTCCGCCTTGTCAGTTTAATATCCGAGGTTAATTTATATCGCGATGTATAAACTTAAAATTGCTGTATCGACTTTCTATGTTATTAAATCTCCGGAACGTTACGATGCATTATTAATTATTCGTGTCTGCCGTATCCTATTATCTTTCCTTATTTTTCCCTTTTGTTTCTCTCATTTTTCTCTTTTGTGTCGTATCTGAAATGATTTTGTAGCGTATCTGAAAACGACAGATACGCGGTTTCCGATATGTGCGCTACTTCTACGACCCTTTTATTGCAAATAATGTTGGTGTGTGCGTTGTAATTCCGAATCAAATGCCGAGGTCATACAACAGGTATTGTAAAATGTTGCAAATTGAAAAACACCGTAGACAAGTTTGCTTGTATTTTTTGTACGGAACTTTTACAAAAAATAAAAACTATTGTGGACTAAACGAGCGGCTGTATATAACATTTTTATATTTATCGCGCAATTGGATAACAGTGACACGTATTTTAAGCTATTACATAAGAAATACATTGCTATTAAAGTATCACGGTCTCGATTCGATACAAATATAAAGAGAAATATGACGTAAAATATAGAAAAGTTTAATTTATTACGATTAAGGATTATCGAAGTTACAATAGACTGGATACATCTGAAACATACTAACGAAACATTCTAACTCTCATCACAACAGTCAATGCTTCCTCTTTAATTTTTTTCTCCCTGTCTTTAAAATCACGGATGAAATATTATTCTTATACCCGTTCCGATAAATTAGAGTTTCTTAAAACAGTGACAATTCACAAAAATTGATTTGAGACTGCGATGTAAGTTTGTAATCGTGAAGGTAGATAAAATTCATGTTCAAGTATAGTAATCCTTATCTATATTTTTACTACGGTCGAATGTTCAATTTCAGTCTAATTGTAATATTCATAGAATCGCTAAATGCAAAACAGTGCAGACATCCGAACTTTTTTCAGTCACTAATAGAATTAGGGTATGGTTTGAATAGTTTAAAATAAAATATACACACTAAATTAAATAAAACTGAAACTTTATTCTACGAACACGAAGGATGCCTGCACTGTACGAATGCTAAAATCGAAGTAAGAATAAAAGAGAAAGCTTGGAAGAGAAAAACCTCTATTGGGCCCTCTTGAAGAAAACTCAGAGAAGTGCACATGTGTTGTTTTCAAGTCGGACCTTTCCGGAGAGACAAACTGCAGGCCTTCAATTTCTGACCCGAGGACTGTCCTTTCACACTCGACTTATTTTTGCAGCTAGATATTCCAACAGTCACCTTAATGTTGTAGCAGTGAATAGTTCGTTATGTCTGACGCGTTTGCAGAATAAATAGCAGCGCAAGCGATTAAAAGTATAGAAATTTCGTTGAAAATATTTGGATGATTTCCGAAGTTTGTAATGACCGAATCAGTTGCTAAATCGAACAGCGTTTAGTTGATAATTCTACTCGGTTGGTTTCCGTAACAGCAACTGATAGCTCGTTTCTCGTTTACCGCCCTTTTGTTCCGCTGCCCGAGCACGTTCCCTTTATTCTCCTTGGTGGTTTCTTTTTCATGGCCGTGGAGTGTCCCTTACCGGCCTTTTTCGCCGGTTGGCCCGCTAAACGACGAATAATCGTCGGCCATGGACCTGATCCTTTTGTTTTCGCCGAAACAATGCGGTCTTCAACTGTCCCTGGTGTTCCACGCAGCTGTGACTGACCACAACCTGAGCATTACTACTTGAGAACTTTCTCCAGCGACCCTGTTTGCCCCTCTCTTTCCCTATCTTTCTCCCCCCCCCCCTCTCTCTCTCTCATTCGTAGACCGAAGGTTGCTTCGTGGAACGCTGGACGCAGCTGTTTTCATCGCATCCCCTGATATTTGATGGGCAACGACTAAACGTTCCTTAATTGAGCGAGGGCTACAGAAGATTACGGGAGAGGGAAACTCGTGACTGGAAATGAAATCCAAGTATGTTCGTGCCTGACCTTTTTCCTCGTTAAAAATGTTGCGGTTGAAGAAGAATTTTTATTGCGAGCATCGCAGACCTCGCCCGCGATGATTTTACAGCTGAAGAGATTTTGTAAATAGAAATTTAGCAAATAATTTTGTTATTCTTTCATATAGAATAAATGGTCATCCATGTGTTCGTTTAGAAATAGGCATCTGTTTGGTAATGCGTATAAGACCTTGCGGACAATATCGATCATGCAATGTTGATTCAACGAGTTTCTAAGCAGGTCATTTTCTTAGTGCGGTATTCAATATTTTTCAAAATATCATTAACGTTGTATGTGGTTCGATATATCCTTTATTGATCAAGATATTTTGTATTTATATAAACTGAGATTAATATTTTCCTATTATTATATTGCTAATTGCATGATTTTTGTTAATTGAACACATTACGATATAGATGCATATATGCAATGGAATTAATGGCTTTGGAAGAATATATGTATTTAATACCATGTTTCCCTCAAATCTGTAATTATATTTCTTAACGTTGATAAAATAGTCATTTTTAAAATCGTATATGAAATATGTACAATAAATTCAATAAATATATTGAAAATAAATATAAATAGATAAATTCAATAACTTCAATAAATACAATGTTTTACGGATTTTAATACTAGATTTATCGTTTTCGAACTAATGGTTTATCTCATATATTTTCAAAAAATTTAAATGCAAAATTGGTAGTGGTATGCACGTGGCTGATAGAAAAAGCTCTAGATTGCTGACAAGGTTTCATAATTTTATATTTGATTACCCCAGGGTATTGAAACGTCAATGTACCTTTTGCGGAGTAGAAAAGGCGAACTATCACTATAGAGTGTTTTGCAAATATATCCAATGGAATATCGTTTCTTTCGATATTTAGAATATCGTTCGTGGAATAATAATTGTTTTCTACAAACAAAAAACTTTGTACTGACATCGACTTTGATACGCGAGTAGGCGTGTATGTAATGTCCTTTTCTCGGATATAATAAGGTTATTTAAATTGTGTCTCGAAAGTGGCAACAGATTTTCGCTAGCTTGTTGATTCTGTTGGTACGGTGTAAAGTTTCGTGAATAATCGAACATAGGACGAGGGGGAAAGTGGTTGAAAGTTTGGTCATGCGGGGAACGAAAGCTGATTATACAAAGCGTTAACTGGTAACCGCAATAAAGAATAAAGATGCTCGCCCGGATCCGAGTAACGTCAAGTGCTGTAATCCCTCCATGTAATACGGTTTTAAAGAAAGTTTTAATCTTAGGCTCTAATTAAAAATTGTTTGAAGTAAAAGTTGTCGTGTTACCGTGCGGCAATAAATTGTTGGACAAGACGGTACCGAAACTTTTCAATGAAAAAACGTGTCTTCGTTAGACACTCTTCATTATTTAAAGCAAGGTGATCGTGATACTTTTATTGAAAAATGATCGGCATATTTAACGATACATCCCTTCAGCCGAACTGTTTACAAATTACACTTTTAACGAGATATTAAAAGAATATAGCATTCTGGACAATCGAAGCAGCAGGGATTCTCGCATCGATTTCATTAATCCTTTGCATCCGAACGGCGAGTCACATTCGCCATTTGATGACCTCAATAAATATTTTTTAGCTACATCTATAGTATTATATTATACTATAGAAAGTAATCATTTCCAAAAAATTGATTAAACTTTTTCATTTAGAAAGTTTTCGAGTTATCATTTGCCAATAATAAAAACACTTTCGAGCACAAAGGGCTAAACCAAAAGAAGCATTCCAAAAGGTACGTAACACTCTCACAAAAAATACAAAGATTCTAGTATAATGAATTCCTGTTTACAAGCTCTTTCGAGAAACGCGTCTCTCATGCACGATCGAACAAAAAATCTGCAGATGCAGCCAGCTTCTTCGGCAAAGTTTGAACAATAGCGTTACGAGAACGATTAATTATACATCGCGTGGCTCGCGATCCTTGGCGCAACGTTCGTGGGATTGTTTTCATTGAATTTTAATTTTCACCACGAGGAAAACACGCGGCCGCGATCGACGCGTACGCGAACTTTTAATGAACGCCGGCACGCAGCGTGGTCGGAAACGGGTCAAGCAGAATTCTCGCTTCGTCCGTGCGAAACATATTTTAATATCCTGTCAATTTAACATCCAGCATGCACCGTAGCCGCGGCGTTTAACTCTTTGCGGCACAGAATTCCAGATTGCTGAGGTTATTTAATTAGGAAATGAATTGAGGATGGTGTACGATAGATATACAATATACAGGGTGTCCCACAAATACTGTTGAAGCCGGAAAGGGACGATAGGCGGGGCTATAATGAACAACTTTTTCCTTTGCAAAAATATCGGATGATGCTTCATTTTTATACTATTAAGCGTAGATGCGTGTAACAATTGACAGATCGGTTGAATTACCATCGCGATGCCAATATGTTTGTTCACGACCACGGTCATCTGTTACTCGTGCCACCGCTCCCGCCTCTGCGCGCGCGCAATTCTCGCGTTCTGATTGCCCAGTGTTTTTGCTTAATAATTTAAAAATGAGACCTCGTCCGATATTTTGGCAAAGGAAAAAGTTGTTCATAATAGCCCCACCTACCATCCCTTTCCGGATCCGACAGTATTTGTGGGACACACTGTATATTTGTATGAAAAAGAAATACCTAATGATCCGCCTCCATGAACGGTCTCTAAAGAAGTGAAAAAACGAAAACGCATAATTGGCAAGCGACTGCGACACATCTCCACCACGTCTTCCACATTCCAACGAAACATCGCGACAATTGAAAAACTCTACGAAATAAACTATATACGGACGTAGAGTTTTTACTCCACGAGTTCCTACTTCAACACAGACAATAAAATAGACACATGTTGCACAGAAATGTTATCGCATTTTAAGTGAAACAAAATTGGTATATTCTTATTAATAAAGGTATAACATAATGTAGAAACATAACGAAATAGTAATAGTTGAATTAAATTTGTTGTTACAAGGTGCGACTCAAATAGTCCCACTGTGCGATATAGGTACATGAATATGTTTTATTTTTATTACACCTCACCGTGCCTCAAAGATTAATAAAGCGTTATTAGGAACGGTCTGTCCGCCGAAAGTGGATGTCAAATGATCGCATTTTTCGCCGTGCCTTTCCCTTCGCTATGTCCGCCATTTTGCAATCGCGCGCGGTTTCGTGTCGTCCCAAACGAAACCAACGTACACGAGATTCGTCGGGGATTCTGCTCCAAAGTGAGCACCCGCTGTTATTATGTTTAACCGGTGCAAATACGAACGGTGGCCCGGTGCAATCCTAAGACGAACAAGAACGATGAGAGACGACCCTGTCTTGCTATTGCAGCCACGAATACTTCATTATGCGTCCAGACGTCTAATGAGAATAATACAGCGAATGCAACTTCCCTACCGAAAAATATCATCCTCCACGCGTCGAGTTTCAAGAACATTTTAAGATCCGAAGGTACTGTTTTTAGCACGAGTTCGCGATATTAGTTTTAGCATTAATATCAGAGTGCGCTGAATTGAATGTCTTGTGCCGACTCAATGATTCAATGTACTTTGCAAACTCACATGATCAAACTGAATGACTGAATGTCTTGTGCAGATTCGATTGATCAAGCTAAATGATGGAATGTCTCGTGCAGACTCACTTGATCAAGCTGAATGATGGAATATCTTGTGCACACGCACTTCATCAAATCGAGTAACTGAATGTCTTGTGCAGACTCACTTGATCAAACTATATGATTGAATGTCTTGTACACACTCACTTGATCAAACTAAATGATTGAATGTCCTGTATATACTCACCTGTTTAAGCTGAATGACTGAATATCTTGTACAGATTGAACGATTTGAATGACTTGTGTAGACTCACTTGATCAAACTGAATGACCGAGTGTCTTATGCAGACTCGCATGGCCAAACTGAATGACTAAATGTCTCGGGGAGACATTCAATGCTCCATCCATGGATCGGACTGCGATTCAATTGTAACCAACTGTAAATTAAAGTCTGACCATTGCCATAAATTTAGGCCTCGAGTGACCTCTAACAGCGGTCTTTGGAATTCATTAAGGCCGCGTTTCCCCTGGGATTGCAGCACAGGAACGCACGAACGAATTTCACCGAGAAAGAAAGGACTTAATTAAAATATCGAATCCTCCCGTGCCAGATTAATCGTTAAAAGTTTCTAACGACGGCGAGCGTATTCTCATTTCGTCGCTAATTAAAGAAGTACCACTTGGTCGCCGTATTCCCGGACAGTTAAATAATTATCTTCGACAGGCAAGAAGTTTCGTTAAACAGGCCCACGATTGAAGCCTCGGACAGTTTACGTAACCGGTATCTAAAGGCTTCGATCCTTCGTTCGGCGGACAATTACTCGTTCCAAATAGAGTTATCCAGGTCATCTTGAGATTCCTTCGGCCCAGATTCGTCCACCCAGGGAAGACTCGTGTGGAGGGTTAACGAGTGGCGGACGGCTTGATTTATAATCGTCATCATCTGGGACGATCTCGACGATAACAGGCGGAACTGGTGCTCGACGTTAAGTCCTTAAGTCCCGGCTGGTCGGCTTAAAAGTGTCACGGTTCGTTGCCCCGTTAGTATTCTTATCCAAGGGATGAAACGAACGAGGGACGAAGGAACGAAGGACCCATCGCTATTCCATGGGACGCTATTAAGCTGATTTCACGTCGCGTTTAAAATAAGCCGTGAGAACGGCCACGAAGGAGCAACGCCACTCGCGGCTATTACCCGAAGACGAGCCACGTTAATTAATCCTCCCTTATAAGACAGCCCGAAGGGAAAAAGACGAACCTGCAGGGGGTGGGGGTTGGAACGGCTGCACTTGCGGGGGTGGGGTATGAGAACGCAGGGGATGTAAGAGATGATCCTTCGGCGTCGAGCACGGATTCCCTCGCGATTATTGGTCTCTTTACGAATGATTAATTAACACGAATTGCCCGGTGAAACCGATATTCTCCTCCCTATCGAGACATCGGCTGTGCGCGGTGGTGTACCGGGGATAATGATCGCAAATCGAACTGGAATTATTGAAGATGGAATTATTGATGAAAAGAGTCTCGTTAGGCAATCAGCTACTTTCGAATATTAGATTCGAGGGGGAGAAAATCTGCCTGGGTGGCTCGATTGATCGAGCCTTCACGAGCCACGTTGTCTTCGCTGATCTTTGATTAATAGTCTGTTTGAGAGCGTTCGATGGGATTGGAGTTCGCCTTTATTCATCGATTTTATTATCGCAATTAGGAAACAGTTTACGACTATCCAAACACTATTCAACTGCGACTTTATCCAGGTCGCTTCTAAAAGGTACAAGTATATGTAATATAATTATAATATAACAAGGATAAGTAATATAATTATCATAATAACGAGTACGTAAAAAGTATGATTATAATCATGTTAAAAATGAACAATGAATGAGTCTCTGTAGAGTGATATTTGAATATATGACCATCCCTCGGGACCGTGCATGGTTATTATTCGAGAGGGCTACATATCCAAGAACCGGCTGATGTTATCTGACTCCAATTATTCGCATAACTCGGTTTCCACTACAAAAATTCCGCCAATAAAAATAAAATATTTAATTACAAGAAATAAAATATTTTAAAAATGATTATTTAAACTTGGCACATCAATGCCGTGTACTTTTCTAAAATTATCGCTGAAATGAAGCTAAGGTAGATATAAAGTTAATCGTATACATATTTCAATGGTTATTAACCAGTTAACTGCGTTCGACGAGTGTACACGTTAGTCCAAAACCTCATTTCGACGCTATTAACATTAATAAATGATTGTTCATCGAATAAAAGTGTAAGGTCTCCTCAATATTCTTCGTTTCTTTTCGTATAATTTGTAATAACAGTATTTGTCGAGTATTGGTCGCGTATACTCGCCATTGGTTAATTTTAATAATTTCATTAACCACATTTTTGAAATATAATTCCTCAGTTAATTAGTTGAGTCATTTGTCACCCTCTTTCGATATATCTTGCACGAAGAATGTTAATACGTTACTCAGAATTGTTTAAGCAAAGGCGACTGCACCGTCGAGTGAATGAAGTGTCCAGCGTAAAAACTCTTGTTTGATTGTCAGAATCATTAAGTTCAAGCAAACTAATCAGTCTTATGACTTGCACGAAGGAGGGTTTAATGAAAGACGTTTAAATCCGGAGGGATAAGGTGGTAAGATCTGAAGACGGTCGTAAAAGTTGCAGTGTCCAAGAAGATCGGGCCGAAAAGAAACCCTTCTTTTCGAACAACTTGTAAGACTCGTGAAATTTGTTCGAACTTTTCCGATCCGAGATAACGAGGCGTCCTTCGTTAGCACAGTAATTAGTCCAGGCAACTCTGACTGCGTTGACCCTTTGGGAACGTAATCGACAAACTTTTGGTCAATCGGACTGTTCGTCCATTCCAGGGACAAGGTATCTGTATTGTGTAACAATTCTGAATTAATCTTTTTGTAGGTCATATTCGTCTCTTTGACTTCTTGCAAATCATATTTACTCTTTCCCAAAACAAATTCGTCCTTTCGCAAATCGAATTTATCCTTTCACGGATTAAATTCACTTGTGTGTAAAGAAAATTAATGGGATGCTACTTCGCTACTAATCCAGTAGTACGAACTACTATCAAGTAGTACTTGTACTATTTAGTACAACGTCATTTGTACTACTTACAAGAGAACATATCCAACATGAACACTCCGATTTTAAAAACGGCGTGTTGAGGTTGGATATGTTCCCTTGTTAGTAAGCATCAATTTCGTTAAAAGTAAATTAAATAACTCGATTCGCAAGAAGATAAATGTTATTTATAAGGAAATGCGTTCGACCTCTGAAAAGATGAAGTTTACCCGAGAATTAGTGAAGCCGATTTGCAAAAAAGATACATTTAATGTGCAAAAAGATGATTAGGACTCGTACAGGGTTAATCGAGAGTATCGATTATTATCTATAAATACAATCATTTTGCGAGTAATTTACCGTCGTTGTAATTGCCCCATGGTTAAAAATGTAACGAAAGCCTATACTCTCCGAAAACTGGGCGGAAAAAAGAATTTTGAATAAAGTACCAGTTACGCGTCTGTTCTATTGCCATATGGTAATAAATTTTCGTGCATCCGCCGTATACCCGTAGCAATTTAACTGATACGTATCGTCGGTGTAATACCATGTATGAAGTGTAATTAGTCGACTGCCTGGTTCGTCGTACAACATTGTTAATCCGAGTAGAAGGCGGTACGATTGGTCGGCCGTTTCATGTCGCGGTGAGTCGACGGATAAAGCTGTCCAGAAGTAGTTTAAGCTGTTCCTGGATATAACAACATCTGGACCCATTAAGACCAAGATAGGGGCCGTTATAGGGTAACAAACCCGCCCTCCTTCTCTGCTTTATTCACCGTGGATTGTAACTATAAGTGACCACCGTGATTCGACGAATTTAATATGCTTGCACGTGCACGCGTGTTTCAACGCGAATCATGCGAATTTCGCAATTCGGTAATTTCGTGGTTGAAGAACTTCGGAATTTGGGAACGTTGGAATGAGAAACTTGATAATTTGGAAGAGGCAGTTGGAGACTTGAGAATTGAGGATTTGGGAATTGGGGAATTGGGAATTGGTGAATTGGGAATTGAGAATTGGGAATTGGGAATTGGGAATTGGGAATTGGGAATTGGGAATTGCGAATTGCGAATTGGGAATTGGGAATTGGGAATTGGGAATTGGGAATTGGGAATTGGGAATTGGGAATTGGGAATTGGGAATTGCGAATTGCGAATTGCGAATTGCGAATTGCGAATTGCGAATTGCGAATTGCGAATTGGGATTTGGGGACTTGGGGAGTTGATAATTGGGGAACTGGGGAGTTAGGGCTTGATAAGTGGGGAATTGGAGGATTGAGAATTGAGAATTGGGAATTGGGAAGTTGGGGAGTTGAGGACTTGGGAATTGGGGAATTAGGGAATTTAAGAATTTAATGCCTTGCAAATTTAAGAATATCGGAGTAAGTCATTACGAAAGTGGAAACTCGATGAATTTGGAAATCGGAGGTTTGGAAACTGGGAAATGTTGGAATTTTAGTGCTCAGAAACTGGGAAATTTTAGAATTTTGAACTTTGAAAATTGATATCCCAGAATTGTGATATTAGAAAATTTGAGAATTTGAGGAAAACTGCATTTATTGGATTGGAGAAACTCTCAAACGTTGTCAATCGAAGAAATATCGAGAGTTTGAAGATCTCGAAATCTATAGAATTGCAAATAAGAGATGTATGTATGCACATGCATGCATTTTCGCAACACCGAACGTAACATAACCTAGAAAAATTTCCTTTAAAAATTATTCGCACCTCGATCATTCCCTGACCCATTCGTCCTTTGGTATTCATGTTTCATCGATGTGAACATTCTGTGTCAAATTCTTCTAAAGCCCTTAGTACATGTTATGCCCTTAGATTATGTTATACCTTTATTAATAAGTATATACCAATTTTGTTTCACTTAAAATGCGATAAAATTTCTGTGCAACATGTGTCTGTTTTATTATCTGTGTTGAAGTAGGAACTCGTGGAGTAAAAACTCTACGCCCTTATATAGTTTATTTCGTAGAGTTTTTCAATTGTCGCGATGTTTCGTTGGAATGTCGAAGACGCGGTGGAGATGTGTCCTGGTCGCGTGCCAATTATGCGTTTTTGTTTTTTCACTTCTTTAGAGACCGTTCATGGAGGCGGATCATTAGGTATTTCTTTTTCATATAAATATACAGTGTGTCCCACAAATACTGTGGGATCCGGAAAGGGATAGAATGTGAGGCTATTATGGACAACTTTTTCCTTTGCCAAAATATCGGACGAGACATCATTTTTAATTTATTAAGGAAAAATACTGACCAATCAGAACGCGAGAATTGCGCGTGCGCAGAGGCGGGAGCGTAGGCACGAGTAACAGATGACCGTGGTCGTAAACAAACATATGGGCATCGCGATGATAACTCAAGTGGAAGCCACATCCGATATTTTGGCAAAGGAAAAAGTTATATTGTATATTTATCGTACACCATCCTCAGTTCATTTCCTAATTAAATAACCTCAACAGCCTGCAATCCTATGCCGCAAAGAGTTAAGGCAGGATTAACATACGGCGTATCCCGTCCGGGTTCGCATTGTAAATCCTAACACAAAGAGTGAACAGGCGCGTGCCACGACTCATGGAAACCGACTTTCGCCACAGTGGCTCGCGTCATATCGAAATTATTCTCGAACTGGACGGAAATATGCGGACACGATACAGAGGCGTTATCGGCTGGGCCCTCGTCCCACCCCAGCGAGCCAACCTCCATTATTGCAGACGTTCCCGAGATTCCGTGTAAGGTAATTCCCAACTGTCGCGAAAGTAACTCTGATTCTCTATTCAATATCGCATCGTGATGAATTTCATTACGGCATACCTCGGTGGCACTCGCGGTGAGACGAGCTTCGTCGCGGACTAAATAAACCTGGCAACTTCCTTTTCTCTTTGCCGAGCTCCTTTCATTTCGTGCGTCTCGAAACTGCCGCCCATCCTCTTTAAGATGCGACCTGCACGCAATATACCGTAACACGCCGTGCAGTGTACACACACACACACGTATTCAGGAAACGAAAGAGGACTAGCGTTCCGCCTCGCTACCGGAGGACAGTTAATCACTGGAGAGTAGACAGACCTCGTTTTCGGTGTACTCTACGAAGTCGCGGCGAAAGACCTCTCGTTCAGACGAGAACAAGTCGGCCAAGAGATAACGTCCACGGAGATCTGGATGGAATCGCCGTCCGGAGCTTCTCGGTAATACTGCGCCCGCCACGTCTCTGTCTTAATATAATTATTTAGTCTAGGTTTAAGATAGCGGACAAGAATGAGAACAGAACAGAACTCGAAGAGTCAAGGGGGAGGAAGCGAGTTTCCATAAACGATCAGCCACGGGAATCGACGCAGTTGATTAATTCAAACCGGCCATTTTCAGCTACGATCCATTTCGCGGATACGAACGCTTTTGCCTCTATTTTTTAGCTTGGCATTTTAACGTTGCTTCGTGTCGAATGCGTTGGCTGTGGATACATCGATTATCGTACCCCTGTGTGGAGAAAAGGATCTTCCCTTTTGTTAAATGGTATATTGCCTCTTTACAACGAGAGTATTTCATCTCGACCAAAGTGTACATCATTGCAATGATTTCCGTTTTTTCGTTCCTTCGTTGTAAATCAATTGGTACATTACTGGTAGCAGCAATATGAAACAAGGTGTCGTTACATTTGATCGAGACCTTTTAATTTGTCATTAGTAGCATCCGGGTACCGGAACCCTTAACCTTGGCTAGAGTCTTCGTTTCCGGTTGTCTATACGTGTCAAGGTATTGCTCAAGTTTCTTACTAGCTATGGTCACTTTGGGGAAAAACCAGTCTCAAAATGATAAATGAAGAAATAAACAATGATATATCAAATCGAGCCACAAACGTGTAAATAAAGACGTTAAAATTGTACTCATGGCTTTACAGAATCGTGGGAATAATTATAAGAGAAAACATAATTTTTTTGCAGTCATACCTAAAATGTATCCTATTATATAATTTCTGAAAGTTGCACAAAAATTTCTTCATAAGTAACAACGGGAGGTTTTGTCTGCTATCATTGATTTCACAAAAACAGCGAAGCAAAACGAAGAAGTATGATGTTTTCCTTCTACACAAAATTAAAATCAAGCAACGAATATACACACCGATAACACAAACGCTGCTATCACCAATTTCACAAAAACAGCGAAGCAAAACGAAGAGGGATAATGTTTTAATTCCACACAAAATTAACAATTCATTACCGTCGACCGTGCCGAAATAAACTTAAAGAAATAATTGAACAATTATTAAGACGGTATGCGTTAGTACGCGTTGGGTGAACAAACGTGTTCTAATTGTTGTTTTGAAGTACAGAAAAATTAGGTGCGTACAAGATAGCCGGGTTGTACAAGGGACTGTTCGAAAATGTTCAGCCGTAAGTCAGGCTCAGCTTACAAGCTTTTGGATCATCGTAAGTAATCTGTTTGCCAGCGTTAGCACGTAGCATGGCCATATAAATCTTCGCGCGTTCGGATTCGAATGGCGTTTCTGTCTGACTCGAAAAGAATCGGAGATTTCGCGACGCGAATCAGGAAAGGAGAAACGGTAAAGGACAGTCGGTTACAGCGGACGGAGTTAAACTCTGCAAAAAAGGAAGATTAAGCTTTTGTCTACGGTGTTCCTTTGTCCGAGTTGAGCACTCTGTCGCGACACCCTGTTTTTGTTCGGAATCCCCGTTCCTATGACCCCCGCCAATGTGTTCGTGCCAGACTAGCCAGTTACTGTCTTCATCCTTTCGATTTATTAACCGGCATTAACCTCTTCGAATATTCCGTAAATCTGCCGATTCGACCATTAACTTACCAGTACCGATCAAATTGACAGTTTTCAAACTTTTGTGAACTTTACACGTTGTTAGATACTGGAGGTTACCCAAAAGCGAGTTCGAGCTTTGCCGGTATTTTGCACACTTGTGCCTACGAATTACAATAACTACTGAAAATTTGAGTGTCCCGGTAAACAATTGTTAATTACGATGATCGGTAGGTATTCTTGCCAACGATCATTTTATTTACACGTTGTTTACTGTTCTGCTAATATTTTATGATATCTTTCAAGTTGTAAATATAGATCCGATGATAATGAATTTGTAATTCTATATTTAAGGTATATTGGATTATTCCATGCGTGTAATGTTTTAATTTTCTCTATTCTAAGATAATGAGTAATCTAAAATAGAAGCGATGTGACACACCAGCAAAAATTTTTGGGAACGAAAAAATTGAAAAATGACTCACCTGAAAAAAACCTTGCTGGTCAGTGTCTAACGAATCTAACCAATAAATTGTGATACATGCTTGTATAAACCTCATTAACATTAGGGTGTTCCATAAGTTTTTTCCTTTTTTGACATGATATGACAAAGCAAGAGAAATATTTAGAGCAACAACAATTTTGAGAAATATCTTGCAAGAAATCCCCAACAATTTTAGAAAGAGCGAATAGTGATATATTTTCACAAGAATGGAAGAGGGTGATAGATGAGAATAGTTCATAATCGGAACAAATTAATCTTAACCAATCAACATTGTATATTCATTTCTGTCAAGAAAGGAAGAAACTCATGGAACACCCGAATATCAATACGTATTGAACAATCCTCACGAATGGGTATTCAAATGCGGCTAGATGAATAATGCAATCGAAACCAGTGTAACAGCCAACAACAACAATCTAGAATGGTCCTCCCATTAGAACAATATTGCTACACCCTTTCTGGTTCGCCCTATGCACCTTCCACGTTGCGAAGTTAATTCCAGCGGTTAGGTAAATGGTATCGTCCCCATGCCCATTGGCTGCCCATTGCGTCGGACTTCACATAGATCTCATCGGGGGACTCGTGCAAAGGCTCGAAATATCCCTCCAAAGCATGTCCACGAATCCATACATTCGTCGGACGCACTCTACGCTTATCCTTTTCATGCCCTTTGGCGGTCCAAGCTCGCCCTACTTCTACGGCCCTAAGGTTTTTTTCACCCGGAACGAGAAACGACTCGTAAATGTGCTTCCGGTACGAGTAATTTTAATCGGTCTTCCGCCTCTTCTCCCCTTCTATGATGATACGATTACTATCGTACCAAGCTGTTTTCAATTACCTGGTGTTTGATGTCGGATAATTAATACGGAACATTTGCACGTTTCTGCACAGTGAAATTGATCACTCCGATGCATTTATGTACGCGCGTAGAATTTGATGAGTGGATATCTCTTCGAAATTTCTATTTTGAAATAAATCTATCCATTTTAAAATATATACTACTTTGAAATGTATAGTTGCCACATTTTCTGTGACTACCTATAATTAAATCCTGTGATTTTAAGGAATTATATACGTTTCAATTACAGTTATAAAATGATATTCTTGAAAATACAGAAAAATATGTACTATTGGCGTTTAAATGGTATACTGATATCGCGGAGAGTATCTATTGAATGCGCTACATATGATATGATAGAAAGTATTACTATCTCCACGTAATGTACATAAGTAACATAACCTAATTTTGTATAGCTACCGCACTCGAGTGTACCATTTATCTAATTACCGATATAAATTCGAAACTATTGCTATCTCACTCTTGATATTCACCGGAGTATTTTTAACTCATTCTTCTAAAAGTAATAGACGATGTAGTTTGCAGCTTACTATAATTACTTGCAACGTGTGTACATCATGTACGTGTACTTACTGTCTAAATGTATTTAAATTCATAAATGCAATTCAGCTCTTAAGAACTATGCAGAATAAAATATATGCACTCATAAAATAAGTACCTCAAATTATGTATCCCGTGTATTTACAAATACTTTCACGATAGATGCAATTGATACAGCAAAACGTATTTTCACGAACAGTAACAGAAACAATACATCGCTCGTTTCTATCAGGCGGTCCATATTTCTTTTTCAATGTCGACTCGATAGTTCGATCTCCGCTAAACACGAAATTTACGGGGAGTCAAGAAATATCGGAAAGCTTCGATATCTCTCGAGCTCGCCAAAAATCGACTGCAATTAATCATGTTGCAACGAACGCGGAAGATCGTAACCAGTTTCGCCCGCGGGGTCACGGATAATTTTCGCCCGTTATCGACTTTATAGAATTGCGTCCACCTTTTTTAATACAATCCCTGGAAGTGCGATAGCATCCTTTCCGGTTTGCCGTCATTTCTGTTGAATTATGCGATTATCGGTCCCTGTTCTCGTTCGGTGCTTCGTTTTTCCCTTTCGTTTCGTCGGGGACGTTCCGATTAGAGTTTTCGCGGGAGGGACAAAAGGAAAAATTAAAGGTTTCACGTACGCAAAAAGGAAAGATAGAGAAGACAAAAACAAATGTTCCGATTCGGTGAAATACTGCCCAGAAAACCGAACGGTCTTCATAAATCCTGCGCGTAAATCAGTCTTTATGGAGTTCCCCCTTGGGCTGTGGGATGTCACTTTGAAAGTGTGCGTGTAAGAACGTATGTGTGTGTGTGTGTTTGTTGTGTACGTCGTTACACACGAACGCAGATGTCGCCGTGATAGGGATCCTAAGCATTTTCACACCTGTGCTCCACCTTCGATCCTTGCACCTTTGAAACGATATCTCCCTTGTTGAAACGTGATACCGTCTTCGAAATTGTTCGGTTAACCTCTTGTACCCCATTCTTTGTTCCGTTAATTGCTCACTTTTTCTACAAAGATCGCTTGCAAGTATTTACTTACAGTTATTTAAGAGTTGTTCAAGCGGAGGATTAAAAGTTTGAAGTTACCTTTTCTGTACCACTCTGGTTTTGAATGTGAAGAAACGTTTATGAAATTTCATTTTGTGTGCACAAAACTTGATTTGTCGAGAAAATTGGATTCAAAAGTTTATCAGAGCATTTGTACTAAAACTTTCTTATGTCAAGGAAGACAATTTCAATAATTTTTTGATTAGTTTATCAATTAATGGATGTCGTAAACTAATACCCGTAATTCTTAATATCAATAAAATAGAATTATTTGTTTTATACGATGTCTCTATTTGTGCCTCTATTTATCATACTTTCAATTAAATTAACCATGCTACATATTAAATTCAACACAACACTCTAGTACACTCTCAAACACGTTTCCACACACCTTGTAACAACAATTTTCAACGACGTTACTTTTCAATAGAAAAGTGTTGAGTTTTAAGTACTAGTTGACCACCAAATCACCTACAAAACGTATCCTCACGATATTAATTTGCCGTCGAGCACACCGGTCAAGGCTTCGATAACACTGTACAACAAATTTTGATTTTTTTTTTATTTCACAACGACCACTATGATATTTTTATAGATTTTTGCGAGCTGAATACGAATCTGAAATCCGTTTATCTCAATGTCCTAGAGTTTTTGAGAAAATTGTTGTTAAAAAATATTGCAAATTTTCAACTTTGGAAATTTTTTGTGCTTTTATCACAGCAGCTATACAGTGACTTTTCACACGATAAAAATCTGTGAACTTTCCCGAATAAAATGATATAAATTGTTATTGCATTGTAAACATTTAAATATGTTTAAATAATTATCAAAGTAAGAAAGACACCGAAAATGCCCCAGTTTTCGTTGATATTTTTCAATTTATTTCAAGAACTATAGGTCTAGGTGAAAATCTGACCATCGTAGGTGATAGAGCAAACATTTCTGCTGCAGAAAGCATTGAGTGAAGTTAGGAAATCAGTTTTGTTTTCATTTTATAAGAAAAATAGTTCGGCAAAACGCGCGTCGCTGCCAGTGGTACTCAGTGTTATATCGCGCCGCGCCGTTCAGGTCTTCCGTTATACCAAGGCAGTAGGCATTGAGTGTCACTTGAGTTGAGTAATTCCGTGCTCGAAAAATCGAGTTCCAAGATCGTACAATCAATTTCTGTATCATTTGTATTATGATGTCATAATAAATCTGAAATAGTATTGCACTACGTGCATACGTAAGAACGTATCAGTTTCGAACGTCGAATAGCGATTTATCATCGGTCATGAATTTTCTTTCCTGGATTATACCATCGCTGGTTCAACGCATCGTGAACGTGCTAAACCGTTGTAATGCACTATTGTTACTGAAGCATGTAGTCAGATAGATACGTACAAGGGGTCATATCAGGATGAGCGAGGGATAGCAGTATCGAGTAGCAATTGGGCGTACAGCTGGAACGGAGTGGCTGTAGCTACCAAAACGAGCCATAATACGCGTATTATCGTTACCATCGGCATTCGATTGCCGGTTACCTACCAACAACTTCGAGAACTGTGTTCGGTGTATCGTAATCCTTGAAAAGGCTCTTCGATCCGTTCAGAAGGAAAAGGAGTGTACGATAAACTTTGATTGTACAATGCTCTGCTTATAGTTCAAAATCACTGTTCCGTATACACTGAAATCAGGATGCGCCACGCAACTTTGTACGAGATGGAAGAGAACTGTGCAGAGAAAAATTAAACCGCACCGTCGTCTCTATTTTTCTACGACATCATATTTTTCATCGATACGTCGGAGAAACGATCATTTAACATACAGTGGCACACATTACGATGATATGTGCATATGTCTAAAATATAAATACCTTCTGTCGTGTTTAGATTAATATATCACACTACGAATTTCTTGTTGAGAGTTAATCGTATTTCTCATATTTAATATTTGAATGCTTTGTAGCATATAGTATATATAATAAACATGTAAAATTCTCAGACAAAACCTATATAATGTTATTATATTTATATGAACACATATGGAAATTAAAGAAAATTACAATTTACTGAACCTATTCTGCAAAACTTAGTAAATATCAGTGTAAACTTACTGAATATACTAAACGTCTATTTGAACCTCTAAATGTACTAAACATCTATATGAACCTACCAAACATATTAAACGAGTATCTAAACCTATTAAATCGACTAAACGCTTATCAGATCCTACTGAACCTGTTATACACCTAAATCTACTAAACTTACTAAGCATCTATGTAATATACCTACCAAACCTACAAATGTTACTACATATGTTATGTGGACACATTAAACCTACTTAACACATTAATGAACTTACAAATCCTACTAAACACTTATCCTATCCTACTTAACCTATCAAACACCTATCTAAATATACTAAACTTACTAAACATTTAGACAAGTCTAGTGAACCCACTAAACACCTATCTAAACCTCTAAACAATTGTTTAAATCTGCTAAGCAATTGTCTACTAAGAAACACCTATCTAAAGTTACTAATTTCAGTGAAGTTGACAAAGCTACTAAACAACCCAACTAAATTAACTGAGCTGTTTCGGCAAAATTAGAAGCTAATCTTTCCGATCAAAAGTTGGAACAGTATCCGGCACGAATCAATGAGATATGAAAACGGAAAAAAGAGGAACATTACGTAAACATATCGACGTTCGACCGCAGCCACTTTCGTGCCCCACATGCACATATACAAAGCATAGCTGTAAGTGCAGATTCACATGCTCGCTAGATCACGCCAGTCCGTGTGCGGTACGTGCACAGGAACGATATAGGGGAATCGAGTCGGTAAATCTCGACTGGTCGTCCCCGGAGAACTATGTCTCAGTTACAGAGCGTGATTGCACGAGTTAAAGGGTTTCGGTTAGGGCACGTACCTGTACACGTGAACCTGTGTTCGCTGGAAATCTCGCAGACTTGACTTTGGTTAATGTGACTTTGATTTGCCGCATCGAACCCATCGATTATTTGCTATTCCTCGATAACGTTCAGTAATTTCGATCATCGTAAAATATAATATATCAAAGGTGATCTCGAATGCTTCGTATCAAAGATTTTAGATGAAATGTTTTATTTCAGTTACGAGATTCATACTATTAAATATCGTAGATTGGTTATTAGTTAGAATTGACTATTGATTCATTATTGGTCGTTATTGTGATCGTTCAGACACGTTGACTCGCGACCCTGTGTCTTTGTTGGAATTCTCCTAATTGAACGCAAAATATCCGCTACTTTAACACTATTTCTACCACGATTTAGTGTGTACCTATTTCGACCAAAAGATGTCTTTTGGTGCCTTGTTGTTTGAATACATATAATTGCCAAAACTGGTTGGGGAATTTCAAATTATCAGTTAAATGTAGATAATATGAGGAATATATTTATTCACGCATTCAAGTGTATTTATTGGAGATTATTTAATGAAGTTGTAAATTCTAGCTTAACTCATCAATTCACAAAATATACAATCAGTGCAGCGGTGCACACTAAAATGCAACATAGAAAATACCCGAATATTAAAGTTATGCCGCAACTCCTGTATTTTAAAGTTGATATGATGCCGTAAAATGGTGGTGATATTTATATGCAGAATCGTTCAAAATTATACGCTGTCGTGAAATCCTTAAGGTTTCAAAAGACACCTCACGGTAGGAATAAGTATACCATATGCACATTTTTAGATCTAACAATAAGATGAATAAGAGGAAAATGATATTGCTAAACTAATGTAACAACTATTGTATGAAGGTCAAAAAATTATTTGTAGAGAAATGATTCAACGTAGAGAATAATTTTATATTAAAATTTGAATGGTGTCTTTTGACTCCTCTTGGTAGAAATAGTGTTAACCTTCAAGAACGTATGTATTGATTGTTCTCTCTCCAAAACTGGAATATGTACACGCTTTCAAAAAAACGGTCGCGGAAATAGAAATCGGCTCACGCGAACACCTTCCATGCGAGACATGGAGTTGTTTCCTTTTCCTTTTTCTTCTTTTTTAACGTTCCTTTTTAACAGGCTTGAATTGGACGTTCTCGTATTATTTTAGAAATTTGAGAAGGTGAGAAGGTGAGTCGGGGAGTTACGAAGTCGGAAATTTAGGAAATTGGAGATTTATGAATTCGAAAGTTTCGGAATGATTGGTATTTAGAAATTCTGGAATCTAAGAATTATAAAATATAAAAATTTAGAAGTTTAGGCGTTTAGAAGTACGGAAATTTAGAAATTTAGAAATTCAGAAATTCAGATATTCAGAGATTTTAGAAACTTAGAGATCTAGAAATCTGAGAGGTTGAATATTTTTAGATTTCAGAAAGTGAGAATTAAGAAAATTAGAAATTCAAAAACTTAGTAATCAAACAATTGTTGGGATATTAGAAAATTTTAACATTACAAATTTGAAACATTGAAAACTTGACATTTTGAGAACCTGAAAAGTTGGAAATTTCCCTATTTAGAAGTCTGCAACATAAAAATTCTAAAAATTTCGGAAATTGCCTATCTGAAATTTGAAAAGGTGTCAATTTATAAATTTATTGTATTCCAAACATATATATGTATATATATATTATTTCCCAACATCTCCAATTTATTTGAACACTCCAATAATGTCCAGCTCGATTGCAAACAAATAAAAACGGCAAACTAACCTAATTAAAAAAAACAAAGTAGTGGAAAATAAAAAAAGAATTGGCAAGGTTTAGAAGTTATGTCGCGAAGTTGTGAAGTCTGTCACAGCAAATTACAATTACCATTATATTTATACTAAAAAGATGAAACGTACTTACGTATATCTCTTTAATAAACGACAGAGAGCAAAACGAACAGCGAATCCCGCAAACGTTAAAAAAATTTCTAACTTTTGTATCGGCACACACGATTGCTGGCCACAGGATAAACCCGATAGCAAAGGGTAAATTTCATAAACAAGTGAAACGCTTCGAAGCGATCCGCCCAATGCACTGGTTTCGTTGTGTGTTTGAACTGCGCGATCTTTCCTAATGAATAAGGTCGACGGTACTAAAAGATGAATCGAGTAGCAGCAGCGTTGAAAAAATGATCGCAAAAGAAAACACTCGTCGAGCATCATCCAACGGGTTTCACGCATCGATCAATGTTTAAACGTACTGCGAAACATTGCCCACTGCAAAGTATCGAATTGCATCGAATGTTTTTCAGTTACTGGCAACCCCTGATTCTTCTGAAACGAAATCTATTTTCTCTGATTTAAAATAAAAATTGAAAAAGAACCGAGAGAGAGAGAGAGGGGGAGAGAAGAGGGAAGGAGAAAATAACAGAAACAGAACTCGAAGAGTCGAGAGGGAGGAAGCGAGTTTCCATAAACGACCAACCACGAGAATCGACGCAGTTGATTAATTCAAAACGGCCATTTTCAGCTACGATCCGTTTCGTGGATACGAACGCTTTTGCCTCTATTTTTTAGCTCGGCATTTTAACGTTGCTTCGTGTCGAATGCGTTGGCTGTGGATACATCGATTATCGTACCCCTGTGTGGAGAAAGGGATCTTCCCTTTTGTTAAATGGTATATTGCCTTTTTACAACGAGAGTATTTCATCTCGTCCAAAGTGTATATCATTGCAATGGTTTCCGTTTTTCCGTTCCTTCGTTGTAAATCATTTCGTACTTTACTGGTAGCAGCAATAAGAAACAAGGTGTCGTTACGTTTGATCGAGACCTTTTAATTTGTCATTAGTAGCATCCGGGTACGAGAACCCTTAACCTTAGCTAGTGTCTTCGCTTCCGGTTGTCTATACGTGTCAAGGTATTGCAGGAGTTTCGTACTAGCTATGGTCACTTTGGGGAAAACCCAGTCTCACTGAATATATCACGTACATTTTCACTTATACACGAATTTGTCTAGCCAATAGGAATTTAGAGAGTTTACCCTCGCGAGTTTCCCAAAAATTGTACTCCCATTCCGAGCTTTCGTGGAATAGATAACAGCATCGAAGGGGAATTCTAGAAACAATTATCGCACAAGATATGTTAGGTCTTTACTCGTCGCAAACTATAATAGCTGATACACCTCTCGTGAAGGAACGTTTGGAGAGAAGGGAGTTTCATCGCCGCCGATGATTAGACGAACGTAAATTTTCAAATTTTTCAATCGAGTAACTTTTCGATTTCCAAGCTTCGATGTTCGTAAACTTTCTGCTACAGAAAGTTTGGTACCTTGGACCATTGAGGTTCGCGGATTAAAAATTTTTGTAGTATAGACGATATTTTAGATTGGAGGAAATTTAGCATATTGAAGACTCAGCGTAGCAGCAATAGAAGACCAAGGAACCATTACTTTGACCGTTTTATTCAGCTGGTATGCACATTGAGTCCGAGGTTGGCGTAGTTGTATTTTTTTTCGGTTCCTCGTGTAGTTTGAAAAATCGAGGCGATCCTTGGATTTATTACTGTTACGGTAATTTATAGACTGTCGTGTGCCGAAGGGGCCACCGTCAACGGTGTGGGCCGGATGACCGCTGGCGGGGAAAATGGGACTTCTCGCGTTGGGGAAAGTCACCCCTTTTCCCACTCCTTGTTTTTTCCTTCCCGGGATACCAGGAAGGTAGACATAAATTCTACGCAAGCGAAGAAACACTGTGTGTCTGTCTGTCTGTCTTGCTATACTCGCTGAAGAATAAACATCACTCTATTTATTTGTTATTTATTTGTTTTGACTTATTGTAATATTTGCTCTTCGGCTTATTTCGGTTTATTTTATATTTCCATTTCACATCTACAGTAGGTCGAGAAATTTTTCGATCTTCAAACTTCGAGATGTTAAATACTTTAATAGCTTTAGTTAAATAGCTTGAAACTTTCGAAAAGTCGAAGTTCTCGAAATTTGCAAACGTAGATTGTAAATTTGAAATTTAGAAATTTCATATGTGAGAATTCAGAAACGTTGAATTTCTAGATTTAGAAATGTACACATTTAGAGGCACAGAAATATAGAAATGAAGAAATTTAGAGATGCAGAAATGCAGAAATTTAGGAATACAGAAATGTAGAAATTTAGTGGCACAGAAATGTAGAAATTTAAACGACATAATCAAATGCCGTCTGCAATTAGGGAATCGTCGCTTCCCTATTCAAAATATAGGGATAATAAATACATACAGGGTGTCCCAAAAGTGTTGAAGGAGCCGGAAATGGGAAGAGTCATTCTGAACAACTTTTTCATTTGCAAAAATGTCGTATGGGGCTTCATTTTTAAATTATTAACGAAAAACACCGACCAATCAGAGCGCGAGAATCGCGCGCGCTCGGAGACAGAAATGTAAGCCCGAGTTGTAATTGGCCGTGGTCGCGATCGAATCGCGTGGCGCGCGATTCTCGCGTTCTGATTGGTCAGTGTTTTTCGTTAATAATTTAAAAATGAAGCCCCATACAACATTTTTGCAAATGAAACAGTTGTTCAGAATGACCCCAGCTACCTCCCATTTCCGGCTCCTTCAACACTTTTGGGACACCCTGTATATATTCAGAATATAAAAATCATTCAGATATCAAATTACTCCGATTTTCAATATCGAAAACATTGAAGTATCACTTTGTCCCAATTGCAGTGTTCATAGTATTTGGGTATCAATTTGTACAAATTTATAGTGCGGGAAGTAATCAAATGTCGTTTCAAATTGGTTCGCAAAGTTAAGAGGACTGAAGTATCAATTGGTATCAAGTGTTTACAACGTTCGAGCATCGATTTACATTGATGTTACATGTTCAAAAATGTTCAACGTATTCTATAATCGTATCGATTTGTCCTAATTTGTAGGTTTCGAAACACTCTAACATCGGTTTACACTAATTTGTACTGTTTAAAGGATTCAATGCCGTAAGACGATGGATTTCACCGATGAATATATTCGTTCGAACGTTGAAAGAAGTGGACCGACGAAGAAAACGATCAGAATTTAGCAAGAAGCTGCCGAACCATTGAATTTCGCAGAACCGTTCGGTAATATTGGCGTCCTTAATACCGTCCCATTTTAAATTCGATTTTCGGGATAATCGAGATTCAATTTATAACTAATGCGAGCCGATACCCATTGAATTCGGAATGGGAAGAGGGCCGAGAACGACGCGGACTGAATTATCGAGCGGCTGCCAAAAACTTGCGCCCCCACGCGAAATTAGCATCGACGAATGCTGCGAACAAAACGATTCGTCGCTTGTCCGTCTAATATAGAATTCCCGAATGAATTGATAATGATACACGGGACCAGATTGTCCGATAAATTCTGTTTATCCTCTTTTAATAGCTAACCAAATGCTTCGTTAATTAATTCGATGCTGACAATCATAACGCGATATTTGTGCTTTATCTCGTTAGATAATACGAAAATAACGCGCGCACGTGGACAACTATTCATGACTTTATGCGAAAATTATTTAACTAATGAAACGTGATCATTCGACCGTACGTTTATTTAGAATTAATTGAACGAGTTGTTTCGAGGTCATAATTAGTTTGACACTTTTTCGTGTATTAAAGAAGTTTTCGTTTATATATTGGTAGACGCTTTTTATGTGAAATATTTTACTGTGATGATTGAATGCTTGAAACTAGCTGGTCCGGTGTTAAAATATACGGAAAAATTCTAATTTATCGAGTTTAGAAATGTGGACATTTTAAGTTTTCGAATTTTCAAGTCATTTAGTTCATCAAATTTGCATGGTATAGAAATTTCGATATGTAGAAGTTTATAAATTTTGAAATTCGAAAGTTTGAAAGCGTGGACATGTGAAAATACGGAATGCGGAAATGTAAAAATGTAGAAATGACAAAATGTCGAAATGTCGAAATGTAGAAATATAGAAATGTCGAAATGTCGAAATATATTAATGTACTAATGTAATAATGTAGTAACGTAAAAATATAGAAATATGAAAACACAGAAACATGCAAATATACAAGTACGAAAACACGGAAATATAAAAATTATACGAATTATTATTCCCACAACGTATTTCTTTGAAGAGTCACGCTGAAGTATCCGTTGATGATTGTCGCTTTATGCTCGGAGGGTTGCTATCAATAGTCGAATTAAACAGAAAAAAAAAATAACGATCTAAACAAACGGTTTAGTTTGCTTCTCGTTATAGTCTGCACGAGATTAACGCTCGTCCCGTATATTTAAAACAAACGGCTCTAAATAATACTTAAATTGGCCGTCGGCACTGTTATAATGACGGACTAACTTTAATCCTCGCCTGTACCAACCCCCGTAATCATCGACTTTTCGATCATAATGCAACCGGTGCTGTTGAACGGTTTGTAAAATATAATAAAGTGTTATCGCTCGTTGTTATGCCGGGCATTAAGCGGTTACCGTGAACGCTGGATACATCGAATGTACACAGTATTGCCGATTAACAGCCAGATATTTTAGCTACTGAATTTACAGTCGCAAAATTAATCGGTGCACCGACGAAACAATCGACGTTGATAAAAAAGAAACTGCTGAATTATGCTTGTTGCTTGCGTGCGCATTAATATTCAACTAACATTCGCGTTTCGAACGAATTACTGTTAATGGTTGCTCACAGTCGGTTTCGCATATACTTTCCGAGATTAATTTTAAATGAACTTACAGTGGGAGAAGTATTGGTACACTCGGAATAAAATAAAAAATTAATTCGATAAAATTAACATTTCTACTGAAACTCGTAATTTGTTATTGCTTTAAGTCATTTATAGATGTTTCAATTAAATAGTCGATTAAAACTTTAAGAACAACATTTTCGTATGAGAATCGCACAAAATTTCACGTTCCAAATAAATTTTCATTAATCAAGACTAATAAAATTCCAATGTAAAATGTTGCATAATATAAAAATATTTTGTAGCGCAACGGACTAGAATAGATATTTATAATATTATATATATAAGAAAATGTACACAGCGTAACCGGCGTACCGCGGGCAGGTCATGTCATAAATCCCTTGTACATGGCAACGCACATCCATAGTGGGACAGGGGTAGAAGTGCAAAAAAACTGTATAAATACCGGAAAAAGACATACCGAAGGCAGTCGAGTTCAGGACAGCAACTGTACCGACCAAATTTTACCCGTGGAGTAGCCGGACCTTAGCGGACCAGGCCCTCCATTCCTTCCTTAAAACGACTCTTCTAGCTCCGAGCAGCTGGACCTACGCGGAGCAGGCTCTCCGTCCGCCTATCTTACTCCCTTCCAGAGACAACCTAAACTGTCTTTTCGATTCCTGGCTGAACCCTTGCCCGCGGCGCGACCGAGTTGACGCGAGCGAGCCACGCACCGACGAAAAGCGTGTTACAATTTGTTAATTTACTCAAATGTGTAGGGGAATTAGTGTTTCAGGGTGAAAAACACTTGTTCAATTAAAAGAAATAAAAATATACTTTATTATAGTCTATTGTTGACGCTAAATCGCTATTCACTCAAAACTCTCACACTCGCTATTACGCTGTTCTCTCAATACTCTCGCTGATACTCTGATGCACGCTGTTTCACTGTTCGCTAAAGACTCGCTGATACTCGCTGATATACCCGCAGAATTGTTATTTAATCTTTGTTTGTTTGTTAATCCTTTTCTGCGTGATTTTTAGAAATAGCTGAAAAAAAATATAACTTGTTACTTTTGATGTTAGTGGTCACGAAAAGTTAGCAAATTTCAAAAAATAATTTTCTTCTCAGCACAAGTCGCTAGCATGTCAGGAAAGGTTCATTTCTGGGCTAACATGCACGAAAAGATTGTGAACTTTCAAACCAAGAAATAACGGCTGTTTTCGTGGCTTGGCTCGGATATGAACCATCATGCAGTAGGGGGGTTAAATATATTTTGTTGAGTGACTGTTAAGTAATGTACTTTTCATCCATACACACACGTCCTCATAAATAACAGAGCCTTCGACAAAACGCAACGAGGTCGCGTCGAACCGAGACGTCGATAGAGTCGCTATCGTAACAAAATGATCGTCGTATCAGTTTTCGAGCCGTGGGCAAAGAGCGTGTCGAATCTGGCTACGGGTTCGAGCAAAGTCAAAGGGTGGCGCATAGGTTTCCGCGTTCTTTCATCGCGCCTCTTTTGAGAGGCCGACAGCTTTTGTCGGTGCGCATCTCGACGGAAGGAAGTGGACAGAAACGAACGGTGGAGTGGTGTAAGTAAGAGGCGACAGACGAGCCGACTACGGAAAGAGAAGAGGGAAACGCGAGAATGGCGAGGAGGTAAGGCGACCGGGACGAACGCGAGGAAGAAAAGATTGCTCGACACTGGAACAGGGTTCCTGCGGGTTCGGCTACGCTCCCGTGGAAAGCAATTTCTTAACGTAACCTTATCTTCGTCCGCGGGTATAGTTTGTGCTGGGGACATACGAGGACACGCGTATGCACAAAACCACGCGAGACACATGTAAGTAAAATCCTAGTGTTACGGCGTAACAAACATTACCAATAAACATTAAAATTTAACAATACAAAACATAAATTCCAAGAGTAGGTTTACGACGTGACAAGAAAATAGCCACTTTCGAAAGCCTTCAATTTAATTTCCATGTCATATGTATGCCCGTATTAGGGTGATATGTGACAATTTTAGTTTTTAGTAAATACATTTGTGGTCGTTGCGCTGGAATAATTGATGTTGTTGTGTATGCATGATAGACGCGAGTGATTATTGTGGGACGATATAATTTATTAAATAAATAAGGTGGTGTGAAATATAACTATTCACAAATATACAAGACTATTGACGGACGATTGACTAAGTGCGAGAGGAAGACACGGAAGATTGTTCGGAACTGACACTAACTGATAGATACTGACTCTGGTGAAACTATTCTGTCTCACTGAAATTACTCTGAAGTGTTCTAAAGTATTCTAAAGTATTCTGCTCTGTCGTGATGATCTTCCTCCCTGGATCTTAAAATTTTCACAAATTTAGGGATTCAAGAAATTTAAACCTTTTGAAATATTGTAATTGATTTGAACTCTCATGCGCTCTTTCCTGGCCCATCGTGTCATTTATCTAAAAACGAACCATCAAAACTATAACAAAATTCACATTAATATATTCGTTCTTTATTTGCCAATATACTAAAAGCTTACTTAATAGAGTTTCATGTACTACAGCTTTCAGAGCACCATGAAGGTACAATGAACAGCGTACGGGAAGACTCAGGTTTTAAACAGACTGTAATTTCGTTTCACATAAATCGCGAGATCGAATATCGAATTCCGTTTGATCTTCCCGCGATATCGGGGTATCTAACCGTGGACGATCATGACGGAAAAACATGGATTTTCTTTCCTGGTCCGGATTTCCTTTCCTGGATATTCGGCCATGGTGGTCGATGGAATTTCATGGCCGATATTAGCCAGCGTCCAGATAATGCCGGCCAGTGTAAGGTGGTTCCGTGAGGGCTCGGAAAAACCCGTATAAACCGAGCCACCCTTCCACATTTATACCGCGTGAACCGACAATTCTACCCTTGCTATTTCTTTTTTTTTTCTCGCTATCTCTCTCTTTCCCTCCATCTGTCTCCCTGACCCTCTGACTCTCTTCCCTCCCCCCTCCGCCATGGTTGCACGGTATTTTCTCAGGGTAATTTATCGGTCGGATTCCTTTTTTTTCTCTCTCTTTCTCTCGACCGTCCCGTTCCTTTACGCCTCTTCCCTGTCTCTCTCGCCCTCTCCTCTC
Source organism: Coelioxys conoideus (assembly GCA_947623535.1). Taxonomy (NCBI): domain Eukaryota; kingdom Metazoa; phylum Arthropoda; class Insecta; order Hymenoptera; family Megachilidae; genus Coelioxys; species Coelioxys conoideus. The sequence continues at coordinate 16,649,270 of OX392453.1, read as the reverse complement.
TTTCGCTCGTATTCACACCGCCGTTAGCAAGGACAGCCACGAGGGTGGAACACGAGGACGCAACGATTTATAGTAACTGCACCGGTTGTCGTAGAATATTTTTGGCGGAATTTCTATTCTACCTTTTTCATCCAGTGATCTCCATGGAACCGCGGCTCTTTCCACCCCTTCTATTCAGGAAATCCTTTTCCAGACTGGCCATAAAGCATAAATGGAACTTTCTCTCCCGTTTGAAATAACGCTTTAGATATAAGCGTCTGCCCCTCCCGCCCTGCCGTTATCGATTATTTCTCGCCGTTCGCTTCGCATTCTTGCGCGATCAATTCATTTTAACGCGGATTCGTTAACGCGTTACGCGTCCTACAGATTACTTAATAGCGTGTCAAAGAAAATCCGAGTAGATTAGTTTTTATATGGTAAAATAATGTTTTTATCTTCCGTATATTAAATTTTCAGATTAAATTCAATTTTCAGTTATCTTCAATTTCAAGCTTGTATTTAATATTCGATTATCGTCAAATTCAAAGTACGTTCATTTTTAATTATCGTCAATTTTGAGTTTAAATTGAATTTTTAATTATCGTCAATTTCAAGTTTAAATTCAATTTCTAATTTGATTCTTATTTTGTGAAATGTGGTGTAGTCGTCAGGACGAAAAATGCGGACTCCGGGAATCGAACCCGGGCCCTCAAGATTACGAGTCGTCGGCGCTCTCCCTGAGCCACTGGCCGCCGCTACCTTCGGTTGTTTTCGGGCGCTTCTTAATGTTCGGGCGCGCAAGGCTCCCCACCACCGATCCTTAACCGGGTACTATCCGACCATTTTTCATAACTAATTAATTAATCGCCTACAGTGGGAAGTACGTGTGATTGTACAAAAAGTTATTGTTAGTTTGCTGTTGCTGCCAGTGTTCTAGTATTATTGTTGCTCTTGTTGTTGTTGTCTTTCATCTTCTCCTTGTTATTGTTGTTGATATTGTTATTATTATCGTTGTTATTGTTGTGGATCTTGTTATTATTATCGTTGTCATTGTTGTGATCGTTGTGCCCGTTATTGTTGTTCTTCTTATTGTTCTTGTTGTTCTTGTTGTTCTTGTTGTTCTTGTTGTTCTTGTTGTTCTTGTTGTTTTTGTTGTTTTTGTTGTTTTTGTTGTTCTTGTTGTTCTTGTTGTTCTTGTTGTTCTTGTTGTTCTTGTTGTTCTTGTTGTTCTTGTTGTTCTTGTTGTTCTTGTTGTTCTTGTTGTTCTTGTTGTTCTTGATGTTCTTGTTGTTCTTGTTCTTGTTGTTCTTGTTGTTCTTGTTGTTCTTGTTGTTTTTGTTGTTTTTGTTGTTCTTGTTGTTCTTGTTGTTCTTGTTGTTCTTGTTGTTCTTGTTGTTCTTGTTGTTCTTGTTGTTCTTGATGTTCTTGTTGTTCTTGTTGTTCTTGTTGTTCTTGTTGTTCTTGTTGTTCTTGTTGTTCTTGTTGTTCTTGTTGTTCTTGTTGTTCTTGATGTTCTTGTTGTTCTTGATGTTCTTGTTGTTCTTGTTGTTCTTGTTGTTCTTGTTGTTCTTGTTGTTCTTGTTGTTCTTGTTGTTCTTGTTGTTCTTGTTGTTCTTGTTGTTCTTGTTGTTCTTGTTGTTCTTGTTGTTCTTGTTGTTCTTGTTGTTCTTGTTGTTCTTGTTGTTCTTGTTGTTCTTGTTGTTCTTGTTGTTCTTGTTGTTCTTGTTGTTCTTGTTGTTCTTGTTGTTCTTGTTGTTCTTGATGTTCTTGTTGTTCTTGTTGTTCTTGTTGTTCTTGTTGTTCTTGTTGTTCTTGTTGTTCTTGATGTTCTTGTTGTTCTTGTTGTTCTTGTTGTTCTTGTTGTTCTTGTTGTTCTTGTTGTTCTTGTTGTTCTTGTTGTTCTTGATGTTCTTGTTGTTCTTGATGTTCTTGTTGTTCTTGTTGTTCTTGTTGTTCTTGTTGTTCTTGTTGTTCTTGTTGTTCTTGTTGTTCTTGTTGTTCTTGTTGTTCTTGTTGTTCTTGTTGTTCTTGTTGTTCTTGTTGTTCTTGTTGTTCTTGTTGTTCTTGTTGTTCTTGTTGTTCTTGTTGTTCTTGTTGTTCTTGTTGTTCTTGTTGTTCTTGTTGTTCTTGTTGTTCCAGTTGTTCTTGTTCGTGCAATTGTAGTTACGATTGTTATTTTCATTCTTGTCGTTTGATTGCCATCGTCGTTTTTATGATTGCCTATTGTTGCTGTTCCTGCACACTGCTTCAACACTATCCACCAGAAATTACCATCGTCATATTATTATTCCGAAAGATTGTCGAACGATATCATTCATTACCCACACGCTACGTATCGATTTGCTCCTCGAGCGAAACACAAACACGGGCTGAACAGAAACACATATAATTTCAAGTGATCGTATTCTTCGCGTGATTAAAAGTTTAATTGCAACGCGAGAACGCGCGCGCGATTTCGTGCGGGGATGCACGGTGCCAGTGACAGTAATTTGATTGATGCATGTCACCGTGCGACGCGCCCTCCGGAGACAACGAAACTGCATATCAGTGAGTTTTTCAGCATGCAAGAGTTATGGCCCTGCTGTGACTTTTGCCCTTCGCAATGCATCTCGTTTCCCCTACGCAGACAGTTGAATTACGAAACGCAGCGACTCGCAAAAACAATTCCGCGAGATTTCTTTTCGAATCGTTTCGTCTTCTACGAACACGCGAGCCATTTTTCTAGCAGCGAATATCAACGGCTGAAACTCTTGAACGATAAACCGACATTCGATGTAATGCATGCGGCTATATAACGAAAGCATTTCTTCGTACATACTATGTGGATTAGAAGCATCCCGAATATCAAATTTTAATACATTCTGTTGATACACGGTCGATCAGTGAGTAGAAAAGCAATAGTACAGGAAATACGTCTGATCATATATGGACTTATGCTACTTACAAATACAGTATGCATATGTTGGAAATTACTACGATTTCACAATATAAGTATCAATAAAAATATCATTCTGAATACCATTATACTACCATAATATAATTTATATTATCAATACAAGTACTCCATATAAGTACCATATAAATATCAATACAGTCAGGACTACCAATCAGGAAGAGAAAAAGCAGATCTATAGTTCTATAGCCGTCGGGAAACCATAAAATATTGCATTCGTTCATTCCAATTCTATTCTGTTTCATTCCAAGTCCATACAGTCATATCAAATTTTCTTCATTCAATTTATTGTTTTTATTTTTGCGTTGTATGGACTACTACAGTGTATCATTTACACGAACAATTCTATTGTTGCGTTAAAGCATAAATATTCCAACAGTGTACATTCGAGGTGAATCATTTCGAAGAATCATCTCGATTCTATTTGTGGAAAATGAATTTATGCTGTACTAATGGAAGGGAAATTTGTGATTTGGCAGGGTGAGGATGCCGTGATTTTTGGTAGAAGTGGAAGAGGAAAAGTAGGAAAAAGGAAAGAGCGAGGACAGGAGAGTGAGATGTTATTATTCGCTTTTTGGCTCAAGGCTAGCCTCTTTTTTAGAAGGCCGAGGCCCACAGTGCAGGCCCTGCCATAAATACCCAAGACCCAAGGTGTAAGTCAGCGACCGACGGCGTCTCAAGCCTGGGTTTTCCCAAAAAACCAATGACGTCAGTCACCCCCATCTCTACCACCTTCTTTTGCAGAAAACACTGTTCCCTTTCCAGAAAAGTAACACGCCAAGGGCGCAATGGAAGGGAGGATTTGAGGACTGAAAAGGGATTTTTCGCACTCAGCAGGCAAAGATAAATAGACAGTGAAGAAAGGGAATTAGACTTAAAAATAGATAGGAGACAGTTTTAGTACAGAATAATAGTTAACATTAGTCCTTCGTCACACGGACTCAGACACAACCACATTGATACACACTATTGTAAATAAATCACGACACCAACAGCCTAAGAATTTTCACTACTGTCCCGAGTCGGTTAAACTCGGGTGGTCCTTCGAATTGTCAAACGGCACCCAAGTGCAATAACCGGGGCTCGATCAAAAATCCTAACACACGTTAAATTTTCAATTCAACGATAGGCATCCACGGAAGAGCGATTCGAGGTTGAAGAAAAGTGACGCGAGTGCGTATTTATTCGAATTTACCGGCGATATCGTGAAAAGTTTTCGTCTTCTATTTTTCGGATAGAAGGTAACGCGTCGTGTTTATAAAGAGATTTATCCTTCCTTTATACCGTGGAAACGATTGAGAGCCTCCTTCGTCGGTTAGCCGCGAATCCTCCTTTGTACAATTACGCCGTGGAAACCATAATATCGGCGGTATCATAAATACGTTCACGAAAAGCCCGTAACCGAATTAGAACGAATCGGCCTGTACAAAACGCTACCGGAATAAAGTCGGCGAGATATTATTTGAGGGAAAAGGCGAGGCGAAGGGAGGGACGGAGAACGCTTCGTTACCGTGCTTATTTATCCGAATTATGCGGAATTCGTTATCGTTTCGTGGCAAGGAAACGGAAATACGAGAGAGATGAGACCCGATAAAAATTATTCGCGGGAAAGCTATTCGCAAATGGAATAAATTTCGCGGCGGCGTGGAGCATCTCCGGAGCAACGAAATACAGAGAGATATTCGTGGCTTTCCTTGACGTCACGGATACACCCGAAACGCGCAACTTCTCTAACAAGGGAACATATCCAACCTAAACACTCCGATATTAATGAAATTTATGTGGAAGATAATTCCCAAGGAAATATTTGACACGTATTTTTTTATATCGGCCATCGTTCACATTGAAGGAGTGATAACAGCCCTCAAAGTTAAGGGCTGAAAGTATATTTTTGGGAATATCTGTGGAACTAAAGGAGATAATAGAAAACTTTTTGTCTTTTGATTGCGAGTCTTTAAATATGGAATTATTCTGCAAAAGAAAATTTTAATAAACCTCATTTGTTTAAAAAATAAACAAGCTAGTAAGGAAGTGAGCAAGCAAGCAAGTAGGTAAGTAAGTAAGCACGTAAGTGAGTAACAAAATAAGTAAGTAAATAAACAAGCAAGTAAGTAAGAAAGTACGTAAGCAAATAAAAAAGTAAGTAAGAAAGTAAGTAAGTAAAAAAGTAAGTAAGCAATCAGAGACATTTAAAATTTGCTCGTTTCTCATTATCACGAAAAGTTGTATATAAAAAGGTTTCGTGAATCGAATTACAAAATCGAAACCGGTTTCATTTATTTCGCGAGTGTAAACTGTTAGGGGATGATTTACGTGGAATTGAAAACTAATTGGCCCCGCACACCGCGTTGTCACCGAAACATCTAACGTTACCCAAAGTAACGGTTTCCGAGGTATCCGGAATATTCCCAATTTCCGCCTAACCATATTCAATATCCGGATATCCAAACTTCGAATATCCGCAGTGCGCATTGCCGAAACGATCGTATCGGTGAACTATTCAAATAACGATGTAACTGTAACCTAATGTCCACATCCTCGTCCTTTGCACGCCCCCCCCCCCCCCCCTCCAACTTTCCTAATAATTGATGATCGACATTCGCTGTGCTACAAATTTCACGCAATTTCCGGTGCGGTAACCCAAACGTACCGGGCTAATTTCTACGATCCTCTCCTACGGCTACCTTTGAACGTTTCTCGAATTCCACGAATGATATACTTATGTTGCGGGGCGAAGAATGCCTGCTTTCAGAAACTGCGGGAATTCCGGGAACCGTGGAAATACATTTTAAAATAAAGTACTTCGTCTACCGAAGGTATACCGACATTCCACGTATTGCGATCCGTGTCGGAAGAACGAATCTCTGGTATCAAGGGTGAAACTCTTCGCGCAATTATGTGCGCTGTCGGGTAACTCAGAGTGCGAAGTTTTGAAATATGGGAATTCGGGAATGGAGAATCCGAGAAATTACGGATTCGAGTGTTTGAAAATTTGGATATTTAAAAATTTGGGAAACTCGAAATTTGGAGATTTCGAGAATGTTGAGATTTGTGTATTTAGAAATTCCGGAAATTTCGAAACTTAGGAATTTAGAAACTTCGAATCTTGGTTGTTTTAGAGTTTTGTGAATTTGGATAGTTGCGAATTCTAGAATCTGTGACTTTGAGAATCAAGGAAATTCGAAATTCGGGGATTTAGAAACTTGAAATATTAGAAGTTTGACAGTTTTGGGAATTTGTAAAGTGAGGAGTTTTAGAATCCGTGATTTTGAATACCAAGAAGATTGGAAATTCGGAAATTTAGAAAATTGGAAATTTGAGAATGTAGGTAACTCGTAATTTGGAAATTTGACAATTTCGGTATTTCGAAATTCGTTCATCTCACAATGTAAAGATTCCCAAACATCGATTCTTGAAATTTGGATTTTTGGAATTTCGGGAATTTTGGAATTTGGAATATGAAATTCTGAAAGGCTAAAGATTCGAAAACCTAAGAACTTGGAATTATGCCAATTTAGATACATTAGTATTTTGCAAATTTCGGAATTAAATTTCTAAATTTACAAATATTTTAAGGCTTTTCTAATTAAAAAATTTAGGACTTTCTTAATTTAGAAATTTAAGACTTGGTGAATTTAAAAATAAGAAATTTGCGACTTCAGAAATTTAAGAATTTCTGGACTTAGATATGGAAAACTTTGCGAATTTCGAAATACGAAATCAGCAACCTTCAAAATTAGGACACTTACGGCAACAAATTTAGACATTCAGAGCTTGTGTTTAAAAATTTGCAAGCTCGACACTCTACGATCTCGAAGGTACTTCCAGAAAATTATGAATGTGAGATAGTCTCATATTGCGCGCACACACGTTTTCGTTGTAGAAATGGCCCCGTTATAGTTGGCTGAAAATTTTTAAATAAAAAAGTACACGCGACCCGTATGAGACTATTGGCGGAGTACGAATTTCGCTGTTTCACGAGGCAAACTTTGAGTAGTTGATTCAGGTGCGAACGAATGCCTCGTCGTGAATCAGAATTGCAGACATTAGCCCGATCACGAGCTCGTTTCAAAGCGAGAGAACATTTATTGTTCGTATTCATCGCGCGTTACGATCGTTATCTTGTGCAGTGTTGAAAAGGCATACAGTTTTATAAAACACCGGTACAAATCATCCTGTCAAACGCGTTAGGGGTGGGCTGTTTTTCAACCCCTTCGCTCGTTTCCACCATTGTTGCGCGTGTATTATCGTCGTATTTTGTTTGTATTTTCCAGTCACCGTAACATTCGGCTCGACGTGTCTGGCAGATAGCGGTGTATCGACCGAGAATCGTTCATAAATCATCGTTCTTTTCAGTTCTTTTTTTTCATAAAGGAGTTATGAAACTCGCGAAAAGGGAAACATACAAGAAACTAATTCCACTATGGACGAGATATAGATAACGTTCGACCGATTGATTCGTCAAGCGCTGTATCAACAATTTCGACGTATTGGAATGATTATGCTATAACGTTTCCTGGAAGATACGTTTCTAATACAAAGATTGTACATTGTACTTTGGATAGAAATGTACTTTTCTAACCTGTTAGTAATTAATATTATTTACTGCATTAATTAATTTACTTAATTTACTGAATTTGTTTGTTGAATGTGAGTTATGAAACGTGTATGTTACTCAAATGATGTATGTTCGATAAGGAATTAAATTCGAGTGATTATTTAATGGAGCAACGTTAAATAACAGGAACGTGAAATTAAATATCGAAAATTGTTACTGCTATGCCAAAGTACTTATAAAAATTGTCAAAATACTATTAACCAACAAATTCACGGTTTTCAATAGAGACATAATTTTTGTGCCCAAGAAAAAAGAGTTTAAATGTAATAATTTAAATTTACACTTTAAATTTACAATGACTGTATATAATCATTAAAATAAAACTTGCATATTATTTGAAAATAATCTTGTTTCTGTGAAAATGGGTCCTCGTTACTGGGTCATTCAATCGACCTGATCTTTCGTAAAAGTAGTATGCACTCTGTAACAAATGATGTCACTGTCAGATCAGTGAACTAACATTACTTCACTGTTGCTTTTCGCCGCCATTTTTCACTAATATTTTGTTGTCACTGTTCACTAACTTTTTATTATAATAACAGTGTTATCAGCCAAATTGTTACTTACACTCATTTTATATTGTGTTAATTTTTCAACGTCGACTGTACTTTTGAACGGTGCATTTAGAATTAATTTTTAATACCTCCCTGTGCACAAACAACGGAAAAAGCGATCGTTCTGTGGGTAAATAGATATGTGTTAAGGCCACCAATGCCCTTACATTTACAATAGATTTAGGATTTCTATATAGCAATTAGCAATAAGACCGTCGTCCCATCGAAGGGTTCGAGGACCGTTCCGTGGCAGCCATAAACTTAGGAAGCCATAAAGACCCGCGCGTTTTCCATGTAGTTTTCGAGTCATTGTTCACATTTGGTCGTCAGATTGATATTTTTACCTTTCGAGCCCGTTATTTCTAGCATGTTTAATTGAAGTCAGCGCGCTTCTTGATCTTTATTACCTGCCACGGTCCAGGGGCAAAACTTGAAATATTTGCGAGTGGAGGAGCCCGAGTAGGGCGTAAACCTTGGGTCCCTTCCACAAACTTGTGCATTTTTACTTAACCAATTAGAACGATGCACCCCCTTCGAGCCTACCCGACCGAGGTGACATCGATTACATATTATAGAACCTCGACTAGTTGAATTATAGTAACACCAGTAATAGCATAGTAACACATAGTTGAAATATAGAACACGTATAGCATAGTTGGAATAGTAACAGTATAGAGTAGTAACAGTATAATAGTAACAGTTGGAATAATACAGTATCGAAGCATAAGAACATAGTAACTTGTATAGCTTAGAAAAACATAGTAAATCGTATAGTATTGAACATAGACATTTTGCATAGTCCCGAATACTTCGGGTGGTCCTTCGAGTTAGTTATCGTATTTTGTTGGCACAAGCGTGCAAAACACCTACAAAGCTCGAAACTCCCTTCTTGGGTAGCCACGAGTACTTACCAATATGGATAATAATAATTCGTGTTCATAACTTCGCTCTTCAATAAATTTATTGGACGGTCCGCGAACAGGTATGCGTATCTGACGCGGTGTTGATCGTATGGAAAATGAAAACCCACTGACTACCCGTTGGTTGTTTCTCCTCCGCAAAAACTCATTGAGAAACAAGGAAAGAAGAGTAGCTAGAAAGAGAAAACTGAGAAAGTGGGAAAATGTCGAGAAAACCGGTGAGAATTTCGGGAAGGGAGAGTCACAGCGGAAAAGAGTCGTAAAAAAGAGGAAAGTGAAGAGGTTCGCAAGGGCCTTAGAGTTGAGACTGACCAGGTCCCATGAAAAATTAGAAAAATTAGAGAGTATAAATCTAAAGAGAATAGAAAACAGAAAGAAACTTTAGAAACTTTAGAAAATATAAAAGATCGAGACAAACAGGAAAAGGTAACGGCGTATGCAGAGCCAAAGGCGCCACAGTTCGATTAAACCTACAAGATTTTTAGCGTGCTCGCGATAGCGTGACCGTTCGTATCGAAATGAGTGTTATTTCAAAATTCGCCGGGCGTTTCTGGTAATTGAGTCGTATGCCAGGGCGAAAGACACGAGCCTCTGCTGTGCCTCGTCCAGGAAGGATAACACGATCTCAAATATCGCGTGCCGACCAATTTACATCCTGTACGAAGGCATTAATGCTCGATCGTTATGCAAGTCATTTACTATTTCTTCTTCCTGTCCATGCCAGTCAAGCAATCTTCATATTTCGCCGTATTCGTTACTTTCAACGGCTATTATCGCTTCCCGAAACGAGACTATTAATCTCCGCTGAAATTACTGTTCCCTTGTTTTATACTCTTTCGACGCAGTCTTTCACGAAAGACGTTGGTTAATCAATGTTTTTCAGTATTTCTTTGTTTACAATTCGGTTTTTCAGACCGTATTACATCGCAATATTTATTCTGTCGATGAAAAGTTGTCGGTTGAGATGTTTTACTTTCTTGAGGTTGAGGAATTTGAAAATTTCGGAATACGGATATTCAGAGAATTAAGAATTTAGAAATTCGATGATATGGAAATTTAAAAACAGAGGAATTGGAGATTTAGAAATTTTGTGATGTGAAAATGTGGGAATTTTGAAACATACAAATTCAAGTATATGAAAATTAAACGATTTGAAATTTTCATAATTTAGAAACTCCAGAACATGAATTCGGTCATTTTCACGGTTGAAAATTTGAAATCTTTGAAATTGGGAAATTCGGAATTTAAAAACCTGAAAATATAGAAATTTGAAAATTTTCATAGTTGAAGAATTGGGAATTTAGGAGTTTGAGATTTTGATTAGTTAGAAATTTGAGTACTTTAAAATTTGTGGATTCGAAAATCTGATAATGCAGAAAAATTTGAAAATAGTGGAATTCGGAGATTTGTGAATTTTGATAAATTAGAAATTTGAGAATTTCGGAACTTGGAGAATCTGGCAACTTGGATACTTGAGGTATTTTAAATTTAGGAATTTTCAAATCTATTAATCTACAAATTCAAAAACTTTACCGTTTCACGATTCGGCAATTAGTAAAATTAGATGTTTCGTAATTTCAAAATTTCTTCTGAATTATTTTACATCTCCGTCGTTATATGAGAGGGTCTATTCTTCGTAGTTACACCACCATTTATACAAGAACCTAATCTCGACGCAGATATCGTGCCTAAACGAAAGCTTTAAACGAAGCAAGAAACATTTCCTTGTTAAGATAAATTAGAGCAGATACTCACCCTCGATAACGGGACGCTGGGGCCTGTAGGACATGTCTGAAAAGAAAAATGGTGGTTATTAGTAAAATTAGTCACGACAGGTGCGTACATAGATAACGCTTGGCAAGTTAAAAATGTTAGTTTGATCGAGGTAAGCACAGTAAAGCACGCTTTAACGAAATACTTGTTCGGAAGAATGTTGTCCGTCGGTCATATTTACCGTATAAAAAGGAAAAATGGTTTTGTCATTAAGAAAATTAGTGTTGAAGAAGTTTTCTTAAAAAGATAACGTCGCCTTTCGGGAAAAGTTCGTGTGCTTGTAAACTTTCCTCAACTTGGACGCTCACAAGACTTTTACACGCCCACAATGTCGAGACGCAAGTATTGTAATTTCGTCCCTTGGTCGTTTAAAATTGTAAATCTTTAATATTCATCTTCTGCTTTCCAATTAGAAAAAAAAAACTCGGTTACTCGAGTTACCGTGTACAGTGAATTATCGCAAAAATTATCCCTTTCCCACGAAAGCACAAGTTTAGTAATAGTAAAGGCAACAGCCATTTTATATATCACTGAATTTCCTTCATTTTTGTTTAAAGACAATTTTTGACAAAGATACAACGCTTTGAGACAATTTAAAGATTGTCATTTAAAGACAAGGAAGCAAGATTTCCTTTATTTTTGTTTGTTCATAGCTACGTGTGAAAAATGTTAACGAATTTTATCTCAGTGCGGTAATATTGATCGTTTCTCATAAAAATGTGTACTGAAAATGAAAACTCGTGGAACGCGAATTCGTTATTGTGAATCTCTCTTGTTCTATAAGTACTATTGCAATACAATTCGCGAATCTTGCACACGGTTACTGTCAACTCATCGTCAATTTATTATATCGATACACATTTTTGACCCAACAGTATTTGTCCCACTAAATACCTCGATAGTAATATTTCTACTACAAATGTTTTATGAATCATAAAATACTAATTCAAAAAATTGTGTCGAAAACTGTACAAATTTTTGTACATGCACCTTCATAGATTTAACCACTTAACTGTGTTCGACTTGTATACACGTTAGTCCAAAACTATATTCCGATGCTACTAACATTAATAAATTATTAATTGTTTATCGAGTGAAAGTGTAACTTTTTATAATTTATCTTTACTATCTTCGCATAATTTATAGTAGAAGCATTTGTCCTGTATTCGTCGCGTATACTCGTTACTGGTTGATTTTAATAATTTTAATAAATTTATGTTTGAAAACAAATTCCGCGGTTAACTGTTTAAACAGAAGAGAACAGAAGAAAGAACTTAAATTTCTCTGTACTTAATATTTAATGTTCGTAAGCGAAGTAAAAGTTTCGTGACCGTATTTTGCACCTTAATGTTTCATTTAAAAGTATCGTGTTTTAAGAGTGATTCACCGAACGCTTGCTTTTTCCCCTCGTTCTAAATCCCTGTCAATTACAGCGTACCGGCTGATTGTTAAATAACGGAGCGTTCTTTGATGGTTGCAGCACGCTTCAGAATTTGTCAGGGCAACTTGTAATTATTTAGAACGTCATACGTTCCGACACGGCGAACGGCGAGCGTCTTCATTAAAGAACAAGCCTGGAAAGGATAATTAAAAGTTTCGCAGGGGAACGTTGCTGGATGATTAGGGGATGTTGCGCGACTAGGGAACCCTGAATTTCCCTGTTATTTGCTCCACGAAATTGCCTCGACCCGTCTTTCTGCCCTGCCCTCGATACGACCAAGTCTCTTCCCTTCCTTGAATTTCGTTGTTCGTGAAACCTCGGATCGAGCTGATCCGTGTCTCAGACGTTAATTACGGTTGTCTTCGGAGCTACGGCAAAGTCGACGAAAGTTTTCGAGCACGACGAATAAGACACACTTTGATTTTGTCAAGAAGCGAACTCGTTTTCGCGACGGTGCTCGTTATGTTACCTCGAGCGAAAGTAACGTCGATAATCGAGAACTCGTCGATACGAGGAACCGAGATCGATTGAAATTTACAAAAAAAGCGTGTTATGATAGCAAGGGGGCAATTTTACGATATGGTGGAATATTCTTATACTCACTTATAAGCCGTTAGTCTTTTTCTTTGTTAGTTTAGCAAGCCTGACTGCAGGCAATGTGCGGCACATAAGGGTCATTTTAGAAATCAACAATTGTCTATTTTGTTGCTTTAGTCTAGGTATCATAAAATCGTATTTCAGAGGGCCCCTTAGAATTACGTAAATCGCACGTTACGCCGGAAAACGACAATTGTTAATACGCATCCGCGAAAAGACCGAACCGTTGCAGCTCGCGACTATGAGGGTCGTAAATTCTCACTCGATTATTCGATGTCTAGATAGCGTATTTCCTGACTAGTAAATTAATAGAATCAGGATAATTCTTTGAGGGTTATGTTAGAACTTAGACTTGTTTAAACTTAACAAGATATAATTTATTCGTAGACGAGAGTAATGTAAAGTAGAGGATCGTGTCGGAAGTTAGTTGTAGTCTGTGTGATTGTTATTAGTATTCTGTCCTAGAGGTGAAAAAGTGTCATGTAAGTAAGCTCGTGTAGACGGGTAAGATGGGGGTGTTGTCTAGGATTCGTGGAAATCAAGGCGGAGGCGGAAACAGGGTAAATTACTTGATTGGTTGGAAAATTGGTGGTGTGGGATCTGAAGTGACCGCCTAAAAGTGACGTCGGTTGTCTTCGGGAAAACCAGAAACTGATGACGTAGATATTTTTATGGATTTGACCCTTGATCTTAGCAAGCAATAAAATTAGGATGCGCCTTGACGTTGAGAAAATATATTTTTAAGGATAGCGAAAAGTGCAAGAACTATTACTGGTAATAAACGTAGGTAAAACTGTGACTTTAAAGAACTCTGCGGAGACCGTAGTAGCTTCATGAGTTTATTGCTGCTGTAGAGGGTTCGGAGCTCGCGAAGGTTCGGAGCTCGCAAGGGTGATGGTTAGGAATTTTTATGGTTGGGGGAAGGTATTGTCACAATCGATGAAAATAACGGACGCGGAATCTGTCCGCGTAACAACAATTCTTGCAATTAAATGTGCGTTACGGTTCGAGGAGTTTTTTTATGCTGAAACGGTTTTGTTATAACCCGGAGAATATGTTATGGCGGAAATATCGCTCGTTCGTCACCGAATAATTCATCACGCATATGCATTTACGGTAATCTACACTCGTACGCGGCACACCGGAGAAAAATGGCTTTCGAGAGTCGAACAAATGTATTCGAAATCTGTAAACCTCCTGTTTGAACAACAAACGAGTGGCCGTGTCAATGTGGCAGGAGAAACGTAACGGGATGATCACTAATATAGAAATATCGTTTTTAATTCTATCGAATTCGTTTCTTCCGTTTCGTTACATGGACAATAGAATATCGTATGCAGAACCGAAACGTTTAGCAAATGATGACATTAAAATTATTCGTCTTTGCTTGAAGTTACTCGCTTAACCCATTCGCTTCGGCAGTCCAGTCCGCTGAAGTGTCGTCACCGTACGGAAGCGCGCACCATAAATGTGCACCGTGCTCGTGGTTTTTGTATACACGTTTTTTAAGTCTTAAATAATTACTATGCTTAATAAAACAATTGTTTTTAATATGAATTATACAATTAATATACAATAAGTACAATATACATAATAAACACAAATACGTAAATAAAAATAAATACGTACAAATAAATAAAACTAAATACAAAAAATACATAAATACAATATACATAATTGTAATATACAATTATTTTTAATTTGAAAACACTTGTACAAAATTATATTATTTACTCTAAAGACATTAGACCAATCACAGTTGACATATTTTTTGAATGCCGGATATATCCGGCGCTCGTACGCACAAGTCGTTGGGCGGATACCGGATATATCGGGCTCACGAAGCGAAATGGTTAAAAATTTGCAAACATATCGGCACGTGGAACAAAGATATAAATTAACAGATTTAAAAATGCCTATCCTTAACAAATATAAAAATTCTTACCCTAATGACATTCGAAAATGAGTTTCTATTCTTTACAAATATAATAAGAATATAATTTTGATAACTGTGTCGCTATACGTGAAAACAAAGATTTGAGAAAGTGCTACCAGTTACTGAATGTTTATCGTTTGAATGACGAATTAACTCGTTGTACCTAATTACCGAGATAAAAAAGAAAATATGGTACAGAAATATGTACATACATTTTCATAAATATTATGCTTAACGCAACCAAAATGAATGATATCGTACGAATGTCACATTTGAATGTATATCAGGATCGAGTTTATACACTGCTATAACAGTGATGCATTTGAAAGGCGCAATTACGTTTTTTGCTGCATTCGAACCTTGCGTCTTTGATCGTGTTCGATGCAATTTTTCGCTGCTTTTCAATGGCAACGAACCGAAAGAATATCTTTATTAGTATTTCTGTACTGTGTACATTTCAAACGGTAACAAGGTTCCACGGAACAAGCAATTACATGTTTCCCGGAACAAGGCACACGGGAACAATAGCATTGTGTGTGGATGCGTGAGAAGTATACGGTGTTCGAAAAAATTCCTCGTTAAATAACTTTTTAATGAAAGCGTTTGCGCAAATTACGGCCATTACAGACAAATCATTCTCTATACCGGACTTCTCAGTGAACTTTCTGCCGGAATACTCGGAAAATGATACGGAAAACATGATTTCAATCTTCCGAACTTCTGAACAATATTTCCATTATTTCGAAGAATATATTATGTTCAAACAATATTTCCATTAGGGGAACAGTGTATTATTTTCCCTTATCTGACGAATTGTAAGTTTCAATTTTGAAAATTGTCCGGAAAATTGATGTTAAAAAGTCTCATTAATATAAAAGAAGCTATCGATTGATATTAATTATCGATCTTCGATTTTACTAGTTTTTAGCTTGAATTAAATAATTTCAATGAATAATTGAACTCTCATCTCAATTTAGAAGATTATTATCCAATTAGAATGATTTCATTTCGAACGACTGAACGAAGTTAAAGCTTAATTCAGAATTACCTTGAATTTATTAATGGAACGAATGTTATTAATTAGTACTCTATTAAATGAAAAATTTCATTTGGGACCACTTTAGGCACGAACTTCATAAAATTCTCAACTTCACAAAAATTAAAAACTGATTCGTTCATGAGAAGTAAAATCATTTTTATTCCACAAGTATTCTACGCTTGTACCCTCATATTTCGCTTTAAAATTCCATGGAAGTTCTACCGACTTATAAATCATTATTATCAACTTATTAATTATTATTATTATCAAGGATAAACGTAATATAATAATATCACTTATTATTAACGATTAAGTTATTATTATGTTTAATCGAACCGACGGTTGCTTTAATAAAAAATCGTTTGAATTTTAATAAATACAAAATAAACAAAATAAACAAATAAATATAATACAAAATAAGCACTACGTTTTTAAGTACCTAACAAAAATGATATGGAGCTGATTTTAGTCACGAGACTAATAATTAGTAAACAGTATATAGTTTTATGAAGTATGGCAGAGGCATCGTGTCGCAGCCGGGTTGATCCATGAAAACGATTCGCTGCAGCTTATATGAAAAAATTACCGAGGAACGTAAAAGAGGTAGAAGCAGATCGCAGGGACGCGTGTAGTTTGGCTTTGTAGAAGTTTCGTGCAGTTCGTGCCACACGGCACTACGAAAGCAACGATATGTATGCAGCACGCCTCTATGAGAACTCGTACAGGCCGATACTACGCCGATACATATTCCCCTTTCTCGTCCTGGCTATGCCACTGTGGGTTGACACACATGGGGAACACGTGTCGCCACTCCCACAAACCAACGGATAACACACTCGCATGTCGATTAGGTATACACGAGTGTATTAGTCGACCAGCGTGCATTACCGCTGTTTTTCAATGAAAGGCTGCAGTTTTTCAAAATGAAAAGACATATTTCGAGTAAACCGACCGCGGATGAATATTCGGTAATTTCATTTAAATAAAATCGCATTAGTCGAACGATACCTGGTTTTTCTCTCCATATTATCATTTATCTATTGCCTATCGACGAGGGAACGATATTTTCGTACGAATAATTTGATAGTAATAGATTGTGTTTATTATGGCTTTTCGTGAATTTTGATGCATCGATAAAGTTTACTTTCATAACATATTCTGCTTTTGTGATTTATTGATTTAAGGTTGATGAGAATTTTCATCTACGTAATGTTCTGGCAATGCAGATTCAAGAACGTTGCAGACTCAAGATTATTTATGATAAACTTGAAAATAATCTTTACAATAGACTGAAAATAATCTTGAAACTATTTCAAGCGATCTTAAGATAACGTATACGAATGAAGTGAAGATATCTGAGAACCGAGAATAATTTTTTCGTTGAACCACAATTTATTCATGATATAATATAATGAAAGCTTTCCATTCAATGAACGACAATTTATTCACGATATAATGAAAACTTTCATAATATTATAATATATTTTAATAAAAGCTTTGAGTAAAATCAAATTTTTGGAAAATAACAAATAATTCTTAGGTCAGAGACACTTTTAAGCAGAATTTTATTTTAGATCTTATTTTCGAATGACAGCTGCAATTCTGAACTGTGCACTATTTGAAGTTTTCGAATGAACTTTAAGTTAGTTATAGCTAGTTAAACTACGAAACTTATTTAGCATCCCATACACAAATCCCTTTTTTAATATGAAATATTTTGCAAGTAAGCCTCAATAACTTTAGAAAGAAGAAATGAGGTTTCCTGAGAAATGAATGGAGATGTTAGAGCAAAACAGTTCATATTTAATACAACAAATTAAATATTGCGTATTCATTTAGTATCAAAAAAGGAAGAGATTTATGAGACAACCAAATATTTAAAAAAGAATACACTATCTTTTATCACAAAATTTCTCGTACGACCGAATTCGTTCCAAATATTTTTCTCGCACGGTTCTTTTCCGTGGAACCTATCGGATCTTATGAGAGAATAGTTGTATAGCCAGGAACCACGGGATGATCTCGTTACCGAGGAACCAGGTAAAAGTTGAAAAATTGGCAGCATCTGCTAAGCCGGGTTTGGCCTGGCCGGTGTATATTGGTTTTGTTGGCAACAACCTGGAAACTGTGTCAAAAGTCGCCGTCCAGAAATATCCTCTCGGCGACCGGTCTCCTTCGGGCGCCACGAAATTTCCACGGATCCAACGGTAGACACTAATTTCCCGCGGAAGAAGAAGAGACAAAAATGATTTGTCCTTTCCCAGCTGTCGTTCGAATCGAGCCGGGTCGTGGTTTTTTACGGGCTCTAGCTCGATTCCGACGAGTAAATCGAGAGGAAAAGAGACGGTGGCAGGGATGCACACTGGGAGGAATTATTTCTTGGGGGAAAAATTGTTATTTTCGAGGTGCCACCTATATCGAAAGGATTCACAACTAGAGGCGAACCGGCGTCCCGTATATCGGAGCTATTTTCGAAAGAAGAATTTCACGCGTCGTGCTCGCAGACGCGATATTTCATTCTCTTTTTTGCATTCGACAGCAACGGCCGTGGTGCCGAGCGAACGAGACAGAGGGAAGAAAGAGAGCAACCGCCGGAAATGGCGGTGAAGCACTTTCGATTTTCTGTTTCCTTTGCAACGATGGAAAGCTTATTGCTCCCTCTTCCTCCATAGAAACTTAGGAACCATATCTATACAGGGTGTCGCATTTAAGTTGACATCGTATGAAATCTCGGAGACGCGTGATTTAACACTTTGATCGCCACGTCATCCACACATGGGTGACGCTTAAATTTCTATACTGTATAACGATCAGTCATCTATTTAGTAAGAATTTGTTCATTTATCTCATTGGCAACACTAGTAGTACTTGGACCTATGAATAATAAACAAGGCAAAATATTGTGAACATGTGTGGTAGGCTTTGTTTTTTTAATTATAAAAATACCTAAGTGGCTCGTATTAATTAAATAGTTCTCGAAACCATCAAAATATTTATTCGCTGCTTATCCTTCAAAATAATTATTGCAAGTCGACTTAATCTCAGCTTTCTACATAGAGGTCCTCCATTAAAGAAATATCCGTTACACATGGACGTTGCCAGTTTTTCTACAGATCATAAATCAGCCTCATTTTTTAGGTACCACGTGTATAATTCAATTCGGTGTTTCCAGCCACGTCAAACTCCATTGTTCCGCAGGAGTTATCGCGTTTTTTCTCGCGAGAAGCGCGGAACATCCCGGCGGAGCTTATTATTTGTACCCGGAACGGATTATAAATTAGCTGGTAGATTATTAAAAAAGCAGCGTCGTTATTCTTCGCGGTTAGCTCGCGAACTCGCCATCTGACGCCTATCGCTTCATTGGCCAAGATAAATAAACGTAGAATACAACTATTATGACGGATATATTTCTGGCGATGAAGTCGTGAAATATCCAATCATCTTGCAATTTTTCACTCGCACGACGAATTAAATGTGTGCATAATACATCCACGTAAACGCGTTCATCTATAATTCCACGAATACGACAAATTGGGTCAGATTCGTTCAGTCACGCCGATCCACACCGTTACCGATCAACTATTCTTTTAATCGTTGGTTGTACACATTTCGGATTGTATACTTCACCTATTTTTCGTCCTACATATTTCACTTCGGTCAGAAGCAAAATAATTTAATTTCCTGCTATCTGTAAAAATGATTTTTGATCGCTCAGTTGACTAACAATCAGGATGATGATGGTGATTATGATGATTATAATGATTATAATGATTATAATGATTACGATGACGATGATGATGAGGGTGATTATGATGATTATGATGATTATGATGATTATGACGATTACGATGACGATGCTGATGAGGGTGATTATGATGATTATGATTATGATGATTATGACGATTATGACGATTATGATGATTATGATGGTTATGACGATTACGATGGCGATGGTGATGAGAGTGATTATGATGATTATGATGATGATTATGATGATTATGATGATTATGATGATTATGACGATTATGATGATTATGATGATTATGATGATTATGATGATTATGATGATTATGATGATTATGACGATTATGACGATTATGATGATTATGACGATTATGACGATTATGATGATTATGATGATTATGATGATTATGATGATTATGATGATTATGATGAGTATGATGAGTATGATGATTATGACGATTATGATGATTATGATGATTATGATGATTATGATGATTATGATGATTATGATGATTATGATGATTATGATGATTATGATGATTATGATGATTATGATGATTATGATGATTATGATGATTATGATGATTATGATGATTATGATGATTATGATGATTATGATGAAGGGGTCCTGCTTTAATCTAAAGTCTCGATTTTCTGTGCCGGTTATCGGACGAAAACATCGTTGTGATTTTAGCAATGTTTGAATTCGATCTGCGAGCGAAGATAGTGTCATCGATGTTTCTTCCCGCGACGTTTTATTTTCGAGGAAGCACAGAGAATGACGAATCGTCTGTCACCACGAGGCTATTCCTACATTTAGACGTCCCGAAAAGCGTCGAACGACAAATGGTTCAGAACGAAGTACCAGAACGACTAAAACTAGCTCGTTACTTCGCCGAACTCTTTGGCAACGACGAACCGTGGAAAGGAACGTTCGATCGAGGCCACTCGTGTTGGCGATTGATTCTCGCGATATTTCAGAGAAAACTTTCCACCAACGTTTGGAGGGGCGAAAAATGAGAAAAGTTTCTTTTCCAGCTCTGAGCTCACGTCTTTCGAAACTGCGTCCACGTGCGCGATATACTTGGCTCGAATCTTTGTCTACATTCCTCTTTATCCTGATGGTGTATCCCATAAACCACCATCGACAAATTTACGCGCATCAATGCCACGAATATACCAACCAACGCTTTAGTATAAGCCGGTGAACAATTCAGTGTGATCCGATCATCAATTTAGTGCGAATTAATTAATAGTTCGATGTGAATTGATGAACAGTTTGGTATGAATTAATGAAACCCATAGTGGATTATATGTACCTTCAAATTATTTGTAAATCAAGTACTTACAAGTACGATTAATTTTAACGTATTCAATAAATTATTTAATTCCCAATTACAAATTATTAACATGCTAATAAGTAACAGAATATATGCTCGTACAAATTAAAATTTTAACATATTATCAGTTAAGCTGAATTTTATTGCGGTGAAGTTCATATTATTATAATTATTCTTTATTAATTTTCATTTATTATTATAATTTTCATTTAAAGAATGGAACTGCTTTTACAGATTATAATATGAACACGTATTCCACAAATATAATTTTGAGGTTATGATGTATTTTAATGGAACAGTATATTCTCCCCAGTGGATAGACAAAACCCGTATCTCCGATACAGGAACAAACTGTGTGAAATCCGAGTAAATGGGCAAATCAGAGCAGTTTGATGAATGGTAATTTTCAGTGACAGCTCTCGCCTCGTTGCGCCGTAACAACTGTAAGTGTATATCGTACGACATCCGTCATGGTTGAGCTTACGCGACTCTCATCTACTTGGAAATTCCATTAAGCTATCCGCAATCAGCCACGACAACAATTGCGAGCGACGGTATTAAGCGCGAATCGCTAATTATTGGAAGTGTATACTGTTAACATTGAACGAAACAATCGGTTACACTTCGTCGCCACAATCAACCAGCGTCTATCAATTCGAAGCTAATAAAATTGACAATTAAAACAATATTAAAACATTCATACACATTCAGGTGCAGATATAAATTGCAACGTTAACATATAAAGAAATATCAACGCAAAGAATGCTATTCTTAATTAATTTTTGTAATAAGCAAAACGAAATGCTTTGTGCTCGCTATGTTATTATCTCGAGAATTTCCACTAAAATAACGAGATAAGAATTTTTAATTTTCAAAGTTTGCGCAACTGTTCGTCCGTGATGAACTAATGAAAATTGCTTAATGGACCATGTTACTTTGCTTCAAGGTAAAGAAACAGATCGAAATACAAAGTACAAACGTTATTCTACGTTCCTTTCATAAAAAAAAATGCCTGCCATGATGTCTGCGTTACTTTTTCAATTTCCTCCGACCGACGTCTCATTTTAATGATAAAGCGACGCTCGAAGAAAAAACTGCAACGAAACAACCCAAAAAAAATTGGGAACGGTGGTAAATTGCATATTTACGTTTCATTTCTCGCGTTACGATTTAAATAACAAAACGTCGGGAACCTCGTTCGCAGACATTTTCCTTCTCCAACCTCCGCGTTAATAAAATAGTTTCTGAGCTCGGCTCGCAAATATATTCCATATTTATAAAGGTACAATCACGGTACGCGATAAATCTTGTTTTTAGCGTACTTTCGAAACACAGATTAAAAACGCGAACAAAGGAAAAAGGAGGTACCAAAACCGCGCAAGAAAGTCACGGCGACCGAAAAACGTGCGGCGATTAATCAACCGCCGTAATGTCATAAATCTGCGGTTTGTTTCACGGGGTAAGGAAAGGAAGAAAGGAGGACCGCGGGGGCACGAGACAAAAATGCGAGGTCAGAAGAACGGTAAACGAGTGTCGGTATCGTCCAGGAATTATTAGGTCAATCGGAAAGTTCCGTCCGTTTTTTTGCAAAATGTAAAGGTGCATTTACGAAACAATATCAAAATTTACATTAATCGACATATTGTCCATCTTTTGCGATGATTTTTTTCCATCTTTTGGGAAGTAAGCGAATTTCGCGATGAAAAATTGAGACATCTTTGGTAGTTATCCAGCAGGGTACCTCGATATCGGTGGAAGGTACATATGTACTATTGGCGGGAAATGAATTTTTACTGTGGAAATAGAACGGAAATTTGTGATTTGATAGGGTCAGGAAGTCCCGATGTTTTGGTAGAGGTGGGAGAGGAACAGTGGGAAAACGGAAAGAGTGAGGACGGGAGAGTAAGTTATTATTATTTGCATTTTGTCGCATGGTTTTAAAAACCATGTCGACCTAACGGTTGGGGTTGCTAATAAACGTTGACCAGGTCGCAGTTTATGGTAGGTGGTACTTTGGGCCTATTCTCTGACTGTCCTGACCTGAAGGGTGTACAAGGCAACAGCTACGGAACGACGAACCTCTTGACTTCTTAAAATTAAAGTGCTCGAAGGGACGAAAAACGAGGTCTATCGTATTGACGGCACCTTGGGTCGTCGCCTAATTTTCTCAATGCCTATTGTAATTCTAGGACCCAACAAGGACGGCTCTAGTTTCAGCTTCTCGACACCAAATGAACGAAACCTTCCGATTAACCTAATACAAACTTACGTGAAATTTCCGTCTACGAGTTCGACCCGTTTAATAAGCTCGCCTTTCCTCGTCTTACCTTGCACACGGTTTTTCCAAAGAAATTTTACACGGCAACGGGACGGCAGTTAACAGCACCGGGAGGAAATGGCGCGGAAACGCCCTTCCGGAAAGTCGCAAAGGAAAGAAAGGAAAAAGAGAGAGAGGGAGGGAGAGCACGACGCAGCGGCATTTATTAAATTAAACGTCAGCTTCCCTGACAAGGCTTTCCCGGAGAGTCCTCCTTAGCGACCAACTTCCGTTCTATTTCTTCCTGCGGGGACCAGAAAGCTGACCATGTCCGACCGCTGTTTCTGCGCGATTTCACCGCCCCTCCCACGTTCTTTCGCACACATTTTTATTGCGATTTTAATTTTCAGCCGTACGACGAGTTCTTGCGGCTCCGATCACCGTGTGCACTTCTTCGTTCTTGTAATCTTCGTGGGCGAAGCACGCGGTCACGATAGTCACGCCAATGGTTCGCGGAGCATTAACCGACGGTTGGTATATTATGCAGCGTGGACGGAGAAATTAAGCTGATACTAAGACGAGATACGCGAGACACGAACGCTCGAGAGATCGAATAAATTTTGCTAATTAAAGTTTCAGGCTTTGGGATTTTCCGATTACTAATTGTCTGTTTTCAAAATTTTTCAGCTTACGTGTTTAGCATCGTATTGAATCGCTATATTGGCGAATTTCAATTGTTTTGAGTTCTGAAAATTTCTATATTTTCGGACGTAGGAATTCTCAAATTTCTAAGTGACCGGATCGCTAAATTTTTGTATTTCGAAACTTCTACCTTTACATGTTTTAATTATCATATTTTCGACTCACTAAATCCGTGAGTTTGAAAATTTCACTATTTCCGAGTGTTCGTATCTCTCGATGTTCGAATGTTCAAAATTCTCGATTTCCAAATGTACCAAGACAGGTTACTAGAATTTTGTAAAAGGATAGGAATTCTTAACAAATTTAAAAACTTCTGTATAATCATCCACATCCGACCGTAACCTTATCTTCGTAAACTAGTTAACAGTCGCTAATAACTCAGGTAGTTGATGCGACTATAAACCATTACTTAAAAATAAAGAAAAATTCTCAATTCTCAAATGTTCAAATTTGTTGATTTTCAAATGTCTAAATTTCTCAAATGTTCAGATTTCTCAATTTTCGAAAATTCAAATTTCTCAATTATCGAAACATCAAATTGCTGAATTTTTAAATTTAATTTGGAAATTTAGATGCCTGGAAATGACTGACAGAATAAATTTGTTTTCCCTAAATTTCGGATATCTTATTATTGCTCAAACCGCATCATCTACACCAGTGCTTGCAAGCTCATTGGCAGGCGCATAATTTCTCCATTACTGCAGTTATTAACAGGTATTCAATTCTTATAACCTACAGTTTCACAGACAACAAACTTGCGATAATTCTAATGTGAACATTTTTGAAACTTTGCAGGTTAAAGATAAATTTTATTTTTAATAAAATTATGATAAAATTAAGCTTCCGTACTTTGACGAGTCTGGGGGTTTAAACTGCTTGTCCTCCAATTTGTATAAATATTATAATATATCTTTGTGTAAGTATGTGTTAATTTCATTTTTATAACCAAGTTTTCGATAAGCATTTGATAATGTGGTGAAACAGTTTTGACGTTCAAAGAAGTTTGAAATGAGAAAGTCGATCATATCGATCATTTTTACAAATTTTCTCCTTTGAGAACCACGAGGTATCATTTCAGAATGTAACCATCGATCATGAAGTTACGAAAGCGTATCTTCCTCCAGAAATATCGAGTTACTTAAAACGATACGATGTCAGAGAAGAATATGAGATGACATTACGTCACAGAATGAATCGATAATATGGAATAAAATTTTGTTATACAACTCGCTTTGAGGAACCGGGAAAGTATTATATTTTCGTTCAAAGCTATTTTTTAAAAAGAGAATACTAACCTATTTCATGGAAGAGTATGTCGTATAATAATTCATAGTAGTTCTATATTTCTAAATCTTTACGCTTCTAAGTTTCTGTATATATTTCCAGATACTCAAATAACAAAGTTTACAAATTCTAAAATTTCCTAAATCGTTAGACACCTAAATCCCGGATTTCTAAATTGTTAAATTCGTAAAACTTCCCGATCGCTAAATACCTACTTCCCAGATCTCTAAATTATTAAATTCTACTTTCCCACACATTTAAATGCATGAATCCGGGGGTTTCTACATTTTTTAATTCTCAAATTTCGAGTTCAACGCTTCTGCAATGCCAAATTTGCAAGTCTCTAGCCAATAGAAAATAGTAAATTGTTTCCCCCTTACCAACTTCCCAAAATTTGTACGCCTATTCCGAGTCTTGGTAAAATGTAAAACATCTTGGGAGAGGCACTCTCGACACAATAGTTAACAAGTGCACGTCAAAATAAAATCTAGTCATCCGAAGTCTGATCCATTCATTTCGACACAGTCCACTTGTTCGACTTATTGGGAATCTACTGGTTCCACGCGTTGTTTAATCATCACGTAATATTGCTGCAACGCACACACACCTACAAATAATATTTGACTGCCGTCCCGTTATCGGGCGTGCTCGAGCACGTTGCAGTTTGCACGGATGTACGGTCGCGAATAAATGCCGCCAGAATCTCTAATACGAAAACTATTCGACGCAAGTAATCGGAAGAAAAAGCTCACGAATTCCTGCAGGAAATGATCCTGGAAAGGATCGTGGGTCGGAACGGAGCTCCTCTCGCCGTAGCTGATACGACCGACAGCCTTTTTCTCCCCGCTGCGAAACTTTTCGAGTTTCTCAAAGCCCTGGGACGGTTTGAAACGGCGCGAAAGCGAACGGGAAACTGTAATGGAGCAGTAGAAGCACAGGCACGAGAAGAATGAGAGAAAAGAACGGGCAGACTGGAGGCGGTAAAGAGTTAGCGGGATTTATCGGTCTCGGACTTATTAACTCCTACGGCGAAGTTAACATTAATCTTGCCACGAACTCGGTAACTCGCGAACAATCCTGATCGCCGCCGATTGCTGCGACCTTTTTCCCTATTGGATACCCTCGGTAGACTCCCTTACGTTTCCCCAGACAACGAACGGGTCCCGGTTAGGGTTCCCTACTCCCTCGCGATTTCGTTATCTTCACGGTACCAAGACGTATGGTTAAAGAGGTCTGCGTAAATTTCACCCGTGTAAGGAGGAAGCGGTCCGTTTGTTGGAATTATTCGGCTCCCGTGGTCGAAGGGTGATCTAATCTCTGACCCGATAAAAAAAAATACATGCACGTGTTTCCGCAATCCTGACGATTTCGTGCGAGAAACATTTTCGGTACGAAACATTCTATCTACAACCAAAGAATTGGCATATTGACTCACCCGTATTTTCAATGGTAAAATTTATAGGTTCGCGTGGTCACGCACATCAGTTGACTCAAAAAATATAAACAATTGGCGGTTGCCGATCGTCGATCGGTATCAAATTCGAAGAATGCACTGTGAGGATAGGTGCACTCCTTATGTTACATTTCAACCTCCTCGCGTGCCAATTCCTGGGTGATACGCTGTACTTTTCTGTAGATAGTTACTCGTGGTAATAGCTGGTACATTCTGTACGTAAGGTCGAAGTGTCGGACGAATAAAATGACTGTGTTTAGAGATGTCGTGACATGTACAATATAAAGCATCCCATACAGTCTTCAAAAATTGACAGTCTACTAATAAATGTTATTGA
Source organism: Coelioxys conoideus (assembly GCA_947623535.1). NCBI lineage: Eukaryota > Metazoa > Arthropoda > Insecta > Hymenoptera > Megachilidae > Coelioxys > Coelioxys conoideus. The sequence continues at coordinate 16,622,343 of OX392453.1, read as the reverse complement.
CATCAACAAGGATCGTGGGAATAGAAATTCGGTCGACAACTAACTTATTATCGCTCTTGAGATAATTGATACATACTCAAGCAATAACCTTCTGCGTATTTAAGGCTTCTTCAGAATTGAACAGAACTTTAAATCATTGAGTCTGCACAAGACATTCAGTTACTCGATTTGATCAACTGAGTCTGAACAAGACATTCAATCATTCAGCTTGATGAAGTGAGTCTTCACAAGACATTCAATCATTCAATTTGATCAAGTGAGTCTTCACAAGACATTCAATCATTAAGTTTAATCAAGTGAGTCTGCACAAGACATTCAATCATTAACTTTAATCAAGTGAATCTGCACAAGATATTTAACCATTAAGTTTAATCAAGTGAGTCTGCACAAGACATTCAATCATTGAATCTGCACAAGACGTTTAATCGTTCAGTTGAAACAAGCGTGTCGGCACAAGACATTCAATTCAATACACTCTGATAAAGACAGTCTGTCCAAGGCAGACAGTTAAAGATATTCAGTTCAAATGGCCATAGACCACTTGTCGCCGTGTAAAGAACAAACGTTAAATCGCACCGTATCGTATAATGAACTTACAATCCTTCAATACATACAGTCTGCATTGTCAACAGTGACAATTTGAGTCAATACCCATAGCAACGCTGTACAACGCACTGCTAAAATAAAAAGACAATCATATTTACATCGTACTTAGTACCCTTATTACTGTTAAGTGATGCGCAGTATTTCGAAAATTATTATGCAAACTAATATAGCGAAGTCGTAGTAAAAAAGAAAACAAGTTATTCGGTGAATAATCGGTGAAGTACCCTTTACGTAAGAATCGAAGTGTCGAACGATTAAAAAGGTTGCACTAATTATCGGGAGAAACGAGTAGAAGTTTCGCGAGTAACGATAATCCGAAAAGCAATTACGACATCGTCGAACAGGTTTAATCCTTAGGCCAACGATAAAATCCGTTTACCCCGGCGTCTCGTAAACTGTCCCGGCCGACGATATAGGAAGTTTGACGATCCTGGTTGCATTAAGGCCGCGTACACATCGGGCGACATCGCGTGCCGGGCTAAAGTCCTAGTAATTTATGTGAAACAAACGCGAGCGAGTTTACCGAGATCGGATAAGGAACGGATGAGATATCTCCGGCCTTAATATGATCGGCGACGCCCTTAATCCCGAAACCCTGAGCCCACCTCGAGGCGGCGGTGTGGCAAGGTTGGTTGAGAATGAGGACGAAATGGTGGAATCGCGGGAAACGCTCATAAAGGCAGATGCGAACACGTGCCTTACATACTAAATCCTCATCCTGCGGCAAAGCTCCGTTCGCTGCATGTCGTGCTACCGCATATATACCGGGTGTCTCTAATTTCATCCCCTGCCTACACCCTATTTTCGACTAAGTCGAGATTGAATCTCCTTTGTACTCGTCGCTACGTGCGACATAAACAGGGATTTACGAAAGTCGAGCGTTAGAAGAGGTACTGATCGGACGATACGTTTTATCACGACACAGTTACAATAATCGATTTCTTGCCACAATTTTCAATTCTCGCTTCGAAGCTTCCGGATTTTTCAATTTCCAATTTTTATACATTTCGACTCTTGGATTTTTTAGATTTCTAGATTCCTAGATTTGTAGATTTATAAATTGTCAGGTTTTTAGATCGTTTGACCTTTAAATTTCTAGATTTCTAGATTTCAAGATTTTTAGATTTTTAGATTTTTAGATTTTTAGATTTTTAGATTTCTAGATTTCTAGATTTTTAGATTTTTAGATTTTTAGATTTTTAGATTTTTAGATTTTTAGATTTTTAGATTTTTAGATTTTTAGATGTTTAGATTTTTAGATTTTTAGATTTTTAGATTTTTAGATTTTAAGATTTTTAGATTTTTAGATTTTTAGATTTTTAGATTTTTAGATTTTTAGATTTTTAGATTTTTAGATTTTTAGATTTTTAGATTTTTAGATTTTTAGATTTCTAGATTTCTAGATTTTTAGATTTTTAGATTTTTAGATTTTTAGATTTTTAGATTTTTAGATTTTTAGATTTTTAGATGTTTAGATTTTTAGATTTTTAGATTTTTAGATTTTTAGATTTTAAGATTTTTAGATTTTTAGATTTGTAGATTTTTAGATTTTTAGATTTTTAGATTTTTAGATTAATAGATTTTTAGATTTTTGGATTTTTAGAGCTTTAGATTTGTAGATTTTTAGATTTTTAGATTTTTAGATTTTTAGATTTTTAGATTTCTAGATTTTTAGATTTTTAGATTTTTAGATTTTTAGATTTTTAGATTTTAAAATTTTTAGATTTTAAAATTTTTAGATCTTTTGATCTATAGATTATCAGATTCTTACATGCCCATATAATTACATTACAAAGCTTGTAAATATTTACACTATTTATATTGCAAACTTTTAAATTATGAAATTAGCAGATTAGCAGACTAGCAGACTAGTAAATTAGCAGATTAACGAATTAATAGATGGACAAATTAGCAGATTAACGAATTAGTAAATTGCCAAATTCCTATATTTCAGAATCTCCCAATTTTTCCTCCAGAAAGCACGAAATGAATGACGACAAAATGAATTGCCCGCGTAATTATACTTAAACACGCTAAAAATAGCAGTACATTATACCGCGGATATTAGTGACAATTTCGACCATTTAGGCTCAAAAGTCCGATGCAAAATAGCGCGATGAAATTAATGTCTCGTCATACAGAACAGCGTATCAGCGTCGCGTATCAATTGGTAACACAAATCTTCCTGTATTCAACGAAGTGTGATTCATTCCGATGCGATTTGTCAGCGACTGTTAATCTATACGCCACCAATTGCGCACACGTCGAGTACGTTGTACGAAAATGTGTCCATGAATTATCGTTCTTTTTCCCTGAACATATAACCCAAATGACCGGGGCGTAACAAACAACTTTGTTTGCAAAAACTTCGTAATATTTATATTTCGTAATTGGTACTTGGCTCGAATAGCTGTTGATTCATTATTGCGAAGTATAATGAGAGCATATAATAAACTTTGATTAAATCTGATGACACGTAGTATGTATGCTCCATGTCCGACAACTTTTTCACCGGTAACTCGATGGCTGTTATAACATTTATGATGCTATTCGTAAAACACGGGATTCTTGTCGTGGGCTAAAAAGCTCGACAATTTTATAGCGGAATAATAACAAAACAAAAATTCAACGTGCACTCGCAGGAGCACCATCATTCTATTTAAATTGGTTATGTAATGTACATTACACATTTAAAACACCGTGTTACGCAATAAGATGATATTTGTTTGGACATAAATAAAATAGCTTGCAATGCTATGATATTATAAGAATTATTAATAATAATCTATTTGAGGTGATGTTTGTCGTGAAATGAACAATCTATAACCATCAAATTTCTTTGAGAATCTATTTAATCTATCTGTAATAATTGATAAAAAAAAACATTAATTTCCGATGGCTCAAAAATAAGAATATAGAAAAATAGATAATACACTCATTCCATAAAGAAAATAAAAATTGTCAGGTATTAAGACTTTGAAGTCAAAAGATGGCATACTCTAATCCTAACACTAAGACTACCGACATATAATGCCTTAATAATATTAATACCTAATAAATATTAATACCTTTGAACTTAAAAATGTAGTCGAAAAATAAATGAATAAACGATGTAACAAAAATCAGTGCACACATTATTTTTTTATCCTGATAAGAATCAGCATAGATTTCAAGAATATCATCTCAACAAATTTTGTCCTAAAATAGGAAAAACAGTACAAGGTTCGATCATTCGATGAATAATTTGAATCTCCCCGACCATAACCTTTCGCTGATATTCGTATTGTTTCGTTTACAAAGCGTCCTCTACATATGTATATCGTACGACAAAATCACTTCCTCCGTTCGTTCGGTGTCCGCGAGAAATTCGAGCGTTCGACAAACGCGGACCTGAAACAAAGGAGGAAGAAAGAAAACGAAGTTTCGGCGTTAAAAAGAGTGATCGCGTCGGTCGGTGCGGACAGGGCCATGCTATGCGCGTTTTCTCCCCTGCGATTTCCGCTATCGAACGACGAAAAGATACTTGGTCGAACATCACGACGAATAAAAGCCGCTCTCGGTGGCATCGCGTCGGAAAAATAGCAAAGCTGAGTAGTCGCGCGACATTCGGATCGAGTAGTTCGCTGGTGTTCCGAGTGGCTGCATTTGGCAGCGGTCGACAGGAACGTTTGAGCGATTCCGTTTATTTTCGGGTCAAGTTTTCGCCCGACCGCTTCGCAATCAGCCCCGGCATTGTCCCGAGGACAATACATTTACCAGAACGGAGTATCCACGTGCAGGAATTTGTCCAACGCCGAGCCATCCGCGTTCTTTACCCGCGACGCGAGTCGAACGTCGTATTTTCGACCTGGGATTTTCCGAAAATTCGATTTAACCGGCGACATCTCGTGCCACCAACTATCTGCCCCGAATCCTGACATTTATTCTCCGGCAGATTTTCAGGGGATTCCGTGATAATTGACGAGTCGGGAGATAGCGTGCTATCTTGCGCGGCTTAAACTCGTTTTCCCTTATTCGTTACGGCGGAGGTACGGCTAGGCCTTCTTCGAGCGACATACGTATAACTTGGGAATTTTTTTGTGCTCCCGGATTTCTAAATTTTCGGGTTTACGAATTTTCGTATTCCGAAATTTCTTGGTTTCCGAATCTCCGAGTTCCGAAATTTCTGGTTTTTTCAATCTCCGGATTTTGAAATCTACAAATTTCTGAATTTTCGGATTTCCAAATCTCTAAATTGTTTAACTGCCAAATTTTCTGATTGTCTGATTTTCTGATTTTCTAATTTTCTAATTTTCTAATTTTCTAATTTTCTAATTTTCTAATTTTCTTATTTTCTTATTTTCTAATTTTCTAATTTTCTAATTTTCTTATTTTCTAATTTTCTGATTTTCTGATTTTCTGATTTTCTGATTTTCTGATTTTTTGATTTTCTGTTTTTCCGATTTTCTGATTTTCTAATTTTTTGATTTTCTAATTTTCTAATTTTCTAATTTTCTAATTTTCTGATTTTTTGATTTTCTAATTTTCTAATTTTCTAATTTTCTAATTTTCTAATTTTCTACCTTTCTAATCTTCACATTTTAACACTTCCAAATTTACAAATTAACAAATTGTCGAATCGAATTATCGAATTATTTAACGTCTCAAATTTCCATATTATCAACTCCTCTACATTATGAAATTTCTAAGTGACCAAATTTCTATAATCCCAAATTTTGTAATTCTTACATTTTCAAATGTCTTATATTTTCAAATTTACAAACTCCACCAGTTTCCCTAATTTCTCGATTCTTACTCCCTAAAGTCTCCTGAATCTCTCGATTCCTACATCAAAATCTGAAATTCACTTTGATTCCTGTCCCTACATCTTAATTCCTATATCTCTATTTTATCCCTTTGCACTCGAAATCATTTTTACTGTCGGCAAATAGTACTTATAAAACTTTTTAGTTAAAAAGTTCGGTGAATTTTGTTGAAATTATTATTTTTATTATTAATCATCAATATTGTCACCATCAAAATAACACCAAGATTTTGTTTCACTGTGTTCCAGCATCCTGCATAATATGATACTATAAATTTCGTTAGGAGCTATTTACTTAAAATTAGGTTAATTCAAACGGCAAATGTGATCCGCTTTTCGAGTGCAAAGGATTCAAACGTCTCAAAGCAGCCAAGAATTTCTCTCCTAAATCCTCGTTGAAAGAAGGCAGATGGATTTCTAAATTATTAAATTCTTGATTTTCCCAAATCGTTAAATGCCTAAATCCCGAATTTCTAAATTATTAAATTGTATTTTCCTAAATCATTAAATGCCTGAATCCCCGGTTTCCACACTCTTGCAATACTAAATTTGAAAGTCTCTAAACAAAAAACGAACGAGTCAGTCTTTGTTTCCTCTGATTACATTTTTCCTGGGTAATGTTCGCTGTTATGTACCGAATTTGATGTCTACTATTCAAGAATCATGAGAGACGACGAATGTAAAGCATTGTTCGATCCCTTGCATCCACCCCAGAAAAAGGCTCTAAATTATTTTATAACTCTATGAAACTAATCGAGGAACCGTCGTAGTGGCAGTTATGGTTCTCCACATCCTTTGTCTCTCTCTACCATTAACCACCACCACCCTCAGTTGTTAGACTACAGCAATGTAAAATCTCCGAAATCTTCAACATAGACTGACATTTTGAAAAACACGACAGGACCTATGTATCATACCTTGTATGCGCAAAACATCGATCACAAAATGCGCTCATCGACTCTTAGCTAAGGCGTTCACGCTACTTCTATTCAATGACCTCAGTTTTTCCACCACCCTCGGTTTTTAAATTACAACACATATAAAAATCCCGCGAACGTGAGTCGCCTTTCGAGCGCAAAGGATTCAAACGTTCGAATGCAGCAAAGGATTTCCCTCCTTTACGCTCGTCGAAAGAAGGCAGATGTATCCTCAACGCGGTTAGCGGCAAACTAATTCGGAGCATCGTCAAACGCGAACGATCCGCGTTCACATTTGAAAGGCAGTTGGCACGATACTTTCCGAATATCTGCCACGAAACAACCGGAATTCGTAAAGGCTACTTTATTCAAACCGGAAGCTTTCATGGTAGACGAAGCAACGTTTACCTTGGCACCGATGAAAACCGTTTAAAGTTATAAGTCACGTTTCACGGAAAACGACTGGCCGTTAAGTTAACTGCGAAAGGAGGGCTTGTTAGAAGGCTGCGAAATGAACGAAGTTTCAGCAACGGCTACAAAGACCATCTCTACCGTTCCTCGAACGCGTGCTAATAGTACGTTTGGTCCGTGTTCCTTTTTCTTCGTTTTCCATCATTTCGCTTCTTCGGTTGGCACCCGAGCGATTTCAGAGGGCCATTTAGTTAATGAGCATCCGATACCAATTATTTACGGCCGGTCGTGTGAGCGCCATAATAATGTCGGACGCTGTCGACGACGGCGAAGACGACGCCGGCAACGTCGACAACACGTGCTGTCGATACGTTGAACCAGGACATGGCTACTGTTTCCTAGACAGTTTTATGTGTCGAATTTGATATGCACCGCACGTACAGACTTGCCACTACCGAAACTGTACGGTCGGAATTATAATTGGAGGGGAAGGGTGAACGCAAGAGGAGGGTTCAAAGAATAAAGCTGGACACGGACGACGTACACCATGGAAATCCATTTTGTTGCTATCGTCAACACTCGAACACGTTCGACGACATTGCTACATCAGGTATAAAATCTTTCGCGATTGCCCGGAAACAGAGTTCTACGTCTTCGTGACATCGAGGTACGTTACCAACATAAGTGTATGTACATATACGGGTTGTATTTAACTCCGACGCGCGACTTTTCACCAAGCAAGAAATGCAGACGACAAAAATAAAAAGTAAAACATTTCTGGTCGGCTTAATGTATCGGCAACTTTAAAAACACTTTATTTCTACCTGTCGGGGGCAATATACAGGGTGGGCCAGAAATCGTACATCAATCGGGCAGTGAGTGATTCCACGTAACGAAATAATCAAAAATTTGGTATAACATTTTCTTATTTGAGGCTCCGTTTTCGAGAAAATCGACTTTAAAGTTTGATCAACTAGTGAACGATTTTTTTTGTTACGTATTCCACTGTTGCTATTGTCTTTGCCCGAGATAGTGCCCCCCTTCAGATGGAGCATGTTTCGTTTAAACATCTTTTCCGAATAATGAATATTTTGCAAGATAATCGCCTGTTCGGGTCCTGCAGGAGTTACGAGACACCCTGTATACATTATATTTGAGATGAATACTCTAGGGAGAAATAAGCGAACGGATGAACAGAAAACAGGGACAAATGCGCGTGTAAACACTTACAGTTTAGGTAGAGAAGTATCCCAGCGATGAACACGAAGATAACAACAAGTAGAACCAACAGAAGCAACAGTATGGTAGGCCTGCACCAAGGATTCCCAGGCATTTCGGTCTGCCTGCCGTCCTTGGCCCGTTTCTGATCAATGACGCTCGACTCCCCGCTAACGTTCACCACCACGCCCTTGTAAGGATACTGGGGTGTCTTCTTCTCGGCCAAGAAACCGTGATCGTCCTCAGGGTCCGAGTAAACCCCGTACGCCTCGAAATTGTTCTTCCTGTAGCCGTTCATCTTCTCCGCGTTGGTCTCCTCCTGATCCTGTGTCTTCCTCGCGTAAGCGGCCGACGAGGAGGATCCCAGTTCACCGATCTTCAGGGTCTGATCGTACGACTTGTCCTGATACCTCGAGCTCGACGAACCATCGTACTTGGCCCTCTCGTAGCTCTTCGAGCTGGTCAACTCGTACTTGGACGACTCGTACGCTTTGCCGCCGCTCTCGTACGATTGCTCTTCGTACTCGTACGATCTGGGCTCGTAGGACTTGCTGGCCTCATACCTCGGCAGGGTTCCGTACATCTTGCTTACCGAATGATACTTGCTCTCGTATTTCCTGCCGGCCAGCTCCTGTTGCGCTGCACAGGACAACTCGTAAGCGGAATCGTGCGTCTTCACCCCGGACTCGTATCCCTTCGAGGGTGTCGGCTCGTACACCTTGCCGGAATGATGATGGTGATGATGGTCCTTCTTCGGCTCGAGCTTCAGCGTCTCCTCAGCGTAACGGGACGCGTACTCGTAATCGGTCAAGTCTCTCGAGTACCTTCTGGCCCCCGCTTCCTGCAGCTCCGCGGGATAAGCCCTGCTGAGCTTCTGGGCATCGCTCCTCTCGTACGGCGCGTCCAGGTCAGACTCCTGGTACGTTCTCTGATCCCCTCGATGATCGTACCTCAGGTTATCCTCCGGATAAATTCTGTTATCGTATCGTTCGATATCCTCTCTGTCGTACGGCTTACGATCGTAGCCACGGTAGCCCCTCGACTGATCATGATAGGCCTGCTGTTCGTACGGCGGCAAACCGGAAGCCGTCTGAGGATCCTGATACGGTTTCGAGTCTTGGTACTCGAGGTACCGGGAGGATCTACGCTCGCTACCATAGTCCATCGAGCCCTCGACCACGTTCGGCAATTTGCTGCTTAAATTCTCACCGGTCCCGGCGGACAGGGCCTGACATGTTTCCGCATGCTCGACTAAGTTAGGCAGCCGCGACAACGAGCTACCTGGCGTGTTCTCCGTCAGGTCGAGCTTCAAACCGTTGCTGCTCGTCCTGCGCATTTTCAGGAATTCGCATGATCAATCTCGAGCGACGAACGACCGCGACGACCGCTCGTGTCACTCGATTTCTCCTCGATTCGATGCTTTTCTTTTTTTTCTTTCTTTTTCACATCGATCGCATTTCGACGATTGTTAGCGGGGAGTTGGTCGAAAGCGGCCGTTAGTGGGTTATCTGGAAAGAACAGAAGAAAGAGAGATGTTAGAGGGGTTAATGTGTTAGTAGAAATATTTGAAAGGTTAGCTTTCGAGATATCGGGGAACTTTGTTAATTTAGGGGATGATTAAAGACATTTTCGTAGACAACAAAGTCAACTTGCTCGTGTACTATCATCGAGTTAGAATATATAGGAAGTTTATGCATTGCAGTTAACGTTTTTGCGTTGCAGTTAACACAATTGGCACCGCTCACGTGAATTCACGTCTTTTCAAGTTCAATTTCTGATTGTCGCTGACGTGAATTCACTTCATTTTAACGCTAGAAGCGACGGCATTAAATGCATGTTTACTTTAAAATTGAAAATAAAGTAGTACAGCACTACAGTAAGTAGTACAATATCAAGTAACGTATATAACCATTAGCTTAATAAAACATGACAGATATTTTGACAAAAGGGCGGCAACAAAATTTTGTAATATACAATGTCAAACCCGAAACTGGTCATTTTTACCGGTTGGTAGTTCTACTGTTAAATTTTGTTCCGGATAGCCGCTGACGTGAATTCAAGTGAGCTATCGTGGATGTCAACTTGTTCACGCATCATCATCCAAATAGAATGTATAAGAAATCTATGCATCTCGGTTAAAGTTTTCTCGTTACAGTCAACGCATTCGCGACAGCTCGCGTGAATTTGCGTCTCTTCAAGTTCTATCCCTGGTTCCTGCTGAGGTGAACTCACGTAATGTTAAATTCTATTCCTGATTGCCGTTGACGTGATTTCTCGTCAATTATGCTTCAAATATTAATACGATCGAATGTTCGATTACAATCCAATTGTAATTTGTACAATCGAGGATCACTAAATGCAAAATTTTACATTCGAACTTTCCTTGGTCACTTTACTGTTGCAGCAATTAATAGTTCGTTATGTCTGCCGCACTTGTCAAGCAAATCGTAGCACAAGTGATTAATATTACCGTCATTAGAGTATTCGACGATAGCGATGTATGTTTTTTAATTGCGATATCGCAATCCCATGATGGGACTCAAAGACGGTTCGTCGAGCTCTTAGAGCGGGTTTATCCGTAATCGGTTATCGATATGTGTATCTCGATGCAAAGCGTAACAGCGCCGCAATATTCTGTAAGCGCTTCTCCAGACTACGATTACAGCCGTATGCTCGCTACCTTACGAATGGCTGATACAACAATGACGACGATAATACTGGATCGTGCGTGATCAAAATGCAACGTTCGTTCCAGCAAACGATAATGCTAGACCGATATTGACATGAACCGACTGCATTTCGAGAAAATTGAAGGTGTCCACAACGATCATGTCCGGACTTTATTTTTTTTTTTATTTGTGATCACTGCTGATTTTCTTCTTGTCGTTTGCAACGCCTTACATACCAAAAATGTGTTAACTTGAATTATTTAAACACCGTTAGTATGTAACTGTTTTCTGATAATTTTTGCAAACAGTTCTTTATTATGTACATATTTTTTTAGATATTTTTGTCCACATATTTTTCTGTAGAAATGTCATAACATTATTCCTAATTTTCATTCCTATGACACTTTTTTCCTCACAAATATTTCTCAATTAATATTTGTACCGAAAATATTACTCTCGTAACCATACACGATATATTTGTCCATACTATTTCGTTAACTGAACAATAAATTAATAACATTAGCTATTGGTGATGAAGAAAGTAATGAAAGTTAAACAAATTAGAAGTGTTACTGTTAGTATTGTGTTAGTACGTAGAGAAATAAGTTAAATAAATAATATTTACCGTAAACAATATACGTAAACTCGATGCAGTTTTTGATACCGTTTGTTTTACAAAACGAACTTGATTACAGAATAATATAAAGGATCTGACAATGAAATGAAATGAACAAAACAATGAAATATTTTTAAAACTGCGCTTCCATGTTTTTATAACAGCAGTCAACGATGCTCCCTTGGAAAATTAAAGCGCGAAACGTGCAGATCCGTAGTTGCATGTATTGTGTACCAACCGGTACAAACGAAACCGAAAATATAACGCGTTTGAAGCATGTCGCCTGCGGTGATGAATGAAAATGATCTTCGGAAACGCGAATCTCGAATCACGAAACAAAACCAATTTGCCGTTTCGAAACAACCGGTATAACTGTACGATCGTTGCATTTTTAAGAGTCAGTGAATTTCATTTCGCCAAACGTTTTAAGTTGATAAGTAACCAATTACGACACCGATAATTTCTCGTTTTCGATTTTGACGAATTTCTTTGAATTCCGATGAAGCAGTTGGGTATTATTTAATTAAGAGACTACAAGTTGCAGAGAGAGGTTCATTGTATCAAATTTCCAGCTCGAGAACAAATATTGACGACGATTATAGCGATGAAACGACAAGTCGTTTCGTCCCTGATAGCTTTCGGAAGAACACCGGCAAGAATATTCGACACGCACACAATCGCAGAATTTCTCGAGCAACGTACAACGAGTGTTTGATAAACAATGTTCCAGGAGAAAGGTGTATATCCTTCGTTCGTATCCATCTTACGCGAAACCCCGTGCTTTCGTTAATGTGTAATAGCGTAAACTAGTCCCACGACGGATATGCGTCGACCAGGCATAAAACGAAACTTTGTTCTTCGACATAATTGAAAATCTTTGATCGAGTCCTGATTCGTGGACAAGCGAGATTACAAATTGAATTATCCTCGATCGTCTCGCGAGATTTCTACTAGTATGGAAACGTGACGAGTTTAACGGCGAGGTTCTCACAAAACGGCAGAGACTCGCGGTGAAAACGCGTTCGAGTTAGTTCTCAAAGTAAATAGATCTTTGAGTGTCTTGATTGCGCTTCGGATAACGAATTGGACCGTTTATTTGCGCTTCTAGCGAGTTCCTCGCTTATAAATACTCCTTAGTTTCATTTTCGTAACAATCTGTGCATTTATGAGCTGATACACTTTTATACGATCGTTTATTAATGTTGATATTATTTATTTTTTAATATTGTAGGTATTCTGCTGTTCTTTTTTTATTCCTGAAATGATTTCTAGTTATTTTAATTGCCAATTTCTGAATTTTCGGATATTTCACTTTGTCTGTTTTTCAGTCCCTCAATTTCTAAATATCTGTATTTCTATATTTGGTAATTTCTAAATTTCTTAATTTCAGAATATTGGAATTTGATAATTTGTCAATTTTTCAATCCTACAAATTCTAAAGTTCTAAATTTGTCACTTTTTCAATGTTTAAATTCGGAAATTTTCCAATTTCTCAATATATCTAATTGCAGAATTTCGATTTTTTTTCAAATGCTCAATTTCTCCACTTCTAAATTTCCAAATTTTGTAGTTTTTCAATTTTTATTTTTCCAATTTCTCAATTCTTCAATTTATTAATCCCCGAACTTTCAAATACCATAATTGAGAAATTGATGAATCAATGAATCAGTTAATGGATGAAGAGGCGAAAAGATGAATTTATAAAGCAGTGAGACGACGCGTCCATGAATCGATTAATCGTATAATTTGCGTATCGAAAAATGAACGAATTAACAATTTGTCAAATTGGATAGTTGCCGAACTGATGAATTGACGAATTGCCGAATTGATGAATTGATGAATGGATGAATGGATGAATTGACGAACTGATAAATTAGAGCAGCAGAACGTTCCCCAAGTAGAATGGCCAAGAAGTAAGACGGACGTCGCACAGAAGCGATAGTGAATGGATCAAAGTAGTAACGGACCGTAAGTGGTCAGACCGGTAGTAAACTGGTCCGGAGACGTTTGCGGTTAAAAGCGAATCGATCATTGATCGACGCGGCATTATCATGCGGGCGGACTTTCCGTCGTCAAGCGTTCGTCGGCAACTAAATTGTAGTAATAAGTGCGACAAGGGCTCAAAGGAAATCGCCGTTCGCATGCAAATATGATTAGTTCCGGAGGGTAACTTCATTTGCGTATATTAAAAGCGTAGATAGCTCACTTTATGCAAACGACGACAGGATGGGCGTAGTGAGGTATCCGGCTATGAAAAGAGAGGAGAAGGGGGAGGGCGAGGTCAAAACGGAAACGACGAAGGGAAAAAAAATGTTTCGCCGGGAATTATAAAAAGGTAGGTGGCCCGACGGACCGAGGAAAAATGGTCGACGGTTCGTGCAAGGCAGGATAGAAGCATTCCCCGTTTCCTGCTTCCTGATTGCCACTCGTTAAATGCTCCATCCGTGTCCCACCGTGTCTCTCTTTCTCTCACTCTCGTCCGTGCAACGTCGTTTGTTCGCAAAAAGATGCTCGTAATTGCGAGTCACCTCGTTATGACAATACAACTAGAGTAAAAACGGGTTGTTCATGCTTTTTAAACAGCGTCACCGGTACGTGCGTTATCTACATGGAAAACTAGAGTCGTACTTTTCAAATCTCTTCTTCCCTACGATTAGAATTGTTCTATAGCGATCCCTGTTGCTACGTAACGATAGTCATGTTCAAAAGTCAAAACGTGGCAAATGTATAATAAATAAATGTAACAAATTTATCAAGCGATATAAAAATAATTTTTAAGTGCACATTCTTCGGATAGAGTGCAGACATTATACTATTACAAGGTCCCAAACTAATGATTCTGGGAAAATATATCGCACTATGTTGTTCCTGTGGGCATCGAATTAGGATCAGGTACGACAATTTTACTTTTACGGCAATAACATTATGCCCTACACGGAAAATTGTCTGCTATCATTCAAATTGTTAATAAATTCGTTGATAACAGTGTATACGTAGCAACTTACTAGTTACTTTCTTATAATAATCGATTTGTATGTGTGATGAACGATTATGGGAATGGTGCAAGTGTTTAACGTTCGGTTCGGGTATCGATAACGTGTCAGGTACGATTAGAAGAAGCCTACTCAATAAATTAGATCAGTCACTCGAAGCACACTATTATCTTAGTGGAAAACAAGAATTACAGCCATTTGGTAAAATAATGAGGATATGAAGTATGTAATCAAACAATGTATACGGTGCACTCCAGAAAAGCTGCAAGCTATCATCGAAAAAAAGGGTGGAAATACAAAATATTAACATATGTTAATAAGCTGTAACGTACTCGCGGTAGTGGGGGTGTGCCGGCTCAGCCGTTACGCCAGGTTTGGGCAAAGCGAACTCGAGTAGCTGTGGAGTACGGTGTTTATTCTAATGCTAACAATACTAAGAACACACGTGGTTTACAATCTATACATATACGGTACGGTTGTCGGAGACGGCACGTTTCGCGGTACGGTCAACGGAGACGGTACGGTTGACGGAGACGTCACGGTTCGCGGTACGGTTGCCGGAGGCGGTACGGTTCGCGGTATGGTCAACGGAGACGGTACGGTTGCCAGAGACGTCATGGTTCGCGGTACGGTCAACAGAGACGGTACGGTTGCCGGAGACGGCACGGTTCGCGGTACGGTTGCCGGAGACGGCACGGTTCACGGCACGGTCAACGGAGACGGTACGGTTGCCGGAAACGGCACGGTTCGCGGTGCGGTAACGGAGACAGTAGGATTGGCCGCACGGTCAACGGAGACGGTACGGTTCGCGGTACGGTCAACGGAGACGGCACGGTTCACGGCATGGTTCACGGCATGGTTCACGGCATGGTTCACGGCATGGTTCACGGCACGGTTCACGGCACGGTTCACGGCACGGTTCACGGCACGGTTCACGGTACGGTTCACGGTACGGTTCACGGTACGGTTCACGGTACGGTTCACGGTACGGTTCACGGAGACGTCACGGTTCGCGGTACGGTTGCCGGAGACGGCACGGTTCGCGGTACGGTTGCCGGAGACGGCACGGTTCACGGTACGGTCAACGGAGACGGTACGGTTGCCGGGGACGGCACGGTTCACGGTTCACGGTTCACGGCACGGTTCACGGTACGGTCAACGGAGACGGTATCGGGATTGGAGCAGGTCCGCAGCCTGGGTGCGGCACGGTAACCCGTGGAGCTCGCTAGCAGAACACTGCTCGATGATACCGGGCTCGCGCGCCGCTTATCTAATCGCGCTAGGGCCCTCGCACTTGCGAGAACCGCGAAATGCGAGGTGCCGTTCGAGGCCCTCTAGCGGCCGCGTTACCAATGAAGGGGGAGATCGCCGGTCGCGGTCTTATAGGCGTTACAAAGCTCATGTACAGTAGTAGCGTATTACGTTAGTAGAGCTAATAAATTATATCATTACAATTTGAACAGGCCATTTAATTTTTCGGTGGATGTGTAAAATGTTGAAAATATGTAGTGACCCTAATTCAATGGTCAGGTACTGTACTATGTTCAGTGAGAGACAAGTCGTGTTCAAGTCGACGTTATGTTATGTTCATTTTTTGTTGTAAATGTTATGTACAATATACAGCTATATATGTTTAAATATACTTCATAATATAGAAAATATTATTGTTTTTATTTCTATATCCCAAGTGCACGAATACTTCGACCTTATGCCATGTTCATTTCTTGTTGTAAGTATTACGTATAATACACAGCTATATATGTTTAAATAAACTTAATAATATATAAAATATTGTTGATTTAATTCCTACGTCCCATGTGTACGAATACTTTTGTCCCTAACTGTATGTTCAAAGTTTATCGACACGACTAGCAGTAAGTTAGTCACGCAAAAGCAGTAAGTTGGCTACGTTTGTGCGTTTATCGAACACGCTTAACGATGGGTATTGTCCGTTTCAGCATAATTGAGGCGATCTTTACGTTTTATTGGCGCATCGCGCAATATCGATTACGGTCCCACGTAAAAATTGATAACGTCGAGCTAACAAAAACAGATGAAGCCCAAACAATACCGGGCAGTAATTACTTTGTACCTTGTAATTTCGAAGCACCGACAGTTTCAAATCGATCGCAAAGAACAGCGAAACAATCCCGTTCAACGAGCACAATCCACGTCGGGGTAATCTTCTCGACCGCGAGCAACGAGCACAAACGCAAAGTTCCACGAGACAGAGGACACAAAGCGTAACATTAATCCATACGGTAATCTCTCCGGCTGTCAGTTTTTGTCATTCACCGGGTTTCTGTACCCTCGTGCTCGTCACCAGTCGGCAATTATTGTCACCGAGCAAACGCTGAAGCGACTGCTAACCATTCTGTACCCGTGCATTCGTATTACAAACCGTCTGACAATGTGTGCGTTCCATCCCGAACACTAACGGAAACTATTTTCTCTAATGAAGCACCGTTAAAACTTTCCCGATATTCCGGATCCGGTAATTCTTCGGGATACGATTTCTCCGCCACCTAATCGTTGCATACTTCAAAACTGCACGTTTCAATGGTCCTAATAATTCAGTTTCTTTTCACTTTCTGACGTAATCTAATTTTACTGGCGATAATGCGACAGTGGTTCGTTCAAACGAAATTACGTGTCGTTGATGAAGACGATAGGGTTATGTGTTCAGTGATTCTATTGTTATTGTTGTCTAGGTAAATTAATAATTATGCGCGAAAACTACACTTGTTGATATTAAATCATTTTATTATTTCGATCGTTTGAATACCTTGAATTATGCTGAGTATGTTTCAACAAGAAATGAGACAATCGCGATTATTTGATGAAACGCGACGATTATAAGCGATGATTGCTAAATAGGGTTGCTATGTTACAACTTTATTCTACGGCAAATGTTAATAATTACTGTAAGTAGTTACAGCTGTTCCCGAAATATGCGTACATGATATAAACCCCATATCAAATTGTTAGGCTAGGTTAGATTTAATGGAAAATGACCGACTCATCTAATTCTCCTAAATCTCCCTTTTCGAATATTTATATTCATACAGTCTTGTGTGGATTAGACTATGTCGTAACTAGATATAAGGTTAAGGTTAGATAAAATTAGTGCATAATGCAAGTATATTTTCGACAACGTTGCACTTTTCTTAATTGTCAATAAACTTCTATTATCGACGAATGATTTTTGGACTTTATTCTTGTAAAATGACTGCGGTCTACTTGCATAAGGTTGAAACAAATTAGTAAAAATTCGCGTTCAGTTATGAAGTTAATCCGCGGATGATTCTTGAATTATGTTTTGGTAAAATTTCTGTGGTCTCGTTGTAAAAAGTCCGAACGAATTCGGATAAATTCGCATTAATTCGCACAGTGACTCGATACAATGCGATTATAAATCCCGTTTATATTAATGATTATCATTAAACAAAATTGCAATCCTGATCACAGCGGAAATCTCCTCTACCTCCGCATCAATATCTGTTTAAATAGATCAGTTAATTGCCACTCTCCATTCATGAGCCGAATAATGGAATCATAATTGATACACCGAAATAACGAAGCCCATCTCGAATTGTAATGGCTATTATTATTAGTTCATAGACATGAGTACGTTAATAACATTTTGTGGTAAATTAAAAATGCACGGATTAGTGCACCCAAAGGTATAGTTCAGGAGAAAAGGTTGTAATTTTGCTTTATAGCGTTGGAACATCTTATTTGTTTCATGTTCGAT
The DNA here is from genome assembly GCA_947623535.1 of Coelioxys conoideus. NCBI lineage: Eukaryota > Metazoa > Arthropoda > Insecta > Hymenoptera > Megachilidae > Coelioxys > Coelioxys conoideus. The sequence continues at coordinate 16,604,355 of OX392453.1, read as the reverse complement.
GCAACAAACATTTACCTAAAAACATTAGAAATTCGCGTTTATGTGTAACATTATTTTTATGTATAAACGTTTAAGTATAACATATCTTTAATATATAAACGTTTACGTATGACATAACTTTGTCTATACCAAATGTTTATTGGTATTCAAATGAAGGTCCTAATTGGATTGGAAGTTTGTTAAATATGTCAATAAGACATCTCTAACCTCGGAATGGCAGAGCTCGTCGAGCCAAGCATGGAACATAATTGAGGGGTGGCGATTATAGAAAGCCTATGTGTCGATCAAAATTATAAAATTCTTTGGGTACCCAAAATCGACGATATACTACTTTGCAAAGAAATATGCAGCCTCGGAAGGGTTCCAGAAGGGTTCTCCATCTCCAACGAGAGAAGTTCATGTCAGGGAAAAAGGATTTGGTTGTGGGCAAAACTAAATTTCCAGCAAGTGTCCACATTTTGAGCGTCGTCTCGAGTCAGGGCGAGATCATGCCGCCGCACTTTTTCCAGAAAGGCGAAACTGTCACGAAGGAGGTTTACTTGGAGGTCTTGGAGATAATAATGGAGCCATGGATGGAGACTGTGGCCTCAGGAAGGCCGTACTTATTTCAACAAGGTGGCGCACCTGCTCACACGAGCCATCTTCCTCAAAATTGACTCTCCAATGATTTGGTCCAAGGATTTCGAGCTTCCTAACACTCGCATTCGGAATTCGCTGGACTAGTACCTGTGGGGCGTAATTAAGCGAAAAACTAAAAAGTGTAGGCACCCCAATGTCTACTCCCTGTGTGCCGCTATCCAGGCAGAGTTCACGGCTATAAAACGCGACCCATTGAAGTCAGCGTGTTCGAGCTTTAGAGCAAGAATCGTACCGGCGATAGAGGCGCAGTGTGGCTATATAAAGTTAAAGTTCTCAGTAAGGACCCTTCAAATGAGTTATAAATAACATTTCATTGAATTCTTGTATATTGTCGAAATAACCAAATATCTGCATAAAATTTCATCCATCCGCAGTTTGCTGTCTAACTTGCACAGGGAATGGACGCTCATCAATTTCGGGCATGCCGAAAGTTTTCCGCGCAGCGACGGAAACGTCGCGGGCGACGACTTCAATAATTTCGACCAGTTCGTTGAACGCGGCCGTCATTTTCGATGGAAATTTCATAGCCGACCCGAGCTTCCGTTTTAGAACTGCCGCTTCTTCCTGACATTCTACGCCGTTGGCTGGAAGCATTTTTCATGCATTTATTTGACAATTTGGCACGTTCCGATCGGGCCCGCTTCCCCGACGACCCGAATAACCGCCCCCCACCCACCGGTACCCCCTTTTCGACGTCCGTGTAAAAACTCCTGAATTATTTATGTTTTTCCGGCAGGCCGCAGTTGCACCGTCCGATGCAAATGCATCTCCTTTTTTACCGTCCCTTTGAATGCTTAATGTCGAGCTCCACGCGACAGCCGATGTTCCCGCTCGGTCAGTCGGAGCTGATTCGCGCGTAAAAGCATCAGCGGGTCGAAAGGAAACCCGTGTTATGTTCGAAATACGCTGTACTTGACACTTTCGTGTCTGCGCGAAAAAATATACGTCTATTAAAATATTCCTTTTTACCTCGCCGACCGTCAATGGCGAACATCACCGTGCGTACCGAGATACGTTATAATTGCAATTACTTCGAGTACGATGCTTGCATTTTGCAAATTATTCGGGTAATTACGAAGCGATGGCAATCACGCGCATTTTTGTAATTACGGAACTGTTTATCGAAGTTTTACGAATAGATATGTTTAGTTGCGACAAGCACCATTTTCATTATTTAGTTTAAGCATAATTTAATTATTCAATTTAAGAATATTTTGATTATGTAATTTATGCATAATTCAATTACTTTATTTTCAGCATATTTCAATTATTTGATATAAGCATAATTTCAATATTTAATATAAGCACTGTTCAATTATTTAATGTAAGAATACTTCAGTTATAGAATTTAAGCATAATTGCAATATTTAATTTAAGTACAGTTGGATGATTTAATTTGAGCATAATTCGGTGATTCAATTTAATTAACATGATTCTGTCCTCACATTACTAAATATTAATTCAATTGCGCGTTTCTGTATTTTAAACGATCAGGTTAACAATTTTGGCCGCGTTTCATTGTTCCCACGCAATTGTTTATTAAACTTAAATAAATGACCATTTTTGATTGCGATAAATGCCATTTCGGTTATTTAATTCAAGCATATTTTTGTAACGTGATTTCGTTCGACTGTTGCTAAATATTTATTCGATGTTGCGTTTCTACATTTAAAATTATTGAATTAATGAATTGGTTCGCGTTTTATTGCTCTTACTGAATTATTTATTAAAGTCACATATATAAATATTTTTTGTCGCTAAGCACCATTACAATGATTTAATTCGAACACATTTTTGTAAAACGATTTGATTTTTACCTTACTCGAACTTTATGTTGCATTGCACATACATCTGTGTATTTATTAGCAATGTTTATTATTAATAATGTTTACTATACAATTAACAGTTTCCGGTGCGTTCCTGGTACGTACACGTCTTTTGTAATTAATTACTTATTAAATATACTCTCGATGAGTGAGTAATTGTTGATTCTCTATTCTGGTAAACATAAACGCAATTGCCACAAATAACACAAATAACATATTGCCACAAATAACACTAGTCTCGCACCGACGCGCTTCAGAAACGATCGATTGCTGTTCATAAAGGCTCCAAAAATCAAAACTTAGCGCGTGCTGAGTTTGCAAAACGTTTCGTCGTTTCCTAAAGCACTCGTTGAATTTTTGTGGAGGCTCATAAATGGGCTCGATAAAGGGGTACTTCACGATCGAGGGTTTCGGTAAAATGAGAAACAAAAATGGTACATCGAAACGAACAGATTGCTCGTAACGTTGTAAGATATCGATACATTCGCGTGGAAATAAAGGAATACGTTTCATTACCGATATCTCTTTCTACGATACGAACGATAACAATTTACTTGCCAGCGCGAATGTTTATAAAACTTATATCGGTATCTGCAGCGTAACGCGTAATTAAAGTGATGAATCGACGAACTGCTGAATTGGGGAATTGAAATTGACAAATCGACGAATCTATGAATTGACGAATTGACGAATAGACGAATTGACGAATTGACGAATTGACGAATTGACGAATTGACGAATTGACGAATTGACAAATTGGTGAATTGACGAATTGACGAATTGGTGAATTGACGAATTGATGAATTGATGAATTGATGAATTGACGAATTGACGAATTGACGAATTGACGAATTGACGAATTGACGAATTGACGAATTGACGAATTGACGAATTGACGAATTGACGAATTGACGAATTGACGAATTGACGAATTGATGAATTGATGAATTGAATCGGCAGAACGTTCCTCAGGTAGAATGGCCAAGAAATAAGGCGGACGTCACAAGAGAATAACAATTTATTTGCCATTGTAATTGTTTATGAAACTTATATCGGTATCGACAGCGCAACGCGTAATTAAAGTGATCGTAATTAAATCCTGGCCAATGCCGATCGATCTAAAGGCCGACGACAAAAGTTAATCGAAACTGGCAGATATTGCATGAAACTGATGGACACTGTGTATACTGTTGAAAGGGCACAGGAGTAGACACATTCAAATGAAACGAAGCAATTAACAGATTACCCTGTCGAACCCGTCGTGAATGAAAAGACTAGCATGAAACATTTTTACGATGATTATAAACACTATTGCCGTTATTCTCCGCGTTTCTGTGCCCCATCTAGCAGTTCACGTGAATATAATTAACTGCTAGATTATTGCTTGAAATAACCGTTTTTGAAATTAAAAAGTCGGTCGTATTTCATGACATAAAAGTATCGTATAATAACGCTAGACAAACAATTAACACTGTTTATTAATAAATAAACAGTGAGCTTCAATATTAACGACAATGTTCTACAGGTGGTTTATGTCGATTGAATGTTTAATAGGATCTAGTAGTATCGAGTGAATATTATTGCGAATCTTGTACGTTTAAATATTTTTGAGAATCTTATTGAGTGATTGAATAGTTCAGAGATTTTTAATTGTGTGGCTGTGTCCGCTACGACGTTATTCCTAACTTTCTCTTCTGCCTGAGTTTTGCTAAGCACTTCCTGCCTATTCTTCAATTTCCTGTTTTCCCAGGGTCTCGTGCAACCCTGGTCTTTGTCAGATTGCACATTTAGCAGCCGGATTTGTGCAAACCTAAGTTTCCATTGACTTTCCTTTCCACCCCTTCAACTGTCCACTCTATACTTCTCCTTTTCTTTTACACCCGCCACGTTTATTCGTTATTGCTTGATACCGTTTATTGCTTGTTGTTATTTAATCGTTGCTTATTTATGGAATATATATTACTGAGTGACTGTTAACTTATTTACAATTCATTCACACATACCTCGCGTCTTCAATTGTATGGACTGAATATTAAAGAGAATGTTATTGTAGTTTAAAGGTTTGAGAGAATCTGTTTTGTGGAGCAAAATACTCTTCTGTAATCACCTCGGTGAAGGTGCACCGATGGTGGTGATAGCTTGTGATTGGCTAAAAATTGTAATATTTTAAGAAGGTAACCACCTACAAGCTGACGGTCATCCACAGGTAATGTAAGTACACGCGAAATAAGCTGGAAACTAGCTAGCTAGAAATAAGCTAGCAACAGTGATTCACGAAAAAGGAACTAACGCCAAAACGATCGCAAAAGACGAAAAATATTCGATGGCTTGATAAGCTTATTCTTGCTACGAGTCGGTTCAGAATATTCCACGATGACTAAGGTCGCTTACAATATAATAACTCTGAACTGTTTTATAATGTACACCGTAATAAATGAAAACTGACGATGATCAATTTGGTTTCCTTCATTTCTTGGGCTTGATATATTGTTCAATCAATAATATGCGCCGTAGCGATTTCGTTCCGTCGAATACGCTCCGGCGTTTAGATTTAGTTCGAGTTCCGTTATTCGATCGGGCATTGCGTCGATATGTAAATGGGATTTCGGGTTTCCGTGTCCCGTAAAAGTGGCAGGGACCGAAAAGAAACACAATTTACTGTACAACCGAGCTCGGGAACGACGGAGTAATCCGAAACGCGAGGAAAAACGAGGGACACAGGGACGAGGTGTAACCCTATCGCGCCTTCGCTCGTAATTGAGACAGCAAACGGGAAAAGTAGGGGACGAGACGAGACGAAGGGGTAAACGAGGAAGAAGAGTGAACGGACAGAGAAGGTGAGGCACAGGTGAAATCGATTTCAGCCGACTGCTGCGCCGACCTATCGCGCTAGTCTCGAAAGTTACGTATTAGGTGCTTCAGCCGTAATAGGTGCAATCAAACGTTAGGATTACGAGTGGAACATTGAGAGGCGAAGGGGTGTGGGAGGGAAAAGGGTTAGCCTGGAGTTTCAGTTTCGGCCGTGCAAAACGAGCGTGCAACTGCACAAAAGCTCGTCACGACTGTAACAATGATTCGGTAACGGCGAATCTCGCTCCCAAAATTCGAACGACAAATTTGTTGGTGAACATTAAGGGCGGGTCGTTTTGGCTTAATATTTATTCACAGCGTTTTGTTTCGGGTCTCCTTGATCACCCCCGTCGTTTTTACTGTGCTGGATCGACCAGTACGTAATCCCCTAACGATGGACGTCTTGTTTTACGACTTGTCGAACTTTTATTGATATCGGCTACAGAGATGTCATATCAGAAATATTCAGTTGGTCGACAAATTTTGCAAGCAGATGTACGATTTTTTAAGGCTTTATTACGAGTCTAACATATGTAATTACAACGGCATTGTATATTTTAAACATATACTACCTTTCGATGGTATGCTACCGGTTAGTAGAATTCCAAGAAACAGAAGTATAATATTTTCAAAGTATCGTAAAATTAATGTGATTAATATAATTTATTATGTGTTATACCGATTGTGCGCGAGAAGAATCGAATACCAAAATTATGAAAATTTTGGTTCTGCATGAAATGGTTTTCATTATCAAAATATTTAATTGAATCACAAGTTGCATGACTTAATATTTATTTGAATAAAAACTTAAATAAGTTAATGTGTTCGAGCGAAAACGGTTGCTCGAACGTTAAATTCCAAGATTGTTTGTCGTCGGTCTCTCTCGCGCGGGCCACGCACTCTCTCACTCCTGGCCAACGGTGTGAGGTGCTGGACCGCGAGAGCGAGTCTAACGAATTTTGGAAGATTCGAGATTCTTCGGCGTTCTCGAACTTTCTCCCGTCACCTATTTACGGGACCCGCGAACCGTAACGGGCCTCTATTGCCTCGAGTTGATCCGCTGCTATAGCTTTGCTTTGTATCGCTTTGTGTCTTGCGCCGTTTCCGAACCATTGTGCTTTGGGCTTATTTGTTAATCTACTTATAATTATCGCATCTCTGCGTACTTACTTTCGCGTGTATATACCGAACTAGACGAACTGTGAACTACAGCGAAACATTTTATAACACCTTGCATTTTTATTTCGTGTAATCGGTCGGATAGCAATTAGCTTTAACCCTCACCGCAATCGTGCATCGCCGCCAAAGACCGGCAACTGCTTTTTTTAAAGTGAAAGCGATTCCACCCAACGCATTCGTGCCGTTGAGCAATCGTTCGCACATAATGTTTAATTGAATAACTAGTTGTATAACTTAATGTTTAATTGAATAACAACTTTAATAAGTTAATGTTTAATTGAGTAACAACCTGTATAACTTAATTTTTAATTGTGTAGTATTGGCGCCTATTGTATAACAGCTGATGCGTATAAAATGTCAGTAATAATATTTGATATAGTATAGTTTTGCGTTAGTATTAATATCGGTAATGAAATGAAATATATTTGAAACAAGGCAATATTAAGAGGAAAAGAACACTTCAAATTGGAGTATGTTCTGATATTGAAAACATATAGAAATCCTGTATTATCCTGAATTTCAGCGGCTGAATCAAAGATTGTTTTTCGCGTGTTCACTATGAATATAATGGATGGATTTAGCATGTATAAAAGTTTTCGAATTTCTCATATAGTTCGCTGGAAAATGTAATATAGATATTTCATCTCGGCTTTTTCTCTTTAGGATTTATTTTTCTTTTTTCTTTTTTTTTTTGTTCCGTGCTTCCATTTACTGTATTATATTGCCGACATAGCTTAAGCGATACTCAAAATTTCTCTTCATTTCCTTCTATTATTTACTTCGCTAAATTGAACTTCTGCTGTAATGGAAGCTTTTACTGTCTCCATAAAATCATGTTAACGTACCTTTGTAATCAATAGCACAGATTTTATGCCCTTTTACGCAATTAGCCTGTGATATTAATTCTGACGAAAAAGCACTATGTAAGATACACTGATCAGATTTATCGTTTGAGCGAGAAAAGGTATGTTTTAGCCAGATATTATGTAGTTCATTATATTGTTATAACATTTTATTGCACTGTTCCACTGTGTTAATATTACCCTAATTTTATTATCCAGTTCTAGTACTATATTATTATTTTGTTGCGTACTATTTTATTATTTACTACTTTACGGTTTTATTATTTTACTATCTTACGGTACTGCCATTTAGCTACGTCAGTATACTACTACACAATCACTGCACTATTTTACTGTCTTACTACATTAATACTAACATTTTACTGTGTTACTACAGTTCCATACTACTACTCCGATATCTTACTATACTATTGTACTACTCCTTTAATATTTCATCATTTTACGACACTATTATATTACTATTCAATTATTGTACTGGTCCAGTGTTCTATTATTTGTTTATTTTACCAGTTTACCATGCTATCATAGTATTACTATTTCACTACTGAACTCTGTCTTAACTTTATATTTCCCTTTATTTTTTACCTTTTTATGCTATTATTCTACTATTAAATTTTACTATCTTAATGTTTAATTTAATGTTCATCCAATGTCTATTTGATGTCTATTAAATGTCTTTTCCATATCTATCTATCTAATGTTCTATTCAACTTATACTCAATGTACATATATTTGATATATATTTAATGTATATTCTATGTACATTCAATGTATATTCAGTGTCTGTTCAGTGTCTATTTAGTGTCTACTCAATGTCTATTTTAATGTCTCATTCAGCTATTCGATAATAAAATACAAATCAATTAACCTCGAACGCGTAATTCCGTCGTTTCGCTCGTACTCGTTTCACGCGCCCCATCCACAATCTCGTCCAGGAATAAACCACCCTCGAAGTCTCGAATAACACCTTCGATCGTACACTTTAACGGGGTTCAGAATCATTAAAATATTCCATCGTAGAAAATGTAAGTCACGCACGAGACTGGAGTACCTGCCGCGAACAAAGGGACCTCCAGTTCCCAAAAGCGTAACCGCACGAGGGTGAAATATATATTACGAGACTCCCTCGCGCACCCCATCCAGAAAGCCGGCGGCGTCTCACCGCGATAATCGTAAAAATTTCTCCGTCCCTATTCTCCGACAATTATTTCAACTTGTAAGGCGTAACAATCGCGACCTGACGTCGAGTAATTTTTAACGCGTACAGTTTAACGGCAACGTGGCGAGCTTCAGCCTTCGAGGATCGCTGCTGCCACTGTAGCGAACCCTGCTTAGAATTTTGTAAATTTATGTTTTTAATCGTTTCTACCGTAGCGGCAATAATGTCCAAGGAACCGGTACTTACTTAACTTAATTTTAAGAGTAACATGTATGAAATCTACGCTAATTTTTTATTTTTAGATAGAAAATGTATGGTTTTTATTTGTGGGTATTCGGAATAAGATCGACCATAAAAATAATATTAAATGTCATATTTACTTAATTGTTATATATTCCCTTTATTATGAGCAATAACACGAGTCAAGGTGATATTCATCATAAAAATATGGAAAGCAATCATTTTTACTGCACATAGCACACACTATAAGTGAAGCATTTGTACAAGAGCACGCCTTTTTCAGGACGTCTGCCGGGAAACGTACTTCATTAACGTTCATAAATATTTCTCTGGTATCACAGAATTAATACCTTTGATACATATTTAGGTACGCGGTTTATGTCGACCCTTGGAAAATTCCGGGTTCAACGGTCGTTTCCGAAAAATATCGAAAGGGTGAACTTTAAAAAATTAAAAATCAGCGTAGATTTCATACATGTTACTCTTAAAACTAACGTAGGTATAAATGGAAAGAAAACAAAATTGTGTCGACAGCGCGGATCTAACTGGCAATCTGCCGATTGTCAATTTTTTAGGTTACGTGTTCGGCCAATCGATTGGTTGTTTCATACTTCACGTAAACTCCTTATCTCTGAGTGAACAATTTTCAAATGCAATTTTTTTGGAAAATTTTGAGTAACGCACTCTACTGCTTCGCCTAATTAATTTTAGATATGACATCTTCAAATACTGAACGTTTCAGGAATATCCGGTTCCCCTTGACCTTGATGTCCCCTTGTTAGTTAATATAGTTTTATTAGCTTTTACTGAATTTGACCAGTTTGAACATAGTCATGTATAATAACATGACATTAAAATGTTCTTCATCTTCGATATCTAACCAGAGGACATGCAGAATCGAATACTTAAAGCTGATATTAATTCTGAAACAACTGAAAGATCTGTACAGTCAGTCTGCACGTTTCAGGAAATGTATCATCGTAAAAGAACACCATTTCGAACATCACCGAAGATGATGACTTGAAATAAAATGAATGTTGTCTTAACGCATCTGATGATCCATATTTTTAGTGTAATAGCAAATATTTTCTTCGCATTCACAAGTTCATAAGGCTTGGCCAAAGATATTTGACATCAGTTTTACGCAAAACCTTGATAACTCCGAAAAAAATGACGTTGGAAACAATATTTTTGCAGCATATTACCCTTCCGATACCATTCAAATAACGTATCAAACATTTTTTGTAATTTAAAAATTGTAGGAAATATTAAGGTTGTCTTATTTAAATGGACCATCATGTATATCAGAAATTTCACGAACATGGTAGGTGTCCACATACTTTCGAGCGGCATTGTACGTATGTCGTTTCGGAGTCATACATACTGTGTCGTTCCGCTGGTGTGCAACTATGCTGGAACGATGAAAGAGCAAGGTGCGAGCACAATGCTCGGGGATGAAACGTGTACGTGTCCGTTGGCCCGACCCCCAGTATGGTACTTTTGTGTCCGACAAAAGTCCGCAGTACGCCCCTGGGGGCACTTTCGTACCCCTACGACGTCTCGACCGGAAGAACTTTCACGTGGGCCGCCCTGTGCACACCCCACCCTCTTATTTCTCGCGTCGTTCCGCCCTTCTTCCGTCGTTCCTTTTCTTCCCTCCATTCGCCGTTAAATAAATACTTAAACAGGAAGTGGCCGGACACCCTTTCGTTGCCCGTTTCGTGCCAGCCGGTATTATTACCGTTATACTTTTGCGTTGTTCGCGACCAGCCGCGATATCGAGAGGTCAAGGACTATTGTATCGAACCATTCAATACGTTTTTAACACGATTCTTCAATTTTCCATCTTTGCGACGCTTTGTTCGATGGCGAACAAACGGGAATTAGAGGCTGCGACTCGAATCGTTGCGATCGATTTCGGTGAACGTTGCTTTGAATTGCATCGAGACGGGTTGGAAATTGTGGAAAGACAAAGTGGTAGAAAATGAAATGGGAAAAGTTTGCAACTTGCTGAAGTTATTGGCTTCGTTTTGCCTTTTTCGGGTGGTAAATATGCTCGAGTCTTTGATTACGGTGTACACATATTGTGATACGATACATATACAGGGTGTCCCAAAACGAACGAAACACCTGGTAATGGGAGGTAGTTAGGGGCATTCTGAACAACTTTTTCCTTTGCAAAAATGTCGAACGAGGCTTCGTTTTTAAATTATTAAGGAAAAACTCCGACCAATCAGAGCGCGAGAATCTCGCGCGCTCGGAGGCGTCGTGCAGGCACGAGTAACAGTGTCCGTCGCCGTAAACGAACGTATGAGCATCGCGATGGTACGACACCCCTGAGCGCGCGCGATTCTCGCGCTCTGATTGGTTGGTGTTTTTCCTTAATAATTTAAAAATGAAGCCTCGTTTGACATTTTTGCAACGGAAAAAGTTGTTCAAAATGACCCCAGCTACCTCCCATTTCCGGATGTTTCGTTCGTTTTGGGACACCCTGTACTGTTCGATCAATTCTAAGGGTAAATGTAACAGAAACTTCCCTTCTCTTTGTAAATGTCTCGGTTTGAAAATTTCGATATTTAGACAATTCTGGACTTTTCAATTTAAACATTTAGAAATTTTCAATTTTTTAATTTTTCAATTTCTAAATTTCTAAATTTCTAAATTTAAAGCTTCTAAGTTTCCAAATTTTTAAATTAGAAAATTTCATTGTTCCCAATTGTGCAAATCTATAACTTTGTATATATTCTTAAGTTTCTATATTCTCGTATTTCTAAAGTTTCGAATTCCTAAAATTTCTGTGTATCTTCACTTGACAATATAAAATTGTGAAAATCTATAAATTCGTAAAATAAATTTGTTACTCTAAAATTTTAATTCTAGGTATGTCTAACAAAATGTTATACTTTTAACTAGTATAACTAAATGCTATACTTAATTTAAAGAGATCAAAAGTTATACGATTCTGTCATGAACGTCCTCATTTAATAATTCAATCTTAACGAATCTATATCGATTTCCTTTTATAAACGAGAAGCGAAATATTGAAATCTCTTAATAATCAACACAAAACTTTGCGTTATGAAGCACAACTTTAAAACCACGACTGCTCATCTACTTTTAAATCCGATCACTCAATTCAGAAAGTTTCTTCGAATGTTTTCAAAGTGTAAGTATTCTTGCTCTCAGTGTCATAAAGTCAATCATAAAGAAGTTTCAACGACCGTTGAATAATTAAGCGGTTGCTAAAATACAGAGTTCAGTGCAGATATTTCACTTCTTGAAAACAATCAAATATTCAACGACAATTTTAAACATATCTTGGTGACTTAATATTCTACATGCATTATTTAAATTGTGAATCGCACAGCGTGAATCGTATTTTACAAATTCACAGCTCACATTATTCTGGAATAAAAGAGAAATTCGCGTTAAGAACTTTTAAAATTAGAGTTAACCATTTAATTTGTATTAATCTCTTTCGAATTTGTGAATCATAAATTTTTACTTTAAGAATGTTTCAATGTGTGTTAAAATAATTGACCGAAAATGTATGTGATTTATCATTCCATCAAGTTACAAAATATTGCAGAGAAAATTTGGTAAAATAATATTTAAACGAAACAGTAGAGGCGAAAAACTATTCATCCGAACGCGAATTGAATATAAAACTTCCAAATTGATGTATCGATATTTAACCTAACCTAACACTTTACGAATAGGTTATAGTGGATTCCGTAGTCTATGAAATTCAAACAATTAACACTACACCTACCGACGTGTAATGCACAATTATTTTGACGTCAAGAATGAAGTGAAAAAATAAATGATCGAACGATGAAACATAAAAGAATACACTTACAGATTTTTTATCTTTATGACAATCATCATAAATGTCAAGAAGACCGGCTTAACAAATTTTGTCATTTGAAGTAGAAAATTTGTAAATGGGTCATTTGAACCCTTTGGTAGTTTTAGTGTTAACTAGACATCAAAAACGTTTTGATCATGAATGTACCATTGTTTCAAAGAGATACAATCGCGTAGAAGTACTTCCAAAGTATTCGATAATGGCCGCTTGCTTTAATCAATGTGAGAGCATACTTTTTCTTCGAAAATATCAGCGGCATTGCGGACAGAGAGAAACGAACGTTGTCCCGTCGAGTTCTTCCTTTTCCTAAGCTTATTTCGAGCAATCGGTTCGTTCGGCCGATAAAAATCGAACGTCAACAGCGCAGAACAAACGCAATTAGGTTCGACTTTCGAAAGCGATTACGAGATTTTCCGGTTGCCCGGCTCACGTGCACCACATCGAAAGGGATCCGATCAGAAAGTGTTCTCTGATCGACCTCACGACTTCGAATGCTACTCGTTTCCTCGATCGTTCTAAATTTAAAAACGTGGCTAGATTGCACGACGATAATCGTTAACGTAACGCGATTAACCGTGTACAGAGCAATTTGTCGTCATCTACGTGACGAACATTTCTTCGAACGCTCTGTGACGAAACTTTTTCCTTCGATGCAGTGCTCCATTATCCATTTTATTGTATGCATTACGTTCGATGAAATATTCCTTCCTAAACTTATCGCATTTTTAAGAAACATTCATTTTTGCATACATAATATTCGTAATTAAGTTGCGTTAGTGCATGCAATATTATTGTGGGTCAACAAAGGCATTTAAGTGTTGAATTTTTGTGGAGTCAAAATTTTATGAAAAATTTCAAGCTAATATAATATTTGAAACCTTTAGCTGGATGAACTTTTACTGCTATAAGATGATGAGAATTATAAACAAAATTATGAGGACGGAGCTGGAAATTTTAATTCAATAAAGTAGATTTCAAGCTTGATTCGTGTATTAGGTTGTCCCATAAGTTTCTTCCCTTCTTAATATAACATAAAAACGCACTTCGTGGAATAATTTGCAAGTAATCAAGGAGTAAATGATATTTACTGAGGGATGAAAGAGAGCAGTAGAACACCTTGTATTTAATGCAACAAATCCTAAACAATAAATATTGTATATACATTTCTATAAAACAAGGTAGAAATTTACGGGACAACCTAATATTATACCATATAGCATACTTATTATCGATATAGTATATCGTGTACCGGTTTTAAACCAGAAAAAATGTATGATCATAATCTCAATATCGTATAACTGTTGCAATTTAATCGGTGTTCTATTATGTTCTATTATGATCACGATATAATTCATTTTTATTATGCGAATCATACTCGTGTCTTCTAATTGAATCGTACTTCTTTTCTTTTCAGAATAACTTAGTCCATTTATCTCTTATTTCTTACTTATTGTTAGTTACTAGCATATACTACTATCTTTTTGCACGGATGTTACATTCATACCGAACTTGCACAATTTTATAGACTAATTCTGTAATTTATAGAATTCATGTAAGGACAGTTATGAAATCGTAATTAACTCGTATACATTGTTCTACTACGAGATGTTTACTATATTTGAAGTATGAATGAATTTCGCAGCTTTCAATTCTAAAAATTTTGTATACCGCCTTCGCAAACATCGCGATTAGTCGATACGATGATTTATTACCGAAGAAAATATCGATCACAAATCGGAAAATATCGGTGGAAAAATCGATTTCGAAATGCTAGGTGCATCGAAAGTTTAATATCATGTTGCCGATACTGTATGAAACTCGTGATCAATCGGAAAGAAGCACGCCGAGGGGATAGTGTTACAAAGTAAATTGTAAAATCGAGAAATCTCGAATACTTTTCCGCTACCAGATATTCTCTAGCGTTCCATCCGCGATATCACGCATGCTTGCGTCCCAGTGTTCTCGCAAAGGCGGAAGATATTTCATCGTCCGTGGAGCTACAGTGCGATTTCATCGATTTACGAGCTTCCCGGAAGTTGGGCCAAGTAGAAAGAGTGGAAAAAATAGCGAAGAATCCGGCGTCGCCGCAGAAAGGGTTGCAGGGATGAATAAAGCGATCGTAAAAACGTTAGTTAGGTCCGATGAGAACGACGAACCGCCCGAAAATAAAAAGTCGTGGGGGCAAAAAACGCTGCGGAGAATTACGTCGGGGAAAAAACGCTCTTCTTCGATCCATCCCTGCATAATTAATTAGTTTCACGGGCCGCAATTACCTCGCGTTTTCCGTCGAACCGCCCGAATGATTTCCGCGGCGTGGAAAAACGTCGGACGTAAACGCATCCTTTTCCGAGGTCTACCACCAACGTTTCATCATTCCCGACAAAAGTACGCAAACCACAAAATGTGTTACACACAATCAGAAATTTTTTAATAATAACCTTACCCGTGTGTCTCTATATCGTTTTATGGATATAGAGTGATTTGTTATTAGGTAAGTTATTACGTACTTGTTGATTTTCAATAACAGGTTTAATATACTAACACTTAAACTGTTAGCTTTTAAATAGAGAAACAAAAATTAATTACTCTATTTCTTTCTGAAGTGAGAGAAGACGAGTTTACTCCGTTTCGTCCACCTGAATTTCTCCTGCACGTGTTGTGCGTGTTTGCGTCGACCGAGTCTTTTGTTTATTATATTTTATATATTTATGTTTGTTCGTTCACCTGTTTTTTTTTTTTTCAAAATATCGAGCTGTGTGCCTGACCGGTACTCTGTTTAATTTTAGCATATGCAGTTCTTAATTTTTTTGTTGAGATTATTAAACGTGAAGGTCACTTCCAGTCCGTGAGAAATAAAATTAATTTAAATTAAACAAATACAGTGTAAATCATTTCTTTTTTTTAACCCATTTTCCAACATAAACTATAATTACAATTTGTTATTGTGTAAATGTATCTGTCATTGTGAAAACGTCGCTAAGATCTTGATGTAGTATCTAATTAGGTGTAACGGCATTTGCAAACACGACACATGGAAATGTTAAGTAAATAAGAACACGTCGAAACAATTAATACAAAATAGTTATGCACGTATCTCTGTAATCTTAGCTTCATGAATAATTAATGTAATAGTATGGAGATTTATTTCCGTTGAATTTTACTCGTGGATTTATTTTGTTATTTTAGAACGCAGATAAGCATTTTATAACGATTACGAGAGCGAGAATCTCCTTCTCCATATAATACCCAGTTCTTTCGCGGGCAATGAGGTTTAATCCGAATTACGATGGCATAATTAATAGTTTCGGAATAAAGTTCGCCTAACGAAGTTACTCTTACTTTAACCCGTACAAACTTATTCCAATTTTCCCCGGATGATCGCAGAAGAAATATGCCCTTGATCTAAATAATTCACAAGTTATCATGGAAATTATCCTCTTTCGAAACTTTGTGATTTTTCTCTTCCAATCTCAAAACTTTTCATGCCAGTTAATAACATTAAACAATTGTTTAGTATTTTGGTCGCACAGTCCATCTTGGATAATTGTGCGACTATGAATCCTTGAAATTTGAACATTCGGAAATCTTTGAATTTGAAAGCTTTGGTATCGGGATTGTACACATTTGACGGTTTAAAAATTTGAATATTGTCGCACTACAAGTTTGGTAATTAGGAAATTGAGTATTTAAAAATTTGACGGTCAAAGAATTGGAAATTTGAAGATTTGGAGATTTAAGAATTGGACGTTTCGAAAGTTGGAAATGTAGGAATCTGGGGAAATAGTAATTTGGAAACCTAAGAATTTTAAAATGTGGGTATTTAGAAAGTTGAAAGTTTGAGAATTTGCAAAGACAAAAATTGAGGACTTGAAAATTTGGAGAATGTGGAGATTTAAAAATTGAATAATTTGACGATTTCCGTATTCCCAAACTTCCAACTTTCCAAATCTCTGAATTACTAAATTTTCAAATTTCTGCATCTAAAAATTTACAAGTCTCCAATTTCTAACTCTCACAAATTCTCAACTTCCAACCTTCCAAATTTCTAAATCCCCAAATTACTAAACTTCCAAATTTCTTAATTTAGAAATTTTCCAATTTACAAATTTTCAGATTTTCAAATTTCCAAATCCCCAAACTTCGAAGTAAACCTCGCAAGCTTCATACCGGTAGAAGAACCACTTCCAGTAATAATTATCGTTTATTAACCACACCACCGTGATAATACAATTTAATAATATCATATATTTTCGTCAATTGGCTGTCGCGAATATATCATATTCGATATCGGTTTTCAGGAAATAAAACGGGAAAAAGGGGCGAGAACGATCGAGGGTGGATCGACATCGATCATTTCCGCGCGATTTCACTGGTCGAAATTCGGTCATCGATAATCAGTTGTAGAGAGGTCTGGCTATCGAAGAGCACGATATCGGATGGGCGTGCAGTTCTGATAAGCTTCGTCTCTTTGGTTGAACTTTGCGGTCGAACGATGCTCTCGATCACGTACATGGTGCACTGTCAGCCACGAGCTTCGATAATTTTCTTCCTGATAGAAACTCCGTTATTTAATTACCTCTGTTTACCTTTAATAACTATTTTAAGCTGTGTGTGATTTTTTTCTACCTTTCCGACCGAATTAATTGAATCACGTTTTTGGAACGAACTTCGGCAGACATCAAACCTTACATTTTTCATTGCTACATCGGAACGTTGACCTATTTTACTTTATTCGAAATTGACGATTATATCGATCTCATTCGACTTTTCTCCAAGGTAACATACGATTTGATTTGTTATTAACATTGCAAGTAACATACAGGGTGTCCCAAAACGAACGAAACATACGGAAATGGGAGGTAGCTGGGGTCATTCTGAACAACTTTTTCCTTTGCAAAAATGTCGAACGAGGCTTCATTTTTAAATTATTAAGGAAAAACACCGACCAATCAGAGCGCGAGAATCTCGCGCGCTCGGAGACAGTCGTAGTTGTCGGCTTGCGTGGTCAGGAGCGAACACGGTCAACCGTGCGCCGACCAGTACGACTGCCTCCGAGCGCACGAGATTCTCGCGCTCTGATTGGTCGGTGTTTTTCCTTAACACTTTCACGACCGGTGACACCAACGTGGTGCCATAGGCAGGCCAGTCGTTGTTTGCCGGTGACACTTACTTACGTGGTGTCACGTGGTGACTCCCACGTGGTACCTACCATTGTTGCAGCCATTTGCAAAGCTTTTTCGAACGTCAGTTGTTTAACACTTTGAAATTGAATACTATCGCTAGAAACTGCGTACTTTTTCACGAAATACGTTTCAATTTTTGGTTATTGATAAGCAACAAGGTATGTTGTTTCTGAGAGTGTTGCACGGATACGATAAAATAATGTCGTAAAAAAGGAGTTATGTTGTCATGAATTTTGTTTTATATTTGTACGTTTTAATAATTGTCACACAAAGAAAAAACATTGTTGTATAATAATGTTGAATTATTTCGTGAATTTACGTAAAGTTTTTTTACATTAATTCTTCAAAAATGTTGCCGGCGTTTGGCGACGTTTCACTGCGCAAACATGCGTTCGTGAAAGTGTTAATAATTTCAAAATGAAGCCTCGTTCGACATTTTTGCAAAGGAAAAAGTTGTTCAGAATGACCCCAGCTACCTCCCATTTCCGGATGTTTCCTTCGTTTTGGGACATCCTGTATATATTTCACGGGTATTAACGTGTAATATTGTTGCCCTCGTCAGAAGGCAAATGTTATTAATATTATTTTGTTTCGTCGGAAAATGATTAAACGGCCGTGATCGAGGTAACGTAATTACAGTTAAAAAAAATTACACTTCACAAATGATATCTGGCTACGTTTAAATTATAAATTTCGATCGAAGCAAATTTCAGTAAATTAAGTTACGTAAGTTTCGATCGAGGCAAGTTTTAATAAACTAAGGGCGTGCACGTGAATCAAAGGAGAATCATGCACGTTGGCAAGTTTTATTTCTACACTGCATCGATTAACCGGTCATCGGACGTATTATATAACTGAAAAAAATAAGCTCCTTATCTCGAATATAGGAGCCACGAATATTACCAGGGGCGGTAGGAAACTTTGGGCAAAACCCTAATTCCCGATATATTAATCGAAGTTGAGCATTAGTAGCTCCACCGGCCTCTGCTATCTCCGATAAGACTTTGATCCCCGATCCCCTTCATCTAACCGCAAACCAGAGCTTTTACTTTTGGGCCATGTATATTTCCTGCGGGATCCACGAAAAATTCCATGAAATTCAACCACCAACTTCCCGCATCGATACACCCTTTCACGGCGTTAAAAATGTTAACGCATATTCATTTATTAATAAACAATATTCGTTGCTGGTGTTTAACAATGTTCGTTGCCGTACAATTGTGTACTTTTAAAATTGCATATCAAATTATTCTTATTTATCCAACGTTTCTTTACGTACATATGTTAATACTATACGTAAATACTATACGTATGTACGTTCATACATACATACACATGTAATTATTGTACACATCTTCATATAACTACATAAATAACTATTCATATAACCGCATATGTACATCTGCACGTACATGCATATGCAGATACACACTTACATACATATGTGCATACGTACATATATAGGTACATACATATGTATATGCATACATACGCAAATACATAAGTAGGGACATAACACGTAGAGACTTATAAATATACATACTGTACAAATACACATACGTATATATTGTGCACATGCATGAAGGATATGCATGTATTACATGTATGTCGTGAAAAATAAACGATAGAATATGAAAACACGTAACGTATCTTATAATCTCGATATGAATTACAAATACACTGTGCGACTGATAAATTGATACGTATATGTAATTCCACCGCAACTTATTTCATTATTGAAGTATATGAATCATACGCGTGAATGAATTATATAAATTATTTTTGAAACTCATTTCTACCGAATCTACATATGCACGCAAAGACAGCAACACTAATCAGTCCCATAAAAATATTCAACAATAATTTCTGCGAATTGATACGAATGGAATGTTAACACAATATATCAACATTGTTAATAAAAATAACTCGATTATTAACTCGATCGTAATAAAAGTTATCAACGTGTCTTCCGACAAACATTATTAACACACTTCGTGCAACAACGTTCTAATTTTGTGTTACAGAAGCAGTGCCACGTGACAAGCATCTGGCACGATAACGAAATATTCGTAGAACGACAGAATTACTAACAAGATGCCGATATTAATTAGAGGGTGAAAAAAGGGTGGCTAAAATTCGCATTGAGTACACCGTCACGAAATAATCGATGCCGGGTTCATTAAAATCTGACCAGGTCCGTCAACCGGAACTGCACTTTATCATTTTAACATTCGTTACGGCGTAATTAAAAGAAGGGACGATAAATATCCGGCAGAATACGGCCACTGTAGCAACTTCCGCGTGTTACAAGTAACAATTTTTAGCTACATACGCGTCAGCAAACCAGGGGGCAGAAAATTCACGGAATTTTTTCATTCTTCGTTTCAATTCGCGCGTGTCCCTCACTCTC
The DNA here is from genome assembly GCA_947623535.1 of Coelioxys conoideus. Classification (NCBI taxonomy): domain Eukaryota; kingdom Metazoa; phylum Arthropoda; class Insecta; order Hymenoptera; family Megachilidae; genus Coelioxys; species Coelioxys conoideus. The sequence goes on along the minus strand of OX392453.1, from coordinate 16,584,138 downwards.
CCGCATTATCCGCGCATCCCTGTCCCTCCGCGTTTCTGTTGCTCTCTATGCGAGCATACGGTCAACGAACGAAAAAATTTTATCGAAACGAACACGGCTGGACTGAAAGCCGTTCGTCGCTGCTATAAAAATTCTCTTTTTTTACGCGTTAAAACCGTAAAATCACGTCGACGATGGACACAAATTGCCGCATGAAACGTCGTAGAGCACCATCGACGTTTACGAATTCCGACTACGCTAATTTTTTAAACAGGCACCGTGTAATATTAATCGTTGAAACCGGGAAAACGGTGAAACATTCCCTCGGCTTACCCGAAATACTAAATTGCATGCATTTTATTTCTTCGGGTATTTCGAAATATTTATAAGCTGAACATTCATGTTCTTGAGTTATAAATATTTGAATTTTTTATATACGTACGAAAAAATAGGTAGAATATATAATAATATTAAGAGGAAGTGATTGAAACTCTGCAGACAAAATATTTTAATTTTTTATATACGCATAAATAGCTAGAATATAATATTAAGAGGAAGTAATTAAAACTGAGCAGACAGACTATTTTAATTTTTTGTATACGTATAAATAGATAAAATGCAATATTACGAGGGAGTAATTGAAACTGGGCAGACAGAACATTTTAATTTTTATGCACGTATAAATTGGTAGAATATATTATTAAGAGGAAGTGATTGAGACTGTACAGATAGAATATTTTAATTTTTTGTATACGTATACACAGGTGAAATGCAATATAAAGAGGAAGTAATTGAAACTGAGCAGAGAGAATAATTTAATTTTTTGTATGCGTATAAATAAGTGCAACATAATATTAAAAGGAAGTAATTGAAACCTGGTAAAAATTTCTGTCAATTTACCTGAAAGATGCGACATTTAATAATTATTCGCTCTTTAGATATTTTAAGATCGTAAAAATCGGTAATGCGATTTCTTTGAATTACTAATTGGTTCAAAAAACGCGTCGTACGTAACACGTTCAAAGTTCCATTCCCGTTGAATATCGAATTATTCCATCTACAATGGCGAGACAAAAAAATCACTTCGATAATGAATTCGCGAATAACAATACCTGCAGGTACTGTATGTAATCAGCGAACCCGTGCCCGATCTCGCCTACCGATACAATAGAGTACATTGGCTGGTACGAATGTAATATTTAGCATTAACCTCCGATAATACCGACAGAGGAGTACATGGTTGTTGTACTTGGACGTAAATAAACCCTAACCCTCCGATATACTCTAGGCTCGAATAGTTGCCGCGTAACTAAACAGTCGCGTTTTCATGGAAACTCGTTGAAAATTACGGCTACTCGTGCCAACAGTCATCTCATCGTTAATTCCTCAGATTCTCACCGTTTAAACCCGTTGATAAAACGCAACTCGACCGCCTAATTGCCAATAAAGATACGGTATGAAAGCTATTACTGTGTTTACCGCGTTACAGCGTATCACCCCTGGTAACTACGCTCGAACGCGTTTACACTATACAGAGTGCGAGTAAATGACGCGTGTAAAATATAAGAAGGTGATTCTACGTTTTGTAACAAATCTACAATATAGTCTACAATATACTTTCATCCTTTTCAATGATCAATAGACAGATTTTCAACTCTACTCAATAATTGAAACTGTAATAAATATATCCTTCATTCGAAATTTTCATAAACATATTCTACAATTGAAATTTTAATAAACATATTCTACAATTGAAACTTTAATAAGCGTGTTCATTAATTGAAATTTGAATAAACATTCTACAATTGAAATTTTGATAAACATATTCTGAAATTAAAGTTTGCATAAACATTTCCTGGAATTGAAAGTTGAATAGACATATTCTAGAATTAAAATTTTAATAAACATATCCTACAATTGAAACTTTAATAAACGTATTCTACAATTGAAACTTCAATAAACATATTCTGCAAATAAAATTCGAATAAACAAATCCTAGTACCGCGATTTTGTTAAACATGTCTCACGATTGAAGTTTTAATAAACATATACTACAACCGAATTTTAATAAACATATCCCACGATCGAAATTTGTATAGACGTATCCTACGATCAAAATGTTAATAAACGTGATCCACGACTGAAATTTTACCACGCGTGTTCTGTAATTGAAATTTTATAAAGCATATCACATAATTGAAATCCCAATACTTTTACGACAAATGTCGCCGCGTAAGCGGCGATATAAAAGGAACGAAAGTAGCGGGAAAGAAAGATGGTTTCATTGGTTCAATTTCGTTGGTCACAGTACGTCGTGGAGCACGGCGATGTCTCAGAAGTAATCTCGAGACGGCGAAATAATGCTCGCGAGATAGTTATGGACGTTGTTACGGAAACGATTACTTTCCAGGCGTCTTTGTGCGTCTCGTTTGAAATCGTCATCGCGTCGCTCGATTATTCCGCGCCGTTGGAGGACATCTTCCGGCGTTTCATCCCCGTCCACTTCCTCCTCCGCCCCTCCGGGCCAAGTACGCTGGTTTCCCGGCGAAACAAAGAGTCGCGAAGGAATAACAGGCGAAAAGAAGGTACTGAGAAGCCATGGAAAAGGGTAGCAAAGAAGCAACGGTCCCTGTGGAACGTCGCGAGAAAAAAAAAAGAACGCGAGAGAGGGTTGAAAAAGGCTTTCGCATCGGGAGGTCGAAAGGGCGAAAGATGACACCAGACGCGCGTAAAAGGGTCGGCGAAGATTATTTCTCGGAACGTCACGGACAAGTTTGCGCATCCTGAAATGGAAGTCTCGACTTGCGTTTCACTCCTCCTCGCGTTTTGCCATCTCGCCGTTCGCCTTCTTTTTCTCGCGTTCCTTCTCTCGTTCTGACGGGCGTTTTTCGTGTACCGAGTGAATGACCAGACGCGGCAAATTCAAGGGGACGTTCTTTGACGATCGTTTCGCGGCGAACAAACGGCGAGGGGATGCAAAAGCACGGAGAGGGTGGGTAAGCTTGTATCCCGCGCTCGACCGACCGGAAAATGTCGAGTTCTTCCGACAGCGGACTTCGATAATTTAGGTACTCGATTCGCAAATTGGGGTACTCGGGAATTTACGTGTTCGTGAAGTCGAAGATCGAAGGAGTTCGGATAATTTGGTGGTTTTAAGGAATTTTGGAGGTTAAAAAGAAGTTTGAAAAGGGCAATTTTGAGGGTTTTTAAGATTTGCGGAGTTTCGGGGGATTTTGCGAGTTTGAGGGATTCGGACAGTTTAAGAAAAGTAAAACTGTGTTGACGAGAATTGTGTCGCTTGAAAATATGGGAAAGGGAGATTGATAAAAGCGAGTTTTAGGAGATTCGACAGTTTGAGAAAGATAACTTGAAAATTTGGGAAATTTAAGAATATGAACATTTGGATACTTAGGAGGCTCGAAATTAAAGAACTTGAAAATGTTTTGTTTTCTAGATCACCAAATGACTAAATTTCCAAATTCCTACAACTCCAAATTTTCAAGTCTCCAATTTCTAACTCTCCGAATTGTTAACCTTCCAACTTTTTAATCCCCGAATTACTAGAATTCCGAACGTTTACGTTATCCTCCAAATTTTTAATTTTCGGATTCTCAAAGTGAAAAACTCCCAGCTTTTTAAATCTCCAAATTACTAAATTTCCAAATTTCCAAATTTCCAAATTTCAAGATTTCATAATTTCGAAATTTCGAAATTTCGAAATTTCAGAATTTCAAAATTCCAAAATGTTCAAATTTCCCAAGTTGTAAATTTTCTGATTTACAAATTTTCAAATTTTCAAATTTAAGAATATGAACATTTGAATATTTAGGAGCCTCGAAACTAAGGAACCTGAAAATGTCTTGTTTTCAAAATTTGGAACTGTAGAAATTGATCAAATGAAAGAACTGACAATGCAGAAATCCAGAAATTCTAAACTTTCAGAGTTTCCATGACCATATTCAGTTTCCATAACAATTATAAAATTTTCATTCTCAGAAACAGTAAATACAGAGTGATGAGTATACTCAGATTTTCAAATACTAAAATTTCTAAACCGAAACATTGATTAAATATTTATCCATACCCCCCGAGGACACTTTACTTATTGCAAATACAACATTAGTCGAGATGATCATCCATCCAAAATCGTCAACAACGAAATAGTCCATGAACGATAAAATATTATCGATTAAAAGCAAAAGACAGTGCATCGAAACGTGACTTGTTGATTAAAAATAAAGATCCAGCAACAGACTATTCGTATTTTCATTCAACTCGGTCAGTGTTATGGATATGCAGTTTTGCAGGTGGTTTGTACGCGATTTCGTTTAGAAGTCGGAGCAAACGAACTTTCGCCGCAATACAAACTGGACCGACAAAATGCCGCTGAAAGTTAAGAAGTTAAGGTATTGCAGAGTTTTTCAAGGCCGCTGACGCAGCCCCCATTACCTAGCTCGAAGCAAGGAGTCCAGATTTCTCACCTCCTACTACCATAATCGAGGATTCTTGCAACGATATTTTAACCTATCCATTAGCATTGAAAACTTTCTAACATAATGTGCAATCTGACAGCGCATTCAACATCGTTCGAGTTATTTTCAAGATTATGTAGGTTCGTTTCTTGATGAACATTTTATCGTAAATTTCATTAAAGAAAATAGGAAAATTGTAATTACATTTTACGAGTGCACTTTAATATCTATCTTCGCCTTTGTCATCGTTTTTCCTTAAACTTTTGTTTTCCAAAGCTGATTGTTTTTTGGTCCTTTCATTTTAAAGCTTGGCAGTTCTAAATTCTTAAAAGTTGAATTCTCTTTCCATTTTCAGAAGCTCAATTTTTCCCATTTTTTAATATTCTAGTTTTGAAAATTCCGCAAACATTAAAAACCTTCAAATTCCACGTAATTCACCAAGTTTCTCAATTTTACATATTCTCTAAATCTTCAAAGTAATTCACATTCTTCAGATTATCCAAGTTGTTCAATTTCACCATATTTCCTCTAACATACAAACTTCTTTTTCCTGAATTCATCATATTCTCTAAATCTGTAAAATCCTCCACGTTCTTCGAATTTCCAAAGTTCTTCAAGTTCATTAAATTACCCATACCTGCTACTTTGATAAATTTCCTCAAACTTCCGTCTTCTCAACATTTCCAAAATCTTTCACGTTCTTCAAATTCCTCCAGTTTTAAAAATTCGTCAGATTTCCCGTAACTTACCGACTTACTCCCGTAAATTCCCTCACTTTTCCACATTCTCTAAATCTCCAAGTTCCAACACATTCTTCGAATTCCCCAAGTTCATCGAATATATCGAACCCCACGTAACTGACCAACTTTCTGAAGTATCCAAATCTCTAAAGTCACGCGCGATTCTCAAATAATTCAAATTCTCCGAATCCTTAAAGTCACCCGCGTTCCCGACATTTTCCAAACTTTCCAAATCCTTAAAACTCTATATACTCTTCAGTTTTCCCGAATTCTTCGAACCTTAAAATCGTCGAAATTTTTCAAATCCCTAAAATCCTATATGCTTTCCGCTTGTCTCAAATTCTTCGAACCTTAAAATCGTCGAAATTTTTCAAATCTCTAGAATCCTATATATTCTCCAGATTTCCCAAATTCTTCAAACCTTATAATCGTAAAAACGTTCCACATCCCTAGAATCCTATATACTCTCCACTTTTCTCAAATTCTGTGAATCGTCGAAATTTTTCAAATCCCTAAAATCCTATATACTCTCCGGATTTCTCAGATTCTTCGAACTTTAAAATACCCCAAATTCTTCAGATTCCTAAAATCCTCAAAATTGTCCAGTGTCTCTCTAATAGCCAGCGATGGACAATCCTTCGATTAATCTGCTCATTTACATGTTTTTAATAGAATAGCGCTATTTAGTTGATACTAAAATGAGTCTCTACATTGAGAGTCATTGTACATCAAACAAAATGCATAAGTTTGTAACGAGAGTCGATGGGTTGTTAATCGTGCCAGACCTAAGAGTATGAAGTAATAAACACATTATGTAATAGTAAAGACGTTCTCTTAGCTTCGAACTAAAATATCCGGTTGAAAATATAAATTAAGTGTTATTTCTTTTCATACAACCCCGCTATAAATGGATTTGAAATAAATACCTATTTGACCACAAAACAACGGAGCGAACTAATTTGTTCTCCCAATATAATTGATCACGTGTCTTCTATTTTGTCCATGTGACTTTAAGCTGGCATACCCCATAGTTGCAGACCGTACGTCCATATGGGTTTTATTCGATCGCAAATAGCCGCGAACATTTACCTGTATGAAAATTGAAACGACGAGGTGTGCTCGAAACGAAAATTGAATCGTCGGATTTCCACCGTTTCATCGTCCATTACGGCGGACTAATTCGGCGAACGCACAGATTTCCATTCGGCTTCAAGCAGTTTCGATCGACGCGACGAACATATTTGCCCGTTCGAGATCGCCGATTGCTAGGTATTTCGTGGCAAATTTGTCGAGATTACACCCCGGCTGCCAGACGATTTTCATTTTTCTTTCTCTGTTTCCCGTTACTTTTTTTTTTGCGTCCCACCTGCAAACGATCTGTCCGCATGCAACAGGCGATCCGGCCACGTTCGATTTGTATTTCGATGCACCCCTATATCCCTTAATCCTCTTGCTGCGTTTAAATTCCTATAGATCACCTCGAATCTTTTGCCCGGTTCGCTCTTGTTTTTGTCCGTTCGCGTGTGTTTCGCTGTCGGTTGCCTAATTGGCTTATAAGGCGAGTGATTTTCGCGGTGATTTATTATACCGATTTCGGGAATTCCGTGCATTTCAAGTTGGAAGAATTCAGAGATACGTGAGTTTATCTATTTGATAATGCGGGGACGTAGGAATTTGATTCCACACATTTGCACGTGGTACGATTATACAAATAGTTTTACTACGGATGGAACCTTTGGTGCGCCATAATGCGGTATATTTTGGTGCCGATCAAAAGAATCGTGCCTAAAAGAAGAATACCGCACATACAAGAAACTAGAGCACCTCATCAAGAATTTAGACAAGTCGATATTTGGAAATTTGACGACTAGGGATTTAGAAATATTGAAATCTACGAATTTAAAGAATTTGTGAGTTTGGAGATACCTAAGAATGTGAAGATCTAGGAATATGAGAACTTTGAAATTTGTAGCCCCAGGAATTTTGGACGCCTTAAAATTTGGAGGTTTAGGATTTGAGGAAGCAGGAATGTGAAAATATAGTAATTTTGGGACATTGGAATTTGGAACTTTGTGTTGTGAAATCTAGGAATTTGGGGATATAAAAATTTGGGAACGTAGAAATTGTGAAATCTAGAAATTTGAGGACGTAGGAATTTGCAGATCTAGATATATGGGGACCTAGGAATATGAGAACCTAGAAATTGTGGGATCTGGGAATTTGTGGACGTAGGAATTTGCAGACCTAGATATATGGGGGCCTAGAAGTTTGGGAACCTAGAAATATGAAAACCTAGAAATTGTAGGATCTGGGAAATTGGGGACGTACAAATTTGAGGACCTAGACATCTGGGGGTTTATGAATTTGGGGATCTAGGACTATCAAAACGTAGAAATTGTGGCAACTAAAAATTTGGAACCTGAAAATATGGGGGTCTAGAAATTTGGAGGTCTAGAAATACAGCGCTTTATGAATTTGATCCAAAAAGTAATGACCCTAGGAAATTAAGAATATAGCTATCTACTAACTGTAAAGATTTATGAATTCAGGATTTTTTTTTCAAGATAAATTGAGATTTAGAAATAATTTGGAGATTTGATATTTGAAAACGTAAAATTTCGGAAATACTTTTTAGAATACATTTCGGAATTTTTGCAAATGTCAAAATTTTTTGAAATTCAGAAGCATCGACCAGAGATCGAACAATTTACACGAAAAGTACATATACACGCCCTTGTCTGAAAAGTACCATATACGTTGTATCCGACTATACATTGTCGCACAAAATACTCGCGTTATATATCGTACTCTCTCGTGTTCTCCTTATGTCGCCTCGTTACCCACCAGACGTTTATGGTTGCGTTGTGTTTCTCGCGTAATTGAACGTAATATCGTGTATCCTGTTGTTCAGGACTTCTACGCTTTCAACTTTTCCCTCTTTAACTTCTCCACACTTTCATCCGTTTTGTTCGCTTTCGTTTATTTTGCCTTTATCGGTGTACCCCTTTTTCCGTTACAAACAACGAACAAATATTTCCGTTGTCTTGATTCAGCGAAATTACATTACGCCGTTAGGTGAATTCGTTCTTTCAAATATGTACCGTACATTCGAATTTCGTTCTCGTTTCGCAGTTCTCAATTTATTAACCCTTTGTGCTCGAACGTCGACTCTCACTCGCCATTTGATTCAATGGAACAATTTTTAATAAAAAACTTTTAACTACGTTTGTTGTATCAAATACATGATGTTTGAACACAGTGAAACAGACAATAGTAGCGATTAATAATAAACGAATAATAATTTCAAATATGTTCATTAAAGGAGGGTGTTAAAAAATGCCCATTTTTGGCATCGCCTGGAAATGAAAAATTCATGCAGGATCTTTTAGTGTCTCCCAAGGAACAAAAAATGTCCGTATCACTTTCCCGCGAAACGATGGGACAATTGTCAAAAATACGTTGAAAGTATATAAAAGTGAAACCACACTGTAAGCCATACTCGCACACTCATGTGGATGCAAAGTCGGAACACGCGTTGTTGGATGCTGTTCCCAAGTAGCCATGATTTCATGGTACTTTGCATTTGCTCGATTTCAAGCCTCAATTAATCTGTCTGCTGAGTTCCTTACTATTTATTTCGAAGGCGGTTTGATATCCGAAGAAAAAGACGACAAAATGTAAAATATACGTAAATTTCGTTATAGTTACATTCATACTTTGAACGTGTTTTTGACAACTTTCCCATCGTTTCTCGGGAAAGTGATAAGGACGTTTTTTGTTGCTTGGGAGACACTCTAAAAGATCCTGCATGAATTTTTCATTTCCAGGCGGTACCAAAAATGGGCATTTTTTAACCCCCTCCTTTCTCATCTAGAAAGTTTTACTGTAGCTATTCGCCGATAATGAAAATGATTTACTGTGCAAAGGGTAAATCCTCGATCGGCTTAACTTGGTTCTAGCTCGACGTTAACATTGATTTTATTACGTTAATTTTACTTTATTTAATTTGCAAGTTCTCCGATTTTTATATCTCTAAATTTAGAGGTTTGAGAATTTGGATACTTGGAAATTTCCAAACGTCTAAATTCAATTCGTTAATAAATTCAGACACTGGGCAATTTGTAGATTTCTAAAGTCGAGGTTCGTGAGTTTAAATATTTGGAAATGTTTCAATCCTCAAATTTCTAGATTTGAGAATCTCGGAACTCCTAGATTCGAAAATTTCCGAACCCCCAGATTTGAAAATGTTCAAACTTCTAAATCGAGAAACTTGAACCACAATAATTTCTGATTCTCCAAATTTAAAGTTTGTCAATACAAAAACGTGCAAGTTCGAAAATATATGTTCGATTTGACAACTATGATGCCTAATTTCAGTCAAAACAGCATTGTCCACGTTTCAAGGATCAGAATCGTGCGTCTCGCGGTTTCATTAACCAAGGATTAAACGCGAAATAGAAAATTGAATTGTAAATGCAGAAAGATTATAGCGTTACTGAGACGAGGACACTTACGCGCACGTTTCCGCACAATGCCGGGGGGCAAAGTGTTTCAGAAAGAGGATTAAACGGCGCTCTCATTGTGGCGTATAGTAACAATAGGAACATCTATCCAGTTTTATCTCAGGATAAAATTTAGAGGGTGGAACGTAACACCGCGTGAAAACTTCTCGGCTTTGGCTTATGAAAAAACTTGGTGCATACTGTTTCAACAACTTTTCAAAGGTTCAACTTTTACGAGCCAGAAGATGTATAACTGTACTTTGGATGGAAGGGTGTTAATTGCTTTTCACGCCGCTATCTCCGACCATAATTAGAATTATCATTGTGATAGTTTAGCGGCTGAAACTCTAGGCTTCGAGGCACCCAATTATCGAAACAATTAGATGGCAAATTCTATTTCTGACCGTAACATTTTCCCTATTTGCTGATCCATCGAATAAATGAATATCGGGATGACGGAGTGGAGAGAACAAAGGACTATGCTAACAGTGATTAGCCCGATCTATTAAACGCTAGAAGTGCCGGCATTAACACTAGGTTTACGGAACCCGTAAAAATCATGGATCTTAGATTTCTTATATTTAATTACGGGAATTATGAAAGAGCCTATGTCAAAATCCATGTTAACCTTCATCGAGTTAAATAACCTTTCTACAAACTGGTTTGTGTATTATCTATCATTTAATTATTTCTATAGTTCATTTTTAGTTTGGAGATAAGTGGTCATTGAAGGTCCGTAAATCTAATGTTAAATGCATACTTATTTTAAAATTGAAAATGAAGTAGAAGAACAAATAAATCAATACTACCGTATCACCTAACATATATTTTTAACAGATATTTTGACATAACGGCGGCAACAAAATTTTGTAATATAAAATGTCAAATCTGAAACTGGTCATTTTGACTGGTTTGTAGTTGTAGCGTTAAATAAATTCTGCTATTAAATTACTGATTAATATCAATGATCAATGTTCTGTACTGTTCATACTTCAGAATTCTCACGAACGATACGTGCGATTATCATTATGAAAGTATTATTGAATGAATAATACATCTTTTGTTTCAATATATTTAATTCCATTCCAAAAAATTGAAAGGTTTTTCGCTAACGTATCATAATCATCGTCATTAATTCTGGATAACGATTTACGAGATCCAAGGATGTCGATCATTTTATGATACATTTTATTTAATATCGCAATTTCATCGCATAAAGTACAGAATATCTTTTTAAGACATTATTTTATTACTTTTATGATTCTTCGTTAATTACTTTATCTTACACATAATAATATCGTAATTTTTGGTCACGGGAAAATATCATTTTAAACCAAGAAATGATATCGAAATTGTAAATAAAAATGACACGCGTATCGATTTTGCATCTCGTGTTAAAAATCAAGAGGAAGAATAAATTGTGTACGTTCTAACGGCAACAAAGAACGGGAAAGCAAAATCAAAATGTTTCTTTTCTTGCCGAGTTATTTTCGCCGAGTCGTGAAAATGTTTATCGGGGCTTGATGAAAAACTAATAGTTCGGCCTTCGTTTCATCGCGTCTCCTTCCAATTTCCCCAACAATCCGCAATTTCCGTGTCTGATGAGCAATTTAAAAACACGAGACACAAGCCTGGGGAAAAAAAGAATAACGAGCTTGCAGGTCGTTTAAAGAGCGTCGAAACTAGATTGCCACCAGCGTGGTGAGACTAGCATCGGGAACAACCACGATAAATAACGATGAACTCGTGATATCGACTTTTCCGTCCCCCGAAGAATGATCGAGTCACTTCTAATTAAGAAAACACGCGCTTCGTACGTCCAATTAAAGAAAAGAACAGCAAACTCGCTCATCTACCGAGGTTTTAATGCTTAATTTAATCCTTTGCGCTCGATAAGTGTCTCGCATTCGCCATTTGTTCTTATGCGATAATTTTAAATAAATAATTTCTCACTAAATATATAACGTGCTGTTTGAACATAGTAAAACAATTAATATTGGCGACAAATAATTAAGGAATAATTACTTCAAAAAATTCTTTTCAATTGGAAAGTTACAAATGCTATGTACTAACGGCAAATATGCTTTCGAGTGCAAAGAGTTAAATTTCAGTAAGTATCACCTGAAACATGTCTAACACATCGCATGAGTGCTGTCTGATGTGTAATAACATTAATTGTACAGGTTAAGTTGTGTTAAGTGAATCGTTTATTATGCCATTTTAATAATTGTATACACATACTGTATGTATAAATAGGACATTGTGTACACATGCTGTGTGTATAAATAGCCAAGTGTGTATACGCACTGTATGTATAAATAACCACATCCTAAATTGTATAATATAATATATGACAGAAAAAGTGTGATTATACTGTAAAGCATTAATAGACGATGATTTACCATTGCCTTTATTTATAATGGACTTAAAAAACGGATTGTGGATAATGATTTATCATCATTTTGATTAATAGACTTAGTGGATTAATGTATGATGATTTGTTGTTGTCCGCATTACTATCAAACTTAAAAGATTCATAATTGTCGTCGTTCATAGGCCTAATGTATTAAATTATTCTTATAAAACTGCTTTTGAACATATTCGTTATCACCGTTCATCATTCATCACCTTCAACAGCTACATACAGAGTGTCCCAAAACGAACGAAACATCCGGAAATGGGAGGTAGCTGGGGTCATTCTGAACAACTTTTTCCTTTGCAAAAATGTCGTACGGGGCTTCATTTTTAAATTATTAAGCAAAAACACCGACCAATCAGAGCGCGAGAATCGCGCGCGCTCAGGGGTGTCGTACCATCGCGATGCTCATACGTTCGTTTACGGCGACGGTCACTGTTACTCGTGCCTGCACGATGCCCCTGAGCGCGCGCGATTCTCGCGCTCTGATTGGTCGGTGTTTTTCCTTAATAATTTAAAAATGAAGCCCCGTACGACATTTTTGCAAAGGAAAAAGTTGTTCAGAATGACCCCAGCTACCTCCCATTACCAGGTGTTTCGTTCGTTTTGGGACACCCTGTATATGCAAAACCATACAGTCGTTTCTCGAAAGCTGCAATTTATTAATCTAACTTAGCCTCACGAACCGCACTTTACCTGTAACCGCACAATTCATGTGTTCCTTCGTTCATGCATTTGCTTATGTAAAATATATGCGAGTCAAACTACGCAAAAATAACCTCAATAGAGGCCGATAATGCTTAAATAAAAAAAAATAAATTCTCAACTTAAAAAAAGCGATCGCACGTTTATTTTGCATCGAAAGCGAGCCAAACGTTGCATAATTTAATGTCTTCGCATTTTGCACGTAACAGTTGAGAAATAACGAAAACATGGTGCTTCTTATAGGATGCTTCTCCATTTATTCTAGAGCGATGTTACGTTATTTCGAGACGTCCTCGAGTATAATAGCGACGAGCAAAGAGCTTCATTCGGCCGGCTCGAATTTCTTTCCGCCTATTTATCGAAGAATTCAGGAACGAGCATCGAGTTCGTGACGTCTTGTGAAAGTAGCACGAATCCTTTCACGTGCGTGCATTGTTGCCTCGAAAGCTATTCGTTCGATGAAGCGTGCACGCAACATCGACATTGCTGAAATTGGAGGATCAAGAAATACCGGGAAACGAGCTGATCGGAAAGAACGATCGTCTCCTGTATACCTATGTCCGTGATTCAATATTAAACCGACTAATTTTTCAACAATTTCATTTATTCGATGTAATCACACAATGTATACTGTATACCTAAGTCGGCGATTCGATATTAAACCGACTAATTTTTCAGCAGTTTCGTTTATTCGATGTAACCACCCAATGTATAATTTAATATGTTCGTCACTCTACAGTCGGTAACACGCTTGACTTGCCTAGGAAAAATATTATACATTGATGAGGAGGAAAGAGGAATTGTATGAAATTTTACCAATTTTGGATTTTGCAACTTTAGGATTCGAGAATATATCAATGCGAGTATCTGGGGATATCGCGTTCCAGAAATTTGGAGATGTGGGGATTTAAGGAAATAGGTACTTGGGGATTTAGAGGAGCGAAAATCTAGAGTGTTGCGAACTTACGTATTTGCAGACCTAGGAATTTGGAAATGTGAGAATTTGATGACCCAAGAATTCAAAGAAATAGGTATATCATAATTTAGGATTCGAGGATGTATGAATTTGGAAAATAGGTATTTGGGGATGTAGAGTTATGGAGATATGGTGATTTGAGGATCCAGACATTTGGGGGTTTAGGTATTCGAAGACGGAGAAATTTGATAATTTGGATGTTTAGCAATCTAGGAATGTGTGAGTATAGAAATTTTTAAATTTAAGTACTTCAAGGGGGAAATTTGACAATTTGAATATTTCGTAATCAATGAATTTGAGAGTCTAAAAATTTAAACATCTAGGTTTTTCAAAACGGGAAACTTGTTAATTTTGGTTTTCAAAAATCTGTGAATTTGGTGATTTCGAAACATTCAGAATTTGGATAATTTTGAAGATAGACACTTGCGAGACTTTTGGGTATTTGTAAAATGCGAATTTTAATAACTTTGCAAATCGTAATTGAATTTTAGTAATGTAAAAATTGCAAAACTAGACAATTTAGAAACATTCAATTTTAATAATCTAGAATATTGTGAATCTGGGGAAATGGATAATTGACAATCCGAATAAGTAAAAATTCGAAAACTTAAAAACTTACAAATTCGAAAATATCTTAATTTAGGAACTAAAAAATGGTGCACTTCCCACGTGTGATCCGAAAGAAAATTATTGTGCACCAGAATACAATATCGTATGGGTAACCACCTTGACGACACCAATCTTCGGTTTCTCGTAAACTCATAGTACCTATTCAGTCTTCAGATCGTCGTAAAGTTTAATCTTTATCGACTCGTAAAATTATGAAACTTCTGGCTTGCGGTTTAAAGATAACGTATAATTTGTTTCACGATCGGAGAAGAATAACGGCGGGATTTCAGAAGTTTCTATAAAAGATATTTACTAAATCTAGGATAACCGATATTGCTCGTCTTTATTAGAAGGCGAACTATTATTTATGGCATCACAGCCATAAATTTTAAAGTCACGATCCTAAACAACATTCCATATGTGCACTACCACGAGTTTCCAGACACTTCTAATAATTTAAGAAACAGCTATTATGAAGAAAAATTTCAAAAAGTATCATGAAGAAAGATTTGAACAAATGTTTCATATAAAAATTCGAACAAGTATTTTAAATAAAAATTCAAACAAATATTATGAACAGAAAAATTCAAATAAGTATTTCAGCTAAAAATTGAAACAAATAATGTGAAAACAAATTCAAAGAAGGATTTCAAATAAAAATTCAAACAAATATTATGAACACAACTTCAAACAAGTATTTCAAATAAAAATTCAAACAAATATTACATTGTTTTCGTAACTTTGTGTGTATTAAATAATAGCATCTTTTCTTTTAACTCTGTCGAGTCTTTTGCACCGCATGCAAATATTCAACACCTTCTGTTTTAAATTTCTAAATCCCACCACCCTCTATTTGAATAATTGAAATATCAACAATCGAGACTCGAACTTCTAAAAATTTGCAAATTTCTGAACCCTGAATCCGAAGTATCTATAATGTTCAAATACCAGAAGGTTTCTGAAATCGAACGCAGGTCAGACGACCAAATCGCGCTTCGATATCCCCGAGAAGCCATCCGCGAAACTAAATTCGCTCCAAAGTATAATTAAGAAACCGTAGAATCATAGCGCGGGAATGTTTCGTGCGGAACTGCAATCAGCCGCGGACAATCGCAAAAATGTTCTGTATTCTTTCTGTATATAAATTCCGTACGATATTGATCTGTCGGGATAAGCCCGGGAACGTATCCAGTTAGCAGGGAGGAACACGTTTTCGGGATACTCGAAACCCGCACGGAAACGAACACGCTCGAAAGAAAAGGATCCGATTACACGGTAGGATGCTAATCGTGGATGAATTTCGATATCGATTTTCCACGGTTTCGCGAGCAAGGGAAACGTTTTTTTCCTGGGACTGTGTTGAGAAACGACGCGACACAGGCACACGAGGTATTTGCCAATAATATCGCGAACGGAAAGTTCGCGCAGTCATCGTCGGATCGTTTAACTGCTCCACGGTCCGGTCTCTGCGGAATTTTTCCTGCCAACGATGATATGAAAAATGGTTCCGTGCGGTAGAATGCCGAATGGTTTTTCCCTTTTTTTCCAAGGAACCCCTGCGGATTTCATCTGAATTTTTCAACGTTTCGTGTGCTTCACCGTCGAGCTAATTGGAGTGTTCGATCGTCGAATGACAGCGGCAATATCGATACCGAGTAAATATATAGGTATTTCGAGGAACTTCGAGTGCACGGTTTTTTCTTCTTTTTTATTAATAGTTCCACTATTTGAACGATTTAAACGTCGGACAAATGTTCGATAGATTATTCCGGGAAATTGGCGAAAATTTTGGTAGATGAAAAATAGTCACATTTTCCTATGTACAACAATCGATCTTAACTTCGGAGATACCCCTAACTTTTATGGGGCAAGTGTTGAATATTACACGGAATTATAAAAAGAGAAGACTACTATTGAATGCAAAAAATCACAGAGAACTAGAACCAAAACACGACTCGCAATTATGTACAAAATTTTGATAATAATGGCAACGCAGTGCACAGATAGACGCTGGACGTGGCAACGCAGGTTTAAACCCGCAAAAAACCGAGAAATACATCGCTCCCCCATGAGTCGTAGCGCGGATTCCAAGAAAACGCAAGGACGGTACAAACATCTCAGTGCGGTTACGGGGGCTTCTCTGATATTTAAAATATTCCGGTCATCGCACTGACAACCTGCAGCAGCAAAATTGTTTAGAATGACGTCCTTGACTACGTATTTTAAGATCATCGAAATCGGCAAAGCGTGTGGAATTCTATAAATAATTACCAGCTTGAAAGTATTTTTGCGAATGTTTGTAAAATTAAGGGCCGAGCGACGATTATATGAACACTATTCGAATTAATTCTGGACACATAAATAAATATATTCTTAGTATATTCAAAAATATATTTTTTATTTCATTTTTATGCAGAATAGGTATATTCTGCTATGATAAATTAAGTAAGATAGAATATTTATATTTACGACCTGAAATTAGATAACAATGATTAGAATATAAAATACAAATGATTATATATTAAATAATTTGATTATATGAAAAATTTAAGTAAAAATTTAAAAGTGTCCAGAATTAATTACACTAATATACAGAGAAGAGTGGTATAGAGAAGCGTCCTTCATAACATACTACAAGGTCATTGAAAAAATAATTACACAAATTTTATTAAAAATCTTGTTCTTGATCTTATAAAAATAGTTTTTAAATGTGCACAAGAAATTTTCATAAAAATGATGCCTGTATCTCATGAAAAAGTACAAATGATTTTAATAGACATAGTACTAAAACAGTACTTTCTGGTCACATTTCCACATACATATACAGGTGTAAATTAAAAGAAAGTAAATTGAAATAAATTTAACAATATAAACGAAACAAATGAACAACGTTATTGTTATGGCAGTTGAACATAAATATTATCTTGACATCAGCGAGATTAATGTTAATTAAATAATAATTAAGAAATAAAATATTTCTATAATAAAACTATTTTCATAATAGTTCAACAATTTTTACGGAGAAAATGTGTGACAGAAA
Source organism: Coelioxys conoideus (assembly GCA_947623535.1). Lineage (NCBI taxonomy): Eukaryota > Metazoa > Arthropoda > Insecta > Hymenoptera > Megachilidae > Coelioxys > Coelioxys conoideus. Next base: position 16,566,699 of record OX392453.1, on the reverse strand, counting down.
ATATATAATCTAAAATGAAACGAAGTCACTGCCCCCTATCGCTTAATTAAATTACACAAATGTGTAACTGAAAATATCAAAGGGCCGTGATTTCAAATTTTCGACCGACGTCATACGTATTTGACCAGTTTGAAAATTGAATGCACGCAAAGGAATTAATTTAATTCGTTGTCTATCGAAACAGCGAGTATCATCGACGATGGCTTGATTTCCTAGCGAGTGTAATGTCCATTTTAATTAAATTCGTATCAATTTGAAAACTAATAACCAGATCGATTCGCATTCGAAGTCGTCGGGGCTAAACATAGCTCGCAAGTTTGATGTCAAATCCGGGTGAATTGAAGGAGATTGAACGCGCAGTGGACAACTTATAATGACTTATTGGTTATGAATGGTGCTAATTGCGTGCTTGGAGCCTCGGTCGATTAGTTAGTTGCTTAGAAGGCTATCGAAGCTCACTCGAAACTTCCGCCGCGGACTCCACCTTGCGGTTTGACACCCTATCAAAGGGCGCAATCTCGATTCAGCGAATTTTATCGCAAAACGAAAAAACGTTAAAATGTGTTAAATATTGTAATTGCACAATAGTGCCGTCTTGCTCGAAGGTCCACCTAATCAAGATTGGGAACAGGGACTGATTAATAACTGATTGAAAACTAGGGACTGATTCCTTTTTTTACGCTCTATTTATTTATATGTAGTATTTATATATACATAGAATACATATAATCATGCATTGTTTACTGTATGTGTTTATGTGTATACAGATTCACCCATAAATGCAGTAAGAGCCGAAAAGAGGTGGTAGATGGGTGGTAAATGAACAACATTTTCCTTTGCCAAAATATTGGCTGAGGCTTCATTTTTAAATTATTATGGAAAAACACCGACCAATCAGAGCGCGAGAATAGCGCGCGCCCGGAGGTGAGAACGATAGTCTCGAAGTAACGGTTGACCGTGTTCGTGACCAAATATATGGATACCACGGGGGTATCGTATTGGTAACGAAGCTGTTAGATGAAAGTCGAATAAATGGAAAAATCGGAATAATTGTTGAATTATTCTTCAATCCTGAATAATTAATAAACCCATTAGCCCTTATTCACGTAATTCGGATAAATCGAATTTATACGATACAGTCGTTCATTATCGCAAAGAAATAATTGATAAAATATCGAAAATTATTCTCGATAAATATTATGACGATGAAAAAGGATAAAGTCTCATGCTGGAAAAATAAATATTTCTGTTTTGGAAAATAACGTACTTTTCCATTCACCGAAAAATATTTTAAATCGAATAATTAATAAATTTAACAGGAATTGCGTACGTTAAATGAAAAAATGTACAAACCATTTTAATGTGACTTACCCATTGGTTCACAAATAGCCTTGCTTCGATGCAAATTAACCTTAGTCATTAGGCCGATCGGAAGATTCCAATCGTTCGAAAAAATAAATCTCACCGGACAAAAACGTTCAATTCACTTTACTCTCACGTTTCATTGTTACGACTCATTGTTACTTTTTCCTCTCATTTTTCATTAAATAGTCAATATCAGCCCGACACGATAAGAGAGCGAATTAGAAACAACGAACGATTATTCATAAATAATTTCAACTGCACTTTCGCGAAAGCGGGAAACCGGCGTTCGAGGCTGTGAAATATATAGACTACAAACAATATGTCGATGGGCGCACCGCGCCGGCGCGGTGGAGTTGTTCAACAGATCACCGTTGGCGCGAATGACTTCACTGCGCCGCGCCGGCGCGGTGCGTCGATCGACATATTGTTTGTCGTTGAAATATTTTCCAGCCGTGCACGCCGGTTTCCCGCTTTCGCGACAGTTCTCGTGCAGTTGAAATTATTTATGAGTAATCGTTCGCTGGTTTTAATTCACAATATGTACCTGTCGGGCTGATATTGACTATTTAACGAAAAGCGAAAGGGAAAAATAACAATAAGTAGTAATAACGAAATGTGACAGTGATAGCTGGCAGTGAAGCGAATTGAACGTTTCTGAGCAGTAAGATTTATTTTTTCGAACGGTTAGAATTCGCGGATCGGTCGAATGACGAAGATTGATTTGCATCGAAGCAGAGCTATTTGTGAATCAATGGGTAAGTCGCAATTCAAATTGTTTATACATTTCCCCATTTGATGTACGCGGGACTTGTTATATTTATTAATTATTCGATTTAATATATTTTTCGGCGAATGGAAAAGTTCGTTCTTTTTCAAAATAGAAAAATTTATTTTTTGTAGAAGGAGACTTTATTCTTTTTCGTCGTCAGAATATTTACTGTCATAATTTTCCATATTTTATCTATTATTTCTTTGCGATAACGATGACAATTATTCTGATTTTTCTATTTACTCGACTTTCATCTAACAGCTTCCTACTATACCGATACATTACGTTACCAATACGATACCCGCGTGATATCTATACGTTTGTCACGATCACGGTCAACCGCTACTTCGAGACTGTCGTTTTCACCTCCAAACGCGCGCTATTTTTCCGAAATTTTAGTTTTTCCTTAATAATTTGGAAACGAAGTCTCCAAGGAAAAAGTTGTTCAGAATACCCCTACCTACCACCCATTTTCGGCTCTTAAAACATTTATGGGACAACCATAAATTATGATGTAGCGTTCCATATATCAGACCGAGCAACCCTCTCAACAGATTCGGTTAACCAAATCGGCCCTGGTAAATCCTCATCCCAGATCAATCCAACGTATCTCGCCGAGGAACGAATTAAAGCAACATTACACAGGGATACGTTGAACGGAGAGGCTATTCACCGGTGACGCGTAATTTGGGGTATGTTTTACGCGAGTTAGCAGGAATTCGCGTTCCCTTGTTAGAACGAGAAGGGTAGTTTCAGCGGTTCGAAGACGAGGTAGTCCGTTAATAGGGGCAAGCATTAGGTTATCTCTCGAGGGGAGAGTAGGATGCCGCTTTGGTGCGGTGGTGCAAGCTCGTTCTCGTGGAGGATGGACGACGTCGCTCCTGATTCGCTCGGACACGCGTATCTCTCTGATATATTGCCGCCAGAGATGCGTTTTTTTTTCTCCGAGACCGAACTCTCCGGCTGCAACCCCCGAACTTCGAATCTCCCGTTCGATTTTTCTCTTTTCGTCCTGTCTTCTCTCATTCCCAGCTTGTTCTCCCGTCCTCTTGTCTATAAACTTGCCAGCGAATTATGACGGGTCGCCGCACGAAAAATATTGCACCGTTCCGTATCCGCGGCGAAGTTTCGCGAGCCAACGTCGCCCGGGGACTTCTACGTGTTTTTAAATTCGCTGGATACACTTTCCTGCCGACGTTTAAGAGATTGCTGACTGTCCCGATAACGGGAACAATTTGCGTTTCGTTTTTGCGCGCAAGCGAAAGGATAAGGAGACGTCGTTGTTTGGTTAGTTTAACGATACTTTTGATAAATCTAGAACGAATGCGAGACTTATTTCACCGTTTTTGCGAGTGTTCGTTATTTAACGTGATTGATGTTCAATTCTTTAGCGATTTAGTGAACGGTAGTTATACTTTTCGACATCGCAATGTTTTAGTTTGGATAATATTTGAATGCGTATACAAAAATACATTTATATTTTTATAATAGATTATACTACATTATAATACATTACATTACAGTATATTACGTATTCTTCTACATTATAATGAATTATAATTATACTTTGTATATCACAAATGTGTACATGCTTCTTTTTGGTAAACTTTCCTTTCTTATATTACTTACGTTGTTATATATTATTATTATGTTGAAGTCTTTTATAATATATAAACAGTAACAGGTAATAGAGGACACTTAAGTCGACTACAGAGTTATCGTTAAACGGTGATAAATTATTTAAATATACTATAATAGTTGTAGTAATGTAGGTGATACAAGGGTAAGTTCTTAAATTGTTTTGTCTACCAATGTTTCTTCATGAGAAATAAATTCATTCTTCTTTATTTTATTAATTCTTTTCTTTTTTTGTTTGTTAAGTAATGGATATATTTATATGTTTATTATTTGTTAGCCATCTTAAACATACGTTTATTATTTTTTTTTATGTTTACATATGTTTATTATCTTTAAAAATACAATATGTTTATCTTTTTTTAATGTTGTTAAAAATATATTCATGACATTCTAATATTCTTAAAAGTATATTTAACATATTTTAATTCCTTGTTTATGTTTTTAATTTTCTCCAATCTTCAGTATTCTGCAATTTACTCTAATTGTGCATATTATTTGCAATGTATGAAGCAATATTTTACCAACGATGTATTACTGTACCGATTAATAGAACTACATAATTATATATCTATACATTATAATTTATAGAACTGTATAATAATAAAACTAACGTAGTTTTTTGCTCGCCGCAAATCTGTCATGTGGAACTGATCGAGAAACATGATCATATAAACTTTAGTTGATCTTTAAAAGATAAACTTCCCCGATTTTCCGCGAGAAGATAGATGCCACTGAAATTCGATGAGTCGCCCGTTCGAAGGTTAATAATCTTCTCGTTTCTTACTCGTCGTTCGTGCATCGCCGCGGCTCGTTAATTAACTGAAGTTAACCGAACCGGCCAGAACGAAGCGAAAAGCGGAAACGATTCAAAGGAATTTACGATCCTTCTCACTCGGCGTCTGCTGGAAAAGGAAAAAATTGAAGTATCGGAACCAGCCACGGCGGCCACGGACTTTCAATGTCGGGACGCGCGTATTTTCGTGAAATTTACACGCTTCCGAGGAGGAAGCCGTGGTTCGCGATTCATCGCAAACCAGCAGACGATAAGTTTCGAATTCTTGTTCTCGCTTTAACACGTTGACTGCCACATGAAAGCAATTGATAATTGCATTAGATAGTATTTTCATTTTGAACAAACCTTACTAAATACGGTCTCGATACTTCACAGTTAGAAAGGTGAACAAATTTTGAATAATATGGCTATTAAAGCTATATAGAAATTTGAGCGTCACTCACGTATGGGTGACATGACAGTCAAAGTGTTAAGGGGGGAAACCTGGATTAGACGGTTCAAAAAATCGATTTTTTCGAAGTTATGGTAATCGATAGTTTATACATCCGAAAATATTTTGTCAGTTTTAGGTCGAAGTTCGAAGTACTTTTACGGTGTCCTGTAATAAATAATAAATGTTTGTTGCATGTTTATTGTATAAAAATATTTAGCAACGCGAAGACGAGTCATTTATTGCCCTTTATTTTGGATTTTCCCATTTTTGTTCTACATCATAAACATAACGTTGCGTCGACTGCGAATTCCAGGTAGGCCGCGCGAGTGAAGGCTCTAAACCTTTAAACGCGATTTTCTCAAAGCAACACTTCCTGACGCTGCGTGCACGATTAAAACAGTTGTAGCGAATGGAATTTAATGAACCGGTGCTTATTTTAAAGCTTATTAGTATAGCTTCTATTTAAACTAAAAATATTATGTAAAAAATAATATTAAACAACTATTCTTTGCAAAAAATTATTAAATTTTTTTTTGTAAAAAATAAACATTTTCTTCGACATTGAATAAATTATTCAATTTTAAACTTTCTGATGATCTTTTAATTCAAATAGAAGATACAGTCATAAAATTTAAAAATTTGTTTCAGAAAAAAAAAGAAAAAACGGCTGCCATCGTGAACGCAGTGAACTGCTTTCCGCAGTGTGACGCCGTGAACAGTGACACATTTGTGTTATACAACATAATTATTTTTCAATATGAAAAATTGGATTCATAAGTTTATGTCGCCAATGAAATAACTAAAAAGTTTTTAAATTGACTGCAATGATTTAAAATTTAAAAAAAAAATTGTGCAAATTTATTCATTTTTCGGTGTTCCGAACCAAATCCCCCGCTTAATTGCCAGCTTAATGAGCTCCGCGTCGCCATTACCACCGCGTAAGACGCTTCGAGTGTTCGCCACGTTGCGAACGAAAATTCCCGATATTTAAAAAGCATTGACAACTTCTTTGATTACGACCGTGCGAACGTTCATGTTTTCGGAGAGACGAGACCTCGGAAGAGTCTTAACAAAAAATCGAGACAAATTTCGCGCTAATTTGAACCTCGGATTCATACTATAAGCTTCTTGGTACCGTAAATCCTTCACGATGCAAACTGTTGATCGTTCGGAATACTGAGTCATAGTGAATCGATATTGTAAGTAGTTTGATGTCCCCGACAGAACAGAACGTTATGCTTCGAAGGATCATTATCTATTCACCGGGAATTATGGAGAGATTCAATTGGAACCTTTGAGTTACGTAATGTGCCCTTAGTTTGTAATCTTCGATGTTTCTCCGCAACGGAATTAATTCATTAATTATTATATATATATATATATATGTTCACTAACAGCAGCACATACGCAAACATTCTTTACGTGGAATTCAGATTAGTTGAAGTATAAAAATTATATTCGCTCGTATTTTCACTCCATAAAGCAAATAAGAGCGAGTTCAAGTGCAAAATACTATTCATGGGTAGAGGGATGTTGGATTCTGTTGCAACTCCTACTGAATAAATTATTATTGCAAATATTTTCACTGCACAGCCCGTTCTTAATCAAGAATCGATATTTACGAAAGAGAATACATTCGTCTTACTTTAATCAAATTCAAACAACTTCATCTTCTATTACCGATCCTGTAGTTAATTGTAGATAAAATAAGCTGAATTAACTTGTTTTCGGTAAAATAACAACAATGAACATTCTGATAACATCTAAGTTGCCATAGAAACTATATATCTAGTTGCTATAGAAACAACCTAATGACAGTAAAATGAAGGATGTGGCAATTTATATGTACACAAGTTAACAACGCCAGAACCACCAATTGAGCTAAAACATTCTATGATTGCTATCTGCTGTGCAATAACATTCATTCTGTAGGCATAGCAGCTTGGTAAGAGTTAGGATATGTTTATTGATTACTTTGATTGAACAACATTCTAAATGAACTTGAATAAATAAAAGTGTAGTTATTTGTAATTGTGTAGTTATTAACGACAATATTCGTTGTAATAAATGCGCACATATTATATGTATAAAGAGTCATATCCTAAAATGAATCTGAACAAAGGTATTGAGAAAATATCGAAAGCATTTGAAGAATTAAAATAATTCATTCTGACTACGATTCGACAATTACACATGCTACCATTTCGCCTCAACTCGTCACTAACAACAGCAAATTAGAAGTCTCAATCCCCAATTTGAACTCTATAATATCGTTTAACATGCGAAGTACATAATTGGAAGACTGATCGATGAGCAGAGATTATATTAATGCGTGTATATGGATTAAGAGATAGGGCAAACTTTTATGTGGCCACTCCCAACGGTGTTACAACATTCGCATGATACGGACACGTACATCACAACATTGATTAATCAGTGAAATGGATCCACCTTTGTTACATTAGAAATGCATTAGGAAAATTTGCCGGCCCTTTCGTCAAGTTCTATGCTGCTGCAGAGATCAGATTAAGTAGTACTCGTCATAAATCATTGTTAAATCCGAATTAGAATGTATGAAAATCTTCAGGGAGCGTAGCCGACTGCCTATTTAACCTCGTTTGGTGATTTAATACGAGGTCCGATACGTACTGATATAACGCGTGAATGACTATTTAATGTATGGTGAGGTACGAGCAATTAGTATGTGCATTAATAACATCGTTGCGTGAGTCTCTTGAATGGTGATTATTACGCGTTGTATTGTAATTACTACTGGTGGTAATTAGACCGCTTGGTAATTGCAACGCTTGATTACTTCTGTGCATGGAAATTATAACTCATGGTGATTTCAACTTGTAATTATTTATAATATGTGGTGACTACTACGCGTGGTGATTGTAACGCGTTGTGGGAATGATACGGGGAGATTACAACGCGTGGTAATTATAATGTGTAGGAATTGTAACGCTTAGCCATAATAATGCGTGATAATTATGGTACGCAGAAATTACAATGCGTGGTGATTATAACGCTTTACGATTGCAATGGATGGATATTACAACGTACGGTGACTATAACGTGTGGTGATTTCAACGCGTGGCAATTACAACACATGATCACAATGCGTAGCAGTTCCAATGCGTAATAAGTATAACACGTGGAGATTTCACCGCGTGGCGATTGTAATCGCATGCGTTGTAACGCATGGTGGTTATAATGTGTAGCAGTTCTAATTCATGATAATTCGAACGTGTAGAAATTACAACGCGTGGTAATTACAGTGCGTAGCGATTACTGCACATGGTGATTACAATACACAGAAGTTTCAACGTATGATAATTATAACGTGTAGAAATTACAATGCGTACCAATTACTGCACATGATAACTACAACACAAAACAGTTTCAACGCATGATAATTATAATCTGTAGAAATCACAACGTGTGATAAGTATATTACCTGGAAATTATAATGCGTGACGATTACAACGCATAGTGATTACAATGCGTAGCAATTTCAACACGTGGTAATAATAACACGTAGCGACCTCAATGCGTGGTAACTGCGATGCACGATAATTACAACGCGTGGTGATTACACCGCATAGCAATTACATGCGTGGAAATTACAACATTCAGTGATTGCAACCTTATCATCGACCACACGACAGTATTTACACAAACACGAACCTCTACCGTATCCGAAGTTACCTTATATACCAAACTCCCGATTTTTCTCCAAATTTGAAGAGGTCCAAGTAACTTATTATCTGTAATTATCGAGATTCTACCGTACACCCGGCAAAGGCGACGACTGCACAAACTTTTGCACTGTCCGTTCCGTTTCCAAGCATTAGTCCGATCATGTAATATCCGTAATTTCCTACGGGATTTCCATGATTGTAGTCGACGAGGCTGAAACCGCCATAAACGTTTTAATTTCCATTCCGTTATCGGAGTATCGACTTAGCGATCGGGCAAAGAGGCTGCCGTTCGCTAATCTACAATTTACATGCCCTTCTGATTGCGTGGCCGTCGAACGAAATCTCTGTTCCTCGAGGGGTAACGGTTGACAACCACTGCTTCCTTCCTTCGTAACTTCGGATTAGCGTCACTATCGAGGGTACTAAATGTCCGATCGCTATCGTACAGCTGGCCCCGATAACGTAGCGACGCACGCACGCCTAACACGCCCGATTCTCCTGCTAATCACTGTTTTAATCCAATCCATGATAGCGGCGAGGGTTAGTCGTGACGATAAATTGCCCGATAAACTCTGGCCAGCTCTACCACAGTTTTCCCTTCTTTTTCTTTCGTTCCGCGGCGAAACCACGATCGGACACTTTCAACGGGGACATCGTAAACATCGGGACACTCTGTAATCTCTGCTTTTACACGAATCTCTATCGTGCCCCGATGTAATCGCCGATGAAGACAATTACGCCGAAGTTTCGTTTCTTGCCGTTGGTTTTTAACGACTGTTAAGGCTTACAATGCCTTTAGAGTTCGAATATTAGGCAGAGCCATAAGTAACTTCCGATGCAGCTAACAAGGAGATTGTAACGTCTTGGGGTCACGGATTTTGTTCAAACGTTGTAGGATTGTATATTTAGATTCCCTGTCGATGAAGATATATGGTTATAGAGGCCACTACTAAATAATTTTTTAGATATTTGAAGATGCAATTCACTCGTTAAATTCAGTTCTGTAGCAAACGATTACACGTAATGGGTTTAGCGTTTCAGCAATGGATCGGTGTTTCCCGTCCTTAAGAGCCGGGTTTTGAGTCTCTAGAGGGTGAATAATTTTTTTTTATATTTTATGTCTATTTTTACATATAAAACTACATAATGGAGTTTAAATAAATTGGAAATGAAATGCCTTTAATGACTAGAAACCTTAACTGGCAGTTAAAAGGGTTTTCTCCTGCTCTTCTTGCGAAATGCTTTTATTGTTTTGGAATAAATATAATATTATTCTGGTTTGAAGTGATAATAACAAACAAAACTTTTATAAGATTTCTAGTCATTAAAGACATTTCATTCCCGATTTATTTATTATCCATTATATATTTTTATATGTAAAAATAGACATAAAATAAAAAAAAAATTATTCACCCCTCACGGACTCAAAACGAATTGCATCTTCAACTGCAAATATCTAAAAAATTATTGTAAATCTACCAACCTACAAAATTTGAACTAAATCCGTGACCCCAAGACCTTGCACTCTCTAAGTAAAATCCATTATTCGTATCTACCCTCTATAATTTACTGGGATGCCGAACCTGGATTTTGTGATCTGTTTTCGGAGTCTTGTATGGTTATTTATAAAGGCTGAAACTGATGTCTAAGGTGGTGCAACACGGGGTTAACGTTCAAACTTTCGCCATATGGATGGTATTATTTTGTTACGCCGACCCGCGTTGCGTTAATCCGCTCTACGAGGGAATTCCGTGACGTGAACCGCGTAGCCTTCCGTGCCGTTGGTTCATTAAATGAAAATCGGTCGGCACCGGGGGATGATCGAACTTTCAAATGCGAGACGGGAAGCGGGATCGATGGGGTGGAACGCAAAAACTGCTTTAGAAGTCAGTTAGTAATCCGAGCTCTACCGTTTTAGGGTTTGCGAATTTGTTGATCTTTGTTTTTATATGATTTTTTATTTTTACGGTTTCTTGCTCTTGTATTCTCTCGTTTCCAAGTTTCGAAATTTTATAACTTTTGTATATCCGATATTTTTAGTTTATCAAGCTCTGATTCTTACATTCTTTCCTAACTTCTTTCCAAGTTCCTAATTCTGTTATTTTATCATTTTTAAATTTTCAAATTTTACAAGTTTCGTATCTGAAATTATTTATTTTTCAAGTTTCTGATTCTCGCACTGTTTCATTTCGGAAGATTCAAATTTTACAATTTTCGAACTTGTTATCTTTTCTACTTTTCAATTTTCAATTTTTCTAGAATACTGTGCTATATTATTTCATAATTGTGAAAATGCACTTTTTTATTAAAATTGAAACTAGAATCAAATTTGCATAAGTAAATAATTTGGTAATTTCCTATTAAATTGAAATAAATATTTATAATTACTGCATTAGCAGCCATTCGTCTGATTATGATTTGGGTTATACTCCTTAAATTTTCTAAATCACTGCACTAATAAGCGGCGATAATTTCATTATCTTTACCGCAATGGGAAAACATATCCCAGTCATAGACAATAATTTGGCAAAAATAAGTAGCCTGAAAATTAACTTAAATCGAAACAAACGAGTGTGTTAAGTTAGCAGTCAATGGCCTGACCACAACTAGCTTTGTGCTACTTCAATTTCTTATCATGTTCGTAAGTAAAGATAATTCAATTGTTTTTATTGCGATAAACAAATATATTTTACATATAGAAACAAGTTTACGAACGAAAATAGTTTGACAACTCTCTGCTTCTTAGAAATAAATACGTTCCTGCATTAGAGTTCAGTAGTCTGACCACGAGTAGGTTTATACTACTTAAATTTTCGATGGCTGCTCTGGTTGCGATATTTCACTGTTTCCATTGTGGTAAAATTTAGATCTAAACATATCAACTTTTTAATACATCCGGAATGTAACATTGCAATTTGTAATGTCAATATTATTACTCTAAATATTTCTTACTTTGCTTTAGTTACTACTTGTCATTAATGGAAACGTACTTTACACATTTTATACTTGGACGTCAATTTTTACTTTTAACTGCTTGTACTTCATAAATGATAGTAGCATTCATTTATTCAATTAGTTGCATTAATACACTAATTTAGTTTACTTCACATACTTCATAAACGACATTTGCATTAATAATGCGAATTTAAAACTGTGAATCAACATAAATCAAATTACCGTTCGAGGTAACTTTCCATAATTGAAAAATAAAAACTACTTGAAACATCCGAATAGAGTTCCGGAAATTTCCGCGACTAAGGAAATAACGAATGAGCTGTCAACGTTTATTTGTATTCGAGTTCCGAACTTTTCTGAAACACACTGTAACGCGTTCAAGTCTGTTTCGGAACTTCTAATACGATGACCAGAGATGCAAACTTCGACATACATATTTTAAATGCCCTACATTATTCAGTGTAATGAACCATCGATCTCACCTCGATAAGGTAGTTTCCAATTATCATAGTAGGCTCATTAAACTGTGCAAGAAAATCCAGTCTTTCGCTCGGAACAAATGAAGTTCTGCTAAGAAAAGTTTCACAAAAAGTCCGGAAGATTCCATAAACTTTCTATCGGGTGATCGAAATAGCTGCGGTGAAATTTCGACGGCATATAATGGCTGTTGAAATAGTTAAAAAACTTTCCGGTCTTTCATACTTCCCAATGAAATATCTTAGCGCTGACATAGTTAGTTAGATGAAATATTTGGGAAAGTATAACGTATGTTATCGAATGATCTTCAACTTCTTCAAATACGTCGTGTGTCACCAAACTCTTCCAACAGTGGCTACATTTTAAACATTTTTAAACGGTTTCATTTTGAAACATTCCGTCTTCATTTTTTTGTTTCATTGCGTCTTACGAACATCCATCCGTTTCTCGAGAGCATAATCATTTTTATTGTCCGATTTCACGAGCTTCACAAGATTAATAAACCTCCAAGCATCGAAATGAACCGAGCGCGATTTAAATTACAACCCTCGCCGGCCAAAAGTTGCGACCTAATTGACCCCACAAAATGCCGCGAAAGGGCTTAACATCGCAACCAACGGGATTACCCGGGGATAATGTTCTGTTCGATCGGGCGTTTAAACGACTTAACTTTCGCGTTCGATTTTATCGAAAACTCTAAATCGATCATTTTCAACAACGTATCAACCGTTGACCGCAAAGTCGGAACGAAATCACACCCCGACAAATGAATTCTCGTGAGAGGTACGATAATTTTCATACGTAATGTTTGTGCGTTTCCTCGTCTGTCTTCGACACGGTCAGAACACGATGGAAATTTGTATTCCGTTGCAAGTAAACGTTTATCCATGCGCTCGGAATGCACTTGTTCCACTGTATGTATGTACCATATGTGCACACAAGTACCAGTCACCTTTATTGGAATGCGTTCGGTGAACAGTGACAAACGTGTGTGAAAGTGTACCAGTTTTGCAAGCAATACAAACCCGTAATATCCACGTACATCCTCGTTCATACTCTGTTAATCGTTTTCCGACATCAGTTCTCGATTCTCATACCGAATTCCACTTTGTCGGTACACCAAACAGCATGTTGTAAACCGCTGACCCGTCCTGGACGCAACATATACTGTTTTATTTGTTCGATTAACATACCTGAATGCACGAATCAATCTCGTGTATCTTATAGAGTCGCACTCTAGATACAATATGTACATACGTAACCGTTTCTGGCAGTGGAGGTTAGGTTACTTCTAGAAACAGCGATATAATATCTGTTTTGATGTTTCCCTTGATGTTTTGATGATCACAGCAAGTGACAAATCCTAATTTTACTTTGATTTTATTTTAGTTTTATTTTGGTTTCATCTTTTTTTTATTTTAATTTTATTTTAGTTTAATTTTTTTTTTTTCTTTTAATTTTATTTTAGTCTCATCTTTTCTTTTATTTTAATTTCATTTCAGTTTAATCTTTTTTTTTTTTCATTTTAATTTTGTTTTAGTTTAATATTTTCTTTTATTTTAATTTCATTTCAGTTTAATCTTTTTTTTTTCATTTTAATTTTGTTTTAGTTTAATATTTTCTTTTATTTTAATTTCATTTCAGTTTAATCTTTTCTTTTTTATTTTAATTTTGTTTTAGTTTAATCTTTGTTTTCATTTAAATGTGATTTCAATTTTATTTTAATCACATTTTAATCACATTTTAATATTATTTCAATCTTATTTTAACTTTATGTTAATTTTATTTCGATGTTATTTGGATTTTATATGTATTTTATTTCAATTTTGTTTCGCCACTATTCCAATATTATCTCAACATTATTTTAATTGTTCATCAATTATATTGCAATGTTATTTTGTAATTTTTGTACTTGTTCCTTGTCGTACTTTTTAATGGTCTACGGGCGGTCGCTTAATTAACTAACGAAGAAATTTATTGAATTGAAAGTAATGTCAATACCGCGGAAAACGGTAAACAAGTTTTGTATACACGAAGAAATTGTAAAACAGCAATCATTTCAAATTGAAACGCGACAATTACGTTACTGTTGCATGGGCAGAAACAACAAGAACGTAAACGAATTTCTGATGTACATAAACGTTGCTACCGTTCGACGTTCAATTAACGGGCGGAGCAAACATTACAGCAAGGTATGGACCGATCGTTTTCTATCATATAGAAGAAAAGAAGCAAACAGAGAAGTTGTTCCATCGGGTGGAGAAGAATAAACGTTTCATAACGTTTCTCGCAAACAGAGAGACACGGATCCGGAAGTTTAAAGGCTCAAAGGAAGAGATAACGCCTGGCAAAAAGCGTCGTTTTAAACGTCGCGACTACGTTTAATTGCCGTAGGAAAATTCGTTCTTTTCTATTCGTCTCGTCTCTTTTTCTTTGGAGAAAAAGGGGATGAAATGAGCGGGTGTCACGCGAAAAGACAGACCTTTCAAAGCGACACCGTACAGCTGTATCGCGGGTATAAATTTCAATTAAAGTTCGCTTAATTTCCATCGTGTCAAAGCGAACTCTATAACGTTGTATTATCGTTAACGGTGCACCGCTGCCAGACTTAAGCTGCAACGACAATGGACCAGCGTGCCAGATTTATAAAGCGACCCTCTGGAAATATTAACGGAGTGACAAAGCAGCACGGCTAATTGATTTTTCGACATTAATTGCACACCATCCGTGTGACTAACTACGTTTGCGCGCGTAATTTCATTCTGTTATCACATATTTCGACTTCGGATCAACACGCTCGCTCGGTCACCGACATCCTCCATTTTCTGCGATCGGATTATCGGCAGCCGAGCAAACGAGAAACTTAACAATTACGCTGATTTACACAGTTGAATGGTTACGGATACGCATTATCGGACATTCCGAAGGTTTAATAATATGAGAATTTATGAATTTCGGTAATTGGGAAATTGGGCATTTAGGATATTTCAAAACTTGCGTAATAAAAAATTTGGAAACTCGGGAAATTAAAAATTGGAGAACGTAGGAAGTTGAAAATTCGAAAACTTTGGAAATAAAAAATTTGAGAATGTAGGAAGTTGAAAATTGGAAAACTTGAAAAGTTAAAAGTTTGAGAACGTAGGATGTTGAAAATTGGAGAACTTTGAAAAGTAAAAATTTGAAAACCTGAAAATAAACAATTTGGAAACTTGGGAAGTTGAAAATTTGTGAACGTAGGAAGTTGAAAATTGGAAAACTTGAGTAGTTAAAAATTTGACAACGTAGGAAGTTGAAAATTTGAAAATTTTGGAAATTAAAGATTTGCGGATGTAGGAAGTTGAAAATTGGAAAACTTGAGAAGTTAAAAGTTTGAGAACGTAGGATGTTGAAAATTGAAGAACTTTGAAAAGTAAAAATTTGAAAACCTGAAAATAAAAAATTTGGAAACTTGGGAAGTTGAAAATTTGTGAACGTAGGAAGTTGAAAATTGGAAAACTTGAGTAGTTAAAAATTTGACAACGTAGGAAGTTGAAAATTTGAAAATTTTGGAAATTAAAGATTTGCGGATGTAGGAAGTTGAGAATTGGAAATCTTTGGTCAGAAATTTGAAAACTTGGAAGATTAAAAATTTAAAAACACAGTAAGTTAAAAGTTTAAGAAGTTAGAAAATTAAGAATTTAAAACTTTAGGAAGTTTCTATTCTTAACCTAGAAATGTTTTAATTTAAGGAGCTTCGAAACTTGCGTATTAAGAAATTTACAAAATTTAAAACCTAGAGATTCAAAAAACATTTAAATTCGAATACTTAGACACTCGAAAATTCGAGAGCTGAGAATATAAAAAGTTTGAATGCTTGAAACTTTACAAATTCTAATATTTGCAATGCCCGTCAAACGAAACTTAGAGTTCTATCGACAAAATTAGAATTTTATCGACGAACACTTCGGCAATTATTTTCCTTTAGTTTATTTACGGCGAACAAAGCTTGATTGCATACAGGCTTGTTTCTTATAGAGACTGGAAAATAATTGAACGGTTAAATTTATGGAGCGTGTGCGTCTGAAAGGCTGCAAGTAACAATGTCGGTTGTTTTACGATCCAATGTAACGAATTTTCTCTGAACTGTTCTTGAAACCGGCGCGTAAAGGTTCATTCAATTAAGAGTGTCGATACAAAGCGGCGAACATTGTTCTACGGCGCATAGACGAACAAAAAAAGGTAACAGAAAGTGAATAAATTGCAAGGAAATGTTTCTTCTTTTTCGGTTATCAAGCATTCTCGGTGCAATGAATCTTACGTTCCGATTCAATTCAACCAGCATGCATGAAGTTTCAATTATAATTAGTACGTTCAAAGTTTTCTATACAGCAGAAATTTTACTGAACTAGAAAAATATATCGATGAATATCTTATAACCGTGATACCAAATAAAATATTAGTAACTTATTCTACTATACCTATTTGTCCTTCGAATTGAATGTTTGTTCGCAAGTTGTTAATTGGATAGTTCTTTAACTTGAAACGAAATTATATTTATGACGTACCTGTAACAGAAAAAATTAATAAACATTAGTTACTTCGTTTTGTTTGTAACAAAGTATAAATGTGATTTAGCTAGTGTAAATAGGTTCTATGAAATTATAATATAAAATTCAAGTAATTTGAACTTTCTTGAAACATAATCTAAGTTGTCAGAGTAATCGTTGCTTGTTAAAAGAATTGCAGCGATTGTGAGATGTCTTTCTATTTTCTCTTTGTGAACAAATCTTTCGGGATCTCCATTTTTTTCATAATTGTGCGCTTTTTATGATTTTAAGAGAATAAGGAAAAAACAGGAGGTTCGTGTTTCTTTACTAATTTAAACATTTTCAGACCTCCAAGTTCTTAAATTTAAAAATCTACGAGTTTTCAAATTAAAATATATTTATAATCAAATATATTTTAATTCGAGAATGTTAAAATTTTTAAATGTGACAATTTTTCGAGCAAAAGTTAACAAACGATTGGTTGAATCGAAACAACACACATTAATGTCTAGCAAATTTGAAAGTTTGATTTAACATATCATCGGTACCATGTTTAATTTCCAGTACTACAACCTAATACTATAACCATAAATTATTATGGTCACCGAATCAATGAATAACAAAACATCGTAACACATAATAAAACACAATAACCATTGATATTGTGATACAAAGTGGACTCCGAACCCAACCTATTCATCCTCTGAATAGCTATTCAGAATAGAGTTTTGATTGAGTTCATTATTCCCGTAAATTTACCAAAGTCCCTAAAACAATGGCCACATAACCATCGCAGTACACAATAAAACACGGCACAATAATTCATACAATATTACAAGTTCCTTCGCGTTGCTAATAAATCTAATACACTTCCTAGTTCCTATATCAGAGAACGAATACGTGATGAACACGTGCGGGAAATTTCGTGTAGCTGTTAATTAACATACAATACGTGTATTGCACGTTAATTATACTAATCTTTACGAGAGCGAGAAAGATAGATATTTGTTGCGTGTACATCGGGATTCAACTTAATGAACCACGAACTAGTTCGGTTGTGGAATCAGTAAATCCACTCGAAAGGCAAAAATAACCAAACAACTGACGAGGGTAAAATGTGTGCTTTATTAAAACTAAAACTTGATTTAGCACTTATGAAAAATAGTTACACCTCGCAAACTGACAACGAACCTTAAAGATAAATATAAATTAAGTTCTACTCGGTTCAGTTCGACTCACTTAATTAGGTACTAATTCAACTAGCTGTTGTTAGTATTCTGTTTGCTTCTGTTGAAGCAGGGAACCTCGGTATCGGTACAAACTGTGTACTATTGGCGGAAAATCAATTTGTGCTGTGGTAATGGAAGGGAAATTTGTGACTCAATAGTGTCAGGAAGTCGTGATTTTTTGGTAGAAGTGTGACAGGAACAGTAAAAAAAAGAAAAGATTGAGAACAGGAGAGTGAGAGATTATTATTCGCCTTTTGTCGCATGGTTTTAAAAATCTAACGGTTGGGGATGCTAAGGTGGTAAATGTTCTGGGTCTATGTTCTGATTGCCCTGACCTGTAGGGTCTACGAGGCAACAGCAGTTGTTGATTATTCATGAATTTTCTAAAGTTAAAAATAAGACCAGTAGCTTTATCATTCTATGAATGCGCCGCAACATTTGTCTCGACGGAAAAGTCTCGTTGGTTAAACGGCGCAAATTTTTCAAGGACATCCTCGAAGTATCCCGCGAAGAACACGGACGGGAACAACGTTGATTTTCCATGGGATACACAACTTTACCGCGCGAGTTTTGCATACAAATTGGCCCCCGGAAGCTCGGATGAGATGGAACTTGTTCACGATGACGAGTGTTCGTCCAAGTTGCGGGCTCGTTCGCGTCAGAGTATAAAGCAACGTGGAACCGTGAAGAATTTTAATTGAAATTACTTAATTAACGCCAAACCCCCGCGAACGCGACACGTCGCGCACGTAATTATGGGATGCTCATGCCATCCGCATAACTGTCAAACTAGCTACGATCACCGAGCGGTTGTCGCGAGCCTTTTCGTGAACGATGCGTTACGCTCGGCAATTTGCGAGGTATTTAGACGTCGTACATTATAATCTCGCCTTCGCGAACATCCATCGTTCCAGCTTTTAATCGCTCGATACCGGTAATTAAGCGTAATTTATAGGTCGACACGCGTGTCGTCGCACGCTTCTTAATTCGCCGTCGATCGTGAACGACAGTGACGGGTTAATTGACGGTGATCGATAAGCGAAATATGTATCGATCGAGGCACCATGAAAAGGTGTTATCGAACTTCTCCAACAATTTTTAATCCGTCGTATTTACTGATATCTGAATTCTCGTTTATGCAAACACGAATATAATTATATTCGGACAATAGTTGATATTGATGTATGAAAAATTTCGGATATCCAAGTAAGAAAACTTCCCAATATCTAAATTCATTAGTTATCAAATTTCCAGAATGTTGAATTCCCAAATTTTTTAATTCCGAATACTCGATTCCAGCAATTTCCGAATTTCTAAATTATGAAATTTTGAAATTCCCGAATTTTGAAATCGACAAATATACAATTTTTGAATGACCGAATTATCCAAATTTTCAAGTTATCCGAATCTTCGAATCTTCCAATTTTCAAATACAAGGAATTTTTCAATTTGCAACTTTTCAAATTCCTCACTTTTCATGTAGTTAAATATCCAAATTCTGAAATTTCCGGACTGCAAAATCTCTTAATGCATAAATTATCATATTTTCACATAATGGGCATCTAAACCATAAAATTTTTAAATAACTAGCATCTCCAAATTAAAAAATGTTCAAGTATCTCAAATTCTTCAATTTCAAAATTTTCAAATAACCAAAATTTCTCCATCCTCAAATACTCGAATTCCCAAATATTTAGGTTCCTAAATGACGAAATTACTAAATACCTCGATTTCCCAGTGATCGAATATCCTAAATACCTAAATTGCAAAATGTTCAGAAATCTTCATCTTCAAATCTTATAATCACCAAATTGTGCATTCACGTAAAAAAACAAATAAAAAAAATAGTTCTACTCCAAAAAAGAATTCTTCATTGTCCAAATGATGAATTCGTAGTATCGGTCATGAAAAAATTACTAAATCGCTAAATTTCTAAATTATCGAATATCCGAAATACCTACATTGCCAAATGTTCAGAATTCTTTATCAACCAAATTCCGAATCTCCAAAGTGTATATATTCCTAAAACATTAAAAAAATAATTCCATCTCGATGTGTATATTCTCCGAAAACATCGAAAGAATAGTTCGAAAAAGAGAATTATTCACCGTCAAAATGACGAATTCGTAATAGCGATTGAAAAGAGATACAAGGTTCCAGCACAAAGCATTTAACCGCATAATAAATCAAGCATCAAGATCTAACTGGACGTAAATGTCGCTGCAACCTCGATGAAAAGTAGAAAACAGGTGCATAAGGCGACACGAATCGTTCTTTTCTGTATGAAAATCAATGAATATTCATTAGCCAGGTAACAGGAACTTGACACGATAAAGTTGGAAATGACGCCGTGAAATCGGCATGTTTTTAACGAAATATTCCCCATCGCAAAATGTTTTAGCGACCGTATGGCTGTTCGTGTTCCGGCAAATTGTAGGAAGATCGACACACGTAGCCTTTGGCAAGAAAACGCGATGCAAAAAAGAGCTCGTTTTTCCACCGGCACGAATACTCGTCGCAGCATACAAAAATACACGCAACACCGGCATCGAAGGTAAAAATGACTACGAAGATAAAAATCACTGATTGCACGGTGCATGTAATATAATACCTGTGATCATAGCAATGATATGGGGAAAAGTTGTCAAAATCGTACCACTTAGCAAACTATCCGTAATATGAAGCTTTAGTAAGTTTGTACGAGAATTTAGCTTAGCAATTTTATAGAATATTACAATATCCTATGTATAACGGTAATATTTAAACGGTTGTTATAATCTCGCAAGCATTTGCAAAAGAATTACACAAAACTACGATTTAGGCTACTCGTCACCTACTTTATAATTTTGATATATTCAACATCAAAGTGAATATTAACATTCTTTTAGAATTTTCGCATGTACGTAAGCAACGTAGGCTCATGTAAGTATAACAATAACGATTAAACTCTTTTTAGAAGAGATAGTGCCAGCGCGACGTAATTAAAATTTTGCGTTAGCCCTACGTGATTTTTTCAATTCGTTATAAACAGCACTAAACGTTACTTTTAAAGTACTGTTTTAGGTCATGCTGAACTATTTATGTTTCAACTTATAAACGCTGCTGTTACACGATGCCTACATTCAACATTTAGCGAGATTTTTGAACGTGGTACGATTTACGAGACCATTACGATAATGGCAACCTACCCTCGCATATTTAATTCAGACGATGCTTCTTTATTTAGACGTCGATTAAATCGATATACTAATTATATGTCAAGAAAGTGGAATCTCCCCGAATCACGTTATATTGGTCGTCTTCGTTCCTGTATCGATAAATATTAAAAGTTTCACGAGCGAGTTCCTAGCGTACTCGAAGGTATACGCGATATCCGTGTCACGGGCTGAAAATCATAGGAAGCTCGAGACGAGCAGCCCTTGAACCACCATCTCCTCCTCCTTCTTCAATGTGGACGGCTTTCAAACTTTCCGTAACAAGTTTGAATTAAATTTATCGTTTCGACGAGCGACGAAGAGCGACGCTATTTCGTATCGCGGCTGTTGAAATTCTAACCGGTCTCGCAAACAACACTCTTCGACGAGTTGTTGATCGACAACGTACAGCGACGGCACGACAACCTCTTCGTCGTCGGTGAGGAGCTTGTCCCTTACGAATCGTATTATCTCCGAAAGCTCGAATCCTGCGGACAAAAGCCGCGAACGCGCGTTCGAACTTCGTTGCTGCTACAAGTTGCGAATCGTCGTGCAACGATGCCGGTTAATGTTCGCGAGAACGAATCCAGTTCTTTGTCCTCGAAACGTTGTGTCGAGCTTCGCGAATCCGTCTGTTTCTCCTTAAAGTGCATTTTTATAGTATTTAAGTATATTTAATCTGAACACTTCGATCTTGAAGATAAATTTTAACCCATTGACTGTCAAATTTTTATTTCAACTCCACTGCGTAGGTTTTCAATTCGTGTACAGGCAGCCCTCGACTTTCGCACATTCTACTTTCGTACAATTCGCTATTTCGCACATTTAACAACATTCAATTTCGTATTTAACTTTCAACGTCAAGACGTTGACAATTAAAAATATGAATGGAGACTTCATGCATCTAGACAAATTTTTAACTATTACTGGAGAACACATATCTCAAGTACGTGGGACAATTAAAAGACACTGCGTTTTATATAAATTTTTATCACGAAAAGAAGAAAAAGGAGATACTAGGCTAACAAGTTAGCTTCTTAAAAAGTTCATAAAGAAAACACGCGAAAGCTGAATAAATAAGTAAATACTTTAAAACACCGTTTTGGTGCATATTTCTTTACATCCCTCTACTTTCGAATATTCAACACTCGCACACACTTTCAGGGATCAATTGTGTGCGAATGTCGAGGGCCCGCTGTATCAAATACTTTTACAAGTCGGACGACATTGAAGCAAAAAATAATTTTAACAACCAGAATGTAAGCATGTACCGAATACACATTTTAATTAATATAAAGCTGTTGCAAGTGATAAAAGAAAAATGTACATATATTCTAAATATTCTAAAAATGTATATTCTGAACTGAGTGTATTTGAGAATCTTAGTATTGAGTGTCTTTGAGAATCTGGTCATGTCGAGCAACATGCTCTTCTGAAATCACCTCGGTATAAGAGAACTGATGGAGGTGACAGCTTGTGATTGGTTAAAATATTATTTTTGGAAATGTAACCGTCTATAAGCTGATGGGGTGAAAACTTGCGATTGGTGAATTTCTGTACTGTTTAACGAAGGTAACCGCGTACGAAGTAACGGTAACCCTCAGGTACTGTAGGTACCCATGAGTGACGTATATGGGAATTCTCAACGCGTCAACCGTGTCAGGTAATAGCCTTATGAATCCCTTTGAATTTACCAAAACATGTCGAAGTTAAAGAAATATGCTAACAATAGTAAGTCATAAGCTAGGAGCAATTGACGCTAATACGATCGTAAAAACGAAAATATTCAATGGCTTCATAAACTTATTCTTGCTACGAGTCAGTTCAGAACTGTGGCGCCCATGGCACCACACACGACGTTACCTTTTTCTATTCTTTCTCAATCTTTTCCGTTTTCTAAAGTTTCTAAAGATTCTTTCTGTTGTTGTATCCTCTTAAGATTTACGCTCGCTAATTTTCCTCGTCTCTACAGGGTCTCGCCGGGGCCTGGTCAGCGTCAGCTCTTAGGCCCTTGCGAATCTCTTCACTTTTCTTATATTTACGACTCTTTTCCGCTGTGTCTCTCCCTTGCCGAATTTCTCAACGGTTTTCTCAGTCCTTTCCCATGTTCTAAATTTTCTCACTCTAGATCTATTTCTTCCCTTTTCTCACAATGACTTTTCGTGGAGGAGAAGTAAACGGCGGACAGGCAGTGGGATTTAGTTTTTCGTAGGAGTCACATCGAGTCGATTGCACTACCCGTCGCGGATCTCTTAATAAATACTTTAACTTATCGCTCAAGAACACGCATTGTTATTAACTGACTACCCCTAATCCCACAGAACCTTTTAGGATAGCTCGGACCATTTACAATATGAAAAACTGAACTGCTTTATTGTGTGTACCGTAATAAATAGAAATTAAGGATGATGAATTTTCATGCGTAGCACGATTATTTTCTACGTTTAAATTCTCTGTTTTATTAGTTTGCTCCGCAACTGCTACCAGTAAAATGTGGCAGTCAACGTGTTAATTGAAATACTTCGGATTTCGTCGGGCGATCGATACCGGGAAATCGCGTTCGATAGCGGGGCAAGGATGGGCGCGTTCGATTTCTCCTTTTGTCATCGTTTGCGCGCGTCGAGGTTCCGGTAGGATAGCTTTTCTGTTCGGCTGGACGCCTGGAAATTGCTCGTCGACGACGTGGAAGGTGTGCAGCCGATGTCACCGAGCAAACTGCTGAACAACTTCACTCCATTCTCGGCAGCGAACTAACACGCGGCTGGATGCCTGGATCCCGCTGCACGCTGCAATGTACAGGCCCGAAGCAGACACTGCACGACAAAGTCAGGACTTGGTACGACAGTTTGGGAGCTGCTCGTGCTCAGGATGTGTCGCGGCTCTGAAGGCAATCCGGAACAAAAGGGGGAGGGCCAGGGATGCACGTATTACCGCGACGTGTCAATTGTTCCAGAAGACCGGAAACTTATCGGCCGTTTCGTAATCCGTTACAGAACGTGGCCAGTTTCGACGGAGTTCAGCTTCAAGGACAGCTTCGAGGTATCCTCGAAACTTCTTGGATAAACTTCAACCACCTCCTCCTCGTCTTCCCTTTTATTTAGGGTCCCTGTACCCGGTATTTGCCGACTGTGGTTACGTAATCCCCAGGAAATTGAGTACCGATAGGATATTAACACCGGAAGTACCGGCATTAAATGCGTACTTACTTTAAAATTGAGAATAAAGTAGATAATAAATAAATAAATACTGTAGCATCACCTAACATATACAACCATTCGTTAGCTCGATAAAGCATGGCAGACATTTTGACAAAAGGGCGGCGACAGAATTTTGTAATATATAATGTCGAACCCGAAACTGATCATTTTCACCGGTTAGTAGTTCTAGTGTTAAAGATGTACACGAGTATCGATACATTTACCGATCCTATTTTCGATTCTGTTTCACTACAACATAATTTTCAACGATTTAATATGGCATGGTCGCTGATGGTTGAAATTATTACAGCAAATCGCTTTTTTGATTCGATAAACTAGTTTCTCGACGATTTTAACGATATTGTAATGTGTTGTAAATAGTTGTTTGCGATCAAAGTTATCAATAAAATTTGTGTACTTTTTAATTATTACAAACACGAAGTACATTGTAGTATCTTCATCGTGTTGTTGAGCGTTTTGGTTTCAATAAGGACGCAAAATTATCCGGTAGAGAAAGTATTTACCGTCAATGTTGTCGACTTTGTTTCATTACACAATATAATCTTCAGCAATTTCCTACATATAGTGACTTAGTTGACGTCATGCATCCTTTATCATTGTGTTACTTTAACAAATTACTCTTTCGGTTCATGATAACATGTAATAATATCGATATAAACTCCCTGTTTTTAACACAAATATTTTTATTCGCTGCAGATAAATCGTTTTATTTCTAGCTCTATATTTAAATAACTAACTTTCGTTGTTTGGTACAGCCACGATTTCTTCATGGGTTTAGTTTTGTATCGGAAGTTATGTAGAATTACTTTTGTACGAAGTTGTTACGATATTGCATGTTTATACAAAATTCACGACGAATTCAAATAGTATGACCTACTAATAGGTTGCAGAGGATTTCTGTATGCAAATTTCTATGTTGAACTTTTCACCACAACGATTTGAAACTTCGAGAGTTCTCCTTCGAAAGTTGAGCCGTGCAGTCTTCTGACTTCTGATTTAGATTTCTGCTCGATTACCGAGGTCATACCTTCCTAAGTTGTCCCTTTGAATGGGAGATTGTCCAGAAATGACAGAACGTAGATCTGGAGAATTTGGGGATTGAGAATTTGAGGTTAGAAATCTTGGGGTTTAGAGTTTTAGAAAATTGAGAATTTTGCGGTATGGGAGTTTGGAAAGCAACGAATTTAGGACTTTAAGTATTTGGAAATTTTTAAATTTAGGAATTCGGGAATTAGGAAACTGGGGAATTGGGGAATTTGGTAATTTGAGAACTTAGAAATTTAGAAATTTGGGAATTAAGGAATTAGGGACTGGGGAACTGGAAATTGGGGAATTGGGAAATTACGGATTTTGGGTAATTGGTAATTTATAGAATAATTTGAAAATTGGTAATTTGAGAATTTTGAAATTTTGAAATTTGGGAATTTGGGAATTAGGGAACTGGAGAACTGAAGAACTGAAGAGCTGGGGAATTGGGTTATTGGTAATTTGAGAATTTAGAAATTTTGGGAATTTCGGAACTGGGGAGTTGGGGCACTGGGGAATTGAGGAACTGGGGAACTGGGGAACTGGGGAACTGGGGAACTGGGGAACTGGGGAACTGGGGAATTGAGGAACTGGGGAATTGAGGAATTGGGGAATTGAGGAATTGGGAAATTGAGGAATTGGGAAATTGAGGAATTGAAGAATTGGGGAATTTAATTGAGGAATCGGGGAATTGTGGAATTGAAGGATTGGAGAATTGAAGAATTGGAGAATTGAGGAATTTGGAATTTGGGAATTTAACAATTTAGAATCTTAGATATGGGAATCTGCAAATAAGGAAATTCAGAAATGTTAAAAATACGTGATTTATAAATTACAAACTGAAAAATATGCAAAATGTATAATTCCAAACTTTAAAATGCAATTTTGCAAGAAAAAAAAAAGATGTAACTGAAATACTAAATAAATTAAAAAATTCAGCACTACTTGCACCCTCTAAAATATGACTAGAAAAATATCTGGTTACATCTTCCCGTGCAAATTCCCCTAAAATAACAATTAACAATCATCACCTCGAATATCCCTCGTTATAATTCGCCAAAAACAAAAACCTTCAATGAAATGTGCGACACGAATATTCTGTATTCACTCGCAGTATTCTTAGCACCGGTTAACCTTAGTCGCTGTAAATCCATTTGGTTTGAACGATTCATCAATGTGATGGATCGCGCCGAAAGGTCCTACATTTACCAGAATGAATGTATCCTTAAGTTATATTCGCTCCACGGTCGAAGGCCATTATTTAACTTTCGAAACAGGCTGCTGGTCTCTGACATTATCGAAAGAGAACCCGTCGATTGGGACGTTAAATACGATTCACGCGATCGTGAATTTACTATTTATTTTCATTGGCGATCATATCGCATCATGGCTTAATATTACAATGGCTGAATCCGTAACTATCGAAACACTAAGCGCTGCCGAGCTTTGTAACGGACATGTCGATCGAGAACCTCAAATAGTCTCGTACTATCAATTACTATGTTTAACGCAGACGCCCATACAGATGCAGTGTATTTCAATTGATTCAATGGTTTCGCGTATTTCGAGCGATTCGGTCCTTTGCGCTCGAAAGACGAGTCTCATTCGTCAACTGGTTAAATGCATGGTTACTTCAATAGGGATTTAGTGACAATAAATAATGTTTCGTTCATGGGAAGTCTGTACAGTTACTACGGGAGAATGGCGACACACGGAGAGGACTATGTTTAAACATTGTTAAAGGAATTGTATTTAAAAATTGTTGAGAGACTTATATACAAAAATTGTAGAGAGTAACATATTTTGCAAATCGATATTTTTACGTTATTTTACTGTTATATGTTTAGTGTAACTAAGTTCTCACACTAAGTTTTTCACTCGTCAGTTGTTTTGTTATTTTTGTCTTTCGAGTGGATTCACTGATTCCACAACCTAACTACTTCGTGATTCATTAACCCATTCACAGTGTATCCCGTGACAGTCGCGGGCAGAGCGTCAAGTACCAAACGGTTTATCCCGTTGTGTTTATTCCGTATGTATCCCTTGTTTTAAAATCTATTATACACGGACTAATTACTAACAAGGTACATATAAAACACGTTTCTTTATATTTTTGATTGCATGCCCAAGCATTTAGGAATATGAAAAGACTTGAAACGTTTAGACCAGAATTCCTAATTTTTCCTCACTGTGAAAGGGTTAAGTTGAATCCCGAAGAACATCGATTCAACAATTATCATATTTGAACCGCGAGTGTGCCATGTGTGTAGCTCATCATTATAATGAAAGGTGATAGAAGAGTGTAGGTTCCATCTTTCAATGTTTTCTCGTGCACTTTCGAAAGAATCAGAAACGAAATGTCAATATCTCGATGCCGGGTGGCATTCGCTATTTACCGAAAGAAATTGAACGGAATTCAGCGGGAAAATGACATTGTCGAGTAACGATTCGAGAGCCATCGTCGTGTAGTCGAAGTGATAATATTTGCAAGGTGTACAATTTAAATAAGTAATCGGATTAAAGCACGGACCTATGCGGGGATCGGGTTGCGGGATAGACGGACCACCACCCACCGCGGCTGAAAACTTGATAATTTAATTTCGCCCGGCAAAGGAAGTTAATCCCGGCGTGACGATGGGGTAGCTCGAAGTAAAAGAGGCTTCGTCGGGAATGGTAGGAAAGGGCGGGAGAGTGTATCCGGTACTTCCGTCGCGGCGGCCAACCCAGGAAGTAACTTCTGTTTGTTTTGTTCCGGGTACAGTTGACAGGAGTTATGTTTAACTCGCCTTACGCAAGTACACCGGAAGACGAACAGGGAAACGTCCAGAAGATGGAGTGTTCTCTAAACAACGATAGTCTCTTTTTATCTGAACTCATTCGCGATTGTCTATATTTTCAAACGGGTTACGTGAAACAAGAGATGTCCAAACAGAAAGTATTCGGACATTGCAGAACTTTCTTACACGGGATGGTATTTCCCAGTTTCTATATTCTCCTGTTTTCCGAATTATACCATCGCAGTTTCTTAATTTTAAATACTATCTATATTCGCATTTTTCGAATTGCGCAATTTTCAATGTGTTAACACATTATCGACCGGTAGCCTATTAGTAGGCTTTTTGTCGCCAACGCTTACCGACCGGTAGCCTATTAATAGGCGTTTTGTCGCTAGGGCTTTTTTGACGGGTTTACCATCTTGTTAGTTAGTTTTGAGGTATGCTGCTTAGTTGCATTAGTAGTATGGCTACTTGGATTCGCCAATAAATAATCAATCACGTTTAACAGAAAATAAACTATTTGTTTTGTACAAGTTCTTGAAATACGTTAAAGCACGCGGGAAAAGAAGTGGGAAGTAAGTAATATAGTGACCAGTGGTCGAAGTTTAAAACCCCAAAGACAATGTAGAGTTTGTGCAGTTCATAAAAAAAGAAGTAAAACATGTTTTGTTTGTAAATTTTGCAAAATTCCATGACATAAAGGCGACTGTTTTGAACGATATCATACTTTAAATAAATATGAACTATTTTTCATTTGTAGTCACCACTGTAATACATAGAATAAATATAATTTAGAATTAATAACATTAAAATAAACGATTTTATTAAATCTAATTATCCTATAATAACAGAAAGCAGAACATTTTATTTCAACATACAAAACGCACAGACACTCCCGCGCGAGAGTCTAAACCAAAACAGAGCTGGCGCCAGAGAGAATCCGTGGCTGAGCGGCCGGTCGGTAAAGTGTTAAGACGAATTCCGAACCATCTACAAATTTCGACGACTAGCTGTCTCGCTCTCGCGCTCGCCGCCCTCTCTCTTTCCGTTCACCACCGGTAGGGAGTGGGGGGCGCGGGAAGGGAGACCAGCAAATTCGCGAACCTTCGAGACGGTACGCCCGTCGCGAATCTTCGTCAGCTTTCTTCGAAATTTGTTTACAAACATCGTTCAACGTATTTTTGACAACTTTCCCATCGTTTCTCGGGAAAGTGATAAGGACATTTTTTTTTCCTTGGGAGACACTCTAAAATATCCTGTACGAATTTTTCATTTCTAGGCGATGCCAAAAATGGGCATTTTTTAACACCCTGCTTTCCCAGTTTCTAGATTCTCCTGTTTTCCGAATTATACCATCGCAGTTTCTTAATTTTAAATACTATCTATATTCGCATTTTTCGAATTGCGAAATTTTCAATGTGTTAAGACGAATTCCGAACCATCTGCAAATTTCGACGACTAGCTGTCGCGCTCTCGCGCTCGCCGCCCTCTCTCTTCCCGTTCGCCACCGATAGGGAGTGGGGGGCGCGGGAAGGGTGACCAGCAAATTCGCGAACCTTCGAGACGGTACGCCCGTCGCGAATCTTCGTCAGCTTTCTTCGAAATTTGTTTACAAACATCGTTCAACGTATTTTTGACAACTTTCTCATCGTTTCTCGGGAAAGTGATAAGGACATTTTTTGTTCCTTGGAAGACACTCTGAAAGATCCTGCACGAGTTTTTCATTTTCAGGTGATGCCAAAAATGGGTATTTTTTAACACCCTCCTTTATACATTACTCTGTTTATTTTACGAAATGATTTATTGCGGATTGAAAACGTTTAAACAGTTTCGTACAAGCAAAAAGTATCCGTATTAATATTCGGACATTGCAGAAATTATGTATTGAGGAAGACACGAGTTGTACATCAAGCTGTTTACTGTACACAATTATTTATTGCGGATTGAAATCGTTTAAACACTTTCGTACACGCAAAAAATATCTGTATTAACATTCGGACATTGCAGAAATTATGTATAGAGGAAGATACGAGTTATTTATCAAGCTGATTATTTTACGAAATCATTTATTGCACATTGAAAATGTTTAAACAATTTCGTACAAGAAGAAAGTAGTCTTATTTTCATTCGGACATTGCAGAACTTCTGTACAGAAGAAGGTATAATTTATATATTACTCAGTTTATTTTACAAAATAATTTATTGCGGATTGAAAACGTTCAAACACTTTCGTGCATGCAAAAAGTATCCGTATTAATATTCGAGCATAATGAGAAATTATATATAGAGAAGATACGAGATATGCATAGATCAAGCTGCTGACTTTAAAAAATCATTTATTGTGGACAGAAAATGGTTGTACAATTTCATATAAGCAAAAAGTACTGGCATTATCATTTGAACATTGCAGAACTTATGTACAGAGGAAGGTACGATTTATACATCACGTTGCTCGTTTTAAAAAATCATTTATTGCAAATTGAAAATGTTTAAACAGTTTCATATAAGCAAGAAGTACTCGCATTATCATTTGAACATTTGTAAAGAGAAAGACACGACTTATACATCGTACTGCTTATTTTACAAAATCATTTGTTGCAAATTGAAAATGTTTGAACACTTTCTGTGTGGCTGTAGGGTTTCGTGGTGCGATACATTTGGAACAACAGACTATCACATTTTGGTGTTACATCGAAACATTTTAAAGTTGTGAAAGTTGTCAATAACGTTTAGAGGCGATTATTATACCGAGCATATTGTGGCAAGGATATTGTATTTTTGCGAATAAAAGGCGTCTCGGCGCTCAACGACGTCCGTCGACGACGTAATGAGAAAGCCAGTGGACACCTGTCAAGCACACTTCTCGCCCAACATCCAGTGCAATCGACATCAATCCACGTGAAGAGTAATTTAGTCGTCTGACGAACGGTTCCGACGCAACCACCTCCTCTCGTTGGACAAAGTATTCGTCCGGTACACGTGTACGGCGTCAAACGTTTCACCTAAACGTGACCGCTCTGCGCCACGCCGAGACGCACCATTAAATTATGGACCCCTTTGATTTCAGCCTTAATCGAAGTAACGCAACTACTTTGACGATCGACGCGATCTCAAAGTGACATACGAGTACCGGGATACGTGATTCATTACCGCTCAAGATTGGATACCTGAAAGCACGAGCTTAACTCGTGGACGAGCAGCAGTTTTATTTTATTCTAGTTCGAAATTTAGTTCACGCGGTGGAACGTCGTGTGATCACTGATTGGATAGAAGCTTGAAATGTTAGAAGAGAAAACGATTGGTGAACGTTGTTCTGGGTACTATTATTGTATGTCGGTTCGAACGATGCTGCGATGAGTGACGATCGGACATGTGATGATGTATTGTTGTTGATGCGATGCTTTCATAGATCAAATGAACGTGGATAGTTTCGGTCAGCATTTATCTTAATTAATATGTATTGTTGATATCATGGTATTGTTGATAAATGTCGACCATGAGTTTTCAAATAAGGGTATCTTCAACTTTCTCTTTTCCCAAATTCCTAGATTCTTAAGTTCCTAAATTCCTAAATTTCTAAATTTCTAAATTTCTAAATTTCTAAATTTCTAAATTTCTAAATTTCTAAATTTCTAAATTTCTAAATTTTTAAATTTCTAAACTACTAAATTTCTAAATTTCTACATTTATAAACTTCAAAATTTCTAAATTTCTAAAATTCCAAATTCTTAAACTCCAAAATTCCCAGCATTCAAAATTCTCAAACTTCAAAATTGCTAAACTGCCAAACTCTAAAATTCCCAAACATCCAATTTCTCAACATTCAAGATACTTTCCAAGCCTCCAAATTTCTTAATTTAAAAGATCCCAAATTCATAAATTTTAACAATTCAAATTTACAAATTTACAAATTCCCAAAGTCCCAAATTTCAAAATTCCCCTACACTCAACTTCC
This sequence comes from Coelioxys conoideus, assembly GCA_947623535.1. Classification (NCBI taxonomy): domain Eukaryota; kingdom Metazoa; phylum Arthropoda; class Insecta; order Hymenoptera; family Megachilidae; genus Coelioxys; species Coelioxys conoideus. Next base: position 16,534,640 of record OX392453.1, on the reverse strand, counting down.
CGGAACTCAAACATTCCAGCTCTCAAAATTTCTAAACTTCAAAATTTCCACCTCCAAAAATCCCCATATCTCAGAAGTAGAAATACTTAATATTATATACTCCACATTATCGAAACTCTGTTGAAAATTCGAAAGTTTCGAAACAGGTACAAGGATCACAAGGATAATCCCAAGGATATCACAAGGATAACACTAGGATCACAAATTTCGGAATTCCTAGCTTCCTAGATTTCCTAAGTTTCTGAAAGTACACAAAAAAATTTCCAAACTCCCAAATTTTCGAAATTTCATCGTTTCGAAATTATCGAATTTTTCGACATTCTACAAGTTTCGATATTTGAAATACAACTACAACAATTATTCGATAATATTTTCTCGATAAATATACGGCGGGTAAAAGTGGAGTTTCCGCAAACGTTCGAATGTTTTGCAAATAATAGTCAGAGCGAATCAAAGGGAAAATGTTGGAAAATATAAAACCATGAATGCGTAACGAAACGTCGAATACAACCGGTTGGAGCCGACACGTATCGAAGCTGGATTTAATTGAAGAACAAAATATAATTACCCCGTAAGAAATATGTTGAATCAACGATAAAAATCAGTGAATCGTGAACCAGGTGCTTTCAATGTATCTGTTAAAAACAAAACAAGACGGCGAGGGGGAAAAGAGAACCGGAAAAGCCTGAAAACCAAGAAAAACGGGGAAAAAAATATCGTTTCATGAACGTAGCGAAACAAACTGCTCGTTTATTGGAGAACTCGGAGCTGACGTCGAGGAAAAAAAAACAGTGGTACCCCGTTTCAACGCAACGAGTCACAAAGGACGAAACAATTAAGGGAATCGAAAGAATTGCGTGAAAAAAAGCAAGAGAAAAATCGATCCAGAAACACGTGTCCATTGGTTTTTTTCTTTTTTCTCTCTACTTCCCGGCGATTGTTCGTTAAAGTTAAAAAACCGATGGAGAAACGAAAATCGAGAAAAAACGAAATCGATCGAGTACCGATGATCGATCGAACGAGTCGAACGAGCTCGAAAACTTTCTAACTGAAAAGTTCAAGCAATTTTGTGGAAATTATTTTTTTCTATTGTTAATCGCCACTGTTGCTTATTTCACTATACTTAAACGTAAATATAACATTGTATATTTAGCTAAAAATGATTTATTCAAATTGTTCTATTACACCAAATGGCAAATGTTAGTCGCCGTTCGAATGTAATGGGTAAATATGACAGCCATGCTCGAAATTATTATTATTAATCGAACATTCGTAAAGGATTTGAGCATGTTTTATAACAAAAAGTATCTACCCTCGAGCGGAGTGAGCTCATTAACATTAAAATTAGTACGGCCAAAATGATGTGCCCGCAAATCACAAAATTTGTCGATCGATTCGTGAAATCTCTTATAGATTCATCATATAATTTCATATCAATGCGCACATTCATATATTATTCCGTCGTTCATTTATTTCTCAACTCCATTTTTAAATTGAAAAACTACGAAAACTACCAACGTAGAATATACAGTTACTTTGAAGTCAAAAACGAAGTTGAAAAACGAATTAACAATGAAACATAAATTAAAATACATATTAACACTTTATCTTAATGACAACCGGCACAAATTTCAAGAAAACCATATTAGAAAATTTTGTCAAATAACTAATACGAAATTTGTAATTATTATATTAAAATAGAAAATTTGTTAAACGATCATTGACAGATTTGGTAGTTTCAGTGTTAATTTCAAAGGAAGTACACGATATATCGATACATTCAGCGCAAATCTAATATCTAAATAAATCTGGAAGTTCGGAGAGGCGTAATAAACGTACCGAGGCACGAGGGTCCAATAAAATCCGCAACTTTTTATATCATCTGAAACAAGTTCGGGTATCGAATCGGTATCGCGCCTGGGAAATCGAGAAGTGTCAGCATCGATTCCTACGCGTCCGAAGTTGCTATCGGGTTCCAAGAATCCCGGGTTATCGGCATTAAGTCTCGCAACTTCCAAGTTGAGATCCCGTGGCTCCTTAAACGACGATATCAAAGCTCTATAATCTCGCGATTAACTCTGTAACATCGATACTGAATCTCGTGATTCTATCGTCGTTGGTATCACGACGTGGATTTCGACCCGTGTAAATTATCTACGAAAGTATCTACGCGTCGAAACATCCATCGCGTTATCTATTCGGTCGCATCTTTCTTTAGACTCTCTACGAAGTGTTTCTTTACATAATACAATTTTATGTTATAAAAAAATAGACACGTGTAAGCGTGGACGTTATGTCCGCACGTAAAAGCCAGATACGAGATTCTTAGATCATGTACCGATATTTCTATATACAGGGCGATCCACTTATCTTGAGACAGGATAATATCTTTTAAACAACATATTTTTGAAAAAATGTTTTGCGAGGAAAGTTGGATGGTAGGAATGGATTTTTTCAGTGAGTGCTCCTGAAGGTCATATGAAGGACAACTCTATTTTTTTAAATGGAACCCCCCATTTTTTATTACATTATCATATTCTCCAGGATGAAATAGGTAACTTTTGTTCGAAACAGTTTTTCGTAGGTCGTTGGGTATCTACTTTCCGAAATAAGTGTAAGATGGGAACTGTCGTTTAGTCTGATTTAGTGTATTGTTTATCCCTATATCCCTATATCCCGATATCCCGATATCCCTATATCCCTATATCCCTATATCCCGATATCCCGATATCCCTATATCCCGATATCCCTATATCCCGATATCCCTATATCCCTATATCCCTATATCCCTATATCCCGATATCCCTATATCCCGATATCCCGATATCCCTATATCCCGATATCCCCATATCCCGCTATCCCTATATCCCGGTATCCCTATATCCCGATATCCCTATATCCGGATATCGGAATTACCGATATTCGTAAATATTAATATTCCTAGATACCGATGTGCCTAAACATCCATATCCTTATATCCCGGTATCCTTAGATGCCCTCTTCACTAGATACCGGGTTTTTTATATTGAAAAATGTTGTAACAGTCCTTCTGTACAAATATCTGTCCATGTTCTGTTAAAGAACAGGAACACGATAAAAGAACATGATCGTACATGTAAATCAATGCTGCGATACTTACATTTTCGTTATATTTTCAAACTAAAAACGAGTATTTTAGTACGTTTGCAGAGTCAAATCGCAAAGGTCGATCCGCGAAACGAAATTTTCCTGCAGCGATAAATTGATTCGATTAGAAGGTCGCAGCAAGGAAGATGCGTCGCACGGTTTCGAGTTTCGAAAGGCCGGTAAACGAAGCTACGCCGTCGAATCATGCACCGTATAAAAGAAGATGGATGTCGCACTTCATTAAGACCGTTTCTTCCCTCCTTCTTTTTTATCCTCCCCCACGTTTCCCTGCTGCGCCTTCTCTCATCCAATTCCACAGCTCTCGAAAAGTCTCCGACGTCTAACCCTGACTTTTGGCGTCCCTTTTTCGCCTAATAGCGCTCCACCTTTCCCGTCGAATGTCCCGCGCCTTGTCGATCGTTCGACCCTCTTCTCTCTGTCTCAATTTTAACCGTGACTCCTTCGTCGAGACGAGTCGGTCGAACCCTCTCGCGATTGGGCATACAGTCTGAAGAACCCTTCGAACCCCCGACCCTCGATAGGAGACACGAAACGGGGGTTGAAACCGGTAAATGCATGAAACGCTCGGATACATATACAGCTACCTATGTGTTAGGGGAGTAATGAAGTCGGCGAATCAAGACAGAAATTGAATCCATTCGATTTTACGCCCCGATTGCTTGTACCGTTGCTCGGGAGCATCGCCAACTCTGCTGTGCCTGTGGGCGTGCAACCGAACTGGGTATTTCGTGATGGGCGATCGGGAAGAACTGTCAGGATAATACGGGAAAAAATGTCTGTTGATACAGAATCACGGTAATGTTGGAGATTAAAAGGTCATGCAGTACTGCGAGGTTTATGGCAGGGACCAAGTTTAGGTTGCTACATGACAAAATTAGTTTTCGTACTCATATTATTGCTGTCGACTGAGGGCTAGCCTCTTTTTAAGACCTTAGAGGCCTGCAGTGCAGGCCCTGCCATAAACCCCCGTGGCCCAAGGGGTAAGTTAACGACTGACGTCGTCATCGAACCTGGGTTTTCCCAAAAACCACTGACGTCAGTCCCCCCATCTCCACCACCTTCTCATACAGAAAACATTGTTCCCCTTCCAGAAAAGTACCACGCTAAGGGCGCAATGGAAGGGAGAACCGGAGGTTTGAAATACGGTAAAAATGCCAAAACCAGGATAGAAATCATAGAACTTTAGAACAGATGGATACTATAGAACGATAGAACAGAGCAATTTAGATATTATGAATCACAGAGATAGCATTAGACAGAACCCTTAGACAGAATAGAACAATCACAGAAACACACATATATACAAACACACACACGCTCATCACTATAGTGAATAAATATTTTGCTTCTTGTTACAACATCACGCATAAATTATTAACGGCCCCAATCCGTACAAATTGGGTGGTCCTTCAAAACCTCAGACGGCACCGAAGTGCAATAATCAGGGTTCGATCCAGAACCCTAATAGGTAATAACCGCTAGCATTGACCTAAATATTTTTCTTTATTATGGCAGATGATAAAAGTTCACATTACCACCGAGAATAGTAAGACTCTTGTTACATGGCTACCGGTATCGCCGTTAACACCAGGTAATCGAGATCGTGCACAGAACGGTGTGTTTAGTGACGGTTGATGCAACGTCGATATGTGGAAAAGTGGTTGTTTCGTGTGACAGTACGACGTGTGGCGGTGAACCGTTTGACGTTTAATTAGCTATATCTGCGTGTGAAACCAATGTAAGATCATTAAGAGAGGTCATATAAGAGACGCGACAAACTAGCAATGCATAAATGGCTTTTGTTTCTTTATTTCTTTATTCATTCGTGTTCTGTATCTTTTTGTGCGAAGGGAGCACAACTATCGAATCTTGGAACCATCGAACCTTTAAATCATGGAACTTTCGAATTATTGAATCCTTGAACCATTGAATCCTTGAACTATGGAACCCTTAAATGACTGAATTCTTGATCCATCGAACCCTTGAATCATGGAACCCTTGAACCACGGAACTCTTGAAAAATGTAACCCTTGAACTATGAAACGCTAGTATTATTGAAACATTGAACCATAGAAACCTCGAACCATGGAACCCTTGAGAAACCTTCGAATCATGGGACCCTTGAATCATGGAACGATTAAGCTATGGAACTTTTGAATCATGGAACCCTTGAACTATTGAACCTTTGGATTACGGAATCCTTGAACCACCGAACCCTTGAACCATGGAATCCTAGAATTATTGAACTCTTAAATTACTAAATCCTTGAATCATCGAACCCTCGAACCTCGAACAATGTATTGCACTACCAAACCTTCAAACTCTAGAACCGTAAAAACCTAAAATCCTACAACGCAAAGTTCATAGACGCTTATATACCTAGATTCCAAGATTTTCAGATATCCCAACTCGTAAATCACTAAACCTGCATATCGCAAAGTACCTATACTCTCAAATCACAGGTATCCCAATGTCCTAATATCTCGAAATTCCAATATTCCAAAACCTCTTTATCTCCGTATCCGAATACCCTTATATTCCTATATTCCAATATTCCTATATCCCCATATCCTTAAACCCGTACATCCAAATATCTCTATATCCCTATATCGATATATCCCGTCTCCGACGTATCCCTATAGCAAGGATTTGAAAATTATTCAGTAAATTAAATTCGATTCATATCACGATTCATTGATACCGTACCATACCGAAACGTTCCGACACAATTTTCACCAAAATATATCTCGCTATCGAGAGCACTGCATTACTCGAAGAACGATCGAATACGTAAGACAGACAGCGAGCGAAACGCATCGTTCTTCTTATTTCTCTATAAAGAATCCTCCGGTAGCGACTGCGCCATCGATACACCTCTCGTACATATGTACTCGCACGTATCTTCGGAACATGGAGGCTACATGGTCCAGTAAATACAGACAGAGTTACGCCAGGCGTGGTAGATTAAAAGAAAGCGCACAGGGAGAATTTTAATTTCCCTAATCTGCAGTTAAACAATGGCGCGGGGCATGCCGCGAATATGTAAGCACGAGGGCTGGAACAGGAACGGTGTATCGTCAGCGTGAGAAGAAGGAAAAGAAGACTATTAAGGCCGGTATCGAGAAACTGAAACGAGATACACGGCTCGTTCTTTCTCGAGGGGCAAACACCGGCTGAAATTCCTCGAAGGGTTCCGTTTCTTCGTTTCGTGGCAAGTGCTACTTTCTTCTCTCGTCGACTAACGGAGTCTCGAAATCTTGCATTCCGGCAGACACACGACCGAACACCAAGGAGGTCTCGCGTTCCGTAGACAAACACGGAAACCACGGATTGTTCTTACGGCGAATTTGAATAAACAACGTCACGGCATGCGGCACAGCCTCGGTGATCCTCGAATCTTGGCACGATTCCTAACCCCCGACGTTACACTCGCTCCTTATACCGATTGTTTGTGCACCGGGCATCTTAAGAGCACAATTTATTTTTACAACTTGGACGGGTCATGTTACCTGGTAGACTCTTCACGTCACGGCAATCGGTAAATAGGCCCGTAACATTTACCACTCACCGTAAACCATAACTCGGCCAATTTTTTATTAGTATCCCCAACGGTTAAGTCGTTATGATTTTTACAACCGTTCGACAAAAAGCGGATAATAACCTCTCACTCTCACGTCCTCGCTCTTTCCTTTTTCCCCACTTTTCCTCTTCCGCTTCTACAAAAATCAGAACTTTCTTTCTATATCAACGCACAAAGAGCCTCCGTAAAATACGGGGTTTTTTGTCCGTTTTTGGGACCCTCGAAATCAAATCTGAAACGTGGTCCAAATGATATCTTATGATACCCTGATTCTCGGAAAAAAAATTCAGTAAGCGTCATAAAAATTCAACATGCTGTCATAAAAGTCTTACATAAAAGTCTATCATACAAGTCTCACATAAAAGTCTATCATACAAGTCTCACATAAAAGTCTATCATGAAAGTCTTACATAAAAGTCTATTAAACAAGTCTTACATAAAAGTCTATCATACAAGTCTCACATAAAAGTCTATCATACAAGTCTCACATAAAAGTCTATCATGAAAGTCTTACATAAAAGTCTATCATACAAGTCTTGCATAAAAGTTACTTATAATTAGGATAGTTTTAGTATTAGAAAATAAGTTAGATTAAGGTAGTCTTAGTAGTAACTAAATTTAAATTAACTCTAGTATCACGAAACACAAGTTTATTGTACGGGACAAATAACACGGTATCACAGAAAATTATAAACTAACTTATCACTTAATTTACACAAAAATGAGTCTTTAACTAACGCTCGCTCGAATTGTCTTTAAATGCTCCGCTGTGCTCGCGCGGCTCGTAAAACGTTCGCTCGTTAAAAATCATAAATTTCTCAGACCGTCCTGATTGTTCGCTAGTTCGTACTAGAGTGACAAAGGAATCTTCGAAAATCAAACGGCTCGTCGGCAACCGTTTGTCTTTCCGAACATTCCTTTGTCTGTTTGAAACTGCATCACGCCTACGAAACCCGTATGACACTCACATGTTGTGTAAGCGCGACAGAGTGCAACATACGGGAATCGTGAGCGTGAGCGAGACCTCGCATGTTTACTTCAGGCATGATTTTGGCGCGCATCGCAGCGCGACGCGACAAGTGATCTAATTATTGTCGCGATTAATAGATGGCCCCCGCGACGCCGCACTGCCAATCAGCTAGTCGTCGCGACTAGCTCGCCGCCGATCTGATTGGCAGTTAGCGTGACGTCACGGGCCCGTCCACGAATCCGTAACAAAGTCTATCATAAAAGTCTTACATAAAAGTCTATCATATATTGAAAAACATTAAAAAATATTATTGGAAATTCAGATAATAAAAAGTGAATCACAATGCATTGGAAATAGAAACAGTTGTGATCCATGAAAGGGCCGTGACCGAAACATTGTACAGGAATAGTAATTTTATTTCAAATACCGATAGAATTTGCGGCACCGATAGTACGGTAAAATCCGATTCCGTAATTAGAGGTATACAAAACGTTAACCGAAAACGATCGAGTCCTATACGCGGCGTAGGTGTACCGCGACGATACGATACCATAAATATTAATACGCGGCATTAATTGTATCATGGGAACAGACCGCACGATGGCGAAGCATGTTTCGCGCGCGGATATTAAATAACATCGGTGGCCGCTGGCGCGGTACGAAGGAACAAACAGAAATTACCCGGTGAAACGCGTTGCACGTCGGAACGCCGGCCAAGATTTACAAAGAATTTAAAACGCTTCCTAAATCTCTCGCTTTGTAACCGATATCCAACTCCGCATTTCGATTCTGCCGGCGCTATTTTCTCATAGGAGACCGAGCGTACGGAACGAACAAAGCCAGTGTTACCGGGGGCTAGATCGAAGTACGAAAAAAGACTGGCCCCGGTGAATAGCGTCAAATCACCTGGGCAACAGTCCAGTACCGTAACCGAACCGATAAATCGATAGGTATAGCGAAACGGATGGACGATTCATCGATACCTACAGCGCCCAATTTCCATTCGACACGAACCAGCCCTTAATCCACGTCCTTCCGTCAATCGAACCATCGGCCATGACCTCAGGATCCTTTCAATTCCCCATCGACGAACGAATAAATTATTTTCATTCTCTCTTTATGTTAACACCGCTCGTTTCTCTTCGATTCCACGAACGAGCACGGAATTATACGAGAAATCTACCACCGTGAAATCGCGCTTCCTCGATTTATCTGAACGTACGAAAGTGATTATTCATTCATTTATTAGAACCGCTACGTTGTTTGATTCGCAGGACATTTTTTGATCGCATGGAGCATATGCGACGCACTGAAATTTTATGGAGACTACGTTGAAGGTGCAGTGCATAGGGTGTTCCATTTAACCCTTTGCGGTCCTATGTCGAGTGTGACTCGACTTGGCGTCTTTCTTGGATCGTAGAAATAATTCAGATAAATAGTTTGGTTCAGGATGTTTTCATTTCTTTGCCACTTGTAATAAATTAAAAATATGTTTGTTACACACCCTGCATTATTGCAATACGTTTTATTGTAAACACATATCTTGTTATATTTTGTAAATTAATTAACGAGCTGTAGGTAAAAGAAATTGAGGACCGCAAAGGGTTAAGGTGACATTGTAAAAAATCTCGAGGAAGTGCGATTTAAGAAAAACAAATTGATACGTGTCTTTCAGTATTCCGAGTAGGGAGTCAAATGGTGTTGCTAATTATTTAATGCGTGGGCGTCCTCAAGGTTATTTCAAGATCTTTTCGGTGATGAAGTTCCGGGACCGGAAAATTTTGAACTGTTTTGGGACTGTAGACATTTTGAATTGAGAGTATTTGGAATACTTTAATTGTGGACTTTTTGAGATGTTTCAAATGTGGGATTTTGGGAATTTTTCAATTTCGTGAAGTCGGTGCTCTGGAATGGCGGAATTACGAAATGTTTAGGTACTGGAACATTGGAATTTTAGAACTTGTAGCCCTGAGAATTTGAAACTTTGGAACTTTGCAACTTTGACATTTTGGGATTTGGAATTTAGGATATTCGAATTTTATAAATAGAGTTTTCGAGTTATAAGAATATGAAGTTTCTTAAATATTCAATAACCTTAGCAAAATTATCTGAAACGAAATAAATAGTTTACATACAGACGACTTCCTCTAAAGGAAGAATATCTTTCTACATGTAGAATATTTTGCAATCTGCATTCGTAAATCAGTAATGAACGGCTAATTTATATTTTCGTCCGGTCACTATGAACAATATTCTAGAAATATCCTGAAAATGTTTATAAGCATCATCAAATAATTATAAAGATACCCTTGTGACATTCTAAGAATATTTTAAAAATAATTAACAGACACAGCAAAATTTTCTAAAGTGTCCACATCTAAACCGCCTCCAACCACGAAGACCATTTCCCAATCCGTGCTCATAAATCAGTAATTTGCAATAATCGAATGAAAACATCATTTTCATGGCAGCACAAGTCGCTATCATGTCAAGAAAGGTTCATTTCTGGCCTAACATGCACGAAAAGGTTGTAAACTTTCAAATCAAGAAACAACGGCATTTTTCGAAGTTTTGGCTCAGATATGAACCATCATGTACTAAAGTGATAAATATATTTCGTTGAGTGACAATTAAGTAATCAACTTTTCATCCACACACTCGCGTCCTCGAAGCTTTAATTTAAAAAGAAAGAACACAATTTTACGATGATTTTTCACAGAATTCAAATGTGTCCAATTTCCGCCAACAATTTTTTTTTCGCCGTAGTTCTTTCGAGCGGCGTGTTCCAAAAATTCCTCTGCAAAAATAAGACTAGTTCGTACCCGTTACTCGAAAAGTTACGTCCAAATAAAGGGGGCCAAACGCTGTCCATCGTTCGAGTGTATTGCGCGAAAGTGTGCAGCTTGTGTAGCGTAATAAGAAGCTTATGTCAAGTTCCGGGGCGCCGTTCCGCTGAGAATGACAGATTTAATTAGACACGCAGCGTTACTCGAAAAATTGCGACGCTGGCGAATCGCCGAGTGGAGGGTGGAATGAAGATAGCAGAGGGCTAGGAGTTGCTGACGACAAACTCCCGACGAATTGCTAGCAGCAAAGACGGGATCTACCAGCAGGTATCTTCCTGTTGGTCGGGACTAAAGCTGGCTATGGCTGGCTTTAATGAGGCGGGCGAGGAGGAGGTCGTGTGTAACAACTGGGACCCTAAGTACCCTAAGAAAAGAGGGATCTCACGGCGTATCTACAGATCCGGAGATAAACAGCTCCGCAAGCTTTCACCGACGACGAATCCAACGCTGTTGTTCCCCCGATACTAAACCCTCTGGGAACCGGTTAGATTGTTCAAAGGAAATGATCGTTGTTGCACCATCGAGCAAGGTTTCCTACGGACAATCTTGTCCTGGCTATTCGAACAGCGTTATCGGATTGCACCGAAATTTTGATATTTGATCGGTAAATTTTATTTGTACTTTTTGGTAGTGATGGGTTTTATCTTCCTACGGGCAATCTTGCTCAGCCTATTCGAACAGGATCATCAGATTGCACCAAAATTTTGATATTTGATCGCTAAATTATATTTGTACTTTTTGGTAGTGATTGGTTTTATCTTCCTACGGGCAATCTTGCTCAGCCTATTCGAACAGCGTTATCGGATTGCACCGAAATTTTGATATTTGATCGGTAAATTTTATTTGTACTTTTTGGTAGTGATGGGTTTTATCTTCCTACGGGCAATCTTGCTCTGCCTATTCGAACAGCATCATCGGATTGCACAGAAATTTTGATATTTGATCGATAAATTATATTTGTACTTTTTGGTAGTGATGGGTTTTATCTTCCTACGGGCAATCTTGCTCAGCCTATTCGAACAGCGTTATCGGATTGCACCGAAATTTTGATATTTGATCGGTAAATTATATTTGTACTTTTTGGTAGTGATTGGTTTTATCTTCCTACGGGCAATCTTGCTCTGCCTATTCGAACAGCATCATCGGATTGCACAGAAATTTTGATATTTGATCGATAAATTATATTTGTACTTTTTGGTAGTGATGGGTTTTATCTTCCTACGGGCAATCTTGTTCTGCCTATTCGAACAGCATCATCGGATTGCACAGAAATTTTGATATTTGATCGATAAATTATATTTGTACTTTTTGGTAGTGATGGGTTTTATCTTCCTACGGGCAATCTTGCTCTGCCTATTCGAACAGCATCATCGGATTGCACAGAAATTTTGATATTTGATCGATAAATTATATTTGTACTTTTTGGTAGTGATGGGTTTTATCTTCCTACGGGCAATCTTGCTCAGCCTATTCGAACAGGATCATCGGATTGCACAGAAATTTTGATATTTGATCGATAAATTATATTTGTACTTTTTGATCGTGATGGGTTTTATCCTCGATCTGAAACGGGGTTTTAAGGGACATCATTGTGTTCGTTTATTGTTTTATTTTTACTATTGGTATACGTATATCTGTGAAACATTTTTAAATTTCTATGTCCAAATTCATGATTCACGAAAATTTGAGTATAAGAATCTTTACGTTTCTAAAATCGGAGAAATTTTGAAACTTCTATGTTATAAACTTTCTCTCTTCGGAAAATCCTAAATTTTCAATTTCTCAAATTCCTGAAGTTTAAAAAACCTTGAATTTGCAATTTCTTATGATCTTATGTTCTTCGAATTGTCGAATTCTTCAAATTCTCGCATCCCTGAAGTCCTGAAATCCCCATTTCTCAGTTCACTAAATTTCTATGTTCACAAATTCTAACTTTCTAGTTCCGAAGTTTCCCTATGTTCCTATTTCCCAAATTCTCGTATTCACAACATTGCGAATACCCTAATTCTCTGATACCCGCGTTCCCTTATTTCGCAATTACTAAATTCTCAAATTTCCAATATGCCCCAAATTCCGAAATTCCCAATTTCCCAATATCCTAATTTACCAGATTCCAATATTCGCAAACCTCATTTTAATATTCCAAAATTGTACAATTTTAAGTAAATTCTTAATTCTTCAATAACGTGCAATAATAATGCAATTCATAATCAATATAAACTCCAACGCCATACGTTATATATCGGACGATACGAATTAACTATTTATTCTTACATATGTCTGATAAAAAGTGACAAAATTTATTTATACAAGTTCATATATAGAAACAACAAAAATGAATTTTCATCATAAATTATGAAAGATTGAACGAAGGAATGATTTTTTTGCCATTTTCACGTACCTTAACAAAAAACTGATTTGTTTTATTATCACATCTCTTAATAATCACAATACATTATGATAATAAAATTTGACTATTTCTACTAAAACTTTGCAATATGCATTTTTTCTTAAATTCTTACAGTACTTTCCTTTAATAATGCCAACCAAATTGTCGATTGTTACAATGAGCGAATGGAATTAAAAATAAATTATAATCTCAAACGACATATCATTTTAGGAAATGCTACATTGAAACGTAAAAATTGATCTCGTGTCACTTCTGCGGGAAAATCGCAATAACTGAAATGTCGTTTACGCAACGACTCGATGATGCCTATTAACAATATCCGCGTTGCACACAGTTTTCCTAAGCATGAAAGTTAATGAGACATCCATGTTGCCGAGAAACGAACGTAGGAATCTGGGTTTAACAATAAGTGCCTACTCTCTTCCTCGAGGGAGACCCGAGGCTGCTGAGATACAGAGATAAACAACGTCGCTTGTTTTGCGAAGACGAGAATGGAGGTGTTAGGCGGATAAGGTCTCAAAGAAGGAAAGAGACATACTTAAGAAGAGCCGAGTTGCCGACAAGACATCTTTACTCTCGAGTCCACGCAAACCTTCCAAATGAGCTTCTATTAATGCTTTCGTTGCGGGAGATTTCAACGCAAAACACATGTTGGCGAGCGGCGAATTTCTACCGATGTTTGTTTCCACGGTAAATTTTCAACGATACTCGAAATTCCACGAAAACTCGTTTGCTCACTTTTACCTTTATCCATCCACGACGAGTATAATGAACTCGTGTTTCTAACCTTCGTTCAGTCGATTATGATATAACTATTCAAAAAGTGACTGTTCTTTGAAAATATATCATAAAAATAAATTGTATACATCGCTTATGATTGCTATGCTAATTACACAACTTCGCGTTATGTTGTAATCATACTCGTGTATTTCAATTTATATTAATATGTCTACATTGCATAAATTTAATGTTGACCGTCATAGTGACCATATGTGGATGAACGCCGAAAATTTCATTTATGTATGAGAGAAACAAATGGAAGGAACTTTTGGGAGCATTTAATGTCGATACGATAATCACACTAACATTCTGAAAGGTGAAATTCAAGGATTATGCAGTCTTGATTTTATATCACACGTAACATATGTACATGTATAACTATATATGCTGGTACGAATTCAGTTAAATTCATTATTTACAGAAAATGCAAACGAGAGGAACCTTTGAACGATCTTAATATTGAGACAATGATATGCATTAACAAATTAGAGAATGAAATTGAAGCATTTCATATTCTTGTTAGTAATAATCTGTATTACAACCTGTCTAACACAAACGTGTTTCACAATGTCGGTCAATGTGTCAAGGATTTATGTTGCAATAACTTAAAAATTTTTGTAGAATTTGTTTATGATCTTATTGATTTTTATGAAGGTATCTATATGTATAGAAATTTTAACCTTCACTGTACACATTGTATAGAAGTTTCATATGGAACACACGAGTTATGAAACTGCTCAACAATTTCAAACAACTTTCACGTTTAAACTATTTATTATTCCCCATCATAAAATTGACCGAATATTCTTCATGTTAAAATACAACTTAATTGTAGCAAAAGAGAACGTAAAATGACTAGTAACCTAAACATTTGTCAAAGCGTTGGTCACCCTTTACGTACGGTAACGATTAGGGGTGCGTTTGCAATATCGAACGAAAGTTAAACATCCCGTAACAATTTTTCTACCAATGAGTTGCAAAAACAACCATTTCTTATCGCATGTAAAGACTATACTACACACTAATGTGTGGTTAGTATCTACAGACAAATCAGAATTGTATTCGACTAAAAATACCGAAGAAAGGAACCATTGAATCACGTAATCGATCACCCAGTCAATTTTCTCGATGAAACAGTAAGCACGAGCAGAGATAAGAATAATTCCAAAGTATTAACACTGAAGTTTGACGTAACTCTCGTTTCAAATCGAGCCCGGCTGATAAACGACGAAGATACTTTGAATCGTAAAAATAGAAGAAAAGTGTACGGCAATGTTTCACGGCAGTCGTCGATCGATTGTTACGCGTCGTCGTTGAACGATCGATAGACAATCGATTGAAAGATGACATCTGACCAGGAACGAAGGCACGATAGTCAAAGATCCGTTAAATCCGTCGAACAAACGGAGAACTTTACACGTTACGGTAACGACGGGGTTGAATATTTTAAAGGGATATCCCGTCGCTGACAATGTCGATTATTTTTACCGACGATGAAGAAAAATCAATGTTCCGCGCGAGCACGCATCGGTTTTCAACTTGTCCATCGAAAGGTCCGCGACGGTGTAGGGGTCGTAGACGACCGAATAAATATTAAATTCACTGAGCATAGAGAGAGGCATTTCCCATTGCCTAACCGTCCTCACGATTAATTCAGCCGCGATGTTTCGAGAGCTCGAAAGCCACGCGATTCGCGAACGTCCACGGGTCAATATACTTTGATTTCCTGGCCCAGTTTCACGCCGGCTCACCCTGGAGACCGTCGATCGATAAAAATCAGAGGAGCGTTTCATTCGGAAACGAATGCACCGGCGTCGCTACTTGGAACAAGGCAATTTCTTAAGAAGACAAACACTCGTCCGTCCGTGTTTTCGTCGTTATTCCCAAAAGAATCATACGCCGTTCTACCGATCGATCCTCCGCGACTTTGCTGCCTGGTCGCCCAGTTCGATTTAAAGGTGCGTTTACAACCGGCGAATGCTGCCTTGTTCTTCATTCACTTCATAGAAATTCGTCTAGAAATTCTATATTTTGTTCATATAATAATTTCATATTATAAAGCATTTTATTTAATATCGAGGACAATAATGATATTCGGTTTTTCTTGATATGTCAGCACAGAACTCATGGATCCAAATGGAACATCCTAAAGCATTTTATTTAACATCGAGGACAATAATAATATTTGTTTCTTTTTCTGATACCTCTGCGCAGAACTCATGGATCCAAATGGAACATCCTAAACATTGTATCATATCTTCGAGTAGAACTTGCTCGCATGAACTTGCTCCTCTTCATTGAGCGATACAGAAATATTTGCAGATACCCCGGTCTGTATAACTTTTTGATGAGGCCGGTTTGGGTTGAACGGGACAAATAATTAACACTGAACCTACCAAAGCTGTCAATGACCATTTCACAAGTTTCTAAGTTTTAGTTAGAAAAGTTTGTTAGGGGTGACTTTTTTGAAATCTCTGTTGATTTTCATCGATATAAAGCATTAATATATATCTTCATTTGTGTCTCATCGTTCGTGTATCTGTTTTTCGACTTCATTTTTAATTTCAAAATAAACGTTCATTATACACCGGTAGCTTCAGTGTTAAACGGTGCTCACCCAAACCGGCTAATATTGATATCCCTTGACCTAGACTGGCCTGTATATCGCACTAAAGAACAAATTTCTATTGTTTCGAGTATCTCGAACACACCATTTAGCGAGATTCGGATGTAGTACGATTTGGAAGACCAATACGATATCGGCAACTTCCCCATATTCGGAAGAATATCGTGGAAAATTCCGTGTTTATCGTCAAGGCCATAGCGCGCGTACGCAAGCGAATCGGATACGATGTAACCGGGTTTCGCATCTCCTCGAATTCTGGGGCGACGACTGCAGGAAAGTTTCCCTCGGGAAGAAGGTCTCCGGTGCACACCGAGTACGCATCGAATCGCAGTTTAGCGTCATCGTGAACGAGCATCGGGGTGAAACGACGTGGCCGGATGAAAACGGCCGGGTCGGCACGCGAGAAAAGACGATCGAAAGAAACGACGCGGTACAACATCGACGGATCGGAAAGTCGGTGAGTTCTTTGCGCTCTCGGAGGATAAGGTGGACCGAATTCCGACGGTGGAACGCGCGGCTGAATAAAAAGATGCCGAACAAAAGGTCAGGAGAGAACGACAAGGAAGACTTCTGATAGATTTCCCTTTTAGCAACTTTTGTCTTTTAGTCCTCTAGGAAGCAGACACGGCTTTCGAGTTGCTGTCGTTCTGACGGAGCAGCTCTGCATACAAGACATCTCCATTTAGATGCCACCCCTGCCACCCTGTACGTTCCTTCTTTCTTTCTCCAGCTAGTCGGTGTTCGCGTGAACCACCCTCTGGTCCGTCTCCGTTTCTTCGTCCCCTTTTTCACCGTCCGTCCATACAGACACACACACACACACACACGCGTCTGTCCTGTGCTCTTTAACGGCCACGCTGTGGCAAACGTTTCTCACCTTTCCTTTTATTTTTCTTCCCGTTTCCTACTTCGCTCGTCTATTTTCTCGCCCCCTTACCTTCCCCGCTTTTCAACGCTTCCGCGTCTATGCCTTCGACTTGCCGTCTCGCCCCTTCCTTTTCTTTTCTCTTGGAAAGATATAGCCAGGCTTTGAACTGTACGCCAAACGAGGTCGTCCAGTTCTCTTCGCTATCAAACGATCAACGACATCGTAAATCGTGCTGGAACACGGCGAACGAACTACGACCAGATACTATTTTATAGATAATGAATAAAGAGAACCTCTTTCGCGAATTCACTCCATTTTATATCGAATACCGACCGAACGGCCGTTCCGAATTGGAAATTTCGGGAAAACCTATCGGCGAGGTAACAAACGGTTTTATGCCGTGATGGAAATTGGTATTGTTGTATATTTTCATGTTTCACTGTCGGCAATCGCTGGAAGAAATCACTACACCCTTTGGCCGGTATCGTTCCAATATATTTGGGTTATATTTCGAACCTATTATAATCTCGGATAACAAATAACGAGTCGAATGCGACTAAGTAAAAATTACCTAATCCAATTAACTTCCGAAAAGTGTTCCAAGTTTATTTATTCTTAATGAAATTTTAAATTCAACCATACGTAACATGGTACATATTTTTGTTATCCTCGTTAAAATTACAAATCTAATCTAACCTAATATCGTACATAATTTTATTATCAAAATTTATATATTCTTGTTTAAACGTCATATCTAATGTTACATAACCTAATATATAATTTTATCGTTCATGTTTATGTCCACAAAGTGGAATACGTTCGAACTTTACATTATAATTAACATAATTCCGTCGCTCTTTACCCTCGTTTAAATTTTATATTTCGCGACAGTCAACCTCGCATACAATATTATCGTTTAAATACCTATATTTATATTTTGACTTCACGATACGCAACAATATTATCACGTGAAATTACGTAATTATCCATGGCTATAACATGACATTTGTAAATCGTGATTCGAACGGGGGATGCACGAACGTACATCTATTTTGTGTACCCGTCGCTCGTGATTTTACGTAACGTAACAGCAATATGCTACACTGGTTATCGTAATGATGTTGCATAAACATGCACATCGTAATCACGATGGTACGAATTCGGAACAAACGGTGAGCAAAAGTGTCAAGGGCAGGGACAACATCAAGTTTCTTTCGGCGAAACAAAAAAAAAATAGAACGCGTCTGGTATATCGTGGCCGTAATATTTTCAATCCATTGCAGGCAGAGACAAAAATCGTCCGATTATTTCCTGGAAAATCCGCGTTCCAGCTAGTGGTTACATCGACCATATCCGAAACTCACGGTACGATGAACCGTTTCAACGGCGGCAAAGCCGACGATGTGACTACAGCTCGCAGAAGAGGATATTAGAGTTCGATATCCTCGGGCTGAGTATCGATTTCCGTGAGATAGGTCACAGTGCACTAGTGCACGATGGAATTGCGACACAGACAATGAGGAGGGTAGCGGGAAAAGTAGAGGGGGAAAAAAAAAGAGAAGAGTCGATACTTCAGGATCAAAGTTCGTACACAAAGGTAGCTTAGCTGACCTATGAAAACTGGAAAATGAGGGGAAAAACGTACGCGTGTCTGCTGCGTCGGCACGATCGATTTTTAAGCGCCATAAACATAGAAATAGAAACACCGATAACGGGGATTCGAAACGCTTGCAATCCTTTTGCCGTCTTTTCACGCGTAAATTTTCATTTTAACTTCAGGAAGATATCTAAGTTTTATATTTATGAATTTTACAGTTCTCAAGTTTTGTGAGGTTTATAGTTAGAAGCTTTTGATTCTTGCGTTTGCGAATTTGATATATTCTCTGGTTTTGAAAATTTTGTGAATTAGAAATGGGAAGACGAATGAAATCATATTTCTGCATTTTCTAAGTAATCTTATAATATAAGATACATTATACGAATATATAAGATACATATAAGATATATTATAAGAATATATCAATATGTATATATAAAAGAATACACACACACATATTCATATATATTCTTATATAATAATATATCTGATATATACATTTTTTCAATCCTCATGTTTAGAAGTTGTTTAATTTGAAAATTTAGTAATTTTGAATTTAGAAATTAAAAAATTTAGAAGTGTAGAAAATTGCACGATAAAATTGTGACCCATAAAAATATCAAAATAAATTTCCAAATTTTCCAACTTCTAAATCTGCAAATTTTCCAGACAACGAATTTGCTGTAGTAAAGATCACAACTTTACTACCAACACCAGTATCACAGACACTTCGTCATAATGAAAGGTTGAATAATAAAGTTGAAACATCCCTTCCGCATCGAGGTTAGTATCCACAGCACCCAGAAAATTGACGGTATGAACGTGACCCTCTCCATTATTTTCCTCAAAATTTTACATAACATTTAAAATTTATCATTTGAGATAATTGAATAAAACTTGCGTCTTCCAGCTGTAATCCTCTGAATTCTTGATTTTGTACAGAAGCTTCGTTTCACGCGACAAAAGAAGGTTTATTGAAATAAATCGGAGTTTGAATATATGGAAATTTACACATTTGGTAATTTAAGAAATTTGGTCATTTATGAAACCTGATAATTTACGAAATTGGACAATTCAGGAATCTGATAATTTATGGAATTTAATAATTTAAGAAACTCGATAATCAAAGGAATTTAACAATTTAAGGAAGTTGATGGTTTAATAAATTTGGCCATTTAAGAAAGTCGATAATTTAAGAAATTCAACAATTTAAAGAACTTGATGGTTTAAGAAATGTGATAATTTATGAAACCTGACAGTTTAAGAAATTTGATAATCCAAGGAACTTTGTTGCGTGAACTGCGTGGATTCGTGCACCCTACGCGAGTTCTGACCCAGCCACAATTTAATGAGCCTGGATCTAGTTGAAATGCTCGTGATGTATGATATTCGATCGCGATGTTGTGTAAGAGTTGATTCGATAATTATAAGTGTTCGTGTTATAGTTTTCGTGTTCTTAATCTAATCGTGTTATAATTTGTTCTAAGAGTAGTCGTGTTATGATTTGTTCTTATTCGTGTTATACTTTTCGTGATTTTAAATTTGTTCTGTCGTTTGTCGCAAAAATATCGTCGACATCACCTTCGCTTTGAGGATTCGGATGGGGGTGGGGTTTGCCATTGGTTATTATTTTTCGGAAGTTGCCGCCCTCGTAGAGGTGATGGTCATCTCTGGAGGTGGCAACGACTAAGGGGGGTGACGTGCGACGGATGTCCGCGTGTTTTGGGGAAAAAACCCGTAGCAGGTAATAAGCTGGAGAAACGCTCTGACTCTAAGTACGAAGGGTGAATTTAACGGAGTCGAGGATTAACATGTGGGACCCAAAGTAATAAACTGGGGTCGTCGTCGCGAAACTATTTTTTTTCTAAAGAACGATGGTCAATGGTTTCATAAACTTACTGCTGGTACGGGTCGGTTCGGATTTCTTTGGCTATTGCCGTACAAAAATAGAAATTCCGAACCTGGAGATTTATGAGGGGGCTTCGAGGTCGTGTGTTGATGATAATTTATAACGATGAATGCATGACTGTTTAAAGTGATGCAACAAACTTGATAGTTCGAAAAATTTAATAACTTGAGAAGCTTTACAGTTTAAGAAATTTACCAAAGTTTATCACGCATTCCCTGCGATTTCAAAAATCAGCCCACATACATTTTAAATGTGCCCAGCATAAAAGTATCAATGAAACGAAATGATTGATCGTTGGCTAATAACCCCGTTGTCCTTACAGCGGTTCGCGAAAGCCGCAAACGCCAAGGAAAACCGTGAACCGCGCGTGCACGTCAGGGAGACGATCGAAGAAAAATTTCCTTAATCACACGTCCTAATTTAAAAGCACAGCCACGCTAGGCGGAACACGGTTGCATAAGCGGGTGCACGATCGACGCGCATTGAATAACCCTCGCGGGACGGTTGGCGATACGACGAGTTCACAAAGGTCGTGAAATTGCTGAGCCAGAAATCTGCGTTCGCGATCCACGTTCGTCAAGAAGCCATTTACTTATTGGAGTCTGTCGACCCTGGCGTATTGTTTACGAAAACGACGGGGAAATGAAAAGGAACAGGGTCGACTTCGCGGAACTATTTCCGGTGAATGCGCGCCGCGCTGACGTGTGTGTTACGCGACGTTTCGCGCGTGTAAACTCGCGTGCACACGCGCGTACAGGACCACGCGTTTCCGTTGAAAGTAGCGGATGATTTTTCGAGCAGAACGAAGAAAAACAACGTAGCCCTCCCCGTTCACAAAGGCGTCACTTCTTCCCGAGGCCTCGTTTCCACGCAGCGGATCGTAAAACGAACCACCTTTTTTCGTTTCGTTCGACGAGTGTGTGCACGTCGGGGGTGGCGTATGTTACTCTCCTTTTCCGTCCGTCGGTCTATTTCTTTTTCTTTCTTTCTCTTTTTTTTCGTCGGCACGTAGAAATCGCCGTTCGCGTGCGCGTTATCGGCTTCAAGACCGAACGACCCGGCTAAATTATAAATAACGTGGTACGGAAAAAAGGAATTACACGGTGAGGGAGAAAAATATTATCCCCGCCCCTCCCTTTTTATGTGGCCAGAACGGTCCATGAACCTTGCCACGGATCGAAGTCGGGCGGCCATCAGCCACCGGAAAACGTTCCGCGAAACTTTTTACTTCTGCAAACATCCCGTTCGTGTGCGGCGTTTCGCTGGAAATTGATTCGTGTCTATCGCGCAACCATCTCCGAGAATTCAAATAGAGGATAGAACCGGAGAGAGGTTTGGTCTTTCAGGCTTCTTCTTTCTTTTACGACCCTCCTCCATGTAGATTCACTCGGTTTTTTTTTTCGTACCACCGCACGAGGAATGCGGCAAACGATGCGTTCGTTCGCGAAGAGACTCTGGAAACGAGAACTTTCGGCTTCTTTCGAAACGATGAACACCCTTTGATCGAGTAATTCGACCCTCTGACCCTGGTGAACCGAACTCACGAAATTCGCAAAACGAAGTGTTAGAGTTTCATACAGATAAGGTTTACAGCATGGCAAGAAATGTAGCCACTTTTGAAAACCTATAGGTTATTATCACGTTCCGTGCCGAACCGTTTTCTGAAGACTTTCCGTTCAGGCTGCGTGGGGCGTATACGCTCCACAATCAATCAATTGAAGCAACAATAGTTTTAATATTTTAATGGTCATTCACACAACTTGTGTATCAGCGGGAAGTAACAATTGTTCTTGGTACTATACGGATTTGTTGCGAGTAGTTACCAAAGTGTTAAGATAGCCATAGCTGACTTTGTAATACATTCTTTGAAAATCAACATCGTACAATGAATTTACTCAATGGCCTGAGCGGAAAGTTCAGTGTGGGGCGTATACGCCCCACGTGGTATGGAACGTGTTATCCGTGCCATCCGTGTGACAGTAATATGATGGTAAGTGACATACATTAGTTTAATAAATCTATTCATGCTACATTCATTGTTAAAGTCTTTTTTGCATACAGCAGCACAGGCCATGCCATAAACCTCGAAGACCCAAACGTTGAAGGGTGACTTGACCCTTGGAATTAACGGTTTCCAGGGTTTAAATATGGCAAAAATGCCAAAGCCAGATAGAAAAACACACATTTAAAGTGAGAGAAAATACAGAATTTTAGAGCTGGAAAAAATATAGACAGTAAAGAGCTTGAGAGCTAAATAGAACACAGAAAAGAGTAGATACTACAGAACTTTAGAATAGTAACAATAGAACCTTAGGGCAGATAGAAATTATAAAAAGATAGAAAAGTACAGAAACAATAGAGCAGTTAGAAATTATAGAACATAGAGATAGAATCGAACAATCATAGAAATACACATACACATATTCGTTATTATAGGAAATAAATAGTTTTTACTTGTCACAACACCACGTGTAAATAATTAAGAACCCCAAATACAAATTGGGTGGTTCTTCACGAGATACAATTCAGACGGCACATTGTGCATATACGAGGCCTCGAGCGCACCCTAACACGATGCATCGATTAAGATTACATATTCACATATTTTCAAAGGGTATATTGACTTCCAGAATAAAGCAGTTGAAAATTTGACTAGATAGTACTTTCAGGATTAATAAATCTCACCAAATATGTTCACACTATCCCGATCTATTTATTGTTCATATTTCCAAGCAATTAATACGAGTATTCTCAATTGGATAAATGAAAAAATCGTCGATAATGCAGGTGATTGATTCACGTGGAGATTTAAGCGTCACCCATATGCGGGTGACGTGGAAATCAAAGTGTTAATCAATTTTCGAATCGTGTTAGCCAAAATATCATGTGATACGCGTTTTGCGTTATCCTCTATAATAAAAAGAAAAATGTTCCTCAAGAAAAATGTACTTCTATTTATAAAACCGTGGACGATCTCGATTTCACCGATAGAACAACTTGTTTTCGAAATTTTTTTTAACGATAGCTTTGTACGGTTCATACCCTGATACTCTTGTTTCAAACTTTTTTTGCCAAACGCTGGAAACGGATACAGGAGATATAACACCCTGTACACGGCTCGATATTCGTATGCCAATATCAAATCGTTATATTCATTGAAATATTTGCTACTGTAAAATATTGAAACAACGATATTTCACTGTTTGCGGTAGTTGCGTTACATGAAACGGTAAATTTTATGCTAGATCAGTTTAAAACATTGACGATATTCGTGTCTGACGAATAAATAACGATGAATTAATTATTTACAGCAAAATAAAACGAAAGGCCGTTCCAAGAGCTATTAACGTTACCCATTGACATACATTAAATAATATACATTGAAAGATGAAAATGTAAGTAGAATTTCTCTGTCTGATCACAAATGTTTTCACTGTGACAATCAACTAACACCACCGACAACATCTATTAACCCTTTGCACTCCTTTATTTCTTTTACTGACAACTCCCTAATTAATTTACAAAATAGATCAAGAAATTAGTTTTCAATCAAATGTATTGCAACAGTGCAGGGTACGTAACAAATGTACTTTTATCAATTAACGAATGTGGACAGTTAGCTTAGAATCTATGTAAAGCTATATTTTTTTCGAAACCGTTACAAAAATAAATGTGTAATCTTTTCTAAATTTGTTAACCAGAAAATGAATCTCTATCGCCATAATGGAAGTAAAGGCGTCTTTATAAGCAAATGTATATGTATGTCCGAAACGACAGAATAAAAATAGTTGTTATATCCAAAAATGCATTTGCAACAGTATCGAGTAGTATTTATTAACATTTTAAAAATAATTATTATGGGTTTTGTATGAACGGTAAATGTTCACATTTTTTGTATTTGTACTTATTTATTGAAATTCTAAATTGTGAACTTCATTCTTTATTTTATACTTTCTTTATTCAGTAAATACGAGTTAAAATATTAATTTTCTTTGTTATATTGAATTGAAAAATTCGTCCCTCAATAGGTTAAGGAGTACCTCGACATGAATGGGAAACTGCAAACAAAAGACTCTACGCTTAAGGCTAAGGGTTCTGACACTCTGATACATCTGACAATAAATCAATAAAAAAACTCGTTACAATGTAATGGCTCCTTGGTACCTTTTTCTGCTACGGTAAAGACTATTATTCTAAACTACAAATGTATCTAAAGAAACGAAAAGACCGTTAAACGATTGTATTGCTGGAAACTTGAACCGCTCACAGCTCAACACTTTTCACAGCTCTTCTGTTTCGGTATCGCCTAACTTATACGAGCATACAAGATATAAATTGACAACCGACGCGATAAAATGAAAATAAAAATTTGCCAGTTAATGGATTCGAGGGAAACGCGAGGAAGACGTAATAAAAAGAAAATGTAGTCCGTTTGTCGAGATGATAATCGATTTTAATAACCGTCCTTTCTCGTGCGCGGGTATATAAATAGAAGAGAGATGTTGGCCCAAACGAAACGGACGAATATGAGAAAAGTCGGACGTACTTCAAAGTTGCATTCGCAACGCACAAACTCGCGGCAACGAATGCGCATTTTAGGTCGAGATTTAAGCACTTTTGGCCGCCGACCATTCTTTCATGAATGTTCAAAAGCGGCCGTCAACCGACGGGAAGCTGGATCGAAATAAATGGGCTTTGCCCGTCCGTTGCGAATGCTCTCGTGTAAAAGGCACTGGTTACCACGCAAACTAGTGCATCTCTCTTTCTATTTTACTTTTTTTTTCCTTTTCACCCTTTACTTCTCCCTCTTTCTTTCGTGCGGCCGAAAAGGGATCGGCGATCGTACGTAAATTTTTCTGAGGCCAAGTGTTCCCGCAACTTCGAGCGAATCGGCGTTTCCTGAATACCGGGAAACGAATGATCCTTGAACACGTTTACCGGCGTTAAAGTTCGACCGTAAAATCTTTCGGGAATCGGGAACAACGAAACTCTCGTTACGCGATTCAAAGTTTCGAGTAGAGTTACGTGTACGGTTGCACGGGAAAATGGCACGGCTCCGGTAACGCGGAGAGCGTAATAATCAGCGAATGAATGAACGAACGTGATCGGTATCGATTAATTTTCGCAGACATTCGAGAGTGTACTTATCGCGCCACGATCCGTGTCTGCATTTGGCATGTTCCGTTCGATTTTCGAAAAGGATATCGCGTTGATATGTTCCGTTCGTGGGGTAATGTTATTTACCAGGTGTATGCATAAGTTCTTTCCGGGTTTTTCTTTTTGGTAAAGAAGACACGTAATTTTCAAGGGTGTAGACATTATTATAGTGTAGGGAAATTGGTGATTCGGGGTGAAATTATACTGGATTCAGTTTAAATATATACAATATACTTTATTATAATATACTTTAGTATAACTGTTAGAATATAAGGTAAATGTTATAATCTGATATTTTATATTATATTTTGTGATATAATTAATACACGTCGTGCCACCTTGTGGCACGCGACGTTTGTCGTGCAGCGAGACGCGACGGCGCTTTTCTTTTGTCAGTTCCTACTTTCTTATTCGACTGAGAGCCACAGCGATGAGCGTGTGCCGGACTGTGTTCTGTATTATAGTATTATAGTTTAAATATATATTTTTCTTATATTCAAATTAAACAGAAGTGTCTTATTGATCCACAAATCCAACAATAACAATAACGGAGCTGTCAGCTTCTATTTCGATATCGCCTCGGTGGCATAAGTGTTAAGTACACCGATTTTCAAATTCTAAAATTTGTTCACTTTAACATCTAAAAATTTTTGTAATTCACAGACGGAGAAATTCTTATATTCATCAACATTCGGATTAGTAAATGTTCTGTTTCGGTTTTGGAAGTTTAGGAAACCACAAATTTACCAATTAGGAATTCATAAGTCGAGAAACGAAGAAATATTAGGGGGACCGGAAAGTAATGTCGTTTCTGTGCATTCGTTTTCTACAGATATTTTGCTCAAAACTCAGTTGATTTTGATCGATCAGGCATAGAAAATTTGTACAACTGATGGCAAAAGGTTGTTGATAACGAGGGTGATTGCATCATTAATTAAAAATAAAAACGTATTAAAAATTTATCTGCAAAAAAAAAAACGACATTACTTTCCGGTCCACCTAATACATATGTAACAAAACTAGAATCAACGTTTCAGTCCGAATTCGTAATAACTGATTCACTAAAAATGTTCAAATTATAAATCGATTGTTTGCATGCGCTGTATTCTGGCATGGAACTTGATATAATGAGAAACAAACTGATTCGATAAAAGGTTAATTACTGTGAGAGAACAGAAATCAATAATTACATAACGACGTACGTGTACGAGTGTTTAAACGAAATTCATTTTAGCACAAATTAAATTATAGCAGAGATGTACTCGTGTGTTTCAATTTCGAACGTGCTTCGTTCTTTAAATTGCTATAATTAATTAAAACATACTTCTCCTAACTTTGATCCTCTGAATTATTAATTTCGTTCGGAAGCTTTAATTCGCCCGATAACAGAAGGATTATTTAAATAATTTAGAGTTTTAATGCATGAAAATTTATAAATTTTGTAGTTTGAGATATTCGGTCATTGACGAAACTTGATAATTTAAGAAATTTAACAATTTAAGTAATTTTGTAATTTAAGAAACTTGATACTCTAAGAAATTTGGAAATTTAAGAAATTCGACAATTTAGGAATCTGATAATTTAAGAACCTTGATAGTTGAAGAAATTTGATAACAAAAAATTTGATCATTAAAAACGTTCAAACTTGAAAATTTGAAGATACATAGATTTAAAAATCTAAAAATTCAAGCATTTGAAAATGTATAAATTCATGAATTTTGGAAATTCCACAATTGAGTATAAAAAATCTAAAAAATTTCAATCTGTCAACTTAGAAATTTGTAAGTTTATACATCGGTCCTGATACAAAAGGGGCTAACATTTCATCCGAATGTATGTTGCTGAAACATAAACTTTACAATTTGCTAAAAAGAATTCTCTACCGCTTCCAATTTTCATATCGAACGTGGATTTAATACAAAATCCCTGAACACAAAAACTCACGAGCCTCTCATTTTAAATCAGAAAATTTGTTGAGATGTTCTCAAAAATTCTGTAGATCTTTATGGAGATAAAGAATAGATATTTAATCGTCCAACTTTGTCCGCCTCATTTTTACTATCAAATAATGCGCGCGTCATACGGATGCGATTAATATTCTCGAGAAAATATCGAAATTCTCGCTTCGCTTCGGCGATTAAACCCGCAAGAAGCAAAAATCATCGGCACGAGGCAAATAATAAAAACTTCACCGCATGTATACGGCTCTCATAGAATATTCGTGAATAAAATATCAGGTAGTGTGTCATTTCCCAGGCCCGGTTTACAACGGCCCCAAGTAACGCGGCGGAAGAGAAGTTTGATGAAACTTTCCGGCGTCATCATCATCTTTTTCTTCCTTTTCTATTCGCGTCGGCCGCCTCAACTTGCCAACTTTTTCCCTTTCATGTATCTTTCTCTCGCTCTCCCGTTCCCTCTCGAGATTAGAAAAACGTCGCGGTGCTCCTCGAGACGTCTTTGCATCTCGAGGACCAATAGACAACCGAGAAACGTATTCCGACGACCCTCGACTCGTTCGCCTTCTTTCCGATTCGATGTCCGTCGCCGTTTCAGCCCCGGCTCACTGGCTCCGATTCGTTTCTAGTTCGGTTTTACGAACGCGAACACGCGCGACAACTTTCGAGAGAAGAACGAAACTCGCGACTCGCTCGCCGACTTTTGCCACTTCGCAAAGTACACTTTGCCGCGGTAGTTTGCTCGGGTCGGCCCGAAATTTGAGATCACGATTATTCTAATAGCGGTCCTCGGTTTCTTTTCATGCTTGTTCGCCTAAGTCCACGACTCTTCGTTAACCGTTCGGGCGTTGCTACAGTCCGCTCGAGGCATAAATGCATGACGCGGCCCTGGCCTTAATTTACAATTGGATGCTGGTTTTTGTTTTCGGTTTCGTGAGTGACGATATTCTTGCCGTGGGTCTTTTCCTACCCATTACGTACTCTCATTTCACGAGGGAAACGAGCTGAGGTCGCACTGGATGAAGGAGTGCAAGCTTCTGAAAATGTTTAGTTTACAATTCAGTTTTCAGTTCAGTTTAGACGTTAGTTTCAGTCAAATCAGCCTTTGCTTCAATTTAGTTAGTCACCTCGACACAAATTACAAATTGTAATTAACCCATTAACCTACAACTACGGACATAGCCCAAAAGTAAATATTACGGGCACAGCCTGTGATCGCGGTTTGAAATTGGCCCCATTACAAATAGTACAGTCTAACGAATATGCTATAACCAAATTATAAAGAACGGGGACAATTATTACACGTAGATATACCAGAGAGACTGCACGCCGACGAACATTCGCGCGTTTCGTGACCTTCACGAAGGCGATCGACGGCTGACAATTTCCGAAATTGTACAATAAATGCTGCATATTATTGTGAGCTTTTGAGGGAGGTAAAGATCGCTTATCATTCCAAAAGACGTGACCAACCGATTCAAGACGTCATTCTCCTTGACGATAACACCTGGGCATGGGGCCAGCTATAATACTGCAGTTTTAACTTGCCAATCCTTAGAACAAATGAGGTGGACACCGCTTGATCACCCTCCTTACAGCCCCGATCTGTCGCCATACGATTTCCATCTCTTTGGAACGCTTAAAGAAACACTAGGAGGACAACGATTCCAAGACAATGCAGTGTTGGAGGCCTTTGTGCGCAATTGACTCCTGACACAACATTTTTCATTTTACAACACTGGGATCCAAAGTCTACTAATCCGCTGGGAGGAGCGCATTGCTAAAGCAGGAGATTATATTGAAAAGTAGTGTGCGCTTGGCAATTTTATTACACCGAATAAAATTATTTTAAACATAAAGTCTCGTTTATATTTGATCCGCCCCGATCATCGTATTACACAAGTGGCGCGAATGTCTCGAAGGCTGCGCGACCTTGTTCACGTTTTCGGCCAATATCTTTGGAAAACAAATAATAGGTTAAGGGGTTAACTGGTCTAAAAATGTTCCTTAGGGATAGATTTGTTCTTGACTGTACGTTCAATGTGTGTATACAGCGAGGTTGCGAGCGTTTGCCCTTCATTCGCCACCAGCCTGTGCTATCCATCGTTCCCTCATCTAAGCGGACAAGCATTACCGGAGAGGCTTTATTAAGTCTTCAACTTTGTGAGACGCGTGCCCGTCCATCACCGTGGAATTGAGTTCCCGTATCAGCTCAGCCGAGGCCAGCGCATCGACGATTTTCTGACTCGATGTAATTAGAAATCAGGTTGATGTAAAATCTGGCTGGCCCGTTCGTTAGGCATCGAGCCATCTCATCAGCGGTTCTCACTTTCCTGATCGAATAATGCTGGACGAGGTACAAAATGTCGCGAGCATCGCTAAACTGCGATCGAGCGCGAATATGCCTTCTCTTGGGAAAATCTGACGATCGAGAGGGGAAGTGGATTTTCATTCGGTCATTCTTGAGGACTTTTAGGGATTTCTGTATTTGGGCCGATAGTTTTGGAACCGTCGGTTTTGTGGATTCGCAAATTTGAAAATGTGGGGATTCGATGATCTAGGAATTTGAAGGTCTACAAATGTAGAAGCGTAAGGATTTGTGGATCTGTGGAATTGGAAACATAGGTGTATGAGAACTTTGGCATTTCGGGAATTTGGGGTTTGGTCATTTACTTTCAACTCTTGACAAATTTAGTAATCCAGCAATTTCAGCATTTAGAGCTGTAAAAATTCAGAAATTTGAAGGTCTAGAAATTTGGTCACATGAATATTTGGGAATCTTCGAATTTGAGAACTTTAAGATTTTATAATCTACCGATTGATGACTTGGACTTTGGCGATTCAAAAATTCCGACATCTAGAAATCTGGAAATTTTGTAACATGGGAATCTAGGGGTTTGAAAGCCTAGCATTTGGAGACATAGGCATTTGGAATTCTATATGTACGAGAAAGAGACTTGGGAATTTAGAAATTTGCCGATGAAAAGATTTAGAAATTGTGGAATTTGCAAATTTGGAGATTTACAAATTTCCGCGTTTGGAGATCTAGAAATTTGGAAATTTCGTAATTTGGGGATCTAGCGATTTTAAAACTCAGAAAGTTCCAGAGAAATATTTGAAGATCGAGAAAAACAAAAACCTAGGAATTGAGGAATCTAGAAATTTAAGAAGACAGAAACTTAAAAATGTGAATCTAAGGATTTGAGATCCACAAATTTGTTGATCTAAAAAATCCTATACAAAAAGTCGAAATTCGTAAATTTAAGAAATTCGAAAACTTGAAAATTTCCTCGCTCAAGATTTTAGATAATTATTAGCCGAAAAATTTAGAAATATCAAAGTGTAACGACCGATAAATATTTGCAAAATTCGAAAACTTCAGAATTTACCAATTTGGTAACATGAACATTCAGGAATGAAAAGATTGTCAAGTTCACGTGCGCGTACGTGCGCGATGTTTCCTCCGAGTGTACTACATCGCGATGATGGCCACGGAATACAATTGTCCGAAAATGCTTTCCGCAGAATTTTAACGAGATGCGCGACATTAGCTCTGTTTTCCTCGTAAAATTCCTCTAATTTCGTGCGTCAACCGCATTTCACGGTCTCGTCGCGTTTCACGCTGCGATTCCGCTCGGCACTTTTGCCTTTCGACTTTTGCAACCGGCCAATCCTTCCGCGTTTCGATAAAACGATGTTGTTTCTGTTGCCTCTCGACATGTCGCTTAATTAAATGAAGGCTCAGTGCCAAACTCTAACAGTAATATTAGGTGAGATTTGAAATAGATTTATCGGTCGATAAAGCATCCAATAATTGTACACCTCCATCGTAGCGGTTTAATCAACGCGAACAAAGCTTAAATTCATATTCTGTGATTTTAGTACACGGTATAAGCGAGGTTGCGAATATTTAGCCGGTTACATGCCGTTTATTTGCAGTGCACTTGTATATTATTTTACCATTAACGGAATTTCAATGACCACTTACGTCTGAATTGAAAATAAACTATAAAAAAAATAAACAGTGGATAATATATTATACAGAAAAAAGGATATATATATATATATAATATAACGTGCTTAGTTTATTGGTAATAAGGTTCATTATTTTACTATGAAATATATACTATCGGACTATTCGATTATGGTAACGACACACAACTAATCTTAATCTTAACAACACGATACAACTCTCAATTCGACACTGACTCTTCGGTCAGGAAAATCCTCGCAGGACCCTTTTCTCCCCTCTCACTTATTTCCTAAAAACGCATCGTACGCTCGTGGAGTTTGTCCGTCGACGCTTTCTTTTTTATAGTCCTCTTCCTGCTTTTGCAAAAGTCTTAAGAGGACCACCCGCACACTTAGTCATTTGTCGCCCGTAAATCTAGTGTTCAAAAAGTAAAGGTTATCCAAATTGAATGAATAACAATTGGCTTCAAAATTTGAATGCTAATAGCATTCGTGTAATTTTGAATCACACTTAAAACGAATGCTACGGTATTCACGTCCGCGAACGTGTTAAGAGGTAAAATATTTACCAATTTTGGAGCAGTAAAAACGCACTTGGAAAAGTTTTTCAATAAAAAGTCGCAAGACCCTTCCCTTTTTTAAAAAGGGACTCGAACAATTGCTTGTACGCTGGCAAACAGCTTTAGAAAATATTGGAAATTATTTTGTCGATTAGCAGTTAAGATTTCTTTAGTAAATAAATGTCTCTCGCCAGGAAACGAGAATTTTTATTACATTTCGGTCGTCCTAATATTTCGGACAGTGGAATAATGAAATAAACGGTAATAAAGAGCAGAATAATGAAAAGCGACGAAAAGGAGAAAACAAGGAAGCGTAAATGCGTTAATGCAAGGGATCGATATAAGGTTTATATTCATCGAAATCCGCATACAATATTAACGAGACAGACACGTACACACACGGAGTGGATTTGGTACGCGTGAGCCGTATCCGACATTTCCCCTAACGATTGCTTGATACGAAATGACACGAGATGTAAGGGAACCACGCCGAGCGAGGCCACTTTCACGAGGCGTTCTAATTCGCCGCTGTCAGAGGCTGGCAATACAGAATTCCATATAAGTTTCCCCATAAGCCATCATAATTCATCACCGACAAGATACGACGCTTTAATCCGCTCCAGCCAGCGCGTGGACGAAACGCGCGAACCGAAATAAATTTTGGAAGCACGCGAAACGACGGTACAATTTTTCTTCCTGTTAACCGTACGAAAGAAAATTGCCGTTCGTTTTCTTCTCCTTCCATTCTTTTTCTTTCACTTTTTTTCTCTCTATTTTCCTCGAGTAATCGCGAAGTTTAACTCTCGACCGGCGCTCCGGTCCCCGGAAGTTTCGCAAAAACTTCATTTAAATCTTTTATGCAGATTAACCGTCGGCCCGTTCGGTTATTTAACCGTGCTCGAATTATCGATCGACCCACATACGTTCTTCCTTTTTTTTCCATCGGACCACTCGTTATTTCTAGAAAACAATTTATTCTGAAACGCCTTGAAAGCTCGATCCGTCCGACGAGCATAACGTTCTCGCAACAAACCGAATCGATTCGCGGATATTCCACGAATAAATCCGTAACGTTGTCGGTTCCGTTGATCGCGATTCAATTATTCTTACACCTAGTATCGATCTATTTATCGGTATCCCGATAGAATACTGGAAATATCGTCGGTGTAAATTCCGAGTAATTTCATTTGCATATTCGTCATCGTTAACAACGTTAATTATTTGATGCTCGTCGGCGTTGTAAAACGAACATTTTCCATATTCGATCGCCGGCCAAATTATTCTACTTTATTCAAATACTCTGCATATCGTTTGCATATTAATCGCACAGATTCAATAGAATGCTGTTTTATCGATGTCTTTATAAGATACATTTATTCTTTTAACCTTAGAATCTATTACATATGTAATAACTCGGATAATATGACACTGTACGAACTCTCCGCGATTTATTCAATAAAATTTTGGATGTGACTATCGATATATACAGTATGTACAGGGTGTCCCAAAACGAACGAAACATCCGGAAATGGGAGGTAGCTGGGGTCCTTCTGAACAACTTTTTCCTTTGCAAAAATGTCGTACGGGGCTTCATTTTTAAATTATTAAGGAAAAACACCGACCAATCAGAGCACGAGAATCGCGCGCGCTCAGGGGCGTCGTGCAGGCACGAGTAACAGTGACCGTCGCCGTAAACGAACGTATGAGCATCGCGATGGTACGACACCCCTGAGCGCGCGCGATTCTCGCGCTCTGATTGGTCGGTGTTTTTCCTTGATAATTTAAAAATGAAGCCCCGTATGACATTTGTGCAAAGGAAAAAGTTGTTCAGAATAAGCCCAGCTATCTCCCATTTCTGGATGTTTCGTTCGTTTTGGGACACCCTGTATATACAATTGACAATTTATACATACAGTATGCGCACACAATGGACTATTTATACATACAGTATGTATACGCAATTGGCTATTTATACATACAGTATGATTACATAAATGTTACAATCAATATTTTGTTAATAACTACACTTTTATTTATTAACGTTTATTAACAATGCTGTTCAATGCAGTAATTAATGGACTATGAAGTATCATTAAATCAGTAAAATATAGGTAACGAATTATTGATTAAAGTTTATTTACAATGGAGTTCAATAAAGTAACCAATAACACAGAATACAGAATGAAACGTATATCGCACTCGAATAAATCTACGAATAAATCTACTCGAGCGAATCTACGCGTTGCCAGTTAAAACGAACGACGACAAGAAAGTCAATTCCGATTCGCCGCTGTCTCTGCTGGAAAATGTTGCAGTCGAGCGAATTACGTCTCGTTGAAAAGTATAAGTACACTACACTCGGTTGGTTTAATGGAACGTATTCCACGGATCGGGCAGACGAGTCTGAAGTAGATTCGTCCAGGATATTGCAGGGATTTTAAGGTAAACGAAAGTCAGGATGATACTTTGCTCGAAATAATATCGACTTAAAATAGTTGTTCTCGAAATCCTCTCTGTAATTCTCATCAAATTATCGGCGTAACTCTGCTTGTTATCGATCAGTCCGTTAAATTTACTGTTATAGCCTCCGCGAGTCTATCACTGAAAAATTTACTGTTATCTCTTTGCATCATCTTCTTCACCGCATGCATTGTGCTCCTATTTCAAATAATCATGTTCTTGAACACCCCATTTGTTCTGTTGGGTTGCAAACAATTTTTCCTGGAAATTCGCGGAATCTTTTAACACTAAACCTACCAATAGGATGAAAATGACTATTTAACAAAGTGTGTTAAGGTGACTTTTTTGAAAATCGTGTTGATTTTTGTCAGGATGAAGAATTAACATGAACACCTTTGTAATTTATCGTTCGTTTATTTATTTTTCAGCTCCGTTTTTAATTTCAAAATACATGGGCATTACATACCGGTAGTTTTAATGTTAACACTTGTGCTGCCATGTCATCCATAAATGGGTGACAATCAAATTTCTATAAAGATTTAACAGCTATATTATTAAAAATTTATTCACTTTCGAACTGGAAATACTCGCATTATTTACTCGAAACTGTAGAAACTAAATATAACAACGTATCGTGAAAATATTTGGTAAAATTTGTGAAAAATAGAAATACTACCTAAGCATTGTCTGTTCAAAACGTTATTCGATTAATTTGCGATTTGTTTGTATTTTGAGCATTCGGAGAGACTTTTGTCGCTTTCGTTCTTAAAGCATGGCTTCTGGAACTTTCATGAATCGAATCCCACTTTCGAAAATGTCAATCTTTTGCAAGATCTCCACCCACTCGGTTGCATTCGCTCGAAATGCATGTTTCAACGGAAAGTGGTTGAATAAAAAATGAAGTCCAAGATTTTCTTTGATTTTGATACGCAACCACAGACAGCTACCGTGTTGGAAAAAGATACATGTAATGCTCTTTGACCGAATTATTAATATCCTATCTGATCCTTTAATTTCGGATAGATGTTACGTGAAAAAAAAACCTAGTATTTTGGGCGATTTTTGAAAATGTTGCATATAGAATCGTTCCACGTTTCCAGGATTAATTTCCTAGACAAATTTAATTACATATAAATATTAGCGTGTTTAAAAAACTTAAGATGTGGCTATTTATACATACAGTATAAATACACAATTGATTATTTATACTCGATAGATCCGTGAATTTGCGAATTCGAACATCTTAAAAATAAGAATTTAAGAATGTTGGAAATTTCAGGATATTTGGAAATATGACAATCTTTTCAAAAACTCAGAAATTTCACAAATTCTAAATCTAGATGTATAAACTTTTCGTCTGAAATTTATAAATTTTTCATCGGATCGAGAAATTCAATCTGCCGAAATTTCAAACCTCGAAGATTTAAAAAAATGAACAAACCTGTAAGGGAAAATCGTAGGTCTTACGTGTTCGTTTTAAATATCTACATGCACGAAGTTTCGACGAAAACGTGCTCGTATAAAGGTTTTGTGGGGTTCGGCCGAGGAGATGGGTCTTGGTTGATGGCAAAGGATACGTTTCGGCCCGGGTATGTCTGTCATCATTATCTTTTAGCTAAAATTCGTATTCGGCGATGCGGGAACGCTTCGTGTTCCGTTCGTGTGGTACTACGAAATTGCTTTACTATCCCTTCGCGAGGTCTTTAATTTGGTTTACCATCAGCCTGTGATCCCTTTGCCTCGCGTGCAAACTTTGTCCTCGCTTTGTCGCTCGCAAAAATTGCTCGACGAGTCCCTTTCAACCGGGCAAAGAACCAACCACACGGCATAATATCGTGAAAAAATTTACCATTCTTCCTGTTGCTTTCTGCCGTTCGATATAAACACGTTTCGCGAATGCCTGCACGAAACAGTGTCTGTTTTTTAACGCCCTAAATTGGCCTCATCACGTGCGCCGTTACATGTACACCCCTGATCAAAATTAGAAACCGACTTCATTTTTAGCTGGTCTGTAAATGAAACTATGATAACTGTGATGATAATGACTGTAAATTCTACTATGAAAACAGATTCCACAGTGTTTTCGTGTGCAATTATTGCCGTTCTTCTGATAAGTTCGTTTTTCTTTAAATTTTTCAACGTTGTCACTCGGACTATATATATGTATACGATTACGTAATAGTAATTATACATATATGAATGTATGGATATATGCATGTAAGCATGTTTGTATTATACATGTGT
This sequence comes from Coelioxys conoideus, assembly GCA_947623535.1. Lineage (NCBI taxonomy): Eukaryota > Metazoa > Arthropoda > Insecta > Hymenoptera > Megachilidae > Coelioxys > Coelioxys conoideus. The sequence goes on along the minus strand of OX392453.1, from coordinate 16,497,559 downwards.
ATAAGTATGTATGTAGAAATGTATGATTGTGTGTACACATATGTATGTAGATTGTATGTACACACATGTATGTATGAATCTACGTATGAATGTATGTACACATATTGTACATGCATGTATGCACATATATAAGTGTGTATGTATGTATGAATATATGAATGTGAACACGTATGAATGTATGTATTAATATTGCACACATACATGAATTATAATATACATGTATGTACGTATAACGCGATTAATACACGTGGCCTATCGGTGAATAGTGGCTCAGGAATGAAAAGTAACTGAACATAAATAATTCTCGTGGCATTTGCCGAGATTAAATCGTCGTTATTAAAATAATACCGTCGGTGATTATTTTAAACGGGACGTAACACGTTGTCGGAGCACGATGGGGCATGCACTATGGCCGTTTTTAGCCAGCTGATAGCGAGTTTTCGCTTCATGGCTCATCGACAGGTTGAAAATAGCTTGCTGGAAAAAGGTATTGTCGTTGAAACGACCGCGTTGGTCACTGGAGAGGCCCTTTTATATCCCCCGTCGAAAGGCACGAACCTTCAGAGAAAGGACGATCGAACCATACTGCAAACTGTCGTCTTATAGTGGAAGCAATCTTTGGCCGTCTCACGGGCAGGCAGCGAAAAAGGAATGACGGGGGGCGGGGGGTGGGTTGGATGGCGGAAAAGCAAGCTGAGAGAAAGGAAAGAGATTACCTCGCGTAAAATCGGGACAGGGCGACTTTTCGACGTTCGCGAGGCAGTCGTCGCGTCGACAAGTCCCTTCCTTCTCTTTTCATCGCCGGTAATTCCCTCCACCAAACCATCGTATAAGCTACTGCTCCTGACAGACAAAGGACTCACCCCCTGTTGCGGATTTTACCCGACGAACGACCAACACTTCACCCGCAAATAGGACACACGCGAATTTGGCGAAGTCCGAAACTTGAACGGGGAACGCGCCGGATTCGTCCGGAAACAATTCGTACCGATCGGACCTGGCTATGTACCATTTCAAGATAAAACAAAAAAGAACGCGATATTTTGAACCCTTACCTCGAGCATCGTCAACCAGAGTACCAATTATGAATGGAACACGGTGGGCTCGCGATTAACGCGTTGACCCACATAGTGGTCATGTGTGCAAAATCAGTTGTCACTATTTATACGAAATGTAAATGAAAGGAACGTTTGAGAGCTCCTAATGGTGAGACAGCGATATATACCAGCAGATTGTAAGATCAAATTGAAAGATTAAGTACCCTTGGTGATGCAAATTCAATAAATTACTTATTTTTAGGAATTGCAAAGGAAGGAGACATTTAAGGAATCTTAATATTCAGACAATGATATATAATAACAGATTGAAAAATAAAATTGGTGATTGAGTACCCTTCTTCTTAGGTCATGTATGACATACGTGACCGCTTATACAAATTCAGTTAAATTACTTATTTACAGGCAACACGAACGAAAGGAACTTTGTAGGGCTCTTAACGTCGGTATTGAATGATATACATTAACAGATTGAACAATGAAATTAATGATTGAGTATCATTGTTTCTGAAGCCATACGTGACGTATGTGACCAACGATACAAATTTAGTTAAATTGATTCTTTACAGGAAAAGCAAGTAAAAGGAACTTCTGAGGGCTGTTAATGTTAAGACAATAATATACCCTAACAATTTGAAGAATGAAATTGGCGATTGATTATCCTTGTCTCCTAAGTCGTATGTGACATATGTAACCTGTGATACAAATTTAGTTGAATTGATTATTTACAAGAAAAGCAAACAAAAGGAACTTCTGAAGGCAGTTAATGTTAAGACAATAATATACCCTAACAATTTGAAGAATGAGTACGCTTGTCTCTTAAGTGATATGTGACATATGTGGCCGGTGGTGCAAAGTCAGCTAAATTAATTATTTCGACGAAAAGCTCATTGAAGAACTGTTAAAGTTGAAATAATGTTATATACGCTAATGTAAATACGCTTATTCCCAAGAATTTCTATTACGACGTGTCTGACCAGAAACATCAGCTTTCACTGTGACAGTCAATGCGTTAATGCACGATCGGAACATCCATAGACATCCACGTAAGTCCGGAAGTTATAGCGATCGAAGCGGTAACAGTGTCTCGAGCGTCGCTGTATTTGTACGTTTATCTTGTCCACCAAATTTAAACGCAGATTACTCACCGGAGACAAAAGTGACAGTTATGTTAGAGTAACCGTCGAGACACGCAGGATTATTATATCATTCTCTTTAAAGCGGAGTGATTTGCTCTAATATCTTGGAACCTTGGACCGAGCAGCGGTAATATATGCGGAGAAAAATTGCCCAGAACTACTCCCATGATAACACATTAAAAGGTCATCAAATTCGAAGAGCAGGCTACTTTATAAGTACAAATACTAATTACTTATTACCGTTACTCTTTATGAATCTCTATTTCGGACAATTCCAAGATTAATGTAAATCGCAGGGACTCGCATGACAAATAATTGACAGACAGTTATTCTTTGAGTATAAGTGTTTTTGAATTTTCCTTATTTTCTCCATTTTCTAGACAAAAAAAAAATTGAACTATAAATCTACATTACTTCTGTAACATAGTTTCCACATAATTTTCAGACAAAATATCCCACATAATTTGCAGACAAAGCCTGCTACATAGTTAGCAAACGTAAGGGACAAAATACATTATTAAAATTTAAAGTACTCTTTTTCTCAGAAAGTATAAATACTTCAAAATTTGTTCTTGATAAAATTTGTCGCTACTAAGAAAACGATCTATGAATAGAAACCACATTGATAACAGATTGACAGACACATTTTCCACAGCCTCAAGCGATAATTGCGATAATAAAAATCGTCCTTGAACAGATTACAGGTAGTCAGGTATCAACACGAGGTTACAGCGACCACTTTTACTTTAAAAATTTATTTCGCTGACTATACCTCTAACGTTTCACATTACAGCTTACGATTAATCTCGTCCTTTTTCTTTCCCAGGGTATTCAAATTAACGGCACGAACGGTGCTCCCTTGTTTTCTTGCAATTTTTTTCTTTTTCACGGATATTTCTTACGTCGAGTTAGACGGTAATTGCGCTCGGTTACCGAGATCGGCCGAAGAGTGACCGGTACATTTATTATACACTCTACCAGTTGCTTAAGCGCGTCACCGGCAGAACCAGATGAACGTGGCTTTATTTCGCGGTCGGCAAAGATAATTAATGCAAATGGACCGGTGCGCGTAATAGCGAGATAATAAAGCGATCGTAGCTCAACGAGAATACTTCCCAGTGACAACGGTGAATTATGCACGATCTCCTGGTAATTCGAGACGATATTACCTTCGATGGCATAAATTTCTCCCGCGGACACGCGAGATTTCTTAAATCCTTCGCCAGCGGAGATGAAAATTACAACGGGAACAAAAACACTGCACCAGTTTTTAACCCCGAATATTCATTCGGAATAGCAGTATCTGGAAATATGTATATTAGGATGTAGCGATTTTCATCCTATAGGCATATCGGTGTAGAGAAATGTCGGCATATGTGAACATAGGGTTATCGGGATATAGGGATATCAGAACTTAAAAATATAAAAACGTAGACATTTGGACATGTAGGAGTACTCGGACATAGCGATATCGAGGTATAGGAATTTTGGGACATAACGATATGTGGACATATGCATATGAAGACATAGGGATGTCGGAGTTTAGAAATATCGCGACGTAGATATTTCGAGACATAGAAATTGATTGAGACATGCGATGTCGGTATATAGGAATTTCGAGACATAACGATATGTGGATATAAGTATCGGAATATAAGAATTTTGAGACAGAAATATTGGGATAAAGTGATATCGGCACACAGAGATGTCGGTACTTAGGAATGCAAGGACATTGAAATTTCGTGAAATGGCGATATCGGCGTACAGTAATATCAGAACGTAGCGATATATCGGGACATAGAAATAACAGCTCATAAGAATATCAGAGTACGTGAATATCAGTACACAGGAATTTCGAGGCATACAACTATTACAATATACCGGTATTGGAGTCCGACAATATCAAGACATAATGATATCAGGGTATTGAAATTTCGGGACATAGCAATTTCTGGACATTTGAATTTCGGGACACGATGGTATTGTGATATACCGATATTGGGACATGACAACGTCGAGACACAAGGATATCAAGGTATAGAAATTTGGAAACATAGCAATTGCTGAACGTAGGAATTCCGGTACATAAAAGTATGGGATTGAAAGGTAGGCAGGCAAAAAGAAATAAAAACATTCGCTTGCTGAGAAATTTCCAAACTCTTTATTCACGGGGTCTGACCGACCCGTTCGACACACAGCGACTTAATGACTAACAATAAGAAACATTCGGACTGCATTCAAACCATCATCCTTTCTTCTTTTACACCGAGTCGTATACCCTCTAAGCTAATAATCCACGATACACTCGTACTCTCAGGCATTCCTCGAACTCGAACACCCAACGCGACACTCGATCCGATTTTCAAAACGTTCTCACGCAAACACTTCAAGTACCACTCAGCAAACGTTCACGCGTTCGCCTCATTTATACCTTTCATTCTCACCCGCTATCTTAAACCTAGACTAAATAATTATATTATGGCAGGGACGTGGCGGCCGCATAGCGACGCCACAAAAGTATTGTGATATATCGATATTGGAATCCAACAATATCGAGTGTAAGATTAATACGTAAAACGGTAAAATAATCGCGTATAATAACGACTTGTAGAATATCGCTAAATGACTATATATTCTTTAGACAACAAAATGTGGGCGATGTCGCGTTGTCAATGATTCCCCAAAGAATGCCCTTTCTCGAGGCTGCGAAGGCTTTGCTGCCCCTCGCCAAAAACTCAAGGGCCTCAGTTGTTTACTGCCCTGACGTCACAATATCGGGTCCCGACGCCTCGGTGGTCGTCGCGCTGGGACCGTATGCGTCCTATTTCGAGTTCGACTGCAGGTCAATTTGGAACTTACTTACACGAGACATAATTATATCAGGAATTTCGAGACAGAGTAATTTCTGGACATTTGAATTTTCGGACATAAAAGTATTGTGTTATACCGATATTGGAATGTGAAAATATCGAGACATAAGGATATCAAGGTATAGAAATTTCGAGACATAGCATTTGCTTTACATAGAAATTTGGAGACATGGAAGTTTCTGTACATAGAAATGTCGGTACATATGTATGTAGATATATCGGCATATAGTAATCCCGGTAAACACATTGCGACAACTACAAACTTTGAATTTCGGTAGTAGCACCGATGGAAGTTCAACTTCCGAAGTAAACTTCTACCTGTGGAGGTTTGCCTACGCCGAATTCAAGTTTCAGAAGTAAAACAACACATTTGTCCTTGTGGCAAGTAATTCCAGTCAAGTTTTATTTGGATTTGCACTCAGAGGTTTTCGTACCTTCCAAATAATATAAATCTTGTAAAAGTTTCCAAGTTATCGTATACCTATATATTACGAAGATAAATTTCAGCAAAAATCATTCATATTTTAGTATTTGCTCTTGGAAACATATCAATCAAACACGTTTTATCTCCATTTGCACTCAGAGATTTTCGTAACTTCCAAAAAATATTAATCTTATAGGAGTTTCCAAGTTGTCAAATTTAACCTACATATTACGAAAATTAATTTGAGCAAAAATTTTTCATATTTTAGTATTTGCTCTTTGAAACATATCAGTCAAACACGTTTTATCTCGATTTGCACTCAAAGATTTTCGTAACTTCCATAAAATATTAATCTTATTGGAGTTTCCAACTTATCGAGGATTACCTTGTTATTTTAAATTACGCAAACTATCAAGAGGTTTTTATCGAAATGTATGTTAATGTTTGTTAAGGTAAAGGATCATTATATACGCCAGTCTATGTATTGTTACTGCGTAACAAAGAAGAAACATATTTTCTATCTAGAATAGCATTTATTAGGATTAGTTAAAAGACCGGTCCCAACCGTTTTGAAAATAGTTAAAGCGAAACAATTTCTATGACTCATTGTCCGCAAGGAATATTAAAATTTGTAGATACGAACACATTTGGGAACGGTCAAATAGTTTTATTACTGGTACCGGACTGCTCTGGCTAAGAACAAACTACTCTACCTGGGTCTAACTGTAGTCCCCGTGGAGCGGCTTCCCACTTCCTAAACTTTCTTCCAAAAATTAAAATATCCAATCGACGTTACAAAAAACCCCTTCCGCCAACATAAAGTTACGACAAAAGAAAAGTTAGCGACAGCGAGCAGATCTAAATCAAAGTCCAACCAGTAAAGACAAAATATCTAAAGTAAAACAAGCCGTCCGAACAAACATTGTAAAATTATCGTAAATTCTTGTTTTGTTTAATATATATACAGGGTGTCCCAAAAGTGTTGAAGGAGCCGGAAATGGGAGGTAGGTGGGGTCATTCTAAACAATCTTTTCATTTGCAAAAATGTCGTATGGGGCTTCATTTTTAAATTATTAACGAAAAGCGCCGACCAATCAGAACGCAAGAATCGCGCGCCACGCGATTCGATCGCGACCACGGCCCATTATAACTCGGGCCTACACTCCGACCTCCGAGCGCGCGCGATTCTTGTGCACTGATTGGTCGGTGTTTTTCCACGCGATTCGATCGCGACCACGGCCAATTATAACTCGGGCCTACACTCCTACCTCCGAGCGCGCGCGATTCTTGCGCACTGATTGGTCGGTGTTTTTCCTTAATAATTTAAAAATGAAACCCCATACGACATTTTTGCAAATGGAAAAGTTGTTCAGAATGACCCCACCTACCTCCCATTTCCGGCTCCTTCAACACTTTTGGGACACACTGTATATATACGTATTACATTTACCGCGGTGTTTTCTCACCTTTCGAATTTTCAAATAATTATTCACCGTTAATTCTGCGTGTACAGTGGGCACACAAAGAAAGTCTTACTTTCACATTTCAATCAATCACTTTTGCCCACGCGGTAACACGTATCACTCTTTATTTATTTTCGTTTCTACTTTATTCTTTATTTGAAAATAAATGATCACTGTACGTCCGTAAATCCAGCGTTAAGACCGTCCGTTTAGATTATCCGCGAACGTGGAACAAATAAATGGACGTTTCGAGAACCAACGCGTTTGTCCGTTAATTCGAGCGACACTCGTTAAGAAGAAAATCTCGCGATGGAAAAAGCCACGCTCGCGTTGATCGTTTTACCCCGGGGGGACAAAATGTCTTTATCCCCCGGTAAGCCGCAAAGAGGGCGGCGTCAAAGACGCCACTTAGGAAAAGAACGATTGATGAGTCGCGAAACCGTGAGGCCAGCTGGCCGACGAACGAAACAAAAGCACGAGAAGCTAAAGAACGAGCCGGTTAAAACAAAACGGAAATTTGATGAACGCTCGCATAAAATATTCCGAGGAAATTGCGAGCCATGAAAAACGAGTGTTCGACGAAATTATAAATCATTTCCTGGACACGTTTATCCGTGGTTAACACCTTATCCGCGCGGGGATAACTGTTATCCGCAAATAACGCGGTTATGTAAGGACATGCGCAGTTATAAAAATTGTAACGAGATTACTTGTATCACCGTTCACTCGGTGATGCGAACAGAAACTGAGATAGAATGTATATGGGTATCGATATTAATTTAGCATGTGGCTATTTATAGATACAGTGTGTATACAATTTAACAAGTTTAGTTAGTTTAGTCAGGTAGTTGTGTTAAATGAATCGTTCATTATGCTAGTTTAATAATTGTGTACACGTAGTATACATATAGCCTATTGTGTACACATACTGTACGGATAAATAGCCAATTGTGTACACATACTGTATGTATAAATAGCCACATGCATTAATTTAACGTACCTGTATTACATACCACATACTTTTGTACAAGATAATTTATGTTATATGTGATACAAGTCTGATATATTTAATGCAAGTTTATGGTGAAGTGTACATTTAGTGTAAGTTTACGCTAAAGTGTGTGTTTGATGTAAATGTATGCTAAAGAATACTTTGCAAGTTTTTTTTATGAAATATATATTGTACGTTCTTTTGACGAAGTATACTCCATATACTTTTTTAATGGAGTACAATTTGTAATTTTTATTAATGTAGCACACTTATAAATTTTTTTAATTTGAGTCCTGAATTTGTGGTATTTGTGCAGTGGATATTAAATCAGACAGATACTTAAAGGGCGCGTAACTATACGTAGTTGCGTTATCCGTAAAATATAACACTTTTCGCTTCGATTCTATTAAATAGTATTATCAGTATAGATTCGATTGTGTTACATAGTATCATCAATATAGATTCGATTAAATAATATGGTCTGTTCGATAGGGTATTAAAAATGAATCAAACTTATATTATGGGTGCTATAAAAATTACTCAAACTCATTTCAATAATAAGATCAAAGTTTCAATAATAAAATCAAAAATTTCTCTTTCAAAAAATATAAATAGGATAATTATCAAATATTGATCGAGTTATAATGATATTTAAAGGAACGTTGATTGTATCGGTCGTATGTTACATCAACTTGTTAGACATATATAATTGTTTCGAATTTATGTTACGAAATTGAACTGTAACGCTATAATAAATAGTTATTAGAACTATAACGAGGAGAACTGCGACACAAAATCGTAACTACTTTTGAAGTTATAATGACTGACTGCAACAACGTTTCTGTCGGTCGCAAGAAACGTCGAATCGAAAACATCGAGTCAGAAGTTCCAATTGAAAAAGTTATAACTCGGTATATCGCTAACAAGATTATATTATTCACTGATATATATACAAGAATTCTTTCTTCCGTCGTCTTTCCGGGTGTTTCGTAATACATCGTTGCAAAAATGAAAATTCTGGAAAATCAAAAGCAAATAAAAGCAAAGCTAGGTTTTACAAATAATAAGTAGGGTAAATGTAAATACTAACGTAATGATAAATGTAAAATAGCAGTAATTGTTATTGAAAGTGATATCATATCTGTTTCTAATAATTTTACGAATGAATTCGATTCACTAAACATTTTTGAAGTGTTTCCCATTTTTTATTGTACGATATATTATAGTGGCTTTGCTCATATGAATACATCACATTGTTATGCGAAAGCTTATCTTTCATAAGAAATAAAATAAAACTAGCGTTTACCGATGCAGATATAACCTAATTATTGATGGCAGTAAATATAGCGAATAGGACAAAATGTAACAATGACGAATAAAAATTTATTTGTAAATACCTTAGTTTTGTCCATAATCTCTATTTGACAAATGTCCCATTATCAATAAACCAAAATCGAAAGATAATAACAAATAATCTCTTACTCGAACAAATAAGAATTCTTTAACTTCGACTGATTTAATTTCATCAAAAATTTTTATCACGAATAATCATCACCAAAATCACGAGATAATAGCAAATCATTTTTTACTCGAACAAACATAAATTCATTCTTCTCATAGAACTTTTCTGTATTCGTAATTTTAACTCGAATAATATTCAAATCTGTCCGGAAATCAATCGTGATATTTTAGTAAAAGGAAAACAGAAGATTACATGTTACCGATGCACGTTACGCTTGTGTCTTCGCGATTCGACTATTATAGCAGTCGTACGTGCATGTTCGACAATTCCATATGGGTTATAACATGTGACTCGGTGCGTCCCATCGAAGGTTTTGCATAATCGTGGTGCATATCGTGGTGCAGAAGGAGAATGTGATCCGCATATGTAGCGCTCGTTCCGGACCGGTATGTGTCCCACGAAGTATCAGTATCATCTGAGCTAGAATGTTGGGTCACAATGCTAAAATCTTGACCCGAAAGGATTAACGGTCCTCCGACACGTGTCCATTAGGGAACATATGCTATTTGAGGACAATCATACAAACTCGACAATTTATTTATTGCAAAGTTACCAATTTGATCTCCACCATATGCATAAATTACTGAATTTTTTAAATTCCTAAGTTTCACAAATTGCGAAATTTCCAAGTCTCAGGTCTCCAACTTGCAGTCATCGAATTCTTAAATTTTTAAGTACCAAACTCCGATAGTTCCGAATTTCCAAATTACCAAGACTATAAAAACACAAATCTCCAGGTTACCAAATTGTTGAACTTCCAAATTTCCAAGTTCCTGAGTCAGCAAATATTAAAATTTGTATATTTATAAATTTCCAATTTTTCATTCGCCAAATTTACAAATTTGCAAGTTCTTATATTATTCATTTATCAACTCCATATGTCTCTAACTGACCAAATTGTAAAACTTGTAAAATCCATAAAGTTCTATATTTCGAAGTAAGAAATATTCCGATATTTACGTATTCCCAAGTTATCAACTTTCCGAACTCTAAAATTTACAAATTACCTGAATTCCCAAGGCATCTAATTTTAAGATCATAACAATCCTGTATTTCTAAATTTTCCATTCCGTACATTTTTAAATTTCCAAATTGCACGAAAATTTTTAAATACACTCACTAACTCCTCTCCATAAAACTCGACACAGATATAAAAATTACTATCTTAACAAACTTTGTAATTTAAACTAAAAAAACTGATTAGTAAACTGATAGTAAACCGACAATAACTAGTAAACTGGTCGATTTGGTAACATCGGTGTTAATTTCTGACACCATCAAAAGCGATCCGAGTTAAAGAATCGCGATTCGCATAATACCCGAACGTAACAGAGTCGTGTATCTACTTAGAACACAAGAAATAAAGTATCCGGCGCGTGTACCTCGGGCGTGAACAAATCGAAACTGCTTATAGAAGCCTTGTCTGTCGAGCGTGCTTTGCATGATTCGGTATACAGATCGCATTCGTATGAAAGAGCCGAAGGCATAAAGCAGCGGAACAGCGAAGAAGAGAAACGAGGGACAGATTGTACGCGATACACGCGTACAATGTTTGATCAGGTACTGTAAACAGGATATTTTCTCACGCGTAGATATGCGCCGTTCACAAATCCATACCGGCACGATATAATCTGTCGCGTGCGCGGCTAACACATGCTATAACTAAATTAATCCTTCGTCGAAGGGCTTGGGTCATTTACGTATCAGCGTATTATTTTCTACATAAATTGAATTTTATATTTACTTTTCATTGATTTTTTGTTTATTCTCTGTAGTCGTCAGGACGAAAAATGCGGACTCCGGGAATCGAACCCGGGCCCTCAGATTACGAGTCGCCGACGCTCTCACTGAGCCACTGGCCACCGCTACCTTCGGTTGTTTTCGGGCGCTTCTTAACGTTCGGGCGTGCAAGACTCCCCACCACCGATCCTTAACCGGGTACTATCCGACCCTTTTTGTCATAACTAACTAATTTATGGTCTACAGTTCGGCCAATCCTGACATGACATTCGTCCCTGAATGTCCATCTCAGATCCAACGCAGAGAGACTTCAGCAGTATCCAACTAATCCGCAATGTCGTACACAGTGTTGACCGGCCTAAACCAAAGATGGGTGATCGCGCTCCATAATAACGCATCATCCTAAACTGCACGGCCCAACACTTGCACGTAAATTCTTCAATAAGTACGCTTCTGTCCTCGTCTGCATTGTAGAATCGATCGGTGGTGTCCTTTGGTGTTCCTTGCTGCCGGTCCTTTATACCACTTCTGATCTGTAGTTGTCAGGACGAAAAATGCGGACTCCGGGACAAAGGACTAATTTATCGCCTACATCTCGTCAAATGACCAATCCCTCAATTTATTTGTGGAATTTTCAGATACCCAATTTTTAATACTACAGCTACTATGGCGCCCTTGGCACCGCATACATCATTAGGTCCTTTTTTGATAACATCAAATAACTCGACTCCATGAATCATTTTGTACCATATACGGAAACTAGGATCGATAGATTGTTGAATGTATTAAAAACTCTTTCTTAATATTTACTGTATAATGTTCAACGAGTGTCTACAAACAATATTTTAAACCAGCCTACTTTTTGCAAACAATAACTTACGCGACAGTAACCACCCTAATCATAGTACTCCGTATAATTCGCAAAATACGGTAAAGTAACGCACATGCCTACCTCGCGAAAAAATTCTAGTTACTCGAAAGAGCGCAATTTCCTTCGCGCAAAGGACGGAACGGAAACGGGGCGAGCAAAAGGAATTATTAATCGCGAGAATCAGCTGACCGTAACCAAAGGACGATCACTATGCTTCGGGAGCGGCGTAATCCGTGCAGTTGCTCATAAAAAATTCACAAGCAGAAACTAAATTGATTCTCCGTCCTTTTCTTTCATCGATCGCTGCTGTTTCCCTTTCCCGGGAAATCGTTGTAACGGCGGATTGTAACGTTCGCGAAAAATTCCGTGGCAGCCTGTGTTTCGCGATGTCGCGAGGTATATAACAGAAAGCATCGCATTGCAACTTTGAACACAGTCTTCAACAATTTACACTACACTAACAAGTCTTAATAGCCTCTTCAGGGATCGTGGGAAGAGAAATTCGTAGGGGTTTTGAAAATTTTGAACACACAAACTGGAGAAGACTGAATGATAGTTAATAAAACAATGTTAATTTTACCGTAGATATTATTTAACAAAGAATAAAAGTTTAATAGTTTTTTGATTTTTTAACATAACCGTGTGCAAATTTGATTTTATTAAAAGGACTTGTGTTTTGTTCACAAGCGTCATTTCAATGATTTTGAAAGTTGCGTAAGTCTATTCATTATTTTACTATGTTATTTGTTATAAATAACATATTTTTATATTTGATATCCAACGCAAGTCCTTCAATATTTCGATTCAAACATAAAGTGACTTACGCCGCTTTCAAAACAAATGGCTCATATAATAGAAAGCATTATGTTATAATTTTGAATCCAGTCGTTAACGATTTACGTTAACAAATTTGGGAAATCCTAGAAGCGGGCGACAAAGCTAACCGTAGGGGTTTTGCGAACTTTCTCTCGTCACGTACTTGCTAGGACCAGTCCCAATGTAAAGAGACTGTGTCGTCGCCTCAAGGTCTCACATGTGCACCGCAGCAGTTAGGATCTGCAGCACGCATACATGGGAAGCGACTAACGGTGTGATTTGCTAAACCGTATTAGCCTATCACGGGTGATTCACGAGTCTGAAACCACACTGATTGGTGGGCCTATGCTGACACCCGCGCTAAACCAACTATCTGCCGCCATTGCTGACTAGGTTGTGACACGGTCAGAAAGTTAACGTGGTTTCGAAAAGTACTGAAATCATTCAGTCTAATCGAAACAGTCGCCTCGAGACAGTTTTCCCAATCGTACCGTCTTTCCGAGACGGTCTGCACAAGACATTCAAATCTTGAGTCTGCACAAGACTTCGTTTGTACAGTCCACACAAGAGTTCATTCCTATAGTCTGCACAAGACATTCAGTTCAATACGGTCATAGACAACGTGTCGCTATGCAAAAAATAACGCTTAACACTTTGACTGTGTCCATATATGGGTGACACTCAAATTTCTACACAGATTTAACAGATATATTATTAAAAATTTATTCACTTTCGAACTGGAAATACTCGCATTATTTACTCGAAACTGTAGAAACTAAATATAACGAAGTTACGCGAAGATATTTGGTAAGGTTTGTTCAAAATGAAAATAGTACCGAATGTAATTTTCAGTGTCAACGTGTTGATCATAAAGTATGGTACAGTCAATTTACATTCATTCAAGACATACAGTCTGCATTGTCAACGGTGACAATTTGAGTTATTGCTCATATTTTTTCCGCGCAACAACGCTTGTACTGCATACTTCGAAAAAAAGACGATCATAGTAGTTAGATACAAATTTACTATTGTAGACATTATTAGAGATTTTAGAAAGTTTAGAATATTAAATGTTGGATATTGCAACGGATTACGCACATACACATTTGTATAAAGCAAGGGTCACTATAGCTAAAGGAATGGTCCTACAGTTTATGGCACTCTTCTCAAGTGGCAAGGACCGAGGAAAACCCGAAAACAGTCAGTCGTCATCGAGCCATAGCAGAGTGCACAGTATTTCCAAATTCACAATAATTCTTAAACAGTCTCCAATTATTTTATTGCCCATTTTATATTCATTCACTTATATTGCATTGTGCGAACTACCACTGTATATTTGTCTTTACAAATAAAGTTATTCTTGCGAAACAAATAAATATTCCAACATTAAAGGGTCAACATAGCAGCAATAAAAGACCAAGGAACCATTACTATTCCATTTTTACTTAGCTGGTATGCACATTGATCCCGAGGCTGGCGTAGTTGTATTTTTTCCGGCTCCGCATGTAGTTGAAAAAAGTCGAGGCGATCCTTGGGTTTATTACTGTTACGGTAATTTGTAGAATGTGGGGTGCCGGATGTATCACCGGGCAACGGTTTGGGCCGGATGACCACTGGCAGGGGAAAGTGGGAATTCTCAATTTGGGGAAAGTCACCCCTCTTCCCACTTCCTATTTTTCCCTTCCCGATGTATACATATATTTGTATGCAAGTGAAGGCGCGCTGTCTGTCTTGTGATACTCGTCGAAGAATAAAACACCACTTGCTATTTGTTATTTTATCTGTTAATATTTTGTTGTTCGGCTCACTTTGTAACTCATCTCTCCCTATCCAACAAAGTTGTTTTTAGCTTACACTATCCTTATTACTGTGAAAGGGATAAGGTAGCGCGGCAGTTCGGATATTATTCCGCAAATTAATATCGCGTGCTCGTAGTAATAAAAATTCTTGCGGGGGAGAACCCGAACGCGGATCCACCGTCTTTCGCTCGGTGATGCGGCCACGCGCGCCCTCCAGCCCGAGACGGTAATTGGATAAGTTAATTAGCTTTTTAAATGAAACTTTGTCGAGCTTTTAGATACTCGGAACGTTCTTTTTTCAGCCCCGTGGTCGCCTGCCCCGTTGTTCGGCGGATGCTAGCCTCCTTTCGAGGAGTCTCGAAATAAATCCGAGTTGACTCACACCCCCGTAATACCACGCCATATCTCTTTCGCCGACACCCCCATCCCCACCCCCTGCCCACCCGGCTGTCTCTCACATCCTCTAACCCTTAATTGAAGCCATAACGCCGTGTAGCCTCGAGCGTCCTTAATGCAGCCGGAGCTGCGTCACTTTAATTGAAAGTGCACGGATTCCTCTGATAGCTGCGGTTGCGGTTTCGTCGTGAAAGAGTAAGAGAGGGCACGGCGGCTGGTGCACTCGCCGCTTGGAAGTAGGCATTTACCTTAAATGCATCTTCAATCGCGTTTCACAGACGCGGGACGCGTTCCTGAATCGAGGACCGACGCGAACATCCGACGTTTTACGGACACCGAAATTTTGCAGACTCGCGCCATCCGAAACCCGCTTCTCGGTCGCGGTTCAACCATTTACGTAGCTTAACTTCTTTCGTCTGCCGGCTGCTTAATTAATTTACAACGTGGATCATGAAATCGGGTTTCGACGAAATATGTTGCTACGATGCAGAGTGAGTATTTTAAACACTAAACCTACCAAAGCGGTCAAAATGACTATTTAACAAGTCTCCAATTTTAAATTATAAACTTTGTGAGGTGACATCTTTCGAAATTCGTGTTGATTTTCGACAGGATAAAGAATTAACGTGTACATTCATTTGTATTTTATGGTTCGTTTATTTATTCCACAACTTCGTTTTTCATTTCAAAATATGCGTGCATTATACGCCGGTAGGTTTAGTGTTAATTTATTGTTAGTAGTGAACAAATGTATACACGTTTATATGTACCCAGGATTATGAAAGTAGTCAAAATACAAAAGAAATGAGTTTATCGGTTATTTCACACCGCATTATTTTAAACTGACTTAATTCAATGTAATTTTTACGATACTGTTAAAAATGATCCATTAGATAGTGGTCGTTGTTTCAACATTATATGGAATTTATTCAGTGTTAATTATGAAAGTGAACTAGGTCATAAATTTAAACAAATTGAGTTTAAAATCAAAAATATACGGAAATATTAAGTTACTTCCATTATACATTAGACCAGTAACGGGATAAATCCTCACTCGATTATTCGATGTCGTTAGATAGCGTATTTCCTGACTAGTAAATTAATAGAGTCAGGATAATTCTTTGAAGGTTTATATTAGAACTTAAACTTGTTTAAACTTAACAAGATAGTTTATTCGTAAAGAGTTGAATAGAAAGCACAGGATCGTGTCGGATGATTGATGTGTTTTGTATGATAGTTTTGTGTATTCTGTATCGGCGTTGGAAGTTAGTTGTAGTCTATGTGAGAGGTATTGATATTCTGTTTTAAAGACGCAAAAATATCGTATAGGTAAGCTCATGTAGGTGTGCATGATGGGGGTTGTTCTCTACGATTCGCGGAAATGAAGTTGAAGGCGGAAACATAGAGAATCACCTGATTGGTGTGAAAATAATAGTGTGGGGTCTTGAGTGGCCGCCTAAATGTGACGTCAGTCGCTTCTGGAAAAACTAGAAACTTGTGACGTCGAGGTTTTATAGTTTTACAGCCTTGACCATAGCAAGCAATAAAGTTAAGATGCCTTGACGTTAAGAAAGCACTTTTCTTAGAATAGCGAAGAATGAATGAACTATTATAGGTAATAAACATAGGTAAAAAACGGTGATTTTAAAGACATCCGCACAGTTCGTAGTGGCTTCATGAGCTTATTGCTGCTATAGAGGGTTTTTAGCTCGCAAGGGCGATGGTCGAGATAGTTTATAGGTTTACGCGGTATTTGTCCGCGTAACACTAAATATCTACAGATAACATCTATACACACTTTTGTCTTTTTGTCCACTTTCTGTGTTTGGGTTTTGTAAGTCGTCATAGTTACTATTGCTATCGTCGTTATATTATGGTACATTGTATTACCATATGATTGTTTAACAGATTTAACAGAAATTTCCAAAAATTGCGCGGACAGAATAATTTATTATCGCGCAAGATCACGTTCTTCGATCTGTACGTTTCGCGAGCAGGTTTCATCGAGGCAACAAATAAATACAAATAAATAAAAATGAAATGGAATTCGATTGGACGTCGTTTTACGTACTTATTAACGTTCGTTTCACGGAGTGAATATTGAACGACCCGACTTAGTCGACCGAAACAGAATAAGATCAAAGGAAAATTTGAACGAGAACTTAATCAAAGGAAGCCAATGTTTTCAGACGCACTCGGGGGAACAAGTACCGATAGAGTCTCAGAAATTATTCGTTACTTATATTTACACCATAAAATTTCACTCGAAAATATTGAATAAACACTTCGGTTTGTTGAAACGGCGTTTCACGACATTTTATAATATAATACCGCGAATTACTGTGCGAGGATCATTCTTTAACAAATACATTACAGCTGGAATCTCATAAAGAAACGAATGTTAACGAAGTGACAGAATTACGCATATTGAGTATAAAAGGGTTTATTAATATGAAATAGGATTATTGAATAATATAATTATAATATAAGAATATACACAGAAAGATAACTATAATATAACTAGGAAACGCGAAATCCACGCACGTGCATCTTGCACCGATCGGAGTACAAAACTGAACTGCAATACAAAAACAAAAGAGAGTATATTATTATTGCTACCATCGTAGTAAAAAGCAGACTATATAGATTTTCATACCAACACGAAGATATATCGACTCCAGTAGCAGACGGTCGAAAACATGTATTCAAAAAAATTTTAAACTCATGGAACCAGGAGTGAATATTAGCTAACCCGGCAAAACTATACGAAATACGCGATGATATATACTAGAACATCCCAGCTTTCTCGCTAACAAGAAGAGAACAAATTATACTAACAAAGGTAAGGATAGGTCACATAAAACTAACCCATCAGTACTTATTATCTACATCCGACGGACCGCTTTGAGAAAATTCTAATTTTGTCCTGTGTGTTAAACATATTTTACTGGAATGCTCAATTAGTGCAAATATTAGAACCAACGAGAAATTACCAGCTGACACAAAACAATGTTTAAATGACAAAAAACATATAAAAGGAATAATAACTTATCTTAAGAAATAGAAAATAATTGATGTCTAACAATAAGATGTAGTTAGATTTGGAAAATAAGTTATAGGTATATACAGGGTGGCTGGAATGAACTGTTACAACTTCGCACCGCTGCAGCAGATACACTTTTAAATATTTTGTTTTATCCAAGGGAAAAAAATAGTCGAGAAAGATTCAAGAAAATGATTTAATGCTCATTGCTCGATATAACCTCCCTTTGCACGAATAATTTCATTCAAACGGTGAAAGAATAAATCGCACGCTGCCCGTACGTGAGATTGTGGAATCGAGTGCTGATTTTCGAACGTCCAAACTTCGATGTTTCATTACATTGACCTTGGCCTCCAAAATAGCCCAAATACATTACATTCGATCATTAAATAGATTACATTCAAATGCTGGAGCTTGCGAACGATAATTGGAACTTATGTTCCAGCGAAATATCAACCAATTACAGAATTACGCTTCAAATCCTTCACTATAACATTACTTTGAGATGTAGTATACGAAAATGCTTCTGCACGCATATAAACAATTGAATGAACTATAAATATGGTAACTTTCAGAGTGATTGCGTGAGCGGATCGACAGATGCATCAGTATGAACTTAGTTAGTAACAGATCATTCCAGCCACCCTGTAGATGTAAACTAGTGATATATGTAAAACACGATGTAGTATAACCCAAAATGTAGGAACATAACTATGTATCTAAAGATGGTCGATAATGGCTGAAAAGCTGATGCGACATTAAATAAATAAATAAAAAAAAAATATCGCGAATTAGTCATTTTTAGACATTCTAACGCGTCGTTCCTGTTGCGCTGGTCGATAATTTCAAATACACGGTACACAACGCGTAATTAATTGAACATTGTTTCACTTTTGAGACAGACAACCGTTCAATCGCGAATATCCTCCCTTCGTTGATCATCCATTCGAACGAAATCGAGACTAGTGGATAAACTGTGATTAACACAGACGATAATTTCAATTTACTGCGAATCTGTTCGCCGCAAAATATCGACAAACCGAAATCTGATTATATCTAATGATTTAAACGTAACGCTATTACATTCGGGTGAAACAACGTGTATCCAACGTAACGCTGTTGTATACACATCACGGGGGTCGATTAAAATTAAACTTTTCTCTTATATAGCCAAGTAGGGGCAATTTTGATCCAAGTTTACATATTTCGTTTCTGTGTACCAAAAAATTTGTGCATTGCCAGTAACATATTTCAGTATAGTCAGGTAGCTTTTTATGATTATAATTCGTTCACGTGTTTTAGGATTCTCAAAATGTCAAATACTTAAATTAATGAACTAAAAAATTCTTAAATTTTCGAATTTTCGAATTTTTAAATTCTCTAATTTCCAAATACACAAATTCCCAAGTATTCTAATTTCTAAGTTTACAAATTTTCAAGTTTCCAAATTCACAAATTCTCAAGTCCCTAAATAAAAGATGCTCAAATCAAAAAGTCCCAAATATCTAAATCACTAAATTTGCAAATTCTTAAATACCAAAAATCCTAAATCCCAGTACCTAATCCCCAAAAATACCAAATCCCCAAACGCAAAAATTTTCAAACCCTACATTCTCAAGTTCTTAAACTTTCAATTTTTTAAATCCCTAAATTCCTAAATCCCCCAGTACATAAAGTCTAAAGTCTAAATCTGCCAACACCCAAATCCCCAAATCTAAAAATTTTCAAACCCGATATTCTCAAATCTGGAAATTTTTAAACCTCAAATTCCCGAGTTGGAAAATTCCTAAATTTCCAAATTTTACATCCCTAAATTCCAGAACCCGCCAACACTTGATTTCCCGAGTACACAAATTCCCAAATTCAAAAACCAACCTCAAACTCCCAAAAACCGCAAAAAATTTCCGTTTATGAAGCCCCGCGCCATAGGAAAATAAAACAAATATTATTCCACGTCGGATCAACACCGGCCCGGCATACATACAAAGTAATATTACAGGAACCGCTGTGCTAAATAAACAAATACGCTTAATAATCCGTTAAAATTCTATACATATTTTCTCCGAGCCAATTTTTACACGGAAACAAAAGATAAAATCACTGCACCGGGTTATTTCCGTATCAGAACCAAAAGTTTTGAAATCCGCGCATCTATGCGAGTAGTACAATGCGAGTTTTGTTATTAAATTCACTCATGCCCATTAAAAGTTTTCGTAGCTTGTAGAAACCTTGCATCGTATATACAGTCAGAGTGTATCTTTTCGTTCTGTTTCGTGGTAAACAAAAAGATAAACAAAGCGAAACATAGAAAAACGCGCAGCGAGCGAAACAACAGAGAAATTATTTTCTTGCTCGCAAATCAAAGAGAACTATGTGAGCCGCAGATTTCGGCCGGTTCAATTGCTCCGCTGCATAATTGTCCGAACTTGTGAGTTGTTGTTAACGAGTACCACGGATAACTACCGTGACTTCTGTTTCTTGGCTGGAATTATTTCTCGAGCGCTGCTCTGCCAACTTCTACCCCGTAAACAGAACAGGTACAACTTCGCGTTGCCCAATATTCAGAGGTTTTTTTTTAATTAAGGATACAACGCGGAGTACATCATTCATAACGTATCATACAACCGAGGTTGATGTATTTTTAGCTTTTTTAAAAATCCACTTTGAAATTTAAAAAGCGACTCTTCAAATATTTCGAGATTTCGCGTTTTCAGATTTACCATGCGGTGAAGTTCACAATTTTTCGAAGTTAAACGATACAATTTTTCAAAGTTAGGCAACAAAATTTTTCAAAGGTACAGAAGAAAATTTTTCAAAGTAGACATTTTTAAATTATTCATTTCACAGATTAAAATTGTTCGAGATTTGCTAATTGTCCAGTTTAAAAATCTGAAAATGTTCAAATGCCGAAGCCTTTAAATTGTCATATTTTTTGATTTTTAAACTTTCAGAAGTATACAAATTTCGGACTGTGGAAGTTTGAAAATTTTCTACTTTGCAATGTTCCAAATAGCTAATGCGAAAATGTGGAAATCTAGAGTATTTCAGAATTAAGTATTTATAAATTCGTCAACTTTTTAAATCTTCATATTTCGAAATGTGCTGGTTTACATATCCAATCATATGTAATTTATGGATACATATTTACAAGTTACACGTATAATCAATTGTATTTAATCAATGCATACGTGTATGTATATTTACGAATTACACGTATATACAACGTCCATATTTAATCTCCCAGAGTAAAAGATGCATACATATATGTAAATTTACGAATTACATGTACATGCACGTATGAATCTACATATGAATTTACCTGTATGAATAAGACTGTATAATCATATTTATTCTACGTATCTATGTATGTGTATGGACGAATTATATACATATACCTGCAAAGTAAATGTTTAATGTCTCAAAATGAAAAATTGATGAAAAATGCTTCTATGATAATAGTTACTCAAAGACAGTCCAGGAATATCTTTAAAACTAAAGGCGATAGACGGTTGTACCTACTGGCATAATTACTGCGGATACTGACTCTTATAACATATATCGAAGTAATTAAAAGAGCGATGTGTATTCAACTCTATCTAATTACTGTAGTTTTAAATGCGAACCCGAGGCAACTTCTGAAAGGCGAGTACCCGTATCCGATATCGACTATACGCGTTATTTTAACAGCGCCGTTTATTCGAACGAGTAAACCGATTTCGAGAGACGGAAGATCGACGTATGTTTATGGAAAGAAAGGAAAAGACAGCGCTTTCGGTGCTAATTGCAGAAAAAACTTTAACGCGAGAGCGACGTAATTAATTACCTGTCGGACAGAGAAGCAAGCCTGCCAACTCGTTGATATTACTACTGACCTCGTCTGACCCGACACCGGACATTCTCCTCTACGCTTCCCGCTCGCTACAAGCTACAACATTCTAAAGTTTCCTTAATTTAACGGACTGTGCAAGAAAATTTCATTAACTTTCATTAAACTGCAACAGAACGTCATTCGTATTTTTCTCACGCTTTATCTCGCTGATAAATTAAAACAAAACGCTGCTTACTTAATTACATCACGATCGTTAAAGTAACTCGCTTTTAACAGGTCCAATATATTTTTTTTTCTTTGAAATATCTGATCAAATATTTCCGCTGTATTTTTGTTATAGTTGTTCATAATTTCGAGTAGTTAATACCAGTAAATAATCGTATCCCCGTAGAAATTCTACTGAAAATCCAAGCAGATTAGTGAATAAATCCTGAATAATGTAGAAAGTAAATTCGTACGAGAAGTTAAGCGTCGTGTATGGACATTTTCCATGAAATTACATTTTCTTAAACCTCTGCTCTCGAAAGGTGAATCGCACTCACCGTTTTGTTAAATACAACGATCTGGGGTAGGTACTTTTTAACTAAGTCTGCAGTGTTGCACATATGTTGTAACATTAAACACAATGAAGCTAGTAGCGGCAACTAACTGTGGAATTTAACTTCAAAGAATATACTTATTAAAATTATTAAAATCAACCAATAATACGAGACACGCAGGATAAATGCTTCCATTATAAAATTACGAAGAAAGTAAAGAAAAATGATGAAAAATTATATTTTCATTCGATAAACAATTAATAATCTATTAATGTTAGCGTCGAAATCAAGTTTTAGACTGACACGTATACACATCCAAAGCAGTTTAACTGTTTAATAAGAGAGGGATAAATAACTTCAAAAGAATTCATCAAACTTTCCAACCAAAAAATGTTTTACAGCTGCTATCTACAGCCGGTAAAAATACCTTAAAAAGGGTTAACCGTTTGCGCTCGAAAGGAGACTCACACTCACCACTTTGTTCAATATAGCAATTTGTAACAGGTATTCTATAACTAAATCTACAATGTTGTACGTACGATGTATACACATAATGAAACAGCTAATAGTGGCAATTAAGAATAGAAAGATAATAACTTAAAAAGAATGTATCAAACTTTTCAACTAAAAAGTTGTACAGCCGTTATCTGTTACCGGTAAAAATACCTTCGAGCGCAAAGGGTTAATTCTCAACTACACGATAGTAATCGATGTTCGTTCGCGAATGCTTCATGTTAATGCAGGAAGTAGTGATACGTTGAGAGAAGTAGTAACAGAGAGTATCTGAAAGCCTTATCTTTCTGTATCGAATCATTAAAAACAGAATAAAACATTAAAACAGCGCCGGTAAATAATTTATCCAACGAACAAAGTATCACAAAGGGAATCAGATACAGTGACAGTTTCCACCCCCTTATCCGTCTATGTCCTTCAATAAGGTCTGTCCCCCGAGTGTTTCGCATCGGTCAAACATTCCGCGATAGATCCCCGATAAAAACTGACTCCGACTAATAAAAAAAAAATCGAAACCGTATAAACGCGGACGTTGATCGCTTATCGTCGCATATTTTGGCGCGAACAAAGGCCGTTACGTTTACACGCGACACAATAATTGCAATAAACATTGCGAGCCGTCCGATAACCGTGAATATAATATTTTGCCACGTACGAGATACACGAAACCCGTTAATTTCTTCTGTTAATTTCGCGAATAATCGTAACGATAACACGGACGCCGATAATTCGCCGATCGGAGCCGGAGCGAAAACAACGCTTATATCATCGTTGTTTGATATTTGTTTTATTCGCGCAACAACGACGATGCTCGTTCGATTGCTAATATCGACGGCGCGTTCAATTAGGCGGCCGGGTGTTGTTCGGGATCGGCCTGCAGGCTCGAAAACTTGTTGACGAGCCCTCCCGTGCGATCTCTCGTTAAACCGTAGTCGATAGATCGAAGACTTCGCGAACGATCGGCACAACGAGGACGGCTCGTGTAATTTCTCGATCAGCCCCGTTACCGTGTACCAAATAATTTGTTCATTGCCAGTAACGTATTTGAGTATAGTCAAGTGGCTTTTTATGATTATAACTCGTCAACGTGTTTTAGGATTCTCAAAATATCAAATTTATAAACTAAAAAATTCTTAAATTCTCTAATTTTCGAATTTTTGAATTCTCTAATTTCTAAATACACAAATTTCCAAGTTTCTAAATTCACAAATTCCCAAGTCCACAAATAAAAGATGCTCAAACCCAAAAGTCCCAAATTCCCAAATTACTAAATTTCGAAAATCTTAAATACCAAAATTCCTAAATACCCAGTACCTAATCCCCAAAAATACCAAATTCCCAAATGCAAAAATTTTCAAACCCCAAATTCCCAAGTTTCTAACTCTCCAAATTTTTAAATACCTAAATTCCTAAATTCCCCAGTACATAAGGTCCTAAATTCTCAAATACCGTAGTCCCGAAATTTCCAAATTTTCAAATTCCTATATTTCTAAATGCGCGAACACCTAAATTCCTAAATCCCCGAATCCAAAAATTTCCAAATTTTCAAATCCCTAAATTTCTAAATCCGCCAATACCTAAATTCCTAAATCCCCGAATCCAAAAATTTTCAAACGCCAAATTTCACAATTTCCAAATTTTCAAATCCCTAAATTTCTAAATCCGCGAACACCTAAATTCCTAAATCCCCGAATCCAAAAATTTTCAAACCCCAAATTCCAAAATTCCGAAATTTCCAAATTTTACATCCCGCCCATACAATCTCTTGTTAAAGCGTAGTCGAAGACTTCGCGAACGATCGGCACAACGAGAACGGCTCGTGTAAATTCACGATCAGCCTCGTTACGCTTCCGTTCAAACTTGCTCCTCCAATCAGGATTTTATCTCGAGCGTCATCGTTACGACAAGCCGGTGCTGCCGATCGATTCTGCCCCGATACGCAGCCAACTTAAACAGATACAGCCCGACTTCCGGGTAAACTTTCGCGCGATTAAGACCGGTAGTGCTCGCGGAATTACCACGAGATAGCACAAATCCTGTGCCTTTCGTCGGCAGGTCGTCTCTCCGCGATTATTATCGACCGACGCGAACATGTACCGCCGCGAACATATTCCTCACGGCGATCGGATGAACATCGATAACGGACATTGTGCCGAGATACGCGCAGTAGACAGCAGATACGATTACCTGGATTTAAATTAGAGAATGGAAATGTTTATTGGACGATTTGATTAATGGACACGCCGATTCAGCGCTTGTTGCAAGTTGGAAATTTAGAGATTTGAGAATTTAGGGATTTCGATAAATTTGCAAAAATTTTCGGGTTATTTGTGTTGGGGATTTTTTAAAATTCGGGAAATTTGGAACGGTTGGGGGATTTGAGAAATTTGAGACGTTCGAAGAATCTGAAAAATTTGGAACATTTGGAGAATGTACAAAATTTGAGACGTTTAAAATACCTGAGAAATTTAGGATATGTGGAGAATCTGAAAAATTTGGAACATTTGGAGAATGTACAAAATTTGAGACGTTTAAAATACCTGAGAAATTTAGGACATGTAGAGAATCTGAGAAATTGGGGACATTTGAAGAATCTGAAAAATCTGCGACATTTGGGAAATGAGAAAAATTTGTTCCGATAGGAGAATCTGAAAAATTTGGAATGTTTGGAGAAACTTAGAAATTTAGGACGTTTGGAGAATCTGAAAAGATTGGGACGTTTGGAGAATCTTAACAATTTGGGACGTTTGGAGAATATAAAAAATCTGGGACGGTTGGAGAACCTAATAAAATTTGAGACGTTTGGAGAATCTTAGAAATTTAGGACGTTTGGGAAATCTGAGAAACTTGAGACGTTTGAAAAATGTAAAAAAATTGGAAGAATTGCAAAATTTGAGGAATTCATGAAAATTAGGAAATCTGGGACATTCTGTAAATTTAGAGAGTGTTGAGAGTTCTGGGAATTTAAGGAATTTGAGAAATTTAGGACAATGTGGAGAATTTATGAAATTGAGTAAAATTGAGTTTAAAATTAACCCTGCAACTTTCTAACACATATTATAGTATTTCCACCTGTATTAATTTTTGCTGAAATTCTTAGGAGTTTGAAATCGAAAAAAATAGTACCACAAGATCCTCGCTATATGGGGAACAGCATCCAATGTTCTCTAATTGTTCACCAGTATGCAAATGCCATAATGGCTTCCATTTGGACTCGCTGTTGTCAATTGATACACAAACAGAATGTTTAAAATTATTCGTGTTCCGATATTGCAATCTTGTTTTAATAAAAAAAGCTATTATCGAAGTGTGGTTTAAACCAATATTACTTCTTGAAGCTGCAATGAGATGCGAATTAAAGGTTCTGTTCATACTTTACGAACGTATGTTTCATACTTTGGCTATCAAATTAACAGGAAATCGTTATGTGTCAATTATTATAACATAATAACAGTGATGATAGAAACAAAAATCTCAATCACCACATCGATTTTCCCAATAATTATATTCTATTTCATCATTCTTTCCTTGTTTTGCTATCGTTCTATTTTAACATTTTTCCTTACTATCATTCTTCTTTGCTATTATTCTTTCTTGCTATCATTTTATTTTATTATCTTTCACCTTTTCAAAGTAAGAAACAAGTAAGACTTGACAAATAAATGCAACCCTTTGAAACAATATTTTTGTTCAAGATTGCCAATCATTATTCAGTTTAACCTGTACGGGAGATCGATACTATTTTCTCGCTGTATACTGCAAAAGTTATTTCCACACAACGCGCCTGAACCCGGTAAACGCAGTTCAATAAATCAGTGTTTTCGCGGAAGCAACTGATCCATTCAATAGGATAAATCGTTCCGTCAATTGTCACGTTCACGGACGTTTCATTTCTCGTTTCGTGTCTGGTTAATATGGCCCGTTGACATATTTTATAACACACCGATTGACTGACAGGATCACATTCGATTGCCCGGTCACGAACGTAATAGACGTGATCAGAGTTTTACGGCTAGCTATGTGATAACCGGCAAACCTCCCGTGCAACATAACCCGCTTGTTCGGTGTATAAACTGGGGTCAGGGTCAATTCTCTCGCGGGTTTGATAATACGTCACTATTTTCGTTTTGCAAACGGGAGTGCGAAGAGAAAATTTCGTTTCCCTAAGGAAAATATTGCGAACGGCGGAAAACAGGGTATATTCTACAATTTTTTCAGGGATTTTTGGAGATTTGAAAATGTTTGATTTAAAGACTTCTTTAATAACCATTATTTTCCAAAAAATGGGAAGATGCATGATTTGTACGATTTTAATCGATGAGGTCAATTTTTACCCGATAACAGAACGATGAACAAAGTGTACGATTTTAATCGATAAGTACAATTTTTACACAGAAATAGGAAGAAATAGTCCATTTATGCACGAGGTGTACGATTTTAATCGATAAATTCAATTTTCACCCAAAAATAGGAACATACATGATATGTACAATTTCAATCGATAATTTCCATTTTTACCCGATGATAGAAAGATGCACAATGCGTACAATTTTAATCGATAAATTCAATTTTTGTACACGATGTGCACGATTGATGCATACACGGAAATATGTACATAAGATATTATGTATACAGACAATTAATATAATGAAATTACAATTAATATACTCGGTATAAACTTCCTTTAATGAATGAACGAACCTATATATATTCGTCGAATAAATAAATAGACCGTTCTGACTGATTTCCTTACGACGCGTCCCCCTTTCAACGCTCCCGCCCCAATAAAACCCCATAAAATGATAACGTCGTAAAGGAAGGTCTTATCGCGACAGTTTGCCAGGGAGTGCTGCATCAGCCGCGAAGAAAACGGAGCGAAACGGGGGACAAGAGAAATCAGACCGAACTTCTGTGCCAGCATATCGAAGAAATTGGGAGACAGATCAAACAAGCTCGATCTGGGTCTGTCCAAGGGAAAAAGCGTCGCTTCAAATTCAGACATTTAAAGCGGACGTGGAGCAAAAAAATAGAAAGAGAAGTAGGAAAGGTAGGAATAAGACGGTGCCGTCTTTCCGTGGCCAATGGAACGAAAGGATGACTGCGAGACAGGTCGAAAATCCAATTTCGGGTGAAAGGAAACGCTCAACGACACCCGTGAACGCGCATCGGCCCGAAAATTCGTACGCAAAAAAGAAGAAAAAAATGATGGAATACGATAGGCGAAGCCGACACACGAGCGGTCTCGACCGAAAGGGGAACCTTTCTCGCCGTAAACGTCGATTCGGCGTAAAACTCTCGTAGCGTGTTCCGCTTTTTACGAGGCTGTAGCTCGAGCGTAGAAAAGATGAGTCCCTAAATTCGATCGGGACGAAAGGTTAAAACGGCATCGCACCGTTTCGACGTTGTCCCCGTTGCACCGCAACAGAAGAACAAAACGGACAGAAAGAAAAAAGCACGCGGACCGAAATTGCGATTTTACTGTGCCGCGGCGTCGGTAAATATTTACCTGTCAAGCTCCGGCTGTTCGTTTCCCTCCGGACTCTCCTGCTCTTTAATTAACACGCGTTGTCCCCTCTCCTCTCGTGATCTCTCCCTCTCGTTTCTACGACACTTCACTCTCCCGAGGACCGGGTCGAAAACGGAACTACCGAGGCTCGATGTTTCTCTTTTCAACGCGACACTGCACCCGAACCAATCATTCTTCGCCGAACGGGTTCGACGATCCTCCTTCTCCAACGGTCAACGACGAATATCGCGAGTTCGTCGAACCGTCCCGTGAAATTCATCGAAATTGTCTAACTCTCTTTGTTGGTCGTTCAACGACGTCGGACGTGCGTGGAACAATTTTTCCAACGAGGAGATTCGTCCGACTTCCGGCGCGTCGTTAATGGACTTTAATGGCTCGCGATCGTAAGATCATGCATCGGGAAAGTTTCACGGGAAACCGGATCGTCGGACACTCGACCGATTATTAATAGAGCGAGCATGGAAGTTAATGGATCTCCTTCGACGTGTCGGTCGTAACGATTTCGAGGGTTGTTCATGTTCTACGCACTACACACTCACTAATCCGGTAACGCCACTTCATACACTGTACACTAGGAAAGTATTCGCGCGATCCAGATTCGTCATTGCTCGCCGATCGAGGACAGGCAACACCTACGGTGCTCGGTCGCGCTTCCGGTGCTCATCCTCGTGATCGAGTATCCTCGCGCGAGCATAACACTTGCGGGGAGAAAAAGAGGCGATTTCACGATGACCGAGAGACCGCGAATCTTCGTGCTGGATGTTCGGGATACGTTCGCATCGCGACGATAACGGGACGACCGGAAACGGACGCGATGGTCGTCGACGAGCGGATACGTGAACGGGAACGAAGGCACGGCACGCGAGTTCGCCGGCCGACTGAAGCACGGTTCGACTATCAGCCGACCCCAAACCCCGAAACTCGACTCGACTTCTCTTCGTCCAACGAATCCACCCTCTTACTCGGTCCCCCATAACGATAAGGGGTGGCTCGGGGCGAAGAGGGCATAAACAGTGCAGCAGGAAGGGATGGAGGAGCACGCGCCTGCGCCAGGTGAATCGGCCGACGAGGCTCTTCCTTCTACTTTATGCCTGACAGTCGCTACTCTTGTGCCGCTTCTGCAGGTGAAATAGATAACGAGAAAAAATCGTCAGTCCTTCTCCGCACCCTCGCTATGCATGTATTCTTTTTAATCTTCTTCTCGCGCCGACGCTGAACTTTCCGCTTTGGGATACCGGCCGCGCGTGCTACCTTGTTAACCTCTTGCCACGTGATTTATTTGTCGGCTGGGTCAGTCGGAAACTAACCAATCGCGGCTCCGATGTTACAACGGATGTGAGAACTTGAAATTTTATGTCAATTTTGTGCCCACCGATCATTGAGATCTTTGACCGAGCAAGGCTTTTTTGACTTCGATTCAAAATCGAAACTCGTTAAAAATTCGAGTAGGATCGATCGTGATTGATGCGACAGCGCGTCACGTGTTAGGCTCGTCAAAGTATGTATGTCAAGGAATTTACTTCACTAGCTTTTAGTTGGTTTCTGTAAGTGTGCGACCAATTTTCGGTATTATAAGAATAACGTGTTTGTTAGAAATTATGTATTTTTTGAAAGAGTATTATAAATATATCAGTTTCAATTAAATATTTATAAGTTTTTAATGCATGATATTTTTTTAAACAATCTACTAAAGAGGCCGTCATCATCATCATTCTCAATTTCGATCCAATCATGGTGCAAGTTATTAATATTTTCTATTTCCACGACTTTTTTTCCACGCAAAGAAGATTTTTTCTCTTCTTGAATGTAATAAAATTTGAATGCTAAATATTCACTGCTACTAACGCTGTAGAAATTTACAAAATTTTCTGTATTCACTTCATAGGCCCAATATATTAAATGTTGACTATAGAAAGCATTGGTATATCTCTAGTAATGTTTGTTGCCCGTTGCTGATGCTCAATTGACATGAATTTCGAAAGGGTCCACCTTGTTACCTGGCACGTGACAAACAACAGCAGAGCCAAAGTATTGTTGTTACGTGAGAAGCGACTTACGACCGTTAAGGGTTAATATCGCGACATTTCGCTTAAATTTTCTTCACACTGGATACGGTTTCGAGAAAGCGTAACTTCGCAACTTTTCAGATTCAAAAATTCCGAAAAACGCAAATTTACGTCGCGTGTTACGAGTGCGTTAAGAATCGTCGGTCGACGCAGATACGGATAGTATCGAACTTAGGGACTTCGTTTTTTGACGAGTCACGAACAGAGGAACGTAAAGATTTGGTGATTTATGAATACAGGAGCGCAAAGATTGACTGATTTACTAATATAAGAACGTAAGAATTTAGTATTATGTACGAATATAAGAACGTAAGGATTTAGTATCATTTACAAATATAAAATCACAAAGATTTAGTGATTTACGAATATAAGAACGCAAGGACCTTTTTATATGGTAATTTACGAATATAGGAATGCAAAGACTTGGTGATTTACGAATATAGAAACGCAAAGATTTGGAGATTTACAAACATAGGAACACCAAGATTTGGTAAACAAATATAAGAACGTAAGGATTGCGTAATTTACGAATCTAGGAATGAAAAATTTGGTGATATATGAATATAGGAACGCAAAGATTTTCTGATTTACGAATACAAGAATGTAAGAATTTAGTAATTTAGGAATATAAGAACGTAAGAATTTAGTAATTTACGAATATAACAACACAAAGATTTAGTGATTTATGAATATGAGAACGCAAAGGCATAGTGATTTACGAATATACAGGGTGTCCCAAAACGAACAAAACATCCAGAAATGGGAGGTAGCTGGGGTTATTCTGAACAACTTTTTCCTTTGCACAAATGTTATACGGGGCTTCATTTTTAAATTATTAAGGAAAAACACCGACCAATCAGAGCGCGAGAATCGCGCGCGCTCAGGGGTGTCGTACTATCGCGATGCTCATACGTTCGTTTACGGCGACGGTCACTGTTACTCGTGCCTGCACGACGCCCCTGAGCGCGCGCGATTCTCGCGCTCTGATTGGTGGGTGTTTTTCCTTAATAATTTAAAAATTAAGCCCCGTACGACATTTTTGCAAAGGAAAAAGTTGTTCAGAATGACCCCAGCTACCTCCCATTTCCGGATGTTTCGTTCGTTTTGGGACACCCTGTAGTAATGCAAAGATTTAATGTTTTTGCGGATAGAAGAATGTAAGGATATGATAATTTACGAATATGAGAACACAAAGGCATAGTGATTCACGAATATAGGAATACAAAGATTTGGAGATTCACAAAAATAGGAACGCAAACATTTGATGATTCACGAATATAGGAACGTATGTATTTGGTAATCGAGAAATTCGCAAAGCCAAAAATTCGGCAAAATAGAAATAGTCAGGCGTAATAATTTTTTGTAACCGTGTTATTCGAGAATCTTGCGTTTGGGCGATCGACAAGCGACCTTTAGCGTGCATTTAGGGTAGGTACGAACGATAAAATCGCAATTTGGGAAAATGTTATCGGTGACACACGGGTGAAACGCACCCTCTTAATTTGCCAGAAGCGGTATTTGGGAAGGTGATTGATTCCCCCGCATCGAATCGCCGATATCCTCTCGTGCTGGAAGAACCGGGGAAACGAAAACGCGAAGGAGCCGAGCAGACGGAGAAGAGCAACGGGATGGAAGAAAGAGTGAGAGGGCAGAATTCAGATTCTGTAGGTTAACCACAGAAATGCGTCGAGAACAACAATTCGATTGATTTATCGGGGTTGACGTTAATTAATTGGAGGCGAAACTCTTGCGTCCCGACTTCGTTCCGTGGTATTGTACTTAAGTTATGTTACGTCGACGGATTTCGTGACAATACCATACGCCCTTCGTGTTATTCTCCCGCTGTTCTATTGTTCCACTTTTAAAAAGTTATGCACGAATGAAAAATGCGAGAATGACACTCGCTTGATTCGTTGATCAAATAGAGTGCGTTTCGACGGCGGTATTGCCTCTTTTATTGATCATTTTGCTAAATATATATGAATGTATCGATGATAAACACTTCATAATTGCATAAATATTTTTAGAACCTTCGCGTTCTTTGAATGCCGTCATTCAATATAACAAACAACGAAAGACTGCGATTTACGACACCCGGCAAAAAATAATTATGAAATCTAAGAGTGCTTATTTTAACACGATTTGCCTTAAACAATTCTCATTACGTGATATTCTTTCGCATACATAGATATTAGGAGTGTATACCGCAATTGGAGTAACTTCGTTTTTCAACACTAAAACAACCAACATAAAATGCACGCTTATTTAGGAATTACAAATAACGTTCATAAATAAATATATGAAAAAAATAAAGAAAATAAAAAAGATAAGAGAAATAAAGAAAATAAATAAATAGAAATAATTGAATAGACAAACAGTGAAACACAAATTAATTTATATATTAATTTTTGGTCTTGATGAAAATTAACACAGATTACATCCGCCATAAAAATTCTTGTAAATTGAAACAGGAAACTTGTGAAACAGTCATTAGACGGTTTTCGTAGTATCGGTGTTAAGAAAATTTGACTTCTCGCATTTTATAAACTTCCACGTTTGACAGAGTAGAAAAATGCTGTTCCTTCGGTTTCTATGATATATAATGATGATCTATATTATCACAAAAAGAAAGGGAAGTCTCGGTATATTTGATCCCTTCATCGACACGCACGTTACGATGGTCATTGAGTTCGGACAATAACAATAATCGAGATAACGCACGCACTGCTACGCCGCGAGAAGCATTTAGCTACGATCAAATTGCCAATATTATCAGTTATCGGATTATTACGGCAAATTGTTCAGGGTTTGCCTTTACCAACTAGCCTACATACTACGACCCCTCTCGCAGCCCCGTTCACCTCTGATCCATCTCTCTTTCACGCTCTGTCTCTCGGTTTCTCTTTGTTGCTCTGCCCCGGAGAGTTCTCCAACGACTCGCCCCATCTGTCTCCCTCCTTCATCCCCGTAGAAGCGTGCTCGACGCCGTGACCAGGTGCGCCATCGTTCGCCTAAGCGTATAGTAAATTCCAACTTGCTCCGGCTCTATACAGGACGGTTTGAAAATCATCCCGTCGCACAGTGGTCCGGATTGGAAAATCGTGTGCCATTTGGTCAAAACATCGACTTTCACAAATCGATATTTTATGATTGTGCAATGCCTCTTGAATGCCCATCAGTCTCGAAAATGAAAATATTTATTCGATTTGATGTAGTTTTTTTAGTAGTAATGTAGGGGAATTGGTGTATCATAATAAATAATATGATATATAAATTGTCCTTTCCTGTATGCAATAATAAATATAGGAGTACTATACTATTGGAATATTAATGCGAGAGACTGCATGTTCTCGATAAAAGCTAATCTGTATCACGGTCGATTTTGATCTACGGTTTTAACCCTTTACACTCGACCCTCCCTTCCGAGGGAACATTCTCGATGCTAAAACAAAATCCTCGAGTACAAAGAGTCCTTGTCCGCGCGAGTGTGCCCCTCGAGGGTCTATTTTACTATAGAAGGTAGCTTGAGACTTTTTTGACGAAAAATTGATGTTCCTTAAAATTTTGATCGTTCTTTCATTGATCAACGCCGTCGAATGCTGCAAGGTGTTTTAACTTTTTATTTGTGGCACTGTAATTTCAACAAAAAATCGTTTACTTCGAGTTGCTATATGAAACTGAACGAGTTTACCCTTCGAGTACAAAGAATTAACCCTTTGTTACATGACCCTGATTTTTGGATAAAAACTTCATTCTTAAACCGTTATTCGAGCAATATTAATAAAAAGATAATAAATTAGCATTTTGGATACTTGACAGTATGTTTGTCAAAAAAATCAACCCTCACCGACCATAATTTAAATCATGCAATATGTATGGTATATTTTTTTTTTGTTCTTTCTTACTTTCAGAATTTATTGAAGTGGTTCTTGTTAATAAAAAGTAATTAGTTTTCTGAATAACGCAGACCATTGCGTAGCTTCCAACGGAGGATATACAGATTTAACTCCGGCAAATTAAAATTTAATTCTGACCATAAGTATTAATAACAGTCCTTCTGTCGATGTGGATTTTATAGTTTCCGCATTGTGCACTATTTCTGGAACATCCTGTATATACCTCGAGTGAAAACGTAACACTAACAATCCGCGATAGAGAAAGATGAAGAGAACGCTGGAGGAAAAGCAAGCGACTCGAAATATGTATATTCCTGCACACAATGTTGTTCAGAAGTTTCGAACGGCTGAATTTCACCTCCACCTCGAAACGTTTCTGCTCAACTTACGTTCCCGCTAGAGCACGGAAACGACTAATAAATTCTATCGACGAAACGCTCAGAACCGCGAACATAACGAATACTTATCGATAATCGATATTTAGAATCACTTTCAAGATACGAACGTCAACTTTCACTATCGAGAACCTACAATGGACTCTCGTTATACCGCCACGTAGACGACTAGGGTCGCGAGGAATTCTTGGCGATATAGGTAGCGCGTCGAAACGTGACTAACGCGTCAAGATACAGTGTTCGGAAATACACATACAGCGTAGCAATACATAGTGTGGTTATATATCACGTGGCGATAGAGCGCGTGATGATATAGCGCGTAGAGACACAACGTATGGAATTAAGGTGCATGGAATTACGGCACGTGGAATTATAGAGTGTGGAATTATAGCACGTAGAACTACATCGCGTGGGATGACGGTGGGTGGACTTATAGCGTGTTGAATTTTAATGCGTCGAAATATAGATTGATCGTGGCAATATAATACCTGATGATATAACACGTAGAGACACGTCGCGTGGAATTATAGCGCGAAGAATTCAACGCGTGGAATTACACTGTATGGAATTATAGCACATGAAATCACAGCGTGTGGAATTACGATGCGTGGAATTACAGCGCGTGGAATTATAGCACGTAGAACTACATCGCGTGGGATGACGGTGGGTGGACTTATAGCTTGTTGAATTTTAATGCGTCGAAATATAGATTGATCGTGGCAATATAATGCCTGATGATATAACACGTAGAGACACGTCACGTGGAATTATAGCGCGAAGAATTCAACGCGTGGAATTACAGTATATGGAATTACAGCACATGAAATCACAGCGTGTGGAATTACGATGCGTGGAATTACAGCGCGTGGAATTATAGCACGTAGAACTACACCGCGTGGGATTACGGTGGGTGGAATTATAGCGTGTTGAATTTTAATGCGTGGAAATATAGATTGATCGTGGCAATATAATACCTGATGATATAACACGTAGAGACACGTCGCGTGGAATTATAGCGCGAAGAATTCAACGCGTGGAATTACAGTGTATGGAATTACAGCACATGAAATCACAGCGTGTGGAATTTCAATGGTTGGAATCCCGATACGTAGGGATACGTACAAACGTGACGATACAACACACGGCAATATAACGCGTGATGTAATACGTGACAATGCGTTGAAAATGACGGCAAGTTTAAATTAGGTTAGGTGTAAAATTCGAAACTTCAGGATAGTGTGTACCTCATACAAACTACACCAAATCTCTTCAAGTGTTGTGTAACTTACGAACTTCGTTCAAACACGAGAATATGAATTTCGTACGTTATAATGTAACTTCGCAAATACGTAACCATGTTCCAGCGCGGGTATGCAACTGCACGACGTACGATCATACATACGATGCAATTATAATACGGCTAAGTATGAAACGCAGACATTTACAATGGCCCTTTGACTCCGTAATAGCACTTCCCTGAAACACGTTCATCTAACAAAATTACGCAAATTCTCTACGCGCATCTACGAACACTTTATTGAATGCATTCTCAATCAGGCGTGTAATTGTACCCGGCTAAATGTGCGCGAATTTCGCATAAATACGGAGTGTCGCATAAATTCGCTATCGTTTTCTATATCGCAGGGGCGGTCGGCGAGGGGGTGCAAGGGGTGTGCGGGGGGACGTATATCATTTGATATCTTTCTGGGTCGCTGCGGGTATCATTGCTGCATAAAAACATCCGCATTGTTGTACAGGAAAAACGTACGAGTATTGACCAGTGTACCCGAATACAAAAAGGGAATATCATCTCCGTTGTGGTTACCGGTGGCTGTACGATGATGAAGAGATTTTTAAAATATTCCCATGTGTACCGATATCGGCTGAAAATATAGCGACGTACTCGAAAATCAGCCTTGAAACCGTCGTAAATGCAATTTTCGCATGATCGCGCGTTGCTATTTATTACATCGTAAAGATATATAGAGGTACGTATCATTGCTTCCCGTAACAAATCGTTTCGCGGTGCATCCCACTTTTATCTAACCAACGACGTGCTGCGAACGAGCGCAAAAATGAATATACAATGATACAAGATCGGGTGATCCATTAATAAACCGTCCCGGCGAATCATGCTCCCGATCTTCCGTCGACAGCGCATGCCACGGATTCATTAAACCGGCATTATTTATCGTGACGTGTAATTATTTATTATCTTCGTCCGGGAACTTACATCGTTGTGGAAGTGACAGGCTCCGCGTTTAAAATCGTATACGATCGAGTGAGTTGTTACGCTGAAAAATTATACCGACGATTCTGCATGAATGAGATCTCGTGCTAGACGTTTAAAAAATAAATGATCCGAGATTTCTGCGATAGATATCGTTCCGTGTAATCGAGCGAAAAATATTTACCGAGCGAATGTTGACGGATCAGTCGTTTTACAACGATAAGAAACTTCCAGTTTTCTTAATATGTGTTCAGAATACATATTCCATACACTATTTCTTCGTTTTCGCACATTTTTCTGTGAGCGATATGTTTTAAACAGTGCATCGTACTACGATTATCGAGATATCGTGGTGAGAGTTTACCTAGCCGAAGACAAATATGTACGAACTCAATTTTATGTAGTACTGTTATGAAGCTATTCTACGTAATATTATTGTGAAATTATTTTATGTAATATTATTATGAAATCATTGTATGTAATATTGTTATGGAATTATTTTATGTAATATTACGTTTAATCTCGTAGCAATATATTATTATATTATGTACATCGTATATATCATTTTATATTATACATCATGTTTTTATTACAAGAATGCAACTGTTAAATGATACTTCAAAATAAACCATTCTTACGAAAAAACACGATTTTCCAAACGGGTGTTAAAATGCAGACAAAACATTATAAATTATTTATAATTTATTCAAACAGGACAATTGCTTATAATGATTTGTTTCGATAAATTAAATAAAAAAAAATGAGATGAACATTTTTTTGTTTTAAAAATACAATGAAATAAATAAATAAGAACATTTTGTTCCAAGAAAATAAATATTGTTTCAAAACATTAAAAATACCTTATAATATTTTGTTCCAATAGATAAAATAAAATAAGATAAAAATTGTTTTGAATCAAAAAGTAAAATAATAACGTTTTGTTTCAAAATATTATGAATAATTTGTTCTAATATATAAAATAAAATATGATAAAAATTTCTTTATTTCAAAAATGAAATAAAATAAAAAAATAATTTTTTGTTTCAAC
Source organism: Coelioxys conoideus (assembly GCA_947623535.1). Lineage (NCBI taxonomy): Eukaryota > Metazoa > Arthropoda > Insecta > Hymenoptera > Megachilidae > Coelioxys > Coelioxys conoideus. The sequence goes on along the minus strand of OX392453.1, from coordinate 16,459,387 downwards.
AAAATAAATTTGTTTGTTTCAAAAATAAAATAAAATAAATGAAGAAAAAAATGTGTAGTTTCGAAACATTACAAATAATTCATAACATTTCGTTGCCATTATAAACAATTATTAGAATTTGTACCCGACGTATGTACCTTTTCCCACACAATAACCAAACATTTTCCCCGCGAGGTTCGTTCCTTTGAAATTTTTACGAACCACTGAAAAGTGCCTAAAACGTCGCGTAGTAACGGAGCTAGGGAGACGCTTACGGTTTCGAGGTAGACCGTGCAACACGAAAACCGACGTAAAATATTCGAGCTCAGCGTCTCGATAGGTCGGTACGTGCTCGACGTTGGTTCTCGGATCGTCAAAGGATCGTCGCGGACGGCCGACGACGGCGATTTCGTCTTAATCATGCCAACTGAGAAAAACAGAGACGGAACGGGGCCATCGGACCGGACGAAAGTAGAGAAAACTGATCCCAGTCTCCGGGTGGTGTCTGGCCGTGCTCGGGGATCGAGTTTACCCTTGTTACGGAGACACTGCGACTACGGTAGAAGTCTCGTTCAAACGTCCTAGAAGGGGTTGGATGTAGAGACGGTGGTTTCAGTCGTCGAGCGTTTCCGAATCTCGCCGGGGTTAATAGTCGAACGTGCCTGGAGGGATTCTCCGGCGCTGCACCCCCACCCACCCTCATCCACCACCCCATTATTGTTCGTTTCTGAAAGGCTGAATCTCAGCATTCAGTCCCCTACTTCCTTCTACACCCACCCACCCACACACACACACACACACACACACACACAGAATACTGTTGGGCCGCGCAATCTCACCGCTTCCGCGCTTACAAGCAAGTCGGCTTTCCTCTCGACACCGCCGCGCCACGGGCTGTCTTGCCGCGATAATATGTTAATCAGCCAGTCGCGATGTTAATTAATAGCCGAGGGCAACGCGACGGATAACGGCGATCGACGCATTTACATCGAATCCGACCATCCTTTGAACGTTCTCTCCATCGGCAGACGGAAACGCGCGGTTTATTTCGTGATAGAAATGCAAGGCGCGTTGCGAAATTATTAATAAACGTGGAACAGATTAATCTCGTCGATATAATTCTGTGATTAGCGGACGACCGAACGCGACCTGTTAATATACTGCAAAGTGATCAACGTGTACATCGAGATTTACAGTGTGACGTCAATCGATCGAACATCAACGGGACTGGAATCGAACATGCGCTCGCGAATGTTAATTTTTCATGGATGAGCTTCTATTGTGGTACACTTATAGTAGCAATGAAAATTGTTGCACGTACACTATATCGTTTACACCGAGTAGCTATTATAAAAATTGAGGAATAGAAGATGGTTATACTTTGATGGTAATATTACTTCCGCGAATATAGGACTGTTAAGGAATTCATTTTTATTTTTTTTTTTCTAGGAATCAAACTGATTCACAAATTTTTTAATACCATTCTGTAACTCTATTAAAGTGCATTGTAATTCTTATTCTACGAAATCGTGAATTAAGACTGATGTAAAAAGGACTGTTCGAATATTCTACTTTATTCGAAGAACGGCGTTCGTTTAAGGATTATAATAGTTTCATAAGAATAGTACTAATAAAATCAATTTTGTAAGGTTAATTTTATACTTGTAAGACCAATTTCAGTATATAAAATAATTTTATATACGAAAGATCTAGTTTCATATATTTTCGATCAATGTTTAAAAATGTTTAACCCCAAAACCTTCAATAATGGTAGAAACACCGCGTTTTATACTGAAACAGACATTTCGATAATTTTTGTTACGTAAATTATGTCACATCATTGAAACAATAATAATCCATTTGAATTATGTGAATAATTCATCTCGATATGCAAGATAATAACAGAAATCGATTTGTTTAAACCTTTCGGTGTTGACCGAAAGAACTATACTACTAATAAGCGAAGAATATCGAAACTAAAAGAAACTGAGGTTTCTTTGGGTTAGTAAATCTTAAGAAAAACAAAAATACTAAGAACGATATACAGAAAATACAGAAAAGAACATATTACGTAATGAAAGAAGAATAAATAAATACTGATTGTATTTCGAGAGTGCTGCCAACGAAGATATAACATTGTTAAAACTGCAAGTGTCAACAAAAAAAGTGGGCCGCGTTAAAGAATTGCTAGAATTTATCGATATATGATATGTTCGTATGGCCCGGTTGGCGACGATTTTCTTTTTTTCTGTTATTTTCGTGCGCGTATTTGAATGATTCTGCAATAATATTTTATAACAAATATCATAATCTATTAGTGTGATTGTGCGGACTTTAGAAGTAAAATCTACCAAGAATAATAAAGTGCAATTGCACCTGGCGAGTGCGCCCGTGCACCCACGAAAATAAAATTAAAATATGTTCATACGTTAAGGTATTTATTCTTTGTCGCCATCATTTATCCCTATATTCGCTAAAAAAAAAATGTAGTAACCTGTCCCACTTTCCAGGATCACCCTGTATACTTTGCAACCGACGTTTTAGAATATTTATAATTTATACAGAAACAACGCGTTCGAATTTAACGTCCCATAACGCCCGACGTTCCGACGCGAACCGTAAACGCGAAATCATTAATGATAAGACAATTTCTCTCGCTAACAACGTCATTAACGAACGTACGAAATAACCGAGTAGGTCACGATAATTCTCGAGCCGTCAGGATTTACTTCGTCGGTGATTTTTCGCCGGAGGTATCGGAAAACCTGACGAAGGGAAATCGGCAGCCAGTCTTGATACGCGGCCATTTTGATTTAATTATAGCCCTCCTTCCCAGCCGTGAGTTTTTTTTCTTACGTCATTTGGGGGAGGGAAGCGGGACGAAAGAAAAAAAGAAAATAGTACGCTCTGGCATCGATCGAGGCCTCCGGTAGTCGCGAAAAGAAAAAAAAAGAAAACAGAAAAGGCACGCTAGATTCCAATTAAAGCGATCGATGATTAAACGTCACCGAGCTGCAACCGAACGGAACTGCATCCGACGTCTTTGCGCGAGCGCTCGGCGAACGGAAACGTGGAAACGGGAAACAATGCGTGTGCTCTCGAAAGTTCGCAATTGCTGAAGCACCGGCTTAGAAGAGATGGCATATCGTCGAGCCGGTAGCAGTTAGGGTTTAAAAGTGGAATTGCCGGTGAGCACGGTGTCGTCCATGCATAATATCGGCCGAGAAGTTTGCGCGTCGACGTCGACGTCGACAGATTTCATCGGCAACTCGATCAACGACGTTGCTTTGAGTCGACGAGTGACTGACTGTTCAAACGATACCGGTCTCCTCCCTTTGGAAACTCCACTTGCCATCACGTTTTCGGCATCTTCGAGAGAACGGTCGGAGTGCATTATTCACTCGCAACATTTTGTATTTCAAGCGAGTTCATTTTTCAGATTGGATTCAACACATTCGCGACCGCTACACACGAATTCACATATTTTCGGTTGCACCTGTTGTGAATTCGCATCATTTGAATTATATTCCTGCTTGCGAGTGAACGCAACGAACACTCGTGTTCGTAATATCGATACGCCAGCATAGCGCTACTGTTCGTTTGAAACGAATGTAATTATTTCGAATAAATCCTTTTGGTATGTGTTCGAATCGAAGAATAAATCTGATTTTGTTGGGAAACACCTTTTGGGGATTTCTATGAATTTGATCATTTTCGGGGAGGTTAAAGATTGGGGTCCTTTGGGAACTACGATTATGGGAATCTAAGGACTTAACTATTTAGGAAATTGGGGATTTAACTGGAGACTGAACTGTTTCAGAGTTCGGGGACAGAGGATTTGTGGATCTGAGAATTTAGGGATACCGGAATTTGGGGACCTGAAAATATGAAATTCGGGACATTCATCTATCTAGGCATTTGCGAACTTAGGAATATGTACGTATGTTTTAGGAATTTGTGGATCTGCAAACTTACAGGCGTGGAGGTTTTGAGGAAACCGTAGTGATCGTGTCAAATTACAAACATATGCTCATATGTATATTTCGTCTTATATATATATGTATACATGTATTAGTTACATGCATGTATATGTTCCTCAGCCCTAATAACGCAACACATATGTGAGTCCTTCGGCTCTATAAGTTGATTTCGTCGAACGCATATATGAGCACCTCAGCCAAATTGATGGTTTAAGCAGAACGCATATATTCGGCGTTCGTCCGCAAAGGGTTAAAGACAACGGAGTTATTCGCTGATTTTACCATGTCGCCGCAGCGGTGACAACGGAGTGCAATTAATGGGAATTTGAAAGAAGAACGAGTACCGTTTTATCGCGTTCCTCGGCGAGCACGCCATTAAAACAAGGCAGCGGGTGAATCAAGAAAATGCTCGAGTCAGCGTACACGAACATGCGTGTAACACGGGCCGATCGGTTCGAGAGGGTCGTTCCAGTAAAAGCAGGGCGTGTCTTCGCGTGCCTACGCGCATCCCTTTACCTCTGATCTCTCGGCCGACGTTTATTTTGTGGTTTTCATGAAAGCGGCTGAAGGAGAGAGAGCATCGATTGTATTCACAGCGCGGGGACCCCGGAGGGCTGGATTTAACGTTCGCGTTTGTACGGCGCGAAAATTTTTCCACGGTACACCCTCGCCGAGTATAGGCGTCGTTTCGCGACCCGTCCCACGCCGTTCTCCCATAAAACCTGGTTCATTGTGGCCGGGGGGTGAGGGCGGGGGATCTTAAACGGGAATTCTATAGAGTCCTTCGAAGAAATTTAACTCGGTCGGTGCTAGACAATGTTTAATCGCTCGGCGATAACGCGACTCTTTATTGCCGCGTTCCTTTTTCGTCCAACGCGATCGTGAATAACGGACGCGTTTACAGCCCGGGAACTAGTTGCAGCTTATGGTTACCCGGACGAAAGGTTTATTATCTCCGGCGTGGTAACGAGCAACGTACGGCGTGTTGCACGCGTGCAAAAACATAAGGGAACATCGATCCGCCCCATGATTCTCGAGGGGGGTGAAACGCGAGCGATCTCGCGGCCGGAACGATTTTACTTCGTGCGACAAATTTTTAAGCGATCCCACGGAAGACACTCCATCCCCGCCCTTTTATACGTTCCTGTCTTGTTTTCGACGCGAAATTGCGTTGTCACCCTGCATCTTCGTATCCCGCACTTTCCTCCTTCTAAGCCGGCGAAACCGCTCGAAGCGAGAGAAAGAGGCGAACACGAGCTACGACGCAACGAAAACGTAGGAGAATTTCGCGGCGCAAAAGAACAAAGACGACTTTGACAAGGTTTTAAACGCTGTCGCGCCTTCGTGGAAATATTAACGTACGAACGAGATATTCATGATACGCGGAAACGCGCAATATTAAACGAATGAATGCTTTTGTTCGTAATATCGACACGCCAGCGTGGCGCTACGGTTCGTTTGAAACGAATGTAATTATCGCGAATAAATCCTTTTGGTATGTGTTCGAATCGAAGAATGTATCTGATTTTGTTGGGAAAAATCTTTTGGGTATTTTTATGAATTTGATCATTTTCGGGGAGGTTAAAAGTTGGGGGTGCGAAAATTGGGGTCCTTTTGGATCTACGAGTATGGGAATCTAAGGACTTAACTGTTTAGGAAATTAGGGATTTAACTGTTTCAGAGTTTGGGGACAGAGGATTTGTGGATCTAAGAATTTAGGGAGCTGAAAATATGAAATTCGAGACATTCATCGATCTTGGCATTTGCGAACTTAGGAATATGTACGTATGTTATATGTAGGAATTTGTAGACCTGCAAACTTACAGGCGTGGGAGTTTATGGAACCTGTGATTTTGGTATCTAGAGATATGAGAATTACGAATTTAGCAGATTAGGAAATTCGGAGCTTAGAAAATGTGTACTCGATCTGTGAATTTAGGGACATAATAATTTCGGGATCCGTGTACATGAAAATCTGGAGATTTACCTATCTCGATATTTTAGAACTTGGAAATTAAGGAGCAGAGAAATTTGCGACACTAGGAATTTGAGGACTTATAAAATGAATCTTGTGATTTGAGCATCGATGCAAGAATCTACGAATGTACGGTCCCGAAATTTTGATGTAGCTCCAGAAAGTTGAGAATAATAACATTTAAAGATTGAGAGAATTTAGCGATGTGGAACTTTAAAAATTTCAAAACACGAATATTTAGAAACTTCAACGGGGGAAATGTTGTTGCTATTTATGCATACAAATATGATATTACCATTCTAAGATTAAAATATATGTGTTATTTTACTTCTCAAATTAATTAGTTGTATTCTGACTGCTTCATATTGTTCTTACAATAACACTGCTATTTAATATTTATCTTCTTTGCTTACCCCTATTATTTAATTAAAGTATGCTTCAACATATTAAATAAGACTACACAAATGTCGATTTCCCTCTGACTTGTATTAGATTCGCAAATGAAAATTCTGGTTAACCTAAAATTTCCTTAACCCGAGCAAAAACTGGTTCAATAATTTCATTGAAAAGTACAATTCTGGTTTTCCTGGAAGCATAAAGGAGGCAGAATAACCATGAACAGTGCGACGCAAGTAGTAGAAGCACCTATTTCTAATTCAGCTCAGAGAAACATTGTTGCGGTAAGCAGTATTCCCGCGTCGACGAAGTTGCATGGAAATATCCTCGCGATGATTTCTTCAATCGTGTGCATGCGAAAAACAAGGCACAGTAAAAACAGATTTTATTGAACGACGAGAAAATCAAGTTTTTTTATGTAGCCACGAGGAGAAAGCTTAAAGGTGCACATCGAAGACAAATACGATTCAATGTTTTGGAATTTCGAATTAAAAAATTGTTTAATATTTCTATTTAAAAATTTGCGGACGTTCATCATTAGATGAATATGTTAGCGGCAACGTATTTTTGAGGGTCGATGAAGGCAATTAGCCCGCCGCTATTTTGCTTTCGGACCATTTATGATAGGGTGTTTACGATGGCGGTCGACGATGGCCAGTGACTCGAAGTCACGTAGCCATCGAGTGTCGCCGGGTTGATTGTTTAAAAAGAGGCATCGGAATTTTCTGGAAAAGGCAAGCAGGCCGACGTTGCATTGCTCAGGGGTGTTGTTCTTTAAGGATCTGGCCACGAAGTGGGGATGGCAGGAATGCCTTCTGGAAAGAGGACTAAGCTTGACCTCTTGGCACTTACCACAGAAACTTGATCGACATAGCATCAAAATAACAATTATTCTAACAAATAATATATCTACATCGTCTAATATATCAACATTTATACCACCTCATATGCTAAATTTATATCGTCTAATATATTAATATTAACAGCATTAAATATATGAATATTAGCACTAAAACTACCGACGTACAGTCATGGACATAATTAAGTGGACATTGCAGAAATGTAAACAATTTTTTGTTTTGTTACAATGTTTTAAATAACTATTAAATTTAGAACGTGAAATGCTTTCCTAGAGTTGAAAAAACATTTAATTAATGTATATAATTGTGCAATAAAGTTTTGATTTATAGGCATTGTTAGTTAAATTAAATTAACCTTTTGTTATTTATGATACCTGTCCACTTAATTTTGTCCACGACTGTATAATGTACAATTATTTTGAAGTTAGTTACATGAATCAATACACGCATTAATTCTTCACCACCATGAGCATCATCATAGGTTTCAAGAAAATCATCTCAACAAATTTTATCGTTTAAACTAGGAAATTTGTAAAACGGTCATTTGACCCCTTTAGTAGTTTTAGTGTTAACAGCGTGGAGTATAGTAATATTAACAGCGTCAAATGTATCGATATGTTTAAATATTGTTATTTTAAATAACTTGAACGTTCGCATAGCTATCGAATTCCTCTCAGATGCGTGTCAATTTTCCCCGAAACCATCAATGTTACTCCACTTTACGGTAACTCGTCAATCTGTTCCACGTCGCAATTTCTACGACACATAGTTACGCTTCCACGCCCATAAAACCCATCATTCGCAAACCTTTCGCGTCTACACACAATAAGGGATCATGATGCGTCAGATATTACGATACCGCGGAATATTGTGGAATTTCAAGATGGCCGTTACGCTGTATGGAGGATAGCAAGTCAGAGCAAGAGGAATTCAATTTAGGGCTGATCGCCTTTTACGTCAAGGACCGACCAAGGCATTTATGTTGTATGGTATCGATTCAAAAACTGCGAACAGCAACTTCATGTTTGGCCAATTAATCTGCTACGTGTAATCTGGCTTCAGGTTAAAAAAACACCGGGAACCTGTTTTACATTTTTCAAATGTTATTTGATACGTTATCGTTGCGCATTAATATCATAATCCATCACGTGTATTCGTATTGATAAATATAGCACACACATATATAGGTATTAATATACATACATATATTTACATATACATATATTAGCTTCATCTCGTGTGTGACTACCCTGTTAGAGATTTAGATATCATACATCATGTCATACGAATATGTGTAACAATTCGTGGTACGTTGACGAAGTTCATCGATTAAAATCTGTGGAAAAATTAACTTCCGTGCTCGAAGTTTGCACTTTTGCATTTTTTTGCTGTGGAAGAAAAACAACTCGAAGCTTTGTTAACAAAAAAGTCTGGTGGAATTTGTTGAAATCTTTATTTTTCTGGCATTGCCATATATTCTGTTATTTGTCCATCTCGCTATGTTTGAACATCTCATTCGTACGATTCAACATTTGGTTGAAAATAATCGTTCGAATTCGATGTATTAAATGAGATGAGGCGAACAAAGATATAGTGGTTGCATATATAAAAAAAGTGGACGGAATATTTCGAGATGAAAGGGTAAACGCGTTAAATCGCGAGCAATCGATGATCCAGTAACGGGACGGTCACTTTTGATCCCGGAATTTTCGCTCGACTAAACAGCCAATTTAATTCAAGAAGCGAGAATCTTACCGTTCGATCAATATTTAACCGATTAATTAGCCGTTAGTTTAGGAAACCGTTGAACGTTGTTGGGCCATTCAAAGAGAGGGCGAAAGAGGGCCATAGTTACATCCAAACAAGCTCGCGTTTGCCGTGACCGTGCTCCATAAGACTCGGCAGCTTTGATAAGGATCGTTTCAATTATCCATTCAATTACGAACGGCGATCCATAATCGTCAAGGGCTCTGCAGAAGATTTCTCTCTGCGTGCACCTTGCTTTTACGGGGGCTAGCCAGCTCGTTGAACACAGACAGAGAGAGAGCGATAGAGAGAGAGGGAAACCGACGATCGTTTCAACGCAATTACTCCGCATACGAAGTTTCGTATCAATTTCACGTGTCGGCGCGATATTCCGACTAAATAACCTTCATTTAGTTCGATTCGATTAAGGCACGTTTAAAGCTTCCATTGTGATCGAATTAACCGCGCGCATCGATGCGACGTGAAATTTCATAGGGTACCGGAAGCGACACGAAGCGAGACGCGAGGGTAGATGGTATAGTTCGCTTATGATCGATCATTTTTGCGCGTTAACGAATTTTCTAACGTCGTTAAACGCTGTTCCAGCCAATTTTCCCGCTTTCTCGCGATATTGTCAATTAACACCTTTGTAGAAGCCGGGGACGCATCGTGTACCGTCGTCGCTGACCGAAAGAGCTTCCGTGCACGGGCAAACAGGACGTATACAAGCGTGAACATAGACATACGTGACCGGCCAGAGAAACGATACACGGGAACAACGGAGAAACGAGGAGGGGATGAGAGAGACAGAGGGTCGAAGGTTGAATTCACTGTGAAAGGGATCGTTGGCAAGGGGTAGAGGAATTGTATGCGATGCGGTCTCGAGGTCGAGGTTTACCTGGTCGCACCACTGTGCAGGCATGCTTTGCGCGTGTACCATACCAAGCCGAGGTCAGCGATCTGATGGACCATAGTTCAGCTATGGTTGACCATCCTGGATCGTTTCTCTACGGCACACGCATAGTTCGAGGCGTCATCAGACCTCCAACGAGTCCTCGATGTCACCCCTATGTATATATAGGGTGATTCTTTCGTTTGAATTTACGTGCGCGCGATTTCCTATGCGAACGATACGGATCATCGGATCTGAACATTGCAAACGTAGAAAGGCAACTTGATGATTTTCGCATTTTCAAGTTTCCAGATTATCGAATTTTATTCATTTTTGCATCTTCACATTTTTTAATTTTGAGTTATCTAAGTTTTTAACTCTTTCAATTTGCACATGAATTAAATTCACAGATCGTCAGATTTTCAAATTCACGTGTTCTCGAATTCTCAGAGTCTGAAAATCGTAAATTCCCAAATTATTACCAAATCCTATAATTTTCAAATTTTCTATTCCTTAAATTCTCAAATTTTGAAATTCTCAAATTCGCATATACTCAAATTCTCAGAGTCACAAATTCCCAAATTGACGAATTTCAAAATGCAAATTTAGAAATGTCCAAATCCTTAATATTACAAACGTCCACATCCTCGAACTTCTACTTTTATAAATTGATAAATTTTCAAATTTCCAAATACCTAAATTCTCAAACTTAGGTACCTACATTATCAAATTTTAAAAATATCCTCGATCCAAGAATTTGCAAATTCCACCGTTCTTCCAATTTTTTGAACTCCAATATTTTCCGAGTTCCTGGATCTCTTAAATTATCGATAATTAAATTATCTTGAAGGTCCTTAAATTATCGAATTATCTAATCGCTAAATCTCCAAATTACAGCATTTAGAATTGTTGTATCCTGAAATCATCGGTTTCCCAAATTCCTCAAACTCCAAACGACAAAATTGACGAAATAAAATCGTCAAATTCTGACAGAGACCACATATAGCAACAGGTAAAACCTGTCATTACCTCTCTAAATTACAAGTAATCTCTCATTGACTCGTCAAAGCATGCATGAAATTTCGGTTTCGCCAATCGCACCGCGTGCCACAAACGCCTCGCACAATACGCGTAACCTTCAAAGCACACAAAAAGCTTGAAAAACAAACACCTGAAAAAACGCGATGTGGCGGCACAAAGTCAGAGGGATTAGCGAAGACCCGCGAGGGTCCAGTTAAAAGGAACACCCTGTACCGGTGACAGGAAGCTAGCGAAAGGGTAACGAAAACGGGAGGAAGCGAATTCGATAGACGGAAGGACGCGCGTTGAAAAGAGACGAAAGACAACGAGAACGTTGGAAGGGGTCGAAAGAGAGAAATAGAAAGATGGGGACAAGGGGCAACGATGGCTGGGGTTGTGTGTTCCGACGTAATATGGGCTTGTTCCCGTTTGCGACGCGGTTCTCCCGCGCTTTGCAATTAGCCTTTGTCGCGAATGCCCGGCCAACAGTACCCTCCCCTCACCCTTTCCGACCCTTGAAACCATGGCCACGTTTCTCCTATCTGCGCCACCCCCTCAGGACACACTAATATCCAGCCACCTAAACACGCCATAATGCACACCGTCCCGTTGTTGTCGATACCTTTCGGCCGAATAGAAAATTCGGTATCGCAACGTTATCAATGTTGTTAGGTCGTAGAATACATATTTGCAGCGAGACGATTAGACCTCGGTCAATGTTTTCTTGAATACAATAGTTTAAAGGTTTTTTTGTTTTCCTTAGATACATTTGGAGTTTGGAATAATAGTCTTTACCCGTAGCAGAATTATTTGTTGTCAGTCATACCTGGGTGTCAGAGTCTTTAGCCTTAACTGTAGAGTCTTTGGTTGCACTTTTCCCATTCATGTCGAGGTACTCTTTAAGTTCATTACTCGCTACGGTCATTTTGAGGAAAACCCCGATAGCTTCCGTCTGGTGTCCAGATTTTCAAGACGGTTTTTTTTCTAAAGGCTTTTCAGCTTGTCTTAAAAAAGTTTCACGCAACTCTGAACACCTGGGCCTTGCTCTATAGGTCGCGTATAGTCTTATTTTCTCACATTCGCTATGCCACGAAATTATACAGTTTCTACAATATTTACATGTCAGGGTACCAATTTTCTCTCGTGCAACCACCCCCCACTCCCCGCCCTCAACATCCCGCGGAGGATCCGCACGGAATTGATTCGGTACGTTCGATGGAATTTAATATTAACGCGATTTAGGTGCATCGTCGGCACGATTTCAATAACAGAAATTCCCCGCGTTAGAAACGACCGATTACTTCCGGTAGCGGAGTTGCTACCACGAATGGACTTTTCTCGTGGTACGTCCATTTTCGTGCAACGGCGCATCAAAAGGACCAACGATGCGAGCGGAACGCGAAAGTGTATTCGATACTTTGCGGCCTAAATGGAGGGAAAAACAGGGATTCCGGCCGGAATCGAGGAACTATGTTCTTGTAAAGCTTCATGCCTGATCGATCTCCTGTAATGAAACCACAGTTTCGATGCATAGGTGCACTGAACCCGTTACTTATGTACGATTCCGATGTCCGTACAATCAATTTACGTGCAGCGGACATGTACGTACTCCTTTAAGCAACCGGACAGGTATAAGTATAGAGAGAGTCAGCCGCCGTGTACGAAGGGTGAGCGAAATAGAAAGACAACTATGCATATGGCAGCCCTGTGCCTGTATCTGAGCGCGTGCGCGGTGCTATGGTTACGACGTATTCATGCGTGGACATTTTGCAAATTTAGTGTTTAATTTGATGGATTTGGACGATTTAAGAATTCGGAGGATTAGGATAATTCAGGAATTTGGGAGATTTAGACGAATTATGGAAGGTTTTGAAATCTAGGAATCTACAAATTTGAGGATTTGCGGATATGGAAACTTTGAAGAGATTGAAGACTTTGTGGACTTTCAAGACTTTTGTGATTTTGAGAACTTTGAAGATTTTGATAATTTTTAGCACTTTATAGACTTTGGTTATTTTAAGTACTTTGAAGACTTTGATGATGTTGAGGTCTTTGAAAATGTTGAGAACTTTGAGAACTTTGAAGATTTTGATGATTTTGAGAACTTTGTAGACTTCGGTTATATTTATGACTTTGAAAACTGTTATATCCCTACGTTGATTTTAACGGCGGTCTGGTGAGAAAATAAATTAAAGTCTTTTCTCGACCAAAAACAAATAAATATATTTATAATTTATAAGTATCAGAGACGGATCGGGATGTGACCGACAATGTTAAATATTTCGATGTTTACTCTTTGCGAGTTATTGGAATTCTGCTGGAGAGACAAAATAATGTTTCTCTCCAGAATAAACTATGTAGTGGGGGTTGGCATGTCGCTAGTGGTGGACAATCGAAGACGTCAAAATCAAAGTAATTTCATTGGTGATCGAAAATCACGAGAAGTGGGCAAGAACCGCCCTTACCAAATGCTCATCGCGAGGTCACTCTTTATCCGAGTGACCTAAGTAAAAATACGACGTCGTTTGTCATCTAACGATTCGACACTCATAAAATAATAAACCGCGCTGGCTCTCGAAAGTCATGCGAAATTAAAAATAGTTTAAGACGATAAATTGCACGTTATAAAGAGCAGCAAAGGAGTTGTCGAATATTTCTGAATTTTCTAAAGTTAAAACTAAGCCCAATGGCTTTATGATTTTATGAATGCGCCGCGACAGAAAAACTTTACAATATAATACTAAATGGGTTTCAACAAAGACTTTGATGATTTTGAGGTCTTTGAAAACATTGAGAACTTTGAAAACTTTGAAGACTTTGTTGATCTTGAAAGTTTGAAACTTTGCGTATTTGAGTACGCAAACATTTGAGAATTCACGTATCTGGAAATTTAAAAGTATCTATTAGACATCATTAATAAATCTCTAGAAAATCATTAACTTTCCTAATTGTGTAACTTGGAATTTTGATGTCTTCATATTCGAAGATTTTTATATTTAAAGTGTAATAACTTGGAAGTTTGAAAATTTGAAGCTGCCAAATTTCCGAATGCCCAAATCTAGATTCGTAGAACTGTAGATGTTGCCTTTCTATATTTCCAAAATTCTAAACGTCGAAACTTCTGAATTTACAAATTTGCGGATTTAAAATTTTCACCGATCTCAATTCGTGCACGCGCGTGCATTTTAGCCCTTTGCACTCCGCTATCCCCTCTGAGGGGACATTGAAATTTATTAGTGATTACATTGTACAATAAATTTTGATTTTTTTTTATTTCACAACCACCACTATGATATTCTTATAGATTTTTGCGAGCTGAATACGAATCTGAAATCCGTTTCTCTCTAGGTCGTATAGTTTTTGAGAAAATTGATGTTTAAAAAAATGCAAATCTTCAACTTTGGTAATTTTTTGTGCTTTTATCATAGCAGCTATTCAATGACTTTTTACACGAAAAAAAATCTGTGGACTTTCCCGAATAAAACGATATAAATTGTTATTGCATTGTAAATATTTAAATATGTTTAAATAATGATCAAAGTAAGAAAGACACCGAAAACGCACCAGTTTTCGTTGATATTTTTCAATTTATTTCAAATACTATGGGTCTAGGTGAAAATCTGACCATCGTACGTGATAGAACAGAACATTTCTTCTGCAGAAAGTATCAAGCGATTTTAGAAATGCATGGTTTCGCGACAAAGTAGCTGGTAGTTTAGATTCGGAACGGTGCGGAGTGCAAAGGGTTAGATCTTCGACAGGGAGTCGTTTCGTCCACCACCGGTTCAAACTACTGCGGAACAAGATAAATACACGTTTGAACCGACGAAACGAGCTTCATCGTTGACTTTCAACGCGGAATATCGTCGAGAAAATAAGAGGAAAAAACTGAAGGACGACGCTTAAGCGCGAACTAACCGCGCAAGATGATTATTGCATGAATCTACGATATCCGAGAGTTTCAGCTTGCTGAACCGTATCCTACAGCTGCTACGAAATGCCAGCGGTGCAGGAACGAAACTGGAATTCAAATTGTTACTTTAATATTTATCGTCCGCTTCTTAAATCCCACGGAACTGAGACCCGCCGGATCAAAGATTCACATCGTTGCATAATCTTCCGTGAAAGATGCTAAACGTTCAACTTAACGCCACAATATTTCAAGCGTTCTGTAACCGCCGCATAAATCACGGGCTACTGTTCGTTTCCTGTTAAATTGACCGTGAAAAATAATGATTACCCTCGCCAAAGATTCTTTCTTCCTACAGATTTTCTACATTTTTTGTTCGTCGTAAACAGGTATAACGTTTAAATCTTCTCAGTGAAAATCTATCGATTTGATCGTAATTATGCTCGATGATTTAAATTGAACATTACCAAACTCTCTAATTATTTTATCGACAATTTTATTTCATCGAAAGTTAAAACGTCGTATTTGAGATTTAATTTTCGGTGTTTGAACTTTGTCGATTTAAATAAATGCAAGTTTCTTTCACAGAAAAGAGTTTGATTTGGGGATGGTCGAATAAATACAGAATTTATAATACGAATAAAACCCTTGCTGTTTTTAGTGGTTAATATTTAGTTCTATCCTGAATGATAACTTGTTTCCTGAATACCGATAAGTAAATTCTATTTGAAGTTTGTAGAATTTGCGTTCTCCGATTCAATAACGAGTTCCATATCGTAACATCGATACCATGAAACCCTTGAATTCGAACTACTGCTTCTCTAATGGAAGGTATTTGCAGGTTCTAATTAGCTACCAATTAGCTTTCGCTTTTCCTATGAAAGAATCATGCAACTCGAACTTCGAGTTTACTCTTACAATAATCTCTCGTGGATTAATACATGGTGTAACTTTCAACAACTTCAAATTATCGTCAATTTTTATATTGTAGAAAGAAAACATTGAAACACCAATTATAAAATTGAAGAGAAAATTGAATTCGCGGAGGTGCCTCCACTTATACGCCACTCGTGTCTATGAGAAGCTACCATTAGTTCAAAGCTAAGTAACAATTATTTAAAATATTTGCATGAAACTCTGTAATATATATTTCACAATATTTCATTAAATACTCTCTTCCTATTACAAATATCACTCGCATCCCATAAATACGGAAAATCGTAAACAAAATACAATTCGTTAGAGTGATTTCAAAAAACATGAAAAAATCCCAACGAAACAATTAGAAAAATTTGTCTCCGATAAAAACGAAGAAATCATGCCACAGAATCCTACACGATACGCATTTCCTAACATTTCGCCAAATGTATGGCTACTGCAAAACGATCTGGACCCCATAAATACCGAAAACCCTGAACAAAATACAACTCGTCAAAATGATTCCAAAAGACATTAGAAAATTCCGATGGAGCAATTAACAACATTTATTTGCAATGCAAACGAAGAAATCAAATCACAGAATTCTTCACGATAGACATTTCCTAACATTTCGTCAAATGTGTAACTACTGCACAGTGACCCGACCCCATAAATACCGAAAACCGTGAGCAAAGTGCACTGCGTTAAAATTATTTCAGAGGCGAAAAAATTCCTATGCAACAATTAGAAAAAATTGTCTGCAACAAGAACGAAGAAATGAAATCACAGAATCCATCTTAATACACATTTCCTAAAATTCCGTCGCATGTCCACCGATTGCAAAGTCATCCACACCCCATAAACGCGAAAACCGGCGATCAAACTAGAACCCGTTCAGACGAATTCGAAGCGGGAGAGAAAATCTGGATGTAAGAAAATTGATCGCTAGCAAAAAGAGAGAAATCGAATCGGGGGATCGTCGAGAAAGAAGAAACAAGCGAAAGGTATAGTGCGTGGCTAGTTGTTCCGAGATCGTTGATTGGGAAACCCTGAAGAGACCGTTAAACGCGAGGAGGAGGGCGTCGATGGAAGGGGTTGATTTTAATCGAAGGTTATGCCGCCGGCAATAATCGGCAGTTAGCCGAACACCGGTCTCCGATGAGGCTGGGGTTTGCTGATAACAGACTTAGCGGAGGTGGCAAGTGGCGTAGGGGGTGAGGGTACAGGGTTAAAACCCCTCCGGTAGCTAGCAACCATGTTACGATTCCCTGGTCGACGTCACGGCTACACTGCTAGAAGAGCGGATCGGGAGAACCCGGTGGAAGGAGTAACGTGTACCGATGCTGGCTGGATAATCGATTGATCGCCTTCTTAATTAGCGGTCGGGGTATTTAGAGTGCCCATTCAATTACACAGTTGCGTAATCTGCTTACACAGCCTCCATCGTTGTGCTTCCTTCGGTCAACTGTTCTGGTTACCTGTCACGTATCCGATGTAAATAGTCGTCGACACCGTATTGTTGCTAACACTTTTGTCCCAAAAAACTTGCTCACCCCTGCAGATTTCGAGATTGAATTCGTAAATTGACAAGTTTTTGGTCTATTGATGTCTACTCTCCAAAATAAGTTTGTAAGTACATAATTGTGAAATGTTCTTAGATTTTTGTATATCCGAATTTCGAAATTTGTCATTTGTGAAATCTTTGAGTTTCTCAAACTTTCAAATCGACTATTTCGCAAATTCCTAATTCAATTTTCAAACTTCGTTGATATCGATTTTAAAATGTCCAAATTCCCTGGTGTCATAATTTCTAACTATCAAAATGTTCATATTCCCTAGTTTTCAAATTTCTGAATTTCAAAATGTCCAAATTCCCTAGATTTCAAAGTTCTAAATTTTTAAATGTCCAAATTCCCTAGTGTCAACATTTCTAAATATTAAAATGTTCCAATTCTCTAGTTTCGACATTTCTAAACTTACCATTTGTCAAATTCTTAATTATTAAAAATTGCTTCCTGAATGTCAAAATTCCCAAATCTAAAAATTCTAAAATACCAAGATTTTCAAATTTGTAAGTCCTCAAATTTTCCAATCCCTAAATTATGGAATACCGAAATTCCTTAATCTCCAAATCGCCGCATACTCGAATCTCCCAAAATACAAAATCTCGACATTTTCAAATTCATAAACTCCCAAACTACTAAATTTCCAAAATTGTCAAAATTCCTAGAATTTCCAAATTTCTGATTGTAAAAGTCTACAAATCATCGAATTTGTAAATGTGCAAATTTATAACTCACCGAATTGGTAAATTTACAAATTTATAAATCACCGAACTGGTAAACGTGCAAATTAATAAATTTCGAAATCTCGAAATTAGAAGAGGCATTTAACATGGTTCGTCCTTATATCTACATGAAATTAAAATTAACAGACATTTCGTTTACTCGCTTAAAACATTTCAAGACTTAATGACTATCTAATAACGTGAATGGAAATTTCGTGCGCTTGTCGACATTTAGAAATTGAATTCGGTGTTGCCTCAGCTTTGACAAGAAATTCTGATTAACGAAGAGTAATCAACAGTGTAAAATTTCATTTGATGATGTATCGACTTTACAGAAGTGAAGATCCTTTGACGGTCTAACAAACGTTTTCCGGTTCGACGGAGAGACAGACGAATGGCTATTTCAAAGAACGTATCGTTTTCAAAGTGATTCAAATTACGCGAGTCGACGAAAAAAGGTTCTACGATAACGCGGTAATGGTGAAAAAAATTAATGCACTCTTCTTGTATATTTTACTTTACGTATATACTCGCCAAACTATGAAAGTTAATATATAAACATACATTATGTTAAGAGAAATCAGGCTCTCTTTATGTAAACCTAACCAAGTCTGTTACAATTTAACTGAATTCGTAACTGTAATCACATACACTGCCGCTCAAATGTATGTGGACACCTGCCGTGTTCGTGAAATTTGTGATGTATAATGTACATTTTTATTATTTTATGAAATAATATCATTAATTAAACGAATAACTTCACACTTATGCACGACAACGAGCTGAATCACATCTCTGCAATATGTAGAAATTATTTACAGCAATTACAAGGGAAATCTGAATTAAAAATTATGACATCGCTGGCTCGATCACCTGATGTGAATCCCATAGAAAAACTGTAGGATCACGTATACTGACAAGTTCGAAAATAGTGTCTCGAATCCGAAAATCATTTGTGGGAGACCTTAGAATCTGTGTGAAACCTTATCCATACTGAAATAATAAAACGAGTCATAATCGCGGTCATAAAAGCACGTGAGGAATATGTTATGATAAAAAAACACAATGTAAAAGGTATACATATATAATTATTTGTTATCATAATCGGTAAGATGTTTAACAAATCATTATTAAAATGTTCACCAACCATGCACGAACTGAAGTAGATTCTAGGTAATTACATTTACTGTTGACATCATAACTTTTTTTAGGTAGTTACAAGAATTAGGGAAGTGTCCACATATTTTTGAGCGGCAGTGTACGACGTAATCAACGCTTCGTTTCTTTTTCCCTTTCATTCTTCCAAAAACCCCAATCCGTATTATCGCGAACACCCTATGTACAAGGTAAAACAAGGGAGGACGATCGGCAGAGTTGATAAAACAAGATGGAAGCGAAGGAGGCGAAGATAAAATTTGATACGGGTACATTTTGCGCTTCCATCGACACGATATAAACGATCTAGCGAACGGGTTGAAAATTCCCGATATCCGGCTGCAGTTCTCCAGTTAAGCGCAATATCTCAAATTAATTCTCGTAGTCGTAGCTGGCTGGTATTCCCGGCTTGTCCTTTCTCATCGTTCCCCATCCCAGAGATTCCCTTTGCCACCACCATCGTCGACGACGACGACGTCGAGGTTGGCACGAGCCTGTATACATCTCGAAAGTGGGTACGAGGTTTCTACTTAGCCCCCACCCCCGACGAGCTTTCGTGGCGCTTTTTACTCGTCCTGCTCACCCTCTTTCTCGCTGCAAGATGTGTCACCGGCTTATGAGAGCGGCCCTCTCGTTTCCCGTGTTTCTTTCGCGGAAGTAAATGTTTTTAATTTCGTCGGGCCCGACGTTCTTCGCTTTCACAAACGAATAAACGAACAGAGGGATAGCAACGACAGCAACGGGCAAACGTGAACGATGAAGCTTGCCAACACTTGGACCTCCGTGTTCCCACCCCGTTTCGACCGGGGATTAGCCGTGTTTCGCGATATCGCGATGTACACTGACGCACAAAAATATGTGAACACTTTCTTGATTCTTGTAACTACCTAAAAAAGTTACGACGTCTTCGGTAGACTCGAGTACCTAGTATGTATTTCAGTTCGTGAATGGTTAGTGAACATATGTTAACCCCTTCCCGTACTTTGACGAATTTGACTCGTGATGCACTCGCGGCTCAAATGTAACAAACTTTGAACTCAATTCCTGAAGTTTAGATCAGATTATAATTCGTGTAGTCAAAGATCGCTGAATATAAAATACTCCTACCATTTAAATTTCCTTTGTTCGTTTTAATATTATAGCTACGAACAGTTAGTTTTGTCTGACGCATCTGACAAATAAATGACACGGGAAGGGGTTAATAATGATTTGTTAAATATCTGACATGAGAAGCGTCTAGCACTGTGATTTGCTAAACCGTATTAGCCTATCACGGGTGATTCGCGGGCCTGAAACCACACTGATTGGTGGGCCTATGCTGACACCAGCGCTAAACCAACTATATCTGCTGCTATGGCTGACTAGGCTGTGACACGGTCAGAAAGTTACCGTGGTTTCCAAAAGTACTGAAATCATTCAATCTAATCGAAACAGTCGTCTCGAGGCAGTTTTTCCAATCGTACCGTCTTTCCGAGACGGTCTGTACAAGACATTGAAATCTTGAGTCTGCACAAGACTTCGTTTGTACAGTCCACACAAGAGTTCATTCCTATAGTCTGCACAAGACATTCAGTTCAATACGGTCATAGACAACGTGTCGCTGTGCAAAAAATAACGCTTAACACTTTGACTGTGTCCATATATGGGTAACACTCAAATTTCTACACAGATTTAATAGCTATATTATTAAAAATTTGTTCTCTTTCGAACTGGAAATACTCGCATTATTTACTCGAAACTGTAGAAACTAAATATAACGAAGTTACACGAAGATATTTGGTAAGGTTTGTTAAAAATGAAAATAGTACCTAATGCAATTTTCAGTCGCTTACGTGTGGCAGTCAACGTGTTAATTATAAAGTATGGTACAGTCAATTTACATTCGTTCAAGGCATACAGTGTGCATTGTCAACGCTGACAATTTGAGTCACCACTCATATTTTTTTCCACGCAAAAACACTTGTATTACACACTACAAAATAAAAAGGCAATCGTACTATTTAACACTAGATTTACGGAACCCGTCAAAATGACGGATGTTATATTGCTTATTTTAAATTACGAAAATTAGTAAAAAGCTTCTGACCAAATCTAAATTATCCTTCATCGAAATAGAGAACCATAGAGTGACTTAATTTACGTATCGTCGATTATTTACTTATTTTTCTACATTAATTTCGATTTAAATATAAGTGGTCATTAATCGTCCGTAAATCTAGTGTTAAACACAAATTTACTGTCCTTGTTACCGTAAAAGGGGTAAGGAAGCGCGGCAGTTCGGATATTGTTGCGCAAACTAATATCGCGAACTAGCGTTAAAAAACAAGCAGGTTTCTTGTTTTTCGTTGGCCGCTTTTTGCCGTCGCTAAAGTCAACGATTCGTGAGACGGAAGAGCCGGGAAGCAAGATGAAATCAACGACGGCGAAACCGTCTCGAATGCCTCACGAGTGCCCGGCAAAAAGTCGTCGAGATCTTTCCAGCGAGTTGAACGGACGATATAAAATAACGGAGGACGCGACCTACAAAACGGCCGTTTATTTTTTACGGCGTGTAATAATTTTATTGAAGTTTTTGGCGAGATCGTTCGTACGAACGACCGATAAAAATCACCGCGGTGGTCCGTTGCATTTTTGCAGTAATCGCGACGATTTTATAAATCTGTCGACTTTGTCGAACATCACGGACAATACAAGGGTGAATTTTCAATTAGTAACCGGTTATTAGAAAAATTGGGTGCATATCATTCTGACATTACATTATTTCTCTATTATATACGTATAAAATGGAAGAATGTTATAGTAGCAGAATATTACATGCATATAATAGTAGATATAATAGTAGTGAATTTTCAATAAGTAGCAGTTATTGGGAATATAAGTTAGATATCATTCTGACATAGCATTGTTACAATATTATATACGTATAAAATAGAAGAATGTTATAGTAGCAGAGTATTCAATGCATATAATAGTAAAAATAACAGTAGCGAACTTTCAATAAGTAACAAGTTATTGAAAAAATAAGTTATATATCATTCTGACATTATATTATTACAATATTATATATATACATGTAAAATAAAAGAATGTTGTAATAGCAGAATATTATTACAATATTATATATATACATGTAAAATAAAAGAATGTTGTAATAGCAGAATATTAAATGTATAGAATAGTAGAAATAATAATAAAGGACTTTCAATAAGTAACAAGTTATTGGCAAAATAAATTACATATCATTCTGACATTGCATTATTACAATATTAAATACGTATAAAATAGAAAAATATTATAGTAGCAGAATATTAAATGTATAGAATAGTAGAAATAATAATAAAGTACTTTCAATAAGTAACACTTATTGGAAAAACATTTTACATGCCAGAATGATGTATTGCAATATTATATGCATATAAAATAAAGAATATTATAGTGTCAGAATATTATATACATATAATGGTAGAAATAATAATACAATTTTATAAATAGTACAAGTATATTATAATGTTATAATTTCAATGTTCATTGAAATATTATAAGTAGTGTGAGTAGATAACAGGAAAAAATTATGAGAATAATGTAATACTATAATGCAGTATAATAAAAGAATAATGATATATCAGAGAAAAGTATTGGGTTGTTCTGAAAGTGAAATTGTGTTTTTCCAACAGGCTTTTCTGTGAAAAAGTTCGATTGATTCTATGCAATAGTTTGTAGCTGGTACCCTATCAAATATGGAAAATGAAATGCAGCATTTTCGAAATATTTCACTTTTTTAAAAATGATGTTCGAGCAAGAGAGAAGCATCCGATGAAAATTGTCTCTCATTTTCATAAAAAGAACGAAATTACTTTTCAAATAACCTAATAGAATTGTGGAGTAATAATATACATATGAGAGTAAAATACTATAATTGGGGAATGAATGTATATAAGAGTCACATAAAATTGTGGAATAATAATATGTAAGAGTAAAATAGAATTGTGAAATAAAGATATATAAGAGTAAAATAGAGGCACAGAATCATCGATCAAAGGATCGAAATTCTTAATCCTTCGATACACAAGGTACGTTCCGTACTCGAGATAAGAACTAACGAAAGCCAGATTGTCGATACGGGATTTCAGGTAGCGAAATGAAACGGGTAAACAGCATTTTGTAAGGTATTGCTCGATCGGTCGAATGCTTTACGACCGATCGTGAGTCGAAAACGTCATAAATTTGTCGGCTGCCAGCGTGAATCTTCGACGCTCCACCCTTATTACGGCGCTGTATTTCCCGCGAATCGAGAGAAGGCGTATTGAGTGTCTGCACGTCTTGTCGTCCTGTGCAGTCGACAGAAAATCCGTCGTCCGTAGGAAAAATATGCCAATTGAGACTGAAGAGATCTCTCGCCCATTTATTTTTAGGTATTATCGAAAAAATTGTTGAATTCGGAGACGGGGGAAAAATTTGGGGACATACAGATATGGATATCAAGAGATTCGAGAGCATTGGGGACATTCAGAATCTTGGAATGTAGGGATTTTGTAGATTCGGAAATTTGTTAATTTTAAGAAATAGAAATTTCGAAATTTATGGAGGTAGATGCTCGGACATTGGAAATTTAATAATTTCAAATATTTGGGGGATTGAAATGAAACTAAGGGATTTTATGTTCTGGACATCCCGAGAATTGGAGATCTAGGGACTTCGGGATCCTGAGATTTAAGTATCTAGGGATTTGGGGATGTAGAGACTTAATGATTTAGGGATTTTGGGGTCTAGAGTCTTAGAGATCTAGGGATTTGGGAATCCAGAGACTTATGGATCTAGGGATTTGGTGATCCGGAGATTTAGGTATCTACGGATTTGTGGATCCAGACACTTAGAGATCTAGAGATTGGGGAATCTAGAGACTTACAGATCTAGGGATTTTGTCTCTGGAGATTTAAGTATCTAGGGATTTAGGGACCCAGAGACTTAGAGATCTAGGGATTGGGTACCCAGAGATTTTGAGCAAAATAATTGTAGAACTTATATATTTAGAAATCTAAGAATTTTTAGATTTAGGAAATTAGAAATTTGACAAATTTTAGAAACATAAATATCGCAATCTAGTAGTATGCGAAAATTGAAAGCACATATATTTCAAAATTTTTGAATTTATAAATGTTCAAACTAAAAATTTGATAATACGGAAATCGAACAACCTACAAATTTGAGTATCGAAGAATAAAGAATGAAATCGAGGAATTCGAGTAAAAATCAGATAACATTTAATTGAGCACCAGTTCCTTGTATTCGGGTAAACTCAGTGATTCGAACACTTCGAAATCCGATAATTCCGATAATCGCGAATTGTGACGGTAGAAAATTTGTAGAAACGTGAAAACACGAACACTCGACAATTGAGATATTTTTAAGTTTGCGCGTGTTCTTATCGAAAGAAGGTGTAGGTTTCAGCCGAGCGTACTTTTGTTCTACTTCCAGTTCTTTGCCGACACGAGGTGGGACACAGAGCTTGATACGTCTGACCAGATGGAATTTTTCCACTTTATTTTCCTCGATCCTGCGCACGATATCAAATTCCATTGCCTCCACCCACCCCCGTCCGCTTTTCTCCTCCTTTTGCATGACGCTCTCTCGCACTGTATTTCACGTACACGTTCGACCTTATTTCCATCCCTGTCTCTGTCGTTCGCTTCCAATCGGGATACTCGTTCTCTTCGTTGCTCCGTTCTAGCGAGCAGAACGGAAGACAAGACAAATAAGGAGAACTCGAAGCCGAGAGGAACACGCGACGACGCGACTTCCGGAATAACGCGATTACATCGAACCCGAGCAAGCAGCCGTACAGTTAGAAATCGATACCTATCGACGCTGAAGTATGAAGCGCGTTTAAATTTGTCGGAAGTCGTAAATCGTAACCGAAATACGTACACGCGTACGTATGTAAGTATGTATGTACATATGTATATGTTGCTCGCAGCCGCCAAAGAGATTTTCATCTCGACGAAATTTTATCGAATACCTGCACGTCGAATCTGACGCTTGTGTGTCGTGCTTTTAACACGTACGACGATCATAAACGTCGGGATGAGGCGGAAATTACCGAGCTTCCAAATTAGGCTCCGTTACTTATCGTGATATCCAAGCGTATCATCGCCGCGTTATCGGAACTCGAATTTGACACGCTCGTGCCTATTGGCATTTGAAAATTTTCGGGTTTACTCGGTTGGGAATTTAGAATCTAGGGGATTTGGAATTTGACGATTTGGGGATTTCGGGGTGCGAGAACTTGTGAATTTGGGAATTTGGAAGTTTGGAATCTGAGGATTTGAGAATTTGGGAAACTAGAGACTTGGAGATTCGGGGATTTGGGGATATAGGGATTTGGAATTTAAGAATTTGATAGCGTTAGAATTTGGAAATTGAGAAATTGAAGAATTTAGGAGTTAAGAATTTAGAAGTTTTTGAATTTCTGGAATTAGGGATTTGGAGATTTGAAAGTTTTTAATTTGAGAATTTGAGAATTTGAAATAGTGGGAAATTACGAATTTGGGGATTCTGAGTTTGGAATTCGAGAATTTGAAAATTTAGAAATTTGGGGAATGTGGAATTTAGAGATTTGGGAATTTTGGGGTTATAGAATTTGAAGATTTGGAGATTTCGGGGTGCGAGAACTTGCGAATTTGTCGGAATTTCGAAGTTTGGAATTTCAGAATTTGGGACACTAGAGAGTTGGGGATTTGGAGATTTGAAAGTTTTTAATTTGAGAATTTGGAAATGCGGGAAATTACGAATTTGGGGATTTGTGAGTTTGGAATTCGAGAATTTAAAAATTTGGGAAACTTTGGATTCAGAAATTTGGGGATATCAAAATTTGAGGAGTTTGTAATTTAAGAATTTTGAGATTTAAGATTATGCGATATAGAGACTGAGAGGTTTAGAAATCTGGGAATTTAGAAATTTAGAAACTGAGGGCTTACACAATTTCAATGTTTCGAATTTTTACCACTAAGGAATTTAAAAATATGGAAATTGGGATATTTTGAAGTTTGGCGAGTTGGAATTTCGAAAATTCGGAGATTGGAAAAATTGGCGATTTAGTGATTTGACAATTTGGAAAAGTGTAAACTATAAAAATTTCTATACCTGCAACCTTGTACTTTAAGAAATTTTAACGTTTGTAGATTTTCAAATTTTTGTGATTTGTGAATTTAGTTGTCTGAGAATTTTTTAAATCTATACATCCCTGGATTCAGTAACTTGAGAAATTACAAATTTAAGAAATTCAAAGGTTCGACAATTTGGACTTCTGGAATTTCCAAATCTTTCAATATACAAATTTGACAATTTTTAATTATCCAAGGTTTTCGAATCCTCCCCAATATCAATATTCCTGAATTATCGAATTTCAAAAAACCTAAGTGTCCAAGTCTCCAAATATCCAAATTCCAACATTTCCGTAAAAATGACGTACTGCAAATTCTCATTTCCAATTACGAAAATTAACAATCTTTTGTCAAAATGTACATTAACATTCATCGAGATAAAAAGTCATTCCACAATCTATTTTCGTGTTAACCATTTATTATTTTTGTAGTTTAATTTCAATTTAAATACAGGTAAGTATAAATCTGGGATTAAAAACGCGCTTCAAACTACGGGCGTCTCTCTACGTATCCTCGGACACGTGTATTTTCACGCATCCGACCGTTGATCGCATTCAGGGGCGAAAGAACACGATGAATTTCCCGATAACGCGGCTTCGAATCAGTCTAGTCCGTGGATCGATATCTATCGAAGGGAAGATACGATAGAAATAAGTGCATCGCAAGTCTATCGGGCAAACTACAAGCTACTCGTTTTCATCCTATTCCCGCGCGACAGATAAAGCGGAACGACTGCTCGTGAACTCTCTAATCAAAGAGCGTTCTATCAAGTTTGTTCTGTGTACTTGATTACGTAGAATGCGAGACGGTAACGTTGTTACCGTTGCCTGAATCACGAGATATCGGGCTACGACTTTAATTAAGTCAGATTTATGGAGTAAATATCACGGATGAGGGGTATACAACCGCATCGGCTACGAAACTCAGCCGCGATTCGATTCTCTATAATTTACCGTCGAAGTTCACGGTCCACTGTCAAGTCGAATGGACATTAATTACTACCGGCAAAGAGTATCGGTTTTACACACCTTCGCGTTACACCCGATTCGCTAACTAGCTCCTACTGGAAATAGACAGCGAATAAACTAAACTTTGTGCCCGATTTTACCAGATTTTCTTCGTTACCGAAAACTTGGGAACCTGGATATTTCGTGTGTGTGTTTTAGACTCAACCTCTTCGGGGACGAATTTTTAATTTCGGTTACGAAAGAAATTTACTTTAATTTCTTTTTAAATTTCTTTTACTTCTCTTATAACAATTAGCATTTATTTTCTGGTTAGCGAATTTATAAAAGATTACAAATTTGTTTTTTTTTAACGGCTTCGGAAAATAATATATCTTTATATAGGTATGAACTAACTGTCCACATACAGTGTCCAAGGGCGTGAAGAGGTTAATGAAACAGAAATTTCGAAATTTCAGGAGGTGGATGTTCGGACATTACGAAATTCAAAGATATGGAAATTTAATAATTTCAAATATTTGGGGGATTGAAATATTTTTTAATATATTTTAAATTATGGAAATTTGAAGATACAAATTGCACGTGGTAAATAGCTGAAAGGGGCACATATAGATTGTTTACGAATTTTCTGAAAGTTAAAAATAAGCCCAGAGTTTTATGATTTCATGAATGCGTCGCTACTCTACGAAACTTGGAAAGCCGGTTCAAGAAATTTTCTGGTCAAGCAATAAGAAATTCGGAGTGTTGAGAAATTTGAATACAGAGAAATTTCAATATATAATTGACAGTTGAATATTTGAAAATATGAGAACAGGAAAATTTGACAATGCACGAATTTGGAAGTATGTAAATTTCGAAATCCGGAAATTTGAAAGATTTCGAAGTTAAGAAATGTCCCACAACATCCCCTTTTCCTGAAACCCGAAGTTGGGAACTTTTCTCGTTGATCAACTCGAACAGCGGATAACTTATGGCTCGTAGCCGCATAATTGTGTTCCGTCGAGAGAATTCCACAAAGCGACGTGAATAGGTGAGCGAATTAAGTCACAGTTTCTAATTCCGTCATTGTCGATGTATTCGGTCGACCTGTTAGAGTGTCGTTGGCGCAATCGCTTGGACTCTCGAGCTATAGTGCACGAACAGCATTGCGTTTCCGCAGCCAGGGCCGACTTATTAAATTCCTCCAAGTTTCTTCTCATTTGACACGGTAGCACCTTGCGTCTTTACGGGCTGTAGCTATGTTTCCAACGCTCCAAATTCTCCTCTTACCTCGCCTCTCGCTTTCCTTTACCACTTTGTTCCACGAACTGTGACCTTCCAACACGTGCTTGACTTAAACGCAATCTAATATGGTTTAAGTTCGCGTAAGGAGTCAGGACGGAAACACGTTACCGCGCCTAATCAAGCCTCGCTTTAGCCTCGAGAACCGCTTCTCGGAGACGTTGGAAACTACTTGTCTAACTAATAATCGCGGTGGATTTCCAGGCTGAAACTTGCGAAGACTCGCCCCGCTTCTGCCACTTGCTGCGTTGACCTGCCTCTATTTCTCGATAATTGTCCGCCACGAACTA
Organism: Coelioxys conoideus; assembly: GCA_947623535.1. Taxonomy (NCBI): domain Eukaryota; kingdom Metazoa; phylum Arthropoda; class Insecta; order Hymenoptera; family Megachilidae; genus Coelioxys; species Coelioxys conoideus. The sequence continues at coordinate 16,430,573 of OX392453.1, read as the reverse complement.
TCAATTTGTCGCCTCGTTCCGATTCTTGATCGATGGACGCGAGGGTTCTCGCGAAACCTTCTACCGTTCGTGGCAAAAATGTTGTATCAATTTTTGACGTTCTTCTGGTCCGTCGAGATGACCGAATCGCGCTGTTTGCAGTACTGAACTCGAGACGGGAGATATTTAATACTTTGAAGAAGTTTTGTGGAAATTTAAACACATCGAGTATCGTAAATTGGAGAACTACGAGATTTTGGCTTGCGGGAGTTTGGTAATTTGGGAATATAAGGATTCGTAAATTGAAGAGACTGAGGAGTTCGAGAAATTCGAGGAATTCGGGGAATTTGTGAAATTCGAGAAATTCAAGGAACTCGAAGAATTTTTGGAATTCGAGGTGTTCGAGAATTTGACGAATTCGGGTGGAATTGTAGGAATTTCAGAAATTTGAAGAATTCGAGGAACTCGAAGAATTCGAAGAATTTTAGAAATTCTGGGAATTTGAGGAATTCGAGGAATTTGAAGAATTGGTAATGTGGAAACTTAAAAATTAAAGAATTGCTAATAATCTGAGAATTTAAGAATTTTAAATACACCTTACATGAATATACGTGTAATTTCACTATATGGTAAAGGATCAACATTGTAAACTCCCACGTTCTTATAGAAAATCTCCAGAAATCATATATGGAACGAACCTGATCAACCGACAAGCTTACATTTTACAGGGCAAAAGACGAAACGATAATTGTCAAACAAATACAAATTAAGCACTAATAACAAACGCGTCAAACGAACATTATAAACGAATGTAATAGAAATTTAACGAAAGTGTCTGGATCTGCGAACGTTTGTTTTCCGTCTTCTAAAACCAACAAAACATTCCAGGAACGTTCGAACTTTCCCGTAGAAAGTTTTAACGAAGCGAGAAAACAAATTGTTTCCTGCCGGTTCCTGTATACGTATTAATTCGCTAATGATCCGAGAAACTCCGATATACGTGTAACGATACAAACGCGATTTAATGATCATCGCAGCACACTACGCCCGACCGTCGGAGTTCGAAACTTGGGGATGCACTGGAATCTGTTTGACCGTATTAGCTAGGGGGTGTGTTTGTCAGGAGCAAACGGGTGAAACCTGTAATTATGTTTGGCGTCGATTGCTTAAGTACACATAGCAGGATCCGTAGCGGATCCTGCGTCTGTCAAAGGGGCGTTATGTACTCTTCGAGGCTTAGATGGACCTCCAAGTCCTCGAATAGGGAAGGCGAACGATCCCGAGTACAAATTAATTGCGATATAAAGCAAATAGAGATCGACCGAAGATATCCCGTTCCACGTACATCGCCGTCGCAAACAATACGCTGTTTCCCTCGTCGTTCAAAACGAAACGTTTCATGCAAACCTCAGAAACAAATTATCTACCAGGCTATTTGTCCAGGTTCATCTAATGGACAGGGACACGAGATTTCTTCTTTCGCCGTACGAGTTTTTCTTCTTTAGATATAAAAAGACTTCTGCGCGATGTGTTTAAGAGAGTAATAAGGGAATAATCTCACTTTCGGCAACGAATGTACTGAAAATTGCAAGTCAGGAATGTTAGCCACCATTTTGTGGACTCTCCATAACAATGATATGAATGATTATCAACTTGAAATCGTTCAAAAAATTATAACCGTACAAGAACACGAGATTTCTCTTTTCGACGTAAGAGTATTTCTTCCTTCCATGTAAAAGGACTTCTGGACAAAGTGTTTGCGAGAATAACATCAAAATAATCACTTTCGATAACGAATGTACTGAAAATTGCAATTTAGGAATGATAACATTTTGTGGACTCTCCCAAATAGTGATTAGTCTCTACTGCTAAGGTTATCTGGTACCCAGTTGCTACTAATAACAAACTAAAAGATACCAGTGCCAAACCATAATAAAGAAAACACAAAGTAAAAGGACTCGATCGAATGTAATGACTCCTCGGATCACATTGCTGTTACCAATAAACAATCAATCGATTTACAACGAAGGAAGGAAAAAACAAAAACTATTGCAATGATATACTTTGTACGAGGTCAAATACTCGTTGCAAAAAGGTAATATACGATTTTACAATATCGACAAACGCGGCTCGTAGTGCAGCAAGTAGAAATGTACGATTATGTGGGGGCGAGATAAGGATATTTGTGCGAGATGCGGATGAAGAGTGTTTGGATCAGTTCTTCGCAATGAGAATGCGTGTGGTATGAATTGGTCACCGGATGTGGCTCTGTATGAGTGGATTTGAGAGAAAAAGAATGTTGCGAGGATGGAAGAACAATCAGTTGAGTATAAGAGTCAAAAAAGAGAAATCGAACGAGCGTGAATTGTATTTTGCTTTTTTTCTTAAATTAAATATTTTTGTTTAAAACGAGTCATTAAACCAGTCACTAAGATCCCTACAATTATGTCGAGGATCGTATCGGTAAAGATGCGCGAGTGAACAAGTAGTCCGTTGGTCTAATTGTAGACGTTTCATTAAGTTAGTTATGAAAATGGGTCGGATAGTAACCGGTTAAGGATCGGTGGTGGGGAGTCTTGCACGCCCGAACGTTAAGAAGCGCCCGAAAACAACCTAAGGTAGCGGTGGCCAGTGGCTCAGTGAGAGCGTCGACGACTCATAATCTGAGGGCCCCGGGTTCGATTCCCGGAGTCCGCATTTTTCGTCCTGACGACTACAGATCAGAAGTGGGATAAAGGACCGGCAACAAGGAACACCAAAGGACACCACCGATCGATTCTACAATGCAGACGAGGACAGAAGCGTACTTATTGAAGAATTTACGCGCAAGTGTTGGGCCGTGCAGTTTAGGATGATGCGTTATTATGGAGCGCGATCACCCATCTTTGGTTTAGGCCGGTCAACACTGTACGACATTGAGGATTAATTGGATACTGCTGAAGTCTCTCTGCGTTGGATCTGAGATGGACATTCAGGGACGAATGTCATGTCAGGATTGGCCGAACTGTAGACCATAAATTAGTTAGTTATGACAAAAAGGGTCGGATAGTACTCGGTTAAGGATCGGTGGTGGGGAGTCTTGCACGCCTGAACATTAAGAAGCGCCCGAAAACAACCGAAGGTAGCGGCGGCCAGTGGCTCAGTGAGAGCGTCGACGACTCGTAATCTGAGGGCCCCGGATTCGATTCCCGGAGTCCGCATTTTTCGTCCTGACGACTACATAATCAAAGGTTGGGTTCGGTTGAAGTAGACTAGATCTCAACCGGTATTAGACGAATCAAGCTAGTGTCCTACGATCCTACCGATGGTTTCCCACAGTCGCCCAAATATTCCTTGCTATCCTGCTGACCATCTTACCCTTACCACCTTTTGCGACCATCGACCACAACTCCAACAGTCGTCGACCGCATGGACAAATTCTGGTTATTTCTCACAGCCGTGAAACGGTGTACATTGTCAATTGAAGATAAACGTTTACATACTTCTGGCTGACCTAACCCCTTCTTACTTCATAATAAGCTGTTCATTTCGGGAACTAACATCGAACGAACGGTTACACGTACGGTCGACGTTAACGGAAAATTATGCTCGCTGCCTCGAAGTGGAATTCGTTTCGTCGTTCAGCTTATGTAGGTACAAAATGCGATTTCATTCATGATGGCATATTGGGAAATGTTCAATTTGTGTTCAATACGTATTTCCATCTCTGATTTGGTTATTTAGGGACTTTGTTTGAGATAGATGATATTTGACGCGTTTTCTTCTTTCTGTGACCACTAGTTCTTCATTTTCCAATGTTCATATCTTCTATGATTAAATGTTTTTTCAGTGGCTCGAATAATACAATTTTTGCATTTTTTTATATTTTATATGGTCTTTTACCTATGAATGATCATTTCTGTATGGCTGTAGATCTTCAAGGTTACATATTTTCGTATCTTCGAGTGTCTGAATTTTTTACCTATCAGATTTTATATCTCTAAATGTTTCATTCTTTTGCAGTTAGAAATTTCATTTAAGCATTTAGGATGTTTCTGCGGAGAGTACAATCGAGTATAAAATCTGTGCATTTTGAGATCTCCGAATTTTTCAATCTTTACGTTTTAAAATCGTCAAATTTTCATATATTTGATTTTTCCCAACTTTTCAAATATTCTTAATTTTCCTAAATTTTCATATAATCTAATTTTCCCAAGTTTTCATATATTCTAATTTAAAAAAAATTCATATATTCTGATTTTCTCAATATTTCACTATAAACGAGTGGCGAATTTTTATCTTATTTAATGAAAATCCTATACATTTGCGAAATTATTGCTTTTAGAGCCCGTTTTAATCGTTTGAAAAACTGAATACAAAGTATGGACGCGGTGTTTGGAGATTAGTATCCTAATAAATTCGAACGTAGCACGATAATATTATGTACGAAAGATGAACGCTTACGAAGGAAAAGAAAATATCCGTGATTTGTTGAATCGTTTTTAAAAATTTCCTAATGCGAATATAAATCACGTGTTCGAGGCCGTGTAATTTCAAGTAACGTTGAAAACTTGGCCCCTTTGTCAATTTAATCCGAAGTTTCCTCGAAAACATATTTTTCAGCTAATAACTCACACCCGACACTTCTACCGAACCTCCACCTGCACATTCATATCCCGTGCTCGTAAATCAAACGCAGGTCTTACCGCAAGAGTTTCCATTAGTCTCGAAAAAATTCATGGGTGACAAATACGATTGTTTTAGCGACTCACCTGTAACAGAAAAGAACTGGTAAATTGAACCGTAACTAATAATTAGCATCAAATTTTGTGGTAATCAATTTATTTTAGTATTATTATATTATATCGCACATTATTGTATTATTATATTATTCATATTATATCACATATTATTATATTATTGATATTGTACCGTATACCATTATAATATATCACGTTATTGTATCGAAATGTATGTATATCATACTCGTGGAACATGTGTGTCATATTTGCAATATGTTTGTACATACACTCCTGGACAAAATTAAGTGGACACTGCAGAAATGTAAAAAATGTTTTGTTTCATTACAATGTTGTAAATAAATTTTAAATTTAGAACGCGAGATATTTTTGTAGGCTTGAAAAAACATTTATTTAATGTATATAATTGTGCAATAAAGTTTTGATTTATAGTCATTATTAGTTAATTAAATTTACCTTTTGTTATTGATGATACCTGTCCACTTAATTTTGTCCACGACTGTATATGTACATTTGTGGATATGTGCATGTGTACATTTGTATATTTATATAATATATCTGTATATATTCGTACATTTATAATTAAAAAAATTGAAGTAATTAATCGTACCTGAATGTCAAATACCACAAAAGTGAACGTAAAATTTAAATGCTCTCGCACGATCAAGAAATATATAAACAATTCGCAGATCCAAATAAAGAAAATCGTTCGAAAGTAACTAAACAAATATACAGGGTGTCCCAAAAGTGTTGAAGGAGCCGGAAATGGGAGGTAGGTGGGGTCATTCTCAAGAACTTTTTCATTTGCAAAAATGTCGTATGGGGCTTCATTTTTCAATTATTAACGAAAAACACCGACCAATCAGAGCGCGGGAATCGCGCGCGCTCGGAGGCAGAAGTATAGGCCCGAGTTATAATTAGCCGTAGTCGCGATTGAATCGCGTGGCGCGCGATTCTCGCGTTCTGATTGGTCGATGTTTTTCGTTAATAATTTAAAAATGAAGCCCTATACGACAGTTTTGCAAATGAAAAAGTTCAAAATGACCCTACCTACCTCCCATTTCCGGCTCCTTCAACACTTTTGGGACACCCTGTATATCGAACGAAACCAAATAATAGAAAAATACCGTCAGTTTCGGGAACGTAAAGGCGGTATAAATATTCAATCAACGAGGAAAGTATGTTATATCTGAACAAACAAATCGATCTCGCCTCTTCATCCCGGACGATCTATCCATAAAAATTTCCCGGTGTTTCGCGCAGGCTAAGAGAAAGAGGATTCAATAAACGAGCTCCATTTTCTCGCAGGATGTTTTGAAAAATGCGAGCACGGGGATGCGCGATACCGCTCGTAAGGGGAATCCAGCGGATATGTCTTACTATTTCGTAGCCAATATTCGTGTCGTCGACAGGACGATACAATGGCGGTGGCTCGATAATGGCCGGGACAAACGAGAAATCGAGGAGGAGAAAGGTGAAACGAGGGAAACGAAAGGATCGGCGTAAATCAATCATATGCAAAACAGCGAGTCGATAAATCTTGCCGCGGCAATAAAATCGTATCAATCAGCCGGGGAGGTAAACGTGGCCGGTGTTTTCTCGTCTTTCTCTGTTTTCCTTTTTTTCGACGAATATCCGGGAAATGTGGAAACCGGATGGTAGTCGATGGAACAAGATCTTCTCGCGCGATTCGAACGAAAACGATCAGAACGAGATAAACAGAAGAAGCGTGTGAGATATTTTGAAACAACCAATATGGTGTTCTGGACTTCGTTTAACCCTTTGCACTGGAAATCATTTCTTTTTTGACAAGTAATACTTCCACAAAGGAGCTACATGAAGGCCGATTGGTTAAATATATCCAGACTGCTGGTAATCCGGAACAACGAAACGATGTACGTTCTATAAAATGTATACAGGGTGTCCCAAAAGTGTTGAAGGAGCCGAACATGGGAGGTAGGATGGAGTCATTCTGAACAACTTTTCCATTTGCAAAAATGTCGTATGTGGCTTCGTTTTTAAATTATTAACGAAAAACACCGACCAATCAGAGCGCGAGAATCGCGCACGCTCGGAGGCAGAAGTGTAGGCCCGAGTTATAATTGGCCGTGGTCGCGATCGAATCGCGTGGCGCGCGATTCTCGCGTTCTGATTGGTCGGTGTTTTTCGTTAATAATTTAAAAATGAAACCCCATACGATATTTTTGGAAATGAAAAAGTTGTTCAGAATGATCCCACCTACCTTCCATTTCCGGCTCCTTCAACACTTTTGGGACACCCTGTATGTGTTACCGTGAAAGACCGAAATTGGAAAATGTCGATTTTCACCGGTGAATGTAAACACATACCAAATTCGTCGGTGAAAGATCGAATATTTCATTACATTCTAGTACATTCGGAACCTCACCGATGTCGACAATTAGTGCATGGTGAATGTCGACATTTATCGGTGTAAGTCAGAAATAAGGGTATTTAGCAAATATTTCGGACATACAACAAACGACTATGTGAATGTTGACATTCACCGGTAAAAGTCGACATTCTCCAGATTTCGGTGTTTCACTGTAACATATGCATTGATATGCCAGAAGCCGAGTTATCTGATACGAGAAGTTAGTGACTGACGTATCAAAAGAAGTTATAACGGTTTATTTCATTCCTCATAAAAATGTCTATTTCAATTTGAAGAGACCACGGTGAAACGAGCCTCGAAATAAACTTCGAAGTTCGTTTCATAAATCGGTAGCGACAGCTGTATATATTTCCGTGTTTATCGTTATCTTTTCATTACTTGGACTTTGGTACAAATACACCTGTGACGAATTCGCAACAACTAGAATATTGTTTTATTTAGTTGAGTATAGTTTTACAAATTGTGTACGTCACTGAAAATATTCTTGATCGGAACAGTTTCGACTGATGTTATACTCGTGTAACGGGGATTACAGTGAATGATGGACGATGATTGATCTACTGCGTATTTGTACTTACTTTAATAGTTACAGGTTAAATTACGGCCACTGTTTGTAGCTACAATTACTCTCAACGTGCTGGCCACCGCAATGGTCACCTGTGATCGACATTATAAATTTAATTACAGAGTACCACTAACAGTAAGTTCAAATTACAGTCACATATCGATGTATTCAAAAATTAATTCTCAACCGTTTTGACAATCATGAATCGTTACGATGATATTTATTTATTAATGTAGTCGTTAATGTGATTATTATACTCCACTTTGAACAGCCTACTTTAATTTTATTATTTTGTTCACACAAACACAAAGTTCAATTCGGTTTACTATTTTATGTTCTGGAAACACGAATTATATAGTGCCACCAAACTGACTATTGCTGATGTTCGCAGCTATGATTTCATTTTATAAACTGCATTATTATAGATATGAATGTAGATATAATGTCATTATTATAGACATAGACCACTACTCACTACTACTCGCTTGTACCATCTCACTATACCACTAATTATTATATTAATCAGATTCGACTACTATTATATTATTATGTTACTGACATTATATCACATACCATTATTTTATTATATTATTAGTTATTACATTTATGTTATTATATTATATTGTTGTACTATTATTATATTATTCATATTACATCGCATTATTATATCGAAATACAGTCGTGGACAAAATTAAGTGGACAGGTATCATAAATAACAAAAGGTTAATTTAATTTAATTAACAATGCCTATAAATCAAAACTTTATTGCACAATTATATACATTAAATAAATGTTTTTTCAAGTCTATAAAAGCATGTCACGTTCTAAATTTAAAATTTATTTAAACTATTGTAACAAAACAAAAAATTTTTTACATTTCTGCAATGTCCACTTAATTTTGTCCATGACTGTACATGTACATATACCATATTCACGACACATATGTTCACACATTTATGATTTTTATATAACGGGGCACTTAATTTCAAATAAATGACATACATCGCAGAAGTAAACGTAGAATTGAAGTACGCCATACATGAAGAAGAAATACATAAACAACTTTCGTTTCGATCGGTGCAAGTCCTAAAGTGTTACCGTATTTCTCTCGAAGCTACTAAACACCGCAAGTATCTACGAAAAATGGCGGTCGTAACGGATGACTTAAATAATTACAACACACGATAAAATCAAGGGACGACTCTAACCCGTTTCAATCTTCGAAAGATACGGCACCTTAACTGGCACGTTCGTAAGCAACGTAAAACGGTGTGCTCGTTCTCACGTTCATGCAGCCAGCTTTTTCCACATCCTGCAAGCTCTTGCAGGGCAGTAACTTTTAATTCGCGTGCCCGACGCCGACCAATCTGTGTCGTGCGAGCTCCTATTACTCCTGATAAGGTCGGGGTAATTTATTTACCGGGCACGGGGGATGCCATCACGCGACTTCGTCTTTCTACCTTTTTCCCCCAGCCACCCAGAAGAGACGTAAAAGAAAGGCAAGGGAAGGGATGGCTATGCCCGTTTCGGCGAATCAGAACCGTTGTGTACGCGAGATGGTAAGCTAGACACACAGGATATAAAAATTTAACGACTACAGAACGCACCGACGATGTTATCGTGCGGCGGAAAACGAGAAAATACGAAGCCCCGAAGAGCTTCCCGCTTTCGGTAACGTAATTATTTCGGAATAATATTTTTTTTTTTTTCGGAGTATGCACTTGAGTGTGAAATTGGGTGCTTTTAGCATAAATTTAAGCGTAAAGATGCACTTCGGGCTTGAAAGAATGTAGGCAAGTTTCGGTAATAATGTAGAGGGAATCGGGGAAGATTTGGGGTAAAGTTAGTGTGTAGTTGGAAAGAAATTAACAGAGCGTGGATAAAGAATCTGAAGAGAGTCTAAGGAGAATGTGGGGAAAGGCTGCACAAACTTAAGGGTAACTCAAAAAGAGTGTGGGGAAGAATTTAGCACTAGATTCCTTTGTTTTCTATTTAAAAATAGTAATTAAAAATTTATAATCATAAAAATATAAAAATAGACATTTCGAATTTCCAAGTTTGTGAATTTAGAAGTTGAGAGAGATGGAAATTTAAACAGTTGGAAATATAGAAATGTACTTAGATATTTAGGGTACTTGTTTTATTTTGGTATCTTGAAAACTTAAAAACTTGAGAAATTTATTATAGATGTTATAAGTAATATGGAAATATGGAAACTTCAAATTTTCTGCACTACTCACATTTAGGTATCAAAACGATCATCTTTTATATACGTTTATCGGAAAATGGCAGCTCCAGTGATTATTCGTATAGGAAAGGATGTTTTTACAAGATTACAAAACAAGCTCAAAGATTCTTTAAATATCAAGTGAGTAGTAAACCTCGTACGTAACTCGTTATATCTATTTGCACCAGTAAATAGTACATTCGATAAGATCTGTTGATTTAACCTCTAGTTAAAGTGAAATTAAACGGTGCCCGGAAAGAGTGATTTCCATGAAAAAGATGACGCTTACGTTCACATTGTTCTCAAACTGTTTAAATTGAAAAATTCCAAAGTTCAAAATTCTCAAACTCCTGATACAAAATCACAAAGTACAAAAACTTGAAAATTCAAAACTCTCGATTCCAAATCCTAACAATTCCAGAATTTCGAATTCCCGACCACGAGAAATTCCAAAACTCCAAAATTCTTTATCTTTTAAAATCCCAAAACCCAAGAACTCTCTATCCCTCGAAGTACCAGAAATCTAAAACTCATTGAAATCTAGCATTGAAAAAATTTCAATGTTATGATTTTTAAGTATAAACCGATTCATAAATTTGATAAAAAAGATATAATATATATATAACGTTGTCAAAGTAATTATAGTTAATATTAAAAGTGTATAATTATGGAATGATAATAAATTGTGAGCATAAGGAGTGTTACAATTTTGAAATATAAATATATGTCATGTAGAGATTATTACCATAAACAAAGCCATACCTAAGATAACCCTAAGGACACCATGTCAAACTAAGCAAGGATGCTTCTCCCACGATGCGTTCTTAAATTATTACTTTAAAAAAAATACCATCAAATCTAATGTCACCGTTCGAAACAACATTTCATGACGAAAACTTACAATATCGAAGTAAAATATGAGCAAAAATAAAAAGAAGCATAACGATAGGAATAAAAACAAAAATAACCACGATGGTGGGCGCGCGATAAGAATGCATTAATAAAATGCTCGCTTACCTAATGAATCTTCCAGCTGGAGTTTTCCGGAAACAATAAGGGGACCATAGGAAAAAAAATGGCCACGAATTACCGTCCACTCCGGATGAATGGAGAGCAGAAAGGAACGACGTCTCTTTCTATCAGCGATGAAACAGAGAAATCCGGACGGTTCGTCACGGTTGTTGGGTTATCCGTTTCGTTGAAGCGTCAACGTTGCTTAGAACCCGCCACGGGAGAGGAAGAGAAATCGTCTGACAATGAACGAGAGGGTGGCGTATGAAACCAGAAAGGGTTCCCTTTTGGCCAACGTGATCGATGATCCACCGCAAGACATTGGATACCACCTTTCCCCGCTTAGATACTTCGTTCCAGAGAATTTTATTCGTGGCCGGTGAGTTCGTAGGAGCCACGATACCTCACCGAAGAATATTGCCTTCTTTTTGTACAACGATACGCCATAAAAGCTTGATGGATTAAAGGTGACGCGTCCAAATTATACATCTCTCTACGGACATACGTACTGTGGGAATCAAAATAAATAGGGCCAACCGTGTGAGTACTACCCTTGATAGTACAGCGGGCGAAAGGGTAACCGTGTCTCGAGTATAAGTGAGTGCAAATGTACTGACGTGCCTCGAGTGTAAATTCGAACGCCTTGCCCGGGAAATTTCGATACGAGATACGAGGTAGCAAAAGTGATAAGTTATGTTCATGTAAGACGTTCTAAAAGAGCAACGAATTGAAGAATTTGAGAACCCTTAAATTTTCGTACCATCTCGCGAAAGATGGTACAAAGATCTAGATTCATGAATCGATGAAGCCCAAAATTGGTATGTTTGCAAATTCCTCAATTTTTCAATTCCTATATTTGCGATTTTTCTAATCTTCAACTTTCCAAATTCTATCATTTCTAAATTTGCAGATTCATGGATTTGTAAATTTCCAAACACTTAAATGTCTGATTTGAAAATTCTTAAAGCCCCAAAATCCAAAGTCCTCAAATCTCCTGCTTGTAAATTCTTAAATTTCTATCTTTACATGTTCCTTTTTCAGGGATTTGTAAATTCCCGAAGCCGTAAGTTGCCAAATTATCAACTTCCAATTTCTAAATTTCCGAAGTTATGAGTTTCTAAATTTTCAAATTTCTATGTTTACAAATCCCTAAATTTTCAGGGATTTGTAAATTCTGAAAGCCTTAAGATTCCAAATTATCAACTTCCAATTTCTAAATCTTCAAACTGCATACTCGACATTCCCAAATTCCAAACTTTTCAAATTCCTGCATTCTTAAATCCCTACATTCCCAACTTCCTATATTCTCAAATCCCTACATTTTCAACTTCCTATATTCTCAAATCCCTACAACCTAAAATCACATTCCAGTATCCTAAAATCACCAAGTCGCTGACGTCTAAAATTTCAAAACTTCCAAACCCTATATTATTATATCCATAAGTTGAAAAATTTCTATTTTTGCAAATTCTTAAATTTCCAGTACAAAAATTCCTTAATTTCTAAATACCTCAATCTTTAAATTCTCGACCCCCTAAATTCCTAAATACCCCAATCTCCAACTTCGAAATTTCCAAATTTTCAATCTCCGAATTCTTAAATTTCCAAATTCCTACAATCCGGAATATCCAGACTCCAAACCTTCCCAAGGTCCATAATTTACAGATTCAAAAACTGTCCAATTACCAAATCTCCAAATTCCCAAATTTCCGAATCTCCGCCATAAACTTGTTACAAATCACATATCCCTAATTTTATACATTCCATCTTAGAAAAGATAAGTAGAATGCGCGTTCTCTCGATGCATCGAAAATAACAGAATGCCTGCATTTGTAATGCAACGAGATCGTATAAAATTGTCGTATAAACGTATAGAAGATTGCGAGGAGAGAAAAAAACGGGAGGATGTTGTACGAAAGGCGTTGCAAGATTTCCTCAGCGATCGTCGACGCGATCATAATGAGATTCAGAAACAAGATGGGTAGCGATGGAGAAGAATATTATTGGGAAGCCAGAGATAGGGTATGAAATCCCTTCAATTACGATGCAGAGACATGGCTGGAGGATGTTCGCGGACGTGTAAAGAAAGTGGAAGGTGAAAAATAGTGGATTGTAGGCGACGGTACAACGAAAAGAAGAAAGGTACACGATCGAGTCGCGAATCATTTTGCTCGGCGTGGAAGAATGTCAACCAGGGTGACTCGAAATCGTTTACCCTTGTCCCGATCGACAACGCTGAAATTTCATTACACGATATTACGATTGCTGAAACCGTGGTCGTTAAAGATAAATAAAATTGAAAACCGGTTTGATATTCGTCGCGTATTCAGAGAGCTCGGCGAATCCGATTTGTGAGGATATGGTTCAACTCTTCAACATTCGTCTTACGTATCATTCTTCGGAATTTCCCGTTCGATCGGTCATATTTTAATTGAAATTTCGTTTTCGTTACGATTTTACTCTCTCGAAATGTCACTTCTGTAACTCGGTTTTGATTTATTCACTGCTCACTTGTTATTTGATACGTGAAAGGGTAACAAATATATCAGATATATGAAAGGGTAACAAATATTATTTACTTCCACATGATTTGAATTATTATCTTAAGATTAAGCTATAATTTACCGTGGTCTGTAATTTGTAATTCTTAAGTTTAAGGATTCGTAATTTTGGAGGGTTGAAAATTTGTACATTTTTTAATTTGTGAATACGTAAGTTTTTGAATGCCTATGTTTATGAATTTGTGAATTTGTGAATTTGTGAATTTGTGAATTTGTGAATTTGTGAATTTGTGAATTAGTAAATTTGTGAATTTGTGAATTTGCGCATTTATCAATTTGTGAATTTGGGAATTTGTGAATTTGTGAATTTGTGAATTTGCGAATTTGCGAATTTGCGAATTTGTGAATTTGTGAATTTGTGAATTTGTGAATCTATGAATTAGTAAATTTGCGAATTTATAAATCTGTAAATTTGTGAATTTGTAAATTTGTAAATTTGTAAATTTGTAAATTTGTAAATTTGTAAATTTGTAAATTTGTAAATTTGTAAATTTGTAAATTTGTGAATTTGTGAATTTGTAAATTTGTAAATTCGTGAAGTTCTATGTAGTTAAAACGTTCCCCAATAAATAATATAAAAACATCAATAACGATAACAAACATCTTCATTACTATATTTTTTTTCGAAATAAACCTTACACAAAAAGAGTTGCAAATTGATTTGCACGCGAGTCATACAAAATAAAATATTTAACAGATTGTAAATGACAATCGGTTTATAGATACATCAAACATACGCCAAAAAAATGTACATACGAAATAAATCGAACATTCAGTGAACGTTAAACGAGTCAAACAACGATTTGAAACATTCGGTTGAAAAAATAAGTCATAAATATTACATTGAAGGCGAACAAGATTGGAAAACATGTTACCTGAAAAATCAATTTTCCATCGAAATATGTACGTATGGTGAACATTGAGTTATGTTTTTGTAGTATTTCTACTACATATCGTAATATTTTTCTTGACGTTCGTGTTTGTAATATTTTAATATATTTACTTTTCTAGTATTAGTATTTTAATGCGCTTTTTGCGTATCTCAACGTAAAACTTTCGTTAGCGTAAAACTTTTAAAGAAACTTTGTTTCTAGGTTTAGAATTTTTTGTATTTCTTTGAGAAGATTTCAATTTATATTCGCGATGTATTTCTCTGAGCATACGCTTCTAATTGTATTAGTTGGTCGAACAGTGAGTTCGAGGACACTTGAAAACAAAACAACTGGTACTATACTGAAAAGCTTGGTTCTAGGAATTCAAATCATCTAATGCACACTTGTATTTGAACTAAAACTGAACACGACGGACGAGTTTCCTTTATCACTGTTACCATCAATACACAACTGTCCATCGTGAACTCATTTCCTAAATGTGCTTTACAAGTATAATAACGACGACATTTCGAGCACAATCTGATTGTCAACTTGATTACATATCAACTATTGGTTAACTCTTGTTAAATCAATTGTTTATTATCAAAAATGTTTTGTTGGTTTTTAAGGACACATTCGATTATAAATCTCGCGTATGTAACTAAAATCATATCATATTTATTTTTGATCAAAGCTTTCAATTAACCATCAGTGGCTATGACTATGCTTGCTATTTGAAAACATCACAAATTTTGAAAGGTAATAATAAGGTAGAAGAAATGTATATTTATGTTGTTCACAAATAAATAACTAGTGGCTGCATTTGTAATTAAAAAATACGATGCGACTTCGAATTAATATTAAAAAAATATAATTCTATTAAATATTTCAAGATAATACTTTAAAATTATATCCACGTTTACAGATATTATTCGAAATAAATGTATTATGTTTTGTACCGAATACACATTGTTCCGAATGAAACATTAATTACGACGCCATTAATCATTTTCTTACCTTGAATCGCAGAAGATGAGACGTACTCCTGCTACTAATATAACACCACATGATGCCAATGCATTCTGAGTAAAGTGCACGGATTGAACACACATTGTACGATATACGAAAAGAAAAACAATATGTACAATATACAGAAACAAAAACAATATGTACAGTATATAAAATCAAAAGCAATATTTATGAAAATATAATTAAGAAATAATTTATGAATTATATGGTTCGCGATAATCAATGAAATTCACAACAATGAATGCGACGCGATGGTAGGATAAGTGTTTTTGAACCGATAGTCGAAACACAACTAAACCGTTGCATTTCCCTGTTGATATGGTTCTCTGTTTCTCCTTTGACTAATACCCATATCGTTGTTATAGATATCGTCTATTACGGCGTAGTTCTTTACAGTAGTAAACACGATTAGGATTGTGTAGAGAAAATAGTGATTTACTTGATTATTTTTTGATGGCAAATTTTCGAATTCAGAAAAATTAAAATTTTCAGATTGTTAAATTTGTAGATCTTTAATATTGTTCACTTACAAATTTGATATTTAGTGTTCTAGGAATACAGGAGTTTGAGGATTTGAAAATATGGAAATTTGAGAATTTATGGATTTGAAAACTTAAGAATTTGGGAATTTAAGGATTTGAAAATTTAAGAATTTGAAAATTTATGGATTTGAAAATTTAAGAATTAGATAAGTCAGCGATTTTAGAATTTGAGGATTTGAGAATTTGAGAATTTGAGAATTTGAGAATTTGAGAATTTGAGAATTTAAGAATTTGGGAATGTAAAAATTCAAAAGTTTAAAAATTTAAGAATTTTATAAATTTGGGAATTTGAAAATGAAAAAATTTACTACATAACTACATAATTAATAAATAAAAATAAAATCTCATATAAAAGAAACTAAAGCCCCACACAATTACAAATTTCTAAATAACAAAAACATAATTCTGACAATCTTTTCACAGAACAAAACACACAAATGTACCCAAAACTGTAATATATCCGTTACAATAAAATTTGCGAAAGCGATAATATCAAAACGTAGACAAAAAGTACCATAAATAATACCCTAAAACATTTAGAAAAGGGAAAGAATTTTGATAACCAAAATTGACAGCGATCCTATCTATCCAATTGGTGGCAAGGAGGTCCACTGCATTACCGCCGGAAGACAGCTACATTACGAACGGCGGGTATTTATGAAAGTCGACGAGTGTAGAAGTTTACAAGAAACTCGCACGAAAAGTTCAATATCCGTGGATAACTCGTTTCCTCGTATTGTCATAATGGATTACGAAGTCGAAGGGAAACACGGCTCGATCGATAACAATTCAGAGTGTATCGCGTGTCCTCGTCAATCTCCGTAAGGGGTAAACGAGAAATAAATGAATAAACCGTATACCGATGTAATTCATTTATTAAGTGGTTTCCAGAAACCAGTATGGCCAGACACGTTTGTTAAAACGTATATAACCGAGCGCGACCAGATCTGCAACTTGAAATTTACGATCGTCGTTGTGGGCGACATAATTAAAGGATAATAAAGTTTAAACCAGTAATACTGTTATATCCCTTCGAGTAACGGTGTCGGAAATATTTGATAGAGCAGACGGAGATACAAACGTTGCTCTTGATATATTATACAAGTTAGAATTAACGAGTACCGAGATACGAAGGAAATGACTGTGACCATAAAAGCATGAGTCGATCGGATAAAACCAAGATGAAATGCGAGGAAACAGCAAAAAAAAAAAATATTATTTTAATCGTGTTTGATATACTGCAACGTACGTGGCTGGAAACATCGTATTCAATTACTTACATAATGTATGTTTCCGTACGAAACGAGAGTGACCAATGAATTGGCAATATTTCATTATCGATGTTAACCAGCCATTATGGTTACTCCTCGAACGCGGAGATAGGGCAGTTCGTAATATATCGTATGCGAACTTTATTATTTCTATAAGTTCAACGATTTCGAACACGGTTACAAAGTTCCAAACTTTCAAATTCCAAAATGTTGAAATTTTGATCTCCCAAACTTTCACAGAAGTAAAATGCCAAAACACAAAAATGATAAAATTACAAAGTTTCAAGCTGCACAGTCTTGTTCCCCAAATTCTGAAGTTCACCTTGGAAATTATAGGTTTACGTCCGTGGAAATCTATGGATTCGATGATCTAAGACTTTAACTGTCTAGAGACTTGGAAAAGGACTCTATGTATCTAGTAGTATGGGAATTTAGAAATTTGATGGTATAGAAACATGGAGACCTAGGAACTTTGGAACAGAGCAGTCTGTGAACCTAGGGAATTGAGAACCTGACAATTTAGGGACACAGATATTTGAGAACTTTGAAATTTTTAAATACATGGATTTAGGTACCTAGGAACTTTGGAACATAATGATCTAAGAATTTAATGGCCTAGGGATTTCGAAATATAGATTTGAAGACGTTACAATGTGAATCCAGAAATTCGAACATCTGAAAACTTAGGAATAAGAAAATTTGCAAATACAGTAATTTAGTTATCAAAAAATTAGGTAATTCGAGAATCGGAAGTTTGAAAATTTGACCAAACACTTAAGCATTATAAAAATGTAACCAAAGACTTGAGAGTTATAAAAAATTGACCAAACACTTGACGATTATAAAAATTTGATCAAACACTTGAAAATTATAAAAATTTGACCGAACACTTGAAGATTATAAGAATTAGACCATCACTTGAGGATTATAAACATTTGACGAATATTTAAAAATTAGAAAAATTTGCAAATTAAAAAGATTTAAAATAGTCGAAATGAAAATGTAGGAAAATATGAGAGACCTTAAATATTGTCCAGCATACATATTCATCATATCCAGAAGAAATCTGCGTTGCACACACATGCACGAGTACATTTCCGCCAAAATGCAGCTATGAATTTCCAAATCGCGTTTCTGCGTCAGAAAATTTCCCCATATTTCACCGCGCGCAATTCAAATCGCTTGGTTATCGTACCACGAATCCGCGTCTTATACTTTACGATCGATCTCGTCGTAAATTCGCCGCGAGACCGCGAAATCGTTCTAACGGCCGTTTCGCAGCCATTTTCACCATCAACCGCGTTAACAAAGATAGTATCGTCGGGACGTTCTTTACGTTGTCTCATTTTGGTTTTCCCGCGTAACATGTGGAGCGAAAAGAGCATCGTTTCAGGATTACAGTGGGCCCTCGACTTTCGCGCACAATTCATTCCTGAAACTGTGTGCAAATGTTGGATGTTCGAAAGTAGAGGGATGTAAAAAAATATGCAACAAAAACGGTGTTTTAAAGTATTTATTTATTTAGCTTTCGGGTGATTTCTTTATAAGCTTGACAAGAGTTGAGTGCCTCCTTTTTTTTCTTTTCGTGATAAAGATTTCTATAACACGCAGTGTCTTCTTGTATTGCCCTACGTACTTGAGACACGCGTTCTCCATTGGGACCGCATTCTTCCATAATAGTTAAAAATTTGTCTAGACGCATAAAAGCTTCGTTCATACTTTTAATTGTCAATGTCTTGACGTTGACAGTTAAATACCAGGTTGAATTTTGAAAAATAGCGAATTGTGCGAAAGTAGAATGTGCGAAAGTCGAGGGCTCCGCGTATTCGACGACGCGTCCGTCGAAACAGGGATCCCCGAACGGTTCTCCATAAACGCGAGCCTGATACGCTTATTTACGGCGGTGAAAATAGTAAATTATCGAATCGACCGCGCGTTGACGATACCGAAACTCTTTCTAAAGGAACATTTATTAGGCGCGAAACGACGGTGCCTCGGAAATTAATGGTGGATCCGTTGGTGAAGGTATCTCGGATATAAAATATTTCGGACGATGGGGGCCCATCGTTAACGCGCCACTACCTAGAACTGGCCTATCTCGTTAGCGACTCGATCGTTAAGATCTCCGGGACATCGCGTGATCTTTCCACTCGCGTTTAACTTTTACCCAATTAGGTAATCGATGCTCTTCGTCCCGACGCTATCCGATATATTTACCGATACCGATCTTCGTGATTCTATAAGTCGAAGGTGTTCGAGTGGTACGTGTTCCGTTCGACTGTTTAACGCACGCTTCCCGTAACGCAATGGCTCACGATAAATTGTCGGTACTTAAGAAGCAATTAAAAGAACTCGAACAAACGGCGTACAGATTAAAAGACGAATGATCGATGCTGGGAGCTTCGTCCTCGTGATCGTTCGAAATTATAATTCATATACATATACATATACATATACATATACATATACATATACATATACATATATGTACATATACATCTGCGTATACATATACTTATAACAGGATGTCCCATTTTCTTCCATTCTTGATATGACATGAAAACGCGCTACGAGAAAAATTTTGCAGGTACCCCTCAATAATTTTAAGCAGAGTAAATAATCATTTTTTTGTATGGATAAAACAAGGTAATAGAGCAGCACAGTTTATATTTACTGCAATTAATTAAGCTTAAACAACAAATGTAGCCTGCTTCTTTTTATGAAAAAAGGAAGGAGCTTATGGGACACCCTAGTACATGCATAACCCGGCTAATCTAGGAAAGATTCTCACTCGTTGATTTTTAGCGAGTTTTAAGATCTTTAGGATTTCGGGATCTACGCTTATGAGAATGTACGAATTCGGTGGACTAGTCATATGGGGATCTACGTACTTATAGGACGGGTTATATGGGGATGTAAGGATTTGAGACGTTGAAAAAAGATCTACATATTTGGAGATTTTAGTGGTTGTCATCTAGGGATTCGGACAAATGGGAATTTTAGTATCTTGAGAGTTGTTCTTAAAAATTGCGGAATGTAGGAATTTGGAGCTATGGATTCACGAAGATACTGGTACATACGATCAAGTACAAATTTACATATCTTTGTCTATATACGCGCAAATACATGATTAAAAATGGTACAAAAACTGCTGAAATACTGTATAATAAAAGTTTATGTACGGTATTAAAATCATCTGCTCGAAAGCATAGTTCATATCTATACATTACAAACACTCAAACATTTGTAAACATTAAACATTTATTGTAACATTAAACATTTGTATGTCATGCTTCAACATCCGTATGCTCTAACGCTGCAACTCACTTAAACGTACTTAAGTATATATATTGTGACAGTGGAATAAACTTAATCATTTGTGTATTGCGATATTGCATGGTACATAAACATTGTGTATGTTGTGAAATTGCATCGTACTTAAACATTTTGTATATTGTGATATTGAATCGTACTTAAATATTTTGTATAATATGAAATTGTACGACGACGTATTCAAACATTCGTATGTTATTAAACTAGCCCTTAAATTAACCAATTTCAAACATTTGTATGTCGTAACATTGCATCGTATTCAAACATTCGTACATTATTAAACAAGCCTTTAAATTACAACCTGAAGCGTGATTTGATCAAAATTAATCGCGTGCCTATGTCTCGCATGTTCAAACGAATCGAAGGTTCCGGTGTAGCTAGTTCAAAACATAGTGAATCATCTAAGATCAAACTGGCTAGATAGTTAGAGGATTACACGATTACACATTGACCCACGCGATTTTCTCATACCGCAACATCGATAGTATCCAATGGAATTCCATGGACACTCTACCCGGTAACAAAATGTGCCCATTATTATCGGAGCCATTAACACTTTGAGTGCCATGTCACCCACATACGGGTAACGTATGAATTCATACATAAATCTATCGCTAATTTTATCTGAAACATTTCACATAACAAAGTATACAAAATTTTTGTAAATATATTAAAGCATATCCAATAAACCAGGGTAGATTATTATGAAAATAGTGTACAAAATTCACTAAAAACAAAATTACTTCCCAAAAGAAATTGAGACCATTTCAGGGTGGTACCGATGGTGTTAAAGTTAGCAGATGTTTACATCAATCGACCCATAAAATCGAGTTGAAAAGGGATTCGAGTACGGCATAAACACCGCGGAAAATCTATTCGCTCGTATGCTGACCAGGAACGTCATAATCCCCGTGAATCCCGTTTCGCGTGCGGGCATGATCCCGCGGGTCGATCTCGAGGAGGTCGAAGCTGCTCGTCCGGTAACGATCGCGCAACACCGAAGCCCTTATTTATAGGGCAGTAAAAATTTGAATGAATTTCAGTGGCCGCGGCGTTTCTATCGCGAACGCCGGTTATTTATTCGCTTAATGCAAAAGGGAGCTGTTCCTCGACGCGACCGGGTGCGTCGTTATTCGATTTTCGGCGAAGTTTTACCGTCGGTAGGGTCGATTTCCGAGGGCCCCGTAGACGAGCGTCCACGTCGGGTAGTAAATTTTCACCCTTCCCACCCGGCAGTAAATTAACCTTCGCCTTTCAATAGGGCCACGGCACCGGTACACCCGATCGTGGCAGAAATCTCCTCCCCTCCGATATTCTCTTTCTCTCTTCGTCACCGTCCGCTCTTTATCGCCTTTCTCTTTATCCCCTTTGGCGACCGCGCGTCCACGTCACTCCGTCGCTTTCCGCTCGTTTTTATTAGTTTTCGCCGCGATGGCGATTGCTACGGGCCCGCGATGGTGGCGATGACGATCGAAACGGGCAAAGAGTGGTGGTAGATACCGGTGGACATCGGGTGACGGTGATACGACGAGGACGAGGACGGTGGTGGTGGTGGACACGTCTCCGTGGAAAGAAAGCAACCTGGTGGAAGGAGACGAGAATTCTCGTCGAGCCTCGCGATTTCACCGGCCTGGGCGTGGACGATATTTATGCCCGTTTCTTCCGACTGTTTGCGTTTTTGCTTTTTCCTTTTTTCCCGCCGCGGGAATCCGTGTTCTCGAGATTTTCTGCTCGTTTTTCCCTTTCGACGGAGAGCCCGATCCACGCACGTACACGTGGCTACACGAGTCTCGTATGATTATTTTCGATCGCGGAATCGGCTACCGCGGTTAACCGCACGTTTTGCGCGTTGAACGGTGACCGGTATCGGTAATCGTACAAGCCGTAGTTCTTACTACGGCGACCGTGTAAATAGGACAAATGCAATCGCGGATTTAACGCTGAATCTACCAAAGCGGTCAAAATGATCATCCAACAGGTTCCTGATTTTAAGTTTTGAATTTATGTTGAGGTGATCATTTTGAAAATCGTGTTGATTTTCGGCAAGATAAAGAATTAATCTGTACACCAACTTGTATTTTATCATTCGTTTATTTATTATACAACTTCCTTTTTCGTTGCAAAATAAACGAGCATTATACGCTAGTAGGTTTAGTGTTGAATTAAATTCGATGTACTTCGCAGATTTCGAGTGTGTTATTCGAATCGCTTAGCTCTTCGTGTCCAGATAACCCTTTGCACTCGTGAGGATACTCTCATTCTCCGTTTGGTTTAATGCAACAATTTTAAATAAATAATTTCTAACTGAATTTATAGTACTATACTAGTAATATATATTATTAATTAATAATGTATATAAAAATATATAATATATATTGTTAGTAATATATACATATATATATATATATATATATATATACATATATATTATTAAAACATATACATATATTACATATTTACATTATATTGTATTATATTATTATATTGATAATATTAATAATTGCTAGTATAAATGCTTTGAAGTGTAAAAGGTTAAGCTAAAACTAATGACGCATGCACGATTACTTTGACGTTAAAAATGACGTTGAAAAACGAACGAACAAACGATGAAACATGAGTTGATAGACATATCGATTCTTTATCTTGATGAGAACCAGTAAGAGTTTGAAGAAAACCATCGTAACAAATTTTGTAATTTAAAATAAGTAATATGTAAAATTATCATTTGACTGCTTTGATAGTTCTACTGTTAAATAACACGTATTCTTAACATATCTAGACGTTACAGTTCCCCAAATATTTCCTAAAATCTAACTTCCCTAGATAAAAATAAGAGAACCAAGGTACATGTACGTGTATATCATTTATTTGTAGGGACATTTAGAAACTTCAATGCTTGAAGATGCGTTTATAATAAGGAGATTGTATTCAGATTTTGGATAAAGGAAATTAACCTTAGCCTTCAATTCGCCTTATGATTTACTTGTCAGGTGTGACGATGAAAACTAGCTGATTAGCTAGTATGTACTTGTGATTACGGGAACACTATTAAAGCGGAAAAAGAAAGTTGGATCGGTATGTCGCTTTTATATTCAACAATCCTAGACTATGCAAATTATAATTGTACTTCAACTCCAACTTGGAACGAATTAAAAATTCTACCAGGATATGCCATTGTTGAAGTGCAAGTGCGTCATGTATCAGATTCGTCAAAGTATGGGAAGTGGTTAAGTAATCCAGAAATTTGAAAGCATATGAAGAACGATGAAAAAGTTGGGCGTTTGTGGATGAGAGAATTGGAAAGTGGCGAACTTAAAAAGTTTACCTATTTATGAGAATGAATTGTTGATAGACAAATATTTATTTCTAGAATGCAACATACACGCAGATGTTTCTAAGTAACGTATGAACGTACAAAGTTAAAGTTGATTTAAATAAACCATAATAGGGACACATGCTCTATTTCGGACACCAATCGCGTTTCAAGAACCGATTAAAACGCTTCTACGTTGCTTCCGCGCGCAATAACTCAAAGTTATGGCTGGGCGTGGATAATATTTACGTCCCATTGAATTTTTAACCGATGGACCAGCGAATCATCCGGTTTCCGTTGCACCTCGCACACCGTACATGTCTCGCGACGTGTTGTCGCCACGATGCACTCTTTTTTTCGCAACCAACGAATCGACTGTCGCCGAATTTGGTTCGAGGCGCATCGTGCCCTCCTTTGCCTCGCCAACGAGGATCACCGTGTCGTATCGACGTCAATCTGACACGGAACCAGTTACGGAATGACTTTATCAATCTCGAAACCGATCGACCAAGCAAATCTCCTATAAACCCGAGCTCCGGCTAACAAATCCGCGATGATACCGTGTAACCGATGAAGACATCCTTCAAATACTTCGTATCATCGCGAACGAATAACACGTCGCGGGAATTATATGCTCGCTTCCAGGACATTTTTTAGTTTCGTCCCTGATCGAGTTATTTGCGTCCTCTTTTCGTGTTTGACGTACGGTACATCGATGTTGTATCGGTCGTATATGGTTCAAGGAGCAGCAAATTATAAATCATAAATTTAATTATGTAGATATTTTAAGTTTAGAAAGCTAGAAACTTGGGTGTTTTGAAAGTTAATTATTTGAATTTTGGAATTTGAAAATTATTAATTTAAGAATGCAGTGCTGTTAGATTTTTAGGTTATCAAATTTCAAATTTTGGATTCGGAATTAGCAAATTTATAGTCTTTTACATTTTGAAATTCGTCAATTTTGAATTTAGAAAGTTTGGAATAGCACATTTACAACCTTTCGGCACATGGGATTTTGTTTGAAATACAAAACTTAAGACAAATTCTTTGTTCCCTTAATTTTGCCATTGTGAAAATCGCAGAGCGCACAAGAGTATAATTAACAAAAACAGCGGATACTAACACACTGAATAACAGATCGCGCTCAATTTTCACACAAATTTTGCCACCAATTTACAAACAAAAAAATTGTTGCGATATTGTTCACGCTTCTCTTTCAAATGACAAATTCTGGATACTTTTTACACAGAATGTATAAATAAGTCGTTTGCTTTATCGCGACGAAGGAGAACGAAAACGAGCCTTTTCCTAGGAAACCAAGTGGTTAGCAACAAACAGGAAGAGCGGGATAAAGGGAACGCGGAGGTCAAGGTGATAAATTTGTAAAACCAATTTAAGATCGCGGTGTACACGGAGCGTACAACGCCCGAGGACCACGTTCCTCGGCTCCCTTTATCTGTGTCCCTCCTCGTGGGACGTACACATATCAACTTTTTATCTCGGCCGAGACAATTCGACAACGACCACGCGTCCTTATAAACGGACTATGCCGCATAAGTGTATCCCCCGCGGGTCGGGTTCGTGCGACGAACAGAATCGGCCCACGAGCCGGGGATCTTTGATACCGGGAAAAACGTGCCACCCCGAAAAAAAACCCGTCCACGGGTCCGTTTTTATCTTTCCCCGCCGTTGTCCCGTGAATCCCGGGATAACCGACAGATAAAGGGGTTCACGAAATATTTGATAAAACCGCGTCCTCGTGTAACGGCGCCGGATGACGGCGCGCATCGCGAAGGAACGCGGTGTTCGCGCGAACCTAATTTATGGAACAGATTGCAGGAAGAGTTCCACGTTCGTCGATACGCTCGGCTCTCCCGGCGAAATTATGTTATCTCGCGATACAGACGTTTTTATAGTACGTCGAACGGGCCAAGGAACGAAACCGCGTGGCATAATGCGGCCGGATTAATTGCAAGTATGTAGCCGCTACCATCGCGCGTTTATCGGCTGGTACTGGTCCAAACAAATTTCTACCGGCGATAAAGATAACTTCTGGCCAAATTACGTTATCGCCGCGTTCGAAACGGGACGCGTAGCTTCTTTTTTTTCTTTTCACTCGTACGTTCTGGACGTTCCGGCAGCAGCCACGCGTTATCCGACGCGTCGTGTAACCTGTCGCGAATTCGATGCGTTATGCACTCGTCAGAAATATTTTCTCCTATTACTCGTCTCTGGCTCGTCCAAAATATAATCTGTTGTGTAGTGTGTGTGTGAGTGAGACGTACATGGTCTGACATCAGCCGCATGCATTACGATTACGACGAATGTCTTACGTTGTTTGGATGTTTCCGGATTTCTGTGTCTGTTCGGTATCGGTGTTTGCCATGATAACATGTATTAAGAGTTATTTCAATAAATGTATTGTGTGGTACAAGCACTTATCGCAGTTTTATTAGCGGAAGGTAAAAAGAAAAAAAAACACTTGTACAGAAGAATCGATATATATGGTTTATTACTTATGGATAGAAGAAGAAAAACATAACAGCTTGTGTACAAACAGCTCGTAGTTAACTTAACGCTCGACACGAAATTAGTATTATAATATGGCTTGTGTATAGCCGTCCCCACCACCAATAAGTAAATATGAATTGTAGTTTCTAATAAAATGTATTAATTAATCTATTACAGTTGTAAGAGCAACTCATAGACAACGAGATAACCTATCACTTCATGGAATCATCCTGCGAAAAACATCCAGACTTCGCTCCTCAAACGTCAACTGATCTAGCCTTCTTAGCCATCCTGTCCTACGCACTCTGCTCTTACACTATGCTTTGTACTTCCATTAATCACCCTCATCTCGATACATATAACTAGCCCTCTTTCGACACTTGGTCAGTTCTCCATAATTTGTACTTGCGTACGGAACTTATCGTCACAGAGTAAAGCCTCCGAGTTCATAATATAAGTGTTGTGCTTATTCCCTCATCCGGAATTCGACAAATCTTTAAGTAGTCACCAAACTTTGCTATTGCTCGTTCTTAACAATTCGCCTGCAAAACACTCTTCTCCTTACCTTCTAGACCATCCTGTAGCGGTTAAGTTGTAAATTTAATTGTAGTGCCTTAGAGGTCTTTGAGGACCCAGGCCCGTTCTAACATTTTGCGCGTAGGCCCTTGCTTTTGTTGCTTTAACTTGCTGTTAGGGTTGCTCTCAATGCCACGTGTTTTTCCAGTGGGCAGAGATAGTTTGGAATATTCCGCAGAAGGCAACAGACTCTCGTAGTAATCACATCGCGTTTGTATAACCATAGTTTTTGTTCCCGTCATTCGTTCAAATTTTTAATTGTTATATGTTATCGTTTTTGTTATTGTTTTGTTAAATATATATAATACGCAGTGTGGTTCACTTATCTCGAAACAGCTTAATATCTAGTAAACAACATATTTTTGAAAAAAGTGTTTCAAACAAAAGTTGTCGTGTGTCAAGGGACAAATTGGATGGTAGGAATGGATTTTTTCAGCGAGTGCTCCTGAAGGTCATATTATATGAAGGTCAACTGTAGTTTTTTAAATGGAAACCCCCGTTTTTTATTATACTATCATAATGTCCAGGAAAAAATAGGCAACTTTGGTCTGAAACATTTTTTCGTAGGGTGTCTTTTTCCTGAGATAAGGTATTAAATATTTACGTGGATATGACAGGTAAATAAAAACACGTATAAGGAACATATATACGGGGTGTCCCAAAACGAACGAAACATCCGGTAATGGGAGGCAGCTGAGGTTATTCTGAACAACTTTTTCCTTTGCAAAAATGTCGTGCGGGGCTTAATTTTTAAATTATTAAGGAAAAACACCGACCAATCAGAACGCGAGAATCGCGCGCGCTCAGGGGTGTCGTACCATCGCGATGCTCATACGTTCGTTTACAGCGACGGTGACTGTTACTCGTGCCTGCACGACGCCCCTGAGCGCGCGCGATTCTCGCGCTCTGATTGGTCGGTGTTTTTCCTTAATAATTTAAAAATGAACCCCCGTACGACATTTTTGCAAAGGAAAAAGTTGTTCAGAATGACCCCAGCTACCTCCCATTTCCGGATGTTTCGTTCGTTTTCGGACACCCTGTATATATTAGGTCGTTCGGAAAGTCATTTCGTTTCTTTTTTTTTATGAAAGTGAGAGACGATTTTCGTGGGATACTTCTTTTCTTGCTTGAACAGCATTTTGAAAAAAGTGAAGAATTCCGAAAATGCTGCTTTTCACTTTTCATATCCGATACGGTAACAACCATAAATTATTCGGACTTATTTACAAGCAAGACTGACTTTTCTACAATTCTCAGATTTCCAAATTCTAAAAAATCCGAATTCTCAGATTTCCAAATTCTGAAAAATCCGAATTTTCTGATTTCCAAATTCTGTAAAATCCGAATTCTCAGATTTCCAATTTCGGAAAATTCCGAATTCCCAGCCTTCCAAATTTTGAAAAATCCGAATTCTCAGCTTTCCAAATTCTGAAAATTCCGAATTCTCAGATTTCCAAATTCTGAAAATTCCGAATTCTCAACTTTCCAGATTCTGAAAAATCCGAATTCTCAGATTTCCAAATTCTGAAAATTCCGAATTCTCATCTTTCCAAATTTTCAGCATTCCAAATTCGGAAAATTCCGAATTCTCAGTTTTCCAAATTCTGAAAATTCCGAATTCTCATCTTTCCAAATTCTGAAAAATCCGAATTCTCAGATTTCCAAATTCTGAAAAATCCGAATTCCCAGCCTTCCAAATTTTGAAAAATCCGAATTCTCAGCTTTCCAAATTCTGTAAAATCCGAATTCTCATCTTTCCAAATTTTCAGCATTCCAAATTCGGAAAATTCCGAATTCTCAGTTTTCCAAATTCTGAAAATTCCGAATTCTCATCTTTCCAAATTCTGTAAAATCCGAATTCTCAGATTTCCAATTTCGGAAAATTCCGAATTCCCAGCCTTCCAAATTTTGAAAAATCCGAATTCTCAGCTTTCCAAATTCTGAAAATTCCGAATTCTCAGATTTCCAAATTCTGAAAATTCCGAATTCTCAACTTTCCAGATTCTGAAAAATCCGAATTCTCAGATTTCCAAATTCTGAAAATTCCGAATTCTCATCTTTCCAAATTTTCAGCATTCCAAATTCGGAAAATTCCGAATTCTCAGTTTTCCAAATTCTGAAAATTCCGAATTCTCATCTTTCCAAATTCTGAAAATTCCGAATTCTCAGATTTCCAAATTCTGAAAATTTCAAATTCCCAGATTTCAAAATTCTAAGAATTTCTCACAAGCAAGACTGATGGGGAAAAACGAAATGACTTTCCGAACAACCCAATATATATATATATATTGTTGCCTGTTAGCCAATGTCAAATTTACGTACTTTACCTCGCGTTATCCTAAAATCCCATCCCAAAAGTACATAAGAGATCTCAGTTGGCCGATTCTCGAGTTAGTCGTAGTTCAACCACGAATGTATTTTCATATTCTTTGTAATTTTGAATCCGAGCGAATCATAAAAGAAATTCAACGAATAGTCGATCCTTAATTGAATATACCAAGTCATCCCCCTATTCCTTGGATTCGATATTGAGGTACCGAAACAAACCGGGCATCACGGATGAAATCTTCGCGCCACGAGTGTACTTAATCTCGGCCGATACGTTGCATACGAACGAGTAAATTGTTTCGAGGCTTTATAACCGATTCTCGCGGGACAGACGAACCACCGCCGCTTCCCTTTTAGCGCGGCATGAAATATCTCGCCGCAGGCCGCAAACGGAAAGCAATTACGGGACATTAAAAGCGGCAAGGCGGCTGGTGTACGAGTCACGGAAGACGAGAGACCGCACGGGAGGTTGTGAGATTCTTTTAAAAATGTCTCGAAGCCTTCTTGTACCGGTGTCGTTTCGAAGGATCATCGTGCATTATCACCGATAGTGCTGTTAGGCTAAAATGATCGAACCTCGATGTGTAACTGTTGTTACGGCTGGACCGATCGGCTCATGCTTGCGGTAAATCCCTAGCATTATGATTTATTCGGCAAATTCGTCAGACCTAGCGAAGTATTGTTTAAAGTGTTGTAAAGAAAATTTGAGTGTCAAGACTGTTATTCATTTAACGATCCTCAACTCAAATTCAACGTTCAAATTGAACATTACAAATATAATCAAATTGAACATTACAATTAGACTCAAATTGAGCGTTCAAATTGAACATTATAATTAGATTCAAGTTAAACATTCAAATGGAACATTACAATGAAACTGAAGTTGAACATTACAATTAGACTCAAATTGAGCGTTCAAATTGAACATTATAATTAGATTCAAGTTAAACATTCAAATTGAACATTACAATTAGGATCAAATTGAACATTCAAAGTGAACATTCAAATTGAACATTACAATTAGATTAGAAGTGACAATTCAAATTGAACATTACAGTGAAACTCAAATTGAACGTTTAAATTGAACATTACAATGAAACTGAAATTGAACATTACAATTAGGCTCACATTAAACAATCAACTGCATTAAAAATTTAAATATGGTTTACCATATTTGAACTGCGAGTGACTCACGAGTGTAGCTTGTCAGTACAGCGCAAGGGGTTAGGTAATAAATCGATTGTAACGATCCAGAAAAATGGAAGAAAATTGTCTGACAAATATAAAGGTATCACATACTTATCACGTTACATGAAGCATTTACTTCCGTCGAACAGTAATTTAATTCTGCCGTAATCACTTTTGGGCAATGAACTTGTTCAGGAAGTAAATTGATTGCTCCTGAAAAGAAATGACGCACCCAGCCCATATTATAAGCGACAAAAATATTCGTTGTGTATGATGTTTCTGATCCTTTTATAGATAGTATCGATGGAACATTCGTTGAATACACATATATAGATATTACTTTGTATTATAATTTTGTGTCGAGAGTCTGTTACAGCGTTATTTGCGGTAAGTCGAAATTTCGTGGAAACATCGCCCGAGTCCCATATTTGGCCCCCGAAGTCGAATCGTTTTAAGGAGCAGTTGAATTATCGCAAAATCGCCGATTACTTTACGATACCCGTGTAAATATTTGCCGTGTATTAAATGGAAAGTACGATTAATTAAACGACGAGGTAGCAAGGCCCGAAAGAAAACGGCCCCGTCTCGAATTACCGGTACGAACTCGTTGCCCTCGTAAATATGTGACGACACAGGATATAACACATGTTGCCGGTCGGGGTGCACATGCATTACATTGCCGAAGCGTGTCTTAACTAATCGGAGTTATGGTAGCTGGGCGGTCTGCACCATTTCGCATTTCAATGCATACACACCGGTGTGATTTGCGAGGGCGAGAGCCGTATAGTCGGTAGATAGCCTCTCCCGTTCCACTCGCCTTCTTCTTCTTCTTCTTCTTTGCCGGTTTTGCCCTCTCCTTCCGCTCACTGACCACATACCAACCTTCCTGTCCTCTTTTTTTTCACCGGGACGTATCGTGCCTCTGATTTCGCGCGAAAAATTCTTTGGTCCCGCTCGTTCGAATCCATCCGGGTCGAGCCACGTACGGACGAAACGACAACTAACTCTTTCGACGGTGATTGCCTTTCGTTTTAACAAGGACGTTCACGAAACGCTGATTTAATCGGAACTTAGCATAATTACGTGGGAGGCAACGACGATCGTTTTACGTGGCACGCGTATCTTCCACTTACGGAAAGGATTCGAGTGCGAAGATTTCAATTTATGTTGTTTACCTAGAAACATTACTAATTAATAGAAGGTAACTGAATTAATAGAAAAAAATAATAATATTACTATCAATGGGAAATGGAAAATAAGTGACAAAATTATAGATTTATATCAGTTTACTTTATGCCTTCCTATGTTGCTAGTTTGATTAATTTCCTGATCCTGTGGTCCACATTGTAACATAGCCAGAAAGGCCATTACTTGACATCTCGTTTGATTCCAATTTGTATGAACGCTGTTTAATGTAACTGTTGAAAATCGGTCAATCGTGGCCAAACTTTAAGTTCAAACATAGTATTCTTTTGTTTTTATTTCCGTTAAATACGTTATATTGTTTTCTTTAGATAGAGCGGAAAGCGCAGTGAGTCGCACGTGCAAAACATAAAAATTTATTATGTCATATAATCGTTAATATTGTGTTTATATATATGTGTATGTGTGTATAGTCGTTGCAATTGAAATACGTGTTGACCAACCACAAACATTCCTGAATATTCATTAAAATCAACAACGGTAACTTGTAATTTTTAGAAGATTAAAACGTTGTAATAATGTAATATAAAAATGTTTAAAGGTAATAAAGTTTTATTAACTTTTGGAATTGCACAATGAATTCGAAAATTGAATTATGTCCGAGTTAACACAATTACGTATGAAATATCTTCGTGTTTGATATGTGATAAATTGTTTTCTGTTTATAAGGGAGAATGTATTATCTAAATTGTAGCGATGTTAGGAAGGTTATACATTCTCGTTATGAGCCTTTTGAGGGACAACGAGTCTTATTCGCGTACCGCTATGCCAATAAGCTTTCAAAGCCTTTAAGGTTCGACCGATTATTACTCGACCGCTTTTACGAACCACCATATATAGAAAGTTATGACAGTTCCGTGAAACAGCTTCGGTATAGGTGCAAAGTTGCTTCTGGTGAATGTATACTATCGATCATGAACATGCGACCACCCTTTAGGCAATCGATAAACAAATTTATATTTCGTGAAAGTGGTTTACCTTTCCAAATTCGTGAATTTACGAATCTCCAAATATTCAAATTTCTGTACTTTTACATTTATAAATTCAAACATTTTTTGATTATGAAACTTTTCCAACTGCTAATTTGATAAATCTTTGAATTATTAAATTTTTTAAATTATGAACGGGAAGGATTAATACAAACTTTTTTTAATTTTAAATTAAAGATTTAGAAATTTGGAACTCTTCAAATTTTAACTTCTATGTTCTTAGGTTTTAACTAGGAACTAAGAAATTCCTACTACCGGTATTAAAACCGGTATTCCGTTATTAAGATCTAAAAAATACCGAATATGCACCGGTATTGAACTTTTGGTCCGATATTGCAATCCCTAGTCCGAACGATAAAAAACCCGATGCCTACGGCGATGAGACAACGGCGCGGTTCCAAAAGAACGGTCATAACGATCGTCCGAAGGTCGTGCAAACATTGGACAGAGATGTCGGTCGATTTTTATAAATTGCACCGTAACGCGTCTGATATAGTGCATCGCTGTGAGCGAAACGCGTGGCCCGCCGACGTACAACCGCTCGCCGCGATATATCACGAGGATGTTTTACGGCGTAGTGCCGGCCCGTATAACAACGGCGAGGAAATGATCGGGTCGGAAGAGACAAAGAAAAGCAAAAGGCGAACGGCGTCGATGCATCAGCCGCGTTAATGGCGGACGCGAGGAAGACATTTGTTCGTACACGTGGGCACGTAGGAGGACAGTGGCGCGGTCACAAATATTCTTGTGTCCGCTTCCGCGCTTCGTAGCCGAGCAGATCGCGCGCTTTGCCCGCTCGTAATTTTCTCTCGCAACGCCCGAAAACCGGGAGGCCGTAATTTTTCCGGCCGATACGTGGGGCATCGTCGTCGTTGCGTAGGAACCACCAAATCAAATTCCATTCAACCGACGCGCGAGTACGTTCGTATTTCACGTATTTGTATCGCGCCGCGGGACACCCCGAGCCCATCCCTTCACGGACCATCGGACACGTGTGTCCCTCACGGCCTGGGACGTTTATTGGAAACTGCACCCGCGCAATTCGACGTATCTGGTATTTCTTTTTTTTTCTCCGGTGTAAGGTCTCGATAAAAAATGCGCGCACGAGAGTGCGCGTGTGTGTGTGTGTAGTCCGAAAGCACAGAAGAGGACTACGCCCGGAATTCCTTCGTGCTGTTACGACATCGTTACGTGTCCATAAAATAAGAGCCGCGAACCGCGGTAAATCAATGTACGTTGCTGCAACGCCACCCGGGAGAACCGTATTTGGACAGCATCGCGCCGGAACAACGGGGTAACGATTATTTCAATTCACTCGGAGAAAGTGAAGCGATTATGCGTCGGAGTGCGGAGACTTCTTGGGGGCCGCTGGGAAATCGTGTAATGTCGTTGTTAGAGATACATAAAAGCAATAGGAAATTGATCTTTAGTACGGTATTTGAAATACATTAAGTAATAAAAATTGTTCTTTAGTACGATATACAGGCTTGTGCATGTACAGGTCAAGGAATATTAATATTAGCCGGTTTGGGGGAGCACCGTTAATTAAGTGTCCTGCTTAACCCAAACCCGCCTTATCATAAAGTTCTATCCCAAGTCCGCGTTGAGCTTACAACTCAATGACGGTATAGTTTCGCGATTCCGCAATTTTTCAAATTTCCAAGTCTCTTTATTTCCAAATTTTCAAATCCTAAAATTCTATGATTTCTAAGTTATTCCTCAATTTATCTACCGTCCAAATTCGTAAATTTCCAAATTTCCATATTCATAGATTAGTAAACTTTCCAGTTCCCTAAATTCCCACATCCTCAAATTTCCAACTTTTCACGTTCTAAACTCAGCATGACGTCCACATCCTCGAGTTCCCGAACCCTCAACCCTTCGAAACATTAAATCCTCGTGTTCCCACGTTTATAAATTTCCAAATCCTCCAAATTGCTCTATCCTCGTACAAATTGAGGAACATATATTTGCAAAAAAATCAAAATTTATTGTTGCTGGAGGAACATCTTACTTGGTGACGTCTTCCCATTCTTCGATTGACAGCATGTTATCATTTATCGATATTTATGGAATTTCTGTGCCACCTTATTAATTGAATAATATCGGGGTACTACTACTGTATTTTTTCCGAGTTTAGTTTTCAAATATATCTGTATGAACGTCTATTTAGATCACAATATCATTGGTACACATACGATAGCATACGTTATATACGTATTTATAATGAGACTCACTTATGTATCATATTAATTGTACCATATTTTGATTTGTTTTTGTGCCATTTTAAAACATAACTTTAGACACACACAAATTTTGAAAAATGTTTCGCTGGAATGAATCGATTCCCAATAATCGCTAATAAATTTCAATGTCCCCACAGAGGGGGCAGCGAAGTGCAAAGGGTTAAATACGAGGCAAGGTCTCCCCGTAGTCCAAGATCTCGATTCTCCACGAAGTATTCTCCTAAAAGTATTCTCTCCGGAGGTGGATCGAAAAATCGTACGATCGTACGATTATTCTCGTCTACTCTTGCCGGCGTACGCACGCACACCACCCGCAAAGCTCGCTTCCCTTATCCCGGAGATAAGGACAAATTATTACGACAGCGCGTCGGCGGAAAGTGTCACGGCTTAATTAAAATCTCGGCAGCCGGGCTCGTGAGGCGGATAATCCTGTTCAAGAAAGCCGCGCGCTTATAAAAGCCGACCGGCTGATACGTGGCCGCGTTTGCGGTTCGAGCCACCGGAAAGGGAAGGGATTTAAAAGGAATCGCGACAACGACGAGCGATCATTTCGAAGAAGGAAAACGAACGGCTATGAAAGTCCCGGCCCGTTAAATTGCCGTGGCAATGGGAATCTCTTAGATAAGCGACAAGCTCGGCCAGCACGAAATAATTAGAGGAGACGGGGCTTAAACTCGATCAAGGTTGACGCGCTCGCACGATACGAACGTCGCAGACATATTCGTATCGCGTACGTGAGAAGCTGACGCTTTCTATGCGCCGAACACACGCGGATATGCCAACATAATAAGGATATTTTGCATACATTAACTACTAATGGAACCAATACCGCCATATCGTAACGCTTTTGTCGGCTTGCCGGGATATCGAAACGCGATGCTCGAACTTCCACTCCGATATTGTGCTACTTAGTTATCGGTATTCGGTAGTTAGTGTTTCGAGAACTATCTATACGCGATACAGAATAATTCATATGGCAGTACATGCAATTCGAGGATGTAAGAAATTTAGGATCTAAGAATTTTGGCACATGGATTCGGTAGTTACTATTTCGAAAGCATAATAGAAAATTGTGTACCCATACTGTATGCATAAATAGCCAATTGTGTGCACATTATATATGTATAAATGCCGAATTATGTCTTCACACTGCACGTATAAATAGCCAAGTGTGTGCATGCACTACATGTATAAATAACGCATTATGTCTTCGTACTGCATGTATAAATAGCCAATTATGTATACATACTATATATGTAAATAGCGAATTATGTCTTCATACCGAATTTATACATAGCCAATTGTATATACATACTTCATGTCTAAATAACGAATTATGTCTTCATACTGCATGTGTGAATAACGAAGTATGTCTTCATACTGCACGTATAAATAGCCAATTGTGTACATACACTATATGTATAAACAATGAACTGTCTTCATATAACTTCCACTATGTATGTGGAAATAGCCAATTGTGTGCATACACTATATGTATAAACCGGCAGTTGCGTACACATACTGTGTGTGTAAAGAATTTTGTATACATACTGTATGTATAAATAGCCACATTCAAGTAAAGAACCAAACAAAGACTTTCTTTGAGACGGTGTTGTCAATTCCATCTGTTCGAAGTCCAAGAATGTGAAGAATTGCAAAACTTCAAACTGGAGCATTTGCCCCAATTCGAGTGAGTGTACACCCGTGGAAACCGGCTGCCGTGTACGGACAAATGATTCGATTTCCTTACACCTGCTCGTAATCCAAGTTCGTCCAGTTGGAAGGAAATAAAGCCGTACTTGCGAAAAATCCCGTGTTAATGACGGTTTTCCGTTTACACCGGCCGCTCGATTACGACCGTACGTTAAAACGATTACCGCCGCTCGTTCAGATTCGCGTCCATTCGAACGCGTCGATATGTAATTACGTTATTGGGAATGCGCTCTTATTAGTGCGTTCCTCGTGCTTTTCTGGTAATGAATGTTGAAATACGACCGGTACTCGTACTCGCGGCTGAAAATGGTTGCAAAGTAATCCTCTCCGTTTAGTATGTTAATGCCGGGTGTACGCGTTTAAATACGCTTCCGAAATTAACAGGTCGTTAAAGCCGCATTAAAGCGGATCGTCGCGCGATCCGCGCGAATATCCAAGAGTCGGACTCGGATGATTCCTTTAAAAGCGTCCCTTTTATCGGCATATCTCCGCCTCGACTTCGAACGCGGATTTTTTACTGTACGACGTGCCGCATGAAATATCAAGGTATTTTTTTTACGACAAGATACCTTCCTACCGACCGAAGATTACCGGACGAACGCGCGTGAAGAATTCTTTTAACGAGCGGATGAGAAACGAAGATGCCCCTGTAGAGTTTCGCTTGACGCGTGTTTCGGCTGTCGTTTCGAAAATACTTAATTAATTCGAGCATCGAGAACCACCGTATTGAGACGTCGAGTTTGGAACATTGTTAGCAGCTCTTCGAACGCGCGACGTTAGGTTACAATTGCTATACAACTCTTTGAAGCAAGGAAAATAGTGTAGTTGCGTTCGCAACAACGTTCTTTCTAATTTATCTTTTCTTCTGAACTTTTCTAGCTTTCTCTTTTGCTCGAGTATTTCTAAGCACTTCCTGCCTATTCCGCAAAGTTTAATTTTCTCAGGGTCTCGTGCAAACGTGATCAATGTCAGATTGCACATTCGGCAGCCGGATTTGTGTGGGCATAAGTTTCTTCACAGTTCCACTATACAAGATGTCCCGTCAAATTACTGTACGAGTCGGAAAGGAGTGGTAGGGAGGGCTATTCTGAACAACTTTTTCCTTTGCCAAAATATCGGATGAAGCTTCATTTTTAAATTATTAAGGAAAAACACTGACCAATCAGAGCGCGAGAATGGCGCGCGCTCGGAGACTGGAGTGTAGGCTCGAGTAACAGTTGACCGTGGTCGTGAACAAACATATGGGCATCGCGATGGTAAATCAACGGATCGCTCACCTACCACCCCTTTCCGGCTCCTGCAGTATTTGTGGTACACAGTGTATATTAGGGGGACTAAAAAGTAATAAAAATTTCGTTGCCAGCGAAACACATTTATTTAAAAAATGTTAAATGCCATTCAACAAAATAATTTTCATCATTTTGTAGCGCCTTTTATCAGCGTAAAGGAAATAGTTCGATTCTCTTTTTAAAAAAGTCCGATTTTTCATTGAAAAACTTTTCCAAGTTTTCAGTTCTTCAACATTGGTTAATTTTTTACCTCTTAATGTATGACAACGTCAATAAATGAAAAGATAATAATCCGACACTGCGAGATGTGGCGAATATGGTGGATGAGGCAAAAGTTCAAACTGAAGCTCCCTTATTTTTTCCTCTGTTAATTTTGTTCACTGCTTCGTTTGCCTTCGTTCCTCGTGCGAACAAAAATACCATACAATGACGTAAGTGTGCTTCTTCTATGGTTGGCCTTGACGTCTTTTGGTAGAATAAAAATTTTATTATTGGTAACTTTATCACATTTGAACCACGTGCGTAGCTCGTCATTATAGCGCAAGGGGTTAGGTAAGGTTAGGTTAATCTCACTCGAGTATACTTTATTCGCTGGATCACAACAGAAACTGCTTCCAATTTCCCGCTTCTAATAAACTTGTCACAGTCGGTCTCGTAATTACGTATTATTTACGCGTGATTCTCGGTACGACGCATGAATAAAAAAACACGTTCGAAATATCTATTCACGCGTAATCGTATACAAACGGCACCATTGAAGGCAAATTTCCGGACGACAGAAGTTCGTTGAAGATTTTACGTACGGTACGCCTATCTCGAGTGGTTCACGATCGTCCGAATGAATAATAAAGTCGCCTGTGACTCACTGCGGGAACGATAGTTTTCATAATGACATTCACGGAGAAACGAAGCCCACAGATCAGCCTACCACGTTCTTGTGTAATCGTCTCGGGTGTACGCCAACCGTCGAGGTTTTACGTCCTTCGTTCAACGCGAATCACGAAAGTGATAATGATTGATTCGTAAATCACCGTGAGCGCCATGATTCGTCGATTTATTCACGGCATCGTTCGTCTGTCCGATTCGAGCGAACTTCCTGTGGCGTTTATCCCGCTGTCGCTCGCGAACGAGCAAATTGATTTACTGCTCGTCAAATTAACGGCGGCTCATAAGCGGGAAATCGAACGAGCCCGTGACTGCCCGAACCGTGAATATTCGATACCGCGTGCTAATGGAATTTAATCGCGACTCGTTAAACAACCGATCGTTATTTCCGTTTCTTTCGTTTATTACGAAATTCAACGACGTTGCCGTCGCCCACGCGTCGGTTCGTTTCCGAGGTTTCGGGCTTCGTGAATCGACAACTTTTTGCTTCCCGAGAATATGACAGAGGATAAAACATGCACCTGTTGATTCTTTAAGATTTTTTGAAACTAGAAAATTTGGGGGTGAATTTAGGATTTTCGAGCGTAGGAGTTTGGAGATGACGGAATTTGACAATCTGCCAATTTGGGGATTTTCATATTTGGAGATGTGTATGAACTTAAAACTTTCAGTTTTTAATTTAATTTGTCGATTAACCCTTTCGCTTCGTGCAACGCTTATAGGCGGTATCCACAAAATGGCTTGTGATTACACAGGTGTATTATCAATTATATTAAACATTAAATCATAATATTTTGTAAATATATAAATGCCTGTACTACCTATAATTTTGTAAGTCTTGTCATTTAAATATGTATATTATATTGGGTTGTTGGCAAAGTCATTTCGTTTTTTTCCCAATAGCCTTGCTTGTGAAAAAGTTCGATTCATTCTATGCAGTAGTTCGTGGTTGGTACCTTATCAAATATGCAAAGTGAAAAGCAGCATGTTCGGAAAATTTTACTTTTTTAAAACTGTTGTTCAAGCAAGAAAAAAAGCATACGATGAAAATCGTCTCACATTTTCATAAAAAAAAAAAAAACAAAATTACGTTCCGAACCACCTAATACTTGTCATATTGGAGCAATGATTGTTTCATTCGGCACAGTTGTTATTTAAGACTTGAAAAAACGTATGAACGTATTCATTGACGGTACTATATTTTGATTCGAGTGAATTTGTTTCGTTCTAACTTCGCGCGATTACAGTAGATCACCGATATATTGCCACCACCGTCGATCACGATCAAAGTGGCAAATTACAAGATTGTATCAGAATTGCAAATTGTCGGTCCGATTATATCGGGAATTTTCCACATTTTTCCTTCGTTGAACGCAGTAGAAGAACCTTATGAGAAAAGGCAAGATCGGTGAACACGCGTTAATATGTCACGTTGCGTTGCATAAAGATGTCGGCTAAGAATCTTCCCTACCAGGGAGGGCCTTTCAATTACGGGCTATTAGGGCACGTAAGGATCTTTAATCCCCGGCGGGTACACGATTTTTTACTCTGGCTTTTCGCCGTAAAAGGATAAAAGCAACCCCCGTCCCGCCATTAGTCACGAGATGGCCGAATGCAGCCTTCGGACTTCGTGGGTATATATTTTTATGACGCACGTGTGGAAACCTGTTTCATTGGTCGACTAGGACAACGTTATATTTTCCTTCCTTCTCTTTACAACCCTTTCTCACGGCTCTGCAACCGATATATTTTTTATGTCGTTGCCTTTCCTGTTTCCACGTTTCTATCTTCGCACCTCCGACATGGGACCGTTGTTCCTAGCACAATGTTTCGGGGACCGGTTTTATGTCTGCTCTCGGTTAACCTTCTCCTTTTAACAGTATTATTTATCGCCCTGTCCGGACGTTTGCACGAAAACATTAGGCATTGTGTATCTTGAACACCGTGGCGTCGTAATTAATTCGATAACTCGTTGCACTGCGACCTTGGCATTGATCTAGATACGAACGGGGTAGCATTAATTATTTTGAAATTCGCAGATTTTTAGCGTTGGACGATTAAAAATCTTGAAATCTGGAAACGCGAGAACGTGGAAACTTTGGAATTGTACACAAAGCATTTGGGATGTCGGTAATTTGTAACTATCAAAATTTGAAACTGTAAAAATTGAGAGACTTATAAAACTAACGAGTTGAGTTTTGGAGATATAGTTTGAAAACCTTCAAAATTTAGGAATATACAGTGAGGGTCACAAGAATTCATACACTTGGAATGTAGAAATAAAAACAACACTATTTTCCATATTATTAATTATATTTAAACATATATAGCTGTATATTGTACATAACACTTACAACGACACATAAGCGACAAACGAAGGCAATATGTAATAACTTGAAACGGCTTGAAATTCACGTGACCGTAATAAATTGCTAGGACAAAAGTATTCGTACACATAATTATAGTAAGTGGTACAATTATAACATGGGGAATTTTCTGTATTACACCATTCTCTTTTTAATATTTCTTATAAACGTTTTTTTCGACGTTATGTAATGTTCATTTGTTGTTGTAAGAGTACTGTATAATATACATTTACATATGTTTAAATGTACTTAATAATGTAGAAAATATTGCCTTCCTTATTTCTGCATTCCAAGTGCACGAATACCTCGACGTTATGTCATGTTCATACAGTTGTATATGTTTAAATGTACTTAGTAATATAGAAGATATTGCTATTTTTATTTCTGCATTCCAAAAGTACGAATAGTTACAGTGCCTCACTGTAGATAACTTATAAATTTAAGAGTTCAAGTTCGAGATTCTCAGAATTGGAAAAACGATCAATTTGTGGGTATACTTATTGCCTGACCCGAACAAAGCCTTCGTCCGAACAGCGTTGTTCATCATAAAGATATCAATCGTGCTTGTCATTGAGCCATCGAGGCACTTCGACAGGTACGAGCAGTCGTTTCTTGTTCGCTCGATCGCTTTGAAAAAATCGCCGACGCTCGAAGAAGGCAGTGCGGCCATTGTTCACCGACCAACACGTCCAGTAACTCTACGAAGAAATTTATGGAAGTGGAATTCTTCTTCGTCTATGATTACGACGTAAGCGAGAATATTGCATCGCTGGGCATCTAACACGCTTCGTTCTATCGTTCGGACATCTGGCAATATAACGTGCATTAATGCTCCGCCATTAGCGAAGTGTTTAAACACGAACGCTCTTCCTGAGCAAACAACCACTCGGCCACGAAACGATAGTCTACTTCAGAGGCAGCCAGCCACAGAAACGTCGCTCCTCGAAACCATTCAGCTGCGTTTCTTTCCCTTATTTGCATTCGAGGTATGCTCATCCTCGGCATTCCTTCCAAATAATTTGTACCTTTTGACTTCTTCGCCGAAGCTGCTCCGAGAACACGAATGCCACCTTATTCGTTTCAAGTTCGCCAGGATTTGTTCCAAAGTTCTATTGTTTCATAAACAGGCGACAGAATTTTTCTGTTCTTAGTAACGAACATTTGATTGTAATATCGATACTATGTCTAGATTATGATAGTAGTGAATTGTGAAATATGTAGAAGATGTTTCAAGTAACGAATTTCCGATTAATTTCGAGTAATGAATTTTTCTGTTCTTAGTAATGAGTTGATTGCTCTATTTAATAATTAATCTTTGACTGTAACATTAATACTGAATTTACACTATAAGTAGTTTAATACTATTTAGCATGTCAGTTTAAACTATAATAATAGTGAATTGTTATGTACGTACATGGTATTTTAGTATCGCGAAATATGTAAATAATATTCCGATGTTGCGAAAAACTGAATTAGTGATTCGTCGATTCATTTTACATAGAGTATACGAATGAAAGTTGTACCGAGTGTACACAGAATTTAAAGAAAAGTAGTTCTAAGTCGATATTGGTATTGTTATGCCATCGCCATAAAATCATTGGAGACGATTTGTTCGGAAATTCTGCTCTTTCATAAACAGGCGGTGAGTAATCAATTTTTCTATTCTTAGAAACGAGTCGTCACCTTCGACTGTAATACTAATACGGAGTCCAAAACATAATAGCAATGAAGCGTGAAATATCTAGATGATATTTTGGTGCTGCTAAATATTGAATTATAGATTTGTATAATT
Organism: Coelioxys conoideus; assembly: GCA_947623535.1. Taxonomy (NCBI): domain Eukaryota; kingdom Metazoa; phylum Arthropoda; class Insecta; order Hymenoptera; family Megachilidae; genus Coelioxys; species Coelioxys conoideus. Next base: position 16,387,632 of record OX392453.1, on the reverse strand, counting down.
TTTCATAAATATGTGCATTATAAGAAGTAAGAAATTGAAGAAAGTCAAGTAGTGAAGAGAGACACATATCCGTTTGAAAATCACCTTTTGAACATACACAAACGTCTCGCATAAATTTGTATTTATATTATAAATATAAATACTGTATTATAATGATGGGCGGAGCACGGTGTGAAAGAAAATATCGAATTTTCTTGTCTCCGAAAAGTATACAAATATAGCATCAAATAAAAAATATTTTTACATTCACACATATCCGAATCGTTCAAAATTGCCAAAGGACCAAATTCATCCATTTCTTCCGAAAAAAGGTACTGATTTCACTTTGCGAAATTTTTTGAAAGTCTTTTGCTTCCCGCAAGAGAGTTCGTCAGAGACATCATTACTCAAGAAAAAATTGAGCGAACGACCGACAGACAATTCTTGTTGCATTCCGGTGCAAGAAAAAGCGGAGGTTCGTAAAAAAGGAAACGTAAAATAGTTCTACGCAGAGTGAGTTTATTTTCCCGTCGTTATCGTAAGTAGCATCGGTCGAGTGCCATCAAAAGCGCATCAATATTTGCATACTTAACATTCGTATCGAACGTACAGTCGCTCGTTTCCCGGCTACGTCATGCGATGACTTTGCAACGTTGTCGAAGTAGGGTGGCACGACACATAATTACAACCACCTTTTAAACAGCCACGGGTGCGAATGTACCCGTTGTCGATCCTGTTGCTACCGATCGGCACCCGATTTTCTCCGAACCTTCTTCGTACCTCCTACCAATCCACGCTTCCCCACCTGCGAGATACCTGTCGGCCACGCCAACCGCGTTCTACCTACCACGGTGGCAACTACCACGTTTACTTGGCCTCACTTAACGCCATGGTCGCAGCTTCCATTTGTATCTGATCTGTTACAGATACCGTGTGCTGCTTACACGCCCGTCAGACAGTTAACTCACGGCCCACCTTCCGATCTCGTTTCCGTTCGTTGCGACGCGTATTCCCCGCGGGCACTGCCCCTCCTTTCAACTGGACCAATGATCGCCTTTATTGTTATCCATAAACACTGGCATCGAATTGTTATCGAGTCAAGATTTTCGGTATTTGAAATTCTAACGAATCACACGATGTGCATGAAATATGTGCAGATGTAGATATGATGTAAATGAAACACATCATGCGTACGAGATCCATGATATATTTGAAGTATACAGGATATACATGAAACCTATGATGTGTATGAAGCACGTGATATACATGATATACATGGAACACATGTTCTGTTTGAAACACATGATATACATGCCATACATGATGTGATACATCAGATCCATGATGTATTGTATATGAAATACATGATGCATATGAGATCAATGATGTATACAAAATATATGATACACATGAAATATATGATGTACATGAAGCACATGATACACATGCCATACACAATGTAGATGAAATACATGATGCGTATGAAATCCACAATGCATATAAAATACATAATGTGTATGAAACACATGATATACATGCAACACATGGTCGTATGAGATCCATGATATATGTATATGAAATACATGATGTGTATGAAACAAATGTTATACATGAAATACATGATACGTATGAGATTCATGATGTATACGAAATACACGATGTGTATGCAACACATGATATACATGAAATACATAAGCGCATGAGATCCAAGATGTACATGAAATACATATGCGCACGAGATCCATGATGTACATGAAATATATATGCGCATGGGATCCATGATGTACATGAAATGCATGATATGCATGAAATACATGATGCATTTGAAATACATGAGTCATACGAAGAACACAGTGAACATTTACAAATACATGTACGTTTCACCGTGCGTACATTTTAATTAATTCCCGTCTACGATAAATGAAAACGTAGACGATCTAGGCACGGGTCACAGCACGAGCTGGTTAACGCGTTGGAATTTTATCGTGGCCCCATCGGCGGATATAACACGGTGGTTTACATCGATTGAATCGATACCGCGTAGATTAATCGATGACGCTCGCGCGGAGGAAAAGTTGGAACAGCTCGTAAAACGATCGTGCAACGGTAGTTCACGGACGGGCGGACATTTAACTGGCTCTAAAAGCTCGGTAGGGACTCGCATGATCCGGCCTGGGAATTGATTAAGCAACACAGCGAAGCGAGCAATGCAGCGGCGGGTGAACCCGTAATCGTGGAAGGAGCGAGGAGGCACGCGTGGAACGTGAAAGGATCGCGCGTTAGCGGCGCGTTTGTACACACGTAGAAGGGAACGAGAAACAAGCGAGGACCACTGACAAGTCGGATCTTAATTATATGCGACCATTGGCAGGTTCCGTGTGTGACTTCTGCCAGCGCTCGCAATTACCGCCACGATAATAACACAGTCAATTTAACTCCTTCTGCGCATGTTGCCCGTTTGTACGCACCTCGTGCGTGTAAAGACAATCGCGGTGTAATTGGACGCATCCTCGTGAAACACTCCGCCGAGCTATTCACAATTAATGCACGCGTCTGAATTGCACTCGCGACGCCCGTGCATTGCTCTAATCGTGACATATCAATTAATCACCGGCACGCATAAATCTATTTATCGGGTTGTTCGGAAAGTCTCCGCCGATTTTTGGAGTAAATTAACGCTAGATTTACGCAACCCGTCAAAATGACGGACCTTAGATTTCTAATTTTAAGTGAGAAATATGTTATTAAATTAGAAAAAAAGATTAATTATGTAGTAGACTAAGGGTGTCAGGATTTAAATAAAAATAGACTTTTAATAACGAAACACAAATATGAGTATATATTGTAAAAAATAAAAAACAACGTGAAAAGACTAAAACTAAATGCGATCGTTCGCGGTCAACGGATCGTAGGAGACTCCGTTTCTCGCGGCGTTCCTCAGCTGCGAATCGGAGTCGCTCATTTGTTTTACGGAGCATCGTTCGGTAGAGACGATATATATCGATACTATAATTATTAACTCTTTTTCGGGCCTAAGCGCCCTAAAAAAATAACTGTGCTGGCGGGATTGTCCTTGGTACGAATTCGATGCGTCTACGAAGACGCCTTTGTATTAGAATTTGCCACAGCGAGGTTCTTTGTTAACGTGGCGATTCTTACACGTGGTGATTCTTGCAGGGCGAGAGGCATTTGTTACTCTCCCCCGAGCGAGCCGCTTTCGGGTGTTCGAGGCATCTTTATTCGTTCTCGAACGCTTGATCAAGACAGTAGTCAGTAAACGCAATTTTACCAGACCAGCTTTATTTTATTATTTTCGCCCACAAACTTTACCAAAACCCTTAATATTTCCTTACAAATAATTGGTAAGAAGTTTTCGTTGAAATTTATCTTATCCTTCAACGAAATATAGAATCATTGCATGAATTGGTTCACGCGTTGTCCATTATTTGCTTATTTTTATACCTTCATTTCGATTCAAATATAAACGGTCATTCGTCGCTCGTAAATCTAGTATTAAATACAAAGAAAGTTCTACTAATAACGCAGTTCGTTTAACACTCCGCTGGCGAAGCTCGGGTCCGTTTGGACCCAACCCCCAACCCCTACCACGCAGGCAATGCTCGGAACAGTTTGTTTACGTTGTCGCGATTGTTTTGATCATCCGTTATTTGCTGCGAATTCGAAGCTAATTCTTTGTCACGGACCTTTATTCATTCTAAAACTTTCTTTCGTACAGTAAAGACGTAATCTGTCTAAGTCTTGCTGAAAATTTGCTTCGTGAGAATATTTATCACTTCGTGCAAGACGAAAGTTATTCATTGAAAATTTAGGAAAAATCTTAGTATCAGAGAATATCAACCGAAGAGCAGAAGAATTTGAAGACAAAAAAATATTTTTCTCGGAAGAAATAATAGGGGCAACCCGCGCGATCCTCGCGTTCTGATTGGTCGGTGTTTTTCCTGAATAATTTAAAAATGAAGCCTCGTCCAATATTTTTGCAAAGGAGAAAGTTGTTCAGAATAGCCCCACCAACCACCCCTTTCCGGCTCGTACCATAATTGTGGGACACCCTGTATGTACATGTCCCGCGTGTGTAACGCTCGATTAAGACGTTCGCATATTCGTCTTGTACCGTGTTTCGTACACTGTCTCTTTAGCGTTCGTGAGAATTTGCATAGTAATTCGGATTATAACGCGATCGGTGCGAAACAGAGGACTACGCCTTAGGTGAAAATAGAAAATAGTTTATGGCCCAAACAGCATCGGAGAATTAACGCGGACAATTATAAGTATCCACAAGACAAATGCCGCAATGTCGATACACCCATCGAAGACATACTTAAACGACGATAAATTATCCCCGATTGTTCCATAAGCCCCGATGCCATTTATTATCATTCATTTACATATCCAGTCACTATGATCGCTACTTTAATCGCTGAGCTACGACAATTTTAGGGATAATGCGAGGATATACGTACGATTCGAAGAGTAAGTATGCGAGAATATCCATAAGAGTCCCATTCGATGATCAGGAAATAAATCTTTTGGCCCATTAAAAGAGGTACTCAGGTTAAACGACGTTTCAGATATAATGGAATCTCTAGGTTGAGTAATTGCAGAAACTTCGAGCGGTAACGAGGTCTAAAAGCGAACCGATAGATTGACGACATGCTCAAAAAATGTACGTTATTCGTCGCGACGAACGGAAGCTGCTTTCTACTGGTCATTTAACCGTACCTTTCGCGTTGTCTCCCTCTTAATTGCAGCACATCATTTACATGAGAACCATCCTGAAATTACTGTTCGAGCAATCGCGACGAATTCGTATACGGGATAATTCGTGATACGTTTTATAGAATTCATAATAACTCTCATTAACGGTCGCGAGCAGGAATCGAGCAATTACTAACGAGTAGATAAATGCTGGCCCGTGTAATTAAAATCGAGGAAATTTTAATTAAAATTTTCTCTCGTTGCTAAATTTATATGCCGCGTTAACGATCTAAATTCCGCAGTCGTAAATACATGATTTCGATATTATTTCGAGCATAATATTGCTGTGCATCAAATTACTACACGTTTCAAACTCGCTTGTTATATCGTCTCGCGTTATATCGCCATGCATCGTATCACAGTTCATTAAATAATCACGCGTTATATCGTCATGCGCCATGTTACCGTGCATTAGAATACCACACGTTATATCGCAACGCATCAAATTACTACACGTCCGAGTCCCATGCGTTATATCGCCACGTGTCGTATAACTGCGCGTTAAATCACTACGCGTTATATCGCCACGTTTCAAATTGTTACACACCTGAGGTCCATGAGTGTATAATACGTCGTCTTATATCGCTGCGTTGTAGATTACCTCGCGTTATATCGCTGCGCGGTAAATTACCATGAGTAGTATGGCCACGCCTCAAATTACTACGTCCTGAGACCTACGAATTATATCGCCTCGCGTTATATCGTCACGTGTCGTATTGCTGCGCGACAAATTTCCACGCGTTATATCGCCACGTATTATCTCGCCCCAAACTAGATTACGTGCTACCTTATTACAATATACCGTATGCGTATCTTCCCATGTCACGCTATTAGCCCCACGTTTACGGCAATATAACGAAAGACCATCCAGAGACAACCAGCATGCATCAAATACGATAAGACAAATGTTATTTACGGCTTAAATATAATTCGCAATTAAAAATGATAAGAAAAATTAATATTCCAAACATTAATATTAATGATCGATAATTTCAATTACAATTTACGATAAAAAGGTAATAACATAAAAGTACTTGGTGTAACTCGTTGAACGTTCGATTAGATACTGGCCGCATATAAAGGTGAATTTTCGCGAGAAATTAATTCGTCACGCGGTATTTAGCAAGATAATTTATTTAACGGCCGAAATTGTGTGGAATTTCGAACGATCTGACTGCGGAGTGAATAAATAATCGAGGCGATACGCTCGGCTCGGTGGACGAGGATACATTTGTTAATTGCGAAACGGCCAATTCTACGGGGGTAGGTATCCCGGTTATCGTCGCGATTATGTCGTTGTCGAGATTCGCCGACGAAAGCGAACAGATCGCGCGCGATAAACGACTGATAATCTTGCGCGGGAATTTTTAAGAGCGATTCCCGAGCGGAGCTGGACCGCGTTAACGACTCCATCGACGAATTAAGAAATATCCCGGGTGTCGCGTTATCTTTATACCGCTTTTCGTGCGAGCAGCCAGCCTACACTTTTAAGAACCGCGCCCCGAAGAATACCGTCCGCGTCGTGTTTCTAATTAAGTGAAAAATAAAAACGCGACGACCACGCGAACTCGATTCAAAGGAACTGTCTCGAAACGGTTTCCGTTTCGTTAGATAAACCTGCCCTTTCTCGCTGTAATAAACATTGTCTTTTTTTAACTAGTGTCTGTGTAACTAACGATGTAACGTACGGATAAAACAATTCTGCATAAATAAGTCCTTGTTTACATATAAATACAAATAAATGAAAATAAGTAGAAATAAATATGTATAAATATAAATACAAATAAATGAAAATAAGTAGAAATAAATATGTATAAATATAAATACAAATAAATGAAAAGAAGTAGAAATAAATATGTATAAATATAAATACAAATAAATAAAAATAAGTAGAAATAAATATGTATAAATATAAATAGAAATAAATAGAAATAAGTATGTATAAATACAAATAAGCATAAATAAGGTCTTGCATAAATATAAATAGGTATAAGTAAGATCTTGTGTAAATAATAATTGAGGTTATGTGACCGGAATATGTGATACATCAGCTCGAAGGTATGAACACGTATTATCTCTCGCATCAATATTATTATATTTTATCATTACTGTTACTTAGTTATCGTTTAACAGAGTGTCTTAATAGATAACTTTGCTCACTGCCGCATACGAATTTAATTTCAGACAAAATTCAGCGATAAATGACCGCATATGTAGACATTACTCCGCATATGTAATATGTATTACTTTGTACGTTATTAGTACTACTGGATGTCTTTTTATCCAAATTTCTGTCAACAGAAATTGAATAAACTGTCATAAGATGAAGTATTAGATTATTTCTTCTTTTGACTTAATAAACCTTTTTTAAGAGACTAATCATTATATTCAACGAATTTTCTTAATCAATTCAATGCAATACTAATTCAAAATTTTTTAAAATAAATTCAACTCAATATTAATTTAAAAATTGTTTAAATCAATTCAATTCAATATTAGTCCAAAAATTCTTTAAAAACATTCAAAATGTTTAAATCAATTCAATTCAATATTAGTTCAAAAATTTCTTTAATTAAATTCAATACAGAAAATATGTGGTATCGTAAGCACATAAAATATCCCCCCCTTGGTACGCGAATACATCGAATACAATGTCGACGATATTCGAATAACTACGTGCCGAAAGAAAGTTTCTATTAGTAGCATCGTTTAAGATTCTTTCCCGAGGAAGACACGGGAGTATTCTTCAAATAAACTGTTCTTTCGTAACGCGTGGTCGTAGCGCCACGGTAAAAGGTTCTTTACACGATCGTGACTCAATTACAAGCTCCGATCAATTTAACCGGCAATCGACGATTGTGCGCGAGGTGTTAAGTAACGCGACGCGATAATGCAACGTACGGGAATGCATTTTCGTACGTTCATTTGCCAGGTTTCGCGATAAAGACAAAACGTCCCCGGGCAGCGTGGCGCACGCGACGGGCGCGGGTCGCCGCTCGTAAATTTCCACGGGCATGGATCGGCCCGCAACAAAACGAATTCCACGGTGGCTTAACGCAACGATATAATTGCATTTTCTCGGGGGCGCTTTACCGTCCCGATTGCGCGGCCAAGCAATCGCTCGTTCTCTACTGTGTCTTCATTCGACGGACTGCGAGGTGTGATGCCCGGTTTACTTCGATACCTCAATATCGAAGACAAGGAATAGGGGATCACTTAATATATTCAATTAAGAATCGACAATTCGCGGAGAGTTCTAATACTTTTATTATTCGCACCGATCGAAATTACAAAGAACATGAATATACAATTGTGGTTGAACTAACAAGGGAACATATCCAACCTGAACACTTCGATTTTAATGAAACTTATGTGAAAGAAAGTTCTCAAGAAAATATTTGACACGTATTTTTTTTTATATCGACCATCGTTTACATAGAAGAAGTGTGTTATATCCTACTCCTCCCGTCGCCATAACTGTACTGTTATAATTATAATTGTTATTATTATTATTTCCATCATTATTATTATCATTATTATTGTTATTATTATTATGCGTATTATTTTTTTTATTATTGTAATCGCCTCATTATGAATGTACCTTTATACTAATATGCAAAGAACAGCGCAATCCCATTTCCACCGCCCGACCGTCCTTTCCTGCTTACGCACCAGAAATCTCCGTGCCCCTCCCCCCCAGAACTCCTAACCCTGATGTTCTCCTATAAGGTCTGAACGAAGAGGCGTCACTTCTGTTCTGCCCTTCCATAGAAACCCATCTCTAACCAATTCTCCCCCTAGGGGGGGGGGGGCAATTCTCCCCCTTTTGCGGTTCCTATTCGGGTTGAACCATCGGGGGATATAACAAGGTGATAACAGCACTCAAAGTTAAGAGCTGAAAGTATATTTTTGGTAATATCCCCAGATCTATGTATTACAAAAACTCTGAATATACGAATCTGCACATTTAATGTTAGCTAGATCCCCAAATGGACGTATTTCAAAATCCCTGAATCGACAAATTTGTATATTGAATTTTAACTTCATCTCCAAATCAGAATATTTAAAAATTCCTCCTACAATTTATTGGCTAATCTATAAATCCGTAGACGTATTCCAAATTCTCTGAATCTACAAAACCTATACATTATATCGAATTGCGGCTGAAACCTCGAATCTACGCATTCCAAAATCCCTTGATGTATGAATCCGCGTATCGAATCGTAGAACCGATGAACGATATATTCGCCCAGCACTCGCATAACGTAACATTTTCAACGGGCATCGGATCGATAAAGATTCCTGACGTATCGTTTAAAAACGAGGAAACGAAGGTTCGTACGAGAGCGCGGCTTGTTAGAGATTACGGCTCAGAAAAACGTTAATTATCCGGAACTATTATTCAACGAACCGTATCGGCCGCGAGCGTGATATCACAGAGGCCGTGATTACAAGCACCAACGAAACACGAACGAAGAGAAAATCGTAATGTTCCGTGTTTCGCGTAATTTCCCGCCGGCCGTGTATCCTTAAGTTGCCCGAATGCGTATTTAAAGTTGCAGCTTAGATTGCGATCACGATCTCATAGTTAGGCGAAGGCGTGTAATAACGAGGGACGCGATACGTAATCAAGAGGCACGTTTCACGTGTAAAAAATCGGTTAACCGCAACGGTCTGCCTCTGTGCACGGCGTTGTAATTGCGTAACAGCGCCGACAATCGGCTGTTCATCTGTTCAAGTGTTATATCGTCTCTCGTTATATCGCCATGCATCGTATCACCGTTCATTAAATAATCACGCGTTATATCGTCATGCGCCATGTTACTACGCATTAGAATACCACACGTTATATCGCAACGCATCAAATTACTACACGCCTGAGTACCGCGCGTTATATCGCCACGCGTCGTATAACTTCGCCTTAAGTTACTTCGCGTTATAACGCCATGCACCAAATTATTACACGCCTGAGTACCACGCCTTATACCGCGACGCTTCAAATTACTACACGACCAAATCCCACGCGTTATATCGCCACGCGTCGTATAACTGCGCCTTAAATTACTACGCGTTATATCGCCACGCACCAAATTATTATACGCCTGAGTACCACGCGTAATATCGCGACGCATCAAATTACTACACGCCTGAGTACCGCGCGTTATATCGCCACGCGTCGTATAACTTCGCCTTAAGTTACTTCGCGTTATAACGCCACGCACCAAATTATTACCCGCCTGAGTACCACGCCTTATACCGCGACGCTTCAAATTACTACACGCCCAAATCCCACGCGTTATATCGCCACGCGTCGTATAACTGCGCCTTAAATTACTACGCGTTATATCGCCACGCGTCGTATAACTGCGCCTTAAATTACTACGCGTTATATCGCCACGCACCAAATTATTATACGCCTGAGTACCACGCGTAATATCGCGACGCTTCAAATTACTACACGCCCAAGTCCCACGCGTTATATCGCCACGTGTCGTATAACTGCGCCTTAAATTACTACGCGTTATATCGCCACGCACCAAATTATGATACGCCTGAGTACCACGCGTAATATCGCGACGCTTCAAATTTCTACACGCCCCCTCGCGTTATAACGCTACGCGTCGTATAACTGCGCGTTAAATTACTACGCGCTATATCGCCACGCACCAAATTACGTTGCGGCGTATATCGCGATCACGATCTCATAGTTAGGCGAAGGCGTGTAATAACGCGGGACGCGATACGTAATCAAGAGGCACTTTTCATGCGTAAAAAATCGGTTAACAGCAACGGTCGGCCTCTGTGCACGGCCTTGTAATACCGTAACGGCGCCGACAATCGGCTGCACATCTGTTCAGGACCTCCATCGGGCATTTATGGCGTGCCGCACGATCCCGTCCGATACCCATTCGAATACGACGGGATTTATCTCGACGTTTGAAACGCTCGCGATTCCACCGTGAACGCGATAAGGTAACTAGACGCTCCTGGCTGACGTACGACGAGAATGCAGCCGTATCTAACAGCTGGTAATTTATTGTACGCAGCTCGCGTTCTGCCGAAGGATCAAGCAGCGCCGACCTTTCCCATGTGCGCCACCCATCACGATCGCACCTTTACATACATTTTATAACACACGCTGGATATTTAACGTTGAACGTCTTGAATATTTTATCGGTTTAATTGTGCACCGACATAGGTCATATCGCCCTCTTTCGTCCACTAACGCGATATCGTGTTTTTCCCTCTTTGCTGTAAATGTCCATGAATGAGATGTCGTGTACTTCCTTAATTTTGTGGTTTATATCCGTATTATATAATTTTTGTAAACATGTATACAGGGTGTCCCAAAAGTGTTGAAGGAACCGGAAATGGGTGGTAGGTGGGGTCATTCTGAATAACTTTTTCATTTGTAAAAATGTCGTATGGGACTTCATTTTTAAATTATTAACGAAAAATACCGACCAATCAGAACGCAAGAATCGCGCGCCACGCGATTCGTTCGCGACCACGGCCAATTATAACTCGGGCCTACACTTCTGCCTCCGAGCGCGCGCGATTCCCGCGCTCTGATTGGTCGGTGTTTTTCGTTAATAATTTAAAAATGAAGCCCCATACGACATTTTTGCAAATGAAAAAGTTATTCAGAATGACCCCACCTACCTCCCATTTCCGGCTCCTTCAACACTTTTGGGACACCCTGTATAATATTTATATTATTAAATTACTAAATAATATATTTCACTAAATGTTATTCAGTTTATTTAACAATAATAAATTGAATATATTTCCCAAAATTAATGAAATTAATTTTTAAATTTTGTTTGACTGCATTTCCTGGCACTAAATTCAACTTCAATTATTTTTTTTACCGATTAAAATTTGAATTTATTAAACTGAATTTATTTACTAAATTATTTACAACGCTATATTTTACATATATGTAAAGAGACTAAGAGACTGAGATTATATATGGTATATAAAAAACAGATACATATTTAGTTTTAATTTGTGTTTTGGTACATATGTAATTATTATATAATTATTAGATTTAAATGCGCGTAACGTTAAACGATGCTCCAAAGTTAAAAAAGAAATGTACAATATTGGTATTGTACAACATTAATACTAAAGCGGTTAAATGGCCCGATTACAAATTTCCTACTTCAGATTACCAAATTTGTTAAGATGGTTTTCTTAAAATCTGTGCTGATTCTCATAAAGTTTAAGAAATAATATGTGCATTGCTTTATGTTTCATAGTTTTTTATTTCATTTGTCAACTACATTTTTAACTTCAAAATAATCGTGCATTATGTAATTTTAGTTTTAAAGTAGCATCTGAGAATGAAACAGTGGACATGAAATTTTCTTACATTCTCCAGAAAAAGAACTCCCTACGATCTAATAGCCCTTTGCACTATTATAAAAATAGATAGTTATTATAAAAATTTTTGTTGAGAAGTTTGATGAATTCTTTCGAAGTTATTATGTTTTTGTTACTAACTGTCACTATTAGCTGTTATTATGTTTGTGTACCATATATGCAACATCAAATATTTATTTAAAAAACACCTATTCTAAAGTGCAGTGTTAAACAGAATGGTGAATGTGAGTCACCTCTCGAGTGTCTATCATTTGCAATCGAATTGTATCAAAAGTTCAAATAGAAAGTTATGACAGTAGAAGATTAAGGAAAACAGAGTGTACGCACAAATTATCACGTTACTAGAATAAACAAGAAAATTATGTTTATCGTGTCCGATCTTCGATCTACAATAAAATCGTTTCCGTTAACGGCGACAAAAACGTCCGTTAATCGACCATCGGACGACCATAAACTCGGTAAAATAATAACCCACAACGTTCGCCCAACAAATGACCGCGCTTTCAAGAAATTTCACCGTCGAATGAAATCGCGTTAACGACACTTGTCGATTTCGCAAGCGGAACGCGCGAGTTTGCATTCTTATCGAGTTGCTTTCACTTCGCGCCGGCAATTAACAGTTTTGTTCGTTTTCACGTCGACGAGCAGATTTACAGAATTCATACGGCGACGTTCGATTAAAGTTAGAGCGAAAACACGAACGGGCATTTCGTGGATTCCGTGCAAATAAAGCTGTTAGGGTGAGGCCAAGACCCTTAATATTGCACTTCGGTGCCGTCTAAATTACTGTTCGAAGGACCACCCAATTTTGTACGAAATTGGGACCGTTAATAACTGCACGTGGTAATGTAACTATAATAACTATGATAATTAGTGTGTGTGAGTACAGGTAACCCTCCCATAACACGATAGTTACGCTCCTAGAAAATACCGTGTTGTATGATACCCAGAGCCAGTACGAAAAGGTGGGTTACGTTCCGAAAACTTATTAAAAACAAATATTTTTTCTTTTTAATTCTACATAAAAAACTTAATTTTTATTAAATATACAAATGTATGCGGATGTCGCAGATCCTGCAGCAACTGCACTTCTTATTTCTTTTTAATTTGTCTTAATAATCTGGACTATTGTTTTCGCAACAGTGTGTCTTTAACACTAAACCTACCAAAGCGGTCAGAACGATCATTTAACAAGTTTGTAATTTTAATTTAGGAAATATGTTAAGGTGGGGTTTTTGAAATTCATGTTAACTTTCACCAAAATAAGGAATTAATGTGTACAGTAATTTGTGTTTCATCGTTCGTTCATTCATTTTTCAACTACACTTTTAATTTTAAAACAAACCTGCAATACCTATATGCCAGTAGGTTTTGTTAAGACGGCAAGCATCGCCGCGACCGAAGAAGTATAGTGTTGTACAAAGGTTTTTGCAATTTTCTTATCGTGTTAGAGTGAAATCGTGTTATAGGATGCCGTGTTGTAGGAGGGTTACCTGTATTTCTATTTCTATGTTATAGAGCTCTGTCTGTACTATTCTATAGTTCTATGGTTACTCTGCTCTCTGTTCTAAATCTCTCATGGTACTATACTAACTTTGGCATTTTTGCCCTGTTTGAAACATCAGTTGCTCCCTCCCATTGCGCCCTTAGTGTGCTACCTTTCTGGAAGGGGAACGGGTTTCCTACACGCGGGAGGATGGCGAATGCTCGCGGAAGTTTGGCCACGTTACCCTTCGACGTTTGGGTCTTCGAGGTTTATGGCATGGCCTGTGCCGCTGAAGTCAAAAAGGACTCTACCAATGATTGTTGCATGAATAGATTTATTAAACTAAAATATGTCACGTACCATCGTACTGCTGGCACACAGGTGGTACGGATAATAAACTAAAGCATTTCAAAAGTGGCTGTTTTTCTGCCATGCCGTAAACCTCATCTGTACGAAACTCGAACAAAAGCCTTCAAAACATTCGATGAATTTATAATGCAACGAAGCGAAGGAACGCGCGCCAGCGACGTTTTTGATACCCGCGAGTGAAATTTTCGAACGAGGTGCCGGCGAAGAGGTTATGTAGATGAGATAAGTTAACTACAGGTCCGCGGCTCTGAGACAGGACATGAATAATACGGTCATCGACCCATAATTGTGTTGCACTTTCTGGTCAGACAGGATCGTTGAAATCCTGCCCCCTTCGTCCCAGATTCCGCCATCATCGAGAAGAGAACGATGCGAAGATTGTCTATGACTAACGACCACGCTATACCCAGATCATCTCAAAATGTTAACCCTTATCGTGCTCCTATAACGAGCATGGCTCGACGTTCCGTTTCTCTTCGATCGTATAAATTATTCGGATATTTATGAACCTAACCAACCTATTTACGTTGCTTGAATTTGCATTTGTATATCTTTTTATACAATTTCTGTTACGCAAAAATGTAGATTCCGGCAGAATTGGCAATACTTAACATTAAAATTACCGACGTACAATGCACAATTATTTTGATGCTAATAGTGCAGTTCAGAAATAAATGAACAAACGATGAAACATAAATGAATACACTTGTAGATTCTTTATCTTGATGACAATCGGTATAAATGTCAAGAAAACCAGGTTAACAAATTTTGTCATTTGAAGTAGGAAATTTTTAGAAAGGTCATTTCATCCCTTTTGGTAGTTTTAGCGTTAAGAAAAACTCTTACAACTTGTATTGGATCGAGTAAGTACTATACTCTTACTGATCATTTTTCAGTATCGCGAGTTTTATATTTTGTTGTTGAGGATAGGTAGTGGTAGAGTTGATGATCAAGGGCCAGTGTGACTCAGGATAGGTGAAAGGTCCAGGATGAGTAAGGTTTAGAGATCGTGGTTAGCGTGTGTGTGTGGATGAGTGTTTAATTTGTGGTGCCATTTGTATGGTCGTGTTGGTCATTGTTGAATTTTTGCATAAATCTCGAGTAAATATTTTGAAATAATTTTGTATATACTTCTGCGAATGGTTGTTTTTCTTCGAAAGCAAAGAACTGCGTTCAACTACGTTTAGGTATAACTAAGGGCCACAAAAAACGGTCAGGTTGAACCCTGCGCCGAGGTCGTAGTTGACCGTTAAAAGGAAGTGCGAGTTTCTCTTCTAGAGGGGTGCGTGGTTAAACTTTCCCTTTTTCTCTTAAAAAAGCTTTTTGCACCATGATCCGACCAGTTAGTTCGGTACCAGCACTTATTAAGAACGGTCACTGAGTTTGCAGCGCGCTCAGGACTGAACACTTATACTAACAATAAGTTTTACTGTTTTTCACTCTTGTATTATTATAATAAATATTCGTTCCGTTTTTGGAAGCAAATACTCTGTTAATTATTCAACAGTCATCAAAGCAAAATATACCAAAATATCTGTATCCTAAAATCCTTGCATCCTGAAACGTGTTAACTCCAAAATTGTTATGCATAATGTATACGAATACCCTTACATCTCCGCATAATTGCAACCCCATAATCTCCAAAAATTTGTAACCATCCCTATGTCTTGACATTCCTAAACCTTCGCACCTTTAAACCCTCGCATCCCCTGTATTAAAGAATCTCCGCAACCTGAAATAGCGCGATCGGATTTGAAGGCGTTGTTGATTTACGGCTAATTAAGTTTAACAAGTCGTTTAGCCTATTATTAAGACCGCCGTTCGAAGGAGCGAAATCTCGACTTCGGTAAAATTACCATTTGGCTAGGGATACGATGATGTTTCGCGTGGTTGAATGGCGCACACTGGCCCCCCCTCTGCGAGCTCTAATCGCTCGACATATTTCCAAATTAAAGTCCAGACTAACGGGTCACAGGGTCGTTCACGCTGTGATTTTAAATGGCGAATCTGCCCGGGGACTGTTTGTTTCGAGATTTGTTACGGCCTCCCTGGAAACACCCTCATACCATCGGCATTCTGTCCCGGAGGTGAAGCAACGCTGGAAATGTTGTACCGGTATCGATGTTGATCGATCCAGGGACCCTTCGACGCCTCGTTGAGGTCGGAGGTCCGGACTTAATGACAGTCGTAACAAATGAACGGTAATGTCATAATCGAATGCCGCCGAACACCGGCAATTTCGTCGCCCGATCTGACTAATGGGAGAGGCTGGCCGGCCTCGTTCGACCCATCGACTCGTTGCTTTCTTTTGTCTGGGATGAAAAGCACGGTGAACGATTGTTCGGAACGTACTGTAATCGATCACGAATCGAACGGAACCCTTGGTAGCTCGATCGGCCGTTCGCATGATTCGTAATCGCGTTCGTTCGCGAACGCACACTTGTCGGATGGTATTAGCCCATTGACGGAAGTCGAAGTATCGAAACTGACACGACGTTTCGACTAAATACGAGATACGATCTCGTTCTTATAAATGTACCTGCAAATACGGCGGGAAGCTTGGAATAGACGTTTGCGAGGATTTATCATTTTTATCGAACACGTTTTGTGCTATTTTGGTTGTATTTATATATTTTTATGTACGTTTATTGTGTGCGACATGTACGTATGACATGTACACTCGGATCCGATTTCGAAGGAAATTAATTTTTGATTTAAATAATTCTGCAATAACAACATGGGCAAGTTTCGAAATTCCCGACTTTGTAAGTTTTCCAGTTTTCTCAAATTTTCGTATTTCGAAATATTAAAATTTTACTGGAAAATTCAAATATTCTCATCCCCAAATTGATAACCTCTCAAATCCTCAACTTTCTGTATTTCTACATATAGGGATACGCCTATATGTCCGGTATTCCTAAACATTCAAGTCACTAGATACCGACATTCCCACATTCCAATATCCCTAAATCTCCAAATTCCAGAAGCATTGAATTTTTATTTTTCGGAATTTCTAGATCACCAAATCCCTAGATTACTATATCCGTACATTCTCTAATTACTGGAAGACAAAAAACTTCGAACCCTGAATCTCTAGACCCAAAAAGCTCTGTTCCAAAAATACCTATATTCAAAATTCAAAAATTCCTCGATCTTCGAATCGATATATCGAAAAGTCCTTAAATCGTTTAGTATTTTTTCAAGGTTTCTATCTCGGGCCACAAAATTCCTCAAATCCTAAATATCGTTAAATTCTCAAGTCCCTAGATCTGCAAATATCTATGTTCTCAATCTCGCAATCCTCCAAATCCCTAGGTTCCTAAATATCTATATTCTCAATCTCGTAATCTCCCAAATCCCTAAATACAAAAATTTCTGTGACAAGTCCCTAGATCTACAAATATCTGTATTCTCAAGCTCGCAATCCTCCAAATCCCTAGATCCCCAAATATCTATATTCTCAATCTCGTAATCCCTCGAATCCCTAAATAAAAAAATTTCTGTGTCAACAAATTCTACGCCAATAAACATAATCTGCGCCTATTTTAACAAGTTTTACGTAGAGTCTGCGTCATCGAATGCATATTCTGTCGAATCTCTAAATGCAAAAGTCGGTAAATTCTCGATCCATCGTCAATTTTTCGAATCTTTAACACGTTGACTGCCACAGGAAAGCAAATGAAAATTGCGTTAGTTAGTATTTTCATTTTGAACTAACCTTACAAAATATGTCCACGATACATTGTTATATTTGTTCTTCACAGTTCCAAGTCGCTAATACGGGTATTTACAGTTAGTGAAAGTGAACGAATTTTGAATAATATGGCCATTAAATCTGTATAGAAATTTGAGTGTCACTCACATATGGGTGATGTGGCAGCCAAAGTGTTAAAAACCGAGAAGCGGAAAGTCTCGTCGACGCGTTGTCCCTAGGGATGCAATATTTGCCGCTGACTGTACGCTCGCGCGCGCGAGTACGAACGATCTATCGATATCGATCGACAGTTGGCTGGCACATAGAGAGCTGCACAGACCGAGATACCATTAGCATGATCTATAACCGGTGGTTCCGCGGCTACCGATGCCGAAGATGTTATCTCACGACTCTCGCTCTTTCCATATATTTCCCCTTCTGGTTGCGCCGGGGAAAAAAGGAGGCACCGGACGATGTTACCCGTTATAGTTTCTGGGCCTTACTTACATATAGATTGCCTCTCATTTCTTACACCCGAAATATTGCCGATCGTAATACGCGAGCGAGCACACGTTCGCGAGCCACGAAATTGCATTTGCATACGGGGCAGATTGTCCCGT
Organism: Coelioxys conoideus; assembly: GCA_947623535.1. Classification (NCBI taxonomy): domain Eukaryota; kingdom Metazoa; phylum Arthropoda; class Insecta; order Hymenoptera; family Megachilidae; genus Coelioxys; species Coelioxys conoideus. The sequence goes on along the minus strand of OX392453.1, from coordinate 16,369,322 downwards.
TCCACGTGCAAAGAATCTCGCTCTTCGTCCTTGGGTGGCTGGTCGCGTCCTTTGTCCCACCTCTGATCCAGCATACGTGCATGTGTACGCGTGCGTGTATAGAAGTCCGAGGCAAAATGAGTCGTCGAAAAGCACGTCATTATCGGCCGAGAGGGAACGAAGAAAAAGGAACGGCCACGCGAAACGAATGAACCTCGAACATCCGGCAAAATGGTACCACTGAACTTTAATGGCGTTGTTGCCTCTTTTCGCGGAGCGTGGCTCGGCTCGTTCGGCCGCGAGATAATTACTCAAAAATTCGTGATTTTTCCGTCAGGATTTATCTAGAACGTTTTGCCACTCGACCCTTAAACGACCATCCCGCGTATCCTATTAGAACCGATAAGGCCGAAAGCGATTCTTATTACTCTTTCGAGGCTGAACCCGAGTCGAAATATTTCATCGAGGTTTTTCTGCTCCTTTTTACCGTGATATATGTAACTCCCTTTCGTTCGAACGGGTGAATAGGGAACGTGAGATACAACCGTTTGATATTGGCATAATTAGGCACGTGGATCAGGTTCTGTGACTTCGTCGATCGGGTTTCTGTCATTCGTTATGTCAGTTGTAAAAATATGAAAGTTTGGAATTTTTGAAATTTAGTGGTACGAGAATTGGGGAATTTGAGGAATATACTTCTGTATTAGTATAAATAGGTCTGTGGATCTAGTTCTATAACTTCGTCGATCAGGTTTCTATAATTCGCTGTATTAATTGTAAAAATATGAAAGTTAGGAAATATTTTCAGTTAGGAAAACTTGGAATGTGACAATGCGGTAAATTGCAGATTTAACAAACGAAGATTTATAAATCAAATAATTTAGTTCATTACATAATTTAGTCAATTAGATAATTTAATCAATTAACTAGTTCAGTTCGTTCATTTGGAAATTTGAAAAATTGGCAACCTTTGATTCTGAGAATTTGATAACTGATAAATTTAGAAATTTCTAAATATAGATGTTGTAAATTTGAGGATTCAGAAACTTGAAGAATTAGAAATATAAGGATTAAGGAACTTGTGAAGTTAGACATTTGAAGATATGAAAGTTTGAAGCCATAAAAATGTAGATAATTAATGCGCAGTCTGTCACACGAAGCAATTGAAAATTGCAATAGGATAGAAAACTGCATTAATCTTCATTTTTAACCCCTTACCATACTTTTACGAATCTGACACGTGACGCATTCATAGATCAATTATGATACATCTTACTCGGATTTTGAATGCGTTTCAATTTGAAGCTCGAGCCCGAGTATAATTTGCAAAGTCAAGGATCGGAAATGACAAAATTTACAGAACACTTTGATATTCTTTGTTCGTTTTAATACAGTATCAACTAGCAGTTAGTACCGACTAACGCACATGCCAAACAAATCGTATGGATAGGGGTTAAATCTTACCAAATAATTATACAATACTTTGTTATATTTATTTTCCACTATTTCAAGTAACTAATGCGAGTATTTCCGTAACATATTCGTTAAATCTTTGTAGAAATTTGGGCATCACCCATACATGGGTGACACAGCGGTCAAAGTATTATTAAATATTGTATTGAAAATTCAGAAACTCAAAGACGTTCAACCAACATTTCTATCACCGACCACCACGATTTACCCACATAACTTCATCTTATCACAGAAAACACGCAAAACACGCGACGTTAGCCCACATTCTCTTATTACGCGTCCACCGTGGTCAACGTCGAAATTCGTCAATAGATTTAAATAACGAGATCACAGTCGCCGGCTCGTTTCCCATTATACCGTCGTATAAAAGAGTAAATGAAAAGGAAGAAGCCGCTGAAGGCGTCCGAACGCGTTATCGTCGTTAATCAACGTAATCGAACAGCGTCGGCAGAGGTCTCGTTGCAAATAAATCGGACGGACATATTGGTAAACACTGGTATCCAGAAGAGGAGCGAGTCGAGCAAAAGAAACGATGGGGAGAAAAAAAGACGAGCGGATGAAATGCGTGTTGCTCGTGATTCACTTCGGCCAACTGGTTTCGTCTGATCTCTTCATGAAAGGGAAGAGGGCCCCCTTGTCGATGGTTTTCGACGATACCGTTGGCCACCGTGAATGTCAGATTTATCGATAATTTTCTACCGGACTATTTGTAATCTGTATATTCACCTGTCGATCCATCAGTTTGCCGGTGAATCGAGATACCGAGCGTTCCGTTTCTCGCCAACCGGACCAAACGGCTCTGGGTAAACTCGGCCGCTTGTGTACACGATTTGTTTGAGCTAGTACGACGTCTAAATCGTAGCCGATATTGCGTCTGTGTGTTATGAACGCGGGACAAATTCGTTTGCTTCGCAAATTGTAAACCGGCAACGGGCAGATCGGACGCTCTCGGCGAATAGCTCGCGGCCGATCGTGTGCACGATGATGGCAGCGATGAGATGCGGGACAAAGATAGCTGCATCGAATCTAATTTTCGAAGCTCCGTGTTTGCAAATTCGGATTAGCCGAAATTTCCAAATGGCGAATGTGATTTTCGAATTTCAGAGCTTGACCGGTTTCACGTTTTCGAATTTTGAAATTTGACCAGTTCATTTCTGAATTTTCCAGCTTGACCAGTTCCACCTTTTCGAATTCGCAAACTCGCCTAACTCCATATTTTCGAATTGGCAAGCTTTCTCAGTTTTATACTTTCGAAATTGCAAGCATACCCGATTTCACATTTTTGAATTCACGAGTTTGCCCACATTTCACATTCTCGAATTTACAAGCTTGCCCCTGTGTCACATTTTTGAATTTACAAGCTTGCCCTGTGTCACATTTTTGAATTCACAAGTTTTCCCAGCTTTCACATTTTCGAATTCCCAAACTTGCCCAATTTCACATTTTCAAATTCACAAGTTTGCCTAGTTACACATTTTCGAATTCCCAAACTTGCCCAATTTCACATATTCGAATTTACAAAGCAATCAACATTCGTGTTTCGAAATTTTCAAGCTCGTTGACTTTGCAATCTCCAAATTTAGATATTCAGAAACGTAGAAATAGCAAACAGTAACCTTAAATTATCAGTCTAAAAATTTTTTCAAATGAGATTTTTGATGATTTGGTAAATCGAAAACACTTCAGCTGCCTATCTACAGTTACATCGTTCAGTAACATGATTACAGAAGCGTCCAACCCAAAATTCTAAGTGAATCTCGTGGCAGTTCATGACATCTTTAGACCTCAAAAGATGAACCGCCCACAAGATCGCTCACAAGAATTCGAGGTTAGTCGCTGATCGATGCATGATTCAGACCGAAAAGGGTACACAATTCCCGCCATTAGATAGGGCGATAGAGACGAATTGAATTTGATTATGGCCGGTTGTTGGACCGTATAATTATATCTGTCAAAATATCAGCCTCCGACTGGCCTTTGTCGGAAGATGATTCCAGATATTTGCGTTACAGCCCAACTTAAAATGATTTCGAAACAAATATAAACGTCATTCAGGATTCACCACGGCAGTGTTCCGTGAAATTATTTAATTACTTCTAAACGACGAGTAGAGGGCGGGTAAAAGTTTTCTTGATTAAATGACTGCCCGATGTTATGGTTGTCTTCATCACACCTTGAACTCGGCCAAAATCGTGGTATAAATTCGGTCGAGTAGATTTCCGGGATTGAAACTTTTTTAGAAGCTGAGAAATTTTGGTATTTTAGACGTTTTCAGAATTTTTTGGGAATTTGGACAATTTAGGAAATTTTTGAACTTTTGACAATTTAGGAAATTATGAAACTGGACAATTCAAGAAATTTTGGAACTTCGGGCAATTTAGGAAATTTTTGAAATTCGGACAATTTAGGAAATTATGAAACTGGACAATTCAGGAAATTTTTGAACTTCGGGCAATTTATGAAATTTCTGAAATTCGGACAATTTAGGAAATTTTTGAACATTGGACAATTTAGGAAATTTTTGAACATTGAACAATTTAGGAAATTTTTTAACATTGAACAATTTAGGAAATTTTTTAACATTGGACAATTTAAGTAATTTTTTAACATTAGACAATTTAGGAAATTTTGAAAATTTGGACAATTTAGAACATTTTGGGAATATTGAGAATTATAGGATCTTTGGGGTTTAGGAATTCAAGGGTTTTGTAGTTTAAAAATATGGGTGTTTGAGGAGTTTCTAAATTGTAAATTTATAAATTTATAAATTTATGAATTTCTATATTTGTATGTTTGTTAATTTGTTAATTTGTAATTTTGTACACTTGTAATCTTGTAAACTCGTAAACTCGCAAACTTGTAAACTTGTACATTTGGGGATTTTGGTAATTTGAGACACAACTTAGAAATTTGGAAATTCTTCAATTTTTTTATTTAGAAGTTCAGACATTTTATTATTTAGGAATTTCATAATTTATGACTTCTCGCATTGCCCTATGACATTTCCATAATTTCTCTATGATTTGTACTCTCTTTCTCTAAACTTGTTTTAGATTCCAAGACGCTCCCTATATGTTCCCTATAGTATAATATAGTACGTACAGACGAATGATATAGTACTGTAATACAGTACGTGGCCTATTCATATTCTGTATAATACACCATAAAACATAAATTAACCATCGATCGGACGACTAAAAATTCACGATCCACGAATACAAAAACTTCAAAAATTGTCTACAGTCGAAAACACGTCGCGATAAAAATTAACGAATTACCGATTAAAAATATTATAGAACTTTAGCGACAAAAGAAGCCGGTGTACTAAAAACGTCTCTTTATTACCCGACAGTGTATGTGTCTCTCATTCGAACACGCACGTCCGACACACGAAAGATTCCTTAAGTAATTTATGAGAGATAAATCTAAAGGAAACAACAATCCCCCAACAAATTTGACCACACCCCACCACGCCTTCTCACGTGGTGGTATTAGTCCTCGTCTACCTCCTCGGCCAGTTCTCCTTTTTTGTTCACCTCTTTTCCACCTTTGATCGTCCTGCAATTTTCTGTGTCCACGTCGGTATAATAACAGACCTTTCTTTCGCCAGGATCGCGGCCTCCTTTCGTCCACGTCGACTCTTTATTTTCCTGTCCTCGTCCGTTTGCTCGTCTCCGTTGGTGTCGTCCTTGGGTTCGTACGCCATTAATTCATTTGCAACCGTGATCCTCAAACGGAGATTTCAATATATGTTTTTATATACATATATTCGTTTTGTTACAATAGGATTATGTATATCAAATAAAATCTGTACTTGGTAAACACTTACATTATAATTTTCAAAATTATTTTCTGTTTCGATGGCGTCTGACCTATACAAATGTGTGACATGTAAATTTACAACTCATGCGATAAAATGAAAGCGAAAATTTGATAGCTAATGGGTTAAGGGGGGATGGAGATGGAGTCAAAAAACATATAGTCCTCAAAACCGTCAAAATATTTATTCCCTCCTTATCCTTCAAAAATAATTATTGAAAACCGGATCTATCGTTGTTGCATAGATACTCGATCTTTAACCCTTTGCGATTCTATGTCGAGCTCGACGTCGTGTTTCTTTTCAATCGTAGATATAATTCAGATAAATTGGTTGGTTGAGGACGCTTTCATTTCTTTGCGGCTTGTAATAAATTAAAAATATGTTTGTTACGCGCCCTGTATAATTCGAATGCATTTTACTATAAATCCAGTTCTTGATCTACTTTTTAAATTAATTACGGAGCTGTAGGTAAATGAAAATAAGGATCGCAAAGGACTAAACCTTTGCACTCGTACGGCGACACGCATAAAAACCATAAAAATATTTATTCCTTTTCTTTCAAAATAGTTATTGAAAATCGGTTTAATTTCGGTTATCTACATAGAGATCCCCCCTTAACTCCTTGTTTTGCGATTTATTCGGCAGGTGCGTCAGACATAACGATGTATTAATTGATACAACATTAAAGTGGTTAAAGAAAATTCGAATCTCAAGATGTTTCTCACTCAGTGATCTTTGACTGCGAAAATTACAATTAAATCGAAATTAAACATTCGACCGTATTAAAAATATAAACAAAGTTTACCATATTCGAGGTGCGAGTGCGTCACGAGTGCAGCTCGTGGTTATAGGACAAGGGGTTAAAATGGCGGCGTCGCGGCCGTGTAACGTGCAACGTCGAAAAGAAAACTGAGAGATCAACCGTTGCTGGAATGTGTAGCGCGTAACCGAGTCATTTGTTTGGTGAATCGATTTTCGAGTCTCAAGGTCTTCCCTTCGGTTTTCGACCGCATCGAAGCGTGCCCTTTCCCTTTCCTCCTCCGCTAATTGCCTGCTGTCTTACATTTCGTTGCTGCTCATTTTTAACCCATACGGGATAACGCTTGTTCGCCGGGACACCTTCATTCAGTCACGTCGATCCTCGGCGCTGGTGATCCACGTTCAGAAATATTCCTGCATTAATCCTTAAACGATTCTATCTTTCACGCCGATTTTTACCCCTCCACTCTTCGTTATTGTTTCACGATTTTCTCATACATCTTGCGCGGCCGATATTCTCCGCTAATAACAACCGTTTTCGAATTCGTAATTATTTTCTGCGGTCGGGAAGAATAGAGCCTGGGTGGCGGCGCCTTCTTCGTAGGAACGGTCATTAATTATTATACCGGACAGAAGAAGGGAGGCGCTGAGGAAGTAGGAGTGGGTGGAGGTGGACCGACCGTCCGGCATGAATAGAAACGGAAAGCGAACGTGTAGAACGGACGACCGTAAAAATATGCGAGGACAGATTTTGTATTAGGCTCGCCTTTTGTTTCTTACGAAGTTTCTTATTAACAACCGGAGCGAACGAGAACGAGATTGTGGTCGAACGGTGTCTGCGGTGGATGAATCGGTCGAGCGTCGAATTTAATACATGTTCCGAATTTGTATACTGAAGAATCCCTAGAATTCTAGAATCTGTAAAATTCCTAAATTTCTATATTATCTGCGGGTTCGTACATTTCGGAATTTCTATATCTGCAAATACCTATATTCCGGAATTTCTGGATCTGTAAATACCTATATATTTCGAAATTACCAGATCAACGAATCCCTATATTTATAAATCTGTAGATTTGAGGAACTTCTGAATCTCCGAATTGCTACATCTTTCAATTCCGTGAGGTTTCTACGCTTATTGTTCGATTACCTGATCATTAGATCCACGAATCCTTCTATAAAGCCAGTTGTTAGGTGAACAAATGCGTATATTACCTTTTTTCTAATTACCCGAATCCCTAAGAATTTACATCCACATTTTTGTGTGGCTGGATGTACAAATTCCTAAATTTTCGAATTCATGTATGCTCGACTTCCTATATCCCGAAATCCCTACATCCCGAAATCCCTACATCCCGAAATCCCTACATCCCGAAATCCCTAGATCCCGAAATCCCTACATCCCGAAATCCCTACATCCCGAATTCCCTACATCCCGAAATCCCTACATCCCGAAATCCCTACATCTCGAAATCTCTACATACCCGAGTTTCTACAAATCTCTACATCCCGAAATTTCTACATACCCGAGTTCCAACATCGCAAAATCCCTAGATTGCCAAATTTGTATATCCCGAAATTCTTACATGTACCCAATTCTCCTATACATGTACCCAATTCTCCTATACATATACCCAAGTTCCTATATGATGAAATTCCTACATCTTGCAGTCCCTACATGAGTTTCTATATTTCGACATTTTTATATCCCTATATCCTCGAATTCCTGTACCCTTACATTCCCACATCCCCAAATTTGTACACCTGGAAGTCTCTACATCCCCGAATTTCTACACACCCTATTTCCTACATTACAAAAGTTCTATATCCCGAAATCCCTACACCCTCGAATTCCTGTACCCTTATGTCCAGACATCCCTAAATTCTTACACCTGGAAGTCTCTACATCCCCGAATTTCTACATTACAAAATTTCTGTATCCCGAAATCCCTACATCCTCGAATCTCTGTACCCTCATGTCCCTACATTCCCCAATTCTTACACCTGGAAGTCTCTACATCCCCGAATTTCTACACACCCTATTTCCAACGTTACAAAATTTCTATATCCCGAAATTAACATACCTTGAAATTCCTGAGATCCGAAATTCCTGCATCTCGAACGACCTACATCCCCAAATCCCCGGAACCCTAAATCCCAAAATATCCGAATTCCCAGATAATAAGCCCCAGAAATTTCGTTTACAGGTGTATATGTATATACACATATATTACCGACGAGATGAAGGAGCGCATATAAATCGCGACCGGTATCGGCAGAAGGTTCTTTGACAGAGAAAACGTTTAGTCCGAGTAAAAAGGACCGCTGATATTAGCTTATCTAAAGATACAGGTAAAGCTGATTGGAAAGGGTTGGCTTATCAGCGAGCCACTTAATCGCCTCGCGTGGTCGGTTCGACTGATCCTGGCGAGTTGTGAATCCGATTAGGTATACGTTTTATATCTCATTCGGGATTCGAGAGGCGCGCACGAGTCGGCGGCGTGTATCCAAATGGACCCCGGGCTCGGGTTACCTTTAAGAAGCACGCTTTTAATTTGAATCTGTAACGTGTACCGCGCTTCCACCGCCTTATATGGATATGATTTATCAGTCGTCTAAGTAGAATCCTTTATTCGCCGTACCATCTGCCAACATCAGATAACGGAACATCGTCAAAGGACTCGGGTTTCCCGTGCATGATGCCCCGACGTTTCGCGACGCGTCGGATTTTATCGGCACTCAGAATAATAAGCCGTCGTTTCATCGAAAAATTTGCGACGATCGAACGCGTCGCTGGTGTAACTGCGATTTTTTCGTTGTCATTCCATGAACAAAATTGTGACGACGCGAGTAAAATGTGAGATTACTTCGAGAAAATTGCGACGACGTGGAAAATATGGGGTTTGGTTAGGAAAAATTACAACGGTGAGAAAAACGTATGGTTTTAGGAAGAAACTTATTGAGCACCTAGAGACTTGCGATTTAGTAGAAAATATGATCAATTAAATAATTTAATAATTGAATTAATTTTGTTAATGTACACTCGAGTTAAAAGTATGTATTTCAATTAAGTATGTGTATACAAATGTGCATAACAATGAGTATACGCAGTTGATATAAATTCTATAAGGGATGTAAAATCGATACATGGGACAGAGAATTCTTCAACAGCGCAGGACGTGTAGTTCAATACTGAAGTTGATCGATCAAATAATTGAATAATTGGATTAATTTTGTTAATCTACGAGCAAATTGGCAGTATCCGTTTCCAGTAAGTATGAGTAAGAGAATTCGACAGGAAACTAAATATTACTCATGTATGAATGACAATGTATACACGCAGTTGACATAAACCTTATAGAAGATATAAAATCGATATAAGGGACAAAAATCGATATAAGAAAATTATTGAACACCTAGGAACTCGTCCAGTACCAAAATTGATCGATCAAATAATTGAATAATTGGATTAATTTTGTTAATACACAATCAAGTTGGCAGTATCCGTTTCCAGTAAGTATGAGTAAGAGAATTCATCAGGAAACTAAATATTACTCATGTATGAATGACAGTGTACACACGCAGTTGACATAAACCATATAGAGGATGTAAAATCGATATAAGCAAATTATCGAACACCTAGGAACTCGTTCAGTACCAAAAATGACCGATCAAATAATTTAATAATTGAATTAATTTTGTTAACGTACTATCGAGGTAGAAGTATGTTTCGAGTAAGTATAAGTAGAGAAATGTGACAAGAAAATCACGTGTTACTCATATATGAATGACAATGAATAGACGCGATGACGTTTAATAATTATTGGAATGAGTCGATAAAATGTTTCGGCGTGTCGAGGTTGTCCAACTTTTGTCTAAAACGAACGAAGACGAATATTTTACATTTATTATACAAATTATCGAAGTCGACCGATGATAGGGTGGCTAGACAGGCACCCATCGATCATCGAACTCTCGAAAGGTCCCTTCGACCTTCCTCGTGTTTGCCTTTGACACGTGTCGTTCGTTTTTTTCATCAAGAACAAACCAAACAGTGGATGAAATGTCATAGACGCGTTCGAGACTCTTCCACGACCGAAGTCTGAGTGGGTGGAATTCCATGGATGTACACTCGGATCCCTCTCCTTCCGGCGGCCTCCTATAGCTGGAAGAACCAGTTTTTGTTTTCTCGAGAAAATTAAAATTCCTCCTGCCGGAATATAAAAAAGCGGCAGTTTTCATCTCGTACGATCAAGATGTAACGTTTCCGTGGCCTTAATCTTTCTTTGTAAGCTGCGGAGCGCACTAAAGGGAGAATCCAACTCAGAGTGGTCCATTTTTGTTTGCGCAAATACGCTTTGCACGCGATAGACTGCGACGTAGACATTGTTTGCTCTTCCGTTGCTTCTTCCTTTCATCCGTGTTGACAACGTATCTTGTTGCGTGTCTTTATGGGATGTATGTTATATGTCTTTACGAATATTGCTAACGTATCTTGTTGCATGTCCTTATGATTGTCGTCGACATGTGTTGTATGTCTTTGCGAATATTGTCAACGTATGTTGTATGTCTTTATGGATGTTCTCAACGTATGTTATATACCTTCACGACTTGGTTCACATACGTTCTGTGCATTCACGTATGTTACTGTTGTATGCTTTATTTAATGTATGTTGTATGTCACGAATGTTGTCAACGTATGTTACATATCTTTACGACTTGGTTAACATAATTTAGGTCCATTTACGCGTGGTACGGTTATGTTCTTTCTTCAACGTTTATTGTGCGTGTAAGTATGTTGTCAATGTGTGTTACATATCTTTACGACTTGGTTAACATACGTTAGGTGTATTTACGTATGTTACCGTTATATGTTTTATTCGACGTTTATTTTATGTCTAAGAATGTTGTCAACGTGTGTTACATATCTTTACGACTGGGTTAATACACATTGTATTTATATGCGTTACTGTTGCGTGTTTTAAGTATGTTATAAACGTTATTGTTGTATGCATTAGGTACGTCGCCACGGTCATCCTATTGAGTGGCCTTCAAACGATTTTAATTGGGGTTTGTTGTTTATTAAAAAGCTACGAATACGTGGATTTTAGAATCCCTAACTCCCCGAATACCAACATCTTTAAATCTCTACATTTCTGAATACCTGGGTTATCGAATTACTAGATCCAGGAATCGCTATATATCGCAAATTGTCGATTGCCCGAATATAGCAAATTCTGAATCCCTATATTCCTAAATCCCGGGGTTACCGAATTCCCAGAACACGGAATTCCTATACTTCCGAATCTTTATATTTTCTACTACCTAGATCCTCGATTCCCTGAACCGCTGAGTTTCTATATCTCCAAATCTCTAGATTCTCCAATTCTCAGATCCTCGAATTCTTATATCACGGAATTGTTACATCTTTGAATATCTAAATTTCCAAATACACGAATTCCCGATTCTAAATCTCCGGATCCCTACATTCCAAAATCTCTAGATTTCCTGGATTCCCAAATAACTAAATCCTCGAATGCCCAGAATTTCGATTCCCTATGCCCCCAAATTTCTAATCGCCCGAATCACTGGATCCCCGTATTCCTATACCCCCCGAATCACCAAATCCTTGAATTACCGTATCCCAAAATCCATAAATCTTCGAGTTCCCATATCATGAAATCCCCAGAAGTGCAAGTTCATAGGTCAAAAATAATATAATTAGATAATAAAGTCTATAATCCTCGATCAACTATCGGTAAAAATAGTAATAAAAAAATTATGCAATATCTTTGTCCAAAATTTTAGCTTAAAGTTGATTACTAATACTACAATCTTGTAGTATTTAGTGTCTGCCTTTCCACGTTCCAAAATCGAGCACGTGACGCGCAAATCCGTCCCATTAGATTGTTCGGAAAGTAAATTCATTTTTTTTTTTTTTTAGGAAAATGTGTGACAATTTTTATCGGATCCTTTTCATCTTGCTTGAACAGCGCTTTTGAAAATGTAAAATATTCCGAAAATGCTGTTCTTCGTTTTCCATGTTCGATGGGGTACCAATCAAAAACTACTGGTTAGAATCGATCGAACTTTTTCACAAGCAAGTCTGTTGGCAAAAGAACGAAATTACTTTCTGAACAACCCAATATTATTCGTTTTGCGTGACTGTCTTTCCGCGCACAGATAATACCATCCCAGCTGTTTGGCCGCGTAATGAACGCGTAATTATTTCAGAATTACGACATCGCAAAAAGAGGAGGGAGCGATGTCCCGAGGTAAACATCGACGAAAAACAACTCGGCTGCTTTTTCGCCGTTTTATCTTCATCAAACGTTTTCGTCGGCAAAGCGCTGCGAGGGTTCTCCACCGACGAATGCTCGTCGTGTCTCCACGAGTGGCTAACACGGTGAGCAGGACCGCGTGGCTTGTCGCAGCGTGATGAATCGCCAATTACTATACGACCCGTCACTCGGTTTTCCTTTTTTTCCCCTCTTTCTATCTCTCTCTACCTTTTCATTCGTTTCGCGAACGTTTCCATGGAACGGTCGCGTCTTTACGGCAACCTTGGCGACGCCAATCATGCTCGACTGCTTCGTACACGATATAATATCTTCGTCCATTCCCGGAAAAATGTCCGATCGCCGCGGGCGACAATTCATCATGCGATAATCACGCGCGAACCACCAACGGCCGGCCAGTTTTCATTGCGATAATTATTATTATCGTGGAAAATCAGCGATGTGTGCTCGGGCGACGATATCGGACGATCGAAATGTTCGGTCGACGGTTGAACGAGCGTTCTACGTTACACGGGATCACGTACGCTTCTAATTGAATAATTTATTAGGTGTACGAATGAATAATCCATATTACTTCAAGCAGTTATTCAATTTTAACCCCTTCAGACCCGAATTTTTGTTCGTTTAGGAAAAAATTATTTTATATTACAAATAACTTAATTCGTGCGAATGAAAGCAACAATATACTTTACTGTTATATACTCGACGTTATTTTTTCATATTAAATGATATCTGGTAGGTACATTACGTGTTGACACTAAGCTTAAACCTATACGTAATAAAATACAGCATATAGAATGATGGCCCCTTTAGAAGATTGTTTAAAAAAATATCATACATTAAAAACTTATAAATGATTCATTGAAACTGAAATATAAATATAATAATCTTGAATGAAGTATAATAATCTTTAAAAAAATACATAATTTGTAAGAAACATGTTATTCGTATGATACTGAAAATTTGACGCACATTTGCCGAAACCAAATATGACCTAGCGAGAATCACATATAAGGAGCTAGTGACCGATAAGGGTTAAGGAATAGTATACTGGTCGCGATTTGTCGTTAACCCCATGCGCTATAATGTCGAGCTACACTCGCGACGCACCAGTAGTTCAAATACGGTAAACCATGTTTATATTTTTAGTACAGTTGAATGTTCAATTTCGGTGTAATTGTAATTTGCACAGTTGAGAATCACGAAACGTAAGACAATCTCGACATTCGAACTTTCTTTATGCACCTCAATTTTGTAACAGTGAATGGTTCGTTGCGTCTGACGCATTTGCCGAATGAATCGTAGTGCAAGGGGTTAATCGTCGGCTGTCACGTACGAAGGAGCAAATACCAGAAGACACCGGTGTAGGAAAAGCAATTTCGAGCGGTCCCCGGGAATTCGATTCGTCGTCGTTTTTGCCCGTGCGGTGTGCCCTTGCCCTTTTTTTCCCCGGTACCCGACAGACGAGACGACGAGCGGTATACATATGCGGCTCATACGCGAACCGGGGACCTGTAATTGAAAGCTGTTACGCTCGGTATTTTATGGCTTTGTCCTCGAGGCATGCAAAACTCGATTCTTAAGGTCCTACGACGCGGACCCGGGGCCGGCCTTAAGTAACGGGCCACGAAAATACGCGCCTCCTAATTAAATCCGACTAAATTCATCAAAATCGTCGTTAAAACCACTCTCGGCCACCACCCTCGGGCGACGACCAAGCGTCGTTAACGATCCTTGCTGCGAAAACGAGATTCCGATCTGTCTAATTGCCGCACCACGGTGTCCGAAAGCCGCGACGGGAATCATGATCGAGATCGTGCATAGCGATTCAATCGTCGTACGCTCCAACGCGTGTCTAGCTTGCCTACAGGACACGCGGCGACCAGGAACGAAGAGAACCGATCTATGATCTTCAGGAATTTTTCTGATGCCGACAACTTTGGGATCGATTAAGAATTTGGGAAACGTAAGAATCCGTGTCTTTCCGATGTGGAGATATAGGGAAATGGGAGTGCAGGAATTTTGAAACGCGGAAAGTTGGACATTCGTGGATTTGGGGGCTTTAGGATATGAGGGATTAGGTTTTAGAAATTCAGGAAATATGAGAATCCGTGTCTTTCCGATTTGGAGATATAGGGAAATGGGAGTGCAGGGATTTTGAGACGCGGAAATTTGGACATTCATGATTCTTGAATGCTTTTGGATATGAGAAACTAGGTTTTAGAAATTCGGGAAATACGAGAATCCAGAGACTTTGAGGCGTGGAACTTTTAACATCAGTAAATTTGAGGGATTTGGTATATAAATAACTAGAATTTAGAAATTTGGAGAATATGGGAATTCAGAGTTTTTGAGAACTGGAAATGTGGACATGTGGATTTGGTGATTTTAATTGTTAGAAATTAGGAAATTGGGAACTTGGATAAATATGTAAGTGTAGGAATTTTTGAGTCTAGATATTTCGAGTCATACAGGAATATTGACATGTGGATGTTTGAAAAAATCGAGATCCAGAGATCTAGGAATATAAGAATTCAGAGATTGAGGTTCCACAATTTTGAAAATCTAAGAATTCTAGTACGCAGCAGTTTTGGACACGATACAATTTTGGAATGTGGGTAGTTAAATGTGTAGAAAGAGGTAGTTAAAATTTGGGAAATTGGAGATTTAGAATATGTAATAAATCAAGTATTTAGAAAATTGGATAAATCATGGATTTAGAAAATTTGGGAAATCAAGGATTTAGAAAATTTGGGAAATCAAGAATTTAGAAAATTTGGAACATTTAAGAAGTTTGAAAAATTTACGAGCATGCAAATTTTTTAATTTGAGCATTTTCGGAATTGAAAACTCTAAAACTTTATGAATTCGATGGTTCTAAAAATTTTCAAACGCGAAATTTTGTCGATGTGAAAGTTTTAAAATTTGCATACGTGTCATGCAACGGATCGTTACATCCGAGCATGCGATTTCGAGCTCATAAATTACGTCGAGATCGTTCCTACTCCGATCGACCGCGAACAAATCCGTGACCGTAACAATTGTAAAGGTTCAGTCGTAACTCACGATGGACTTTTTCGTGACTCTGTAACGTGGAGTCGTTTCAAACAGTATCGAATCGCGGTTCATCCGCTTGCCATACTTCAGATAAGATTACAGTAGGAACTTGATGAATTGGTTAGATTCATATCAAATAATCGATGGTTTACTATACTCCTTTAATGCACGAATTGATGTTCATCATATAATTGTTCAACATTGTAGATCAATGTAAACCTAAACATACACAGACAAACAGAAATATGTAAACATACGTAGACATATGTAGACATACATAGGCATGCATAGGCATACATAAACATACATCGACATACATCGACATACATCGACATACATCGACATACATAGACATACATCGACATACAAAGGCATACAAAGGCATACATAGGCATACATAGGCATACACGAGCATACATAGACGTACATAGACATCCATAGACATACGTGGTCATACATAAACATACATCGACATATGTACATGGACATACATAGGCATACATAGGCATACATAGGCATACATAGACATACATAGTCATATGTATATAGACATACATAAAGAGATGTAGACATGCATGGGCACCTATAGATACACGTAAACAATCTGAGACATACATAAACGTACATAGCCAAACAAAGGCATATTCCCTGTAATACGTGTAAGTATGTCGATTTCCTCAAGATAGATGTATTAAAAGCGTCTCTTCCCTACACGCAGTGACCACGATAGAAGTCTAATCCGACTAAAGTCGCATCTACAGACTAGAGTCTAGAGTCTAGATTGTATATAATCATCGAACGATGTCACGCTCGAAGGAGTCTCTAAATTCTAAGCAAAGGCGCAAGCAATCAGTATGAACCGGAAGGCACGACTCGGGGCTCTCGTCGATCGTGCGGCACGAGGCTGCATTCAAAGTGAGATAATAATACGCCGATAACGACGGTAATAATAATAAGAATAGCAATAACGTCTTTACGAGCATGTGGAGAAACATGGGTTACAGCAGTGTGTGAGGTGACGGCTCCTTGACCTTCTAAGAACTGCACGATGGATCGTCAGGCTTCTGATCGACGATCTTCGGGGCCGAACGTAGGATCGGTAGCCTCTGTGTTCGGAAGGTGACGGGAAAAACGAGAAAGGTCTTTCGTGTCACGGTGAGCCAGCAACACTATATTGGAGATAAAGGCACGTTTGAAATAAAACGTGGACCGTCGGCTACAGCTACAGGTCAAAAGAGACTGTTCGAACCTGCAATGGACGCAGAAAAGTTTCGTGTGAGGGTGCCGTGTAACGGAAAATAAATAAAAACTCGTTTCTCAAGGCGTAAAAATCGGAAAGAAAATCGATATGTCAATATTAACACATTGCACTCGACAGGTGACTCACGCTCACCATTTTATTTACTACTGCAATTGGGAACAGATATTTTTTAATTAACCCTAGAACTACCAACCAGTCAAAATGACCAGTTTCAGAGTTGACATTTTATCTTACAAAATTTTGTTGCAGCCATTTTGTCAAAATATCTGTCATGCTTCATTGAGCTAATGATTGGTTATTATATGTTAGGTGATACTGTAGTATTTATTTATTTGTTTTTCTACTTTATTTTACATTTTAAAATAAGTATGCATTTGATGCCGGTACTTTTAGTGGTAAATATGTAGTGCTGTACATGTGATGTATAAATGTAATGAAACAGTTAATTAAATTAACAGCAATTAATGATAGAGAGATAATAACTTCGAAAGAATACATGAAACTTTTCAATCGAAAAGTTTTAGAGTTGCTATCTGTTATAAGCAAAAGTACCTTCGAGGGCAAAGGGTTAATTATTTTTGTTTTTAAACTGAAATCTATCCAATTTTGTTTTTAAGCTAAATCTATCCCATTTTTTTATTCTGGATACATTTTTCAGACTTTGCTATTAAAAAATGTGAATCAAAAGGAGTGGTATTATAAATTTCACAAACCTTCCCGCGGTGCGTACTATTATACATCTAGGGACTTGAGGATTTTACAAGTTAAGGACTTTGGTTCTTCGTAGAAATTCAAAATTTAGAACATAAAAATTTCGAAAATGTTGCAAAGTTTAAGAATTGATAAATCTGGAGAATCTCATTAATTGAACGTTACTTATAAACAATTTAGTAATTCCGAAATTTGGAAATTAGAAAATTTGAAAATATAGAAATCGAATTAACTAGATAATTGATAATAGAACATTTTATACGACAACGTGTATAAAAAGTTCCGAGTCCATCTTTTTAAAATTCTAAGCTAATTTTTAATCCTGCCAATTCCTCAATAGCTTGATTAGTATAATCTGTAAATTTTCGCTACGCGTAAGGTTTGCCTCTAAGAGACCTACAACCTAACTGTAGAAACATAACCTCGCACACGAAGAACGCGGAAAAATAGAACTTATACGACACATCTTTCACACTTTCTCTTATGTAAAAGATGTATAATTCACAATTAGTAATCACCTAACGGGTCTAAAAGAACATAAAATTGCAATAACAAATTGCGCGAAGTGCACGAGCATCGAGGTGTTAAATGCCTATCAATTAATAAATCGTTTCTATCACCGTTTCTACAGTAATATAATTTTTCCATCTACATTCTATATTCTTAAAGCAGATAAGTAGCAATAATATTTTTCGCATAATCTCACGTTGAATATATCGTATCCGATAGCCAACGAAAATGTGAATCACAGCGAAGGAAAATGTTTATGAGCCCGGTTCACGAAGTAGAAAAGGAAAATATTTATGACGAGTTCATAAAGTGAACTCGAAAGAGGCGATAGATTTTGTGTAACGATAATTCTACGAATCTG
Organism: Coelioxys conoideus; assembly: GCA_947623535.1. Taxonomy (NCBI): domain Eukaryota; kingdom Metazoa; phylum Arthropoda; class Insecta; order Hymenoptera; family Megachilidae; genus Coelioxys; species Coelioxys conoideus. Next base: position 16,351,092 of record OX392453.1, on the reverse strand, counting down.
TACAAGGAGCGGCGTTTATCGTGAAAATGCACACGTAAGACCAACAGGAGACTCTCAAGTGGCTTTTTTCATCCAAGGGACTGGCGCCTGACCGTTTCGGGAAGAACATGTGAACAGCCGCCTGTGAGAAAGTCGAGAAATATGAATATCACCGGGATCGAATGAAATCTTTTAATTAACAGTAATTCGAGGGTGGAAGATTGCCGCACCAAGCATCTGCTGCTCAAACAAATGGCTTACCCTGCAGGGTACGAGCAAATTGGTGGAGATTGGATCCATACCTCCAGGCAATTTCATAGACCCGAACACTCGCCCATTTCGTCATGGGTTAATGCAACGAGAAATAGCGCGTATCTTTTCTATTTATGGGGCAGTTTCGAACACTCCGTTCGTTGGAAAAAGAACTTATTCTGTGAACGAACATGCCCACAAATTTATCGTATATAGACGAATATGTCTGAAAATTTTTTCATTTATACTTGAACAAGTCTAAATATTTCTTCATTTATATATGAATAAGTCTAAACATTTATTTATTTATAAATGAACAAGTCTAAAAATTTATTCATTTATAGATGAATAAGTCTAAACATTTATTACTTTATACATGAACAAGTCCAAGCATTTACTCATTTACATGTAGATGGACAAGTCTAAATATTTATTCATTTATAGATGAATAAGTCTAAACATTTATTACTTTATACATGAACAAGTCCAAGCATTTACTCATTTACATATAGATGGACAAGTCTAAATATTTATTCATTTATAGATGAATAAGTCTAAACATTTATTACTTTATACATGAACAAGTCCAAACATTTCTTCATTTATAGATGAATAAGTGTAAATATTTATTCATTTATACATGAACAAGACCAAACATTTATTCGTTTAATTTAAGAAATTTAAGAATGAAATTCTCTGACACTTGAATAATAATTACGTTTCCAGCAGTATATTTTACGAAGTATGTCACACATTCCGGCACTCGAATTGATCAGTATCTAGTATCTCTAATAGCGATTATTTACTTTCTGCAGATTTCGACAGCGATGGACAACCACGTACCATAACCTTAACAAAATATGAAATACACCCTACTATTCGAAATTCACGAAGTTTATAATTTATGTCGTATTTATATTGCCGTATATCGCAGTTCATGATCGTCTTGATAAGTTTATTTAACAAAAGTGTCCATTTTTCTGTCCCGAAAGCAAATTAATAGATCTCGCGACGTTAGTCTCGTGTCCGTCGAGAAATCACGATTTTCATGCGATCGAAGATCGAAATGTTAAAGAGCGATCGAAGACTTGTAACTTTGTAGCACGTTCGAAGGAATAATTAGTCCATCACTGTCCGCTGTCCGTTTAACCGCGACAACTGCTATCTGTTAAGTTCAACGTCTCTATTCTCGCGATCATTATTCCCCTCGCGGCGTTCTTCGCGGTCTTTTCTCAGGCGTGTGTTTCAACTCGTTTTCCGTCATCGCGACAGCGAAAAGAGGAAAGAAGCACCGCGCTTCCGGATGTGTCAGGAGAGCGATAAAAGCTTTTAACGATGCTACCCCGATTCGTCACAGAATAAACAGCTGCGAGGATGGAATTTCGTGAACGATGTCGCTGCACGATAAAGCGAACCACCCCGAGCGATATTTAAGGACGCGTCTATGTGTTAACGCTCGTGGATGAAATAAATTCTTTCGAGCTTGGTTGAATATTGCACGTGGTGTGCCGACTAGGTTTTATTTTTCACAATCTCGAAGGACCACCCGATTACTCGGGACTATACAAATAATCTATGTTTAACAATATACTAGATACTATGTTTGAGATTCTAATGCTATTACTATTTCAAATACTGTTTTTAACTAACTACTATTTCTAACTAACTATCCGATATCACCTCGGTCGGGGAGACTTGACGGGGGTGCATCGTTCTAATTGACGAAGTACAAATGTACAAATTGTGGAAGGGCAACAAAGTTGACGCCCTACGTGGGCCCCTCCACTCGCAAATATTCTACGTTTTGCTCATGGACCGTGGCAGGTAATAAGGGTCAGGAAGCGCGCTGACTTTGGCTAATCATGCTAGAAGTAACGGGATCAGAAAAGGTAAAATATTAATCTGTCGACCAAATGCGAACAATGACTCGAAAACTACATGGAAAACGCGCGGGTCTTTATGGCTTCTTGAGTTTATAGCTGCCACGGAACGGTCCGTGAACCCTTCGATGGGACGACGGTGCTATTTCTAATTGCTATGTAGAAATCCTAAACCTATTGTTAATGTAAGGGCACTGGTGGCCTTAACACTATGGACGAATAAATTTTTATACTTACGTGGTGTTGCATTTAACATTAGATTTATGGACGTTCGATGATCACTTATATCTGCCTTGAAAATGAACTACAGGGTGGCTGGAATGAACTGTTACAACTTCAAACCGCTGCAGCAGATACGCTTTTAAATATTTTGTTTTATCCAAGGGAAAAAAATAGTCAAGAAACATTCAAGAAAATGATTTAATGCTCATTGCTCGATATAACCGCCCTTTGCACGAATAATTTCATTAAAACGGTGAAAGAATGAATCGCACGCTGCCCGCACGTGAGATTGTGGAATCGAGTGCTGATTTTCGGCCGTCCAAACTTCGATGTTTCATTACATTGACCTTGGCCTCCAAAATAGCCCAAATACATTACATTCAATCATTAAATAGATTACATTCAAATGCTGGAGCTCACGAACGATAATTGGAACTGATGTGACAGCTAAATATAAAGCAATTACAGAATTACGCTTCAAATCCATCGCTATAACCTTACTTTGAGATGTGGTATACGAAAATGCTTCTGTACGCATGTAAACAATTGAATGAACTATAAATATGGCAACTTTCAGATGGATTGCGTGAGCGGATCGACAGATGCATCAGTATGAACTTACTTAGTTACAGATCATTCCAGCCACTCTGTATAAAAACAAATAAATAATGAATAATACATAAGCCAGTTTATAGAAAGATTCTTTATCTCGATGAAGGTTTACGTACATTTTGCAAAATGCTTTTTAATCATTTTCGTAATTGAAAGTAGGAAATTTATGATCCGTCATTTTGACGGGTTTCGTAAACCTGGTGTTAAATAACTATGCACTTTCCATCACGCGACAGTATCAGAGGTTCTCAATTAATAGATTTTCGATTCTGATACTTCAGGAACGACGATTTACAGTTTTCTCTATTTGTCTGCTTTTGTTTCTTCTTCGGCGTTAATTGTAGCTATCACTTTCGCGTTACAATGTCGCGATCATGGTTGACGCCAAGATCGACCAGCGAATCAATCTGAAATTTCTTCTGAAATGTACAGTAAATGTAGGCAATTTGCGGTCTAAGTATTTTTACCATTAGCAAATAGCAATTGTAAAACTTTCTGGTTAATACTAAAACTATCAAATGGGTGAAACGACCCTTTTACAAATTTCCCACTTTAACCCTTTGCGGACGAGTGGCGACTCTCACTCGCCATTTGATACAGTCCAACAATTTTTAATAAATAATTTTTCAGTACATTTTCAATATTATACACGCGAAGTTCGAATACAGCGACACAGAGAATATTGTCAACTAACAATAAAAATATGTTTATTTCAAAAAAATTGATCAAACTTTTTAACAATAATGTTTTACAGTTGCTATTTGCTACTGGTAGAAATACTTACAACCGCAAAGGGTTAAATGATAAAATTTCTCAAGATGGTTTTCAAAGAGCAAATGATCGTGTTTTCTGAGGTAAATGACGATAAAACGTAAAAGTTCATATTTAATGCAACAAATCAATCTTAAACAATAAATAACGTGTATTAATTTGTATCGAAAGAGGAAGAAACTTATGGAACACACTAACATTTATACGATCCATCGAATTGCTCGAACTCGTAGCACGATTCTGGTTACGTAAAAGTGTATCGTCGATTAGCATACAGCCGGCTCGACGCGCGTCGTCGAAGTAACAATGTTATTAGAGGCAAACGATCGGCTGAAGTTTCTCTAATAATTTCTTAGGGGGATTGCGACATGTAATGCGCGAGCTTTAATGCATCTGTCAACGTTCCGGGACCTCGGTGAGTGTGTACGGAGGCTGATTCCGAGGGATTAGTCGTTGGGTTGTTGCTCGGTACGGTTTACCAGCATCCTCGTGTTTGTTGCTCGTGTTCGGGTAGGCGGCTGATTGCACAGCCACGAGTATGCACCGAGGGCGCGTATTATGCACGCTTTGTAAGCCGAGCTGCTGAAAAATTAGTCGCGGGTATACTACGCTTTGCTGGCTTGTCTGTCGCAGTGACTTAATACCGAAACTGTTGCCGAATTCGTACGAACTCGTGGTAGTGACACGCGTGAATAGAAATCGGAGCAATTTCGTTCCTGTGATCTACTTTCGGGAATTCGCTGAACTTCTCGATTGTCAGAACGGGTACTGTCACCATGCAAAAATATCCCTCCATATAACTGCTAATTATATTTACTATAACCATATTTATAATTGTATAAATATATAAATATATAATTATGTAAATTATGTAAATTATATAAATTATATAAATATATAATTATGCAAATTATGTAAATTATATAAATATATAATTATGCAAATTATGTAAATTATATAAATATATAATTATATAAAGTATATAAATATAATTTAAATAATAAACATGATTCAAATAATTTAATAACTTAATATAATTCAGATATAAATATAATTTATAAAAAGAATTATAATTATAATTATATTTAATATAATTAGCAATTGCATACACATGCTTTACTCATTTGTACGATCTCCAAACATATTGTCAACGACGTGTAATACTAAACAGTTGTTAATAGCATTATATATTAGGAGAACCTTTGTAAAAATTTGTCTGTAATCCTAACGCTATCTTTGATATAAAACGTTCATCAAAGCCATACACACATTAAAAATTGAGTTGCGTGAACACTGCAGTATAGGTATAAAAATATTTTAGACCAAGTCAACGAAATCAGTCTGTATCTCGAACTTATACAAAAGGAACTGTAATTCAATCTCATACGGTTTCAACGAATGCTGGTGTAACTTTAACAAAATATGAGCGTATCATAAAAAAAAGTATATCGATATCATCAATAACGTGTACAAAATCGTACAGATATTAAAAATTGAGTTGCCGATACACTTCAGTGTAGGTACAAAAATGCTTTAAATAAAATCAACGAAATCTGTCGAATTTATGCAAAAGGACTCGTAATTCAATCGCATGCAATTTCAACGAATGCTCGCGTAATGTTAATAACATACGAGGGTACCATAAAAAAATCACATCGATATCATTAATAACGCGTACGATGAAATAATCCGTACTCACATTCTGTACCGTAGAATTACGAAACTCGAGGAGCGAAAGTTACGAAGGATATATTTAATTCGAAAACGGAATTCCGATCCCATAAATCGTACCCGACAGAGAATTAATATAATCTACACGCATAGAGTATGTTACACCCGAGCCGATCGATGGTGAAATTTATTTACGTCCAAAATACCGTGCAAAAGTAAATTCGTATCACAATATTTATACCCTTAAAGACACCCAACCATTACCGTTCCCGGACGATGAAAGTAATACATTTATCCTCGATGATTGTTCGATTATTTGATTAGTAACGGGTTACGATTTTTTTTTCACGTCCTACCACGGGCTGTCTTTGATCTCCATCGTGCACGAACGCGCCATCGAACGACAAATGACACGAGCCATTAAGAGGCACGGTTATAAATTGCAATTACCGATCTACGCGAACGGAATCGCTCGAATACGCTTTCGACCGCTCGTTCGCGGCTCTCAAAAGAAATCGCGAGCGTGTTCACGCATCCTTGTTGCTTCCGAGCCTCTAACAGCCTCTAACGGCGAATTATTGCGACCATACACCGGTCGATCTGCATTTAATTTATCGGTTAAGCTGAATGCAATTCGAGAGAGTAGCGTGTCACGAAGATGGACAGTTAACACCCGGTGCGCTGGCTGCGCGGAACTTAAGTCCCGCTTGAGTTACAAGCGAAAACGATACGCGCAGTACGTGTTCGCGCCTTTCTATCGTTCTGATCATTGCCGTGCACGATATTCTTTTCGTGTTTGTTGGTAATTCGAGAAGCTATTGGTAATTACGACAATTATTGGTAATCGCTGCTACGATTCGGAGTAATAATGCGATCCTAATAAGGGTTTTAATTACGGCGGAGCTAATTACAGTGGATTCGCAATGTATTGCCGATTGAACAAACTTTTTGTAGTAGTGCATTATTACAGCGAAGCTAATTACAGTAGATTCGCGATATATTGCCGGTTGAACAATCCTTTTGTAGTGGTGCATTATTATGAACCTCGTGTTATATTGCCGAATTAGATCGGCACTTATTGGATAGTCATGCATTATTCAGCGACTTGTTATATTGCAATCATCACGCACGGTACCGATGTTCGCTACATTACCGCATATTATATAACCACGCACTATATCACCGCATAATGTAATCGTCCGCCATTGTTATGTCGCCTCGAATAATAATCGTTATTCGTTGTATCATGCTGTTTTAAGTTGCTTTACGACGTATCGTCGCGTGTTATTATTGGAGTATGACGTATTTCCATGCGTTATATTACAGCACGTTGTCATCGCGCATCATAATCGTCATTCGTTGTATCACAACGCGTGAAAATTCTACATTCCGTGTCACCACGCGTTAACTCGATATATGTTGCACTGCCACATTTTGTATCGCCGCACGACGCAATCGTTACTCGTTGTATCACCATGCGTCATACCGTCAGTTATTGTATCGCTACGCATTAAAATTCTACACTCTGTATCGCTACGCATTAACTCATAGAGAGTTAACGTATAGAACGTTATATCGCCGCGCGCTATATCAGCGTGCATCAAAAACGTCACGCGTCGCAATCAACGCGTAACATAATCGTGACTCGCAACACAACGCGTTAAATTTCTACACGTTCTATCGCTACACGTTGTATCGCCGCTCGTTAAATTGCCATACATCGACTGAATAAATCATCGTACGTTTTCGTCTTAAATCAGTAACGTTATGAGCGATGTACACAATAGTAATAATTATAAACCTCATCAGTGAAGCTCTTCTTCCATTGCCAATTTCAAGAAATTGTCGCAGCCATAATCTCGTCCATGGCAATATGTATGTACCGTTATATTACGACTACCGTCCGTCGTAATCGTTTCTGGAGCGGAATGCGTTTATCCGTTTCGAATCGTCTTGGGACTATACATCATAATGCGCAACGCAGCAATTTCATGGCGCGTTTGCGAGGCAACAGCTCGGAGAAGACTCTCGGAAGTGGATCGCGTCTTGCTTCCGTTTCGTGTCGTTTCGTTCGAGCGAGATATCGATCGAGGAAAGCATCATCGATGGCACGGCGAACGCTTTATACGCGACGGCAACACGTAGGCGCGAGGATAATTAACGTTTTGAAATCGTATACGTATAGACGTTGATAGAGCCGCGGCAGGTCGTAACAATAGTCGCAAACCCGATCCACGATTCATCGCCGACTTTCTTTTCAATCGCTGATACAACCGGGAGAAGCTGAAAAATCTATTGTTCCCCTTTACACCCCCATATATGGATGACTATGCACGAAACTGCACACGCTGCGCCAGATACGTATCACGTGCTCAGGAGCACCGACACACATCCGAACATTCGTTACTATCGCTTTATTATTCGTGATTATAACAATCACCATAGACACTTTTGATATCTTCAAGAAATTGTATATACTGTTCGTTAAATTACGTAAAGAAAAATTTGAGTCACGACAATCATTTCATATCGAATAATATATAATCTAGTATATGATTGTTGTATTATGTAGAAGATAATAAATTGTTCTACGATTTGCTATATAATCATATTTGCAATTTATTGACGATCGAGTATTAACTTATTCCGTTTTTCGATACAATATACTTTGCGAAATGAACAATTCTCGGATCGCAATTATAAAATAAAAAGCAATTATATCGCTCATCAATGAATTACTTAAAAAAAATGAAATTGAGACACGGCAATGACTGTATATTGTAAAATATACAATTTAGTATATAATTTTTCTATTATATATACGATGATAAATTTTTCTACGATTTACAATGCTCGTAATATTTGCAACGTATCCAGTATTAGCTTATTTTAATTCTTCGATACCATAAACTTCGCGAAATGACCAGTTTTTGGATCGCAATTAGAAAATAACACGTTAGATAAACGTAATGCTAAGAATGTCCTAGAAAAGTTCACGCGTTGAAGTAACAAATGCAGGACATCGACCGTCAAGGTATTAATTAATGAAGGCAGAAAATCAATGAACGTAATTACTAATGCTGGTATAATGTATTATTAGCCGATATCCTTCGTAACGCAGCCACTTGTACACGTATCTATCACAATCTCGATGAAATCGGTGTACGCGTTAATTAATCGAACGACACATACTTTGTACAATATTGATTTCGTTCTGTATCAATTTTGAAACGTCCATTCTCTATTCATCAACGTTGCATAATGTTTATTAAATGAATTTCCAGGTGTGACCATTGGTAATGACTTTCTGCGCCAGCACACTCTATTTTCATGTGCTCTAAATTGCAAGCCAACCGTGCAACACCGACTTTCCACGACCGCTATCATGCCGATAACATAACACGAAAAACGTTCCGATGAATAATAAATTTCTGTCCGCGTTCTATTTCTCGAGCTTGTTTCCCGGTAACGAGAACGTTGCGTGTTACTATCGTGTACATAACGGATGGACGTGCAAGTCGCTGCGCTTTTGGACATCGATGGGTGTCCCGCAACTTGTGAAATTCAAAAACGTGAAATTTCTTTATTTTAGATTTCTAATCCACTGGATTTCTACATTTATAGATTTTTACGTTTCTAGATATTTTATTACTATACGTATAGATCCCTAAATTTATGGATCTGCAGATTTCCAGGTTTCTAGATTTCTAGGTTTCTAGACATTTAAATCTGCAGATTTCTAGATTTGTAGATTTTCAAATTTTTAGATTTTCAGATTTTCAGATTTTCAGATTTTCAGATTTTCAGATTTTCAGATTTTCAGATTTTCAGATTTTCAGATTTTCAGATTTTTAGATTTTCAGATTTTTAGATTTTTAGATTTTTAGATTTTTAGATTTTTAGATTTTTAGATTTTTAAATTTTTAGATTTTTAGATTTTTAGATTTTTAGATTTTCAGATTTCCAGATTTTTAGATTTCCAGATTTTTACATTTTTGTATTTACAGATTGTTAGATTTTTAGGTTTTCAGATTTTCAGATTTTTAGATTTTCAGATTTTTAGATTTTTAGATTTTTAGATTTTTAGATTTTTAGATTTTTAGATTTTTAGATTTTTAGATTTTTAGATTTTTAGATCGTTAGATTTTTAGATTTTTAGATTTTTAGATTTTTACATTTTTGTATTTACAGATTGTTAGATTTTTAGGTTTTTATTGTAGGTTTTGGATTTTTAGATTTTTAGTTTTTAGATTCTTATTTTTCTAAATACCTAGGTTTCTAAGTACCTAAATTTTTGGATACCTAGATTTCGAGATTTTGAAATTGACGAGATGTCAAAGTTCCTTAGCATTACAATCTCCAAAGTTTTTGAATTTTTACATTTATAAACTTCCAAATCTCTAAATCACCAAACTTTCGAATCAATTTCCAAATTTCCAAACATCAAATCTGAAAATGTCCCATCTCCCAAATTTTTAAATTCGAATATTTCTGTGAACCGAATGTGATCATTTTCAACTTTGTAGACTTGCAAATCTACATCATTCCCTCTATAATAAACGTTGACCGTGAACTCGTAAAGAGCCGTTGAAACAAATAACTATTTCTGTATCGCCGTAAAAAGGAAACAACTCTTCCTATATCGTCGTAAAAGGAAAAAAAAATCCGCCTACATAGGCGTTCCCCGCACACGCACCGTATACCCGATACAATTAACCGAGTCGACAATTATCCCCGGAACGTTCACGGTCGTCAACCAAACATTAACGCACCTTTTTCTGACACTTTCCAATCGATTACTTTATAACGGAAAATTGATGGGTGTCGCACGCTACTCCCGCAGAACGGTGAACGCGTTAATGAATACTATCGATCGTATAATTCCGTGAAACCTTTTCAGCACCTTGCGTATCACGTGTCCGGCGAGCGACCCGTCAAAAAATGAACGTCGCGTAAATCAACCCCGTCAGTTTCGAGGGGTAAGGAAAAATGTTGGAAATCGGGCACACCTGGTCCGCGTAATGTAGGCAGGGCGTGTCGGTGTTGGCACAGCTTGGCAAAACGCGTAGGCCGGCCACGTATTATGCTGATCCCCTGAGCCGAAGTGACTCGCAGCACGCCGGCTAAACTCGCGTGTGGCTTGAATCGACGACTTTTCAGAGTCCACGCAAGAAATACCGTGGCCTGTCGCATTGAAAACGCGCGTCAAGTGACGCGGCCATACGTGCCCGCGTACACGGCCACGTGGGCGAGAGCCGTGTATAGCAGGACCAGGTGTTGCAGGTAGCAGCGGTTGCCATTTTCCGCGGTGAAAACGCGACGACAACGCGGTTTCCCACGGTACGATGTCGGGTACAGCGGGAATGATAACGCGTCGGGAAACCGTGTCAATGTCGGTGACCGTTTTTGCTGCCGGCCGAGGTACTTGACCAAGTACCGTCGAGTGCTTCTCTAGGAAATTGTATATGGTGACGCTGGAACGAAGATATTTGGCTGTTTAACTCTTTGAGGCACAGAATTTCAGAAAATAAAATAGACCCATGTTGAACAGAAATTTTATCGCATTTTAAATTAAACAAAATTGATGTATTTTTAATAACACAAAAATGATAATACGTGTTGCGGTGCATTCGTAGAATTATGAAGCCATTGGGCTTATTTTCAACTTTAGAAAATTCATGAATAATGAACGCCGAGCGAAGCGTAACCGAGCTGAGCCGAACTGACCCGAACCGAGCCGACCTGCACTGAACCAAACCGAACATAACTGAGTGAGCCGAACTGAACCGAGTAGAACTTAACCGACCTGAGTCGAGCAAAGCGTAACCGAACTGAGTCGAATTTAGCCGAGCCGAACCGAGCCGAACCGAGCCGAGCCGAACAGAACTGAACCAAACCGAACCAAACCGAACCTAACTGACTGAACCGAACTGAACCGAACAGAAGTTAACCGACCCAAGCCGAGCAACGTAGTGCGACGCATCCATAATTTCTAACTTTAGAAAATTCATGAATAATCAACAACTGCCTTTTGCTGCTCTTTACAACGTGCAATTTATAACAAAAATAATGTTGTGAACTTGTAAGTCGGAGACGTATTTAGATGATTGTTGTTTTGGGGATATGAATTTTTCTGGCTTCTGACGTGTGAACATGTCGGATTACTTGTGTAGGAAGAATATGGAGACGCTGGAACAAAGATCTTTTGCTTGGTCTATACTTATGGTATTTGAGAATTTGAAATTTCGAAGAAAAGCAAGATGTGGAGAACATAGATATTTGGAGAGATAGTGATTAGGAAATTTAAATGGATATACGGATGTTCGAATTTTGGGTTATAGAAATATCGAAACGTATAGTTGAGGAACAAAGAATTTTGGGAACTTGGAAGTGAGGACGTATTTAGGGAGATGGGGATTTAAAGTGGATGCGTGAATCTTGGAATTGGGGACGTAAAAATATGAAATATAAATGGAGAGCAGAGAAATTTTGGAAGCTGGAAATTAGAGACGTTTGGAGATATAGTTGAGAGACAGAAAATTCTGGGGGTTTGGAAGTCGAAGTCGTAGATGGTTGGTGACTTTGGGATTTGGAGATTAGGGGGTGTGGACGTGTTGGAATGCAGGATTATTTTTCTAGGATAAATATGGTGACGCTGGAACGATGACCATTCGCTTTGTCATACTTATGGATATTTGGGCACTTGAAAATTTCGGAGGAAAGTAACATGTTGCAAATGTGGGAATTCGAGAAGATGGAAATTAGGAAATTTAAATGGATTTGCAGATCCAGTTGGGAAATAGAAAAATTGTGGACGTAAATTGGTAACGTAAGGTTGGTGACTTTGGGATTCGGAAATTAAGGAATATGACAATGTGGAGACTTGAGGATAGAGAAATTTTCAAATGTAAATATACTGTACCATAAGGTGTTGGCGATGTAGAGACAAAAAGATCTGTGATTTCTTAAGGTTCAGGAATTTGAGGATTTATATATTAAGGAATCTAAGGATTTCGAAACTTGAGGAACTTTATGTACGGATAATTCCGAAATTTTAGGATTTGAAGTCTGAACAAATTGAGGAATTTAGAAACTTTTAAAGTTTGTAAATCCGATAATTTGGAAACTTTACAACTTCAAAACTTCAAAACTAAAAACTTGAAAATTTAAAAACTAAAAACTTGAAAACTCGTAAATTCTAAACTTGTAAGTTCAAAACCATGAATATTTAAAAATTTAGAAATATGAAGAGTATACAAACTTATAAATTTTCAGTACATTTCCAATATTTTTATCCATAGGAAATCCGTACTGTATCTATTACTGATTGAAACGGTTAAGAAGAGATGCTTCTGTCGATGATATTTGTTCCAGGAGTTCGATGGAGATAGTGCAAAGACCGACAGGAAACGTTAATTTCATAACCGTAAGACAGCTTCGAAGAACTTCATGAATGTATAATACAGTCGGAGCGGAAATATGTCATTGCTTGTGGAAAACTGTTACGAGCTTTGTATTTTTAACCTCTCGATCAATCATTATCTGTGAAGGGACAGATGATATTTTTAACTTAACTTGATAAATGTAAACAATAAAATCTAACTTTATTTAATCTAATAAGCCTATTTACCTAAATGGATTAAACTAACTTGATATACAACTTTGTCATTCAAATGTAATTAGCCTCGCTCATTTAGATTAATTACATTAGAAGTTTAAAAAAAAAACATTTAAATAATAAAATTATATACATCAGTAGACTAATCTAAATTTAAGATTTAAACATAGATGAAGAACATTTAGATTGTAATTTTACATATTACTTTACATCTCGATCACTCTAATTATCCTTATGAATATTAATGATATACCGTTAATATCAATGATGTATCGACAGTACATACATAGTCAATTACACCAACTTTTTTAAAAAAATCGATACAAACCGTTGGATCGTATAACAGTGTTTACTGTGTATATAAAATGTTGCCTAGAAATGTAAGAAATCTACACCTCCCTTAAAAATGAATTAAACATACATATTACTTTCTATATCGGTCACTGTAATTACCTTTATGAATATTAATGATGTATCGTTGAATATCAATTATGAATCGGCAATATATACATAGTCGATTATATTAACTTTTTATAAAAAATTGTCTTGATACAAATCTTTGCATCGTATAACCCTTTTTACCGTGTACATAAAATGTTGATCAGAAATATAAGAAATGTCAATCTCCCATAAATATGAATTAAACGTCATCGCACACGACATGCTGCAACCGCGTACGCGTAAAAAAGTTACTAAAATTAATCAATCGGATTGTCCAGTTTAGGAGTCGGTGAGGGAAGATGAATGAGAGTCTTTATTTCGGTCGGAGCGATAACTTGTTTTATTTTTCAAGCGAAGTGTTTCGCGCGGTGGTCTCTATGTAACTAACTTTTTCGCTCTCTATGATTTTCTAAAACGCGTACGACACCCCTTGGTGGGGGGTTGTCTTCCAAACGAGAAATTTGGCAATGCAGCGGGATTCCTGATGACCACTTACCTTACTCCTACACGGTCAGGGACCGCCAGGCGCGGAACCGTGGTCCCTTCGGAATCCCCGGTGTATGACGCCGTACGTAGCTATTGAGACCGTTGACGAAAAACTACAAAACATACCTAAAGACAAATCTAACGGTATCCTCAAAAATAGCTTTTTCGACCGTATACGTCGTAAACCGTGCTAGCCTTTTACGCTTATTGTTGGATTTATTTAACACAATTAATTGTGTTTCTTCTACAAAAATTATCTTCTTCTTTGTACGAAATAACGGTCAAGACAAAAGAACCTCGTATGCATGTTCAGACATGTATAGCCGCAGTCTTTTGTTACATGACGCTACCGAATCTTTTATTACGATTGAGCTCTTGAACAGTACAGATCGTAAACGTTCCTTTCCGTGTTTCTATGCCGTGTTGAATATAGTCTAATTTAAAATTATTTATTATATTCTCATTTTATCCTACCGCCTATTTCCAACACTTATAATGATCGCTTAAAATCACGGAGCCAGCCGCTACATCGAGTGTAGAATTCATAGTTTAATTTGCATGTCGACCACTTTCGTTTAGGGCGACGTCGCACAGAAGCAAAGGTATTCCCGCGGTAACGGTAAGTTATTATCTCGCGGACTAAACGGCAGAGAAACGTAACGACACTATGATTAGCAAGGCGCCGGATTGACGGGAGCAGCGCGAAAAACGATACGGTCCGACGGTGAAAAACTCGTGGAAAGGAGCAACCGTGTTAATCAATCCTGTCCGTTGGCCGCCATTTCTGCGCGAAACGGAATGGCGATTTTCCTAGCGGCGCTCGAACCCTTTCATTAGTTTGTCCGTGCGCTTCCGTATCCGTTGATTGACGTTTCGCCGCTGAAACACCGCGAACCAATGCTTCGGGTAATTTGCATTATTCGCCCGCGGCGTGCTCCGCGAAAAACGCCTAATTACACGCAACGCCGTTCGAAGAAACATCGACGACATTTCACGCTGCGATCGACTTGCAAATTGACGAGGGGAGAAAAAAAGAGAACGGGATAAAAAACGGAATCGACCGATGCGATGATATCATTGTCGGCACACGACATTGTATTAGGTTGTTGAAAGATTTTTAAATTTTTGATATAAATTTTTATTTTTCAAGTTTTATTTATATTCCATGCATCGATATAATTTCTGACATCATTGCACTTCTGCCATTGCGATACGAGTGCCTTTTTGGTAGAAATCTAATGAGAGGCGATAAGTCAACAACTGCTGTTTTTACAGCACATTCTTCTTTAAAAATTTTTCTACTTTAAGAGGGCATCTAGATGTTTGAAAAAGTGGTAATCCGTAGGTGATAGATCAGGCGAATAAAAAGGATGAGGCAGAACTTCACGCTTCAATTTTGCTAATTTTTGTATGGTTTGTTTTGCAACATGTGGTCGAACATTGTTGTGGAGCAATAATACACCATGTCTATTGAATAATTTATTAGCATTTATATTAGTATTTATTAGTATTTATTTATATACTTATTAATGTTTATTTAAATATTTAGTAATATTCATATTAGTATTTATTAGTATTTATTTATATACTTATTAATATTTATTTAAATATTTACTAATATTCATATTAGTATTTATTAGCATTTATGCTTTCGCCTTGCTTTAAAAACGAATAATGTACAACACCCTTTGCTGACCACAATACAGACACCAAAGTCTAACGCGGATGAAGGTTCGGTTTCGGCATATGTTTTTGAGTTTCATTTGGAATATTCCTGTTTCTCCATGGTGAAAACAAAATCGATTTTCGTTCGCGTACAGTGTACAATTTCACTAAGGTTATACCCGAAAAATCACGTACGAGACACGTATTTTTGATATTATAAAACTTCACCGTGATCTGCCGAAAAAGAATTGAACAACAAATAGCTGGAAGTTTCAAGTGCGAAATAGCGGTAATTTTAATTGCAAGAACCTAATAAATTATCGAGATTGAACGATTAACCGTGGCCCCCGGGACCCACGTCCACTTTTTACTCGTCAAAGGTGTCCCGAGGGACACCGTCGTCGTTGACATCGTCGACTGTTTCGCCCGGTAAGCTGATCTGAGGAGAGAAAAAAAAGGGACCCGACTCGCCGTCGGATCCGCGTTTAACCCCTTCTTATTAAATAAATCATTCGTCCCTTTACACCGACCAGCCAATATCTCAGAGTCTCATCTTATAATTCCTACATTAATTTCTCTAATAGTCCGGGACACCGCTTTGTCTTCACGGCGCGACACTCGAAACCGCCATTACTCGTTCTATCGATATAAACTTGAACGTAACCGTGAACAACGTGAATTATCGGTGAAGTGGGAGCGCGTTATTTCATATACAGGACCCTTGTGACGCTTTAATGATAGAACGGTGCACTGCATTCTTTTTTTGTTGGTTCTTTTTTTTTCATCGCTGTTGGCGCCTACGAACGCTCGAGAAAATCACTCGAAGGCGCCTTTAGGCGATCGATTAATTTCTTTAATCATAATGTACTGTCGATTGTAGCTGTATCGCCGCGAACGACGCAACAACGGTGGAAATTTCTTGCAATTAACGATACGCATAGCGATATATCGTTGCTGTAGGCACACATGAAAGGTATTACAATATTGCAACGAAAAACGAAACTTGCGCGTATCTGTTTTAGGGCAACAAACATTAAACATATTGAATCGAGTGAGAAGATTCGAATCCTGACGGTCTACATGTGTTCTTATACCGTAGGATAATTGACAATGGTATGAGATTACGTATATATCATTGTAAAACTAAAATGTTTGTAAAAATTGGTGCGAAACTAAATAATTAACACGTTCGTCGCCCAGGTTGATTCGACCGACTTACTCGCCTGGCCCATATCCATATTTGTACTTATATTATGTATACAATGAAGTATAAAATACATAAAATAAGAATATTGAAATATACGTAAATGAATGCAAAAGAAATTTAAATTTTGTCAAATTTCAAATTTTAATGATTTCTTTCATATATTAAAAATTTCTAATTGTATATATATAAGTGTATATAATTTAAAGTTGACAAAATTTAAATTTCTTTTGCACTGATATACATATATTTTAATATTCTTATTTCATGTATTTTATACTTCAGTGCATATTCCATTAAACTCCTTCGAAAATCCTATTTTAAAATCCTATTTAACGTGAAGCAGAAGAGCGTCATACTTTGGATGACGTGGATTGGAGAGAATTGCTTCAAATGGCAATATAAAGAATACTTTCATAAAGCGCGGTGATACGTGACGATGTGCCGAATTGAAATATGAGGCGTGACAAAATATGTGGAAGCTCGACGTGCGACAGTACCACACGCAACATAATACATGGTGATACTACGCGGTAGAATACAATACGTGGTGATACAACGTGCGAGAATACTATACATCGTGATACAACGCGGGAGAATACAATACCACGTGTGACAATGTAACGCGTGGTGATACTACGCCCGACGATACAACGCGCGATGATACTATACATGGCAATGCACGCATGGTGACAACACTCGTGGCAATATAACACTCGATCACATAACGTGTGCTTTAAAATCACAAGAAATACCGTTACCACGGTCCTAGTAAAACAGTGTCTGTAAACAGTAGTTCGCTCGATCGAGTATATTATGACGCGTTGGAATGAACTGTGTCATTGTTATATTTACTCGAACAAACCCGTTGTCTACATATGTTTTGCATTGAACAGTTCCACGGCGGGTGCGTTAAAATTCAACAACTAGTCCCGACACACTGTCCAGCGGGGCCTTGAGAGCTAGCCAAGGCTGATTGCCGTATAACGTAGGTCATTCTAGTAGTATACTTGCTCGTCGCGTGCTGAACACTCTTGAAACATGATAGCGAACGTTACCGAACATTCGCGGAATATCGTTAAGATCGTTCGATCGCTACTTCGCAAACGTTACGAAATTCGCATGAGCAGAACCACGCGAGTATGTTGTCATCTTATGTGATCGAATTTTCTCTCAATCGTTATTTAACCCTTTGAGCTCGGAATTATGTTTCAATGTTTTTTTACCGGTTGCTACAAACGCTTTCGACAAAATGATTGGACACCCTTACATTTCTCGTGTTTTTCAAATTCAGTGATGTTTGCAAACATTTATTGTATCTATAAATAGTATCTCCAGTTTTGTAACATAAGAAAGATTGACTATTGTTTATGTTGTTTTCGAGGAATTATATTCGTTCGTTTCAAAACAAGCGCGGCAAAATTATAGGATATGTTGAAGAAAGATGATAATTTGTTTCGAAGACAAGAATTTTATTAAAATTTTAATACGTAAACTTTTATAACTTTTTTATACAATTTTTAGAAACTGATTTCCCCTATAGCAAACTTTAATTCTTGTACGAAATTATTTTTTAATTCTTGTAACTCAAATACAGTCGCGGTGTGTATTTGAAATTTACTTTAGTGGATAGGACAATTTAAATAAATAAGGGAAGGAACAAATCACGAAATAGCTGTATACAAATAATAATAATAAGCTAAATAACGATATCATTAACTAAAGCTGGAAGTAGCTAAATAACTATATCATCAGCATGATTATTCGTGTTATCCTCTTTTTCGGCTATATCGAATTCAAGAATTGTTTCTTGCGTATAGTTATCGCTATCCCTACTGTGTCAATATTTGCGTCTTACATTCATTATAAATATTTATAGAGTTCCAGGTGTACAATCTGCAGATTTTTAGCAGATTTGTATATATTAAGTAACTGTAAATAAGTTCGATAAGAATGAATAAATTTATCGGACATAAATCATTTCGACAGGAACGAACGAATTCATTGGATATGTACAAACATCATTTCGGTAGGAGTGAATTTGATATCCGTATTTTCCTTGGTAAAACCATCAAAATTTTTCAAAGACAGCTAATTTTCCATATGAAATCAAGCGTTCATTATCATTATTCATCCATTTTCGCCCTGTATCAGGATAATCGCAAAAAAATGTAATATCGGTAGCCAAATGTTTAACGCGCGAAACCGATTAACAGGTAGAGCACTCACCTCTGACAGCAGCGTTGAGCCTGTCCAAATTCGCGAGGGTAAGTGGCACCGGGCCAAAGTGCATCACTATCTTGTTCGTGTGTTTTGCATCGCTGTATCCATCGTAGTCCCGTCGCGCCATGAAAATGCCGGTGTAACTCCGTCGTATGTAATGATCGCATGTGTCGTTCAACGATAGATCGAGGGTGCCGTTCAGCACGCCCTTGATCGCTCTTTTCACGCGCACGTGCAGCTGCCCGTTCCTCAGCTCCTTGATTTTCCCGGTGAAGATGTAGTCCGATTGACGGACCTTCTTCATGAACGTGGTGTCGTTTCTGATCGCGGCTGACAAATTCGCTCGGCACTCGAGCAGCTCCTTCGTGGACGACACAGCCAGCGGCAGCATCACGCTCACCCACAGCACCAGAAAACCGATCATCGTGCCGACATTCATTTTTCTTCGACGATCTATACGGACATAAGCACGGTTCAACGGGCGACGACGAACGGGTATAATCGATCGTCGTAATTATTCACGCGCTATCGCGTTGACGAACGCGGGGTTCAATTAACGGCGACCGCGACGATTATTTCGATCGATCCGGAATCCAGTTCGGAGGGCAACGTAATCGGTATCGAGCATCGACGGGATGATGGATGATGGCCGGCGAAGTTCTCGCGATACCGGGAAACTGATACACAGCCACGAACGGGTTAACTACCGTGAGGTCGATCGAGGATCCCTATGTGCCGATCCACGTCCCCGTTTGATTAGTTCCCGGCTGTCGATCCAGGGATCGTTCCTCGAAAGTGGCCGGGTATCTTTCGTGCTGAGCCCTCTAAATGGAAACGAGTCCGATCGTACGAGGCGCGTGATCTTGAGCAACAGGTTGGCGCCGTGTGTCGACCCACGCTCGCCGATTTCCAATCCTCGCGGCGACTCGTTTCCCGTTCCAACAGCGGCAAGTGCGAAACTGCTCGAGTATTCGATCGCGTGATCGATAAACTGTCGATTCGGCGGCTGGCTACCTCGTAGCGAGCGCTTTTTATAGCCCGTACGATGGGACTAGAAGCCGATACGACGCGATACCGCGATCATCGACGATTTCCCGCGTTCTACCACCGTAACACCTAGGCACGAGGTGGTCGGCATCGATTCGTGATCCACGACCGATCTCGAATCGCGTAACTCGCGATCGTCCGCGAACCGCTCTCGAAACTCGGAAAATGTCCGACGACTTTCACTCCCGTGTATCTACTTTCCCGGCTCGATTTACCCCCGAGGAGAGGACAAAAAAAAATAAAGAGGATGAACGCACTAAACACTCGCGAGAACACTGACCGACACTAACCATTCACTGGGCTACCGTCACTGATCACTCGTTCGCGTATCGATCGGAACCGATCGTCCCGATTTACGCGCGGGAACTTGCACGCGGCGAGATGAGCCGTTTGCCAAAAGCACTGTCAACGCGAAGTTAACGTACCGGCCGACATTCGGGCTGGCTCGACGACTATCCGCGATCCTGCGCGAGAGTGAGAGAGCAGTGGTTAAGGTGGTGGTTGGTCGCGTGGAGGCACGCGCTGGACTGAGGAGGGCTAAGTGTGGATGCTGCAACTACAACGTGTAGGCGTAAGTCGCCTTAGACCAAGGGAACCAGAGGGAGAGAGAGATGACCGGCTGAGTGTGTGTCCACACGGCGTGGTGGATGGAGGCGCGCACACGCTCCCGCCTCTTTCGGTTTCACGCTCGCGAGTGCGAGCGAGACGAACGTACGCGATCGCTCGCGCCACAGACGGGGACACAAGAGACAGAGAAATCTTACCAACACATGCGCTTCTTCGATCTACCACGTGAGTGCTCCGAGATGCGTACTATATGTGGGTGCTATTGACACACTTACGCGCGCACCGATTTTATGGATGACACACGACGACGAGGTGCACGGATCGTCGCGGACCTGCACGGAAATCCGAACATTTTCTTTCAGAGATTTTCCGATCGCAGTAAATTTTTGGAAGCGACGAACGGAGCACGAGATGCTGTTTTTAACAAGTTTGAGACGAGCGATGCCATTTGAGCGTGTAAATGACGTTTATATGAGCATATAAATGAGTAAATCTTGTTTTTCCAGGGAAAATAACTAACGAAAGAGTTATGTATCAACACTTATTTGTCGATTTCGAGGCATTTTTAGAAATTTCATTGTTTGGTGATGTGGAAATTTGGAAATATGGGAATTTGGGTGGCTAGGAATTTTTGAACATGTGTGGCGACCACGAAAGTGCAACATGGAAAATAGGGATTTGTGAGATTTGAGAAATTGAAGATTCGGTAACTGGAACATTTCAAAATATAACGGCGTATTATCATAAGAGTTTGAACATTTGGGGTGTCAGGCGTTCGAAAGTGTGGAAAATTTAGGAATTAGGAGGTTTATAATTGTGCAAATTTTAAAATTTATAATGCTTGCTAATGTAAAACTGAAAAGTTCGAAATATTTGAAAATGTGAAGGTTGGAAAAATTTGTAAATGTAAAAAATTGGAAAATGTGAAATTTGAAATTTGAAATCTGAAAATATAAAAATTGGAAAGATTGAAATATATGAAAATGTATGAAAATTAAAAAGTTCGAAATATGTGAAAATGTACAAATTCGAAAGCTTGAAATACAGAAAAATATAAAAATTCGAAAGCTTGAAATACACGAAAATATAAAAATTCGAAAGCTTGACATACAGAAAAATATAAAAATTCGAAAGCTTGACAGACAGAAAAATATAAAAATTCGAAAGCTTGACATAGAAAATATAAAAATTCGAAAGCTTGAAATACACGAAAATATAAAAATTCGAAAGCTTGACATACAGAAAAATATAAAAATTCGAAAGCTTGACATACAGAAAAATATAAAAATTCGAAAGCTTGACATAGAAAATATAAAAATTCAGAAACTTGAAATATACGAAAATATATACCTAAATGTAAACCCAACGACATCTTTACCCAGAATGACTGATAATTGTTCACCATTATCATTGCACACATGATGTGCAATTTGTCTTGAATGAATTAACGCTACCTCTATTAATACTAATTCTCGATAATCGTTATACCGATAACGCGATTCTTTTACGAATACGTCTTCTTTCCGTGTCCCTGTTTAATTCTGTCTTCGTTAATAATGCTTCTGTGAAACACGATCTTTTTACGAGAAAGTTCTTTTTATGTTTATTTTCGTTGTACGAACATTAAGACGTTTACTACTACCGGAATTAACGTTGATTCTATGCAACGCCGATTATTAATATATTCCCTTTCTACATTTCTTTTCTTGGTATTCGCATGTGTTATATACGGTGAATGTAGAAAGTATTCGTACAGTAATCAATTACGAGCAAGATATTGTAAAATTGTTGTTTTTAAGTATTTTTGTTTATAAACAATAAGTATATACAATTCTAAAAAATCTCCACAATAATTAGGTTTAAAAAGAATGAGTTGCTATATAACTTGTGAAATTAACAGTAAACAAAAATTTAACAGAAATTTACGAGTAATAAGTATTCGTGTTATATCCTTGGTTTACTTCTCTATTTTCATTTACTATGTGTTATAATTCAACAGAGTTTCGTTTAGCAATTTGTTTTCTATGAACTTATCCTGACTGCTAAGAAAAGTATCACTGCAGTACTATACACATCTGGTAAGTTGACGGAAACGACACGGAACTCATTGTAGGCTAACGTAGATCGTGAAATTCCAAAATTTACAAAATTTTCAACTTTCGAAGTTCCACGATCACGAAATCTTTAAGTCTCAAGTTCCAAAACTCCGAAATTCCAAAATACAAATTTCTCAACATTACACGACACATATTTTCAAATTTCGAAATTCCCAAATTTCCAAAATTCCAAAGTTCCAATTTCTAAAAATCGCAAGGTACCAAATTTCCAAATTCTAAAGTTTCAATTTCTAAACATCCCACAATCCGAAATTCTCAAATTCCCAAATTTCCAAAATTCCAAAGTTCCATTTTCTAAAAATCCCAAGGTACCAAACTCCCAAATTCCTAAATTTTCAAATTTCCAAATTCCCATATTCCCAAATTTCCAAAGTTCCAATTTCTAAAAATCCGAAAATCACAAATTTCTAAATTTCCAAAATGCCAAAGTTTTAATTTCTAAACATCCCACAATCCGAAATTCCCATATACCCAAATTTCCACAGTGCTAATTTCTAAAAATCCGAAAATTCCAAATTTCTAAATTTCCAAAGTTTTAATATCTGAACATCCCAAATTTTCAAATTCCCAAATTTAAAAAATTCTAAAGTTTCCGAGAATCCGAAAACCCCAAATTCCCAAATTTCCAAAATTCCTGCCTCTGAAAATCGCAACTACCAAAATCGCGAAGCCCAAAATTCCGTATCGTAGAATTCGTGAACGCAAAAATCCAAAAGTCCCGCGCTCGAAACGTAATTAATGTGCGGTACATAAAGGATTAAATTGGCCATCGAGCGGCACGCAAGTTTCGGCACCGCGACGTGTTCGGCCGTGG
The DNA here is from genome assembly GCA_947623535.1 of Coelioxys conoideus. Classification (NCBI taxonomy): domain Eukaryota; kingdom Metazoa; phylum Arthropoda; class Insecta; order Hymenoptera; family Megachilidae; genus Coelioxys; species Coelioxys conoideus. The sequence goes on along the minus strand of OX392453.1, from coordinate 16,327,523 downwards.
TGGGTGAGAAACGGCGAAACGAGAAAAAAGAAACGTGAGTCGAGATAAAACGATCTAATCTATATCGAGTTAACGAGGTACAATCTGGCAGAAGATTTGTAATTGATGGGGATCGATAATAAGCGAGGGCCGTTGGCTCGGTCACTCCAGTTCGTGGTTAGTTGTCGCATCACCCACGAAACGGTGGGAATCCTCTTTAACGAGTTCCGTCGAAGAAGTTAATGGGTCGAGTTCGACGTGACAACGTACAAGGGAAAGAGGCATACTCCTGCCCGCTTATTTATGATAATAGTTTCTCCTTGCGTGAAGCAGAACGGACCAAGACTGATCTACGGTGTCGTCAGTTATGGTACATCATAATTTCCGCGGATATTTATATGCTCGCGTACAATGTTATGCAGTGCCGCGGCCTGGGCGTGGATGGAATGAGATTCTTGTCTTCCACGTCCAACCAGATATCCTCTCGAGTTTCGAACGTTCGCTGTGCTACGATCCTCGAAGCAGATACGAGGAGAACTCGATTTTCGCGGAAAAACATCTCGAACACCTACATCTCGCTTCGCCATTCGACGGAATGACATTATCGAGTAATCTTTTAATCGTGCAAGGTGTACGGCTTTCCGAGAAGTATCGCCTTTTCGGATTAATGAATTTACAAACTTGACAACCTTTCAAGCATTCCCATTTAAGCGTTTACAAGTTCTCACACCTTTACGTTTACGAACTTGGACTTACGGAGTTATTGAGGGTAACCTATTAGCTAGTTAGCTACAGTGAGGGATAAAAGTGTACGAATACTTATTTGGGATGTATACATAAAGATAACAATATATTGTACATTATTAACCGATTAATTGCATTCAACGTGTACACACGTTAGTCCAAAACGTCGTTACGATGCTATTAACATTAATAAATTATTCATTGTTTTACCAATAAAAGTGTAACTTTTCCTCACCTTTCTTTGCTTTTTTTCTATTATTTATAATAGGCGCATTTATCCTGTGTTCGTCGCATATACTCGTCATTGAATGATCTTAATAAATTTAATAAGCTTATCTGTGTACTAAATTTCGCAGTTAAATTCTTAATTGTATTTAAACATATATAGCCGTATATTACGCATAACACTTAAAATAACAAATTGAGCCAAAAACGAGGACAGTAAGATTATGTAGTAACTTGAAATGACTTGAAATTCATGGGACCGTAAGTACTTGCGTTTCGAATTGTGTTCGTCACGTATACTCGTCATTGGATGAATTTAATAATTTTAATAAGCTTCTCTATAATCCTAAATTTCGCAGTTAAGTGTTTAATTATATTTAAACATATACAATAGCCGTATATTACACATAACACTTAAAATAACAAATGAGCCAAAGCAAAGGCAATAACATCAAGTTGTAACTTGAAGCGGGAATTTTCTGAATTAACACTTTGTGGCATCGATAATACCGAACTTTTAACGAAGTCAGGTATTATATTATACCATTCTCCTTTTTAATATTTCTTTTAAGTGTTCTTCCGATGTTCTGTCATATTTATTTGCTGTTGTAAGCGTTATCTATGGAATACAGCTATAAATGTTTAAATATACTTAATAATATAGAAAACATTGCCTGTACAATTGAAAATATTATGTCTACCGGAGAGTTCTGTTCAATGATTTCGTTTCGAGTTTGAACATACGTGTTCAGACTCTTTTGAGCCATATATGTTTGTGTTTCTTTATAACTGCATTTATGCACCTGTGCCCATTAATACATTATTATTAATATCATATACATTTATATATTATACAGGGTGTCCAAAAACGAACGAAACATCCGGAAATGGGAGGTAGCTGGGGTCATTCTGAACAACTTTTTCCTTTGCAAAAATGTCGTATGGGGCTTCATTTTTAAATTATTAACGAAAAACACCGACCAATCAGAGCGCGAGAATCGCGCGCGCTCAGGGGTGTCGTACCATCGCGATGCCCATACGTTCGTTTACGGCGACGGTCACTGTTACTCGTGCCTGCACAACGCCCCTGAGCTCGCGCGATTCTCGCGCTCTGATTGGTCGGTGTTTTTCGTTAATAATTTAAAAATGAAGCCCCGTACGACATTTTTGCAAAGGAAAAAGTTGTTCAGAATGACCCCAGCTACCTCCCATTTCCGGATGTTTCGTTCGTTTTGGGACACCCTGTACATTTATGTTTACGATACATAGTAAATCCATAAGAAATAAATTTATAAACGTATGCAAATCTATACATTGCGTACATGTGTCTATCCGTTTATTTCAACCCCCATTATTTTTCTGTAATTTTCACTTCACTATCTTTTTGTATGGACATGTCCGTTCATACACTACCTATTATTACTGAAAATTTTCATAATATCCAATAAGACCGTTATTAATCATGCAATTTTATTGCTGCCAATAAAACAATTAATTTGTTAAAATTCCGTCAATCCGTTGGTTATTGTTCTAGAAAAATACGTTCATTAAGAGTTAAAAACTGCATCATTTTCTTCCTCTTCGTGAACGAACAGAACGTCCCAATAGACCTAATATGAAAATCTCTAATTTTATGTGCTGCTGTGACGATCATCAGTCACTGAATTAAATGCAGCCTCGGTCAATTTTACTACACGGAATCGTTACAGTGGGCGTTCCGATACTTTGGAACACGAACGTACCACCGGCAACGCACGCGTTAATCTTTTAATGTCAAGTAACGACTTCTCCGTTCTCCTAGAATAGAGCTGCAAATAGACCAGTCTAAAACAGAAGAATCAGGAAACGTGGGCATGTCGATAGGTTAGGAATCTGGAATGATGTCAGGGCACACGGAGCGGACCAGTTATCGCGATGCGATAATGAAACACAGATCCGTATCTGGCCGATGTTCGCCCACGTGGACAGGCTGGAATGCAGGCCCGGCTAGTGGCATTGTTGCGAGAATATGCATCGATAGTAATAGGCGAGTGTGACGTTAATGAATACCTTATAGCCAGATCCGTACCGTATCGTTGCCGATTAAACGAGATTTCTGGTCCGATCTGGTACACGATCGTTTTCGAAAGGAACAGCGATGAGAACGCCTTCATGGTGACTTTACGTCTTCCGGTACAAACAAGAGAAAATCTTGTTTTCTTACGGTAAACATAGGATACAGGGTGTTCGGTAACTGATAGTCACAAGCAAAAACGGGGTGATTCTTGTTAGGTGTTCACAAATTTTTATTCTACATTTTTTACTTATTTTTTCATGTAAAATCAACCCCCTTTTGCGTGTACCTTCAGTTACCAAACACTATGTATAATTACGAAGACAGTATTTACGCGTTGATCTTTTGGGATTTTTGGAGACTTCATAATTTAGTAACGTAAGAATTTGGAAATATAGGGATTTGAGAGTCTAGAAACTTTTTGGACACAGCTGTTTGGTGATTACGAAAGAGGAACATAAAAAATATAATTTGAATTAAATAAAATAGAATGTAGGATATTTAAGAAATTGAAGATGTGGAAACTAGAAAGTTTAGAGATATACAGATTTATTAACAAGAAAGTTTAGATATTTGGAGAATATCCGAAAATCAATGTTCGAAAACTGTGAAAACTTTAGAAATTACGAAGGTTGTAAGCGTAAAAATTTTCAAATTTAAAATGCCTCCAAATGCAAAACTGAAAAGTTTGCTATACTTGGAAATGTAAAAATTTGAAAGTTTGAAATACTGGAAAATATAAAAATTTGAAAAATTGAAAGCTTCAAAGATATTAAAATGTAAAAATTGGAAAGTGTGAAATATACGAAAATGTGAAAATAAGAAACCTTGAAATATACGAAGAAATAAGAGCTCGGTAGCTTGGTATATACAAAAATAAAAAAATTCGGATGGTTGAAATTAACGAATAATAAAAATTCGAAACTTGATATATACAAAACTATAAAAATTCGGAAGGTTAAAATTAACAAAAAAATAAAAATTCGAAACCTTGAAATATACAAAAATATAAAAATTCGGAACCTTGAAATATAAAAAATATATAAATTCGGAAGCTCGAAATATACAAAAACATAAAAATTCGGAAGCTTGAAATATACGAAAATGTAAAACATCGAAATCTTGAAGTATACGAGAATGTAAAGCTTGTAACGTTTGAAACGTGCGAAAGTGTAAAAATCGGAAAATTGAAGACTCCGAAATTCGTCGATGCGAAATGAGAAGCGAAAAAACAACGAAGCTCAGCGTACGTCGGATATCCGACGAGCAAAGCGAATCGGACGGTTGCCCACGCTCGATCGGCACATATCGCCGCGGATCTTACGCTCCGCGTGTCCTTGCTCGCGTCCTTTTACCGCATCCTCGAAACGCATCGCCGAGGGCGTGGTGTGGACGTTACAGCTCGGTTCGTCCCGTATCTTCCATCGAAATCGTCGCTTTCCAAACCCGTAATATGCAGCGCAGCGCTAATGTCGCCATTCCCCTCATGAGTATATCACATTGTCCGTTACAGTTATGGATTTCGTTATAACGCGACTGGCTCGTTTTCACGGCTAGCGTGTGAAACGATTTTTAGATCCGTATCTTCGGGTCGGTATCGGGGTATCTTCGCTACCGCATAACCGTCCCGGCGAATCTAAACGATAGAGACATGTCGGCCGCGGTCCCACTTATTTTCCCGTAAAACGTGAAATCATTTTCGACGGGTCCAATAAATACCGCTGCCCCCCGTTCGTTTTTACCTTTTTGGCATCATTAAACACGTCCGCGCCTAACCGATCGTTAAATGATCCGCGTTTCGCGACGCAGCCTGTTTGTATAGAGGGTTAGAGGAGCCGTGACCGTAGACAAATCGTCGACCGATGGGAGTAAAATATGGCGATGGAAAGACGAGACAAGCTACCGCTCCGACTGATCCGCCAGCCTAACGAATGGATCGATTTGCCTGGCTCGTTAACAATACACGTAAGGAACACTAATGTCCCACTTTGTTTCGGACGACCTCGCCGCGATGAGGCTGTCCCGTACGAATAAAAAGAGAGAACCAGATCTTTCACGGGCAGCTACGTCCGAACCCGGTCGTGTATCCCGGCTTTCCAGGCGTAATCGTATCCTTGTTTGCCCCACGTTGGCGTGCACCGAACGATTATCCCCGTTGCATCGGGGGACGCTAAGTACGTGTACAGTTGATTAAACTAATCTTATAAGCTGCTCGATCTACAACGGGTAACGGTAGCGACGAAAATTATTGCACGGAACGGATTTGTCCCCGTGTCGAAGAGAGACTAGCTACGTCCAGTTTATCGTTAAGTCCCGCGATACAACGTGATTCCCGGCTTAGCTGAATTTATTCATCGAACGTTGCAGGATACACGGATGTTGCCGCGATCAGTACCGATCGTCCGAGACGCCGACCCGATGATGGCTACGAGGAATGAATTATGACGACCGTCGCCTCTGGGTTCTACGTTTCATCCGCGAACCACCCTCGCTCGCCTTCTTCAGCGTCGTTCTTCATCGTCTCGCGGACGCTCGCGCGCGCGCCTCCGTCCTTAACCTTTTATACAGGGTGACCCGGTAACTTTGTTCACCTCGAATACATTCTGTGTAAAAAGTATCCGGAATTTGTCATTTGAAAGAGAAGCGTGAACAATATCGCAAGAATTTCTTTTTTCTGTAAATTGGCGGTACTATACTGCGTTACCATGTGAAAATTGAGCGCGATCTGTACACCGATGTACAGGGTTTGTCCAACAAGTATCGGGATTGATGTCCTAAAATAAAATTTGTTGAAAATACACGTGCATTGAATTAATAGTCTTCAAAGTACGTCTCTCCTGCATCAATACACCGTTGTCAGCGAGTTTTCCAATGTTCGTTCGCTCCCTGGAAGGAGGCAAGCGTAAGACTGTTCAGGCACACCGTCGAAGCCGCTTGAACCGCCTCGATCGTCCCGAAACGATGTCCTTTGAGGCTTCTTTTAATGCAAGGGGACAGGAAGAAGTCAGAGAATGCCGTATCTGGACTGTAGGGTGGTTGGGGTAGTGTTGTTACGTTGAGTTTTGTCAGTGTCTGTCTCACAATTAACAACGTGTGACTAGGGGCGTTGTCGTGACGGAGCATCCAGGAATTGACGATCTCCTATCGTACGCGGCGTACTCTAATTCTCAAACGTTCGAGCACTTCTGTGTAAAATTTTCCATTCACTGTTTGTCCAGCAGGCACAATCTCCTTGTGGATCGCACCTTTTGCTTCAAAGAAGACAATGAGCATCGATTTTACTCTTGACTTGCTTATGCGAGCCTTTTTCGGTCGTCCAGCTCGTTGCTCGTCTTCGATGTGGTCACGGCTATCTTTGAATTGTTTCTGTCACTCAAAAATACGCGTTCTGGATGTGGAATCGACCTTGTAAGCTTCACGGATCATATCAAATGACACCGTAGCAGATTTATTTAGCTGAATGCAAAATTGGACGGTTCGCTGCATCGTGAATCTCGACGCGAACGGTAAATACGCTTCCACTTCAAGCGCGATATAAACAAAACAAATGGTGGAAAACAAATGAACCTAGATTTCTATTGTGGGATTGGCGGGGCCTCCAGACCCGAACGGACAAAAGGATGCGGAAAAGGACGTGTATCAGGCGGACGCCGGTGGCTCAGTTGGGAGTGTCGACGACTCGTAATCTGAGGGGCGCGGGTTCGATTCCCGTTTCAAGTCCGAATTTTCTCCGTATTCCTACACTATTATACATAACGATCTCCTGCACCAATCTAACGAATAGAGATTGCTCCCCGATCTTCCACTATGGCAGAAAAAATCAGTCCCGATACTTATTGGACAAACCCTGTATTAATTATCACACGCGTTCGCTTCGTAACGAGAACCGAAAGTTGGCGAACCATTGCGCGAACAACCTCGAACGTATCGCAACGGGGGTGACCGTCGTTGAACCGCGTCTTCAGCGAGTCGGAACGTAAATCGAGGAAGAACCTGGGGATATTTAACATCCATCGCGCGTATTCGAGTCGGATGATCTGTCGAGTGCGGCAGCGGTACTACCGTGCTTCGGCAGGGTGCATGGGATCCCATATAAAGGCACGGGTAGAACGCAGAAGCCGTGAGCGTAAGGCAAACGCGCGAAACACGCGACCACGCACGCACACGATCGCAAAATCGCATCATGGCACGAGGATACGTGCGACGAGGATGGAAACCGACAACGGTGCCACCGCGTACAGTCAACAGCAAATCTGGATTCTCTACGAAAAATATGACGATCCATGGTGTTGAAATAAAATGTGACGCCTTTGACACCGCATACGCCGTTACCTTTGTCTGTTTGTCTCGATCTTTTCTATTTTCGAAAGTTTCTAAAGTTTCTTTCTATTTTCTATCCTCTTTAGATTTATACCCTCTAATTTTTCACGTTTCAACGAGGTCTCGATTTTTTTTCGTCTTGGTAATACGTTGATTTTGAGTATAGAATTTTGGAGATACACTGATTTACGATTATAAAGACTTGGAACTATGGACTATTGGGATTTGGGATTAAAGGGACTACAGGAATTTAGGATTATAGAAATTTATAATTGTACAAATTTGGGACTATAAGGAATTCGGACTATAGGGATTTGGAGCTGTGAACATTATGGGTATACGGGGATTTGAGATTATAGAGGTTTGGAGCTATAGGGATTCGAGAATGTAGAAATTTTGAATTGAAAAATTTGGAGCCATAGGAATTGAGGATTATGAGAATATAGGGATTTAGATCTGCAATGATTTAGGTCTCCAGGGATTTTTTACAACTGAAGTTGGGAATTACAGGGATATGGGAATGTGGATTGGAAACTGTAGACATTTGAGACTGTAGAGATTTGTGAATACAAAGAATTTGCGAATCAAGGGACTTAGGTGACAAGAAAGGGAATCTAGACTTAAAGATTTAAATGCTTGGAAATCTACAAACTTGAGAACATGAACAAGTTATTAACATCGAAATTTAATGTTTTAAAGTTTGGAAACATAGATATATGTATAGTAACATAGAAATATACGGATTTAAGCGATTAAAACTTTGAAAATGTCGAGAATTTTGAAATCCCCGAACACGAAAATTTGAAACTCTACAATTTCGAACGCTTCAGAAATTTCGAAATGTTGAAGAACAAAAATTTAGCAAGTGTCGAAGAACGCGTGTCCTTATTTGTCGAAGTTCAACGTTGGGCCCGAGTGTACATCCGTACGAGGCACACGAAACGGTCTTAGTATGTGTGTACTTAGCATAAGTCTCGCACCCGAGGCATTCTCTCATCGTATTTCATGCTGGCTATACGTTTATACACTCGTTGCGGCGAGACCGCCTCTCGTCCTGCTTCCTTCGCCCTTTTATCCCTCCTGCTCCATCCTGGTGAATTTCGTTCAGCTCGTGTCTCGTCGTCGGCCATGCACGTGGTAACGAAGAGATCCACGGAATCGCGTGGACCATTGCCTACGATAGTCGTCGTCCCATCGAGTTCCAGCGAGACCAACCGGTCGATTATGATCTCGAGTGTCCGCGAATTATCGCGCGCGACAACGATACACGTCCCGTAAATTGCCGATCACCTCCACCTTATTATGGAATTAACAGTCTATTCCAGCTACGAACGACGTTGTCCAACAGCCATCATTCGCGTGCCACGTCCGCGTACCCCATGATCGTTCAATTTAACGCCTCCTCGAATTTACGGACTGTGCGCGGATAATAATTTCAGCTGGAACCTTCAACTTGGCCAATTATGTCGGTACCGTGCTCGTTCAATGTGTTCGCGCAAAATCGGACACATCCGTGGTAGCCGGAACGATGTAGTCGTCATTTTAACAAACCCTGCGGTAACAAGGGATCGAATCTGTCGCGGCGCATTCATAGGATCATAAAGCCATTGGGCTTATTTTTAACTTTAGAAAATTCATGAATAAAGAACGCTGAGCAAAGCGTAACCGAGCTGAGTCGAATCGACCCGAACCGCGCCGAACCTAACCGAGTGAGCCGAACTGAACCGACCTGAGCCGAGCAAAGCGCAACCGAGCTGAGTCGAATCGAGCCGAACCGAGCCGATCCTAACTGAGTGAGCCGAACTGAACCGAGTAGAACTTAACCGACCTGAGCCGAGCAAAGCGTAACCGAGCTGAGTCGAATCGGGCCGAACGGAGCCGAACGGAGCCGAACCGAACTGAACTAAACCGAACCAAGCCGAACCTAACTGAGTGAGCCGAACTGAACCGAATAGAACTTAACCAAACTAAGGCGAGCAAAGCGTAACCGAGCTGAGTCGAATCGAACTGAGCCGAACCAAATCGAACAGAACCGAACCAAACCGAACCTGAGTGAGTCGAACTGAACCAAACAGAACTGAACCGAACAGAACTTAACTGATCTGAGCCGAGCAACGTGTTGCAACGCATCCATAGAATTTCTAACTTTAGAAAATTCGGACCCTGTGCATATTATAATGTACATAATACTTTTCGTACTGTAAAAGTGTCGCCTTAATATTACAAATTTTGCTTAAGGACCATATGTCCATTAAAATGTACATTTACAAGTTATAAATAAATAAATATATTAATAGAATCCTAATATAAATAAAAATAAATAAACGAGCAATGGAAGACGAATTAATGTACACGTTAATTCTTTATTTCGATGCAAGTCAACACGAATTTCATATTTGAGCGGCAGTGAAGGACAACCAGCCATGCTAGATACGTGAATGAAACTGAAACGTACGTCGAAACGAAGATATAATCGCGAATTAAAATTTTTGGTCGGAAGCAGGAAGGTCGTTCGCGACGACGAAGAGAAGGTCCCGTCGTACCAAAGTATACGAAGATTTATGCACGACTTAGAACGTTTTTAAGCGGGATTAATGTAGTCGGTGAGGAACGGTTTCCTGCTTAATCGTCGGTGGACAAGGCGTATCCTCTCGCACGAAACGGCTTATCACGAAACGCACCGAATCGAGCCCGGACGTCGTAATAGTCTAAATTAAGTATCCGATTCTTCGCAACGCGTTGCTTCCTCCGTGAGTGTGTACCGTTATCGGAAGGATAATAACGCTTGCATTCTGAGGCGACGAAACGAGTCACACGTGCACGCTTTCAACGTCTTCCTCGAATGGACTGCATCGCGAATGTTCCTTGAAATTAAGGAGGGACCTCTATGTAAAAAGCTGAAATTAAGTCGATTTTCAATAATTATTTTTAAGGATAAGGAGCGAATATTTTGATGGTTTTGATGTGTGTCGTCGTACGAGTGCAAATGTTCAACCCTTTGCGGTCCTTATATTCTTTTACCTACAGCTCCTTAATTAATTTACGAACTAGATCAAGTAGTGGATTTATAGTAAAATGAATTCGAATAATACAGGCTGCGTAACAAACATATTTTTAATTTATTACAATCAACCTATTTATCTGAATTATTTCTACGATTCAATAGAAACACGACGTCAAACTCGACATAGGACCGCAAAGGGTTAAAGATCAAGTATCCACGCAACAACGATAGATCCGATTTTCAATAATTATTTTGAATGATAAGGAGCGAATAAATATTTTGATGGTTTTGAGGATTATACGTCTTTTGACTCCATCTACATAGAACTCCCCTCTTAACGCGTAAAATCTATATAATTTTCTTTTTAAGCTAAATCTATCCAATTTTTTTATTCTGGACAAATTTTTCAGACCTTGCTATTAAAAAATGCGGGACAAAGAGAATAATATTATAGATTTCACGAAACTTCCCGCGTGAGTACTATAATATATCTAGGGACTTGAGGATTGATGACTTAAGGACTTAGAGATTGCGTAGAAATTTGAAATTCAGAAATCGAAAAATGTCAAAAATGTTGATAAGTTTAGAAATTGGTGAATCTGGAAAATATTATACATTGAGTGTGAAACAATATAGCAATTCCGAAACTTGGAAATTAGAAAATTTGAAAATATAGAAGTTGAATTATCTAGATAATTGGAAAAATTACTTTCGATCATTGCTCCCGCGTGCGTGTCTTGTGTCGGGGCGAAGGTGGGTCACGTACATATATACTTTCTCACAACAATAGCTTTGCACTCTACTCCAAATACCAACGCGTTTCGTATTCTATAGGTTTTAACCCCTTAACTTATCATTTCGTCGGCAAGTGCGTCAGACGGAGCGATTCAATTATCGTAGGAACGTGAAGATGGATAAACATTGCTCGAATGTTAGGGATATTTTGGATATGACGATCATCGGTGGACAGGATCAAATTGAAATTGAGCTCGAAGTTCGATCGTGGTGAAATTAGGGGCCGAATTTGTCGCGTTGCAGCGGTTGTGTGCGTCACGGCTGAGAGGCGTCATTATAAGGCAAAGGGTTAAAGTAACTTTCTAAACAAAGGAAAAAAATGACTTTTTGACCACATCCACATAGAGATCTCCCTTGAACACGTTGACTGCCACATGGGAGCAAATGAAAATTACATTAGGCAGTATTTTAATTTTTAACCAATTTTGCCAATTATTTTCACGATACTTCGTTACATTTATTTTTCGTACTTCCGAGTAACTGAAGCATCTTCGGTTAGAAAATTGAACAAATTTTTGATAATACAGCTGTTAAATCTGTGTAGAATTTTGAGTGTCACCCGTAAATGAGTGACATGGCGGTCAAAGTGTCAAAAGCCGAAGAAACGTAAGAGCGAGCAAAATGGCTAGGCAAACGAAGCGTGATCGGTTAAACGCTCGACAAGAATGCCGGCGGAGTTCGTTGATATCGTAAACAACCGAGATTGAAATCCGTTTCATGGTGCCGTGAACGAGCACATTTCCTTCTAATGAGTCGTGTATCGATCGTAAATCGCGATCGTTTGCTCGACAATTCGATCTTAAGGCGAAAACTATCCCACGACTTGCAACTGTTCCGTCGCGTTATCGTGCCGACCGGGTCTTGTACGAGGAATCGTCTCGCGACTGGATTCTACGTTTTACGAGGAGCGCGTTGTCGTAAACGGAAAGACAAGAACCGTGGATGATCGAACGAAAAAAACCGTCGCCGGAACCGGACCGATACTGCGGTTTTAGAATCCGCGTTCCGGACAATTACAGATTTCGAGACACGGCTTCGTCTCTGCACGCTATGTGCGGGTCTTGTATTATATCAGGTCGAGCCATAAGTAACATCCGTTTTTTCGTCAAGATTTATTTCGTTCTTATTTAATAACGGAATTATATTAATTTATTATATTGGGTCTGGGAAAAAGGTCGTGGCGTTTTTTTTTTTTTTTTTTTTTTTAGTAAAATTCAACTGCTTTCTTGTTGTGTGAAAATGATTTTATTTAAAACAAATATGCTCCATTATTATTATTAACAATATTTCACCATTTTTTGGTGAGGGCCACGATGCCAGATCAACTCGTCTCTGCAGATCGAAATTTGCAAACCAATTTCTGACTGCCTGAGTTATTAGCCCTTCACCTTATACTTTGCACATTTTACCAATTCCTGTTGCCTTATCACTATTGCATTGCTTAAATTCCCAAAGCATTACACGACGAGTATGCACTTTTTGACTCTCCATTTCAGAGGTTAAGAAAAACATTTTTCTGGTTTTTTGAATTCTTGATTTCTCAAGTTTATGATTTTTTGGAGTTCCTGAATTTTGAAGTTTACGAATTGCTAAATTTACAAATATCGAAACATCTGAACATTTAAATATATGAATTTCTGAATGCCCAAACTTCTAAAGTTTTGAGTATGTAGATTTCTAAATTTAAAAATTACCAAATTGTCGAAGTTCTAAATTTTTAAATTTCTAACTTTCTAACTTTCTAAATTTTCAAACTCCCAAATCTACAAACTTATAAGTTTCCAATTTTCCATCTTCAAAAATTTTCACATTCACAAATTTACATACTTTCGATTGCTCAAATTTACAAACGTTCAAATATTCGAATTCACAAACTTTCAAATGTTGAAACATAGAAAATTTAAAATTTACAAGCTCTCGAATGTCTAAATTTACAAACTTCCAAATGTTCAAATTCCTTATGATTTCAAACTTATGTAACAATTTAATTTAAGATTTCTAAACCCCAAATATTGCAATTTGCGCATTATTAATTTCAGAAATTCATGATCATTTATTAATAATCCTGACAAAATTGTTTCTACCATCGGAAAACGTAACAGTTCAGCATTTCTCTATTATGTAAATAATATCTCACGTGTCCGATAAGTAAGCTAATACAGTCCTACTAATATTTAAATAATAAAAGTAGCATGTAGCGGTATCTAGTCCTAACTTTATGCGTATATAAAGTTGACCGGTTGGTATTAATATTATTTTCACTTATTTCATACACGCTGCGATATTCTACGACTCTCAGTCAGCAGCGAGCATGTCAAACAGAAAATGGAGTTATAAGAAAGTAGAATTTACCAGTGGTGTAGCAATTTCCTTACCGCAATTTCCTTAAACTCCTCGGAGTTTAGGAATTTTGTGATTTTTTCACAGAAAAAATTCAGGAACACCGTGATCTGGATATTCGAGAAGCGAAGAAATTGGGGATAATGAAATCTGGGAATTTGAATGTGAAAAAATCATAGAATTTCAGGATCGAGAAATTTGTGAATTCGAGTACTGAGAATTGGATATTTAGAAATTGGAATTTTCTTGGAACTCTAAAAATTTCAAAGAGAAGAAATTTAAGAATTTCGATACTTAGAAATCAAAAAATTTCAGTATGTGTAACTTCAGAAATTCGGATGTGTGGAAGTCTAAAAACATTGCAGACGAGAAATTTATGAATTTGTATATATAGAAATCGAAAAATTAAAAGATAGAAAAATTAAGCAATTCGGGTACACAGGAATCTAGAAATTTTGTCACTTCTAAATTTAGGAAATCCAATTTAGGAATCCAAGAATGTGGTAAATTACAGAAAATATCAAATATAGAAAATTCGGAAATTAGTAAACACTAAACTATACGATCTTGACAAATGTATACTTCAAAAGATTCAACATTTGGCCGTTCAAAGACTCGGGTACCAACCAATATAAGAATTAGAAAATTCGAAAGCTCGAACATCTAGAAATCTGTGAATACGAATGTTTGAGAATAATTTAATTAGCGTGTTTGGATACATGTGGAGAGTGAAGCGAGCAATGTAATCAATAGTAATCGAAAGAGTGAAGCGAGCGAGAGAGTGAAGCGAGTGAGAGAATGAAGCGAGTGAGAGAATGAAGAATCAATAGTAATCGATTATATTTTAAAAGAATAAAAGAATGTGCGATTAACGGGACGAGGCGGCGTTGGGAGATGAAAAAGACAGTCTTCGTCCAGCCTCGAGCGTGTTTGGTGTCACATTTCAATTTACTAAATATATCATTTCTTACGTTTTGTTGTTAAACACTTTTGTCCGAGTCTTTTATTTCATTTACGCGGATTCTAGCTTTCAAAAGATCCTTTAGGAAGATTTGAAGGAAAGGCAGGATCCTACATAAGTACATGTCCTCTCCACTGGAAGCCCGCATCGCGTCAGAGTATATAATCTTCCGATTATTCGGTTCCATTAAATTTGCGATGGCGATCATCGGTGGCCTCCACGGTGTTGAACGCGTGAACGTCGAGCTTTCGCGCGTGTTAGCATGGCGGTAATCTTAAACCGAGAAAACGAGCGTGCACCACGCGTCCCAGGTGGAAATGAAATACGGGTGAAAGACGAAGGCGAGGACTTAATTTAGGTTGTTACGAAGGTCCCGGTGTACCGGGCCCTCGCCAAAAGGGTGCTGTTTAAAGCGATAAGTCATGCCGGCGATAAGCCGCGGTTACAACGCGAGTGAACCGTGAACGCAGCAAACTGGACAAGATGGGATTAAACTTTCACGAAGAAAAATGTACGAACGTAATTGTACGTACCTCTATCGTGGCCGATGAGCTACGCACCCCGACAAATGTAAATATCAAAGGGAACCCGGCCTGGACAAATCTGGCGTCCTGAACAAAATATTAGGTTGTTCAGAAAGTAATTTCGCTTTTTTTCTTTCTAAAAATGAGAGACGATTTTCATCGGATTCTTTTTTCTTCATTGAACTGCATTTTTGAAATAGTAAAATATGCCGAAAATGCTGCTTTTCACTTTTCATATTTGATAGGGTACCAATCACAAGCTACTGCGTAAAATCAATCGAACTTTTTCAGAAGCAAGCCTGTTCCGGAAAAACGAAATCACTTTCCGAAGATTATGACAGCCGAGGGAAAAAAATCTACTTTATTTCAAGAAATTATGGGAGGTTCGAAGCTTTGGGGATGAAGCAAGAATTTGTGGGCTTCGGGATTTGCGGGTATGGGAATCTAGTGGTTCGATGGTCGAAAATTTTCGGGACTTAGGAATATAAGAATCTGGGAGATTTGATAGCCTAATTTGGAGATCTATGAATATGGTAATCTAGAGATTAACTGGGCCATAAATTTGGGAAATTAGAGATGTGGGAATCTATGGATTCGACTGTAAAAATTCGTAAATCTGTGTGTATGGAAATCTAGAGACTTGGTGATCGACTTTGGAGATTTAGGGGTATAGAAATCAAGATATATGTCGATGTAAATTTTAAGGATGTAGAAATGTGAGAATCTAAGGATTTGGCGGTCTAACAATTTGGAGTCCCAGAAATATAGGAATCTAGGGATTTGAAATTCTACAAATGTGGAGATTTATGAATAAGGTAATCTAGAGATTCAATGGTATATAAATTTGGGAATTTAGAAATGTCGGTATCTATAAATTTGACTGTCTAAAAATTGAGTAATCTAGGAATATGGGAATCTAGAAATTTGGTGGTCGAAAAATTTCGGTATTTAGGGATATAGATATTGACGATTCAAGGATTTGACAATCAAATAATATGGCAATCGAGTGATTTTGTAATTCAAGAATATGGAAATGTAAGGATTTGGTAATATAGGGATTTATTGCTTAAAAATTTGGGTATCTTGATTTATGGGAGTCTAAAGATATAATAATCTAGGGAATATCATCAAAACAATTAGGACTATAAAGACTCGTACATAAAGATATTTTGTGAATGAGAATTTGATTATACAGGTCCATGGAAATTTAGGGGTTTGTAGGTCTAGAAACTTGGACATGTCACAATATAGTGATCCATGAATTTTGATGTCTAAAAATGTGGAGATAAACTGATTTAGGTTTAACCAAAAGTGAAAATTTTTATATTTGAAAATTTAAGAATTTCATGATATCGAAATCCGTATATTTAAGAATGTATTGGGCGTTCAAGAAATTTGTAGTTAAGAAATGTCAATACATAAAACTTCGGTGATCTCCAAATTTTATGATTTGGGAAACTGGAAAGAAAATTTATAAGTTTTTCTGGTATGCAAATTCATAAATTTAAAAAATTGTAAGATGTTAAAATGAAAAAGTATGAGAACGTTTAAATCTGCACACTTAATCGCGTGAAAATTTAAAGTCCATGTTACAATCGCTTTCTATTACACACTTTTAAATTATACACACTCTCTCGCTATCACTGCTGTCTATCTATCTGCCTATCTGCCTATCTGTCTGTCGCTACCTGCACGCATTCTTATAGACGAGCCGTGGCGCTCACGCACACGATTTACGCGCCACAATTCAAATGATTATCGGTGTTACATCCAGAAAATCAGAGAGTTAACAACTTTTCAAATATATTCAAAACACGAAACTCTAAAATGCAAAAATTTATGATTATAAATTTACGCATTATTTATTTATTAATTCAGCAATGTTCAAGTTCAGCTACGTTTACTTACCCGTAAGAAGCCCACGTTTCGCCAGAGTGTATTTCCGATCTCCCCGCTTAGCACGACGTATAATTACGCGTCCATTTTTCCCGGGCTTTCCGACCACTGCCTATTATTACGAGTCCTTGAGTAGCGACATTCTTTCCTCCGGTGGGATGCATTTCGTTGAAAGCGATAGGATCCCCCGGGGGATCCGTTCGTGAAGAACAAACGAGACGTCGGAAAAAGAAGGTGTGGTCATTGACAGACGGACGGACAGACGAATGTCTGGTGCTTTGAAGCCAGACAGACAACGGACCATGTCCATATACCTCGCATCTCGCGAATCACTTAGTCAAAGGATGAACACGCGAAGAGATTCTTATCTCGAGTGTTTATCGGGACGTGCTGCACGCTAAGAGCAGCCGAAAACCGGGATAACAACGATCGAGCTGTGCACGCGAAATGGTACAACGTCGTCCGAACAAAATGGTTGCACTCAACGAAGAGTGATGGGCAAGGGAAACATTAAATATATGCGTGCATGAATACTTGTAACTTCCGTAATAAACATTTTATATCGTGTTAATAATATTACCTTCATTCCGGAACATCCCCTTGTTGGTGGAGACACGGATATTTTTTCGTCGATACAATTTTTACGTAATATACAGGGTGTCCCAAAAGTGTTGAACGAGCCGGAAATGGGAGGTAGGCGGGGTCATTCTGAACAACTTTTTCCTTTGCAAAAATGTTGTATGGGGCTTCATTTTTAAATTATTAACGAAGAACACCGACCAATCAGAACGCGAGAATCGCGCGCCACGCGATTCGATCGCGACCACGACCAATTATAACTCGGGCCTACACTTCTGCCTCCGAGCGCGCCCGATTGTCGAGCTCTGATTGGTCGATGTTTTTCGTTAATAATTTAAAAATGAAGCCCCATACGACATTTTTGTAAATGAAAAAGTTCTTCAGAATGACTCCACCTACTTTCCAATTCCGGCTTCTTCAACACCTTTGGGACACCCTGTATATTTATTTTATTTTATGCAACGTATACTAAAGAAAACGCGTTAAATAATAAAACATCAACTCGTCGATGAAGACATGAATATTCTTTCGTCGTTACAATTTTTACGTAATATGTATTTAGTTTATTTTACGCAACGGATGCTAAAGAAAACGCGTTAAATTAATAAAATATCAACTCGTCGATGGAGACATGAATATTCTTTCGTTGATATAATTTTTATGTAATATGTATTTAATTTATTTAATGCAACGGATGCTAAAGAAAATGCGTTAAATTGCGTGGTGTGAGATCGTTATATGTGTAATTTAATTTATTGTATACAATGGATGCTAGAGAAAACGCATTAACGTTTGACGGAGTTCGAAACAAGTATAAGATGTCAAATTACATGGTTTTAGATCGTTAAATTATAAGTAAAACACCAACTTGTTAGTGGAGACATGTACATACATATATTCTATCGTTGATACAGGTTTTACGTAATACGTAATTAATTTATTTTATGCAACATGTGTTAGAGAAAACTCATTAAGGTCTAATATAATTTAAAGTTCTAAACAAAGATAAGATCTCAAGTGGCATGGTGTTAAATCAGTAAGTAATAAATAAATGAATAAACTGTTACATCGTTAAGTAATAAATAAATAAATTGTTAGATTGTTAAATAATAAACAAATGAATAAACTGTTAGATCACTTCAATATACAAAATGTTTAATGCGTTAAAAAACATGGTAAGAACTCAACACTAGATTTGCGGCTATGGAATGACCATTTATTTTTACATTAAAACTAAACTAGAAAAGAAAATAAATAAAGTATGATACGTGAACTGTCTTATACAATGATCCTTTATCTTGATAACAGTTGACATACATTTTGATAAAAGTTTCTTCATAGTGTTTGTAATTTAAAATAAAAAATATGTTATGAGTCATTTTGGCTCGTTTCGTAAATCTAGTGTTAATAATAATTTGTAACTGTTTTTCTAAAACAGGTGTCTGAAAATTATACAAAATTAATAGGAAAGTAGACGGTGTTTATTGTATCAACATTTCTAACATCACAAAATAGAAATGTTTATTTTCCAACCAAATAGTATTCCTGGACAAACCTTACAAATTTGGATATAACATAATAATTGTGAAAATGATTTACATATATTTCGTATTAATTGAAAAGTTTTACAAGGCATACAAATAGTGCGTAATAAATTTCCACTTCATAATTTCTCACTGTGCCTGTGGAGCCCCTAGCGCAGGTAGATATCCGGACTATACACGAATACAGTTCGCGTTGTACACGAATGATGAACATGTTAATATTACTAAAGGAGGAACTTAATCACGCAACAAATTTGTTCGCAAAATATCTCGCAAATTATTCACGATACAACGAAACCGTAAATCTCTTCCTTTCAAACTAAATGATTCTATCAAAATAAATAATAGACTGCGCTTAATCATAAAGGGACACTGCATCGTCCGAACGAGTACCATTCACTGCGAATTACGTTTGAATAACACAAAATATGTTATTATCGATCGATCGCGTGTAATCGTGTTTCCGAGGCGTTACAACGTGTAATTTACGAAATATCATGTACACAGGAGCGTGGAAGTTAACGGACGATATTTCGCGGTAGAAAAATTCGAAGTGCAACCGAGCGATCGATCAATTCTCATCGACCGGTGTTCGTGTTTCGCGATGTAAACTGGCAATTAACGTGGTTCTCGGATGAATCGCGTCGATACGAGAATGGCGTGGATTTCGTGCTTCCCCGAGAAACAGATCGACGAATGACAAGAAGCTGAAACGAGTTCAAGAATCGTAATGGAAGCGTCGGTGGAACGAACGATCGAACGAACGAAAGAAAGAAAGAAAGAAAGAAAGAAAGAAAGAAAGAAAACAAGGAAGAGGTGGGTTAAGGGGGAAATTATCCCCAGGGGCACGGTATAAATCGCTATGGACAGACAGCATGTTCGACTAATTACAGATCCCAGATTACCGGTGGGCGCGACTCGTTCGGCTAATAAAGAAAAAATAAATTAATAAACCGCTAATATCACGGCCGAACGATCTACGGAGAGTGGAAGAAAAAAGAGCGTTTATTAATTTATTGTGATCGGAACGTGATAAAGCAGCGACCGTATACCAGCTGCAAAGGACTCGAATATGTTATTTCACGCCGCCTTGTCGGACGTACAATCGGAATGTTTTGATCCGATACTTTAGCGGTCTTATCGATTTAAATCGCGCGCTACTACCTACGACGCTGTCACCTTTTTTAACGCGCGCAGACTCGCGTGAACCATACATGGATCATAATAGATATTTTTATATTCGCGCGTTTGCGAGCCGTATATGGATCATAGCGGCTATTTCATACTTCCGCGTTGCATGATTCGTACTTGGAATCTAGGGATATTGAAATTTGGGGGCAGAACGATCCAGGGATATATGGATATAACAATCTATGAATATAGAGTAATTATAAACATAATTACTGATATATAATATTGCATATTATAATGTCATATATGATATAAATTAGGTATACATATGTAGAATATGTATACATAATATGTAATATATATCATATGATATTATAATATTATGATATATATTATATATGATACTGTAATATACATAATATAATATTATTACATCATTATGTATATTATAATATACATAATATTATACAGGGTGGGGCAATAACTATGTCCACCTTGAATATGGCCGTTATTTGTATAATATGAACAAATGTCATATATGAAACTTCAACGGTGTAAACGGGTGACATTCTTTCATATTACTACAAGAAACGGCAATACTCAAGGTGAACATACTTATTGCCCCTCCCTGTATACATAATATAAAATAATTTATACAGTAATCTAAAAATATGGAGATATAGGAATTTTTAGATACAACGATTTGAGAATGTAGGAACATTGAGGTCTGCATTTAGAGCGGTATATATGTAGTGATCGAGAAATATAGGAATTAGAGTATTTAGATGTCTGCAGATCTGGGTACTTGAAAATGGAGAGATTTGCGAAACTAAAGACTGAAGACCAGGGAATTGGAACCCTATGAATGTTTTAACTTCGGAATTTGGAGATCTAAGGATTTGAAGGTTTCGGAATTTGGAAAAGGATTTGTAAACTTTACAAATATCTACAGATGTGATGTGTTGGGAATTTGAAAATCTAACAATTGGAAGACTTTACAATATCTACGGATCTGAAGACTTTGGAATATCATGGAATCTAAGGATTTAAGGATCATATTTGGGAACCTTGAGATTTGAGATTCGAGTGATTTTAAATCCTAGAAAATTGCGGCTATAGAAATTTACCGATCGTAGGGACCCGTGACAAGGGTACATATATGCATATCTAGTTTGAAGATCCACTCAGGAATAATCCGAACGTACAATTCCATCAACCAACAATAAGAAAAAATGCGTCCTATTTGATATCTAGAAAGTCAGCACCGTATGAATAGAAACATCTCTTCTTCCCGTCCCACGCGATCGGACGAAAATTGAGGCATCAAAGAAGCCGTCGACAAGGATCGATCTCTCGCAACGGATCGAAATGGGCGGCGATAACACGACGAAAAGAAGACGAAGAGTAAATACCGTCTGTCTAGAAAGAGAGAGAAAAACAACGATGGTAGCGGAAGATGGCAAACTTCCGCGTGGGTCTTTCTTTGCTCTTCAAGATGGCGCGTGTTGTTGAACGAACAGAGGCGTCCATCCTCGAGGATTTATTTTGCGCCGGCATCAGATTCAACCCGCGTTACCCGGTGTGGACTCTAATGAACCGAGGTGAAACCGAGTAGCGTGTGCACGCGGGGGCGTTTTCACGGGCAATTAATGCGCTCTTAAAGAGGCTCGAAGGAACGCCTCCGCGAAACGAGCTCGCTATTTCGATTTAATCGGTCCCGACGCTTCGACACGGCTAATTAATAGGATACCGTTATCCTTAGAGGGTCGACTGTGTCAGCACTGAACGATGAACTAATCCTGCATCCTTCGTCGCTCGTTTTCTGTTCCCGGGCTAGATCTTCATTACGGCGAACAACGACTGTCTACGGCTCCGGATGGCGAAAAGCCTACGGCATATTTTAACGAACCGAACAGAACGAAATAATAGAATCGGATCCTTTAATGAAGTATTCTGTCAGTTACGCTGTTCGAGCTGTTGATCGATCTTCCGGAGGATCGTTTCACCCTTAGGAGGGGTTTTATCCAGGCAGATCCTTGAAAGATCATATCGTTTATTGGTTTCTTTTTTCAGTTTGTTTTTTATCGTAATTTATGGTTTCCGACTTATGAATTTCTGAATTTGTTGTTTCCCAAGTTACTACGTACTCAGATTCTTAAATTAGAGGGATTTCTAAATATCCGACATTTGTTCGTTTCTAAATTCATCGATTTCACAAATTAATTAAATTTCGCAAATTCCAAAATTTTGCAAATTTATTAAATTTCCCGAATTCTCAAATTCCATAGATTAATTAAATTTTCCAAATTCTGAAATTCCACATGTTAATTAAATTCAACAAATTCTCAAACTTCACATGTTAATTAAATTCCCTCAATTCTCAAACTCCACATGTTAATTAAATTCCCCAAATTCTCAAATTCCACATGTTAATTAAATTCCCCAAATTCTCAAACTTCACATGTTAATTAAATTCCCTCAATTCTCAAACTCCACATGTTAATTAAATTCCCCAAATTCTCAAATTCCACATGTTAATTAAATTCCCCAAATTCTCAAACTTCAGATGTTAATTAAATTCCCAAAATTCTCAAACTCCACATGTTAATTAAATTCTAAAAATTCTCAAACTCCACATGTTAATTAGATTCCCTAAATTCTCAAACTTCATATGTTAATTAGATTCCCCAAATAGTCAAACTCCACATGTTAATCAAATTCCCCAAGTACTTTAATTTTCGAAATTTCTCCATTCATTCAAACCCTGCTTCGAGATTTTCAAGCTGTAAAGTTTTCAAATTTTCAAATTCTTCCAAGTTCCTAAATTTCTAAACTAAATTTAAATTTAAAATCTCCGATTTGAAATTTGAACTATCACATTCTCAAATTTAGCAAATTCAAAAATTCAAAAATTTCTTGAACCTCACAAATGCCGAAATTTTCGTATTTTGAAAATTCCGAATGTTCACATCACAAAATTCGTAAGTTCCTCACGGAATCGTCATGTTCCAAAATTGGTAAAATCAAATTCCCCAATTGTGTCCAGCCACAACAATTCAGAACAGAAATATCGAAATTAGAAAATATAGAAAACTAATACACACGCCACCGATTCAAAACCGTTTCGAAAACATTAACAGTTCCCAATTTCCCGTTTTAAGTCATAAGTACCTAACATAATTGCTCAACTACTAGCAACTAACCGTCAGCGTAAAACAAGGCGAGAATCTAATAACTCGACATTATTGAAAAGCTAATAAACACTCGAATCGCAATTATAGCAAAAGTACGGGCAAACGTATGGTCGTTATGGAGTCGCGAAGCGGCTCAAAGACGCCGATGTCCAGTTGTAAGCGGATTGGAAACGCGTTCGTTTAATGATTGAGGGATCAAAATTAAAGCAACGAATGCTCGAGGATCGAGTACCCCCATGCATGGCCCCCTTTGCTCGGCCGTATTCTATTAAATTAATAGCCGCCGTTATACGAGCGCCATGGCAAGTAGCGGGGCAACAAATTTCTTATGGCCGATGTAAATCGACCTATAAGTCGGGGTAGTTACACTGTTTAGCCAATTAGTAGAATGCGACCGGTTTTCAGGTGCACCGTGAGACGATTTCCTCGCGTCGATGTCGCCTCGTAGCGCAATATGAAAACCGCTCGTTCGGCCAATGAATATGCCAGCTCTTAATAAATACACCGACAGAGCGTAAACTTTCAGCTGGTGAAAAAAACGCGATGGAAAATACGTGTATGTAGATTATCTATTAGGTTGTCCCATAAGTTTCTTCTCTTTTTCATGTAACATAAAAACGCACTTCGAGGAATATTTTGCAAGTAATCAAGGAGTAAATAATATTTCCCAAGGGGTTGAAGAGGGCGATAGAGTAGAACACTTCATATTTAATGCAACAAATGTTAAACAATATATATTGTGTATATATTAGGGTGTCCCGTAAATTCCTTCCCTGATTAATAGAAATTGATACGCAATATTTATTGTTTAAGATTTGTTGCACTAAATACGAAGTATTCTACTGCATCGTCTTCTTTCATCTTTCAATAAATATTATTTACTCCTTAATTACTTGCACAATATTCCACGAAATGCGTTTTTATTTTATATCAAAAATGGAAGAAACTTATGGGACAACCTAATATTTCTATTAAACAAGGAAGGAATTTACGGGACAGCCTAATATATATCTACATACAGGGTGTGTCGTAATTCGCTTAGGACTCAAAAAGAGGTTGTAGGGGGGGTGATTCTAAGTAACTTTTTCCTTTGCAAAAATGAGGTTTAGGCTCTCGTTTTCGAAATATTAAAGAAAAACACCGACCAATCAGAGCGCGAAAGCAGCACGCGCTCAGACGCGAGAGCGAAGCTTCGAACATACCGCTGACGTGAACAAGCAGGTTAGTATCGTGCTATATTACCTCAAAATTAAATCACATAACGAATAAGGAAATTAAGATCTGGTGTACATTAAGTGGACGAAGAGAGTATAAAAATAATAAAATAAAACTCGCCTACTTATTTGAAAATAATCCTGCTTCTCGTTACTGGGTCGTTTAACCGACCCTGACCTTTCGTAATAATAAATGCACCCCGAACAGCTGATGTCACAGTCAGGTCAATGAACTAACTTTACTTCACTGTCACTTTTCATTATAACTTCACTGTAATTTTATTGTCACTTTTCGCTAACTTCTTAACGTAGCAACAGCGGTTAACAAACGAATACGCGCAAACGATTATACAAAAACAATTTCAGTGTTTGCTTTTTTCTCTTTAACGTTGCTCTTTGGACATTTTGTGCTAAACTGCCGATCGTAACTCCGAAAATTTCAAGCGGAGAGAAAGCTAGATTATCTTACCGTGTCCCTGTCCCGCGAGACAGCGCGTGTGATCCGTTTGATTTCGATGAACGTGGAAAAAAAAATCGCGAATATCCGCGCCCGTAAGAAACGCGTCATCTCTCGACCGCATTATCTTCGTGAAATATCGATATTACCGGTCATTCCCGCGAATCTCTTCTGTCCTAGCTTCGCGGTTTCAACGGGACGATTGAATAAACGCGGAGTAAAAAGATCGTAATACACGGAAAAGAACTGTGGCCGGCGATCGAAGATAATTTATTTGAAACGCGTCTCCCGGCGTACGGACTTAAACGCATTGTGGGTTAACCGGATTCCATCAAACGAGAGAATTTTTCCATCTTTTTATGATCCACCTCTTTCTGCGACGCGAGTGAAACACCGCGACAATACGACGATGTACGAGAATGTATTTCCTGTCGATCGAGATGCGTTTAGGTCGAGGAACGTCAATGGCGGATACAATGTGCGCGCTCGCGTGGGCACGCAATCACGGACGATACGATTTCCTGTTTCACGAGATTTCATTTCTGAAACCGTTCGATGTACGATTTATTTTTACATGTTCGTAAGAAATTATTGTATCTAGTCGAGATGCTGCAATCAGGTGCATTTCTGAGATGTTGTATTTAGGAATGAAGGGGAAAGATAATGGTTGCTCGATTTGCACGGTCAATGGAACTTTATTAAAAAACTGATCCATGCAAAAGTTCTAAGCTCACTTATAGTTCATCCTTCTGCGGCTTCGCTAACGGAGATGATGCACTTGGCGAAGGTGTCACTATCAAAAAGTTTAACCATGCATCGGGATTTCTCAATGACCATATGTATAGGGAAAAGTTGCTAAAATCGTACCACTTAGCAAAGTATCCGTAACATGAAGTTTTGGTAAGTTTGTATGAGAATTTTGCGATAAATTCATTCATAAATTAATCTAATTATTAATAAAATAAAAAAAAATATTAATAAATAAGTAAAATAAATTGAATTAAAAGATTTTATTAAAAATAAATATAATTTCGATATCAAAAATTATAAACAATAAAGTAATTAAAAAATAATGAGTTGAAAAGGGTAAAGAATGCCGTTTAAATACTCTGTGTATAGCTATACATTAGCGGTAATTTTAAACAGTTGTTATAATCTTGCAAGCATTTGTAAAGAATGGCACAAAAGCACGATTTAGCATCCATATTTAACATCAAAATGAATATTAACAAGCCTTTAAAATTTTTGCATGTGCATAAGAAATGTAGGCTTAAATGAGTATAACAGAAAGTAGGATTAAACTCTTTCTAGAAGAGATAGCGACAGCACTAAAATTTTACATTAGTCTTACCTGATTTTATCAATTCAATATTGTAACACATAAGATTTCCGAAATAGGAAAATATTGTAGAATATATGTAAGCTAGAATGTAAGAAAACGCCGAGTACGCGCGACCGACGTACAACCCAGGTCAAGCCATAAAATCCCTTAGTACGCGGAGTTGGGCCTCGCTGATTGGGCGGGCCTAGCTTCGCTTTTAGTATAAATAGCGGCCTTTTTCCGAGAAAAGGCAGTTAGCGAGAAGGTGTCCTACGGGTAATTTAGAAGAGCAAGACGACTTACTGATTGGCACTCTCTAACTTTCGTTTAGAGAGCAAGACGACGGTATTGTTCGACACTCTCTAAATTCAATCCTTCCCTCACCGTGTACCTTAGAGTGCAGACGACGCTTTGTTCGGCACTCTCTAACTTACGTTTAGAGAGCAAGACGACGGGTTGTTCGGCACGCTCTAAGTACGACGGTTTCCCTTCCGTAACCTATAAGAGAGAAGACGACGCGGTGTTCGGCACTCTCTTATAGCGTTCCTAACTCACCAAAATCCTACAAGTCGAGGAAGACGTGAATACGGCTCCTCGACTTTTCCTTTCAAAAACTAATAAGAAGACGTCGCCTCCGGTGTACGGCACTTCTTAGCTTCTAGACCCATCTCCTAACCCTTCTTTTCCTCCTCCTTCGCCTCCCGCGATATTAACGCGTTACAATATGAATTAGCAGCGCTAAACGTTGCTTTCGAAATACTAATTTAGATTATGCTGAAATATTTATGTTTCAACTTATAAACGCTGCTGTTACGTGGGCGTATGAATTCGACATTTAGCGAAATTTGAATGTGGTACAATTTATGAGACCAGTTCCTTTGCAAACTTACAAGTTCTTAAGTCTTCCCATTTAAGCGTTTACAACTTCCTATACTTTTGCATCTACGAACCTAAGCAGCTATTGAGACCGTTACCAAAAAACTAAAAAACATGCATAAAAATCTAAAGGTATCCTAAAAAATAGCTCCTTTTGAAGATTAGTATACATCTTCACCTGTGCTGACCACGTGAACTCATATAAATACTGTCGTGTCGTGCTCTTCGTTTTTCGTTTCTTGAAGGCGGCACGATAGGTAAGTCGCGAGTGTTGATTTCGCGAGTGAAATGAAATTATAGGTTATCCAGTATTGGTTTAAACTTGGAGTTTATTGTCTAAGTTCTGATAATACAAATAATCGGTTAAAAATAACTTATATATACTCGGTTAGATTATTAGATTGTTTAGGTTTTAATGTTATTCGTGTTCTCGGTTTGAATATTAGTTTTGTTCTGTCTTAGAGATGCAAAAATATCTTGTAGGTAAACTCGTATAGGTGAGTATGATGGGGGTGTAGTCTAGGATTCGCGGAAGTACAGGGTGTCCCAAAACGAACGAAACATCCGGCAATGGGAGGTAGCTGGGGTCATTCTGAATAACTTTTTCCTTTGCAAAAATGTCGTACGGGGCTTCATTTTTAAATTATTAAGGAAAAACATCGACCAATCAGAGCGCGAGAATCGCGCGCGCTCAGGGGCGTCGTGCAGGCACGAGTAACAGTGACCGTCGCCGTACACGAACGTATGAGCATCGCGATGGTACGACACCCCTGACCGCGCGCGATTCTCGCGCTCTGATTGGTCGGTGTTTTTCCTTAATAATTTAAAAATGAAGCCCCGTACGACATTTTTGCAAAGGAAAAAGTTGTTCAGAATAACCCCAGTTACCTCCCATTGCCGGATGTTTCGTTCGTTTTGGGACACCCTGTATAGTCGGAGGCGTAAACAGGAAATCACCTGATTGGTGTGAAAATACTGGTATGGGTCTTGAATGACCGCCTAAATCTGACGTCAGTATTTTTTGCAAAAACCAGGAACTAGTGACGTAGAGGTTTTTTATAGTTTGGAGCCTTGACCGTTGTCAGGTAGACTAAAAATGTAGTTGTTAGGGTTGTCGCGTTTACGAGGTGTCCGTACAATAAATTGCCGCTAGTCAGAGTTTACCATAAGCATGCTAAAATGGTCATCGGATTTTTTTCTATTATACATACTGATAATTGTTTTTAAGTGTCCCCAGATAAGGACGCTACAAATACTCTTTTAAACTCGAATAATATTCGAAGTACTACAAAACATACCTACATAAAAATCTAAAGGTATCCTCAAAAATAGTTCTTTTTGACCGTATACGTCGCCAACCATGCTGACAATTTGAACTCGTATAAATGTTCGTTTAAATTCAAACAGCCAGCCGCAACATTGCATAACAGGGACGTTTAGGTTGCTTGTTTTTATCCGAAAGAAGTGCGGTGCTGCCGACCAAACGCGCCGCTAACGTTCAGATCTGTTTGAGCGCGATCTCGAATCACCGTGTCCCGATCCACTTGAGCCCCGGTCGATCTTCTTATGAATGCTGCTTACTGTCTCTAACAAGTGCATAATCAGCGGGCATTTGAAAACGACCTCGTTATCGTTGAATCGTGTCGCGTCGCGTTTCGATCAGATTCGAGGGCGCGCCTCGATTCGTCATCGTCTGAGTATACCGGTTCTCCGTTTCGTCGCGAGCTCCCTACCAAGGACGAGCTTCCGTGTCGTCGTTGTTTGTTGCAAGAAAAAACCCCTCCTGATGTATAAAATGCGGACGGGGATTCGTGGAACTCGATATACGAGTGACTCCGAGAGATACGAAATGAACGACCTTCGCCGTTTGTGCACCGGAGGTCGTTGGAAAAGTATGGTCGAAAAACGCCGAAGTGTTAACTTGTCTTAATATTTTGCATATCACGCCATCGACATATGGGTCACGCTTAAATTGCTATACGAATCAATCAACTATTTGTTAAGAATTTGTTTATTTACCTAATCGGAAACACTCGCATCGGTTACTTGGACCTGTGAATAATAAATAAAACAAAATATTGTAAATATATTTGGTAAAATCTATTAATCATGACTCTTAAGTTTCCATATGAATCAATCAACTATTTATTAAGAATTTGTTCATTTACCGAATTGGAAGCACGCGCAGTAATTACTTGTACCTACGAATAATAAATAAAACAAAATATTACAAACATATTTGATAAAATCTATTAATCGCAACTCTTACATTTCCATATGAATCAAGCCTCCATTTATTAAGAATTTGTTCATTTACTTAATCGCAAACACTCTCATTAGTTACTTGCACCAATAAATAATAAATAAAACAAAATACTGCAAACATTTTTTGTAAAATCTACTCTTTGCACTCGAAAGACAACTCACACTCACCAATTGTCTTAATACACCAATTTGGAATAGGTATTTTTTAACAAAATCTATAGTGTCGCACATATGACGTATAAACATAATGAGACAGCTAATAGTGGTAATTAATAATAAAGATATAATAATTTCGACAGATATCGTCAAACTTTTTAACCGAAAAGTTTTAGAGTTACTATCTGCTACCCGTTAAGATACCTCTGAGTACAAAGGGTTCATCATAACGCTTAAATTTCCATATGAATTAATTGTCTATTTATGAAGAATTCATTTACCGAATCGGAAACACTCACATCGGTTACTTGTACCTATGAATGATAAATAAAACAAAATATGGGAAACATATTTGATAAAATCTATTAATCATGACTCTTAAATTCCCATATGATGTTGGAGGTCCCAACCATATGTTCACCAAATACTTCCCTTTCTATGCCGTTTTCCATTTCCTTGTCCTTAACCTTGGGTTCCTTCCTGTCATTAGTCCTAGGCCGTTCAAGAGCACAAAAATTTCCATTTCCTAAAATCTGCTTTCAGTATTCCACCCAATCCCTATATCTTTTCATCCACCCTCATTAAACACTTACAACCAATCATGTAAGAAAATTTTGTAAGATGTTTTGTTCGAGGAGTTTTCCCCCGTTTCATACACGAGGTGTGCCAATACTTTTTTGACCCACTGTAAGTCAGCGAAGCTACGTAACGACGAATCACGCGGCAACGATTTGGAATGTTTAGATCCTTTGGTATCGTTCGATGGCGTGGCAATCGAATTAACGATCCTCGAACCGTGAATATCATTCGATGTTTGCGCTGGATATCGCAGAGATAACCATGGACTCGCAGGACAAGATATCGTTGACACCGGATCGGCAGGATTCGGTATAGAAGACTTTGCATCTTCTGGATCCGCTGAATTACTGGTTAGATCATGCTGCTATCGCGTCGTTCCGCTTAGGCTTGATGTGTACGCGCGGCGTAACTCATTGCAATCGATTCTGTATATCGCGTCCCGATAACGCAAGCACCGGTTTCCGATCACCCGAGCTATAATTACTTCGTTTGCCATTCATTAATACAAATTTAATACGATTCGATATTTATTCGAGAAAACCGTCGTTGACGGTATATTGATTTCGTATTGGTGGTAAGTGAAAAGTACCGATTGAAAAATTAAACGATCTGGTTATGAATAATTCAAGCCGCAGATGAAAGTGTACGTCAAAACAACTTTTCAAGAAGATTAACAGTGATACTTTTAGTGCTATATGCATTCGTGGAAATTTGCCCAATCAATGAATAACTTTTAACAATAAATATGCTACATAGAATGATCTGTTACTAAATAAGTTCATACTGATGCATCTGTCGATCCGCTCACGCAATCCATCTGAAAGTTGCCATGTTTATAGTTCATTCAATTGTTTACATGCGTACAGAAGCATTTTCGTATACTACATCTCAAAGTAAGATTATAGCGATGGATTTGAAGCGTAATTCTGTAATTGCTTTATATTTAGCTGGAACATCAGTTCCAATTATCGTTCGTGAGCTCCAGCATTTGAATGTAATCTAGTTAATAATTGAATGTAATGTATTTGGGCTATTTTGCAGGCCAAGGTCAATGTAATGAAACATCGAAGTTTGGACGCTCGAAAATCAGCACTTGATTCCACAATCTCACGTACGGGCAGCGTGCGATTCATTCTTTCACCGGTTGAATGAAATTATTCGTGCAAAGGGAGGTTGTATCGAGCAATGAGCATTAAATCATTTTCTTGAATGTTTCTCGACTATTTTTTTCTCTTGGATAAAACAAAATATTTAAAAGTGTATCCGCTGCAGCGGTTTGAAGTTGTAACAGTTCATTTCAGCCACCCTGTAAATAGAAAATATAGTACAAAAATAGTAAATGTAGAAAATAAATGGTAAATACAATACGTACATAGTGAATATAGCACATAAACAGTAAATATAGTACATACATAGTGAATATAGTACATAAATATTAAATATAGTATACAGGGTGTCCCAAAAGTGTTGAAGGAGCCGGAAATGGGAGGTAGGTGGGGTCATTCTGAACAACTTTTTCATTTGCAAAAATGTCGTATGGGGCTTCATTTTTAAATTATTAACGAAGAACACTGACCAATCAGAACGCGAGAATCGCGCGCCACGCGATTCGATCGCGACCACGGCCAATTATAACTCGGGCCTACACTTCTGTCTCCGAGCGCGCGCGATTCTCGCGCTCTGATTGGTCGGTGTTTTTCGTTAATAATTTAAAAATTAAGCCCCATACGACATTTTTGCAAATGAAAAAGTTATTTAGAATGACCTCACCTACCTCCCATTTCCGGCTCCTTCAACACTTTTGGGACACCCTGTATGCATAGTAAATATTATAAGTAAATAATAATAATACATAACACATCCTTCAAAGCGTTAAAACTGTGTTTTAATTACCTTGCTTTTTTATAATCACTATTGCAAGGCAATTCGATACGCATATTTCCTTGTTCATATTCCCTTACATCGAGTTAAGTCATTGAAAAATGAGTACTTCAACTGATCTGCGTTTTAACATCAAAATTGTTAGTAAATTCTTTTTCGTTTCGTCACTCAGGAGGATAAAATGACTTTCCATTTATAATTATATATTTTCATCACGTAATTTATACAAAATCATTTAA
Source organism: Coelioxys conoideus (assembly GCA_947623535.1). Classification (NCBI taxonomy): domain Eukaryota; kingdom Metazoa; phylum Arthropoda; class Insecta; order Hymenoptera; family Megachilidae; genus Coelioxys; species Coelioxys conoideus. The sequence continues at coordinate 16,295,246 of OX392453.1, read as the reverse complement.
ATACACAACAAATAATTTCTGTAATGATAAATGTAAATAAGACATTGTATATATAATATAAATAAGAAAGTAACAAGAGATTGAGAAAAGTAAACAATTGTTATTACTATGAATCTGAGTTCATGGTTTAATAACACATTTATGTTTGCAGTTTTGAAAAATTCACTTACTCCTCTGCTTTCGCTAGATACGATCTTGCTATACTTTTCATCATACAATGGAAAGTTGTATTGCAATCTAAATGTGCATTTTTGAAAAAATGCACCCACTCTTACATTTTTGCTGGATACTATCTGGCTATACTCTTCATCGTATAATGGAGAACTATATTGCATTCTGAATTTACAATATCGAAGACATTCACTTATTCCGCCATTTTCCCTAGAGACCATCATGGTATACACTCCACCATACAACGGAAAGCGTCTTCTTTCATTCCGCGAAGCAAAATCAATCGGTCCTCGAATCATCGTAAATAAACGCGAATTGATGGTCGGACTTGGGCAAACATCGTTGAACGTCCGTTGTCAGTCCACCGTGCGGGCATAAAAATGTCAGTCGGCAGTTGTCCATATAACAATCGAATCCTGTTTAAATGTCCGCTATCTGCATAGGGAACCATATTTTTCGGCTTCGCGTCCCTTGTCCCCTGGGACCCGCTGCATTCGAACATTAATTTCAAAAGATCCTGGATCCTTTGATCGTTCTGAAACATGGCGCGCGTGTGCGACGGAGCGTTCCGGAGATTAGAAATTTTTTATTTCATGTATTTACCGGTTCTTTAATGGTTATTGATTACCGGTTGAGAGGAAAAACGATTTTCGCCGAGAAATGATTATGATCCGTTTAGGTTGATCATAAACCACCACCCCAACCTCCTCACGCGCCAAGTTGAGGGTTGCTTGCAGTGCGTTAAGGGTGAAAGAATGATCGATGGTGGCAAGTTCGAACACGCGTTGCTCCCTCTCGTTTATTCGCGTGTATTTCGAGGATGAGATTAAAATTAAAAATTCGACGATCGAAGAAAAGAATCGCACGTTGGAATCGACCGTGAATCGTAAACGATCGAGGGATTCCACAAGGACACCATTGTCCGGCCGCTATCAACTGTAAATAAGGGATTTCTCGGTGTCCCGTGAGAAATAAACGCGTGGACCACCCACGCGTCCTAAAGTCCTATTGTTACGAAGGCGTCGCGTGCTGCGTGGCAAATGTACCAGCACCTTTATTCCTATTCCTCGCTTTCGCAGAAGGTTACACGACAACTATACTAGAACTTGCTAGCTTTCGGTAGTGGTAACACGCTATACTCGCGCGCTGTTGACAACTTGAATGAATGATAAGTACGGAACGAACAGGCAGGGACTTGCTAGAATGCGTTTAAAGCAAGAGCATTCGTTCGTGTTCGTTTAACTCTTCTGGGTACAGAATTTCAGAAAATATAATAGATTCATGTTGCACAAAAATTTCATCGAGTTTTAAATTGGACGATTCGAGATATTTACATTAATAAAGAATCGAATAATATGAAAACAAAAAAAGATAATAATAATTCAATTCCAGTCGTTGTTACAGGGTGGGACTCAGATAGTCCCACCGTGACACGTGGTCCTTGAATGGTACTTCGAGATGGGTCTAAAAATCTCTCTTCATGCATTACTGTGCATGACCGTACATCAAAATGGTGGGACATTTTTAATCCCATCATGCCCCAAAGAGTTAACCTGACTAATCATTCATCAATCAATTCGGCGTAGAAATGTTGGGACACCGTAATTAAGAAATTACTCATACATAGGAATTAGCTTCTTCTATTCTATGAATAATGATAAAAATTGTATACTATAGAACTCTATGAATAATCATAGAAAAAATGAATAAATGATATACAGAAACCTGGGAACTTAGTAATTGTACGAAACGATTGCCGCAGCTTTATATTGGGCGGTTAAATAATTTCGTAGCTCTAAAAGCGGGGCTGGATGTGACCCGATGCACTTATGGATTAAGGTGAAAACGGGATCGAAGTGATAAGCGCGCACTGATTAATACGTGACAACTCGGTTTTATTGCTCTGTTTACAATCGCTGGTTTACTCGCACTGTGTCTTGCTCACTCTGAACTCTGAACAGCTGTCGCGGGTCTGTCGGTCTATTTATTGTGACAGAGATAGAAGGTTCGAGAGGAGCGTAAATTCTAGAATGTTTGTAAACAAATTTCGAAGAAAGCTGACGAAGATTCGCAACGGGCGTACCGTCTAGAGGGTTCGCGAAGTTGCTGGTCTCCCTCCCCACGCCCCCCTACCGGTGGCGAACGGAAAGAGAGAGGGCGACGAGCGCGAGAGCGAGACAGCTAGTCGTCGAAATTTGTAGATGATTCGGAATTCGTCTTAACAGTAATGTAGACATTTAGTTGCGTATGGGAATCTCGAAAGTTTGTTATCTCGAGATATGAGAATGTAAAGACTTGGTAATTTAGAAACAGACTTATATCTAGGTGTAGCCTCGGAATAGACTTATATTTAGGTACAGACACGGAATAGTCGTGGAAATTCAGTTATATGATAAGTTAGATACACTATGCGGCCGACAAGAAATCCGGTGAGGAGGGTGTCCTGAAACATAAGACGCACGCGATCGCTCCTCCTACCCCCACCTAGAACCGTCGAAACTTGACACCGATTGACGATCGCAGACTACTGATTGTTTACGGTCTTCGGGTCAACTAGTGTGCGTGACCGCGCGAACTAATAAATTCCGCCGCTGAAGATGCGTGAGATTCGCTGCGACCATCTTTTTTTTTCGGCCAATTACTGCCGTCGCGTCTGAACGCATGGCCAAACCTCCTCACCGGACTTCTTGTCGGCCGCATAGTGTATATGAGAATGCAATGATTTTCGAATGTGGAAATGTAGTAATTTAGAAATTCGACAGCCTAGTTAAATTTGTGTGTTCATCCAAGAAAAACGTGCGTTGCAGTCGTGTGTCCGTTTAACGGAGACAGGTGAAAAAGAGCAATAAAAGTATGTGCAATTTGTTCGTTACACGTTGCACCGTTCCACCGATGAGAGTCAATAAGATTTTGGACACCGACGGTACTTCGACAAAGAAACACCTACTCTCCCTCCTACTCTCCTCGTACTCACGTAAATCATCTAGCCCGACTTCGGCTTAACGCGAAATTTACTGCCACGTCGTGCATACCGTCAGTCGCGTTCGAATCGCGAACGTTTACGTTACAGCAGGCATAGTTCGTAGCCACGAGGCAATATTTATAGGGGTTCGCGTGCGACGGCTCCTTCGTCGTCACTCAAGATTCGCATCGATCGTAATGGGCCACGATAAAAGCCGCAGAATGTCGTCGAGTTAGCGTACGTGGCTCAATTATTGCTTTAAGCAACTTTGCACAGTCGTACATTAATTAATCCCCTACCGTATTATCGCGAGTCCGACAGGTGACGCACTCGCGATAAATCTTACCTTAATTTTTCATAAGCTTCGAGCTCGAGATCGAGTACAATTATAATTTTGCATAGTCAAGGATCGCTGAATACAAAATCGATACAACGTTTCGACTTTCTTTGTACGTTTTAATATCGTAGCTGAAATTAGTTAGTTCCGATTGACGCACCTGACAAATAAATCGCAAGACAAGAGTTAAAGTGCACTGCTAGAATGTTGTACTCTTAAAATCAATATTAGTTACTGAAAATTTCCTTTCACGAGCAATCTATTTCTGCCATTGGTTTTGTAGATGATTTCAACCCAAGAACTCTACATGGTACATCCTAGGAAAGTTTTATCCTCAGAAGGTACATGTGGACTGGTTTAACGTAAGATGTCTGTAATAGGTACATTCTAGGAGTTTTACATTCCAAGAATCCTATAACAGATACATCTGTGATGGAAAACTCCTTGGATGTATCTATTAAAGAGTTCGTGATATTGAAAACTTCTAGGATATACCTATTATATGATAATTCTTTCGTTAAACTAGTCCACATATCCTAGTGCACACGTCCTAATGCACATGTCCTAGTCCACATGTCCTAATCCACATACCGCAGTCCAAATATCCTAGACCACATGTCCTAGTCCACATGTCTTAGTCCCCATATCCTAGTCCACATATCCTAGCCCACATGTTTTAGTCCAAATATCCTAGTCCACATGTTCTAGTAAACGTGTAACACGTACAACGACGAGAATCTCATCGAACTAATATACCCGTCACGGTAAATATTTCTCTTCGTGTCTGGAAAATTACACGGTATTAATTTGATCGATAGGATCGATGGAAGTATAATACAGGAACAGCCGGATCAGGTATATGTCCCAGCAGGCAGATTACAGGAGAAAAAACGGAGTGAATTCTGAGGCAGCCAATGTGACGGCCCGCGATGAAATCGATTCGAATCTATCCCGTTTGCTCTAAGGCAGACTTAACGCGGCTTAATGTGTTTATCAAAGCTGGACATCGCCGGTATCCATTCGTCACGTAGCTAAAACGTGACGAGTGTGTACGTTCGGCTTTGGTCCGGAATCCCAAAGGACTTATGCCACCGTGATTCCCAAAGAACATTCAGGAATTCACGTCCTACGCGCATCGACCGGCTGCTTTTATTCCTGTACACACGTGTCTACGTACAGTCGACAGCAAATCTGCCGTCCTTAGGAAATTTGGAAATGTGTTAAGTTGGAAATACGAAAATCGAGATTCGACCATTAGCAAATTCGAATATTGAGATTTGATTCTTTGTAAATGCATGAGATTCCGTCATTACCGAATTCGAAATTGAAGATTCTATTATTCGCAAATTCGAAAATTGATATTCGATCATTCGCAAGTTCGACAGTGAGATGCGATTATTTGTAAATTCGGAAATTGACATTCGATCATTCGAATTGTTTCTTCCATTTCTGACCTTGCATGACATTGAAGGTCATTGTGTAGCATATGGATGAATTCGTCCTGGCACTCGCGTTTATATGATATAAAAAAATATATGGCATTCCATTTAAAAAATAGGAGGTCGCCTTGGTTTCTCCCAAAATAATGTGAATACAACAAAAATGCATTTTTGTCGTTTTGTTGCGCATAAAAAACAGTACCATCTTTTCCTCCCTCATTTTTTCCTAACGGTTACAATTTAAAAAAAAAATGCTAGCTAGTAATAGCCTGAACACCCTGTACAGGGTGCGCCAACTGTAGGTACTGTATGATAAATGCTTATAAAATAATGAAAACGAAATTAAATAGACTTCAGTTTGCGATATTTATTTACTTTGGTTTATACCATTACAAAAAATTCATTTGTTGAATACAATACCGGGCAAATGGTATTTGGCAAAATGGTCTTCGTGAACAGCGCAAAGAAATGCTCGTTTTTGGCCATTTTCCATAACTTTTTGCAACGTTTTGGGCATTATTTCGTTACTTTTGTGCGAATTGCATCTTTCAGTTCCTGAAGGGACCGTGGTACATTAGCATACACTTCGGCCTTTAAATATCCCTACAGAAAAAAGTCTGGAGCCGTGAAATCGGACGACCGCGGGGGCCATTCGTAATCGACACTTTTCGAAATTAATCGATTCGGGAACAATTTTCTTCTTCTCAACATCGGCCCGAACAACCTGAATGTTCTCGTTGCTGCTCTTTGGTCGCTGCCTTGCACTCTTTTCACGGTCACGAACGTTACCTCTATCACGAAACTTATCAATAATTTTCGATACAGTTTTCCAAGTAAAGTTAAAATCGCGTCCATACTTCCGCCTCATACCACGTAAAGTTTTGATAAACGAAGATCCTTCTCTAAAATATACTCCTACGATGTCAATCCGTTGTGCTGGCGTTAAGTTGTTCGCGGTGAATAATAATAGTATAAAATAACCTGTCGAATGGTCTAATGTGTTCTTTGAAATGTTAACAAATAGCAATTGTTTTAGCGTTCAACACGTATGTAGTACCTACAGTTGGCGCACCCTGTAGTATTAAAAATTTCAGAAACCGTCCAGGTTCACGCGCGGAATCGTTATCCGAAGAGTGGCAGCGTTGCAGCCGAGTGTACACACATGGGGCCGAACACGAAAATGCCCGCTTCGAGGCAGGAACACACGAAGACGAAGGAGACCGAGGTTGAAAAAGACGAATGGTAGACAAATATGGGCAGGACGGTTTCTATGTGCACTTCCCATTACCGGGCACCCACGCACGGTAGGGTAACGCCGGGCCCAAGAAGTGCGTCGTACTTAATGGATTCTCGAGATTGAATTTATCTGAGTATTCACGCTACGCCCAGGTATACATACGCTGCCGCTCACGACCCATCTCTAATCCGAACTTAACGAGTACGAATATTACGCGGTATCGCTGGTATTAATAACGTCGATCGTAACCGCGATCCGTACAATAATGGAGCAACGGTCGAACGATAACGACAGATAACAAGGATAATCTAAAGCTCTAACGACCACGCGAATTTCTTCGAGACATCGACTATCGATTATCCGCTCCCGCGATTATATTCTATTAGCTCGTATAACGCTGGCCCGTTACGTGTCGAATGAACGATTTGGGGAATAGAAAGTCGGACACGATCGGATGATATAAAGATAAGGCAATCATACTTGCGGCGTATCGTGCCATTATTCCTTATTTTCTGATAGCGCTTCGTACTGGTCACGTTATGATACCGAGATCGGTGCTGCATACGATCCAGGGAAAACTGGATACTTCGCTATGAGACTCGATAAGAAAGTTGCACACCTTCGAATTGTTCGATTCGTACGTTTTTACAATTTTTAAATTCGACAAGGTGAACATTTTTAAACGATACGATTTTTGCACTTTTTACAGAAGTTGATAGTTACAAAGTTGTATATTTTATAAAAATTAATAGTTACAAAGTTGTACGTTTCATAAAAGTTAATAGTTACACTGTTGTACGTTTTACAAGAGAAAGATACAATTTTTGTAAAAGCTTACAAGAATAAGATTTTTGTAAAAGATTACAAAAATAAGATTTTTGTAAAAAGTTACAGGAATAAGATTTTTATAAAAGGTTACGAAAATAAGATTTTTGTAAAAGGTTACAAAAATTATCACCTTGTCGAATTTCAAAATTTGGAGATTCTTACAGTTCCAACTTTCCGTGGTCCCAAATTTTACAATTTTTACATCCTCAAACTCCCGATAACCCAATTTCCAATTCTCAAGTTCGATAATTTTCAAAATCTCGAATTACCGAATTTTCATATTTTTATATTGCAAAATTTTCGACTCTCAGATATAAGTTTGAGGAATCCTACGTTGCGCAAAAGTATACAGTCGAAGGTCATGTCGAATCTTCGAGGATGACCTGAGAATCTGTTGACTCCAAGTTCTGGGAATTTAGAGTAATAGGAACCTAGAGATTTAACACTAAATCTTCCGAAAGGATCAAAGAACCGTTTTACAAATTTGTTGAAATGATTATTTTGAAATTTATACTGATTCTCGTCAAGATAAAGAATTAATATGTGTATTGATTCATGTTACATCGTATATACATTTATTTTTCAACTTCATTTTAAGTACAAGGCAATTGTGCATTATACGTCGGTAGTGTAGTGTTAAGGGTCTAGAGATACGAGAATTTTAAAAATGCAGAATCCTAACATTTGATAATTTATACATTTAGAAATATGAAGGTAGAAAAATTTCGATATTTGAAAGTTGTCAAGTTTGCAAACACAGTTGCACGAGAGTGTACCCGTAGCCGAGGTCGAAGGAGTACGGCAATATACTTGGATCCCACGTGTTTACCGATCACCGTATCATGAAATATTTTATGTTTTCTAGTACCCACTTCAAGGTTTTTATAACTCTAATAAATAGTTTAAAGTAATAAACGAAGACTTTTATCTCGGACTTGTTTCGCGTTGGACGACGTTTAGACCACTGTCCGTCGCGTGGCTACCATACAGATCTCTCTACGATGGCTACTTACTCGATCTGTATACCCTATGTTGTAAATTTAACTGACACTTTTTACGTAGCTTCGAAATCTAGTTATTAAAAATACCTTAGAAAGCAAAACCCCGAGATGATTACGTACAACCATCGAAATCGGTGAAGCGTATGTCCTTACACAAATCACTACCATACCGAACATACTTTCGCGAATATCTCTGAAAATAACGCGGAACGACGAACATATGTAGAGAGAAGAATCGTTTAGAATAGTGTCGTCGATAATATATTTCAAGGTCATTAAAATCGGTGAAGCGTGTGCCCTTTTGTAAATAATTTCCACTTCGAAAATGCTTTTGCAAATATCTCTGACACTAAAGTCGAACGAGGAATATATGTTCAGAGAAGAATTGTTTAAAATAACGTTCTAGATTATATATCTCAAGGTCATCGGAGTTGGTGAATCATGTGCCCTTTTGTATATAATTATTATGTCGAGCGAAAAACACTGACCAATCAGAGCGCGAGAATTGCGCGCGCTCGGAGGCAGAAGTGTAGACCCGAGTTATAATTGGCCGTGGTCACGATCCAATCGCGTGGCGCGCAATTCTCGTATTCTGATTGGTCGGTGTTTTCCGTTAATAATTTAAAAATGAAGCCCTATACGACATTTTTGCAAATGAAAAAGTTGTTCAGAATGATCCCACCTACCTCCCATTTTCGGCTCCTTCAACACTTTTGGGACACTCTGTATGTATGGAGAAAAATTGTTTATAATAACGTCCTTGATAACATATTCCAAGGTCATCAAAGTAGGTGAACCATGCGCTCTTTTGTAAATAATTATTATGTCGAGCACATTTTTGCAAATTTATCTGAAATTAACGCCGAAAGAGAAATACAGGGTGTCCCAAAACGAACGAAACATCCGGAAATGGAAGGTAGGTGGGGTCATTCTGAACAACTTTTCCTTTGCAAAAATGTCGAACGAGGCTTCATTTTTAAATTATTAAGGAAAAACACCGACCAATCAGAGCGCGAGTATCTCGCGCGCTCGGAGGCAGTCGTAGTGGTCGGCTTACGTGGTCAGGAGCGAACACGGTCAACCGTGCGCCGACCAGTATGACTGCCTCCGGGCGCGCGAGATTCTCGCGCTCTGATTGGTCGGTGTTTTTCCTTAATAATTTAAAAATGAAGCCTCGTTCGACATTTTTGCAAAGGAAAAAGTTGTTCAGAATGAGCCCAGCTACCTCCCATTTCCGAGTGTTTCGTTCGTTTTGGGACACCCTGTATACACTATGCGGCTGACAAGTTGTCCGGCGGGGAGGTTTGGCCAGGCGTTCAAACGTGACGGCAGTAATTGGCCGAAAAAGAAAAAGATGGTCGCAGCGAATCTCACGCATTTTCGGCGGCGAAAATTGGTTCGCGCGGTCACGCACACTAGTTGACCCGAAGACTGTAAACAATCAGTAGTCTGCGATCGTCAATCGGTGTCAAGTTTCGACGGTTCTAGGTGGGGGTAGGAGGTGCGATCACGTACGTCTTATGTTTCAGGACAACCTCCTCACCGGGCAACTTGTCGGCCACATAGTGTACGTATACAGAAAAATTGTTGAGAATAATGTCCTTGATAACATATTCCAAGGTACTCGAAATCGATGAAACGTGTATCCTTTTGTAAATAATAACCGCATCGAACATATTTTTGAAATTGATCAAAATAACGTTCCTCACAATATATTATATTTCAAGATCATCGAAATCGCTGTAACGTGTATCCTTTCATAAATAATTGTCGAACCCCTGGCAAATACTTTAAGTTATTCGAAAAAAAATCATAGTTCCCGCGATACGAGTTACTCGTTCGATCGATGCGAGTTGCAATACGTTCGACACGTGGGACGCAGTGTTAAAATACGCACGACTTTTGCATCGCGCCATTGTGCTTTTCTCTTTCTCTGTCTACTTGCGATACAACCCGTAAAAAGGACAGATCATATGACTACATTTGCATAATTCACACGTGGGTACAGGATGGGTACAGACACGAGAGGGATCGAATATTATTTTTCTCGTTTACCCGCCCAATATTGTAGCTTATTTTTTCTCTTCTCTTATTAGCTGTTGTACTTTGCATTGTTTAACGTCATCGATACCTCTTCCACGATCGACGAAACGTGTATGGTTGCGTACAAGAATTGGTCGAATACCCTCGATATTTTCTTGTCGTACGGCTCGTGGTTGTGGAACAGAAAATGATGGAGATTCCGTGTCGTTTTTCCTTAGGTTGTCTGTTCTCTTTCAAAATTTTGGAATTTGGAAGTATGGGAGCACAGTAATTTAATTAAGTTTATCGAAAAGTTCTGTCTGTTTATGAAGAGGAAGAAAATGATGTAATTTTTAATACATTTAACAATCTGCAGATCCTAACTTCCGAATATGGTCTGAAGTGTTTTGTCGAGCCGAGTTAACTCTTTGCGCTTGAGAGGCGACTCATATTCGATTCAATGTAACAATTTTAAACGAATAGCTTCTAACTAAACTTATAGTATTATACACGCAATGTTTGAACATAGTGAAACAGATAATATTGTGGTTCAATAATGAAACTTAATAATTTCAACAAAATTCATCAAACCTTTCAACTAGACAATTTTGAACTTGCTATTTTGGCAACAGTAAGAATGCTTTCGACTGCAAAGGGTTAAACATCTTCGCGATCTCCGATGTGAAAAGAGGATCTTGGCGTATTATGGTCTTCGCGATATCGTCATCGACTAGAAATGGCCGCCCAGAGCGTGTCTTATCACTAAGATCGAAATCTCCTGCTTGAAATTTTTCGAACCATCTCCTACACGTTCTATACGAAACAGCATACCCTGTTGAAATTCATACAACATACAGTGCCGCAAATGAACTTTATCAGTAACCATGTTCTCACGATCGTGTCTAGCATAATAACACGAGATACCTTTAGTGTAGTTAATTTCGAAGGGCAAATGTTGGATTTATTTAACACAATTAATTGTGTTTCTTCTACAAAAATTATCTTCTTCTTTGTACGAAATAACGGTCAAGAGGAAAGAACCTCGTATGCATGTTCAGACATGTATCGCTGCAGTCTTTTGTTACATGACGCTACCGAATCATTCATTACGATTGAGCGCTTCATCAGAACAGATCGTAAACGTTCCTTTCCGTGATTCTAGTTTTCGTGTTAAATATAAAGTCTAATTTAAGGTTATTTATTGTTTTATCATTTTATTCTACCGCCTATTTCTAACAGCAAATGTGTATAAATGTAGTTACAAAGTACTTACAAAATTATGAATTACATATATGACTTAAATGAGCATATGCGTGCATGTTCAACCTTGAATCGAAATTATCGGTCAGACTTCCCGGTAGACCTAATATATAGAGATGTATGTATGATATATTGTAACAAACAGCGTTTTTGAAGCTACGGTTTGGTTAACTTTGAGACATCGTATCTTCAACATCTTGTATAATGATCTCGTATAATATCTTGTATAATAATGTATAATATAGATGCATAGGAACGTACACTGTACCAAACAGCATTTCTAAAGCTACAGTTTCATTAATATTGAGCCATCGTATTTTCAATATCTTGTACAAAAATTTTGTATAATATCTTGTATAATAATATATAATATAGATGCATAGGAACGTACACTGTACCAAACAGCATTTCTAAATCTACAGTTTTATTAATATTGAGCCATCGTATCTTCAATTTCTTGTACACAAATTTTGTATAATATCTTGTATAATAATGTATAATATAGATGCATAGGAACGTACACTGTACCAAACAGCATTTCTGAAGCTACAGTTTCATTAATATTGAGCCATCGTATCTTCAATATCTTGTACACAAATTTTGTATAATATCTTGTATAATAATGTATAATATAGATGCATAGGAACGTACACTGTACCAAACAGCATTTCTGAAGATACAGTTTCATTAATATTGAGCCATCGTATCTTCAACACCTTGTACACAAATTTTGTATAATATCTTGTATAATAATGTATAATATAAATGCATAGGAACGTACACTGTATCAAACAGCATTTCTGAAGCTACAGTTTCATTAATATTGAACTATCGTATCTCAAATATCGTGTACGAAGAGTGTCCCACAATTATGGTACGAGCTGGAAAGGGGTGGTAGGTGGGGCTATGCTGAACAACATTCTACATTGCAAAAATGTCGGATGAGGCTTCATTTTGAAATTATAAAAGAAAAACACCGACCAATCAGAACGCTAGAATCGCGCGCGCTGTATGTTCGATCGCGACCACGGCCAACTATAACTCGGGCCTACACTTCTGCCCCCGAGCGCGCGCGATCTTCGCGTTCTGATTGGTCGGTGTTTTTCCTGAATAATTTAAAAATGAAGCCTCGTCCAATATTTTTGCAAAGGAAATAGTTGTTCAGAATATCCCCACCTACCACCCCTTTCCGGCTTGTACCATAATTGTAGGACACCCTGTAATGATCTTGTATAATATCTTGTACAATAATGTATATTATAGATGCATAGAGACGTATACTCCACCAAATAGCATTTTTGATGCTACAGTTTCGTTAACATCGAGCCATCGTATCTTCCATATGTTTCATTTTCCTTGCGTTTTCTTCCACATCTTTCATTTTTCTACAACCTAATAAATCCTAATGAACAACGGCTAGAGCATTTGTACAGGTGTAACTCGCGTGGGGTCCTGCGCGTAATAAGATTATTAGCTCGGTATGCAAATGCGAGCGGATAATTTGTCCAGTCCGGCAATCGTCGTCGACTAAGATCGGAAAAATCGATCGGCGCGTATCAAGATCGATTACGGAGCAACGGAAACTCGAGTTTAAGAGCAGATATCCGTTAGTATCGCGAGCAGCGAAATGACATCGATCGATTTAGAGCACGTACAAGGATTCTCTGTGGCTACCTGAATTACAAGACCGGCGTCCTATCGATATTATAATCTCGCCGGATGATCGGCGACGCTTGTAAACGAGGATTAACGGAGTCAAACGGCGACGCTCGTGAAAATCTCCGACAACTTCAGCCGTTCGCGTAATTACGTAATCACGGTGGCAACGCGATGAGAAGCCCGTCGTTCAATATCGTGTTCAGGAAGCCAGATTAACTGGAACCGAAGCGAGCAACGAAAATTAATCGATACCAGACGCAACGCGAACCGATATACGAGCGAAACACGTGTAGATACCGTATCTACGAATCCAATGAGACTTTTCACATTTTGCCGTTCGCATAAGTCAGACGTAACCGTGTGCCTCCTCGCTGACAGCTACACGATCCCCCCACTACCGAATGGCCTGTTTCCCCACCGTCGGTCATTCTGTACCCCTAAGAACAAACTTGCCAACCGCTACTCACTGTGCACAGGATTGGATGTGTAAGTACTTATGTACGTTCGAGTGCAACGTGAATGCGTTTCGTTTCGATATACACTTAAGTGTAAATGGTCCAAATTTTGGATTATCGAATTTTTTAACTTTCGAGTTTTCAAACGTTCGACGATTTCAAATTAATAATCGGATATTCTATGTTTTTAAATTGTCGAGTTTATGGAAGTTTTAAGTGCTCGAACTTCTTAATTTTTCATGTTTGATACTCTCAAATTTCCTAAACTCGCAAGATTCCAACTTTCGAAATTCGAAGATTCGAGATTCCAACTTTCGAAATTCCAAGATTCGAGATTCTCAATTTTCTAGATTTCAAATATTCAAATTTCGAAACTTCACTGAATCTCAGGATTCTTTAATTGTTACATTCTCAAATTAATGTAGATTTCCACGCCCCACGATTCTCATATCACCAGATTTCCAATTTTATAGTCGCCAAAATACTTGGTCCCCAAGATCCTTGGCACTCCAGTTCCAGTATCCCAAGATTTCTTAACCTTCAAATCCTTAGATTCTCATATCTTACAATAGTTAGTATTCCCATAGTTCTAGATTCCCGTATTGCTCGATTTCCATATTTCTATATTCTTATATCCCTAACTTCTAAATACAGTATATTCTCATGTCCCTACATTTTCATATCGCCAAGTTGTTAAATCAGTGGATTGTCGTATCTCTACGTTCTTAAATCAGTAGCTTATCATATCCCTAGATCCTCATATTTCTACATTAAAAACAGTATATTATTTATAATATAGAGGTATGTTCCTAGATTCTTACATCGCTACGTTTCTGTACCCCTGAAATTCTCATATCTCCAGATTTCTAAATCCTACAGTCTGTAATTACATATATCCCCAAATATCCTGATACCAATATCCTCGAATTTCTTAACCTTGAAGCCGCCCAAAATCGCTAGGAGAGCGAAATCGCAACAGTTCTGGAAGCTTAAGCATCGCTGGCGAGACTTCCGCGTAAAAGGTTAATAATAATAAATGATTAAACATCGGAGGTAAATCCCTAGATTTTTACATCGCTACGTTTCCACATCCCTAATATTCTCATACCCCTAGATTTCTAAATCCTGAAGTCTCTAATTACATGTATCCCCAAATATCCTAATAGCAATATCCCCGAATTTCTTAACCTTGAAGCCGCCCAAAATCCCTAGAAGAGCGAAATCGCAACAGTTCTGGAAGCTTAAGCATCGTTGGCGAAATTTCCTCGTAAGAGGTTAATAAGAATAAATTATTAAACGTCAGTATCTAAGAACTGCGGCGAGTAAATGTCGAAACGAGATGGCGGGAGAAGCGAAAAGTGATGGACCAAGGTGGTTCGGCGACGTCGTAACGTAACTCAGTTCCCCGGCAGTTTCCTCCATGAGGTTGTAGCCGCGCATCAAATATGCAAATGCGAGTACATAATTTGTTGTTTGCGCGAGCCACGCCGGATGAGAACGCACGTGGAAAGAGAGGGATACAATACCGGCCCACTAGCGAACAATGATGCGTCCATGTCGATGCTTCGAAAGTTGACTTCGCTCGGTCTGTAATTAACTCTTCCGTGCCGACGCTTCCCGTAACCAACAAAAATGTTGTTACGAACAATATAAATCGAGGACACGACTGTATAAACGTGTCACGCCACGAATTCGTTGTTTGAAACGAAATTGATCAACGTTAACCGTGGCGAACCGAACGAATCACCTCTTCACACGTTTTTTATTTTAAATCACAAAATTTGTTCAGCTACTGTTCCTGACTTTTATTTTTCTACTATATTTTTAACTTCGATATGTGTTCTACATACAATATTGTTACGCTTTAACCCTTTGCACTCGAAAACATTTGTACTATTGACGAATAGCTCAGCGTAAAACTTTCTAGTTGAAAAGTTCGATGAATTTTTTTCAAATTATTATTTTTTATTATTAATCACCAATATTGTCTGTTTTGCTATGTTTAACTATCACTTGTATAATGATACTATAAATTTAGTTAAAAGTTATTCATTTAAAATTATTACTTTATATTAAACACCGAATGAGTCGCCTCTTAACAAAAGGTTAACAATATTAACCCTTTGCACTCGAAAGTTGACTCACATTAACCATGTTGTTTAACACCGCAATTTGAAACAGGTATTTTTAAATTGAATCTATAGTGTTGTACACACGATGTACAAACATAATAAAGCAGCTAATAGTGGCAATCAATAAAAGAGAAATAATAACTCCAAACTTTTCAACCAAAAAGTTTTAGAATTACCTTCTGCAACCACTAAAAATACCATCGTGCGTAAGGGTTAAAGTTGTTTTCATTCGCTCAAAACATATCAAACATGTAAAGCGAGTAATATCAATTAATATAACGTGCAGATAAATTGAACGAAATAATTATTGTTGAATAATTTTTGCGATGAAATGACATAGTGTTTAGCAGTCTGTATTGGTATACAGGGTGTCCCATAAATGGTGAAGGAGCCGAAAATGGGAGGTAGGCGGGGTCATTCTGAACAACTTTTTCATTTGCAAAAATGTCGTACGAGGCTTCATTTTTAAATTATTAAGGAAAAGCACCGACCAATCAGAGCGCGAGAATCGCGCGCGCTCGGAGGCCGAAGAGTAGGCCCGAGTCATAGTTGGCCGTTGTCGAGATCGAATCGCGTGGCGCGCAATTCTCGCGTTCTGATTGGCCGGTGTTTTTCGTTAATAATTTAAAAATGAAGCCCCATACGACATTTTTGCAAATGAAAAGGTTGTTCAGAAGAACCCCGCCTACCTCCAATTTTCGGCTCCTTCACCATTTATGGGACACCCTGTATAAAGGCTTATAATTGTACATAAGTTACTATTATTTTCGAAGAAATTGTATAAAGCGATGAAAAGTAATTTATGAAATGAAGTTCGAAAGTTGGAAGCTCCGATACAAATAATTTCTTATGGTATTTATACGCGAGGCACGAGAGGATGTTAATTCCAATCAGATAATGTCCACGCCGAGCACAAGGCTCTATTACTCGTCGGTTATCTCCGCACATTTTTCCCAACGATTTTTCCCTTCGTCCAATAAACTTTTTAACCCCTCGCTCTTATCTTGATCAGGTTTCGTTCGATTTTTCTTGCCCCCTCTTACGATAATATAATTGGCGCACGAAATTATCTGATTCGTATGCTCACGAGCCGGATGCCCGGAAGACCACGGTCATCAGAGGCATTTCCTACGAGGGCACGCCTATCCAACGTATCGTGTTCACGCGAGTGCAATATATGTATATAAGTTTGGTTCACTTATGTGACATGCTCATTTTCATGCTTTCAAATTTATGAATTTTGCGAACTTTAAAATATTCAAATTCTGATGTTTCCAGGATTTTGAAGCTCCACATTCCCCATCTTTTATATCATAAAATTTTAAAGTGTTCAGATTTCTTAAGTTTTGGAGCCCCAAATATTGATATGCTTAGGTTAAATCCTTACATTTCCACATTTATAAATTCTCATATAACTGTGTTCTCAAATTTCCAGGTTTTTGAAGTTCCACATTATTCATCTTTTAAATAGTAAAACTTTAATGTGTTCAATTTCTTAAATTCTTACATTTCCACATTTCTAAATTCTCATATAACTGTGTTCTCAAATTCTATATCATCGAATCACCAAATACATGTATACTGAAACTGCTGCGTCCCCAAATTCCTAGCTGAATTCCTAGATTTTCATGTTTGTATATTCCCAAATTTTACTGTCCCTAAACTACGAGTTCCCCATACTCTCATGTTCCTAAATCACAAGTTTGTCAAATTCCTATAGTTCCAAATTTTTTATCCAACCCCAAATTCTGATATTCCTAAACTGCAAATCCCCCAAAATTTTCGATCCATCACCAAATTCTATTACCCCAAAACTGAAAATTCCCCAAATTTTTTATCCACCCTCAGATTCTAATGTCCCCAAACTGCAAAGTCCTCAAATTTTTTATTCTCTCCCAAATTCTAATGTCCGTAAACCGCAAGTTCTCCAAATTTTAATGACCGTAAATCATATTTTCTTCAAATTCGCATTCTGCCTGATTCTCAGTCAATCGCTAAACAATCGAATTAACAAAAGATCAGGATGCAGTATTTCCCTTTCTTCATAAACGACACAGAGTCCCTAGGGATGCCAGATTTGCTCTCGGCCGTTCAACCATCGAATATACCAACCATCGATGGAACACGAACTGCCGAAAAAATTTATGAAAATGCAGTCGTATCGAATCGTACGTTTGTTTCTCTGTTTGCTCGCTTTTCTTTCGCCGCGCGGTACGTGTTCAAACGTTTTGGCGGCGAAAGGGGGAGGCCGAGGGCAGACAGCTCGCGGTGCTATTCGAAAAAAAAAGGAGACGTTAAATCCAGCCACGTATTCGAAACGAATGCTTCCTGCTCGTTTGAAACCAGTATCGAGGCAATATTCGACAACCACCTACGCGTACCCCTGTGGAGAAAGTTGCCCTTCGCGATTCAATTTATTGCAATCGTTGCACGGTTGCACGAGTATCCGGTAGGAATCTCGCCGCCCTTAATTTCCACCAGCATACGAACGACATATAAAATTAAAACGATCGAAGGAGTAAACAACATCGTGGATTCCCCGTGATTCCGTCAGAATTTTATATCCGTCTCCATTGGCGTAACTAGATAGGGCCCAAATCCATCCCACAATACGTCGTGGTCGATCGCATGAATATGTCGATGTGATGCATGATCATGTAACACAATGATGCACGTTGCTTTAAGATCGGCAATGTATTACATAACTATCACGATACAACATTTGATGATATGACACATGGCTATGTAATATCTAACTATAACCATACATACACCGCATAGTGCTATAATGTGTGGCAATGTGACATACATATAAAGATATACCACATGAAGATATAACATATAGAGAAGTAACATGTGATATAAAACATATGTACAGTCATGGACGAAATTAAGTGGACAGGTACCATAAATAACAAAATGTTAATGTAATTTAACTAATAATGCCTAGAATTGAAAACTTTATTGCACAATTATATAAATTAAATAAATAAATTGTATGTTAAATAAATGTTTTTTCGAGTCTACAAAAATATTTCACGTTCTAAATTTAAAATTTATTTAAAATATTATAATAAAACAAAAAATTTTTTTACATTTCTACAGTGTCCACTTAATTTTGTCCATGACTGTATATATATAGGGCAGCCTCATATGGGAATGTCACATATAATGATATTGCGTATAGTGATATATCATATCGGGATATAACATATAAACATAACGTATAAACATATGACATATGGAGATATAACATACGATGATATAATACATATATAGAGCAAAGTCATATGGGAATATCACATATAATATTACAACGTGTAGGGATATATCATATGGGGATGTAATATATGACAATATTATATGTATTTATATAACGATATACACAAATGTCGTATGAAGATTTTACATATGACAATATATTGCATATATAGAGCAACCTCATATGGGAATATCACATGTGTATAATAATGTAACGTACAGGGGTGTATCATATGGAGATATAATACATGACGACATATAAGAATATATCATATAATGATATAACGTATAAAGATATATAATATGGTGGTATAACGTATGACGAAACAACATAGGCAATCAGATTGATCTCCTTCGTCCGAGAACGCTTTTTACGCCAATGTACGTCGCGCTAACGTACCGTTGCGAAAGAAGAAAAAAAATCAGCAACGAATCAGCAATATCAGCTTTTAGTGTTCGCCGCTTTCGTCCCGAATCCGAAGGATGTTTCGAAAATTGCAGATGAAACGACATCGCGCGTCTACCGTTATGGCAAGAAGCTAGCGGCTAACCGTCGTATTTGAACGAAGCGACCCGTTTATCAACGCGTCCCACGATGCTCCCGATCGTTATTCCCTGGGCAATTCAGGAACGCCAGAATCGGGAAGATCGTGTATCGTTTCACGCCGCGCGATCACCTTCCACGCTCGATCAAGACATTCATGCTCGAACGTTCGTTCCTACGGGTCGTCCCGTAAATTTCCCGGGAACGGCAAATACGATCATGGCCGCGAATAATTTCTGGATCGAGGCTGGATACGCACCGTTTTCGGTATCCCGTTTTATATTACGAACAGCGGCAAACAATAGAGGCGATTCGCTGCGAGAAAACAATCAGCTTTTACCACTTATTAACCTGTTCACGCTAGATTTACGGAACGAGCCAAAATGACTCAAGACACGTTTCTTACCGAACGTGACAAAAGTTACGAACAAGCTTCTATCTAAGTGTGTGTTAACTTTTGTCATGATGAGGGATCATTGTATAAGTCAGTTTATGTGACATACTTTATTTATTTTCTTTTTTACTTTGATTTTATTTAGAAGTGAATGGTCATTACGCGCTCGTAAATCTAGTGATAACTGAGTATGACCACACTAAATCCTAGAGTTGTTTATTGTCCCCGTAACACAATAGAATTATAAACTTTCTGTTGCATGAACTGCGTGGATTCGAGCACCCTACACGAGTTCTGACCCAGCCACAATCTAATGAGCCTGGATCTGGTTGAAATGCTCCTGATTTTCAGTGTTTGATCGCGATATTGATGCAACAGTTCGATAGTTGTAAGTCTTCGTGTCGTAGTACAATACTCGATTCATGTTTTAAATGTTCGCGTTCGTGTTTTAAAGTATTCTAATTCGTGTTGTAAGTCGTGTCCGACTAAGTGCCACATACAGTTTCCACGATACAACAGAACAGCACCGAAAACCTATGTCCCGCGAGGGCTCAAAATGACTCATCACGGTATATGTACTTAGGTATACTGCATACAATTTTACAACAAAATGATAAAAAAAAAGAAAACTGTGTAGTGATTAAGTGTATGTGAGGGAGAGAGAGAGAGAGAGAGAGAGAGAGAGAGAGAGAGAGAGAGAGAGAGAGAGAGAGAGAGAGAGAGAGAGAGAGAGAGAGAGAGAGAGAGAGAGAGAGGACGAATGAGGACGAATGAATAATTAGAAGCGTTAGAAACGGAGCGAATGATAGGCTGTGTGACGAAAGAATGAGAGGGAATGAGTGATAGAGCGAGAGGAGAGAATGCGAACCGTTGATGACGGAAAGGCTAGGTGCGAATTCATTCGGGTGCGAACTATTAGGTCGTTCGGAAAGTCATTTCGTTTCTTTTTTTTTATGAAAATGAAAGACGATTTTCGTGGGATACTTCTTTCCTTCCTTGACCAGCATTTTTAAAGAAGTGAAGAATTCCGAAAAAGCTGCTTTTCACTTTGCATATCTGATAGGGTAACAACCATAAATTATTCGGACTTATTTACAAGCAAGACTGATTTTTCTCCAATTCTCAGATTTCCAAATTCTGAAAAATTCGAATTCTCAGATTTCCAAATTCTGCAAAATTCGAATTCTCAACTTTTAAAATTCTGAAAATTCCGAATTCTCAACTTTTAAAATTCTGAAAAATCCGAATTCTCAGATTTCCAAATTCTGAAAATTCCGAATTCTCAACTTTTAAAATTCTGAAAAATCCGAATTCTCAGATTTCCAAATTCTGAAAAATCCGTATTCTCAGATTTGAAAATTCGGAAAATTCTGAATTCTCAGATTTCCAAATTCTGAAAAATTCGAATTCTCAGATTTCCAAATTCTGAAAGTTTCAAATTCCCAGATTTCCAAATTCTAAGAATTTCTCACAAGCAAAACTGATGGGGAAAAACGAAATGACTTTCCGAACAACCCAATATAAGGTAATGAGGAGATCGAGCGATAGCGAGTCAGACGTGTAAGCCGAAAAATCTAATAAAATATATTGTATACCAAAAACTACAACAACTGTTTTACAGAATTAATTTTTTGTACATCTTAGAAAAAGTCGTACAAAATTTTCAGAAACAATATGTACCCGAAATGAGTTATAATTATAAGAAATGTCCAGCAAGTCATTTTGACCCCCCTTAGTAGTTCTAGTGTTAATATAATAACCTTGATCCCTACGGAATACAACACGATATACATAGATATCACGCAATTATAAACAAAGACCATGTTCACTAGCAAAACCGTGTGTGTACTGTCGTAGAAAAATGGAGTCACACGCTAAGCCACAAAAATAATAGCCGCTACTTTTGCTCGAAACAGATACGTACAATATTTTTCTACGATCTCAACGGGGGCCAATTTCGATTGCCGGTGCCCGATCCTCGGATCGTCCAAGGAATTCCATTAAATATGTAAAGTAGCTTGACGGCCGTTGTGATTTCGTTATAAAACTGGCATCGAGCAGACGAGTGTCTTTCAGTTCGCTCGTAAATCGTCGGGTGGGTGGAAGCGACGAAGAAAAGGCCACGGGCATCGAAATTCTACAGTGAACGGAACAGAGCGAGAAGAAACGAAGACGAACGAAAAAGAAATTTTCCAATTGGCCAGCCGCTGGGATGCGCGTTCGCGTCGTAACTCCTGTGTCTTTTACGACACTGCCACGGTATAACGGGCCGTATATGCGTTGCTTTTCGCTTTCTTTTTCACCGTTGCCTCCTCTTTTCCCTCTCGTGCACCGTGTCTCTTTTCCGTTCCACGGACCAGAGCCAGTTCGTTGCCAGAAATCATAATCTCTGCGCGAATACGCTCGACGGAAGCGCTCATTTCAACCCCTGACGTCGTAAAACTAACGCTTTTGCCCCGAAGCAACGCGTCGATTGTCTTCGGTTAAGCATAAAGCGATACTCGTAAAAATACCATCGTGCGTCGCTGACTAAACTCGACCGTGTTTGTTATTCGACGCTGAACGACCGACTTTCCGGACGAAATCATATCCGACGGTATAACAGTTTAACCCTTTGCGCTCGAGCAGCGACTCTGGCTCGCCAGTTCGTTTAATGCAACAATTCTTAACACTATGCCGTCCGCAGATCTTACAGATCTTATCCAACCTGAACACTCCGAATTTAATAAAACTTATGTGGTAGATAGTTCTCAAGAAAATATTTGACACGAATTTTTTTATTTCGGCCATCGTTCACATTGAAGGGGTGATAACAGCCCTCAAAGTTAAGGACTGAAAGTATATTTTTCGGAATACCTCTGGAACTCAAGGAGATAATGGAATGCTTTTTTTTTAAATTGTGAGTCTTCAAATAGGGAATCATTTTACAAAAGAAAATTTTAATAAATCTCATTTGTTTAAAAAATATATTGAAAATTTATAGTTTTTGTTTTAGTTTTTTTTACTAAATGTTAATCTATTTTCTTGTAACTTTGCATATATAAACTATAGACGAAGGACACTCAGCCTTCAATTTCTGAAAAATCTCAAAGGTTTCAAAAGTTCCAAATATTGTATTTGGATGTTTACAACCTTATTTTCTTTACCATGCCGTTTCCTTTTCCTTGTCCTTAACTTTAGGCCCTTTTCTGTCACCAGTCCTAGACCGTTCAAGTACTCATAAATTTCCACTATCAGAAATCCACTTTCCCTCATCCCTGTTTCTTTCCCTCCACCCTCGTACAATAATTAGCCAATGGTATTTCTGCAAGAAACCTTGCTCGTAAGCTCATCACCCGTTTTTAGCCAAATTCCATCTAGTACTTCACCGAGCTGGTCATAGTTGATTGTCAGGAACTAGAGTAAGATTAAGTTGTGCAAAAATAAATTAACTATTTAATAGTTAAACCGTCTTAATTCAAATCCAGTTTCCCAACATTCTGTTAGAATCGATCGAACTCTTTCACAAGCAAGTAAAAAACGGGATCACTTTGCGAACATCCCAATATTTGAGCAAACCGAAATTACTCTCTTGCCAACCCAATGAGTAGTCCGTAAATTTCGGGTCAAGACACGGTGTATCTCGACGTGGCACGCGCACAGGATGAAACGACGTGGCGCGCGAACGTCCATAGAAACGGTGAATATTCAGATGCCTCTTCGGCTACGTGGAAGTCACGAAGCGATCGTATATAGCTCGAAGGAGTAGAGACACGAAGAAACCCGTTCGGTCGCGTGGCTCGCCCACGCGTTGCGTGTGTGTACACCGCCTTACGCCGCTTCCTTCGGCTGAATGTGGATAGCTCTCGCGCAAGGTCTTCGATCTTGAACGATGAACCACCGACAGCAACGTGTCGATGTCTCTCGTCCTCGTCCGACACACGGTGTCGCCTTATCACCTATCGTCGATGGACCTTATTATCGGACTGGAGGCCGCGAAAGCCTGTCTAATGCACAGGCCGATTGGCACTTAGGTTCCGTTGCCGTTCGTACGGCATGCCGCGATAATACGGTAGGCGGCATTCGAAACGATAGAGTTGTATTCACGAGCGTGTTCCGGCTAGCTCATTTGAATCGGCTCGTCTATTCCTTTCCTCGAACGGTGTCGTCTTGCGAGCCAGCACGCGACACCGTTGCCTGACTAATTAAGGGGGGACCTCTATGTAGATGCACTCAAAAAAGTCATTTTTTTTTTATTTAAAAAGTTACTTTGAAGCCTATAGAATACGAAACGTATTGGTATTTGGAGTAAAGTGCAAAGCTATTGTTGTAAGAACCTATACATGTCACCCATCTTCTCGCCGATCCGAGACGCGCACGGCAGTAATGATCAAAAGTTTGTTTATTTATTATCCCTGTTTGAAGTGCTTCTATACCTGTAATAAGGTTTTGTCGGATGTTCCGGAAGAAGTATTTACGTAGAATTTTCGAAGTAATGATTGTAATGATATTATTAATACATAAATTAATAATAATCGAAGTAATGATATTATTAATACATAAATTAATAATAATCGAAGTAATGATATTATTAATACATAAAAATATGTACATGCTGAAATACATACATGTTTGCATGAATGCAACTGTAATTTTAATGGAAATCGTATACAATTTTTAATTGTATCACAGAACATTTATAAAGATTAAAATCAATTAAATTTTCGTCGAGAACGTTTCGTTTCAGTTGGTAGCTGCGTACAACCAGTTACAGTGACAATAAAAGTCGCAAAATTGATTACCTTCTGCGAGTATACGTTGACTCTGTCGTACCAAACGCATCTCTATCGACGATTCGCAGAAGAGAACATCGCTCGAGGAGTTGTACTCGTGGTACTGGTTTAATTGGTGAAGTAGACAGCCTAGCAAGCGAAAGACTATACCCCAGATCCCAATCTAACAATCTGACTAGTCGATTATTCATCCATGTACGCTTCGTCGAAATAATTGTAACTGGAATAAAATATTCCTCTTGGATAATGTGCAATTACCTTTGTACAAGTACAAACCAGGTGACTAAATAGGGAGTTAAGGTGAACCATCGTAGGTACATACAACTAGAGCTAGGAAAAATTTGTGTCAGATTGAAATACTTATCAGTAAAATATTTTATATTTCAATCAATATGGCAGTATAAGTATAGAAAATACTGGTATCTAATTTTTTTAATATCTTTAATATTTTAACCTCTCATTTATCAACTGTAAAAAGCTGTTACAAGATTATGTTACATCATAATCATGAACAAATTAAATACAGTACATGTCAAGGAATGTCACAACCCGTATTATTTGTGCTATTCTCATTTAATTTAATTATAGTACTATACATATATATACATATATAAATTAAAATTAAAATATCTTCTAAACTAATGATTTTTTTATACGAACATACAAATACTTTTTTATAAATATGAAAGAGCATTCGCTGATGCAATAAAAAATATATGATTCAATTTAAAAAAGCATTAATTACCTTCATATGTCTTTTACACGTCCACTTACAAAAAAAAATTTACCATCAGAATGTGCCCCTCTCAAAACCATTCAACTTCATCTCAAAACATTGTTTGTTATACGTAGTAATAACGACGTAAATCTAGGTGGCAAAATGTGGTTACCAACGCTGTATTGTATACAGGGTGTCCCAAAAGTGTTAAAGGAGGCGGAAATGGAAGGTAGGTGGGGTCATTCTGAACAACTTTTTCGTTTAGAAAAATGTCGTACGATGCTTCATTTTTAAATTATTAATGAAAACCACCAACCAATAAGCACGCGATTCGATCGCGACCACGGCCAATTATAACTCGGGCCTACACTTCTGCCTCCGAGCGCGCGCGATTCTCGCGCTCTGATTGGTCAGTGTTTTCCGTTAATAATTTAAAAATGAAGCCTCATCCAATATTTTTGCAAAGGAAAAAGTTGTTCAGAATGACCCCACCTATCTCCCATTTCCGGCTCCTTCAACACTTTTGGGACACCCTGTATTGGTATATGATCCAACGGTAGCTCTCCCCGGACAGAAAAGCGAAGTTATGCGAACGATAGAGTCTCGGTGAATAAAAGCAGCTGGTTATTAACGACGACACACTTGCCGCTGAAGTTCGTCGTTTTCCCATAGCACTCGGTTGCGTTGGGAATTCGCCGTTAAGGACGCGACACGACGTCGAACGACAGAAAGGTTCGTCGATAGTTATACGAACCGAGATGCTCCATATAGAAAAGCGACAAACAGTGATCGTCGCCGGGGCAATAAAATCTGGCAATATGCGCACCGTACAACGTACCGGGGCGATCATTTTCGCAGCGTTGATATATACTGGTACGCTTTACTACCGTGGTAGCAATATTATAGCTTATAAATTCCTACGTGCACGATGCTATGCTCTTCAAGATAAATGGGGCACTTAAGCGGGATGTCGTTCGCACGTAATGACGCCTTCAAAGCTTACCTACCTGAGCACGATCTTCCACGTGTCACTTAAAGGGTCATCGTTGCGCGATTTTTCTATGAACTTCCTCCGTATCGTTAACCGTGCCGTGAAAATATATTGTACGAGATCGAGTAGATAAATATTTTCCGTTTGTACCTCTCCGAGGATACGTACACGTAAGTACGTGGACGTTTAGTTTGTCTTAAGGTCGCCCATCAAAGATCACATGTGTGTACATTATACATATGTTTATATATTTATGTATTTATGTATTTATATATTTATATATTTATATATTTATATATTTACATATTTATATATTTACATATTTATATATTTATATATTTACATATTTATATATTTATATATTTATTTATTTATTTATTTATGTATTTATGTATTCATACATATATTATACACGTATATTACACATATGTACATATATTTACATGAATACATTATCTTAATATTTATCTATAAATAAATATTTAATTATTTACAAATCGAGTAATATATAATTATACCAAAAAGGTGAATCATTTCTTTTTCTCGTCTTAAAAGAACCATAACTGAAGAACTCCGTTTTTCAAGAATGCCAGGACTCTCGCTTTATATCGCACTCTCTAAACACGAATCGGTGGAAATAGCATCATCGTATAAAATCTCCCTACATCGATCTGTGATGTGTTATTTGATAGTTTACGATTATTTCGTAAAGATTGAACAGTCGTGTTATGTCGAATTTTTATTGCCATATCTCGACCGAAGGGCTAACAAAACGAAATATTATGTTCTTGCACCATTTTTCTCAGACTAGGGCGTGAAAAATTGTGGAAAATATGAGAGATGTTTTTAATTAACGATGTGATTGTTTATATGTGTAGTATGTATACATAATTGTCTATTTATACATATAGTATATGTACACAATTAGCTATTTATGCATGCAGTGTTAATTATTAAAATGGCATAATAAACGATTCACTTAATATAACTTAATTAACTAACTTAACTAACTAAACTTGCTAACTTGTATACATATTACATGTATAAATAGTATATTCATACTGTATATATAAATGGCGTCATCCTTTAATTAATAGCAGATATATTACAGAATTTTTTCCAGATTTTCTAATTGAAAATTCGAGTTGCGAAAAGTGAAGCATGCAAAATAATATGAAAAATTTTTATCGAAGGAAATGTGGATCAATTTTCGTAGTTTTTGAACAAATACATATTATCAATACTATTACTTCAATCGATTATGTGTATCCTTAAAATCAAAACCAAATATTTTTCATCGTTTCTCTTTCGTATCTTCACGAGAGAAGCGTTTCGTACGACATCCGCCGTTTCAGTATCGAAATTAAGAAGATCAAATAAATGCAATCAATTTAAAATTACATTGCTCATATCCTAGAATATTCAAAGGATTTCCACCAGCGTCGACAAAAAAGAAAAAGAAAAATATTTGATAGCCTCTTCGATGCACGGTACAAAGTTTCCAGTTTTCGAATCGGAATTAATAGACGCTACAATAAATTGAAATAAGCTAAAGGATTATGGGATAAATTATTACTCATCAATGTCACGAACACAAACATTGCCCGTCAATACGCTAAGTTATGAGGCAATAGTTTCCATCCGTTAATCTGCGAAGCGAATACGGATGAAATAATAATGCATACTTGTTTCTCCTTATCTGTGCAAGGATGAATAACGCAATAATATTCGAATTACAAGGAGGTAAATTTAAACGAGCGTCAAGATCCGAGACAGCACAAAACGTACCTAAGTACGTAAATATTAGGTCTACCGGAAAGTTCAGTCCGATAATTTCGTTTCAAGTTTGAACATGTATACGCATACTCTTTTCGAGCCACATATGGCTAACTTCTTTATAACTGCGTTTACAAACGTGTGCCCTTCGAAAATAACTATGACGAAGATATCTCGTGTCATTATTAACACTAGAACTACCAACCAGTCAAAATGACTGGTTTCGGCATTTTTTATTACAAAATTTTATTGCCGTTCTTTTGCAAAATGTCTGTCATGCTTTATTGAGCTAATGCATGGTTAGTATATGTTAGGTTATGCTGCAATGTTTATTTATTTATTTTTCTACTTTATTTTCAGTTTTGAAGTAAGCATGCATCTAATGCCGGTACTTCTAGTGTTAAGCTAGACCCGATCATAAGAACATGGGTTCTGACAAAGTTCATTTGCGGCGCTGTATGTTGTATGAATTCTAACAGGATAGAAATGCTACCGAAACGTGTCGAAATTTGATAAAAGTTGTTGGCGGAGATGGTGTTTCCGATAGAACGTGTTCGAGATGGTTAGAAAAATTTGAAGTAGGTGATTTCGACCTTAGTGATAAGACACGCTCTAGGTCAGTGGTTCCCAAATTTTTTTGGTCCATGGATCCCTTTTTATACTCAAAAGATGTACACACTAGGCTTACTAGGCCCGGGTGTAGGGCGCCACGGGGTACCGGCGTTAAAGTATTAACTAAAAAAAAGGAAAAGAAACAAATTTTTAATTTGTCTTATATTTCTTGACCATTATACGGAAGGCGCTAATTTCATCAGGCCTAGGGCGCCCATTGTTGTAAACCGCCCCTGCACGGATCCCCGAATGAAAAAGCTACTATAAAGCATAGGATGAAAATTTTATATTAAACCTTGCGCGGACCTCCCGACGTTGTCCAGGGACCCCCAAATCATTTTTAATCTTCCACCGACCCCCTGAATAATACTGGGGACCCCTGGGGGTCCGTAGGTACCACTTTGGGAACCACTGCTCTAGGTGGTCAACTTTGGTCGATGCTGATATCGCGAAGACCTTAATATGATCCTTTTTGGATAACATTGGGTCCTTTTTTGATAACATTAAACACCTCGGCTTCATGAATCATTTTGGACCATATACGGAAGCTAGGATCGATAGATTGTTGAATGTATTAAAAACTGCATCATTTTCTTTCTCTTCAGATACGTTGAATGTGTATAAATATCCGGGGTACGAGTTGATCCTAACACATCCATTATACTGAATGTTGCCTATCTTCGTGGTCCCGTATTAAAAAGTTGACGTCAGCGGCATCACGGTGGAATTTAATTAGAATCTCTTTGGAACGAACGACATAACACGACGGAACCATAAAACGCTGAATTAAGTCCAGATATCGACTGACGTTTCTACGCCACGCCGACTTTTAATCGCTAACATTTGTCACGCTCTGTGGGATAGCACCTTTTTCTAGGATTGCTTCTGGTGCAGCGAGAAATGGCAGAAAATGTAGTAAAGCTTCGAAGGTGGAAAGGCAAGGACGCTGATCTCATAAGGGAAGCACGGTGTAACATGATCCTGTTTCAAACGGTGTCATCTTTATACAGGGTGTCCCACAAATATGGTACGAGCCGGAAAGTGAAGGTAGGCGGGGCTATTCTGAACGACTTTTTCCTTTGCAAAAACATTGGATGAGGTTTCATTTTTAAATTATTAAGGAAAAACACTGACCAATAAGAGCGTGAGAACCGCGCGCGCTCAGGGGCGTAGTGTAGGCACGAGTAACAGTGGCCATCAGATGTCTGTGAAGTAGAAGGCTATTAGGTGAAAGCCGATTAAGCAGAAAAATCGGTATACTTGTTGAATTATTCTTCATTCATGAATAATAAATAAACTAATTCTTCTTTATTCGCGTAGTCAGAATTTATAACGATACTGTAGTTCGTTATCGCAACGAAATAATAGATAAAATATAGAAAATTACACTGGATAAATATTATGATGATGAAAAAGGACAAACTCTCATTCTGGAAAAAATACATTTTCCATTCTGAAAAAGAATTAACTTTTTCATTCACAGAATAATATTTTAAATCGAATGACTAATAAATATAATAAGTGCTGAGTACATTAAATGAAAAAATGAGCAAACAATTCGAATACGGCTTACATATTGATTCACAAATAATCCTTCCGGATCAATTTTTCCGCACGCGGAAAAAAAACCGCTGGCGGTTTTAACTATTATGAATAGTTCATTAATATTTGTAAACTTTTACAAAATTGGTCACACTCGCTATTGGTGGTTGTAAGTGTCTTTTTGCCAAATGGAGTGATGGTATTCTAATTGAGTGGGGATCTTCGCTCACGGTAACTATATTTCTCTCTATTTATGTTATTTCTCTGCATAGTTCTGAATTTATATGTTTATTTCCATACTCTTAAATATGTATGTTATTACTGCATTTCAAGATTTCTACATTATTTCAGATTTCGACATTTCTAAATGTCAATATTTATTCCATGAATATAGTTCTACTGCTACATTTCTATATTCTCAAATTCCTGAATTTCAACATTTCTTACTCTCCGTGTAATAAATTCGATAATTAAAGTGTTAAGGCCAACATACCCTTACATTTGACAATAGATTTGGAATTTGAATATAGTAATTAACCTAAGACCGTCGTCCCATCGAAGGGTTCGCGGACCGTTCCGTGGCAGTCATAAACTCAGGAAACCATAAAGACCCGCGCGTTTTCTATGTAGTTTTCTAGTCATTGTTCGCATTTTGTCGCCAGATTAATATTTTACCTTTCGAGCCCGTTATTTCTAGCATGGTTAGCTAAGGTCAGCGCGCTTCTTGATCTTTATTACCTGCCACAGACCGGGTGCCCAACTTGGAATATTGGCGAGTGGAAGGGGTCCGAGTAGGACGTAAACTTTGCGTCCCTTCCACTTTGTACATTTTTACGTAGCCAATTATAACAAGTCACCCCCGTAGGGTGTACCCGACCGAGGTGACATCGATGAGATATCGTACAACCTTGAGCCAATTGAGTTGAAACATGGAAAGATAGTTAACAAATAGTAGTTGAAATTGAATAACAAAAGAACAAGTATAGGAATAGTTAGAATCTCGAACATAGTAACTCGTATCGTATTGAACATAAATAATTGTATAGTCCCGATTAATCGGGTGGTCCTTCGAGATTGTGATAATAAACTAAGTCGGCACACCACGTGCATGTTAGATATAATTTTTAGAGAAGCTAATAAGACTGTTCTATAACGAGGTTCTGGGGTAAGTGCCAAGAGGTCAAGCTTCGTCCTCTTACCAAAAGGCATTCCTGCCTTCTCCACTCCGTGGCCAGATCCTTAAAGAACAACACCCTTAAGCAATGCATCACGTCGGGCTGCTTGTCTTTTCCAGAACATTCCCATGCCTCTTTTTAAACAATCAACCCGGCGACACTCGATAGCCACGTGACTTCGAGTCTCTGGCCATCGTCGACCGCCTAGGTTGTCATTCATACAAACACCCTATCATAAATCGTCCGAAAGCGAAATAGCGGCGAGCTAATTGCCTTCGTCGACCCTCAAAAATACATTGTCGCTAACATGCAATATTCAACAAAGCTCGAAAGAATTTATTTTCAACCACGAGCGTTAACATAAAGGAATCATAAATTATTCCAGTAGGAGGTTTCTCAATTTCTCTTAAAATAAGATTCGCGCTGCAAGTGCTTACAACGTCGTACGTAAACACGAGGATTGTCTCCGGTGAACAATAAAACGGTTTCACGCGAACGGCAGTTGTTGATGTACAATGTTGTTTAAAGCAATTAATACCCGAGAATCGGTGAGACTTTGGATCGTTCCGTTCCGTGGAACATCAGCGAGAAGTCATTAACGCGGAATATTCGGACAGGAACACGAGACGGGAACGTGTAAATCAGAGATTTCGTTTCGTCACGGCAAGTTAGTCAGCGGAAAAGCAAAGATGAAGGAATTCCAACGGCGAGAAGTGTGGGTGGCGAAACTGGTAGATGAGAAATACAAACATCTGGAATGGCGGTAAATGCTCCGACTGACCATTCGAGAGCAGCGTTCGCGTCAGCTTATGTCGCGAACCGTGAATAACGTTTCGTCCCCTCGTTTTAACGATGACGGTATCAACCTTTCTATCCTTTTTGCAGGCCTAATTTTTCATCGTTGTACGGTATGTTACAGTGTAAGTTTCTTCCGATCAGGGCGAATGTAACGAATTCGATAACCTATTTTTGTTATTGACTGTAGGAAATTTAGTAGACGCATTTTGAGGAATATCACATTAGCCTGATTCAATCTTGTACATTTCCAAATTCACAAATTTATAGTTTTATAAATTTGTAAAGTTACAAATCCCCAAATTCCCAAACTTCCAAACTCCCAAATTCCCAAATTCCCAAATTCCCGAACTCCCAAACTTCCAAATTCCCAAATCCCCAATTCGCATACTCTCAAACTCCCAAACTTCCAAATTCCCAAATTCCCAAACTTCCAAACTCCCAAACTCCCAAATTCCCAATTTTCCAAATTCCCGAACTCACAAAGTCCCAAATTCCCAAATCCCCAATTCACAAACTCTCAAACTCCCAAACTTCCAAATTCCCAAATTCCCAAACTCACAAAGTCCCAAATACCTAAATTCTCAAACTCGGAAATCGCAAATTCTTAAATTTGCAGAACCCCTCCCAATTTGAAAACTCACAAATTCAAAAAATTCCTAAACACCTGAATACTCAAATTCTCAGCTTCCCAAACTCCCAAACTCCCAAACTCCCAAACTCCCAAACTCCGAAACTCCCAAATTCCCAAACTCACAAACTCCAAAAATTCCCGAAGTCTTAAACTCGCAAGCTCGCAAATTTCCAAATTCCCAAAATTCCTAAACTTCCAAATACCCAAATTCATAGCTTCCCAAAATTCTACTTTCACAATTTTTCATATTCAGTTCCCACATTCTACATTTGCCATGTTCCCAAATCCCTACACTGTTAAATTCCTACTTTTCCTAATCCCAAGATTTTCAAATACTTACATTCACCGTCTTCTGCACTCACCAGTTTCTAAATTCTCATACATATACTCAAGTTCCTACATTTGTATCTTCCTACGTTGCCACGCTCCCGAATTTGCACATTCTCAAATTCACACATTGTCATATTATCGAAAAACCAAATTCTCACTGTCTCAAATTCCCGATCTTCTAAATACCAACATTTTCAAGTTAAAATTTGAATGTTCCAAAATATCCACATTGATATTATTCCCAAATTCCCATATACTCAACACCCTACAAGATTTGTTTCAAATTCTCCATAATTCTCATATTCCCACATTCTCATGTCCCAAAATTCTCGAATTTCCAAATGTGCAAATTCGTAATTTCCCAAAATTCTTAAAACCTCGAATTGTCAAATTTTCACATTCAGAAATTCCCAAATTTCCAAACATGCAGAGATCCGTAAATTCCCAAAATATTAACTCTTTAAATCTCCAAATACTGAAACTCCTAAATCCCTAAATTTCGAAATTTCCATATTTCGTCGTCCCTGACTCCTCAAATTCCCGAATTTCTCAAATATCCATATTCCTAAACTTCCAACTCTTCAAATTTCGAAAATCCCGACATTAATAAATTTCCAAATTTCGAAATTGCCAAACTTTAATTCTTCAACACGCAATTGTATTATCACGATAAAAATTGTGAATTCAAAATTTCGCCACAGGGCAATAGACATAATCATTGATTTTTAAATTCTTTAGTCAAAAATTGCAGTAACGATAATGAAATTTCCCTATATCGTTATTTGACCTTATGCATACTATACTCGGAAGTGTACACCTCGTGCACCGGAAAATGAATAAACCTTCAATTCGACGTCTAGTTCTTTCCTAGTTCGCTTAGCGATTTCACTCTACGGAATTTGGTTGGTTTGTATGTTGTACATGTATCTCGCTTTCGTGAGCAAATATTTGTACGCTCGTACTTGGATATACAACGACGAAAGAAGAGGTCAAACTGTCTTTCCAGACCGCGGATTTTCGGATCACTTCAAATTTATCCTCGATAAATATTCGCTCGTTGATATTCCACCAGCGCAGCTACACCCTGGATCTTCGATGATTCTCCAAATATCTCGAAATTCGTAACCGCCTGGTTATTCGACCGGAAAAAGACTTGTATGTACCGAAATAACAATGTCCTAACTTTTTACTAGTATTTGCATTCTCACGAACGCACATTATTCTCGAAACTAAATGTGTACATAGATTTTTAAGTGTTCTTAACTGTACGTCTGGATGTAACGTCAGTTTCCTTTGGTAAAGGAGAATTGAAGATTTTAAACTGTCTGATACCGGAATTTGTAAGTGCTCGGGGTACCACATCTTCAAATTTGTAATTTTTTTAATATTTAAATTTTCTAATTCCTATACTTTCAAATTTTAGGATTTAGAAGTTTCTAAATCTCCAAATCCTTAAACTTCTACAGTTTCAAGTTCGCAAAATTAAACAATATTTTAGTCTTTAGAAGTTCTAAATTTTTCAAGCTTCACTATATAATGGTTTATTTTTATCGATATCGTAAAAGTTGCATTGAATTAATTTAGTTTGAAGTAATATGGTGTGAAATAACGAATAAACTCGTTTTTTTTTTGTAATTTGGACTTAGACCACTTTCATAATTATAGGCACAATTATATCGCACTGTCTGACACACCTGTTAACAAAATCGTAAGCGAAGGGGTTAAATCAGTAACAAAGTAAAAGTAAAGTATTAACATGAAGTTAATACTTTAAGGGTTAATTCGATGAATTAATTCAGTCAATTAATTCAGTTAATGCTCTCACATTCGCCATCTGATTCATCTTAAATAACTTTCAACTTAATTTAAAATAATGGCGAGTGATAATAGAAAAAAAATAATTTCGCCAAAGTTATTAAACATTTCGACCAGAAAGTTTCACAGTTGCCAACAGAAGAAAATGCTATCCAGTACAAAGGGTGACTTCTTCAACATATCCTTAAACAGAACATGAAAAGTGGCTACATGATGGATGTTTCGGAGGTACATAACAGAGGTACACCGCGTCAAAAAGTTAGCGA
Organism: Coelioxys conoideus; assembly: GCA_947623535.1. Lineage (NCBI taxonomy): Eukaryota > Metazoa > Arthropoda > Insecta > Hymenoptera > Megachilidae > Coelioxys > Coelioxys conoideus. The sequence goes on along the minus strand of OX392453.1, from coordinate 16,260,118 downwards.
TCGATAAGGGTTAAAACACTGGTAAGTGAAAAATTTCCCAAAATTTTAGCAATAATCGCGCGAGAGATGCTCGGAAGGCAATGTCAATTTAGGGTTAACCCCGCGGGTCATTCGAATCGTGTTCTCGGCTCGTTACCAAGAATTATACCGTATCCCATCGAGGCAGCTCCGTTCGGATTTTTCCAGGCCCACCTTTTTATCCGCCACGGTGTCTTTAAGGGCTCGTTTTCTCACACTCGGCCACGTTTGCCGTTCGAAGTTGGCTTTTATTTTCGTTGGTCGATCACCGAGCTCCTCTTTCTCTTAATCCTCTCTATCCTCGAGGTCCGGCTCGTTTGTTCGCATCATTAGAGGCTCGCGTGCGGCAATTTGCCACGCCCAGATACAAGAATTCGCACCTTCGACCGTTGTGGATGGACCACGAAGAAGAAGAATAAAAAAAAAAAAAAAAGAATAGAAATAACCGAAGAAAGAGCTCGTTCGCAGACTGGCTCTCTTCTCTTATCAACCGTCGAGAAAGTACGAGCTGCTTCGTCCTTGCTACCCCGATGCTCTTCATTCGATGGACAGCCTTGAATAATGCGTCGAGGATGTCCCTTGACCTTCTGCACGCGGAACGAATTCGCAATAAAATCTTTTTTCGAGTCACGCGAGCTACGGGTGACGCATTGAAGAGATGCCATCGTGCCATACGTGTTTTCGTGTCGTATTCTACTGGCAAGGGAACATATCGAACCTGAACACTCCGATTTTAATGAAACTCGTGTGGAAGATAATTCTTAAGAAAATATTTAACACGTATTTTTCGTATCGGCCATCGTATCACATTGAAGGGGTGATAATAGCCCTCAAACTTAAGGGCTGAAAGTATATTTTTGGAAATATCTCCGGAACTATAGGAGATAATGGAAAGCTTTTTTTATTAAATTGTGAGTTTTTAAATAGGAAATTATTCTGAAAAAGAACATTTTAATAAATCTCGTTTGTTTAAATAATATATTGAAAAGTTACAGTTTTCATTCATTTTTTTTATTTGAAATATTGTTCGCGCCAAAAAGATCGTGGAATGAGGATGATTAAGATGAGAGGAAATAATACTGTTTTTATTTAGTGGACTGTATAAAATGTTAGACGCTTGAAATATTAAGGGACTGTCCCTTCGTTAAATTACAAGACTGTGTGTCCGACGGTCGGAGCAACACTTGATAGCACTGTGCTAGCCAAAATCAATCTGCCCGAAACTCCAAAAAGAACAAGCTAACTCCCGTAGCTTCTCCTTCCAGGTTTCCTTGCAATCCGTGATCAAGGTGGGGTTGACGATTTTCCTATTTTCTACGTGCGGCAAAAAGTGTCTTCCGCCTAGCTGGCCGCTTGTACTAAGTGCGCGTGGTTTATGACATCCCTGTCCTCGAATTCGGCCATGGTACCGGCCCGCACCGATGGTCATGACATAAACCGATGGACCTTCTAATATAGTCTTAACAAATATTATGAAATAGTTTAATTTAGACCTTGACTTCATTCATTAAGATCCTTAAATCATAAATGAAATGAAAATGTTCTCGGTAAAGAAATTAATAATGTTCATTTTAAATTTGATTGTAAATCAGATTATCAGTTTATACAGTGATCAGTAAGAGGATTACAAAATTCTGATTATTTCTTCAACATCAATGAATAGTTCGTACTTGTTTTTCTCTATTGTAGTAGTTTCTGTCTGTGACAAGTTTGTTGATGACATTTAATGTCGCGGAAACTATGATGAGATTGCAGTAATAGTTATGGTATAATGCGGGATAATATCGTGTGCGGCGATCCAGAATGCGTGATGATTCAACGCGTGCTGATTTAACAAGTATTGATTGCGACGCGTGACGATTCGTAACGCTGAGTAATACAACGCGTGGCGATTTACAACGCATGGTAATATAACGCGTGGCGATTTACAACGCGTGGTGATCCGACGCGTGGTAATCTAACGCATAATAATTTAACCCTTGGCGATCCAACAAGTGGCGATACGACGCGTGATGATCTAAGGTGTGGTGATTCAACAAGTGGTAATTCGACTTGCGACGATTCGTAACGCATAGTACTACAACGCGTGGCGATTTACAACGAATGGTGATCTAACAATTGGTAATACGACGCGTGGTCCTCCAACAACTAGTGATACGACTCATGGTGATCCATAACGCATAGTAATACAACGCGTGTTAATACATAGATAACGATTCAGCTCACCACAATCTAGCACATGGAAATCAAACACCTGGTGATTGATCAAGTAGAAATGTAACACATGATGATTGAACAAGTAGAAATGTAACACGTCATTATCAAACAAGTAGGGATGTAACACGTGGTGATCGAGCAAGTAGAAATGTATCACCTGGTGCTCAAACAAGTAAAAGTGTATCACGTGATGATCGAACAAGTACAAATGTTTCGCGTGATGATCGAGCAAGAAGAAATGTAACACGTGGTGCTCGAACAAGAAAAGTGTAACACGAGGTGATCGAACAGGTAGAAATGTAACATGTGATGATCGAACAAGTAGAAATATAACACGTGATGATCGAACAAGTAGAAATGTAACACGTGATGATCGAACAAGTAGAAATGTAACACCTGGTGCTCAAACAAGTAAAATTGTATCACGTGATGATCGAACAAGTACAAATGTTTCACGTGATGATCGAACAAGAAGAAATGTAACACCTGGTGCTCAAACAAGTAAAAGTGTAACACCTGGTGCTCAAACAAGTACAAGTGTATCACGTCATGATCGAACAAGTACAAATGTATCACGTGATGATCGAAATAATAGAAATTTAAAACATGATCGAACAAGTAAAAATGTAACACGTGATGATCGAACAAGAAGAAATGTAACACGTGGTGCTCAAACAAGTAAAAGTGTAACACGTGGTGATCGAACAGGTAGAAATGTAACACGTGATGATCGAACAAGTAGAAATGTAATACCTGGTGCTGAAACAAGTAAAATTGTATCACGTGGTGATCGAACAAGAAGAGATGTAACACGTGGTGCTCAAACAAGTAAAAGTGTAACACGTGGTGATCGAACAGGTAGGAATGTAACATGTGATGATCGATCAAGTAGAAATATAACACGTGATGATCGAACAAGTAGAAATGTAATACCTGGTGCTCAAACAAGTAAAATTGTATCACGTGGTGATCGAACAAGAAGAAATGTAACACGTGGTGCTCAAACAAGTAAAAGTGTAACACGTGGTGATCGAACAGGTAGAAATGTAACATGTGATGATCGATCAAGTAGAAATATAACACGTGATGATCGAACAAGTAGAAATGTAATACCTGGTGCTCAAACAAGTAAAATTGTATCACGTGGTGATCGAAGAAATATAAATTTATTACATGGCACTGCAACCATGCGAGTTTAACATATGCAAACCTACTACGCGTTAATCAAACGAATAATAATAGAACAAGTAATAATAGCAGCGATGTAAAAGTAAGATCTTCCGGACGAAATTGTAGGTTACGCTAATTATCGAACCATATCGAAACATAATTTCATTGAAAGACAAAGAGTAATGGTCTCTGGTCGAAACTCGACGTTACACGGTACCTGGATCCGTTACCTTTTCGTGGTCGAACGATTCGAGCGATTCCACGTGATTTGTTGCCACCCACGTCACTTTCACGCGAGAACCAATTATCACGGACAATTCGTCTACCTTTTGTTGGAATTTCATCGTTGAATGGCAGAGGTTGAATCGGCTCGTCAAACATTTTGACGCGCATTATGCATCGCGATAGAAATGTTCGACAGTCCCGCATAATAAATCAGTTTGCTACTCGAACGAGCCTTTTTATTCTGCGTCTTCTTTTTTATTTGCGCGACTTCCATCGAAGGGTAGCCTCTGTTTCGACGCATTCATAGAACCATAAAGTCATTTTGAACTTTTTTTAACTTGTAGAAAATTCGGTAACAATAAATAACCTTTTGCGGCTGTGTACCACGTGCAATTTGTATCATTAAACATTTTTAACACGTTGACTACCACGCTGATGGAGTTGACAATTTTACTACACAGTATTTTTATGATTAGTAAATCCTACCAAATATGTTGACAATATTTTGCTTTATTTATTATTCACAGGTCCAAGTAATTACTACTATTATTTTTGATTAGATAAATGAACAAATTCTGACTAAATAGATGGTTGATTCATATGGAAATTTAAGAGATCAAAGTGTTAATTTAGCATGTTTTTCGAGAGCCAAGGAGAATTATTATTTTGTGATTATCGACACAGAAATTTAGCACTGTCGTGTACCGGTCCGTCTCGATCATCGAGATTTCACACATCGATTCGTCTTCTTCATCCGAACTCCCAAAATCTCAAATTCCCAAACTCCCAAACTCCCAAACTCCCAAACTCCCAAACTCCTAAATTCCTAAATACCCTAACCCCCCAATTCGCAAACTCCCAAACTCTCAAATTCTCAAATTCCCAAATTCCCAAATTCCCAAATTCCCAAATTCCCAAATTCCCAAACTCCCATACTGCCATACTCCCAAATTTCCAAACCCCCATATTGCCAAACTCCTAAATTCCTGAATACCCTAATCCCCCAATTCACAAATTCCCAAACTTCCAAATTCTCAAATTCCCAAATTCCCATACTCTCATACTCCCAAACTCCTAAATTCCTAAATACCCTAACCCTCCAATTCGCAAACTCCCAAACTTCCCAACTATCAAATTCCCAAATTCCCAAATTCCCAAATTCCCAAACTCCCAAACTTCCAAACTCCCAAACTCCCAAATTCCCGCACACAAAAATTCCCAAATTTCTAAACTCACAAATTCCGAAACTTTCAAACTCCCAAATTCCCAACCTCGAAAGCCCCAAACTTTAATAGTTCCTCAACTCCCAAATACCCAAAATTCGAGGCATCGGGATACGTCGTTTGCGCGTTTCGCGGCCGTTAATATCGGAACGAGCGAGCAATTAACGATCGAAACTGCCCTAACGACCCTGAAACGCATAAATAAATGCAAATCGAACGACTCGCCGAGGGATACAAGAAATTCTGCACTGTCGTGTACCGGTTCGTCTCGCATCATCGAGATTTCACAGCTCGATCCGTGCCGATCTTCGATCCGGTCCGCAACTTCTCCGAAGCGTCTCGCGCGTCCGAACGAAGCGGAATTAATATTCAATCTAACCGATAAAGGAACACCATGAACACCCGTTTTATCATCCGCGTGTCTCCCCGGTGACAGATAAATCTTACGAATTAATTAACCAAAGAACGCCGTACATCACCGACATTTTTCCTTCGACGTGGCAACGTTTCATGCCGTCGTTGAAATCATCGTACTTTCGCACAGTCTTAAGGCTTAACCCTTTGCACAAAGAATTTTGACTGATAGCAAATAAAAGCTCTGAAACTTCCTGGTTGAGAGAATTCATTTGACGTTGTTACCTCTCGATTATTAATTGCAACTATTAACTGTATCATTATATTTATACGTCGTATGCGCAACGCTGTAGATTTAGTTAAGGGGTAACGCCACTGTAGAATTTTGAAAGAACCGATTTTTTTTTTGCTTAAATATTGCTGTATTATGTGTAGAATATGTGAACAAGGTTTTAAGCGCAAGAGTAGTCGGAAACACGAATTTTTTTTAAGTGAACTGCAATCATTCGCAGTGCGCTGCTCATGCAGGCAGCATGAGAAGTGTCCACTTGGAGAGGATTCCTGGTGTTCCTGGCAAAAGACGAGGGCTACCGGTATATTAGATCAATATAAACACAAACTACCAATATCAAAAGTAGTATTCTCCGATATTTATCGCGTGTAGGAAGATCTCACTAGCGACGACTTACCGACGCGCTGCAGTCTCAGTTCGGTGGTGTGGTCTATGGCTCCGAAAACTGTATCCAGTGAATATACTTGACGTTGCCGCAAATATGGCTGTTTGCATATTCAACGACGGATTGTCCACTATAATGCAAGTAATGGAAGCCTTGGATATGTCTGTTAGTGAAAACTGTTATAATTTGTATCTGCAAGCCGACGGCTGAAACATAGAGATTTCAGAGCGATCACTGCATGAAGATACGAAAAAGGCAAGATTGAACCTGTGATCCAACAGGAAGGCAAAGAACGAGGAGGATATTAATATATAAGGCCACATTTATGGTGCAGGCATTGCCAATTACTGGTATATAACAAATTTCGTATGAAGAATGGCAATCAAAACTTTAAACGCGTTTTCCTCGGAATCACTTTTCTCTAACTGGCCGAGCACATAACTCGAAAAGTTTTCAACTAATCGACCTGAAATTTCTTGGAGAGATGTAAAATAACAAAACTCAGTGAACGTCGTACGGATATTTTGATTAATTAACTACTTCATTTTGTATTGATAATTTAATACTAAATTTTCTGTCACTTTTGCCAAACTTTCTTTCGGATCTACACCAAATGAACAATTATTAATATTTTTTAATTTCCGTACGATGTTTCACAGATTATGGTATATGATATGAAAAAATTTCTAATTTTTTGTTTTCCGTTAATGAGATAACTGTTCTGCCATGCAACCCAATCGAAGAAAAGATGTTATTGCTTGAAAGCACTTGCAGCCGCCATTTTTAATTCAATTTGTTTAAAACAATTTTCAAACCACCTTCAAAACATATATAATAAAGCTCTTTTATCCACAACCTTGTACCTTGTATGATTTTTACTTTAAAAATTCCCGAAAATCACCTTTTTTCAGACTTCTAAAGTGGCGTTACCCCTTAACCCCTTCCCGTGCCATTTATTTGTCAGATGCGTCAGACAGAACTAACTATTCATAGCTATAATAGTAAAACGAATAAAAGAAATTTAAATGGTATGATTATTTTATATTCAGCGATCTTTGACTACACGAATTATAATCGGATGTAAACTTCAAATTAAGGAGTATACAAAATTCGAATCAGATTTGATACATGTGAGATGTGAGTGCCTCACGAGTCAGACTCGTCAAAGTACGGGAAGGGGTTAAGAAGTATCTATTCCGAATTACTGTATTAACACTATTTCTACCAAGAGGTGTCAAAAGACACCTTTCAAATTTTAACATAAAATTATTCTCTACGTTGAATCGTTTCTCCACAATTAATTTTTTTACTTTTCACACAATGGTTGTTAAATTAATTCAGCGATATCATTTTTCTCCAGTTAATTTCCCTTGTTGCATTTTAATATACATCACTGCATTGACTGTATATTAGAGTGTCCCATAAGTTATTTCCTTTTTTGATAGACATTCATGCACAATATTTATAGTTTAAAGTTGATTCGTTGCATTAATTGTTCAGCTGTATCAACCTTCTCCATCCCGCTATCCCATTTTGTGTCACATTACAAAAAGGTAGAAACTTGTGTGACTAATATTTTGTAGCTTGATGAATTAAATAATCTCCAATAAATACACATCAGTGTATCAATAAATATATTCCTCAAATTATCTACGTTTAACTCATAATTTGAAATCCCAAGCAGTGTCGGCAATGATTTGTACTCAAAAGGTGTCAAAAGACACCATTTGGTTGAAATAGGTATACACAAAATCGTGGTAGAAATGGTGTTAAACAGAGTGGTGAGCGTGAGTCACCTTCTGAGCACAAAGGGTTAAATTCCGATGCAAGTAGTTAAACAATGGCGTAGCGAGACCGGTGTCTATCCCCGGGTAACATGACAAATTTGTCAGTGTCGAATAACGATTGGAAATGTACGGTGCGGGAGGCGAATAAAGCCGCGATATTTGTACGTACAGTTTGACGTTTCCACATGGCGTGTGTACACGATGTATGCTGGTACACACAGGTAGAAATAACCGAGAAACCAACTGGCGTTCGATCGATCGATTTCTGCGTTCCCTGTTCAAAGCAACCATGAAGAGCCGAGCCGAAGGCGGCTTTCTGGATCGACTGGTTCTGTTTCTCTCTCACCGTCGATCGGCCACATTAATCATATCGCGAACGACGCCGAGCCCCTCTTTATTTATTCGCCTTCTTTCTCTTTCCCGTCCGCTTTTTCATACCGAGAATCGTCTTCGTGTTTCGAAACGCTCGATATTCGTCGCGGGACTGTAAAAGGCACAACGACTCTCTCTCCGTGTCATTGAAACGCCATTGCTTTGCGAAAAGGTTTTATTTCGAAGGGGAAATAAATGTTTTCTTAAAGAAATTTTATGGTGACATTGTTGTGATCATTACAGCATTCTGGTTTAGAGTGATATTACTATTGCTGTACAATTATCAAGTTCTTAATTACGAATCTATAGATGTAAACTAGTGATATATGTAAAATACAATACAGGGTGTCCCACAATTATGGTACGAGCCGGAAAGGGGTGGTAAGTGGGGCTATTCTGAACAACTTTTTCCTTTGCAAAAATGTCAGATGGGGCTTCATTTTTAAATTATTAAGGAAAAACACCAACCAATCAGAACGCGAGGATCGCGCGCGCTCAGAGGCAGAAGTGTAGGCCCGAGTTATAATTGGCCATGATCGCGATCGAACATATAGCGCGCGCGATCCTCGCGTTCTGATTGGTCGGTGTTTTTCCTTAATAATTTAAAAATGAAGCCTCGTCCAATATTTTTCCAAAGGAAAAAGTTGTTCAGAATAGCCCCACTTACCACCCCTTTCTGGCTCGTACCATAATTGGGGGACACCCTGTATAGTAAAACTCAAAATGTACGAATATATCTACAGGGTGTCCGACAATTAGGGTACAAGCCTAAGCATGTAGGGAACTACGGGGTCTGTATTTTTATGATCTATTGTATCGTGGAAATCGGAAAATTATTAAGTACGTTCCGCGGATTTGCCGCGGAACATTGTCTTCTATCTCTGTTGCGCCCTTATATTGGGGACATTTCAAATCTATTCTTATTTTGTACAAAAGGAAAAATCCGATGACCATTTAACGATCTGTAGGTAAACTCTGAACAGCGGTAATTTTATTATACGAACACTTTGTAAAACGCGACAACCCTAACAGCGAAATTTCTAATCTACCTGACAACGGTCAAGGGTCTAAGCTATAAACCCTCTACGTCACTAATTTCTGGTTTTTCCAAAAACTACTGACGTCAGAGTTAGGCGGTCACTCAAGACCCCACACCAGTACTTTCAAACCAATCAGATGATTTCCTATGTCTACGCCTCCTACGATATTTCCACGAATCCTAGAGTACACCCCCATCATACTAACCTATACGAGTTTACCCACAAGATATTTTTGCACCTCTTGAACAGAACTCAATCAACCTACAAATAGATCAAAACCTAATATTCAAAGCGAACATATCTAACTTTCAAACCTAGTAATAATCTTTCGAGTAAGATTGAACCAAATATATATAAGTTAGTTTAACCGAGTATTTATATTATCAGAACTTAGACAATAAACTCCAAGTTCAAACCAACACTATATAACCTACAATCATTTCACTCGCGAAATCAACAATCGCGACTTACCCGCATCTAAAGGGTAATACCTATCGTGCCGCCTTCAAAACACTAAAAACGAAGAGCACGACACAACAATCTCCTTGCTTGGATTCTCGAACAAAGTCTAAATTTTGTTGTTTAGCAAAATTTTGGCTGTTGTACAGTGTTATTAGTGAGCCAACTAAGCAGGATGTGAATTCACATCAGCGGCAATCAGGAATAGAATTTAAAATGACGTGAATTCACGTGAGCGGTCGCGAGTGTGTTAAATATGCTCCAACTGCAAACAAATTTTTAAATAAATGTGTAAGTACCTAAGGGGTTAATCGTCACTTAATACTGCTGACGCTGCGACACATATATGTACAGCGCATGCGCGGTCCAAGATTAAAGAGGATCCGTACGGAGGATGACAATGCGGAAATCGTGCGTTGCAAAAGAGGAAGCCGAAAATGGTAGATCGCGTTAATAAGAGAAGTGGACGCGATATTTATTGGCAATCGAGCCGAGTAACTTAACCCGTCTTTGAACGGACAGATTACAGGCTATTCGCGCTAACAGGCTGAAACGATTGTGAAAAGAGTACGACTCGGTGGTGGCGGATGCGAGAAAAGAAATTTGTCGGGTAATAACGCGGCTGCCCGGAAGGGGTAATAAAATTGATTTTCGGAAAAATACGTCACGCCCGGGGACGTATACGGACCGAAACTGGTATTATACTTTAAGGTTGTTCGATCGCGAGCCACCGAAGGGATCAACGATAAATTGAAAGGCTCGCAAAAAGAAAGTGCATACCGGTCAAGTTGGCTGGTCAAACGGGATTGCCCAAGGAAATCTAGCGCCACGAGGAAGAAACAAAACCCGCGAACACGGTGAACAGGCTATTATAGAAAACTTTAATGGCACGCGACGATTTATCGAAATCGTTTCGTTAAAATTTCGTGAAAATAAAAGCACACTCCCAAACTCCCATGCTCCTAAACTTTCAAACTCCCAAAGTCCTAAATTCCCAAACCCCCAATTCGCAAAATCCCAAATTTTTAAATTCCCAAGCGCCCAAATTATCAAATTTCCAAACTCACAAAGTCCCAAATTCCCAAACTCCCAAACTCCCAAACACCTAAATTCCTAAATACCCTAACTCCCAAACTTCCAAACTCCCAAACTCCCAAACTCCCAAACTCCCAAACTCCCAAACTCCCAAACTCCCAAATTCTCAAATTCTCAAATTCTCAAATTCTCAAATTCTCAAATTCCCAAACTCCCAAACTTCCAAATTCCCAAATTCCCAAATTCTCAAATTCTCAAGTTCCCAAATTCCCAAATTTTCAAACTTCCAAATTCTCAAATTCTCAAGTTCCCAAATTCCCAAATTCCCAAATTCCCAAATTCCCAAATTCCCGTACTCCCATACTCCCAAACACCTAAATTCCTAAATACCCTAACCTCCCAATTCGCAAACTCCCAAACTCCCAAACTTCCAAACTATCAAATTCCCAAACTCCCAAACTCCCAAATTCTCAAATTCCCAAACTCCCAAACTTCCAAATTCCCAAATTCCCAAATTCCCAAATTCCCAAATTCTCAAATTCTCAAGTTCCCAAATTCCCAAATTTTCAAACTTCCAAATTCTCAAATTCTCAAGTTCCCAAATTCCCAAATTCCCAAATTCCCATACTCCCATACTCCCAAACACCTAAATTCCTAAATACCCTAACCCCCCAATTCGCAAACTCCCAAACTTCTGAACTCAGAAAGTCCCAAATTCCCAAACTTGAAAGTCTCGAGCTGCAAAAATTCCTGAAGCTTCACTATCTAATGGTTCATTAATGACAATATTGTAAAAATTACATTAAATTAATTTATTTTTAAAATACTGTGGGGTGAAATAACTGATAAACTCGCCTTTTTTTTAATTTTGTCTTAACCACTTACATAATTAACATTAAACGAATTCCAAATAATGTTGAAACAACAGCCACTATCTAATGGTTCATTCTTGACAATATCGTAAAAATTACATACAATTAATTCAATTTTAGAATACTGTGGTGTGAAATAACTGATGAACCCGTTTTCTTTTAAATTATGACTTAGATCACTTTCATAATTACGGGCACACATGGAACGTTCCAATAACAATCGACGCTTAAAGCAGAAATTTAATGGTGTTCGCTTACAAAAATTTTAGATTTCAGTGAAATTGACGAAACGTGCGCTAATTACCCTGAAACGCAGAAATATAGATGGGAAACGAGAGACCTGGGCGCACTTTGGGAAACACTGTTCTAGGACCAAAGCAGAAAGAACAGTGAGTTCGCCCACGCGCGGACGAACAACTTGATACAAGAGAACCGTCTCGCTTACAATCTAGTCTTTATAGAATCCTCCGTTCGAAGCTGAGGAGAAAATGGAAGGACAAAGACAAAGGTAGAGGTGAACGAAAGACAAGAAGGAAGGCGGTGGAACAAGGGAAAAAAAGGGGGGTGGGGGGAAGAGGGATGCGAGCAAAGGCGTACACAATGGAGAACCGGAAACTCGAACCGATGCCGCGAGAGCCGCATCTTCGGCAACAACGAGCCGAGATCTTGGTCCAACGGACAGCTTTCAAAAGAACGAGAAGGATGAGGAGCAACGGGAGGAAACGCGGGATAGAAGAAAAAAAGGAGATGGCACAATCGACGGCAAGTGGAGATTTATTCGTGGTTCAGCGATAAAATGCGCGCGATCGAGATCCGCGGTGTGAACGAACCCTTAACCGTGGAACTCCGAGGGCCGCGCCCCTTGTATTAGGCAGATTTATTAACGCGGTATCGAGATGCTTCCTCGGGGGTTTCAAACGAAATGCATGAATAATCTGACCGTGGGATCTACGGGCGTGAATCAGTCCTATCTTCTGGTTGGTCCGCAGCGGTGTTAGGATTTGTAAGAACGGCCTTCGGGAACACCGGTTGCATCTTTGTTGCCGGCCACGGACCGACCCGTGCATCGCCCACTGTTTATATCGCCGTGCGATATTCACTTTTTAACGCGTTCGCTGCCACACGAAAGTAATTGAACATTGGGTATTTTTATTTTTATCCGTTCTTACAGAACATTTTTACAATGGTTTGTTATAGTTATTTTCCATAGTTTCGAGTAACTAATGCAAGTACTTTCGATTGGAAAAGTTCATATCGCCCAGTGATATTTACTTTTTAACGCGTTCGCTGCCACACGAAAGCAATTGAACATTGGGTATTTTTATTTTTATCCGTTCTTATCGAATATTTTTACAGTGTTTTGTTATAGTTATTTTCCATAGTTTCATGTAACTAATGCGAGTACTTGCGGATAGAAAATTTGATATAGCCGTACGATATTCACTTTTTAACGAGGTCGCTGCCACACGAAAGCAATTGAACATTGGGTATTTTAATTTTTAACCGTTCTTACCGAACATTTTCACAATGTTTTGTTATAGTTATTTTCCATAGTTTCGAGTAACTAATGCAGTACTTTCGGTTGGAAAAGTTCATATCGCCCAGTGATATTTACTTTTTAACGCGGTCGCTGCCACACGAAAGCAATTGAACATTGGGTATTTTTAATTTTAACCGTTCTTACCGAATATTTTTACAGTGTCTTGGTATAGTTATTTTCCATAGTTTCATGTAACTAATGCGAGTACTTGCGGATAGAAAATTTGATATAGCCGTACGATATTCACTTTTTAACGATGTCGCTGCCACACGAAAGCAATTGAACATTGGGTATTTTTATTTTTATCCGTTCTTACAGAACATTTTTACAATGGTTTGTTATAGTTATTTTCCATAGTTTCAAGTAACTAATGCAAGTACTTTCGGTTAGAAAAGTTCATATCGCCCAGTGATATTTACTTTTTAACGCGTTCGCTGCCACACGAAAGCAATTGAACATTGGGTATTTTTAATTTTAACCGTTCTTACCGAATATTTTTACAGTGTCTTGTTATAGTTATTTTCCATAGTTTCATGTAACTAATGCGAGTACTTGCGGATAGAAAATTTGATATAGCCGTACGATATTCACTTTTTAACGAGGTCGCTGCCACACGTAAGGAATTGAACATTGCGTTAAGTTGTATTTTCATTTTTAACCGTTCTTACCGAATATTTTGACAATGTTTTGTTATAGTTATTTTCCATAGTTTCAAGTAACTAATGCAAGTACTTGCGGTTAGAAAAGTGAACAAACTATGAATAATGTAGCTGTTAAATCTTTGTAGAAATTTGATGTCAGCCACATATGTAGTCAAAGTGTTAATTCGAATGATGACGAGAATATTTTAACCTCTTCAGGGATGAATTTCTAATTTCAGTTACAACAAAGGAAATTCATTATATTTTAATGCATATTTGTTTAATAACGAAAATGCAATATAAGAAATAAATCTCAGAATTCAGAATTGCAAAAAATAACTACGAACAAAACAAAGTGAACGTTTACTATTTATACAAAACCCATTATAATTCTTTCGAAGACAGTAAATACTTATATTTTAACAGTAACAATTGTAATACTTCGCTAAATTTCTGGTTTACTGCATGACAAGGAAAAACCAGTCATTGCTTGAACTATCATTTTGGACCTATCCATATGAACATATGTATATTTTCATGTTAACAAATTTAAAAAAGAGTACAAATTTATTTTTATAATAATTTCGGGATAGAATATAGCTTTATATACGTTATAAGCTAACTGTCCACATATGTATATGACCAACGACGTGAAGAGGTTAATATTAATTACGCTTTTTTTGTTCATAGAATATTCCCATTTAAACAAATTATTCGGCTGTTATTAATCAAGGGATTTGATACTTTTCGCTCATATTGATATAGAGATATTGTTTAACAACTCTCTGCATTATTATAATAATTGTAACTGTTTTTCTACGAAATTTTACTTGGTAATTGTATGAGCACAGTTAGACAGAAGGTTGAAAGACTATTTGTTTGCTTATCAGATGAAATGTCCTTAGATTTATCTAAGTTTTTTCTAAACTCTGTTTATGTTCCTCCCAGACACTCCTTCTAGGTTCTCCCTAAACTTTCTCTGGACTGAAGCTTCTGAAATTTTTGTGGGCGGAGACTGCATATTTAAGATGGTAATTTTAACTGCTTGATTGCAATACATCATTTTCTGAACTTTTAAGATACAATGATCTACAAAGTGATCTCAAATTTCTAGGTTCCGGAATTGCAGAACTACAAAAATCGGAAATTGTAAAATTGTAGAATTGTAAGATTGTAAGATTGTAAGATTGTAAGATTGTAAGATTGTACAATTGTAAATATTTAAAATTATAAAATTATAAAATTGTAAAACTCTAAAATTCTAAAATTCTAAAACTCTAAAATTCTAAAATTCTAAAATTCTAAAATTCTAAAATTCTAAAACTCTAAAATTCTAAAATTCTAAAATTCTAAAATTCTAAAATTCTAAAATTCTAGAATTATAAAATTCTAAAATTGTAAAACTCTAAAATTCTAAAATTCTAAAATTCTAAAATTCTAAAATTCTAAAATTCTAAAATTCTAAAATTCTAAAATTCTAAAATTCTAAAATTCTAAAATTCTAAAATTCTAAAATTCTAAAATTCTAAAATTCTAAAAGTCTAAAAGTCCGAAAGTGAGAAGTCTAAAAGTCCAAAAGTCTAAAAGCCTAAAATTTTCTAATTCTAAAACTACAATTCTACAATTCTAAAATTAAAAAATGCTAAAATTAGAGAATTATAAAATTCGAAAATCCTAAAATTAGAAAATTAGAAAATCCTAAGTGTCCGAAACCGAAAAACAAAAATTAAAAAATCCTAAGTGTCCGAAACCGAAAAACAAAAATTCCAAAGTCTCCGAATAATCGGCGACTGCAAAGTTCGAGAACTGAAAATCCTTTTACGAAAATCCATCGAAAACGACGGCAGAATTACTTACATTACTCCACGACAACGCGACTGTTACTTTCCACGGCGACAAAAGTCGTGATGTCCGGGCATCGTAGCCGTAAAAATCACGATTTACTGTCACGTGCAAACGTAGCTTTACTTGCGGGGTTGCTTTGCTCTTGGCTCGTGTCGGAAGAATACATCCACGACACGTAGCACCGTTATCGAGCAAGTGATATCTATAATAATTTTCTAAGATCGCGGTACGACACATAAACATGATTGCGGAGGTGGAGCGAACAAGTCGCCCCCCATTTCGAAAGTCACGGGGAGAGTTATAGATGTCCAAGTTCGGTGCATTTCCTTGGCGTTTAATTATGATATATGGAACGGCCGTACCGAAGCGTATCTTCCCCCTCGCCCCATCCCTTTTCCATAAATTCTTGATTTTGCGTGGAAAAAATTCGGACCCGCACGGATTTATCGTCGATATTGCATCGCTTCATCTCGGCTCCCTTAAAAACCCGTGGATATTAAATTACGTTCACTTTGTTCGCGTCGCAACTACATCATCCCGCGGCGTCAAATTGTTTTTGAAAGCACAAATTTAGTTGTCGAAACATTGGGACGACTAATCGGAGATTTTCGAAAGCTGATGAGGACGACAAAATGCTGTGGATCGGGATTAAGATCAATCAGTCGTGCGTGTTTAGAGACATCGGATAAATGTTCGATGATTAGTTGAAACTGGCAGACGAATATGATTAGTGTTTAATGAAGCTCTTTTTTCGTCGTGTTTAACAATCGGCATATACTGTTGAAAATTAAACAGAACCAGCAGCTTTTGCATTATTATGCTTTCCCAAACATTGCATTCCAAACTGGTCGAAAGTATAGCGAAGAGTAACTCAAAAATGTACCCCTTTTAAGGATGCCATAACTATTTACCCCTTTTAAGGATCACCTAAAAATTTACCCCTTTTAGTGGTGAATTTTGTGTCAAATATTCAAACACCAATCGATAGAAATTTTCAAGTTGCGTTGAAAATACTTTCCTAACTAGACAAAACTGGAGCGAAGAGTGATTCAAAAATGTACCCCTTTTAAGGATGCCATAACTATTTACCCCTTTTAAGGATCACCTAAAAATTTACCCCCTTTAGTGGTGAATTTTGTGTCAAATATTCAAACACCAATCGATAGAAATTTTCAAGTTGCGTTGAAAATACTTTCCTAACTAGACAAAACTGGAGCGAAGAGTGACTCAAAAATGTACCCCTTTTAAGGATCACCTAAAAATTTACCCCTTTTAGTGGTGAATTTTGTGTCAAATATCCAAATACCGAACGATACAAATTTTCAAGCTACGTTGAAAATACTTTTCATTCGAAATTGTTATTGATCAAGAACATGATTAAAATTACACCCCCCGTTACACGATTGCAATAATTAATTGCAAAAGAAAAAAAAAGGTTCTTTTCAAGATTCTGAACGTTGCAAATAATTTTGATAAATTGACTGTGTATGAAAGATGTGTAGGTTCGTAATGTTCATACAAAATTTACTTGACACCGAAGTTTTTGTATTCGACAATGCAATTATGTTATTCTATACAAATGACTCGAATATGATCGATAATGAAAATGTAGCACCCCCGCGCTCATATATCTTTGATTCGACTCAGCACCTCCGTTCCATTAATCACTACACCTCTTCATTTCTTAATTAACAGTCAATGAATTCACCTAACGCAATTATTCACCGCTTCGCTAATAGCTAAAGCATTATTTCGCGAAATCGTACCTTTCTAATACTCGTAACCGCCGTCTACCACCTACACGTTTCCTGTAAATTCACCATCGATTCTTGCGAGGCGATCTGTCTTACCTATCGGTAAGCTCGTGTTGCTAACAGGTAACATGTGTAAGACCCGGAATATCGGTTTTCAAGCTTGAATAATAAGTGGTGCACACGGCAAACAGAACTTCACCGCAGGAATTTCAGAGAATGGAGAATCGATACTCGACGCTTCACACTTCCCGTTTCATTTCGGTTTCGTTTCGAATGTATCGCTTACGTGTCGATCAC
This sequence comes from Coelioxys conoideus, assembly GCA_947623535.1. NCBI lineage: Eukaryota > Metazoa > Arthropoda > Insecta > Hymenoptera > Megachilidae > Coelioxys > Coelioxys conoideus. Next base: position 16,242,592 of record OX392453.1, on the reverse strand, counting down.
ACCGTATGTTACTTATGGCTTTTAGTACTAATCATTTATTAACGCGATGTATTCAATTCTTACAAGGTACAGAAATCTTGTGGGAGTGATGGCAAACAATTTGTGAGTATCAAGATTTGAAATTCTGAAGGTTTAAAATTTTTGGAAACTGTAACTATTGATTTCTGATCTTCTACATTTCTGAATTATAAAACTGTCGAATGTGTAGAAGCTCAAATTTGCACATCCCCAAGTTCCCAAATTTAAAAATTTCCAAATTCATTTCTAGAAGCTCGAATTTTTCACATTTCCAAATTCCTACATTTGCAAATTCTCAAATCTCCAAATTTTCCAGTAACCAAATTTCTAAATCCCTAAATTGCCAACCTTCCCAGTTTTCAAATCTATAAATCCCCAAGTTTCCAAATCGCCATATTCTCGAATTCCAAATTTTTAAATTCTCAAATGCCCAAACTTCGAATTTTCAAATTCTATGATATCCTAACTGCTTAATCCTAAAATCCTCAAATCCCCAAGTCTCTCAATCCCAAATCCCCAAATCACAAAATACACAAATCCCCAAATCCGCAAATTCCCAAATCCCCAAATCGCCAAATTCCCAAATCCTGAAATCCCCAAATCCACAAATACCCAAACTTCCAAAATCCCTAAATTCGCACATCCCTAACTCTTTGTATTCCTAAATCTCCAAATCCCCAAATCCCCAAATCTCCAATTCCTCGCATCTCCAAATCCCCAAATCTTCAAATCCAAAAGTCCTTCAGTCCCCGAAATTCCCACTTCCTTAACCCGTATATTCCTAACTCCCCATATTCCTAGATTCTCGAGTTCCTAAATCCCGAATTACCAAAATCCAAAGTTCAAAAATTGTCCAATTCCATAAAACTGATTCTCCTAGCAATCCATCTTCATTAATCCTAGTTGTAACACGAATCGCCACTCGAAGTTCCTATAAATCCGTGTTCCCACGCGGTGCATCAGATAAAACTTATCCATTACGCCCTCGATGTATCAAGTACAAGCTCGTTCGGAGAAACTCTCGAACAATTAAACATCTCAACTTTCTTTTACACCGACCACCCACAAAATGCCCTCCACTTTGATCGTAAATTTCTCCCTTAATTCAGAGAATTCCATTCTACCGTTTTACGGAACTATTGTTACTTACTCCGTAATTATACGAACTTCGAGCGATATCAGTTAAAATGGACGCTATCGTACGATTTATAATGACGAAACATACACTCAAATTACTTCTTGAAATTTCGCGATTTAATATCGCCTTTTAATATCACTTTATCACTCTTATGTCGAACGTGACACGACGTCACGTTTCTATTGGATACAAATAATTAAAATAAATAGCTGAATAATTATAAATAACTATTTATAATAAATTAGTTTAATTCAGATATTTATCTGAATTTAATTTATACCTGAATATTATCTATTCAGAATAAATAATAGATACCATGATAGATAAATTATCTGAAATTATTTATTTATTCTATTATTTATCTGAATCTACATATACCACCATCACAAATAAAAACATGTATATCTATATATATTATATATTTACTACTCACAACAAAATTAAGAACATGTTTGTAGAGCACCCTGCGCTACTGCAATACATTTGATCGAAAACCAAAGATCATTCAAAGGTCATCTCTTGATCCACTTTGTAAATAAACAAAGTAACACTCTACTACGATGTAGAGTGTACCTTACGAGGTACAATTTATAAAAATTACAGATCATTTCATGATTCGCTTTAAAATCCTGCCAGCATTTCTAACGCTATCAGAAGAAATTAACGAGCGCAAAGTTTTAATAGCAAACGGTAACGAGCATTCGCATGAACCGCGGAAGATAAAGTTTCTGATCGACGAGTATACACGTCGGTACATTTAACCGGTTAAAGATCAGCGAGCATCGAGGGTTTATCTAGCGGAAGTGTAGGTTCGTTCGCGAGCAGTCGATCAGCGTTAAGACGATGGTATCGGCGAGATCACAAAGCGAGAGTGCAACATTCGTACGAACGTAGGTGATCCCTCGGTTGTATTCGAGTATGGTTGGCAGGCAAGCAGCGCGTGGCCAGGGCCCCTCTTATTACCACGACAGGCTGTCTCCCCGTCGTAAAACCCTGGCATATGTAAGTGCCGCGTGTGCGCGATGAGAGTCGGTACGTTGATGCAAGGATCGTGGGTGTCGGTCCCACGCGTCTAGGTGGGGCCCGTAGTCCTCCTGGGCCCCCTGTTCTCCCCACGAGAAGTCATTCCGTCCTTCTCGCTCTAACCCTCCATCTTTCTCCCTCGTCCTCTTTCCTCGTTACCTTTCTTGATCGCTCTCGCCACGAAACCCGGCCGACTGTCTCTCCTCTTTCTTTCTTTCGTCGCCCCTCCGCCCCGGTCATTACATATATGGAAGGCGGAGGTAAAGTCTTCCAAACGCGATCCAACCGAGTCTCCGCGGCGATGCATCGTGAGCTCATGAGAAAAACATCCTACTTGAACGGACCTCTGATCCATCTCCAGGGTGAATTAATCGTTCGGCGTCCCTGGTTTAAGGGTAACGCCACTCTAGAATTTTGAAAGAATCAATTTTTATTTTTTGCTTAAATGATGCTATATTATATGTAGACTATGTGAAAACAGTTTTGAGTGCTGGAATAGTCGGGAACATGAATTTTTTTTTTTATTTTTTGTTTTAGGACCATCCGTTCATGAAGAAAAAGTTCGGCCATAAGCCTACTAAAAAGATGTTACTGCTTGCTAGCACTTGCAGCCGCCATTTATAATTTAATTTGTTTAAAAGACTTCTCAAACCATTTTCAAAACATATATAATAAATCTCTTTCATCCTGGGCCTTATACCTTGTGTGGTACTGCAATGTTTATTTATTTATTTTTCTACTTTATTTACGGTTTTGAAATAAGCACGCATTTAATGCCGGTACTTTTAGTGTTAAATGAAACAAAATTGGTATTGTGGTACTGCGCGGTTCGGTATCTAATGAGCCCTCCCTTCCGCGACAGCTCATCGCGACCCGCACTCACACACACACATACACATCACTATTCGGCAGCACCGTGTACGGTGCTGTCCCAGCCCGTATACAACACTTGTATGGTTTTTACTTTAAAAATTCCCGAAAATCACATTTTTTTCTGTCTTCTAGAGTGGCGTTACCCCTTAATTCGTTTTCCACGTCGCGACGGGAAACCCGTGCGAGGAGGAACGTAACGACGGATCGGAATTATGATATCGATCGAATCGAATCGTTTAAAGGACGATGCTCGAGCGTGAATCGCGTGACGGGTAATCGACACTTAACCGATACTCGTGGGAGGAAGTTTTGGTCTAACGAGAGGGGACGCGGTATCGCGTGATCCGATCGTTGCGTCACGATCGCCGGATTAAATCGTGGCTTATGCGGCAAAGATAACGATTATCTTATGACGTGAGTCGAAGGTGCACACGGTAGCCGGTAATGTTCGTGTTGGACGTACTTGACCCTTGACCAGACATCGTCGGCAGATTTTGCCACTGGTGTCAGATACTCCTAAAACCTTCTATACAACTTGAAGTGCTTTGTCTGTAAAAATTAAACATCTGCTCGCCAACTCTCCCAAGTCCTTTCCTAAATTTTCCACTCCTAACAATAAGACATAAAACAGACACTTTCCGGGTCCCAAAGACCTCCGGCGAAGCTACACCTACCACATTCCCTAGTCCCAAACTCTCTCCTTTTTGCACTTCCTCCATCCCCTCATTAACCAACCTAAAGCCTAGCATCCCTCTTCTTACTCAGTTTTTCCTACTCGATTTTTCCTCGACATCTCACCCTCGCAAAACCTCAGTTAGATCTCTACCAGCATTCAGTAAAGTCAGTTCGAGAAATTAATAAAGAGATTAGTTTTTGTAAAGCATTGTTTTTAATTCGGTACAACCGCCTCCTCCGGGTTCACGACACTAGGCAGGATTGGAAAGACTAATGATTTCACGGGCCGGACGAAATATTGCAATTAAGGGGGGACCTCTATGTGGATGGGGTCAAAAAAGTCTTTTTTTTTTTTGGTTTGTTTAAAAAATTACTTTATAATTTATGGAATACAAAACGCGTTGGAGTAGAGTGCAAAGTTATCGTTGTGAGAACCTATCGAAAGTAATTTTTCAAATTTCCAATTATCTCGATACTTCGACTTCTGTATTTTCAAATTTTCAAGCTTCCAAATTTCGGAATTGCTAAATTCATTAAAGTCATTAGTTTGACACTCAATTTATAATATTTTCCAGATTCACCAATTTCTAAACTTATCAACGTTTTCGATTTCTGAATTTCAAATTTCTACGAAATCCCTAAGTCCTTAAGTCATCAAATCCTCAAGTCCCTAGATGTATTATAATACGCACGCGGGATATTTCTAATATATAAAGTGGAATTTATAATATTATTCTTTTTGTTTGGCATTTTTTAATAGCAAAGTCTGACAAATTTGTCCAGAAAAAAAATAGGATAGATTTAGCTTAAAAGCAAAATTTGATAGATTTCAGTTTAAAAACAAATAAAACTGTAATATTGATATACAATTTTACTACATATCCTTACATGTATAAATCCCATCACCACTATATCCTTAGATTACGATACCACTAGATCCTCATAACCCTGGATTATCAAATGTTATCCTCGCATATCCAAATCGCAATGTCACCAAATTCGCAGGATTCTCAAAATTCTGGGTCATAAATCCATAAGTTTTCTTAGTCCCTAGTTTTCCAAACTTGCTATAGACATATTTCCCAAATCCTTGAATCCCCCGATTTCCCAAGTTTTAAACTGAGAGATCTGGAAGTTTCATATTCGAAAATGTGAAAATTTCAAATTTGCATATATGAAAATATTAAATTTAGAAGTATAAAATTTTTAATTTTGGAAGTGTAAAAATTCAAATTTGGAAATGAGAAAATTTCAAATTTGGAAGTGTGAAAATGTTAAATTTGGAACTCCGAAAATGTGAAAATATTAAGTTTGGATATATGGAAATTTCAATTTTCGTAGTGTAAAATTTCAAATTTGGAAATGAGAAAATTTCAAATTTGGAAGTGTGAAAATATTAAATTTGGAAGTGTGAAAATATTAAATTTGGAAGTATACAAATTTCAAATTTCAAAGCGTGAAAATGTCAGATTTGGAAATTAGGAAATGTGAAAATTTCAAATTTGGAAACGCAAAAATATTAAATTTGTAAGAGTGACAGTTTCAAATTTGGAAGTGTGAAAATATTAAATTTGGAAGTATACAAATTTCAAATTTCAAAGCGTGAAAATGTCAGATTTGGAAATTAGGAAATGTGAAAATTTCAAATTTGGAAACGCGAAAATATTAAATTTGTAAGAGTGACAGTTTCAAATTTGGTTGTGTGAAGATATTAAATTTAAAAATATAAAACACGTCAATGGACGTCCACGGTAGTCGCGTGTTCGTACGCGCATGGTCCGCGCATTTGGTCAGAAAATTAAAAAATGTTTCGGTACCGAACCGACGTAAAATGGAATCGAATCAACGGTGATTGTTTCCGAGCGACCAGAAGTACATAAACTGATCCGATCCCGATAATAAAGAGAAACGTCGTGGGCGAACGATTTCGCGCGTAAGTTCGAGCGTTGCAGGCCTCTATTCGAGTTACGATCCCCGTAAGTGTGTTGCAACCCACATCAGCGTCGAAAGTCAGCCTCGATACGTCCGAAACGTTCTTAATGACGTTCGACGCGAATTTCTGGCTGACGAAAAGAAAATAAAAAAAGGTCGAGACGGTTTTCTACAAGAAACAAGAAGGCCGACGACAGCTCGCGTTATCGACGAGCTTACCTTGTTTGCTCTTTTTCGACAGAGGGTTTCGGAGTGTATGGCGGCATAAGCATATGCAGATTGCCGGGTGGCGGCGTGTCCCCGAACTTCTTCGCGTGCAAGATTATACACTTCGGGACGAGATTCCACGGCGTAAAAAAAGGAGAAACGAGAAACGGGGATCCCTGGATTGTGACGGCGGCGGGGTGTAGCCAATATTAATAACGCGACATGTGTATCGATTCTCTGAAACTTCGATGCTTCCGCGCGGCTCGAAACCCTTTTCTCCCACTGTGTCTCGATCACGTGAAACGGCTTTTATGTGACTTGTTCGCTGCGAGAACGAAACGAACCGTATACTCGACTGCGACGTAGGCTTCCCTCGGATATATCCATGTAAACTTCACAAATCTTCGTTCACGAACTATTTAATTTTCATATTGTCGAATTTTTATAATCGCGATATGCCAGATTCTGAACTCTCGACATATTTAAATTATTGAATTTATGATTTTATGAACTGTGATGTTTTATAAGTTTTTTAACTTTCGTGTTCTCGTATATCGCTATTCTCGAATTTTTATATTCGCGTGTTGCCAAAGTCTCAACTCTCGACATGTTCACATCCTTGAATTTATGATTTTATGAACTCTGATGTTTTCTAAGATCTTTAAATTTCATGTTCTCATATATCGCTGTTCTTGAATTTTTGTATACGCGAGTTGTCAAAGTCTCAACTCTCGACGTGTTCAAATTCTTGAATTTATGATTTTATAAACTCTGATATTATTTTACAAACTCTGATATTTGATAAACTCTGATAATTCAAGAAGTCGAAAATCCGTATATTTTTAGATTTCCGAATTCCCAAATCTCTGTATTTTCAAAGCAGCCAACTTTCAATCGTTCAAATCTCCAAATTTCGACATTCTCAATTTCTTGAATTGCCTAAGTTTCCATATTTTCTTATCCTCACATCCCTTCACCCGAAAATGATTAATGCATCCATATCCCTAAATTCTCATATCCAAATATTCCCATATTTTAAGATCTGAATATCCCTAGATCATAATACTCAGAGATTCCAATATCTAAAAATTTCAGGATCTGAATATCTCAAAATCCAGAAATCACAAAATCTCTATATTGCAAGATACAATATCCTAATATCTCTATATCCCAAGACCGCAATATTCCAAATTTGTCACAATGTCCTAAAATTCCAATATCCCTAGATCAGCGACATGATATTTCATTGCTAAAAAGTTCAATAGCAGACAAAATGGAAATACACAATACGTACCCTATAATATAATCTTTCTTTCAACTACATTATAAAAGTACATTAAATATTAATTATTATTTATTTTTAACTATATTATAGGAGTATCTTGTTAATATAAAATAATGTATTATAATTTATGTAACTTTTATTCCTTCAACTTACAAAAGTGACACATTCTACAAATGAAATAGCGCGGTTTTTGTCGAAAAACGGCGGCGTCCATCAAAATCGATATCGTTTTTCCTTAACACTGGCTAAGCTCTGACCAAATAACTGCCACTAAAAATAGTGGAAAAAATGCTTTCCAAGAGAACAAGATCAGAATATTTTTGTGACTTTCACTTCCCGACACCCCAATCGATCTCATTTTGCTTATCGATTGGCCCAGCAATACGATAAACGCTGTTACGTTTATGCTAGATGTGTTCTTGTTGAAATATTGTTTAAATTCTCACGTTAGGTTTCTGCATAGACGTATTTAAAAACCTTTGGATAGGCGTTTACAAAATTGGTCATGCTCGCGATTGGTAGTTGTAAGTATCTTTTTGCCAAGTGAAGTCATGGTATTCTAATTGAGTGGGGATTTTTGCTCACGGTAACTTAGGTACTGTTGTACCAAGTACCGGTTCCTTGGACATTATTGCTACTACGGTAGAAACGCTTAAAAATATAAATTTACAAAACGCTATTCAATTTACAAAATGCTAAAGAGGGTCCGCTACGCGACGAACATAACGCACGCGATCGTGCGCAAGTGAAACTACAAAAGATCGTTAAGAAAGCGACGAGGAGAGGCAAGAAAACGAAAGAAGGACGAAAGCGTCGAGAAAAGATCCTTAGAAGAGTATAAGAGGCAGCAGGGTTTTATTATTGATAGTTACACGACCGCGAGGCCAGCGGGGCATGTACGAAATTAATTTCATACACGGAGTGAGTCCCAATATATTCGACATGGATAGTGCATAAATCAACGATCGAATGCATTAGCTTCCAAAGGGCCACGCGATTATAGCGTTTAAAAGCGCGTACTTTCGGCATTCCGCCGTGGGAAGAAACGAGATGGCGTCCGTTCGTATCGCGACGTTTAAACAAGGACGAAACGAACGTTCGCGGGTCCATTCGCGCCCACGCGTGCGAATTAAAGGTCTTCGGATAAGGAGAGAAGAGAAGGGAGAGAAAGATGGGAACCGGGAGGGAGGGCCACGGAAAAAATCGTGGCGTGGACCACCGACAGCAAAACTGAAAACCATGGAAACGTGTGGGACGTGGAATTCGCGTTCGTCTCCATGAGAATCGACCGGCTCGCGAACACCCTGGCGCCACTTCGACATTTTTCCTTTTTTTTTTCTTTTTTAAGCTTCCCTCGCCCTTTCCCTTTTTCTCCGCCTTTCGATCCTTTTTTTTTCTCGCTGGCATCGTCTCGTTAATTTCATCCCCGTACGCGGGATACACGCGTGTAATTGATACGACGCGACGCGTTCTTCGGTGTTAGGTGAGATACGGTGTAAACAACGATAGAAAACGTTGTACAAGTAATCGACAAATATATTGGGCGTGTATGCAAATGCAAAACGCTTCGGTTTTTATTTTTTAAAGAATCGCGCGAATCGACCGGTAGAGGGTGAGAACTCGCGCTTCCGGAGCGTTCTAGGGATTTTTATTGTTAAATTCAATGTCCAGGAATTTGGCAAACCGAGTATTTGGAGACTCGAGAATTTGAGCAATTTAGATGTTTCGAGGTTTCGGAAACTGGAGGATTTTGGGATTTGGGCAATTTGGGAATTTGAGGATTTTGGGAAACTTGAGAATTTGGAGATGTAGGCAATTTAGGTATTTCAAAATTTGGAAATCCTGGGAATCTGAGAATTTGAGCAACTGAGGTATTTTCGAAATTTGGGAATTTTAGGAAAGTAGAGAATTTGGGGATTTTTGGCAATTTATGTATTTTAAAATTTGGTAATTTGGGAATTTAGGCAATTTAGGTATTTTAAAATTTGGGAAACTTGAGAACTTTTGAATATGGGCAATTTCGGAATTTGGGGGTTCGACCAACGTAGGTATTTTTAAATTTTGGGAACTAAGAGAATTAGGGGATATTGTGCAATGTAAGTCTTTTAAAATTTGGGAGTATAGGGAATCTTGAGAACTTTTGAATGTGGGCAATTTAAGTATTTTAAAGTTTGGTAATTTGTGGAAACTTAAGAATTTTGGGATTTTGGCAATTTGGGAATTTAGGAATTTGGGATATTGGAATTTGGAATTTGGGATATTTTTGGCTATTTGGATATTTTAAACTTTGGGAATTTGGGGAAACTTGAAAATTTTGAGATTTGAGCAACTTAGGTATATTAGAATTTGGGAATTTTGGGAAACTAGAGAATTAGGCCATTTTGAGCAACTTAGGTATTTTACAATTTGGGAATTTGGGGAAACTTGAGAATAAAGGGATTTTGGCAATTTGCGAATTTGGGGTTTTGAGCAACTGAGATATTGTAAAATTTGGGAATTTTGGGAAACTTTAGAATTTGGGAATTCGGGGAAACTCGAAAATTCAGGGATATGGGAATTCGGGAATTTTGGGAAACTTGAGAATTTGGAAATACAGGCAATTTAGGAATTTTAAAATTGTTGAGTATGGGGAATCTTGAGAATTAGGGAATTTGAGCAATTTAGGTATTTTAAGATTTGGGAATTTGGAATTTTACACGCGTGTAATTAATACGACACGACGCGTTCTTCGGTGTATGGTGTGATACGATGTAAACACCGATAGAAAACGTTGTAAATGTAATCGACGAATATATTGGGCGTGTATGTAAATACAAAACGATCCGAGCAGCGATGGCCGCTGAATAATCCAACGCGGGCAAGATTATTGCCCGCGGCTGCAATATTTCCGCTCGCCGATCGAAACTCTGGATCTCCGTGCGCGCGAAAACGCCTACCTTTGACATTTTATAATTCTATGCTAATTAAATCCTCGAACATCGTCTTCCGGCTAGATCGTAAACCACTCTTTGGCTTCGGGAAGGACGACCTTGAAATCGTTCTATTGTTCCTTTGCAAGGTTACCGCGTTACTTTTCCATCGAATACTTAACCCTTTGCGCTCGGACGGTTGCTGGTATTCGTTTAATAGACTATTAGAAGTAGGTTTTATTAGATTTGATGCGACAATTTGTGTTTTCTAGCTAGTTGTGTATACTTGTCATTCAAATTTCCACATTTTCATATTCTTACATTAGTAAATTCACAAATGTTCAAATTTTCATAAGACCAAATTTGCAAATACCTAAATAGACAACCTTACCAGTTCTAAAATTTTCAAATGTCCAAATACGTAAATTTCCAAATTTCCAAATCTCCATATTTTTGAATTCCAAACTTACAAAATTTCCAAATTTCTCAAACCTGCAAATCTTCAGATTCCTTAATTTCCTAAACTTACAAATTCCTAAATTCCTAAATTCCTAAATTCCTAATTTCTTAAATTCTTAAATTCGTAAAAACCTAAATTCCTAAATACCTAAATTCCTAAATTCCTAAATTCCTAAATAGCTAAATACGTAAATTCTTAAATTCCTAAATTCCTAAATTCCTAAATTCCTAAATACCTAAATTCCTAAATTCCTAAATTCCTAAATTCCTAAATTCAAAAATTCCTAAATTCCAAAATTCTTAAATTCTTAAATTCCTAAATTCCTAAATTCTTAAATTCCTAAATTCCTAAATTCCTAAATTCCTAAATTCATAAATTCCTAAATTCCTAAATTCAAAAATTCCTAAATTCCAAAATTCTTAAATTCTTAAATTCCTAAATTCCTAAATTCCTAAATTCCTAAATTCCTAAATTCCTAAATTCCTAAATTCCTAAATTCCTAAATTCCTAAATACCTAAATACGTAAATTCTTAAATTCTTAAATTCCTAAATTCCTAAATTCCTAAATTCCTAAATTCCTAAATACCTAAATCGACAAATCACTAAATGACTAAATTCCTAAATTCCCAAATTCTTAAATTTTCAAACTCCTATATTCCCAGATTCCTAAAATCCCAAATTCCCAAATCCCCAAATGCCTAATCCCCAAAATCAATAAATCTATACATAGATCTATACTACAGATATATTAGGGTGCCACGTAACTTCCTTTTTCCAAACTTTTTAATTAAAATCTTTTAAAATTATCAACGGCAAAAATTGTTGAGTGTAAAAGTGTTAAACCTTGTATATCACACTGAAGTCCCAGAAATCCCATCAAAAGTTGCCACTATGTCAGTGAAATTTAAGAATTTCATACTCTGACACTTGAATAACTACATTTCCACCATAATATTCTACATACGCCGTCACACTACTCGTCACTCTGATTAATCAATACATCCAGTATCTCTACACTCACGGAACCCGTCGATACAACGAAATTTACATTTCTTATTTCAAATAACAAAAATTAGTAAGAAACTTCTATCAAAATATATGTTATACTTCATCGAAATAAGGAATCACTGCCTCGAGTTAATTTACGCGTTGCCCATTATTTACTTATATTTATACCATAGTTTCAATTTAAATATAAATGGTCATTAATCGTCCGTAAGTTTAGTGTTAACAGTAATTATTTACTTTTACAGGTGTCACGAAATTTACAACAAACATAATAAAAACTGACAATGAGTATCGCAGGATAATTTAATTGGCAGTTACAAACGAAAGATTGATTGGGTGCTCGAGAGCGCAGTGCATATACCGTGTACGGTAAACATGTATGTACAGGGTGCACCAACTGTAGGTACCATATGATAAATGCTTGTAAAATAATGAAAACGCAATTAAATAGAATTCAGTTCGCGATATTTATTTACTTTGGTTTATAACGTTACAAAAAATTCATTTGTTGAATACAATACCGGACAAATGGTCTCCTTTGTGAACACCGCAAAGAAATGCTCGTTTTTGACCATTTTCCATAATTTTTTGCAACGTTTCGGGCATTATTTCCGTTACTACTTTCCGAATTACATCTTTTAATTCCTGGAGGGACCGTGGTGCATTAACATACACTTTGAACTTTAAATATCCTTACAGAAAAAAGTGCGGAGCCGTGAAATCGGGTGACCGCGGAGGCCATTCGTAATCTCCACTTTTCGAAATTAAGCGATTCGGGAACAATCTTCTTCTTCTCAACATCGGCCCGAACAACCTGAATGTTCTCGTTGCTGCTCTTTGGTCGCTGCCTTGCACTCTTTTCACGGACACGAACTTTACCTCTATCACGAAACTTATCAATAATTTTCGATACAGTTTTCCAAGTAAAGTTAAAATCGCGTCCATACTTCCGCCTCATACCACGTAAAGTTTTGATAAACGAAGATCCTTCTCTAAAATATATTCCTACGATGTCAATCCGTTGTGCTGGCGTTAAGTTGTTCATGGTGAATAATGATGGTATAAAATAACCTGTCGAATGGTCTAATGTGTTCGTCGAAATGTTTACAAATAGCAATTGTTTTAGCGTTCAACATATAGTACCTACAGTTGACACACCCTGTACATAAGTGTGGCAGGCAAGGGTTAAGAAGATTGAAATTTACTACGCTCATGGTTATGACCACCGTAGAAGCACTCCGGTTTCGAAAACCATCCGGCATTCGCGGCTGTTCGCCGAAACAGCGCCTGGATCTTTATCGTATGATTTTTTTACGAGGCATATGGAGAGACGCGGAACAGTTAGGGACGTCGATGGCCTCGACTCGGTTTCACAGGGTGCAAGCTGTGCCTGGGAAGATTTCCTTTCCCGAGCATCAAAGGGAACCACCGAAATTGTTATCGCGAACATGGCGCATAAAGTGGAGCCCCGAGAATTTTAGAAAAACTACGCTTGCGTACGCTCCGATGCAATCACAACATTTGTACAGGGTGTCCCACAATTATAGTACGAGCCGAAAAGGGGTGGTAGATGGAACTATTCTGAACAACTTCTTTCTTTGGCAAAATGTCGGATGAGGCTTCATTTTCAAATTATGAAGGAAAAACACCGACCAATCAGAACGCTTGAATCGCGCGCGTTGTATGTTCGATCGCGACCACGGCCAATTAAAACTCGGGCCTACACTTCTGCCTCCTAGCGCGCGCGATCCTCGCGCTCTCATTGGTCGGTGATTTTCAGTAATAATTTAAATATGAAGCCTCTTCCAATATTTTTGCAAAGGAAAAAGTTGTTCAGAATAGCATCACCGACCACCCCTTTCCGGCTCGTACCATAATTGTGGGACACCCTATTCTCATACGAAACAATTCCTTACTTCTTGTATCTTAAAATTTTTGGTCTTCAAATCTCTAGGTTTCCAAACTTTTTAGTCCCCAAATTTGTAAATCCAAAAATTCCTATAGAAATTCCTGTAAATTCCTAAATATCTATATTGCAAATTTGTAGAACTCCAAATATCTTGGTCCCCGAATTTCTGGATCTTCAAATTTTTCGATCCTCATATCCCTAAATTTCTAAATATTTATATCCCAAATTTCTGAACTTCTGCATTTCTAGATACCCAACTTACTATATTATCATATCCCTACATTCCTAAATACCTATGTTCCAAATTTCTGAATGCCCGAATTTCTAGATCCCAAAATTCCTATATTCCCATATACCTAAATCACCAAATATCAATATTCCAAATTCCTGAACCTCGATGTCTCTATATTCCCATATCTCGAGATTACCAAACTCCCAATTTCCCCAATACCTACACCCCAAACTCCGAGGTCCCCAAAATTGCTGAATCCAAAAATCATCATATTTCCATATCTCTAAATCTCTAAATACCTCTTAAAACCCAAATTCTAAAATTATAGACCGTTAAACCCAGAAATCCTTAAGTCCCCAAATTCCACATTCTCGAAATACATATACCATACATCCCTAAATCTCGAAACACCAATACCCCAAATTCTTATGTCATAAACTTTTTACATCATGAAATTCCTACATTCTCGTATACGTACATCTCCAAACCTCAATTACACTTAATTTCATGGTATAGCAAGAACAACGTTAATAAACCGGATTAATGTGACAATTAAATTCGTACGCGACGGAAACTCGCGAACGAATTGGACGCAAAAATACGATCAGAATAACGAGATCGCATCGCCGAAACGAAACTTTTTCTCGTATTTGCTCGGAGGATCATCAAGCATGGTCAAATAAGGTCAAGAAAGCGAACTGCAACGGACTCCGCTGGACTTCTTCTTGTTCTTCGTTTTTCTTCTTAATGCGAAGATATGCTAATTCGGTGGACGTACAGGTGCGCATCAATTTTTTCCTCTTGGTGATCTCGATGCTGTAAAAATGCCAGTCTAGAACGCTGGGTACCGAAGATTCGCGAGCAACGAATCGCCTCCACGGTGGTGGTCTAGTGATTTTATTTTGATGAATTTCGAAAAGATGCCCGCGGCCACGGGGTATTAGTCACGGTGTAATTGGCGGAGGGAACGTTCTGCTCACGATGTTGCTTGCTCCAGGAATTTCCTTTAAGAGGGGCACCGTTCGCTTTTGCGCGAAACGCTTCGGTTTTTATTTTTCTTTACGAGTCTCACGAATCGACGAGTAGAGGGAGCGACCTCGCGCTTATGAAGGTTTCTAGGGATTTTGATTATTAAATTCGAAGTTCGGGAATTTGGTAAACTGAGTATTTGGAGACTCGAGAATTTGGGCAATTTAGGTGTTTTGAGATTTAGGAAACTGGAGAATTTTGGGAGTTAGGTAATTTGGGAATTTTGGGAAGCTTGAGAATTTAGGGATGCGGACAATTTGGGAATTTGAGAATTTTTGGTGTTTTAGGAAACTTGAGAATTTGGGGATTTGAGCAACTTACTTAGGTACTTTGAAATTGGACATTTTGGGAAATTAGAGAACTTGAGGATTTTGACAATTTAGGTACTTGATATTTTGGGAATTTTTGAAACTTCAGAATTTAGGGATTTGGAGAATTTGAGAATTTCGGGGAACTTGAGAATTTTGGAATTTAGGCAATTTGGGAATTTTGAGAAATTCGAGAATTTGGGGATAAGAACAACTTAGGTATTTTGAAATTTGGGAATTTTTGGAAAGTCGAAAATTGGGGGATTTGGGCAAATTAGGTTTATGGATTAAACTTGCTTTAAAGTTTTGCCATATCTGGTTCCACGATTGTTTCCATAGGGATCTGATGTGCCTGTGGATGTCTATGGTTCTGTTGAAAATGAGTTGATTATCATTACTTTGGTTTGCTTAGGTCCCTGGACAACAAACCCCGATAAATATTTAGAATAAAGGAGCCACCTCCGATTTCGATCACCTTGAAATATGATGTCAAGATTATCATTCTGAACAACTTTTTGTTATACATATGTAGGGAATGTATTGTATTCTATTGTATTAGTTAAGAGCGTTCCGATTATTCGACACGTCGAACATTCGAGGTGCCGGACATTCGAGGCGTCGAACGTTTGGGGCGTCGATAGTTTCTTGTCTTTGCGCGCATAAAAGGGGCACGCGATTCCCCGAGATTAGGCGATACAATTTCGACGCCGTGACGAAAACGAGATACAATTTTGACACCGTGACGTATACTTTAGACGCCGTGACGCAAAGGTGACCGCGACTCGATTAAAGAGGAGACCGATTAGCTAAAACCTATACATATAGTAGTCGGACTCTTTTAGTTTTCGACATAGTTGAGAAAATAGTTATCTTAAGTCTACATTTTTGGCTGAGTTCTAGAAAATGGAGCACCCTCCAACGGTGATCATTTCAAATCTTACCTCCTTCCCCTCACTCTCCTAGAAGCGAACAACTGAAATGGGTCAAAATGTGCTTTCTGCACAGATCTCAGCGAGATTATCATGTCCATCTTTTTTGCATAATTAAGTTTGGTTATATCTTTTATGGCAAGGGGCGCAACCTTTAATTTTTGGACTATATTTGTGTAGGATAGGAAAATAGTTGCATGTTAGCACATAGAGTAGTACAGTTTATGGCACGGTCGAGGCGACCGGCAAGGCGTGCGTTTTTTCCATCGTGCGACGGAGTTTCCGTGGACTCGAAAAGGGCCCACTTGAAAAGGAGAAAGTAGGGGTGAGAAGTCGGGGGAGAGTAAAAGTCGAGGGGAAGTTGAGAAAACGGAGTCGTTGCGAGGAGTATTGGAGTTAGCGTCGTTGC
This sequence comes from Coelioxys conoideus, assembly GCA_947623535.1. Taxonomy (NCBI): domain Eukaryota; kingdom Metazoa; phylum Arthropoda; class Insecta; order Hymenoptera; family Megachilidae; genus Coelioxys; species Coelioxys conoideus. Next base: position 16,226,247 of record OX392453.1, on the reverse strand, counting down.
GTAGTGCAGAAGTCTTGTGTCGTTGCGTAGTATTTATTAGCGTCGTTTTGTATAGAGTATTTGCGTTGTTGTGTTACGTGTATTAGTTGTTGAACATTTTGTTGCTAAAATATATTACTTAGTCTAATTTAATTCGAAAAACACTATCTTCATTTACCACCGCCTAAAAATCCTACATTTGTATTCCTTGTCTGGTGAGTATACATGTTTGAATTGCGCTCGCGTTGACCCATATACAAAGTAACAGTGTTTTGCGCTATTACTTTCTTAGATACTATCCGTTCAATAATTTCTACATGTGTTTTCAAAGCACCTACAAAATTCCGTCCTAAAGAGGTTTGTGGTTATTGTCATAGCCGGAGTGGGGTAAAGTCCCCCGACCCAATACAGGAAACTCTAGTCGCGATTTATTCACTTTTGGAAATATTGCCAGTAAATCGTGCTATTTTTTCTAATATCACGACAACTAAGAGAGTCCGACTATCGTGTGTATAGCAAAAAGTTGTTCAGAATGATGACCTTGACAATATATTTCTAGGTGATCGAGATCGGAGCTGGCTCCCTTTGTAGCGGCTGGCTCCATGATTTTAAGCGATCATTATAAGTGTTGGAAATAGGTGGTAGAATAAAATGAGAATATAATAAATAATTTTAAATTAGACTATATTTAACACGGCATAGAAACACGGAAAGGAACGTTTACGATCTGTACTGTTCAAGAGCTCAATCGTAATAAAAGATTCGGTAGCGTCATGTAACAAAAGACTGCGGCTATACATGTCTGAACATGCATACGAGGTTCTTTTGTCTTGACCGTTATTTCGTACAAAGAAGAAGATAATTTTTGTAGAAGAAACACAATTAATTGTGTTAAATAAATCCAACAATAAGCGTAAAAGGCTAGCACGGTTTACGACGTATACGGTCGAAAAAGCTATTTTTGAGGATACCGTTAGATTTGTCTTTAAGTATGTTTTGTAGTTTTTCGTCAACGGTCTCAATAGCTACGTACGGCGTCATAAACCGGGGATTCCGAAGGGACCACGGTGCCGAGCCTGGCGGTCCCTGACCGTGTAGGAGTAAGGTAAGTGGTCATCAGGAATCCCGCTGCATTGCCAAATTTCTCGTTTGGGAGACAACCCCCCACCAAGGGGTGTCGTACGCGTGTTAGAAAATCATAGAGAGCGAAAAAGTTAGTTACGTAGAGACCACCGCGCGAAACACCTCGCTTGTAAAATAAAACAAGTTATCGCTCCGTCTAAATAAAGACTTTAATTCTTCTGTCCTCACCAACTCCTAAACCCTTATTCTAAATATTTACCCAAACCCCTTTTCGCTTGTACCTTCGGTTACCAAACACCTTCTATAACAGCGACGATCAAATAATACGCGTCACTCCTCGGATACCGGGATGACATTAATGAAATAATAACGAAGCGGTTCCGCTCGTTTTTCACGCAAGGCTCGCGCAGCGTGACCCGCGCCATACCGCACGGACAATAACTTTCTTGCTAATTATGAAATAGTGATACGAGCACCGTACGCATATAAACATCGTAACACTCTGAAAAACACGAAGCCAATTATCTGCCGCCCGGTGAGAACGAACGTACGCCCGCTCATAAAGTGACCCGTTGTACGAATAACCGGTGAACAATGAACAAAAATCAACAATGGACCCGGAACAGGCCTCTGGCTAAAACAATGCGTCACACGATACACCCGTTAAATCTTTCGACGATACTTCTTAACACTAGAACTACCAACCAGTCAAAATTACTGGTTTCGGGTTTGGTAGTTATTATTACAAAATGTTATTGCCGTCCTTTTGTCAAAATGTCGGTCATGTTTTATCGAGCTAATGAATGGTTGCATATGTTAGGTGGTGCTGCAATATTTATTCATTTATTTTTCTACTTTATTTTCAGTTTTGAAGTAAGCATGCATTTAACCCTTTCGCTATGGACGTCGCCTATGGACGACATCCGCGCGATGACCTGTGTGTACGAGCATCGCCTATAGACGACGTCAGCGTGATTCCACTTGACAATGAGCTCCGTGATATATTTACTTTTACGCATGTCGCACGTCGATCGCACATGTTTCATTCTCTGGTTTGTTTGCATTAGTTTTAATTATATCATTGAAATATAAAAACTTGGCCCCGAATACTGAAAACCGCGCGCTGAATCTTCACACTTTCGGCGCGGCGTTCCGTTCCACACGAGGCACTCCGCGGCGAGACCCGCCGTAGCGAAAGGGTTAATGCCGGTACTTCTAGTGTTGAAAAAACATTAATGTAAGGAAATTCCAAATTGACCTGCATTCGAACTCGAAATAGGACGCATACGGTCCCAGCGCGACGACCACCAAGGCGTCGGGTCCCGATATTGTGACGTCAGGGCAGTAAACAACTGAGGCCCTTGAGTTTTGGCGAGGGGCAGTAAAGCCTTCGCAGCCCCGAGGAAGGGCATTCGTTGGGGAATCATTGACAACGCGACATCGCCCACATTTTGTCGTCTAAAGAATATATAGTCATTTAGCGATATTGTACAAGTCGTTACTATACGCGTTTATTTTACCGTATTGCGTATTAATCTTACATTAACACTTTGAGCGCCGCGTCACCCAGATACGGGTGACGTAGAAATTCATACATAAATCTATCACTAATTTTAGTCGAAACATTTAACATAACAAAATATAACAAATTTTTGTAAATATATTAAAGCCTATCGAATAAACCAGGATAGAATATTATATAAATTATCTGTAAAATTTATCGAAAATAAAATTATTTCCTAAAAGAAATTGAAACTGTTTTTGGGTGGCACTCAAGGTGTTAATGACCTTCATATGTCCTTTACACGTCCACCTACAAAAAAATTGTGCCATCAGAGTGCTCTCATTCAACTTACTGAATGACCCACCCTGTAGAATCACACCCTTTTTGCTTGTACTACCAGTTACCGAACACCCTGTATATTCGCATAATTTATCGTTTCCGACTATGTAGCTCTCGGTCGTTCCAGCTCGTTCCCTTACGTCGACGGAACATTTTCTCTCGAGAACAAAAACTCGCTCTTGTTCGCGTTTCCAGCTTCGTTTCTGCCTTTCTTACCGATCTTTAATTTAACGACGCCTCTTAAGGACGTTACGTTTGTCACTGGAATACTTCGGACGGTGATTTTACAAATAATCACGAGAAAGAAGTAATTAATATTCGTGGATGTTCCGGACGAGTCGCCTTCTCTTTTTTCTGTTTCGCCTTTCTCGTTTATTTGATAAGCCGTAAAAACTTTCGGCAAAGTCGTCGCGCAGTGGGATACTTGCGGCAGAAAATTATTTTTCGACGGTGACTTACCGAAGGAAATTACTAGGGAATTGGTCATTTTGGAAACGGTGGGGAATATTTAAAATTAATGTATTTCGTATATTTCAAAGTTTCGTGTTTTGCAGATGTCTTAAGTTTTCTGGTTCTGTTTATTTATTTGTCAAGGTTCCGAACTTTCCTGAATTGGGATTTGCAAATCCCAATTTTTCGGATTTCGTACATTTTTGAATTTCTAAGAATTTTAGATACCAAAGTCTCCGAATTCTCGAACTTCTCAGATTCTCAAATTTATAAATTTTTCAAATATTCTAATTTTCAGATTTTTCAAATTCCCAAATTTCCCAAGTCTCCAATCTTCCGAATTCCCAGATTTCTAAATTTTACAAATTTCTCAAGTTTCCAATCTTCCAAAATCACAAAATTTTCAGATTTCTCAAATTTCTCAAATTTCAAATTCCCAAACTCCTAAATGCCTAAATTCCCGAAATTCCAAATCCTCACCTTCACAGTTTTCCAAATGCACCAATTCCTAAATGTCCCCAATTCCTCAAATCTCTAAACTTGCAAATTCTCAAACTCCTAAATTCCTAAATTCACAAAATTTCAAAACCTCAACTTTCAGTTTTCCAGATTCCAACGTTTCTACATTTCTAAACTTCCCAGATTCCGAATTTTTCCTAATTTTATAAATCACCAAATTTTCAAATTTCTCAAATCTCTAAACTTGCAAATGTCCAAACCGTTAAGTTGCTAAGTTCCCAAAATTCCAAATCCTCACGTTCTCAGTTTTCCAAATTTCTCGAACCTCCAAATTTTCAGATTTCTAAAATTTCCAAGTTCACAACTTCTCATTTTCCCAAATGTAAAAATTCCCAAACTTACCGACATTCGGCCATCGCAAGTTCGATGTTTGCGAAAATTTCGAATCACAAAATTGCGATGTTGCCACCAGTTGTATCAGCACGCTTCGTACAGCTACGCATACGCTAAATCGCCACGCGCTAAATTGCCATTGCGTTATACGATCGCGCAATACCGCTAATATTTCTACCTCTTTCTAAAGTTACCTTTGAATATTCAAGATCATCTAGTACGATAACTTTACTGCTCGATCATCAACCCATGCAAATTTGACGCTCAGTGAAAATATTACTGTATCAATTGCACGTACGCTTACGTTCGTTAAAAATACCGATATTTAGTGTTTCCTGTGTTCATCGATCGACGTAAGTCATCGAATCTATTTCTCGAACAAGAATATAACTTTCCCGTGGACAAATACAATGTTCTCGTTTACACTGACTATGTACCGATCCATTCCTCGCACTCTCAAGTATCTTAAATTATATCTCATAAATACGTTCACGTTTGCGTTTTAACGTTTCGTGTTCCTGTAATCGATACGTAGTGCACGCGTCGCAACGAATTAATTTTATAAAGTCGTTAACACGTTGTCGTACACTTTTATTTTGACGATCGTACTCAGAAACGCATTTGTCTTTTTATCGAACTGTTAGGACACGAAAAATCGCACGAAAATTGATATTTCGATAGATAGGTTTATATTTCGTCTTATTTACGTAAAGCTGTTGGTAATGTCTTCAAGCAATGTTACAAATGTATTCACGTCTGCTGGCAACATTCTACACGCAATTACCGGTTGATCAATTGTTATAAGCGAAGGGTTTATTGTACTATCATTTTTTCCGAGTTTCATGCGAAAAATCGCAGAGGTAAGTTAATTTTTATAAAAATTAGTTCTTTATAAACGAGTAACGAGTTTTAGTATAAAATTTAATTAACCATTACTATTTTGCTACGTTTTTACATGATGTTATACCTTTATTAATAAAAATATAGCAATTTTGTTTCATTTCAAACCCGATAAAATTCATGTACAACATGGGTCTATTTTTGATCTGAAATCCTGTGCCGCAAAGCGTTAAAGCACGGTTCGACACTCCGAATTCATAGCGAAAGCCACTATAGTGGCGCGTCGTCCAGAAAGACGACATCTGCGAAAGCCGCTATAGTGGCGCGTCGTGCCTAAGTGGTTAAAATTCGATGGTATTATCCGTGCGTAGCGTGCGAGCGATAAAATAACGCGTCGTAATTGCGCACGATATACCCGACAGCTCGTTAGAATTTACAAAGTACATTAAACGGAAAGTTGAAAAATACAGTAAGGTAACGCAAGGTGGCACGAAAACCGTTGGCAATTATACGTTGGCAGTAAGATGGTGGAACGAGGCGACATTCCCCGTTGTGGACACCGTTCGTACGCCGTAAATGTAGCCAATTTTCGGGGTTCGTGGTTTACACGCAACAGAAAATATACAAGCGTTTCGACGGCTCGCAGCGACAGGAACCCGCAATTTCAGCACCGTAGCCATTAACATTGTTACGCGGGTGGCGGCGTTGTCGGCCACGGGAACCATAAGATCGCTTGACTTTAATTTTAATTTAAAATCGGACGAAGAGGACCACCTACGATCAGTAAGGAGGTCTGTCTCACTTTGCCAGCAACGAACCTCGACTCACCGGTTCGCTTGGATTTCGTTTCGACGCGACGAACGGATTAGAGTTCGATTAGATTCGATCAACTTCGACTCGTTCGATTCGTTCGACTCCGATTTACTTTAACCCCTTTCTGCATGATTTTTAGAAACAGCTGAACAAAAATATATGTAGGGATCTTGGTGACAAAAGGAATCTTTTAGAAGAAACAAAAGATATTTAATGTATATATACAGGGTGTTTCGTAATAAGTGTAAGACCCGAGATGGGGTTATAGGGGAGGTGATTCTAAGTAACTTTTTCCTTTGCAAAAATGGGGTCCAGGCTCTCGTTTTTGAATTATTAAGGAAAAACGCCGACCAATCAGAGCGCAAGAATCGCGCGCGCTTGGAGGCAGACGTGTAGGCCCGAGTTATAATTGGCCGTGGTCGCGATCGAACATGCGGCGCGCGCTATTCTCGCACTCTGATTGGTCGGTGTTTTTCCTTAATAACTCGAAAACGAGAACCTGGACCCTATTTTCGCAAAGGAAAAAGTTACTTAGAATAACGTCCCCTACAACCCCTTTACGAGTCTTACACTCATTACGAGACACCCTGTACAAAACAAAATACAGTACGCGCTCTCACAATTTCTCTCTTTCTAATCTCACACGTAATTCTCTCTTTTAACTTTCAACTCTCACTCTCGACTTCTTTCTGCTAATCCTCACGCTCAACTCGTCTCTAGTAACTCTCTTGCTCAATTAACTTCCTTGCATCCTTGCACGCTTTTCTTCGCCGAAAACCACTTACACACAGACACACCCGCTGACCCATTCGCACCACACGCATTCCCATTGCAAAGAACTGTCATTCGGTCCAAACACTCTTTATTCACACTCTCGTTCCAAACACTCTACATCCGCATCTCGCTCGAACGTCCTTATCTCACACCCCACAAGTATATGTTGTTACATTTGATGTTGGCGTTCAAGAAAAGTTAGCAAATTTCGGAAAGTCATTTTATTTTCCGCACAAGTCGCTAGCATGACAGGAAATGTTCATTTCTGGCCTAACTTGCACGACAAGATTGTGAACTTTCAAACCATAAAATGCCGGCTGTTTTCGTGGTTTGACTCACATGTTGGAGAACCGGATTCAAACCAAGTGGAGTTAACTTTATATAGTTAATTTATTTACACACAAGGAATCTTACTCTAGCCCTTAACATAGATTATATTTAACCAGCACGGTAGAGTGTAGATCGAATTCTGACGAGACGGGTGAAAAGTTCTTAAAAGGAAAACTCCTTGCCAATGTTGGAGCACGGATGAGGAGATTGAGCTGAACTTCGTTGTTTAGCCGTATAACAATCTTTATTTAATTCCGAACTCAACTTAATTATAATTTCGACAACGTATTGTCCAGATACAAAATTCTTTCTAACTTCCCGTGTCCACCGAAAGTGTATATATAACCTTATTCTAGTGGGGGAGGATGATCTTAGTACTTATGACGACTGCAGGCCATGACTCATATATTTTGATGTTTTAGAGTTGTTATTCGGATGACTTATTGGTGTAAACATTTACTTAGATTAGTCTACGCGCTTGGTCATCCAACACCAAATTCCAATTGGTTTAACACGTTCACGCCGGAGCAGATTTTCATGTTTTTCGCTGTGGGGCGGCGCTCGAATTCACGCTGCGCTTCATCTGGCGGCGTACGATGTTGCTTGTTTAGACCTGTATACGCGTTGTATCTGTTTGCTCAGATATACAAAAAAATTGTTACAAATTGTTAAATTTCAATTATTTTCATTTTCAACTATACAGCAATTTTTTCCAATTACAAAACGAAATACATTTTTGATAGTCAGCGGCGTGTAAACCAATGTTCAAGCGTGACCCACCGGTGGTGCACACCGGCGTGAACGTGTTAAATTATTTAGCAAGGGTGGAGGAAGGAACCGGGGGTGGGATAGTGTAGTGAGAGTAGTGGATTTTTGGAAAGTGGTAATTTATGGGTACGGTGAACAGTCTAGGACTGATGACGAGGAAAGGGCCCAATGCTAAGGACAAGGAAATGGAAACAGCATGTTAAGAGAAAATGTTTAGGGAACATAAGGCAGGATCTCCAACACACATATGAACCATCATGCAAAAAGGGTTTGCATTAGAAGAGACGTTTGACCTTTACACGCCCTTGGTCACGTACAGTGACTCAAAGTAAAACTCGGACATTTGCATATTTTTATTTTACGAGTAGATAATTGGTGTGGAGCAGCCAGTAACAGGCATACAAATCCATGAGAAACGAAAACAACATTACAATGTATTAGGGTGTCCCATAAGTTTCTTCCTTTTTTGATACAAGATAAAAACACTGTTCGAGGAATATTTTGCAAGTAAGCCTCAATAATTTTACAAATATAAAATAACGAGGTTTGCTGAGGGATACCAGAGATGATAGAATAGGACAATTCATATTTAATGCGACAAATCGGCCTTGAATAATAAATATTGTGAATTCACATCGTATCCGAAGAGGAAGGACTTATGGAACACCCTAGTATTAATTAAATAAGAAACAAAGTGTCCAACCAAAGGGAAATTCATTTGAAACTAAAACTTGGGCAAAAGAGAACTTTTATTTATACATTATATACAAGGTATTCATGCTATTAATAGCCAGCATTTTTTTTTTAAATAGTAACCGTTAGAAAAAAATGAAAGGGGAAAAAGTGGTACTGTTTTTTATCCTCAACAAAAAGACATATGCGTTTTTGTTGTATTTACATTATTTTGGGAGAAACCAAAATGGAATGCCATATATTTTTGTATATCATATAAATGCGTGTGCCAAGATGAATTCATCTATCTGCAACACAATGACCTTCAATGTCATGCAAGGTCAGAAGTGCAACAAACTATTGGAATATTGCGTACCAATGTGTTTACAAGTATTCCTTATTGATACGAATCGGATGAAGTTGTCAATCACTGCCAGTGTGTTTACTTCTAATTTCCACTATAACAAGTCCATTTTAATATTACTTCAGTATTATTTGTTTCTATTGCACTGATAATAAATGCGTACCATATCCGTTTTTCGTCTACCGAGTAACAATAAATTGCTATCTACGATATTACCGATCAATTTAGGAAGTAATACTGAAATAGTAACACACCAACCCTTTACGACTAATTACTCTTGTGCCCTCAAAAAACTTTACCTCGTCACCAGGCCGCCGCCCTGACAAAACGCACATGGCCCACTTTGGCTACATTTACACTGTGGGACGAAGGTATATTTTAAACGACAACTCCAAAAGTTCCGTTCCTCGACACAATTTTTATTTAAGTTGCACGTGCAAGCATGTACTTACGAAGGTGTGATATTCGCTTGGTAAAAACTCGTAATCGACTGTCTCAACGCTGCTCTAACTTCCTCCTCGAAAACTCGATAGAAAAACGAAAAGTAGTATAAATAGAGGGAGGTAAGCATGAAAAAGTGGTAGTCTTAGGAACCGTTGCAAAATTCAAATAAAGACAGACACGGTTGAAAAGTGTTGCAAAAGAGAAAATGATGAGGTTTGAAAGGGCCTAAGAGCTGGTAATAATTTGATCCCAACGACATCCTACAGAAAGCGCGAATAATTAGAGAACATAAAATCGGAGAAGGTAGAAAACAGGAAGAGGGACTTTAGAAAACAGAACAGAGGTTGAAAGGAGAACGGACGTAGAAAATAGAACAAGCATAGAAAACAGAACGGTGATTGACAAGAATATGGACGTAGGAAATATAACAAGCGTAAAAAACAGAACAAACGTAGAACATAGAAAAGGATGTAGAAAACAGAAAATAACGTAGAAAGCACAGGAGGACGTGGAAAACAGAATGGAACGTAGAAAATAGAATAAGCGTAAAAAACAGAACAAACGTAGAATATACAACAGGACGTAGAAAACAGGAAAAAAACAGTAACGCGTGTGGAACCACGGGGTGCCGCAGCGTAAGCTTGAAATTTTCGAGCAAGAAAAAGTAGGGAAATTTCGAATATTTTCGATGAATTTGTTCGCGACTCGAGAGCGATGAGGAGCCATCAGTAGCCGAGCCACGAGCCAGGGATCTCCAGGTAGCGGCGTATCCGAGTCGGAGGCGGATGGTCATTGTTAAGACCTCCCACTGGGACCGCGACTCCTTGTCATCGCTCACATCGTCGGTGGTGAAGAAACAGTCACAACACGGCCGCGAGTGACGAGAAAATGCGTAATTACGTGGTCGTAAATGCGCTTACGCGAGGTGACGCTTCCCTCACCCCGTTCGAAACGACGAAACGTAATCGGGAACCCGATCGGTGTGAGACAATTGTAGGAGAGCGGAAAAATAAGAATAATCCCGTTTCTGACTTGTAAGAGAAAACGAAGTAAAAACGTAAAATGACGATCTTGTGATATTTCAGTAAGTATAGAGGGCGTCCCATTTAAATTGACGTCGTAAAAAATCTCGAAGAGGTGTAATTTACAAAAGATATGTTTATCGTTACACTTAGGGGCGGTTTACAACAATTGGCGCCCTAGGCCTGATGAAATTAGCGCCCTCCATATAATGGTCAAAAAATATAAGACAAATTAAAAATTTTTCTTTTCTTTTTTTTTTTTTTTAGTTAACACTTTCACGACCGGCGCCCCCTCCGCCCGTGGCGCCCTAGACCTGGGCCTAGTAAGCCTAGTGTGTAAAACGGCCCTGGTTACACTTGACATAGAGTGACAGAATTACGCATATCTTTATTTTTCATTTATTTATTTAATGTCGCATCAGCTTTTTAATCATCAGCGACCACATTTAGATACATAGAGATATACTACTACATCGTGTTTACATGAATCCATAGTTTACATCTATAAACCAATTATTTATTTTCTAAATCTAACTGTACTTTAGACATCATACAGACTTTTTACGATGTCCGCTTAAATGAAAACCCTGTATATTTCCGTAAAAAGTAAAAATTGTGGACGATGTCGAGTTGTCGAGGATGTTTCAATGAATGTCCTAACCTGGGAAGATAAGACTCTAGCCTCTCCCAAAAAACTCGAATTGTATTATAATAAATTTTAATACAACGTTCGTAAAAAATCGTAGAAATTTTGCTACGTTTTCTCTGTCAAAAATTTCAAGCTTTCGCCGTAACACCTATGGTTGCCATGTGTGTCCAATACGGAATTTTAGCGCAGGTCAAATCGGAATTGTCCAGCGCAATTAAACGCGAGCACGAAGGCGAACCGTGACCATAACGGGCGAGGCGTTACGAAACCCGATGGGCCTTTTCCACATTGGCCCAACATATTATCGCTTATTAATATACTAAAGGAACGGAGACAAATACGGAGTAGCGGCACTAATACGGCATACAAAGATTTATCGTCTTACACGTGCCTCGATTTATCAAGAAGCACACAAGGGCTACCATCCACACGGGCCGGCGAGTCACGTGAACGAAGAAATATGATCAGCTTCGCGAAGCCACATACGTTTCGTAAATCTTGTCGATTCGTTAAGTTAAGCCTGTTGGATTAACCGGACGAGCGATAAACGTCGTGCTAAGCGTGCCGCTAAGTCGGGGCCGATCACCCCGTGAAAGGATTAGAAACTCTCTCTCTTTCTCTCTTTCTCTCCCCACCGTCTCTCCCGCTTTATCTCTCTCTCTCTCGCTTTGTCACGGCTGCTACCCTATGGCCGACAATCGAAAGAAACCAATCTGTCTAACGCGAGAGAACAACCGCCGTGTGCACGATCGATACCTGACTAATGAGGATAATAAGCGCGATTTATAAAGCAGTTACGTATGATTTTCATAAATCGTCAACGGGCGTATTTAACCCGCGGTCGGTCGAGTTAAGTGATATTGCCAGTCCTGAACGATTTAAATCGCTGGAATGTTGGGGATTTTATCGTGAATTGACTCGTATGTATATCTTAATAGCGAATTAATATCGTGGACCGTATCGGAGATGAATGGTGATGATAGCGTAGCGTTGCTGCGAATTAACTATAAGCTTTCAAATCGTAACCAAGTAAAATTTCGTTGCATCGAGTGTAATAGTGTAAGTAACGAGTTCAGTGACGATATACTGTCTGATGATACATCGAGTGATGATTATTGTAATAGGTAATGTAATTAATGGATGTAGAATGTGTGGCGAAATAGTGAAATAACAAAACAAAAAAATTACGCGCTGATAAAATTGTAGAATAGTAGAAGAATAGTAAAATAGTAAAATATTAACATAGTAAGATTATAGAACAAACGAATAACAGAATACTAATATAGTAGTGCATGTACAATATGTATAGTAGAACGGTATAGTGGAGCATAATATAGTAGAACGATATAGTAGAACATAATATAGTAGAGCAATATAGTAGAACATAATACAGTAGAACGGTCTGGTGAAACATAATATAGTAGAACAGTTAAGAAGGGAAATAATAAAATAGTAGAATAGTAGGATAGTAGTATAGTAGTATAGTAACATTGTAATATAGTAGTATAGCAGTATAGAAGTATAGTGGTATAGTAAAAAATAGTAGAATTGTAGAACAGTAGAATAGTAGAATAGTGGAATTGTAGAATTGTAGAATTGTAGAATTGTAGAATTGTAGAATTGTAGAATAGTAGAATAGTAGAATAGTAGAATAGTAGAATAGTAGAATAGTAGAATAGTAGAATAGTAGAATAGTAGAATAGTAGAATAGTAGAATAGTAGAATTGTAGAATTGTAGAATTGTAGAACAGTAGAATAGTAGAATGGTAGAATGGTAGAATTGTAGAATAGTGGAATATTGGAACCACCAAATACCAAACCGTGTAGTTCTATTTAATCCTTAATGCCGACTAACAATGTACCAATGGCAACAGACACAATTAATAATGCAACCATAAGTAGATGGCTATAATTCAACGTTTATCCTTCGCAATTAAAAATGAAAATGGCGTGCAGCCGTATGAAACGATCATACAGCCCCATGAGCGCTTACACGACAAAGAAATTTAATGTTCCAGGAACTGTATTCCGCCCCATTGTGCGGCCACGTAACCGGAACAAGATTCCCGGAACCAGCTCTATCTACGAACAAGGTTACCCTTCTTGTTTGGCCGTGCTCGTAGGCACCCGAACCCACGATTCATCGTTGAAAATAAATCGACATCCTCGAGTTGTGTCGCGCGACGTACACGCGTGGACGAGTCGCATCCACCGCCTACTGCAACCGCACACATCCGGACCGAGCGAGCACCGTGTGAGGCCCCGGGTGCCAGTGTGTCAACCATTTGTGCGAATCTTACCGATCAACCTTCCAAACACCGCACTTTAAATCGCAATTCTCCACGCATAATTTCGTACCGTGCAAACGAACTATCCGAGCCGTTCGATCTACATGAATTCGTTCGTGATCGCGGCAAGGTATACAATTGCTAGTGCTTGCAGTGCCAAGTAAATTAATTTTTGGTGGGGAAAAGACAGAAATAATGACGTCATTCAATACTCGAAAGTTACCAGTATGAATTGATAGTACAATTTGGTTAATACATACAGAATTTATTTCGTATTTATTTTGGTTTGGTATTTGTTTCGACTCGACTTTGAAAATGGCTTGCAACTTTCCGTGATTCATTTGCTTATAATGCAGCTTTTCGAAGTCCCAAATTCCGTGGTTATGGACACTATAATGTTCCTACATTTCTAAACTTCTCAAATTCTTAAATTTCCCTAAATTTCTCAAACCTCCACATTTTCAGACTTGTCAAATTCCCAAACTCTGAAATTCCTAAAATATACTTCTACAATGTCAAACCATTGTTCTGGCGTAAAGGTGTTCATGGTGAATAATAATGGTATAAAATAACCTGTCTAATGGCCTAATGCGTTCTTCGAAATGTTTACAAATAACAATTGTTTTAGCGTTCAACATATAGTACCCACATTTAGCGCAACGTGCACAGTTACCCAGGAATTGGCGCATCGACTCATACCTATTTTCAATGGTAGGATCTTATTGGTTCGAGCGAACACGCACATCAGTTGATTCAAGAAACATAAACAATTGGCGGTCGGTGATCGTCGATCAGCATCAAGCTCGGAGGATTTACAGAGAGGATATGCATACTTCTTATACTTCATTTGAACTTCCTCACGCGCCAATTCCTGGGTGACGCGCTGTATGTATCGATGACCCACGGGACGAAACAAACCCCCACCATAAGCATAGTCTCCACCCCCACGATCACGCGCCACTTTCGAAGCGGATTTTGCCCACGTGCAGCGTCGTCCACCCACGGGGGCCGATACAATGAGAACCGGGATTTATGTCGCGGCTCGTGCTAATATAAAGGCCAATTTATTTCATACGCGAAGAAACGAGAGGGAAGCCGCTTCATCCCCCTTCCATTCTCGTACCCTTGTTTTTTAGCCGGTCGCGCAGCTTAATTTATACACGATAACTTTGTACGGTGGTTGAATTTATCGCAAAAACAATGCCGGACATCGGGAAGCTAAACTATGACCCTCCTGCTTCACTCCTGCGCATTTATGTCCGCGGACACCTTTAATAGTCCTCTAACGTCCCTCTTTTAATGTACTGAACTATTCGCCGTGATCGTTCTCTGCGTAATTATCAAAAAACATTTTATTGGAAAGAACCAACTGGATTATACATTTTGATAATAAGTATTATATTTTATGGGAAACGATAGGAGGTTTTTACATGGTTTAATAATGATTCTAACTCTGCTGTTAATATCGAAAATTCATTCAATTTAACCCCCTACGTTCGTATTATTCGATTGCGTTCACATGACACGAAATCAATTTTATGCGGAAGATGCGATGCATAGGAAATTTAATATTTGACGTGCTATAATCACATTGTGAAATAATAAATATTTTTCAATTGACCCTTCTTTTTCATACGTACACTCGTTAGGATAATTATTTGGGATCTCATTTATATAGGTCACTAAAAGTAGTAGTACATTCTTGGATATTAAGCAACTAACAATTTAAGGTAGAGAAACTTAACGTTCGAAGAAATCGAAAACAGAGATTAATATTATTCAGTAAAAATGCTATAATACAACGCGAATACATATAATTAAACTTATTTTTATTGAACTAGTTCCTCCACCTGTTCTCTTTTAAATGAAACATACATCCCCTTTCTTCCTCCATACATGTTTAAAAATATCGTTGTGTTTTGTTCTGTATACTACATATGTTCAAACATATCTGTTTCATATGCATACTACATCTCTTTAAATATATGTATATGTATATTATTAAGTATATGTTAAGTATTGTTAAGTATATGTTCTATAAATCATATATGTTTAAAAATATACATATATGTTTCATATGCTATATATGTTCTGTATACTACATATGTTGAAACATATCTTTTTTATATGTATACTACATCTCTTTAAATATATGTACATGTTCTACAAATTATATATGTTCAAAAATACATGTGTTTTATATCCTGTATATGTTTTACATGCTATATGTATATGTTTATACATTTATGTTTCTATTTCTAATTCTACTTTTATTTTATAAATATTCGATTGAGTGTGTATGGTTAAATAAACGAATTAGAATTCGCGCGCGACGAAATTAATCACGATAGCGAATGGTATCACGAACAAGAACGGATAGCAGAACGAAAGGCGAGCAGGATCCATAAGAAAGGCCGGTGAACAAGGAGCATGAAAGGAGAATGGAATTCCCGAGTTAAGAGACGATAAAGGGGATTGAATAGAAATCGTAAAGAATTCCGAAGCGTGGTGGGTCTTCGTGAAACGAATACGGGAGAGCCGTTTTCTCTCTTACCCACGTCCCATTCACCGCAGTCAGGTTCCGAGGGTGCCTCGGTAATTTATTTCCAGCGCATCGGGATCCACGCATAACGACTGCAGTATTTGGTTAATATGATTTCCCGAAGTGGTAGTTAAATCTAAACGGGGGTCTTAACGTGGCGCTTACGAGTGTTATGTAAATAGGGATGGGGTGGATCCAAACGGAAAAACGGGCAAACGACACGGTCAACAATATGACTAACTATGATCCCGTGCGCGTAGAAACGTCCGCGCCGTGGAAGACCCGGGAGAGAAAAAAAGGGTTGTGGAAAATATTCTTCACGGATATTAACGACGGCCCGAGGAAAGCGCGCGATCATCCTCGGATACCTAACTCGATACCACGCGGTCAAACTGTTGCTGATTCACGGCTCGTTATGAATCGTAAAATTAAACGACGAGAAAATGTGTACGGTGTAAATGACGGAAATTATAGCTCTCGCAATTGTAAATTAACCTGAAATTACTGGGAATCCGAACGAGACGCACAATACTCACGGTGATTATTTCAATGATCGCGTCTTTAGTTGCTTGATGTATTTATTAATATCTGGCGAGTGCTGGAAGTATTCGCAAGAACTATGAAACACGGTCGTAAATCTTAATTAACGATAGCACGTTTAATGCTCTAACTGCGATCGAGAGTTAATCGCTACTTGTAAATGTCATGAATTAAGATTCATTTTCAATCTCTGATTTATCGAGCGCGTATAAGAAACTAAGTTTCAATTTTTAATTAGAAAATCGTTCAATGTTTTTATTCTCGATTGAAATTACTCGAGTGATTATTAAGTTTATATTTTCGATTTAAAATATTCGATTGCTCGAATGTTTAAATAATTATGTCGTATTAAATATATTCTGAAATTTGAACGTTTGAGAATTTGGGAATTTGTGAATTTGAAACTTATCTAGTTAATTGCAGGATTTAATTTAAAAAATAAACGCATTCAAATTATTCAAATCAATATCAATGATGAGTATACGCGACGAACACAAAACAAATGTTCCTATTATAAATTATATGAAAAAAGTAAAGAAACATGAAAGAAAAGTTACATTTTATTCGATAAACAATTAATAATTCATCAACGTTAACGTCAAACGAAGTTAACTGATTAAAAACCTGGAAATTTAATACCTTGCACTCGAGAGGCGACTCACGTTCGCCATTATATTTAATGTACCATTTTTAATAAATAACTTTTAAGTAAATATTGTATTATAATACACGCGATGTTTGAACATAATGGAACAGACAATATTGTCGAGTAACGATAATAAAATAATAATTTCAAAAAAATTTATGGAAATTTTCAACCAGAAATGTTTGCAGATGCTATTTACCAACTGCAAAAATGCTTTCGAGTGTTATTTGATTTAAAGCAACGATTTCAACTAAATAACTTCTAACTAAATTGATAGCATTATACACGCGATGTTTGAACATAGCGAAACAAACAATATTGGCGATTAATAATACAAAAATAATAATAATTTCAAAAATATTCATCAAACTTTTCAATTGAAAAGTTTTACATTTGCTAATTGCCAACAATAAAAATTCGAGTGCAGAGAGTCAATCTACCCATTGCCTTGTTGTATGACCAATTCATCGATAATAGTACAAACTAACAATCATCCCGCCTCAAACAACCTAATCGCAGTAAACTCCAACCTATCTAGCCTCTTATACCAGTTACTCATCCTCTCCACAGTCCTTTTAAACGTCAACTGATCTTCGAACCTACAATCATGCGTCCACATGTGGATGTGGATGAATTCTAACTAAAGAAAGTTCGAATGTCGAGACTGTTTTGAAATTGTATGTGGATACATTTCATGCATTTTCACCAATAGTCCAGATTGCGGTAATTCGTACCAAGTATTATAATTTCTTAATCCCCTGTGCTATAATGACGAGCTACACGTGACGCACTCGCAATTCAAATTCGGTAAACCTTGATTATATTTTTAACCCTTTGCACTCGAAGTTACTGGTAGCTGACAGCAACTTTAAAACCTTTTGGATGACATGTATGATAAACTCTTTCGAACTTATTATCTCTATTATTAATTGCCTCTATTAGCTGTTTCATTACGTTCATACATCGTATGCGCAACACTATAGATTTAGTTAAAAAGTATCTATTCCAAATTGCTATGTTAAACAAAGTGGTTGCGCAGTCGGGGATCGCTACATGCAAAACAGCCCCGACATTCGAACTTTCTTTAGCCACCTCAATGGTTACTAATCATTGCTCCATCGTTCTGAAGGGCTCATTTTAAAGTGGAAGCTTCAGGGAATATGACCATATTTTCGTTCAATTTTAATCCCCTATACTTTTCATTCAAAAACGTGAAAAAAAGAATTTGTTTAAATTTTGTCATATTATATAACAAATTGACGAAGTCAGAAAAAATATTTGATAGTGTTCCAATCCTTTATGAACAAAATGAAATAAAATTTAGCTCAATCGAACGAGTAGTTTCTGAGAAAAAAATTCGTAAGTGAAGTCTATTTTCCGCAAAAAGAAAATCGCAGATGGTGTATACGCTTCGGCTTGAGATTGATGTAATATGTCTCGCTCTCTATTGCCTTAGTGAACTCCGAAATAAATTAATATTTGGAGTTCTAATTGGGGATGGTGTATTGTAGTAATTGAGATAGACACTTGTACAATAAATACTATGTACTTAAATTAATATGATATATAATACAAGTTGTTGAGTGTTATGGTTTATGAATTCTGTGTTGTGTATTCTAACGAGGTGTAGTTGCGTTTTAAATGTGTTCCAAATGATTGACTGTGATATTCTACCGAGTTCTAATTGTGTTCTCTTTGAGTGATATTAGTATTCTTCCGTAGCGATGGGAAAGTGTGTTGTAGGAAAACTTGGATTAAGGTATGTGATGGTGGTATTGTCTGTGATTTGTGGAAATAACGTCGGAGGTGGAAACTGGAAAATTGACCTAATTGGTCGGAGAATTCGTGGTGTGGGATCTGAAGGGAACGCCTAAACGTGACGTCGGTTGATTTTGGAAAAACCGAGAACCCGTGACGTAGAGGTTTTATGAGTTATACCTGTGATTTTAGCAAGCAATAAACTTAGAATGCGCCTTGACGTTGAGACTACATATTTCTAAGCATAGCAAAGAATAAAAGAACTATTACAGGCTACAATTGCAAGTAAACTGTGATTTTAGGGAAATTCACGGGGTTCGTAATAGCTTCATGAGTTTATTGCTGCTGTCGAGCGTTGAACGTGTTTATGGTTTATTCTTTGTTGCCCTGACCTGAAGGGTCTACGAGGCAACAGATGGTGAGGTCAAAAAGTGATCGATTCGACGTGGAATGACCCAAGTGTCAATTCTCGTTATTCAACAACCTCGACATAGCGTAACGACCATTATAATAAAATATCCACACACGGTGTTTCAACCGGAGAACCAGATTACAGTCCACGAGAATCCTAAGCCCGAAAACTTTTTGAATAGACTGTGTACGAAATATACCGATGGCAGTTAGTCGAAGTAAATCCGCCGCATCGCGTGGTCATTATTCAATTTCTGCCAGCACGATTTTTTCTCAAGCCACGTACTATCGGTTCTCCATTCTTTCAGCCCCTTTTTATAAGTTGCCAAAAAGCGGCCCCGATGAAGCGGTCTGATTAGGCAGTTTGATTTATCTCGCTCGTTCACGGCCACGGATGTTAGCGTGCCTTTTTCTCTCGCGTCTCGCAATCTCGTTAAAATTTATTCATGATTCGGTGCCGTGGACGCGTTCTTTAGCGAACGAGAGGCCACCGTGGACTGGTCGGACTGGTCGCGGTCCAAATATTCGTTAATCGGCCTATTTTCCGCGTAACGCGATACGGCCCTTAATGCCGTTCACGAACCTGTCGCGAGCAATGATTTATTGATCGGCGGTATCGACTTTGTTGTGCCATCGGCTAATTCTTCGCGTTCAACGTTCCGCGCGTCGAACGCTTACGCTCTCTCATTGTCACGCCGACACCACTATGAATCTTAAACGCCTTAATGGTAAAATTAGGGTTATCAATAAGCTGCCCGATCGGAGAGAACGATCCCGCGTTTTAATGATACGCCGAGGACGAGGGTGGACGAGCTCTGTCTTTTCGCATCTCGACTTCATTAAATAAGTAATTTTCATATTGTGATGCCCGGTTTACTTCGATACCTCGATATTGAAGCCAAGGAATAGGGGATCACGTGGGTGAATCAAATATAAACGAGCCTTCTTTTAAACAGTGTTTATTTTATAGATATTATTTATATGTGTACAAATTATTTTTCTACGTAGTCTCCTCTTTTTGTGATGCATCTTTCACAACGTTTGGGTGGTTTCTTTATTCCGTTTTCATAGAATGAAGCTGGGCGCGTACCCAACCAGTCGCGCACGAATGTTTCCACCTGATCGTTGTCCTCGAGTCCCTCGCCCCCAAGTACTTCTTTGAGGGATTAATAAATTTAATCGTATCGATTAAATTATACGTGCTTAATCACGGTCTTTTTCATACTACATACTCATTTATTCGTAACGTGACTTTGTTTGTTTATCGCCCGACTTTGAATGTTTAAAACGAGAAATTTGTACAGTTTGAACTTCGGTGACGATACAATTCGGTACTTTCATACGTTCGAAGTCAGTTAACAAAATCATGAAGACGTATCGGGGAGAAGCAACAGCGGGCAAATAAGTCGGTGTTACGGCCGGTTGTAGAGGGGTTGTGGGGTCTGAATTAATCGCGGTGAGTCGGGAAATCCGTTGTCGGATTTTTATTCGGCGAAGCTGTTCCCTTCCAGACAGTTTCGTGTACTTCAGGAGTGATGCGCTGGCACCTTGTCAGACTTGTAGGCGTTTCGCCTGCCTCGCTTCATACCTTCAACTTGTACAATGGGGTACAACGACGCGGAGAAAGAGGAAGAGCATGCTCGCCCACCTCCGAAACTAATAAGTATTGTCCATCAGGCGCATTGTTTCGATGCCCACGTAGGCCAGCCAACACGTTCGAAACAAGTTACAGTTTAAAGTGGTCGGGTCGTTAGTTAGGCAGAGGGTGACCCCTCCGGGTTCGTTAGACCGTGTGCTGTATTCGCCGTGCGGACGGCTTTGTAAGGAGCATCGGGATTTCGGTGTTGACTGTGCTTTACGAATTTCAATTTCTTACTCTCGCGTGCTCGGATATACAGGACGAGTCAAGATTATGTGAACACTATTTTATAGAAAGCATTTACTAAGAGTATTTATTATACCGAGACTCAATCTGAGATCCAGAACGTTAATGCGCTCAAACCAAAGTTCAACGGTACAATTTAGTGCCAGTACACGCATTTCTGGGAAAGTATTGGGTATTAATGGATCAGCCATGGGTATTAACAATCTGGTATAGATAACGGAACATAATTAAGATTGTTCACATAATTTTTACTCACTCTGTACACATGAGGTCTCCTGCATGACCACGTGTATGTATTGGATTGTTCAGAAAGTGATTTCGTTTTTTCCACACAAGCTTGCTTGTGAAAAAGTTCGATTGTTTCTTCGCAGTTGTACGAAACTATTGCCACACCTTTATATTGGCCAGTTAAATAATTTTGTAGCTCTAAAAGCGGGGCTGGATGTGACCCGATGCCCTTATGGATTAAGGTGAAAACGGGATCGAAGTGATAAGCGCGCACTGATTAATACGTGACATCTCGGTTTTATTGCTCTGTTTACAATCGCTGGTTTACTCGCACTGTGTCTTGCCCATTCTGAACTCTGAACAGCTGTCGCGGGTCTGTCGGTCTATTTATTGTGACAGAGATGGAAGGTTCGAGAGGAGCGTAAATTCTAGAATGTTTGTAAACAAATTTCGAAGATAGCTGACGAAGATTCGCGACGGGCGTACCGTCTCGAGGGTTCGCGAATTTGCTGGTCTCCCTCCCCGTGCCCCCCACTCCCTACCGGCGGCCAACGGAAAGAGAGAGGGCGATGAGCGCGAGAGCGAGACAGCTAGTCGCCGAAATTTGTAGATGGTTCGGGATTCGTCCGAACAGCAGTAGTTTGTGGTTGGTATCAAATATGGAAATTTCCCTATCAAATATGAAAAGTGAAAAGCAGCATTATCGGAATATTTTACTTTTTCAAAAATGCTGTTCAAGCAAGAGAAAAAGTATCGGATGAAAATCGTTTCTCATTTTCATAGAAAAAAACGAAATTACTTTCCGAACAACCTAATATGTCTGCTGGACAATCTTTATTTTTCCTCATTTCCAAAATTCGTATTCGTCATTATCAAATTCAAATTATGAAATTTCTGCATTTTTAAATTCTTTAATCTTTTAACCCTTTGCCCTCGAACCGCGACTCTTGCTCGCCATTTAATTTAATAACTTTCAACTACATTTATAGTATCATACACACGATGTTTCAACATGGCGAAACAGACAATAGTAAGTTTAACAAGTTCATTTTCGTAATTAAATACCACAATTCACTGGTTAAGTTTCGAATTCACAAATTCCAAATCTGCAAACGTTCAAATTTCACACTATTTTGAATACGAGATAATTATTTAAACACTCGAGCAATCGAATTTTTTAAATCGAAAATAGAAACCCAATAATCATTCGAGTAATTTTAATCGAGAATAGAAACATTGAACGATTTTCTAATTAGAAATTGAAACTTAGTTTCTTATTCGAACTCGGTAAATTAGTGATTGGAAATGAATCTTAATTCATGACGTTTACAAGTAGCGATTAACTCTCGAACGCAATTAGAGCATTAAACGTGCTATCGTTAACCTCTTCGGCACGGCTGAATTTTGCACGGGACTGTTTCTCTGTACGGCAGAGTTCAACGTGAATTACGCGTAAATGATACGGTACTGCAATGTGTGACGGATAATGCTGTTCTTTACGCGAGTACATTGGAATGACGTGTTATATGATTAAATTATAATTTTTCTTAAAGATATGATACACGCATTTTAACTTTAACAATTTAATCTAATAATTAATAATACAATTTAGATGACATCCGCGAAAGCCACTATAGTGGCGTGTCGTACAGCAAGATGACATCCGCGAAAGCCACTATAGTGGCGCGTAGTGCCTAAGAGGTTAATTAAGATTTACGATCGTGTTTCATAGTTCTTGCGAATACTTCCAGCACTCTCCAGATATTAATAAATACATCAAGCAATTAAAGACGCGATCATTGAAATAGTCACCTGTAGTGTCGTACGTATTGTACGAATTCCCGGAAATTTCAGGTTAATTTACAATCGCGAAGGGCATAAATGCGAATAATTTTAAAAAAGATTATGCGAGAACGATTTTTCGACAGTCCGTACGAGCGATGTCGCGTACATAAAAATCGAACTTTCCGAATCGACCGTACACAGTAAAGGCGCGCGTTACATCGAGAAACCGGAAAGAGCTTCGATAAAATCGTGTCCGCAGGAATTTATGTAAGATTATCGTCGAATGTTTGGCCGACCTGTGTGGTCTAATAGCGAGAAACACGTAACGGCTACTTAATCGACGGTTTTCGGGAACGTTCGAGCCAATTTCGGCTACCGAGTCGCGCGACCGTGCCTAATGAATAGCGTTTAATTAAAGCCAATAAATCCACGGACGGGCAGAACGACCGATGTTTGGAAACGAAACACGCGATTTCACGGTAACAAAACCAAGTGGACTGTCGAGATGCTGTCGCGAGACGGCCGACAACATTTCCTTACCATGCAATAAAATTTCAGGAATGTGTCGCGCTCGTTTAGGGACACCGTCGAAATCCGCTCACGCGGTGACTTACATGGACAACTTCGAATATATTCCTCGCCGATTTCTGTAGAAATCGAACAAAATTGCGCGTCCATGACATGTAATATATATTGGACGTCTTTGCCTATACTTGTAAATTCCTGTATCCCTACAATTTCACTGGGGTTATTATGTATCTAGGATTTTTGTATCCTGGATATCTATAGCTGTACGATCCCCGGTTTAAGGATCTTTATAGATCTTCGGTTGCTATATATATGTAGGATGGGAGCAAGGAGATGGGAAACGGATTAAAGTAACAAAATATATATATTTTAATAATAAAAGGTAATACAAAAGAATTAATCGACTTTAATATTCAACGGGCCTGTCGCCACTGACTCCTGCACGCTTCTAACGCTTTATACAGGGTCTCCCAAAACGAACGAAACATCCGGAAATGGGAGGTAGGTGGGGTCATTCTGAATAACTTTTTCATTTGCAAAAATGTCGGATGGGGCTTCATTTTTAAATTATTAAGGAAAAACACCGACCAATCAAAGCGCGAGAATCGCGCGCGCTCGGAGGCAGTCGTAGTGGTCGGCTTACATGCTCGAGAGCGAACACGGTCAACCGTGCGCCGACCAGTACGACTGCCTCCGAGCGCGCGAGATTCTCGCGCTCTGATTGGTCGGTGTTTTTCCTTAGTAATTTAAAAATGAAGCCTCGTTCGATATTTTTGCTAAGGAAAAACTTGTTCAGAATGGTCCCAGCTACATCCCATTTCCGGATGTTTCGTTCGTTTTGGGAGACCCTGTATATTTTCACACTCGCACTGTCCTTTGTTACAAACGCATTCTTTCTCTCTCATACCCGAATCTTGCACCCTTCTTGCCAATCATACTACGCAAAACACGCACACAACACACGATCGTCTGTTACCGACTCCCACATATATGTATATCTAGCATCCCCATTTCGCTGGGATCTCTATATCCCTAGTATCTCTATAGTCCAAGGATCCCTATATTGCTACGATTCCTATGTTTCTGGTATCCTTATATCGCTAGAATCCCGATTTCGGTAGGATTCCTATATCCCTAGTATTTCTATATCGCTAGGATCTCGATTCCACTTGGATTCCTACATCCCTGGTGCCCCTATATTGCTAGGATCCCGATTTCGCTATTCCTATATCCCTAGGATCTCTATATCGCTAGTATCCTGATTCCGCTTGGATCCCTGGATCCCTAGATCCCTGAAACCCCTATATCACTAGGATACCGATTACGCGTATGATCCTTATATCCCTAGTATCCCTATATTTCTAGAATCCCGATTCCGTTTGGGTCCCTATATCTCAGGGGTTCCTATATCGCTAGAATTCCGATTTTGCTGTGATCCCTATATCCCTAGGATCTTTATGTCGCTAGGATCCCGATTTTACTGGAATCCAAATCAAGGATTTCAAGGATCTCTATAACTGTTGGATCCCTATATATCTAGGAGTCGTATATCGCTGGAGTCCATATATCCCTAGGATCCCTATAGCCTAATGATCTCTATAATTTTCATAGTCCAAGGTACCTGTCAAATCTTTATAGTCCAAGGATCTTTATAGCCGTAGGATCTCTACAGTCCAAGAATCTGTATATTCCTAACATCCCTACATATCTGGGATCTCTATAGTCCTTAGATCGCTATGTATCAACAATAAGGGATCTGTGTCGCTGGAAATCTATGATACCTATGGATACCTATGATATCGTTAAAATCCCTTGATTCCTGTATACCTAGGATCTCTAGAATTACTATATGTATGCCTGCAATCTGTATGTCCCAATATCCCTAAATGCTCGATATTTCTGGCAAGTAACAACCAACTAACGCAAGCCTCGTTGCGGTTCTATAATATTAATTACAGCATACAACCACGTACGAACGACACAGCTTTCAATTAATCGGACATATCGACCCGTGACGGTCGAACAGAAATCGGCCGCTTAATAGCCGCGAACGCCTCGTAAGAAAACGATCGTTGGAATGTCGAACGCGATACCGCGGTAAATAAGGCGCGGGCCGTTATCGTGCGAAAAGCCGCGTACACTACGTTCACGGAAATACCGCGAATTAAATCAACGTTACGATTTACAACGGTCGGACCGTCATTAATTAACCTCTATCATCTTATCGGCAATTTATTTGATAACCCTCTTACAAGCGAATGCACTTAATGAGCCGAGATGTTTAAGGAGTTTTTCCGCGCGCGACGCTAAACCGGATAGAGCGAGTTTTAGAAAACACCTCGCCCAGTCGTAAAGTCCTACACACAAAGTCTCGGGGCGCGAACGCGATGACGCAATATGGAGACTGTACCGAAGGGTGGAGAAATAAATGGAGAGGAGGTCCCGCGTACCGAATAAATTGCATGGAAACGGACGGTAACCGGACATCACGATCCTTGGACGTCATATAAGATCGTAGACACCGAAGAATATTTATGCAAATGAAAGCGTAAAACGCTCGCGATACAATTTACTTGGTCGTTATCGTGCCGTTTTACTATCGGGGAACCAACACGGCTTACCAAAACGAGACACGCGACCATGTTACGGAGGCGCATCGTGGAAGCTGCGTTTAGGAAGCTTTTAATTGCGACCGACATGTACTTAATCGATAACGCCAACGATTTTTCGCTTCAAACTTTCTTCTCGATATCGTTCGGGGGGATTGAGGGAGGGGGGGGGGGGCTCTATGTAGAAAGTCGAAATTTAGCTCCGATTAAAAAAGCGTTTTAAAAAATAGAAGTGACATTCAGATCTCCAAATAGAATGACAGGGACACGCACCCTGTATAATCGCACATGTGATCGTTAGAAAGGAAAGTTCAAAAATATTTTGCTGTATAGCTAATACTTTTATATCTGAATAATTTGTGCTTCATAAAAACATATATGTACTTACCAAAGGAGTCGTGCGAGATTACTAATTAGATTCTTTCGACCAATTCGATCGATGGTTTTCAAACGTACTAGTTGTTCCCAAATGGTGATATTTTTTTTACTTTTTCCGCTGTGTATGAGTCTATAAACAATAATATTAATTATATAGCAATTGGTATTCATCGTCATCATCTTCACCGCATTGTTTCGATCGATTAACACTAAATTTACTGAACGAGCCAAAATGACTCATGACACTGTAAGACAATAGGAAAATGGAATGAACGATGAAGTTTGCACTTCACCGAATAAACGTTGTGTGGGCGTATTTAAGAATACTATCTTTCTTTATTATCTCTGCTCTCGGCGAAAGCCTTTACAAGAATGTCTTCAGAGACACATCTTCGTACCAAGGACACCCTCGTTAGTATGGTCGTTCTTTAGGGCACTAGGGCCCGGCGAAACTCCTCTGAGGGAGGGGAAGCGCTGACGAAAAGCATATCGCCTGTATCGACTATTCGTTGATTTCTAATTTTCTTACAACACATTTCTTATTTTAAATTACAAAAACTATCAAGAACCTTTTATCAAAATGTATATTAACTTTTGTCAAGATAAAGGATCGTATAAGTCAGTTTACGTGTCATATTTTATTTATTTTCTTTCCTTCTTTACTTTTAATTTAAAAGTAAATCAGCACTTGATTCCACGATCTCACGTACGGGCAACGTGGGATTCATTCTTTCACCGTTTGAATGAAATTATTCTTGCAAAGGGAGGTTATATCGAGCAATGAGCATTAAATCATTTTCTCGAATGTTTCTCGCCTATTTTTTTCCCTTGGATAAAACAAAATATTTAAAAGTGTATCTGCTGCAGCGGTTTGAAGTTGTAACAGTTCATTCCAGCCACCCTGTACATAGAAGTCCCCCTTAAACATAGATTTCATCGCGTGTCACTAGCAATCGGGCGGGCAATGCTAACGAATATTACACACGCGGCCCTCGTCGTTCGTAAAGTTCGAGGACGTTATCTCGCGAATGAAATTATCGGATTGTAAGATTGTAATGAAGTTTCCCCGGCGTTATTCGCGACGTTCGATGGAAAATACCGTTTACACGTTGTGGGATCCCTTCGCGTGACGATGATAATTAAACGTCCTCGGTTTCTTTTGTTTGTAGCTTCTTCGAAAACTTGCTGTGTCGATTTAAAATGGAAATTTAACACATTGAGGACGGTACGTGATGAATAGCATATAGCCTGAATATGTATTTGTTGAAATTATATGAGTAAAAAGTGATAATTTCGAAAACACGGTGTAACATATAACGGTGCGATTTAACGATTTTTCTTTTACCTTTTTCTCTATGATAAATAACAAGTTGTCTTTTATTAGAACTGGTATTCTGTCCTTTTCGCGGCATGTTAGATTTCTGAAGTTAGCACTTCGAAATGTGACTATGTACTGATTGTGAGATAGAATTATACTCCGAAAGTTTGTATACAAAACGAAACTATTTCGAATGGTTTCTAAGAACTAGTAGATTACGGAGCATACCATAATGTCCGAACTTTACCAATGTTCTTTAATTAATGTGAGTAACTGTGTATAATGCACACACCTCCATCACATGTTTGTTTATAATAACAATTCTTCGTTGTAATGTTTTATTTTGGACGTAAAAAATGATTTTTATCGATGCCTTATGATTTGCTTTCAATCGTTAATTGAGACCCATACTAATTAAAAATAAAAATTTAACTCTTAATTGAACCACGTATTGTGAAAGATTATTTTCATTGCAACAAGTAAAATTTAATTTCTTAATTATTTTAGACATTATTTACGTTGGAATTTTATAGAGTATTATTATTATTCTCATTATTCATATTTATTAAGTCTGCGGCTCAATCATCTGAAAACAAACTAATATTTCATTCATAATGTTCAATTTATTTACCATACATTGAGAAATTAAATTAATATCCTATGTATGACATTGCACATAAATGTTATTGTTGCTCAGAATGTTAAGTTAGTAATATAATTAATAAAGTAAGCCCTAGTTACTAATTTGGAAAAATAACAATTAAAGACTAAAATTGTTAAAATTAATACTTACTTATATGGATCGATAGCTCTATTAAAAGAACCAGTCATTCTTAGGCAGGCATTTACTATTGCTTTACTATTTTACTGTTTTGCCATTTCGCTTTTCTATTATTTCACTGTTTGATTGTTCGATCACGCTGCTATGTTGCATGTCGGATTATTGGTAAATCATTATTGAGAAAATTGAATGCAACGATGAGAGACACTGTCTATCGTCTGCATAAGAAAACAGCACTGACACCATCAGGTCTAAAAACCTGAGACCGTTTGTCAACCGAAGGCCAGGGTAATAAATACGGTGCAGGCATAGTTTCTCTTTCTTTAAGTGGATACAAAATTTTCTTTTTGGCTCTCAGCTTCTCCTCACTTCCCGTTCGTTATTGAGAGAGTCAAGACGTTCTTTCGTAAAGCTATAATAAAGTTCAGAGTATAAAAATATGATACTCGCGCAGTTTGTTATTCACTCGTTCCCGGCACAGCAATTCAACTATTTTACCATACTGTTATATACTGTGCGGCCGACAACTTGGCCGGTGAGGAGGTTTGACCAGACGTTCCGACGCGACGGCAGTAATTGGCCGAAGAAAAAAACATGGTCGTATCGAATCTCACGCATTTTCCGCGACGGAATTTATTGGTTCGAGTGGTCATACACACCAGTTGACCCGAAAACTGTAAATAATCGGCAGTCCTCATCGGCCAAGTTGTCGGCCGCCCGCTATACATTCTACTTTATTAGAATACTGTACCGATATTCTGTTATTTCATTATACACGTTTTATATAACGAAGAAATGATACAAAAGTGGTTAGGCATCCGAACCTTACTTTCATCGAAAGTCGACAACTTATAAAAACCTTATTTTTTTATGTTCTTTAACCAGTTAAGTGTGTTTGATGAGTACATCCGTCATGGAGATGTGGCAGTATTTTGTCACATGACAACTATATCCGTCACGCGTAAAATTTTGTTATAATTTGATATCTAAATTGTAATTTTGGCGAAAACTAAATTGTATTCGTAAATTTTAATATGTTTAAAATGTTTAGAGGTCAAGACGAAATGAAACAAAGAAATAAAAATTATAAATAATTTCAGTTGGATTCATAACTTCCGGAGAGCTAGATCGTAATCAGCGCAGTAACACTGGATCTTGGATTATGCCGATTTTCATCTTGATGTATCAGAACCAAAATAAAAGAGCAAAGAAATATTAGATTCTTTATCTGCGGTGATTCATTAAATACTTGATTTTCTTTCTAAGTTTCCCGTTCATTATGTGTAAATATATGTTCATGTTAAGCGACTGTGTAAATATCAGTAATAAAGTTGTTCATTTTCTAACATAAAGTCGTCTTTTTGACCCAATATTTCAACAGCGCCACTTACTCTGCGTATGACGACTATACCCGTCATCGTTTGATTATTGCGACACACTCTGATGAGCGCTTTGCAAAGAGATCGCCACAGTTAACTGGTTAAAAAATGGTCAACTACCGGTACTTTTACCTTAGACCTTTCAATTTTTCCGGGGACGTGAAAAATGCCGAAAATCTGTAACGGGCCTCGTTGGCCAGGAACTGCGAAGAAAGGCGCGAAAGAACGACGACAATCCGCTTTGTATCCTCTTTAACGCGAAACACGCGTGGAACATCGGTGAAACCCTTGTTCACCTACGCAGATAGCTGCACCCTGCAACTCCGCTGAAACGGGAACGTGTCTGGGTGACTTTTCGTTTACAAAGCGACGATTGTCTGAATCTTTAGCAACGCTCCAGTAAACATTTCCACGTGGATGGTGCACGGAACACGACGGACACGGAACGAATCGTGTAAAAGCTATAACGACATTTCATAGACCTGCCGCGGACATAAATAGAGACGAGTTGTTCGACTATTTTAGGGCTGGTCGACGCGGGAAAATGGTTATATTTCGACCAGGAACAGGATGCAATGTTACATCAACGGGGTACACTCCGAAACGGTCTCGCGCAAGAAATAGACGGTACTGAAAAAGAAATGAGACGAGACAATTCCCCGTGGATCTCTTTGGGGTAGACTCAACAGGGTCCAGCGAGACAGAAGCGTGGATGTGGGGGACGGGAAATAAAATGGTGTTGCTTTAACCTAGAATCGTGCGACGACGGAATTGTTGGGTTGTTACGTGTCGGATGGCCCGTTTCGAAACATGAACGGTCTGACGATTTTTCGTGACATAAATGTATCGCGAAACAACGCTTGGGTTACATCAATTTAAAGACTGACTGATTCTCTGTCGATGCAAACGATCGTCTGATAATTTATGGAGTAACATTATCTGTGTTCCTGTGACGGCACGTGGGTCGCAGCGTTGAAAGAAATAACATTGACCGCTTGCAGATGCTCAGGTATAGGCAATTAAGCCTGTCCTAAAGTCTGTAAGTTGGCGAAATTATTTTATACTTTTTAGCACGTGTTTAGCTGAATAGGCTACCCTCCATAAACGCTGCCAGCCATGTGCCGTCACGGTTAGTACGGTCGCATGACCATCGCGTCCCAAGGATTATTGTACACCTTTTAGTTTATAACAAATTCTACTCCTACCGGAAAGTCAGCGCGTTGACAATGGTACTGACAAACTCCACCCTCAGTGTTCTGAGGTGGTTACGCACTCCTTGACAGTTTTATAAGAGAGGAAGAACATCGCGACATTAGCAGAATACTTTAGAATACCACGAGCATAACTTCAATCAGAATAACTCCAGTGAACCAGTTAGAGCCAGTTCCGCGTCTTCCTCTCACACTTAGTAAATCATCAGTCAATAGTTTCATATATTTGTGAATGGTCATATTTCCTGCACACTACCTTATTTATTTAATAAACTGTATTATCGTACACTATAAATTACTCGCACCTATCACGCATCCTTCAGCAACATTACATATCGCAGCTCCGCGACTACAGTTCCAAATGTCCATGAAAATTAAAAAAACGTAAAAGTGCATCAAAATGATACGCAGTGATCAAAATGATGTATCGATTTCATTTATTTATAACATTTTATAAAACCGACAGTAGAAAATGGCTGATTGTACATTGAGGCAAACAATGGATCAACCGAAGTGCAGCTCGAAAATCTATTAGCAAGAGTTCATTAAAATTCTGACAAAATTTGACGATATAAAAGTATTTCAAAATAACGCTTATGTTAGATCAATTTAACACTTAAAGTCTGACGATTTTTAGTGACATAAATATGTAGCGAAACAACGCTGGGGTTACATCGATTTAGAGAGTGACTGATTCTCTGTCGATGCAAACGATCGTCTGATAATTTATGAAGTAACATTATCTATTACCAAATGTCCATGAAAATTATAAAAACGAAAAAGTGCATCAGAATGATACACAGTGATCAAAATGATGTATCGAATTAAAACTTAACATTTTATGAAAAGGACTGTTTAAATGCTTGCACATGTTCAGTAGAAAATGGCTGATTCTACATTAAAGAAACAATCGATCAACCGAAGTGCAGCTCGAAAATCTATTAGCAAAAGTTAATTAATAATATCTATGTTATATCAATTTGAAACTTAAAGTTTGATGAAAAAGACCTCGTAAATGCTACGTTAAGATTCTTATCACTAAAATTACCAGCGTATAATTTTGACTTAATTCGAAATGAACAATGAAATTGGAAATTAAATAAACAAGAAACAAGACGATAAGTTAACATACACATTTATTCTTTATTTCGATGAAAATCAACGTAGATTTCAAGGAAATCGCCTTAACAATGTTAGAGGTTTTGAAACTACGCGCGAATGGTTAGAACAAATGAAATGACGAATGAGCGATGAATGCGAGGGGTTCTAAGAGCGTGAGAGAAAGTATGAGAGAAAGAGTGAGAGAGAGAATGAGTTAAGGGAATAAAAGCGCGAGCTGCCGGAAATCGCCCCGATATCAGACCAAGTATCAGACCGAGTATAAGAGTTGAACAAGTAGTAAGCGAAATTGTTTATTTTCTTCTCCTTCTCTGCTCCTCCGATAATTTATCCAACAACAAATTGTGTAACTTGTAACAAGAGACTTGTGCAGCATTGCATTCGAACGACGACTCACATTCGCCATTTGAGCAAACAGAACAATTTGAATAAATATTTTTTAACTAAATCTATAGCGTTAAACATGCTATGTTTACACAGTGTGAAACAGGCAACTAATAATACTTTAATAATAATGCGGTGGCAATTAATAATACTTTCTAAGAAAACAATAATTTGCAAAAAAATTGATTAAACTTTTCGAGACAGAAATTGTCAATAACAAAAATATTTTCGAGCGCAAAGGGTTAATATGAAATGACATTCTGTTAATTTCAATGGAATGATTAATTTCGAATAATGAACTGTACGAAGCGATGGCCGCACCTTTATATTGGCCGGTTAAATAATTCCGTAGCTCTAAAAGCGGGGCTGGATGTGACTCGATGGACTTATGGATTAAGGCGAAAACGGGATCGAAGTGATAAGCGCGCACTGATTAATACGTGACAACTCGGTTTTATTGCTCTGTTTACAATCGCTGGTTTACTCGCACTGTGTCTTGCTCACTCCGAACTCTGAACAGCTGTCGCGGATCTGTCGGTCTATTTATTGTGACAGAGATGGAAGGTTCGAGAGGAGCGTAAATTCTAGAATGTTTGTAAACAAATTTCGAAGATAGCTGACGAAGATTCGCGACGGGCGTACCGTCTCGAGGGTTCGCGAAGTTGCTGGTCTCCCTCCCCGCGCCCCCCACTCCCTACCGGCGGCGAACGGAAAGAGAGAGAGGGCGACGAGCGCGAGAGCGAGACAGCTAGTCGTCGAAATTTGTAGATGGTTCGGAATTCGTCTTAACGCTTTGCGCTCCTATGTCGAGAGTGACTCGACATCGGTTTTTATCTAAGCAGCTCCTTTGTCGAGTCCCACTCGACATTTTTTCAATACAAACAGATAGATGTTGCACATTCGTACCTCCTCCATTTAATTTTAATTATCGCTTTATCCCACTAGAGAGCTTACTGGATTAGTGCAATATTATAGCAATAAAGCAAGAGACCTCTCGGTACAAATGCCGCAAGTACTAGTTTTATATGATCTTTGTATACATCCAATAAATTCATTCGTTCTTATCGAATCGATTTACTGTTATCCAGCATATACGAACCTGCTAAATATCTGAAAATTATACACCAGGAAACCTCTAAATGCTTGTAACGAGTGAATATCACAAAACTTAAATGCTTTTGGAGCTGTCGGTAACAAAATAGAAATATAATTCGGAGCGCAAAGGGTTAACAGAGCAAACCTGTACACGACACGAAAGCGCCACAAATTAGCACTTGCGATGCATCAATTTGAATCTTCTAGTTTGATAAAAACATTGCATAAACTTTTAATCAATATTCTTAATACAAAATGGTGAGTTTCGTGAATGAAACAAGTATATCGGAAACAGCCACCTGTTACAAGCGAAATGAATCTTCTTCCACAGATGGTTCGCCGTAAAATTCAAATATTCCGTATGAATGGCACAATGGTCAAAAGTATGCGAAATATTTTTCCTTGGAAGAAAAAGGATATAATAATGTACGGTAACCACGTATCCTGTATGTCACTCGTTGGACGGCTCGCAAACGAGTCGTGGAGAATCGATTCGACACGTTCTCCGGTAGGGTTGAACGAAGAAACAGGAAGAAAAGGGAATGGTAAAAGACTCCACCCTTTTTGCGGCCTAGGGCCTCCAATGGTCCTTTTTCGTTTCAGAAAGCCACTGTGGATAATTGGAACCGCACCCAGAAACTCGTACTATGTGTCCAGTTCTTGTACTTCCTTCGGTTTTTCATTATCGTTTATCTTTTTCTCTTTTGTTCATTTTCCCGATGGGCATCAAATGAATATTTGAATCATCAAAAGTTTCGAATTCAGAGTTTCGAACCCAGAACTTGATCAGTTTCAGATAGAGGGGTTGAGACATTTTCGAGGCTCCGAAAACTCGAAATTTTATGCGATAATTTCTTAAATTCTCAGATTCGGAAATTGACGAATTCACTAACTTCCGGATTTACGAATTTTCAAGTTTTTCATGTTACTAGTTTTCGCATTTACGAATTTGCACGTTTACCAAGTTACTGAATTTTGTATTTAGGAATATTCAAATTTTACAAGCTACTTAATTTCACATTTATCAATTTTCTAATTTACTAACTTTTGGACTTACGAATTTACAGATTTTCCCAGTTACCAACTTTTGCATTTACGAATTTTCAAGTTTTTCAAGTTACAACCTTTTGAATTTACGAATTTACCAATTTTCCAAGTTACTAGTTTTCGCATTTACTAATTTTTGAATTTTCCAAGTTACAACCTTTTGGATTTAAGAATAGTCAAATTTTCCAAGTTTCTTACTTTCACATTTACAAATTTTTGAATTTTCCAAGTTACTTAATTTCACATTTACAAATTTTTGAATTTTCCAAGTTGCTTAATTTCACATTTACGATCTTTTTAATTTTCCAGGTTACTTAATTTCACATTTACGATTTTTTTAATCTTCCAAGTTACTTCATTTCACATTTACGATTTTTTTAATCTTCCAAGTTACTTAATTTCACATTTACGAATTTTTGAATTTTCCAAGTTACTTAAGTTCACATACAAATTTTTCAACTTACCAACATTCGTATTTACGAATTGTTAAATTTTACAAGCTACTTTACGAATTTTCAAATTCACGAATTTACTGACCTTCAAATTTCCACATTTACAAATTATCAATTTTAAAAATCTGAAAATGAAGAAGTTCAGAAACTTTCGGGTCTACGATTTGTTCTCACGCGATCGGAAACCAATCAGTTCACAAGATGTTCAATGAACAACGAACCGATTAGTCACTCGTTCTCTTTTTAATGCGCATAGCATTCCACGATTTCTGATAAAAGAACACGAGTACCTAACAACGGTTTCTTCGGTAGCCTATTAAAATTTTTTCTAAAATGTAGTTTCTATACAAGTGGATCGAGCGTTTCTACCGAAGAGAAAAAACCCATAAAAATGATGGCATTCACGAAGAAAGTTACTCAACGAGACCCATTGCAAACATTCGAAGGCGATGAAACATTCGTGAATCATTCCACGTACAATTCATAATGTGAACATAACGGTGTAACCTCTTCTTGTGGTCCCCGATTTTTTACTTATATACTTTTTGAACGAAACACAATGGCCGTGAATACGCGCGAATTTGAAACGTGCATATCACGTTGTGATCAGATAGAAAATTCGGATTACTACATCGTGAAATTGGAAAAATCGTTTTGCAAGTAAATTTTTGAACCTTTATTTCGAACAGGAAGACGTAATTTAATTTTATGTAGTGCGATTCTTGAAAAATGTATGTCTTAACGCATTGGCTGTTGTGATGAATCTGATTGAATGTTAAATTGATTGATTTGCTTTTAATTAATGGTGCGACAAAATTTTACTAATTTGAATAATTCTCACGCTAATTTTGTACGATAATAAACTGTTTTTGCTTGATATTTTTCTCTTTTTTAAACAGAGACAGTAACATTTCTGTTTGTACGACGTATTCAGATAGTTGTAATTTATCGGACAAATTGAATGAAGAAGTGAGGCCTCTGTGTAGCAGGTAAGATTTTTATTAAACGACAAAATAAAAATGTTGAAAATACGAGATAATGAAATATCTGTAAATAATTGTGATCCTTTTTGTAGCGAAGAAAGCGATGTTTGCTTTTATTCGGAGGGTTCATCGAACGAGGATGCATTAAATGATTCAAATTCGTTTGATGAAGAAATATGTGAAGAACATCAGTAACGTTACCGTCCTTGATAATAAAATACGATTAACAAATGGAACAATTTTACTCATTACGCATAATTTTTTTCATAGACAATGTTATGTTGCTTCTGTTTGCAAGAATCGTTCAGAAAATCAGTATGAATCGGACGAATCTACTTCGTGTATCACCGATGAAAGTTCCAGGTAACGTTGATAATTAGTAAGAAATACAAATAAATATCAAATTCTTGCAATTTTACAAAATTCTAAATTTCTAAATTCCTAAATCCCTACATCCCTAAATTCCTAAATTTCTAAATTCCTAAATTCCTAAATTCCTAAATTCCGAAATTCCGAAATTCCGAAATTCCGAAATTCCGAAATTCCGAAATTCCACGATCCTTAAATTCCTAAATTCCTACATCCCTAAATTCCTACATCCCTAAATTCCTACATGCCTAAATTCCTAAATTCCAAAATTCCAAAATTCCTACATCCCTAAATTCCTAAATTCCTAAATTCCTAAATTCCAAAATTCCTACATCCCTAAATTCCTAAATTCCTAAATTCCTAAATTCCTAAATTCCTAAATTCCTAAATTCCTACATCCCTAAATTCCTACATCCCTAAATTCCTAAATTCCTAAATTCCTAAATTCAAACGTTCAAATTTTCTCATCTCCAAATCCCTAGATACACAGATTTCAACATCGCCAAATTCTCAGACCCGAAAATCCCCAGATGAAAAAATACCTCTATCTAAATTCCTAGGTCCCCAAATTCCTAGACCACCAAATATTTCGATTCAGAATCCGTACATCTCCAAATACCGACATCCCAAATTTTTGCATCCTCAAAAATGACTAAAAATCAACAAGTACAATACAATTATCGTAAATTCGGGTAACCTTAACCAAGTTAACGCAACTTTGTGCCAAAGTCTTCAATTTTCAATTACATTTCTCTGCGAATGATTAAAACATACAAATACATGCAATTTCCAAAGCAGCAAAATCGAAAATGATCATTATTATTAGCCAAATTAATTGTCATTGTCTGGAACAAAATTACGTTAATCAGGTCACGGTAACCTTTAGCTTGAACCCAACTGCGAATTTATCCATGTAACTTTTAAAATAAGGGTGTCAACATCCGTCTGCGTCGACGAACGCCCTTCAACGTGCCACGGAATAAAAGAATCGGAGTCTTTAGTCGATCAATTACTCAACCAACTTCCCAGGTAATAACGTTCGATACGAAAGCTAAGAAGCCGCGATAGGCAACAAAGAATTTAAAAACGCCGGTGTACAGAACACGAGACACGGACGAATCACGGAAATACTGGGAAATGATGTTACACTGCGAAAGGGCAACGTTTCAAAGGGATACGACAAATTTGCCTTTGCCCTCGAGGGAGGTACGTACACTATGCGGCCGACAAGTTGTCCGTTGAGGAGGTTTGGCCAGGCGTTCAAACGCGACGGCAGTAATTGGCCGAAAAAAAAAGATGGTCGCAGCGAATCTCACGCATTTTCGGCGGCGGAATTGGTTCGCGCGGTCACGCACACTAGTTGACTCAAAGACCGTAAACAATCAGTAGTCTGCGATCGTCAATCGGTGTCAAGTTTCGACGGTCTAGTTGGGGGTAGGAGGTGCGATCGCGTACGTCTTATGTTTCAGGACAACCTCCTCACCGGACAACTTGTCGGCCGCATAGTGTAAGTACTTTTCGCTCAAACCATATCTTAGTTCAACCGGAAAAAACTTATGCATACGCCTGGTATATCACCGGTGTACGAAAGCCGGCCGAATTTAAAAGCCGAGAACTCAATTAACCCGAACGGCTAGAACTGAATTACAGATGTTGGTCTACGGGAACGCGCGGTCGCCGGTAATTAAAAAGTTATTATGCCCAGGCTCGATTCTACTGGCACTTGTACTCGATGGCGACGAAACATTCGCCACTTTACCAGAAAGAACTGAACAGCGCCTTCCGCATTACTTTGTCCAAGTAAGCCTCTGAAAAAGGGGGGAGTCAAAGAAGATGGAGTCAAAGAAGTCCTCCCTTAACACTAGATTTACGGACGTGTAGAGATCATTTACTTTTAAATTAAAAGTAAAGTAGGAAAGAAAATAAATAAAGTATGACACGCAACCTAACATATACAATTATCCTTTATCTTGACAAAAGTTAATATACATTTTGATAAAAGGTTCTTGATAGTTTTTGTAATTTAAAATAAGAAATGTGTCATGAGTCATTTTGGCTCGTTCAGTAAATTTAGTGTTAATCGATCGAAATAATGCGGTGAAAATGATGACGGTGAATAACAATTGCTATATAATAAATATTATTACTTATAGACTCATACACAGCGGAAAAAGTAAAAAAGATATCACCATTTGGGAACAACTAGTACGTTTGAAAACCTTCGATCGAATTGGTCGAAAGAATCTAATTAGTAATCTCGCACGACTCCTTTGGTAAGTATATGTTTTTATGAAGCACAAATTATTCAGATATAAAAGTATTAGCTATGCAGCAAAATATTTTTGAACTTTCCTTTCTAACGATCACACATGCGGTTATACAGAGTGTCCCTATCATTTTATTTAGCGATCTGAACGTCACTTCTATTTTTTAAAATGCTACTACTCTTTTTTAAATATCTACAATGATAGATATTTGTATACACGGACGGATAAAACGTATAAACTTATTACTTGCTAAAAAAAAGTAATATAAATAGAAAGCTGACTAGATCCTGAATTAGACAACGTTTGTTGTTTCTTTTTAATAATTATATATGTATATTTAATAAATTTTTAAATTAACTTTACGAATTATTAAATTAACAAGAAAAATTTCAAATTTAAATCATTTTTTTTTTAAATAAATTTATTTAAACGTACAGGAAACATACGTAAATAAGAGTGTAAAGTAAAATAAAGTAAACGATGCGTATTCAAAGAGAGCGAGACTTACAGGGTGTTTCACAATTATGGTACGAGCCGGAAAGGGGTGGTAGGTGGGGCTATTCTGAACAACTTTTTCCTTTGCAAAAATGTCGGATGAGGCTTCATTTTTAAATTATTAAGGAAAAACACTGACCAATCAGAACGCGAGAATCGCGCGCGCTGTATGTTCGATAGCGACCACGGCCAATTATAACTCGGGCCTACGCTTCTACCTCCGAGCGCGCGCGATCCTCGCGTTCTGATTGAACGGTGTTTTCCTGAATAATTTAGAAATGAAGCCTCGTCCAATATTTTTACAAAGGAAAAATTTTTTCAGAATAGCCCCACCTAACACAACTTTCCGGCTCGTACCATAATTGTGGGACACCCTGTATGCGCGGTCCATATATGTTACAGCGTACAGCGGAAATTGGAATTTATTTGTCTGGAGGGCCTATCATTAACGCCGGACGAAGGTATTCGACTCCTGTTCGCATTGTTTAATTCTCGTAGAACAATGAGATGCGTATATTGTTGGCGCGCGTTCGAGAAATCGGTGGATATCGGTCATCGCGACAAACATTATACATATAAAAAAATCGATAAATACGATTGGTTTCGTGCGATCGCTGCTTTGAAATTTCTCACGACGTTATCCGTTAATTATGCGTATATAGCTACACCCACCGGAGATCTACTTGTCCTTCTGGCCAAGTACGTATGTACATCAACTAACAAATATTTGTTATTCTATTCGGTCGATATTGTTCGTTTCACAAAATTTGTTCAAATAAATATTTAAAACGTATATACATATACATACTGTATTAAATATTTAATATTTAATTAACGTTTGTAACATAAATATAAATAACTTAATATAAATGCATAATATTTAATTATGTTCATATGTAACATGTAATGTATTTTATAATATTTACATTTGTAATATGCATAAATATTTAATATAAATAATATTTATAAGTATATAAATATGTAAAATATACATATATATATATACAGTATCGGACAAAAGTTTAAGACTAAATGGAAAAAACAAATAATTGATTTACTGTTCATAAAAACTGTAGTGTTCTACTTTCGGTGTTAACTAATTAGACATTTATTTATACATTAAAAAAAAAAAATTTCATTTTGATATTTTGCTCAGTAACGAAGCTACAAAAAAAGGAACGAAGTTTGTGTAATATTTCAAATCAAGTCATCGTGTTAAACTTTTGTCCGCTACTGTATATATATATTAAAAAAATATAAATAATTAATTCGCGTTTATTGCAACTGTAGAAAACTCGTTCACAATTGGCACTGGCTCCAGTTGCTATGCACAGAAGACGACATTGTACGAAAATGTCATGGTGACACAGGGATTACGACAAATATAATACCGGATGTTGCTTGGAAGAGAGCTCATCATTGGGCGCCCAAATTGAAAATACAATATGCCATTAGTACGAAAAAATTTTATAATTGTTATCGGCGTGTTTCAGGTTGAATTCGTAAATGGCAAATATTGATAACGCATATTTTTCAGTTGGAATACCGAATTACGATATTCACAAATGGTTCTATACGAAAAACACAGGGATACATAGCTTCGCGCTGTCGACGAGCATCGATTTCAGATTTCGGCAACCCTGGTATCTGAATTGCACGTTTAAATCACTTTATTCGTGGCACTCGAAGAGTTTAGGTAATTTATTCCTCTTTCGAGAAATTATATTGATATAAACATTTGTATAATCTGTTCAGTATACTTGTGTCTGCAATTATGGCACAATCGGGAAAATTTGGATAATCACTTAAAGAACCTGTTCGTCAATTTGCCATCGCTTCGAGTTTTTGAATTTATCGGCGAAATTCGGAAGCTAAAAACACTTTGTGGCATGTGCTTACAGATACGATCATGCAGCTGCAGTAGTTATTTCATATTTATATGCGTTGCAATACATATTGACAATTGTTAATTGTTACCTACATTTCAGAGGTTCATAGTGTCAATATGCAACTTCAAGAAGTTCTGCATGGAGACGTGGACAAAGATGCATGGATGAAAAGTGTAAAATGTTTAATGGTGTGTTTCAAACATGATTTCGAAAGGATGGGTGTTAAATTTGAAATCGATTTTTACTGCATGTAATAACAAGTCTTGTATAGCGAAGCAAGTGTAAATTTTATTTGTTTCATTGTTGCATTTAGCAAATGTTAGAAAATTAAATGCTTAAAAAATGCATATAATATGAATGCAAATTAAACATTGCTATTATAGCAATTCATTCACATTTTTATATTATAAATAAATTATTCTATTAATTCCTTAAATATATT
Source organism: Coelioxys conoideus (assembly GCA_947623535.1). NCBI lineage: Eukaryota > Metazoa > Arthropoda > Insecta > Hymenoptera > Megachilidae > Coelioxys > Coelioxys conoideus. The sequence goes on along the minus strand of OX392453.1, from coordinate 16,184,535 downwards.
ACTATGATTCTGTTGATTCTTGTTGTTCAAATTTAGGATACTTTGCCTCAACTTCCAACCATGTCAATTTTCCATTAGCCAGATCTCTTACTACGCTTGGAAGTTCGTCCAACTGCAATTAAAATCATTAAAAATCATTAAAAATTCTGTTTTAACTTGTACATTTTAAATTCTGTAATATTTACTCACGTTTATTCTCACTTGGCCCATACTGTCACGTTCACGAAGCGTAGCACTATGAGGTATTTTCAGAGAATCAAAATCTATAGTGATACCAAATGGTATGGCAATTTCATCCGTCCGGGCATATCTGCGCCCGATACTGCCAGAAGAATCATCTACCTTATGTGAAACATCTACTTTGGTGAGATTCTGAGCTGTAACAGTTAAATAAATGTTTTGAAATTTTTGTACCCTATATATATATATATGTATATATATTTTCATAGAAAACAATATACTTACATAATTGTTTTACATGTGGTGTAAATTCGTCGTTATTACTAAGTGGTAACACTGAACACTTTAAAGGAGCCACAACCGGTGGTAAACTAAGGTAAGTACGTTTTTCGTCTCCTTCCCTAGTTCTGAAGTTATGCTCAAAAATAGCATACATAATTCGACCAATACCGAAAGATGGTTCGATCACAGAAGGAATGATTTCTTCTACGTGTACAGTTTTTTGATATCGTTTTACTTGAATCATATCTTCAGTAATTTTTACTTCTTTATTGTCAGAAAGTTTTAAGTTATATTCTCCATTTTCGTTAAGTTCAGTTTCCATAGCATTAATACTACTCTCATTTAATTCTGATAATGCATCTTGAACTAATTTACTATCCTTTTTGAACGTTTTTCCAATTAGAACTTTATTTGGTACTATTTCACATACGTCGACATTTTTTGGCGCTGACAATTTTTTCTCCGCTACCAGTTTTACACCGGTTGCTTTTGTATGTTGACTTAGATCATAGGCAGAGCGATCTGCACAGCCAACGCACTCGATCCAGCCGTAAGAAGTTAAACACTCTGCGTCCCAACAGTCGCACGCGTAATGAGCCATTTCATTTCCCATGTGTTGACGGAAACGTAACTTCTTTTTATCGATACCAACTTTAATTAGAAACTGATAAATCCTACCCATAAAATATCCTAATGTTTCGTTAGCTATAAGTTTTGTCATTACTGCATCGCCTAAAGTTATATGTTGTGCACTTTTTCCATCCATTTGATTGCAAGCAGAATACAGAAGCACGCTTAAATCTTTAACTGTTTCAAACTTGGGATGACTTTTGTCGCTAGGATCACAAAAATGTTCTATTTCTGCCATTGTGAATTCTCTCACCCTTATTAAACCAGATCTTGGAGATATTTCATTACGAAATGCATTTCCAATCTGTGCTGCAGAAAATGGCAATTTTTCTTGATTAAATGCAAGTAATCTCTTAAAATTTACAAAAATACCTTGAGCAGTTTCTGGCCTTAAAAATCCTTTTACAAGACCAGAGGGCCCAATTTGAGTTCCAAACATCAAGTTAAACTCTATTGGCTCTGTTAAATCATTCCCAGAAAGCGGAGATTTTATTTTAAATTTGGATATGATCGCAGCCATTTCATCTTTAGTCATACCATCTAATTTAATAACAATATCTCTACATTCTGCACGCGTATTTTCATCAGTTTTTTTATCACTAATAACTTTTTCTAAATGTGATTTAATTAAATGATCTAGCCTAAAACATTCTCCAGTTTTTGTATCTTTAACCATCAAATCTGCAAATCTTTCAACATGTCCAGATGCTTTAAGTACGGGTTCCGGTGTTAATATAGAACAGTCAACTTCTAGCATTTGTTCCTCCAATACAAAAAAATTTCTCCAAACATTTAATAAATTTGTTTTGAATGCACATCCCATTGGACCAAAGTCAAATTGGCCAGTAATTCCACCATAAATTGCAAAAGATTGATCATAGAAAAATCTACGCTTTAAAAGATCTTCCATTCTTGCTTTATCAAATGTTGTTGTTTCTGAAAGCGATAACTCTTTGTCTTCCAACAACTTCTTACGTAGTTTAAGCTCTGCAACTGCTTTCTTAATATCCAATTCTGGAGCTCCATCTGATTTGAGTTTCCGTACATGGTCACCCTTTAAATATAAAACATAAACAATATTAACCATATGACAAAGCTATATGAATGTTAAACAAAAGAAGATAACTACTACAATTACAAAAGTATTAAACAATTAAATTTCATAATTCAACATTCATATCTGTGACGATAGATATCGATTGTTATTACAAAAACATATTCCAACGTGTTATGCATATTAACTATATTTAATAATAAATAATCAACAACCATATGGTACCTACTTGTGCTTTAACACTGTCCCGAAGAGGAGACAAGATCTCTTCAATCTTTGGATCAGACATATCCGGCAAAATTTGTATTTTCACTTTCCGATTTTGCTTCTTCGTACCCCACTTACTAAAATCAGTTAACCTAACGGTGACAGTAAATTCTCGAAAAGATTGTTTATTAACTAAGATATTTTTGCATGCACCTAGTGTAGATTTTCTATAAAGAAAGTACAAGTTACGCGAAATGTACTGCATTCGTGGAGATTTTTTCTTTCTCGTTCAAGAAAGAATAGTCGGTACTTCTCGCTTCAGAATATTACAGGTTCTGATTTCTCATAGTACGGTACTGTTGGCGCGCACATGGATGAAATTTAAACTAGTTCACGTACGAATTATTATTTTATATAACTTCAGAAAACTTGTTTAAATATGAAATATATATTTACACATACTTTATGACATTGTTTTTGTACTATTATGATATAAAATCAGTGATATTATAAATAAAAAACTTGTATTATCTATAACGATATTTTTATATTTTTTCATAAAGAATATATTTCAAAACAAATAACATTGTATGGATACAACTAAAAAAATATGTAATGAGAAAATAAAAGTACACAATGTGTCGCACATACGCAAATATAAGTTTATTCCTTTTTTTTTTTTATTAAATAAATGAAATATTACTAAACTAACTTCTTTGTTATAAAAAAAACTATTTGTCTTAATTTCAAATCATTTTATTTCCTTTGTACACCATAGCAACGGTTTATGGAAAAATTACAATTACGAAAACATTATATATTGAAAAAAATATGAGAAATTTTCTCCTAAGAATTTATATTAATTATAACTTTTCAATAAACCCAGCTTCGTGTGATATTAAATCACATAATATGCTTAGAGAAGAAAGTATAATCAAGAATGTTTTTTTTTTCTTTGCGCTACCACAAGGATGTTGAAATTTTTATAGGTAGACTCGCTTTCTTAATTACATTATCATTTTGACATGTAAATAATAGGTTTTTAATTCTACGCATCTACATGCACCATACGTTATTTCCAAGTTAGATGGTTGGTCAGATGTAAGGGTAAACGTTGTTATACAAACAATCATGTATATATACATATATATGCCTTAATTTCTCTGCATAACAATACTACAATCAAAAACAATCTTGATTCGTGTAAACAATTTATTTTACATAAGAGCAATACTCTGACATCAAAAAAGCGATAGTAATGGATAATGTATAATAATAAATAAAGTATGAAATGTAAATAATGGGTATTTACAAGTATGTAAATGGCAAAAAAGCTATAACAGAGACAAAATAATTGTTTTATCTTTCGTAAATATAATCTCGTATGCATTTTGCCAATAGATTCTGTCGCCTGTTTGCAAAATTACACATCTTACGATAATGTCGCGTCACGTAATACCTGTACACTTAGAACCTAGAAAACGTGCAACCATAACACGTACCAACATGTAAGATGCTTATGTTTGTCACAAGTAGCAAACACGTGACAGATTCACTGAGAAACACATACTAATAGTATCCAGCATGAGTGCTTATTCTCTACAATAATTCACCTATAATATTTAAAGGGAGCACCATGATAAACACACAGGCGGCTCTATGTCCCACTTGGAAAATTGATTCAAGATCTCGTGTGCATACTCTCAATTAACTTATGTTAACATAAATGCACAATTCCAATCCAGCACACTCTAACAACCTCGATTGTCGCATCTCACTTCTATCAGTTTTATATAGGATCAAAGAGTGAAACTTTGAGCCTAAATAAAAATATACAAGTAAAAATGTTCCACGAGATTATGATAAAATATCACAGTTCCGAGTTTGAGGAGTCGCTTTTGAAAATCATGGCTCTCCCTATCGTTCTTTTATTCATATTCCAAGACAGTCATAAACTGTTAAGACATCCTAGTTAACAACAATCCTACACTCTACGATGAGATTATCTATTTCAGAAATTGTAACGTTTAATAATAATACGTAGTCATATACAACTTGCTAAGGATGCTGTAAACTGTATACTGGCTGCTAAATGTTTCAAGTGAATACTGTACGTATAATGTATGTAAAAAGTCAGAAGTGTTACATAGATTCAGAGCATATTATATAAATGAAGCCTAATTTTACTGTTCGAAGATTAATTAGTTGATTTTATGGAGACTGAAATAACGATGCGATGTATACAATTCATTTTTATGGAAGAGTGACGAATTCATACATGATACCATGTAACTAAAAAATGCTATAGAAAATATATAGTATCATAATAAAACTATTAAAAGTATTAAATTACTTTGAATATTTAACGTCTAAAATATTTAGTGGTTTGAAAAATATATTAAACAATATTACTTTATTGTAAAATCTCCATCACTCTCCTTACATTAACAAAGAAACAAAGATAAGTTTCAAAACGATATATATGTATTGCTATTTCAAATGTATATGAAATTGAAGATGGAATGCTGATATATAAAATTTTATAAACAATACCTTTACCTTCCTCTTATATTATATTTTTCTGAGTATTGCGCTTAATCGAAATGATATCCACCCCCTTTTTTTCTTCCGGAATATAAAAATCTGATCAATGTAATATTCGATAGCGTTTATACATAAAGCTAAGTGAATAGAGTACAGCATTCCTTTCTTCTTTATGTTACTTGTGTAAAAGGTACAAATTTATTTCTCATTTCATACTCCTATTTTAAACTCATTAATCAATCTTTAATTAATGGCTGTTAAAGAAAAAAGATTCAAAATAATAAATACTTTATATGTATATGCATACATAGTATATATATATATATATTACTATTTTCAAAATAATATATTTAATTAAACATGTTTAAAATATACGCTGCAATTTTATAAAATCGACGTGTAATAAAAGTTGCTAATTTTAGAACAGAAAAATGGAATATTAAACTGAGAAATTATCTGTACACTTATAAACATTGATATATTATTTAGTCGAATAGACGCATCGTAAAACGGTATGACAGTCAGGGCTAAATATTTTGAACATTTCAACAAATTGCACAGTTCAAAGTTAAGTGAGATTATCTCCTCTCCTTCGACATAAACTCGGTACTTTACGACCAAAGTACCTGCAAAAATTGATTATCTTAATATAATACTTGTGACTAAATATTTACATCAATGCGTTTTACAGCTTCAGTCTATTAAGCTTCTGAATCGCGACAGCCTTCAAACTTTCGCAATATGCGACATTTTATGAAATTACTGTTAAACTAATCAAGTGTGGTAATGCGACTTAAATTTTACTACTGAGCAGGTGGTTGTGGCTCGCTGGGCATGTTAGGATTTGGATATGGCGATAAAAATGAATAATTTGGATAAGGCGGTGGTGGATGTGGGAATGGAGGATAATAATTAGGTGGGTGTGAAGAAGGTGGTGCATAACCTCTATGTATATAAGGATCTGTTGGCGGTGGAGGACCATGAAATGCTGTGTACATGCGAGCATATTCCGTGTTATAACTTGGCCCGCCGTATGTTGGGTATCCAGGAGCACCTGCATCACAAAATTAATTTCAACACATTTTTCAAAATAAAAAATTTGCGAATGTCTATGTATTTGAAATAGATGGAAATACGTGAATCAGAAATTTGGAAATATTAATAAATAATATTGCATAACAAAAATTTCAACTTACCACCCGGTGGATAAGCTGCTGAAGAACCAGGTGTTGGAGGATAATGCTGTGAATATGGATCATACGGTCCTGGAGGATATGGTCCAGGATAACGACTACTCGTCGGATGACTAAACGCCGTAGGTATATGCGCGTCATCCCTGCTAGAAGCACTCGCAACTGTTGTGGTTACCATCGTCGCCTCTGTGCTTTTCGTTTCCGTTGTGTTCGCTAATGTTTTGGCAGTAGTATTAGGTACTTGTGAATATGCAGGAGGCACATTCATCACTGTCCTTTCTTCTATAGGCTTTGCTAAGTCTGCTTGTGGTTTAGCAGTGTCCATTGGTAGTCTTGAATTTGTTGCATGAGGCGGAACACCGGGAAAGTATGTTCCGTAAGGAGTGGACAGCGATCGTGAGCGGGGATCACTATAATCGTAATACCGTGGATATTGGGCGTATGGGTAACCTTGCGGCATATTCGGAGATTCACTTTGCATCGAAGTTTCACGCATACTTGGTTCTACCGTTTTCGGAGATGTGACAGTGTTAGTTCCAGTACATACAGACGGGGCAGAAGAGCCAGCAGTTGAATCTGTTACACCTTTAGGAACTTCCGTGCCCCGTAACGTAGGCGTTGGTGGCACTTGCATAGTTGACGGCGAAGGTTGTTGCGACAACAGAGATGGTAATGGAGTAGACGGTGTTGATTGCGTTAAGACTTGTGAAGCGATTTGTGGTGATCCTTGCGACGATAACTGAGGTGGCATCTGTGTTGATATTTGTGGCTGTACTTGCGATGATATCTGAGGCGGTACTTGCTGTGATACTTGCGATGATATTTGCGTCGATGTCTGTGATAGTACTTGTGATGATACCTGCGATGCTACTTGTGATGGTCCTTGCGGTGGTACTTGCGATGATAATTGCGACTGTATCTGAGACTGAATTTGAGGTGGATCTTCGATTATAATTTCATCGTTAGGTGTATCCCTCTTATCTGATTGAGTTTGGAAAGTATGGCCATAATTCGTTAATGTGTCAGCTGTTTTTGTGACTTCCTTTTCAATCGAAGGAGAACATTGTTTGTCGATCTTCGATGTTAATTCCGTTTCTGTTTGTTCGTGTTGCGTTTGAACTCCTTGTGCGGTTACAGAATCCGAAGTATATACTTGACCATTTTCTTCGGATGACTTTTGCAAAGAGGTGTCGGTATCTGAATTAGTCATACGATTATGATTGGAAGGGCTATAATCAGTGTTGGAACTAACTTCCGCGACCACGTCTTCTAATCTAACTTCTTCGACCCTCTGTTCTGTTCGAACTTGACCATCCGAAGAATTTGAATTTTCACCGAGCGTCGAATGATCTACCGGTTCCTGTTTTACTTTTGGTAACCTCGACAACGAGACCTGATTCGTCAAATTAACTTGGCTCAAATAAGGTTTGGCGGTCGCGGTCGCTACAGGTTTCGGTCTTCTCGAAACTTCTTTATCAGCGAATGGTCTGTAATTAGGGCCTCCAACTGGTTTATTGGTTAAACGAGTTGGGTTACTCGAAGATGATTTTGGTATTATAGAAATGGCTGAATTATTCCTTAATGGAAATCCAACTTCGGGTTTCGAATTTCTCTGCACCATCGACGGCACACCTATAAATATTTATTCATATGCAATTCTATATGTAAATACAGATTTGTAACTGAAATATTATGTTTTTAACAAAATTATTTCGTTGCTAACATACCCTTCTTCGGCTCTTCCTCTCGTTTCTGTTGATTTAATTTGAGAGCCGTTCGAATAGCAATAATTTTACCAGATTCTAATTGCATGTAAATACCCTTCGGACTTTTCAGTACCATTACTCGCTGACCAGCTTTCAATACGATACTTCCTTTATCGGGTGAATTGGTAGGAATAACGACGTCTAAAGGTAATGTCATTTCTTGTGCACTCATTCCTTGTCTTTGCCATACTTCGGCTGGTATCCAACGACTACCCGTTACACCGCGTGAACCTAAACCTTCAGCACCGCGTTGTTGCATTGGTCTAACCGAAGCTACGGGTTTAGAAGTTGTACCGCTATCCCCGCCTCGAATTGCTCTAATTTGTAGTCCACCTGCTACAACGACACAGAAAGATATGAATAATTATTATGATTGGCTAAAACATAATTGTTAGTTCCGCTCTATTAGACTGGACAGTCAAAAGATCTATTCTTCAAAATAAAAACTTCAAAAGTTAAAAATGTTAAACTTGATATCTGACAATTTCAAATTCTTTAATTGAACCCTACTCAAAAAGAAGACACATTCTTAAAGACTGTATAACCAGTCACTAGGTGACACCGTTTATCAAATTTACTTTATGAAAGTAATAATGATTGAATAAAAGAAAAAGTCTGCTTTCATCTCGCTGGAACTATTTCGCAAAGTATACTTTATTTTCGAGCAATTTGACTGTCTAGCCCCTTTAATAAACCAAATTTTAAAATAAATCATACCACGTGTTGCAGTATTGCCGGGTACGTAATTATAACTAGGCCTAGAACAATTGGCAGCCATTTTCTCAAGCTCATAACCACGTCGAGCCAAGCGCTTCTCAGCTTGACTAAGTTTTTTATCCTTTCTATCAACAAGAAGACTTTCGTGATGAAATGGCTGCTTGGTAAGTAACGAAGAATGTCGTTCTAACACACGGTGCATGACCTCGTCGGTGTAGCTATCTTTCGATTGAGAGAAATCTTGTACTTGGCTATCCTCTTCCCAATCCCAAGATAACGTGGTTGCTTCTTTCAACGAGAGATGAGCATCCGGATTGCACTGATCCACAACGCGATCAGCCATCCCTTGCTTACTAATTTGTCTATCATATATTTTTCTTTCTAAACAATTATCGGTAACCAAACGATAAACGAAACAAGGTTTCTGTTGTCCGTATCTGTACACTCTACAAACAGCCTGCGTGTCGTGGCAAGGATTCCAGGAAGCATCGAACACGATGGCGCGATTAGCGCCAACAAGATTAATGCCGAGCGAACCGGCACGCGTTGAAACCAGAAAAAGATGAATCTTTGGATTGTTGTTAAATTCATTGATAAGCTTTTCTCTTTCTAAAGCGCTAGTACTACCGTCCAATCTATAATAATTTACATTCTTTATCCAAGCATCCGTTTGTCCGTCCGGATGTTTCAAACTGTTTCTGGCTAAAAAATCTTCAATGAGATTCAGCGTAAACAACGATTGAGAAAATGCTAAAACACGATCGCCGAGCCTGATTGCTTCCTCCAAAATGCAAAAGAAAATTGTCATTTTTGCGGATGCATCGATCAATCCTGGTACATAGCCCTTCATCAATTCTGTTGCCTACAATTAAAAATATCATTCAATTAATTATGACTTAACGTTGCTTACTTTTATTCTATTTATTATATTTACCCAATCATATGGAATTCCGGGATCTTCTTTCCCTCCCGGAGAACTTTTACAATCCTTCTCCTCGTCCTTCGTTAAAATTTCATCGTCCGATTTATCTTCTTTGTCCTTATCCAATAAATCTTCTTTGTCTTTCTCATCCTCCTTTATAAGATCAGTTTGATTCAATCTTGGACTGTGCAATGCACCGATATTTTGCGCGGATCTGGATCCTGGAGTCTGACAATTCGATTCGGAACTATATCCCGAACTAGTAGACAGATTACTTTGATGTATCGGTTGACTTTGAACACCAACGCTCGCCGTCATTTCTTTACCACTTTTTTCACCTTGCCCCGAGTTCTGAACATGAACATTGGACTGTTGAGATTTCGAATCCTCCGAGCGTGTGTTAATATCAGAATTGTGATTGTTGCTATAATCGTATGACTGATTTTGATAATTCTGCGACGGAAAATAATTGTTCTGATAACGATTCACGTCCCGATAATACGGATCGTTGCATTGATCGGTCTGAAACGGTTGAGGATAGTTTCTTTGCCAGTAAGAATCTTCCGGACCCTTCATTTGACCAACCTGATTCTGATGCGCGTTGTCTGACGAATAACTCGACAAAACGGTGCTCTGCGGCTGACTCTGATTCACCGGATAATTGTTCGTCGAATTACCGGTCGAACTTCCGCTCTGACGATCGGTGGAAAATTCGTGAGAGGTGTTGGACGTAGGCGTGTAATTTTGAGGTTGTTGTTGTTGCTGTTGATTGTCCGTCCTAGGATACAGTTGATCATTCTGACTCAAGGTGGACGTCGACGTCTGTTGAGTTTGAGAATACGGGAGCGTTTGACTCTGAGTTTGCGACATTTGTCCTTGTTGAGAATTTCCGTATCTGTGCGTTGATGTTTGCGGTATCGATGCAGAATTTTGGTGATTCGAGTTATACGTATGGTTTGTACCTGACGGTGCTCCAGTTTGATTCTGTACACTAGGTGGGTACGAGGACTGATTTTGCGACGTCGTCGATGATACAAGATGCGAGTATCCGTGAATGGTGTTCTGTGTATTTGAGACTGATCCCTGTTGGTCCTGGGAATATCCGTGCGTTTGATTAGGGGCATTCGACGTCGTTTGCCCCGCAGGATACGAGGACGAATTTTGCGGGATATTCATTTGATTCTGACCCGTTGAAGAATATCCGCGCATCTGATTTTGCGGAATCGATGACTGATTCGACGGATTCGTTATGTACGAATGAGACTGACTCTGCGAGATCGGATTCGGAGATTGCTGATTGAAAGCAAGAGACGTTTGCGACGAAGAATTCGGATTTACCTGAGGCGGATAATTATGAGATTGATTAGGTAGCGGTATATTCTGTGACTGCGTACCAGTGTAAGTGTGAGATGTGCTCTGCAAGGTGAGATTCTGATTCTGTTGATTCGGTGAAAAACCACGGTTCTGAGCGGACGTTGTGCTCTGTCCTGATTGATTCGGAAGATATCCAGCGCTGGGAGTCTGAGACGTTGAATTCTGATTTTGTTGATTCGATCCGTATCCCAAATTGGAATTTTGCAACGGTTGTGTTTCGTTTCGAGAATACATCGGATTTGTTTGACCCGTCGCGGAATTGTAATTTTGTGGCTGATTTGGCGTATACGAAGAGTAATCCGATAACGGTAAGTTCGCAGATTGATTTGGCAATTGCGATTGAAAAGAAGACTGATTCTGAACTTGAGGATAATTGTTAGAGCCCTGACTTAAATTTGGTGTGTAGTTGCGTCCATGATCTTGATAAGCATAAGATTGTCGCGGGAACATCCCAGATACTTCGTAATTGTTTCCCTGATTCTGGTCTGGACGAAAATCCGAATTGGAAGAAACTGTTGGATACCGTTGCGAATGACTGTTCGTAGATTGATCACTGTTCGGCAAGTAATTCTGTGACTGATTAGGATAATTCTGTGAAGTATTGTATCCCGGAGTTTGCGCGTACGCTTGAAACGACTGATTTCCATACCTCTGCGAACCTTGGTTGTTGTAAAATTCATTGTACTCCCCGTGATTATTATCGTTTCTGTAATACGTGGCTTGATCGTTCGATCGATAATTTTGGTAACCGTGGGAATAAGAATTTTGTGGTACCGAATTCGAATAGCTCGAATTATTCATCGAGATGGGATAATTTGAGTAATTGTTCTGCTTCGAATTGGCATGCGAATTATCCGATTCCGCGTTGTCAGCATTCGACGACGATGTGGCATTGGGTTGCACGCTGGCTGCTGGTTTATTTTTTATCGTTGTATTCGTTTTCTTCCCTTTTTTCGACTCCCCTTTCGGCTGACGAGCTTTCGAGCGTTTACCTCCGGGTGTTGATTTCTCACCGATTGTCTCCTCCAGATCCAAATCGTCCTCCTCGTTGGCTTGTCTCTTCCGCAAAAAGTGATATAAGATATCAGGATGATTCCAGATTTTGCAACATACAGCGAACGCTTTCAAAGGATTGGGTACAGCACGCGTTTTAACTACTTGATTCATAAATGTGTCGTATAATTTACGCTGATGCGTTGTCATTCTTACGAGAAGAATATACTCTTCCTTGCGTGGCAAAGAAACCTGCAACACGGAATGAGATCTTCTTTGCACAAAACCCTCCAGCAAAGCGTGTAAAACGTGTGCACGGTATCTCATTAATCTTATGTCTTGTGGCGTCGAATCGATACATTGTCCGTTTTGTATTGGCCTTTCGAACATATTGCAGAATTCGTTTTTAGTTCCCAGATAATTAGGTCTTACAAAATCAACCATGCACCAGTATTCTAAAAGATTGTTTTGTAACGGATAACCAGTCAGTACGATTCTGCGTTTTGTGCGCATCTGTTTTAAGGCCAAACTAATACTGGCGTGAGAATTTTTTATTCTATGACCTTCGTCGCATATAACTAAATCAGGTCCTGGATTGACCAGAGCCGAATGCATTTCGTCCAATAGTCCTTTATTTTTGTCTTCCTCTTCGACGTCGACGGTGTCCTTAAAAGGCTGGCCACGCTTTCTTTTCGCTTTATTTGGCTTCTTTAGAGATAACTGTCTATATAATTCGTACCCAATTAATAAAACACCGCCTCCTACTTGCCAATCTTGGATTACTCTGGCCCTTGCTGTCATAGTTTTATGGGAGTCGTTCAAGATATGTAAACGAAAATGTCGTGGTCTTACGTCCATACCAAGAGGAGCATCAACGCTAAACGGAGTTTTAACTTTTTCGACTTCCTTCTTCTCCTCGTTCGCAGCTTCCTCCTTTGTCGTGCATGTACCTTCCTCTTTTTTAATTATTTCTTCCGGTTCCTTTTTCACATTAATTTCTGACGGATTCAAAGGAGGTACAGTATTTTTGAAGCATTCCTTTCTCGATTCTAGATCCGTTTCTTGAATCGATCGGTTCGCGTAATTCGGAAAATTATTAGCAGAATTGTCATAGTTTTGATATACCGATTCGTGGTGACTCTCCGTTCCATGATACAAAGCATTAGAATTTCGTGATTCCATACCTGGATACACAGAGGTTTGTGATCTGTTTTCTATACCAGGATAGATATTTCCAGAATTCTGATTTTCTACCCCAAACTTTGTTTCCGGTATATTTGACCTTTGGTGTATACCGTGGCAATTTACTTCCGATTTCAGTGAATCGAAATTAGGATTTGTATTATATAATGTATTTTGTGGAAGATCGCTTTGATAATTTTCATTCATATGTACCTGTGAATCTGGCATATTCTTGTTCAGCAAATTATCTTGAACGTAACCAGGTATTACATTATGAGTTTCATATCCTTGATGGGCATAAGGATTTTCTGGTATCATGTTTATTGGTTGGGACGCGTTTTCTTGCCCAAAACGATGAGCTGATTCTGTACTAATAGGCCTTGACATATTTGATATATTTGACATATTTGACACATCACTCTGATTCATATATTCATCTTTAATTTCTTGCTTAAGTTCTACACCAGATTCTGATTTAACACTAGAACATTTGCTAGGTTTCTCTGGAGCATTTGGATCCTCGTATGGTAACCACATATTGAATTCTGCTAGCCAATTTTGTAATGTATTAATAGGCATAATACAAAGTACTGTTTTAGCTGTAGTGCATCGAAAAAAAATATCACAAAAACTAGCAACTTGTAGAGTTTTCCCTAAACCCATACTATGAGCGAGAATACAACCAAATCCAGAACTAGTTTTGTATCTTTCAATGCTTTCAACGATATTATCAAAAAGAAAACGAATACCGCCAATTTGATGAGGTTTAATAATACGAGCTACCTGTGGGGCTAAAAATACATCAGGTTCAGTTTCAGGATGACCCACATTAATTAACACTCTACCGTGTTCATCTGGAATGTTATATCTATCATTGGTATGCATGCCAGAATTGGATGGATCATCTTCGTTGTCTGTTTCTTCTTCTCCGCTTGGATCACTTAGAACTATACAATCATCGTCCGAACTTTCGCTAGAGCTAGATATTGTAACCACGTCTTTACCTTTAGCTGTTTTCTGAGACTTTGGTCCAGCTGACATTTTTTTAGCAGTATGCATTTGTTTCTCACGTAAAGCCTCCTCAGCTTCTATATCTGAGATTTCAGAGTCTGAATAATATTCAGATCTATCCATAGGTTCCTTCTTAGGAACTACAGGTGATATGCTTACAGAAGGAGTCATCATTCGGATTCTTTGTTGCAACATATTAGGACCAATAGGACGGCTTGGAACTCTAGAAATTGATGTCTGTGCCCCTTGATAGGCACCTCTACCTTTTTGCCAACGAGATCCTTCTAATGATCTTCTTTGTAGTTGACTTGTTTGCATATTAGAAGTAACTTGAGATCCAGACCCAGATCCAGAATTTACTTTAAGAAGCACTGTATTTGGCAAACGAACTGGTGCGGATGATGAAGATGATTGTGAAATTATAGTCCCTGTTTGATTTTGTTTCCCTTGTAACAGACTGATTACCCTTGTTTGTGTTTTATTATTTTGTCTATTTATTGCAATCTGTCTTTGAACTTCACGAATAATTCTTTGCTGTTCCTGTACTCTCCGAAGACGTTCCATTTCTTGCCTCTGAGCCGATAAGGTGGCTTCATCGAGTTGGGTTTCATCCATAACTTCCCTAATGTTTCTTCTCATATTTGCTAACTTTTTTTCCGCTTTTGTTTCGCATTCCGAAGCAGATCCTTCTGTCCCATCATCTTTTTTCTGCTTTTTCTTAGCTGAATCAGAATGCTCTGAATCAGCATGCCTTTTATTACTTTCAATGCTTTCTTCTTCCATAGAATGACTTTCATGCTTGTCATTTTCATGTCCTATACTACCTTCGTCATCCGTGTCCTTGGAAATTGGTTTTCCAAGCAAATCTGCCTCAGACACTTCTTGACCCTCTATTGGAGCTCCTTTTGTTACAGTTAAAAATTGTTTTAATGATATACTGCCATGTTTTTTTTATAAAAAAAGTAATATTATACAAACCTTCTAATGGTAAAGTATCCAAAATATTAACCGGTTCATCATCATCCTCTTCAGGCTGAGAATGATGCTGATGTTCAGATTCCCCTCGAACCCCAATTTGTGAATCGATTGTTTCATCCAAATCCATGTCGTCCCCGGAACCTTCAGACCTTATTTCTTCTATTTCTTCTGATTGTAACGTATCGTTTTTCTTTTCATGCTCTCCATCGGATGTCTCACCACTAGATTCCTCTGAACTTTCATCATTTCCTGTGTGAGGTTCTACATTGTTCATACTTGTATTTGTTGAAGTTTCAGTTGACATCATTGTTTCATTAGGCTTAGAGCCTGAACGAGGAGTCACGCGTTCTATAGTGACATCCCCAATACGTGTTAAAAAACTGTCCAAACTATTTGACATGATGTGCAAAGTTCATTAAGTCACAGTGCGTTTTATTGAAACTTCGTATGAAATCATGGAATGTCTTAACACTGTTTTTCATAACACTAATAATTAAATTGCTTTATATGTCACTTGTATTATTTATCCTTAATTTTATATTTTTTAATGGCTGCAATAAGAAATGTATTCCTTTTATAAACTTGGACTTCAAAAGTTATTAAAATCTTTTGCTTTAATAAATATTTGATAAAACATTTAATAAAGAACTACAAATGAATGTGCAAATAACAGAAATTAAACATCGCATTTAACAATATAGAATAAAAATATTGCACTTTGTATGTACATATAATCTAAATTAAATTTAACAGTTTACTAAATGTTTAGTATCAAAATATAACAAACAATTTTAAATGGATTCACTGCATACCCATGGAATACATTGCTATATCGCATGTAGTTATTTGAAATACTTTAGTCATGCAATAATTTCATATAAAAACAATATCTATAAAACAAAATTTACTCTTGTTACATACAAAGTAAAACAATACCAGTAAGACCAAAGTATCTACATATAAAAATAGAAGTGAATTATTGTAAACTTATATTTAGGAATGTTTACATAGAAAACTGCAAGCGTTGGCATATAATTAGAACGTATTAAAGAGTAGTTGTAAACAATACAGAAATTATAAATTACTCTGAGACACTTGTAATTAAACACACTTGTTGAGAGATCAGCTTAGTCACATTCTTAAGCTCACGAGTAAATTTCAACGGCAACGACTTTGGACCATACTGTTTAATGGAAGGGTTATAGCAAAGATAGAACTTTGCTCGTGACAACGTAACTGGGGAAGTTATGACAAAATATTCATAGCGTTCCAAACTGTATTCGAAACAGGAGCTGTCAAACGGGGAGAATAAAAGCAACCCAGAATGTTTGTTTTTGGACGAGCCGATCCGGCTTGACGATTAACACTAGGAAGTCGCGTCGTTTTCGAACCGGCGTCAATTGAAAACTTGCACAAGTTTGATTTTATTTATGATCCGCGTTCACGACCGCTTAATTAGCTGTTAATTGCGGATTAAAAATAATGACACACACATACACACGTCCGATGGACGCCATAGCGTCGTTCGCCGCTCAACGAACACGGTTCTCCGCAATGTCCGAAGATCAGCGAACAAGCCTTGTCACTCGGGTTAACGTACGCGTCATTTCCATCTCGCCACCCGATTCTCTTTTCACCTAAAATGCATGATGGAGTTACGAGGAGTCACTGGATCACCGATACTTCACTCAAGTTCGCACGCGTTGCTCTCAAGCTTTCCGCGGCATTTTTTTTCACACGCTTTTTCTAACAAGTATATTCCACTCGGTGGAACGCCATCTTAGCTGCGCTATAAAATACATCCGCTGACAAGTGTGAGTGCGAGGGAACTACATCACGACTTTGTTTTACGTTTTCTTTTTTATACCTTTGATTGCTAATTTCAATCGATAGTTTTTTTTCAATTGATACAATTGAATTCGAATTGTAAATTCGATCACAAAAATAGAATCTTATATCACATAATTTATGGGATTATGAACATATTTAAATTCGTTGTTCGAAAATTTTATTCATTAGCAATACATATAATTGTTTGGTACTACAAACAAATTACATGTATTCAAATTGAAGATAAATGTTTTAAGTAATAATTAAATTTGTGTAGAAATTATACTACTGACTATTTTATTCATTTTGACATTGCATTACAGTCATACATAAATCAAAACATAGAATATAAAACATTACATGTTTTTCTTTTTTATATGTATATATATATATATATGTATATATAATTTTCGCAATTGTTATTATCTTTATAGATAATTGTTTACATACTTAATTAACAAGTACAATAAATATATTTATATGTATATCATGACTACTTTGAATAGTACGTAATGTAATATAATAAAAGATATATCAAATTCCATTACTCTAAACTAGAGAAATGTTTGTGTATAAATAAGTGTCTTTTCATTGATAAAATAGGTAGCGTCAACTAACTATTTATGCATTGCACTGGATTTGATATTAACTTGTGTTGTACAATGTTGACGACTTAGCGAAGGCAACAAACAAGTTTGTTAGCACTGAATTAATCAAGTACAGTGATAAGAAACTTCAATTTGCATTTTCACATGCATCAATCCAATCATTATACACATCCAAAGGTTCAGAAAGTAAATTAATTGTAGTTTGAAAGTCCTCTAAACAGACTCTACAAGTAATTCTTGCTGTATTTCTTGATTTGTCCCTGTAAATAAAAATGAAGGGTAATTAAATGCAGAGTTTAAATATTTTAAAAATCGGCGGCAAATTTATTATACTTACATCTTAACCTCACATGATTTTTCATGATTACAAAATGGACAATTAAATTGTGTATCTAACGGTTGAATAGCTTTCTTTTTACTTGGAGGTTTTCGCTTACTCTTTCTTCGGCCCATTACGTTTCACGTATATCAAATTATACGTGCTTTTACGAAAAATTGCTTTTAAGAAAAAACGTATTCCAAACTTTGTATAGTACTATTTATGTTGCAAACTGTTGCACGTAAACTGAATATAGCATATAGATGAGCGGTAAAGAAAAATTACTAGAATTCTCTACACACATAATATCCGTCAAAAAATTCGTTGCTTTTTATTAAATATTTATTAGTGTTTTATATAACTTACCTTGTAAAAAGTAATTTATATAAGTTCTGCACTGAAATATTTAATCTGGATTTCAGCGTTAGTGACTATATATCACTTATAAGTACAGAATATATTTAAAGTGTGCTTCACGTAACTGTGGCTATGTCAGACACGTGCAAATAATGCTATTTATGTAAATATACATTTATAAAACATACATAACTACTGTTATTATGATAACAGAAAATATGTTTCTGCAAATGAATTTGTCATTGTAATAGTGTCATGACTAATTTAAGTGTGTATCCTTTGAAGAAAATAATTCTAAATTCTGTAAAAATTTTCAGTAACAACTATGTAAATGACCTTAATTTTAAACAGAAATTTATCTGTACCTTTCCCATCGGAAAGAGAAGCAGAAATTGCTTATCAAGTACTTAGGGTTGATCAAGAGCCATCAAGAAGTGGTAGTACAAAGAATTTAATATTGAAAGACAATTTTATACAAGTGTAAGTTAGCATGTATTTTTATTATTTTCTGTGTTTAGTCATATATATTAGTTTGCTTTAGTAATATCTGTTTTTTTTGTAGATCAATATCTGGAACTGAAGCTCGTAAGGTACGAGTGGCACTAACATCATTTTTTGATAGTTTAATTTTAGTAACAGAGACTATGCAGCAATTTGGACCACCAGAACCAAGTTATAATTATTATTAAGTAAATTGTTTTATTTATGATTTCCCAAATTTTAAAATATTTTGTAGAATGGAACATACCCCAGCTCCATATGGCCCAAGATCTGTCTATGGATATGCTTTATATATAGGATCTAATATGCTTTTTCTTTTATTTCTGGTATGGGCTGTAATACCTGATCACATTTTGCATGACTTAGGTTTAACATATTGGCCATCCAAATATTGGGCTGTAGCAATTCCAGTTTGGGCTTTAACTGCTCTTGCTACTTTTGCATTCATTATTTACCCAGCTATCAATTTATCAATGACTCCAGATGTAGATGACATTAAAACTATCACAGACCAACATTCACATAATAGAAAAGAAGTTACTCCAGGTGGCATACCTCCTGTTTTTGACATTCCTATAACAGAAGTTTGCAGAAAATTGTATTTGCCAAAGAAGAAACTAACGAGTTTTACCAAAAATTTCAATTAAAACTTTAATTACAGAATATCTTATAATGTAATTCAAATGTAAAAAATATATTTTTGATAGTAGAATATATGTTTATACAAATAAAAAAAAATATACATATACTTTAATAACTCTTTCAATTTAATATTAAATTCTTATTTATTTAGTAATATTTTTGAGAAACTGTACAATCATGTGAATCCATTATTTCATATATTGCGCAAGCAGATAACGAAATCTTGTATAGTCCGAGGGAACGAGATGAAACGTGTAGTCGTTAAACGTGTTTTCTCATGATGGACCACATAATGGACAAATCCAATCTAAAGAATGAAAAGCAGGAACAGTTTGCTAATAACATTCATGAACACGATAATGTTTCAAATTATTTCCGATTAAGAAATACCGGACACGAAGTCATAAATTTAAAAAAAAAGATAAAAACTTTAATTGATACAAATACTACTTTCTGCAGTTTTGAATTATTATCTATAAATAATGATGATTTTTACCAGAGGTTCGTATGTTACATACTGTAATATATTCGAATTTTTTTTATTTAAATCAAAATTTCGGCCATTAGGTTTATCACCGAGATGAGTAAATATCGCCCTCTTTTTTACGCATTAACATCACATACAAAAAATAAAAGACAATATCATCAGTCCTTAAACTTGATTGTTGCGTTTTCAAACAATATACTTCTCCATCTTATTGCTAATGATTTGACTCGCACAGATGCAACGATTATTCTAAAGGAAGCTTTGAAATGTGGCATAACCAATGTTTTTGTGTTGCGAGGAGGTAACGAAATATATAATTTTGAAGGACTGCGTACAATTTTTATGTTCCCTTTATTAATTAGATTAATCGAATTCAAAAACCTACATTTCAGACTCTATATCTATAAACAGTGATTTTCCGCATGCTGTTGACTTGGTGCGTTTCATAAAAGATCAGTTTGGCGATACATTTTGTATATGCGTTGCTGGTTATCCCGAAATGCATCCAGAATCACCATCGAAAGAAATGGATCTATTTTATTTGAAAGAAAAAGTATATATTTTAATTAAATTTTACTACCAGTTTGCACATTTTTGATTATATAGATATATATGTGTGTGCACGCATATACAGTATACATGTTATAATATGTTAAAGTATGGTTTTATTCGAAGGTTAATGCGGGTGCAGATTTTATAATAACTCAAATTTGCTTTGAAGCAAATGTTTTTATTAAGTTTGTTAACGATTGTAAAAACATTGGAATCGATGTTCCGATTATTCCTGGGATTTTTCCAATCCATAACTATTCGTGTCTTGAAAAAATAGCAAAAGCTTGTAACATTAAAATACCGAAGAATATTTTAGATTCTTTACAACATATCAAAGATAACGATGATAAAATACGTAACTACGGAATAGAATTAACAATGAACATTATTAATGACATTATCGCAAGCGGAATTACTTATGGCTTTCATTTATTTACATTAAACAGGTAAAGATTCTAGTAACAAACAAACTACGACACGCAATGTATATGTTTATTATAAAATATGTCTCTTAATTATAGAACATCACTATCATCGGAAATATGCAAGAGACTGAACATTGTTCGTTAAGTATTTTAAGGTACGGAAGATTTAACAATGAATCAATAAAATTTTCATAAAAATGCTAAGAAACATTCAAACCTTACTATATTGCGCGCCAAATTGAGCACCGATTACCAACCGCTGAAATTCCCTACATCATATGTTACCAAAATGGTAAAACGAGTAGTCCGTGATACAAAGTGATAGAAAATAATTAAAAACTCTTAATCCATTTTTGCCGTTATTGTAATCAAAACAACCGAATGTTGTTTTTTAATTGCGCAAAGTATTTATCAAAATTAATTTTATGGTTTTTTGTAAGCATAGTCTGACAGATTTGTGATCGCGGATGATCCTTCGAGGATACCTGCTGTTATGCGCATGCGTTTTAAAAATATCCGTGACGAACGAAAAGAGGAGTTAGTTGAGCTGGGCGCCAGAGCTCCGCGTGGTCAGTTGGATAGTCGGCGTGACGGTAACAAGAAAGAGGAAGGGTCCATAAGGCAGGATATAAGGAACAATGGCACTCTTCCGTTTCAGCCCAAAACGTTGTTTGGAAGTTCAGGTGCGTGGCAAACGAAATTTACCAAAAATTCATCAACTTTACTATGCAATAGGATATTTGAATAATTCTTAAACAAGTACACGTTGTTCCGGTGCGAAATTCGAATGGCAAGCAGGTGTTTAACATGTATCAGTAATTCTCACAAATACAACGAAATATTTTAATTAAATAATTACTGGAAAACAAGCGCCAGAAGTTTGCGCATTCGTCAAGTGTAAAGACGCTGTGGTTCTAGATACGAAGTAGGCGTTCTATCGATCGATAGCCTAGTAACTTATTTTATAACACGATCAAGTTCGTCGATATACAAATTCGAAAGATCGAAACAAATCACGTGTATCAATGGGATCTGGAAATTATAGATAGTAATATTTGCCATTCAGAAGAACGAAATATTACTCGTGAAAATTTCAAGAAATCGAAGGATCTCTGACGTATAGAGTCTAGAAACACCTTTGCGAAGCTCTAACAATGCACATTATTTCAAAGTAGCACCACTAACACAAGAATATAGTAAATTGATTTACGAAGCACAGTATCGATATTAAATACGTTCATAAGTAATTCCATTAGTTCGAGTTTTTTATATTTACCTCAAAAATATCGGATTGATAGAAGATATGCTTGACCGATAGAACTTAGCATTAATTTAGCCAGTCTTATTAGCAGTTACGTAATAAATTTTTAGAATATGATTATCTATTGCAAATGGAAGATTAAACGGCAAGAATTATTCAACTGATACGATAAGTTATTTAATAATAACACGTGGGAAAATAAAATTTGTTAAATATTTTTTTTTTCTTGACGGTGTTATCTTCAGCGTTTATTGACACAAGTATCATATATGTATGGATGGACATATAGGATTCTCTAACAGAGATACTTATGCCGTGAAATAATTTCTACACATGTACTTTGCATAGAGGAAATGTATGAATGAACACCGCGTATAAAATCATATCTACTTTTAGACTAACTTGATCGGAACATACTCATTCTTATGACCGTGTAAAGCGATGGAATGTGAGATGATGTTCTTTATTGACGTTAAAAGTGAAAAGTCAGTTTTCTAAAAATTCTGTAAAATTTTGTGACTTAAAATTTAGTGTCCCAAAATTCTAAAACTTCGGCATCCCGAACTTCTGAACTTTAAAAATCGGAACTTTGTGAACTTCCGAAATACCAAAATCAAAAGCTTCAAAAGTTTCGAAAATCAGTATGCAGCCAGCCATTCTCACTATCTTTGTTCTATGGATTTTTAAAGTAACCAATGCTTATACGATATAAGAACATGGTTGACGATAGTTCGATCACGGATCCTTTGAACCGTACGACATTGTGTCATAAATCATAAGACCGTGAACACAGCTTGTAGGTCACGAGCGTAAGTTGTGTATGTGAAATAGTTGTGCGTCTCCTTGGTCGACACACATGCTCATTGAAGAGTTCGCGACACCAAAATTTCGCAAGGTGCAATAATTTTAGAATGAATTCGAGGTCAAAATTTGTTCTGCTTGCTTGATCTACATCGGTCGTGACCTACCTATTCCTTCTTAACACCTGCTCGGAAATCGAACTTCGAACCGGTCGTATGACTTTCATTCGATCTATTGTATCCTAATCAATTCTTCTATTTTATATGCACATGCCCGATCGTAACTCCTCCTATCTGTTCGATACGACTATTTGAATTTCCTGTAGATTTAAATCGCTCAAAACAGGGAATTCGTATGCGTATCTTTATACGTATTGTGTTTTGTGAAAAACAATAAATATATCGTGCATTTAAAGTGAAGATTGATTTTTTAATTGGCTTTGTCGATTCTTTCAAGAAAACTTTGTACATGTAATTACATTTGGTGAGACCTGATAGACTCAATTTTTTTTATATTTTATATTTTTTACTTGTTTTTTTGTTGAGTTTTTGAAAAGTCGGTTTGTTTCAATTAAATTTAAAAATCATACAAAGTATCGAGCGCGTGATCAACAAGGTTCGAACGTTTTAAATTTTCATACCTTTTATGTGTGAAATTAAGAAATAAAGCCAAATGTTTTTGCTGGAATTATAATGTAATTAATATTATAATCAAATGATATTTATAATTTTTGCAATTCAGAACAAGTTTCAACATGTTCGCTGCTGTTCATTTGATATCACGTGCGCGATCGTCAGGCTAAAACATTGCGGCATACAGGGTTACCAACTTAGGATTGTAATTAAGGGCCAAATAATACCAAATAAAATATTAAAATAAAGACAAATGTATTTAAAGTTATTTTTCATAATTTTATCAAGATTTTCCTCTTCATTGGAATTAAAGTTTTAATGATTTTTGGAAACACGCAAAATCTTAGCTCGTAAAAAATGAAATAAATAGCAAAAATGTCAGATACATAATTTTCAGTAGATAATTTCATTAAAATTCAAACTTTAAGAATTTGATGTAAGAAAGCGAAATTGGTACTACTGACTGGCACACGAGCGTTCTGCTTTTCGTGTACTTTATTATTTGGATTTTAGGATTTTATCAAAGACTAAAGGTATGAATACAACGTTCGTCTAATATTTAGGAATTAAAAAGACGATTCGCACTGTATTTAAATAAATTTAGTATGAAACGGTTTGGGATGCGTAATGGGATTTTTCCTGCAGGAAAAAGTGGCCTTTGTTTTCGCTTTCGAGGAAAAGAATTCAGGAAAGTTTCTCCTAAAGGAAAAGAATTCAATTACGACGGTATTAATTAATATTTCGCGTGTAAAAATAAATAAAAAGTCCGTTAAAAATAATATAAATCAAATTATACAAAGTTTTAAATTTAGATTTACTTTTTTCCTAGATTTGTATAATTTAGAAGATTCGATTACTGTACGTAATTGAATGGTTAGGACGTTTTGGCGCAGTCTACTGTCTATCTAATGTAACTTTGGTAGATTTGGAAACTTATCGTTCAACTTATAGATGGCATACCGATTACCTAATACCATTGATATGTATACGTGCAACCTTCAGATCGCATAACGTGTTACCTCAGGACGCTCCTCTTTGCTTTTCCTACATATACAATGACACCGTTTATTATTAACATTTGCTTAATTTGAATCTGGCTGATGTAGATATATAACTTCAGGTAGCCAAAATCTTTATTTCGATTTCCGACCATTTGTTTATAGAATCTATTCTTAGACTGTTTAGCTATAAATAGTGTGATCAATCGATGAGAATGAAATTCCTTTTTACATTTTCGTTATAAATAAATGACATTTGATTCAGTTTACGATTCGTACGCTCGTGACTATGCTATTATTACCGCTTTAACGGTCGATGTCACGTTTTTTGTCAATGTGATTTTTTGCGTAAGCATTCGCTATATCGTTTCTATTCGTTATGTTACGTATTAGTTATACATTTGAAAATTAGCCATTTTCGCGGGAACAATTTGAAAATCTCTAAATTCGCGATCTCTATATCTTTATATTTCTATTACTATATTTATATACTTCTACGTTATGTGATTTCTCTGTCAATGTTACTTAGTTGGTTCAATCTTAATTAAAATAATTTTGTGGCGAAAATCATAGTAGTTTTTAAACGTGTAAATATATTGTATAGAGAAATTGAGAATTAAAAAATTCATTGATTTCATAAAATGTACCGTTTCCAAAGTTTGAGATTCATTGTTTTAGGATAGGGATTGAAGGTTTCGGATATAGAAACGTGGAGGAAACGTTTAGTTGGTAATCAGACGATTGTGTTTCAGAATTAATAAAGGCTACATCATCGCGTGACACCCTCTTTGGTCATTTTAGCGCCATTTGACGATTATACGGCGCGAAATCAATTAGATAATTGTAGTTCGCGGGTGTCTTCCATTTGGTAATGCCCTTCAAATGCTGTCTTGTTATGTAATCAAACATAACGAGTTGCCACGGAGCTTTATGAATAATATACTACACAATTAATTAAACAGGCCGATCTGATCCGATCGCGATTAATTTCACGCTCGCGCGAGCATTATTAATAATTTACAAGATAACATTTTTCATAAAAAAAATCTTATTTTGTATCAATTCAGATCTTATGCGTTTGATAACGTATTACACACGTTGAACATTTAACGTGTATCAATCGGAATAAATCATAACAATTTGAGCTTGTTTTCGAATTTAACTTACATTCACGAATACGAATAATTTATCGGAATTTAATTTAAATTAACGAATCTGAATAAATTACAGGAATCGGTATTGCTAAGTAGAAGTTATATTTTAATCGAATTCATCTTCCTTGAGTCAGTATGAAAGATCGAAAATCGTTCTTACGCTATAATCGCGAAACGACTGTGCTCTCTATATTGCAGTCTCGCTATATGACTCTCATTTATTATATGGCCAGTTCAGTGAGTTTGATTCATCATTGCTTGTACGTGTACATCCGTACACCGAATATATAAAATCGAGTGTAATCATCATTGAGTGTAATCATATATTATATGTACAATCATATTATTTGAGAAATAATTGATTGGTGATAGATACCTACGCGTGTCTAGACGGATTAAGATAAAGACCAGAATAAATCTTTTTCTAAATGTCAATGAGAAATGAAATAGTAATCGCGATAACGTAATAATGAGTAACACTATTGACCTAATGCATGCGAATAATGTAGAACCGTTGACGCGTGTACCCAAAGTTCAATGATAAAATGGTAGCACGATAGAGAAACGCATTGACGTGGTGTCAGTAGTTAATAGCTACACATTGTGAGAACATTTTGCGATAACGTGGATCGTACGTTTCACGACATGAATTCGACTAGTTCACTGAATTTCGGGTTTTGAAATTTTTCTGATAATGAACTTCATCGTTTTCATTAATAACGAATACGCTCAAATTGATGTGCATGCATAATCGCGTTGGATTTTGTAACCGTTACTATATACAGGGTGTCCCAAAACTGTTGAAGGAGCCAGAAATGGGAGGTAGGTGGAGTCATTCTCAACAACTTTTTCATCTACAAAAATGTCGTATGAGGTTTCATTTTTAAATTATTAACGAAAAACACCGACCAATCAGAACACAAGAATCGCGCGCCACGCGATTCGCCACGGCCAGTTATAACTCGGACCTACACTTCTGTCTCCGAGCGCGCGCGATTCTCGCGTTCTGATTGGTCGGTGTTTTTCGTTAATAATTTAAAAATGAAGCCCCATACGACATTTTTGCAAATGAAAAAGTTGTTTGGAATGACCTCACCTACCTCCCATTTCTGGCTCCTTCAACACTTTTAGGACACCCTGTATACAATTCCTTTCTCCGTTTTATGCTAAATATTGTAATTCTTTACTATATTTAGTTACGTGAATTTGCAAATAAACGACGTGTCAAATTAGGTTGCAACAGATACGGGATTTCTGTTGCGGGAAAGCACATTTTGAATTTGAATGTTATAAAATTTGTAAACGTGAAAATGTGAAACTTGAACGGTTATAGATTTGGAGATTATTAAATCAGAAAATTTGTAAATCTTAGAAACATAAATATTAGAAAATTAAAAAAATTCAATCAGATATTCGATACGAAAATGTTTAATTGAGTACCGAAAGAACATTAAATACTGAAAAGTTAGAAAGTTGAAATTCCATAAATCTGGTGATTGGTAATCTCAGAAATCGGGAGGAGGATTTAGTATCGCATTAGTCGGCTGTTTATCTTACATCGTAGTGTACAAAAGATAATACGTTTATTGCGACACAGCTAAGTCACCGATGAAGCATTTGGTTAATGTGTCAACGTCATTACCTTTTTATGTGCGGTATAATGTTCCGAATAACAATTTATATCGAATGAATTAAGTACAGTTGGATAAGATAATGATCAAATTGATAGAGCGATATTCGATGTCGTATCACCTGCGTAAATGCTAATACGAGTACTGCTATGTAAGTAATCTGCAACAGTAAATTAAATTTCATCCACGTCACTAGAATCACCTCCATTGCAATCTTAACAAGGCGGCCATATACTGCGTATATTCAGCGTTGTATTTGCGTTTCTTTAATAACGTTATTAGCGTTTCCTTAAAACGATACGATGTCTTGCCTTTTGTCGAAAATCAAAATACGTACAAATACATTTACGCGTATACAAATATTTATAACATATTATACGTATAATTCATACAGCATGTATATTCTATGCATTTAACATATATTTCTTTTGCCTTACAATGGTTATCGCTTCAGATAAACAGTTATGATAGATACATATGGTGTGCCGTAATCTATCAATAAATTAAGTGGCCGATTAATTATTTAATTTTGAGAGCATAAGACGATAAAATTTGAAACTACAAGTTGATTAATTTTTACTCAAACCATTAGTTATCTAGTTTCACTGTTATTTATTTCAGATAATATTTATCTAGTGTTACTAGGAATTAAAATTGATCAATTTAGAATGCGCGTCTCTGGCACATCAATTAAAATTATCTAAAGATTTTCACATTATTTTATAAATAAATTGAGAAACTTATCCACGAGAGCTGCACCCCTCTTCATTCCCCAAAATGTTAATTAAAACTTACGGAATTTATCGTATGTTTAATTTCAAGTAAATTTGAACAAACGATAGTTCAAACATGTAAACTGGAATTTTAGTTGTTTTTGTGAGATAATACCGTCAAATAGAGAAGTTGGAGTTTAGTGTCTTCTTTTAATACACTAGCATATCCGAGCCGCGTGAAAATAGTCAAATGCCGTGAATCGAATTACGAGAGCCAAAGTATCGCGTGCTTCTTATTGAGTTCAATTATGTTAAAGGATTCGATACGTTCGATCGAGTTATGTGTTATTTAAGCTTTACCTAGCGTCGAGGGTAGACAGAGTTGATGTTACAAATCAATACGGTAATTTTATCTACCGTCGTAAGAAAAAAAAGGAATCCTTAATCAAATCGAATCGGATTGCATGATCGACAGTTTATGCAGCTAATGTTAAGCTGAATTTGTTTAACCTTCAGTCGGTAATTTAAACAAAATGTGTTCGGATTTTGTAATTGTTACATAAAACGTGATACCAGTGTTCGTGCACTACTTTACATGCAAGATTTATGTGCATTTCATAGCATCTGTTTAAATGTAACATATTCCATTGATTAATATTAAAAATCGAATGATCCATTTTGGTTTTTTCTTTTTTTACTTTACAACGAATGCATTGATCGATGGTACAAATATTGAAATGTACGCGTTCCTGAAGTGAAAATGTTGAGATTGTTAAAATCATAATGTGAATTATCGGACGAATTGTTGCAGGGAAATTTTTCGCGATTTTATTTGATTCATGCAACTGATCGTGTCTAAACATTCCTATCTTTCGTGTTAAGGCAATCTAAATTGTCACGTTTGCGCACGTTCTTTGCTGCTACCGTGTACGATAATTTCGATCGATTACTTGATTAGATAATCTGCTTCCGTTACGACTTTTAACAAAATATCAATTATCAAACTCTTTCCATTGTTCATTAGATTGTTTTTAAAAGAAAATTATCGCGAGCCGAATCGCAGGTATTCGAACGAATTGTATGAAATTGAAAGACGTGAAATTGAAACATGTCAAATTGAGCTGCAACGAAATTGTAGATTGCGTTTAATTAATACGCGTCGAATTGAATTGCATCGCATTAAATCGCGCGAAACTGAAACGTGTCAAATTGAGACGCATCGAATTAAGTCGAGTCGATTCAAATCGCGTCTTTTTGCATCCTGTTTAATTGAATCGCGTCAAATGGATTCTCAATAAAGGAAATATCAAACCGCGTATGAAATGTCTCTGTTAAACCTTGGAAATATCTGCACCGTTACCGGGAACATTAAAATGAAACTACAATGTTTCAGTTTCACGCGTTAGTATCGTGTCTATGTATCAAATGTTACAAGTTCAAGGTGAATTTCGAAATAAATGTATTTTAATCATCTATTATCATGCAATTAGATGAAACAATTAATTAAACAAGTTTACCACGGAAAGTTCTAAATATCTTTGCGGATTAAGGCAGCATAAAATAATTACCTCGAATTTTACACAGCAATTGATTGTCAAACTCGCACGAATTAATTAATACTGTGTAGTAGTACTATTTATTAATTATGTGATACAAGAAATCGCAAACTGCGTATTAAACTTTGCTCGTGGCAGACTAATTATCGCTAATCATAAAAAGCTCTGGTCTGGGCAAAAACGATACACTTTACTACTGCTTATGAATTTACGTTTCATACGACATATTAATTATGTCATTTCACCTTTGCTAGTTTATCGACAGTCGATCGAATTCAGTGCCAATAGCAAGCGATTGAAAGAAAAAGATGTAAATCCGTGAAAATTTCGTTGCAAATTTATGTTGTATACTTATTAATTTATACATCCTAATTTATGTCAAACATATTTTTATATATTAGATTTAATTGTTAACCCTCCGTTAACAAACTTATGGCGGAAGGTGTTGTATGCCAATCTAAAATAATATATGTAGATACCCTGTCCAACTCCAACCTAAAACAATATACAATAGATACCCTATTCAATTATTCAATATCTCCGATGACCTCACCCTTAACTCCAAATCATACTGTCAATACTCAGCCCTGCATCATCCTCAACCTTGGCCTCTGCGTCATTTTCGAGCTCCGGTCTTACGAATCCCAATTCCCTCCACCACTCTTTAACACATTATATATATCTCTGTATTTTCCAAAATCTTCAGTTATAATTTCCATTCTTAGAACAAACTCTCGTACGTCTACACGACAAAATATCAATCGGTCTGTTCGCGTTGAATAAAGTATAGCCTAAATTCCGTTTGGAATCAAAGACTATTTAATATAAATAACCTCGATGCCTGCGGAATACAACATTTAGCAAATTGTTTCTACATACATTGTTTCTAATTATTAATTATGACATTATACTCGAGATTATATCGCCACGTGTTCTATAGCAGTGCGCTTTATCACCGTTCGTAGTATAAGTACGTATTAAATTTCCACGCGTTATATCGCCACGCATTATGTCACCTATATTGTGTAGCTACGTGTTACATCTCTATGGGTTGTATACCATATGTAACATTGTCGTGCATAGTACAATTCTATATTAAATTTCCTCGCGTTATATCGCCACTTATTATAACACCTGTATTGTATAGCTACGTGTTACATCTCTATGGATTGTATACCACTGTGTTATATTGCCATGCGTAGTATAACTACATATATAATTTCCTCGCGTTATATCGCCGCGTACTATAACACCGATATTGTATAGCTACATATTACATCTCTATGGGTTGTATACCACTGTGTTATATTGCCGTGCATAGTACAACTCTATATTAAATTTGCTCGCGTTATATCGCCACGTATTATAACACCTGTATTGTATAGCTACGTGTTGCATCTCTATGGGTTGTATATCACTGTGTCTTATGGCTGTGCGTGGTATAACTATATATTAAATTTCCTCGCGTTATATTGCCACATACTATAACACAAATATTGTATAGTTACATGTTGCATCTCTATGGGTTGTATATCACTGTGTGTATCAAATTTGTTATTTCTTCTATAGATAATTGTACCTAATTGCTCTTCGCATAATGACATTTTTAAACATTACTATTGTTATCGTTATTGCTGGTGTTAGTAATTCTACCGATAATGCTCGTTCTTCGCTTACTCACGACATGTTTTAAATAAATCGTCGACACTTTTATTGCTTGTTTAACGTTTCCGCTGAACAATGATGCCAACCTGAAAATAGCCAGATTTTTAAGGAAAATTTGAAAAAGTCAATCTTATCGTTAATATTCTTTAACACGCAAAAGAACGTAAAATTAACGCTAATTAAATATATTGCTACTTCGTCACATTTTACACGTTCTACATATTGAAAGAATGTTGTATATTCTTACTCGTGACACATGATTTGAACACGTATGTTGTATATGCAAGAATCTGTTACGAATGCAAATAATATTACATTTTAGTGTTGAGTGTAAAAAGCATCGAAAATTTACACTCTACGACCAATACTTGCATCGTTTATATTCCAGTTGTAGAATATTAAATTTTCGTTCTAAGGCGCTTCGATTGATTAAATAATTCGATAAAAATCATTCGAATGTAAGACATTCGACTACTTTGTGTAATGTATCCCGTGAACGAACGTGAAATCCCGCAATGAATTAAGTTTTTCTTTCACGGTGAAAGTTGACCTTTTATGAGAGTATGTTCTCCTTTCTGATCCTGCATTGAAGCTATTCCAACGTCTCCTTTCGCTCCTTACAATATCGAAGCGAATTTCATTCGATCGACACACCTTATTGCGTAAAAATTCAAATCACGAGTTAAACTTTCGGAATAATTTTAGAGAGAGGCTCATTATTTGATCGACTAAAAAAAGTTAGCGTTATCTATTGGTTTCGTGGATCATGCTTGGGGTTCATCGTACACTTCGATTAGATTTAGAAAAAATTTATCAATTTTAAGCCATTTTTTAGAGTCATACCAGAAAATCCACGCATCATACACACATCTCTCGTGTGACCACTATATGTATAGTCTAATATTATCATTACTGTGTAACGTTAGTATTACTAAAGTAACATTGAATTATATTTCGCATAATATTAAAACATATAATTATTACTATAAACGAAATTCTAATATTCTAATTTCAAGCATTCGAATATTCTAAGTATTCTAATTTCAAAACCGTCCTCTAAATTATTCGAACGATTCGGATATTCGAAATTTAACGATTCCGTTATCGATTAAGGTCACGCAAATTCACGCACATGCAAAAATAAAAGATGCTCACGTATCTCGAAAAGTACGAGAAATAAATATTTCTTAAACGATACAAATCGATCGATAAGGAAAAAATCGAAGCTGTGAGGGCAAATCGTAGTCCGGTTAGTAAGAACAAGCTGAACGGCAATAAAAATGGCTATCAATCTGTGCAATTAGTATTTCGTTACATCGTTGTGGTTTCAACTTGATATCCGTCTTGTGTTACAGTCTTGCGTTAAGTATACTGTTATATACACTACGAACGGCACATTCTTTGCATAAATGTGTGCTACCACAACGTGGCACACTGCACACATCATTCTTATCGTATTTTCATTTTACGTTTATATTGCTAACACAGTTATTTTCTTAATAACCTTACAGTTGTGATTGCTTGAAGTTCGCGAATGGGTGAAGATCTGGGGAAATCATGCTTAAAGAATGAAATGTTTGTTTTGCTTGTAGTCTCGCTATATGGCCCTGAACAGAGGTGTGAGAGTGCAGAAAGAAGGTCCATGTGATCGAAATTTGCAATTTAGAAATCGAAAGCTATAGTCTCGCTTTATGGCCCTGAACAGGAGTGTAAGAGTGCAGAAAAAGGGTCCACGTGATTGAAACTTGCAATTTAAGAATCGAAAGCTATAGTCTCGCTTTATGGCCCTGAACAGGAGTGTAAAAGTGCAGAAAAAGGGTCCACGTGATTGAAACTTGCAATTTGGGAATCGAAAGCTATAGTCTCGCTTTATAGCCCTGAACAGGGGTGTAAGAGTGCAGAAAAAGATCCACGTGATCGAAACTTGCAAATTAGAAATAGAAAGCGAGTAAATTGTTAAATTTTTATGTTTCAAGTACCTAAATTTATGAACTTACAAATTTGAAGATTTATCGATTGAAAAACAAAATACATATCTTACCGCCAACAATTCTATTTATCGACAAGGCCGAGAATTTATCGGACACCTATTGGATTACGTGATGTGTGGGAAGTTGGTCGGTGACCGTCATAGCGATCGATATATTAAATTATTCTGTATACATATACTCTAGACCGGCTCTAAATTCAGAGCGGGTTTATGTATATCCTATTTGTTTACGACACTCAAGCAATTGAAAAAATATGAATGATGCGAACAAATTTATCAAATAAAAATTGCGTGACATCAGGAAAACGTATTATACCCTTATCTATTTGACCTTGAAATGATCTTGAAACATCTCATCAAGGTCATATTAAAATCTTAAAAGAATATATCTTCACATGGTTTGGTTCTTCGGAGTACTTCGTAAAAATGTTTTAAACGTATAATGTTAATAAAATTAGTAATTCGTAAGATACCAAAATTGTAATAAAAGGAGATTTAGCACAAAAAATTTGAATTACCTTGTAATGAAATATCTTGTATCTTATAATACATATCTTATGATATTGTATCCTAATACCTTTATACACCGAAGATTACAAAAAATCGATACACGCAGAAAAAATTATCAACCCGCATAAAAATTTAAATATGACCCTCACAAGTTTTAAAATCGTCACAAAATTAGATATGTAACAATATTTTGACATCGTACAATTTTAGTCTCAAACATTTGATCGAAATATTTCAACGCTTTCGATCGAATTGAATATATCGTATATTCACGATAATACCCATCAACATGTAACATCCGCCAATATTTGAACCTGTTCCATCCGATCAGAACATCCGCAATCTTTTTTCGCTACATTGTGTACACCGTCGTGTTACAAAGGACACATTCTTGCCTCCACTTTCCTTATCGCGTACTCATTATGTAGCATGGGCTAAATTATACAACACGCGAAACTGTTTATTTTTAGTCAACGGCCACTCGAAGCCCTGGCCATCTTCCAGATATAACATTTTGCATGTACCGGCTGTTCCCTCGTCTACTGATCCCTTCGTAATTCATAACAAAATGAAAGAATCCATAAATCCTACAACGAGGAAGAGACATAAGGTGTTCACGCGACGAGGACTACCATATGGTACTACATGGGGATTTTTCAATTAAACCCTCGAACGATATCGGATGGATTCGGGTATCGCTTTATCAATCGGTGACGGAGCGTTTTCGTGCTTTATATCATGCTGTTATGTAAAAGACCGAAGTTTTCGGTGATCGTTGCGGGTGTCGAAAAACCAATCACGAGTCATTGTGCAACCAGTGAAGCGAGCATTAAAAGGTGCACCACGATGAATGATGAATTTAATGAAAAGGTCAAGGTCATTGGCAATTTATGTCCGACAGCATATTGTATACTGAAGATGATCTCGTCCGGAGTTCGGTGCGACAGCATTGGCGTAACTGTGTGGGGATTAAAGTGGATCTGGCCCCCTCAAATATAAAATAACCCCCCCCCCCCCCTATGCTAGAACATTAATCAGAACTATTCTGATCATACATTCATGGATCGATCAGAAATATTCGTCGGATCGAACGTTTTTAATTAGACCTTATTTTAATAGAAATAAGCATCTTGGTTATGATATCGAAGCGTGCGACGCGATCAAACGTAGGTTATGGAGTTTTTGAAATTTTCAATCTTGGGTACTGTAGGATTTAGGGAATTTACAGTTTTTTTAGTTCGAGAACGTAGAGATTTCGGGATATTGTAATTTCTTCATTTTTTGTTCCGTTTCAGCGATTTAACGAGTTTGAATTTTTCGGATTTTGAGACCTTGAAATTTTTGAACTCTTGAATGTAAGGATTTTCGAATTGTAGAACGCTGGAACGTAGATATTTTCGAATTTTGGATTCTTTGAGACTTAGAAATATTTCCTATTTTGAATATAGGGATTTCTCAATTTTTCAGTTATCGATGTTTGAATCTTTGGTATTTTTATTTTAGAACTTTGGAACATAGGGATATTTCAGTGTTAGAACTTTTGAACATAGGGATATTTCAATGTTGGAGCTTTGGAACATAGGGATTTCAGAATTTTAAGTTCTTTAGGTCATTGAACATCTATAACTGTGAATACAAAGAATTTTTTATTTTGAAATTTTTGAATCTCTGGTTTTTGAGACTAAAATACTTTCGATTTTTCGAGTTTCTAGTAACTTGATATTTTGAAACTTTTCAATTTTTGTATTTCTGGAAATTTGAAATATCGAAACTTAGTTACTGTAAAACATTGGAGTTTCAGTACTTTAGGCTGTCGATGTAGAATTTATTTTTTAAAATGCCCCCTTGAAATAGACTATTGATGCTGAATCGTACAATTTTAGTATTCAATTGATGCTTCCTCTTCATGAAAGCGTCCATTGAATTTCTTCTTCGTTAGACCGATTCTTTCGTTCAATGTGGCGAGGTTTTGTCGAAACCAGATATCGTGCGCGTTCTTATCATGCAATTTAGGATTTTTAAAAAATGGTTATCTCGCCGAGATAACGCCCGGAAGGCTGATTCTGCACGGAAACTCAAACAGAGCTTGCATTTTTTTAACAAATTATAACGTCTCGTCACATTGTTGCAGCGTGTTTTGTTTCATGGTTTTTCGTTTATACTTCCTGATTACACGTATGAAAAATAAGAAAATATACGATAAACTGTTTCACGTTGTTGTTTATAGAAACTTGTCACCCTAAATTTGAACGATTTACTATGTATATTTTTTTTCAAATTATTTGCAAAATTAAAAAATACGAGCGATAACGTGATGAGAACAAATTAAAAAAACTGATGTTGCAATTAAGAAACGCTATAAAACCCCGAACGCTTTTATTAATGTTACGAAACTTTGTATTGAGACCAGAATCCTTCTTACGCCAATGTATGCCAGTATAGTACTTGTGCACGTAAAAACGATGTTCATTGAAACCAAGCTTGTAAATAGAGAATGATATTAATCGGACAATTTCGAATTCAATTTTAAAAATAAAAAGAGTTCAAAAATCTATCCATTTATCGACTTTATTTCTTAAAGAACAATTTTCGGTATCTTTTGTCCCAATTTTCTCCGGAACTTTTAAGGATGCCTTCGTTCCAGGAAATTGAGTCACTCCGAGGAATAATTATCGAAACGATGAAAATATTAAAGCCATTGTATAACTAACACTACGGATGTTCAATGACCAATTATGTCTGGATTGAAAATGAACTACAAAAATAAGTAAATATTGTATAATACATAAACCAGTTTACAGAAAGATTCTTTATCTCGATAAAGGTTAACGTGTACTTTGCAAAAAGTTTTTCAATAATTTTCGTAATTGAAAATAAGAAATCTATGATCCGTCATTTTGACGGGTTCCGTAAATCTAGTGTTAATTGCAAGTTTTTGCGAACGTGCTCCGCAACATTAATCGATAACCTTTCAGGCTGGAATAAATTCATATCAAAATTTTATCCCAGCACGTATCACCTTATCTATACGTAACAGTATAATGAATTATATTACATTACACTTCGCTGTATTTTTAAATACTTCAATGCAACACGATTTTAGGTAACCTCGAGTGTAATAGGATTAAATAACAAGTAACAAAGGAATACGCCAAAATTCTTTTTATTTTTGTTTGTCACACGCAGCATTGAATTAACACTAGAAGTACCAACATTAAATGCATACTTACTTTAGAATTAAAAATGAAGTAGAAAAATAAATAAATAAATATTGCAGCATCATCTAACATATACAACCATTCATTAGGTCAATAAAACATGACAGACATTTTGACAAAAGGACGGCAAACAAATTTTGCAATAAAAATTTTAAACCCGAAACCAGTCATTTTGACTGGTTGGTAGATCCAGTGTTAAATGAAGGGAACTATAGTTTTTCCAGTGTTGATCGAATAAATGCAGCTGAAACGTAAAAACTTCCACGACCCTGCAGTCAAAGCCGAAGATATTGTATCGCTACAATTAACTATCAATCGAAGTAATTCTATTTAAAAAACTTCTTCTCCGTGACAATTCTCGTTACGTGTATTCTAGACAATTATTTGCATTTCGATAATCGACGTTCAACGACGAACAACAAAATCCACAAATTCTCGGCCAGTGTTCCGTTTTACTTCTCGGTCGAGATTTTACCTCGACCCAATTTTCTGGCGTAGGTCGCAAAATGCGGTCGTGAATCGATGTTTGCCCTCGGCTTTACCAATCTGCATTTACAGCTATCTGCAGGTTTTTGTGAACAAGTAATACCTACTCGAATCTAAAACGGAGCAGCTGAAAAATAAGAATAATCGAATTAACGTTGAAACTATAACGACGTATAATTCACAATTATTTTGATGTTAAAAATGAAATCGAAAAATAAATGAACAAAACGATGGAAACATAAATGTTCATTTTGACGACAATCAGCACAGATATTAAGAAAATCGTCTCAACAAATTTGGTCATTTGAAGTGGGAAATTTGTAGAAGGGTCATTTCACTCCTTTGGTAGTTTTAATGTTAAACCAGTTGACTAACATTGCGTTGATACCCCGCTGGATAAAAGTGTGTGCAGTCATTTATGGATATATAGACAAAATTTATGCCCTTCCTGAATCTTGGTCAGATTCTATTTTTAGCAGTTGTTCTTACGTCAAAAGTTAATGACGAAAATTGTATCGTGGCTGGTGCGAGCAAGTTTTTAGAAAATCGCAGATTCGGATATTTTGTAAAATTAGGACAGCCAAAATTAGGTAATTGGAAAATTGGAAATTGCAATTGGAGAATCAGGAAATTGAAAATTTGGAAGTTGGGGAACTGGTGATTTGAGAATTTGAAAAATTTTAATATTAGACAATTTCGATGTTTGGAAACTGGCAATTTGAAAATTTAGAAAATTACAAAATTGAAAATTGAAAATTTGGAAGCTTGAAAACTGGTGATTCGAAAATTTGAAGAATTGTAAAATTAGAAAATTTCAAGATTTGAAAACTAGCTATTTGAAAATTTGGAAAATTAAGAAATTGGAAAATTACAAAATTAAAAATTTGGAATATTACAAAATTACAACATTAAAAATTTGGAAGCTTGAGAACTGGTGATTTGAAAATTTGTGTATTTAAAATCCTAAGTATTGCTATGACGAGGATCTTTTGTAACTTGAAAGTTCCTAAATTTATAAATTTATAATTCCGAATAATAGCTAACTTCATAATCCAAAAATTTGTAAATTCGGTAATTCGAAAATGTCGAAAATTGAAATGTTATGAAATGGTAATTTATTTCTGTCAAAAAATTACGTGTAATTTAAAATCATATAATATATATATAATCTTGCATCTATGAATTCATACGTGAATTTCCAGTTGATAATAAATCATTGACAATCGTAGAAACCGTGTTGGTAGATAGAAGATACGGTTGTATAAAAAGATAAAAAAAATAACTGAATGATATACTGGTCGTGTAATCGCCGAGTGTGAATTACTAATTTTTGTATCGTTCGTGTAGACTTATCGGTAGACTAACCTTAAAATGTATCACAAAAAATAAATTCATGCGGCAGTGAAACTTTTTTTTTTTAAATTACAAAATTTATCAATGCGCCGAACACAAAATAGCATAAATTATTTTCATTATTGCAACACAATGCGAGAAAGGATTTACGCGAGGCGATACAATGCAAATTAACCCAAAATGATGACACGTAATAATATAATTTAGGTCGATATAACGCGAGACTTATTAACTCTCCCGTTTGACCATAATTAATAGTGGTATCACTCGTGACCATTATTAATCGGTTATATCGACGATAATTCATTTTTTCTACTCGAACATTTCTTCAAGGTCTATATTCTGATCATGAATTCCAACGCGAGACCTTGCGTGACCTCTGAGAAAGACCTTATTAGACTTCTAGCGATCATTTATTTCTAGTAATAAAAATTTAGAAAGCAATACTGTTATTTGTGTTTCAAATATACAGATCTTATTTGTATCGATATTTTCGACAAAATTTTGTCAACATATTTCGTCAATTTAATCGAATAATCATTAACGTTAATTAATTCGAGAAACGTCTTAGTAAGCGCAAGCATTAACGAAGATACTAGAAATAATGAATTTTTCTCCATTTTCAAGCCAACCATGCGGTAATTGAACCTCGCGTGTGTTTTATCCGTCAAATGTATCATTACACGCTATTCGTTCTTTTACGTCATCTCCCAGTTACGCACGATTGTTCGCTAGAATCTAGGAACATTTGTGCTTCGTTGTCTGTCTATAATGAGAACTTAAACGCTTCCGTTGAAATAAACTCGAAAAAAAATATATCGGCACTGACAAATTTTTCCTTTGTTCGCGCGTTGAACACTTAGAGAAAAGGGGGCAGCACTGTAATCGATTTATTAAACAAAAATAAATATCATTATACAATTACATAAATAGTATTACTCATTTCAAGCATGTTCGAAAAGATTACGTACGATACATTTTAGAATATTTGTAGCAGCGTGCAAATAAGCCATTAATCATAATTAAGTTTTGTGTAAACGAAATATAACTGATAATAGCGTGCTATTCCATATGATATTAGCATTCGATTAATTGAAACGTCTCTTTCTTTTTGCAGAAAATTACCACAACGGTATATCTGAGACAGCTCAGCGATGCTTCGACTGATCTGAAAAAAGTGCTGTCTGAAAAGATTCCGAAGGAACAAGAACGTGTCAAGGCTTTCCGCAAACAACATGGCTCCACCAAAGTTGGTGAGGTTACCGTGGACATGGTACGTGATTTTTCGCAATTCATTTTCAAAGACAGCGTACACTCGGGTACAACGTTCTTGTACCATTATGTAACATCAAAATTTCAATCTTTTAAATTTGCAATTTTTCAATCTTTCAACTTTTTAATTGTTCAATTTTTTACATTTGAAATTTGTAATTTGATATTGTTCAATTCCACTTTGTCAATTCTCAAACGCTCAGATTTCGGAATTTCTGAATCGTCGAAGTCCCATATTTTTTCATTCTCAAGTTCCTAGATCTAGAAGTTTCTATACTCTAAATTTCTAGATCCCCAAATTCCTTCGTTACTATATCCCTAGGTTACCATATTCGTAAACCCGAAATTCTAAACCTCTCAAATCCCAAAGTTTGCAAATTCCCCGCATCCCAAACTGCCCAAATTTCAAAATCCCTAAATCTCACAATTCCCAAGTCTCAAAGACCCCAAATCCCAAAGTCTACAAATTCCAAGTTTCCCAAATCTCAAAATCCCCAAATACCAAAATTTCAAAATCCGAAAGACCCCAAGTTCCAAGGTTTCCAAGTCTCAAAGTCCCCAAATTCTAAGTTCCCCAAATCCCAAAGTGCCCAAATCTCAAAATCCCTAAATACCAAAGTTTCCAAATCTGAAAGACCCCAAATTCCGCAAATCCTAAAGTGCCCAAATCTAATAATCCTCAACTGCCAAAATTCTGAAAGATTCCAAGTCCTAAAGTTCCTAAATCCCAATCTCCCTGAACACTTATCCTATCCTCAAATTCCTAAAAATCCCTAAAAATCAACGATAGAAGATATTGTTTCTCGCTCGAGTGTCATATTTTTCCTGGGATAGCCGCATTTGCTCTCGGCTGTACAATTACATCTTAAAAATCTACCGACAGGGCAATTATCAAGAGTAAGATGTTGCAAAAGCAATACGTCACTCGGCGAAAAAAAAAAGATTACGTATTAACATACCATGCCACGTGGACAGCGAGCTCCACATCGAAGACATACCACAATGAGCAATTTCATTTTTTTTCCATTTCTCCTTTTATGTAATAACGATAAGACACACGAGATAAACTATTAAGACCGTGAAATGAACGTTCATGGCGTGCTTATCATGTGATCACGGTACAACCATACTTTCGAACTTGGCAATCTTCTGTCCTTTGCTAAGTTACGAATTCACAGGTTTTATATCAACGCCGCATGAACTTTATACTCCTAATGTCATAGTTTTCTGAGAACGATAAGGATTCTTTGTGTCCATTGCGAGAAATAAAATGTGTACGAAACTTACGTAATAAATTAATAGATGGTATACGCATTGTTTGCTACACTTACGGGGCTGTCTTTGTTCGAAATTTAACAAATAACAATTCACCTTTGAGTAACACTGATTTAAATCAAAGTATAAATCAAGTACTTGAGAGCGATGTAGATATTTATTTATTTGGGAAGGTAAGAATAAATGGACGAATCTGAAGAACTTCGAACGTATTGTATATATTTCTTGAGAAATTCTAAATTACGCTATTTTCCAAGGATTAAATGTCCTAATTGTCAAATTATCAAATTCACGAATTTTCATGTCCGAAAATGTTTAGATTCCGCAAATCTACTATTCCTGATGGCCCATGTTCCCCTAATCACCCATTCTTCAATTAGTCAAATTATAAATTTCGAACTCCTCAAGACCCATATTCCCCTAATCACCCATTCTCCAATTCCTCAAATTAAAAATTTCGAATTCTTCGAGTCCCATGTTCCCCTAATCACCCATTCTCCAATTCCTCAAATTATAAATTTCCAATTTCTCTAGTCCCATGTTCCCCTAATCGCCCATTCTCCAATTCCTCAAATTATAAATTTCAAATTTCAAATCCCCAATACTGATATGCGTCCAAATTTCCATTTTCCACGTTCTAAGAGCTACTCGATCAGATCTGACGTATGATACTAGTATCAGTGGCGAAATTAGAATACTTAAAATTAGCTCTTCCAGTACCTGTTACATCACAAAAGACTGAATTTTCCGTTTACTTCGTAGATGTACGGCGGTATGCGTGGAATCAAAGGTCTCGTATGGGAACCATCGGTGTTGGATCCTGAAGAGGGTATCAGATTCCGAGGAAAGTCCATTCCCGAATGCCAGAAGCTGCTGCCGAAAGCGAAAGGAGGCGAGGAACCCCTCCCAGAGGGTCTGTTCTGGCTGCTGATCACGGGTGACGTCCCCACGGACGCACAAGTGAAAGCCATCTCCCAAGAATGGGCCTCGAGGAGCGCGTTACCCGATCACGTCGTCAAAGCCCTCAACAATTTCCCGAAAACTCTCCACCCCATGACTCAATTCTCCGCCGCCATCACTTTGCTCAACAGCGAAAGTGAATTCGTGAAGGCCTACACGAAAGGTGTCCACAAGAGCAAGTACTGGGAGGCCACCTACGAGGACTCGATGAACCTGATCGCTAAATTGCCGGTGGTTGCGTCCGCCATATACAGAAACATTTACAAAGGTGGCAAAGGTTTGGGATCCGTCGACGCAGGCAAAGATTGGTCCTGGAATTTCGCGAACATGCTCGGCTACGATAACCAGCAGTTCATCGAGCTCATGCGATTGTATCTGACGATACACTCCGACCACGAAGGTGGAAACGTTTCCGCTCACACGACCCACTTGGTGGGCTCAGCGTTGTCCGATCCTTACCTGTCCTTCGCGGCCGGTATGAATGGTCTGGCTGGACCCCTTCATGGTCTCGCTAACCAAGAGGTATTAGTATGGCTGGAGAAACTCCGTGCTCAAGTCGGTGACAGTCCCACCGACGAGAAACTGAAGGAGTTCATTTGGAACACGCTGAAGAGCGGTCAGGTCGTTCCTGGATACGGTCACGCCGTGCTGAGAAAGACTGATCCGAGATACACGTGCCAGAGAGAGTTCGCGTTGAAACATTTGCCGGACGACAAGTTATTCAAGGTACAAATTCTTGTTATGATTATAGATGATATTATTGTTCGTTTGAATGATCTCGTTACATGGTAATTGGTGATTGTTTAATAATTAATGGTAATGTTTGTATTTGCAGTTGGTTGCTCAAGTGTACAAAATAGTTCCGCCCGTTCTATTGGAAACCGGAAAAGTGAAGAACCCGTGGCCAAATGTAGACGCTCATTCGGGTGTTCTGTTGCAATACTATGGAATGAAGGAGATGAATTATTATACCGTCCTGTTTGGAGTATCGCGTGCACTTGGTGTCCTCGCAGCTCTCGTCTGGGATCGTGCTCTCGGCCTTCCGATCGAGAGGCCCAAATCTCTGAGCACCGATCTTCTCATGAAATCCGTCAAAGCTTAAACATCTTTATTTATGAAAACA
Organism: Coelioxys conoideus; assembly: GCA_947623535.1. Lineage (NCBI taxonomy): Eukaryota > Metazoa > Arthropoda > Insecta > Hymenoptera > Megachilidae > Coelioxys > Coelioxys conoideus. The sequence continues at coordinate 16,141,183 of OX392453.1, read as the reverse complement.
AGAAACGAACACACAAGACAGAAAACCAGAATCATTAAAACTCCTTAAGTTCGTGTCACACCATTGTCATGATTTTAAAAGTAAGGAACTGACTGCTTTATTATCATGTTGAAAATGTTATTAATGCACGGTACAGTGTAATTTTTCTCGACCTCATTTCGAATTCATTTTGCTATGACTTCAAGGAAGTCTTTTTAAGTAATGAAATCTTATTAAAAAGATACGAGGCTAGGTATTACAATAAACGGTTATCTCACGTAACAACGTGTTTGAAAACGTAGACGTTCTAAAGAAAGAAAACGATTTTTTCGTGTTTTGTATCGTAAAAGTTCTGATCTACATTTTTTAATGTGTGGGTACTGCGTAAATGAGATGAAGCTTTTATGATACAAAACAATGTGTAAAAAAAATATAGTTTAACTCGGTATACGTAGTTCGAATTGCCAAGCCCTTAAATGAACAATACATGCATTGACAGTAGGACGCGATTCACTGTAAATATATTTGTCGCTTTATATTTAACTTAAATAGTAACAGTTTTAGATGTAAAAGCGGTAAATATTAACGTATAAAAATTAGTAAAACGTTCATTGTAAAATTTAAGTGTGAGTAGTTTACGTTTTGGAGACATTGTCTTGTAAATTTGACAGACACTGCCAAATAAAATATCAGATCATTGTACAATCTATTTGGATCGCAATAAATATTTTTACTTCGGTCGTTACGATAAAGTGAAAAATTATTCCATTAACCAGAAAATTAAAAATAAGTAAAATAGAAAATGGATAGGGATAATCAAATATGTAAACGATGTTGCAATATTAGTGCACCAGATAGCGGTTTTAGATTCTTCAAATGCGACAAAAAGATGGCTCAAATAAATCGAGTCATTACAATTTACATGAATTAAAGAAAATGACCAGTGGTAGATCTACTGCTACAAGAATGAGTGAGTGTGTGCGATACTTTATTTATAACGAACGTAAAAATAAACAAATCTTCAAAAGTTTAATTTGTCGACTTAATTCCTTTGTATCTCATAATGTTCATTTTTTCAAAACCTTAGAAGAAAATCAAAGAAGAAAATGTTCATGGTAAAGTATATTTATTGTAATGTAAAAGATAACTTTATACAAAAAATGAAAAATTTGAGGTTTATTTCATACGAAACAATTGTTTAATAGTAAACCGTGTACATACTTTCATATGCGCAGTTAATTAAATTTAATATATTCTGAAATAAAAATTAAGAACATGGACAGTTTGTTTTGAACGAATTCCAACGTATAATTTTTTTGGCTACTTATTGTAAAACAAAATTTAATGCAATTGATATCAGTCCTTTCATTATATCGTACATAATTATTATGAATTAACTGCAGAAAAATAATCCAACTATTAACAACCAACAAAAAAACAAATGTCTTTCTTAATACACTAATTTAATTAAAGCCATATATAACGCTTAAATGTGCACAAGTATATATTTGATATCGTGTACTTTTAATATAATAGAATTAAACAAGCTTTAACTTCTATTGCATATTTGACAATGCTTATATACGAAAACCTTTTTAACGAGGGTGTATATAATGATATTACATATCTGCAGCAATGTATCGTAATTAATACAATCTTCTTTGTTTCTCAATATGAGAAAACTACTGTTTATTTTTAAGAAATTTTAAACGTATGATCTCACTCTGATAGTAGACGGCATTCATCTTTCGTACAATGATTTCAACAATTTCTATAATCTTCATATGTTACTAATAGTTTTAAGTTTTAATAATCATTAAATAGTACAATATTGTTTTTAGCTACACGATCGTTAATTATAATCATAAAGTAAATAAAATAAATAGTGGCAGCGACCAATCTGTTGGGTATACATTGTGATGTTTAAAAAAATGCATAGTATCTGTGATAAAATAGTTGACGTTTTTAGGTCAAAGTGGGTTCTATTTGTAAAAAATGTTTTTTCAAAATACCTAAATAAAATTTTAATGTTGTTAACAAAGAACTTTCTCATTGTTTAATTCATATATCACAGAGCAGTTAATATTCTGCCTTTAGATATCTAAAATAACCTGTTGATTAATTCTGCCATTAAATCTTATAAGATATTTGCAGTATTAAGAGTATTATCAATTATTTATATTTTCACACAGAAACTTGAAAAATATGTAGTTTAATTGGTGCTAAATCGGAGTTCACTTTTTACAATTATTTACTATTAATGCGGAGTATAAAAAACTATGTACATAGGTATAGCTTTGAAAATCGCACAGGCCAAACAATTTTTATCCGCACATTGACTGAACAGAATAAATAAATAATTTATTCTTTTTTTTCTATAGAAACATAGGTGGACGGGATTCCGATTATGTTTATATTTTTTTAAGTATGCATGCAATATTAGAGTTAACATTTTTTTTAGGTCGAAATAAAGTTTAATCACGGTTGAATTGTACACACGGTACTTATAATCACGGATAATTAAATGTAAGTCTAGGTAATATATTCAATTTGGCAGTCCAGTTATAAAGTATTCGTTATACATATTTTTAAAACACAGATAAAAGATGTTCATTGTACATATTTCTCTTAAAAAAAAAACAACATTTTCTTTAAAAAACTTTTGATATTTTAATTTTTTTCGTGCATTTTTAACATGATTCTTCAGATATATCATACGCAAAAGATAATTAATTAAAACATTATTTTGTTTTTAAATTAGTTATAATCATTTACCACCATAAATTTGTATTAGATTAATAGATAAGATAAAATTTACCCGTCCACCACTTAATACATTCAGTATTTGAAGTAATAACTGTAATTAATATATGCAGTTATACTTTATGTTACGTGTGAAGCTAGTGTACCAGTTGAAAAATGATCATTCATTCTTGTCTCATTTGTACAATTGTTAGAGTGGCACAGTAACTCACATTGAACATATACTTTACATTTTAAATATCTTATTACACTCAAAATGAATACTCATAATGTACGTCATGTCTTTTTTAAACGACCAACAATCCACTCAAGTCCTTGATAAAGCCTAAAACGTTAAAACAAATCATTTTATACTATAAACTGATAATCTTAGATAAATTTATGCAAATAATCTCCATTCTTACCCTTCTCCTGTAAGCGCGCAACAGCTTTGTATATGCCACTGATGTTTTTTGATTGATGTCAAGTCTAGTTGTCTAGAAATTTCAGCAGCTGTCATGCTGCCCTTCAAATCTTGCTTATTAGCATAAACTAACACATTGGCTTTGCTTAATTCTTCATGATTCAGCATAGAATATAATTCTTCTCTTATTACACCAAGTCTTTCTCTATCTGTACTATCTATAACCATAATTATAAACTCGGTGTTAGTGTAATAAGTGGACCATGCAGCTCTTAGACTTTGCTGTCCACCTAAATCCCACATTATAAAGTGAATATTCTTCCAAACTACTTCTTCAACATTAGATCCAATAGTTGGTGATGTATGAACAACTTCATTCATTAGGAACTGGTATAATATTGTAGTTTTACCAGCATTATCTAAACCTACCATAACTATTTTATGTTCTGAAAAATAGAAACATGTAAATCTGTTTAGTGATTTCTATGCATATTATGCGTATAATTGTATAATGGAATGTAACTCAAATAATATTTGCACAAATAATTGTTTTGCACTATATTATTATAAACAAGGTCTACTAAACTATGTTAACATATGTTAGGCTAAAGAAAATGACATGGACTTTAAAAAACACTTATAATACATATAAATTGTACAATTAAGAATAGAAAATATAAGGTATAATTTTGTTCTTTAAATTTTATATAAAAATTACGTATTATATACATACAAATTTATGCATTATTATCATTATTACGGTATCATTATTTAAACTTCTCAATTGTAAACAAACTATTTTGCTGATTTTTATTATCAAACGGAAATATTAGGACACAAACAGGAAATCAGTGTATAATGAATTTAATCTAATTACGCTTGCAAATTTCCCGATAAACGGTGTATTCAATTTGATAATAGAATCATTAAAATTTACGAATTATCTTTTTCAATATTTGGTCAAGGCGAAAGTAAATAAACGTTGCTGTTCATTTGTGATTTCAATGTGTCATCGAATACAAATACATTACGATCACATTACTCATATATCGTGACGAAGAAAATACATAGCAAACTAATTGACACAATACTGTAACCAGACATACGGAATTTACCTTCATTGCCAAACAAACTCCACAATTTTGCAAAGAGAAGTCCCATATTGTTCGAAATGCTAAACAACTCAAATACTAATATCTATTTAATCGTAATTCTGTACAGTCTTATTCTCAATAAAAAAGATGTATTTTGTTACAGAAATAGGGCATCTCATTGTCGTTGGGTTATGTTCACTTTTCTATCAAATACGTTTACAGAGTGTTTCTGATAAAATTGCGTCATCGTTGACGCACTACGAGATAAAATGTGTACTTAAGAACTGTTACGAACTGCTTAAAATTCACTAATTATACCATTGAAACGAAAGAAACATACGAAGACTTTTCCTAATCTAATCAAGCAAATCGCGACATGTTGCGTTTCTAATTAAAATATCCATACATCTGACCGGTCCAATCATATTCCGCCGATAACTGAAAGCGCTGTCAGTCTTGTATATGCGTTTTCTGATTGGAAGACAGATGTTTCTCGTCTAAACCCGCGTAAAATAATTACAGATTTTAAAATCGTCTACTTATATACAGGTATCCTACGTTCTACTAGATTAAAATTATGTATCTGATTTCGCTGAATCATTGCATACTTTTCTCTTTCTAATGAAAAGAAAAGAATATGATATACTGGGTGTTCCAGTACTAATGACACAGACAAGAAGAGAATAATTCTATGTGAAAAATAGATTCGCATGCGAACAAATTTTGTTATATTCTGTATTTCTAATATGATTTATGTTTTATGTATAATTATTCCGTTGTCTGATGTACCAATGGAATACCTTATAAAAATTCCGACTCGTATAGTGAAATAATATTTTATTGTCCGAAATGTGACTTTGGCACTTTAGAATTTCAAGACTATGAAATTTTACAATTTCGGGATTTTGAAATTTGAGTATAATAGGATGTTTTGGAATTTAATGATTTTAAGACTTTGGGAGTTTAAAATTTTTTACGTTTTGAAGTTTGGCACATTATGACCTTGGAATATTGAAAGTCATAACTATGGAATTGTGAAACTTTATCGCTCTCCTATATTCTTATTGGAAAATATAGCCCCTCGTAAATGTAGCGATGACAAATTTTTGTAGTAGTTTATTTTCTTCATGCTCCAAGCTTCAACATGTGTATATTTTGTTTCATGGTTAATTTAAATTAGATTCAAATACAAGAACAATGAAAGGAAAATTTTGCATTTGTTTAAAATGTAACAATCTTGTAGAAATTAATACTTCGGATACATCATTTTAAAAATTTAGTGCAAGTAATTTTATTTTATAATCGGTATAGACGCTTAAAAAAACAGTACTGTACTGACAAAATCGGTACAAATGTTGGTCACTCTAATGATAAAAGTTATGAAACTTGTATAGTAGCATTCACATAGTGTTGACTCCAGACTGACCTTGGTGAGCACTGCGATTGGCTTACGAAACGTCGGCTGATGTCGAAGACTACTTGAGCATGAATGTTCATTCTTAATCTTTGCAGTATAACCATTCGACCACTTGTTGCTCTTTGATATTTGTAGAGGACGAATTATATTATTATTTTGCACGTATTAACTATTTATCAAAATGAGCAAACCGTAAGTAATTTCTTTTTCATTTTAAAGAAATTAAAAATTTTAAATTAAAATTTTGAATTAAAATTTTTACAAATACAAATATAGATTTTTTTATAGTTCATTTTATAAAAATATCTTATGCAAATTGATTTAAATAAATATATTTTTACTTTAATAGGGACAGCAAATAAATAATCACATAAGATAATTCATATAAATATAATATAAATATGTTAAAATCAATTCATGAAATATTATGTAATATTTAATATTTATGTAATAGTTTACAATACAGTAATATGTATATTTACTATGTAATTCGTATTTTTATTTAATTATATTTTGCTTCATAGTGTTGCAGACATTGCTCTCATTGGCTTAGCCGTTATGGGCCAGAATTTAATTTTAAATATGAATGATCATGGATTTGTTGTATGTGCTTACAACCGTACAACTGAAAAAGTTAAATCTTTCCTAGAAAATGAAGCAAAAGGGACAAAAATTATTGGTGCATATTCATTGAAAGAGATGGTAGAAAAACTAAAATCACCAAGACGAGTAATGCTTTTAGTAAAAGGTAAGATACTATTACAAATAATAAATTTTAGTACACAAAAACATGACCTTCAGTAGGATATAATTGTTTTAACTTTATATCATTTCAAAAATTATATACTGTGAATTATGGGTCTGATAAACTATTGGTTTTATAATGAAATAAATGATATAAATAACTGTTTATTTCAAAAGCTGGTGCTGCTGTGGATGCATTTATCGAACAATTGGTACCTTTATTGTCTCCGGGAGATATTATAATTGATGGAGGTAATTCTGAATATCAGGATACTGAAAGAAGAACCAAAGAATTAGATAAGAAAGGAATCTTATTTGTTGGTAGTGGAGTTAGTGGAGGTGAAGATGGTGCTAGATATGGACCATCTTTAATGCCAGGTGGTAATCCAAAAGCTTGGCCACATATTAAACTAATCTTTCAGGTACAAAGATTTAAACATAAATATTTATTAAATGATGTATTGATATGAATTTGTTCAATATGTTAGCAATAAAATATAAATTTTTTAGTCAATAGCTGCTAAAGTCAATGGAGAGCCTTGTTGTGATTGGGTTGGAGAAACAGGTGCAGGACACTTTGTAAAAATGGTACACAATGGTATTGAATATGGTGACATGCAACTGATATGTGAAGCATATCATATCATGCGAAATGGATTGAAACTCAGTCCAGAAGAAATGAGTAAAGCTTTTGATGATTGGAATAAAGGAGAATTGGATTCATTTTTAATTGAAATTACTCGTGATATTCTTAAGTACAAGGATCAAAAAGGTTATCTACTAGAAAGAATCAGAGATACTGCTGGACAAAAAGGAACTGGAAAATGGACAGCTATTGCTGCATTGGATTATGGAGTACCTGTAACACTAATTGGAGAATCAGTTTTTTCTAGGTGTCTTTCTGCTTTGCAAAGTGAAAGAATACAAGCAAGTTCCGTACTAAAAGGTCCTGATAGTGTATATCAGGGTGATAAGAAAGCGTTCCTAGAGCATTTGAAGAAAGCTCTTTATGCATCAAAGATTATTTCTTATGCACAAGGATTCATGTTACTAAGGGAAGCTGCTAAAGTTCATAACTGGAATTTGAATTATGGTGGTATTGCTCTTATGTGGAGAGGAGGATGTATTATAAGAAGGTATGTCTCTTTTGATTGAAATATTATTCAGATCTAAGATTACTGAAATTATTTTTATAACTTCATACTTAATTTTTTATTTTTATTTTCAGTGTTTTCCTGGGAAATATAAAAGCAGCATTTGACAAAAATCCAAAACTTTCCAATCTGTTATTAGACGACTTCTTTGCAAATGCAATGAAAGAATGCCAAGCCAGTGCTAGAATAGTAGTATCCACAGCTGTAACGCTAGGCATACCAACACCCGCGTTGTCAACTGCTTTAGCTTTCTATGATGGTTATAGAACTGCCCGCCTCCCAGCAAATTTACTTCAAGCTCAACGAGATTATTTTGGGGCTCACACTTATGAATTATTGGGTGAAGAAGGTAAATTTGTGCACACGAATTGGACTGGACATGGTGGAAATGTTTCTGCTTCCACATATGATGCATAAAAGTAAATACATACTGTTTTATAATGTACATATGATGTGAAATCGAGGTTACTATTGTGGTTGATAAATGTTGTATTACTATGTATATAATATTGTATACATACTATAAATACGAATTTATTTAAAAAAAATACATCAGATGCACTTCTATAATTAATTATTAACCTCCCGTTTTGATGTATCAGCGCTTTTTGTAACTGAAATTTAATATATATTTTCGAGCGCCCTGTTTGAAAATATATTTTTCAAAATACATGTAAGAATAATGATGGTTATTCTTAATGTTTCCAACTTCGTAAATTAAATACGATGCAATAATCTTCTTCGGTTCTTCTGTTATGAACATAAATTTGAATGTAAAGTTTGATAAGAATGTTAAGAAAGTCAAAGGAAGACAAATTTGTACTTGAGTGTATATGCATGGTAATAATAAAATGATTATTCGATTTGGGCAGTGTAATTTATTCCATACTTCGTTATTATTTTAATACAAAATATTTACAATTACTTGAAAGTCAAGGGACTAATCAAGGCTGATGGCAGTGTTTGTACCTGATACTTTTAGCAATCTGTCAGAACTTTTTGACAGGCGCAATCTTTCTTCTGGCTTTAAAATTTCGGCAATAATTTTCTCGTCACTTCGACGTTCTGGTTTACACGAGAACTCCTGTGTTTTTTTATTGTATTGTTTCGTCACGCAAGAATCACTCGCAGACTCCTCAGCAACCGCGTCCAGTTGTGTTACTTGAATCTCGGAAAACGTAAGTCTTCCATTGACTTTAATTTCCGAAGGCACATGGGAATCGGATTCAAGTGCCGTAGAAACGGGTGATCCCAATGATTTATCGTCATTGTTATTATGTACTTTTAGAATATTAGCTGCTTCTACATAAAGCTGTGTTATGATATTAATAATAAAAGTTTATATTGATGATATATTGTAAAACAAACAATATTACATTCATTTTTGTAAAAACTTACGGCATCGAATGTAGAATCTAGAAACAATTCTTGTAAAAATCGCCGTGCTGGCATTCTATATGTACCACTACCTAAAAGAGCAGCTACGTCCGAAAATAAACAAGTATCCTACGACAAAAGATGTATCCATAGATTCGGAATATTTGAAATACATTATTTTTGTCACTTAAAACGGAATTTTAGAAAATACCTGAAACTTTTCTGAATGCAGTTGTCTCAATCTAAGAAGAGTTTGTCGACTATGACGGTACCATATAGGATTTGCTAACTGTTGTGCATGTCTAAGTATTGTCCTATATACATAAAACAAATATCGTTAAAATCAATACACATTCGGTACACCCGGAAGCAATTTGGTTTCTTCCGTTATGATGCATCATTTTAATCAAAGTCGTTAGAATACCTCTGCAGTTTTGCGTCTTGCTCCGAAAGCGAATCTTTGCTGCTGCTTTTTCCGGGACAACATACTAAACAAATACGATAATGCTCTGAGTCTACGTCAGATTCTGAACAAGATTCTTCATCTACTTCCGTCGTATCTATATCAGACTTGGGCGCGTCGTCTGTTATAGTTGGAACCGACGACTGTGGTAATTCCGGAAAAATAGTAATAAGTCTCTTTGGAAGGGATATACCCATGTAAAATAAATTATCATTATTATCTTCAGGAGGTGGAGGTGTCGGTGTGAGTATATGCTGTTCTCCGATCCAACTACGGGATGAATCAAATTCTGACAAACTTTGCAACGAAAGTCGACCATCTAAGCTGTACATCTAAAATAAGAATTCAACAATTCAGTCAAACGATTCACAAAAAAAAGAAATACAGTTTAATATATTTTTTTACCTCTAAGCTGCTATGAGAATAACTGGGCCTCCGATGGCGTTGTAGAATACGAATTCTTGCATATCCGTCAGCATCTTGTTGGCTTAATCTTTGAATACTCGATACAGGACTTGGCGTTTCTCCTCTTTCTCTGTCGAAATATAACAGGTTGACATTATAACAAGTGGTAAACTGGTTTAGGATTACCTTAAAAAAATTCTTACAGTAGAGCATAACGTCTGGCTTCGAGATCTGTAGCTGCACTCTCAGATCGGTTTCTGGTTCTTCGAGCTACCGGTTCAGGTAATTCAGGTTTGCCATCGCTGAGACTCCGATGATGTCGTTGTATAGGAACAGGACTCGGGGCTGGATACCTACTTGTAGGAGGAACGACTGGCCAATGATCTCCACGTCTGTGTCTAACGCATGGCCAGTCAAAAATTAATAATGCATCCGCACCTGCACGAGTGGTACCAATAAGACTTAGGGCGTACATAGCCGTTGCTCGCACCACGTAATACGGACATGTTTCTGCTACGGAAGTTATTAATTCTAAAATTCCTAAATGATTTAACTGTTCAACGCCTGCTGCCGAAGAGCCCATATGGCCCAGCACCCATAACGCAGACTTCACTTTTAAAATCCTTTTATTTAAACTGGTAGCTTGATCGTCTCGAGATTCAGTCTCTAGTCTCCAACTCCTTTCTGGAGTAGTACGTCTTGAGTCGTCCAAACTTGTTTTCCGGCGAATATCAACTAAAGAATCAACTTTTTGCGTACTACATGTGTCCATGCCCTCTACGGTTTCAGCATCCATTATTGTCTCCAGTTTGTTCAATTCTACCGTTTCGTCGGTGCCAGATTCTTCTGACATTGCATAAACGTCGTCAATGATAGAGCGATTTGTTTTGGTACACCTTGAATTTGACTCGGAATCTCTACCGCCGTGTTCCATTCTGAATCGTTGAATGACTCGTGCGAAGCGTTGTATCACGTTTCGACGTAATAATAATTGCATGCCGAAGTCGTGTTGCGCCAATTGACCTAACAAGTGTGGTAAAATAAAAATATTTTGAGGCGTCATAGGAACGTTAGTTGTTCTCCTGTGGTAGCTTCCAGTTTCGTCTCTTTGACGACGGGTTAAAGAGTCATGTATCTCTCCCTCTATTAAACCAACGTATCTTTCGGCAAAACCTCCTGGACAGATCCATTTCTCCAATTCTTCGGCGGGAGACGAAATTGTTGTAAGACCCTGATGAATAGAGTAAAGTCTAATTTTTAACAAATATCCTTTATCACCTAACTCCTCCAGCCATTTATCCCAATCTCTGGATTGATTTCTTTGTTGCAACATAGCCTCTAAATATTCTGGTTCTTCGCAAGCTTCGTGCAATACCTCCAAAGCAGTCAGTGCTACGGTTTTATTGGAATCTGATAACCGATCCAATAGTAATGCTATTGCCCAGCGATAAGCATCAACCATTCTGGCTCTGAGTATCAATCTAAGGAACTGTGTAGCATATAGACGTGTGCTATCCAATGTCGCTTCCGTAATAATTTTAGTTAATACTTTTCTATTAGGTCCGTCCCTAGTATAATCTAAACTTGAAACTATGAGTTTAACATAACAGTCATGATTAGTAACTAAAGCCAAGTCTTGCAACTTTTCTAATAAATTAAATCCTTTTAGAATCACAGTCCCTTTGGCTGAATGGCTCAATTGTCCAAGAAACAGAAAATACTTCTGGCAACAGGTAGTGGACATATGACGGGGGGAGAACAAACACTCGTGAGCCGATTGAGCTGTCCTTATGCAGGAAATTTGTTCATCCACGTCACCAATTAATTCATTTAACAGTTTTGTACCCTCAGGTTCATGAAGTTCTAGCAAACAATTTAATAAATCACAACCAGCTAACGTTGCTTCTCTTGCCAAATTAGTGTTTGTTGCTAATTCCACTCTGCTGTATGCGTTTGAACACGGCTTAAAATAACGTACAAGCCTTTTCATAAACAATCTGTGATCGGAATCGTGAAGTATTCGTATCGTGTCTTCGCGCGAGCGTAATATGGATCGTACTACTGGCCAATTCCAAGCGAGAGCGTCTTTAGAACTGAGTACTTGAGCGTCTTTTAGAAACGGCGTGGTTGGTGATTCTCTGCGTAACCAATGCCTACTAGATGTTCGTTGACGTCTTGGTAATGTTGGCCTTAACCAAGTGCCAGCTTGTAAAAACTTATCAAGGAATAAACTTGCCGGTGCTGGTCTTCGACGCATCATCGTATGCATCCGTTCCAAAATGGTAACAGCTGCTAAAGCTTGATGTTTTCCGGCACTTGCATGTTCCAATAAATTTGGTAAAGGAGGAGTAAGATCACATACCTCGGAAGGTAGGAGAGAATGTGCAAGATGCAGTAATGCACCTAAAAGGACAGCTGCACGTACAGAAATAAACGTGTCGGTAGAAACAATAGTTTCTGCCAAAGCACGATGTAAACCACATTCGAGTAAAGCATAAACCAATAATGCTAAATGTATCTCAGTAATATTTGGACAGCGTGACAATAAAGATGGTAGAATATATTTTCCTTCGGCTGCAACAAAGCCTTCTGACAATTTCCATGAATCACGTGCTTTACTAGGATCTATGGCTGCAAGAGCAACATCAGGCTCATCCGTCCAGGTAGGTAAAGGTAAGTTCAACAATTCATAAAGTAATTCTAAGACAGCACCTCTTACTTCAAGCTGTTCGACGTACAGTATGTCTGCTATAGCTTTCAAGCCTGAATTATTGTCAGGTCGACAAAAATGTAAAACTCCTGAATAAGACCTCAATATACTTAACAATGCTAATTTACTTGCTGCAAATCTTTCTCGCTCTTCTTTTGTTCTATCTATGCTTGATGAATGTAGCTCACAATACGGAGCCGCAAAACGTAAAAGAGAAACACTAGTCCTAGTATCAGGTGTGTTTAATAATTTTAATAAAACTCCCACAATAGATTCAATTACCGTTGGGCTCTGTCCAGTCATGGCAGCTCTAGCAAGAGTACCGATTCCTCCACAACTGATTAATAAATTGGAATTTAAAATACCTAACTCACAAAGAGTTGCCAAGAATGCTCGAAATGCTCCATCTTTCTCTTCAACTCCACCATTTGTTAGACTGACTAAAGATCTTGCTAAAATAGGACTAAAATGTTTTGGTGCCAATACTAAAATTCTTCTAACAAGTCTAAGAGCTTGCATTCTTTCCATCTCATTTCGTAAATTAACATCCATACTACGAGCCACAAAGTATGGGTACTGTAATTTATTAATTGCAATAACATCCTGTTCCTTTTTGAGCATATATCTTACAACTCGTAGAGCAGCAGCACGAACTTGCGTTGCTTCATGGACAAGACCAACCCGCAAGCTATAAAATACCTGTTCAGTAATGTATAATATTAAATGAATATTATATAATCTTACCAGCAAAATATGTCATTGATATTGTATCCATATTCTGCAGAATCATTGCCACTAATTAAATTAACAATGGCATTAAGATATGCCAATTTTTTAATGCTTGGAACATTGTGACGCTGACATAGATTGGTCAATACTTCTTTGACATTTTCTTTCAATCCTATAAATAAAACTTAGTATTAATGAGAACTTAAAATATAGTTTTTGATAATATTTTTAATTTAGAGCACAATAACAGACATTTTTATACCTTTGATAGTGATACATAGTCAAAACATTGCTATCTGGTGTATCAAACACCTTATAAACATTGACAATAAAAATCACTTCCATACTTTTTATCAAAGAAAATTAATTCACTTTTAAAATTCTTGTTTCATATTGTTATTTATCATTGCAATGCGACATATATATTAAAGATAAATACGCATATATAATCATAAACCGATACAAATGAGTCACGTTATCAAAGTGCTATTGGATACAAAAATTGTAGATTACAGGTTAAGTTACTAACCTCTTGACAGATCAAGTTGCACGCAACTGTCTTCACTCTCTTGACGACCTATAAAAAGAACATATGAATAGAAAACGATAGAGTTTTAAAATAAGCAAATTGACAGCCAATGTTTAACGTACTTCGATGAGACCTGCTCGTCCGAAGGCTTCTACCCCAAATCATCCAACTAGAAATTGCCATTTCTTTACCGGCTGCTACCCACGATAACAATCAACACTTTTCGTCCGATTGTTAATATGAGTTTTTTGTGTGATATATGTCATTCTTACTGTTAACCCAAAGCCTGAAGCAGTATAAATGCACTACTGATAAATCAAGTGTAACACGAGTCAACTGTTACACGAGAACGTTGCACTCAATATACACTCGGGTGCAACGTAGGCTTCCTTTGGCTAAAAACAAACCTAAGGGGAAGAGAATCCCACCATTTGTTCTCTGATTTTGGGAGATTAAATGTGCAAACATGAAAATTTCTAAATTGACAATTTTGTAAATTTGAATGTTCGAAAATTTGACAAATTTTAAATTTTTATATAACTTTTTACATTTAAAAATTTTTAATTTCGCAAATTTCTACATTTGAAAATTTGGTAATTGAAAATTTCACAAATTTGATAATATTATTTTATAACTAAGAGATTTTTGAATTTGAAAATTTGTAAATTTGTAAATTTTTGAACTTTTTTTTATATATGTAGCAAATATTTACAGATCTGCGGACCCCCTCCCCTACGTCGCCATTTTCCCTAGAGAACCAAATTTTCGAGAAATTTGCAATACTTACAGTAGCATACATTTTTGTAATTAATTTTCCCTAAATTCTAAATAAGTAATTCAACATTATTTTACTTTTTTTAAGTAATATTTGACGTCGGTATAATAATTATGTTATTTATGCATCAGTAATATAATTATACAAAATAATTAGCTTGAAAGTTATAAAGAGCTTCTTAGCGAAATTTTCGTCGCATGATGAATTTTAGTTTATTTTACGCATATTGGTTTTAATTGGTTGAGCATCCTTCGTAACCAGGAGTAACACGTTGCGTTTTTATGACATTTATGACATCAAACGTATATACTCAGAGGTCTTTTATTTCATATATCTCTTCATATCATTGCTTGTTTCCTCTATTCATACATTTTTGTTTACCTTATATATGACGGATGAAGCACAAAGTGAATTATGCAGCACACTGCGCATATATCGAGAGAAATTGTTGAACTGCGCATGCTAATATTCTCTTATAACTTCAAACATAGATGGAAACACTGTAGCATTGAATTAGTTTTCAACATTTAAGTTGATTCAAGTATTGTGTATTCAAATTGAAGGAAAATTTAATAAACTTTTGAAATGGCTCATATGGTGCATGATTTAATTCAACCTAATGTAGGTTCAGTTACTGATAATTTAGTTCCTGATTGGCTTCATTGTGAAAAAAGCACGGGCGTAAGTTTTATTTAGATTTGAGATTAAAATGTTTTAAGGTTAGAATGACAATGCAAACTTAAATATCTTCAACAATAATTTGATTAATATTTTATTAACAGACATCAATTATGGCATGCGAATTTGATGGAGGAGTTGTAATTGGAGCAGATTCTAGAGCAACAACAGGGTATGATATATTACTAAATATTCAAGTTTGAATAGTGGACAGTATGTCAATTATGACCCAAAATGGTATTTAGACAAATAAATTAGTTGTACAAGTCTTTTAATGAAAAAGTTTACTATTCAGTAGTCCAGCTTTCAAGCATTAGATAATAAATGTGGTATTGTAGTAACCTAATAACAGCTATATGATTGATCATGTTTTAGGGCTTACATTTCCAGTCGCTTTGCAGATAAATTAACCAAAATTACAGATTATATTTATTGCTGTCGTTCTGGTTCTGCAGCAGATACCCAAGCTATTTCTGATATAGTTGCATATCATTTAAGTCTCCACAAGTAAGTATTTGTTATATATCAGATCTGTTACCTATAGTTATACAGTAAAGTTATATCTTTATATGATCTTGTATGATCAATAATGCTATGAAGTACAAAGAAATTATAAAATGATTTCATTTTATTCTTATAGAATGCAATTGGGCATGGAACCATTAGTAGAAACAGCAGCAAACGTATTTCGTGAATTATGTTACAACTACAGAGATTCCTTGATGGCAGGTATCTTAGTGGCAGGTTGGGATAGCCGTAAAGGAGGTCAAGTTTATAGCATTCCTCTTGGTGGTATGTGCGTAAGACAACCAATTTCCATTGGAGGATCTGGTTCAACATATGTATATGGTTACATGGATTCAAATTACAAGCCAAATATGTCAAGGGAAGAGTGTGAAAAATTAGTTGAAAATAGTAAGTATGTATATGGCTTTAGTTCATTCAATAATATGTTGGTGTAATAACTTGCAAGAAGAAGAATAAATTAAGTATAGATATCACATAACATAATTAGTTTTGAACACAATATAATCTTAACTTGCTACATTTGCCACATTTACTCTTTCAAATCTGATACTCATAGTGCTTCTTTAATTTTTTAGCTCTGGCATTGGCAATGGCTCGTGACGGTAGTAGCGGAGGTGTTATTCGAATGGGTGTTATTACAGAAAAAGGTATCGACAGAAGAGTTATACTGGGAAATAATTTGCCACGATTTTATGAAGGATAAACGTTATAAGGATTACATTCAAATAAACTCCTTATACATGTTTGTCTACTTTTAAAAACCTTGTATCGGTTGCAATTTGTTTATTAATTAAATTGAAATGGAAGATGAATGTTCGGCTGTTGTTTTTATAATTTTTCTCTGGTTGTAATATCGCTATGCAACATACAAATCTTTTATGATGCAATTTTATATACAGCGAAAATTATACATTAGCGAGTAGGTCCTTTCATCCTCTGTACTATCACACTAATATTTTTTATTTGCGATTAAAAATGCCTACATCGAGGTTAAAAGCTATAGAGTGTCAAGTTCTTTTTCTAACTACGAACTTATGTTACAACCTAACATCGGCGTAATTAGGATTTTTATTTGGGGTAGGACAGGTTCTCTAGTTTTACTTATTTTCAATGATGTATGTCAAGTATAATGAAGTGGCTTAGAAATTCGGAGCCTTGATGATTTAGGAATTTAAAATTTTTCAAATAATATGCTATTTGGGAAGGCCCAGCACATGTACTGGGTTACTAGGTTCACCCTGCTTTCTACCCAGTTACGCCAATGTAATCTAATACTTCATCCGATGTCCTCATTATATGTATAATATGAAAAAGAAACTGGTAAGATATATTGAAGTAACAGTTTTGGCAGCCGATAACACGTATTAATAAATGATTGACACTTGAAAATCATCCAGGAACTTGGTCAAAATGCGATCGTCAATGTGATCAAACACATCTATACAACTACTATCATATTTAGGTCGTATTATCCACTTACGATTCACTCCGTCATATACCCGGTCGTTTTAACTCATACTTAACGTCCATTGTCGGTTTAATGAGAAAATTGTCACAATGGCACAATTGTGATGTGTGCAATCGTATCGAGCCTCTCCGAGCTTTTGACTCTTTCCAGATGAACTATAACAGTAACTGCGGCCGGTCTTCCGTGATATATCATTACGACCTTCTACTTCGAGTATCGTATCAATTCTTTACACAAGTTGTCGTTTACGGTGTGAATAAAAACTGCTTTATTTTCACGAAGTGTTGCGTCGCGCGTGTGTAAAAACATTGTAACTTTCGTTAGTTGGTCACAAATGCGCGTACCTACTTGGAAACAACAGAATTTTCGTCGCACGACATCGTGCTCGATCAACTAATACTATCGTAGTAACAAAATTATCAAATATACGAATTACGGTAAGCATTATTTTTCAACTATGGGGATCTTTTTGTTATAATTTTCTATTTGCATTAGTGATATTAGTGGTGGCTTTTTCTTTGTTACTTCGCTAAAAACTGGCGAACATTTTCAGTAATTTTATCATTATATTTCATGGATTCTGTGTGTAAATTCGCTTATTGATCATCGAAAGGACTGTTTTCGTGATTCGAGGCGCCCAACGGCGTTGGAACGATAGCAAAATTCCATTTTGCAACAAAATGACCGCGATGGACACCATGGAGGGCGGGCAACCGAATTGGTCTCAGGATATGCCAACGGTACAGGAAGTCAGCGGAATGTTGCGAAATTTTGGTATATGGGATTACGCGGCGTTTGTGATCATGTTGATTGCCTGCGGTTTCATCGGCATTTATTTTGGTTTTATCAAAAAATCGTCGGGAGTGGACGAATATCTCGTGGGTGGTAGAAACATGAAGATACTCCCTGTCAGCTTGAGCCTCTTGGCCAGTTTTATTTCAGGTAGGATTTTATTTATTATTTTAAACGATATCTTTACTGTAATATCGAAGTTATGATAATGGTGATTAATCAAGACTTCTTTATACAGAATTTCTAATTTGGTCTTTGATACTTCTTGGTCGGAGGTCATTGAGCCGGTCAAGCAAACATATCGATCAAAATTGTTTTCTGTTACCGATTTTTTAATTTTTATATGAGATTTTTCGGAGATTTGTGCAAATGGATTTTTGATTTATTATTTGACTGATTATCGAGGTGTAGGGATAAGGAAAATTTCCAAAGTTTCAAATTTCCTAAATTCTTGCATCCCCAAATTCTTAAAATTTCTTTCTCTCTAAATCCCTAAATTTTCACATTTATAAAACTTAAAATTTCCAAATTATGAAATTTTCCAAATACTAAAATTTCCAAAATTAGAAATTTCCCAGATCTACAAATTTCTGAATTAGGCGATTTCTCCAATCGTCAAATTTACAAATTATGAAATTTCCCAAATTTTCAAATGGTGCCAAATTATGAAATTTTCTAAATCTTCAAAGTTCCAAATGATGAAATTTCCTAAATCTTCAAAATTCTAAATTAGGAAATTTCCCAAATCCTGAAATTTCCAAATTAGGAAGCATCAAAAATCCTCAAATTTCTGAATTTCGAAGTACTCGTTGGTCGCTTGACCAAAAAGGATCAAAGCATCAATTTTTAGTCTCGACAACTTTACATTAACAAAAAAAGAATAAGTAAAAATAAAAGCTACGAGAGTATACGAAATTCTGATAACAGGTATTTCATTATTGGGCATACCAACGGAGATTTACGTACACGGTACCAGCTACCTCTGTATAGGCTTTGCAGTAATCATCGCCTGTTTTGTAATGTCTGGAATATATTTACCTGTGTTCCACGAGCTCAAACTTACAAGTACTTACGAGTATCTTGAAAGACGTTTCGATAGAAAAATTCGTACACTTGGATCCGTGTTATTCTCGATCGGCATCGTGAGTTATTTTAATAAATTCGTTTTCATTTGATTCGTGTAAATGTGATATAAAATTATTGTTATACTTGTAGATGACATGGTTACCCATCGTTATTTATGTGCCAGCTTTGGCTTTTAATCAAGGTACCGTATATCGAATAATTTTCTCCTCCTTAGTCAAATTGTCCTTTTTACTAGTTTTCCGATTTGTCGAGGTATTTCGAAACGTTGGTATACTTGTTGCAATTTTAGAACGTTCCACTCATTTTGTAGGTGGTAGAACAGGGTGTGATCATTTTAAGCACTCTTGCTAATTAAAAGATTTCAATTTGTACTGGTTGTTTGAATAATGTACCGAAAACACTGAAGTTCAGAACATTGTTGTCAAATTGTATTTTAAGAAAATGAACCTAAATACAGTTCCAAAAGCTAAATATAATTTCAGAAATATTCGCATGGAAAGGAGGCAAAATAGACTACATAAGTTATCATTCGTTAAAAAACAAATAGCTTCTCATCATCATAGTATACGGAAATAATTAAAAAAACATTGTGTTCAGCGCTTCTTTAAAATTATGTTGCTTGAGTTTACTAATGTACAAAGCATTTCCATTATTTTATTCAATTCCTACATATGATATTTCTTATTATCAAATTTTATAAATAAAAATAAGCTTTCTTTTTCAATACTTCACAATTTTAAAACCTGATCTTGCGAATATTTATGTAGGTTCACCTTGAGTTATTTTCACTATTTTATTATTTTTTTGGACGTTTCGAAATGGTAATTAGGACAATTGAACTATGGAGGAAAAATTGTCGACAAATTTGACTTTTAATCGAGTTAAACTGACGAACAATATAATTTGTAGTGACGGGAGCGAACGTGCACGTAGTTACCCCATTCGTGTGCATCGTGTGCATCTTTTACACTTGCGTGGTAAGAAACAATTTAAGAATAAGAAGAGAATTACCGTGTATCTGCACGAAAGTACAAATTAACATGGCCTCCATTAATCAGGGTGGTTTACGAGCGGTAGTGTGGACCGATTTCATTCAAACCTTTATAATGATTGGTTCTATGCTGCTAATTGTTATCAAAGGGACATCGGATGTAGGCGGATTGTCGCTGGTGATAAGGAGGAACATGGAATCTGGAAGGCTCGAATTACCCACGTGAGCATTTATGATCTTATCGTTCACGCAATCATTCTTTGAACAAATCGAAATTGTTATTTTCTTTCGATGTCATTTTTCTAAACTGAAGTTTTGGAACATTTAATTTTGGGGTCTCGAGATTTGGGGATTTGGGGATTTGTGGATTTGTGGTTTTGGGATTTGGAGATTTAGGATTTAGGATTTAGGATTTGACAACTTGGGGATTTAGGATTTGGGGTTTTGGAATTTGAGGTTTTGGGATTTGGGGTTTTGGGAATTTAGAATTTGGAGGTTTTGAGATTTGGGGTTTTGGGAATTGGAGATTTAGAGTTTTGGGATTTGGGAATTTAGAATTTGGTGATTTTGGGATTTGGAGATTTCGGATTTCTGTATTTAGAATTTGGAGAGGGTTTTGGGAATTTATGATTTAGGGATTTGGAGATTTGAAGTTTAGGAATTTCTGAATTTAGGATTTGAAGATTTGGGGAATTGGGAAGTTAGGGTTTTGGGATTTGGGGCTTTGGGAATTTAGAATTTGAAAGTTTTGAGATTTGGGATTTTGGGAATTTACGATTTAGGGATTTGGACATTTGGAGTTTTGGGATTTGAGAAATTAGAATTTGGTGGTTTTGGGATTTGGAGATTTGGAGTTTTGGGATTTCTGAATTTAGAATTTGGAGGTTTTGGAATTTGAAAATGTAAAATTTTGAGGTTTTGAGATTTGGGGTTTTGGGATTTGGGAATTTCGTGTTTGGAGTATTGAGATGTGAGAATTTAAGGTTTTTAGATTTGAATTTGGAGATTCTGACAATATGGATTTTGGTATTTCAGAATTTGGGAATTTAAGATTTGCGAGTTCTGGAATTTAAGATTTTGTGAAATTGGAAAGTTAGAAAATTGGGAAATTAGGAAATCTTCCTATTGGAAGATGGAATTAATTGTAATTAAATAACTCAGATTAGTTCGTTATAACAAGATTTTATTATAAAGGCTCCGAAAAAAGTAATTTATCGTTTTATTTCTTAACTCGAAATAAATGAAACAAACTTTCTTTTATTTAATACCAGTGTCTCTCATTATCATGATTCATTTTTGTATATATGAAAAGATTATAATAATCCAACACTTCCAAATTTCGAAAGCTGAGGCTGTCAACCTACGTATATACACTAATATTGAAATCTATAATAATAATAACAAACACGACATAAAATCCCCGTAATAACAACGTGTGCTTTCATTTTCACAAATTTTAACAGTCACCCTGCATACTAATACATATTTCTGAATTAGTATCGAATTTTGTTAACAGGACAGATTGGAGTCCTCTTACGAGACACACGATTTGGTCCTTAGTAATAGGTGGTATGATTCATTGGTTGCAGATATCTGCTATCAATCAAAACATGATTCAACGATATCTCGCATTACCCACGTTACAATCAGCCAGAAGGTATATATTTTATTTCTTTCTAAGGACCACCGAATAAAATAATGATCGAATAATATCGTTGTATGCAAATGTGCGTTTCAGAGCACTTTGGACTTTCATGTTCGGAGTATTACTTTTACTCGGAATATGCGGATATGCGGGAATGTTAATATATGCTTGGTATCATGTGTGCGATCCACTTACGACGAAGGTAATGATTAGACTTCCCTGATAGCCTAATTTCACAATGTAACTGGATGTAATAGAACGATTTTATATTCAACATACTCTATTTCACATTTTACGGAGAATTATTCAGATTTAAAGGAAATACGAGACGATCGATAAATGCATGATCGACTACATTTCAGGATTCTCACGATATACGCTTACGTGTAGGATGTTGGCGGTTCTCGAGTTACCAATTCGTAAATTTTTAATTTATCGATGTCGATATACCCATACTTTCGTGTCGATGCGTTTTTAAATTTTCGAGTTTAAAGATTTCCAAATTTTTAGGTTGACAAATCGAAGAATTCCCAGATACTCAAGATTTGAAATAAGTCCTCCAAATGTGGCATTAGTTTAATTTGCGACTTTCAAAATTTCTCATTTCCGAAATTCTGAATATTCAATTCTTCGAATCTCGAAACTTACAAATTTCCAATTCCTAAATTTCAAATGCTCGAATCTCAACATTCTCAATTTTTCAAATTCTCATGACTCTCAATTTCTAAATCCCAAAATTACCACATTTACAAATTCCCGCAGCCTCCGATTTCTAAATTTACAAAATCTCAAATCTAGCCCCCAATTTTAATCATCAAGTTATAAAAATTTGATTTAATTCTCAAATTTTTAGGTCCACAAATTAAAAAATTCTCAAATTTCCAAGATTTGACATAAGTGCTCCAAATATAACATTTTCTTTAATTTTCGACGTTCAAAATTTCCTATTTCCACAATTTTGAATATTCAATTCTTCGAATCTCTAAACTCATAAATTTCCAATTCCTAAATTTCAAATGCTCGAATCTGAACATTCACAATTTTCCAAATTCCCATGGCCCCCAATTTCTAAGTTCCAAAATTACTAAATTTCCAAATTATCGAATTTACAAATTCCTGTGGCCTCCGATTTCTAAATAACCAAAATCTCAAATCTAACATCCAATTTTAATCACCAAGTTCCCGAACTTTCGACTTAATTCTCGAATCTTGAAATTCTCAAAAATCTTGAAATTCGTGATCGATGTATGCTATCAATAAATATCGGAAGAAATTGATAACGTGTATTGCTCGTCTCGATTCTCCGTAATAATCTCGTTCTTATATATTCTATATAATATAAAATTATGAATGAAAATATGAGCCGTTTATTTTGGAAGTAGCATAAGTCACTTTCTATTTAAGTCGATATATTTAAACATGTTTGTTATACCGTTAATTAGCAGAACTTCTCTCGAACAAATCTCAAGAGTTCTCAACTTATTGATTGCAATTTTTTTTTAAATGAAAAGATACCGTTCAATTGTAATTAGTGTTACCATTAACTCTATTTATCTGAAAAAGTGACTTATGCCACTATCAAAATAAATGGCTCATATGATGAATGAGAAACTTATGAGTGATAAACATACAAATATGATAAAATGGCGTGTTTAAAACAGTTAGCTGGTGCGAAGGATCAATTATTACCTTTACTCGTTATGAATATACTACGTGGAATCCCGGGTCTTCCTGGTGTTTTCGTTGCTGGAGTATTCAGTGCAGCATTGAGGTGAATTCTTTTTACATTTACCATATTACATATACATACATATACGTATATAAAAGGAAAGCATAGAAAAAGTATAGAAAATAAAATATAAACAACATACAACTTTATTGCAACTCAAATTTTTAACATAGAAAATGTAACATGTCATATTTCCGTGTATAAAATTTACGAAGTTTGTTTAGCGTTTATTTTGTCCATTCTCATGATTGTTAGAAGTCGTGCTTAAAAAATCGCACTTTCGAGTAAAACACCCAGTCGAGTTGTATAACATATTCCGTGTTAAAAATGACACATGTTACATGTACATTACATACACGTTGCATATACATTCTGTGTAACATGTGTAGACTTTTATGTCGTGGAAATTGGTATAATATTGTCAATTTTACGTTATTATATGTATATTGTATTATATAATATGTTATATTATTATATAATAATTACATTATTATTATTATATATTATATTATACTATAATATATAATTATATATACAGGGTGTCCCAAAACGAACGAAACATCCGGAAATGGGAGGTAGCTGGGGTCATTCTGAACAACTTTTTCCTTTGCAAAAATGTCGAACGAGGCTTCATTTTTAAATTATTAAGGAAAAACACCGACCAATCAGAGCGCGAGAATCTCGCGCGCTGGGAGGCAGTCGTACTGGTCGGCGCACGGTTGACCGTGTTCGCTCCTGACCACGTAAGCCGACCACTACGACTGCCTCCCAGCGCGCGAGATTCTCGCGCTCTGATTGGTCGGTGTTTTTCCTTAATAATTTAAAAATAAAGCCCCGTGCGACATTTTTGCAAAGGAAAAAGTTGTTCAGAATGACCCCAGCTACCTCCCATTTCCGGATGTTTCGTTCGTTTTGGGACACCCTGTATATATATATTAAGTATATTATATTATTTATATTATATTATAATATTGTCAATATTATACCTGTTTATACCTTACAAGATTTATAAAGATTGTCACATGTTTCATGTTTTACGTCCGTTTTGATATTTCAGCTCGTTGTCCACCGGTTTGAATTCCATGGCAGCGGTGGTGCTGGAGGATTTCATAAAACCCTTTAAAAAGACACCCTTCACACCGAAAGCCGCGGACATTATACTAAAACTCACGGTCATTATTCTTGGGGTACTGTGTGTAGCGCTTGTGTTCGTCGTGGAGAAAACAGGGTCCCACGTGTTGCAAGTACGATGACACCGTTTCACATACATACTTCGATTTTTGTTATGTTTTGCAATATCGGAAAGGTGACTCAGATTCTCACGCGTCGATTATGATTCTGTAAACCGTTTCTTTGCATCGCTCTCATTTTTTCGAGAAATTTGATCTCGAGGAACGAGTCGAATTTTTAATTTTATAAATTTATTGTATTCGGACGATAGAAGTTATAAACGCTATATTTGTGTAGAAGTCTTTAAAAATTAACACTTTGATTGTCGCGTCATCCATACAGGGGGTCCCACAATTGTGGTACGAGCTGAAAAGGGATGATAGGTGGGGCTATTCTGAACAACTTTTTCCTTTGCAAATATGACGGATGAGGCTTCATTTTTAAATTATTAAGGAAAAACACCGACCAATCAGAACGCGAGAATCGCGCGCGACTTATGTTCGACCGCGACCACGGCCAATTATAACTCGGGCCTACACTTCTGCCTCCTAGCGCGCGCGATCCTCGCGCTCTCATTGGTCGGTGTTTTTCCTTAATAATTTAAAAATGAAGCCTCACCCAATATTTTTGCAAAGGAAAATGTTGTTGAGAATAGCATCACCTACCACTCCTTTCCGGCTCGTATCATAATTGTGGGACACCCTGCATATAGCTGACACTTAAATCTCCAAAGGAATCAATTTAGCAAGAATTATTTCGTAAAATTTGTATATTTAACTAATTGGGGACACTCCTATTAATTACTTAGATCCAAGAATAACAGATAAACCAAATATTGTAAACATATTTTGTAAGATTTTTTCATAAAAATGCGATCTGGTAAAATTTTCAACTGCCTCAGTGAGACAGTGAACGAAGTCAAAGAATCAAATTAGAGAGAACAGATCATCGTTTAATCGCTATTTCAAAACAAAATTATTAATTATGTAATATAATACAAGGAAGTTTCGAAGCGAAGTTTAAAATACGTTTCAGTTATCCACGAATTTGTCGTCCATCACCAGTGGACCATCCCTTGGTATTTTCAGTATGGGAATTCTGTTGCCTTGGATCAATGCCAAGGTATATTGGAACTTAATTATGTTAATTAATGATATTCTATGAATACGATAACGATAAATAGATGAGTTTAGGGTGCTTTGATAGGTGGCCTTTCTGGTCTTGGATTTATGGGTTGGATCAGCCTTTCGGCAGAAGCTGCGATTGCTAGTGGAAGAATAAAGTGAGAATAAAAATATAAATTAATTATAAATTTATCATAGCCAAGTCTCGCTATATGACTATCATCTACAGAGCCTATTGTTTAACCCTTTGCACTCGAAAGCAATTTTGCTGTTGGCAAACAGCAACTGTAAAACTTTCTGGGTGAAAAGCGTGTTGAATTCTTTTGAAATTATTATTTTTATATTTTTCTTGTTGAAATTATCATTTTTATATAATTTTTTTGAAATTATCATTCTTATATAATCTTCTTGCATTTATCATTTTTATATAATTTTTTGAAATTATTTATTTTTATATTTTTCTTGTTGAAATTATCAATTTTATATAATTTTTATGAAATTATCATTTTTATATAACTTTTATATAATTTTTTGAAATTATAATTTTTATATTTTTCTTGTTGAAATTATCAATTTTATATAATTTTTTTGAAAATATCATTTTTATATCATTTTTTTGAAATTATCATTCTTATATAATTTTCTTGAATTTATTATTTTTATACAATTCTTTTGAAATTATCATTTTTGTACTATTAATTTTAAATATTATCTGTTCCCAAACATCACGCATATAATACTAAAAATTTAATAAAAAATTATTTATTTAAAATTGTTCAATTAGGTGAAATGGCGAATGTGAGTCTCCTCTCGAGTACAGAGTGTTAACACGAGCTTTTATACGTTATAGTTTCATTATATTATAGCTTCTTTAAATGATTATATCATCAAACTTGTGTTGTTACACATTGAACGTCTACAAGTTATATCGCCACGGTTTTTTTCGCCTCTCGTTCCATAGCTACCCATTGTATTATCATACTTAGTATTGTCACGAATTAAATAGCCACGCTACAAGTTAAAATCGTTACACAACGTATTATAATTTGTTTAAGTACATAGTCATGTCCACAATTTCTTGTGTGCCTGCAACTTGATGGCCATATAGCGAGACATCACTGTACAAGGAAGATTTATTTCAGAACCTCTGTGTGAAAATCGTTGTTTAACTTCAATTATTCGCGATATTTGAATAGATTCGACGAGAAACCAGTCACCACCGAAGGATGTTACTACTCGTTTCCTCAAGTCGAGAATTTAATGCTTCTCGAACCACCGGACAATATTTTGGACAGCGATGATTTTCTTCCGTAAATATTCATCGATATATTATCTCGAGAGTATCGGTTATCACCTGGCAAAAGAGTGATACTATTAAATTTACTTTCTAATTTTTAGAGAACCTTTAGCATTGTATCGACTCAGTTATCTTTGGTACACGATCACCGGTGCATTAGTGACGATGAGCGTCGGGCTTGCCATAAGTCTCGTATCGTCGGAGGACGTCGAAAAAGTAGATCCGATGTTGCTAGCACCTTTTATAAGAAAGTTGTTAAAGAAATATACTAAGGAGGCACGACAAATTGAGGCAAGTAATGCTTGGTAATAACTTCAATCATCTTTTTCAATAAAGCTATGCTCGGCGAATGATCGTTGGTAGAACTTTTGTCGAAGTAATTTGTATTAATGATGTTATGAGTTCTTCAGGATACAAACTTGGAACTTGGCCCTGAAGCCCGCAGAACCGGCGAGGAGAACGTGGTCGAAAGCGTGTTACATTAATATGACCTTGACAAGTGATGATCATTGACGCTGATCAAATCGAAGGTCAACAAACTGAGCGGTTAAAGTGTTCGGTTGACAAGCTGAAATATTAAATTAAGAGGGTCGAGCTTAAAATAAGTTAGGTCAATGAAGAAAATAAAATACAAAATGACTGGAGATGAATGTGCTGAAACATATATGTACGATCAGACATTGGCGTAACTAGGATTGGGACCAGAATGGCTCTGATATACCTAAAATATATGGATTACATTTTTTACATAGTATGCGAGGGACGAAACACGTACGATATGTCGTATTACGGATTTTAACATTTAGAAGTCTGCGACTTTCCACATTTATAAATTTCCAACTTTTTCACTTTTCAGATTTCTATGTGATCGATCATCTATTTTCTAATTTCCAAACTTTTTAATCATAAATTTCTGAGTCTTCAATTTCCTATTATCCCAATTTCTCAATTCCACAAACCGCAAATTTTTCAATTTCCCAACACCCCACAATTTCGCAATTCTGCGAATCCCAAATTAAAAAATTTTACGATAACCCCATTTCCCAATTTTCCAGATCCCAAATCTAAAAATTTCCCAATACCCCAATTTCTCAATTCCCCAAATCACAAATTTAAACATTTCCCAATACTCCAATTTCTCAATTCCCCAGATCGCAAATTTTTGACTTTGTCAATTTCCCAAATCCCAAATTTAAGTATTTCCCAACAACCCAAAATTTCTCATTTCCTCAAATAGCAATTTTTTGAATTTCTCAACTTTCTCAGATCGCAAATTTTTCAATTTCCCAAATCCCAAATTTAAGAATTTTCCAACACCCCACAATTTCTCAATTCTCCAATTTCCAAATTTTTTAATTCCCCAATACTCCAATTTCCCACATTCCAAATTTAAGAATTTTCCAACACCCCACAATTTCTCAATTCTCCAATTCCCAAATTTTTTAATTCCCCAATACCCCAATTTCCCACATCCCAAATTAAAAAATGTTTCAATACCCGAATTTTTCAATTCTCCAAATCTCAAATTTTTTAATTTGTCGATTCCCCAAATTCAAAATTTTTAAATTCCCGTATTACTCAATATTTTAATTTTGAAAATTTCCAACTCCTCGAGCATTCAAATGATCTCTTATTTGTTAGTTTGCCAATTTCTGAGTTTCCCCATTTCGCTACTTTCTAATTTGAAAATTCTCCAAACATACAAATTGTCGTTGTATCAAGTATCGCGTCTCGAAAAAATATCCTAATTTTCAAATTTCCAAATTTTATAGACCTTCAGTGTTCCGAGTATACAAAATCTATAAATCTACGGGACGTTATCTTGTCCAGTAAAAATTCCGGTTACGCCAATGGAACCGGAAGATGAAGAACTTATTTCTTATGCACATAGCAGGAATAGGAAGTGTCGACGATCTTTGAAAGAAATCAGTGCTGTTTTCGTTTTAACATCTGCCCACAGATATAATATATTTCATATGTACGTTTCATACGTTAAACGGGAATGTACAAAGACAATACATGCGTTAGTATTCTAATGTTACGTTAAGAATACTTCCAGTGAAATTTTACTTTCAATACAAACTATATATAATGTTCGATGTAAGTGATGTTCCAAAATATATTTTCTCTTTGTACAGAAAAGAAAAAAAGGCTCGGCTGTTTAAGTAAATGGCGCTTAGAAAAATATTATTCTCCTTTTAAAAAGAACGGTTTACGATGAATAAATAATATCAAATACAACTACGATAAACGAAATGTTAAAATAATGTCATTTTCTCGGTACTATCCGTGCAAACGCATTCACACGGAAAACGAAACTATAAAATATATTTATTTCTAATTCGACGACGCAGAACAATACATTGATAGAACTATTCCTTCAAAAGCAATACACAAATCTTTAATAATTATGCCTCGAAAGGAATGCTACGTTTGCACGATCATCATTGTATTTAATGCACGTATTGCTATTGCTATTATCATGTTTTTACAATACAGGTATCGCGTAACGAATTAATTGATCGCAAAAACGTTTTTGCAGTTTCTAATTCACCTAAAATTGAGCACGAATCAAATGTATTGTACATCTACGCAAATAAATTGTATTGCTGTTTCTATAAATAAAAATTGATAGAAAAATAAATTAGTCACGATGTTCTGATATAATGGCCACTCGATTTACAGCTTCGGGCGAAATGGATTTCATTTTCGAGTTTCGTCGAATACGAAAACAAAAGAAATATTTTTTTAACCGGGAACCTTACGACGAGTAACCGCGTAAAACGAGGGACCAACGTGCTTTGTACTTGAAAACGAGTAAATATTGTTTATTCCTCTAAATTACAAGACACAATATAGTAGAAATCGTGTTTGTCGGTAACAGTGTTTATTAATAACATATCAAATATTTTATCAACGCCTCACAAGATGCTTGTTCGATAATCTCTCGTTTAATAAATTCGATAATCTCTCGGTGAATAAATTCGATATTACCTCTATAAAAATGTTCGTTAGATTCGACTCAAGATCATCCGTACAAATGTTTCACAGTGGACAAATAACATTTTGTTTTTGTTCTTTCGTATCGAAAAACACTCGTTACACGAGACGTCAGTTATGGTTGCTGACTATTTCAAGGAGAGGGAAAAATCGACAAGATATGAACAATGTAGTGAAAATATATTTAACGTAGAAGATTTTAACATCTTCTGTCGTTCGTATCTCGGTTATCTATTTTAAGAACGAAGACAAGTATGAACCATGGATAAAGTATACAAAGATAAATATTTCTTCTTAAATATTCATTACGAATACATTTTTATTTACTATTTGTTTCCTTTTCGTTAAACGTTTGCTTGAATTCGACGGTCTTTCACGAACCGAATAATTTTCTGAGTGTTCATTCGATGATTATGTCAGGGCATACTCAAATTTTAGCATCGTTTTCGGGAGGGTCGAACAAATGGTAAATAAGTATGTATTTACATAATTGTTTGAGACACTTTGTAAGCAATATAATTTCTCGCTTACAGGGGACATCGCGTAATTATACGTCGTACACGTTGATTTTTATGCAGTTTTAATTACATAGAACTCGAAGGCCTCGAATTTACGGTATTATATATAATTATTTTTGTTTAATAATATCGGAAATATTAAGCGTAGGCAAACAATTCGAACTAGAAAATAGTATCGTTTTAAATAACAAATTGTTCGGTTATATAAGTTCATCTTTGACAAATCGATTTGTTTGAAAAATATCATTTTTTTTTTAGACAAAATGATCAACAATTAAAAACAAATAAATTTTGTGAAGACCGTTGAAACAATTCAAAAATACACAATATCCTATTTTGAACTGTTTGTCTGTGTCTAATAGCTTCTTAGATATTTAAAGAAATTATTGCTTCACCACCTTCAGGATCATTTCTGCTCCTTCAGAATGGAGGCTTATTGGTGAAAGAAGTTCTATATGAAAATTGCATTAAAACAAACGCGTAACGTGAGGTTCGTAATTAATAGTGCATCATCGTAGCTATAATTCTTTTCTTTTTAAGTTCAATAATAAAATGTCGTTCTAAATGCAAAAAATATACACTCTTTAAGTGACATAAATAAGTAAATGTATACGCGAACGTACACGTATCTATTCATTCATACATTCAGTTCCTCGAACGATCACAATCTAAAGAAAATCAATGGAATTTTGTGCTAAAGCAATGTGGTTGTTTTAGAAAAAAGCGACACGATGTACGAAGTGAACCTTCAAAGCCTGAAGCATCGATATTTTAACCCCTGAACAGCGGAGATGGGTCAAATAGGGGCCCACACACGTGTTACAAAAATGTTTCGACTATACTCAGTTGCGACACAATGTAAAATGTCGAAAATTTAAGTAGTACGTTGTATAAAATCAGATTTAACACTATTTCTACCACGATTTTGTGTGTACCTATTTCAACCAAAAGGTGTCTTTTGACTCCTTTTCGTTTGAATACATATAATTGCCAAAACTGGCTGGGATTTCAAATTATCTGTTAAATGTAGATAATTTCAGGAATATATTTATTGACACATTGATGTGTATTTATTAGAGATTATTTAATTAGGTTGTAAATTATAGCTTAATTCATCAATCTACAAAATATACAATCAGCGGTGTACACTAAAATGAAAGTCCGGGGGTTTCTCTAATCTGGTTATAAGTGATATCATGCTGCAAAATGGTGTTGATATTTATATACAAAATGGTTTGAAAATAGACACTGTAACGAAATCCTTATGGTGTCAAAAGACACCTCATGGTAGAAATAAGTATACCATATGCACATTTTTAGATCTAAGATGAAGTGGAAGAAAACGATATCACTGAATTAATTTAACAACTATTGTATGAAAAGTCAAAAAATTAATTATGGAGAAATGATTCAACGTAGAGAATAATTCTATGTTAAAATTTGAAGGGTGTCTTTTGACATCTCTTGGTAGAAATAGTGTTAGATTGTCTCGATGATCCACCGTTCTGAGATTAATAATCTCTATTTTATTAAATTCGTGAAAAAATTTTATTATCGGTATCGATGCCTCCGTCCTCTTCGTTCGAACTATTAATTTATGGTAAAAATACAAGTACGAAAATGAATGTTGCTTTTTCGGGACAACGTCAATTTCTATATTAATACTTTTAACATAAGTGCAGTAACTACGTGACACAATTTGGACTAGATTCACGATCTTCAAGATGAAGAAAGAAAGTATGACACTTCATACATTTTGCTTCTACAAAGTCAGTGGTCATGACCTTTTAACAAACTGGCCACATCGTTTAATTCTTAAGAATTACTCGCAGATCACTGGTATATAAAGTACTTTCTTGTACCTCTACGTTACACCGTACAGTAGATATATCAATCATGGTAATACAGATACAAAAGTTGATATATAAAATATTCTTCTGTCGTACAAATGTGTTAATGAAGATTTAGGACATGGTCCCTCGATACAGAGAGAATATACGGATTACAATCATTGACGTAAATTTATAGATAGGTACAGAGGTGGGATTGGCTCTCATCGCGCGAATTCAAAAACTGAAACTTCTAAATTTCCAAATTTTTAAATTCTCAAATTTCTAAATTTCTATAGATCCGAATCTCTGTATTTTCAAATTGCCAACTTCCCAAAATTCCAAATCCTTAATTCCCCAAATTTTCAAATTTTTAAAATCTCGAATTTCTGAATCACCGAATTCTCAAATTCTCAGTACCAACGCTTGTAAAACCCTCTTGGTCGTACCAACAGTGGTACGTTAATATTATTAACAAAATTGGAAAATTTATCCCACCTTAGGTAAAAATTTCTGTTACGCCAATGCATTTAACTTGTTAATATTACATATTAAGAAATCAGAGGCAAAGGATCCGATATTAAAAAGTTACACCATCGGTCGAATATTTACATATGTTTGATCAACATAAAAAAATCTCGAGTATTGCAAGACAAATGGAAGAATAATTCAAATGTTATTTCATTACAAAGATCTCGAAAAATGAATAGTCTTGTAGGATATAAAGAGCTATATTCTTTGTAAAACACACAGACTTATACTAAATATTATTATCTTCGTTATCGTACATTTGTTGTTCCCAAACATTATCTTTGAGGTAGCGTTATTAAAAATATACATATATATTTCTTATTATTGATCAAATATTGTATATCATTCGATATTGAGTAATAATAATGTGAATTAATTGCAATAGGTAGAATTTTCTTTTCGTACAACATGTTTAAAAAAATTCTTTTCTATAAAAAGCGTTTATCCAAATTCCTTTACGTTCAGTTACAGTAGACTGATTACAAAATGTAATAGAAATAGTTGATTATCTGAGTGAAAGTTATATTGAATAAAGGATTCACTGGTTAATCTAATTCTTTAACACGTTGACTACCATATCAAATCATATAATTTAGGATTTGAGAAATTTGGTAACTTAATATTATGGTATTTAGAGATGCGGGAATTTCAAAGTTTTTGAATTTTGGATTTTTTAAATATGAGGATTTGGTAGGTTAGGAAGTTGGCTAATAATGTAGGGCAGAAATACATGTTTTACCACACACGTACGTCATCGATATGGTGGTCAACGTGATACCTATTACCAATAAAATTACATCTATCGATTCCTTTTGCTCTTTACATTCCTGCTACTTTTACTCGTATCAAATCTATGCTAAAAGTTGTGCAGGCGACTGACTCTCCAACGGACTTCCTACTTTCGAAACAATGACAATTTATCGACTATGTGCAACGTATGAAAATAAAAAATTATTGACTAATATCTCGATTTGATTAGAGAGAATCACGTGGACGTCAATGTCTGCCCGATGGCAGGAACCTGATAGCTACGGGAATATTATGTTATGAAAATAGTCACTGTCGTAATGTGTATTTATAAAGGTACCATGATCGTAAATAGTAAAAATATCAGCGAGTATCATTCTAAAGAAAAAAAGGAACTCAAGCCATAACGAATTAACTTTAAACAATGTAACATTCAATTCCTTATTCATTACCTTAAAAGCTATATCTATGAATTGACTTGTGTGTAAATACAAGAAGGAACGTTTGAGACAGGTAAAATTTACAATGAATATTCTTTAACTCATGAAGAAAATGGATATTTAAAATGCTTAATGATCTATGAAGTAAATGATAGTTATTCTACCTATACATAATTTAAATGCTTAAGGATTATATACCTAATATAATATAACGTCGTTTATGTATATCAATCACGAATGTATACTTTAAATAAAAGAGTAAGAAAAAAAGTAACAGTTATTTATAAACTTATGTATAAATGTATCTATTTATGTGTAAGTAATGATATAGACAATTTTATCTGCCTCAAAACGTAAGTGTAATAATAAAATAGATCGAAAGTGTTGGAACATAGCAGTCAATTAATA
This sequence comes from Coelioxys conoideus, assembly GCA_947623535.1. Lineage (NCBI taxonomy): Eukaryota > Metazoa > Arthropoda > Insecta > Hymenoptera > Megachilidae > Coelioxys > Coelioxys conoideus. The sequence goes on along the minus strand of OX392453.1, from coordinate 16,106,660 downwards.
ATCGAAGCACCAGAATCACATCGAAGTACGATCTCGCAGATGAAACTCTGAGTGTGAAAACAGTGTTAACACGATCGATCCTATAAATCTTGACAAGGTACGGTTTGAGGTGGCAACGGCGGCGGTAATGGTGCGTTCTCTTCGTGAATCATCATCAGTTTACCGTACTTCACCATTCTCCTCCTATGTTTTTGCTGGAAACAAGATCTCGTTGGTATAATAAAACCATCATTGTACGCTACTCTCCGCCAACTGATAAAAAAAATCGGAAACTTTCCCATTAAATCGAAATAGGTATAATACCGAAACATTTATGTTTAGTAAAGTTACTTTCTCGTTATACCGCGATTATTCTCTTTATCATTATTATATGTATATTATATTGTTGTGTTAAATATATATCCTTGTTACAACTATGACCGTCACGTTATTCCAGGACCACAATTTTAGAGGTATATTTTAACCCTTTGCCATACTTTAACGAGTCTTTAACTAAAATTTTGAATACGTTTATATGTAAAGTTCATATTGAAATATAATACACCAAATCAAGGAATATAAAATACGCATAATGTTCGAACTTCATTTGCTTGTGTTAATCCATTGACTGCGGGTATGGTTTATATACAACACGCTAAAATTATAGCCACGGACAGGTTTGGTATATAAACAACCTAATTTTTTTAATATCAAATAGCTGAGGTTTATATATCGCTAACAATATAATAAATATAATGAGAACAATTTTTCAAAATAGAACATCACTTTAATAATAAAATTAGGTCGTGGAACTTAGCACTTGTTTCTATAAAATGTATCCGCAGTTAATATTGTAGCTGTGAATAGATCTGACTGACGCACCAGACAAATATTAGGTTGTCCCATAAGTTTCTTCCTTTTTTTATATAACATGAAAACGCACTTTTAGATATATTTTTCAAGCAATCCCCAATAATTTTAGAAACACTAAATAATGATGTTTCCTGCGGGATGAGAGGCATATTTAACGCAACAAATCAAACCTGAAAAATAAATATTATGTACTCGTTTCTATCAAAGAAAGGAAGAAACTTATTGGACACCCTAATAAATTGTACAACAAGGGGTTAACGGAAAGATATCACATTCGTGTGTCCTTATTTGTATTGCTTTACGTAACAAGTACTATCCGGTTGTTATGATACCGTTTGAATCTTAAAATAACATTTTAAAATTCATTTTACCTGAGAAGCAATTCCTGCCGTCCAGCTTCCGCTGCTACTTCCGCTGTCGCTGCCGCTGGATGTGGTTCCATCTTCCAGAACAAGTTTTGTTTCGAATCCTTCGACCTCCAGATCTAAATAGAGACGACCAAGTTGATCGTTCACTAGGAGGGGTTGATTTAAATTTTTTAAGGCCTCTAAATCGGCTTGAAGCACTTCGTTCAATGTCTTTGGGTGCATCTGATACTCGTAGATCAATTCTGGAGTTAATTGAACACCTTCTAGCCATGGCGGTTCTTTTCGTCGCTTACCATAATGCTGCTTCGCGTTGTCCTGGAATAAATGTCCACCGGTTAGAATTAGTTTCCCTACTTAACGGCTGAAACAGATTGCGGATAGATTTTGTGCTGTTCGATTCGTCGGTGACCTATGACATTTAACAAAATCAGAATTTTTATTAAACGAACGAAATCGAGGTACAAGCAAGAAAGAAAGTGTAAAATAAATGCACCGTAGTACAATCTTTGCTGCTGGAATTTGGATTTCATTAAGAAGCTAAAATTGTCTATAACGTGCAGTGTTTTAATCTTTACCGTACAATCATTAATTATATTCAAATTCCAGATGCACGAAGGAAAGTAATACTCTATATACAGAAATTTCTACATTTTTATACAAAACAAAAACAGGAAGGATATGTAAATAGTATATTGTATGGTCACCCTTGTTATTTAAAGAATTAGACTCTATTCCTATATTCTAGACTTTATTCTCTATTTCTGTATTCTATTCCTATATTTTTGTATAAAACAAAAATAAAAGTATGTAAATAGTAAGTTTATGTTGCATGGCCACCCTTGTACTCAAAGAATTAGATTCATAACACAATAATCAAGATATGTATTCTATTTCTATAATTTGTTCGAAAACAAAAATAGAAGAAGTATGTAAATAGTAAATTTATGTTATATGGTCACCCTTGTTACTTGAACAATTAGACTCATAACACAATGATCAAAATATGTATTCTATCCCTACATTTTTGAACAAAACAATAATAGAAGAGGTATGTAAATAGTAAATTTATATTGTATGGTCACCCTTGTTACATAAAAAATTAGACTCATAATACAATTAAGATATCTATTGTTCAAATCGATAGTCAACAAATACATATATAGTACTTTATCCATGTCGCATCGAAAATTGAATTATAATATAAATATCATTTACCTCCGGTATATATTCCGCCGGTTTTTGATCCGGATTGCAGCTACTGTCGCTGCTCTTATAGAGAAAACTGCTGTAAAAACTCGACGAACTTGATTCGTCCACGTTGTAATCATACTGTCTGTCCACTTTTTGATTTTTCGGCGTCGATGCGTCCACTAAACTCGAGCATCCTCCGTCGTTGCTCACGCAGGAGGAAAACAATCCACTAGGCGATAATATCTAACAAATATAGAACCTTCAGTATCGAAGCAACATAACATAATTAACACGTTCCGTGGCAGACTGTTTCTTGAAGACTTTCCGTTCAGACCGCGTTTGCGTATATCTCTCACAATCAAAAAATTGCAACAGCAATAGTTTTAATGTTTTAACACTACAACTACCAAAAGGGTCAGATGACACTTGTACAAATTTCCTACTTCAAATGACAAAACTTGTTAAGCTGTCTTCTTGACATTAATGCTGATTATCATGAAAATAAAGAATCTATAAGTGTATTCGTTTATGTTTCATTGTTTGTTTATTAATTTTTCAACATTATTTTTAACATCAAAATAATTATGCATTATACGTCGGTAGTTTTAGTATTAATGACCGATCACACGACTTGTGTGTTAGGAGAAACTAACGATTATTCTGGGTATCATACTTTATTCAGTCTCTCTTCTACTGCATTTTCAATTTTGAAAAAAAAACAACATTGTACTATGAATTTACTCGATGGCCTGAGCGGAAAATTCAACGCGGGGCATATAGAACGTGTTAATAACTGACTGTAATCGAAAAGGTCATTTACTTTTTTAGAAGATTCAAACATCCCCATTGTGCTACCCGGTTCTACTTTGACGCTGGTCGCTTGGCTTGCTGATCGTTTTCTGTCGGTGCACTTGTTAACCGCACACTGGTTATTTTCTCTATTGACCGTCGTTTGGTCAGGGATTAAAAAGGGTCTATACATCATCCCAGCCGGTGGAACGCCTACAACCGGTGGATAAATGACACCAGCCATCGTTGTCGTGACGTACGAAAGAGGTACAAACACTGAAAAACAGATTCGATATTGTATTTCGTTCAAAATTCTCGTTCGTCGCGCCATCGTTTAAACGGAAACATCGTACTGTAAGGATTCTGTTGCGTCGATTGCATTGTTTGTTGTGGACTTCGTTTCTCCTGTTGTGACGATAAAATTGTTGGGTCGCTGGGTTGCGGAACTGGAACGTAGTAGACTGGTATCATCTGAGGCAGTATTGGTATTCTTGGTATTGCTTCTGAATTCACACTGAAACGAAAAGCACGGTTTATATCACCGATGTTCCATAGGTATGTTTTCAGATGAAACTCACTTCTGTGATACATTTTGAGGTTGAGCAGGCGGTGGATGTGGTACAGTAACCGACAAAGGTTGCCACAAATTAATATTAGCACCTTTCTGAAGTACAGTTGATTGATCGACGCTCATGCTTGTAACTGTGGTGGTGACGTTGGTAGGAAATTGACCCACGGTGCTGGTTTTTGAGATCTCGTCGTGCTTGGAAACCTGATAGAATTTTAATCGATTAAACCATTAATACAATTAATCGCGGTACGATGAAATTATGGTCCTTTAGTGTTACTCACTTTGAAACTGTCTCTCTCCCAACTATGGCTTCCGGTTCTCTTGATACCGTGGCATTGATTGACGAAGTGCGGGTTCGTGTCCACCATTTTCTCGACGATCTTGATCCGCGAATCCTTGAGCTTGTCGTTGTTCTTGATACTGGAGCGCAATTCGCGATGCTTCTGCATCATCAACTTTTCCATATCCTCGTTGTGACGATTGAGCAACGATTCCGTCAACGTCGGAGGTTTGAAGCTTTCGGTGCTGGTTGTATTCGATGTGTTTCCTCCGCTCGCAGAACTCGTTTGATTATTCGAGCCGCTGCTCAAATTTTCGGCGCTTCCGCTACCACTCGCACCGCTTCCGTTTATCGGTGACATGCATTTCCTCACTGATATAAAAATATCGCGTTAAGATCATCGATACTGCAAACGCTGTTTGGGCGAATGTAACAAACAATTTCAATTTCAAGTCCAATAATAAATTGCTGTTCTAAGTATACACTCTTTAAATTACATAAATACGTATATGTATAAGTAATGTGGTCGTTTTGGAAAAAAGCAACATGAGAACGAACTTGTTGAAGTGAAAATTAAAATAGTTTTCCTGCCTGATACAAAAATATCGCGTTATTTGCAGAAAAATAATCAACAATGTCAATTTCAGGTTCAATAATAAAATGCCGTTTTAAATGCAAACGCAAAAAATATAAACTTTTTAAATTACATAAATAAGTAAATGTATAAACATATATACATACGTGAACGTCAATGCATATACACGTAAATGCATTCTAACTTTAAAATTTAAAATAAAGTAGAAAAATAAATAAATAAATACTACAGCATCACTTAACATATACAACCATTCTAGCTAGATCAATAAAACATGACAGACATTTTGATAAAAGAACAACAACAAAATTTTGTAATATAAGATGTCAAACCCGAAACTTGTGATTTTTACTTGTTGGTAGTTCTAATATTAATTCGTCATTTATAAATAAAATTCATTGAAGTTTATTTACATTGTTTTTCCTCAACATTCAATTAAGAAATATCAACAGATGGCACGAGCTAGTTTCTATGTGAAACTGTCGGTCAACAATGTGTTAATATAAAGTGTCAGAAATTTGACTAACAAAAATTTGACCAGCAACAATTGACTAACTGATACTATTTATAATTGATAAACTGTGTAATAATTAATTTGTATACAATAACGCGATCGTCAAATTATGAGCCGAGTATACTTGCATTATAACATTTTATAATAATTAGCTTCCGGTCAGTTCAAACAATGACACGTTATTGACGTAATAAATATTATTTGTAAATTCGTTGCAGGAGCACATAAAAAGGTTTGTCAATAATGTTGTTCTTTCATTTTATTATTGTCCGTCGACATTGCAGCTCGTCACCCAGGAACTGGCTCATCGACTCACACGTATTTTCAGTGATAGGATCTTATTGGTTCGCACGGTCACGCATACCAATTGGCCCAAAGAACATAAACTGTCCAACAGCCAATCGGCGTTTTAAAATCTGATCAGTGATTGTTATAGTGTTTCTTGCACTGATTACGAAACGCAATCTGATTTTCGCCAGCACGTACAGTTTTTGAAAAATTTGATTTTGAAGAAAAGAGCACATTTTTGAAATTCAAACCAATTTTGTGAGTTAACTATAAAAAATTCTAAAATTCCATTTGCATCAAAAGATTCTGTAGATTTTCCTAAATACAACGGTATCTGCCTTTTATGCATTCTGAATATTTAAACATGTTTAAACAATCTATGAACGCGGAGAGACACCGATTTTGCACCCAATTCCTATATTGGCATACCCAATTCCTGGGTAACGCGCTGTACATTTATCATTTATCGAACACTCACCTCTAGAACTTGTTTTTTCACCGTCGTCGTTGCTGGAATTAATATTCTCCTCGTCGCTGCCGTACATGGTGGCGACCGGAGGTTTACTCTTAAAGAACCTCTCAATATTTTCGTTGTAGTTGAGCTGATTGTAACTTGGTGGTGTCTCGGTGGACGATTTACTGTCGTAGTACTCGTGATGGGGCGATATCTCACCAAGCATCACGCTGTCGTGTTCCTGTAACAAGGGATTGCGTGATCCCTTCACAAGTATATTGTAGCGGCTTAGAAAGATTTGTCACTCGGTTTCGTCACTGGCAATAGCTTTTGCAAATTTTGCGTTGCGTTATGCTTGCGTCGAGCTTTCGATATATTGTTAAACGTTTCGCGTAGACCGGCGGCTGTTAAAACTGTGTAAGGGACTGTTCTCCGCGCCCCTATTGTAAAAGTCCCTCTGCTATCTTGTAAGAATGCAATATTTACAGCGAATTAAGCGATCAATCGATCGATTAATGCCTCTCCACCATTTACAACAGCGTAATTACAGCCGATTACTACTACGAACCATCAACCTTCTTCCATTTTAACGATCTTCTCGTCTAAAGCGTTGTCACCCTTCAAGTTTCTATTTTCGTTATTCGACGGAAGAATATCGTCAATTTTTTTTTTCAATTTCACTGAAATTTTATTTCATTTTTCCTCTTTTTCCTTACTTGCCAAATTGCGACCCGAGATTCTTGAAATACTGTCCAGAATGTACTACCCCTTTTTTATCTACTCATACTGTCTCGTTAGTTTCAAAACCTTGTAAGTGGAAAGATACACTGGAACCCTATTCACGATTATTGTAATGAATTGTAGATACGGACTAATCAATTATATATTATGTGCGAAGTATCACCGTAATGATAATAGTATGAAGCTTCAGGAAGAAATAATATTGAGAAAAATATACAATCGCTTGTATTTGTTTATCATCCTCTAGAACGTGCCAAAAGATGTTACTGATGTGGAAATATCGCTTTAACTCTCTGTCATAAACCATATTTTAAACATAACGTCGAAGCGTTACACCTTCAAAATATGTTTAACAAGTATGTTGAATATATCCTGAAACAAGAGTGATAGTCTATATTTAGACCCCTTTCTCTACCTTCTAAATAGTCAAGTAAAGAAATAAGACATTTCTGTTCGTACTTTTTACAAATTTTCAGAAGAATTCCTGACACCCACAGTAGAAAAGAAAAACCAGAAAGAAACATCACGTTTATCATAAATCACCTTCGAGTAAATAGAAAGAAGAAAACGATTATTCGAAAGTCGTAATGAATGCATTTAACGGAGAACACGAAAAGTGATTCAACGATTATAATGCAAAATAAAATTAACCAGAGTTAAACGGTGGTTTAACAAAGAAAACCGGAGGGGAGACGTTTGAAACTATTATTTGAAGGTCAACGATCGTATTCAAATATCTACAGCATCACTCGGATAAAGAAATCGTACAATTTCCAGAGAGAAAGAGCCAGGGAAATTCTAGGGAGACCTAGTGACACCTAACTATTAACGAGACAAACATAGCGTCTGCGATCAAGGGTCATAACCTTGCATTTCTGTCTGTTTGTTTTTTTTTTTAAACAGCGATTACTATAAACTTGAGATCGAGATTGTTTCAGGGAAACAATTAAGTTTGGTATTTGGACCAAATAGTTACGAATAGTAATAATGAATGAAATAAAAGTAAATAGACTTACCAACAACGTGCCTACAAGGTTTCGAAATTGACGCGATCCTTCACGAGGACTTACACAATTTTCACTTTGCCCTCCGCCGTGTCTATGTACAAAACAACTTGATAGGTTTGTTCGCCGTTGTGCATTTACGTCCTTACTTACTTAGACTAGCTACGATAAAAGTTACAGTAGCTTACATGCACGGATACCCTAATTAATGAGAAAGTGGCTTTACTGTTACTTCTGAGGTTAATCGTCCGATTAGACATGACACCAGGCTAGAAAAGGTTTTAATCAGTTGGTGTGTTCATTACTCACCTTCAACCTTAATTTTCGAATTACTTAAAAAAGTTAAGTTCAAGGATATATCGTTCAGAAGCAGCTAGAATTTCGTCGCTTTTAACACTAAACCAACCGAAGCGGTCAAAATGACCATTTAACAAGTACCTAATTTTAAATTACAAAGCGTATTAATGAATTTTTTGGAAATTTCTGTCGATTTTCATCGAGATAAAGTATTAACGCGAACATTGATTTGTATCTCATCGTTCGTTTATCTGTTTTTCGACTTTATTTTTAATTTTAAAATGAACCTGCAATATACGCCGGTAGGTTTAGTGTTAAATATTTTTCAACTAATGAAACCAAAAACATAAACACATCGAACACGTTATCCTATTTTTCTCTTTAGTCGCTTGTTTCGTTCAATTTTCAGACGAGAATTTCCGATCGCTTCGTGAAAAGATACATCAACGTAGAACTTTTCCTATTAACCCTTCACCTAATTGTTTGTACTCTACTTACGTCATACTTTTCTTGATCGAATCGAGAAAGAAAGAAATTTTGCGAGAACGTGCGAAACGAACCTAATTTGTTTTCAATAATAACTTCGCGATCCATGTCGCGATAATCCTTTGTAAACATTATCTTGTGAAAAATTTCTTTCTTCCTTTGATTCTGCCGGCAATGGTAACATATTTGGTACAATACAAAAATTTCTGTCGAAATAAAATATGGGAAATTAATCAAACAAATAATGTGAAGCACAGTCGTACCACGCACTTGTGAACCACGTACATAATTATCTTCAGGATAATTAACGCATATGAAGATGAACGCGAAGTTCTTATTCAAACTGTTGGGGATACAGAGTTATCTGATTTTATTATTTAAAAGGAGTGTCAAGATGTAACAATATCACTCGATCGCTCCGAAAATCATACAGCTGTCCAACACCGCATTCCTCGCATTTTTTTATATCTGCTTCGACAACACCGGCAAGCGGACAAGGATGGACGGTGGGCGGGGCGAAGCAGGCTCGCGCCAGCGAAAACCAGATCCTTATCTTTCACCCCCCCCGAGAGGGTAGCACGGAATTCTAAGAACGAATCTAACGGTTTTCTTGCGGTCATAATTTCGCGGAATCGAAAATACCGTTACTGTATACCCGGTGAGGGATTAAATCCTACTGTTGCGCCAACAATATAATAACAATGGCAAATTCGGAATTAAATATAAAACCATGTGCAGCAGTTACATGTATGCAAACAGTTTTATACAACACGATTCGATAAATTAAAATTTATTTTTATATTGAAATTAAACTAGAAAATAAAATAAATAATGATACGTAAATTGGCTCATACAATGATCCTTTAACTTGACAACAGTTAAAATACGTTTCGATAAAAGCTTCTCCATACTGTTTGTAATTTAAAATAAATGTGTTATGAGTCACTTTGGCTCTTTCCGTGAATCCAATAATATCAAAAACATTCAAAGCGAAGAAACGTAAGTCGTGGTACAACTGAGTTCCATAACTTTAAAATGACTGAAAGGAAACGAAAAAAAAAGAAACCGAAGATCATTCGATGAAGTTTGATGAAGACAATAAAATACTGTACCAAAGTACGTTGCACAGTGACACCAAGGACGTGTTTCAGATAATTGCTAAGATATAGTAACCGGCATAATAAAGTGGACATCCTATTGTAGCCAATACAAAATATCTTAAAACTAATGTTTTTAATGAAGAAGGATACTATTATCGGGCTTGAAAGGTTTATCGTCACACCAACAATTCCTTAAAAAATTGAACAAAAATATTTGCAAGTACTTGTAACTTGATTTTAAGAAAACAGGCATTTTGATACATGATAAAAAAAAGTGACCAGCTTAGATTTTTTAACGTCTTTATTCAATTGCAACGCGTAAACGCGATGTACTGTGCGTACGATGTAAACAGAATATGAATAACCGTTTTTTGTAACTAACAGTTCGTTTATCTGATTATAAAAGGCCGCGATAAATTAAGTGTAAATTAAGATTTACGATGTGGTCACATTTTTTGTTACATGTGAAAATGTTTGTTTTGTTAAAATGAAGTTATAAGTTTTGTAACACATAAGATTTTGTATATTGTAATATTGTAGAATAGATGTAAGATAGAATGTAAGAAAACACCGACTGCGCGCGACCGATCGCTTTTCATTAAAAACATTAGTTTTGAGCTATTCTATTGTGATGTAGAATGGTCACTTTATTATGCCGATCACTGTATATACCTTCCATAATAAATCGTCATAAGCGGAACGCAGATAAATACGGTACTGTAAATATACTTGTAGCATACCACCACAGCGCATCATAGCGTACTACTAGCACAATAGTAAGTGTCGGTGATACTAAAACGAGGCTAATAGTCACCGAAAAACTCCTGTCGTCGGTAGCGAGGGCGTCTTTGCCGAGACCCGGTGTCTTCGTTTCTTGAAGTAGATTTTCCATGAAGGACGCGAGGTCCTTGCACCTCTTTGACACATTGAGTTCGGTAATGTCTGACTGTCTTTGGATGTTCTGCACAGACGTACGATAGAACAAATGAGAAACAAAATTGGGTTATCGGACTGGATTCTTATTGGTAGGATTAGATGGTTTCGTGATCGACAATGTTTGTGTGTCCCTTTTAGCCTTCTATATAATAAGCGCATCGAGTTTACCCCACGATATTCGTTAATTGTTTACTGATCTTTGTTTCTGATGTTTGTCTCAAAGTGTTGACTTGAAAATGTACTTCTTAGCAGAATTTCTACATGTTGACGGAATGACGTGCACGTTTGGAAGGTACAGGAAGACACGAATTATTTTTCATAAATAAATTTACAAAGGTTACAAAAATGAACATCTATAAAAATAAATATCTATAAAAATGAATATCTATGAAAGTGAATACCTATAAAAATGGATATCTATAAAAGTGAATACCTATAAAAATGAATATCTATAAAAATGTTCGAGCGAAAACGGGTGCTCGAACGTTAAATTCCAAGATTGTTTGTCGTCAGTCTCTCTCGCGCGGGCCACGCACTCTCTCACTCCTGGTCAACGGTGTGAGGGGCTGGGCCGCGAGAGCGAGTCTAACGAATTTCGGAAGATTCGAGATTCTTCGGCTTTCTCGAACCTTCTCCCGTCTTCTATTTAAGGTGCCCCGCGAACCGTCGCGGTTCCTATTGTCTCGAGTTATTATCCGTATTGTCCAGTTGTTGTCATTGTGTGCTTCGGTCTTAGACTTTAATCTTCTTATAATTATCGCATTTCGAATTACTGTATTCGCGTGTATACATCAAAATTGACGAACTGTGAAATACAGCAAAACTTTTTACACCCGCGTGCGTTTCGTTCAATTTAATCGGTCTGGACAGCAATTAACCTTAACCGCCACCTCAATCGTGCACCGCCGCGAAAGACCGGCAACTACTTTTTTAAAGTGAAGGTGATTCAACTCAATGCATTCGTGCCGTTGAGCAATCGTTAGCACAAAAAATGAATACCTATAATTATATATAAATAAATATTTTTATTTTATAAATTTTAAAAATTTATTTGTCTTGTTATAATCTATAAAAATAAATACCAATAAAAATGAACATCTATGAAAGTGAATACCTATAAAAATGAATATCTATAAAAATAAATATCTAGTTTTTGTTAAAAATTTAGGTATTGTAATATTGTACACCGATCCAACAACAATGTTTCTGTCCTGTACCCTTCGTCTACGATGATTTACCGCCTACAAAATCAATAAAAACTAAACTGGCTAACTGCACGTCGAGTGTTTACCGTGCTCAAACAATGCTTATTCCCTTCTGTACACAAATTGTGCTAATTATACCGCTGATTCCGTATGATGAAGGCAAGACATACCTCATCGAGAAGTGTACGTATCTCTTCTTGTATGATTTTCGCCTCTTTGAGCACCTCCTCGCTGATGTTAGCGAGCTGGCCACGTTCGTTAACGCGTTGCACACGAAATATGTCAGGATTCGCTGGACCCTTCAGTACCCTGTGCTGACCTACGACAAACTCTAGTTTTTTCGTCCAGGGGTTGATAAAGGATGACCATTCCGTCTCAAGGACGACGTAGCATCCGTTCTGCACACCGAACCTGTACGGTCTCGATCTGAACGAGGCACCCTCGAGCCTGATTACCTGTTCAACGATATAAACGTATAAAAACATGATTAATATCGGGTGTACAATGATTGTACGTCGTTCGACGTTTTTGTGTGTCGGGACTCGCTTGCTCGCACTTTTATTTTGCACTTTATCATTCACAAGCGTATACTCGATCAAAACCTAAAGAATACGGTTGCTTTTTTTTGTTTTCTGGGGCGCAGGCTTACAGTCTCATAGATGTCTTTGATGAAGGGCAGATCCTCGGGATGGTAGAAGTCGAACAATGAACGACCAACCATATCCTGCGGCAGATAGCCAAAGTATTGGACTACGTCAGGATCAACGTGGGATAAATGGCACGTTGCGGTGTGGCGGGTCGTGAATACCGAGGACATTATTGTTTCTTCTGGAGCTACGGATAACGATAACAACAACGTTACAATCGACACGTTTTTTTTTTACCGGATACTTCCTTCGCAATGAGATTTTTGCAACATACAGAGTGTCTCGTGACTAATGTAAGAAGAGGGGTTGTAGGGGAGATGATTCTAAGTAACTTCTTCCTTTGCAAAAATTGAGTCTAGCCTCTCGTTTTCGAGTTATTAACCACTTGCCGTACTTTGATGAGTCTGACTCGTGACGCACTCACAGCTTATATGTAATAAACTTTACTCAAATTTTTAATACTTCTGAACTGCAACTTAGGTACGATTATAATTTGTATAGTTGAGGATCGCTGAATATGAAATACTCATAACATTGAAATTTTATTTGTTCGTTTTAATATTATAGCTCCGAATAGTTAGTTCTGTCTGACGCATCTGACAAATAAATAGCACAGGAAGGGGTTAAGGAAAAACACCGACCAATGCGAACAAACAAGTTAGTATCGTGATATGTTACGGTAAAGTTAAATCACACATACTAACGTTCAGTAATTCATTTTTACTGAATAAGGTATAAGACAATTGTATGTGTTATTTAACTTTGACGTAACATAGCACGATACTAACTTGTTTGTTCGCAACAATCCCTACAACCCCTTTTCGGGTCTTACATTAGTTACGAGACACCATGTATGGTAGGCGATACGAGAGCGAGCAATTTCTATTCGCGGACGAACCTGCTCGAAATTAACACATTCGATAATTAAATCGTTCGTCGTTTGATTTAATGCACCAATTTTACATAGATAGCTTCTAGCTAAATTTATAGTATTATACGCGTGATGTTTAAACATAGTGAAACAGGTAATATTGGTGATTAATGATAAAAAAATAATTTCAACAGAATTCATCAAACTACAACTAGAAAAGTTTTGAGGTTGCTATTTGCCAACGGTACAAATGCTTTAAGGATTGATCATACGAAAAACTTGTAAATTTGAAACTTGAAAATTTCAATGAAGAATTTGAACACTTGGAAATTAAACGAATTTAAGAGATTCGGCATTTAGGAACTTAACTCTTTGCACTTGAAACGGTGATTCGCATTCGTCGTTTGATTCAATGCAACAATTTTAAATAGATAACTTCTAAATAAATTTATATTATTGTACATCTGATGTTTCGATACAGCGAAACAGATAATATTGGTGATTAGTGATAAAAAAAATATTAGTTTCAAACAAATTCATCAAACTTTGCAACTAAAAAGTTTTACAGTTGTCATTTGCCAACAGTAAGACTTTCTGATTTGAAAAGTTTGATGAATTTGTTTGAAATTAATATTTGTTTATTATCAATCACTGATACTGCCTGTTTAGCTATGTTGAAACATTGTATGATACTATAAATACAGTTAAAAGTTATTTATTTGAATCGTTCCATTAAATCAAAATAATTTAAGTTCATTACAAGATTAAAGAATTTAAACAGAATCAAAAATATTCACGGAACTTTTCGACTAGAAAATTTCACGATTGCTATTTACTAACAATAATAATATTTTCGAGCGCAAAGTATTAATTTGTTCTAGCAAACTTTCTGGATACTTTTAGTCGATAAAATTCGAACAGACTCCTCTGCAGATTCACGCTTCAGATTTGGCATGGCATTGTATTTATCAGAGATTATGCAAAAAGCAATCGGTTTTTAACGAAAGCGTTAATACCAAGGCAAGCAATTGATAAACTAACAAAGTGTGAGTTTCATTTAAACAATCTATCGCTTTTAATGACCTCGTGTTTCATATAATCTTTAACTATTTCAGGTTATTGGTACCATTTTATTTGAAAAGTTCAATTTACAATATTAGTATTTACAAGATTAGGATAGTTATTTATATTAAGGCAAATGTTGTCGATCTCAGAGATTTTTAAATACAATACTATTATTTATTTTTGTTGTACGCTAATAATAAAGAATTTTTACTGTATGCTTTTATCGAAATCGATAAAGTGTGCCTTAACATAATTAATAACCAAAATGTCTAATCTCTAAATTGCAATTAGTACATATTTAACAGAGTAGATAACAACGGCACAAGAAGATAAACATGAAAATCGTCGGAAATTAATAATATTAGAATACTAACATAAAAGATTCGTGATACAGACAAATAGTAGAATAAATAACAAGCAAAGCACGTAATAGCAAAGCTTTCGTTCGTGGTGTAAAATGGTGAATAGATGATTAGTATTTGAACTGAATAATCGAAACAGTGGTCTCCAAACAGAACAAGAAAACGAATAAAACTGGCCGGATGATAAGAAAACGAACAAAATGAAAATACGAGAAAAGATGATAAACCATCAAGTCAGGATTCTCTTAGTAAACATTTTTAATTTAATTAAAAAGTTACCTCCAGAAGGCATGTCGCCGTGGAAACCACCGAGTCATTTATCGTCGAGGAGATTAGACTAACAAAACGACTCGATTATTTTATTTTAAAGTCGATTTTATTTATCTTAACACATATTCGTCCGATAACTTTTTGCACCGCCATTCACCAAATGCCGGCATTTTTTGACACTATCTGCAGAAATGGTATGGTCTATATAAAACCAACGTAACTTGTTAGTATAACTTGTTAGTATAAAACAAATTTATCTTTATATATAAATTTATATTTTTTTTGTTTGCTTTCCGAAGTTAAAAAACAATAAAATGTATTAAATTAAAATTAAATCCATAAAGTCATTATTCTCTTTTTTTTAGACGAAGTACATTATTTTTGAATCGTTAATTTTATATATAATTAAAATAGTGGTATATTAACAATATCACTGCTGTCGCTATCATTATTATCAAAATTAGTTTGTGAATAATCTTCAATGTTATCATCTGCCTCACAATCAGATAAAATGTCTGCACATATTTCATTTTTGTTCTTCATTTTAGGTATATTTTATTATTCGATAAGAAAGGGTAAAAAAATTAACAATAATACAACTGAAATTTTTTAAATGTTCGAACACCCGAGCGCTTAAACTTTGAACAAAATTCTTTTATACCCAATACCGACTAATACAGTTTTAATTTGTTTTTGTTTACGTTTGCACCGTTATGCGATGCAACTGAAGCTAAAATCAGTTCTCTCATGAAATTATTTATGTTTGGTCAAAATTATAATTTAACCGTTTGCCCTCGAATGGCGACTCTCACTCACTATTTAATTTAATGCAACAATTTTTAATGAATAACTTTTAGCTGCGCTCGTAGTATTGTGCACGTGATGTTTGAACACAGTGAAACAGACAATATCGGCAACTAATAATAAAAAGACAATAATTTCAATAAAATTCATCAAACTCTTCAAATAGTAAGTTTTACAGTTGCTGTTTGCGAACACTAAATATACTTTCGAGTGCAAAGGGTTAATATACTCAAAATTAAGAGAACAAAAATCAATTATTCTCAGTAATATACAATTGACGTATTTTCGTCATTTGGCTGTGGGTGAATCTTTGAAAAATGACAAATATGTGTTAACGAATCATCGAGGATCTCGGAACACGAAAATCGTTGAATAAAGAAATTGATCGAATCTTTTTGTCGATCGACTCTCCTCGAGGATCTTCGATCGTACTACCTTTGTATGCAGAATGAACAGGTTGTGCAGTAACCACCAGGAACATTGCTTTGTGTTGCTGTTCGGTCACGCGATCTTGAAAATCCCTAAACGACAGGGTCAAATGAAACGGTAGATACAAGTTCGATCTTGCTTCTGTGCGCTGATCGTTCATTTGATGAACAACCGATGATCTTGTGTATTTTCGTAATCCGCAGAATAAGCTTGCTCTTCTGCCGTTAATACCTGACGAAGAAATTGTCACTGATGATCTCGAAAGGAACCCTATATCAGTATGATATTTCGTTGAATATAGCAAACTTTTCACTTTTCACGAGCGTTTAAAATGACGTCCCTTATAACAGATGTTTTTGTAACAGATCCGGACGTTTGTATCTACACCGGGACTTTAAAAACCGATCGATTAAATTGATTTCAATTACATTAACATATTGATTGCCGTGCGGAAACAATCGAAAATTGCATCGGGTGGTATTTTTATTTTTAACAAATCTTGTTATATTTATTTTCCGCAGTTCCCCAAGTAAGCGATGCGAGTATTTTCAGTTAGGAAAGAGAACAAATTTTGTATCACCCATTTTATATTTGAGTATCACCAATGTATAGGTATCACGATAGTCGAAGTGTTAATGAAAATTGAAATTAACTGTAATCGATATCAACGAAGTGTTAATTAAGAAAATGTTTCAAATTTATAAATATAGAGGTAGCAAATGTTCAGACTTAAAAATTGTAAACGTCCAGATGTATGAGACTGAGAACTTATAAATTTGGTAAGTTGCATAATTTAAAAATTTGTATAGATTTATTTATTCGAAACGTCATTCTAAACGTTCGTGTGGTTCCTGGCAAAAAGTAACAATTGCAGTATCCGGCAAAATAAAGTGACCATCCTATTATAACCAATACAGAATATCTTAAAACTAATGTTTTTAATAAAGAAGGGTACTATTATCAGGCTTGAAAGGTTTATCGTCACACCAACAATTCCTTAAAAAATTAAAAAAAAATATTTGCAAGTACTTGTAACTTGATTTTAAGAAAACAGGCATTTTCATACATGATAAAAAAAAGTGACCAGCTTAGATTTTTTAACGTCTTTATTCAATTGCAACGCGTAAACGCGATGTACTGTGCATACGATGTGAACAGAATATAAATAACAGTTGCTTGTAACTACCAGTTCGTTTATCTAATTATAAAAGACCGCGATAAATTAAGTGTAAATTAAGATTTACGATGTGGTCACATTTTTTGTCATATGTGAAAATGTTTGTTTTGTTAAAATAAAGTTATAAGTTTTTGTTATTACAAATAGTCTTTTAATTTTTGTAATAAACTCTTGATGTGACGGTAAATCGTTCAAAAAACACCGATATTAGGATCGCTTTCCATTAAAAACATTAGATTTGAGCTATTCTACAGGGTGTCCCACAATTATGGTACGAGCCGGAAACGGGTGGTAGGTGGGGTTATTCTGAACAACTTTTTCCTTTGCAAAAATATTGGACGAGGCTCCATTTTTAAATTATTCAGGAAAAACGCCGACCAATCAGAATGCGAGGATCACGCGCGCTCAGAGGCAGAAGTATAGGCCCGAGTTATAATTGGCCGTGGTCGCGATCGAACATACAGCGCGCGCGATCCTCGCGTTCTGATTGGTCGGTGTTTTTCCTGAATAATTTAAAAATGAAGCCTCGTTCAATATTTTTTTGCAAAGGAAAAAATTGTTCAGAATAACCCCACCTACCACCCGTTTCCGGCTCGTACCATAATTGTGGGACACCCTGTATATGCGATGTAGAATGGTCACTTTATTATGCCGGTCACTGTACAATCGAATGATGAACGATACCTTTCGGTCTGTCTTCCTGAGGAAACACCATCCCACTCGTGATTTGATCAGCTAGCGTGGCTTTATCCTTGGAGTGAACATAATCGATGAAAGAGCGACCAATCCAGGCATCCTTAGGGTATCCTAGAGCTGAGCATATGGTGGGAGTCGTGTACAACACGAGGCCGTCGTGCATTGAAATCACCGCACAAAATCCCTCCTATAGATACAATTTAAACGTGTTAGACCCTCTGTGCCATCTTACTGTATCATAATAATTGTTTATTATTATGTATTATATGGTTTATAACATTCTTTATTGGCACGTAGATGACACTGATTATATGCCATCAAGATTAGTATTGAGAAAATAGCTCGATGATTTGAATTATTACGTAAGTTCATAGAGAGAACTAGTTAATTCCGTTCTCGTTTTATTCGACAGTTTCATACGTTTCGTTTCGGCCATTACCATAAGAGATAGAAATTTTTAGACGGATTTATCGTGAAACATCTCGTAGGTACAATACCATCGTGGTAGTTTCATGCTCGATGAGTTTCAAATACTTATACACGGAGAAAAGAGTTATATTCATTTACACTTCTTTTATCTGGCTCTAAAAAATTGAAATGTTTTTCTATATATTTTTCTAAGAAACGTAATTGTATACACTTAATACTCGGTAATAGTAAATATTAAATGTTTAGTACTACTCATGTACGATAACTGGGGATGTTCGGGTAATTGAATGTGTCAGATACGAGCTGTTGCGTCGCAAAAAGTAAATGTTCTTCGACTTTGCTCGAACGTAAGAAATATCAAGTTAATTCAATTATTAATGAAAGTTCAGTTGAATTAATCAAAGTGATTCAGATATTTCTCAATTTTTTAATTCAATAATTTCATGCTTTTAACTAGAAAAATGTCAAATGTTACCATTTTATTACATTGAAAAATATGAAATTTTTAAATATTCAAATTTATGAACTGCGGAATTTTTCATTGCCGATCTTTGATTAGAAGCGATTAAAAGATTTCATATTATAAAATTTCTAATTTAACAAATATCAAGTTTTCAAATTTCCAAATTTCCAAACTCACAAACTTACAAACTTACAAACTTACAAACTTACAAATTGACAAATTTACAAATTTACAAATTTACGAATTTACAAATTTACAAATTTACAAATTTACAAATTTACAAATTTACAAATTGACAAATTGACAAATTGACAAATTGACAAATTGACAAATTGACAAATTTACAAATTGACAAATTTACAAATTGACAAATTTACAAATTGATTCAAGTCCACAATATCAAGTAACCGTACATCCCTAACAAAAAGAGATTCATCTTTTGTTCCACAGTTAATTTATTACGGTGCACTGATTATTGTTCATGCAGTGCATATTATCAATGAAGCACCACTTTGATTAGTAATCCGTCACCCATCTCGTAACAACCAAAACTGTCTCGATTATTAAAATTACTGGTTAATACAACCACATAAAGAAAGGAAGATCACTAGCGCGTGGTTCGACTAGCAACGATCATCAATAAATCTCTTTTCTCCATGACTGCAAAAACACCGTAACGATAGTTCTACCGTGTTACACCGATACGGGAAACCATACCGAATTGCGGTAGCCAAAAAGATATTCCGTAAAATGCGGGAAGCGGTCGAATTAAGGATTCGAGGATGTTACTTCGAGTATACCCAATTACTGGACCTCCCTAAACAAAAAAAAAAAGAGGTCTCCCTCGATCGATCACAATCATGCGAGTCTCGATTGACATAATATATTATCTGTTTCTACGTGTCCTTCTACCACAGTTACCAATATTATGAGAGAAATCAATTCCCCTGTTGTTTTGTAATTAATACTAACATTGGCCTGAGAGGTGGAATCATCCAGAGGGATCGTACGGGAAGCGAATCCTGCTTCCACATCTGCGATGGTATCGCCGTTGTGCTCGCCAGGATCCGTCGCATCCACCAATTCTATACTGGCTATTTCTTCTTGTATGAACCCAACAAAAATTCTCGTCGTTATATTGTGTTCTTCTTGGACAATGTTCGGGTTCAGTGACGGGGAACGTGCTGGCGTTCGTACCCGTGTAGCACGGTCACGTTTTAAGAAACATTTCATGGACAGGTCCTCGGGATATACCGGGGAATGATTTCATCGGGCGTATTTGAGAGATATTATCTGAATGTTCTGAGAAATTTGGATGTTCGAAGTCTGTTACGTATAATTCGTCCTAATTTCGGAAATATCCACGGTATGCGATTGTGTTTGCCTCGATCGTGCTTGTAATTCAATATTTTAACTTTTGATAAGAAACTTTGTGACGACTTTATAATC
Source organism: Coelioxys conoideus (assembly GCA_947623535.1). Classification (NCBI taxonomy): domain Eukaryota; kingdom Metazoa; phylum Arthropoda; class Insecta; order Hymenoptera; family Megachilidae; genus Coelioxys; species Coelioxys conoideus. The sequence goes on along the minus strand of OX392453.1, from coordinate 16,086,327 downwards.
GCTATGTAGCGTGACGAAATTTTCACAGCGGAGGATCGAGAGAGTTCTGTTTAATTTCGTACTATGATTCATTTTTACGTTCTGAACTTAGTGTGAGGTCTGTAACAGATAGTGTAATCTTTTCTTTTGTATATTTATATTATTTTTCGTATTCATTTTTTGGTTATTTGAAAATATAAAGTTCGAGACTACCTTTGTTCAAAATTGAGATTTTACTTAATGCATCTTCTGTTCGGGTGAAGGTATTTGTTTTCAGCGAACATTGGAAAGCAAAGGTTCATTACCTTTAGAAGTCTGAGTGCGGATTTCGTAGAATGCACAAACTAAACATTTCCGAATGAAACGAGAGAAAAGACACGTCCAAGAAATGTATGATACGTAACACTCTACACGGGTAATGGACTGCTGTAGGATTAGGAGTTATAGTGTTTCCTTAGTCCAACAAGACGACAATATCGTGAGAACATTTTGTGTCGCTTACGGAGTAATGAATTATTGGCTCGAGGTTATCCTTCCAATAAAAAGTAGAAAAAAAAATAGAAGGAAAAGAAACGTCTGAACCTGGAGCTCCATATGTATATGTACGTACATATGTGTTATTCCATAACACGTAGCTGATACCAAGGCAATTTTTACTTCTCTACTCTCGTTTTCGCTTCGATCAAAATAATTCGACATTTGATCGCCTCGTTCGTAATTTCGTACATTGTTCGAACGTTGAATAAACATAAGGATAAAAACATAGTGTCTCGTCACATGAAATGACATGGTATCGTGTCGCATATGATAATAATACAGAATGTATCGATAAAAAATCAGTCTGAATATCTGTTGCACTCGAGGTCGCCATTTTGAGCGCCTTTTAAGCCAAGGTGGCCATTTTGAGCGCCTTTTAAGCCAAGGTGGCCATTTTGAGCGCCACACTAAGGTAATGCGCGTTATTGAGCACAAAAATGACTATAACTTTTAAATCAAATGAATCAGAACACGTTTATATAAACTTGTTTTTAATGCATGACATAATGAAGCTCTTTAATTGTTCGTTATGAGTAATTACTATCGACAAGAACAATTTACAACTCCGTTTTCAGACTAACTTTTTTGCTTGTTTTCAGAACTAGTACTGTACATACATGTAAGTGACTGCAATTTTTAAATCAAATGAAACAGAACACGTTTATATAAACTCCTTTCTAATGTATGGCATATGAAGTTCTTCAATTGCTCGTTATGAATAATGACTATCGACAAAAACATTTTACAACTCTGTTTTCAGACTAACTTTTTTCCTTATTTTAAGAAATAGTACATACATGTAAAGTTTGTGTGCTACAAGTGCTCCGTGTATTCTGATGCTAATGTTTTAGGAATATCACGCGAAACGATTTGATAACACGTGATTTCACGATATATAACATTAAAGCGTTTCTGTCCGAACTGAACATTACGCGATGCAGTTACTCAATCCGATATAGCGGATTTACCAGTCAAAGATACAACTAATCGGTCGCGGTTACACTTGTAATATACCAGAAAACGAGGATCCTTGTTGCATAACGAATCTATTTTCGCGCATGAACGTGCCCTATCGTAGAACACGTTGTTCGACTCGTAACGATTAAATCAGGTCCATGCTCGTAACAACCGGCGACAGAAAAGTTTACTCGAAATGGATTATTAAAAATTATGTAAATAATTACGTAAATTGTAGGTGCATCACGGTGTTACATAAAGTACGATTCGGTTCGGGCGTTGTCATAGTAAAACGAAGCTTGAGCTCGAAACATTCGTCCTATTTATGGGATACGGACTGTACTTACATACGAATTACATAAAATCCATAATAGGAGAAATCAGTTTCAGCATTAGAATATTTCGAGCATGCTATTTTCTATGACAGCTGTCCCGCGCAGAAGAAAGTATTATCTATGAATTTCGACAAACGAACGCGTGTGTGTGCATGCGTGCATGTGCATCGACGAGCACTGTCGGTTTCCCTAGGGACAATGATTATAGGGGAAAGAGGCCCTAAATTTTCTAACCCCCTCGGTTTCAATTTTCAAATTTATCACTTTGTTTGTTGGAATAATATTATTTAAACATTTACAAAAATAAATCTCTATGTTGAGAGGCACTGCATATTAGAAAGAAAGGCAGCTATTACTTTATATTTAGAAACATACAAGCGAGAGTCGCCGGTGTTACTGGGCGACAATTTTCTTTTATTTTCTCTGTATGCATTTCCAGAAAGATTCATTTGTTATCGATTCATACATAAGTACTGTCAAGAGTATAAGAGTAAACGAACCTGGCCGGCGACGGGGAAAAGAGGGTAGCACGCTAGGACCACCCAATCCCCACTTTTCGACTCACGCGTAGCTCCCACCGTTCATCCGTAATGACGTACTTTTACATAGGTATAGAAATACTATATATTTCTACTATGATAAATTAAAATGAAAGATAACTTAATTGTTAAATAACCACCTACTTATATTTTGTGAACTTCCTTATGTTTGAGAATGTATTTTATTTCAAGCTAATTCGATAATTATCTGTATCTGGGATTAGGTAACGTGGCGATCACATACGTTATACCAAGGGCCTGCCGATCAGTCGCGATTGAAGACTGTTTAGTTTTACGGATGTAAATGAAATGTTTGAGAAATCGAATGTGCCTGCAACGAAAATTTCTTTATGAATGATGTCGTGAACCCGGAGGATGGCAATTGTACGGAATTAAAAATAACGTCTTAAAATAACCACTCTCTTTATTAGATTTTGAAACTGATGTTTACGAGGGTGAGTGGTCGTTAATGTAGAATTTATCCTGAGAAAAGAAAGAGATATAAGTAACGCTCTTTTTTCCGTTAGCTAAAAACTCGAGGACATTACGACAATGGAGTGCCGTTCGACGCGTCGCTCATCGTGTCTCTTTTGTTCTACATATATCTGTCCCACTCTCCGCGTTATGCGAATTAGTGTATATGTCCTCCTCGGCGAATAGCGCGTTAATGCCGAAAATGCGTGTGAGAATAGGCGGCAACGAAACAATCTGACCACCGAGGTACGCTTTTCGTCCCTCTCGACCCGCGCAGGTTTGGCTCTTATACTCTCGTGCTCTCGACAGTACACTATGCGTTCGACAAGTTGTCCGGTGAGGAGATTGTCCTGAAACATAAGACGTTGTACGCGATCGCTCCTCCTACCCCCACCTAGAACCGTCGAAACTTGACACCGATTGACGATCGCAGACTACTGATTGTTTACAGTCTTCGGGTCAACTAGTGTGCGTGACCGCGCGAACCAATAAATTCCGCCGCCGAAAATGCGTGAGACCGGCTGCGAACATCTTTTTTTTTCGGCCAATTACTGCCGTCGTGTCTGAACGCCTGGCCAAACCTCCTCACCGGACAACTTGTCGGCCGCATAGTGTAAAGACGTTCGAACAGCCTATTACCACTAAAACTACCAAAGGGGTCAAATGACCCTTTTACAAATTTCCCATTTCAACTGACAAAATTTATCAAGATCGTTTTCTTAGCATCTGCACTGATTGTCATCGATATAAAGAATCAATAAGTGTATTCATTTATGTTTCATCGTTTGTTCATTTATTCTTCAACTCTATTTTTAACTTCAAAATAATTATACATTATACGTCGGTAGTTTTAGTGTTAATAAAATCTATTTTAAAAGTGTAACTTGGTGGTTTTTATTAATATAAAAATCCCATATCCCATTTTTGTTGATTTAGAAATTTAGCATACTTCGAATGTGAAAATTTTAAAGATTGGAACTTTGAAAAAATAGTGAGGAAAATGTAATGTGTCATCGAGATTGTCGGAACGAGTCTTTTGTAACGCGATACCAGTGTTTTAAGCAATTAAAGATCGATAAATATTTATTTTAATAATGATACAAGTCGTTGTAAGCTATCACAAAACATAATCGTCACAAGTGCAAGTTTACTTATTGTTTGTAAATGCATACGTATAGTTAAAATAGAAAGACTGCCACAGAACTTATATGGCTTTGTAATTGTTGTAATTATATGTTATGTAATACGAATGCACGTAAATCCAGTTTCAATTGTATGTACGATATCGTTCCGTATACTTGTGAAACTTATCGGTTAAAAGAAATTTCTGTAATTATGTTGACCGATTGAATGCAAACGAAGAACTTGAATCTGCTATCGCAATACATTTTTGGAAAACTGATTACAGGTGAATGTCAAATTAAAAATAGATTCTATGAATAGCCGTTGTTGAACGTTAGCATACAATACGAAGCGTGAAATTAGCATAAAATTAACAAATTTGCAATTCGTTTTTTCAGTTGCGAAATCTAGGAACTCGAGGATTTGGAAATTTGAAAGTATAGGAATATGGGAATGTAGAAATGTACAGATTTGAGAATTTAGGGACTTAAGAGTGTGGAGATTAATGTAGATATGAAATCTGGTGATTTAATCTGGGGATTTGGGGGCGTAAAAATTTGTTAACATGGAAATTTTTTTACGTAACAATTTAGGAATATGGGATTTTGAGAACGCGAAGATTTGAAAATTTAAGAATATGAGGACTTTATATGAATTTTTAAAGTTTATCACTTCGGGAGCGTGGGAATGTGGAAATTTGTGAATTTGAAAAGGTCGAAATTCATAAAGTTCAAAGATTTAAAAATTGGAATTCACAATTTAAAAAATTAAAAAATTGTAATTCACAAGTTAAAAAATTAAAAATGTTCGAATTCCCAAGTTCAAAAATTTTAAAGTTGAAATTCACAAGTTTTTAGATTTAAAAATTGGAATTCATAAGTTGAAAAATTAAAAAATTGGAATCCACAAGGTCAAAAATTGATAAGCTGGAATTCACAAGTTCAACAATTTTTAAGTTAGGATTTGCAAGTCCAAAAGTTTAAAAGTTTTCAAGCTCCCGCGTCTGTTAGCTAAATGGAAAAAAAGACAAACAAAAAGGTCCTCTTTCCCCTACATTTGTTCCTAACAAAAAGAAGCCTACATAGAATTATAATTGAGGCTCATAGTGGCTCATAGGATTATAATACATTTATATCACAATTTCAACGACAGAAACGTTACATTCTTTCGTTGAAGCTAAATACAGATTACGCAAACAACAATTAATAATGTAAGTTGAGCAGAGAGGGGTTGCTAAGACGAGGAATAATCGTTCTACTACAATATTTTCAGAAACGTTGCTCACTGCTTTGTTCCTACCAAACAGAGCCGAGATGAATTGCCAGGGTAACAACAGAAGTCATTATTCCGTTGTTCGGATATTTTATTTTAACGGTGTGTTGTTACACGTACAATATCTTCCGAAGATAACATAATACGCGCGTCACCGAATTTCGAGTCGACAGATGATCCTCTCTTGTTCGTTTCAAATAAATTAAACTACGTACGAATTATTGTTAGCCCGAACAAAGCAAAAATTCGAACAAGGATGTAAAACGGACTAAGGGAACCATCAGGCTGGATGGGAATAGCGATGATTCAAAGTCTTTTGATTACGTGATTAACAAACCCTAACTGAAGGGGAAAGTGCACGGAACCGAATCATATACAAAATTCACGAGTCTCTTCGATTTTCCTGAAATATTATTCGACATTCAACAAGGACGATCGCGTAATTTCGAGTCGATTTCCGTTTTTCCGTCGCTCGTAAAACTCGACGATTTATACATAATCCCATACGCATTTATACATATGTACGTATGTACGGAAAAATATATGTGAACAAATTTCATGCGTGTCTATATACATTTATAGGTATACCCATATGTACTTATACGTACACGTTTATATAAAAATGTATGTAACAAAATCTTCATATGCATTTATATAGATTTGTTCATACATTTATATGTATTTATACAGATATATGGATATAAACGTATATGTAAGAAAATGTCATGTGTATCTATGTAGATTTATAGGTATACTCATATGTACTTATACATACACGTGTATGTAAAAATGTATATACAAAATTTTCATACGTACATATTTATACATATAGATTTGTACATGCATTCATATGTATATATACGTAAATATGTATATAAAAATGTACGTAAAAAAATTGCATATGTATCTATATAAATTTATACATAAATTCACATGCATGTATAAATACATTTCATGCATGTATTTCCGTTTACGAAAGCGGAACGAGTAGTACGAGCAAACGATCAATCGGACGGGAAACGTAGATATCTAACCTTTCCATATTATACCGATTATGCAATCGATTGGTAATTTTTTCACCGACAATTTCGTTTCGATGAATTTTTGCATATTTTCCAGTTAACGTGCACTGCTCCCCGCCTATCGTGAATCACAACCAACCTGGTTTCTTTTCAATTGCAGCTTTCGTTGGCACGGCGACATTATACGACACGATTTCCGCCGTTGTGCCGGCACTTTTCAGGATAATATCTGCCTCATTATTTACAGCCAAACTTGCCTTCAACTTCTTCTTCTTGTGCTCTTTATCCTTTCTTTTGCTGACTGGCTGCGGTAGGGCTTCATTGCTACGTTCATATAGACATCGTGTGTGTTTACAACATGTAACGATACTTCTCAACCTTATTCTAACGAACAGATCCAATAATTAGTACAGATTACGAATTACGGTTTCGATGGATGTTTTTTTAACGAGATTAGACGAAAGAATAAATCATGTGGACTTTCTTTTCATAAGTCTTAAGCGACGATTTAATTGTTATTTCATATTGGAAGTTGCAACTTCCACAAACTCATATTAACACTTTGACTGCTATGTTACCCATGTATGGATGACGCTCTTTCTGTACAGATATAATAGTTTTATTATTCGAAAGTTGCTCGTTTTTCTAACTGAAAATTCTCGAATTCGTTACTCGGTACTATGAAATATAAATACAATAAAGTACTGTGAAGATATTCGGTAAAATTTGTTACAAATGAAAATACCTCCCAGTGCAATTTTCAATTGCTTTTTTTCTAAATGTTTTTTTCTTGCTAAATTTTCTAAATGTTTAAGTTGCCGAATCCTCCAATTTTCAATCTCGTAAAACACAATTTTTCACACCCCGATTCTCGAATGTTCAAATTCGAGTTCATCGAAAAATGATATTCCAATTTTTCATTCGTTTGCTCGAATAGAATCTATGATTTTCGGGGTGTACACCAATTTTAGGGAAACCCTGTGTAATCTCGCTAATGACACATTTGTAACAGGGTAATAAACTGTAACAGGGTTGTAACAAATTCCAACAAAGGAATTATAATATTTCTACTAATTATTTGGTCAGGGTTTTTTCTTATATGACATTCCGCTGATTTTCGCGGAATATTTGTTACGTATATTTTATCTGTTCCTCTTTTTTAGGAAAATCTTATCGAGGCACGCTTGAATAACCTTCGCTAGAATAGGCAAAGTACTTTTACATTTGCCGCGATTATGTGATACCGGAAACGTCCGTATACCTCGCACACCAAGATATCAGCTAAATGTGTGCTAAAAATAAACATAATTCTTGCTGAGTTAGCAAACCAGAAATGTACTGGACATGCATGCGAACATGAGCTGCAGGTGTATGTATTCGCGATTCTCGGACTTGATTCGTCATAAAGAAAGGGGTGTTTCCGTGTAGTTGTAGGTACAATAAAATATAATTATAATTACAATAAAATATTCAGAATTATTATCGTTAATCGATATTAGTACAGATTTTAGCTAGAACAGATCTAGAATTACATCAGAGAACTTTCTCTAGGGAAGTCATTCGCGATAAAAAAAAGGGCTGCACGTAACAAATGCTTCGGGTCTAATCGTGATTGTATTCGTTGCATAATACGTAGAAAGTACATTTCTCTAAGGATAAACCATGCTAGCTTTCTCCTGGATAAGACCTATTACTTCAGGTATGCATTACCGGGTTCACATTCAAAGTTTGAATCTGTCAATTGTGTAACTCGAACCAGATCCAGGTATGCATTTTATAAAAGCGATAATAAATTAAAAAGCAAAGAGGATATTGAAGAGCCGGAGTACCTAACTGCAATTGATCGAATTACAATCGAAATAAAAATATCAGTTTTTTCAATGAAAGTTTTTTATTCGTCATTTTAAATCAATGATACGCACGATATTAATGTGACTTTATATATGTATGTATACTTCTCTCGGATGTTTAATTATATTACATTCGTGGTACCAACAAAATCTTTGTAAGAAACAATTGCAAGAAATCTATAAATTTGTAATTTGAAGTTGCTAGACATCTGTAATTTTGAAATTTGAAATTGCTAGAAATCTATAAATCTGAAAATTGTAGGTATTCAAATTTAAAAATTTGTAACGTTGAGATTACTGAATAGCATTATATAAAAGTTAATGATTTAGAAATTTGTAAATTTGAAAATTTTATGTCAGAAAATTTGAAATTTCTACTTTCGAAATATATCAATTTTAAGGCAACAAATGTTAGGATCCTAAGCATTAAAATTATATACGTGAAATTTCTAAATCCTTGAATTTGAACATTTAAAAATTTGTACATTTATAAATTCTCAAATTTGTTAAATGTTTAAATATGAGAATTTGAAATGTCTACTTTGGAAATATACATACAGATGTACACAGGGTGTCCCAAAAGTGTTGAAGGAGCCGGAAATGGGAGGTAGGTGGGGTGGATTCTGAACAACTTTTTTATTTGCAAAAATGTCGCATGGGGCTTCATTTTTAAATTATTAACGAAAAACACCGACCAATCAGAACGCGAGAATCGCGCGCCACGCGGTTCGATCGCGACCACGGCCAATTATAACGCGGGCCTACACTTCTGCCTCTGAGCGCGCGCGATTCTCGCGCTCTGATTGGTCGGTGTTTTTCGTTAATAATTTAAAAATGAAGCCCCATACGACATTTTTGCAAATAAAAAAGTTGTTCAGAATCCACCCCACCTACCTCCCAGTTCCGGCTCCTTCAACACTTTGGGGACACCCTGTATATTATATGTATAGATTTGAAGCCAAAAAATTTGAGGTTCCTACACATTAAAATTGTATATATAAAACTATCTAAATCCTTAAATTTGAAAATATTACACTCGTGGTGCCAGAAAAATCTTTGCAACATTCGTTGTATGAATCGGTCTTCAATTTTATCCTTCCTATAAATACATGGACAGTGGGGGAAAGGAAATTTATCCGTGTTACCACTCGTTTTCATTGTCCGCTCGATGAAAGACGCTTTCACAAAACGACGCTGTCGCTATTGATAAAAAATAATAGCTCTGCCATCTATTCTCGTCGCACATGCTGCGTCTATCGATTAAACGCGATTACTTTCAAGCCAGGTTCAAAATGTTCGAAATTTAGCAATTGACAGATATCGACTTTTGTTACTAACAAAACTTACGTCGTGAAAAAAAAACAATCTCACAATACGTTTTACAAATCTGTATAATTGAACAATTTTAAAATCAGCATTTTTAGATTCAATAATTTATAAATCTATATTTTTTAATTCGACGATTTTGAAGTTCAGGAGATTTTGCATTTCGCAATTAAAAATTTCCAAATTGACCGTGTCACCTGCGCGCGCAGTCGCGCATCGCTGAAACAAATAACCACCGCGCGACGCGCCAATTGTGCCCGATATTCAAATAATAAATTTTAATACATTCAAATAATGATATTCGCAATATGTCTGTTTCTATGCCACACAGATTTCTCCTAAATTTGTGACGATCACTTCATTTACACCAATTACCCCGTAAATCCTTTGTTCCTAAATTTCTTTTCAATTTCGAATAAAATTGTGATCAAGAATTTGATGATCTATAATTAGATCGGCGCAGCCTATGATTATACAACAATTCGCGGAGATATGCCACGTAGGCGACGACGCGCGTACCGTCATCGCGGGCACGTGGCACGACACATGCACCAATGTTTACAGCTGCGGGTATTGTATAGTCCGTGTGCGCTTTCTCGTAACTGAATGTAATCGTTTATACGTGATAAACGTATGTACGTGAACGCGACGCTAAAAATCCACGTTAGCTAATCCGTGTGCGTATTGTGTGTCACCTTCGCAAACGTGATAATTACAGAACGGACGAGTTGCTCGCAAAGACCCGCAACCGGAAATAAAAAGCACCGACATATCTCATTGCATTCCATGATGTGGATACTTGATTCGAAAGGTAGAAGAAAAAAACAGATAATAATAACCTATTAATACTTATTTATAATTCCAGAATCCCTATATCCCAAAATCCACTATACTCCGCAATCCCTATACCCTAAAATCCCTGTATCCCAAAATCCCTGTATCCCAAAATCCCTGTATCCCAAAATCCCTGTATCCCAAAATCCCTGTATCCCAAAATCCCTGTATCCCAAAATCCCTGTATCCCAAAATCCCTGTATCTCAAAATCCCTATATCCAAAAATCTCTATATCCCAAAATTCCTATATCACAAAATCCATATATCCCAAAATCCCTATATCCCAAAATCACTGTATCCCAAAATCACTGTATCCCAAAATCCCTATATCCCAAAATCCCTATATCCCAAAATCACTGTATCCCAAAATCACTGTATCCCAAAATTACTATATCCCAAAATCACTATATCTCAAAATCACTATACTCCAAAATCACTATATCCTCAAATTCCTATTCTCCGCATTGAGATATTTTTTGTATATCCCTAAATATATGTATACCAAGATCCTTGTCTCACTAGATAATAAATCCCCAAATTCGCAATAAACTTGAAGTGTACATGTACTTGTGTCAGAATTAACATAATCGGTTGCAAATTGTTATATAATATTTTTTTTTTTTTTTTTTTTTTTCAAGAAATTAATTGCAATTATGTAAGATCGTGCAGCTAGTAATAAGAGATAGTCACTGCCAGTTTATAATACAAAGTAAGACGTTCTAATGGCAAAGTGTGCATCCTTTCGCAAGCATATGGGCTTTGTTTGGTCAACTCATGTCAGCATGCGATCTCCATTCAGCTCTATTGATAACAACAATTGTCCATTAACGAAGAAGTTATCTTAAGCCGCCATCGGCAATTGCAGTAATGTATAAATGGACCTTTTGTTACCTGTTGAACGATTGTTTCTTTTTATTTATAGTTTTTTAACTCCGGACTATTTTTTTACGGCGTCGCGGAAACGTGCCGAAACACGTGTTGTCTACACATTGAAATTCGTATACGGCATCGAGCACCGCATAAATACAGTTTGTCAATAAATATTAACGATATCGATAATGTGTGCAGGGTCTCTCGCAAATTGTGTAAGACCCGGGAAGGTATTACAGGGGAGGTGATTCTAAGTAACTTGTTCCTTTACAAAAATGAGGTTTGAGGCTTCGTTTTCAAATTATTAATGAAAAACACCGACCGATTGGGGTGCTTGTATACATCGATCGTCCTAGATCTTCTTTACCAGTGCACACGTCCATAAGACGACAACGTACTGTGACACCGTTCTCCGATTCTATCTTTCTCATTAAAATGATTGTTGAAAAGAAAAATAATTTAAACAATGCATTACCTGGATTCAAATGTTGAAGGACGCCTACCGCAATAACCGCTACTTTCGGAGCGGTTGCTGTTTCTCGAAATTGAACTGCCACTGCTGAAACATACGTTCATCGAACATCGTTAATTATCAATTAAATGTACGTACAATTAGTCGGATGGAAAATTCCGATATTACAGCGCAAGAACAGTCGATGAGAGAATCTAATTACTTTACACTGAATTCTTCTCATTACGTTCATGGAATATCCTATTTGTATATTACACATACATATGTATGTATACATATGTATATGTATTAAAGTGTTTGTGTATGAAACATACATATGTATATTAATGTGTTTGTGTATGGCACATACATATGTATGTATACTACAATGTTTGCATATTACACGTACACATGTACTACAGAGTTGATAACGTTGTAAGTTATTTGCTACAAAAATAAAACGTATATTTCTTGTTTCGTAGTTATAATAATTTCAACATCCAGCTTATGCTTTTCATGTCAATGTCTGACAAATTGTTTGCCTAGACTGCTGACGATACTTCCGCACCGGGTCTGACCTTGAAGCTTTAATACTACTGAACGAGTGAAACCAATCGTGTCCTCGTTTCTTTTTTCTCAGTTAATTATCGACTATTTATTACCAACTATTTTTGTGCGTCGAGCATTTCATGAACAGCAACGACTGTTTGAAGAGGACATATATTTTTAGATATACATAGTAACGAAAATAAAGCGTTTACATCCCAGAAATACAGAATTACATTCTCTTGAAATCACTGCTATGAGACACGTCTTCCTCATTTTCTCTGTTATTAATTGTATAGTTTAAAATGTTTCAATTTCTTCATTTCTGAATTTTTCAACCTACAAATTTGAAATTTGAAATTGCTAGAAATCTATAAATTTGTAATTTGACATTGCTAGAAATCTATAAATCTGAAAATTGTAGGTATTCAAATTTAAAAGTTTGTAACGTTGATTTAGAAATTTATTAATTTGAAAATTTTATGTCAGAAAATTTGAAATTTCTACTTTGAGAATGAATATTCAATATATATATTATAACCAACAAATGTTAGGCTCCTAAGTATTAAAATTATATACATGAAATTTCTAGATCCTTAAATTTTAATATTTAAAAGTTTACATATTTATAAATTCGCGAATTTGTTAAATGTTTAAATCTGACTTTGTTTAATCTCTACTTTGTTCTTAATTGTTTAAATCTCTACTTTGGAAATATACATACAGATGTATTGTATATTATATGTATAGATTTGAAGCCAAAAAATTTAAGGTTCCTACGGAAGGAAATTGTATACATGAAACCTCTAAATCATTAAATTTGAAGATACAAAAATTTGTACATTTATAAATCTGAAATCTTTCAATCTGAAAATTTGAAATTTTTACTTCAAAAATATATAAATTTGAAGCCAAAAAGTGTGAGGTTCCTACGCGTGAAAATTGTATACACGAAACCTCTAAATCCTTAAATTTGAAGATAAAAATATGTGTACATTTATAAATCTGAAATCTTGAAATCTAAAAATTTGAAATTTCTAAATGTATGTATTTGTAAATTGGTAATTCTGAAGTTCCTGAACGCGGAAGAAAAATATATTAAATAGAGCCACCAGAAACAAATTGTTCGTATAAATAAACAAGATTCGTGCACGGTGTTCGTATGTCGCGAAGAACGCTTCGTATGAATGACCTACCGTGTGAACAAATTGAAGAACTTGATGGTTAAATGCAAAATCGTATGCATGTTCGGTGTACACAGATACTATAGAAACTACAGATCCTTCGAGTTTGTACGGTTTACTGGCAACCGGCGCATAGTAGAGTCCAGAAGCAATCGGCAAAAGTGTATTTCTCGAACGACAGGTATGTGCGTCCTCGGCCTATTGGCCGATTAAACCGCCGTCGAGAAAGTTACGCGAAACGCTGACACAAAATCTCCTAAAACCGCGGCGTGGAAATGAGGAGAAAAAAAGGACCGATCACATGTTCGGCAAACGTGACCACCACCGAGATAGACCCTTACGACATAGTCTTTCTGGCCTTTCACTGTCCTCATTATTTCCCAGGGAACGAGCACGGGGCCCCTGCATTCGTTGCACCTCGTTTCCTAGCAAAAATTATTGCATAAGGCCTGTTTCACGTTCGTAGCCCCGTGACTATAAACGTCGTATGAGACCGTGATCCGTCTATCGATTCTGTTCAGGGCTTTGGCTGGAATTATGCCAAGGAAATGTCGTTTCGTTTTTCATTAACGAAACGGAAAATATATTTATCGGAAATATGAGCGACGCTTTGAATATCGTTGTGAAGATGGACGGTTAGGAACGCATTGAAATTGTAATTACAGCGATACGTAACGCGGATGAATGTATTTACAAACTTACCGATCGATTATTCCACCTTCGAGGAGTCTAAATTTCCGAATTTGGAAACTACGAATGTTTTAATTTGGAGCTCTTGATATTTTCGAAGCAATGGACTTTCGAAGTTTTTAATTTAGAAATACATTTTCGAGTTTATACAGAAATCGAAAAGTTAACCGAGAGTCGCGCATTGGGATACCGGATGGAGTATCGCACGAAACCTCCCGATGTTCTCCGAGTTCACCCGAATGTAGTTTACCCGCAACAGCTTGAAAATTTGAAATTTTTAACTTCCTAAATCTGAATATTTAAAGTTCCCATGTTGTAAATTAAGATTAAAATTTTAGTTGTATATTAAAATTGAGATTTTAGTTGTAAATTAAAATCAAAACTGCAGTTTTAAATTAAGGTAAAAATTTTATTTGTAAATTAAAATTAAAATTTTATTTGTGAATTAAAATTTACGAATTTTATAAAATTGAAAATATCAAAATATTAATATCAATGGCTGAGATATTAAATTCGAGATAATCTCTGGAAACTCCCGCTACATTCAATGCGCAAATCTTTCTACTTAATATCTTACATAAGTAACACAATATTGATACCACACCAAATTTTTCTAACCTTTTTACTCTCGATGATTCAATTATGTTAACTTCGGCCAAACTTGTTCTGTTCAATTACGTCACCATTTTATATTTCTGGAGGCATTAAATAGTAGACCACGTTGATTATGTATTTTAAATAAGACACTGGAAACGTTCGTAATTATAATCGAATAATACATTTTTAAAGTATAAATTGATACTGAGAGCGGTGTTGTATAAATACTCTGTCGTATATTGAATTTATTTCAACCTCATCACGGTTGCGTACACCCTTAACACGTTGACTGCCACATGAAAGCGATTGAAAATTGCGTTAGTCAGTATTTTTATTCTGAATAATCCTTAACAAATGTGTTCACGATACTTTATTATATTTGTTCTTCACGGTTCCAAGTAACTAATACAAGTACTTGCAGTTAAAAAAGTGAACAAATTTCGAATAATATGGCTATTAAATTTGCATAGGAATTTGAGCGTCACCCTCATATGGGTGGCATGGCAGTCAACGTGTTAAAGAACATCTGTTACGTCTACTACAGTCGACGTTTCATACATTTGTAGTTATAAACGGATCTTTAGAATTTATATGCCGATGTATTATTAATAGCACGCATAAATGAACAGAATAGAATCCAACCAAATCGTACTCAATGACTTTTGTAATTATAGAAAATTGACTTTCTCCGTTTTATCACTGATATTAATAATTAAAATTGGATCTCGCAGTAGATAGCGTAGAAGGGACTACAACTAAATGATAATTACAAAAGGAATTTTAATAAAAATTGTATATACAATAGGACGTAAAGGAGAAAAATGATGATAAAGATATACAAAATTTCATTGAATGATTTTGGAGCATTGATAGATAAACAATCTTGTTAATTTGAATTTTGGCATATTCCATCATTTCTAAATTTTTAAATCGCTACACTTGACAATTAGTGAATTTAAGAATCTGATGAAGATAAATATATTTTTTGAAATTGTAAATTTTTTAACTTTTACGTTTCTTAATTTTGTAAAGTTCTAAAGTTTTAAATTTCCAAAATATTATAAATATACCCATACACCCAGATTCCTAAATTTTTGGGTTTCAGAATTTCTAATTTTCCCAATTCCCCAAGTCCCCAAGTCCCCAATTCCACAATTTCCCAATTCCCAAATTTCTAAATTCCTAAATTTCTAGATTCCCAAATTTCCAAATCCCAGATTCCTAAATTTCCAAATCGTAGATTCCCAAATTTCTAAATTCCCAATTACCCTAATTCCAAAATTCTTAAATTTTCCAATTCCCACTTCCCCAATTCCCCAATTCCGTAATTCCCAAATTTCTAGATTCCTAAATTCCTCAATTCCAAAATTCTCAAAATTCCCAATTCTCCGGTTCCCAAATTTCCCGATTCCCAAATTTGTAACTTTCTAAATCTCTGAGTTGCTATACCAAATTAAGTCTCAACAACCAAACACAAAATTAAAAAATCTTGCTAAATTTCTAAATATTTAAATTTACAAATTTTCAAACTCGCGGGGTCTCGAACTAAAAAGTAGCAAATATTCCGAATTCGCAAGTTGCCAGCAAGTTAGGAAATCATCATGACTAATCACTTTCAGCTAAGCGGTAATCGGGTGCTAACGCGAACGCCTTGCATTCGACCGACCTCTTTTCATCGGGGTTTCACAACCCGCTCCTATACCTAGGTGTATCAAATGCGAACGTGGAAATGCAACCGAACGGCATACTTCGTTGAGAAACTAGTTAGCCTTAACCGTAGTGTTCGAGTTTCTATCTTTCTTCTTTGCGGTACCTTTCATTCTACCTCTCACCTACATCATCCGACAAAGCGTGTCAATGCCAAGTATCCTGCACGAATGCACCTCCTAACGGATGCTGGACGTCCTGTCGCATTACGAGCATCCTATTTATTTAATACAGGCAGCCCTCCTACAACACGGCATCCTATAACACGGTTTCGCTCTAACACGATTCATAAATTGCGGGAACCCGCCTATAACACGGTTTCGCTCTAACACGATAAGAACTTCGGCCGCGGCTTTATTTACCGTCTTAACACTAGATTTACGAAAGTTCAATGACCACTTAAGTCTAAATTGAAAATGAACTATGAAAAGAAGTAAACAATGAATAACACATATACCAGTTTATAGAAAGATTCTTTATCCCGACGATGGTTAACATTCATTTCGACATAAGCTTTTTAATCATTTTCGCAATTGAAAATAAGAAACTTAAGATCCGTCATTTTGACGGGTCCCGTGAACCTAATGTTAAACATACACCGTTGCGGAAAGCAACAGTCCAGACTATTAAGGCAAATGAAAGAGAAATAAGAAATGCAGTTGCTGCTGGATCTTCGACATCCGCATACATTTATATTTTTAATAATAATTAAGTTGTTTATGTAGAATTAAAAAAAAAATATATTTGTTTTTAATAAGTTTTCGGAACGTAACCCCTCCCGTTTGTACTGGTATTTTCTAGGAACCTAACTACCGTGTTATAGGAGGGTTACCTGTTCATCGATCCATCATCATTCGATTAAAGGTGTACTTTGCAAATTGGCTCTAATATTAAACAATAATCGGTTAATTAATTTCCTCGTTTTAATGGAAAATTGTTCGTTACATACGAGGTGGTACTGCATCACCATTCAGTGATTGAAATTTTGTACGTTAATTATTTAATTGTTCTAAAAAATGAAAATTCAGATCATCTTGAAATAACAATTTAATGAACGTTTGAACGAATTTTTCAGTTACGCCTATCATACAGGAACGATTTTCTCATAATCTAATATAAACGTTCGTTAAACGTTTGAGTATCGACGCTGCGCGGGGCCACATAATTGAACAAGAACGTATTAACGAATACTTCTTAACTTGCATTTTCTTTCGTTATCTATTGTGTTTCAATCACGGTCACGGTACTTGCATCGTCCGATGCCTTTTACCTACCATAAACGATATATTGTATTTACATTAAATTATATAAACATTGGTGAAGCCGTTGGTAATATTATTAGTGGAGAAATTATATCGATAGAACCTTAAAACGGTAAGAAATTTCCGAATTTCTAAATTTTCAAGGGTCTGAAGTCCTAATCTTCTAAAATCTCAAAATTCGAAAACTTGAAAGTACCAGACTTCTAAAGTCTAGAGATTCAGAAATTCCAAAGTTCTAATATTCCATAGTACCAAAGTACAAAAATTTCGAATTTCTAAATATCCAATTCTAAAATTTGCAAATTTCCAAGGTTTCGATATTCCAAAATTAAAAAATTCTAAAGTTACAAAGTCCCAAAGTCCCATTTTCAAAAACAGAAATTTTTCGCGAACCATTAGCTTATAATACATATTTTAAAATGTAAGATATGTTAAATAGAAAGTACACTATATTAATAACAAATTTTTCGTATTTTAATATTTAATCCAATTCATATCTTGAAAACCTCTGATTTAAAACTGTTGGTAACACACCATGTGTGTCCTAAGATCTTTACTTAATAAATAGACAACACACGCGAATCAAAAAGGACGATATATAATTATTAAATAATATAGAAAATTGCGTTAACGTTAGAATAAATCCTTCTTTGAACTTGAAATTCAAAAATAAATTATTAACAAGTATTATAATTAACTAAATTGATAAAAGCTGATAAAAATGACTTAAAATATACCTACCTACATAAATTTCGATAAAATATCGAAATATGGTGTATCTATCGACAAAAATAAGTGCTAAACTATATTCGCAACTTGAAATCAGTGGCGCTATTTTCAAACTGATTCGCAGAACAAAATTTAGTATGCTCGAAATAATGTCGATAATTAATCAAAATAAATTTAATACACATACCTTCTTTGCGATTGACTATTGCTGCAGGTGTTAGAATATCCGGAATCTGACACCTTAGCATTCTTAGCGGATACTTCTTCCATCGTTCTTTTTACGGATTTAACGTTTTAAACGATATCCATCAGGTCACTACACTGCTGTTAAATTAAATGAACTCGAAGTTCGCGCATTATTTGTATATTACGTCGTTAATTAAAATGATTGTAATCGTCAAAGGGAAAACTCGAAACTAGATTGTCTGCATTAGCACCAAGCAAAGGTACAAATGTTTATTTTATTAAATATATAAAATTCACTATTAATGATCGACTTAATAAGTGACGCACCACCAGAACAATTATAAGAAATTAGTAAATTGAACATAAAATTTATATTCACGAAATTTCCTGGTAGTATCACAACGGTTACAAACACGGTTCGTTTCAAACGACGATATCTATGAAGACTAAAACCGCACCGTATATCGTGTATCTTTCACGCAGAGCGACTGTTCCGCATCACGCAGCACGTTCGGTAACACGTGAGTAGCTGCCCCCTCTATCGCGCTGTTAACCTATATCGATGCAAAACGTGCCCCACTTAAATCTCTTGAACGATGAACGCGATTAAAATAGTCTCCACCACGTAACTTTACACTTCTGTTCCAGCGCAGAAATGTACTGGCGCGAAAATTCTATCTTGTTGAAGAACGTGACATCTACTGGTCACTTTTTCGGTATATCTACTGTCGATATAAGGATGATGTATATCAGTGACGGGCAGATTAAATGCCCCCAAAGAGCTCACGGGCAATGATAGGAATAATACATTATACGTATGAATTATACATATACGCACATAGCCGAACACAGACCATAGTTTTCCATTTTAAAATTGTCAAATGTTTGACAGAATAATTATGTAATAATTTTTATAGAGTTTAAATTAAAATTTAAAAACAGTTGGTAACACAAAAATTTGGAAGTTTGATAATTTGAAAATCTCGAAATGACCTATTGAACATTTAGGCGATAAACTTAATGATATAACATATGCCTATAGGTATAATATATGACAATATAGCGCACGGTTAAATAGCGAATGGTTGTACAATGCGTGGTAACGTAATATAAAATATTACATTAATAGAATCAGTTAGTCTCTTCGCAGGCAGGGACTACTTGTTAAAAAATAATGACATAATCATATTGTACACGTAAAAAAAAAATAGTTTAGGAATAATTATAACACGATATTATTTTTATATTAAAAAATTTTTTATTACACAATTTATCAAAATATTAAAAATTTCAAAAAGTAATAAATTACAAACATCATGTATCTCGCCAAAAAGAATTATACGTATAAATATGTATTTGCAAATACAATTATTTTTTATTTATGACTATAGTTTAATAATAAAAAAGAGAAACTATATAAAATTATAGTTTATTGTTTGTATTTTATATATACAATATCGGTAATATCTTACTCTGCTATAATATCACAGTCATCAGGTACACATCTTTGAATCCATGAGGTATCCTGAAAAGTGAAAAGAAAAGGCATGTCAAGAGCATAAATTATACACGTATTAATCAGAGGACATTCTGTTTAGTGTAACAAAAAAAATAAGTGGAAATCAGTGTGAGGTTTTGAATACTTAATGTGTATTTAATATCATCAAACAAGTCAGTTACAGTCTCCTAAAACATCATTGCGTATGGTCATTGAGTAAAACAGTCTAACACATGTACAAAAGTGTCCATCATAAAACGTTCATGTTGTGCGTCAATAACTGGTACTTGACGAATTGTAATTATAGACGTATTAGTTGTCTAAGAAAACGTATATCGCTTAACGAAATTCAGATATCAATTTTCTATATTAATTATAGAAAATATGTCGATATATTTTATTCAAATATATCTATTTGCATAGACATATGTGATGTTAAAATATTTCCAAAACAAGATGTATCCGAATTTTTTTGAAAATCTGAACAATTTCCCTCTTTTACTCGCGTCTATAATTATTTATGTAAATGAAATAATTTTATATATGTGAAACTAAGAACCACATAACTTGATGTAAGGAAAATTTTATTTATTATTCTTACCTGCCCAATATTAATAAAATAGAACTTACTATTATTCATAAATAATAGTAAAACTTGATAAATGGTTTTTCTAATGTGATGAAATAATAAATTTTATTATATTTGTCTTTAGAAAAATATAACTTTCCTCGATACTGTTAATATACGAAAATATATTCTCACAGTACTCAAAGAAAATGTACTGTTTTGTAGAATATATCTTGTTTTGGAATTTCAGTTCTGTAAAATTTAGTATTATTAGGAGTTATTATGATAAAAATATTTCTTGGAACACATACAAGAAATAAATTAATTTACGTTTTCTTTCATATAGAATATAGCTAATAAAAGAATAGTACAGAACTATCGAATATAGATTATAAACAAAAAATTTGTTATACTAACTATGAAGCACAGGTTTTAAAGCCTGTTGTAAAGCCTGCGCGAATAGTTAAAATTGATTAGAATATAATTCTTGTTTTACAAATAAGAATCTAAAATATTGTGAAATAATCTTACTTCATATTCCATTTTTCCTTAAATCTTTTCACTTCTCGCAATTGTTAAACTACAGAGAATTTATTTTCTTCTTCTTAAAAATTTGTCTAAAAAAATGTCCACTCCAACACGATTTTTATACAAAAGTACATGTATAGAGAAATACTCTTACCTTTGACTAATACCTGAAGTACATTACCATAAATAAATGCTTCAAGTATATCGTATCGTACAATTTCCTTACATTGAAGGAAAAGCTTGAAATTTAACTAGTTTTGTGTGTTTTACATATTCTTAAACTGAATATTTAAGATCACTTTTCGCACAGGCCTCTTAAAATAATAAAACCAAGAAGTCAGGTGTGTGTGTAACGACATGTAAGGATAAAGTAAAGTATCGTTAAAGTTTCAGTAACGTTGAAATCGCGAACGTAAGCGATAGTTAAAAGTAGGTAGTTGGAGTAGTTTCCTTGGATGCGGGCCCGACGTGGTCAAGTGAGTCTTAAAATTCGTCTCTTTTATTGCGTGCGTCCAGCTTGTGTATACCAGTCAGTCTGTGAAGACAAATAGAAAAATTACATTTTCTCCTGTTTTCTAAGTAAGGTAATCGTCAGTTACACGTCAGGGTGTTAATATTTATATTCCTCTCTTTTTCCCTCCTTTCTTTTTTCTCTTTGCCATGTGCTCAGCGATTTACTTACGAGGTATACGAAAAAAAGATTAATTTTCATCTTCGTCCATTCGTAATCGTTTTCTGCGATCTTCACCAACGTTGCGCTCTTCTGCTTCTAGTACTTTCAGCCGAGATCCACAAATTTCTTGTCCATGTAGAACCTATGAAACGCGTTACCAGTTTCTATCTTAACTATCATCAATAACTTTAATCAATTTTTATCATTTTTATCAATGAATAAACTAAATTTGATAATAAAATGCACTAAAACATACCTCGATTGCTTCGTTTGCACTTTCTACACTAGCATATTTTGCATAACCACAATTTTTTCCTGGAAGCATATAAACATCAATCAGGTTTCCAAATCTGCAGAAAGCATCCTTCATGGCATAAATAGGGGGCACAGGAGGTCCACATACGATGAAACACCGTTTAGCAACTTCCGCATCTATACTAGCCATTGGTTGTACAGGTGGTAACTTAACACACATTGAATGTTCTAAACCTATTTACGTAAAAATGCAATTACATAAAGGAACTATTTACTATCGTATGGCATAAATAAAACAACTTCTTACTTGGTGCAGTTAATCCTGCTGCTTGAATTAAAGAAGTAGCTTGAGCAATTGTTTCGGCTAAATGTGCTAAATCTGTTCTAGCACTAGCAATTCCACCTGTTGAACTCCCAGCTTTTATTGCATTCTTTGGTGGAACATTTGATAAATCTGGTTTAACTATCATTCTATGTCCAGGAGGATATTCAAAACCATGGAATTTTTCTCTTGCATATGCTGCAGCACTAGGATTAGAATATACTACAACAGCTTGACCTCTTGGCATCCTATATCTTACATCATTTTTTAAGTGACAATAATCCAAACCAGGTACAATATCAAATAATTTCCATAATTGATCTTGATTTAATGCTGGATGTGCAATTACTTGTAAATGCGTATAACCTTCAGAATTAGGATAATTTGTAGCAATTTCTAAACTAATACTGCTTTTCCCAAAATTCGATGAACTATAACCTCCGCTTGAACCATCATAGTGAGAGGATAATCCATTATTGTATTTTACATCAATATGTTCTGGCTTAGGCTTTTTTGGTTCAGCAAATACTGCTTTATATTTTCTATCGCATTCTTCGAATGCTCTTGCTGCACTAGATACTTTTTTAAATTTTACATAACCAAAACCTTTTGATTCATTTGTATTTCTGTCTTTAACCACAGTTGCATACTCAATGGGTCCAAATTTTGAAAATTCTTGCTGAAGCTCATTATCAGTCATTGACTTAGGTAACACACAGAAAAGACGAACCCATCTTTCTTCTTCATTTGTTTCCCTTACAGAGCCTTGATCACGGCTGAAATAAATAATTATACATATATATTTGGTACAAATATATTACAACAATAAATAAACTTGACGAATCATAATTTTATACACTATTTAAAATCTTACTTTGAAGCAATCATTACTTTGATAGGTCTTCCTACGGATCCTAACATTTTCCCATTCATTTCTTCAAGTGCAAAAGCCGCTTCTGATGTTTTTGAAAATTTAATGTATGTAACACCTGCATAAACAATTAAATATTACTCTTTGAATATTTGAATTATACGCATGATTAGTTGTTACAAACACAAAAAAGCATAGGTAAACTTTTTGCTATAGGAAAAAACGTTAAAAAGTAAAATAAAAGTTTATCGATTTATTCTGTAGTTGAGAAAAATTACCTTTATTTTCACCTGTACTTCGATCTTTAACTACCCAGATATCTTCAATTTTTCCAAATTTTTCAAACGCCTTCCTGAGATCATCTTCTTCCAAACTTTTGTGACATATAACGAATAAACGTGAGTTCGGTGGATCATCATTTTTAGATCGTAAATCCGTTTGTGAATAATACGAATCCCTTTCCCTGTGGTCAGCCATTTTGTAAATGAACGCTGCAGACTACATCGCCCGTCTACGGTCACGAAGCTTATGCGCTTCAGGGACGGCTTAAAAGGGGTTTTATGATATCAATTTCCCAATGCTATTTTTTGCGTTGAATAACTGAAACAATAAAAAGCATAAAAATTTCAATTCTTTTCTCAAAATTAAAAAGAAATTCACTTATGTCATAATACAAAAAAGAAATTTGCTGTTAGAATATTAATATTATTGATTTAGAAGTGACATTGTATCATAATAAAGTAATATTTAAAAATTCAAGTGTTTGACAATGTTAATGCTATTTATAAGTTTGAATAGATTGTGTCATGCTGGAGGACTTTGCGGATAAAATAAAATGAAGATATTGCATTAGTATAATATTTTTGACTTTATACATATACATTTCAAAGTTACTATAGAAATAACTTAAGAATATTATTGCAAGGAGTATGTGGGGACGTCACGAATGCATGACCTTGCTTACTAAAATTTCAAGACTTTTTTATCATTTTTTGCGAAATAGTATTTTTTAACTGGCTAAAATATAGTCTCTGGAACTGTACGCAATTTTGACACTTCGATTGTTTGTTAGTATATCGATAATTTTTAAATTAATACGATTTAAAAACGCTAGCGACCGCTTATATGCGTGCTTTAATTTAAATTTTCCCATTCGTCTGCAGGCTACTGGATTCAATTACAACAAATCTGTAATTATTTTTAAAAATATTGCGACATATACGTAATGTATATATATAAGTATATTATTTCAATCAAATTGTAAACCTTTTTTCGTTTTTTTTTGTACATGCAATTTATGGGTGTTATCCAAGTAATAATCAAATTCAATACGTGACCTATATTGTACACCATGGCAGCCGGTTAAAGTATAAATAGTGAACTTTAAAAATATGAAAGTACTAAAATTTGATTTGCTAAGAAATTAAATTTGCAAATTTATTATTTCTTATATATTATTTTACTTTGGTAAGAATCAGGTAATGTTTTTGCTATAAAATTTTGTAATATAACCTCTACAATATCAATAAGTAAATAAATCATTGCTATCTTATTAATTGAATTTTATAATTGTTAGTATTAGAAATGATATATGTTTTCTTATTATATATTAATCTTTTTTTGTATTTTAGCATATAACCATTATGTTTGATCAAGGTGTTATTGGAATATGTTTCTTCATCTGCTTAGCAATAGTTTTTAATTTCTCTTTGCACCGTATAGAAGAGGGTCATGTTGGCGTTTATTTTAGGGTATGTGGTCATAAACAAATATAAAATGACATAATCTGTAAAAATGTATACATATTAATTATGTAATATAGGGAGGTGCACTGTTGCCTCAAGTAAGTAATCCTGGCTTTCACATGATGATACCATTGTTGACAACATATCGTTCAGTTCAAGTAACGTTACAAACAGATGAGGTAAAAAATGTACCCTGTGGTACTAGTGGTGGTGTAATGATCTATTTTGATCGTATTGAAGTTGTGAATGTATTAGATGCGAATAGTGGTAAGAACCTTATCACATGTACATACAAGTATCTAATAAATTATGTCATTGGATTTCAATAAACTTTTTGTGTTTATATAGTTTATAATATGGTAAGGAACTTCACAGCAGATTATGACCAAACATTAATATTTAACAAGATTCATCATGAGTTAAACCAATTTTGTTCTGTACACACACTGCACGAAGTTTACATAGATTTATTTGATCAGATAGATGAAAACTTAAAAACTGCTTTACAAAAAGACTTGAATGATTTAGCACCTGGTCTAAGTATACATGCAGTGAGAGTTACCAAGCCTAAAATTCCAGAAACTATTAGAAAAAATTATGAATTAATGTAAGTAGAATGATATTAACACGTGAATTGTTACATAGAAAATTTGATTAAATGGTATGATTTATATTGGTGTAAATCTAGTAATATCTAGTAATAAGTTTAATACCAATATTGATGTTCGTATATTATTGCAGGGAAGCAGAGAAAACAAAATTATTAATATCTACACAACATCAGAAACTAGTAGAAAAGGATGCAGAAACAGATAGAAAAAAAGCTGTTATTGAAGCAGAAAAAGAGGCACAAGTAGCAAAGATTCAATACAGTCAGAAAATTATGGAGAAAGAATCTTTACAGCGAATGGCATCTATTGAAGATGAAATGCATTTGGCAAGAGAAAAAAGTCATTCTGATGCTGAGTATTATCAAATGAAAATGCAGGCAGAAGCAAATATATTGCTTCTCACTAAAGAATATTTAGAACTAAAAAAATATGAAGCACTTGCACGTAATACAAAAATTTATTATGGTCAAGATATACCAAAAATGTTTATGTATGGGGGTTGCTCAAATGATCCTAGCATAGGTTCCACTGTCAATACTCAAGAGTCTATAATGTCATAAATATGTAAACTCTTTTTTGGCACGAACACAATGGTCATTTTAGCTAATTCCACTATGAATAGATGTTATTACATTAATTATAAAAGCGTAAAAAATTAATAACTGTAGACACTTATTAACATTTTATTTTAGAAAGTATGTATATCAATAATTGTTCTCATTTTAAACCTCGTTAAAGTTGCTCGACTTTTCTAATAAAACTATTACTTGTATTCTATATTAATATTATATTGAAGCACCCTATTTCATCTACACATATAATTTATATTAATCCTCAGATGGTTGATACCATGTCAATTATAATCCAAATCTAAATACATACATACATTTAATATTTACGGTATACAAAGTCAATTTATTAATTGTTTAAGAACCTACGTAATGCTTGTAATGTATTACAATTAACTCTCGGAAAATCAATCACTGCGATGACGATAATTTAAATTTAATTTTATACCCTTCACTATTTTCATTTTCAAACATCCTATATTATTATTTCTATTTTCTAACGAATGAAACGATTTTATTTGAAAACTTATGGATATATCATCGTATTAGTGGACATATCATTGAATAATTTTATTGTATATTGAGTCTTCTATTTGATTTGTTACCTTATTCAGTTTAAAAATAAGTAACATTATTATTATAAGATACATAATTAAAATAAAATTTGCACTTCAAATTTAAAAATGTGTAAATGTACAAATTTTCAAATAACAAACATTGCTATTTTCCATAGGAAAAGTATTGTGTTTGCGTACTTTTTTTACTATGGTTTAAACACGATGCGCGCGCATCTATATACGCCTACCGCATGACAGTCTGTCAAAAGTAGTGTTTATAAGTATTAATATTCAAGGTTTATTAAATTTATACATATTTGTAAATTAAAATTTGATATCTATTAAAGTGAATATTAAAAATGACTGCGGTAAGTTGAAAAATTATATAATGTTTGCTTGTGCAATAGTAGCACTACATGTTATAAGGTTATGTGCAACTAATTGAAACGCTCGAAAATAAGGATAAAATTTTTGAACAAGTAAATCTATATTTTATTAAAAAGAAAACTAGGACATAAGAATTTAATACAAGTTATCAGAATTCTTTATTTTTCATTATTTCAGGAATTAAAGAAGTTTCTTTATGGTCTTCTAAATAGTGTAGAGGGACTGTACAGTATACTGATAACAGATAGGGATGGAGTACCTGTTATGTCTGTAGCTGATGAAAAAGCACCAGAATTAGCTATGAGAGCAAGTTTCTTATCTACATTTGGAATGGCTACAGATCAAGGAAGTAAATTGGGACTTGGAAAAAATAAAACTATTATCTGCATGTATAGTAGTTATCAGGTAATAAAATATTATACATTGATTGCATAGTATATTATTAATTTTCCTGCATGCAGAAACAGGATATTTTATATAGCTATATGTATAATTGTATATTCAATTTGGTTTGCAGGTGGTTCAAATGAACAAATTACCATTAGTTATTAGTTTTATTGCTAGTCATAAATGTAATACAGGGCACATTTTGTCTCTAGAAGGTAAAATTGATCCAATCCTGAGCAATTTAAAAAATGCAGTAGTGGAAGCCTGATGGTTACCTGTTGTGCATTATGGGTGATAAATACCAAAAGGTATACAGTTAAGTCTGATAAACACTTGTAATGAACACAAATATAAATAATGCTAGGGATTTTATTACATTATTGTTTGTCTAGTTTACAAAAAGTCTAAATTACAATTTTGTATATTTATATTTCCTTTCATTATTGTTTTTATATATTTTAAACATTAAAAGGGAAGAAAGTATCTCAAACATTTTATAACATAATAATGTGAAATAAGAAGAAAAGATTTTAAAGACTATACAAATTTTTGTAGTGAATAGAAAGCAATTTTTATTATACAACATTAAAGAAGCATTTCAATATTTTGCAGTAGATAGCTTATGTTTAAAACTGGCAAAATTAGAGTATAAATATTTAAAGAAACGTTATTAAAATTTTACATGTGTAAATAGTATAAATTTATGTAAAAAAAAAAGGGTGATATTAAAGTATATGTTATATGTGATTATATCAGTAAATATTCTTAAACATATTAAAGTGTATGATTGTCATTGTTTCAAATGAACAAACAGAAGTAAATTGTATAATGAAACTTTATGCTTTAAACATGCAAACTTGTTAATTATAATTCATACACTAACGGCTTACCCTCCAACCCATTGAGAATGTTTTGTGCTGCAGCAATTGACATATCAGCCGTAGTTTTCATGGTAGCACTGCCCAAATGTGGTATGATCACTGCAGTACATTATATATACATATATATAATTAATGTACATACAATTTTGCTAAATATTTCTATGATTAAACAATAAGCTGGTATTATGTAAAGTTGTATAATATAATTTCTAATAATAAAATATTAACCAAACTTAGTCAAATTTATTATTATCTTATACTGTTGCGATAAAAATGTTGAAGATACAAAGATCTTAGGTATAAGATTTAAGAATACACAAAACTAAAAATTTTGCGAATCTTCATTTGAATACAGCATACAAGCACATGTAATAATTGTACGGATGTACAATTATTTTTATTAATAATACTAACCAGCATTTGGAAGTTTAAGAAGTTCATGGTCAGGTGGCAATGGTTCGGGGTCAGTGACGTCAAGTCCCGCCGCAAAAATACTATTATTACGAAGTGCTTTAACCAATGCATCAGTGTTTACTACTTTTCCACGGCCAACGTTTACGAATACCGCTGTTTTCTTCATTTTACCGAATGTATTGTCATTAAACATTTCTTTGGTTTCATTCGTTAATGGTGTAGCAACGATTATAAAGTCACTTTGTTCAAGGAGTTCATCAAGTGACACAAAATGGGCGCCAAGTTCATCTCCTACGTAGAATGAAAAGATGAAAACGTTATTTAGTTAAATTTATGAAACTATTAATGTGTTCGACATTTGCATACAGTAGAGTGTCGCTAAATGGCCCTACATGGGATTTTGAATTATATTAAAGGAACACTTTTCATTACCGATAGTATATTTTCTTATTTTCCCGTCCCCAAAGCCTCTGCGCATGCACAGAAAAGTAAAAAAATGCTTAACGCATATTTCCCAAATACCCGTTCTTTCGATCTTTCTAAAACGCTGTACCCTTTTTAACAATGATACAGCACCGTTAGTTAAAATTTACTATAGCGAGACAATTCCATCGTTCGGCATGAAGCATAATTGCAGTGCGTCTTACTATGAACACGGCCACTGCTTCTCGATTTTATGCCTTACCTAAGATATCTGAGGTTTAAACTTCCGGGACAAAGCAAGTGTTGACCGTATGTAACTGTGTCTATATTTGAAGCGTCGTCACCATTTTTACATCCGACCTCGGAAACTAGTTCAGATTTACATGGACGGCTATATAAGTCTTCAAGAGAAACTCGCAAAGGAAGCTATTTAGCTATTTTCCCATTCCGAAAAGTGAGATTTAACGAGACTCTATTGCGTTTACAATTATGAATATGTATACCTGCTTTCTTACGAGAATGACCAGTATAAACAAAACGATCCACTTCGAATCCTTTCAATCTTTTGACAATAGCTTGTCCAATATTGCCTAAGCCAACAATACCAACAGTTGATCCTCGTAATTCTTGACCTAGCAACCATTGTGCATGATTTTCCACTTGATTTCTGCATTTACAGAAAATTGATACGCATAAATTAAAATATAAACTAGCGTAATGTAGTCTTACAGAAATTATACATATAAGTATAGTGTAGTCTTGCTATATGGCCGAACGTGGGTAATTGCGCGCGCGACGGCTATACAATAGGGAGCCATATAACGAGATTACACTACAGTCGCTTGTTAATATTAAATAAAAATTTATTAATGTCTTTATCGGACATTAATGTCATAAGACTCGAAAAAGTAAAAAATGTAAGCTATCTCGAATTACTGTTCGATTTTTAAACGTCCTTCATGAGACCGCTTTGCTGCACTTAACGCCAACATTATCGCAATTTCCGCAACTGCAACCGCTGTAACCGAATGTGTATTGCCGACTTTAATACCTCTTCTTTTAATTTCAGGAACGTCCAAATGATCATAACCAGTTGACATTGTTGAAACTACTTTCAGCTTTGGTCCTGTATATTTTATGAAATTAATTTATCATATTTTTTTGAAGACAATATTTAAAAAAAGAATATTGTATATAACTCTATATGTAGTGACCTGCAATATTAAGAAATTCACTGTTTACATTATGGTGGTGAACAATATATACAGCATCATGTCCTGGTAGAACTTGTAACACCTCTTCGCGACTACTTGCAGGAGTTTGAATGATCGTGACATCGCATCTACAAAAGGACATTAAAATGTATATTTTGATAGACACATATAGTTGTAATTAAACTTTCAATGATAAAAAATCATAAATAAAAAATAATTAAATGCATGTTAATTTCTGCTTCAAAATTGTACTCTTACGTTAATATTAATAAAAACTTGAATTTCATTACAAAAACGATACACTTACTTTGTACGTAATAAATCTACACCAGCAGAAGGCAGATCGTTGCTGGTGACTAATACACGTGGTT
Organism: Coelioxys conoideus; assembly: GCA_947623535.1. Taxonomy (NCBI): domain Eukaryota; kingdom Metazoa; phylum Arthropoda; class Insecta; order Hymenoptera; family Megachilidae; genus Coelioxys; species Coelioxys conoideus. The sequence continues at coordinate 16,055,583 of OX392453.1, read as the reverse complement.
TCATTGCAATGTTCCTGCGTTGTACTCGTGCCGACAAGTTGGATCTATACTGATTTCCCACGATACTCACTGCATTATATAAGTACCGGGTCTCTGCTAGAACGTGAAGATAACAGCTATTACTTCTTTTACAACACCTAGACCCCGTTATGCTATAACGAAATTGTAAGATTAAAAACGTTTCAATCTGAATTACACGAACTGCAATCCAATCTATAATCTGTAAACAAATAATCAATACTCCTGACAAGATTAGATAAATACAAATAAACTAAAACCTTTGAAACATATGTACCTGTTTTATTAATGTTCATAAGGTAGTATTTAGAAATGTTGTTGAACATTATAAAACAGTAACGTGATCTGTTATTAATTTGTTTTCTTTGAAAGAGTTTTTTATATTATGTAAATCTGTAATAAATCGTCGCTAAAGATATACAGTTATGTTTATTGAGATGCTACACAAGTAGAAGTGTGTAGTAGGTACTAAAATACATAACGATATCGTTCATATGAAACTACTACTTCCTACGTTACTTGCGCTCCTGTTCAGTAGAGACGCTACTTTCTTCCAATGATAGACAAGTTAGCGCATGTCTGACAATGTCTACCGTGCATTTTAGATTCTTATGTAATCATATCTGAATGAGTGTCAACAGAAACGTCAATATGTTAAGATAGGGACATAATCTTTTTGCAATATATATCATTTACATTCACGAACTATTACTAACGTTAAAAGTATATTGGTATTAATACATACACGTACTGCAATGTACATATACATATTTTAATTCTTAATCATTTCTCTACACGTAATTAATATTAATTCTAAATCATTGCAAAGTGAAATGTCATAATATTGTAAAATTTTTATTAAGTGCCAAATTTGATAGAATGTCCGAAACAATTATTATCATTAACAATAAAATAAATTGTGTGAAATGTATAATATGTAATTACAACATTTCGATAATTATTTATCATAATTATTATTATTATTGTTTGTGATGTGAATTTCTAACTGTTATTTATTGTTATAAATATAGATTAATATAACAAACCGTATAGAACGTATTATAGTTATTGTATAGTTTATATGTCTCTAAAATAGTTATATACGTGTTATTAGTAAATTAAATCCCAACTTCTTCAGTGATTCTGAAACGTAAAGTATCAGGGAAACACGCGATAGAGCTATATCATGTTACGTGCTTGGCGCGTAATCATTTCTGTTTCTTCACATATACACGTAATAAAGCGCATGAAAATGATCACCTACATAAACACGAATAAATAAAGTTATTAAATTTAACGAAATTAATTGTTAATATAGCAAACTCTGATAGAAGCTACATTTTAGATGTTACAGAAGTATATTACTCGTTTGCAATAAATGTACCTTTTAAAACATTCGTAATAGGAAATTATAGTAAATGGAGGTAAAATTGTAACCACATAGTAAGTACTTGCTTATCGACTATCTATGTCATTCTACGAGAACAATGTGTAACAACACCTCGTCTGTGGTGTAAGCAAAATTTCGTGTCTTACATAGTAGGAAAGCATAACGTATTTTAAACATTCTATAGTCTTTATAGGTATGCATATGTATACCACGTACATAGTATGTATAGTTGTACGCAAATAGGGTATAACTATATTGTTACTATCAGACAAACAGGACACTTAAAAACTGATATGATAGTCGTAGAAATTATTTTATTTTCGAGTTAAAGATAACAGGAAAATTGAAATAATAATATTCTTTTTCAGTATCTACCACGATATTCTGTATACGTCTATTCATTTCCGTCATAGTAATTATTTGGTTTGCAGATTATATTTTACGAAAACAAAATTTATCACAACATATTTGAAACGATAATACAATTTGGCATTTACTATTTTTAGTTAAATATCAATACTCGCGGAACTTAATGAGATCAAAATATCTTACATGCGTTTGGATTTATAATTTAGATTTTGATCGATAAAGCTTGTGAAATACGGAAGGATGATCGACGTTATTTTATGTTAATTGTTGTTATATTGTTACAGACTGAACTGTAGTATTGATGATGTAAAAAGAGTCTTACCATATAGAGCTTAGAGATTTTCAAATTTCTTACTCTTTAAATTTGAAAGTTTAAATCCAGGGCCTGGGTAGGTGCCCTGTTTGAATACTGCATGCCTTAATGAAATTGATAATAATATTTATAACATATTTAAACTCTGAACTCCGCTTACAAATATATCCTAAAGTGTTGATATTATATAATTTTGGTTTTGTACAGAACAAAAAAATTCTATTGAATCTTAATTTGTATTGTAAAAGTTAAGTTTAAATTATCTGTCATGTTCTAATCTTGGGGCCGACGTCATGACCTCTTTTGTTGGTATTACCAATATGACAAATAATCCAATATGATTTTATAACTTATGTTACACGGTGCGATATTTCTTCAGTAAGATATGTGACAAAGATTATTGTAAAATAAAGGCTTTATTATAATTTAGTATAGTTGTGTTTTAATTAACATGTGTTTACATTTTTTTTAACGCGTTGCTGTTCATGGTTGGTAGCAACACGGTTTTAAAAATACGATTTCTGATCTGAACTCAAAACCTCTCGATATTTACAGACAGACAGAACCGTTCAAATAAAACTTTAGTTATAACGTTTCGAAAGTGTACTTAAACTTGTGCTAACACTTTAGGGTATTTTTTATAATCTATATTATAAATGATTTTTACAAGAGAGATTTCGAGGTTATGAAGCATTGCATTCATAGCAAGTTCAAAACATGTCTCACATTTAAATAAGAATTAACTTATACAAAAATAAATAATACGAAATTAATAGTACGTTTTAAATACTAGAATATAAAATGAGGTGGTTGCCGCGACACTTTACACTACCAGTTATACTTGGTTTATCTTTAACAAGTGTTAGCATTGCTTTAATATATGTATTATATAAAAAGGTAAGTTGGAGATTAAACATTTACAAACTTACCTATTTCTATATGAAATTTAATTTTAATTACTTTTATTCAATAGGACGAAGATGATACAAAGTCTCGAAGAAGTCATATTGAAGTTTCAAGACGAATTACAATAGAATGTAAAGTACCTAGACAACATGTACCTGCTGTTATCGGAAGAGGTGGTTCAACAATAAAAGATGTACAAAATAAAACAGGAACAAAAATACATTTTAATGAAGATAACATTGAATGCTCTGACCGTGTTTGCATTATAAAAGGAAGTCATGAAGGAACACAATTGGCTGAGAAAATGATTAAATCTATAATTGAAAATCAACCAATAATTGAAACTTATGAAATGTATGTACCTCACATAGCATGCAGAAGGATAATAGGAAAAGGTGGTGAAATGATAAATCAAATTCAATCAACCTCCAGTGCAAAAATTACTGTTGAAAGTGGTCTAAATTTCCATGATTTAAGTACGTTTATTCGTTGTATAAATGTTCATTATTTTCTTTATATTTTCATAATTAATACTAGTATTTTATAGATACTGAAAGAAGCATCATTATTAAAGGAACAAGAGAACAAATTGCTGCGGCTGTAGCACAAATTGAAGATAAAGTTCGGGAAGAAAAAGAGGCGCGTATAAAATTAGAGGCTTCTTCCGCAGCAAGATTGCCTAGAGGTAAATTGTCTCCTCGTAACACCACAGTCAGTACAACTGAACAATCACAAACACCTGAAATTTTATCAGTGCAAGGTATGTAAAGCACCTAATTTGAATACTACAATTATAAATTTTAATTAATTTAAACTAATTATATGTTATTTTCAGTTAGCGACAGTGTGATGGAAGTATATGTATCAGCAGCAGAAAATCCTAGTCAATTTTGGGTACAAGTTGTTGGTCCTGGAACTACTGCTTTAGATAAATTAGTTACCGAAATGACTGAATATTACAATGATGAACAATATCAAGAAATACATGCACTAAAAAATGTAAATATAGAATTATATACAGTATTTTTAATAAATATTGTGATTATATCAACTAAAATTTTGGCTCGTTATCGTGACAATATTATTTATTTCAGGTAACACTTGGCCAAATGGTTGCTGCAAAGTTTAGCTTTGATGAACAATGGTATCGGGCCGAAGTTATTTCTACGCCTGAAGATGGTCAGTGTGAAGTATATTTCGTGGATTATGGAGATCATGAAGTGGTTCAATTAGATTCTGTATTCGAACTTCGAACTGACTTTTTGAGTTTACGGTTACTGGCGATCGAGTGTTCCTTAGCCAACATTAAACCAAGGTGAGTGAGTTGATCGTATTATATTTTGTATATACTTAGGGTCCTAGATAAAATATACAAGTACAATGTTGTTGTGATATTTAAATATCTATGGAACGCACAAGGTACATAGGTCTTTGTTTTTAATAGATATAAAATTACCATCAATACATTACATGAATTTACAGTCAATTATAAAGTTAATTACTTAATTCACTATCATCCATATTACTCGATCTTGAACTGCCAATACCAGCTTCGCAAACTTCATTGAACAATTCTGGATTCACTTGTTCCATCATTTTCCATGCTAAACTTTTGTTGAGCATAGTTATGTTTTCTTCACAATATGCTAAACTTGCCCTCTTCAATGCATCACAGCCAAATTCATCCGCAACCAGAAGTCTGCTTGCTATATTTTCTGGTGTTATGGTTTCAATGAGATTCCTTTCACAAAGCTCTTTCAGTCCTAGAAAAAAGATTTTAAACTGTTTTGTAAGTTGTCATTATTTTACTATTAAATCAGTTGTCCAATGTCGTAACATACAGTACCTTGTAAACAAAAACGTTCAGCAAGGGATAAAAGTTGTGGAGCCAAATTATCAAGATTGTCGACATGATCAGTGTATATGTATCTTAACAATTCCTCAGCCACCTCTTTATCGAGATCCAACAATTCCAATGAATATGTGTAGCAATCCTGAAGTATTGCAAATATATAATACTATAGTAGATTCATTTAACAGAAAATCTGATATGTAAAATGGTACAGAACAAATACTCACACTTGAATTTGAAAAGCTCAGTTAGAAAAACATTACTCTTAAGTACAATAACATTATATCATAAATTACACGTATATGTATATTTCTTTGATAAAATGTAAGATTATGTTAGTTTAGCGTACAAAATAAATGCTGTATGAATCGATTCAAGAATTATTTTATTTATTGTTTTATAGAGGATTGCATAAAACTCGGGTAACAAAAAATGTTAATTTGTTAATATGTTTGTTCGACATAAGACAGGATATTTCTAGCATTTCGCAACACGGGTGCAGAGTAGCGCCTGGCACGTACACTAAAAGATCTCTTCTCTTTAGAAATCAAGTTTCCTTCTTGTGGTTCTTGCATATTCGATACTTTGTCTTCTGTGGTATTCGTGTTGGAGTTTTCCTGTCCATCGGATTCACGTACGGGAGACATCATTTCGGCCAGAACGTGACTACGGGCAGCTAATATGCTACTGTGAACTGGAATCCCTATGTTATTTAAACCGCCACACGATAATTTGGTATCGGCACTGTATGGATGTTTGAGCAACCTAGCCATATCCTGCAACACATTATTAATTTTATAATTAATATTTTTTAACGGAAATTTAACTTGAAAATTTCGGAATTTAAACTTCTGCGAATGTAAGAATTTGTAAATTTGGGAAGCGTAGTTCGAGTTTTTGCAAATTTTCACATGTAGAAATTTTAAAAAATTATAAACACCTCTTAGTCATGCTCGGCCTAAACGATTACATCGAATATTATTTCATTAAAAATTTTTATTCAAGTTTCATTAGATATTAATCGAGTTAGACTTTAACTGAACTTTAACTCATGAATAAATAAAAATTTTCACTAATAGCGATCGCGTAAAATATTCATCGAGCAAATTCAAAACCAATCGTCGTTTATTCGAAGTAATTACCTGTGATAAGTTATGTTTCTCGCTTTCGCATTGGATGATTTGTATCTTGACCATCAATACAATTTCCCCGTTCTTCTTTAAATGCCTGTCGACGATGGATAAATCCCTGTATCCTAAGGAAAGAATATCTAAACAGGATTTTAACTCGAGCACTGTCCTGCTAACGTGACAGTATTCCCAGTGTTTAACGTCGGCATTGAATACTGCAAATTGAAATCGTATCTTGGCTTGTTCCGCTTCATCTACTGTGCAGCTCAACATGTTCAGGCACAATACCACCGGGTTTATCATTCTTTTGCCTGTCACCAAACACCGTACCATTGTTTCATTGAATAAAATCGATATTGATAATTGTTTGCGGGCGAGGGTGAAAAAAATGAATATACAGGGTGTCTCAAAAATGTTGAAGGTGCCGGAAATGGGTGGTAGGCGACGTCATTCTGAACAACTTTTTCATTTGCAAAAATGTCGTATGGGGCTTAATTTTAAAATTATTAACGAAAAACACCGACCAATCAGAACGCAAGAATCGCGCGCCACGCGATTCGATCGGGACCACGGCCAATTACAACTCGGGCCTACACTTCTGCCTCCGAGCGCGCGCGTTTCTCGTGCTCTGATTGGTCAGTGTTTTTCGTTAATAATTTAAAAATGAAGCCCCATATGATATTTTTGCAAATGAAAAAGTTGTTCAGAACGACCCCACCTACCTTCCATTTCCGGCTCCTTCAACACTTTTGGGACACCCTGTATATCGAGTTATGAAATGGTAGTTGTTTGATCGGACCGAGGTTATGTACATTTTATTATGGGGACCGGAAAGTAATGTTGTTTTTTTGCAATCAAGTCAAACAGATACATTTTTAACACGTTTTTATTTTTAATCAATGATATAATCATCCTCGTTATCACCAACATTTTGTCATCTATTGTACAAATTTTCTATGCCACCTTTGAAGTACACAATGAACTGATAAATAGGAAACGAATTTCCGATCCCCTTAGTATTTGAAACGTACGAGAACAATCATTCGAAATAATGAACTTCGATTATTTTTATTTCACAAACGATATGAGAAGATGAAATTAATTTCGTGTTCGGTAAAAATTAATCGTTTCCAAATCATTTTTTTTTCTTCGAATAATTTATTTGTGATAAACGACATAAAAATATTATCGTACCGTCGGGATTCTTCCAAAACCTGATGGAGAGGTTCCAGGTACTGTGAATTCCATTCACGTTCACATCGAATGATGGGCTGTCGATAAAGCTTTTCTTTAAAATGGATTTCTTGTAATTCGGTACGGTCCATGTGTATTTAAACACGATGTCGGAGACTGTTGGCACCAGCAGCTCCATTTTCTAATAGTTTCACGTAAATGATAAAACCTGAACCATCGAAAAGAAACCATTAATTTATCAATTAACCGTTAATTATATTGTAGAACATGCGACAATCAAATTGTTTTTTTTTTTCGTTAAAATTTGTTGTACATGAATTATTACGACCTGCAGCCATGTAATGCATGTCGATCTAACATGCAAAATAATTTACATTCACATTCGACGATCTCGGTAAATGCTCGTCTACTGTATTTTAACATATAAAACTGTTAACAAGCCAAGTTCATATTAACAATAAGTCAACGCTAGATTTACGAAAACCGTCAAAATGACGGATCTTACTTTTCTCATTTTAAATAACGAAAATCAAAATGCTTTTTATTTTCAACATCATTATTAACCTCAAAATAATCGGTGGTTTTAGTGTTAATATTGTATCCGCATGAAATATGAACATTTTTCGTCGTGTTTCGAAGGTTCTCATTGCGAAACAAATTTTTCGTTATTTACGGCGTGCGTTTCAGTTTTTCACGAAACTCTTTTTGTCTCGAATATCGCTTCTCGTGTCTCGCTATGCCGCAGCAGCACTCTTCGTTCATTTTATTTCGCCCGTTTCGTAATTCACTTTCGTTTCTTTCGCGTCCGTCTGTCTAGCGGCAAAAGTAAGTTCCCGTGGTGCAGCATAATTGCGGCGTATAGTCACGATAAAGCTTTGAGAAAGTGCGCAAAACGCTTTGCCGATTGTTAAACTCTCGCGTTGCACATGCACCGGCAAAGTTTTCGGTATAAATTGCAAGTTCAACGGTGGTACACGAACGTTTGGCAGAACGCCAGTGTACGATCGTAATTTATCTTTATTTAATACGGTAATTTAAAATGTGAACAGTTTTTGTTCGCGTATATCAACAACGCCGATGCTATTTTTTTCGTTCGAGTGCACGATTTCGTAAAAAAATTTTGAACGAACGAACATATCGCGTAAAATGTAAGTTTGTCGTTGGGGTGTGTAACATTTTGAATTTGAAGTTTTTATAAAGTTTATTTTATAAAATAAAATATTTATTCTTTAGTTTTCATCAAAATAAAGAATTAACATGTACATTAATTTGTATTTTGTGGCTCGTTTTTTTATTTTTCAACTTCATTTTTAATTTTAAAATATACGCGCATTATACGCCGGCAGGTTTAGTGTAGAATCTAACATAAAGTAATAAGTATTATATGAGACGTCGTAACATTAAAACCTAATTACATACTACTTACTAACTAAAATAATACTAAATGATGATTTTTATAATACTGAAATTTTATAATACGAAATTGGGTAAAGTAATAGCGAGTTTGCAAGAATTAATGTATACATATATTTTTAAATGGGGGGTAGTACTTCTTCGCGTTCTTTGTCGCGATTAAGCTAGAACTGCGGGAATCGTGTACTTCGGTATTCAGAGGTGAAACAATTCTCGTGGTGTCGCGAACACGATTAGAATGGGGATAAATTCTTCTCGATACTCGAATGGGAATTTAATCAATCAATCTGACCGAATAGCACATCGCGTGCCGCGAAACAGCTAATCATCGTTGCAACCTCGAAGATAATGCACACACGATGGTTTTCGAGTTGGAATTACCGCGGTACCTACGGTGTACGGTTACACGCGACACAACCAGGGCAAAACCGATGAGTACCTCGTTGCCAAAAACCCGCAGACCACTTCTGAATGCTTTCTATTTCCGTTGCAGTCGATCTCTCGTGCTTCCGTCAACTTCGATTTTTCACCGTTTCAAATAGGATATCTCTGTGTTTCCCTGCTGTCAAACGTCTTAATTCGATGGCTGTCTGACTCAATTTCGTTTCGAACTTTTACGTTTTTTATTTTTGTATTTATCTTGTACTGCACGATTTCATTTATATAATTATTCATATAATTATGATTATTTGATTATTTATACGATTTATATAATTATTTATATAATTGTAATTATTTATCGATTTATATAATTATAATTATTTAACTATGTGTTGTGTCGTTATATCGTGAATAGTTGTATCATACGTTTTGTAGCCACGCATTATATTTCCACAACGTTGTGTACCTACAGTAGTATGTATTATATCTCTATCTATTATATTGACATGCGTTACATTGACACGTGCTGTATCACCACGAGCTAATAGCGTGTAACGCTATATCGCCACGCGTTATCATCATGCGCTAATATCGCTACATGTTATATCGACATACGTGAATGTCTACACGCGCTAATTCGCCGCTTCCTATATCGCCACGCATTATTTTGCAATGTGTAAACTTTTTTACGCGTTTTTATCGCTTCATGCTATTTCGCCACGAGTTATATTACCGCGTTAATATTGCCACACGCTATATCGCCACGTGTTATTTTGCAACGTGTAAACTTTTTTACGCACTGGCATTGTTACGCGTTATTATCGCTTCATGATATTTCGCCATGAGATATATTACCGCATTAATATTGCCACACGCTATATCGCCACGCGTTATTTTGCAACGTGTAAACTTTTTTACGCACCGATATTGTTACGCGTTGTTATCGCTACATGTTATTTCGCCACGAATTATATTACCGCGCGCTATATCACCACGTGTTATATCACCCTGTGTTAATATTTCCACGTGCTATATGAACACGTGCTTTATCACTTCGTGTTATATTAGCATGTTCTATATTACCACTCGATCATAATGCCACTTGTTATATCACTATTCGTTAATATCGCCACTCCTTATATCACCATTCGTTAATATCGTCATGCATTATATTACCATTTGTTAATATCATTATGCATTATATAGTCCACGTGTTATTGAGATTGACATTTTTTTGAACACATTAGAATGTTATAGGGTATATTAAATTTGGCAAATTTGATCGTTGCTACATAAGAAATGAATACAGTTCATTCTGTCACATGACTAATATCATCTGTATAACCACTGAGATCAAAGAATGAATTGACAAATGAAATAATCGTTGGATGATTCTTAATTGACAATAACAACCATGATCTATATCGACAAATACAGGTCGATCAAGATGAATCATTTGCAAGTTTTATTTTGTTGATAGTAATAAGGTACCATAGTGCACTATTTTATGTAGCATATTTGCAACACGATATAAGTAAAGGTTGATAGTACATACTGGAACAATTTACTCGTCGAGTCAAATATTAATTGACTCCGTTTTTCTGATACGCGCGAATAAAATGACACGAGCATAAAATTACAACGATGCAAAAGCGTCTAAAATTTTTCTCTTCGTACCGTTAAATTGCTACGATGCAATATAATAAGTCATAGAAATACTTGTACGAGTTTTTCATTTTTCGTCCTTGTTCATGGTACACGATCATCCTAAAAGCGATGCATTCAGAATACAACGTGCAAAGCGTTGTTTGGCAACGGTGACAAGCTCGGTAACGCATTCCTGTTTGACATTCAAGCTGCTCCACTTGACACTGTTTCTCGCTGAAGAGAAGCCACGAAAATACACGTTCACGAAAATGCGTACTTACGTGAATACGTATATACGCGTCCGCTCTGACGCACATTAATGCATTTAGCATAAAGTGCATCGAGTTCGGCTAGACTTCTCGCGAATTCAGTTTTCTGCACTGTGCACTCGACGTTTCATGCGTATTCACTTTCCTCCATGCCACGAATAAACACCGAAGCAAGATATTTCATTTGAATTCACTGTGTATTTATATTTCGAATACTTTTGTTCTCGATTAAACGTTCAATTATCGACGAAATTAAGAGTTCTGCATGATTCAATAATTTTATTCCATTGGCCGTTCAATTAATTATCGATAAAATTAACAGTTCCGCTCGATTCAATAATTTGACTCGATTTATCGTTCAATTACTTATGAACGAAATTAAGAGTTCCCCACAATTCAATAAGTTTATTCGATTGATCGTTTAATTTGACGACATTAAGTTTCGCTGAATTCAATAATTTCACTCGATTGATCGTTCAATTAATTATCGACGAAATTAAGAGTTCCCCACAATTCAATAACTTCACTTGATTTATCGTTCAATTAATTATCGATGAAATTAAGAGTTCCACTAAATTCAATAATTCTACTCGATTGATCGTTCATTTAATTAGCGACGAAATTAAGAATTCCCCACAATTGAATAATTTTACTCGATTGATCGTTCAATTAATTAACGATGAAATTAAGAGTTCCACTGAATTTAATAATTTTACTCGATTGATCGTTCAATTAATTATCGACGAAATTAAGAGTTCCTCACAATTCAATAATTTAACTCGATTATTTTGTATTGAATCACCGTTGTAACGTACGGATTTAGTATAATACAGAATAATCACCGGGTACTGGTGCTCTGCCTTGTACCTTGCTCTTTTGAGTTCCTCTTTTTTAACGAGGATATTGTTCACCGCGAAGATCGTGAAACGACTGAGACAGTATGACCATTACCGAGAGACTATGCTCATCGTCCACTTCATCTTCTCGCACGTGCACACTTGTACCGTGCAGTTTATAAATGGAACAAGATGCCCCGAAACAGCTTAAACCTTGGTAAATGGGGGTGCTTCACGCACGTGTTCTTTGTTTCGTGCAACGATTGCTCTATCGCCCTCGAGTTCACGCTAAATCTCGGTTCAGAAACAGGGTTAACGATAATTGTACCGAAGAAACGAGAGATTTACGGGAAACGCGGATAATTTAGAAAAGCGATTTAAAAATCCTACCTGATACCTGGAACCTTTTTTTTTAAACCCTTTGCTCTCGAAAGGTGACCTCATAACGGCCACTTTGTTCAACACAGCTGTTTGGAATATGTATTTTTTAGTTAATTTTATAATGTTGTAAATACGATGTACAAACATAATGAAACGGCTAATATTGGTAATTAAATAGTAGAGATATAATAACTTGAAAAGAATTCATCAAACTTTTCGACCAAAAAATTTTACGATAGTAACAAGTGATCTATTATCTACATACAATTAGAAAAGTTTAAAAGTATAAAAAATTATAAAAATTAGAAGTACAATAATTATACTACAGAGTTTCAGAGTTCTAAATTTTTTTAGTTTTGAATTTTCCAATTTTTCAATTCCCCAAAATGTCTCGTTTCCAGATTTTCCAATTAAAAAATTTCAGTTTTGCAATTACAGATTTTCCAACTTTTTCAATTAAAAAATTTCCAACTTTCTCAATAAAAAAATTTACAGACTTTGCAATTAAAAAATATCCAACTTTCCCCTTTAAAAAATTTCCAAGTCTTGCAAATTAAAGATTTTCCAACTTTTTCAATTAAAAAATTTCCAACTCTTTCAACAAGAAAATTCCAACTTTAAGAATTAAAAAATTTCCCGATTTTCCAATTAAAAAATTTCAAAATTTTGCAATTAAAGATTTTCCAACTTCTCCAATTAAAAAATTTCTAACTTTTTCAATAAAAAAATGTCCAATTTGAACAATTACAAAATTTCCAGATTTCCCAATTAAAAAATGTCCAGATTTTCCAGATTGAACCGTCTAGTATCGTTGTTTGTGTCCTCAATTTAGTAGTCCAGTCATTCAATATGCACACACTATTTCTGAATCTGTTTACCGATTAAGAACCACAATTCCTGATAATCATATATGTACCGTCAGTATTTACATGTTTGTTTGTTTGCACTCTGGCTCATTCGTCAGGTTACAGTAACATGTGTAAAATTAGTGCGAGGAAAATCTCCAAAGCTCGATTCATCGTTCCTTGGAAATCTTGTCGATATCTTCAGATACATTCGAGTGTATTACGTGATCAAACATTTTACGTAAAATCTAACGCGACGAAAAATTTGTGACTTAAAAACGTTACACTTTTAATCGATAAAGTGTATCGAAAGCAAAGATGTTACGTTGAACGCGTTAAAAGTAACGAGACGAAATAACATTTCTGGGCATACGATCCACTTCCTGTTGCCAAATCACTGACATATTTATTAAGCTAAATTCCGTAGTAACTTCGCAATTCGTGAGTTCACCACGGCCAATATCTAATTTACGTGGAAAATTATACAATGCCCCGGCGTGAGAAACAGCGTACAATAAATAATCGTGAAATTAGTCCGCGTGTTGTGATTTTATGGTTGTCGGTGCGTAAACACCAATACGTGTTGCAACGAAAACGAAAATCACGATGTTTACGTACTCGCAGCGAATTGTAGGAATTTATAAATGGCCGAAGAAATATTTATCAAAATAAAATGGCGCGGTGGATTGTTCAGTACGTGATACTAACTCTTTGAAAAAATGCTTTTTCGAAAGCATTTTTGTTGTCGGTAAATAGAAACTCTTTCTGGTTGAAAAGTTCGACGAATTTTTTTCGACATTATTATTTCTTTGTTATAAATCGCTAATTATTAATCTGTTTCGCTATGTTCATATATCGCATCTATAATAATATAAATTTAGTTAAATGTTACTTATTTGAAATTGTTGCATTAAATGAAACGGCAAGTCAGTTAATAGTTATTAATAGTTATTGGGAGTCGGTTAATAGTTAACAACATAGTTAATAATAAAATAGTGTAGTTAGTATTTTACAGTATAGTTAAATATTTTATAGTTCGTATTAAAATAGTATACAGGGTGAATCACGAATCGTGATCAGTGGAAATTACTTTGGTATTAGCAATCCGATCGAAAATGTTTTTACCAGCTTTTACATGTCTTTAAAAGAGCTTTAACGTGACTATGAAGAATTATTTTTCAACTCCCTTTTTTTATGTTTTTGAAAGGTCAAAACATTGGAACGCGTACAATGGCGTAGCATATGATATTTATTGTAATATAAAGTTTTTTAATTTTTTCTCGACCCAGATGAAAAAAAAATTGTGTCCCGATATCCACCGTGTTCGTCTTGAAATCCTCTAATAGATAGGCGTAAAAAAATTATATGTTTATTTGCAAAAAATATAAGGTGACCTTTCAAAAACATAAAAAACGGAGTTAAAAAATAATTCTTCACAGTCACGTTAAAGCCCTCAAAACCATGTAAAAGTTGGTAAAAACATTTTCGATCAGACTGTTAATAACGGAGTAATTTCCATTGATCACGATTCGTGATTCATCCTGTATATTATCATTTTGATAATATGGATACGGGTATACAGTCATGGACAAAATTAAGTGGACATTGCAGAAATGTACAAAATTTTTTGTTTTGTTACAATGTTTTAAATAACTATCAAATTTAGAACGTGAAATGCTTTTCTAGACTTGAAAAAACATTTATTTAATGTATATAATTGTGCAATACAGTTTTGATTTATAGGCATTGTTAGTTAAATTAAATTAACCTTTTGTTATTTATGATACCTGTCCACTTAACTTTGTCCACGACTGTACATAAAATAATACAGAAATTTCATTAACTCTTCTAATTTTTTATGATTCAGGGAAAACGAATGGAGCACCGAAGCCTGTGAGAAATTCGAGGAACTAACATGGTTAGCTCAGTGGAAAATATTGATAGCAAAAATCAGAGGCTACAAAGAACGACCCCTCAGTTATGGCACATCCCGTCGCGAAGGATCACCGATTCCTTGTGTCGATCTTTTCGACAAAAATAACGATAGGGTATGACAGAAGCTTCAGGAAATATGACCAAATTTTTTAACAATTTTAATCCGAGGGACTTTTCATTGAAAAACGTAAAAAAAGAGTTTGTTCAAATTTTTTCGTATTACATAACAAATTGACGAAGTAAGAAAAAATATTTTACAGTAGTCCAATCATTTATGAATAAAATAAACAAAAATTTGGCTGACTCGCACGAGTAGTTTCTCAGAAAAAAATTCGTAAGTGAAGTCTATTTTCGTAAAAATGGGCAAAAACTGCGAACTTCGAAGGCTTGTAATTTCGTCACAAATTCAAAATGAGCAAAACGATGACATAAACCCCCCCTAATTTTTCATAGACTATAACATATTTTGATTAAAACAAAATCGCAGATGATGAGGTCAAAAAGTGATCGATTCGGCATGGAATGACCCAACAGTGAAATACGTAACAAACAAATCATACTAGATCATTCATTAATTAATCAAACTTTAAAGTCGATTTTCTCGAAAACGGAGCCTCAGATGAGAAAATGTTATATCAAATTTTGTTCTCATTTGTTTTCTTATATAATCACCCCCCGCCCAATTGTACTACGATTTCCGGCTCACCCTGTATGTGCAAAGCTGTAGATTTAGTTAACACTAGGTTTACGGAACCCGTAAAAATGACGGATCTTAGATTTCTTATTTTCAATGACGTAAATTGTTAAAAAGTTTCTGTTAAAATGCATGTTATCCTTCATCGAGAAGAAGAATCTTTCTAAAAAATGCATTATGCATTATCCATTATTTTCTTATGTTCATATGTCATTTTTTATTTAAGCATAAATGGTCATTGAACGTCTGTAAATCTACTGTTAAATAATATCAATTTCAAATTGCTGTATTAAACGGAATGGTGAGTGTCAGTCACCCGTGGAGAGGTAAACGAAAACAGCGTATCAAACAATCCTGTATCGTATACCAAGAAAGATTTCATCCCTATTTATATGCTTGCCACTGTATACGCGTTAAGTTGTAACTATCATTTGTCTGACTCGCGCAGGACATTAATATCGGTCAAGAATTGATAAACGAGGGTTTCGCCGAGCCAGAAGAGGCATTGTCATCGGCAGCCTCTTCGACGTTGTCCTTATCTAATCCGAGCCACGAGATGACGACTATCTCGAGTCCTGCATCAAGTTCTCCGTTGACGAGACAAGCACACAGCCCCCAAACACCTGCAAACACTCTACGTAAATTGGAGTCTATCGGATCGCCGCACTCATCCATCACCGATCCTGAAACACCCAACATCCCGACGATGCGGCGCAAAGTGGAGGAAATCGATCTTGTAACACCACATGTGAGCCTCTATACGTATCACTATGTTCGTGCTGGTGCTTAAACTTTTCAACGTTTGACGGCGAACGAAACTTCTTGAACTCTTTTATCGTCGGGGATTTGAAGTTCTCGGGGTGCCGTGAGGTTGTACAGGGTGTCCAGTTTCAGTCTATCCCCAAAATACCTTACAAACCACGCATTCGTTTTTTTTCCACAACGTAGAAGTACGAATGCTGGTTCTGATTAACGAACATACTGTATTTAGATTGAAATTTGGATGGAGTTTGAAATGGACAAATGTTAACCCCTTGTTATACAATTTATTTGGAAAATGCGTCAGTCTGTAATAACTATTAGTAGACATGCTATTAGAACGAACGAAGAATGTCAAAATGTCTTGTCAATTTTGTAATCAAGCATTCTTGATTTTGCTAATTATACTTGGGCTCGAGCTTCAAGTTGAGACGTATTATGTTTTTCCTTAATAATTTAAAAACGAAGCCTCATCCAATATTTTTGCAAAGGAGAAAGTTGTTCAGAATAGCCCCATCTACCACCCCTTTCCGGCTCGTACCATATTTGTGGGACACCCTGTAGTATTCCTACACCTATGTAAAAGTACGTCATTACGGATGAACGGTGGGAGCTACGCGTGAGTCGAAAAGTGGGGATTGGGTGGTCCTAGCGGGCTACCCTCTTTGCCCCGTCGCCGTCTGGCTCTTTTACTCTTATACTCTCGATAGTACAGTGTTGTACAAAGGTTTTGCAATTTTCTTATCGTGTTAGAGCGAAACCGTGTTATAGGACGCCGTGTTGTAGAAGGGTTCCCGGAATTTATGAATCGTGTTATAGCGAAACCGTGTTGTAGAAGGACTAGCTATATTCTAAAGCGTTTCCTTTATCGAGAAGTCGAGTTCGCGGTCGTGGTCGAACGAGAAACGCGATTTCTTCCGTGTAATAACGAAACGGGATCGAGCGTGCGATAGAAAGTACATTGACATCCGTTTTTCCGTCTTCGCCACGGAAAGTGCGCTCGCTCGCGGTTAACCGTTAAACCCTCGAACACAACTGGGTCATTAGCAGCCTCTGTATCGATTTCTTTCAGAGACGAGGCGGTGGACCGATCGAGGAAATCGATCTTGTGACGCCCGTGAAGGACGAGACGGGTCGGTTCATCGAAAACGAGAAGAAAATCAATCGGGAGGACGGTGGCGGTGATTATCTGCGGAACGGAAACGGAAATCGAAACGGCAAATCTTACGATAAGCGGCTGAAAATCGAGAAATCGTCACGAATCGCTCCGGCTGGATACGAGAGCGATCTGTCCAGCGAATCGGATGAGCTGGAATTGGGGTAAATAAACGCGAAACGACACCAACAATGCTAGATCATCCTAACGTTGATTTACGAACCACTATCCTTTAGCTTTATAGACGTATTCCAGATCAACTGTATATAATTAGTTTGCCCGATTGAAATAATATACAGTGACCGGCATAATAAAGTGACCATTCTACAGGGTGTCCCAAAAGTGTTGAAGGAACCGGAAATGGGAGGTAGGTGGGGTCATTCTGAACAACTTTTTCATTTGACAAAATGTCGTATGGGGCTTCATTTTTAAATTATTAACGAAAAACATCGACCAATCAGAACGCGAGAATCGCGCGCGCTCGGAGCCAGGAGTGTAGGCCCGAGTTATAATTGGCCGTGGCGTGCGATTCTCGCGTTCTGATTGGTCGGTGTTTTTCGTTAATAATTTAAAAATGAAGCCCCATACGACATTTTTGCAAAGGAAAAAGTTGTTCAGAATGACCCCACCTACCTCGCATTTCCGGCTCCTTCAACACTTTTGAAACACCCTGTATATCGCATATAGAATAGCTCAAAACTAATGTTGTAACTAAAAAGCGATTCTAATATCGGGGTTTTTTGAAAGGTTCATTGTCATATCAAGAGTTTATTACAAAAATTAAAAGACTATTTGTAATAACAAAAACTTATAACTTTAACAAAACAAACATTTTCATATATGACAAAGAACATGACTATATCGTAAATCTTAATTTATACTTAATTTATCACGGTCTTATATAATCAGATAAACGAACTGTTAGTTACAAACAACTGTTATTTATGTTCTGTTTACATCGTATGAACAGTACATCGCGTTTACGCGTTGCAATTAAATAAAGACGTTACAAATTCTAAGGTGGTCACACTTTTTTATCATGTATGAAAATACCTGTTTTGTTAAAATGAAGTTACAGGTACTTGCAAGTATTTTTTTTTATTTTTGTAAGTAATTGTTGGTGTGACGATAAAGCTTCCAAATAGGCTCGATAATAGTATCTTTCTTCATTAAAAACATTAGATTTAAGATATTCTGTATTGGTTATAAGATGGTCACTTTATTATGCCGCTTACTGTAAAATTCGCGAACGCAAATGTACCGTGCGCTTTGCGTATCGTTATTAACGTACTGGCAATTGTTTTTCTTATTTTTATCGCACACGTTCCGTGTCAC
Source organism: Coelioxys conoideus (assembly GCA_947623535.1). Classification (NCBI taxonomy): domain Eukaryota; kingdom Metazoa; phylum Arthropoda; class Insecta; order Hymenoptera; family Megachilidae; genus Coelioxys; species Coelioxys conoideus. Next base: position 16,036,760 of record OX392453.1, on the reverse strand, counting down.
GTGAAACTTGTAACGAACGCTTCGAAAGCGAATTGAAACATTCGAATTGCGTATGTAGATCGTAAGGTTGTTACAGAAAGCTTAATTATAATTTTACATTGTTTCTTTGTTTTATATAAACTATTGTGTTTTGTACTTAACCGATCGCCGGTTAATGAATAATGTTTAATTCACGATTAAAGTTTGTTCTTCGTGTGAAGTATTAATGTGATCGAGCGAATTAGACTGTTGTAAGCTAATTGAAAATTGAAACCAAATTTTTCGTCGAATCTTGTAAAATATAGGATTAATGTTTAATTTTTATAGAGTTATGAAATTCAGTTATTATTCAGTTATATTTAGTGAAACTAAATATTTCTTGTTTAAAATATTTTTTGTTTTTAAGAGATATCGGTAACCCACGTAGCACGGAATGTAATAAATTCAAACTTTGCACGCTCACGTCTTTTACCTTGATATAACCGTTTATGAATCTGCAATTTACAGTAAAATTAGTACAAAAATCACGTAATTTTCCCGATCCCAAGTAGATATAACGCCTTAAGGCACGTTAAAAACAATTGCAACACGGTGCACAGTAAAATTATCTTCCTAATACTTCCATATAGTTATGTAGCGCTAATATTTAAGTCGTGCCTCCTTCGTAACTATGTACATTATAAAACATGCTGAAGATTAACACGCTGACTGCCGTAAGGGTCATCGATGGCCGTCGCCTATAAATTTTATTCGTTCGATTTGCAACGTACAATTAAACATTTGATAAATGAAATAAGGCGATATCTGAGTCATTGATGGACAAAAACCAAATAACCGCCGAAGTATTCGTAAAATTAACAAAATTCTGTAATCGAAAATTTTTGAAATTCGGTTGTATGGAAATTTCGAGAAGTTTTGAAATTTTAGAGATTTAAGACTTTAGGAGTACGTAACGCGAACATAATCGCGCATGGCAATTGCCCATCTCTGCTCTAATTGTCCCCGTTAGGACAGAAAACCTAATTGAACCAATGGACATGGTTATTTTCTACTTTTCTACCAGTCAACGTGTTAAGAGACTGTACGCGTTAAATCGCTTCGTGCATAATCGCTTTCGTCGAAAAGTTAGCGTATAAAAAAGAGAATGTAATTATTGCGATATAAAGAGTCGAGGAAGACCTGTGTACATAGTGGGTCGTATATTTTTGTACGAAAATAATAATCGAAGAGAAAAGATGTATCGTTTATTAGTTAATCAGAGAAAGATGGCTGACGGACATTTATTATTGTATCTTCTCTATGTTCAACGAAAATCGTTATTGTTACTTTTAGTTATGTTTATTTTTTTCTTCTTTTTTTTTGTTTTCACGTTATTTTAAGAACGGTTGATTGATCGTGTGCGACGGACACGCTAATCGATCACTGTATAATAATATAGATTTAAAGACTACATAGAAACTTCGTTTATTTGATATCCTGCATGAATTACTGTTATTAACATTGTTGGCGAAGGGCTGATTTTCGCTTCGAATATTATACTAGATTTAAAGTTTATGGTCTTGAAAATTTTCACAGTTTATTTTTAACTGATTTTTGTACGACTTAGGAAATCATTAGTGTAACGTATATTTTTTTATATTATATATTGTATTTATATATTGTTCTTACTAAATTCTTAGGAGCAGTCAATTACATATAAAAAATAAGCAAAGTTTTTAAGATATTTCAAGTTATTCAAACTTTTACGAGATATAAAATAATATTTTTCGTATCTATTGTTAAACAGTATTGGGAAATAATTTCCTACAGTGAAATTTCTGTTATGATTGCAATTTTGAACTATTAGAATCGTTCATTAATAATCTTATTACAGAACGAGATATCATATATTTCTCTATTTATTATAAAATATAAATGTTCCAAAAACCTGTTAACATCATTGTATTTTCGAATAACTATCGAAGTGCGAGAAAGAGAATACTAACGCTTCTTCGCAATTGGCAGACATAAACGAATTTGTTTTCCAATATTTCAGAATTTCGTGAGACAATATATCGCGTGAAGTTTCAAATCTGATAATTATATTGAAATAATCAACCATGATAATTCTGATCGTATCCAACTATAAAATAAATAATTAACGCTTGAACTTCAAGGGTAGATCATCGTCCGCCTAAAAGATTATCTCATTTAATTAGAAAAACTCGTTTATTAATTGCTTGAAGCATTAACAACGTAATAAAGTCGTCGACAGCTTCAACGTAGTAGCGTGCGTGTTTATTGTACAAATATTTGTAGAACCGCTATGATCGCCATAATGAAGAGAAGGGTTAAGCCGCCCATTGTTATCTCGATAAATACCCGCGCTATAGTGTAACGATACAAACGACCTTATGTTCTCTCGATGATTAAATGTACGACGTGAACGAAGATTCCTAACGAATAAATATGATCGTTCTCCGAAGTTCTATTTAATCTGTTCACCTGTAAATCGTTTCCTTTCGCACGATCCATCGCGTTGCTTTCTCGGATTACGGCATCGTGCTACCAGATCGACGATTTTTCGGGGTTTCTTGTGCACGAGTAAAAGTCGGAACACCGTGGACAACCGTAAAAAGAAGAGGACAAAGACCCCGACGAAGAGGAGTAGTGGTGGTAGTGAGAGGAACAAACGACATCGGAAGTCGCTGCACTGGAACAGTGAGTACAACTTGCTTGTCTATCTACCGATAACTGATGCGTATCCGTTTTCACTGTTACCCTTTGAGATTCTATGTCGAACGTGACTGCTCATCGATTTCCCTTCTGTCAGACATTATGCATAGATTGTTGAATTATTGTTCTTCGGGATTCAATTTAACACTAGAAGTACCGGCATTAAATGCGTGCTTACTTCAAAACTGGAAATAAAGTAGAAAAATAAATAAATAAATATTGCAGCATCACCTAACATACACAACCATTCATTAGCTCAATAAAACATGACAGACATTTTGACAAAAGGTCGACAATAAAATTTTATAATAAAGAATGCCAAACCGGGAACCAGTCATTTTGTCAGGTTGGTGGTTCTAGTGTTAGTGAACCACGAATGTAGTTAGGTTGTGGAATCTGTGAGTCCACTCGAAAGACAAAAATAACAAAACAACCGACGAGGGTAAAATGTTTGCGCTTTATTAAACCTAAGGCTCGATATAGCGCTCAAGAAAAAATAGTAACACCTTGCAAATTGACAACGGACTTTAAAAGATAAATATAAAATGATGTGTACTCTTTGAGAGTTGTTGGAAATCTACTCAGGAGAAAAAAATAATGTTCTCTCCAGAATGAAGTATGTAGTGGGGATTAGAGTGGTGCTGGGGATGAACAAACGACTAAGTTAAAATTAAACTATTTTCATTGGTTCTAGAAAATTGAAGGGAAGTGGATAAGAACCGGATTTACCAAATGCTCATCGCGTGGTCGTTCTTTACCTGAGTGACATAAAGTAAAAAGTACGACGTCGTTTGTCATCTAACGGTTCGACACTCATGAAATAATAAACCGCGCTGGCTCTCGAAAATCATGCTAAATTAAAAAAAGTTGAAGAATATAAATTGCACGTTGTAAAGAGCAATATAAGACAATTGTTGATTGTTCATGAATTTTCTAAAGTTAAAAATAAGCCCAATGGCTTTATGATTCTATGAACGCGCCGCAACATAGATATTTTTTTTCAATTTTATCCCTTTGCACTCGGAAGGTTGCTCACTACAAAATTCTTTTAACACTAAACCTACTGGCGTATAATGCACGCATATTTTGAACTTAAAAATGAAGTTGAGGAATAAATAAACGAACCATAAAATACAAATTAATATACACGTTAATTCTGTACTTTGATGAAAATCAACACGAATTTCAAAAGATGTCACGTCACATACTTTGAAATTTAAATACGAAAAGTTGTTAAATCAATTTGCTTTGGTAGGTTAGACATTGAATTCGTTTATTTGTGGCGAAATAAAACTAATTGAATTTGAAGGAGAAATATACGCAAATACCTCGAGCTTTGTCGTCGCTTCCTAAATGGGACTAAAAGACTTGCTTTTTGTATCGATCGACGCGATAATCGTGGCGGAATAAAGCAAATATCGAATAAGAAACACTCGAAATAAGAGTCGTCGGTGGATCGGGGAAAATGAGAAAGCTGTGGCCTGGCGAAACGTATAAAACGATGTTAACCCGACCACTCTCTTCAGTTCGTCTAATATCGAAAACTATCGGCATCGATGAGCAGACTGACGATGAACAATTCGGTAAATTTCGACTTTTTTTCGTAACTATTCGGTTCATTGTGATCCGTTACTGACTAACGTTAGAAAACGACAGCAATCGTAAGTTTACGATGTTCCAACGATGTTTCGCGATTTTGTTGTTTTTATAACACTAAAACTACCGACGTATTTGACTTTGAAAATCTGGGAATTTGGAACATTTTAGAACTTGGAAAACTGAGAATTCGGAATTTTCAGAATTTGGAAAATCGAGAATTCAGAATTTTCAGAATTTGGAAACCTGGGAATTTGAAAACTTCAAAATTTAGAAATCTGACAATTTGAAAGTTTCCGAATTTGAAAATTTGAAGTCGATATAGTGTAAATAATTACGGCATTGAAACTATTTTTGCTGATACCTCCGAAATTAAAGCCGAACGATGATTATATCTTTGCGAAATAATTCAGGGTCATTAAAATCAGTGAAGTGTATCCTTCTCTATAAAATTCCATTTATTCTTTAATGTATTGATTCAATTTATCGATCGTAATAAAGAAGTATTAAACTATTTAAGTCACGAAAATCATTTGTCCAAGAGATAATAGCGTCAACCAGTGTCCATCTTGACTTTATTCTTTCAAAAATGTTTTTCATTATAGCCGGCAATTTTAAAGGTATTTTAAATCGAAATTTTAAGTTCACGAGTAACGTAATATTGTTACGAAGTAAATCGACCGAAATAAGTATACCGTATTCGACGATGATTAAACAGTGCGTAGGATAATTGAAATTTTCCTGTTAAATTTGTCCAAGGATGGGTCTCTGTAATTGCAATCCGTTACCTTGACCTTTTTCGCGTGTATCTCGGGTCTGATATTAAATAATTACGCATTCGTGCTTGAAGTGCCTCGTCGAAACCTGCATCGTTACTCGAATCGACGGCAAGAAAATTATTGTGCACGAAACGAGCCATCTTTCCGATGTGGTTTTAACAAATAGTTCAGTGAAATTATCCCGAACGAAACGAAACACGACAGAAGTTTAATCAACCATCGTCGATCGTTACGGGCATTGAATTATCTTTTATTCCGGAAGAACGCGAAACCTCGAATTCTTCGACGCGATTTTAAAGATAAATATTGAAAAATTAAAACGTAACGGAGGGAACAGGAACTTAATTTTTCTTTTATATTGTAATGTATGGTTAGTTTTCAGATTCTGATGTTTTAAAGGGAGATACTTTATGCGTGGTTTTATTTTAGAGATTTGGAAATGCAGAAATTTGAAGATTTGAAAATTTGTTCATTTAAAGAGCCGGAGATACGGGGATTTAGAAATTAGATAATTTGGTTATTTGTGGATTCGGAATTGTTTTTACTACACATATTCGGAGATATGGAAAGTAGAAAATTTACAAATTTTATAGTTTGGCAACTTGGGGATTTAGAAATTTTTTTACTTTGAAAATTCGAAGATATGGAAATTTAGAAATTAAAAAATTTCGTAATTTGGGAATTTAGAAATTAAAAAATTTCGTAATTTGGGAATTTGAAATTTTTTACTGTAGATATTAGACGATTTGAAAATTAGGAAATTTAGAAATTTTATAGTTTGACAATTTAGGGTGCTGGAAATTTTTTAATCTGAAGATTCGATGATATGGAAATTTAGAAATTAAAAAATTTTGGCAATTTGTGAATTTGAAATTTTTTAGTGTAGACATTAGACGATTTGGAAATTAAAAAATTTATAAATTTTATAGTTTGACAATTTGGGGATTTGGAAATTTTTTACTTTGAAAATTCTAAGTATGAAAATGTAGAAATTAAAAGAAATTGGCAATTTGTGAATTCTGAATTTTTTTACTATAGAGATTTGGGAATATGGAAATTAGAAAGTTTCGAAATTTGGAAGTCTGACAATTTGGGGATTTGCAAATTTGAGTATTTAGACATTTTTCAATCTGAGAATCGGGAAAATTACCAAATTGAGAGTCTGGAAAATCGACCAATTGACAATTTGAACAATTGAAAATTTGAAAATTTGGAGAAGTGACAAATTGAGAATTTGAAAAATCGACAAACTGAGAATTTCAAGAATTGACAAATTGAGAACTTGAATGATCTACAAATCGAGAATTTGGAAGTTTGACAATTTCAAGTTCACAAATTTCATTTTCCAAAATTGAAAACAATGAAGACCTACACTGTGACTTGATCAAGTCCTCCCAATGATACTCGAAATTACCGCAAAACGAAACATACACAAAGATCACCCTACATGATTCAAACTTTGACTAACAATGACTTGAATCTCTCATTATACTATTTCAGATAGTAACGTTGCTTCTGTTGTGCGGTGTTTATGGCGTATTGGCCGGTCGTCGTTACATCGCCATACCAATCGATGGTGTCGATGTGATCGAACTGAGTCCAGTCTCGATACCTGTATCCAGAATCACTCGACAAACCGAGACATACGTACCCGTGGAAGTTCCTAGTGTCTCTCAGGAGGAGTTGAATAATCCCCGAGCTGAAAGATCGACAGCCCACATCTTGGATTACGTGGATTTCGGTGGACAAACTAACTCCAATGGCGCGTTCAGTTGGTACGCCGATTATCCAGCTCATCATTGATCTACCTAAACGATACGAAACATCGATCGGCCCTATGGACGATCCACGAATTCCGCTTTCGAAACTCGAAGAACGGAAATATTATAGTGGATTATTCGATCGTTCGATTAATTTTGATCCATATCCACGAGTCGTTACATTGACTATGAATCAGAGATTCACGCTGCAAACTTTCGTTGTTAACAATTTCTGATATTTAGAAATGATCGTTTCTTCGTTGTTTTTAATATTTAGCAATGTTTCTCCTTTTTATTGATTGTTTGCAAGCTTTTTATTATACTGCCGAATTTTTGTATACAGGATGGTATTTTTGTATACGCGACTGTATTTTTGTATACATTCTTTGTTTGTTATTTTATTTTAGTAATTCTATAAGGAATATTGTGTGCTACACGTTGTTATCGCGGTTATCGTAAGTTTCAATTGATTGTTGTTTGAATAAAATACAGGATGTCCCAAAAGTGTTGAAGGAGCCGGAAATGGGAGGTAAGTGGGGTCATTTTGAACAACTTTTTCATTTGCAAAAATGTCATATGGGGCTTCATTTTTAAATTATTAACGAAAAACATGAACCAATCAGAGCGCGAGAATCGCGCGCCACGCGATTCAATCGCGACCACGGCCAATTATAACTCGGGCCTACACTCCTGCCTCCGAGCGCGCGCGATTCTCGCGTTCTGATTGGTCGATGTTTTTCGTTAATAATTTAAAAATGAAGCCCCATACGACATTTTGTCAAATGAAAAAGTTGTTCAGAATGACCCCACCTACCTCCCATTTCCGGTTCCTTCAACACTTTTGGGACACCCTGTATATGGAACTGTTGATTTCGCAAGCCTGCTTCAATTCATGCAAGATTTATTTAAACGATTTATGTATGTACTTGTTATTATAATGTATACATTATTGTATGCTGCACTTATTATGGATTGCGATTGTATTTAATTATTGTTACAATAAAGTTGATTTTTGAGTGTTTTTATTATTAATTATATCGAAATTTGAATTCGACAGCACTGAATATGCTTATGATGGTAAATCGTGCTTATATTATATTTAAAAAAAAATGATAAAATTGTATAATTAATATACGTAAGTTTCAATCATGCATAATATTTTAATCGACAAAATTGCATCTTTTTAAAATTACAATTTTTCATTTAAAAATGAAACTATTAATAAATATTAATGAAGCACCACAGTTTTGATATTCTAACATTGTAAACAGTACTTACTCTAATATACTAATCATAGTGGCGTAACCGTTAGTTTAGTCACAAAACGTGTAACAAGCGTTAAAAACAAAGTTACGTACACTATGCGGCCGAAAAGTTGTCCGGTGAGGAGGTTGTCCTGAAACATAAGACGTATGTATGCGATTGCTCCTCGTACCCCCACCTAGAACCGTCGAAACTTGACACCGATTGACGAGCGCAGACTACTGATTGTTTACGGTCTTCGGGTCAACTAGTGTGCGGAACCGCGCGAACCAATAAATTCCGCCGCCGAAAATGCGTGAGACTCGCTGCGACCATTTTTTTTTTCGGCCAATTACAGCCGTCGCGTCTAAACTCCTGGCCAAACCTCCTCACCGGACAACTTGTCGGCCGCATAGTGTATGTTCGAACATGTTTGTAAACGAAAGTTACGTATGTACATATATTACCATTATTAAATCAATATACTCACCTCGAGTACTATTCTGGTCGAATAAATTTGCATAACGCGAGTGAAGCAATTTCATCAAACACACGATTCTACCGATAACACCAAAATCATGTAGAACTTGAAAAAAAAAAAACACAGGAAACATGGACGTATGGGATTTACACACATGAATCAAGTTGGAACGCGTTAAAAGTATTCCAGAGTAATAATATTTTTATTTTTCCGGTATATCATACCCATTGTTACAATACAATAAATAGCGAGAGAACGACAGTATTCTTGTGTCTCTTATTTTATTTTTTTTTTTTGTTTCTTTTACATTAATATCTATAGTTTTTTTTTAGGTACAATGATAACAATCTCGTCGAGGCGAACATCATTCCTATCCGAGGCGGAATTAAATTTAACGAGCCAACGATTTTTACGAATCACGAATCCTTTAAGTACCATTATATCTCGGCCATCTCGAGGGCCGGCAACAAACGGTGAGAAACGATAGGATCGATTGGAACGCTCGTTATTATTCTCGTCACGCTCTTCCTTTCGATCTCGTTTCGGTTTCCTCGCTCTTTTCACGCTCGTTTTAACGCAAATTTTCACGAAATCGACGAAACACGCGACGATCGTCCTTAGTCATTATCGTTTCTAAGTATCGTTGGATGCAAAAACGACCTCCGGGCAATTAGGCTCTTTTTTTCAAAGCTATTAAAAACTGCTTAATTTCGGGCACAACTTCTGGGAAGATGTTGACTTATATACATATGTACATATATAATGTTGATTTATACATATATACATATGTATATACTGTTGATTTATATATGTACATATTGTTAATTTATATATGTATATGTTGTTAATTTATATATGTGCATATATAATGTTAATTTACATATGTACATACATAATGTTGATTTACGTAAATATATGTAATTTCATCTTAATTCAACAACCAATGGCCACATATGTGCACGCATCGTAAGAAGATCTTTAAAAAATTAGAAAATCAAAACTACTTCAGCTATTTTTCGAATTGAATGATGTGAATGACTAATGTGAACAGTTATCCACTTCTGTCAAAAATATACATATGTATGTCTATGAATCTTGGAATATACTTTCGGTTTAATCTATCGACACTGTCTTTGTATATTATTAATCGTTTGAAATTGCTTTCGTTTCATTGTTATCAGTTTAAAATAAGTGGAGTAGAATTATTGTACCCAACAACTGCATCATTTGTTTTCTGGATTGTAAGGAAATCTTTAAATATACAGACACGTATCTTTATCAACACATAGTGTCAGAATTATGACGTGCACGTGTATTCAGTTTCCTTTTCTTCGGATATTATGTATATTAAAAATGAATATTACGCAATAATGTTTTTTATACTTCAATGTTTTATACGATGAGTGCCTGAGAGGGTTAAAGCTGTATAACTTACATTGTAATAGTGAAATTATCAATTTTTAATAATATATAAATAGTTTTATAATAATTTCATGATTATTTTTTCAAAGCTATTTCGCAGCTTGTAAGAAATTAAAATTCATAAAGTTTAGGGATACTCCTTTTAAAAATTTAATTTTTCAAGTCGAAGCCTTTTTTACATCCAACAGTACTTTTAATTAATGAAATCGATCGAGCGTATATAGTTTATCCTTTTCTATGATAGAAAATATTTCAGGAACTTAAGAGAGTGAACAATATTGTCTGCAGATTTTTTTAGGTAGCGAATGGGATCCTATGAAATACGAAATACGCGATATAATCAATAGGTTAACCCTTCGTTTTGCAATTTTATGAAAGAATACATTTTTCGACTATGTGAAATAATAGTTAAAAAATAATGACGAACGCACATGTGTTTGCAACGAAGGGTTAACCGCGAATAATTTTTCATCGCACAGAACAGGTCGAGTTTATGAGAATCGCAATTAAACACGCGAAATTAAGATATAAATTTGTTACTATACTACGGAGAACCTCAGTGGACATTTCATATTCAAAATTCGGTGATCGATATGGTGCGATTTCGAGCGAAATCGAAAAAGATCGACTCGGTTCTGAATTAAACTGAGCCTGGAGAATGTAATTCTCAAATTTCCAAATATCTGAGTTTGTAAATTTCATGTTTTTAAATTTCTAATATTAGAAATTCATGAATTTTGGAAATCGAACTGAATCTGGGGAATTTAGTTCTCAAATATCTAAGTTTGTAAATTTCTAATATTAGGAATTTATGAATTTGGGGAATCGAACTGAATCTGGGGAATTTAACTCTCAAGTTTTCAAGTTTCTAAGATTATAAATTTTATGTTTTCAAGTTTCTAATATTAGGAATTCATGAATTTGGGGAATCGATCTGGATCTGGGGAATCGATCTGAATCTGGGGAACTTAATTCTTAAACTTCCAAATTTCTAAGATTATAAATTTCATATTTTCAAGTTTCTAATATTTGGAATTTATGAATTTGGGGAATCGGACTGAATCTAGGGAATTTAACTCTCAAGTTTTCAAATTTCTAAGATTATAAATTTCATGTTTTGAAATTCTAATATTAGGAATTCATGAATTTGGGGAATCGATCTGAATCTGGGGAACTTAATTCTTAAACTTCCAAATTTCTAAGATTATAAATTTCATATTTTCAAGTTTCTAATATTAGGAATTGATGCATTTGGGGAATCGAACTGAATCTGGGGAATTTAACTCTCAAGTTTTCAAGTTTCTATGATTATAAATTTGATGTTTCGAAATTTCTAATATTAGGAATTCATGAATTTGGGGAATCGATCTGAATCTGGGGAATTTAATTCTTAAGCTTCCAAATTTATAAGTTTGCAAATTTCATGTTTTGAAATCTCTAATAACAGGAACTTCTGAATTTGGAGACTTTAATTCTTAATTTATCAAATATCTAAATTTGTAACATTCAAGTTTTGAAATTTCTAATATTACTTTATAAATTTCAAACATCCAAACTGGTAATTGGCTGTTGGACAGTGTTATCTATCAACACCGACGAATATGTTCTTTATCGCAATAGCAACATGATCAACATGATGCTTATTCTTTCACATAATTGCTCGTATCCTGTTCCGCACTAAGGCCTCCGTTTAAATACGCAATCATAGCTAGAACAGATTAATACATCGACGATCGTTGGAACACTCATTATTTCCTAACATAGTAATTTTTTACGGCGTTCAGGTAGATCGTTTCGCGCGAAATAAAAAAAAAACACGATGTTTGCCGCTGGTCATTGCTATACACATTATGTAAACGTATCGTGGCTCAGATACGTTTTTCTGTGCCAACTATGAAATCATTCCACCATTTTCAACGCATATTCATTCAATAATCGTTCGCAGGAAAAAGATACAGGATAAACTATACAACAATCGACACCTTGAACTTAAAGTTTATCGATCGAACTTGTATTTATATCAACAAACCGAGAAATAAGAAATAAACTAAGAACAGTCAACTAATTAACTGTAACTACGGTTATAATTACCGATCTATAATTATGAAAGACGCTGTAAATATAACAAGAAATCGATACGCGATAATTTTGTATTCGTTTAACAGAGTATATTTTTTTAACAAAAAAAAAAAAAAAAAAAACCGATTCACGGCATCTTTCTCAAATTTGAAGAAGGTTAATGTTGGATTATTATAATCTTTTCATGCATACAAAAATGAATCACGGCAATGAGAGGCACGGTTATTAAACAAAAGAAAGTTTTTTTTTATTTATTTCGCGTTAGGAAATAAAACGATGAATATAAATTTCCTTCACAGCCTTCATAATAAAATCTTGTCGCAACGAAACAATCTGAGTTATTTAATTACAATTAATCCCATATTCCGATAGTTAAATTAAGGGGCGATTGAAAATGGTCGATTCAAGATACATTTTTTGAATGATCAAATACGGTGCCGAAATCGGTATAGCTTACTTTACACATGATCGCGTATGTACTTAGAAGAGTAGACGAAAATATAGTAAAAAAGAAATTATTCTGCCGTTTTGCACGCGATGAAAACGTTGGTCCATTTGTAAAAATTTGTCAAAATCAAAGTAGATGTTCTTATAACGTATCGTTTAAAATGTAGACATTCTGAGTGCGAATTTTGTTGTTCGTTTTGACGCTCGAAAATAAAACCTGCGAGTTTTCCCGATTTAAATAAAGATGGAAACAAAGGGAGATGCTTTGTGAAAAAGTGATTCGGAAATATAAAACGAACAAAGTTTTATGAAAAACAACGAAAATTGAACGTCGCTGCGTAAAAATTTTGCAACGTGTTACGATAACGATTTACAACAAATTTTGACTTTTTTCGTAAATTGATATAAATCGTTATTATATCGTAAACATTTGAATATGTTTAAGCGATGATCAAGGTAAAATAGACACCAAAAAAGCACCGATTTTTCGTGATATTTTTAAATTTATTTCAGAAACTATGGGTCTGTTCGAGAATCTGGCCATAGTAAGTGGTAGAGTATCCTTATAAAATAAAAAAGAAGGTGATTTTGTAACGCTCGATGTTTTCTGCAACATAAGTGTCTGTCTATCGTGCACGATGGTTAGATTTTTGCAGTGGAAGTGCGAGAACTTGGAAATATGAGAATTTAAAAATTTGAGAATTCGCAACTTCCAGATTTTGGAAATCTGGGAATTTGGAACATCTGAGAAATTGGAAATCAGGGAATTTGGAACATTTCAGAATTTGGAAAACTGAGAATTCGGATTCTTCATTATTTGCAAAACTGAGAAATTGAGAATTTGACTCTTTCAGAATTTGGAAATTTGAGAATTCGGAATTTTCAGCATTTGGAAGTTTGAGAATTCGGATTTTCTAGAATTTGCAAAACTGAGAAATTGAGAATCTAGGAATTTGAAACTTTCAAAATTTTGAAATTTGAGAATTCGGATTTTTCAGGATTTGGAAATCTGAGAATTCGGACTTTTCATGATTTGGAAATCTGAGAATTCGGATTTTCATTATTTGCAAAACTGAGAAATTGAGAATCTAGGAATTTGAAACTTCCAGATTTTTGAAATCTGGAAATTCGAATTTTTCAGAATTTGGAAATCTGAGAATTCGGAATTTTCAGAATTAGAGAAACTGAGAATTCGGAATTTTCAGATTTATGAAATCTCAGAATTTGGCAATCTGATAATTTGAGAATTTGAGAATTTGAGAATTTGAGAATTTGAGAATTGATGAAATTAAGCATAAAAATAGCGTTATTAAAGGAACTGAAAATTCAAAACGTTGTAAATTTTACAATTTAAACATTTACAAACTGAAATCGCATCTATATTACTACCTTATCATTAATCTAAAAACCTCCGACCGCAAATATCTCCCATATTCCGCAAAGGCGTAATTATGCGAAATTACTTTTATGGTCCCTTGTAATTTCTGCTTCGTGAAAAATAGAGACTGCAATCGATCTTCTAAGGGCATGAAATTCTCCCATAGAATTACACGAAAAAAACAAAAAAATACCGTGATCTCGGTAATCGTTGAACGTAAACTTTTCAGACTTCTCTATCCTTATCCCGAACAAAAGATATTATGTACAGGTAGATGGTATCGTTTCGCATAACATAACTGAATTTGCTCGCAGTCACGCGAGATAGGTTTCGTATCCACGAAGTTGTTGGCCGACGTTAGAACCGTGCGCCTCGTGGCAGCTGTTGCGAGAATAAAAAAGAAAAATTGAACGGAATTAATTGCACGGCTTTTTCCTACGAAGATTAAGAGCCATAATAACGTCGTCGATAAAGCAACGCGTTATCCTGGTCGTTTCCACAAAATTCCACATTTTAATCTTCCAAAATTTAATCTTTCCAAATTCACCGATTTCGAAATTTTGAAAAATTCGAATTCTCAGTTTCTCTGATTCTGAAAATTTCAAATTCTTAGATTTTGAAATTCTGAAAATTTCGAATTCTCAATTTTTCAAATTCTGAACGTTTCTAATCCCCAGATTTCCACATTCTGAAAATTCTGAATTCTGAAAATACTGAATTCTCAGTTTCCCAAATAGTAAAAATTCCGAATTCTCAGATTTCCAAATTCTGAAAATTCCGAATTCTCAGTTTCCCAAATAGTAAAAATTCCGAATTCTCAGATTTCCAAATTCTGAAAATTCCGAATTCTCAGATTGCCATGTTCTGAAAATTCTGAATTCTCAGATTTCCAAATTCTGAAAATACCGAATTCTCAGATTGCCAAGTTCTGAAAAATCCGAATTCCCAGATTTCCACATTCTGAAAGTTCCGTTAAACCGGAAAAAATTACCTCGCGGTTAAAAAATGCGTCAAAATATCCAGATTTCGAGATTTAACGCGAGACGAAGATGCAGGTACTAGACACTATGCATAAGAAGCAATCAGAACGTCGATCTTGCACGATAAACATGATTCTCCTTTTTTTTCTTTCCGTATTACATACATAAATGCAATTCCAGTTGAGTAACTAACGTTTCCCGGGAATCGAGAAGCTAATGGTAGATTACGGACGACATTCGTCCTTGATTCTACCGCCGTTATTACTCTTCAAATTATGACAACCGATCGCGAACGGGCTCAGAAGTTACAACATACTTTATGCGTACATGCAACGAAGCGCGTACATACGAAGCGTGGACACACCATCGCGATATAAAAATAACTCAGCGTTTTCCGAGTATCCAGACCGATCAAGGTTGCGACTGAAATTCGTCGGAAAATGTAATCAGAAGCTCGGTAAATTTCATCTTTCCAATTTGACGGATAACAATTTCGACGGAGAAAATAAGTTTTCGAGGTTCTTCGAGAAATGAAAATATTGGGCTGTTCGGAAAGTGATTTCGAACTTTTTTCCCATCAGTCTTGCTTGCGAAAATGTCTTGCCTGTGAGAAAGTTTTACAATTTAGAAATTTGGGAAATTTGGGAAATTTGAAAATTTGAGAATTCGAATGTTTCAGATTTTAGAAATCTGGGAATTTGAAACATTCAGAATTTGGAAATCTAAGAATTCGGATTTCTCAGAATTTGGAAAACTGAGAATTCGGATTTTTCAGAATTTGGAAATCTGAGAATTGGGATTTTTCAGAATTTGGAAAATTGAGAATTCGGATTTTTCAGAATTTGGAAATCCGAGAATTCGGATTTTTCAGAATTTGGAAATCTGAGAATTCGGATTTTTAAGAATTTGGAAATCCGACAATTCGGATTTTTCAGAATTTGGAAATTTGAGAATCTGGATTTTTAAGAATTTGGAAATCCGAGAAGTCGGATTTTTCAGAATTTGGAAATCTGAGAATCTGGATTTTTAAGAATTTGGAAATCCGAGAATTCAGATTTTTCAGAATTTGGAAATCTGAGAATTGGAGAAAAATCAGTTTTGCTTGTGAAAAAGTCCGAATAGTTTATGGTTAATACCGTATCGGATATCGAAAGTGAAAAGCAGCATTTTCGGAATACATACATCACTTTTTTAAAAATGCTGTTCAAGCAAGAAAAGAAGTATCCCCCGAAAATCGCCTCTCATTTTCATAAAAAAAAGGAAACGAAATTACTTTCCAAGCGAGGTAAAAATTCTTACGAGATTCTCGAGCGTGTTTTTAGATTATTCAACGCGTTAAGGATGTGTCGTAGACAATTTTTGATCGAGGATGGCGCTTCCGAAAAAAATACATCACTTTCGTATAGAACATGATTAGTTAACACGTTAGAAGCTTCGAGTTTAGTATAACAGAGTAATTAACGCGGGAATAACCGTGTGTAATATAACACGCTATAATTATTATTTGGGACACGAATCAAATCCAACCTTTCGCTTAATGATCGTGGGACTTTGGAATTATACAAAATTTTTTATCGGGCGAGATTTTGGAATGTTTGAACGTCAGGAATTTTGAAACTCGTAAATTACGGAAATGTGCAATTTTTGAACTCTGAAGACATGGAACTTCAGAATTTTGGGTTTTTAGAATTTTGTAAGTTTGTAACTTTGATTCTTTCAAACTTTGCAACTCTGCAACTCTGCAATTCTGCATCTTTGCTTCTTTGTAACTTTTCAACTCCTAATCTTTGCAACTTTGTAAATCTGAAACTTTGCTGCTCTACAACTTTGCAACTCTACAGCCTTACAACCTTGCAACTTTTCAACTCTGCAACTTTTCAACTCTGCAACTTTCCAACTCTGCAACTTTTCAACTCTGCAACTTTTCAACTCTGCAACTTTGCAACTCTGCAACTCTGCAATTTTGCAACTTTGTAACTTTGGTACTTTGTAAACTTGTAAATTGGTAATTTCGTAACATTATAACTTCGTAACATAATAAGTTTCGTAATTTCGGAACTTCGGTATTTCGAAAATTTTGAAATTTTGACTCACGAGACATTGGAGTTATTGAATTCCAAAAAAATACGCATCACCGATTAAGCGGCAACGAACGTGTTAACCATGAAATTTTATAAAATCTGGCATACTTAACACAACCTCGTCGATTCGAAAGAACAGTCAATTTCGTACAGTATCTATCGAAATATATAAAATTTCTCCATTAACCCACGAAAGTCTGTGAATCACAGATTTCGCGCAACGTATCGAATAAATTAAAACACTTGCAAAAGATCCAACTCTATCGATAAAAGCTCCATCGTATTTTCCGTTCGAAGTCGTTCTAGTCTTCTCCCAACGAATCTGATCAACAAATTATTTATCTACTTTCGATCGATCGTTTCTAGACGAAACGAAAGTGCATTCGCAAATTCACACATTCCACATATCGCGATCACTTAACCCGTTAACTGCGTTCGACGTGCACACACGTCACTCCAAAGCTCCGTTTCGATCCTATCAACATTTATAAATTATTAATTGTTTATCGAACAAAAGTGTAACTTTTCCTTATTTTTCTTTACCTTCTTCGTATAATTTATTATAGTATCGCTTGTCTCGTGTTCGTCGCGTATATTCGTCATTTGATTTTAACACTAAAACTACCGATTTATAATGTAGAATTACTTCGAAGATAAAAATTGTAGTTGGAGAATAAATAATCAAAGGACGAAACATAAATTTATCCACGTACAGTGAGGAACAAAAGTATTCGTACAATTGGGACATAGAAATAAAAATAACAATATTTTTTATATTATATTTGCACATATACAGGTGTGTGTTATATGTAACACTTACAACGACAAATGAGACAAAAACGAAGGCGATAACATCGTGTAGTAACTTGAAACGACAAAATTTTTAAGTGGAAGCTTCAGGGAATTTTTAAATTTTTAAATTTTAATCAGGTATACTTTTCATTGAAAAACGTGAAAAAAAGAATTTGTTTAAATTTGTTTATATTATATAACAAATTGACAAAGCCAGAAAAAATATTTTATACTAGCCCAATCCTTTATGAATAAAAACAAACAAAAATTTAGCTCAATCGGATGAGTAGTTCTTGAGAAAAAAATTCGTAAGTGACGTCTATTTTTGCAAAAATAGGCAAATTTTGCATACTTGTAGTTTTTTAACAAATTCGAAATCGGAAAAATCATGACTTAAACCCCCCCTAATTTTACATAGACTATAACATATTTTAATTAAAACAAGATCGCAGATGATGAGGTCAAAAAGTGATCGATTCGGCATGGAATGATCCAACAGTGAAATACGTAACAAAAAAATCATACTAAATCATTCACTAATTGATCAAACTTTAAAGTCGGTTTTCCCAAAAACGGAACCTGAAATGAGAAAATGTTATACCAAATTTTTTTCTTATATAATAACTTCCCGCCCAAATGTACTACGATTTCCGACCCATCCTGTATGTGTAAAGCTATAAAAGCTAAAAAATGGCGAGTGTCACCTCTGGACTACAAAGGGTTAAATCTTTAACTCGCTAAAAATCAACACAGATTTCAAGAAAACCATCTTAAAAAATGATGTCGTTTGAAATACGATATATGTAAAACGGCCGTTTGATCGGTTCGGTAGTTTCAGTGTTACGAACTTTAATAAGTTTATTTTTTCAACTGAATTCCGCAGTTAACCGGTTAATTAGTACGGATTCGCGGGAAACTCGACGACGAATCATACTCGACGACCGAGCGAGTTCTTAAATGTAACAATTTGTTCGTCGACGAGCGAACGACACTTCTTATTAGACGCCATTTGACCTCTTTCGAGGAGACGAAGACGCTTGGATTTAACCCTAACAGCTAGAACTCCGTTAGTTAACTTACATTGTGGATTCTTAAAACTGTACCGCGCAACGTTGTCGTGTCTGCGTTAACACGTAACGTTGCACGGTGATATACAGACACGAACACATACACGCGTTTAAATATGTTCTTCCACAGCGAGTTAGATATACACAGCTCGAATTGTACATAATGTCCTTATAGCCTCTTAAATCTTTCTAATTCTGTCCGACGATAATGTACACGCGCAATGTAGCCTCAGTCTGATGATATTTCATCTTAATTCTCTGTTCGCACCTGGATAATCGTGCCAGGTCGGCGTCGCTCATTTTTCGTTTCTTTAAGCCCAATTCACATTGGTAGGATTGGTAACTTGCCTGCGTATCCTACTTTCACGTTTTTTCATACCTTTTGCCTTGGTTTTGCATCGATAGAGTAAACGGGTAACTGTTTCTGGGGCAAATTGCTTGCACGTGTATGATATTGTTCCATTTTTGGTCATTTAACCCTTTGCACTTGAACGACGACTCACATTCGCCATTTGGTCTTGTAGAACAATTTAAAAGTATTTAAATAAATAATATTTCAATATTAAATAAATATTTTTTAGCTAAATCTACAATGCTATACGTGTGATGTTTAAACGTAGTGAGATGGACGATAATGCCGATTAACATTAATTTGTGTAAAATTGATTAAACTTTTCAGTTAGAAAGTTTTTGAGATTCCACTTGCTAATGACAATCCTTTCGAGTGTAAAGGGTTAAACTCGTGGTTTACATTGGTCGAGTGTAATAGCAACTGTTAGCGAAAGAGTAGCGATGAAGTCGTTTTACTACGATGATACAGTGCTTCACTCAACAAATGATCAAACTTTATTACTCTACTAACGTATGAACTCGTTCAGTAGTTCATATCACTTGCTAAACGGATATCTTTCTTACTAGCGCTGGTACGTTTTATCGATTAGCGTGTCAAAGTGTTCCTTACCGCCTGACGGCTTGAAAGTTTTCAACTTTGGGAGTTTGGAATTTTCAAACACTGAGTTGTTAAAATTGTAAAACTTTTTAATATTTCGATCTCGAAACTCACAATTATGGGACTATCGAGATTGGAATCTTTTCATTTTTAAATTTAACAAAAGAAATAATCATTACACGCAAATACAACGCGAAAAACGACCATCTTTAAATGTAAATCTCAGTTTACACGACTTTGAAAAGTCATAATCTGCCATTTGCAACTGGACTATACTGATATACTACACGATCATATACGCACGTGTGCACATTTGTATTTGTACATGTATACATTTGTGAATGTATACACATCTACACATTTGTCAATGTGTACAGACGAGTACACATTTGTATATGTACACACACAATTATAGTAGATACTATCGAGCTAGCTCGTTCATTTGCTCAGTAAACCGCTTGCCTGATCGTTTACACGATTATAATAAACGGATTTCTTTTACCAGCTTTAGTATACTTTATCTGATAAACCGGACATGATTCAACTGTTTCCTGCAAGTTTTGCTCACTCTATCAAAGCAAACCAACAATAAGCTTAAGACTAACATAAAGAGAAGAATAAAATACGTCGGCAAGTTACTTGAGCCAGAACATTTTGCCGTTTGGCCTAACGTTGTAAATCAGGCTTCAAATTTAGCTCGCGTTTCCTTTCTTTTTTCAAAATATATGACGCAGATACACGAGACGCAAGAATACGAAATATGTATTTCGTACGCACAATTTTCCTTTAATCGCAAGAAACTTATTAATTCTGTTACGATAAAACCCTATTTGCCTGATGATATGTAAAAAAAAAACCGAAGCACTGTAGTTAGGTTAACACAGTAGCTCAGGATTTCTTCTTTACACAAGCAATATTTCATTTTATTGCACGGTTCACGCAAGTACTCGTTTGCTGTTATAGAACGTCTATATATCCACAGTTTTTACCACGAACATATAATCAGGTTCAATTTACGAGGATGTTGTCGTTAACGAAGCCAAAAAACGATATCGCGACAGAGCTGGCAAATGATCTGCGCGCATGCAAAGGAACATGTTTTTCATTTCAAATGATCTACGCCCTAGAATGTTTTAGTAAACATGCACGTTCAATGGATGCATATTCCGAAACAGTGAATGAAACGTTTGACGTGTATAGATTTATACTCCCCTGTATGTATCATGCGAATTACTCTATTAAATACTATGCGACACCAAAAACAGGACAATGTATCGTATTGAATACAAACACTGAAAAACAGAATTCACGTAGAAAGATTATTTGAATTCTGTAAAATTTAAGTTCTTAAATTAAAATTTTGTTATTAAAAGACACTATAATCTTTGCCACGGATTAATCAACTTTGTACAACATGTATTTGGTTTCATTTAATTATCAAATATTTCGAGACTGAGGTAATTTTTTAAGTATAAATTGTAAAGAACGAAAGTATGAATATGTCGCTACACAATTGCCGTTCTTGAATATTCATAATAAAAAAGTATTAACAAATAATGTATCAATTGCTTTGTTAATTTATATCTAGATTTAAGAGCCAAAATGACTCATGACACATTTCACGTTTTAAATTACAAAAAACTAACTCTTTTAAATTACAAAAGTTAACTCTTCGAGGCACAGAATTTCAGAAAATAACATAGACCCACGTTGCACAGAAATTATATCCCGTTTTAACCCTTTGCGGTCCTTAATTTCTTCTACCTACAGCTCCTTAATTAACTTAGAAAATAGACGAAGAAGTCCGTTTACAATAAAATGTATTCTAATAATGCAGATTGCGTAACAAATATATTTCAAATTTGTTACAAGTGGCAAAGAAACGAAAACGTCTTGAATCAACCAATTTATCCGAATTATTTCCACGATTAAAGAATAACGCCATGTCGAGTCACACTCGACATAGAACCGCAAAGGGTTAAATTAACCCCTTGCTCTACAACTACGAGCTACACTCGTGACGCACTCGCTCCTCAAAAATGGTAGGCATTGTAAATATTTTTAATACGGTTGAATGTTCAACTTCGGCCTAATTGTAATTTGTGCATCCGAGGATCACTAAATGGGAAACAGACCTGACATTCGAACTTTATTTAATCACTTTAATGTTGTAGCAATTAATAGATCGTTATGTCTGACGCACTTGCTGAATAAATCGCAACACAAGGGGTTAAACAAAATTGGTATATTTTTAATAACACAGAAATGATAATACGAATACACAAAAAAGTAATAATAATTCAATTAAATTTGTTGTTATAGGACCACGATTAGTCTTGCACACACGAGTATTACAATATTTTTTAAGCGGAACTAAAAATGTCTCACCATGCACTGCCATGCATCAAAAAAGAGCTTTTATCAAAATATATGTTAACTTTTGTTAACATAAAGAATCACTGTAATAGCCAGTTTTCGTATCATACTATATTCATTTTCTTTTCTATTTTAATTTTAATTTAGAAATAAATGGTCACTGCACAAATTTAACATTTGTGGTATACATAGTTTCCCTACTTCCGTCGCCATGTTGGTTCTCCTGCTTCGTTTCTGTTGCGTTTTCATATATTCGGTAAAAGAGTGTTTGGACCTGATTATATGATGGTTGTTATTATCTTCGAAATATTATCTTCGAATCATTGAAGCGACGTAAATATTTTTTGCAACGTGAACATTTGCAGTCTAGTCAGAGTAGCAACGAGGGTGGATGATCGAATTCGAACGCAACAAAATTCAGACAGACAAAGTTTTAGCGTATTTCGGAATCGTAACCACCCTTTTCACGAGGTTCGAGATCGTTGATTATCACCGACGTAGCATTATCACGGGTTGACATTTTGCAGCTCGAGTCGCAACGAGGAATCGATATTGTCGCTTTCAGTAACACGTTCACAGTGACAGGATTTGCTTGTAACGGATGCTATAGACAACGAGACGATTCTGTTCTATAAAGCGAATCGAAGGTTGATACCGTATAATGTCATTTCGTGGCGAACTTTGTTGAACCGGTGCTTCGACATCTTTCACCGATATTGGCCTGTTCGTAATCGGATTTCGTCGAAGGAACTTTAACCCATTAAATGCCAAATTTTTATCTCACCTTTACCACATACTGTGACCGGCATAATAAAGTGACCATTCTACAGGGTGTCCCAAAAATGTTGAAGGAACCGGAAATGGGAGGTAGGTGGGGTCATTCTGAACAACTTTTTCATTTACAAAAATGTCGTATGGGGCTTCATTTTTAAATTATTAACGAAAAACACCCACCAATCAGAGCGCGAGAATCGCGCGCGCTCGGAGACAGAAGTGTAGGCCCGAGTTATAATTGGCCGTGGTCGCGATCGAATCGCGTGGCGCGCGATTCTCGCGTTCTGATTGGTCGGTGTTTTTCGTTAATAATTTAAAAATGAAGCCCCATACGACATTTTTGCAAATGAAAAAGTTGTTCAGAATGACCCCACCTACATCCCATTTCCGACTCCTTCAACACTTTTGGGACACCCTGTATATCGTACACTATGCGGCCGACAAGTTGTCCGGTGAGGAGGTTGTCCTAAAACATAAGACGTACGCGATCGCTCCTCCTACCCCCACCTTGAACCGTCGAAACATGACACCGATTGAAGATCGCAGACTACTGATTGTTTACGGTCTTCGGGTCACCTAGTGTGCGGGATCGCGCGAACCAATAAATTCCGCCGCCGATAATTCATGAGACTCGATGCGACCATCTTTTTTTATCGGTCAATTACTGCCGTCGCGTCTGAACGCCTGGCCAAACCTCCTCACCGGACAACTTGTCGGCCGCATAGTGTATGTTTATAGAATAGCTTAAAACTAATGTTTTTAATGAAAAGCGATCCTAATATCGGAATTTTTTGAAAGGTTTACCGTCATATTAAGAGTCTATTACAAAAATTAAAAGACTATTTGTAATAACAAAAACTTATAACTTTAACAAAACAAACATTTTCATATATGACAAAGAACATGATCACATCGTAAATCTTAATTTACACTTGATTTATCACAGTCTTTTATAATCAGATAAAGGAACTGTTAGTTACAAGCAACTGTTATTTATGTTCTGTTTACATCGTGTGCACAGTACATCGCGTTTACGCGTTGCAATTAAATAAAGACGTTACAAATTCTAAGGTAGTCACTTTTTTTATCATGTATGAAAATGCCTGTTTTGTTAAAATCAAGTTACAAGTACTTGCAAGTATTCTTTTCAATTTTTGTAAGAAATTGTTGGTGTGATGATAAACCTTTCAAAAAGGCCCGTTAATAGTATCCTTCTTCATTAAAAACATTAGTTCTAAGATATTCTGTATTGGATATAATAGGATGGTCATGTTCTGTCATGGAATTGTACCGTTGAACGTTAGTTTCAGTGCATTAATTGTGTTGGTGGTCACGTTGAGACTCTGTATAACGAAAACTCTAAATGCATTCTCTCAAACAGTGTTAACATAATTTTGACACACCCTGTATTTTCGAATATCGACTGTCAAACAAAAGCACCTGTCAAATGTGTTCCATCACTTTCATTTTACCCAAAAGATTATTTCATAAGTAATTAATAACATTATTTCATAATTAATTAATAACATTATTTCATAATTAATTAATAACATTATTTCATAAATAATTAACATTAGATTTACGAGCGATGAATGACCATTTATACTTGAATCGAAATTAAGGTATAAAAATAAGTGAATAATGGAGAACGCGTGAACCAATTCATGCAATGATTGTTTATTTCGACGAAGGATAAGATAAATTTTGACGAAAGCTTCTTACCAATTTTTCTCATATAAAATTAGAAATGTAAGGTCCGTCATTTTGACGGGTTCCGTAAATCTAGTGTTAATAACATTATTTCATGAATAATCTTTTGGACAAAATGAAAGTGATGGAACACTTTTATTAATAAAATCTGTCATTAATAAAATTTATTAATTCATAATTAATGAAATCTGTCCACGTCGAGATTTAAAAAAATGTCGTCGTTACGTCGAGCAGTAAACTACTCTCTTTTCTGCCGTTACAATTAAAAGAACACTTCCAACGTGTTTTCTTCTCTGCTCGAGTAAACCTTACTCGAGAACGATACAAAAATAGTCTCGTGTAACGTAGCTTGTAGTTTTCTTTTAACGATGTATCACGCATACATCGAAGAAAACATGTGAACGTTGTTCGTTCGAAAAGTTGCAATGACAGGACAATTAATTGACAATAGCGAATCCTTCATTGCGATCGCGATGACAACACAACTGACCATATTTTGACATTGATCGAATTCACATTCGACTCTATTAACCATCGGTATGATTTTTGTGCAATTATTCGAGCGACATGTGCTCGAACTCGAGCGATAATAATACTGATTACTCGTTACCAGGTGGACATCGTCTGCAAGGATCGATAAAACAACAGATATGTACGTTCTACGGCACGAGGAGAACGCGTATTCCGACGTTTAATCGTTCGCAATCGATTCCCTTGCAACTTCATGTTAATTAGAATTCACGAACGTGCACTGCTTCGGAGTGAACGTTGTTCGATCGCGGTGAACTTAAATCGTGAAAGTTTCATAGAACGCGTGAAAGAAGATAAACTATCTGGTATAATTAAAATTGATCAAACGATAATCGGTTCACGTACGAAGATCGTGATAAATGTCCAGCCCCTAGTTTTTTTCGCGGGAGTTTCAGAAACAGGCGCTTCTGTGGAGGAGTCTGCGTCACTCCGCTATGTTAAGTAGCGTTTCGTGGCTCGTTACGGTGATAAAGAAATGTCACGTACCCGTTGAAATCTACCGGTAGGACGCATACGTTACATACGTGTCACCGTTTCGATTCACATGGTGTACTGGGACAGTAGAATTCGAGGAGTCGTTAGGTTTCTCGGTGGTTCGGGTCAAGTGGTGCACCATGCTAGAATCACCTTCTTGAACGGCACGAAAATCGCGCGATCGGGATCGCTGTAACATAAAGGGCAACAAAATCATGATAAATCTTGCTTAAGACAGAGTATAAAATATCAAATATCTTAACCCATTTGTATGTGTGTCGCACTTCTTTTTGTTTTTGTATTATCATTTCTGTGTTATTAAAAATATAGCAATTTTGTTTACTTCGAAATGATAGTTTAATTTTAACTTAGTCGTTTGTTCACCCCCCAGCAACGCTCCAATCACCACTACATACTTTATTACTTTTTCTCTTCAGTCGATTTCCAATAACTCTCAAAGAGTACATAACCAAATTTATATTTATCTTTAAAGTCCGTTGTCCGTTTGCGATGTGTTACTGTTTTTCTCAAGTGCTGAATCAAGTTTTAGTTTTAATAAAACACACACTTTACCCCTCGCTGGTTGTTTGGTTATTTTTGCCTCTCGAGCGGATTCACTGATTCCACAACCTAACTAGTTCGTGGTTCATTAACCCCTTGCACTATAATAACGAGTTACACACGTGACGCACTTAAGTTCAAATACGGTAAACTTCGTTTATATTTTTAACACGGTTGAATGTTCAATTTCCGTCTAATTTCGATTTGCACAGTCGAGGATCGCTAAATGCAAAATATTATTGACATTCGAACTTTCTACAGTCGTTGTATGTGCGTCGAAGCGTCAACAATTATTTTAGTGATGATTAAACGGCGCCTGGGATTAATTGCAATCCCGACAACTAAGATTAGTGGACTGTATTAAAATGATTGAATGTAACTTCGAACAACTAAAGTAACAATTATACTTTACTAACAGTTGGTTGATTGAGTGTATAAAAATTAAAGTACAACTAAGATTTACTAAACTAGAATGCGATAAGTCAATGTCTAACGTTGAATGTATACTGTATGAAAATGCAATGAATCGTCGAATGAATCTCCGAAGATTTTTACAATCCAAGTTTTGGGAAAAAGTGAGAGAAAAACTATATCTATTTTCAGGTTGGTTAACCAAATTAGGGTGGGGAGAGACAGAGGCGTTTCCAAAATGTCCGTAGTGAATAATAAATTTAAGGAATACCTCGACATGTATAGAAAATACGAAACAAAGACTTGAATTTTCGAAATTCAAACCAATTTTATGAGGTAACTATAAAAAATTCTGAAATTCGTTTGCATCAAAAGATTCTGTAGGCTTTCCTGAATACAACGGTATCTGTCTTTCATGTATTCTGAATATTTAAACATATTTAAACAATTTATGAACGCGGAGAAACATCGATTTTACACCAATTTTTACGGACATTTTTCAATTTATCTCAAAAAGTAAGGGTGTAGCGAAAAATTGAACTATACCACGCGATAGAGCAGATTTTCGCCTTTAAAAAGCATCCAAAGAAAGTTGAAACGTCGTAACAGTGAATTATGTGCATCTCCAGGATCGAAAAATTGTAGTTCCTAAAATTCCAAGTTGATTAAAAATTCCATGTTCCCCAATTCGCAAAATTGTATATAATAAATTCCCATGTTTGAAAAATTGGGATTTTTCGAGTTCGAAATTCACAAAATTGTATATGCTAAATTTCCAAGCTCGAAAAATTATAGTTACTAAGGTTCCAAGTACGAAAAATTGAAAATTCTACATTTCCCAGTCCGCAAAACTGTAGATACTAAATTCGCAAATTTGGAAAATTGAGAATTTTATTCTATCAAATTCGCAAAATTCTATATACTAAATTCCCAAATTCAAAAAATTGTAACAACAAAAATTCTAAATTCAGAAATTTGAGATTCCTGAAATCCGAAACTCAAAAATAAAATTTTCTCACTATCCTAAATTCCCTACCCGAAAATTTGAGGTCTCCAAATATAATTCCTAAGACTCGATTTAATTCGAGTCGAAATTCGTCCCGTTCCAATTTCCTCCGACTTCGCCAAACTATATTCCTGAAACTCTCCTTTCACGTTTCAATTTAACCAAGAGAAGTTTACTTCTTGCTCGAATGTATTTTAATAATCTACTAAATGTAACAATATTTTACTATTTCCTAAAATAACAGTCGCTTAGGGCAACAGGAAATTATGCAGCGGTATTTAGAGGCTAATTCCGCGTCATTTTGTGAAATTGACCCTACACTGAATTGCCCCCACGTTGTTGAGCAACGCGTGCACGTATGTACCTACATACATACGTATGTAAATACATGGACTCATGTACACCTATGCAGGTTTACGTGTAAAGTCAGAATGAGAGAATTGCTTTTGTCACGCAGCTCGTACAAGACGGCTTGTTACTTGGAAAACACGGTGCAATTACGAAATTAAATACTAATCCAGATCCGATTTAGAAAAGGCTCTCGCTATTTGTACGACGGCGATTTAATTGATAACTCTTTGAAGATATCGTGACACGTCGTTCTGTTTCGAATATAAACGAGAAGGGAACGCCTACCGAGTTAATTTGCTCGTAAATGTATCACGAAAAAATTATTTTCTCTAACAGTAACCACCGAAGGCGAGATATATTCGATAAGAAACTTTCTGCTTAAAAAAGTGTAGAACAATTACGTATCGTTTCATCTCCTTCGAAATGAAATACAATTTTTTCATCAACCAATTAATCTTTGTGTTATTATTGAAGGGAAGTTGATTTAATCTTAAGAGAAACGCACGTGCTATTTTATGACTCATTTATTATTTTCTATTTACTATTATTTTCTCATTTATTAAACTATTTACTATTTTATCATTGACTCTGTAGCGGCTGGTCATAAATCTGTAAATTTGTAAAGAGCATCGAACGTGCAAACGACCAGCGCGGTTTATGACATGGAGCGGAGCTGTTTTTGAGGAAACCGTTTTAGGATTTTTAGAGAATGCATGTCGAGTACCACTGGCGGCGACGCGTGTTTTGCCGAACTATCTTCCTTATAAAATGTAAACGAATGTGATTTTTTAACTTCGCTCGATGCTTTCTGCAGTAAAAATGTCTGCTCTATCGCGCGCGATGGTTAGATTTTCACCTAGACCCACAGTTTTTTAAATAAATTTAAAAATATCACCAAAAATTGGTGCATTTTTGGGGTCTTTTTTACTTCGATCGTTGTTTAAACATATTTAAATGTTTACAATGTAATAACAATTTATATCGTTTTATTCGGGAAAGTTCACAGAATTCTCTCGTGCAAAAAGCCATTGAATAGCTGGTATAGTAAAAGCACAAAAAATCCCCAAAGTTGAAAATTTGAAATTTTTTTTAACATTAATTTTCTAACAAACTGTACGTACCAGAGAAAAACGAATTTCAGATTCGTATTCAGCTCGCAAAAATCTATAAGAATCGCATAGTGGCAGTTCATATAAAACAAAAAAGTCAAAATTTGTTGTACAGTGTAATTGGTTAACCCCACCTTGTTAGGGGTTGGCCAAAGTTTCCAGCAAGATCTTAAAAGATCGCAATCGAGCGCAAAATAATTAGTAAGAACCGAGATACAACAAGACTGGTAATACAAACAGTTCAGCACTAACGTACGCGCTCAATAAATAAAAAAGAAAGCTAACAATGTGATCATTATTATAATATCACGCAACCCTATCCTTCAACTCATTTGTTATTTTCACAACGCGACAAAACATTATGTTTTCGAATAAAAATTGCTGTACAATTAAATAATAATATTGTTAATTAACACTAGGTTCACAGAGCCCGTAAAAATGACGGATTTCTTATTTTGAATTACGAAAATGTTTAAAAAGCTTACGTCAAAATGCATGCGGACTTTCATCAAGATGAAGAATTTTTCTGTAAACTGCATTATGTATTTACTCACTATTTACTAATTTTTTTAGTTCATTTTCGACGTAAGCGGTCATTAAACGTTCGTAAATCTAGCGTTAACAGGCAATGAATGAACTGTTAATAAAGTATTTAACACGTGAATTGTAACGAACTATCGATAAATGAAAAGCGTTAATAGGGTTTCATTTTGAAAATTTGATCGTTGCGTCTGTAACATTACTTTCGTTGCGGTAACAATGCAGAATTTCAACAAAGCCAGTGTGTTAATGAATACTGCTAACTGTGAAAACGGGACCAACGGTCGTTCGATAAAAGACCTGGTTATTGTTCTGGTGGCGCAACGAGGCTTGTTTCATAGAAGTCGTTCGCTTTACGCATGAAAAACGGTGTACAGGGTGCGCCAACTGTAGGTACCATATGATAAATACTTATAAAATAATGAAAACGTAATTAAATAGACTTCAGTTCGAGATATTTATTTACTTTGATTTATCCATTACAAAAAATTCATTTTTTGAACACAATATCGGAGAAATGGTCTCCTTTGTGAACAGCGAAAAGAAATTCTCGTTTTTGGGCATTTCCCATAACTTTTTGCAACGTTTCGGGCATTATTTCCGTTACTTCTTTGCGAATTGCATTTTTTAGTTGCTGGAGGGACCGTGGTGCATTAACACACAGTTTGGACTTTAAATATCCCTACAGAACAAAGTGTGGAGCCGTGAAATCGGGCGACCGCGGAGGCCATTCGTAATCGCCAGTTTTCGAAATTAAGCGATTCGGGAACAATCTACACAGCTTCTCAACATCGATCCGAACAACCTGAATGTTCTCGTTGCCGCTCTTTGGACGCTGTCTTACACTCTTTGGACGGTCACGAACATTACCACCATCACGAAACTTATCAATAATTTTCGATACAGTTTTCCACGTAACGTTAAAATTGCGTCCATATTTCCGCCTCGTACCACTTAAAGTTTTGATAAATGCGGACCCTTCTCCAAAATATACTTCTACGATGTCAATCCGTTGTGCTAGCGTTAAGTTGTTCATGTTGATTAATAATGGTATAAAATAACCTGTCGAATGGTCTAATGTGTTCTTCGAAATATTTGCAAATAGCAATTGTTTTAGCGTTCAACATATAGTACCTACAGTTGGCGCACCCAGTATATTCCGTAACATTAAAATTTTACGTCGACAACGAACGACTCTTGACACACTGCCAACAGCTCTCGTTACATACCTTATGGCATTATTTCTTTTCCCTCGAATTTCTTATAATCCTGAGTAAAGTATGCTTTCTTAAATGAAAGTAAATGTTATATTGTGACACATATGTTATACATTGTATTATACGTAATATACTACTTTATAAATTGTATACTAATTATCAAGCTACTTCGCTTTTGAATGTATCGAAATTAATAAGAAGTAAGTAAAACTGCTCACCAATCGAAGAATCTTCTACCATGAAAAGTGCCATCGGAGGAGCCGTTCAAATGTGGCAGCTCAACGCCCACGTGGGTTTCCTCGCGACCTGGTACTGGTCCTACGTATCTGACACGACCTTGCAGAACTTTGCCTTCCGGCGATATAACCTTCACAAGATGATCCGGCTTGAGATCTCTCGGTATCTGCGGAAATAATGGTTCGGGGAGTATTAAAGTCGGCACGAACTTATGGGATGACCTAATATTTATTATTAGATTGGTGCATATGAAATGTCGGATTTTTAAGTGAATATATAAACCTGCATATCTTGTTTCAAAAGCCGTTTATTTAATCAAAATATCATCCATTTGCTTAAGTACAGTTTTCCCAACGAGATTGTAATGTACATATAAATGATTGTATTAAAGAAATTCTGATCTTTGGAGTCGATAAACTCTGACATTCAATTTCTCAGACTCTCTTCATTTTCACAGCGTTTAGCCCATGAAAACGGTTCAAAGTGTTTAAAAAAATGAAAGTTATTTGACGAAATATCTGATAAATAACCTGGGTGTTGAAGAATTTCATACTTCGACTCATTTAATTTCACGATCGTTTTGTGCGACGCATGCGGCCAAGTGTTGTCTCGGAGAAGTATTGGATCATGCCGACTAACGAGCGATGGGTATATAATTTTCAATTTTTTGTTGCACCTCTCAAACCAGCCGCAAATTTCGTTCGATGACAGTATTCTCCCCAAACGCATGGCTTATATTGCCGGTAGCTCTTGCAGCATTATTGCCAAATTTATACTCGTATAAAAAAATTACACGAATATCGGCTGAATACATATCAGTACAAAATACAAAACAAATAACAAAAGGAAACGCTTTTAAGAAAATCTTCTTTGTTGAAATGTGACACTGACGATGGACAGTACGACTATGAAAGAGGTTGTGCCAAAAACGAAAGTATAAGGAAAACATGGTGACAAAGGTTCACATGTACAGGAAATCTGACATTTCATATTGTAGGGTGTAGGAGAGATTGAGGTACGAATGAAGAGTGTTTATGACCGAGCGATAGAAATCGAGTGACTTAGAAGAGTGTTTGGAAACGTGTGACCCAACTTAAGACATTGGGGGTACGAATGAAGAATGTTTTAGTTTTAAGATAAGATGCGTGAATGCAGCGAGCGAGTCAGTCGGAGCCGAGAATTGAAAGAGTGAAGATCGAAAAAGAGTCGTTAATTGAGGACAGATATGTCCTACACATATTAAATACAGAGTGTCCCAAAAGTGTTGAAGTAGCCGGAAATGGGAGGTAGGTGGGGTTATTCTGAACAACCTTTTCATTTGCAAAAATGTCGTATGGGGCTTCATTTTTAAATTATTAACGAAAAACACCGACCAATCAGAGCGCGAGAATCGCGCGCTACGCGATTCGATCGCGGCCACGGCCAATTATAACTCGGGCCTAGACTTCTGTCTCCGAGCGCGCGCGATTCTTGCGCTCTGATTGGTCGGTGTTTTTCGTTAATAATTTAAAAATGAAGCCCCATACGACATTTTCGCAAATGAAAAAGTTGTTCAGAATGACCCCACCTACCTCCCATTTCCAGCTCCTTCAACACCTTTGGGACACCTTGTATACATATATAGGTAACCCTCCTATAATAATAATAACACCTTTGGGACACCTTGTATACATATATAGGTAACCCTCCTATAACACGGTAGATAGGTTCCTAGAAAATGCCGTGTTGAATGAGACGCAGAGCCAGTACAAAAAGGGGGGTTACGTTCCGAAGACTTATTAAAAACAAATATTTTTTGTTATTAACCAGTTAACTGTGGCACTTCCTTTTATAAGAATCCTCGTCAATCACAGAATGAGAGTCGGTGTTAAAATATTGGACCAAAAAGGTGGATCCAGTTTATAAAATAGACAATTTTATTATTAATATTGACTTATTTGATGAACCAATTAGCTGTGATTTAGGAGTATACTCGTCGTGACACAAAATCGTGACACTTCTCTATGACGACTATACTCGTCAAACACAGCTAACTGGTTAAAACTATAAATGTATACGGATGTGCAAGAACCTGCAGCAACTGCACTTCTGATTTCTTTTTCATTTGTCTTAATACTCTGGACTGTTGCTTTCCGTAACAGTGTATGTTTAACACTAGATTTACGGGATCCGTCAAAATGACGGATCTTAGGTTTCTTATTTTCAATTGCGAAAATTATTAAAAAGCTTATGTCGAAATGAATGTTAACCATCATCGAGATAATGAATGTTTCTATAAACTGGTATATGTATTATTCGTTGTTTACTTCTTTTCATAGTTCATGTTCAATTTAGACTTAAGTGGTCATGAACTTCCGTAAATCTAGCATTAAGACGGCAAGCATCGCCGCGGCCGAAGAAGTACGGTGTTATACAAAGGTTTTGGCAATTTTCTTATCGTGTTAGAGCGAAACCGTGTTATAGGATGCCGTGATGTAGGAGGGCTAGCTGTATTAAAAATCCTACAATATGCACCAACCCAATACCTCGAAGTCGAAATTTACCTTTGGCAGGTACGGTCTAGCATCCTGCGGTGGATGCCAATCGCGTATGAGATCAGGCTCGGAGTATCGTCGTGTACGTCTCCGTCTGGCCGCCTGTTTGTTCCAATAATCCGAACTGACGCCGCTGCTGGATATCGTCAGCATCGAGTCGATGCTTCGTCGTAAATAATCCTCAGCCTCGTCGATCAACGACTCGGTCGAATCGCCGCTGTTTTCACCGGCAGCCAAATCCGATCGTAAATTCGGCAAGCTTCCGCGCGTCATTGGGCATTCTGTGGACAAAGATATCGCCCATTGAGAACCAGATAGGCCATAAAATACCCAAGTACGTGTCTCGTCCGCTATTCCGAAGAATACAACGTTATTCGTTGCCAGGATTACTGTCCTGATGCAAAGAACCCTTCGCATGAATTACTACTATGACCAGAAAAGTGGTCGTGTCTTGCATCTCACATTATCCATTTGGACATTGCAGTTACATTTGCAAGCTAAATTACTGCAGTCACAATTACAATTGTTTAAAATATTTTCCACTTTTTTGTACGGAATTTGTATAATCCCAAGTTTAACCTTGGTCGTGTATTGCATCTCATATTATGCATTTGGATACTGCAGTTATAATTTCAAGTTAAATTACTGCAATCACGATTGAAAGTTAAATTTCTGCAATTACAATTGAAATTGTTTAAAACCTCTCCCACTTTTCTCTGCGAAATTTGTACAACCCCAAGTTTAACGTTGGTTGTGTATTGCATCTCACATTACACATTTGGATACTGCAGTTATAATTGCACGTTAAATTGTTGCAGTCACGATTGAAAGTTAAATTACTGGAATTACAATTGCAATTGATTAAAACCTCTTCCACTTTTCTCAACGAAATTTGTATAATCCCAAGTTTAGCCTAAGAACCGATCTGATCAGATAGCTTTGACATAAGTTGAACCTCACCAACTCTGACCCTATCATGATCTAACGATTAAATCAAAACAGAATGATAACACACCGTCAAATCCGCGTAAGGTAAATAAGTTACGATTGAATTACACATTCCTATCCTGCAAGGTTACGTAGAAACCTGAATCTACAATACGACTTCATACTATACAAGGTTGCTCCAAATGTTAATTTAAAACGATCCGATTTGTAATTCAATTAATCGTAACTATCACGGTCCCTTTACGTACTGATTCCTTAACAAGTCAAACTGCGACGGGGTTACACGAATTTACGATTATTCCTTTAACTTTTGTATTTAGGCCCACTATTAAGTTGTAAGGTTCGTATGGCCAACAATGCCTTTAGTATTAGTAGTAAAATTTATTATGTTTAAACTATGAGTAAGCTAACTTAGAAGCTCAACAAAATTTAATTTTTTTCCATCGACTTAGTACTTTATAGTACCAAGAATGAAATAAATTTGATTTCAATACGGGATTTAAGTTGTAAATTGAATGTATAGCCAGTTTAAATGAAACGTTGCAGAAATCAATATTTTGACATCTCCATCTCCGTTTCAGCAAGGCCGCTATCGATAACTCATACAATATTCAACGTGTTAAATTTACTGGACAATCAATATCTTGCGAGCTTATCAAACGTTTAAACAACATCAAAGATTCATCGAATGGACAAATTACTTGATGATTAGCAGTGGTTTAATACTCCAAAAATATATTGCACCATAGTAGTAGTATCTTAGATCGAAGGACTGAATCAAGATAGAGAACATGCTAAGTCAGAACTGATTCCATTGTTAAACTATATTTATTTAAACTACCAGATGTGGTGTGCGTAGTGTAATGTGTACGTCGTATGTACTCGTCAAATATGCTTTTTAACCAGTTAACTGTGGAGCCTCCTTTTGTAAATATACTCGTCAATCACATAATAAGTGTCGGTGTTAAAATATTGGGCCAAAAAGATAGGTCTATTTTATAAAATAAACAATTTGATAACTGATATTGACTTATTTGGTGAACCAGTTAGCTGTAATTTAGTAGTATACTCATCGAAATAACAAATTCTGCCACATCTCCATGACGGATATAGTCGTCAAACACACTTAACTGATTAAGACTATATCTTGCATAAATTTCATTGAAATCGGTGTCTCCGGGTTGAATACGTTTCCTTGTAAATGTTGTAAATAGCTTCGTTCATTCATTTCATTCGTTGTATTCTTTATGTTTAATAAGTTGATGGTCAAATAATGTATTTATCGGCGCTAGTTAGTTTCCTTTATGTTTTCTCATCTATGTTATATCTTTGATTAATTGATTCTATGTTCTTTTTACGTTTCATCTGTTTTAGTCTATAGCGTCTAACAAACTGTCAATCTTGTATTATCCTGTTCAATATACGCTTATATTATTCTGTTCAGTATACGCTTGTATTATTCGGTTCAATATACGCAAACGTAAAGCCAAGCTTTGCAAAACCTAGTCGCTGCCATAAATTCAGACATCGAGCAAGCGATAACAAAATGGTGTCACTGTACCTTGAAAAGTGACCTTCGATCGCGTTCTCTTCGGAAGGTTCTTAGAGGTCTTCGAGGTGGTGGCAGGTGGATGCACGTGCGTGGGCGACGAAGGCACGGAGGACCAGGTTGGTCTCGGCGTTGAAGTAGCCACAGGCACTCTCCAGGTATCGAAAGACGCCGCCGTTGCTCTCCAGGAATGCCTTCGGGATGGACCACCGACTACCTCCAATCCAGGTGACGGAATCGAGGTCAAAGAGCCACGATACCTCGACGAGTAGAAGTCCGTGGAAAGACGACAGTCGCAAGGGCTCGGAAGTCCTGTGCCGGGGTTACAACGAGGCCAAAATCCAGCGGGGGATCCTAGGGATTCTCGTCGATGCACGTCCGGTGTGCGGAGACCGCAGCCACGTGAACTGAAGCAAGTCTGAAAAGGAAACGGTTGCGGAACTGAAACGCGGGACGGTCGGATACTGAGAAAATCGATCATTCGAATTTGGGAACTCGAAGTTCGTGGAATCGAAGAATTTGGAGTTTTTTGACTTCTGGAAAAAAAAACAAGAAAATTTGGAAATTTGTAACTCTGAGAACTTGGGTGCTTGGGCAGTTGGAGAATTGTAGAATTTCGGAACTTAGAAATTTGAAAACTTGGATACTTGAGAATTTAAGAATTTCAGTATTTAGGAATTTGAGAATTTGAGACTAGGGAACTTGAGAACTTGTGGAATCACAGAATTTGAGAACTTAGTAATTTTGGAGCTTTAGAAACTTGCGGAATTTGGGGATTCGGTAACTTGGGAAATTGGGAACTTGGGAACTCGGGGAAATGCAGAATTTGAGAACTTAGAAATTTGGGACCTTTGGTAACTCATGGAATTTGGGGACTTAGGAATTTGGGAATTCGGTAACTTGGGTATTTAAAAATTCAGAAATTTAGAATATAGGAATTTGAGAATTTGTGAACCTGGGAACTTGGGGAAATGCAGAATTTGAGAACTTAGAAATTTGGTATCTTTGGTAACTTGCGGAATTTAGGAACCTGGGAACTTGGGAATTTGGGAACTTGGGAACTTGGGGAAATGCAGAATTTGAGAACTTAGAAATTTGGTAACTTTGGTAACTTGCAAAATTTGGGAATTTAGAAATTCAGACATTTAGGAATGTAAGAATTTGAGAATTTGAGAATTTAAGAACTTGGAAACTTGGGAATTTCAAAATGCAGAAATTTACGCTTTCAAAAATCCTCAAACTTGAAAATCTTCAAACTAAGGAATTTCGGTATTAACGGATGAAAATGGTCGGTCGAAGATATCCTCGGTTAACGTCGCAACTTCCTCCCATTGTACGAAACAACACAATGATTGACACAAACGTTGTGGAAAATAATATCAATTATCGACGTAACAGGCAATGAGAACCGGTAACATAGCAAAAAAAAAGTGTAACGAAGGCGGCAATTAGTCATCCGAGTTGACGAAGAGACCGTAGAATTACGACGAATACCAAAGTGAATCGCATTAACGCCGTTCGTCCGACCTTCTCCTACGCATATTGCGAAACGTTCCCGTGTAACGCACGTAACACACACAGACCATTGAAAGTGATATTATGCGTTTCAGAAGCAGACTTCTGTGACCGTTCTAATTGTCTTTTGCGTAACGGGGGATCATTTAAAAAGGTTTTTCAAAGCTTTCTGACATCCATAATATCATCATTTTCTATTCGTTTCATTTCCATTTAACCCTTTGCACTCGAAAGGTGACTCACAATCACTATTTTCTTCATTAGAATATTTGTAATAGGTATTTTTAACTACATCTATAGTGTTGCATATACGATGTATAAACACGATGAAACAGCTATTAGTGACAATTAATAATAGAGTGATAATAACTTCAAAACAATTCATCATAATAGACTAAAAAGTTTTAAGAGATGCTATCTGATACGAATAAAAGTACCTTCGTGTGCAAAGGGTTAATTAATTTACAAAACAGATCATGAAATGGATTTTACATCGAATGTATTTCAATAGTACAGGCTGGGTAAAAAATACATTTTTTAATTTATTATAAGTGGTACATAAATGATTAATTTATACGAATTGGGGTCGTTCAGAACTCATACGTCGTTTATAACACAAGAACTATTTATTCTGAATATGCAGAGTGTATATATGCGTATGTGTGTGTTTTTAATGTGTATTGTTACTTTGTCTCTTCCTCTTGTTACCGTGTTACTGCTCTAACTGTTCTACTGTTACTCTACACTGTATTGTGTTACTCTGATCTATGCTGTTACTATTCTGTCTCTTACTACTCTGACTGTTTTATTCTAACTGTTCTCTTAACTCTTTGGAACACAGTGGGATTAAAAATGTCCCACCTTTTTGATGCACGGTAATGTATGATGAGACATTTTTAGTCCTGCTTCAAAATATTGCAACAGCTACATACTCGTGCGTGTAAGACTATTCGAGGTCCAATAACAACAAATTTAATTGAATTATTTTTATTTTTTTGTGTTTTCGTGTTATTATTTCTGTGTTATTAAAAATATACCAATTTTGTTTACTTCGAAATAATAGTTTAATTTTAACTTAGTCGTTTGTTCATCCCCCAGCAACGCTCTAATCACCACTACATATGTACACTATGCGACCGACAAGAAATCCGGTGAGGAGGTTGTCCTGAAACATAAGACGTACGCGATCGCACCTCCTACCCCCACCTAGAACCGTCGAAACTTGACACCGATTGACGATCGCAGACTACTGATTGTTTACGGGTCAACTAGTGTGCGTGACCGCGCGACCAATAAATTCCGTCGCCGAAAATGCGTGAGATTCACTGCGACCATCTTTTTTTTCGGCCAATTACTGCCGTCGCGTCTGAACGCCTGAACAAACCTCCTCACCGGACTTCTTGTCGGCCGCATAGTGTACTTTATTCTCGAAAGAATATTACTTTTTCTCTTCAGAAGATTTCCAATAACTCTCAAAGATTGCACAACCAAATTTATATTTATCTTTAAAGCCCGTTGCCGGTTTGCGATGTGTTACTGTTTTTGTATAGTTGCGAATCATGTTTTGCACAACGTATAATGCACAATCATTATTAACTTAAAAATGAAGTTGAAAAATAAATGAAAAAACTATGAAACATAAACGAATACACGTAATGAGTCTTTGTCTTGATGATCATCAGCACAGATGTCAATAAAATTATCGTAACAAATGTTGTCATTTAATGTAGGAAATTTGGAAAACGGTCATTTGACCCCTATGGTAGTTTTTAGTGTTAAGCAAGGCAATAGTGTTGAGGCAACAGCGGAGAAAATATGGAATGTATATGGCGAAGATGATAACTGATCAGGCAGTTAGAAATTGGTTTGTAATATTTCGATCTGGAGATACAGGTTTATCTGGTATCATGGCTCTACCCGAAAAATAGCTAAACATTGTTAATAATAATGGAGCATATTTGGTTTAAATAAAATCATTTTCACGCAATAAGAAAGGCGGTTGAATCGTCTGATAGTTGTAGCACCGAATAGTTCGTTATGTCTGACGCATTTGCCAAATGAAACATAGCGCAAAGGGTTAAAGTTGAATGCCGACGAATATACATGTTAGAATAATTCTTATTTTAATGCTTTCTCGATCAAGGTTCTGGGGTAAGTGCCAAGAGGTTAAGCTTAGTCCTCTTACCAGAAGACATCTCTGCCTTCCCCACTCCGTGGCTAGATCTTTAAGGAATAACACCCCTATTCGTCCAAGCAATGCAACGTCGGGCTGCTTGCCTTTTCCAGAACATTCCCACGCCTCTTTTTAAACAATCAATCCGGCGACACTCGATGGTGTCGACCAAGCCGTATCGACACTGCTATCCCAATCAGTCCAGGCCGTCTTACCTTCCAATTTCCTTCTCTTTATTTATAGATCTGGATCCTTTTTCTATTTTGAATAAACTATCTTTCCTAAAAGGACCCTTCTTTTTCCTTATCTATTTCCTGATTCAGTCCCTCGCTGACGAGA
Source organism: Coelioxys conoideus (assembly GCA_947623535.1). Classification (NCBI taxonomy): domain Eukaryota; kingdom Metazoa; phylum Arthropoda; class Insecta; order Hymenoptera; family Megachilidae; genus Coelioxys; species Coelioxys conoideus. The sequence goes on along the minus strand of OX392453.1, from coordinate 15,996,658 downwards.
CCCAGATACTATTTACTCTTCCCACGGCTGGACTACTACCCCCAAATTCCAGAAACACCTACCCTTAGTTTTTCCTCCAAAATTCCGATATAAAAAGGGAACCGGAACAGCTAAGGAAGAGAGTCTTTTTAATCTTTAACCTATGACGACGTCGAACCTCTGTCCGGGACCATTGTATGAGTTTTGTGAATCAAAAGATTAGCAATAAACATAATGCAACTATAAAACACATCGATCCTTTGAGTACCTCGACGACAATGGCTACATGACTTCGAGTCACTGAACATCGTCGACCGCCTGGGTTGCCATTTATATAGACACCCTCTCAAGTTCCACTCAGAATACGTCCCTATCATAAATCGTTCGAAAGCAAAATAGCGGCGGGCTAATTGCCTCCGTCGACCCTCAAAAATACGTTGACGCTAACATACAACTGGAATCTTACCTGTGCGTGTGGATCGTGGCAAAGATGATCGGCGCTTCTGGACAATTCCGGCACCATGCTGGTGAAGCTGATATCCGACAGCATCACTCTCCTAGCCTCCCGTGTCTTATCGGACAGTCTGAGTCTCCCTGGGACACCGGTCGGCAGAGCAAATTTACTCGGCAACGTGGTGAACGTATGAGCCACTTTGTGCGCAAGATAACTCTCGGACCTCCAGTGGGCCGGAAGTGCGGAAATGTCTGTCTGAGCACCGGATTCCCTTCTTGCTCCGCTAATTCTGTCCATCACCGGTCTCAATGGAGCTGCGCTCTTTCGACGACCACCGGCCAGAGCCTCTCGGTGGATAATCGGTCTAACAAAGCAGAACATCGTACGTGTTGTGACATGTGGTATTCAAAGATCGTATAAAAAATAAAAGTTCGAAGAAACTTAACAGCTACGAAACGTTTTCGCTTATCTACGACTCTTTTCTTTCCCTGTTCCTTTAATTTGCAACAGCTGGATACAGGAAATAACGGATAAAATTAAATAACACTTTAATTACGTTACCTGTAAGTTAATATCCAAGTGTAGGTGGATAGTCGTTCTGTTTATTATTAGTGGATATGATTGCGAATAATTTTCTGCATCCACGATACCGTTCACAGTAGTGCAATATAACGAGAGTCTGCTGTAGGTATATTTACTATAACTCTAATATGTTGTGTTCGTACACATTGTTCACGTATCGCGTTTAGATATAGTAAATTACTTTAATTCTATTCAAATTATATTAGTTAGTTCGATGAAGTTAGGAATCAAAGTTAGAATCAAAAGTAGAGAAACTAACAAGAAACTATTAATGGATTAATTTGTAATCCGTGGCCATCGAATTAGGACCACCTACGGAAATTCCACTTTTATGCTTATAACAGAATGTCATATGTGTAAAATTGTCTTAGGTCATTCAAATTATTACTAAACTCGCTGACAATGTTGTATAAGTACCAGTTGATTTGTTACTATCGCGATGATAATACCGTTCTGAATTACAGAAAACAAATGATTTGCTTAGAAGCTTTACACGTGTGGATGGTTGCGTGTTAAATGATAGTAAACGTTAAACTTGCAGTAATGGAATTTCCTATGAAATTACGTACAACTTTGAACAATTAACGGCTCGCCATTGGCTTCCGAATGCAATTACGCTGTAGACCGTAAACAGTGACCTCCCAGACTGATCTAATTTTGCAATTACTAAGTTTCCATATTCACGACTGTGTTACGACAATCATCAACTCGATTCTTCAAATTTTTATTCTAATTTTTATTTTTCTAATTTTTGTTCTAATTTTGATTCTAATTTTGATCCTTTTAATTTTTATTCTAATTTTGATTCCAATTTTGATTCTCCTAATTTTAATTCTAAATTTGATTCTAATTTTCATTCTTCTAATTTTTATTCTAATTTTGATTCTTCCAATTGTTATTCTCAACTTGATTAACATATAATTTGAACAAAAGTAAAGTAATTCACTATATTTAAACATGATACGTGAAAAATTGATACAAACAGAACATGTCGGATAGTTGCCTCTCGTTATATTGCATTCCTGTGAACGGCATCGCGAATGCAGAAAATTATTCGTAATTATAGCTACGAATAATAAACAGAACGACTATTCACCTACACTCGGATTAAGTGAAGTGTTATTTCATTTTACACATACGCATGTCAGCCACCAGGAAGGTTCACATGTAACGAGCTGTTGCAAATTAAAGAAAGGGGGAAAAAACGAGTCGGAGGTAAGTGAAAACGTTTTATAGCTGTTAAGTACTCAGCACCTAATTAAAGTACTTTCAGTGAATACATGCATATATTGGCGTGAGAGTCTTTCATCGGGGAAAGAATAAAGTGCACTACGTGACGCGAAATTCTTTGGACTTATCCAAGCAAACTATTCTCCCTTTCTTTATTTTTCACTGGTATCATAAATTTGGTTAAACGAAAGTGCACAAGGTCTTTCATTTAAGATCACCTACATATCTCTTCGAGCTGTGATAATGTTAAAAATGTTTTTTACGTTCTGTGAATAACATCAAAGAAATAATGGCCGACGAAAATCTTTTTCAGGGTAATTTTTTCTGAGTTTTAAGAGCCTTCATTTGTTTTTATGTACAACTACATATTTTTTGTATTGCATCGTGAAGTTATATAATTCTATAATTAAATTGTATAATTGAACTATATAATTAATGTATTTGTATAATTAAAAGTATACATTAAATGTATAATTACATTCAATGAATTGAAAGTTATATATACACAAGACAATAATATATCGTATTCAAACGTTTGTTTAATTTGAACCCTTGACCGTCAGATTTGCACACAGATGTTTTACCATTGTACCCGTTGTGCCTTCATACAAACAGAGGTTATGTAACCGAATACATAATGCTACATGCGAATTTCAGCCGAGATACATGTACACGTCACCCAGGAATTAGCGCGTGAGGAAGTTGAAATGAAACATAAGAAGTACGCCCATCCTCACTGTAAATCCTCCGAGCTTGATGCCGATCGACGAGCATCGATTGCCAATTGTTTATGTTTTTTGAATCGACGGTTGTTCGCGCGAACCAATCAAATCCTATCACTGAAAATACGTACGAGTCGATGCGTGAATTCTTGGGTGATTGGGTATACAAGTAATAATTTTATTAGAAAAGTCGAGCAACTGTAACGAGGTTTGAAATGAGAACAATTATTAATATACATATTTCCTAAAATAAAATGTTAATAAGCTTCTACAGTTATTAATTTTCAACGCCTTTATAATCAATGTAATATAACATCTATTACATACTGTTGCGTCCTTATATTGGGGACATGTCAAACCTATTATTATCATGTACAATAGAGAAAAAAATCCGATGCCCATCTTAACGATCTGTAAGTAATAACAACTAAGTTTTTAACCTACCTGACAACGGTCAAGGGTTCAAGTTATAAAAACCTCTACGTCACTAGTTCCTGGTTTTCCCAAGAACTACTGACGTCAGAGTTAGGCGGTCACTCAAGACCCATACCAATCTTTTTAGACCAATCACATGAATTCCTATGTTTACGCCTCCTACGATGTTTCCGCGAATCCCAGAATACACCCCCATCATACTAACCTATACGAGTTTACCTACAAGACATTTTTGCAGCTCTAAGACAGAACTAAAACAACCTACAAATCGAATAAACCTAACATTCAAAGAACTCAATCAACCTACAATCATTTCACTCGCGAAATCGACAATCGCGACTTACCCGCGTCTAAAGGGTACTACCTATCGTGCCGCCTTCAAAACTAAAAACGAAGAGCACGACACAACACATACTGAAATTAGCTAAAATGACCATCGTGTACGAGCCAAAAAAGAGTTTACATATTTATGACATTATAGAATCTCCAATATTTACAGTGGAACCTATGCTATCTTGGCCATAATCAATTTTTGCATTACGTGCAAGTGCTTCATATCTTTTTAGTTCTAAATATTCCTTAGTGAGAAGATGCGCCTATTCCTGTGTGACTGGGTATACATTGTACAATACTTTTAAATACCGTATACTGTCGTATAGAAAACAATTCCCTCTTTCGTACCTTGTCCACGTAACGTCCATGTACCATCCACATAAACTTGAAAATAAAAACCAGAAACATTCCTTCTAAAAAAGAAAGCTCGGACGAGGGCTCGGTGCATCATAGGGAGATCGATACGCTATCGTGCAACGTTAAAAAAAGTTGCCATTACCTATAGGAAGTGGGTGGCGCGGCCAAAGTGTTTCTCCTGACGGCCTGTCTGGTGGGATGTTCCGGCTCTTCAACGACCCCGCACTTGCTGATGTCGGTTTCGACCAGCACCGAGCACTGCGACCACATTTTGTTCAACCTGGAGCTGGAACTCTCGTCGAATCTGTCGACGCTCTCCTCGCGATCGATGCTCGAGCTCTGCGAGGAAACAGCCTCCTCGACCGAGCTGGTTTTCTCGCCGTTGCAAACCAACGACTCGCCATCGGTCGATTTCGTGTATTTCAGCATCACCGGTTGCCCGGTGGTCACCGGCTGTTGCCATGATTCGGCCTCGGTTATGGACACCAGGTCCTCCTGCAGTCCAAGGTCGCGACACGTATCGTCCGTCGTGAATATCAGCTCGATATCGTCCAGCTCCTCGGACTCGTTCTCGGACTGATCGTTTGGTTTCGGTTGATCGATGGCCTGACGGTGTTGTATCTGGGCATCGGGATTGTCGCTGAAGACGGAGTTGTCGCCGTCGGAGACGGACTTCAGGCTCAGATCCTCCACGTCCTTGTCAGGCACCTCCAAATGCTCGCCACGAGCCTCGTTCGCGTCCTCCTCTTCGAGGTCTTTAGAATGTCTGTTGCCCGATGTGGATGCCAACTCATGGAGAACATTGCCGTCCGCGGAGTCGGTCAAGTTGTCGCCGGTTGTTGAAGATTTAATATCCTTCGACATTGCGCACTTCTGATCCATGGATTCTTCTGTTCTCGTTTTCCCGATCTGTAAATCGTCGTTGTTGTTGTTGTTATTGTTGCCAGTGGTTCGAGTTCCGATGATCGCCTTGGATGGCTCTTCCGCGACGAGTTTGTCCCTGGCCGCATCCATGAATACGCTCGGCTGCTTGGACAGACTAATACAGTTTACAGGGTGAGAATCGCAGCGAGAATGCTACCGCGTGTGCACGTTACACGTGGTTATTAATAGGTGCATCAAGAACGGGATGCGTTCGTTTTAATTAACGCTGACGCTATGGAGCATCGCTGTTCAGCGGCACACATTCGCTAACATGATGTACCGCTGTTAGCATGGGCCAATGGGATACTTAACGCGATCAACGTGCTCAAACTTTCTTAACATTGTAAATAAAAACTAAAATAACCAGTAATGGTCAAAATGATGGTCAAAATAAGCACTTTCGGGTTTGACATTTTATATTACAAAATTCTTTTGCCTCCTTTGTCAAAATGCTATTTGTACATACAGTATGTGCACACAATTATTAAAATGGCATAATTCACTTAACATAAGTTAACTAGCTAACTTAACTAACTAAACTTGCTAACTTGTACACATACTGTATGTATAAATAGTCAACTGTGTACACACACTGAATGTATAAATAGCCAAGTGTGTACACATATTTTATGTATAAAGGCCAAGTATGTACATATATTGTAAGCATAAATAGTCAATTATATATGCATACTACATGTGTAAATAATCAATTGTATACTCATACTGTTTGAATAATTAATACTTTGTATAAATAATACCTACTTTGGTGTACACATACGGTATGTATAAATAGCCTCATCCTTAAATATATAACATTTTTTCAAACGTTAAAATTCTCAAATCTACCAAATGTTCGATTCTTCGAATTTGTTTTCATGTAATTTTTCAGTTAATTACTAAAATCCTGTATTAATACCTCAATTAATACCACGGTTATTGAATTCAGTGTGACAATAAAGTTAAGGAATTTCTTTGCGACGGTGTATATGTATAACGACGAGACGTAGAAAATTATACCGGAGCGTCGAAAACGTGAATGAAGTGAACAAACGACTTCTTAATTCCTGACAGAGACAAGTTTCGAGACTCACTCTTTAGTGTCCTCTACTGCGAGTGGAAAAAGACGAGATTGGGCTGGCGGGCTTGTGGCAGCATCGGTGGAAAACTCACTGTTCCTGCTTAGGATCTTTCGCCTAAGGACGTGATTCTCAAGAGCGAGCCTCTCGACGACGTCAACGTAATTTTCGCCAGAAAAATCGCCGACGGTCTCCTTAAGACGGCGAAGCTCTTCCCGCGAGGAATCCAGCGCGGAACGCAACGATATCACAGTCTGATAAACACACAAAATTATATAAAAATTATGTGAATCAAAATATACAGCATAATTCGGCGTTTCTCCAATATCTATCTATGGTATCACAGTGTAACATGTATGTTTATATGGTGATATTTTATATTGCCTGTTATACAGACATTGACATTACTGTATAGAGACATTTCTAAATTCCTAGATTTATAGAACACTATATTATTACATTTTAAAATCATTGAATTGATATGCACATCGATCCCTTTAACTCGTTATTCGTCATATCCCTAAATCCCACGATTACCAAATCCCTTGGTCCGCATATCCCTACATCCCTATATCCTTACACACCCTATTATTATTATTATATTATTATTAGAGCACCAAATATCTATATCCTAAAATCCCCAAATTCCATGATCCCCAACACCCAAGATCTCCAAATCCCGTGATCCCAGAATCCCGAGATCCCCAAATCCCCAAATCCCGAGATCCCCAAATCCCGAGATCCCCAAATCCCGAGATCCCCGAATCCCAAGATCCCCGAATCCCAAGATCCCCGAATCCCAAGATCCCCGAATCCCAAGATCCCCAAATCCCAAAATCCCAAAATCCCAAGATCCCCAAATCCCAAGATCCCCAAATCCCAAGATCCCCAAATCCCAAGATCCCCAAATCCCAAGATCCCCAAATCCCAAGATCCCCAAATCCCAAGATCCCCAAATCCCAAGATCCCCAAATCCCAAGATCCCCAAATCCCAAGATCCCCAAATCCCAAGATCCCCAAATCCCAAGATCCCTAAATCCCAAGATCCCCAAATCCCCAAATCCCAAGATCCCAAGATATGTATTTCGAAAGAAAAATCGTAATTACACTAGTGGTTTTCAGTTTATAACGTAACGTCTTGTGTGGTCAATGATAAATTTTTTTACTTCTCTGCGAAAAATTACAGTTGTACGTTTTAAATTAATTGAGATAATGAACCAGACACAAAATAATGTCGAGAAGAATTTTCGTTCGTAATCGATTATCGTTTGAATTTGATTCGCCGAACGTATTTAATTACCTCATAATTTAATTTAACCTTATAATTTAATGGCTTCATTTGTTATGGTAAGTATGTACTACGTGCAAAGCATCGAACGTTCCTGTTATTACTCTCCCATTAAAAGCTGCGAAACATCCCTAAAAAGTACAATTTTCTTGTTTCTTGGCAGTTACAAGTATAAGCCGTACAAATGTTTCGTTACGTCTTGTTCAATTATTAAAACGGAATATTCGTGTCGTAAATCTGCAAATCGACGGTAAATATCCGCGATTACAAAGTTAATAACACCGTTACGATGTAAACCGGCAATTTTCGCGATAGATTTACAACACATGATTCAACGGGATGGAAATTTAAGCGAAAGCTTAATTGCAGATTAAACGTACGTGCAACGAAAACGTTCGTGCGAAAATCTTAACATGAGAACAACTGAACTTTCTAGAATTTCTGAATTTTACTATAATTTTTCTAGAAATAACGGTTTCTTATTATCCAGAAACATTTTTGAATTGCTCGATACGAAATAATTGCTTTCAACAAAATTTCTTCAAAAATTTCTTCTATATTAACGCTAGATTTCCGGATATGTATTTATTTTTAAATTAAAACTAAACTTGAAAAGAAAGTAAATAAAGTATAATACATAAACTGACTTACATAATGATCCTTCATCTTGACAAAAGTTATCATACATTTTGATAAAAGCTCCTTTATCATTTTTGTCATTTAAAATAGGTAACGCGTGGTGAGTGATTTTGGCTCGTTCCGTAAATATAGTGTTAAAAAACGATAAAAAATATATCATGTAAGTGACATTTTTAAGTCACGATAATCAAGAGTTAGACATATGATAATCACAAGAAACTTTGAAAATAATGCACACTGCAAGTATCGCATAAACGTCGATTATTTTTCGGTAATAAATGTGTACCCCTTAATTCGATTGACCTTGAATTCGTTCGAAAGAAAGTAGTATCACAGACCATTTAAGGTCACGGGATCACGAGGGTAAAGAGTATGGCGAAGAATGAATAGCATCGTCGTATATGAAATCGATGGTTGAAGGATGTATAAAATCACCTGCTTCCCTTCTCCACATAACTGTGTCATCTAACCAATAAACCATGCCTACTCTTTCGAAGCATTTCGCCTAACCAACCATTCAATATTTTCATTATTAACCTATAAAAAAAAACGAAACACCATCAAAATCATATCTCGTTCGGTTTAACACTTTGATCGCCACGTCATTCACATATGGGTGACGCTTATATTTCAATATAAATCAATCACCTATTCAGTAAGAATTTATTCATTTATCTAATCGGAAACGCCAGTAGTAATTACTTGGACCTATGAATAATAAATAAACCAAAGTATTGTGAACATAGTTGGTAGGATTCATTAATCATAAAAATACTTTCTAATAAAATTTTCAACCGCGTTAACGTGGCAGTCACATGTTAAAGAAACACGGATCTGTATTACATCGAGATATAACGTATGAAATGTATGTTTCAAAATTCATAAATACCCAATATATCCCTAGATGTCAACAACTTTACACCCATATACTCGTAGATATCCCTAGATATGCCTACATATTCCGAGTGATCGCCAGAGATCCCTAGCTATTCCTATATACCTCTAATTTCTAGATATCCTTACATATCGTATATATGGTCATTCGAAGTGTCTTTAATAATTCTTAGATGTTACTAAATATCTCTAGATATTCCTCTAGATAACTCCGGAGATTCTTAGATATCACTATACGTCTAAATTCCTAAATATTCTAATCCCTCGAAATCCCTAAAGATCCCCAGATATCTGTAGGTATGTCTCATCCAGGCTAATTAAGAAATTTTAGATGATTTTTGTTGACGTTGTAAATAATTTACTAAACCTACTAATTTTTAAAGTATCATTGTTGAATAGTATACATAGTATAACAAAGTGATACTTTTTCATCGTGCATAGATACTGAGTATGAAGTGAGACTTCACAATCAGGAGACATAATAGTTTATGTCAATTTATGGGTTAATACTGTATTATTACTATACCAGTTCTATTCTACTATTCCTCTATTCCACTAGAATATCAGATTAACCATACAACTATTTTACTAAACTTACTATGCTATTGTGTTAAGATTTTATTCTATTTAATCGCTAAAGTTTGATACAACCAAAGGTAATTTAAAAATTTTGTTCAATCACTTTTATATTACAATCGAGATAAAATTCATCACTGGCAAATATAAGCAACTATGAGACAGTAACTACCGTAATTTCTTTACACTTTTGTATATTCTTTTAGTTTCGATATAATATGAGCTGTTATTAGAACGATCTATTTTCGATAAAATATCGATACCGCGCGTTTAAATTAACGATAAATGTCGAACACAAATTTTTCTTATAAATTTTTATCTTTGTATCGAATTGACTGTGAAAATAAATAATCACCTTGAGTTAAACTGTAAATCATACGTTGAGTCAGCGAAGATCTAACCCCGTCACACAAGGGTTAATACGTAAATAGTCCAAACCTGATGCAAAGCTCTCACGACGTCCAGTCCGGGAATTCCCGGGGATGGCAGGGTAAGCTGCAGCCCCTGATGGTGAGACTGCCGATCAGCTTCAGCTTCCATTCCTCCACCTCCCCGCCCAATATTTCCAACGAGATCTTGTCACCGCCACAGGTCATGCCGAAACCTCTTTCCTCTTTGCCCGTTTGACCACTTCACTCACGATTTCACTAATCCTAGCCGATCACCGTCAATGCTACCGTTGTCGCACTCACCAAACAATAATTGATCCTTCCATACACTGGATGAAACTTGAACCGGTCCTCACGAACTATTTTAATTCGTCACAATTGTCAAATCTCGCCGTTTCGTAAAATGATTGCGCTACAAGTGAAACCTAACATTTTAAGGGTGGTTAATATGCATCGCATTTTACGTGTCACATTATATTACGCATCGAATTGATCGAATAAAAATGTAAAACAACAAAATGGTATCACATGTTCACTATCGATTGAAATGATAGTTATTTGACATTTAAGTCGACAATCTCTTTAAGCGTTACTTCTAATCATTTTATTAAATGATATTTAGAAATCGGCATTTGTTACGTTTTAAAATAAACTGTTTCGTTAAATTAATCATGCACGCATTCGTTTGCTTTTCGTTTCGTCTATTTATTGAAACTTTGATAGTGCGTGAAACAAGTGTTATGACTACATGAACAAATTAAGTCGTCAACGTCTAAGAATATGAATAGATAATAGTTAAATATAAGGTTACTCGAAACTTACTTTCCACGTCAACTTTCAACGACGCACTGAGATCATTAAGAGAATCAAATGTTAGTTTAAAAACATTTAATTTTCATTAGAAAATGACGCCGTGAATACTGCGCGTAATACCATACGGATTGATTTACTTTTACACACGCACTTTATCGTCCACGGTTGAGAATACACTACGAACGAGAAGAACATTTACGGCGGTGGTTGAACAGAGTTTTCCAATAAGCAGTCATCGTTAGAATCACTAAACAATACTAATCGATACGCAACAATCGAGCGATTTATAGACAACGCTTGAGCACGATCGCCAAGCGTTCAAAATCTATCAGCTCTATTATAATTCTACTTCCTCGAATACTGATTATCGTTTAATCTGTAGCTTTTCTTGGTATACACGATTCGTAAAAATTGTTTGATCAAATGGTTTATGTTAAATAAATCGTTTATTTGTATTTTAATCTTGATACTTTAAAAAATTACTTTCTTTTTTTAAGTACGACGCGGCAGAGTAATTTTCATACGAATGTCAACAATATAGCTCGAGCTGTCACTTGCTCTTTAATGCAGACGACGGGATAGAAATACAACCCAATTATCAGGCTGGCCAACATTGCATACTCCCATGAAAAGGAGCATCTTCACTGAAAAACGAATGGCGAATTCTGATAAGCGACAATTCTATTTTACTTTTTCAGCATATTTGATTACAATTGTATAAATATTGAATTATCATTGTTTACACCAGATACGTTCGCTTTTGTCGCGTATAACAACCAACAAATCTTACATACGTGTATGATAAACTGAAAGTTACTGTTGCTTTTTAATTTTCTTTCTTACTTTCGGGAAAATGAATACATATAATTATAAATGTAACTTAGCCATTTATCGTTTATAAATACATCTTTATAATGTATATGATAAAACATGAATGACGAGGTAGAAGGAGAAAACCTCTACTACTCGGGTATAAATATTTGCTCGGAAAATATTATTGTCCAATATTTTATCAATAAAATGTTGTAATTATATATTAAATTTCATAGTATGAAAAAAAATTGTATTTTTAAAACAATTAATGTTCAAGTATTAATGGTTTTGTGTTTAAATGTTGGAACTTTAATGAAATTTGCAAGTGACTATTGAAATATAATCAAAATTGGCACTCGAATTCAAACCCAATTTGAATCTAAATATATTTCAGATCTGAAATTCAAATAATTAAATATTCAAGTATACTTTCGTACTCGACTACTCGGTAGAATTCAGATTTGAAATTCGAAGAACACGTGCAAACTAAGCATAATGGATTAAAATAGTACCTGGTGGAACCTCCCTTCTCTATATCGACATTTTCCCTAGGGAAGCCTACCATGCTCGATACTCATATACAGCAGTAAATGATACGCACATATACAGCGAATCTGTCCGCGCAAAGTTCGGTTTTAAGTGATTATACACATGTTGGCTACTATTAGTGACGTTGATATTACACAGTAAATAATTGCAAATAAAAAAGTCAAGCCGTACAGAAAAACGTTTATTAAAAACGCAATAACTCCGTGATGGAAAATAAACTTTAATGGAAGGAATAATCCTATTTTGCGAGGATGGAGTGTAGGAAAAGTTTAAAAAGCATTCTTGTTGTAATTTTTATACATATAACTGTATTAAATTGTGCTCATTTATCGGGAACGTATTTGAAAGATGTTTCGATTAGCAATAGTGAAATTATACCACGGATTAGCTGGGTATTCAGTAATTCTATTGACACTCCCGTAAGGGTTAAAAGAGGAGTTCGAGACAGTTTACCCGAAGACAGTTTATTAAAATCTATGACTCCTGAATGTCAGAAAAATTTGCATCGTCTCTGTAATCATGTAGGTGGAAACAACGATGAATTGATGTTATTAGAATGCATTCAGAACTTTAAGGTATAACTTACGATTACTTACATTCAATGATAATAATGTCTTATAACTAAAAAATATCATTTAATAGAACATATATTACTATTAAATAGTAACATAAAATTACTATACTTAGCTTATAATTATTCTTATTTTATAGCCAACTGAAATATCCGGCATTGATGATGAATGTAGTCAAGCAATCTTTTATTATATCTTAAATATTACCAATAATTATAACATAGAACGTCTAGCTAAAAAAACCTGTGGCAAAGAGTTAAATCTGATAGACTGTTCTGCGGTTGATGAGAAACGTGGTGCATATTTATCTTGTTTAATAGATCAAAGAGAAAAAGTAAAAAATCCAGAATGTATTGCTTATATTCAACGATTAGAATGGATAGCATTTAGTGATTTTAGAATTACAACATTTTCTTCAGATTGTGCAGAAGATGTTAAAAAATTCAAATGCGATAAAGTACAACCTTATAGAGACATATCACAAGGACAAGTATTGGCTTGCCTGCAAGAACATATTAATGAACTTCAACATGATTGTCAGAGACATATATTTCATGTATCTGAAATACAAGCTGAAAATATAAATTTAGATCGACAGCTATACATAGCTTGCGAACAAGATCGTATTAAGTTTTGTCCAGACATTAGACCTGGTAGTGGACAAGTATATAAATGTTTGATGCAACATAAAACAGATAGAGCCATAACAGCTATGTGCCAAGATCAACTCACGAGAAGAGGAAAATTAATAGCATCTGACTACAGAGTTAGTAAAGGATTAGTCAGAGCTTGCAAAGATGACATTAAAATTAATCATTGTAGGAGACCTCCACCTGAAGATAAAAATATATTTGGAAACGAAGATACAAAAAAAAGACCTGCAAATGAAGATAAAAATATAAGACTTGCACGAATTTTACTTTGTTTGGAATCAGCGGTAAAAAATGGCAGTAAAATCGATGGAGATTGTCAGGCTGAAATGTTTGATCACAGAAAACTTCTAATGGAAGACTATAGATTATCTCCTGAAATAGTTGATGGATGTGTCAATGATATTACAACATTCTGTAATGGTCTTGAAATTGGTGGTGCAACCATTCACTGTTTAATGGAACACACTAGAACTAAGAAAAGAAAATCAAGGGTATCGAGTAGATGTCAAAGAGCGGTAATAAAATATTTATGTACATATTGAGATATAGAAGTAATAATAATATTAAAGATAATATATTAATATTAACAGTTAGAAGACTTGATTATGGATGCAGATGCAGGAGAAGATTGGAGAATTGATCCTGTATTACGAGAACAATGTCAACCTGTTGTTAATTTAGCTTGCAGAAATGTAAGAACTAATTAATTAATTGATTATAAAATAAGAAAAAAATAACTTAATATTGAATTGAAATGTAGGTACGAGGAGGAGATGCTACAGTTATATCTTGTTTAATGGATCAGCTTGGTACAGATAGAATGACAGAAGCTTGCGAAACTGCTTTAGTTCAAATACAGTATTTTGTAGCTAGAGACTTTAAATTGGACCCTCAGTTGTACAGAGCATGTAAATTTGATGCAGTACGACTGTGTCATGCACGAAATGCATGGGCAAGTGATGGAAAACAAATGCATCCAGAAGAGGGACCTCTTGTTTTACCATGTTTATACAGACATGCGTATCATCCTCAAAAAAATATGACTGTAAACATTATAAATAATTTCATCTTAAATGAATATATTCGATAGAAACAATCATTTATTTTCAAATTGTTTTAGTTACGAACGGAATGTCTTGAAGAAATTAGACGCGTTATGAGACAAAGAGCAGTAAATGTTGATTTGCAACCTGAAATTGAAGAAGTATGTCTTAATGAATTAGCATCATTTTGCTATGACAAAACAGGGAAAGGAGAAGAAATACTGTGCCTTCAAGACAATTTAGATCGGTAATAATGTGTGCGATTTGTTATATGAAGCGTAGTTTATGCTTATACTTATTTTGTTGTTTACATTTTTAATTCGTTTGTTTGATTCGTAGTTTGAACAAAAATTGCAAATTAGCAGTCGGCAATTTTACAGAAGAACAAGCCGAACGCATCGAATTAAATCCTATCATTTCGGCCACGTGTCAACATATTATGGAACGACACTGTGAGGTACAATAAAATTTTTAATAATAATTCATTTAAGTGTCATGTAATATTTTTAATAAAGAAAAAATTACTTAAACAGGAGGTATTAAAGTATGGTAAAGACGAAGGAGACATGATGGAATGTTTAATAGAACACAAAAATGATCTAGATGTACGGGCTGATTACAAATGTAAAGCAGCCGTGGAACATTTTCAATTAATATCGTTAAAAAATTATCATTTTACATATAAATTCAAAGAAGCGTGTAGACCATCCGTCAAAAGATGGTGTCCAAAGTAATTTTTTTAATATAATTTATTAAGTTTATGATACAAAAGTTTTAGTGAATACAATTTATAAATTTGTATACACTATTTAGGTCTAAAACTAAAGCAGATGTGATAGAATGTTTAAGTGCAATTGTACAAGAAGATATAATGAAAGATACCCAGCATCATATACCGAAAGAATGTAGACAACAGTTGAAAGCACAACTTTATCAACAAAGAGAAAACATTCAGTTTGATCCTATCTTACAAGCTCAATGTACAACTGATATTAAACAATATTGCTTTAACGTTGAACCAGGAAATTCTCAGGTATTTTATATGCATGTTTCATTCATTGAATATTTTCCCAATTTTTATATTAACGTTAATAAGGTAATGAATATTTTAGATTTTGGAATGTTTAGCAGCACATAAATCAAAATTATCTGATGCATGTCATAAACAATTATTTAAAATAAGGAAACAAGAATTTCAAGACAGTTCAAGTGACTTTGCTTTATTAAACACATGTCGAGTTATGGTAAGACAATTCTGCCATGATGTTCATCGTTCACAAGCATTAGACTGTCTAAAAAAATATAAGGATGACCCAACATTTGATGACAAATGCAAAAATATTGTTATTCGAAGAATGATTGAACAAAATACCGATTATAGATTTAATAGTGCATTGCAAACGGCATGCTCCTATGATATTAATAAACATTGTAAGGAGGTAAGGGTTAAATAAAAAAACAAGTTTCAAAACTCTCTGTTCCTAAATATTCTTTCAATATGTAATATTTATCTTTAGGTTTTATTGCATCAACCTACCGATAAAGAACTTGAAGGAAAAGTAATCAGATGTTTAAGGATTAAATTTCGAGAGTCAAAACTTACAGTAAAATGTGAACATCAAATGATTAATATACTTAGGGAAGCAGCTTTAAATTATCATCTAAATCCGTTACTGGCTACAATGTGTGCACATGAGGTATCATTATTAAAATATTTTTCAAATATCATTTCTGTAACAAATACTTTTTGTACATGTATTTATGTTAATATTCCCTATTTGTGTCGAACAGATTGAAACAATTTGTAGAGCCGATGAGAATGATCCTGGATCAGTAGAAGAGTGTTTAAAAATGGAATTCAATGCTGGTAATAGAGACATGAAAGAAGAGTGCCGTCTTGAAATTGCAAGTTTAATAGAACAAGAAAGAGCAGATATCAATGTAGATCCTTTATTACAAAAAGCATGCGCTGTTGATGTTAGTAAATACTGCAGCGATGTTCCGCAGGGTGGAGGAAGACGTATGTTAAATGTTTATAAAGTTAGTGTATTAATAATGTATAACTACATGTCAGAATATTTATGCTTTTTAGATATCATGTGCCTGCAAAATGTGTTAGAAGACAGCAACAAATCTTTACAACCTGACTGCTATAAAATGTTAACCACAAGAATTGATATGTTCAGAAACGCGGTAAAGGTAATAAGTTTTATTATTATAATGGAGAAATTTTTGTAGAAAATACTGTATTTAGAAATTTCTAAAAATAATTCAAACATTTTTAAAGTTTCTAACAAGTATTCTTCAATTATATTTTATAATTATGTTATGATTTATACGAATATATTTGTTTCCAGTTAAATGCACCGAATTCAATACAAGAACTTTATTCAACTGTAAATCGATCCCCTGCAAGACGATACTTCATGATCGTCGCGCTGACAATGATCGGTATAATTTTCATCATGGGTTTATTCTGTGGCAGAGTGACAAGACGGACAATGCTCATGAAAAAGAAGTGATAAATTATTGTGAGAACAGTCCGTCCTCAGAAATTTTCGATCGCCGCAAATAAAGGAAAACACAAAAACAGCATATAAAATAAACATCGAAAGCAAAGAACATAGTGATGAAACAGGTGACCTTCCCGCAAAACATCAAATTATGCAGAAATGAATGAAACAAAAATAATAACATTTTATATTTTTTTTTATCGTATATAAACTTATGAAAAAAAAAATAATATTTACATATTATATGTCCATGATTCTACGATTTATCATTGAAACGTATTATCATAAATGTAAAAACTGTAAAAGTTGAATGAATGGAATGTATGATAAACTAGAAGTGATCTGCAGTTAAGTTGGATTTTAATAAAGCAAAATATATATATACATATATATACATATGAAACATATTATAGAAATTTATAGTATATATATATATATATATATATTACAAAATAATAAATTGAAACGAGGAATGAATTTTTATGTCAATATTCTACATATTTGTGATATATAACGAAAATTTAAAAAAAAAAAAGGAAAAAATGTTCGCATTTTGTTTGGGACGAAAACATTGTCTGGGCACAAATTATGTACTTTGGTCTTCCATTTTAGAACACTAGAAAATGTGTATATTAAACGCTGTTAGGAATGATTTATAATTAATGAACTGGGATTAATATATGTAATATGCACATAGTATAAAACAACAATATTACTCATTTTTTCAAGAAAATTATGCTCAATTTATAATAATTATTACTATTTAAACATTTTATTGAATATGTTATCACTGTACTATAAAATATAAGACCAAATATTATATCACAAACAATATGTTATTGATTAAATATGGAGGTAGAAGTCTCAGTTGTAGATTACATTGTTGTCAGTTATAAAAAGTAATAAATTTTCTTTCTACCTGTATTGTAGAAAAAAGGTGTGAAAAATGTAACTATAATATGATAATTTTATAAAAAGTTAAAAGATTTAAAAAAACTGAGATTTGAAACGATTAATATAGAAGAATACAGCTTATTTAAGTAAATATACGACGAAGAAAGATAAAAACATTAAACTACTGCATTTATCAAAGTTATTTAATATTCAGTATTGTAATTTCAATTAATCGGCACTTGTAATTAACTGTTTCTATGAAAATACGGGAATCAGATTTTTGAAAAGCAATTATTCGGATAAAAAGCATACCCTAGACACATCCTTTAGTTATGAGTGATTATGAGTAGAACTGAGGATATACAAGATGTGATAGTACACTACTGTATTGATATTATTTTTGCTTATGTTACAGAAAAAATGAGATTTCAAAAAAAAGTAGGAAGCCTAAGTTGCAACTGAGTATGCATTATACAGACATTGTATATATAATTATAAAATTATTTCAATAGTGCCATGAAAATACATGTTATACTTATATCAAAATACCGCTATTATACGATGAACAAATTGCAAATTTTCATACAACTCCAGCAATAACGTATAATTTTTTTTTATAGCAAACGGTTTTCATTACATTTACACAGTTTAGCCCAAAGATTCTATACAGCACTTATTACTATTAACAGTCTGCATCCATACCTGAAACAGAATAGTTCGAAAGTTACAAGTCTGGTTTAACGATTCTAATGTTCGAGTTCAAACGCTGCGCGCAACGGTCGTGCTCACAGTTTCCCTAAAGACCGTAAGGCGACGCGACAGTCGCGTGCAGTGCAAGAACCAGCAAAACATTGTTCGCGACGTTGTTGCGTTGACGAACAAAATTACACCTTCGCTGAGTGCGTGATAAATATACATCGTTCAATCGCGGGTACCGAGTGCACAGCTTCAATACCCATTACGAAACATTATTGAAATCAGTATCGTAACCGATTCCAGTATCATCGAATTCATGCATTATCTCGTCAGAATAGCAGCACCAAGTTCATTACCGAAAGATTGATGTACGGTGCTCGTCGAAGGACACCTTACGTACACGTTTAAAGAGTACAACAGTTACAACAAACATTGAATTGCGATGAACTGCGCAACGACATAGGTGTGGCACGTGAAAGAGAGAGCGTACATGTACGTATCGGTAGTACGTACGTGCAAAAAGTGCTTCCTTGGAATGACGGCAGCGAGGAATTGGATTAACTTTCCCCAGTTACGTTTCGGTTTAAAAAATCGATCGATCGTTTCAACGTAGTGTCAAGTGCGCGTTGATAATTACGAATACAATAAATTTGCATCGTAAGTGAATAATAACTTGTTTTCCAGAAAAAAGTATTCTAGGTGTTGTTAGCCTGCGAGGAAAATATATTTGGTGTCGAATACACCGTGTGGGTGCGTGTGCGTGAGCGTACTCGTGCCCGTGCCTGCGCCTATGCGTCTCCGTTCGTCGAGTTGTGGTGATCTTCGCAGAGGTGGCGGCGGTGGAGACAGTGAAGGTGGTGGCGGCGGCGACGACGACGGCGGCAGCGGTAAAGGTGGCGGTGGTGAAGGAGACGGTGAAGGTGGCGGTGGCGGTGGTGGAGGCGGCGGCGGCGGCCGCGACTACGTTTGGAGGGAGAGATTTCGTACGTCGTGACTGAGTGAGTGAGTTGGTGCGTGTGCGTGCTGCCGCGCGTATACGCTCTCTCATTCTTGGGATCGTGTGCGCGCGTTTTGTATATATATGTATATTGTCGCGCGCGCGCATTAACGGAATTCACGATCAGACACGCAGGGACTCTCAACAAATGTTTAAATGGACGCATCGTCCATTATCACCCAAGTGTCACGGGATGACGAGCTAGGCCAGTTTAATAATGGGAAAGGTAGGTGCCCGTGACAAATATGGCTTGTCGCCTTACATCTTTTTCTCCCGATTTTTTTTTAACGTTTTTCTTCCAGATGCTGGGTGGAATCTGCACCTGTTACGGGACTACACCGCACTCCTCCTCACCTAGCTTCACCTCTTACCCTGTTCCCCTCTCCTACTGCTCGCCAGTACTTCGCTTTCGACGTCTCTTTTCCTCTCGCCCTCGTTTTTGCCTGGCCTCGCCTCGTTTTGCCTCGCCTCTCCTCGTCAGATCGTGCTTTACCCCTCTCTCACATCTTTTCTTTCACCTAAGTTTCGCGTGTATCTTATTTTATGTACTATGTTAGTGCACAAATATTGTATATCCACTTTTTGTGAAATTTAAATCTTTTTGCGTGACAAATACGTATGCAGTTCTTAACTACCTATACTGCATAAAAGTCACATTTATGTCCGCTTTATACAATTATTAAAAATAATATTTTTATTTACTCCAAGTTCTTTAATCTATTAATAAACAAATGTTTATCACGTGTAGACTCTAATATTTATTACTAGTTAAATAAGTACTTTGAGTTACAATTACACTACATATCATTATCCTAGTTATTCCTTGTTGTAATTTCATTCTAAAGAAAGATGTAATTATCAGTCCATATTATGTTTTGTTGATATAAAAAATGCAAATTCATTATTATGTAATAAAAATTCTACTTAGGAAAACAAGGAATATTTTAATACGGTTGTTTTACTACCTTTAAGCTTCTGTAATTATGAATTTTGTAAACATTATACTCAGTTTTCTCTGTTGCAAACAGATATACATAGAACAATTAAATGAAAAAGACATTTATGTAATATAATATAAAGTACCATAGAATTCTTAAGCATGTTTTTCTCAGAAATTAAAAGTGGGCATACAATATTTTTACATTAAATCATCAGTATTTTGTTATTTTAAGAGAGATTAACTCTATACAACCTTAAAAGAATAACGTGTTACACAAATTTATTGTGACATATATGTTACTAGTTAATGTAGCTGATATTTTACTCAGACCAAGTTAATTTTGCATATAGTTTAGATATATATCTTGATCTGAAACTTCGATTAAAACTGTGTAGAGAAATATATAATTATGTGTTAATGTATTGTATACCATACATTGAATAAAAAATTCAGCTCTCTCTGTCGCTAAATATTTCAAGTGATAGTGTTTCTTAATTCAGTAATGTTATTAGTCTTTATTTATCATTCTTTTATTGTGTAAAAAAGAGCAAAGCACAATATAATCTGCTAATATTTTAATTTACAACTTTGTTGTATTATAGACAGTGCTTTGCCAAAAATATATTTGTTTCTCACATAAAACCAATATTTCTTATTTTCATTTTCAGTCTTCACAGGCAAAAGAATAATCAAAACTTAGTGCTATTTTGTAGTATCAAAATAATATTTGCTCTACAAATTTGTAAAATTGCAAGAAAAATTTATTCAGTATTTTTTGAGCTAAATTAAATATCAGTCCTTGTTGGCACTGAGGATGAAGAAAGTGGTCTGATAGCCTATCTTTCTTATTCTTGAGCACTGAGAAGGGTTTATAAGCCAAGTACTTGACCAGTTTGAATATACTTTAAGTATCAATGATGATCTCATTGATGCTACATGTTCCATGTATTTGCTACTATCTTTCAAAACAGATACAAAGGCCATTACGCTGCAGAATAAATTTAAAAGCCATCTTGAAAATAAGTTAAAATTTAGGATATTCATTAATGGTTATTTATTTTGAAAAGCAATAACAAACAATCTAAACCAAAGTATATAGTTCCATTTTAAAAAACAACTTGATCTTCATGTATATTAAAGCAATAATATAATTCCCATATAAACAATTCTTTATATCATTAATGGAATTATGAAATACGTCACAATAAATTCACATAAACAATATTTTACCAATGTTTATGTAATGTTGATACTCATACAATATATGTTTTTACAATATAGCCCAGTTACCACAAGAGAATGAAGTGGCCAACAACAGTCCAGCAAGTGGCAAAAAGCCAAGAGGGCGTGGACTTTTGCGATCTCTACTTTGTTGCCTTGGTAGAGGACGTGGAAGTAGTTCAAAAAGTTCGAAAACAAGCTCTTTGCAAGGCGATGGACGTGGTTCTCCACCGCCAGGGACTGGATCCCCACGGTTCCTTCTCCCACCTGTGAGACATCAGGATATGCACAAAAAGTGCATGGTGATTGATTTGGATGAGACACTAGTGCATAGTTCTTTCAAACCAATCAACAATGCCGATTTTGTTGTTCCTGTAGAGATTGATGGGACAGTGCATCAAGTGTATGTTTTAAAGAGGCCTTATGTGGATGAATTCTTACAGAGAATGGGCGAACTGTACGAATGTGTATTATTCACTGCAAGTTTGGCTAAGGTATATTAAAAATAGATTTCTTTACCACTGATAATTTTATCTTAGAAAAAATGTTTGAAACTTTTATCCTTGCAGTATGCTGATCCAGTAGCAGATTTACTTGACAGATGGGGAGTGTTCAGAGCAAGACTGTTTAGAGAATCTTGTGTTTTTCACAGAGGAAACTATGTTAAAGATTTAAATAAGCTAGGGCGGGATTTGCAACAAATTATTATTGTTGATAATAGTCCTGCAAGTTATATTTTCCATCCAGATAATGCAGTAAGTTTTACCAAAAATAAAATGAAGGAAGTTAAATGTACACATTTTAAAGGAAGTTCATTTTCAGGTGCCAGTGGCGTCGTGGTTTGACGATATGACAGATTCAGAATTGTTAGATTTAATTCCATTCTTTGAGAAACTCAGTAACGTGGAAAATATTTATACAGTCTTGTGCAATAGTAATCATCCTTATAATCAAGTACCTACGGCTGTACAGAGTAGTCCAAGCCCAGGGTCAGGTTCACTTGGTGCTTCCTAGCCCTACCTAAATTCTGGCCAAGTAGCCAGTATTGTCATCGCTCAATGCACTCTAAGGAGGATTGTGACTGGAATATTCCATATTACCCATTTCTTATGTGGCAGTGGAAAATTGAGTGTGGCCCACTAAATGTTGGATGCAGCATTACTTGTTGAGGAAAAGGAGGTGAAAATCCTAAGTCCTCCTGTACACCATTTATTTTGATACAACATAAGCAACAACTGTTTCATTGTTGGCTTGAGTTCTCTTTTCTGATAACGAGTAATATAGTATGCTGTTTATGGTATGCTAGGTGTAACGAACTGAATATATTGATCCAATTATTAACATACAGGTAATTGAGAAACAAAAATCACAAACAGTTCAGTTGGTAATAACTCTTCCAATCACACTGAAATGGAATAAATTTTAAATATGATCCATGTGCGTGTTTCCGTGCTTGGTGTACTTAAGAAAAGGAACAAATGGCAATGGTAATAGTAAATGTGAAAAGTGACATATGTTTTAAATTGGGTAAGTGCATAAATTTGTGCTTACGTGTAATTTTAATTCAGATAGGGTACCTTATGTATTAATTACACGAGAGAAAATATATGTATACATATAAATGAGAGCGCTAAGTGATACAAAGGGAATAGATACCTGATCACATAGAGTCTTTTGATGGGCCATTTTATTTTTATCTTTCTATATTTTGATTATTTACCAACAAATTCGTACTGCTTTTATTAACATAAAATTCGAATGGATTCTTCTAGCATAATTACAAATATTAAGCAATATGATAATTAGTTTTCGTATAAATTTTATGAGGCTAATAATTCCAAATAATAACAGAAATTAGTGCATTTTTAAACGTTTTTTATCGATTATAATTAAGATTGAAACATCTTTTTTATTACCAAATGAAACAAAATATTAGATCTAATAATGTAAAATAATTATAAAAATACATAAAAGATTAATAATCTAACTTTTTTTAACGGTTTTGTACGGAAAAAGATATTTTCAATAAATAGGACTTGAAATATGACAATATTACAACGTTAACAAATCATTTAATTGAATGAAAAAGAAAGAAAACAATGATGTTGTATTTCCATCTTTTGATGGCATTTTAATTTTGTACCAAGTAAATATTGTTAAAATAATAATATGGAAATTACATAAATTGGAAGAAGTTTTGAACACATTCATAAGAATTTGGTAAATGCATATCATTCTCTCCCTCCAGATAATTTTATGATTACCGACATATTACTTTAATTTAATAATCTATTATAATATTATTAACAAATTAGAATTATTTAAACATAATTCATCAAGAATACGTAAATAAAAACTTCTTTATGCGTGTAAATATGTTTATTAACAGATAGCTATCAACTTTGTACGCTTAATCCATACATAACAAATGTACAAATTGCATTATACTTACATACTCAATTTAATTGCCGTTATTCATGCTTTTTATTTTATTAGTATTGTTACTGGCGCATTATTATTAGCGATATAGATATTGAATTTTATTATATCGTCACAATCGGTTTAGTTTCAGATATCATATTTTACTACGAATATTATATATTAATCATTATTTAGTTGTTTAAATGGACTGTAAAGAAGAGCAGGAACGGTAAAATAGATATATTTTCAGAATATTTTCACACGAATTCTCTGTTTGTATAAGTCACTCGCAGCTATTAATGTTTATCCAATTATGATATCGACATATTTTCATGATATCTTTTACATAATACAATGTCAAGTTCAGTAAATTAAATTATAGCCTTTGTCTTAAAATTCAAATATCTATTTTCTGTCGTAAAATATGGAAACTAATATCTTGATAAATACTAACTTTTTTATTTCACATTCTATATTTTAGTAGAGTTTTAATATGTTTCGTCATAAAAGCATTTGCTAAACTTGCAGTAGATTCGTTTTCATAAAATTAATATCCGTTTGAAAAACAATTGTTTAACATTTGTAATAATTTAATGTAGTATACATTTAATACTAGTTCGTTATTAAATATGAACTTTCCTTATTTTACTTATAGAACATTATGTTTATAATGTTTGTTATTTATTATAGAACAAAAAACAAATCTGTACCGTGCTGTAAATTAACATTTTTGAAAGAAAGGGCTAGGGTATACAGAGATAAGGATATTACATAACAATAAGTCTTACACATATTGCATAATATTAAATGACTTCCAACTTCATGTATCATGAAATTTTTGTTAATTATTTTCTGACTCTACTTTAAACGAATCAGTGTTATGCAAAATCATATCCAGACTTTGCAAAAAAAAAAGGCAGAACTGGTAACGGTGATCACATTGATCTTGCAGTGGTTAATTTTTGTTTATGTCAAACCGTTTGAACGTGTGATGAAACGAATGAATTATACAAGCTAATCATACAGCTGTATATAAATGTTGAAAATTTATATTTAGAATCTAACAACTTATAATTTAGAATTATATTAGCTGTACCAGCGTCACTATATTTATGTTAATTACTGATATTTAAGAGTTAACCTGTTACGAAATGTTTGTACTTAGTAAATGTACCTCGCTAATCAGTGCTTGAAAAAACTCGAAATCTCTAGATACATATATTTGATTTAATGAAGTTTTTTTTTAATATATACGTAGCAACCAAATTTTTACTTGAACTCTCGTTTACATGCGTTTCTAACGAATGAATTGAACAAATTTATTTTAAAGATGAAACGGATACAAACGATACTGAAGATCACGATGTATTTTCAACCTATTATTAACAAAACGAAAAACAAAGTATCGTAGTCATTTTTGCTTATACAATGCCCATCGAAATGACTCTACGAGCTGTGGTGCACCTACTTCGGAAATACGTACACAACTACTGGATGAAACAAAAGGAATTCTCTATTTTGAATCTGACACCCGTTCGCTTTTTATCCGCGACGTCTTTTATAATGTTCTTCGTGTCTGCCACTCGAAAGCGATCGTAAATTTCATATACGACGTACATGAGCGATTACAATGCGAAATATACAGTCATGTGGCAAAGTCCTAAAATCGTCTTTTTAGTTGTTTTTGTATCGCAGGAACGTTTATCAGTGATAGTGCATGATAAAGAACTTCGAACATGGAATATACATCGTCAATGACGTTGCTCGACATTCGCGAGATCCCAGGAGAGCCGGGGAGATCCGAAGAGAGACGTGTAAAGTTCCACGTTGATGTTGTATCCGACACAAGATATCTTTCGGATTCAATATTACAACGTCATTGCGTCGAACGTCTGTACAACGTTATATTCATTCGTGAGCGCCGTAAGCTTTCCTAGCGAAATGGCAATGTAGGAAAACAGGATTCAATCACTTGTGGATTTTCGGCTGGTTCATTTCCAAATTCAGAAATTTTTGTTATAAATATTCAAATGTGGTAATTTGGAAATTTGAGAATTTGGAAATTTGAGAATTTGGAAATTTAAAGATTCAGAAATTTAGGAATTTGAAGATTTATAACTTCGAAAAACGGTGGAAGTTTTTTCCCCCTACATTTATTCTTAGTTAGTGAAAACCCACGTTGCACACGAATGTTCATCATATCGTGCTTCCACGATTAATTAGTATTAACAAACCAGTGTATCGCTTTTATCGAATGCAATCTAGGTGGACGTTTCACGAGCGTCTCACAATATCTGGGCCTCCTTGCACAATAGTTTGCCAATTAATGATATTTGTGAATTTAGAAGTTACAGGTTACAGGGTAGGCTTCGTTAGAGAAAATAGCGATAAAGGAGACGAATATCAAGAGAATTATCAAACGCAGTAGATTTTCTCAAATTAAAAAATTTTCGAATTCTCAAATTTCGCAAAGGATAGGATCTTCTTCCCCTGCATCACCATTATTGCTAAAGAAGTCTACTATGCTTGATATTATACCTAATTATATCGATGTATATCATGCATACAACTACGGAAAACATACGATAAACTTTTTATGCATCGCGATATCGGGTTCGGACTACCATTTGAACCCGGTCTAACGCCAGTTTTGATTATCAATATGTTTCACGAGTTTTGAAACGCTAATATAATAATTTTCTGTACAAATTAAGGTTTTATTTCCGATTATGTAGGTTATATTAACTCATAATTTACAATATAATTTGTATTATATTTTAAGTCGAATAATTTTAATACTCTTTTTATTTAATAATTTACTAAATGTAAACTGCACTCTATACGTGAACTCAAAATGTCAAATAGAATGATCACTTGAGTTTTAATTTATAAAATCTACTTATAGAGCTGCACCCGTTTTGTTAAAAACTTTGTTATCGTTATACAAGAGAATTTATTAATGCTGATAATCGGTAATTTGTGACCCGTAAAATTTCATTGATAATATTAATTCGATTGTACAAGAAGGCCCGGATAACATGTACATGCGTTTCTTTTGTCGTGTTTTTAATATTTCCAAGCATTTTGTTTTATTTCCTTCTTTTCTTTTAATTACTTATATTGCTATTATAATAATAATTATTATTATTAATACTATTATGATTATCATTATGGAGTTGTAACATGATTGTAGATGCGCTGTATCAGAACTTCGAGGGTGATAATGATGGGTCTGTTACATGAGTTTGAACACATGATTTGTTTAGATATATTATGAGAAATTGTGCGCCGAGAAAACTGTTAGCGTAAAGGCGTAGGGGAAATGATCGTGATACGTAATTAGGTATACAATATGTAAACATATATATATATATAAATACGTAGGTAGACCAATTTGAAGAATGCGTAAAATTTTGTACAGACACGACGGTGTCCATTGTATGGTTCTCGCCAAAATAAAACGTGGTCGTATAATGACCATTTATATTCATTTTATACGTATACGTATACTAATTTTTAAAAACTTATGATTAAGTTTCATTTTATGTAAATGCAAAATTATTTTTTGTGCTTTTTCTAAAATGAACTATTAATAATGAAAATTGTTCATTTTCGATATAATATCGATATCATAAATTTAAATTAACTTTTACTGTCTATACTGTAGAGCTACATATTTTTTGACGGAATCATACATAAATGTATACACACACACGATATACGTGTGTATATGTAATAATATGCGAAAGTACAAGAGATATTTTTTTTATTTGTAAAGCGAAAATATGAATGAAATATTTTCAATTAAATTACTTAAGCATCATTTGACGTGTTCTTGTATATTAATGCTTGATGACTTGTAAGAACATTAACAAAAAATATTTGAATGAATCTTTTATACGCTATCATTACGATCAGTATGTAGCGTGCGTGGCGTTAATCAAATGCGAAATTGTCTCATAATTCAAGGTGAAGGAAACACCGGTGTTATTCTTATTACAGTAATTTTAACCCTTATTAGAGATATTTACAGTACCCGTAATAGGTAAACGTAAGTCTGCCATGTGCGATCGATTTTTCAGTAAGCGGTGCTTTTTTAAAAAAACTAAAAATTCTTTTAATATCTTCAAATGTGCTAAATAAAAAGCACTTTGTATTTATTGGTTAAAGTTAGAAAATACTTAAGTTTTGCAATATGAAAAATTGTAGTTGTCAAGGTGAAGGTTATTAATGAAAAATTATTAATTGTTTTTTTTTATATGGAAAAAAAATGTCATAAGCGTTTTTCAAAGATATACGTTTATACGTTAACATATTCAATTCTAAGTAAATGTAACTTGACACAGTGAGTGCATAAAGAACATTTTCAACATTTGCGTAACTAGGTAGGGTCCAAATTTTTTAATTTCCAAAAACTAGGTCGTTATATTTAATGCGAGGAATTAACATTATAAGTAAACGTAGGAAGCATTAGCTACCCTAAACAAAAATCCTAGTTATGCAAATGTTTTTCAAGAAAATTTCTAGAAAATACATTTTCATGCTACCCCGACCTAACATAGTAAATTCTTATAATTTCTGTATCTTTTAATATTGTGTACGTTCGTGCGATTTTATAATTTCTCAAAGATCACCGCCTCTGTGCAATGCGTTTCAAGCCACAGTTAGAACTGAAGGTGTTGAGAGTAAATTTTAAGCGAATATCATTAGCAAATTGATTTGGTTTGAATACGGTGACAAAACGATTTGGTGATAAGGATCGTGTTATGACCGCAATGAATGAATCGCTAACATTTTTCTCTGTGCAGGAATCGTTATTTGAGATAGTTATTGCAGACATGTATAGGTCATACGTATAATATACCTTCGAGGAAAGGAAAAGGAGAATGCATGCGCACGTGTGCGTGCTTTGTATGTATGTATGCTAAGAATAACTGCGAGCGTGATTATAGTTTTTAAAGAAAAAAGAAAAAAAAAAATACGAAAACAAAGTGGTTAAAATGCCGTTCGCCGAGCGACGGTGGCAGAACGGAAATTGAAACTTTTTATATACAACTACTTTAAGAGGAATGAAACAAGAAAGAAGCGAGAATAAAGAAGAAGAGAAGAAGAACTCGAAACTTCAGTTATTGCGCTCAGAACAATTAATTTATTGCACTATTATTATTACATGCATTGTACAAAATTGATCAAGAAAACGAAACGGAATTATTAGAATTCGAACGTCTTGTTATAAGAGTGGCGAACCCGAGAGAGTGTGAAAAGAGCGAGGAAATTAAACAGAAATAAATTGAATGAAAGGTACGAGTGCGGATGTAAAGAAGAAGAAGGAGAAACAATTAACGATATTGCCTTGATTTGTAAATAAAACTTAATTACTTCCACTAATGAAACCTTCTATGCAGATTCTGAGCGGGCTGCAATTTCGCCCATGCGGGCTCACCCCCTTCTATTTCGTATGTTTTTTACTAAAACCACGGCTGATTTTAACAGCTAACATATTTTGTACAGTAACGATACATGTATATATATACATATACATGTTTATTTATCTAATATAAATAAATATATGTATATATAATATATAAAAGATGGAGGTGAGCTCTGTGCGTTGTACCAGAAAAATCAATTAGACTGTAACATCTCCCGCCCCTCTGACATGTCCAGTTTGCTCTGTGATTCTGTGTTTAATAAAAAAGAAGGTAAAAATATATATATATATATTATGTATATGTATATACATGTACACCGTACATACTGAACAACCTTCATTACCATGTATCTACTTGAGATTGGTCTTTCTTTCCTTGAGTGACAAAATTTCATATTATACAGTGATCAACTCTGTGCCCTTCATTACTGTACTTGAAGATGTTTCATATTTTGCCTGTTAGAAATTTTATAAGTTGAAACTTCGAATTTTTTGATTTCTCAGTTTTCAAAGTTACGTTCAGTGAAATATTTGCTATCGCATTATCCTTAAAGTAGCAACAGTTTTGTGGATGCTCGTGTACTACAAAGGTGAGAAAACTCTATTGATGTTTATGACGGTCCATGTGGAGGAGAATTCGCGGAACCGGCCATATAAATGGGATGCATACATATAGCGGGACTACAGTATATTATGTCATCAGTTGGGCTGTTTGCAGCTCATCTTCGTATTGGATTTTCTCTAGTAGTGTTATATAATATGTGTATAAAAATATTACGATTTTATTATAAAAAAGGATACAATGATTAACGTATACAGCACTATTAATTCGGCATCACCTGATGAATGTAATTGGCGAACAAGTTCAAAAAAACTATTCAATGATAATATTTACAAGAGAAGTATTCCTAATAATCCACAATTTAAAAAATGTGACTTGATAAATCACATTTGTTCAAAGGTGATTAATTCAAATTTAAGTTAGAAATATTTTTCTATTATTTTACTGTTGACGTCGAATGATTTTTATTTTTAAGAAATTGATTATAATTAAATAGCGCCATATGTGTGAAGATATCATTAGTTTGAAATAACAAATATACATTGTGTCCCAAAAGTGTTGAAGGAGCTGAAAATGGGAGGTAGGTGGGGTCATTCTGAACAACTTTTTCATTTACAAAAATGTTGTATGGGGCTTCACTTTTAAATTATTAACGAAAAATACCGACCAATCAGAACGCGAGAATCGCGCGCCACGCGATTCGATCGCGATCATGGCCAATTATAAACTCGT
This sequence comes from Coelioxys conoideus, assembly GCA_947623535.1. Taxonomy (NCBI): domain Eukaryota; kingdom Metazoa; phylum Arthropoda; class Insecta; order Hymenoptera; family Megachilidae; genus Coelioxys; species Coelioxys conoideus. Next base: position 15,965,930 of record OX392453.1, on the reverse strand, counting down.
GCCTACACTTCTACCTCCGAGCGCGCGCGATTCTCGCGCTCTGATTGGTCGGTGTTTTTCGTTAATAATTTAAAAATGAAGCCCCATACGACATTTTTGCAAATGGAAAAGTTGTTTAGAATGACCCCACCTACCTCCCATTTCCGGCTCCTTTAACACTTTTGGGACACCCGGTATACAGCAATTTTATATATATATATATATATATATATATATATATACAATAAAACTATTAATACTACTGGACTTGCACGTTACTAAATACACAACAATATACTGTACTTATAAGAGTTATCAATGCATATTGACATATACATATGGAAAAGATCGTATGTTCATATTTGTACTTCATGATTAATATTCGTTTAAAATGCAACTACCATATTATTTTTACTTATTTTTAAAAATGATTCAAATGTGTTTGAAAACATGATCGTATAACACTTATCTTACATGTGGAATAAGTTTTGTATTCCTAACCTTAATATTTCGTTTAACCTTATCTGAATTATTGAATTTGTTATAAAATGTAAATGAAAAATTAAAAATTTGAACAAAGAAACAATTCTAAGATTTTTTCGGTAAATATCTTTTATTTTATTTCCCTTTATTTCTTTTATGTATAATATACAATCAATGTTATTGAAAGTTGGATCATACGATATAATCAAAGGTTATCGTGATTAATATTTCTGTTATGAAGGAAACATGAATAATTTGACAGATGCACACTGGTTTCCTTTAACATCCCAAGGAAATATTTATTCAATGACAAAGTTATGCTCAAATAATGGCTATAATAAAGTGTTAGTGGCTTCTTTAAAAAGAAAAATATATTCTTGTGAATATCATTTGATGCCAAACCTACATTTAAAACCATTGGTTAAGGAACTACTCTTTACATACATTCCCAGTTTGTAATCTTAAATACCTGTTTATTATCTGAGAGTATAAGTATTTTATTTCTGAATAAACATTATTTTTTATTAGGCGGTGCAGAAATTATATCTATTGATGCTTATAATAAATCCGACAGTGGCGATGGATTTGTCATAGGAATAACTATTCTAAAAGCAAGTACAGATACATCCATAGAAAGGTATTTAAATATATATACAGAAGGTGCTATAGATGGAGAAGGAGATGAAGGAAGTTCAATTGAATCCATAGCACAAAATTGCCTTATGGTAGAATTAGCATATACACCATATCATTTGTATCATACAATATTGCCGCAACAAAATTCTCACAATGAGGTAATTTTTTAACATTACAATAGTTTTTCTAGTATTGTTTATAGTAGTAAATTACTGAAGGAATAAAATATTAGAAGGAATAATGTTATTTATTATTAACTTGTAAATTTTAAGTGTTAATATAACATTTCCTAAGATTTTAGGTTGTTTGGTTATTATCTGGTAGTGATTATAAGATTCATATGATTAGAGAAGATAAATTAAACCATGGTTATAGTGAATCATCGATCGAAAAACATTTCCCTGAATTGCATGACATCCAAGGAATTGCAGTATGGATTAATATTTACTACTATGATAATTATAATTGGTATAATATTATTATAGTTATATACAATTTATATAATTTATCAATTATAGTACAACTGTATTAAATTATTTAGGAGACTGACTGTAATTGGTTGTGAATGTGGTTTAGTCATAGTAGCTGTAGTTAATGTTTTAGAACTGAAAATCTGTCGGACTTGGAAATTAAGATACGACAGGCCTATTTCAAGTGTATGTATATTTCCACAACATAATAATGTCATAAAACCTTCCTTCATTAATTCTGGAGGTAAACATTACTGAATTAATATATTAATTGCTAACAAATTGATATTTGTAAAGGTGCTGTAACTGTATCATCAGAATTGATTGATATTCTTAATTGTTATAGGTCCAAAGTTTTCTTTAAGCAATGAAACAAAATTGAATATCCTTATTGTAAATACAAGTAATGCAGTTGTTTTCATGTAAGTGTACAAAACTTTTATTATTTGTATATTTATTATAACGTATTTAAAATTTCATTAGGGATATTTTAAATAATGGATTGGACGAAGACATAACATTAAATGGCAGTGAAACATCTGATTGCATTTTATGCTCTTGTACTGCCGATATAAATATGGATGGTCGAAATGAAATACTCCTAGGAACTTATGGTCATGAAGTTTTAATATTCTGCTTTGTAAATAGTACATGGGAATTGATCATTAGAAAACTATTTGATGCACCTGTGCATTCCATATGTTACATGGATATTACTAATGATGGAATGAAAGAACTTATTGTCCTTACACAACGTGGAGTTCATATACTACAGGTAGTAATACATATATGTATATATATTAGATATAATAAATAACTGTAATATTCAACTTGACAGAGTTAATATAAAATTGTCAATTGCAGCACAATATTGTGGACATAAAGGATAAATGGAAAAAGCGATATCGGAAAATGCTGAAAGAAAGTAGAATATAATTTTTTAATGTTGCGAAGAAAGATCTAAATAAATGTCATTCTTTACAATTAAGATAAACAAATTTTTGTATATAAAATTAAAGATTATAAGGCATATTTGATATTATACATATCGGTACATGTGCATAATATCAAAGGCATTAAATGAAAATAAACTTATTTTTGTTATTACTATCATTGTAAAACTAAATAATATAAATGAATATAATTAATTGTTCAGACGAAAGTCACACAAAATAAAATAAAAAATATTCAAACAGATGGGTAATAAAGGATAGAAATTTATTTCGTATAAATTCAAAATGATTTTACAATTTTCTATTCAAAAGTGCAATCTTTTATGTGGGTGTTATACAACTGCATCGGTGGGTAGGTAAGAAGATATTCCTAAATTCCGCCGGTGTTCTTGCTAATATCTTCTCTAGACTTATTGCTAGATCCACCCACCATCTCTTGCTAGGTTTTCCCTCAAATTTCCCTAGTTTCTCTCTAAGACCTTCGTAGATATTCCAAGGACTCTCATTAGACATACACGTCAGTGCTCGTGAGCTTTCGTGAGCATTTGATCTGCCCAGTAGTGACTTTATCAAATAATTCTGCGCATTAACAATTCAATAAATGCGCAGCCCCGTCGGTTCTTCAGTTAGTATGCTTCATAACACACCATATCTACATTTCGCGGAATCAATGACGTGACAAACAGTTCAAAATAGTCTGGCACGTGCTCGAGGTGGAAGGAAGATTGTCATACATACGTATACCTTTATGTGGTGCTGACGCTCGTAACGACACTGATGATCGATATATTACATTGGATCTTGACTAACGTTACAAAAGGATTTAACAGCTTGTTCTGTTCTTTTCTCTATGTGAATTAGAATGACAAGTAAAAAAGGACACACCCTTCGAATTGAATCAGAAATCGATAAAAACCGTGAGGAGAGAAATTGGAAAAAGGTTATAGAATTGGCGGAACATCTGAAAGTACAATACCCGAGCGATGGTATATAATCATTTATGTTATGAATTTTAATTAATAATTTTTATATATTTTAACAAGATTCCTTTTTTTAATTTTCAATGAAATTTCGAAAAAATGAAATGTCATGTTAGTTTCGTAACCTGTTTATGTAAACGAAAAAAAAAGAAAGAATGTTAAGTCATGTTATAAATGACATGTTATGAATAAAAGCCACGTTTAACTCATGTCACATATGTCATTTCGTGTTTTATATTTTAGTTTACAACTTATTTTAGACTAACATAAAGAAAATGTTTTATCAGGAGGTTGTCAAAGATTTTTATTTCCGTAAATACTGATAAAATGCCTAAGTGATGTTGTAGATATTTTATCAAAAGAAAATCCATTACAAAATTTTATTATTGATTCAAATTTAATTTTTACCATACCTTATTATGTGCTTTGTTGTATTAACAAATAACTTCAATTTCAGAATGTTTAGCAAACTTTTTATGTGGAGAAGGTAGATTAGAAAGTTTTTTGGAACAAACTCCACCTGTAGATGCTAATATTGGAAAAGCAAGAAATGGATTGGCAGAAACTAGAAGATATTTACTTTTGGCAGCAAATGAGAAGGATAAACAGGTAACTTTTTAAATAAATAAAACATAACAATCTGTAGTGAAGTATGTTTTCCAAAACAAAGTGGTATACTCATTACATCATATTTCAAATCATAGGCTTTAGTTGTGTTAGATGCACATCTATTACTTGGAAAATTGCATTATGCTATGGGAATGTATGAAGAAGCTCTCAACCATTATCAGCAAGCTGAGTTGCACACACTTACAGAAAAACCATTACCTTGCCGAAGTCTACGCATTATTGCAGAATCATATGCAACTAAAGGTTTGCATCAAGAATTATTTAAAGTCCTTAGTACATTGCTAATATATATTAGTGCATTATTATTTCTTGTATCACATATAACAGCTTGCCATTTAAATAAAGGAATGGTTTATATTTACTATAGTTTTGGTGTTTTACATAGTTCACTTAACAAGTGTTACTTTAGAATATTAAATTTGTGCTGAGTTTGAAAATACTGCACTCAATTTAGATATTCTAATGAAAAATTTAAAGGGCTGCATATTTTTTTTTATTGGCAGTCCATACTAAGTATAAATCTTCTCATACACCAGTCTGAGGTAGCACCAAATCTACAAGCTGGTATTTATACAACGTGATAATTTTTTGAAAATATTTGCTACCTATTTAGTATCATAATCAATATTCAACTTAGAGAAAGAAAGATTGTTTACTTTAGACACAGAGAAACATTTATCCAGCCGAAGACTGCGCATTATAGCTGAGTCGTACGTAATTGAAGGTTTGTATTTTGCTTCATTTTATTTTTCTTTTTTTGCAATGTGAAAATGAAACCCATTCATATCTCTCACCTATTTCAATGTTATGCTTGGTCATGTAAAATATTTTAATGTAAAAAATTCTATTCCATATAAAACATTGTAGTTGATACTGTATAAAAAATGTATGTTCTTAAGTACTAAATTAGAGTTGAAAGATGAGTAGTTATTATATCAATTTATTGTAAATAATTATTTTTTGTCATAATATAAAAGCCAATATTTATTTACAATTTTAAAATTGTATGAAAGAGGAAGAAGATGCTTGTTTACCGTACTGAATTAATTTGTTCCAATAATGGTAACTATAACTTCTGTTTTCTATAAAAATCATTTACTTGTGCTTTGCTTTAACTTGCACTGCAAACGCATGTCTAATTAATATTTTATCACTTTTCTTATTCTTCTGGTTTAGATTATATATTTGCTTTAATTATATCTATTATATATATTTTTCAATTAATGGATTTTAAATATTTTCAAAAAAGGATGTAAATAATATGTGACAAGTTTTATGCAAATTAAATAAAGAAACAATTTATATACTTGTATTATCATTAGCATATGTAAAATATAATTATAATTACATACATTAATTTTTTAATTTTTCTTTTAAAAAAAGAAGACAAATTTTTGACTTATATTGTATCTGTTTTCTCTAGGTAAAATTTAATTACATTTGATAGCATACATTGCAAGATCGAATAAATATTTTTATTAATTATTTAAGAATGCTTTTACTTATTTGGTTTTCCTTTTATATTATAATAGGTCTTTGCCTGGAAAAGTTACCACCAAATTCCAAGTCAAAATATAAAATAGCAGAATGGCAAGAACAAATCATCAAGTGCTATGAAATTGCTGGGGACTTAACGTTAGTGTATTTACAGGATCAAGACAAACTTGCAATGCAACATCAAAATGGCACGTCTGCCATGAATAGTAACAATGCAGGTGACGTAAATTGATTTTCAGCACATTGTTTTCAATCAAATAATGTTAATTGGATTCTTATTCCATAAGTTGTTCCTGTATGAATAATATTATGATAATTAATGGTAGCTTCCAATGAATGACTGAATAAAAGTATTTCCTCTGTTGCAAATTAGTTGTCATTTCTGTATATTTTTCTTTTGATTATTAACAGTACTTAGTAAAATAATGTTTAATTGCCTTGTTTAATATATTGACTGCTCCAGTTATCAAATAGACTTATAAGTTATTAAACTATTATTATATAACATCTAATTTTTGAACAACAAATACATACATTTAAGATGTATGTAATCTTAATTACGTTTTCGTTTCTTTTTTCAGGTGATTTTATAGGGTTCTTGGTGGAATGTGACAAAACTTGAAATTTGGGTTTTGTTGTTAATGCGTTAATATCATTTGATCAACAGGTACAAATTCTTCTCAGTCTTCATTTTGTTCTACAAAACATATTGGACCAATTTTGGAAACTGCATTGCAAAGGGCACCCATATTATACATTCAAACTGGTAATATTCAAGCTGCTATAAATCGTTATAGGTAAATAACTTTTATATTGATACATATATAAATGACAGCAAGGTAACACTAATAAATATCATTTAAGAACTACTTTAATAATTTATTTTTTTTTAATTATGTCAATAATAAATAAATAATTCAACTATTTCAATTATTTCAATAATTTTACTTTATTTAAAAAAGTTAATATTTATCAAATTAAATCATTTATAAGGGAAATATTATCTGCCGTGGAATCTACTACAACACAAAGACTTAGAGTTACATTAACGAGACAATTGGCAGAAGTGTTAGTTCGGGGAATAAGCGGGGCTGAGTACAAACCACCGGAACCACCAAGCGATACAACCGGTGATATTGTTGATAAATTACTACCGTTATAGTAAAGTATGGATTAAAAATAAAACATCAAATTATAATTTAAATAATAATTTTTCAGATTCACCATGGAAACCAAAAAAATATTTAGGACTTAATATGTTTGTACCAAGAAATGAGTACGAAGAAACAATTCTATTATTATTAATAAGCGAAGCTATGGCAGTCAGAGATGCCGTACTTAGTCAATCGCCAGAATTCAAAGAAGCCAGAATACATGCTTTCGAAAATGCTACAGCGGTATACGATCTTCTCACTGTAGTTGTTGTGAGGTGGAGTCAAGTGGACCTATTATACGAGGTTGATATAATTAAATAAGTTGCTTAATGTTTAGTTTTTTAACTGAATATTGTTCATTGTTATGGTTTATAAAATTATATTGACTGATATAAATATGATAATCAAACTGGAATTAATTTTACATTCTAATAGTCATTTGAAAGAGCAATGAAGTTCTCTCACGAGGAAGCACATGTATGGACTCAGTGTGCACTATGTTTAATTAGTATGGGCAGATATATGCATGCGTATAGGGTTTTAAAAGTGGTAGCAAGATTATCACCACTAAAAGTAATGCCTTGTCTTTTAGTTGCAAGGCTATGTTATGAACAATTAAATATGGTAAGATATAGATGTACATATTATGTATTAAATAATATACTGAAATATGGACGTAGCTAGGGGATCATTTAACCCATGAGAAAAGAAAACCTTCAACTCGCCTTAAAGATAAAAGATTGGATTTTGTCTACCACTTAGAAGCAAAAATTAAATAATAATTGTTACCAACTATTATTTTCCTGATTGATAACCTGACTACGCTCGTGCATTAAAAATATATTTGAATAACAAATATGGATGGAAATATCTATATTATGAAATTATACACAAAATAGATCAGAGAAGGTATTGAATGGAGTCAAAAGGCACTTCAAAGAGAAACAAAAAATTCACAAGGAATGCAGTCCAGATGTCATCTTTATATTGGTATTGGTCACAGTATTCTTTCTACAAATACAATAGTAAAAATGGATAAAACTTACCATACAAAAACAGCTTTAGAATGTTTTCAGAAGTATGTATAATTGAAATTTGCAATAAGAGATAAGTTGAATATTATAACATTGTGCATTTATTTAATAGGGCACAACAATGTGATCCAAACGATCATTTGGCTGAATATTATTTGGCCCACGAATATGCTATTAATAGACAAATTAATGATGCAATGATTCATGTAAAAATTGCATTGAACCTTCGAGCAGAACACATTCCATCATTGCATTTATTGGTATTATTACTGTCGGCTCATAAACAATATTCAGAAGCATTGCACTTAGTTAACAGTGTATTAGAAGAATATCCGGATAACTTGAATTTCCTTTATGTAAAAGCACACCTTGAATTACGAAGCATCGGTGGTGAGCAAGCATTGTTTACCATAAGGCATATGCTTTTACTTTGGAAAAATCTCTACGAAGACCAAACAAATGCTAATTGTAACGAACAACATAGTGAAAAACGAAGCGAAACTAGAAGTGTCTTTCAACTATATGCTTCTGAAATGTCTGACAAAGATTCCAGTACGTGTTCAGTACCTTTTTCCAATCTATATTCTATACAATTAAATAACTATGAACATTCATACTTCAAATAGGTTCTGTACACGCCCAATCGTTAGCTGCTTCAAGAGTAGAACAAGCTCTTTCTGAAGTTGCATCATCACTTAGCTCTTTCACACCTAAACCAGGACCACAAAGAGCGTGGTTGCTACAATTACAAGTGTGGTTATTACTCACCGAAGTATATCTAGTTTTAGATCAACCAAATGGCGCAGTTCTTTCATTACAAGAAGCTACAAATATTTTTCCATTGAGCCATCATATTATGTATACTGTAAGCTTACATATATATAATTATATACTATTTGTGCCAGAAGCCTATATTGCACTAAACTATTCAAGTAGAAAAAAGTCTCACTTTTACATTTTATACAGAGAAGCGTACTAACATTTCTTGTCATTTTAGAGGGGCCTTTTACATGAGTATAAATTGGAATATCTGGAAGCGAAGCAATGTTATCAGAACGCAGTTTCGATTAATCCATCACACATAAAGAGTTTACAACATTTGGTAACGTTTATTTATTACACTATAACAATTTTATTAACAGTTTTTTTTATTTAAGATAATATTTAAGATTTGTAGTGTATAATTATTTAAGAACTATATATATTATTAGGGTCTAATTTATCATTATTTGGGAAGTCAGAGGTTGGCCGAAAAAACATTGAGAGATGCTGCAAAAATCGATCCAAATTCTCATCAAACATGGTATTAAAAATTATTTCAGTAATCTGATTAGTATATATAAATATAATATTTTTATTTTGATGCAATTTTTATATTACACAAAAAGAATTATGTAAAATTGTCATAGGTATAATTTAGGGAAGGTGTTGGAATCCTTAGGAGAAGTAGAAGCAGCAAGTGATTGTATGGCAACAGCATTGGAAGTAGAAACCACAAATCCGATATTACCAGTTCTTTCAATACCAGTAACTTTTGAATGATTCAACACTGCAAAAGTAAAAAAAGAACATTCGAAAAAGTCACGATTTATTCTGCAACATTGACATTTCTTTACCCTTGTGGTAATAGTACCTGCTTATCTCTATACTGTTACGTTATTGTATAAATAAATGGATTAATTAAACAGATATTAGAACTGTACAAATAATTTAAGAAAGATCACTGTAAGAAATTCTAATAAACAGAGGGCTATGAGACCGAATATGACTCGGATAATTTTATCAAGTACATGTTTATCTTTACAAAATCTCTTATTTCACTAGAAACATTCCTTTAGATTAAAGGTTAAAATGAATCTCGATTATTTTAACTCTTTTTTTTAATAGTATATATTAAAAACAGGAATCCATATATTAAAGTTTTTTTTTAATATTATAAACACTCTTTGATAATTCTTTTACGTTCTATATGTATTTTTATAACATAAAAAAGTTAAACAAAACTATTGACCATTTTATAAGATATATCTGTACGTGCGTTTATTATAGTAAGAGTATTTTTATATTAGGTATTGATTGAGTAATTAAAATTTCAATGTACTTCTATTAACTGTTTTTAAAAATATAACATGAATATGAACTGAAATAGTACAGAAAAGTTCACAAAATTAATAACGATTATTTTGATATTATTTTTAACATTGAACCTACGGAACCGATGAAAATATCGTGTTGCAGATTTCTTATTTTAAATTATAGAATTTTTGAAGGTGCTTTCGTGGAAGTGTATATTGGCTGTTGTAAAGGTAAAGAATAATTATACATACTACTTTATATTTTGCTTTTTATTTATTCATTATTTTACTTTTTTTTTCAATTATAAAATAAATGTACATCACACGCTATAAAATATCGCAACATTTTTTTTAACGATACGTTTCAAATTTTTAAAAATAAATTTTCACAAGTAACCTAAAATGTAGGAAATGGTTATAAAACACAGTATAAACTTAAAATTATATTATCATTATATCGGCATTTTAGAGGTAAAATAGGAAATAAAGTTTGATTGAGCTTTCTGTACGATTTAATACAATCGCTGCAGACTGGCAATTGTAGATTTTTGATGCGTAATAATTCAATGTTAATATTATAAATATTGGAATTTATAATAATATTAATTGAGCGTGATGCGGATGCGCAGAACCTGCAAAAAACGATGTAATTTCGAATCAGTTTTTACTTTATTAAGTATCTAATATAAAGGATTATATTCTTTTTTCTGTTACATTCGAACGTAACTTAATGTACTAAATAAACTATAAAAAACTAAATTTAATTTGTGATAAATGTGCTATTATTGGAAAGAATTACTATTTTCAACGTTACATAAAAACCAATTGTGTACATAAAATGTATTACAGAAACTTCTTTTAATTGCATTATGTAACAATAATCGTATCTTCAAAAAATATAGCTGTAATTTATTAACGACATTTTTTATTTTTTAAAACGAAGTATTATTACTTAGAAGTTCTCTAACATACTTATTCTATTTGGAAATCACAAAAACTTATTATTTATTTTTTGGAGTGTTAAATTTCACTTTAGTAATTCCGGAACTCTTTTATAAAATTTTTGATTTTGTTTATAACGTCAATAGTTAATAGTTATATACGTTTAAAGAATATCGACGTCACAAGTTTAGATAAACGTTTCATTGTGATTGCACTATTAATTGGTTAAGAGTTCTTTATAATTAATCCGTATTTTTATATCGAATTCACCATGAGAATAAATGGTCAAACACCATTGTACGTATTGTAGGTCTATATACCGCGATTGACCGCGAGTCCGTCGATCGAGGGTTAAATTAATACCAATTAAGTACTGTATCGATGAACATAAGGTACAAAATTAACATTTTTTTACCGTGACACCTATTAATTTCCCTTTCTTACCGTTAATCGTGAACGCCGCTGTGCGCTTCTCCATCCCCCGTTCTATCTCCTTTTAACAAGATTATAGAGTTTCCCTATCCTACTTTATCGCGTGTCGCATTGCGCGTTTATTGACGCGCAGGCTCACTGCAACCTATCCAAAGAACTTTTTCGAAAACCATACTTAAAAGCATGCCGTATCTCCGAGAGACTGCGTCACGAATACATATTTTCACCGTTCTCAGTCAGAGCATCGATTTTTCCCGGTAACGATACCCGAAAACAAATTCGCACGTGGTTATACCTGCGGCACTTCGTACCGCGTCACGTTTAGCGCATCACGCATCTGCAGAGCTTACGGCTATGCGTAATACAATCGACCAACTATTATATCATCTTACCGCTTTTTCTTATTCTTTTCATACCGATCGAACAGAATCTGCACATATAGGGCTACGGTATACTACAATTACAAACGTATAGTACCATAGAATATAAAGGATATCTTAGGTTAAGTGTTACAATTGCTTCTAATTACATAGACAATCTATTTTATCGGGGTAGATAAAGAAAAATGTAAACTTTGTAACAAATGTTTATACGATTTTTCTTTGTTTTGTAGGTTAGAGAGCGGTGAAAATTTGTCTGGTAGGAAGGCACTTTAAGTATCAAATACGTGGTTTACCATGCAATTATCTTCTGAAATATACTGTGGAGTAGGTTCCTAAAGTGTGGGTTCTGTCCCATTTGTGAGTCGCTAGTTGACTTTAGATGTGTCGTGAGAACTACCGAGACTTAAACAAGTATTAAAGCGATATTTTCTATTCGACTTTCCTTCATTTTTATATACAACGTTATACATGGGCGAGTCCTATAAAATGATTCTTTTCGGAAGTCAGACTTTGGGATTTTTTGATTTTAGGACTATAGGACTTCGGAATTATGGAATTTCGGCACAGTGGCACTTTGGGCGTTTGATAAATAATGTATTACAAGTGAGTGGGCCGCAAAAAAATTACCGTATTCGAAAGTGGGTCTCGACCCATAAATGTTTCGGAAGTCATGGTATAGAACACGTCATAAGATATACGTAGGAATCAAATTACTATCAAACAAATGAAGTTTTACTTTAAAAAATAAAACAAATAAATGTTGATTTTCCATATATCAATATGTAACATTTTTTCTACCTCAAATTTTTGTTTAAAAATTTTGCAAAATTCATTTATAATTTGTATATACTTTACAGGCAGTAAATGATGTCCACGAGAACGAGTATTTAAGCTATGACAAAACTTTATTGAGCAGATTCAGATGATTGAAAATTATGTTTTCAATGTATTTTTATATTTTCGCTAAAACGTTTTGCCGCATAGGTTACAGGAGCTGCATTAATGGATACGACGACGTACATACATAAGTACGTCCGTGTGTTACAATTTCCTTTGATAAATTCAAAGTGACCTTGGTATACTTTCAAAAAACTAGCGTGGAGGAACGGTCGCTTCCGTTAGGAACCTTCATACGTGAACGTTCTTTTTTGCGGCACGCATGCTCATCACTTATTATTGATATCGCGAACATCGTGCGACGCCGTTACCGCATATCGGTCACGGCCACCGGCGAAACTGTTAATTATCTATTAGATAGGAATAAAGTTTACGAATATCAATACTTATCATAATTTCGAATGAATTAACGAACCGAAGGTATTTAATCGTGCCACCTACGTGTCTATAAATAACACTCTGTTACAATGTACCGCACGATTACCTTATCGAGCTTGAATAAGAAAGTAACTTTACGGTTGTTAAATTATCCATTTATTCAACATATAGTTATTTGTATATTCGACTTAACTGCAACGGTTGCTTTCGGTGCAATTCAAATGTCGCTAAAGCAGTTAAAAGAAATATTACATTAGTTTTATCAATCGATTCAAGGAGTCATGAAACAAATGTAAAATTATTTCAGTTCACCGTTAAAAAACTTATCTTCAATTCATTTATTTCTGCTGTTATAAATTATGCAATGCATTTTTCAACATACGGCATGCGTCGTGCTGCATATTGAAGGGATTAATAACTGCGTGTAACCGCAAAGCACGCAGTTTACGAATTTGCATTCTTCCTCTTCATAAATGTTTCTGATGGGAAGGTATTACGATAATTAAAATTGTACTTTTAACCCTTGCGCGTCTATTAAACCTTTAACCAGTTAAGTGTGTTTGACGACTATATCCGTCATGGAGATGTGGCAGAATTTTTTGTCACGACAAGTACACCCCTAAATCACAGCTAACTGGTTCACCAAATAAGTGAATATTAGTAATAAATTTTTTATTTTATAAAATAGACCCATCTTTTTGGCCCAATATTTTAACATCCACACTTATTCTGTGATTAACGATTATAAGTATACTTGTAAGTACAAAAGGGAGCGCCACAGTTAACTGGTTAATATTCAAAATATTTGTCTATTGTAGACACAGTTGCGACGAAACTAATGATAAGATAAACGAAGATGTGGCTGATGCACACAAACAATATAATATAAAAACTATTAATTGTTACCATAAAAATATAAATATTTATATTTAAAACAATTTTTACTTTGAAATAAAATGGTTTGTTTGTGTGAATAAAAATTGCAGACTCACGCAATATTTAATTGCAAATACTACAGCAACAATTACTTTATTAGACATTTCCTTGTTTCCTGTACAGGGAAACGCGGACTCGTCATTCACATTTTTGTATCGCGCGTCATAGAATAATCACATTCGTTGTAATCAACCAACGTAAACTCTTGAATCGAATTGTTATTCATTTGGTAAAACCTTCGATTTTTGTCATGTGTCATCAGTTTTTTCGAAATACTTGGTCATTCCTACAGCTGATATGAGTAATACGAAACTTATTTAAGTACGTTGCTTAACTGATTACAGGAGCACTTGATCCTGTGTAAATCTTGATAATAAATCTTAATCAGATTACAATCGACAAGTTCTTCTGCTGAAATTATTTTTCAATTGTACCGATAAACATGACGGGAATTTGTTATAAGTGTTTTTAACAATATTGTGCTTGCACGCTCCCCAACCCCACCCCCTTCCCTACTCTAACGGCGCCTTTGCATTTTGTTATAATTGTTCCTCAACATTGCAGATTTATGATTCAATCATTCGTTAACGTAATTCCAGAGGTATTCAAAAGCGTTTTAAGACGTTTTATTGTATAGTCGGTAAGCATTAACCCATCGTGACCTAATATCATCCAAAGGACAAGGTACAAAACGAAGTCGAGAGATTTGCGCTACTTCTCTAAAACGCCTCGGAGTTCTCACGTTTTCCATCCAACTACTATTTTGTTTAAATGTTTGATTCGAAACTAATGCTCGGGATGATTTGAATCGAAAGTCGATCTGAAGAAAATTATCTCACGGTCTCGTTGCTAAACGAGCACTACCATGAAAGGGGAATTCTATCCCTGAGGTAAATATGAGATATACAGATAGTCCTTGCACACATCTACGATTTTCGTTTAACACGTTTATTCAGGTAATCAATAATCTAGAGTATAATTAAAATCGATTTTGTGTGCTTCCAAACAATTGCTTAAACGTTCAAGAACCCAGAGGTTTCGTTACGCTTATTCAATTGGTGTTAAACCTTATGTTTTTTTTTGCGAAAAGAACCTCATCAAGAGTAAATAAAAGATATCGCGTTTGGGCGGCCAATTTTTTAGGCAATTTCATGATCGATTTTCTGCATGACAAAAAGCGTTACACTATAGGTGCATGAGCATATGTTTTCAAATTTCTAAATTTCTAAATTCTCAAATTCGCAATCAAATATATGTGGATACAAATTATCGATAAATATTAATTCATTAATCGTCTGATGTCTCTACGAGACTGAGAATCCTAGAGATTGGATTAACCTTAAAAAACGAAAATAGCCGTTTAAGTAGTAAACAAAAAATAAAGCAAAAGGGAGTAACGGTAGAAATCGACAATTGTAGAGGTATACGAAAGCGAAGGTAAAGAGAAGATTGAAAGCAAGAAAGGAAGAGAAGAAAGGGTAGAATATTAACAAAGATAGACGTAAAGACGAAGAATAAGGAGAGGAAGATCGAAGAAGAGCAAGAACAGAGGAACAGAGAGAGAGACGTAGGGCTAAACGCAGCCGAAAAACGCACTCGTTGCATTCGAGCCATCTCTCGCAGGGAAGCCCGGCTTTGACCCGGTAGCCGGCGGCGGCACAGTCCGCGCGGCTGCCTGACGCATTGCAGGTGCGCGTTGGCCAATCACAGGCCTGGTTAGTTCGCCCGGACTTGTCCTGTAAACACGACCGCACCCACCCCGCATGTAAAGCGGATTTACACGGTTGTCCATGACGACCGTTCCGTACATCGGATACCGTGTCGTTCCTACTTCTTCCCATTTGTCCAATTAAAAACAACTCGTTTTTTTCCAAGCTTTTCACAGAGGAGAAGCCGCACGGGACTATCTGTCGATCGCGTAGGAAACGACGCGGCGTATCGCCGCGTGAATTCCCCTTAACCCCCGCCTCAACGGCTGACCAATCAGGAGACGCCATCGGCCGATCGGCCAAAGGTGGGGGCCGCGTAGTGATACTTGACCGAGACAAGCGGCAGAGAGGCTCGTACACCGAGAGAGAACGGAGGACTCCATTGCTGTCCCGAGTGTGTTTCTCGTCGGCCGTGTCGTATTGCGTGTCTCTGTCCGCGCTTTCGTGCACGCAAGTTTACCTTCCACGTTGGCCGGAGATTGTGAATAAGAATCCCTTTGTGTCCAGTGCCCTAAACGATAACTTGAAATCGTCGAGCGTACCGAACACCGTAAAAACGAGCCAAAATGGTAAGTACCGATCCTCTTTTTCTGATGCGGACGTCGTGAGCCACCGGCCCCTCGCCCTCTCACCTTAACGTTCGTTTGCCGCAATGACGCGCCGAGTGCACGTGCAACTGATCGATACGCATTTACGGAAAGCCAAATTTTTTCTCTCGTTTATTCTTTCACATCGAAATACCTCGTACAACGTTCTTTTCATTTATACCTACGCACTGTCGCGATATTACATTCGTAATGGCCGGTATGCGGAGATGGACCGACTATCGATCCGTTCCTCCTCCAGCAGCAGCTACGTACGTTTTTCCCGATCCTCTGATATGCCGCGAACCGGATCTCATTCGATAAAATTCGCAAAATGAGCGGATCAAAATTTTGAAATGTTTAGATTGAACGTTATGATTATCAACACGAAATGTTTTAAGATTCAACGTTGCTCATAATATGTACGTTGCATGTCAAGTATCGATGTTAACGTATAACGAAGTATACGAGTATCGAATTGCGCTAAGAGACACGAAATCGTCAATTCGAGTAGTTTTATCGGTTTCAGACGCCTTATCTATAGATTATTGAACTTGTTATGTGATAATTGCTATCATATGTTTCTTGGTATTTTATGAGTTTGGTATCGTTAATACAATATTTTCATTTTCATACAGGAGGATTTCGTACTCAAAGTTAATTCTAAATAAAAACGCTACGAATTTTGTCAAATATTTAAAACGTATCAAGTTAACTGTAATAATATACGTGCTCGATTCAATTTTTTCCCTCTTATATGCTTTTTTACAATGTTTTTCTCTTAGAGAAAATTCGAAACTTCTTGTTCAAATTTTCATGAAATGTTAAAACTAAAAGTAGTTGAGTAGAGATAGAGTCTATTTATTTATTTATCATTATTTTTCTTATATCACTCCTAATATAGTGAACAGTATTCGACACTCGTCCGTTACATGGCATACCTCGCTATTGATTTTCGCGGTCTCTCGCCGTTGCACCAATTTTCCGTAGCCCTTATACATTCCCACACCCAACCTTCGATTAGTTTTCATTAACACCGATTTTTCACGCAATTCGAAATAAATCCGATACTCTGTTATATTTTTATACACAACATTTATAGAACCAGCTACAAAATATAATATACCTTTTTTTAAATTTAAATTACGATTTTTATTGTTGAAATTCCATTTATATAAACAAACTATTCAATTTAAACATGAAAACGTTTCGAAATTGACTTTCGATTGTTTCATTACACGTTGGAATGTATTCGACGATTTTTTGCCGTATAACCTAAAATGTCGACGTGTCTTTACTATTCCACGTCTTGAAATCGTATTTTTATACATGAGAATTAAGATTAAAATGTAAATAAATCTTAAATTATAATAAAATGAATGTATTGTTTTTGCAATAAATATGATTATATGATTTTTCTTGTTCGTATTATTCGAAAATAGCGAGATCCATTTGTTCCAATTATGCATATATACATTTTTTTTCAGAGACATTTGTTTTTAATATAGATCTACATACTCAATAGATATTTTTATATAAAGCATATAGAAAAAAGCATAGTATGCAGTGCATGCTACATATGTACATTTGACCTATATTGTGAGGTGTTTTATTCTTGAAGTTATACTTAATCTAAATCATCTTTGTATAATAATTAATTCATGTCTGTTTGCTGGTATCAAATGATCTTTTATATTTATATAATGTAAATATTTAATCAATTTTGCAAGGAAATTTTGTAAAATACTAATTGAATTTTTATATAAAATATTTTATAAGATACTAATTCCTGTTACGTTTTTGTAATATAAGTCTTTACATAATGTGAGAAATCAGGCAGAAAATTATATTTATATTGTTCCATCTTTCTTCTGTTGTAGTGCAAGTAACAAGTGTCCAACTCTCATAAATTATTGTATGGACTATACTGATACTTGAAAATAGTAGTTATAAAAATATTTGTATTATTGTACAAATGATATATATGATAATTTTACTCATACGAAATTCAAATGGTATCAAATACATAATATAATTTAATTTAATTGATTTAATGAACAAAATCAGAATTTATATAACTCTTAATGACTATAGGTGAATAAAATGACAATGAAAATATAAAATGTCAAATGTATCAACTACCGAAACTTGTTAGTTATATTCATAATTATAACATTAATATTTTCTGTTTAAAGGCTGACCAACTCACAGAAGAACAAATCGCAGAATTTAAAGAAGCATTTTCGCTATTTGACAAAGACGGAGATGGTACCATTACAACCAAAGAGTTGGGTACAGTTATGCGATCGTTAGGTCAAAATCCTACAGAAGCAGAGCTTCAGGATATGATCAATGAAGTGGACGCAGATGGTATTTGTTTTAATTCTACTTCATAATTGCTGTATTGATAGTGTATTGTTATTGTTCGTTATGCAAGTTTTGTATTCCTTGTGCTGCATGTAACGCTGTTAATACGTTACTCTAATAATATATAGTTTTTATGTTCAAGATATTTGCATAATGAGAGAATAACATTTTGTGTATGTTTATTAGTAATTGGTTATTAAAAATATTGGAAAAAATCTGATTTCAGAAAAAATCGAAATTAAAAATACTTGGAATTGTAGGTAATGGCACAATCGATTTCCCGGAGTTCTTAACCATGATGGCTCGAAAAATGAAGGATACCGACAGTGAGGAGGAAATTAGGGAGGCGTTCAGAGTATTTGATAAGGATGGAAATGGTTTCATATCTGCAGCGGAACTCAGACATGTTATGACAAATCTTGGCGAGAAACTCACTGATGAGGAAGTAGACGAGATGATTCGGGAGGCTGACATTGATGGGGATGGCCAAGTTAATTACGAAGGTTGTATACTAAAATCTAATATCATATATCTTGTCATTATTTTGTATTTTTTGTACCTTTTAAGTTTTATTTGTTCAATACTTTGCAAAATTTCTCGTTTTAATGGTTCAATTGTAGTAAAAATTATAAATGTTATCTTTTATCTGTTCAGAGTTTGTCACAATGATGACATCAAAGTGAATGCAACATGTGTAATGGAAAAACTTGCAACTTGGAGTGGTGTTGACGTATTGAAATAAATCAAGAAACAAAGAAAAAAATAATGTTAACAAAATGCGAATCGACCAGAACGTGAAAAAAATCTTATATCTGGACGCAAAGATGTCTATAAAACGCGAAAGTCAACGTCCAACATGCGTTAATCATCATTAACGATAAGTAATACAGGGCAATTGTTTAATTAAAGAGTTATACCACTAAAATCATTATCTCTAAATACACAAAATACTTAATCACAGACAACATGAACATAAACAGTACAGTTTACACATGCACGTACACAAAATATTCAGCACACATACAACGTACTCATATAATATAACAAAAGATGATTTATTTCCATATAAAAGAATATAATTAAAAAATGTTAGATATATATATGTATAAAAAACAGACGCGCATGTTTGTTGATGATAAAAGTACATTCGTAATATATTATCTTGCTTTCCTCTCTTTTCAGCCTTTTCCTGTTTCTTCTTTGCATGAATCTGCAATTTATTTCACATATATTTTCATTATAAATTTCGTTCCTTTTTTTTCATAATCAATTCGCTAACAACAAAAGTGTGATCAATAAATAGGAGAATGGAAAAGTATTAAAAGAAAGGAAAGAGTTGTGCATGCTGTTTAAGGCGCATTGTATAGATTCGTTTATTGATCGAGATGAATTCAAAATTCATTGCGTTTATATCTCGTTCAACAAAACGTACTTATAACGTACGTCATCGATACAGCATTTGCCGTAGAGGAATTTTATCAGTAACGTAACATGTTTAAGCGTTTGTTTTATTTTGCCAAAGAAAATTCGAAGTGGGCATCGTTTTCCAGAGATCAACGTTTGGCTTATCAATGACTCCGTACTGGATTCTTTATTGCGCCCTAATGGATAGCTTAATTCTTCTAATAACCGAAAAATGTCAGAGAAAGGAAGGCTCGGGATACGTAATGCGATCTCGTAACTTTTACTTTCGCGTGCAAACCTTAGAAGATCCAAAAAATCGAGTTGTATTGAATTCTTAGTAAAAAAAAAGAAACTTCTTTCAAATTTATTATATCTTCAAACCTATGTACATAACACAATGTTACACGCGACACATACTACAAAAAAAAAGAAAAACACATTTCACCAAGTGCGTTCTGTATCCAATTTCATTATAGCCTCTTCTTCATAAGAACACATCTAAGTTTGTATCTTGTCTCTAATTGAGAAAGCCTTAAAGACGCGCGAGCGTGTTACATAACGTCGACACCACTTTTGTTGAAAATCTAAAGACATCACAGAGAGAAATAGGCATGAGGGATTAAAAAATGGAGGCAAGTCACAGTGATCGGTGCACTATATTTTCCTTCGCCCAGGGGTGCGTACCAGTCTCGCAAGCGGAGCAACTATGAACCGGAGAGAAACTGGTGTGATTTTGTGCGATTCGTACGATAATGTTACTTAAGAACTAAGAGTAAAAAAAGAACAAAACGCCGAACGGTGGAAACACATGCGTGTCGGTGGTTCAGTCATAATATATATGTAATATATATTATATATACATATATATATACATACATATATATATATATATATAAAACTAATTTACGAAAAAAAGGAAGAAAAGAAGAAAGAATTCCTCCACAGTCCTTTATTATTTAATATTGAAGTGAACAAAATGAGAAGTACTTGTATTTCTGGTGACCTAGATCGCATTGATCATAAAAAAAAGACAAAATAAATGTATCCTCATTTTTAGGTCACAACTACTCAATTCGTTTCCTTCATTAACCAATGGACCTCTCGTTTCAGCCGTTTTTATCTCATCGTCATTTTTCGACGGCATCTAGAAATAGTTTGCCGACAAATGTATATGTAATGATTCACTGTCAACAAGATTCGCGTTTAACATATCTTAAACGAAATTTCATTGATTCGAGAGCCTTTCCATAGAGATACTAAGGCGCACGAATCGCAACGACAAAAAGAGAAAAAGGAAAAAAACAATTCTTAACTATTTTACTTCACTTGCGATCGTTCTGATAGCTGTTATCGTTATTGTGAACACAAACGTTAAAATTTAGTGATTTACGGCGAAAATGTTCTCACTTTGTAAAAATGAAAAAGAAAAAAAAATGAAAGAAAGAGAAATCGCGACGAAGTCCTTTTGTAAATGGTGATATATAGATTTTACTCGAAAAACATCCCTACTTAAACTGCTTAACAAATTATTGCTCGTTTCATCGATATCGTTGACAGTTAGTGTTTAAGTCTAAGTTAAAAAAAAATATATTCCAATATTTAATATTAATTTTATATTCGTGTCGCAAAGTTCTACGTAGTCTAAATTATATAATTTTTCCCGTATTTAAAAGTGATTTACGAGAGTTCTTTAATAACGAGCGCCGAGAGCCGATATTAAGTTTAAAAAAAAAAACAAGTCAGTATTTTGCATCTCAAGAAAAAAATCGTAGCTTGAGATATAATATCGTTAAAGAAGAATCGTCATCGTGGTCTCGTTTCTTTAAAGATCGTTTCTCGAGACGTTCGTTTATTGCAAATAAAATAGTTGAAATTCTATTCGAGAGTAACTCTTGTTCTCAATCTCTTTCCCTCGAAAAAAAATATATAAAATATTCAAATGCGATATTTATGAAGCTCCGTCGTGACGCGAATAAGAAATTATTTATTTTTGATGTTTATCTTTGAAAAGTAATTCCAATAAATGTAATAATCGATTCGGTTAAAACAAATTCTATACATTTCTTTCTCCTGTACTTGAAATATGTACGTTCATTATTTCTATTGTATGTGAGATAATTAATTCTCCGCCATATCAAAGGCATACTTCACCTATCGTGCGTGACGAAGCGATACAGTTTGTATAAAGTGTTGATATTAAGTTAATAAATTGTTCCCATATATTAAATGATCAACTGATTTTTAATTACTATAGTTAAAAAAGAGGCTACTATGTTCTGCCCGGTTAATTGATTTTAGTTCCACATAATTCGTTTATATCTACAACTTATAGGCATTTTCTTTTTATTTGTTATAAAAAATAACAATCGTAGTACCAGATTTTAACGTTCAAACTCGTAGACTTTATAACTTTTTATAAAGTTGTTATTATCAATTTTCATAATCTAGAAAAATCATTTTGTCGTTTTATTTATCTAGACTAATGATAGGCAAATCGAATACTCGTCGGAAAGCTCACGGATACGGGTACCCAACTATAAAGAGTGCGAAAAGGAAAAAAAGAACTTTTTACTTCTGATAACTACATTATTACAATAAAATCTCTCAGTGAATTTCTCTTCACATAGATTTCCACGTACAATACCAATGTTCCTCTTCTATTATAGCTATAGAGATCCAAATAGATTTTAAAGTAATAAATTTTCTAATCAAGAAATTATCAAACAGAGATATTTAAACATTTTCAATCTTTTAAATTTGTTCACATTCAAATGTTGCATGGAAGGACCTCTAAGTATTTTCAAATCCGAGAATTTCCCGCTTCTACAGCTCGGTCCGTGTCAATGTAACAAAAGTTTACCGTATTTAACGGTGTCTGGGAATGTGCTCTCGCCCTCGTAGTCGTAGTTGCTTACCAATGATTGGCAACTGACTAGACATTGGGAAAATCTATAACACTGGGGTAGAAGAATTTTAATTCACAAGAACGAATATAAAAATTCGTTTTTATACATTTCCAACTAAATAATTTTTATATTTTTATATTTTTTAACAGCCTGAAAATTATATTAGTGTAATTGAATTTTGATGATATACCTAAAATACAAGAAATGTCGATTTTTTCATACCCTTTGAAAACTATATGCAAAATACAATAGGTATATTTTACTTTGTTAATGTATACAAAATTAATGTAAAAAATATTATATCTTTCACATATCCACTGAAAGATATGTTTTATAAATATTTTATATATTTTTACAGTGTACAACCTTTGGGCAGAATTTTAAAATGTAGGCACACTTCCTGCAGCAAATTTTTTAATATCCTTGCCTGATTTTCAAATTTCTGAAAATATATAATGTATTATAATACATACTAAATCAGAATCATGTTAAAAAATGTTGCAAATGCTTAAAAATATTGTTTCCTTAATGAAAATACTTCATCTTTAATAAAAACACTGATAGAACTTACTCCATCAAGTATAATAGTTGGTATAAAAAATACTTTTGGCGTTAAAGCATTTGTTAATTCTCCATATTTAGCCAATAGTTCTTTGCCTTTTGATCCAACAAAACATTTTAAAATATCATTATAATCTATATTCATTTTCTTAGCACAACTTTCCATAATATTTATTGGATTTATATTATTTTTAATCATGCAAGATAAGTACTTTAACTGAATGGAAGAATTTTTTAGAACATCTATGGCACATGCATGAATCATATTTGCTTCGCATTCTATAGTACTATGGTGACAAATGAATTCATAGCCATGATCTGTTTTTATGGTCTGCAAAAATTTGTTTAACATAAAATTACAAAATTTGATATTTGAGTTGTATAGAATAACTTTATCGTTAAACAGTGATAACGAATATGTTGAAGAAGAATATTTAAGTATTAGATATCTTACTCTAGCTTTCCCATAAGGTATTAATTCCACTTCCACATTATCTGAAATTCTGTGATATGTTGATAATAATTGTTTAATGAAAAAACTACGTGAATCTGGGCATAGTGCCTCATAATATACAGCTATGTGTACTTTTTGTTTACTCCATTCATCTTTCCAGCTTAATGTTACCAGGTGGTTGTCCTGAAACTGTGCTATATAAAACTTAGCAAGTATTTAAGAAAATTGTATAATTATAAATAAAAATTCTTAATTATCATTCTTTAATTACTAGACATTAGTATTCAGTATCAGATATTACAGGAATTTTGCAATTCTATAAAACAATAATATAAATTCAGATTCAGTAATTAACTTTTCATTTATTATTAGTCGTTAATTTACTGACTTATCATTTACTTTATTAAATTTACAAATATTTATAATGAATATTTAATGTATTATTTAATTTTTAATAACATTATTATACAATACAGTTGAGTATACAGCAAGTAAAGAAAATAAAAAATTGAGATTCTGTACGTTCCATAAGATTTACATAGACGTATATATTTTTACCTTCTATGCCGGATAATTTTTGCGTTGAACCCAACCAAACTTTTGACGACTGCCAAAGAAGTAAAACTGATATGATAATAAGTAATATCCTCCATCGAAAATTTCTAAATCCCATCATCTATTATTGTAATAGTGACAACTAGAATACCACGGAGTAAAATTTTCTTATGATGTAACAATTTCAAACGAATAAGAGAAATCTCAGTGGTGTCACATCGCAGTACACGTAGAACTAATATAAATGCTTTAACATTTTCTCTGACCTACTTCGAAATTTGGATTTGCTTCGTTTGTAGTATTAATGAAAGACTCATGATAAGATAAAGCTTATTTAATATTTCCCTTATTAATCATTGTGATATAATTCGAATTTCTTTTTTATAGCCCATTTTAAAAGTTAAAAAATTAATTTATGTATATGTAATAATCAAAAAGTTGATCTGAAAATACTCGTAACCACCGTAGAAAATTATTACTGTTCTTATATTACAGAATTTCAAGAAATATTAAAAAATATTTGTGAAGCTGCAAAATAACCTTAAAATTAAAGACAAATTGAAATCATATGTGTAATATTAAAATAAATTTATTTTATTTTTACATTTAAGTCACTTTATAAGTTTGATTTATTGTATACCATTTTTAAAATATAAAAATTAGTTTATTATTCTTACTACATTAGTATATTTTAATTGGTAACTAATTACAATAATAGAGTATCTTACAAATGTTAGTTTTCATTTTTATTTATTGTAAGTTCAAGGAAATGAAATTAAAATTCATGGACAATTGTTTACAATCATTGAAAAAATTATTCAAAACATGTAACTGTATTTCAAATTAAGAAAGCAAATATTAACAGAATATAGCTGGTAGGAAAGTATTTACATTATTTAAATATTGTTAACTATGTCCAAAATTTTCAAGTTCTTCTAAAAATGTTTTACATTTTCCTTTAAGAATTTTAACTCCTTCTGTAAATAATATGGCTGGAGGTAATGTTCCTACAGATTCAATGGTAACTGTGAACAACAGAGAATGTAATTAAACTAAAAATGCATAATATTTAATTTAAGAAAAAAATGTATGATCATTTACTTACAAATAATATGATTTCGTACTCTACTTAGTCGTACACATCCTTTAAGATCTTCATGTTGAAATACATTTCTAGAGCAACTATCGTAACGAGGGTTTTTCACCCTTGCTTCACGGGAATCTGGATCCCCTGGTTTATGTTCAATTACCTCTATAACACCAATACTGAAACAATTTTTTAAACGGTCTGCCATTTCTCCTCTAACTGGTTTTATCAATTGTATATCTGGTAATAATCTATATGATGCTGTAGCTAAATTAAATAAACACAAATAAGAAAATAATTATATATATGAAAGTACATAGTTATTTGCACAATATATTAACATTAAATAATAGTTGTTATATTTTAACCTACCTACAGGAGAAAATTTAGCATGATCTTTTCCAATTCCTTTAATTGCATGCATAAATGCATGAATTTCTTGACCTGGTCTCATTTTACATATCAAAATATCACTTTCTAAAACCCCTAATTGCTCTGTTCCTCGTGGATAAAGTTCTGATTGACGCCCAATTGGAACCCATTTAATATCTTTACTATATACTATAAAAATTGTGTTACTCTTACTTCTATATCTTGAAATACTTAATAATTTTTAATTTCTATTAAATATGTACCATTACTGTTTCTATACATATCAGTTATTCTTCGAGAATCTTTGGGAGCTTGAGGGTTCCAAGTGCATGCTACTTTGAGTTCGTATCTTAATGTATCTTGATCGCTAACTTCATCTTCATCCTTAGCAGTGGATGAAGGATACTCAAATAACCTTGGATCAGCTTGAAGTGGTATTAAACCCAACCTTCAAAATGTATTTAGCTTTTCTCAGAATACAAAATTTAAATTTAACTTCTAAACCCTCCACATTTATGGACAAGACATGTTATCATGTAATATTTTCTTATTCATAGATATGAAGTGGTTAAGTACATGTCATATTTACCTATGAGCAAGAACTTCATCCTGAATTAAGCTTGTATTATTTACAATATAAACTTTTTCTATAGCCATGCTTGGTACCTCACTCAAAAGCACTCTACGAAAAGCGTTTGCTAAACCAACAGGATAACCGATTAAATCAAACTCCAATTCCCTTTCATCTTCAGATTCTCTGACAACCTGTATTTTAAATTCCTGAAAATAACAAATTAATAAAATTCAATTAAACATTCAAACAAGGAATTATATAGTTCAATAAAAAATAACAAACACAATAAATATTTTACCTTCTTGAAATTCTGTAAATTCCAGTCCTGTGACTGATAATTGGTATACTCAGAAGCCTAAAAATAAAGTTGACATTA
This sequence comes from Coelioxys conoideus, assembly GCA_947623535.1. Taxonomy (NCBI): domain Eukaryota; kingdom Metazoa; phylum Arthropoda; class Insecta; order Hymenoptera; family Megachilidae; genus Coelioxys; species Coelioxys conoideus. The sequence goes on along the minus strand of OX392453.1, from coordinate 15,939,122 downwards.
ATCATTATTGCTTTTAATCAAACGAAATATGTATTTTACAGATCCTCACATTAGGTATACCATATTCTTCAAGCATAACTCGAGATTTCCTGTTATCTTCCATAATACGACACTTACTGTTACACTGAGGTTACATTTACTAATTTACACTTGCCGCAAAAAAACACGTGTTACAATTATGGTTCGCTCAACTAGAAAACATACAAAAACAGTTGTTTCGTAAAACTTGACTAACTTCAATAGATTCATTTTTACCTAGGATTTGTATTTTTCTAGTGACTCCTAATAAAAGCAGCTCAGGACGATTTTGGAGGCTTCTGGCGGTGAAGTTGAAAGTTTCGGCGATCCTTACTAACTTCAGAACGAACGACAGTGTACAAACATATATTTTTATACAGTTTGGAAACCTCGTTCTTTCATGAATTTAGACATTGTTGCGTGTGGGACTAGCGGAAAGAAATATTTGGGGAATTTAGAAGGCGTAGGTAGGTGCCCGCGGAGCGGTAAAGCACTCTGCTCGAGGCGCGATTTATAAAACAGTTTAATACTTTTAACAAAGTTCTTTATTTGAGCTTTTCTAAGGCGTTTGCCAGAAAACGTGTTACTAAGTCTGTACTCGATATCGATCTGATCCCGCAACAAGATCGTCGCGCGATTTCGGCTGATCCCCTCTTCGCTGGAATTTTGGGTCCTCCCTCTGGATCATCCCGGTCCTCCCCTAGTCCAATGAGAGTGGCGTTCGTCCTCGTCTGGTGGTGCCTCCTTCCCCTGGTCCTCGTCCGCCCTCGAGCGGGTGGAGGTGGAAGCGTCTCGGCGAGAGTTAGGACGATATCGTGCACGTGTTACGGGGAAAGCGGGGGACCCAGAGAACTACGAAAAGTTTCGGACAACCCGCGTTGACGAGAATAAACAACTGTCGTAAATTTATGGTCCTCTCGAACTGAATGAATAGGCGCTGCATCGCGAGGTATCTGCTAATTCTCAAGTGTCGAGTGACCCTGAGAAAAACATCGAAGTTTGTACGGTCCCCAATTAACTAAGCCTTTGTGATTACAAAACTGAAAAAGACTTTGTTCTCTGATTCCTCGACTTTCCTCCTTCGATCGACTACGACGAATATTTTAACAATAACATCCTGCACACCATGTGTACATGTTTGTTCGTTTGAATTTCGCTCTTAATTTACGCTTACAAAATATAGGGTGCAATCTCTACGTAACAATATTCACGCGGTTTTATATCCCTCTTATTTGATTCAACTTCAAGCGACTACTGAAGCGCCTCCTACAGGTAATTAAGTCAAATTAGGTCAGTTAGTTTCAATTCTTATGTTTAACATGTATAGAGTAGTTGGTGAACTTGGTTAACACAAAATAACTTCGCTTTCCCCATTCTCGTTGTCGCTGTGGCAACTCTTCCCAAAAAAGAATGATGCTTTTGTAAAGTACTGCATTATTAAATTTTGTTAATAGTCATAAATAGTTCTACGAGTATAAGAGTAGAAAGTTAATTTTTCTACAACGCCACTTAAAGTTCGAGTAAAGTATTAGAAGTTAAAACTGTTTTGTATATCGCGCCTCGAGCAGAGTGCTTTACCGCTCCACGGACACCTACCTACGCCTTCTAAAATCTCTAAGTCTAATATTCCCGCAAGTTCACACGCAGCAGCTTAAAAAATTATCAGCCATCTAGCTGTAGAAGATAGGAACTAAATTTTGAAAACCGTGATGTACTTTACTTATCATAAAACAATTTAAAGCCTTTTATTATTGTTATTTGGAACATTTTACTGTCTAACATGAAAAGTTCCATATTTTGTAGGATAACGTATTTCTAATGTTTTTTTTTTCATTCATTCTAATATATGTATATATTAATCTAATATATGTATATATTAAATATTTTACAACTTTATTATGTTAACAAATATAAAAGTTAACAGAATGATTCAGTTAGTCATCTGGCAGTTATAACTACAATCTTAACAGACAGTACGTATTCGTAATATTTTGAACAGTTTATTTTATGGCTCAGTTTATAAATAGTGCTGCATTTTGAAATATAGATCGTTTACCACAACTGATCATGCCTTGACTCTTTTTTTTCCAAAAGGTACATAATGAATTTCCAAATTATAATATCCTTATGATCTACTTTCCAACACTATTGTGTATTAATCTGATCATGTTTATGTATCATTTAGTCCAGAGCAGCGGCACCTGAAATAATTTCAATCAATTCCCTAGTAATTACAGCTTGTCGAGTACGGTTGAATGTTAGGGTCAATTTATCTATCATTTCTCCTGCATTCTTGCTAGCATTATCCATGGCTGTCATACGACTAGACTGTTCACTGCAAGCACCTTCTTTCATAGAATAAAACAATAAAGAAGCTAAAGAGAATTCTAAATAGCTTTGAACTACACTTTCATCAAGAGAATCATATACAGATAGTTTAGGCGCAGTGGCTACTGCATTTTTATCAAACAGAGGCAGCTGATCAACGGCATATGATACTACAGATTTGAATCGATTGTATACAATCCGGCCAGAACCAAAAGTATATCTGCAAATATCATAGTACACATAGTTATGAGTCATATTTCGCTAATTATAAGCAAAGAACTATAACAAAGATTTTTATAATAGAAAATAGAATACATACCCACTATTTAAAATCTCATTTGCAACTTTAGCAGAATCATTAAAAGTAGGTGGCTTACGACCAACTTCAGATGCAACAAAAAGTATGTTGTTGGCAAATAAACGTGCCAAAATTGCTCTTGATTTTTCACCAATACATACAATTTTTGTATTTTCACGTTCTGTAGCATCTGCTAAGAGGGTATCTCTAATATTACGAGAAACTCCTGTATGTACAGCACCACACAATCCACGATCGCTTGTTACTGCTACCACAAGCTTTTTTGGTTCTTCTGGTGATGCTTGAATTTCTGCTTGTTCATAAAACATTTTTGTACCAACGCCAAGTGGACGAGCTTGTTTCAAATCACGTTCTGCTTTATTATATTTGGCAGCTGACACCATTTTCATTGACTGTGTGATTTTTTGAATGTTTTTCACAGACTTCAATCTTATAGAGATAGCTTTAAGGGTTGCCATACCGCGTTGTTGCTGCTGCTGTTGCTGTTGTGCAGCAAGTCGTACAATAGTTCCCACATGATTTGAAAACATTTTGTAGTTGAATATTATCCCTGAAAATGTATGTAAAATTATATTAGTTATTAAAAATATATATTGACATGTAGTGTGCAAAGTCTATGATTCATTATCTTAAACATATCTGTATATAAACATACATTCAATTTATACATGTTCCACAATTAAATACTGGAATATTAACATCAATTAGTACATTTAAATTATTTTTCAGAATTACTTAAAAATATTAAATAAAGTGCAAGTTACAAATACTTTTTATAAATCACTTTTATGTTATATATTTAAATATTTATTTAATGATATTAGTACTTAATAATTCAACTACTGTGTACTACTATACTATATATAATTTATATTTTAACTATATTTATCAAATTATATTTTAAAATTCTACTTATGTATACATATTGATACACTAATTGATAGTATTTTGTTTTAAAATAATTTACAATAACTTAATTAATTTAAATAATAATATAGTATACTCAATTTGATACAAAACAAAATTAAAACAAATATTAATCATAACTAATAAACAAAACTTCAATAATAAATATAACTTACCAACATAGTGAATCGGATTTTGAAAAATAAAATAAATTATGTAAGACATGATATCAAGAAATTATAAATTAAATTTGTAGAACAATAAATTATGATGTAAAATTTGGTGTTAAATTTATTATTAGTTTAAAAAATAATTTTACTTTGCTTTTTGATATACTAATCATTTATTTTCTTATATTCAATAATACACATAAATTAAAATTGTTACAATATTTATTAAGATGCACTTGTCTATTTCGTTGATGTTTCATTATTAACTCTATTATTTAAAACTTAATATACACGTAGTTTGTAGGAGGTAAAAACACTAAACAATATCAGTACAATTTCATTTTTAATATAACATAATTGATTATTATAAACTATTCTGGACATTATCTCATTTATATAATCGCAATGGATACCGATACTGTTCAGTTAGAATTGCAGTGTACTGGTTTTGTTACACATGTATTAGTTATTCATTATATTACATACTGATAAACTAAAGATCATTCATTTTCTATTTAATATAGTAAATAGAACTCACCGCACAGCTTAGAAAAATATGGTAAAAAACAGATAAACTGTGTTAAACGGGACAGGAATGATCACAGGACACGAAGTCCCATACAGGCAAATGTGATACCTAGGTATGTATATGTATGTTCTATGGAAAACGATCAATAGGCCCTCTACGAATTAAAGTGTCAGTCTAGGGAATTTATTTTATACAAATAAGTATACTTTATTGGTTCTCTCACTATACATAGAGATGGCACTGCAGCTACAGTACGGTTCATTTAGCCTTGTTATAATGAAAATATGTATGAAACTAGAAACATACGGATAAAACATATCCTTGGAATACTGTTGCAAAACAAGATGACGAGGTAAATCGTTGCACAAATTTGACTGGCAAAATTGTCAAATTTTTAATTTCTAAATATCAAACCTTCAAATTTAAAAATGGAAAATGTTTAAACCTAATAGTTTTAATTAACTTAATTTTATATTCATTAATACAACAAATAGTTCGACACAATATTTAAATATAAATACTGGTTTATTCATTGTGTAATAAGAAATAGTTTATGCTATATTTCATTCCAAAGTCTAACATATCATTGTTTTTTTAATATTAATTCAATCTTATAATTATTTTTGCTTTAAATAATTAAAGATTTTGTTTCAAGAAACGAAAATATTTGTTTTATAATACATATTTCACTGAAGTATGTATGTATACAATATACCAAGTACACATAAATGTATATACACATATTTACATGTTATCAGAGACATTTCCACAATTACAAGTTTCATTTAAATAATATGTATATGTATCTTTGTTTATTACAAATAAAAATATACATAATTGACAATATTCACAGATATGCATGAATTTTTATAGGTTTTGTGCCTTGATTAATCTGCTTTTTTTATTCCTCGTGTTTTCCATGCTACTAACAGATTCCAAGAGAAAAACAAAGAAAAAGCATGAACTTGTGAAGCCAAAAGAATAAATGCATACCATAATAATCCATATGGTAGGCCCTAAAAAATTAAATGTTTATACATTCTTTAAATATTTGGTGCAATTATTTATATATTTATGTAACATACTTGATTTTTAATAATAAAATGTTCAACAGAAATTGTTTCATACTGTATATGAATTGCATACCTGCCACATATGAAGTTCATCTGATTTTCCAACAGTTAAATATTTCCATACATCCTTAAAATAATATATGAATGCATAAAGCAGTGGACCATATCCTAATAAAATAATACCTATCATGTATTGTTGTAGCGTTTTAACTCTGTTTCTTTTAATAGCAGATAATGCAAGAAAACTTAACATTAAACTTGCGCACCAGATGTATTCCCACCAAAGAGGCTATCACAAAGAAAATATTAATTAATAAAACTTGGTCTTTCCTTACACTAAAAATTATTTCTATTAAATTATAATAACAGAACAAAATGTTTTGTAATAGTTTTAAATTAACTAATATTTAAGTATACATATATATATTTAGGCACATATGGAAACAAGTATTTTTAATTTACCTGAGGTACTTGCAATTCTTCAATTTCTAAAATGAATATGTCCAAATGATCTAAAATATCAGCTGATAACTTGGCAAGCATAACGAAGAAAAGAAGATAGTGAAAAAATATGCAATATTTCAGTCTTGATTTATTTGTTGCACTAAAATAAATACATATTAAACTTAATAATAAATAAACGACAGCGAACAAAACTTATTTTTAATTATTTTCGAAATACTATGTCGATTAGAATTTGGTTATTTTTTATTTAAAAAAAAAATGGATACACAGCACAGATCAGTATATTTTCTGTATTATTTTAATTACCTGATTTGATATTGACTAGCGATTTTTTGTCTATGATTAAAGTCACTTCCATCTGTACCCAGAGCTTGGGACAGTGTTACTTTTGAAGCCATATTTCGAAATTATTGTGACTAAAATATGTAAATCACTTTTCTGTTTTAGCAATAGAAACTTATAAACAAATAATTTTGGAGCTGTAATGTAAGATAAGCTATTCGGTACTTCATTACCAACTATTTAACTATTTTTAAACTTTCAGAAGCCCTGTTAGTGGCCTCATGGGTCACGAATCTCTGCAAATATGTCACTTTTACTAGGTCACGTTTTCATTTGACAGAAATTCGGGCTGGTTGTTGTTGATTTACATTTTAAATTGCATTTGTAAGCAGATATTTTTAACTAGCATAATTTAATGATCTTCGTATAAAAAAAACACGTAACTCAATAGGTTATATAATACTGTTTTCAATTGATATAACTGATACGTTAAATAAAACAGAAGTTACTGTTATGAATATTATTTTGATATCATCAAAACATTGAATTATTTCATTTTAATAATTATTGTTTAATATGCACCATTTATGATACACAAAACATTGTAATGGTTATTTCCTATTATGATAAATTAACAATTTCTCTATTAATTACATCATTTAATAAAAAAATGTATATTTTATTTCACGTGAGAACAATACTGCTAAACATCGAATTTTCATTCGTTCTGCGCAGATTATCTTTGATTGGTTCTAATACGCTTGCGACTAAAAGCAACGCGCATGCGCGTTGCGACATTTATAATGACAAATATGTATACCTGGTAAGCAAAAATCTTATATATTCGCGATATTATCATCTCTTTCTTCCGTTTATATATTTTTGTTTACCATGTATATGAATAATGAAATAGAATATAAATTATGGTAGAATAGTACAAGTGGAAGAGGTGGCCATCTGAGTTAATCGAGTTGCGCGAATTATCATGGTTCTTTCATCGTGATATAACGTATTATGCAAGGTATCATAACCTAAAGAAAGTACACAATATTGAATTGTGCTATAATACTACAAAATAGTATTATACGAATGATATTATAACGTGTACAATTATAATTATATAAAATATAATTTTTATACCATTTTATACATTTTTACAATAATTATGTACATTGTATATCACTGAGAATTGATAAATCTACATAATTGCTGACAATAAAATACATTTTATAAGGCAAGAAGATAAACCAATAACAATAGTACCATAGCGTAAAATACGGCAACGAACATTAGAAATTATTATCAAAAAAGTAATACTTTTTTCTTTGACAGAATGAGTTTCGAAAAAGTAAAAGAGGTTATTGAAGAAGGAGACGTAGTAATTTTATATTTAAGACCAAGTAACATGCATCCATTAGAAGTAAAAAGAAAAATACCGAATAAAAACGGTGACATGGTAGATAATATTTTTCAAACTATATATGGAGCACTGAAAGTTTATTCTCTTATTGGACAGAAGTATGGTACTAAGGTACAACTGTCACGTGGATGGGGATATGTATTACAACCAACGCCAGAACTTTGGACATTAACAGTTCCTCATAGAACTCAAATTATCTATAGTCCTGATATTAGTCTTATTATACATCTAATGGATTTAGTACCAGGAAGCATAGTTATTGAAACAGGTTTAATAAATGTTATTATCAATTACTTTTTAAAATATTCAAATATCTTATTTTATTGTTGAACATTATATAGTTTTAAATTATACTCATTATCATTATTATATAATTTGTTTTAATTTTTATGTCTTTTGTGTTCAGGTACTGGAAGTGGCTCTCTTTCACATGCACTTATTAGAACAATTCGTCCTTATGGCCATCTCTATACATTTGACTTTCATGAACATCGTGTAAATATTGCACAGACAGAATTTGAGAATCATGGTCTAAGCAAATTTGTAACTATTAGTCATAAAGATGTTTGTTTGGATGGATTCGGAGAACACTTAAGAAATAAAGTAGATGCAGTCTTTTTGGATCTTCCGCATCCATGGTTAGCTATTGATCATGCATTATGTGCCTTAAAAGAGTCAGGTACAAATTGAGTTTAATGTAGTTAATTTTTAAGTTTGTATTATATTTATATTCTTTTTAACTTAAAGGTATTTAAGAACATTTATTTCTATTATTAGGTGGAAAACTTTGCTCTTTTTCTCCTTGTATTGAACAAGTTCAAAGAACTTGTGCAAAGTTAACATCAGAAGGATTCATTGAATTGCGGACATATGAATGTTTACAAAGAGAACTAAATGTCCAATACAAAACTCTCCCTATATTGGATTTGGAATGTTTGAAAGAGGAGGTTTGTAAAATAAATATAATATATAGTATACAGGAATAATATGACATAAAAAATCAGATCAAGTTTTATTTAATTTTCATATAAAAATATGATAAGTATTGTAATGGCATACATTCAGTTTTAATTCCTAAAATAATATTCAAACTTTCTAATACTAATCTGAATTTTTTAACAATATTTTAGCATACAGACAACTATATGGCACAACAAAATAACAATGAGAAGGAAGAACACAAACTTCTTACCGTTACACATTCTCGTTCTTTACCTGGCCACACAGGATTTATTACAATTGCTACATTGCCTCCATTTTACGCGCGTGAAACAAATCTAAGTTTAGTAGAGGCTAAAGACTGAACTGTAAGATATGGTAAATTGAATACAAAAAACATAGTTTTAATGTCATGGAAGGCAATAACTTATGTTAATGATACAAGCAGTATAAACTTAGGTAACTGGTGACTGTTACTATTATATAAAATAATCTTGTTAAGAATTTTATACGTCTGCTTTGTTAGGATTCCAAGATAAATAATCGACTCGTGTAGCTGCTTGATATTCTTTTACCAAATATTCAACGACTTCTCTAGAATTATCCAATTCATCTAAATTGTCTTCAAACATCTTTTCCTTACGGAATTGTTCCAAAAATGCTTCCCGTTTTCGCAATTTATCGTATTGTTGTAAAGCACGGTCAAATAACTGAAATATTTCATTTAGCGTGACAGTTATAGCATATTAAATAAGTTTATTTAGGCAAATATCTTAGTAAAATAATTTTATGTTTTTAATACGAAAAAGTTATAACTTACCGATGATATGTTGGTATGATTAGCTAACATTAAACCAGATACTCTGTGTGTAGTTTGTATATAAGGAGATTTTCTTGACAGTGCTACTTGTATACTAGCAGGACCCCAGGGTATAAACTGTGCTAATTTCCTTTCTCTGATCCTTTGTAATGATTTATGAACTTGCGTTGGATCTACTTCTCCCTATGAAATATTACACTTACATTTTAGATATGATTTAAACATTTTTACTACCTCACATTACATAAGACTTACTTGAATAATATTTAAGATAGATATATAACAATGAGATGCATTCCTATCCAATGCTGTAGAAACCATCATATTTTTTGGTTGCAATAATCGTCTCATTACATCCAATACAGAAGTTTTTCTCACAGAAGCACCCTGTTTTATCACAATAAATTGTATTTTAATAATTGAGACTTAAAATCTAATTGTTTTTCAAGATATTTCTTTAACTGCAATATTTTATAAATGAATGTTTTAATTTAAAAATAGAAAACAAAATTATTATTTTATATTAACTAGACACTTACTTCTTGATCTGTGGTAAGTGGAGTATATCCTGTCATGAGAAAATGTAATCGTGGTGTCGGAATTAATGGAGCAATTAAGCCAACTAAGTCGTTATTCATGTAGGAAGGATATCGAAGTGTAGTAGTGCTAACAGACATTATTGTCGAAACAAGTTTATTAATTTGTGTAAAACTAGGATTCTGAATGTGAAGTCTATCTGAAGCAATTCTATTAAGTGCAGTATTATCTAAAACAACAACACAATCTGCACATTGTGTTAATCTCTTCAGAGTTAATAATGAATTGTATGGTTGTACAACTACATCACTGAAACAAATATTTTTATTATGATTAAGTGTTACTGAGATATAATACATTTCAGATAAATACCTTATTTCATCTTGGTTTGGGAAAACACTATATGTTTCAATTAATTTTTTTGGAAATCTGTCTGCCAAAGATTCCAGCATAAATGAACCCATACCAGAACCTGTACCACCCGCAATAGAATGGCACAGAACAAAACCCTATAAATATACGCAATATGATTAATATTTAAAGTAGAAGTATCAGCGAAAACATGAATAATCTTACTTCTAAACTATCACTTCCATCAGCTTCTCTATCTAAGATATCAAAAATTTCTTCTTGAAGTTTCTCGCCTTGATGATAACCAGATGCCCAATTGTTTCCAGCACCACCCCCATGTTTTGATAAAAAAATATTCTCTGGATTGTATAACTGATATAAAACAGAATATACTTATTTATTATATAAAACTAACTAATTAAACAAATTTATAATTTTAATAATTGAAACATAATAATGCATATATCAATACAATAAAGAATACCTTTGAATATTGAGAAGTCATAATTGTATGAATTACTCTAGGTTCTAAATCCAATAATACTGCTCTTGGTATATAATGTTCGTCATCTGATTGATAAAAAAATACATCTTTTCTATCTGTTCCATCAATTGCATAATCTTCTAAAATTCCCTCTGGACTAATACCATGTTCTGCACATAACTTCTTCCAAAATTCAAATCCAACTGTGAACATGAAATTAGAGACAAAATTAAAAATCCTTCATATATTTTAAAAATGTACTTACAAAGTGACATGTATGTATGCATATAACAGAATTTGTTATGTTCTTAATACATAGAGAATATTTTTAAGTACAGTATATCTTGCTCTTTTTAATAAGCTAAAAAATTAAACATTCTGCATGGGTATAGACTGATAGTCAATCGACAAAAAGAAAATATTAAAAATGATCAGTAATGACAATAGAATATTTGGTTATATCTGTCAATCAATAAGAAAAGACTAAACGTGCACTTTTTTATAAATGTTAATTACAATTACTTACTTTGATTACCACACTGGCCAAGTTGTAAGGTTATCACTTCACAAGGCATTTTGAATCTGTTATTTATTTTATTCTAAGAATAAGTCACTTTACTTTAATTTTACGCGGGATGGAACTTTCGTTTGATTAACATTTTAAATACATTTCATATAATTATGAATATTTCGAAAACAAATGGAAGTATGATTTTTTCTTTGATTCATAAAACAAATATAGTATAAATAATAAGTATATGACACTGAAATAAAGAAGAAAAATTGTATACTATACAATGATTTATTCGTAGCACATCAAATCTTACTTGATCACACTTAGCGAACAATAAGTTTTTGTTCATTGTGCGCATGTCAGCGCTAATGGTATAGTTCGTAACCAAGGGTAACGACGCATGCGTTTTTGCACCGGTTTATAATCCATTCGACAAGAGTATATTTTAGTGATCTGATATTTTGTGTATTTCTTATATTATTGGTTCTTTTCCTTATGTACACATTTCTTGTCTACTATGTATTATGACTAGCCAAGTCGAAAACACATCATAGTGAAATAATTTTAGGCGGAATCCAGTCTGCTGAAGTTAGCCGAGTTGTATGATTTAAAAGTTTTCTTATTGAACGGGTAATAACAAGCAGTCCGTGATGCTCAGCGTTTAAAGCTATATTTTAGATTCTTTAATATAAAATTTATATTATTATGTTAGTATATAAGTATAATGTATATATATTAATATCATTTAAATATAGTTACGTAAAAATCACAATCACGTTACGAAGATAATATAATCACGGTTATATACGATGTAATTTTAATAGAAACATTATAGGTATTATAATTGATACGCAATATTATAAATATTTATTTCAGTTACAATACAGTCATATAAATTTATATACAGTAATACAAATCTTGTTTTTTATATCAGTTACAATTGCTATTATGTTTAGAAAATTAATTCTTTGTTATTAATTTATTTACATATATGTATAACATATATTTATTTATCATTTATCCTTCAATTAAGAAACGCTGTGTTTATCACAATGGCAAAGTATTAACTGATATGAAATTTGATAAAGATATTGTACAGCATCTAATGTTATTGGCATTTTTTGTGCTGTTGAACAATTTTACATACAAATACAAGGTAGCAAAATAAGTTATTTGTATAAAATACATATCATTATGAGAATAAAATATAGATGCGTATCGGACTGTGAAGTACAACGATTTCTTATTAATATTACAAAACATTAACAGTCAAATATCAGGCGTTGATTTGGAATATTTCAACTGTTGACTAAGAAGAGTATCATTTGTTCCTAAATCTTTCGATGCTCGTGGAGATAATTGCGAAACAGTCATTGATTCCTTTCTTTTTTCTATTCTTTCACGACAAACTTTCACGTAACAGCACATGCATATAATGAAACAAACCTATAAGCAATACGATGATAAAAATCTTCATATTATTCTTCATTAACCGATAATTAGTACAGTGATCGTCAGAAATGGCATAACAAATTTCTTAAATTTACTAAGTGTGTTAAATATTCCTAAGCGTAGAATTTCACACACAATAAATTTTCAAAGGTGAAATACTTCACTTATATCACGAAATTTCTTTACCTGCAATAACACTGTACATAATGCAAGCAAGAAAATATGAAGTAGAATTGACCTAGTACGATTTAGTACTATATGTTGGCAGCCTCTTGCATACATCGAAGTACATACGCCTTTATTATTGCTAGAATTTGCAACTGACGTTGTATCGCAACAAGACCAGGGAATTGCATCTTGTCGATGATAATCAGCTGGTCCATTCATTCCACAGCAATGCAACTAAAACAATATAATTAAATAATTAATTTACCTAAAATTTAATTTTTAATTAAAATTTATATAATTCAAAATCATTAAATATAAAACATAAGATTTGAAGTTCCTTTATTTGTTTTAATATTGCAACAAATGATAGTCGTTGTTGAATAAAAAAAATGTACAATTTTATTTGCCCAAAGGATTTCTGAGAAATCGGAATGTAGGAGTTGCTCACTCGCCATACAAATGGAGATCATATAACAAAAGTCCATCATATGTGTTAATGAATTATTACAAAATTTTTCAAAAACAAATTTTTATTTGTAAATTAATTAATGGAATATACCTTGGACTGCATATGATCCCAAACAGATTTATCGTCTGAAACGGCACGTTCGAATATTTGTTCAATATCTGCGGCTGGTAACAGATCTACCTGTTCATGTCTAACAAGTGTCCAAATTCCTGCACTCGTATTGGTGATCGTTATAATAATTAGAGCTATGGAAAACTAAATGAAAAAACTTCATGATGCTTTATTATACATGAATAAGGAAGAACAATTGCGACCGATATACAGGGTGCGCCGTTAGAATCCCGACAGATGAAGTTTTGTGCAGAGATTTGTTTATTTGGACAATATACAAAAATTCAATAAAACGCTATTTATGTTTTATTTGAAGGGTTCTTACTATCGTTTGTTCGATTCTTTCCTTAAAGCGCGAACACGCTGACTTCAATGGGTCACGTTTTATGACCATGAACTCTGCCTTGATAGCAGCTCACAGGGAGTTGATACTGGAGTGTTTACACTTTTTATTGTTTCCCTCAATTACACCCCACACGTACTAGTCCAGCGGGTTCAGATCGCGACTGTTAAGAATCCAGAAATTCTTCGACCAAAACATCGAAGTGCCAATTTTGAACAAGATGCCTTGTATGAGCAGGAGCGTCACCTTGTTGAAATAAGTACGGCCTTCCAGAGTTTCTTCATCCATGGTTTCATTATTATCTTCAAGACCTCGAAATAAACCTTCTTCGTGACAGTTTCGCCTTTCTGGAAAAAGTGCGGCGGCATGATGTCGCCCTGACTCGAGACGACGCTAAAAATGTGGACACTTGCTGGAAATTTAGTTTTGCCCACAACAAAATCCTTTTTCCCTGACATGAACCTCTCTTTGGAGATGGAGAACCCTTCTCGAACATTTGGGCTTGACGAGTTCTGCCATTTCTTAATGAAATCTTATTGACATATTTAACAAGCTTCCAATCCAATTAGAATCTTCATTTGAATACTAATATAGCGGGAAATTCAAAATCAATTATGACCGGATTCTACAGGCACACCCTGTACATTGTATATGAATCCTTTCGCTACGATTTCAATTGTTTTTGATCATCGATTCTCAACATTTATATTGTTCACGTAATTTATATAATTTTTCAATTAATGAGCTCGAAGTTATGATTTCCCGTTTTAATGGTCCTAAGACTAAACATTCATCAACTTTTAACTGTTTAAAACTATTTAGGAATGTTTGCATTTTAAGCCAATATAAATCTGATTATCGATATGAAAAATGGACATGAAATATCAATTAATTAATATAAACAATATGGTAAGATTTCTTACAATTATAACTTGACCAGTATTCAAAAAATCTAAGAATTGCCAGGCACACCAGCCTATCATACATGTTATCAGACCCATCAATAACAACGCTATTGCCGAACCGCATACATTACTGGGAGTAAGGAATGAATATTCATACAGTTGGTATATGAAATAACTTGCACAAATGCTCTCTATAATACCGCAGACCTATAAAAAAAGAAAAAGGAAGTTTTATGTTATTCAGGAAAACAGTGTGTATTCTCAAGAAGTAACATCTAGTAACAAATTTAATAAATAATGATTAGTTTCATTGAATATTCAGAAGCTGCGACTTCTGATACTAACGTCGGCAATTTTTTAAATCCCGCGACGTTAGCAGAGAAATAATTCCACTGAACTTTTATCTATGTTCAGTGTTTAAAAGAATGTATGCGCATTCGGCGTGGACGCCATAAGCGCGCTTACGCATTACCCATGGTTACAAAGCGTGTTAGAACCAATGAGAAACTTCTTTTATCTTTGGTAATCTTTAGCGATCAGAAATTATGTTCCTTATCTTTATTATTACATATTATAATTTAAATTATTTTATTCAATTAATTAGAAAATATAAAAATAGATCGAAATGGGAAAGCATGGCATTATCTTATACACTATGTGTGTGCTAGGTAATCAGAATTAAGATTAAAAGTATTTCTTTGAAATAAGTGTATAGTAAAGTTATATCATTGTATTGTGTAATCTGATATTATCGATGTGATAGATAAATCTCTTATCGATAACACGAATACTTACGGATGAATGTGTGATACGGATACGAAAAATTAACAACAGAAATACACGCGAATAACTGGTGCATTAATATTTAGTAAATTATGATATTTATAATAGTAAATATTTATCTTTGCTTATAAATATAATTAAATTAACAGCATGTATCTTAATAAAAAAAATTAATATAAAGAATCAATCACATTAGGATGAACACTTATCTCAAACATTACATATTACGATCGTTTCAAAAACTACTATTACTTTTATTCTTTAAATAAAAATGATAAAATGTAAAACTGTAAAAGAAATATTGAATTATATTTGAAATTGGGAATTTTTAAACAAGAAAAAAAATAATTAAAAAAATCGATACCGTGCATTAACAAGATAGTTGGCAGATGTCCAATTCTGCAAGAAATTGGAGACTGGTCACCAACTGCTACGCTTTTAATAATAGAATGACACCGAACAACCAAAAAATTACAATAATTTATTAAATGAATTAACTTGAATCAAATGAATTATTTTTATTATAATTTCAAGTTTTGATTTGTGGCGGGTAAACAATGGAACTTGTTTAGAATCAAGGGAATAATAATATGCACTTACACCCACGGTAATAGCACCACCGATTAGCAAATATCGTAAACAAATAAGCGTCCGTGCCATCACAAATTTTCGCGAATAAAGAAGGAATCACTTGGACAATATAAACATACACGTAGTTATCGTAAACTAAAGAAAAGTGAGATACGTTTTGATTGGATAGCCGTCACCACGGTGACCAGGCGTTCACCTCATACCTAAATGTCATAGCTTGTT
Organism: Coelioxys conoideus; assembly: GCA_947623535.1. Taxonomy (NCBI): domain Eukaryota; kingdom Metazoa; phylum Arthropoda; class Insecta; order Hymenoptera; family Megachilidae; genus Coelioxys; species Coelioxys conoideus. The sequence goes on along the minus strand of OX392453.1, from coordinate 15,922,923 downwards.
ATACTAAACAGCAGACAGCCGGTTACCAGCTATTCCCCATATCGATAAATTTTATATGTACATCATTTCAAATCTTAAGAATGAATCTATACTGTACTTAATTCTTATCCTTTTGTTACTTCTGGTTTCTGCAAAGCTACTGTATAATTATATTATTTTCATAGATACTATAGACTAAACCAATCACTTGGTGAGAATTTTAGCACAAATCTATATTTCAATTTATAGAATTTCGTGTCAGATGATGTGCAATACTGATATTGATCTAAAATGTCAAAAACCATGCTAGATATCATCTATCTAAAAATGAGTGACCATGTGATGTTTGCATAAAAAATGACAAAATATGAATGATTAAAGCTCACTAGAAACAGTCATAGTGGGGAAACTACTGCAGTTAACTGACGTGCACAAGTTCAATACACAGTTCAAAATGGAATAAATAATACATCGAGTAATCGATGTTTTAAGATAGTAAATGCGCGAAATTAGAATTGTAAGTTGTTTTTTATAAAACGTAATATTTGTAAGTTAAAATAGCACCGCAAAGTTGAATTTCGTAAACATTAGCGAAACAGGTAGTTAGACATTTCTTCCTCCACTTTCACCCCTCATATAATAATGATAATAATTCTGAAATTTTATTAAATCATTGATTCAAACGTTCTTTCATTGTTAAGGTTTCATAACAATTAGATTAAGCTATCTTGCACAGTATATGGCGATACAAACAGAGCATGGTGGAATTACAGTGGCTAACCGTATTAGTACTTCAAATACTTTTTATTCCAAATACAGTTGGTTCAATAGGAGACAGATCTCAATTTTACAATTTGTGCCTTGTAAAATGTCGTGACAGTAATTGTGATATTGGTATATATTTCATTTAAAAGTGGATTTCATTTATATGTGTTTGGAAATATTTAAGTAGTTATATCGTTACAAACTTTAATAGAATATTTTATATTAATCTTTCAATTAATACTTCACAGATAAAAACTTTAAAGTCGAACCATCTTTATCATTAAGATTGTTATTTTGGTCTTGTAAAGAAGACTGTAGTTATAGTTGTACTTGGGAAACAGTCGATTATTTTATTTCTCATGGTTTAACAGTTCCTCAATTTCATGGAAAGGTATGTAATTTTCAAAAATAGTAATAAATAATAAGATTTTGCAAATAACATATCATTTTTATTACAGTGGCCATTTATTCGCATTTTCGGATGTCAGGAACCTGCATCTGTTATATTTTCTATATTAAATTTTTATATTCACATTACCATGTATTGGAAATTTAAAAGAAAAGTTGATTCCACTTATCCTATGTTTTATGTATGGTCCTATTTTAGTCTGGTATATATGTATTTTCATATTTTTTTGTATAATATAATTCATTTTATTATTATATAAATGCTTCTATTTTATTGTCATAATAACATAAAAGATATAATTTTAGATATGTATACATGGTTGGCTTTGGTCATCTATTTTTCACGCAAGAGATACCTTATTCACAGAAGTGATGGATTATTCTTGTGCATTTATTATGGTACTCACATTATTGTACTGTATGTTATTAAGGTAATGTGCAATATTATGCAGTAAAACATACTGTTAACCAAAAGTTTAATTTAATCTTTATTTTTGCTGATTTAATTTCAGAATTACATATCAAAATAATAAATTATTTGCTGTGATTACATGTGGTTATCTGGGAATTTTGTATACACATTTATCTCACTTATGGTCTGGCTATATTAATTATGATTATAATATGAAATTTAATGTACTTATAGGTAATGTATTATTTATTATTATTTCTATAGAAGTTATATCAAAGTTGTAAACACAAAAAATATTACAGGACTTTTAACATTCATTGTAACAATGGCATGGTGGCACCGTAATCGTAAAAAGTTACATTATATTTATTTAATTGGTTGGTTTAACATATTAACTGTTCTTGTTACTATATTAGAAGTAGCAGATTTTGCACCAATTTTTTGGATATTTGATGCTCATTCTTTGTGGCATGCTAGTACAGCTCCATTAGCAGTTTTGTTATATAGGTATGTACAATGTATTGATTCAAATAAAAATATGTTTATTTTGTATAATTTTCGATTTAAATTTTAATATGCAATTTAAATTTTTGAATTTTTAGATTTATGATGGCAGATTGTTCTTATTTGAACACATATTATAGTAAATTGACACTAGATATTGATCATCATATTCATTAGAAGTTTTACTGATATTTTACATATTTCTTAATGTCCTTTAGGTATAACTTGCAAGTTATATTTATATGCTGCCTTTTTTGTTAATAATCGTGATTAATATATTTTAAGGAGATGTCGATTGTTTACTAATTTTTATCTCAATGACAACATAGTATCTTTTTATTGAATATTAAAGGGATTACATTATAAAAATGTATCATAAAAATACAAATTATATTATAAGCTGCATATGCCTTAAATTTTTCTTAAAATGTTTACTTATAAAAATATAAATAATATATTAAAGCATAGATATTTCTTACAATTTGTAAGTGCAACGAATTTGTATATAAGTTAAAATTAAATACAATTTAATTGTGTTAATGTATAATTGAGAAATGAAGTAAATTATACAAATATAAAAGAAAAATTTATATTAGAAATATATGTTTATGTTTTATTAATCAGATTTTGCTTGCAAATAATATTTTAAATAAAAAAGTTGTCGGAACATGTATTTCACTTCATTTCTCAATTGTGTAATTATATTTTACTAGGTAGTATTTATTTTTACCAACAGTACCAAATGGATTGCTAGTAGATACGATGTATGCTAGTTTAGACTTAAGTATATAATTGTAGTTACATTTCTTTACTGATGTCTGAATACAACACAAAGTATTGACTGTATATATCTGTTTAGAAAAAGAGTAATTTGTAATGAAATATTATTATGTATATTTTTAATCATATAAAAAATGAATATTTCGCGTTCCTTATACACTTTCGTTATCAATACATTGTAGTCTGTAATAATTCTGAGGAATGTGTATTATTATAAAAGTATAATAGTATGTAATGTTCGTAATAATTAAACAGATATCTGACTAACGAAGCTATAAATTTTAAGTACTTGTTTATAAAGATTTATGTAATTTAATGTATAAAAGGATTATACGTACAATGTATAAGTATACATACAAAAAGTTGTATATGCAATGCATAACATTATTTACAATTAGCAAGATGTTATATCACCTTAAAGGCACATTTAAAAATCGATATTAAAAAAAATGATAATATTAAGTAGTTAAATTTTGCGTAGAAGTCAGCAAGAAAATCTATAATCAAAATAAAAAACTGAAAAAGAACATAACTACAATGTATGAGTAAATCTAAATATGTCATATATAACTGTAGTCTTAAGTCTTAATATGTGACTTATGGGAGAAATTAATCTTTACAATAAAAATTGAAGAGTACAACAATGCAATAACTTTTCATAATTGTAGCATCAAAAACAATAAAGGTAAGGAATATAAGCTGTATGAAGACGATACAAACAGTCAAAATATGTAATTGTCTTAAACAGTCTTGAACACAATTTGAGTACAAAATAAAGAGATAACTTAAAGATGTACAGAATTTGAATACAGACAGAAAAAATGAAGGCTAAATTGGTGAAATTCAAATAGGGGAGGAGTAACGTTTAAAGACGAAAATAGTGCAAATAAAATTTTAGGGATGAATGAAAGGGACAAAAATGCGGATGTAAATGGGAGGAATCCGTAAGAGCTAAAATTTCATGTTTTCGTTAACAGCAACATAAATAGATACGGATAAGTTATCATATCACAATATGGATACTAAACTTTTTGCATTTAAATACTTAAACGTTACGCAGTATATTTCTTTCCTACTACGTGCTTCGTATTTCGATATTGTCTACTATAAGTACTTTAAGCATAAGTAAATATGACAATTTAAGTATTTGTGTTGTGACGTTTAGCGTTTGAATAATGCTTCACTTTCTGGGTTATCGTCTTTGTGTTTTTCGAGATTTCCTGACAATGTAGGATCAGGTCGTCGTCTTTTGAAGAATCCCAATTTTCGAAGAACCAAAGTAAGTAGAATGAGTAGTACCAAACCTGCTACTATTGCTATTATGATTACCCAAATTGGGACCGGTTCATCTTGGTGATCAAGGGGATTAGGACATACAATTATTTCAGCCTGTGTGTGTTAAAATGTTAAACAAGTTTTAGAACACAGATAAAATTTTCGTCTATAGTTGATAACAAAAAATACTTACAATTGTATAATCATCTTTCAAATTTTCTTGTTGTATTACAATATTAGGCGGGATAACTATTTTTGCATTAGAACCTATTCTTACTTCATCTACTTTCGGATAATCTTCTACTAGAGTAGAGTTCCATAATCTGACCAAGTAAAAACAATATGTATATATATATATTGTATATTTATACTTGTGTAAATTAGAATACATAAATAGTTACCTTGCTTTAACAGTTATGGAAGCATGTTGTTTCCTTTGCAAATTATATATAAAACATGTAATATCAAAGCATTTTGCAGTTCCTGCTTTGCAGTTCTATAATATTTATACAGAATTATATAAATTTTCTTGATAGTACATTCATATTTAATTTCTTTAAATGTAGTAATTGTTATCACTCACCATTGAAACCACTTGACGTCTGTGACCATCTTTACCAATAATAGTTCGTGTATTAACAACTTTTTCTGTATCACGTGTCGTTCTTATGTGATTCGTATGATTATATAATGTAGGAGTAGACGGTGTAGTCGAGAAACCATCCATATCGTCATTATTATTATTCTGTAACTTTAATGGATTAACCACATGTCCTGGTGGTAGTACACATTCACCATCACCCGATGCTAAAAATAATAGTACAATTTATAAAATGAACCTATTTTATTGTAGAATGTTTCAGTATAAAACAATGAGTTACCCTGTACAGATGGCAGTTCTTCTAAGTACAAAAGCCATTTACCATGGGCTTTATCATTTGCAACTTCATAAGGCCATGAAATACGTACTTCTAAACTACTTACTCGCCATGGGCCTTCATTAAATACTTCATAAATATAAGAAACTTTAGGCCCTACTTCATTTAAGTGTTTTATAGCTGATTCTCCTATAACTGGTCCACCATAATAGGGCGACTGAATTTTCGTGGTCCTACCATTTTTGTAATATATGTATTAGATTTTATTACATTTTATAATATTTAATTGTTTTTACTATAATAACATGAAAATAAAAAAAAAATACCCTTTAATTGATAATTCAGCTCGTTTCAATACCGTTGCTTGCAATCTTACAGGTTCTTTTTCTTTTATTTCTTTTGAAGTAGAATTTGCAAATATTACAAATTCCAATTGCGACTTATTATCTTCTAATTCTTTAGGATCAAATCTTACTTGTATATTTAATAATTTATCTTTCTTGTATGGATTTCCAATAGAACATGCCACTAGGCTACCATTATGTAAATTGCAACTTATAGAATCATTACTTTTGCTGGCGATATAGTTTAAGCTCGAAGAATGTATGATAAACAACTGTGCTTCGTATGCAGATTCTCCAATATTAGATACATTTACATCCACTACAACTTCTTCTACTTCACCCAGCAGGAGTTCGTAGAAATTTGGTTTCACAGAAGAAGCTTGAACATAAACACACAATTACGTTTACTTCACTTTTTCTTCTTCTTAAAAAAAATAAATAAATATTATGTCAGTTTTAAAAATATACCTGATAAATTTAGTCGAGCAAGAACTTGTAAATCACTTTCACAAATATCATTATTACCACAATCTTTCTGAAAAGTTGCATCAAATATACGAGCAGCTTCTTGTTGGTTTAATATGGGATAATTTTTTATGTCAGGTAAAGGTTCACCTTCCACAGGCATAATTGGTTCTTCTTGTATTAAGGAATAATTTAAACGAAATTTAATAGGCGATTGAATATCACGTGTATTTTCCTAAAAAAATCCACATACTTATAAAACTGAATAAATGTGGAATTATTTAACGAATACGTTCAATATAAGCAAAACATTTCTGATACACGAAATTACCTTCAAATAAACTGTTTCTTTTTGACAGTGTTCCAATTTCGTCATGTCTAATATAACAGTACGATTTACATAATGTAAACGTGCATTTCCATCTCCAAACCAAACTCGAGAAAATTTTTTAACACCACTATATGTTTCGGCCTCGATATAATAATTTAGTTTTAAATTTTGCATGTCCTCATTCTTTACAAGTGATTCTGTTTTGCAACAAGCTTCAAATGAAAAGCTGCAATGATTTAATAATACTATTTGTAAAGAAATAATTATAAAAGCTTCATGTTTAAATATTATTAAACAATACTTACCATGTATAATTTAAATTTGAATCAACTGGACAATCGAGTTTGTTTGGATCAATAGGTTCTATCCTTTCTTGATAAGTGCCATCTTTTTTTAGGTATCGAATGTAAGTAGTTATATCAATTATTTTTCTTGATCGAAGAAGTGCTACAGCATCGTTTTCATAAGCACCCACTAGTAAGTCAGCGTATCCATTTTGATCCATATCAATTCCACCGCTTAATGAATAACCGAATGTTTGTAATGGTTCAGGCATATCTTCAGCATGTATTACCTGACGGTTCATCAATCATATTTATAATGTTACAATAGAGTATAAAAAAAAATACTGTCAATATATTAATACCTGTGAAGGAGTTGTAATTATTCCATTTTTTGAACCAAGGTATATATATACAGTTCCTTTTTTTTCATAAGGGGCTCCAATAGCAATATCTTCATAACCATCTTTATTTAAATCTCCCAGATTTGTCAAAGCAAACCCAAATCTATAACCAATTTATATTACGTTAATATACAATTATCGATGTATACAAACATTTCAAACAATACCTTGATTCTTCACGTCCAACAAGTTTGACAGGTTTACTTTTTTCACCTTCCTGATAAGTTTTCTGTAATGACGTGTACACGTAAACAGCGCCTCCTTCTATCTTACTAAAGTAAAAGGGTGCTGCTACAATAAGATCAGTAATTCTAAAAATGAAGTAAAAACACATAATATAATATTTACACTATAAAAGTGAAATGTGTACGCCCACGCATGTTATATCGAAATGTATATTTTTAAATTCCTAGGACCCTGTACGCCAAAATTTCTATATTCATAGGTACTTATCCATATATCCTTAGATAATTTAACGGAAAAGTAACAATCGTGTACCTGTCTCCGTTAACGTCTGCCGAAGTAATTTCATATCCAAAGCTTGAAGCAAACTGTTCACCATCCAAAATCAAAGCAACATCCATATCTGGTTTAAATTCACGTCTTGTAAGTAATACAACCTGACCAGTACCATTTGAACGCGGTGCTCCAGCAGCATAAGCTAATCCAGTACCAAAGAAATTACCGACCGTAACTGACATTCCTGAGAAATTGTTTTTTAATTTAAGTTATTCTTTTAGTTTCTGTGATAGTTTAGTTTTTCAAATGTATATATACTAATTTAAAATAGCATTGCGATGTAATTTTGTATAGTGGTGTATTATCAGGTATGTACCTAAATAACTATATTTACTGACAGGAGAGGCATCTTGCATGGGCGCATTATAAACAGTGTTATCTCTTGTTAAAAATTCATCCGAAATAGTAAAGAGGTATAAAGTTCCTTTCCATGTATGTGGACCCGGAGTACCGATAACAACACGATCTTCCGAAGTAAGTACACCACTGGTTCCAGCTTGACAATAGCCAAATTGTTCATGAGCTCTAAAACATAGGGATGAACCTTTATTTATTTTGTAATATAAAATACAAAACAAAAATATTGCTATTAAAATCAACAATAAACATATTTTATATTCAAATATTTTTAATTACTTGTTGGTAGGTTTTCCAGAACATGGTTTTTTTAAATCTTGATATTTTAAGTCTTGCGTTAATATATAACATTGCCCTTGTCCCCACTGTGAATCTGCTGTCTTCACAATATGTCTGTGTGCACAAACCTAGAAATTTATTATAGAGAATAGTGTTTAATTTAATAATATTAATATGCTTGCCAGGTACATACCATTACTTTGCCACCAATACCTTGACTACGTACTGTTACCCCTAACCATTGATTATCTTTGATTTCATCATTACCTGGTGGTACTAAGTCGTCAGATTCAAAACCTAAAATATTAAAAAATAGTTTTATAAACAATTTTTAAAACAAGTAATTAATTATTATAAATATATATAATTTATTTTTATTATTATTATACATATTATTCTTCTTAAATATAGAAATTTCTATTCAGTGCCATGTCCTATCTAAATGTATTAACATTAATATGTTTTATTTATAAATTTCCTCTTAGATTATTATTACTTAATAATTTTATATTGTGCCAAATGGTACAATAATTTAAAATCTGATACTATAATGTGCATCCATTACATTTAATAAGTATTTTTTTTTAATATCCCTATACAAAAAATATAAGATAAAAGAAAAAAAGTAAGTAAATGTTGGTAGTTGCATCAGTTAAGAAATTAAATTTGTGTTAATAATAAAAATAAAAATAAAAATAAAATGAGTCAAAAAAGGATTAAATTATTGAAAGTGAAATGTCATGCTGCAACATATATGCAATATGCATTAGAAAATTTGTTTAGAAACTGTAATAAGCATTATGTTATTTGTCATATTAAATCGAGAATCACACAATCTTCTGCATTATACATAAACTATTCTAAATATGCAAAGTTGCTCAAGCATTTTGTAGTTAGTAGAAATATTATTGCAAATAAATAACATAAAATATATTAATATTTTCTGAATTTATACAATGCAAACAGTGTAATAATTATATTATAACAAAAATAATTGTGCCATAATTTAAGAAAATATCATGCTATTTTAAAAATTAATAAAATATTTTAATAAAAAATTATGCAAAATCACAATGAATGAAATGCCTCAAAATGAAAAAACTATTCATTCAAATAACTCCATACAACAACTTACTTGTATTATACAGACCCCCTTCTTCTGCTGGTTAACCAACACATAATTTAACAAAAAAATAATCTTATTATATGTATCTATGTAATAGAAAATAAAGCATGATAACTAATTGATTTTATGGAACAACAAAAAAATAACATGCACATTAATACATATATCATATATAAATATAATTAATTTTTCTCTGACTTTTATCATAGCTTTTACATTAGAGCAACACTTATTTATTAAATTTTCTTAAACACAGACGTGCTAAATACTTCTTACGGTGACAATAATGTTTGCAGAATTGCTTTAACACATTCTATGAAAAATAAACTTGTTATAGAAATTTTACACAATTAATACATATTCCTATATACTAATATTGTCAATAAATATTGAGTTATTCCAATACCCATAATGTATATTAATCATTTGAGGTATCCATTAGGGTTCTTTGAAACTAAATCTTTTCAAAAAAAGTAATTAATAATATTTTAGTTAATATGCTTGAAAGCAACTCTCTTATAACATACTTAGTCGTCCATCTGTAATCACTTGAGAACAATCCATTTCATATGTTGTCAAAGGGCACTGCCATAATGCACCAGATCTATTAGTTGATGGTTGTCTATTTTGGTCTAATGGAGCACCAACTAACATCCTGCAGAATACATGATATTAGAAAATTTTACATCTCTTATTTAAAATATATAAACAAGGACATAAACACATAACATATTATTAGATTATTGATTACAATTAACATATAATATTTTTATTTGTGCGATATAAATGTTTCGTAACAAATTATCTACTGTTTACACATGTATTATCTTACTATCATGAAAAAATAGAAATAGATAAAGTATGTAAAATATTAAAAAAGACATATAATACATATTGCAATATATTAAATTACTGAAATATTATTATGATATAATGTTAGCAATGATTTTAATCAATTATAATAAACGAAATTACAGGCAATATATACATACCAACTTTTTGGCTTTTCTTTGTTATCATCAGGAATTTCTTGATGTTCAGCTACGGAATAGCCGAAATAAGAACCACTTAATCCTTTTTTAATAATAGGTATTCGTGGTTCTAAGTTAAAAGTATGTCCTAAGTATATATTCAAAATAAGACAAATTAAAATATAAGTTTTCATTTTTTATTAACGTTAATTATTTTTCCACATGTAAATAATTAAATGTGATTATGATATTTGTAAAAATTTCACGTTCAGTTTTTATTTTTTTCCATTAAATTATTTTTACAGATCTTTTTCGATTTATTGTTGAACCATTCATCCACACCTTTCAAATATGCACACAATTCTCAGGATCCACCCACGCAATCAACACACTAAGAATAATCAGAAGTACACTCAAGTGCAAATCTGGCTTCTCCAGAGAAAGTGGTAACCAAGGAGAAGGGATATCCATCACCCACTATTGCACCAGCATTGGTATACATTATGTCTAATTCACAGGAATCGATAAATAAAATTTTTTCAAGTAAATGTTTAAAGTTTGTTTTGTAAAAGAAATGAGTAATAACCTATTGTAAAGTAATGAATTCAAAAAGGTAAGAGCATTTTGGAAGTTTCATTTTTATATGTACTTTGAAATTTATTTGCGCGCGCTTTCTGAAATGCCTACCTCATATTACTACAAATAAACAGTCATTTGGTTAGGAACTTTGCTTGTCAAGCGAGCTAAGAGATGAAATAATATTTATGACAAAAAACATTGCATTACATGTTAAAAATGCATTATTTTAAATATAAAAAATTTACAACTGCATTTTGTATTATAAGAAATATGGGTAAAGATATATTTTTAATTTCGAAACTTCTTTTTAGTTATTAACCTCTCAACAACATTTTTACGTAATATATTCTTTTTTGTTAAAATATATGGAATGTTGACTTGATTTTCTAATACTTAATTTAAGAATCATTTTTTAGCCACTGTTAAACGATTTTATCGCAGAACAAATATTTTATCCAGCAGTGGAAAATTTGAAATTACACTTGACCAAAGAAAATTGAAAACTCCACAAGGAAAAATATTGCAAGTGGATAGTAAGCCATTAGCTTTAGCAATAGCTGCAGAATGGGATATGCAAAAAGAAATTATTGACAAAAGCAGTATGCATTTGGTAAATTTATTTTGAAAGGATACACAAACACGTATGTAATTATATTATATTTAGTAATATAATAATATATTTATATTTATTTTTACAGACAGCTCTGAGTAATACTGCAATTGATAATCCTAACAATCATGCAAAGGAAGATATAGTAAATTATATTGTAAATTGTTTGGAAATGGATACAGTATTATTTCATTCAAATGTGGGTATATTATGTTGAATCTTTTATTTCATAACATAGTTTATTTATTAAACATAAAAATTATGTTATAGGAAAGTGAGGAATTATATAAATTACAAATTGAAAATTGGGACCCATTGGTACAATGGTTTTGTGACAATTATAGTGTAAATATGATAAAAACACAAAGCATACAGGCTCCTGCAATATCTGTAGAAACAAAACATGTATTGATGAGACACTTAATGTCTTATAATTTCAATGCAGTCTATGGTAAATGATTTTATTACCAATATGTACAAATATCATACCTTATGTTAATACTGTTTCATTTATAGGCTTTATGTATGGGGTTGATGCAATAAAATCTGTGATTCTTACTTTAGCTGCAGCCGAAAGAGTAATTAGTATAGAAGAAGCAGTAAAACAATCTCGTTTAGAAGAAGATTATCAAGTGTGTAAATTAAACTTTGTTTTAAACAATTTAATATTACTTTCTAACTTTATTTTTCCTCTGTTTTATAGACTTCTCACTGGGGATCTGTAGAATGGTTTCATGACCAGAATAAGTACGATTTACAAGCCCGTTTGGCTGCAGCTATCCTATTTGTGCATTTGAACTCCTATTCTGTAACGCAGCAACCAAAAAATGCTAATGAAAACGTTAGTTAATAAAAAAAATATGAGTTGAATATTGTACAAAAATTATACAGAAGATACATTAAAGTATAAGATAATAACAATATTGTGACTAGTCTGAAGTTTGACAGGAGGATGATTCAATGGAGGATAATGCTTCTACTGGTATGGAACAATCAGAACCCATCCATTCTTTTGTACAAATGCAACTGAAATAATTAATATTTAATAAGTAAATGAGATATAAATTGTATTCAATTTGAAAAGCTCACCTATATGTTGCTCCATGATTTAAACATACTGCACCATTTTTACATGAATGACGAATACACTCATTTCTATGACATTCACCAACACTACGACCTGTTGCAGGACTAGAACTGGTTATTGGATAAATTGCGCTTTCTGTACGTAGTTCAATATCAAATATACAACCATAAAATCCAGTATGAAGTGGCAAATCATGGGGTAAAGAATCAAAATTTCTTGACTTATGTCCTCCTAAAAGTCATAATGTCTTATAAATTATATTTTCCTATAATAAAGTTAAATAATTTATACAATATACGTTTAGCAAGTTTAACTGTGTACTCAAACATTTTAAAGTGAAAGTCTTAAAAAAACGGACCGATGTACAGTATTGGAGATACATCGAGCCGGGTCATAGATCCAATTACTTGTCCAGTTACATTGCCTATGCCATCTACTGCAAGCCACGCTTCTCGACCTCTTCTTCCAACTTGAATCGTATATGCTATATAATTTTTACTTGCAGTTGCTGTCATTGCAATAGCAGTCAAAGGAACACTTGTAAATATTCTACGAACACCTATAAAAGTACACATATTATAGCGCAGTTTCGATATACGACTTCTTTTTAGCTCACAGAGCTTTGAAATTTTTTATTTTTAAGTTCAAAAATTTAGAGAGTCTAAATTTCTACAGCTTAATTTGGTGTCATATAGCGAAACTCCGTTGTATATAAAAACTTGAAGTATCTAAAATATTAAAATATAATACCTGCTCCTAAATCCCAGGTTAACATAATGTAGCCACGAACATATGTTATCGAAAGATGATCTGATAAATCCCGACGCGAACCACTTTGTCCTAAATAAGCTATCAAAGATATTTGTTCGTTAGAGCGTGGTATGAGCTTCATTTTTAATTCCATAGTATCTTTTATGGAATTTGAAACACCATAGGCAATGTATGACGAAAATCCAGGTACGATAACCGAAAATGATGGTCGACTTATGACAGTGTCTAAAAATTGACAATAAAATTATTGTACACTCTGAGATTGTATTATTTAGGACGTTTTACCTTCTTCGCACAAGAGCCCGTGAGTTCCAAGTGGACATACGCATACAAAACCTGTACCTGGCGAGCTGATACAAGTTGCACCCATCGCACAAGGATTTTCATCACACGATGATCGTTCACAAAATGGGCCTGTATATCTATTTAAATAATACTCTATTTCATATTATTTTATAACATCTGTCAACACATTCTAAGTGTCAATCGGCAAATTATCTTACCCAGGTATACATCTACACCGTACTGTACTATTTACTTCTTCGCATGCACCAAAATTTTGACAAGGATTCGACAAGCATAGGAAAGATACACAGTCTTCAATTTGAAAAGTTTCAATGGAATCATGAATGAAATGACGGGGTGCATCATTAATCTATATTAATGATGAGGAAGACAATTATGAATTCTTCTAATATCATGAAATGTGAAACAAAACATACCTTTAGTGAATTCATACAACCAGTAAATCCCATGGAAACATGAGCAAAGTGGTGTGAGAATACCATTGGTATACCACCCAAATGTAAATTAGCTAATCGTGGGAGGCTTCCATGTAATGGCAAGATTTGCTCACCGCTAACGGCTGTTGTTTCATTCATTAATAACCGAGCTGAACATTTGCTGGTTTCGTTTTTCATGAAGTATTGAAACCTATACATGTAAAATAATCACTCATCGTAAAGTTGTGTAACAAGTACATATTTATTTGTGATTAGCTTACTTTATATCGATGTCAGTTTCGTATCCATTATCAATAGGGGAATCTATTTCCCCGAGTAGCATGGTTTCAAGTCCGCAAGAGAATTGAAATTTTAAAGAGCCATATTCCAAGTAAACTAAAGCATATTTTTCATTATCGAAATAAACGTGCAGTATAATACCATCCTTATATTGTGTTCTAAGCTGCACGAAAATCCTCAATGTTGCATTATTGCTATTCGTAATTTCCACTTCAACCTGTTGCTTCGCATATGATTTACCATTGAAAGCTGCTCGTGTTATACTTGGACCAGTTTTACAATTTTCACGTTGAGAACAATTACACTAAAAGCATATAGAAATAATGTCATTTAAATGTAAGAATTGGTATGTATACAAATGATACTAATTCATTTACGAAATTTTAGCTCTTGCGGTTCACGCAACAAATTCAATCAATTTACATTGATTTTTATTAATTCTCATTGTTAAATTTATATCATGTTGCAGCTTAATGTTATCGGATATTATAAAGTGAATGCATCCGTTTCAAAAACATTGAACGCAGTAATGAATTGAATGTTACAAGGACCAAACGAACCTGCAGAACAATAAAATTATTTAATACTTGCATCACTATCATTGCGTGTCGGCGGTACTGGTGAACTTGTACAGAAAACACCGTGGCATTTAGTAATGCTTTTTGAAGTTGGTAACGATGTACTTAAGAATTGTTCGTCAACCGTAGTATCTTCTTCAAGTATTGACTTTACAGAAGTAGTAGTTGCAGATGAGAAAGTATCGTTCGTGAACCATAACGTGGAACTTTCAAAACTGGAAGGTTTCGTTGTTTGTGGAGATGTCCACTTATCTATGAAAGAGCGAAATGTGGTTTTTGGCATTTCTACCATTGGCGTGCTTAATTCTGAACTTTTATTTTGCCAAAACTCTATGGAAGTTGAGGAAGATGTGACAGTAGGGTAACCGTTGCTTCTATCATTTTCCGTTGTAGTTTCTTCGGTGACTCGTTCTATGGACGTAGGTACCATTGGATAATACCTAAATAGCAGAAAAGATATTAATAGCAATTGTCTATTTTTACTTGTAGCAGTTTAGAAACTGTTTTTCTATTTTACCCAGTGTACGAATTATATCCCACTGTACTACCCGTTTCTGATGGTGTGGTACCATTGATGGTTACGGATGTCCTTGCAGCTTCTTCTTGATAAGTAATTTCATCAGTAGTAGTATTTTCATAACGGAATGATTTTTGTGTGAAAGATTCCGTTCCGACTCCAATCGTTGAAGGCACCGAAGGAACTTCGCTCAAAATAGTAGAAAATGTTCTGGATTCTGTTGAAACTCTTCCTATCTCGGATGTTTCTTTATCCATTATAGAATACATGGAGGTCACATCGTTAAGAAGCGGTGTAACTTCTGTACTGCCAGTATTAATACTAGTACTACTACTACTACTACTAGTAGTAGTAGTAGTAAAACCGCTAACATTATTTCTGTCTATATTCGAAGACGTAGTTTCGATAAAAGGGTACCATTTCGTGTAAAACTGGCTACTACTCTTGATGGAAGTCGAAGATTCCACAGTTGCGGATGTAGTTAGCAACGAAGATATATCGCTTTCAAACAATGTCGATGATTGGGATGCAAAAGATGTAGTAACAGGGATTTCCTTGTCGCTACTAGAGGTTTCACCGAAAGTTGAGAAGGAAGTCGTAGGAAGATTGTATACGTTACAAAATGGTCCACTGTAAAATGTTGGACAAGCGCAGGTGAAACTGTTGATACCATCGATGCAAGTACCGCCGTTCTCACAGTTAGCGAATTTTGATTCGCAATCGTCGTATTTTAGCTCACATAATATACCATGATAGTCTGGTACACAGTAGCAAACTGGTCGATCGTCTTCGAATAAGCATACCGCATCATTTCTACAAGGATTCTCATTGCAGGGTACAATAGCTTTATCGCAATCTTTGCCTGTATATCCTTATAGAGAACACTTGAAATTAATATGATATTATATTTATTAAAAGTTGTCACATACGTCGTGATGATGAATAATTGAAACGTACCGAATAAACAAGCACAAGTATATGAGGAAGGTATATTGATACACAGACCACCATTTTTGCACGGTGATGTAACACATTCGTCAATGTCTTCGTCGCACAATCTACCTGTCCATCCTTTTCAGCAAGAATAACTATTAATGAAGTTAACAGGAAATGCGACTTTAGTCAAAGATTAAACCTAATACCTTCGGGACACCGACAGAAAAAAGAAAATCCAGGTCCTTCCATACATTCAGCTCCGTTCTTACATATTGTGTCGTTACAAACTGAAGCATCAATTTCACAGTAATCACCTACGACAGAAACGTGTAACATAAAATAGGGAAAGGACTATTGAAGTAAACGCTCGTGTATTTTTCTACCTGAATATCCATCAGGACATTGGCAGGTAATGCCATCATAATCCAGACAAGTTCCATTATTCAAACAAGGGTGGTTTGAACATTCGCTGTATCGTTGCTCACAATTTATACCTGTAAGCAGCATTTTATTAACATAGTTATATTTTATTATTTTTGTAACGGTAAAGGCATAGGGCACCTGTATCAGTAGTTGACCCTTTTATATTCGGTCACAAGATATAAGCTCTTTATAATAAAAAAATGTATGGTACGCTGTTTTAAACACTTTGCACTCTTGTGTAAAAAGTTATAATATTTTTCGTATTTGTTTTTGTAGTTAACATTGCTTTTGGTGGCACAAAGATACAATGCAGGATGATATAATCCTCGATGTATGGATATAACAACGAATAGTAATACAACGTATGAGTAACTATATAATATATAACGTTACATCGCATAGATATCGTACACGTAGCGATACTAATATGAGACCAATGAATAAATTTACTTTTAATTTATCAACGCTTGAATTTGCTATATCTAAATGGAAATAATATAATTTACACGCGTTACAGTTAAGCGGATCTTGATCATGCGTGTTATTCGTTTTAATCTTTTATCATTAAGTTGTAGAGCGTTAGCCCTCATCCGCTTCATTTGATAGCGGCAGGTCAGGTATTTTAAGCACGAACATCATTTCAATTACCCTCTGAGCTAACACGTCAACGCGTCTACTTTCGCACACGCAATACAGAAGGTAAACGAAGAAATCATAAATTACCTACAAAACCCTCTGCACAAGTGCAATTATACGCTGCAACAGCATCGTTGCACGTTCCTCCGTTAAGACAAGGATTAGACCAACAATCGTCCCAGTTGATTTCACAATTGATCCCAGTATAACCGTCGATACAATAACAAGAATAGGTGCTGCATCATACACGTAGAATAACTAAGTCAACTAATTAAGTAAATTAAGTACAATCACGTATGACACAAGTTTCCTTCGATTCAGAGAAAATAGTGAAGGAAGAAATCAATCATTATCTTTGAACACGAATATCTATGTCAAATTTTTTGTAAGATATCTTAAAGTCAAAATCAAGTGATGGGAGATCCTTCCTCAATTTTTATTCTTAACCGAACGGAATCTACATCGCATATGCGCCTTGTTACAAACGAGAAATAATGCGATAATTCATTTCGTGACATATATATTGATTTTTGATACCTGTTTATATCTTCTAAGCAAATTCCGTACATGCACGGATCGGTGCTGCAATTTAATCCTTCCGAAAGGTCAACAGCTAAAAGTAAAAGTGTTACCAAAATATAAATCCTATTTTTCATGGAATTATCAGTCAGCTTCCTCTCACAACACATTCTACGTGAAAACAGAGTAACTCTATCATATAGAATTACGACAAAATTGTGTTAGTTTTCGTACAAGTAAGGCACATTGGTCCACAGTACCGGTATTCGCTTATTCAATGATCGATCCTTAAATAATAATAATGAAATATTCATTAATTATCGTAATATCGAGGAATAATATGTTCATAATAATATTTTGAATATATTAATTATTAACTTGCTCTTTCACACGACGATCAATGCGTTTCTTCCATTCTACCTGTAGATTCTGATGTTTCAGTTACTTTTATATATTCTGTCAGACATCAGGGAGAAAACGCGAACTAAGAATATATACGAAACTTAGACCAGTTTACGCTGTTTTAAACAGTATAACTATCCGGGAACAATATATATATATATATATATATATATATTATGTACCTGTTAGTCTACCTGCTATTTGTTACAGGTAGTCAGTTACCTGGTAGTCTTAGCAACGTTAAAATATACAGACGTTGAATAGAATCTGATACGCTTGCGTGAAAACTTGCTTCGTCAATAATAATATTCATTCAATTTTCAAAATGTTACTTGCCATCCACGCGTTACATCTTCAAACGTTATACAACGACAAAAACATTAAAGTTGGCAATATAACGCGAGTTAACTGTAAATCAAAACAAAGAATTTCAAAGAATAACGTTTAACATCTCTTTTATAGCACGTACCAAAAACTAATTATTTTTCAAATTGTAATTAAGAGATAATAAAATAAATAATATTAAACTAAGTAGTACTGACAAGACACGTGGCAACGAAATGTTAAGCTAGATAATTAGATATATTTTGTGATAATAATTGCTATTTTTCTTTTAATAAATTCTAAAAGAACATCGTCAGTAGCATCGGTGCATTCGTTTCTTGTACAGTTTAATCGACGTACTAAATCACATGGGTGTGATTGATGTAAAAAGCAGGGGAACGCTTATAAAATCTCTAATTCTATTTTAAACTGAGACGCCGCGCAGCAATTGAGCATAAAGCGGGGTAGTATTGCACTTTCGTTTAATAATAGTACCTATTCAATAACGTGTGAATTTTCATCTGTCAACATTCAATTGCATATCTGTCTCGTATCATTATCATCGCCATAGTCATCGTATCAACACGGATGAAATTAAAGGATATAAATACGAATGTATTATATAATCTGAACATGTTCTTAACCACGATGTATATATACGCATTGAGAGAAAATACTCGCGGACACTACATCGGCAAACGCCGGCGAGGAAGTTCATTTCAATTTTCTTTACCTATTGCGCGTAGGAACTTGCTGAAAATCATCGTACAGCATGAGTGTTCAAGATATCGTCGAACCGGAAACGGTGGAGGAATTGTTGGTGTCGCATCTGAAAGAAAATAACATATCCTGCGAGAGTCCGCGAGCTTGGACCATACGTTATTCGAATTTGGGTGGTCGTGGCATGTTCGCCGCTCGCGATATAGCGCCGAATGAATTGATTTTCATTGATGCACCCCTGGTGATCGGGCCAAGATGCGCGGGCAAACATTTACAAATGTGCGTGTGCTGTTACAAGAATGAATGCCCGTTATTTCCGTGCGATCGGGGGTGCGGTTTGCCGGTCTGCTCGGTAGAATGCGAAAATTCGCCGAAACACGTGAATTACGAGTGTAACTACCTGAGATCATTGATACCGAATTGCGGGACCGATTGGTCCTTGAATTTGTTGCTGGCAGTTATACCTATACGCGCGCTCTTTATGACCGAACAGCAACGTAAATGCTTGGCCGCTCTTCAGTGCGATCAAACTCTTACTTCCAATAATGAGGTACGATGCCAAGTATTTCTTTTTTTTTTTTAGAAAATTCAACGAGAAACAAGAATTGCACGAATATCCAAAAGTTCCGCGATGTACTATCTACAACCCAGGAGTTGGCGTATCGACTCACTCGTATTTTCAGTGGTAGGATCTTATTGGATCGCGTGGCCATGTATACCAGTAAACTTAAAGAATATAAACAATCGGCAGTTGACGATCCTGAATCAGCATGTTTCATTTCAACCTTCTCACGCGCCAATTCCTGGGTGACGCGCTGTACATATTCCCAATCCATTCTTGAATTATTATTTATACCATTATATTTATATAAAAAGAGAAGTATTCCTCGAAATTGCTAGACCTCACTTTTCCCAACCGGTAAAATTAATCAAAAAATTTCTATGGGAAGATCGAACTCCTTCGACGAAATGTGGAGAGATCTCCGAGCGAGACCGATGTGGAATTAATGAAACGAGTGTGCGGAACTTTCAACTCAAATTCATTTGAAACGGTTAGAGTACTCGATAAGGATCATTCGACTAGTTTACGTGGACTGTATCCTTTAGGAGCGTTACAGAATCACTGTTGCGTACCGAATACCAGACATCATTTCGATGAAAAGTATCAGCTATATGTCAGCGCTTCGGTTCCCATTTCCGCCGATGAAGAACTTACTATGTCTTATACAAGCTTGTTCTGGGACACAACATTGAGAAGACAATTTCTGAGCATCACCAAACACTTTTCTTGCACGTGCAAAAGATGCAGCGATCCTACGGTACATTATTACGTCCAATTTTTAATGATGTAATAATTATTTACTTAATAATTTGAGTATGATTACGATAAACTGAATTTAAAATTAAATCCGGACTACAAATTCAAAGATTTAGTACCGTCGTCCGACGATTCATAATTAATATGATCTGTATACTTTTTACGTAATTTTCTCCATTTTAGGAATCTGGATCAATGCTGTGTGCATTACTATGTGCATTTGACAAATGCTTCGGAAATCTGTTACCTCGAGATCCTCTTAGGACTGGAACTCCATGGGTTTGCGACGTGTGTGCGAAGAGTGTCAGCTATCGGCAGGTATTTGGGTACAATAGACTCTCGATATATTGCCATTTTTGCACGAACATTTATGCGCTCTAATCAGGTTCCCATTTATTGCCGGTCTATTCGCGTGTTATATCGCTGCCTACTGTATTGTCGAGTGTTACATCATTACATATTGTACTATTACACATTACGTTTCACACGCTACATCGCCGCGCTCCATATGCGACATACGTTGTTATTTTAACAGACGCTTAGAGAGATGTTATCGTGTGTGTATTTAATTTGCGGTGTCGTAATTCAAAGATAATACAACAAATAAGGTGTTTGGCTTTAGTAACTTTCAGTTTTTGGTATTTTGTTGCTTTTTTTTTTCATTTTTTATTAGATATGTTCGATCCGTTCAGGTATAGCAGCTGTAACGGAAGAAGCACTGTACAAAACTCCGCAAGACATGTTCAAGTTTATGCAGAAGGAACTCTTTTGTATAATTCCTCTGAGTAATTATTTCATTGTAGACATGAAGTTTCGAATTATTTCGTATTACGGTAGAACTGAACGTCTAGAATGGGCAGGTATAGTGAATATGTATATTATAATTTATGAAAATTACTAATTTAATCCGTGAATCCTTCAAAATTTATATAGATTTAACCGATATTGAATTGGATACGAAAGCAAAATACTGTGATGATTTACTTTCTATATTAGATGTTTTAAACTGTGGCGATTGTAAAAAGAAAGGTAAGTTGATATTGAAGTAAAAATTGTGTGGAATATATTTGTGGATACAGAAAGAATATATTGTAAAATAATATTCCAATATTTCAGGTCTTATCTTGTACGAATTATATTGTACAAATCTTGAAAAATTTAAACGACTTCGACAACAAGAAAACACTGCAAAAATACAGGTAAATTTTTCAGTAGAGGTATATTTATATTATTTATTTGCTTACATTACTTATATATATTTACATTATGTATCTCTTTAGGCTGATGAAAATCAACGTTTATTAGAAAAAGCAATGGTTATATTGCAAAACGACGTTCTTTCAGCTGCTATTATTAAACATGACCAGAAATACTTTAAACAATGTTAACTATTATTTAAAGAAACAGATTAAATTTTAACGTTATAAATGGTATAACTGAAATATTTCATAAAAATTAGAATTATTGAAAGTGTAATTGTGAACAATTTACTGTTAGGTAAAATTAAAAAGTATTCAATTTATAAAAGGTTAATTTCATAAAATTTCCTTAAAGAGGGAAATAAATATATACAAACAAATTACATTTATCGAATATATATGATCATTATAATGTTCAATTTTTGTTATTATGATTTTGATAAAGAATAGATTGTACATAAATTGAACAACATAAAAAGATATTATTTATGGAAAATTAAAGAACTAGAGGTTAAGAAAAATGTATCAATTTAATTTCTTTTTACATTGCACCACTAATAGCTAGGTTGGCTACAGCGAATATCGAAATAGCTGAACCAGACTAGCAAATAATAAATTGATGCACTTTTGGCTTATACCGAACCGTGTAATACGGCAGCAAAGTGCAACTTTGGAAGTCATTTACTATACATAGAAGCATTCTCATACAACTTGTTGCAATAAACATTTTGCTTCTTCATATAAAGATGTACAGGGCTTCAAAACTTCCAAATCATAATCTACGTCTTCATCAATATTTACATTACTGCTCCTACAACAAAATAAAGTTATATACTGTTTTAGTGTGTTCTACTAAAGGATTTTTAACTATTAATTTTATAAAGACCATTTACCTATATAGAAAATCATCCACCGTAGGCAGCATATCATTATGTAAGTCACGTAACAAGCGATTTCGAGCAAGTGCTGTGTGCATAAGTGCAACGTCATGAAGAAAAAATTCCGAATGATCTGTAAATAAAAGTATATTTAATCGTGCGAACTTGAAATAATTTTCTTGAAGCTGTAATCAATTTAACGAATTACCATCTGTTCCATATTTCTTTGTCAATTTTGTTATTATATCTTCGCCTGCGTATTTTGCTGACACACCGATTCTAGCCAAGATTGCTTTACATTGCCACCGATTTTCTGAACTTTGATTACATGGCACAGTTCTCCGAGGTTGCGTTTCTTTAACAAGACTCTCCCAGTCAACTCCTAAAGCGTCACCTAAACCCTTGCCGCTTGTTTTTATATCTTCCTCTAATTCACCGTCGGAAATTTCTTCGAAGTCCATAGTTTCCACATTTTCATCCTCCATATTTCTATTAATATAATTACATGTAAATAAACGCATAACAAGAGACTAACGATATAAAAGAATTCAAAACTGGCGCCAACTGCGTCGCATGTGCAGAGAACGTTACACATTTAAGAACTGCGAAGACATTTTACCATTTTTGTAGTGTTTGTTTTCGCTAAGATCTTGTTAATATTTTTGATCTTAGAATTTGCTCCCTCTCGGGGAGAGGAGCGGTTAGGGGGGCCTAATCCTTGAAAAAAATTGCTCCAACGATACTAAAAGAATTGAAGATAATTTTAATAAATATTACCTAAACGACATTGATTCAGCACTATCTTTTCCCTTTGTGTTAAAAACTGTGTCGTCAATAGTTTCCTTCGGAGATGATACATCTGTTTCTTGAATGGTTGATTGACCATCCCGCTGAGTACTATCAGGAGTTTTCTTACTTGTCCGTGTTTTATTTGTGTCGACATCCTATTAAATATTACATACGTAGTTACATTAAATAAGTATTCATTAAAGAATATTAAAAAAAAGCAAAAAGAACATACTGTTACATCATCCATGTTTAATATATCATCTGGATCATCGCTGATATCACTCAGATCACTTTCAGTATGGAGAGTTTGTAAAGACTCATCGATACAAGTACGTTTCGATTCAGATGCAACGATCTCTTTTGTTTCAGGTTTTTCCTTTGGTAAAACTTTTTTTTGAAAATTGTCTGTAGATTTCTCCCGTGTCGTAGATAGTTTACCTTCAGCAAGTTCCATTAACTTCTTATTGATAGGTTCTTCTTTCATACTGCCATATAAAGACGCCTGTTTAGAACTATGGACCGAACATTCGTCTCTGGTCTCGGAACTATTGTAAGTTCTTCTTTTACTGTAAAAAAAATAGTTAAAATAAGCATCTTGTTAAAATAAAAAATATTACGAATAAATAATACACGCAAAAATGTAGTGATATGTTACATACTTATGTGACGTCGATTCTCCTAACTCTATTTCTTTAGATCGATCATTTCTATAATGACCACGCATATGTACAGATTGATTATCCCATTTTCGGCCATCATTCGATTTCCAATCTGATACAGAATTATCATACCGTGAACTCCAGTCATCATCATGCACTTCTGATCGTGGAAGACTGTCTCTGCTATTCCACAAAGTTCTCACCCGCCACTCTCTTTCTTCCCAATCAACAGGTCCATAAGCTCGTTCTCTGTTATGTTCTACATCACGATGATGACTATCCCAATCATCGTTAGCAACATTCTCATCACTAAAAGTTAATTTTATATTAAAATCTTATTATTAAGTAAACTTAAGGAAATCAGTTCATTGTGGTAGAAACAGCATACAATAGAGTCTCGCTATATCACCTTAAAATAAAAGTGAGAAAATATGTGGAATAATCATATAACTGTGATACGAATTTTTTCTATATAGCTAAACTTTCTAATTTAACAATTTTTAAACTCCTAGATTTGAACATTTAAAAGTCAAGTAACAAGACAGGACTGAATAACACACTGAATTAAAATGACTATGTTACTATTAACCCACCGAATAGATGTATTACTTCTAATTTTTTCTCCTGGATAAACTGGATGTCTATGATGATGATGATGATGACGATGATCATCAAAGGATGTTCTATCACCACTTTGAACAACATATCTAGATTCTCGAGATCTTTCTTCACGTATCCCACGTCTCTCGTTAAATGGGCTATCATACCTTCTTCCATCAACAGTTTTTCTTCTATCATCTTCGTGAACATGGTGATCGCGATAATCTAAGTGCGAGGATGCTTCTTCTTGTTCGTCCCAATGTTCTGATAAGCGTCCATAATTTCTGTTATAATTTCTATCGATTTCAATTGTACGTCGTGGACTACCCTCTCGTCTTTCAATCAAACGATCAACTTTAGTCGGTGTAACGCGTGCTTGGTCGTGTTCAGATGTGTGGCTACGGTCATACCTCGTATTAAATCGTCTATGTCTTTCTCGATCGTAATGTCCAACGTCTAACCTTTCAATTAAATTGTCTCGCGACGTTGACAATGTAGCAGGTGCAGATGAAGATGACGAAGATGCTATTGACGATTGAACGGCAGGTATAGACGATGCTTGTGTTAATGGTGGGGCATTATGCACAGCTTTATCAAGCAAAGAAACTCTGTCGAGAGATCTTTCTCGTGGAAAACGCTCTCTGGGTGAATTCATACCAGTTTTACGAGTGGGCGCATCTTTGTCTACGGTATTTCTATCATATCTATTATCAATTCGCTGTGACGTTCTGTCACGATCTGCAAGTGTTTTCGTTTCAGATCGCTCTCTTTCTCTATCAGCCCTACGTTCTCGGATACCATTCTTCTCAAAGGCACTATCCTTGACTATTATTCGCTCTTTATCCCGGCTATAACGCGAGTTCTTATCTGTCGTCAAACCTATTGACGTTGGTACTAAAGGCGGAACATCTCTGTCTCTAGGTTTTATTGCATCTTTCTCTCTTTCACGGTCACGCTCACGGTCACGCTCACGCTCACGATCTCGGTCACGATCGCGATCACGATCCCGATCCCTATCCCTATCTCGATCACGATCCCGATCCCGATCTCTGTCTCTCTCTCGATCGCGATCGCGTTCCCGATCTCTGTCTCGATCACGATCTCTCTCCCGTGGTCGTTCGCGACAACGTTCTTGCAATTCTTCTTTGTCTTTATCGCGAGTATCACGTTGATCCCGGCCAAGCCTCGAATGGCCACGTTCATCTCTACTATGATCTTTATCCCGTCGTTCTCTGCTCTTCTGCCGTGTTTTGTCAGCCACATAAGCTTTATCATCAAATTCTTTGCCAATTCGTCTATGACCTTCTTCTTGATTTGATATCGGTCTGGTTTTATTGTTCTGTTCAGGTTTTCTTATGTCTTCTCTGTCTTTAGTTTTGTCGCTCTTGTGATATTCACGATCTTTCTTTTCGGTATCACGAGATCTGTTCGTAGGAACTGGCCTATCTGGAACTTTTGGCGGAGTAAGTTCTCGTTTAGATCTTGATGATTTTTCAGGTGTACGACTGCGTCGAGCTTTCGTCGAAATTGTATCTTTCGAGTGTTGATGCTTTGATCTGTCTGATATTGGCGGTGTTCTTGAACGTATTTCTTTATCTTTACATTTTAGCTTTAATCTTTCGTCAATTTTTATTTTCTCATCTATTGTACGTGTTTTATCCTTATCTTGTTCTTTGACTTTATCGAAAGGTTTATTTTTAATACCATCTTTAGGTAATTCATCTACGTCCCGTATTTTCTTATAGTGTCTTTCCTCTTTATCCATATCTTTGTTTTTCGTTGTTTTTGGAGATTCGCTTCTATTTCTTTCTTTAACTTTAGTAGATGGTCCATGGTGCGGTAAAGATACAGAAGAACCTAACACAGCTGTTGTAGGTGGTACCGCTGCAGACACTTGTATTGGTGGTGATCTTGTACGAGGAGTGGAAGAATGTTTTCTTGGTGCTGAAGAAGAACTGTACTTTTTTACTGATCTAGCAGTAATTTCTTTTTTTGCAGAATTGCTGTCAAGCTTACGTTTCTTCTTAACTGATGGCTTCTCATTCTTTGTTCCAAGCCTTTTCAATTTTAATCTAGTAACATGATGAAGTTTTTATACAAATTATTCATTTGGAATGATATACTCTTATTAGAAAAACAGTATTTTAAATTCATGAAAATAATATTTAAATGAAAATCTCAAAGTCGTGCTTTAAACTTTTCTTCTATAATTTTCAAATGTGACATGCTTCGCGTGTTATATCATCTTCTGATGAAATATCTGTAATTTATGTGTGCTAAAATGGTCAATAGAATTTGTAGAACCATGCATTGCTATTAAGTTACCTTTGGCTAAAATGTGCTAATAAATTCTTATTTGAGATTTCCATTCAGTTATATGTAACACTAATAAGTAATGAGAATATGAACCATAACTTACTTCCTTCTTCTTTCTTTATCTTCATCATAATCTGTAGAACCACTGTGATGTCGTTTGGATTTAATCTTTTTAACCTTTTTTCGTGAATCAGATGTTGAACTGGAAGAAGAATCTTCACTACTCGAACTACTACTACTGCTAGATGTACTCGAAGTACGAGAACTGGAGGAAGAAGTCATTGCCTTTTTCTTCTGTTTCACTTTGTCCTTTCCATGAACTTCTTTATCTTTCTTCATTTGCAACTCCAATTCTCGTTGTAACAGCTGTCTACGCCTTTCCAATACTTTCTCGTCTTCGTACTCCAAATCTGTTTGATTCCACTCTTCCAAATTTAAGTCAGGACTATGCGATGCTTTTTTTACGATCTTAGAAGTAAGCCTTTTAAACGGATCCTCAATAAGCTACAGATTGATAAGTACATATGTAAATATCTGTCTTCAAATGAAACAATAATATATTTTTAATACTTAACTAAATATTTCATTCTAAAAACATAACAATATAAATAACACTTACTCCTGTTGTACTTGCAATAGCATTATCCTTTTTGGCACGCTTGGATGGACTTATTAATGTGTGAGTATTTGCATATCTAGTTGCAATATCAAGAAAACAAAAGGTTGGTCATTTTAACTTAAATGAACAATAATTTTTACTTATTCTTTAAATAAGCTGACATAATCATTTGTCAATGTAGATACGGGACATAAATTTCATATCTTTTCTTTACAAAATATATTCACTTTAAAATTATGCTTACTTGCAATTCTTTCCGTACGAACAACTGCCATTCAATGCCCAATTTCTGCAATAATCCGATGTATTCTGGCCGGCAGTAACTGCAGGTTTGGTCCCCAACCTTTCAAATACACTTGGTCGACGAGAGTCTGTATTACATTTCGTAGGGTCAACCGTTATCTTCCTTATGCTTGATTTTGACATATTATCACCATAAAACAATTATGTTTTCACAATGGAAGCACATAACTGCAGCATGCAAATATTCCTTTTCTATGGAATCACCATCGGTTGGGCATTTACAAACGTAAGCACAATTCTTAAGGAATCGATGAAAAATGAAGAAACAGAAGTTGCTTCTTGTATATCATGTGGTAATTTTTCTAGTAATCATTACAATTTTCCTATTTACGCTTATTTTGTACTACACATCTTGAAAGGCTAACCCTGACATATTCCAATGAACATGGAATAGGATTCATGCACTAAAATGCACATATACTATCCACACAACGAAAGATCATATTCATTGACCGACGAGTTTTCGTTCATTCTGCGCATATCAACTTTGATTGGTTCGTCACCTGCATAAGCAACATCAACGCGCAAACACCTTTCTTATTTTCATAACACCGGACGTGTGTATCCTGTGGTCTTTTAATTTGTAGATGTTCTATGTCACATATGACTAATTGACTAAACTTCTTATTTGCATCTACACGGTCTACTAACAGATGTTCAATTTATCAATCAGCAGTCAGCATGTATCGTTACAAGTCAATTTGTAGTTCATGCGTACATAAATTTTGTTTTAGGAAGCTGAATAGCAAATGTTCAAATGTTTTGCATTTCTAAATTTTGTCCATCACGTATTTATGTGGTTAATGGCGTGAAAGACGAAAATAGCGGGAGTACCAAGAACTGGTGGGAAATCAACTGAACGTAGCTACGTTGCGCGAATGAAGAATGATCTCTCATTGTGCGAATAATAGGAAATAACACTGTTGGCACCATGAAGTTATGAATAAGATACAATTCAACATTACCAACCTACAGTGAAATCCTATAAAAGGCCTGTTCAAATGCCATTTACATTTTATAAAACGCTGTATTATTTGCCTTTTCTATTAACAATTGCTGTGAAGTACAAAATATATAGCGGTAAATATTATATTATTGATAAAATTAATTTATTCCTCCAATGGAAATCGAAAGAAATTGTGTAGATAAAACACATACAAAATAGATGAACTTAAAATGTATGTTATCTAAACGTTATTTTTAATATCTTTTAAAGTTAATTGTAAAATTGAAATAATATATTTATATTTTATATTCATATTACTGATAGTGAACAATATATATGTACAGATATATATATCATAAATTTATATGTAAAATATTCAAACCAAGACCGTTCATAATACAGATTGTCATTTTCAGTTTTTTAAACGTTTCTGACACGTTGAGGCGTAAGATATAATATACTTTTCCAATTGAAAATAAGAATATTAATTGTTAGATATCAACCTATTTAGCAATATACAATTTTTCATTATTCTTATTTTTTCCAAAAACTAGAGCAACTCTATTAATGTGGAAATGTTAATAAAACACCTGGTTTATTATATACTTGTACAATACTTTATATATTTATTAATAGCATTCTAAATTTATGTTCAGTTCTATAATGTCACATCAATGTGGTTGTGGAGGAACGCATAACGACGAGGAATTAGGAGTACGATATAATTTATATGAAAAAATTGATATAGAAAATGTTGAATGCTTAAACGAGTGTGAAGAGGGTAGCGGAGCTACTATATTTAAACCATGGGAAAAAAGATTGGATAAAGAAAAAGTAATCATGTTTATTTATATTAAATATATAAAAAATGTTTATTCATTTATGACACATTGAAATCTAAAAAGTATACATGAATCATGTTATCTATCAAATGCAGATCTGCATATTATGCAAACAGATATATTATAAGAGATTTTAATGTATCATAAACATATAAATACTTGTAGTTTAACAACATATACATTCATATAATATTGATATGAATAATCTTTGCTTCTACAGTGCGTTGAAAGTGATGTGGACAATGAACTACTATTTAATATTCCGTACGTTTCTTTCATCTTAACACTTTTTCAGTGAAAATAAATAAATATAATACTTTTTTATCCAGTTTCACAGGAAATATAAAATTAAAAGGTCTTATTATTATTGGAGGTGAAGATGATTTTCATCCAAATAAAGTTAAATTGTAAGCTTTCTCACTTTTTACTTTAAGTACATTAAAAATATTACTTAATATTCAAATATGTAATGTGTTTTCCTTTTTATACATAGGTACAAAAATCGACCACATATGACATTTGATAATACAGCCATAGAACCTGAACAGGAATTTGAACTATGTGTAGATACATATGGAGTGCATGAATATTCTCCTAAGTATATAATTTATAATTAGTAGTTTAGTATTAATCACTGATTAAATTCATAATATAAAAATTTTGTTTCATTTTTAATTGGTATAACAGAGTGGTGAAATTTTCATCTGTACATCATTTGAGTCTACATTTCACTGGCACCGGAAGGAGCGAGAAAATAAAGATTTACTACATCGGATTAAAAGGAGAATGGTCACCTGGGCATCAACACGGCGTTACTATTTGTACTTATGAATTACGTCCGCAGATAAGCGATCATAAGCAAGATAATCAAGAAGATATTGACAGAGCAATTAGTTGATTTTAATAATTCTGAGGTGTAATAAATATTTATATTCAAATGAATATTTTTACTTGTTTCTGCCCATCAAACTATGTGTTATTTCTTAGGTAAAACTTAAAAATAATTAGATTCATCAAATTTACTACTTATAATAAAAACCATTGTAACTTTACAGAAACAAATAAGATACTTAAAAATTTCTCCTAAAATTTTATTATTATTTATTATAATTACATACATATATCTGAATATCTGTAGTGTTAACTGAAAACTAAGTATCTTCTAAACTATGGAAATTAGAAAAAATCGAACAAATAAAAAAGGAGCAATAATACAGGGTGACCCACAATTATGGTACGAGCCGTAAAGGAGCGGTAGGTGGGATTATTCTGAACAACTTTTTCCTTTTGCAAAAATGTCGGATGAGGCTTCATTTTTAAATTATTAAGGAAAAACCCTGACCAATCAGAACGCGAGAATCGCGCGCGCCGTATGTTCGATCGCGATCACAGTCAACCATAACTCGGGCTTACACTTCTGCCTCCGAGCGCGCGCGATCCTCGCGCTCTGATTGGTCGGTGTTCTTCTGTAATACTTCTGTAATACTCAAAATGAAGCCTCATCCAATATTTTTGCAAAGGAAAAGGTTGTTCAGAATAGGCCCACCGTATAACGTTAAAAATTTTTTTCTACATTAAATCACCTTGTACGACTTTTTCCCGAGTTTCCATAACTTAAAAAATGCTAAATTCTTCATCTTAGAATTTGCCAAATTCTTAAATTCTTAAATTTCGTTAAATCGTTCTGCCTCGCACATTGCAACTACATATCTATGAGCTCTTAGGCGGGCATTTGAACGTCCATCTCTGAATACCCTAAAGATCGTATAACTGAAAGAAACTTGTACCATAACGAAGATCACAATGATTTCATTTCATAACTGTGATCAATAACGCTTTTTATTCTATGATGCATATATGTAATACATGTAGTATGTTCCCTCACATTTCTCTTCTTTTCGTATATCGAATTTCTTATATGATTAAAATTAACGCATTCATTTAAATCTTCTCGCATCTCCCCTTCTCTTCTCCGTTCCCTTCCACTATATGAACATCTATATGACGTTCCGATACTTGTTATTGCGAGTACATTCACTAAGTTCGACAATTGTAACTCCATGGCACACGCGACTGTTAGCTCCTCAGCCGAGACAAAAAAGCAAGATAAAAAAAATGGGGGAAAAAATTTCAAATGTGACTCAATGGATTGCCAGATAACGTCGGATATTACAGACCTTTCACCCCCAGATGGGGGATGGGGCTATTTTGTGGTACTTGCGTCGTTCTTAATTCACGTAATTGGTAAGCAATTAAATTTTTGTATATCTTATTTTTTCTTTTCTTTCATTTTTTATATTTCATTCATTTAGATGTTACAAGAACTATCTTATTACCCCTTTTAAACTTCGATATTTATTTCAAATTCACAATTGCCTTTCAAATTAATATCACGCAAATAAAATTAATTATACGTACACATATTTCCTTTTGAATTGTGATCATATTTTATAACTTGAACAGTGTGTTCTGTAACGAGTAATCTAGTACAGTTATACATACTTGAATATAATTTATTTTTATACGCTTATTTTTTTTTGGAGAAACTTTATCGTTGTTATGTTACGTTTATGATTATGTTTTCGATACGTTAATCGTCGTTAATGTTACAAAAATAAAATACTGCAACAAACAGGAAATAATGAATTTTGCGAACGATATTGACCCTGTGATATGAATAGTTTAATCTTTACGAAAAAAAGCACTTGAAACCTCGTTAAATTTGATGTACGGTTCGAATATTAGTAATTCGTCTTTGTTCACTCACATAAAAATGGAAAAGAGATCTTATTACATAAAATCCTTTTATTACATAAAATCCAGATTAGATTCTAGACTTATCGATTTCATTGAATTCATTTAGATTTAAATTTCAGGTACCTAGATTTTATTAATAAGAAACAAAGTAAGCGTGTGTAATTCGTGTGATATTTCATATTATATATATTGGATAACAAAAATATTCAAATACTCTTCGACGCAGAGTAATTTGCTTAATATTGAATTAAACAATTTCAAAATATACTTTTTAATACTTTTATCTGAACATGTAACGAAAAATGTGGATTTAACTATATTATACGCATACTATAAAATTTCGTCGAAATCAATTGACGTAGCATGCAAACAAATTTTTTAATAGAAAAATTTTAAAATATTAAAATTGTTAAGCGCGTGGTGATACAACACATCGCGATATACAGCATTAAGAATCAGAACGTAACGATATAGTGAGTGTATACTGTACACGGAAATGTTTTCAATAACATAGATTCTTGCCTCAAACTTTTACAGGCCAGGATGCGTTTTTTAAAACAGAAATTCGATTGTAATTTTCCAAAGTACTAAAATTCAGATATCTCAAAGATTCGCAGTCCAAAAATTTCGAGTTTCCAAAGTTTCAAACTCCGAAATTCCAAGATATAAAAATTTCAAAAATATGTTCGAACATTTTCGATAACAACTACACACAGTTGCAGTAAATAGAGTAAAGTTACACGAGACTGTTTCGTATTTTTATTTTTTTTTCTATCTGGCGTCAATTTCAAAACATAGATACGCAAATTATGTTGTTCTAGAAAATGAATGATATGTGCTGAATACAACATTTCAAAATCACAATATTACCAAACACATCAATTAAGACATACGCATTGCATAAAATAAAACAATAAAAAGGAAAAAGAAACATTCTCACCAATATATACATAATCGTTCGAAAAACAGGAACGACCTTGCAAATATGCTTGCGTATACATTTTCAGTTTCTTCCCGATTATTAATATTTGTACAAAAGGACAGACATTTTACACAAATTTGAACATGTATAAAGCACTTTTGACCTTACAAATAAAAGCCCTATTTCTTTCCTGATATATAAGCGATATCACCGCCATCGTTCTTGTATAACATTATCGATTTTAATAAAAATTCCTCATACATAGATCTTGATTATTTGTTGACATACGATGGCACGTGATTTCTGAACATCGTATGGCTTAAAAAAATGAATTGATTAAAAAACAACAACGACGGCCTTGGCATTATACGTGATATATGTATGTATTTTATCTAAGTTCCTTTTTTTCTTTCCTATCTGCAGCATACATACATACAAAAATACACATTCATATAAAAATAATACTCTTTCACCACATATGTACTCGCTTCTTCTGATCATAGACATTAACGTTTAGCAACAGCAATATTTGCTCCCACTAAACTGGGTACCTTCGTCATGTTTCTAATGTGCATATTTGCAATTTCAACAACTTCAATTCCACAAATTTTCAAATGCAGGAATACAGAAATTTTCAATATAACGAAAATTAATGTCGATATTTGTCCCAGAGCTTCACAAGTTCTAACGATGGTTCTGGTGTTAAGATGCTGTATCCAGATACAAATAACTAAACCATGCATGTGTTAAGAAAATGATATGAAAGTTATCTACATCAATTTGAATGTGATAATATGTTCAAAAGTGATGAGATCTTCATATACCTACGAAAATACTTGTGCGTATAAAATAATGATACATACTTGTGTATGTAATTTCTAGTCCGCTAAATTTAACGGATATGATTTCGCAATAAGACAATGTCCGCGATTAAGTCATTTTATTGTTCAGTTATTGCACTTTGCTTCGTGATTTACCATATGTATAAATATACGCACGCCTACCAAAGTTCTAATTAATCATGACAATAGCTTCGTAATGCATCAAATCAGACAGCGCGATACGAAAAGTGTACTTTGCATATATTAACGATTTTAAGTCCCACAACACCTATCTTAAGGTGTAACTTCAATAAAAACTATAAATTATGAATTGAAATGTTGTACTTGTTCGATCGAAAACTACTTTCGGTATTTACTTCACTTTCTTTTATATTAGAAATTAAATTAGATACAAAGTTAGGACTGAACAGCTTGAAACGCTGTTCTTGTTATTTAAAAAATATTAAAACTTATTTATCTATTAGCTGAAAATTTTAAATAGCTCATTATACTTCTTCATGTAGAAAAAAAACGGAATAAATAAAGTTGCTTTCGCGGAAATAATAACTTGTACAAGTTCGATGAAAAATTAATAATAATAATGACATTTTCTGCTCATAATGTTTTCGTGTGATTTTCATTTTAGCGGATGGAGTTACGTATTCTTTCGGAGTATTTTACTTAGAATTTTTGTATTATTTCGAGGAGGGAAAGGGTACCACTGCATGGATCGCTTCGATACTGGTTGGAGTAACTTTATGTTCCGGTAAATGTTTGATTGTTATAAGTTAGATGAATGTAGTACAACATTTGGCATAATTAATATTGCGTTGTAGGTCCAATATCGAGCTTGTTTGTAAATAAATACGGATGTCGGACAGTGACCATTGTAGGCTCGATATTAGCGAGTGCATGTCTATTAGCAAGCAAGTGGGCTCAAAATGTTACAACACTGTACTTTACAATCGGCATCGGAACAGGTGATATATTTTTATTTAATTATTTTAATTTGAATAGTAATAACGTTGACATATTTCCATGAATCTAAATAATTATTCCTTCTGATAGTAATACTTTCTAAAAACAAACAAGATTACTAATTGATATATGTGTATATCGACGATAGCAACGTAAAAACGGTGCATTATAAAAACAACAATTTTTTTCAGAGTACTTTAAGTATAAAACAAACAAAAAATAAGTGAAAAGAAAAAGGATTGCACTTATTCGTTTGTATTTTGCTACTGTTAATGTATATTCGTGAAATTTATTTAAAAATAATCTTTTCTGTTCAGGCCTAGGTTTTGGCTTAATCTATTTACCCGCCATTGTAAGTGTGACATGTTATTTTGAGAAATATCGTTCTCTTGCTACGGGTATTGCCGTATGCGGTTCTGGATTAGGTACATTAATTTTCGCTCCTTGTTTAAAATACTTTATAGTAGAATACGGATGGCGAGGAGCGATTATGATTTGTTCCGGAATCGTTTTAAATTGCATCGTTTTAGGAGCACTTTTCAGACCCCTTGAAATGAACAAACGAAAAGAGAGAATTTTTCCAGAGGTATAGGATTATTGTATGTAATATTATAAGGAGCTTAATGAGAGAATAATATATGTATACAGAAAGACTTGAAAACATTATACAACAAAAGAAATGTAAACAAATTCTTAACAATTTTGAGGA
Organism: Coelioxys conoideus; assembly: GCA_947623535.1. Taxonomy (NCBI): domain Eukaryota; kingdom Metazoa; phylum Arthropoda; class Insecta; order Hymenoptera; family Megachilidae; genus Coelioxys; species Coelioxys conoideus. Next base: position 15,887,065 of record OX392453.1, on the reverse strand, counting down.
ATTCGCAATTTCCGAATTATTAACTGTTTTCGGAATACTTTGTATATCGTATAACATAAAAAACTATGTTAAAAAATTATCAAACATATATTTATTTTTGAATAGTAGAGTTTTATGTGTATAATTATGAAAAAAACGCGATACCATCTGACACATCATAATCAATTTACAGAAACCTCTACACAGTTCTATAAACCAACATCTAAAAAATTTATCAAAGACGGAAAATAGTAGAGACCTTTATACAATTAGTTTTAAGAAGGAAAGTAATAATGCTGGTATAAGAAGCCTGAGTCAACCTACTTTAATTTCAAGAGATGTAACACATCAAGACAATTTTGAGAACATCCATAAAGAGCAGTTGGTACTTTTCTTATCTATTCAATTGATCTTGTTCATATTTATATGGACAAATACTCTTAAACAGTATTAAAAATTAAGTCATTGTAATTTGCTTTAATTTGTTTGTTTATAACTAAACAAAATTTTTCGAATTTCATTCATTAAATACATAATTGAAAAATACAATAATTTACATCGTCAAAAACACTTGTAATTCTAAATGCATTTTTTCTATTCACAGCCTAAATTTAACACAAAAAAGTGAAGAAGTGTTTTCTATTCTTGAATCGTCTGCTAATTTGCCTACTAAAGTAAAACATATGAAATCAAAGAATGGACAGTTTAAAAATAATAGTAAAAGAAAACTTAATACGCTTCAAGAGATATTAAATGTCTCTTTGCTAAAGAATCCAGTATTTTTATTATTTATCTTTTCAAATTTTTGCACCAGCATTGGATTTTATGTACCATATGTGTACATACTGGTATGTATATATGTTTTTATGTAAAGTTCAAAAATCATTTCATATTTTCATCATATAAACACTGTAGTGAAATTTGTGTTTTTTAATATAAATATAAATTTTAATTCTGAAACAAAAGCTCTATAGCTGCAAGTAATTTGAGTTTTAAATATTTATGTAGCCTCAAGCTGAAGAACAAGGGATTGATAAAAACAATGCCAGTTACCTCCTTGCAGTAATTGGAATTGCCAATACCGTGGGTCGTATAATCTTAGGATATGTATCAGATAAACCATGGGTCAATCGGTTACTAATATATAATTTATGTCTTACAATATGTGGTATCTGTATGTAGTATTTGTAATATTTCACTAGAATTTTTAATCATTTAATACCTACTAGAAAATATGTATTATTATAACATTCACATATATAAAAGTATAAATCTTAAAAGTTTGCTTTGTTAATAATATGCATGTTCTGAATTTTCACAGCTACAATGCTTAGTATATTATGTGCGTCATTTGTATGGTTCACGTTTTATGCTGTCATATTTGGATTTACATCTGGTGCCTATGTTGGTCTTACATCTGTAATCTTAGTAGACTTATTGGGTTTGAAGTATCTTACAAACGCTTTTGGTCAACTTCTTTTATTCCAAGGTTTCGCATCATTTTTAGGACCACCTATTGCAGGTATAGTTATTTATAATTCCTCTACTACAGTTGAGAAATATTCAATTTTATTGAAATTTATATATTTTAGGATGGCTGTATGATATACTTCAATCATATGATCCTGGTTTTCTTACAGCTGGTGGTATGATCACTTTTAGTGGATTAATATTATTTTTTATACCTATTATACAACAAAAAACAAAACATAATGTAAGTAATAAAAGAGTAAAAAATGCAATAAATAATGAACCTGTTTAAAATAACTCAACAAATAAATTAATTTTTGAATATAAATTTTATTTTAAATATTTCAATATTTTCGTTTATTAAACATAATTTAATTATATTTATTTTGAAGCGTATGAGTACTATTAATGTTAATTTTACGTGAAATTTGGAAGAATATACATAAAAGATCAATTTTGTTCTAAGCACTTAAACTGTAAAATATAATCATTTATTTATAACATTAATTAGTATTACTTAAATATTTTATAGTCACACTTATAGCTACTGTATTGAAATCATTAACATTTTGAAATATATGTTTAATAATTAATTAATTGTTTAAATAAATTATTAACTGCTACTATTTATGTTACTAGGAACAATTAAATGCACAGAAAAAGCATAAATAACTAAAGATATGTGTAACTACCATAGTATTTACATATAGTATAAGTATAGTATAAATTAGATTTTTCACGATTTAACATTATTTCTTACTTACACAATTTTTATAATTCATACTCTTCCCAATATATTACACATAATTTAAAAAATTTCATTAATAATTAATTTATTTGAATATTTGTCTAGAAAATAAATAGAAAAGTTATTAATTACAAAAAATACGTCGCATAACACAAATTTTTAATATGAAATTTAAAATAATAAACAAATTTATACCATTTCATTCGATAAATTTTCCAGTATACGTATTACATCATTTGTCATGCATTCATGTAGAAAATTATGCATTATCTTTATTGTTTCAGGTTCTAATTTAATATTTTTACCTACTAAGCCCTTAAGCACCTAAAATAATGAACAGAAAAGAAAACTTAATAAATCATAATAACGATAAATGTAATTTTAGAATAACACATTTAAAATAATATTACAATAATAGAAATTATTAATTAGAAAATATACCTTTTTAAACCATATTTTCTTATATGGAAACTCAATCATTGCATCATATAGTTGCTTATCCATGGATGCAGGCAATAGTTTAGGTCTATCATTACTAAACACATTTGTTGAATATTCTACATTTTCAGTGTTTTCTAATAATTTGCAACTAATATTTATAAAATTTTCTACGTCATTTGAAAAAATTGCAGCCTTCCTTAGTTTAGGACCAAGTATGTTATAAAAATATTCGCCTGGATGACGTTTAACTATAAGACGAATGTCGATTATTTTATTTTATGTACATATTGTATATTTATATTAAAAGTGTTCAACCTACTATATAATGCAGCGTCCGCCAGATGATAAGCATTTAAACACGAGAATACATAAGCATTATTAACGACTGTTTCGTTTACTTTATATTTTATTAATAGATTTCTTAAATTTATCATATTTTCTTCAAAGATCACTAATAAAATGTAATTAGAAATTGTATGAATACAAGGTGATATGTTAAACTCATTGATCATAATATCAAGAATATTTAAAACGCCTGCAAATAAAAAAAATATATTTTTTTATACTGAATAGAAATATTTAACATTATATTTATGATATTAAGAACATTTGTAAATATTTGTTTTCAAAATTCATACCATCCAAATCACATTTCCTACTGTTCCTTGTTAAAAGTGGCCAAAAATAGTGTGATTTTATTGTACAATAAAATTTACATGCTCTGAGTAAAGCCAAAGATAAATTATCATCTTTTAATAATGAATAATACAATGAGATTAATAATACTTTCTTATATATTTCTATATTGGATTTGTAATAACTACATATCTGAATAATTTGTTCTGATACCTGAGAACATGTACATATTACAAAGTATAAGTTATACAAAACCTAAAAAAAATATAAAAAAGAAATTTCTTACCATATTTGTTTCAACTGCATGCTTTAGAACTATATTCATAATATTCGTATGCTGATATTTGTTACTTTTTAAAATTATATGTGAAAGTGTAATCATAGCTATATCCACGAAACCAGTATTTAATATATCCAATATAATTCTAACTTCTCTATTAGAAAGTTTTAATGTTTTCCTTAAATACTGATACATCTAAAACAGAGAATGAATTCAGAAATATTAATTAAGAATATGTATACAGCTGCACAAACACATAAAGTTGAATATTATAATTCTTACACAATGAATCGATTTGATATGTTTATTTGCAGCTAATGTGTAAATCACTGTCAAAATATGTGTATTACTAAAGAACGCATTATGTAAGTGACAGGCATTAATTATTTGTTTTACTTTATCAATATCATTTAATTTAGCATAAGTACATATAATAGCAGCATGTGTGTCTGTAGTTGGTTTTATATTTTGATTTGCCATAATGTTAAGGATATTATTGATACATCTTATATTCCTAAAAAATAAATCAATTACTAAAATGTCAATTTGCAACACAAACAAAATATACTATTATTACCAATATTATTATTAATTACAAATATTTACCCAAATTTAGAATGGCTCATCAGTAATAAATCAAATAATTCAGACGATTTATACATAAACGCATTGGGTTTATAGTGCACAAGTTCAATAGCCTTATCAATGTTCCCTCTTATAAAATAATACTTTATACACATATAATATGTAAATCGATCTGGATGAACCTGGTTGTCTTTCATTTCCGTTAAAAAGTCAGATAGAGCAAAATCATAATTATTATCTATATATACCTTTAACAGTCCATTATAATGATGTACATCAAAATGAAAATCTGTATATTAAATTTTAAATTAATATTAACACTGCCACATAAAAATTCATAATTAATAAAACATACTGCACACAGTTAAATTAAGCCACAAAGAATCCACAAGTTTTACTTTATCTAATGGTGTACAATCTATAATAGCATTACACCACTGAATTAATGAAATTATTTGATAACCATTCACACGATCTAAAACAGAAATAACATTGTAATCAACTTACTAAACACACAATGTTAATATGGTTATGAACATTACCATTACTTAATATTTAATGCATTTAATATAATAAACAACCTATTAATGAAATAAACAATACTTTTATTACTTATTACATAGTACATTTTATTACTATTAATAAAAATAAAATGGTATAGAACTTAAGCTTGAAATTTTAACTAATGTAAATAACCATAATAAATAATTAATGTAAAATGCGTAAAAATTATAATATACATACCTTGTGAATCTATAAGATTTAAAATATTTTCAATTTCATATTTTTTTATTTGTTTAAATCTTGATATAGCGAAGCTTAAATTATTAAATTTTGTATTTATACTGGTGATCTGTGATACTGCTCTGAAAAAATTACTTATATTTTTAAATAGTACTAAACAAATACCTTAAAAGGGCTAACCTTCTTAAAATGATCAATGGCTTAGTATACTGCTGATATATAAAGGTTATAATTTTTTTGTTTTCGCCAAAAATAACAGTTTTCGGAAAATATCCATAATGACTTATGCATTTTTGTAACATATTTGTAACGATAGTTACAAATTTCAATCCACGTGTTTCGGCACTGTGTTTACATCAAGTAATCTCCTCTGCCAATTTCATTAAATTATTTGGTAGTGTGCATACTGATATCATTGGCTACAGTTACGTTATTCATCAATGCTTATATAAAGTGTGCCCCAGAATTAGGTTTATCCAAGTATTTGAAATTACGGCAATATAAACATATATGTAAGAATGTTTCACATTCAAATTAAATGATTAACTATTAAAGAGAGGTAAAATTAATTAATGTCTCGTTGGAGCTGAATATGTAATAAATATTTATTTCGTGATTGCTTTTAGCAAAACCAAATAGTACATACTTTTTATACACCTGTTATATTTTTATAAAAAGTAATCTCTGAAAAATGTTATTTTCATAATAAAAACAAATGCAAAATTGTTATGAAAAATAGTTTTATTAATATTGGAATTTAACTTAATTTATTAATTTCATTATTAATAATTTTTTGTTTTCTGACACTTTCACACTTTTATAAATACATGTGCATGTCTTGAACATTTTATTTTTTAGATATTATACCCAAAAATAAAATTTACTTATCTTTTACAATCTTTTGTAACAAGAAATATGAAAAATGAATTTGTCTTACAAGTAAAATACTTATACACTGAATAGTTTACACAGTTCTGTATGCAAAATGTAGAAAATAAGATGACGAAGAGTATATAGTTAATTAAAAAATAAATAAAATCTCATTCAAAATTAATGATAATATAAGAATTAGCCTGCTACTATTAAGCTATTATTAACTACATTAGTCACTGTTAGCAGTAAATAAAACTATATTAAATGTATTCAAAACTTTGAAACATCTTTTTTTCATTGTTACTCTCATTAGATTATATTAAAATTGTCTAAAATATTCAATTCACAAGAGTGAAATCATTTTTACATTTTGCATTAAAATATTGTAATAAAGATTCTGATAACAGTTTCTGTTTTGTAATATTAACATTAAACTTTATAATTATTTTACAAAAATTCATCACACCAATCAGAAAGGCACTGATAACAATCATTAGACTGTTTTGCATTGGCTGAACACACATCCTTCAACCATTCTTGAAATAGTTCCCTGTCTTTCTTCAAAACCAAATATTGCCCAAGAACTACATATGCCTGTATATTTCAATAAATAAAAAATTATATTAAGATTTTAATAACTATTTAATAAATTCTATAAGTGTTTTTTACTTTATTTATATCAATAATATCATTGACATTCTTATTATCAGTATGTTTGTCAAAACAAATTCTGTTAGAAGCTATAAACCAATTAATTAATATTAAAATATTTTATACTTTGTCAAAGCCAGCAGCTTCTAATCTACGCCCTAGAACTTCTCCAACTCCAGCAAGGTCTGTAACGGGTTTATCACCCATCGGCTCTGCAATGAAGTTTTTATGCTTTTGTGATGTGCTGGACATGTTCCTTCTATAATCAAAAGCATTCATTATTATGTACTTACATTATAGCATTACATATCAATTACTTATTTTTATAATAAAATATAATAATAAAGCAAAAAAATATGCTTTTACTTTATATCTGCAATGTTATGTTTTTTAATGTAAGAATTAAAAAATTAGTTAGTAGTATAATATTTTTACAGAGCACGTACATTTGTTAATTTACTTTTATAAATCCAACTCAAAACTTTAATATTAATCACCGATTTTGTAAGAAACGGTTCTTATTGGTATGTAGAGTGAATTCCTATTAATATAAATAATGTATTCCTAATTGTTTAATGGTTCACAGCACAATGAAAATATGCATTTTCTTGATAAAATGTGAACGAAAAATAGAAATTGCCTAAACAACACAATTCTACTACATGCATACCTACACAACAGTGATTTATATAAAACTATAGAACAGTAACCCTAATAACAATAGCGATTATAATGGTTGATTTCTATGTAACAAAATCGAATTTTCATGAAACAGAGTATATATAAAATTTTATTTATTTTCCAGAACTTGATATTTGAAATATATTTTTTAATATAATAAAACCGAATAAAAATTTTATATTGAAAACTAATTTTATGCTTTGTTTTCATAGTAAAAACATTTTTTTAATGTAAATAGTATATTGATGTAACTATTATCAACTTCAATTGAATAATAATTTCATAAAAAACAAAAGAATTTACGAAATTACAATATTTCTTAATATTAAGTCGCAAATCTAACATGCCACATCATAATGTGTCGACACCGTCGATGCGTTTATAACCAGAAAGCGTTTCGTCTCTTGTTTGTTCGTTTTCAAAATTGGGTTATTGTTGAAAAGATGGAGCAGTCAAGATGTGAAATACGAGTTAAGCGTGTATCACGGTTAGAGTGTATTAAGTTTTATTCTGATTCTTCAAAATAACTCTGTAAAGTTCAAATTAGTGTAAATATTAATAAGACTGAAAAAGTAGTACAATTTTTGACATATATCGTGCTCCAATCACGGAAGAGCCATTATGTTGTGTCAACGTAATCGACGGCAGCACTGACGCCTCTTCAGTAATTAACCAAACAAAATGGACACCAAGATAACGATTAAGCGACTGTTCGTGCAATAAATTTATATGGAATGTCCAGAAGAATGGGATTAACATATATGTTACAGTGAGTTCTAATTTTATTTTTTATTGATTCTAACCGTTAATTATAACATTTACAAAATTTGTATAAATAGCTTGTACGTCTTCTAATTTAACAATATTGCAACTTAATTTTGACACTTCAATGTAAAGCTAAAGTGTATTAGTAAGGTATTTTACGTATACATTAGCTTAATATAAAATGAAATTTTTAATTTTCTTTGAGTTGAGATACTAATTTACTTCACACCTGTAATTTTCTGTTGTTATGATTGTCTCTTTTTAATTGTCTTATAAAAACACAAAATCTTTATTCTACTTTTATATTTCATATTTTAAAATAAAATTTGATTGCAATGTGTTGTATTACATTTGTACATATATTTTGAATTATCCAATTTAATTCTTGTTACTTTGTTTTATTTTTATTTTGCAAAAGAACTATAATTATAAAGCATCATTATTGTAACAAACATTAATGGTTCAATAAAATTAATATGTAGTACATTATTTTTTTTAATACAATGGATAAATTTATCACAACATTATTTATTGTATTACAATCTATTTGATTTTAAATAGAGAAATTTGAAATATTAATTTGAATAAAAATTTGTTATCGTTAATATAAACAAGGTAAGCATAAAATCATTTGCTATAAATAATTAATTTTATATGTTAAAATAAAATCGAAAATAAAATGTTTATTTGCTTTTTAGTTTCATTTAATTGTTGCTTTCTTTCCTCGTAAATAAAAATCATCAAATATTGGTAATATATTATTTTAAACCGTTCGCGTAAAACAATTAATTTTTATACATATAATATAGCAATTAGAAATTAATTCATTACTAATCAGTACAGTATATAAGTTACGTACAATGCATTAATTCAATCCTTATTTTTCCTACAATTTGCATGTGAACAACAAGAATTAGGTATAATGTTAAATAAGGTTATGATTCATTAAAGATGTCGTGTATACACGTACATTTAAGCTTATACTTAGAAGACAGGATTGGTTAATCGAATATCCTGCCCTGGTATCCTACTTTATAAGGTAAAATCTGATTGGTTCTCTTTGTGGTATAATTCGGACTACGCCTTACTACCGCCAATTGCGTTGTGTGTTTTTACCATGATACAGAATACTTTATGTATTAGGTGTATAGCTTGGAAGGATGCAGTGTCTGATCTCTTTTCTTTTTCTCACCCTTTATCTTGCTACTTTATCATATTATGCATTCACATGAATTAATTATTTTCTTATATATGCATATACTATATCTATATATTCTCTCGCGCGTACATACATATATTCCCGCGAAATTTATCGTCTTCGATGTTGTATAATCAAGTTATAAATGTTTAAAATATAGTAATTATTAGTATAAGAATAAAAATATAGACGTTCAATTTTATTGAATTAATTTATACCAAGTTATTTCAATTTGTAATTCAGACTTGGATTACAGTTTATTTATGTAGGTACATATTTACATACATAAATGTAATTATGATAAATTAATATCATTTCTAACAAATGTTTTGTTATGTGAACTTTGCGAAACATACTAAACACTATTCGTACGTATAAATAAATATTAGTTATTACAAAAGGTTTTAAACGTGATTTACATTTGCTATTATGTTTTGCTTAATCCGAGCTTTAATTGAATTTAAATGCAACATTGCCTTAGATTGATCTTTAAAATTTTTATTAGATTCATGATTAAAAGTAAAAATTATCAGTTACGTTCATATTATACTGTTATTTACTATAAATCGTATTTATAGTAAATTTGTCTAATATGCAGAAAGTGCATCACTCATAAAAATTAACAGACGCGTATTCTCTAAAATCATAAAATACATAATTTAAATTCAATTCGGCTTTTATATGCCACATTCGTGTGAACACTAATATATAACGTAGTCTCGTTTAGATAAGGAAAAGTATCGGGGGCGAAGTTTTCTACCATTTTCTTTCGTTTTTAGGGAACTACATATACATATATATATGTATATATACGTCCATAAATTTGCTATATCTAAATTTTAAAGTGTTTCAAGTGTTCTAATTTCCATATTTTCAGATTTCCAAATCGCCAATTTACAAATCCTTAAATTCCAAAATTTACATTTTTTTAAATTTAAAAGTTAAAAAATTTGAAAATTCACCAATCAAAAACCAAAGAGTGGGGTTTCCTTCCCCTACATCGCCATTTTCCATAGGGAAGCCTACCGTTCCCGTCACTGTACCATGCTCAGCCGTTTATAAGTAGTGAAGAGAGATGCGCGCGCCACCAGGTGGTGCAGTGAGTGAGTGTGCGCGCATGATGTGAAAGGTAGCTGTGTAAGTTTCTACAGATGTCATCATGTTTAAGTGGTGTGCGTAGCGATCTCCGTCGTGCAGGACAGAATAGGATAGGGTAGGGTAAGAGAGAAGAGTAGTTTTTCGCTGTGAACTTTGGTGGGAGGGATAGGACGAATGTTGTGAAGGGGGAAGGGGGGCAAAGATGTGTAGAATGATTCGGACACGCTTGCACCTCGACGGTCCGTGCCGCCGCAGCCGCAGCCGCAGCCACCGTCGGTGAAAACCTTGTGTACGCGCGCGCAAACAAGGGTGGTTTTTCGATAAAACATTAATATATAATTATATTTATCTAATAATACAAGTTTTTAGCTGCATTTACACGAAATATACGGGAGAACAGTGAATCGTACAAAGTGAAGTGACGCTTTGGTGCTTGAATATCGAGCGTCGCGGTGGCCGCTATGAGTTCTCTCGGAAGCCCAAACGGAAATCTCTCACGATAATGGCGTACTTTCCGACGATCCGTGCTTTTTTTTCTACGAAGTCATTTCAATTACGTTTGACATTATAATAAGCTCACATTTTATTCGTGGTGCATTCGAATTTCTTGCAAATTCAACGAGAAATAATCGAGAATAAAATACACTCGAAATAAAAGTGTGAGAACTTTCTATACCTATCTTGCAATTTCTTCTGTTCACCCTTGTAATGTACTTAATGTGTGTATGTGTGTTTTAGTTTATACTCTAAGGAGCACAAGAATATTGTTTTGTACGGTTTAGTGCCACTGTTAGTGATTCTCAGGTTCGTAAGGTGTTCTTTTCTTTTTGATTTTTCATTTTATGATTGTGTATCGTATATATTGGTATTTTGACGATTTTATAAATCAATTTCTCAATTTTACTAGCGTGTCAATTAGTACAGTACCATAATACCATATTGTTACTTTCGAAAGGTGCTGGTTAATTTACAAGCTTATTAACGATCCATTAATTGTAATTTCAAATTTTCATTAGCATGTTTAAACAAGTTGAATACAAAATAATTAATATATTTTTGGATGTCTAAAAATGTGAGTAAAAACTATTAGATCCTGTTACAACATATTTTAATCTTTTATATTATTTAATTGTTATATTAGTTATAACATAGCGAAATATTTGTAATTCTCACCTCTAATATATAAAAAAGTAATATAATCTTTCTGTCATTATTAGTAAATTTGTAAAATCAAATATTTTAAATATATTAAATTTAGTCTCACATTTCTTTTGATTAATATGTATTATTTTTTATTCTTTTATACCATTAGGTTATGTTAATCTGATTATACTATAAGAATATATGGATATGTTCAGTGTATAAAAAATGTTGAATATATTGTAAATATAGTACATCTAGGAAAAATACACTTTGTATAATATTCACATTTTTAGAAAAATAAATGTAAATATATAAATACTTATTCAATTTGAACAATTACATGTATCTTTTATGTTAATTATTATGAATTTAAACTTTGTTTCTAAAATGATTTGTGTACAATATATATGACAAAATGTATCTTTTGTTATTAAATATCTTATAAAGCATTATATTTAATGTGATACCACACAAACATTACAGCATCATATTTGATAGAATATTTCTTAATCCTAAATTTCTAAATTTAATAAATGTATTAGGATTACAAATAATATATCTAGTGTGTGCTGTTTCTTATAGATATATTTTATTATTTATAGTATCAATAATTTATTTTAGGGTACTTTATATTTATCAAAATATTATCATATGATAATAGTTTATACATATTTATATATAATATTATAAATGTGGACATGTTCCAAGGGGGAAAGGTTATAGCGATTATGAGAAATTAAGCCATAAGCGTATAGCTTTTCCCCTTTGGCATTTGTCATTATCATCACATACATTTATACTAAGTTATTTAAAACTAACATATATGATAATTGTACACATATCTTAGTGAATTACGGAAGTTCTAAAATTTACATTAAGTTATTTGTACACGTTGTTTCAGGCAAAAAAGACACGAATTAACAATGGGCACGTTAATGACTAAAAGAGAGACTATACAATATTCTCTTAAGCCTGCAACAGAGGCGAAGAGTCCTGCAGCATAGACATGGACTCGTACGATTTGTTTGGTGAAGATGTTAGTGGCTCGATGCTTGATGCTCTTCCTGACCTCGGGGGGAACGATCATTTTGACCCTGCAGGCACAACTAATTCTGTGGTAGTATCTAGAGATGGTCCTAACCCTGGTGTTAATGGAGGAGGGAGTTACATTAGTCAATCTTATATATCTCAAGAATCTACGCTTCAAAAACTAACTTCATTTGGTGCACCTGAATTTGGAAGTTCTAATCAATTGCAAAATCCATCGCAGCACAATATGTTTAATCAGAATCTTGGAACATTTGACAGTGGTGCACCACAGCGTGCTATGGTGCCAGGAGCATTTCAAAATCAAGCTCGAAGTATGGCACCACAACATAGAGGACCTCATCCTGGTAATGGAGGACAATATCCTAATTATAATGATAATATGTATTCTATGGAACAACAACATTCAATGACAAGAGCAAATATGTCCATGGATCCAAGTATGCAAGGATGGCCAGGTAGTGGAAGTGCTTATCCCCAAATGCAGAGACATTATAATCAGATGGCCCCACAACCTGGTACTTATCGACAGCATATACCTCCACAATATTCTCATCAACAAGATCAAAGTGGAGTTATGAATCAAAAATTACAGCAACAACAACATTTTGGTAATCAGCAAAGCATGATAGGAAATATGGCTGTACCTCATCAAGCAATGCAAACTGGTGGAACGAGTAGTGTTTATCAACATATGGTTGGACAACAGCAACATTATCAGCAAGGAAACTCTGTGACAATGTATCAAACATCTCCTGGATATCCAGGCTTTGCTTCAGCTATTCATCAACAACAGCAGCAGCAGCAACAGCAACAGCAAAGTCAACAACCTCCACAAAGGATGCCACATCATCATCCATCGCATCCAACTCATCAAACACATTCTTCACATACTCAGCAATATCCTCAACATTCTCAACATCCTAACACGCAACAACAACCAATAGATTCTCAATATTCTCATCATGCCTCTTCAATGTATAATCAACCTCAACATTCTGGACCAGCAACGCAGTTTGGGACTACTAAACATGCTACAAGTCCACAGTATCGAGCTACATTTCCACAATTGTCTCCTCAAATGTCACCTAGGCCTCAGATGTCGCCACGACCACCAGCAGTGCAACAACAGATGTCTCCTAGACCTATTATGTCACCAGCTAAACCTAACACATTATCTCCACATCCACATGTTCAACTTCCACATCAACAGTCAAATCAGCCTGGTGCAATAGCTGCATCACCTTGTCCTCCAACTTCAATGCAAATGAATCCATCTCCACAACAAACTACGCTTCAAGCATTGGAGCAAATGGTAATTCCAGGTGTTGCTCCAACAAATTCAAATGTTTCAAATCAAGATTATAATCAATATCAAGCACGTCCAGCAATGTCACAAACACCAAACATTTTATCTCAGTCTACTGCACAAAATTCTATGCAACCTATAACAGGTCCCAGAATGCCAATGCCAGCTCAGTGGTCGCATCCACAACAGCAGTCGCAAATAAGGCCAAGTGCAAATGAAGATAGAAATGTAGTGGAAGCTGCTCAGCCTTCAGTATCTGAACAAAGCACACCAATATTTCCAGTAACTGGAACAGAAACTGTTCACAGTGTTGCAGAAACTACAACAAGAGATTCTACCGATTCTGTTCATAATACAATTGAATCAGCAAAACAAGAAAGTGAAGTATTGCATCAAAATGTTCAGGAATCACAGCAAGATGTGCTTAATCCACAATCTGAACCTTTAGTGCAAAACACTTCTCAAACTAATTCACCTTTGGAACATACAACTGGAAAAATTTCTCAAGAAACTGTACAGTCATTACCAGCTTCTTCTAGTACAAATGGAAATGTTGATTGTCCAAATATAACGACATTACCTCAGCAACAACTACCACAAAATCAAATTCAAAATCCTGTTTCAACCATTGAAAATCAGAGTAAATGTGATACAAAGCAACATGATCAACATTTAGAGATGAATGCTGTAAATTGTCCATCGACTAATAATATAACTCCACAGTCTCAGCAGCCTGCAGTTAGCAGCCAAACAACGCAACAACAGCAGCACAATCAACAGCAACAACAGCCACCTATTAATTGTCCACAGCAACAAGTACAGCAAGTTCATATGAATCAATCTCAGGTAGTATCGATGCAGCAATCTCCAGTACAGTCCCAGCAACCTCTACAGCCATCGCAACAACCACAGTTGAGTCAAGCGCAGCAACTAGGACAACAGTCTTCGCATCAGCAAGTGCAGCAAATAAATACTTCTCCACAACAAGCACCAATTGCTCAATCTCAACAATCTACATTAAATCAAACACAACAATCACAACCTCAAATTTCTCAATCTCAATTAGCACAGCCATCTCCATCCCAACCAGCTCCAGTTTGCATAACACAAGTACAATCGACTCAACCATCTCAACCACATATCACGACACAAGTTGGTATAGTGCCTCCAAATGCACCATTAATTTCACCTCAAATATCCCATCAACCTCAATTACAAGCTCCTATACAAAATACAACCTCTCAGTTACCAAACCAAACTAATCAGGTCCCATCCACACATTTAAATGGTCAACAAATTCCTACAGTTAATCAGAGCAGTAATATAGTACTACCTCCTCATCAAGCTGCAGTGTCTGTGCCAAATTCTCAAACTTCTCATCAAGTACAACAAAATTTTACGGAATATACGAATATTCCGAAAAATAATATATTTCCAAGTGAAATGATGGTGGGTTCTGGCCAACAGTACACTTCTGGTGGTGATATTGTTACTGGTAGTACTATGACAAACATATATAATATACCACCGAATCCAACATCAACTGGAGTTACAGCTGGTGGTTTTAGTACTCCTTGTACTCCAGTTACACACCATCAAGAAAGAGCTGCTTTGCAACAGCAATTGCAAGAGTTGTACTGTATGCCTCCAGCTACTGAGAATCAAGAAAAAATTGTTGCCATACAAGAAAAGTTACAAGCTTTACAGCAACACGAGAGTACTGATCAGTGTAATGGTGGCCCTCAATGCATATTACAAACCCCTATGTTTACAACAGCTGTTGTTGATAGTCCACAAGTAAGTATTTATTTTTTTATGAATAGGATAGACTAAATGTTTTTCGAAAAAAGAGGAAAAGGTAGTTAAAACTTTTTTGAATATTTTTTAAACAGGTTTCAAGTACTACAGGTCGTGGTCGCGGTAAAGGTACACCTAGAGCTAAAAAGAGCAGAAAGAAAGCTGACAAAGAAGCAGCTGCTCCACCTATTATTGCTCAACAACAACCAGAACAGCCATTGTCAGATAATCAAGTAACTCCAGGAGATAGTAGCAATATTGTTGATAGTGCTGCAGATTCCGAGGATATCAAACCATCTTCTGGTGACATTGAAGAAGAATGGAATAAAAGTAGAAAATCCCGACCTCCTAGAAAGCCGCGTAAACCAAAGGAACCAAAAGAACCGAAAGAACCAAAAGAGCCAAAAGTTAAGAAAGAACCAAAACCACCAAAGGAAGCAAAATCTCCTAAAGCACCGAGAAAAAGAAATAAAGATAAGGATTCGACAAAACGTAATAGGAAGTAAGTTACCTTATTTGTTTTTATTATATATTTTATAGAAGTTTATTTTGTAATGTATGTTATATTTTCACAGAAAGACTAATCAGTCTGAGTCAGCTGACGATGAAGTTGCACAAGAAACAGAGGAAACTGCTGTTTCTGATTCAAGTGCAATTAAAGAAGGAGATGCGAAGTTATCTGAACCGTCCATTCAAGGTGATCAAGAGCAAGTAGATTCTTCAACTTCCGAGCCTATAATAGTAGAAACAAAAGATCAGAGCAAGCAAAAACCAGAGTCGGAGGATAGTCCAACGGATGATAAGAAAGAAGAAAATGAAGATGCTGGTACAAATGTAGAAACTGTTACACCCAATAAAAAGAAAGCTGCTGCTCGTAAAAGATCTGTTGCAAAAGTTTCAGTAGGGAAATCTCCTAGGACTTCGAAGTATGTATATTTAAACATTTTTTGTTTATTTTATTTATTTAAAACGCATATAATTTGTTAATCTGTAACTACCATTTGTTTTAGGAAACGAAAAAGTAGAATTGCACCGGATTCTGATGGAGAAGAATTGGCAGCAACACCACCACCGTCACCGGAAGCTGGGGATGATAATAAAAGACGTTCTGCAAGAAATACGCATCGCAAAAAATATGTTGATGACGTAATGCTTAGATTCTCGGATGACGATGTACCTATTCAAGATGCTCAACTTGCGAAAAAAGTAGAGGGTGTAAACCCTGCAAAACCTGTTTCTATTAAAAAAGAAAATGAAGGTGGTGAAGTTGGGCCTAATAAGCCTAATTTTGTATATATAGTATGTATTACGTTATATTGTATCCTTTATTATTTTGATATTCTAAATACAAAATTTTAAACAGTAATCATTTTTATGGCTATGCAGAATACCACAGATGAAGATTCTATGGTTGTACAACATATATTGTGTTCTCGTATGGGAAAGAGAGAAATTAAGGCAACGGTTCCAGAAATAAAAGCAGAATCATCTGATGAAAAAAATGAAAAAACTGTATCCGATCTAAAGGATGAAGAAAAAGAAAATGAAACGAAGGAAGAATCATCCGAGAAAGAGTCAACTTCAGAAGCAGTCAATAAGGATGAAAAGGTTATTGAAAATTCGGAGGACAAAGACAATGATGATAATGATATACAATATAAAAGTAAGCACGAGGAAAAGGTTACAGAATCTAAGCAAGAGAATGCTATAATTGATGTGAAACCTCAACTAACGGAAGTTGAGGAATACTTTGTGAAATATAGAAATTTTTCATACTTACATTGTGAATGGAGAACCGAAGAAGAATTATACAAAGGCGATAAACGAATTCAAGCGAAATTAAAAAGATTTAAGCAAAGACAACAACAAAATATGAATATCTTCGAAAATGTAACTATGGATTTATAATTATATATATTGCCAATCACTATTATTAATTGCTTATAGCCAATTAAGTTTATCAGTTATTTATAGTAAATTATATCGTTAATTGGTTAAATTTGTATTACTTTTTTATTATAAAGTAAACAAGTATAAACGACTAGCAGAAGGTAATTATTTGTTTTTCTTTTCAGACTGAAGATGATCCATTTAATCCAGATTTTGTAGAAGTGGATAGAGTACTTGATGAAGCAACACACACTGATCCAACGAGTGGAGAAACCTTAAAACATTACCTTGTTAAATGGCGATCTCTTCAGTATGAAGATTCTACGTGGGAATTAGAAGAAGATGTTGATCCAGAAAAAATAGCTCAATTTATAAGATTTAATAAAGTGCCTCCTAAAGATCAATGGAAGGTAATACATTATCCATTATTTGTGAGAATAATTATTTTTAAAATAAAGTCTATGATAAACATTCATAACTCACTTATTTAAAAATCTGTTTAGCCAAAAAAGAAACCAACTGCATCAGCGTGGGTGAAATTAGAAGAATCACCAATTTATAAAAATAATAATAGTTTGCGGCCTTACCAATTAGAAGGTCTTAATTGGTTGCTTTTTTCCTGGTATAACGGACATAATTGTATTCTTGCGGATGAAATGGGTTTAGGAAAAACTATTCAGTCTTTAACCTTTGTGGATGCAGTTTACAAATACGGCATTCGTGGACCATTTTTAATTATAGCACCCCTTTCAACCATTCCAAATTGGCAACGTGAATTTGAAAGTTGGACTGATATGAATGTTGTAGTATATCATGGATCGTAAGTTTTGCAACTGCATTTGCACAAATTCAAGAATAAAGTACCTTGCTTACAATATACTTAATTGTTTACAGTGCAGCGAGTCGGACAATGCTTCAAGAATACGAAGTTTATTATAAAAATGAAAAAGGACAACAAATTAAAGATTTGATCAAATTTAATGTACTGATAACTACATTTGAAATAATTATAACGGATTTTAATGAATTACGGGGATATAATTGGAGACTCTGTGTTATAGACGAAGCTCATAGGCTGAAGAATAGGAATTGCAAATTACTTGAAGGTCTTAGACAGTTGAATTTAGAACACAGAGTTCTTTTATCCGGTACACCTTTGCAAAATAATGTCAATGAGCTTTTTTCGTTATTAAACTTCCTTGAACCAGTACAGTTTTCCAGTAGTGAAGCATTCCTTAAAGAATTTGGTAATTTGAGTAGTGAAAGTGAAGTTCATAAGTTACAACTTCTTTTAAAACCAATGATGTTGCGTCGACTTAAAGAAGATGTGGAAAAATCATTAGCCCCAAAAGAAGAAACGGTAGTTGAGGTAATTATAAGTTAGTAGATGTTATTATACTTACTACATTTTACTATAGCGATATGTTTCTCTTTTTAGGTGGAATTAACAAATATTCAGAAGAAATATTATCGTGGTATCTTAGAAAGAAATTTTTCTTTTCTTGCAAAAGGAACCACGTCAGCTAACATTCCGAATCTTATGAATACAATGATGGAGCTAAGAAAGTGCTGTATTCATCCATTCCTACTTAATGGTGCAGAAGATCAAATTCAATTGGATTATAAGACTGGCGAAAAGGAAGATTCAGAAGCTTATTATCATGCACTAGTCAACAGCTCTGGAAAAATGGTTTTAATTGATAAATTATTGCCAAAACTTAAAGCTAGTGGACACAGAGTACTGATATTTAGTCAGATGGTGAAATGTTTAGATTTGTTAGAAGATTACCTATTGTATAAAAAGTAAGTTATTGATTTTATAATATAAGTATTCGTTGTTCGTGAATTTCTTTCCTTTATTTGTATAGATGTTGATATACAAATTTGTATCGTTAAATATCGGTAAAGTTCTCAATGCAAGATATTTGTTTAGGTATCCATATGAAAGAATTGACGGTCGAATTCGAGGAAATTTAAGACAGGCTGCCATTGATCGTTACAGTAAACCCGATTCTGATAGATTTGTTTTTCTTCTTTGTACTAAAGCAGGAGGTCTTGGTATAAATCTTACAGCAGCAGATACAGTTATTATATATGATAGTGATTGGAATCCACAAAATGACTTACAGGTTTTGAATTTATTATTATTTGGAGAATGTCTTTTGTTTCTGTTCGTTTTTATATCATTTGATTTTTCATCTGAGTACTAATTAATAAATGAAGTAGTTATTAGAATATTTTATTCGTTGTTAGAATAAAAATACATAAGCTGAGTACTTTTTATGCAGGCACAAGCTCGATGCCACAGAATTGGTCAACAAAAGATGGTTAAAGTATATCGTTTGCTTTGCCGAAACACTTATGAGAGAGAAATGTTTGACAAAGCTTCTTTAAAGCTTGGATTAGACAAAGCTATTTTACAATCAATGAACACCAGTCAAGGAGGCAAAGATCCTAGTAATAAACAACTGACTAAGAAGGAAATCGAAGATTTATTGAAAAAGGGTGCATACGGTGCTATTATGGATGATGATAATGCTGGGGATAAATTTTGCGAAGAAGATATAGAGCAAATACTTGAACGAAGAACACAAGTAAATTAAATAAATTTGTCTGTTATCTAATTTACATTAAGCTATTGCCGTCGAGTAATATTTATTTGTGTAATTTCGATTCTGCAGATTATTACGATAGAAGCGGAAAAAGGCTCAACATTTTCCAAGGCGAGCTTCGCGTGTTCTTCTAATCGATCAGACATTAATATTGATGACCCAGATTTTTGGAAAAAGTGGGCGAAAAAAGCTGAAATCGATACAACGGAAAAAAAGGAAGAAGATGAATTAGTAATGTCAGAACCAAGACGAAGAACACGAATTAAACGATACGGCCACGATGACTCTATTGTTATGTCGGACCTCGATAGTTCAGATGATAATAGCGACGATGAAACAAGTAGTGGGTTAACAGGTAGAGGTATGTTAATTATCTGTGCATGTTAAAACACAATACCATTCTTAGCAATATTACTTCATCGAATTACCGTTACCTGATGAGGATTACTCACCTACGGTAATTGCCAAGGTATTGGGATTTGTATATATGTATATTTTGTTTAATAGATATTTTTAACAAATATTTTTTATGTAAACTGACAGCCTGATTATTAGCTTACTAAATAATTTGTTTCATTCAGTTCCCGCATTTTCATACATAAAATATAAATTGTATTACATTATAAATATTTCGAAAGTTAATATTCTTATACCCGACTGATCTCTGGTTAAATGTACATAAGTAGCTGATTTTAATAATACAAATGCAAATAAGACTCGGTAAAATATCTTTATTACAACTTCATTTTTAAATTAAAACATGAACATCTTTGTACTTACACATAAACCATAAACATGCATGTTCAATGTAACAGCAATAATCAGTAATGTTTTACAAAATATTTAAAAAATTGTTCGGTGTCAGATAAGCTATGGTCTATATTTTTTGTTACATATAGTTCCAAAATTATGTCAAATTTGAAGATTCGTAATAGTCAACAAATCTTAAATATTTCTTATTTTTATGTTATCTAATAATTAATTACATAATTTTGGAATACATTTCAACGCATGGCAATGCATACATGTACTTCGTTTTATGAGATATAAAATCCATAACACTAAAACTACCAAAGGGGTCAAATGACCCTTTTACAAATTTTCTACTTAAAAATGACAAAATTTATTAAGCTGGTCTTCTTGACATTTATGCTGATTGTCATCAAGATGGAGAATCTATAAGAGTATTCATTTATGTTTCATCGTTTGTTCATTTATTTTTCAACTGAATTGTGCGTTATATGTCGTAAGTTTTAGTGTTAATTTTCCGTTTATATTATAGAAATAAAATATGTGTATATTGTTGAATATATGTCGAGACGTATATTCATAAATTCCTAGATCTCAATATCCACAGATTCTTATAACAATATCGTTAATTTGATATAGTCATACGTTATCACGATAAAAAGTACATATAATTTAATTTGTTTATTAAACGTCGCCTCACTTATATATGCAAAGTAGCAGTTTATTTCTCTTTTTGTGAACGCTTTATAATGTGTCTGAGCTTAACGTTGCTTAATTTCTCAACTTAATTTACTGAATAATATTTAATTTATTTCATTTTTGTGTTAGAAGAAAGATACTTATATTTATGTGTTTGCTGCCTTTATATTGTAGTTTGTCGTTATTGAAAAACCATTCGTGTTGTATGATGAATGTAGATGTATTTACATTCGTTATTTTTATATGTAACTTATGATGATGAGTTAATAATCGTGTTTGTGTTTATCATTCTAAGGTAAAAAACGAAGAGACAAATTTAGCAAGAAGACCCGGAAGTTCTGCGACGAGTATGTTCCCCGAGAAGGTGAAGTAGTATATGGTAGCTGGGCAAGAAGCGAATGCTTCAAAGTGGAACGAGGCTTACTAACTTTTGGATGGGGTCGATGGGAAGAAATTCTTCAACACAGCCAGTTTCGTCGAGGATGGCGTGAAGTAGACGTTGAAGATTGCGCTCGAGTAATTTTACTATACTGCCTTCGATACTATCGCGGTGATGAAAAGATTCGTAACTTCATTTGTGACCTTATCACGCCCGTGGAAAATGGAGAAAAGATTAAAAGTGCGTGCGTGAATACTAGTGGGAGGAATAATAGACAAAAGAAGAAAGGACGGGTTAGAGAAGGTAGAGAAACACGTGGATCAATGGTTAACGGAGGTCCAAATGACCCCAATCATTGGAGTAATGCTGAGAAATATGATGGAGATATATTTCTTGAAAGTAACTACAGGAAACATTTAAGTCGCCACGCAAACAAGTACGTATAATAAATTGATATATATAGAATTCTGAAGATTATTGTCAAAAAATTTGTAGATACAGTGGAGTCTCGTTAGATGGCTGTAGGTGGGTCTGTAAGAACCAACACAAAATTATCGAATGGGTCGTATAAATTACACTCTTTCCATGAACTGTTTCAGTGTGAAAACTTTACTGTCAGTGATATAGCTTGCGAATTTTAAATTAAAAAATTTTTCTTAACCATACGGAGAATAGAAGCCATATGACGAGACTGATGTACTGTGTAAAATCAATGATATAATAATATAGATAATATTTTCATTATGTGCAGGGTACTATTACGAGTACGAATGCTTTATTATATCAAGCACGAGATTATTGGAGACTTAGTCCAACATATTTCTGATGGTGTTCATGTCAGGTTAGTGATTTTATGAACGTGTATTACTTACAAACCTCCGTTATTCTATGCTGAACGAACTTATCATGAAATATCATGCACTTACATGCTTATATAAAGCTTTATAGTTGCATGTGCGATGTATTTGTTTATCCTGGGAGCTGTAAATGTATGAGGAATGCTCATAGAGCTACATTGTTCACTTTGTAACTCTATAAAAAGAACCATTAATCACTTATCCTGTACTACTAATATAAAAATTATCCCAATCCTGTTCTATAAATATCTATACAAATATATACACACACGATTTTTTTCAAATACTATAACCACTTTATACGGCTTAAAATGGTCAAAGATGGTCAACTCAACAATGGTCATGGTAAGAAACAATTATAAAGCAGTGCACTGTACTAAAGGGGCAAACAGAACAGGAAGTTTAAAGTTTATTACCACTTATATTTATTGAAAAAAAAAAAAAATAATAAATATAAATAACAATTTTTTATGTTTATTCAATAAAATAGGAGGCTTCTCTGTATTTATTTAAGAATAATTATTGTGGTTCATGATACTTATTGAAATTCATGGAAATATAAAATTTGTATAATTTTAATATCTAATTGGCATACATAAATTGGCAAATTGTAAATGAAACCGCCCTACAGTGCGTTGCGGATAAACCCTCCACAGTTGACGGAACGACCGGCGAAGTGGTGGGACTTGCAAGCAGATAAATCCTTAATAGTTGGCTGCTACAAACACGGCTACGAGAATTACGACCAGATGAGGATCGATCCCGCGCTTTCTTTCATTTCAAGCTGTCCTCCCCCTTCCCAGTCTCAGACTATGCAAAATAAGTAAGTAATTATTTTCTTTATGCTGTTTTTTTTATATCTATGTGTCACTGCTGTTTCATTCTAACATACATTCCTTGCATGTTATTTAAATTTGCTTCAGATAATGCTTCCGCTGGAATTAATGTAAATTTTCCTTTCCATTTTATTCATACTTAAATAACAAAAATTATTCTGTATATCCATTTGTTATGAAGTATTATCACCTATAGACTTTTATTTACAGCGAAGAAAGATGATGTACACCAGACAATATTCAGAGAATCCTTAATGGTCTCGTTCAATATACATTTTAATTTATGTATGAGTTTATTTTCTTAGTTTGAAATAACGGAAAACAATTTATTTGTGTAAATTATACAATTGAAAAAAATATTGTATCCACCTCATATTGCTACAAGTTAAAACTGTTATCATATTATATCCTCCTTAAAATTATATAAATCCCTTAAGTTACATTTTTTGTATTATTATAAAGTATGAAAATAAGTTCACTAATAAATTAAAATGGATCAAGTTATTTATCCTTAATGTTAAATTCATAAAAGAACTTATCACTACCAACAACGTTTCAAAGCGGTAAATGTACAGATGTCTTTAATTTTTGAATATTGTGAATCTTCAAATTATAGTTTCAAATTAACTTTTCACAGCTAAGTATATTGTGTATTTTTCTAGAGATGTGTGGGTAATAAAATGTATCGTATACTTGATCTGTCGGGTCGGGTTGGAAAGGTTATATGAGATGTATCAAAGACTAGAAGCATCGAACATCGAAGGAAGTTGGAGAAAATTTAATTTAGTCCAACTTAATCCAACCCGACCCAAATAAAAAATATCTGTTACACGCACATCCTTAATATTTTGATAAATATGCGCGCGTTAGAAATATTTGTTTGTAGAAGTTAAACGGGTTGTCAAAATAATGTTTGACCTTATATATATATGTGTGATTAAAAATATAATTTAAATTTTACTGTTTGAAATTTCAGTAGTAGTAGCAGAGATGATACCAGCTTAGAAAATGATATCGAAGACAGTGAATCTATTGGAATGATGAAAGATTTGAAGGATTCGGACAAATTTAGTCGGGAAACACCTGCTAATTCTCCTGCTATATCTAGTAAAGCTGATACACCTGGACCAGAACCTAGTAGCAGTCATGAAGGGAACGATGTTATGTTAGATGATGACAAGGCTTGGCCTTCAGTCGTTGATCTTAATACGCGCTTGCGTCGTGTCATTTCTTCTTATCAACGAAACGTAAAGAAAGAAGATGTAAAAGTGTTACAAAAATCTAAAACGGGAATGGAAACTGAAACAACTATAAATCATGTTGCGTCAATAAATGAACCTCCTTTAAATATGCAAGGTTGGGATTTACAACAACTTGCTATGTATCTTTTGGTGAGTTATAATATCTAACGAATAGTACCTAGCATGTAGCTTTCCCTACGGTATTTCGTGGCCACAAGTGTGCTATTTAACTATAATAATTTCTAAAATCTAATCATTTTTTTATTTCATACAGAAAATGGAACGAAGAGAAAAAATGGAGGCTATGGTGAAAGAAAGAGAACGAACTCGTGTCGAAGAACAAAAGACAAAATGGTCCCGACGGGAAGAAAGTGAATTTTTACGAGTTGTTTCTACATACGGCGTAAATTATGATAGGAAAAAAGCACAGTATGATTGGACTAAATTTAAAAGTATAGCTAGATTTGATAAGAAGACAGATAATGATCTTACGGATTATTATATGTCTTTTAGAGCAATGTGTAAGAAAGCCTGTAACGCTAAATTGAATGATGAAGATGGTATGTTGATAATTTTATTCATTTTATAATAGCTATATACCACATATTCGGTGCAGATTAGCCTTGATTTTTTACTAAATGTAACTAAATGTAATTAGTATCTTAAAGTAATGGAGTATATTTTGAGTGTATACATAGTATCGAATATTTTTAAATATTAGAAATATTCATAAGCATAGCATGATTAGACATTTGCTGTGCCAAATTGAATATGTCAACATGATAGAAAATGATTTACAAATATGTTGTGTTTGTCATTATAATACGACAAAATGTAACTTACACATTCAATATTATTACTTCACAATTAAGTGTTACGTATTTTTGTGGTTGTTAAAGTATTAAAGTATGTTGTACACATCTCAGATTTTTCAGACGTTCCTGTTGATCACCTTAGTCCAGCAAAAGCGAGACAAATATTGGATCGTGTGGATCTTTTAAGCAAAATTCGTGAGGAAATTTTATCTCATCCTCATTTAGAAGAACGACTTTCATTATGCCTACCATCGGGCGATACTCCTGATTGGTGGCAACCGGGAAAGCATGATAAAGAATTGCTTCTCGGAGCTGCAAAGCATGGTTTGGGGCGTACTGATATAACTATTTTAAATGACCCGGACTTCTCATTTCATAAACTTCTAAATAAAAATATATATAGCAATATCCAAACGTCTAAGATCACAGACAAATCTGAGAAAGCAATTAAAATTGAAAATAGAGAAGACATATTGAAATTTGATAAAGATGAAATACTTGTGAAGTTAGAGAAGGGTGAGGGTACTTTAAAGATAGAAAAGGTTGGTGCTAAGAAAGATAAAGACATTAATATTATGGATAAGAAAACAGAAAATACAGATTCAGAAAAGAGCCAGGTAGAATTAACTATAGTTAAAGCTGAAAATAAAGTTGAAGAGAAGCCTATTAGCAATGCATTAACTATTACAACGATTGCAAGAAATACGTCCTTGGATAAGGACAATACCATAAAAGTAAAAACTGAAGAAAAAAGTGAAATGGTAATAGAATCAATAAAAAATGAAATTTCTAAGACTGATCAAACAGTGGGGATTAGCAAAGCAGACGAGGTAAAAGTAAGTAATGTAACCGGAAATGCCGAAGACACGACAACGACAATAAAGGCAGAAAATGAAAATGAAACTAAGGAAAAAGAAGTACCAAAAATAATTGAAAAAGAAATTCAAGATGAAAAGCCGAAAGAGACCGAAGTACAAGATATTTCCAAAGAAACAAATGAAAAGAATTCAACGGAACAAAAGGATATTCCAGAAACAACAGAAAAATCAGCTGAAAATAACGAGACTACGACAGATCAAAATGATAAAGCGAACGTAAATCCAACAATTATTAAAGAAGAAATAGATACACAAGAGGGAAAATTAATGGATACGTGTAAGGATAAAGCAAAAGTATGCAAACTCGAAGATAAATGTAATGTTCAAGCAGCAGAACTTAAAGCGATGTTTCCCGATTTGGAAGTTATTCAACCTTTGTCACGATTAACGCAAATTGATACATTTGTTCTTCGAGACAAAGCAATAGATTATAATGAACCCACGGTTGTGCAACTTTTATCACACGGTAGTAATAGTACTGTGAAATGGCCAAAGGTAATAAGAATCTAATTTATTTATTGATTATAACGTGTGCTTGTGTCGTTTCCTTTCTTCGAAATAAAATTTCGTTTGCGTTAAGGGGGGAACCTAGTTTAGGACACCAAAAAATGCGTAAATTTGCACAATTTTTTTTAACTTTAAATCACTGCAATCAATTTGAAAACTTTTTAGTTGTTTCATTGGTAACAAAAATTTATAAATCAAATTTTTTGTATTGAAAAATAATTGTTATATAACAAAAATATATCACTGTTTATGGCACGACGCTGCGGACAGCCCTCCACTGCGTACCCGATAGCGGCTGTTTTCTTTTTTTGAAAAGTATAACTCAAACAAATTTTTAAACAGTATGCCTATACCGTCTATTTAAACTTACAAAAGTATTAAAAAGTTGAAAATTGACAAAGTTAATCAATGTTGAAAAAAATGTTCACTTTTTACTAAAAAAATGCAACGATTATTTGCAGAAAATTGTTGTTTAATATTATCTTTTATATAATATTATTAGTTAAAATAGAAGCTACACTGATAAGCTTTAAAATAAGCATCGGATCATTAAAATCGGTTCACTACAACTGGTTTAATCGTGCATGCAGTGTCATAAAGTGTTGCTTTGGGAAAATCGCGTTTAAAGAGCATGTTTATGATGTAAAATGAAAATGGGAAAATCCACAATTTATTATTAGAGCACACCGTTCACTCTGATACGCGCTTCTTATCTGTCTCGTCCGCGTGCGATATTCCAGAGGCTGTAACTGTGAAAGTACTTCGAATTTCAACCTGAAACTTTAACAAAATATTTTCGGATGTATATACTATTGATTACCATAACTTCCAAAAAATCGATTTTTTGAACCCCCTAAATCAGGTTCCCCCCTTAAATGTTATATATCGGTCAATTTATATTGCATTTTTCCTTTATGCTTTATTATATAGGCACATGTTTTAGGCTTCATTTTTTAGGAATGTTAGGAAAAAAGTGAATAATGGCCTTTTAGTGACTTACTGTCCATTTAAATAGATCGGTTAGCGACGAATATGGAATTTTCATAATTGATAATAATTATACCGTTAAAATTCAAATTCAGTTACTACAATTGCAGCTATCATTTTTTATATTGTATTGCATTTTCATGCTTTTATTTTATTTTTTCAGGAGCATGCGATTGAAGCTCGTTTAATGCATATTGTACACGCAGTTGAGCATAAAGAATGGCCTGTGTCTGTAAACTTCAGTGCTGGTGATGAATCAGATATTCCTACAAACGAAAAGGAATGTTCAGAAGTAATAACTATAACTACTGATCATGGATTGTCACGCAACATAACACCCAGCAATAATATGTCACAGTCTAAGAAACGCAAAAGACATATTGCCATTGACGTAGAAACTGAACGAGGTATTAAAAAATATATATATAAATATTTAATAGTTGTGTTATTTTGATTAATGGTTTGATATTTACATTTCATATTTTTCCATTTTTAGCGAAACTCCATGCATTATTGAATAGTAGCAGCCATACGGTTACTCAATCGCCTGCAACTTTAAGTAAACCTGCTGTGTTGTCTGGATCTAATACGTGGGAAATGAACGATGAATCACAATCTGAAGAATCGAGACGTTCGACACCGGTTCAACCACCTCCAGCACATCAACAAGCGCGAACACAAAATATACCCTTTGATTTGAAATACACAGTTCCTGGAAAACCAACTGTAATTCCTGGAACTTCTAGTACTTTAACACCTATTGATTTATCTGCTGGGTATGATTTTGTTTCATTTTTCATAAATGTAAACATAGTATTATATTTATCCTTATAACTATTTATATAAATAATGTATTTGTTCTAGGTATCCGAAAACAGGTACTGATAACAATAAGGACATCATGAACGAGGTTCAAGATTTTTCAATGCCAAATAAAAGTAAACAAATTAGCAGTAATAAAGGAAAATTAGATAGTATGCTAGATAAATTAATGAAAAGAAAAAATTGTGTACGTATATTTACTTGAATTACTTGCTTGTTTCTTTATAAAATATGTGTAACATATGAATCAGTATTTATGTATCTGTTTGTTCGTTAGCCTACGGATGAACCTGTGATGGGAAAAGAAAAGAAACGGAGAAAACTGGATGAAATAGTACTAGGATTAAGTGCAGCAAAAGAACAACAAAGCAGTCATTATCCTGAACATAGCAAAAAGAGTACAATTACACCAAATGTTACTGTCACACCAACTTCTGCGCCAATGGGGCTTCCAAATCCTCCAACGAGTACCCAGAAACCATTTTCTATTACTGTTACTTCGATCCCTTCTTCTCGTGCATCGAATTCCACTTCTGGATTACCTCCCCCTTCTTTACATTCGCACAAAGATAGTTTTTCTGCTTTACTTGTTCAAGCAGAGCAACAAAATCGCGAATATAAAAAACAGCAACAACATCAACAGCAGTCTCAACAGCAGCAACAGCAGCAACAACAGCAACAACAACAACAACAGCAGCAGCAGCAGCAGCAGCAACAGCAACAACAAAATTTCAATTCAACACATTCATCATCATCAAGTGGGCATAGGAAAAGTTACGAAGCGATGATTGCAGATATTAACAAAGTTGCTGAATATTCATCGAAAATCGGCTCATATTCGCATGAGGCTAAAGTAAACAAGTGGTTGGCTGAACAAACTGCCATGTCTGAACAATTAGGTGCAGAATATCTGAATGCTCCTAGACGACGGAGACCACGCGTTGATCCATCCTTATTAGATTGGAAAAAATTAACGGGCGAAGAGAATGTTGCTGTCATTAATAGATTAACAGGAAAAAAGGTTCGAATACTAATTTTTATATTACTGCCTGAATAGAATTAGTGAATTCGTATAGGTCTTAATGCAATCATTATAATTATATAGTGGAGTCCCACTATATGGCCTTAATATTACAAGACTGTAGAATGAAAAACGTTAAATGGTTCATATAAACGATACTTCTTCGGTGCAGTACTTAATTGTTAAAGACTAATTACTGTCAGCGGTAGAATTCACAAATTTTACATTCTTAAATTTCGAAACCTGGGTATTTTTAAATTCCTCAGTTCAAAATTTTTATATTTAAAGATAAGTGCCATATAATGCGACTGTACTGTATTTATAAAACTTGGTGCTTATACTATATGGGAATGTACGCATTTCAGGTTACCGGTAGCAAAGCGCCACAATTAAAACGATTAGGCCAATGGTTGATTGAAAATCCAATGTTCGATGTAGATCCAAAATGGGCAGAACTCGTAAAAGAACGTGGGAATCTACCACACGATTTACAAAAACGATTATCGGGCAACGATAGAAGTAATGCCAATAAGGGTAAGAGTCCAGGAAGACCTCCTATGATGCCAAGCCCTAATAGTCAGCAGTCTACGAATCAAGCTAATTTAGCAGCCACATCGATGGCTTCAGGTTTAAATTTCCCTTCACTGGGTAATTTAAATAACTCGCTTTTATCTGGACTTTCTCTTGGTAATTTCGATCCGAAGAACAATCCCCTTCTAATGCCGTTCGGCGGTTTACCCAATCTGGGTGCATTGAGTGGATTGGGCAACCTTAATAATCTAAGTAACATGAGTCTAACGAATTCATTATTCGCGAATCTTGCTGGACTCGGTTTGCCATCTTTAGCGGGTATGGAGGCTGCTCTGGGTGCAACAGCAACTAGCACAGCGGCTGAAACGAATCCAGTTGTCAGTTCTGTTAGTAGCAAAAACACAAGTTCTACTAATATCAGCAGTGCTGGTAAATCGTCCCGAAATAAACTAGAACCCCCTACGAGTAAATCTTCGGTGCCTTCAACTTCATCAGCA
Source organism: Coelioxys conoideus (assembly GCA_947623535.1). Taxonomy (NCBI): domain Eukaryota; kingdom Metazoa; phylum Arthropoda; class Insecta; order Hymenoptera; family Megachilidae; genus Coelioxys; species Coelioxys conoideus. The sequence goes on along the minus strand of OX392453.1, from coordinate 15,856,298 downwards.
TCATCTACGATACCAACAACGACACCATTTCCTTTCTTTTTCCCAAATCCCAGCTTACTATACACCCCATTGGGTTTGGGTGGTTTGAATCCATTCTCGATGCAACCTGGTGGAGTATCATCGGCCTATGAAAGTCTTGCTCAGTGCGGACTTCTAAATCCATCTACTTCAACTGCGTCAGCGGTGCGGAAACCTACATCATCGACAAGTAACGCAAGGCAACGCGATACGATCACTGAATCGACAACTAAACGAAAAGATACGGAAAAGAAAAACAGGTATTCTGTTGATCCTGGAATAACGTTACAACAGTATACGGATATGACGATGCATAATGAAGAACGGCGCAAAATGGAACAAGAAAAGAGAGAAAGTCTGGAACAGAACGACGTGGCAGATTTGTCTGATCGACGAACCGAAAGAAAAAACAAAGAACAAGAGATGAAAGAGGCTTTGGAGCATTTAAGTAGAACCAGCGCAGAGCTATTAACGAGGAATCTTGAAGATCAACGACTGAGTGAAAAGAGAAGTCGGAATATAGACCATAACCAATGTTCCGAGCAACAGGCATCAGGTATGCTTGAAATAACTCTGGAACCTATTAGTAAGAAACCAAGAATCGATATTGAAGTTAACGCCAAACCCGTGACGACCACGGCAACGACACCAACGGTATCAGCCGACGTGTCAACGGGTGAAATTGAGCATACAGTGCGATCATCGGCCGTAACAGTTAAGCAGAGCTCGATAGAAGAGACTAATAGTTTTAGCGAAATATCTTCGAATGGTAGTAAAAAACAGACTGATGAAACTGTTGCTACGATAACGACTATATCGACACCAACCATTACGGTTACAGTTGCGACTACAGCTACGCCTGCATCTACACCTACACGTACTCCTACACCTGTATCTACACCTGTATCTACCCCAACATCTACACCTACATCCACGTCTATTGTTACACCTACCTCTACGACATCAATAACAACAAGTTCAGAAGATGCTACCGCGGCGCAACCAAACGCCAATAACATTAAAAACGATACGCCAAAAGTTTCGTCGGAAGTGGAAGAAGATAATAAAGGTACTAAAGGAAAAAAGGCACGAAGTGGGAAACGGCTGAGTGTAGAACCTCCTCCGGAACGAAAAAATCTTCGTTCCAGTGCTGGAAGACAAGCGAGAGCTGCAGCGGAACGACAAGCAAGAATGGAAGGTGAATTACAATCTGATTCACAGGAAACTCACACAACGACCGAGTGAAGTGAAAAGAAAAAAATTAAGTGAATTCTAAATAGTACTGGTGATGTTAATAATCAAATCTTCCGTTGTGACGATTATTTTTATTCTGCAGTGTATTCTGCAGTATTCGCACAACGATTTCCAGGAAAATTGTCGATTTATAAACATTTAAACATATAACTCGATGAAAGAGCAATTCTTAATTAAACAGAAAGCACAAGTGCATTCAAAGAACTTTAAATACAAGAAAAAAACATTTATAAAATTTAATTTTTCCTTCCAGTTTATATGGAATGAAATGGGACAAATAATTAAATAACGAGTAAACCACATACACATTACCATTACTATCATTATGAATGTATAACATGAAGTTGTTAAGTATGAAGGCTGGCAATAGTATTTTATCATTCGATATATTGTGTGGTAATTAACTTTTAATTATATAACATTACAATAACAAAGTATAATTTTGTTAAATTTATTATTCTTTATGATCTTTATTGATTTTGACGAGGGACTGTTTTATATAACTGCTGTCTATTATTGCGTAGTTGCGCAAACACTTCAAGGATTATTCAGACGTAAGATATAACCATAACGTAGTAAATTTAGTAATAACTTAATTAAAAAAAAAGAAAAAACAGTGTAAATATTATATACATTATGCCTAGAAACCATAAGTGATCGTGTACTTGGAAAAATGTATATAACACAGTGTACTTTTAATTACATTAGGTAATACAATAAACAGCTTTTTTTGTTGTTTGCAAATGCCAACATTAGAATCCTTGTTTTGATAATTATATGTACCTTTATCAATGAGTAGTTGTGGTTGTGTAGTAACGGAAAGACGCAAAATTTTCGTCAATAATAATATCAATAACAAGAAACATGACAAATTTAACGAATATATTTTAGTGTGTAATTTTGAAAGATACTTATTTTTAATTGTATTTCAAGAAATACAAACGTAATATAATGTCGAAAAAATAATACATGATTGAATGTATACTTTAATTTTTATAAATATAAAGTTTGTTTATTTATAAAAAGTATACTTCAAAGTATTGGCTTTTAACATTTAAAAAAAAATTATGTTGGCTGTGGTATGATACGTAAATAACTCTTTCCTGATGGTAAAGATATGGTTTTAATATTGTCATATAACTTTTTAGCTTCGTCATCAGAAACAGTTGGTTGAATCATAACATGTTCTCCATTCTAAAATTATAACAAACATTTATTTAATATATATATATATTTATTTATAAATTTGTAAATACAAACCTTCCAATCAACAGGAGTTGCTACCTTATGCTTTTCTGTTAATTGTAGTGATTTGATCACACGTAAAATTTCACTATATCAAACAAATTTATTAGTAAAAGTATATTATTAAGAACAAATATTAATCAAATATATAAAAAAGACAGTACTCAAAACTCCTCCCAGTAGTTGCAGGATATAAAATTGAAAGTCTCATTTTTTTAGCTGGGTCAATAATAAATACTGCTCTAGCAGTCAAAGGTATACCATTAGCATCAACTTCTGCAGGATCTAACATTCCTAATAAAGTTGCAAGTTTCCGTTTCTCATCTTCTATTATTGGGTATGGGAACTCTTTGTCGGTTACATCAGCAAAAGCTTTTATATCCTAGGTAATAAATTATTATATTTTGTGATCTTAATATTCTTTCTAATGTGATGAATCAATTTTTAATATCTTTTAGAAACATACTTCTATCCATCTACAATGAGAATCAACTGAATTACATGATAATGCAATAACTTTTACTCCAAGTTGTTTGAATTCTGGCATTAATTTTAATACTCTGGCTAATTCCGTTGTACACACTGGTGTGAAATCATTTGGATGAGAAAACAAAATACCCCATCTGTAAAATATAAAATACATATTTTCATTTGGCGAGTTTGCACTTTACAGAATATAAAATCTTTAACAAATGTCAAAAAACATGATGAATTTATAGGCGCATGACACGAAAAATATTGTATGTGTAGGGCCATGATCATGCTTATAGTTACTTATAAAAGCGATAAATTAAATTAGATATTTAAATTGTTTCCTTACGAGTCACCTAACCAATCGTGAAAATTAATTTGTCCAATTTGCGTATCTGCTACAAAATTTGGAAAAGTTTCACCTAATAAAACCATACTCTATAATTTGAAATTAATTTCTGTCGATATTTGTTTATGTTATGTATTTTTACCGTGGTAAAAACAACAAACAATAATCACTGTTGTCAGAAAACGTATTTTTGATAAGATGAAATTTTATTTATTCTATAGTTAACAGCTCTGATTGGTTATTCCGTAACGAAGGGCAACGCGCAGACGCACTAGATTAACGAAGACAGAGTAACGACGCTTGTTTTTATATTATTTGATAACCTTTAATTTAGTATATTCTCTCATATTGTACAAAGTAATTAAGTATACCCGTATTTGTACAAAGTATTTAAGTATACCTCATACCATTTTCCAACATGGTGCATGGTTCCCATAATTCCGCACTAATTGACCAGTTACATTCCTCTTTAATACCGTTGCGTGTGGGCCTTGCGGGAATAATTGATTTAGGGATTTTATAAGATGTAGGTAGATGCCCGTGGATTGCTAAAGCACTCTGCTCGAGGTGCGATATATAAAACAATTTTAATTTCAAATACTTTATTCGAAATTTTATAGGCGTTGTACGAAAATCATGTGTTTAAGTCGGTACTCGATATCGTTCTAATTCTGCGAGAGAAATCTTCGCGCGACCTTGGCTGATCCCCTCTTCGCTGGAATTTGGGTCATCCCTGTCCTCCCCTAGTCCAATAGCGGTGGTGTCCGTCTCGTCCTGCGGTGTCTCCTGGTCCTGAGCCACCCTCAAGCGAGTGTAGGTGGAGACGCTCCGTCAAGGGCCAGGACGATACCGTGCACACTTAAAATGTATGAATAGGCGCTGCATCGCGAGGTCTCTGCTAATTATCAAGTATCGAACGTGACACTGTGGAAAACGTCGAAGTTTGTATGGTCTGCAATAAACTAAACTTTTGTGACTTCTAAACTGAAGGGTTTTGTTCTTTGGTTTCTCAACTTCCCCTCATTCACCCGCCCACGACGGATATTTTAAACAATGAACATTCTGCACGCCATATGTACATGTTTTGTTAGTTTGAATTTCGCTCTTAGTTCATAAATATAAAAATGCGGGGGCGCAATCTCTACGTAACAATGTTCACACGGTTTTATATCCCTACTATGTATTTGAGTCAACTTCAAGCGATAGCGTTACAATACTTAATTGTGACAAAACTATGTACTTAATTCAAACATGATGTTTCATTTTTTTCTTAAATTTCTGTTCACTATCGCATGATACACTTGTGGATAATGTAACATATTGTATACAATACATATTGCATGTATCGTATATGTATATGACTACGCAAGCAAGTGCATTGAGAAATTTTCTGAACTCACTTCACTCAGTTAAGGGAATGTTCAGTCCATGAACTACAAACATTTTAAAGTAAATGCATCATCCTTGCAAACTAAGTGTAGTACTGATTTGAAGTTATTATTACGGATTTTAAAATGTACAATAAAGTTCTTCGATGTTTTGCAAGTTCTACAGTTAGATTATATTCTAACGGCGTTGTTCAGCCGTTGCAAGGCAAATATGTGCTTGGACAAATCAAGATATCTGTATCAAAACATGCAATGCTAACACGAGGTTGCTGTATTAGTAGATCAAAATTAGTTAGTCAAGAATTTAAGCGAAAGTCTGAAGAAGAATTAAATGAATACCTAAAAGATCCAACGAATGCAGCAAAATTTGAAAAATGTAAATTAGAAATAGAGTATTATCGAAGTACAATGGCAAGAGTACCTGAAACTTTAACGGCATATAACTGGTTACATTTACTAAAAACAGATTTGAAAGGACAAAGAAGGTTGTATCTTAAGTTAATTTCGAGCCAACAAATTATTTAACAAACTTTGTTTTAAGAACATAATTTTTTTCATATCATAGGGCATACCTGGCATACCTTTGGCAAATTGAAAAGAAAGACGAAAATGAGATTAAAAAGAAGGAAATTAGAAAGAAAGAATTGGAAGAAGCTAAAAATGAAAAATGTAGTGACAATCAATATAAAATGTCTTTCGGTACAATGTTTCATCGTATACGCGAACAAACAATAATGCATTTTTATAATAGTAGATTAATGAATGCTATGTTATACTCCCCAACGCTAGTGTTTGATCTTGGATACAGTGAATATATGACACAAAACGAATTAATGCAATGTGCAAAACAATTGCTGTTTTCATTTTCAGAAAATCGTATGCATGACGATCCTTTTAACCTTTATTTTTGTAATGCTGATACAAATGGTTTAATTATGCAACAATTATATAAAACAATACCAACAATATATGATCCAGATTTTCCATTAAATATCTCTTCAAACTCTTATTTGGAACTATTTGATAAATCCAGATTAGTATATCTTACTCCAGACACTAAAACTGTTTTGACTAGTTTTGATCCTAATGCTATATATATAATTGGTGCTATGATAGATAAGGTAATTACTATTCTATTTATATATATGAAATTTTTATATTTTAAATGTGATTTTATTCACCTTTTTGGACCATTCAAGTACAATTGACCTGAAATAGGAGTTCAGTATATATTAACTTTAAAACAGACATATGAATGATACATTTATTAGTTAAATATTATTTGCTTCTGTTTTTCATGACATGCATGAATTGCATACAAAAAATTTAATGAAAATTTGAATGGTTTACAAGGGTTAATAATGTAACAATTATGTCCATGTAACTCAGTCTATTTTATTCATATTTTTACAATTATAGACAAATCATGAACGATTGTCAATGCAAAAAGCTAGAAAAGAAGGTATTAAAATGGCCAAATTACCCTTAGCTGAAAAGTTAAAATGGGGAAGTGGATCTATAAAAACTCTTCCTCTAAATCATGTACTTAAAATATTGTTAGACTTAAGGGCAACAAATAATTGGAATGCAGCATTACAACACATACCTAGAAGAAAACTTCAAGATGCTAGAACATATAATTTAATGAGAAAAGTGAAAAAGAGAGAAGAGTTAATATCTTCTCTTATACAGAGGACATGATTGCTTGTTAGTAACAATATGTATAATTTGAAATAAAATCTTGAATATACATTAAAAAGTGAATTTTGTTAAATCCTGTATCATGTATGTAGACATAAATAAATTTAATCATCTTATTAATTTCAGTACTGAACAAAGAAACCTTCTGTAAATAAACTTTTGTTTAATTCTTGTGAAGATTTTTAAATTGGCAATTATGTTTATTTATGAAACGTACAAATTTCAATAACAATGTTAATTAAACAATACATTATTTTCTTTGTGGAGTTCGCAATAGATTACTATAGTGAAAAAGGAGTAAATTATTAAAAAAATGAAATTATATTTACATATAAACATTTTCTTATAATATACTGTACATTTACTTCATTTATTGTAGGGATAATATATGTTATTAAATTAGAAATGAAAAAAAAATTTTTTCATATTACAGTCTTGATCTTACATATAGGCAATATGAAATTGACTTCTTGAACCATAAATCTTAAATTCTAAATATATTGATAGTCTCAAGTCGAATTCAATGGAATGTCCATTACATGTCAGAATTGGTTACTTGAAAACTTCTTTTAATGGAAACACGTGGATATTGTTGACGCCATTCTTGTATCAAAAAATCATTAATACCTTCGCAAAAACTCAGATCAATCATTTCCAATCTTGGACAAAATAATAAAAATCTGTAACATATTTCGGGTGTAAGAGAACGAGCTCCTAGTAGATCCAACTGTTGCAGACGTTTACATAAAAATAATGGTTCTAAATCACGATCTGTTAATCCTCGAAGAGCTGCTAAAAATACTTTTTCCAGGTAGCGACATGAAAACAATAATGCTCGTAAAGAATCACCAGGAGCACCCATTCCACCACTATGTACACATATAAATATTAACAAGCATTAAATCATTTATTACTTGTATAAATAAAGCAAAACAAAAATTTGTTTAAATAACGTACCACCATCCAAAATCCACTTCTCGAAGATTGGTACACTGAGATAGAGCTTTAACTCCATGCGGAGTTAAAGTTTGTGCTTTCCAAAAATCTACACTTTCCAAATATGGGCAAGAATTTCCTAATTCAATTGCAACTTCATCTATGTTTAAGCGATCATGCATGCCTGCTAAATTCAAATGTCTCATCTGGGTATTTTCCTTTAAAATGGAACATAGTGTAGAAGTTTCAATGCATGTTCTATAAAGTTCTAAACGTTCAAGGAATTTCAAGTTTTCAAGATTTGAGAATCCTTCATTTGTTACACCCATGCAATTGCGTAAACATAACTCTAAATAACATATTATACTTAAAATCAATAATTTAAACACTTATAAGATATATTTACAATAATATTTGTATTTACCTTTTAAGTTTTTACAGACTTTTGAAATTTCAAAGATAACTTCATCATTTACGAACTGACAACAGTTTAATCTTAAGTGTGTCAAAAGAGTTCCAGACATGTGAAGAAAATGTATAAAATCTTGATATTTAATTAAATTATAGTTTCCACACCATGAAAAATCTAACTGTTGAAGATAGTGACATCTAGGTGCTAAACAATTTAATGCAGATGTATCTAAACAATTCCAATAAGGTTTCAAATTGAGACTTGTATATAATAAAGCATCTCTTGCAATATTATTAAAATGTCTATTGACTCTGCATAAACGACATAATGATTTTAAGTCTAAATTTTTTAATATCTTTAGTACAGTTTCATCCTGTAAAAACAGATAAAAAATAAAAAAAATTGTTATTTTTAAAAATAAAATTTACATAATGCAAAGAATACTAAAACGTGATATTTTACTGGAAGTGCTGAAAAGCTACCACATGGTTGACTGTTTGAATCAGTTAAAGGTAACAAAAGTCTTTCTTTAGTAGAATTACTTTGTTCACTTAATGTATGTGACAGTGAATGATTAATATCTTTAATAAGTTTTGGAAAATCTTCTTGTAAAAACTGCTGCAAACTATTAAATGCTTCTTCTATTGGAGGCACGGATTGATAATGCTGTCCTATTTTAGATATTAATTTGCCCTTGGAAATATTATCTATAAAATTGCTGAAATTAAAAATATTCATTTTAGTGTCTTAGCACAAAAATAAAATAGTAATATAAATTTACCTTTTAAAAAGCCTACAATGTTTAGAAAGCATTTTTTTAATAATCGTTAAATCTTGATTTGCCTTTAAATAATCAGATGTTAGATTATAAAGATCATCATTATTTTGCTTAAGATAACCCAATTCTTGTGAAAGATCATTTAAATTCTGAATATGTAAATTGTTAGGTACAATTAATTCTGATGTTCCAATAAGTAGTACAGCATCCAATTCGGTATAATAGTCTAATAAATTGTGATTGAATTCTAGTCTTATCATTTTTGTTTTAAAATTGCATGATTGTAAATATGGAGAAAATATTCGTGGCTTATGTGGTACAACTTGAGGAAATCCACTCCATAATTGAAACCATTTGCCTCCTGAATTTTGAGCCCAAATTCCAACTATGCTTCCAGGATTGTAAGTTTCATATATTGATATTCTAATTGGATATACTTCTTGGTAATATTCTAGATCTTTATGATATGAAAAAAAATGTTTTAATTTGTTTACATATATTAACCATTTGTGAGCAAATAAATGTTTCACATTTCATGGGCAAATTACACTATTTATATTATAAATTCAATGTATAAGAAACTTGTGGAATATTTATCAAAACCTCTATAAGAGAATACAGTTATTTATCACATCAAATGTTTAAAATTTTTTAAACTAATAATAAAAATTCTTTTGTAGCTGGTCAGTGACCCAGATTGCTAACAAAGGGTTAAAAAATTAAAACATAAAATACAAACATTTGATATTAAATAATATGTACCTATGTAATCTTGACTGATAACATCCATGTTATTTTGTGGCATATAATCTGTTAATCTTGAAGGTGCTTTGTCCCACCATTGTCCATATGTTCTCTGTAATAATAATAAATTACCTTTTGTTATTAAAACTGCAAGAAATATATTATTTCGATTAATATTAATTATGCTTTTGTCTCTACATTGAAACTTTTACAACTAATAAATTATATAAATTACATTTTATAGCTGATATTACTTATATTATCTTGGTATGAAGCATGCCAGGTTTTTGATAAAAAGAACTGTAACTAAAAAGTATAAGAACCAAATTAAGAAAAATTCAAATGCTTATAAAAATGCTTATTATATGCAAAAAATTCAAATTATTGATAAACTCTATAATGAATTTTGCTTCATATTAAATTGCCACCTGGATTTATTTTCTGTATTTTATTTTACAAAACTTAACATACATACCATAACAAAAGCTTGTGGAAAATCTCCATAATCAGGAAATTTACTGGGATTTCCAGCGATATTGTATGCTGTGTATGAAATACTGATATTACTTCCATACTGCGAACTAAAATCGCACACATCTTTCACAAACTGCTCTACAAAAGCTACAGTTTCTTCTTTGTCATCAATTCTTTCTCCATTTATTGATACTATCTCTACTTTTATCTCGTCATGAGATATCATGTCATTTACACTCTAAATAGAGAATTTTAACTTCAAATAGTAATAGGTTATTGAATTTGCTAAATTTGAATATCCTTATGATTTTATATACGATATTTTTAAAAAGTTACCGAAGATGAAATGATTGGATGATTAATTGTATATAAAAAGGTATATCCTCGTATCGTTTTCCTTTTGATACTAAAAACATAGAAAATGTGACATGTCTTCGATTTACATTCAACTTCTTCAGCTTTTCACTTGCGCAAACTAGTATAGATGAACGTTTGATTGAATGGTTTTTAAGATATACAGACTGGATTAACGTTTGCGGTAGACGAAAAGCGTACATTTATTCATTGGTGTTCGTCGAGCGAACTATTAGGACTGATACATCCATACTTATATTTATTATAATCTGAAGAATGGTTCAACGAGGGACATATTTGTTACTCGATCAATTTTTGTTTGTTTTACGTATTTTATGTCTAGTTGGTTTATGCACGCTTAGTAACTAAGAGCAACACGTTTACGATGTTTATGTCACTGAGTGTATATATCCAGTGATCTTTTATTTTGTATATTTCTTATGTTGACAGTTCTCTCCCTTTCTATATATTTTGTTCCACTATGTATATGACTGACCGAATTGAAAGCGCACCACAATGGTACAACACTAGGCGGGAATGAGCTTACCAAAGTTAGCCGAGTTGCGCGAAACAAACATGTTCTCGCTGAATAAACTATATGTACATACTGTATTGAATGCTCATATGTTGTATAGAGGTAATAATGACAAATTGTGATTTTCAATTCTGCTGAAGTTAATAAAAGAAACGGTTTCATACATATTTGTGAAAGTAACTGAAATGGCAGCAATAAAGACCAATCCATCAAGTTCACCTTCTGTTGAATTAAGTTCATATCGTGATCAACATTTTAAGGTTAGTAGTACGTTATAATCATTTTTAGTGTTTTACGTAAAATTTGTAGCATTATTTGCGATAACATAGCTCTTTGATGTTACATGATTTGTATCGTGATTATCACAATTTGAATATATTTTAATATTAGAAAATTTCTTTCGTAATTATAACAGTTTGTTGTTTTTAGGGTTCAAGGGCTGAACAAGATAGGTTGTTAAGAAATTCAACAACTTTATATGTGGGAAATCTCTCTTTTTATACTACAGAAGAACAAATATATGAACTATTTTCCAAATGTGGTGACATTAGGAGGATCATAATGGGTTTAGATAAATATAAGAAGACTCCTTGTGGCTTTTGTTTTGTTGAGTATTATCAAAGAGGTGATGCTGAAAATTGTATGCGATATATTAATGGAACACGTTTAGATGACAGAATAATCAGAACAGATTGGGATGCTGGTTTTATTGAAGGCAGACAATATGGAAGAGGAAAAACAGGAGGACAAGTATATAATATTATATTGCATATAATATAATATAATATAATATTATAATAAAATAGAAAATTAATGCAATCGTATTATAGGTAAGGGATGAATATAGATCGGACTTTGATAGTGGGAGAGGAGGTTATGGTAAAATAATACAACAGAAAGTAACACCTATTTCGGATGGAGCATTTGGACGTTGAAATTTTGTAATAATATTTGTATGTATAAAAACTTCATTATAGCATGTAATTAATGTAACTTAAGAATAATTAATATAGTATTTGAATTAATAACTTTTACAGTTGTGTATATAGTTTAAGAAAGACAGAATAAATAAATTAACAAAATTATTGATCACAAACTATAAAAAGTATATAGCAGTGATTTTATATTGTTTTTTCTATTAGTACATGGTATCTATTTTTCATAGAAGAAAAAAAAAATGGGATCTTAAACAGAATGTTTAATACATAAATTAGTGTAAATGAAGTAAATTTTTTTTTTATTAATTTACTCAACATGCTTGTACATGTAGAACAAAGTTTACTTAATTCCATTAAAAGCATTAACCCATTTGTAAAATGTAGGTGTTTTAACTTTTTATTTTTAATCTGAAAAGAGTACTAAAAAATTATAAAGTCTTTGGAATGATCATTTTTCTTTTAAATATTAAGATTATTACATATTAATGCTCCCTATAACTCATTATAAATATTGCTTTATAACTTATTCTTCAAAATGTGCAGCATAATTTATTTGATGGTTTTTTCAGTACTGCTCTAATGGCTTCAACAAACACTTCCTCCAGATTTTCACGTTTCAAAGCAGAACATTCAACATATTTATAAGCCTTTATTTTCTTTTTCATTTTTTTGCAGTCTTTTAGCATTATCGTGTCCACATTTTCTACATTTCTCAGGTCTCCTTTAGTACCTATTAATAACATGTGACAAGTTATAACATGAGTTCTAACTGAAAAGGATAGTCAATTTTTAAATGATTTTAATTTTATCTTACTAAAAGTATGATCCTTAAAAAGTGTAAGCATAAAATGAATTTTGCAATTGACATAATTTGTTAATAGCACTGCAATAAAATTTTTTTACTAGATTATTTTTTATGATATTTACCAGTGTATTAATATTTGGAATTTATAGTTATGATATAACAATCTTACAGTTAAATAAATAAGAGTATTTTCAACAATGTATACTAGCATCTAGTTTTGAATGCAGGAACTATAGATTTAAATTTGGCACTGTAAAATCTTATCCTGCCACAATAATCAAAAAAATGACACACAGTACTGTATTCAAAATACTTGCCAATAAGAACTACAGGCGTGTTTGGACAGTGATGATTAATTTCTGGATACCATTTATGTAAAACATTTTCATAAGAAGTACGAGCATTCACAGAAAAGCAGACCAAGAAGCAATCTGTCTAAAAAAAAAAAATTAAATTGAACATTGATAAAACTCAAATTTTTTACTACAAATTATAATGTACATGTGTAATGAAAGATGTTATAAGGCATTAGAAAAAATAATTATAAGATCTCACTTACATTTGGGTAAGATAGAGGCCTAATTCGCTCATAATCTTCCTGACCTGCAGTATCCCATAAAGTCATGTCAAATTCTTGTCCATCTACAGATATTGTTCCTGCATAGTTATCAAAGCTAAAGAAAAGAGATTACAAACATTGTACTCCATTACTATACAAACATAAAAGTACATATACTTACACAGTAGGTACATACTCGGAAGGAAATTCATTTGTTGTATATGTAATAAGCATACATGTTTTGCCTACTGTACCATCACCAATCGTAGTGATTTTAATTGGTCTGTGTCGAGAAATTGTTTTTTTATTTTCTAGAAAATATGAAAGAAATTTAATTTATTTAAAAATATACCATATTTTTAAAGATGTAAAAATAAAAAACCTTTATTATACCATTATATAAATATAGGTTTTATTTTGTTTAGATGGAATTTTTATTTCCAAATAATAGCTATATCATTCCGGATATATCAAAGAAATAAAATTTGCAATATGTCATTTATAATTTTTATGTCTTTTTTGATAAAGAAGGTATACAGTACATCCCACGAACGAACATCAAGACTATCCTTGCCATTGTTTGCTGTCTAGCATATTAAAAAAATCCAAAGTTTTTATATTTTTATATATATATAGGCTGCATATAATAATTATCAAATTAAATTAATAATAAATTAAAGCCAGTTATAATAGAAGCAATGAATTTGTTTGATTTGAATGACATTATTTTAAGAAGTCATCTATTGATAGTAATGCATATTAAGATATTTATTACTTTAACTTGCATAATTTTAACACATAATTTAAAAAAAAAATTCTCTACAATTGAAATAATTTAATTTCATAATTTGTTTTTGATATTAAATTAGGCAATGGGGCGTATTGTTTAAATAATTTTAATGAATATCGAAAACAGTATTTTTTTCCTCAGAACTAATAATATTTAATGCTTTATATTATATCTGTATACGTATGTTTATATGTATATAATTTATGTATAAATTCTGTAACGTGTCGTCCACATCTCATATGCTACGTTCGTATCTTTCTGAATTGCATACCTTCATATTATATACATCTTGAATCACCAATATCATTCCATTTCATCTACTATATAAGGTGGTCCATAAGTGGTGGTATAATTACATACAGAACAATTGTACAAGGAAAAATAAGATGGAGGTGTAAATAAAAGTTTCTTCGTACGAAATTGTTATTTAGAAAATTAACTTTTACGTTTCACCAAAAATTTTGAATTTGGAAATTTATCAATTAGAAATAAAAGAGGAATAGGGTCCATTTCTCGCACCTTGCCATTTTCTCTAAGGGAATTTACACGGTGCTCATAAATACACGTATTGATATATACAAAAACGACCTAATATTTTTCTTTATACTTTCTATAGGAGGAATGTCTGTTCCATTGTGCGGTGCAATTAGAATGTGTCATAGATCTGCAGCTTTGAAAACAAGTTAAGAAATATTCGCTAAAATTAAAATTCCTTATTTTATTTAGGGGATTCATAGAATAATTTCTTGTTAAGACTGAATAATTATTGTTAGTTAAATATAAGACACTTTCAAACTTCCGAATTTCTAATCTTCTCTTCAAAACCGAATTTCTGAAATGTGAAGATATTGGCGGGAAACGGTTTCAAATTCAAATTCGGCGCGTAAAATTCTACAAGAAACGTTTGTCGAATACTAATGATACAAATACGCATTGGAGTGTAAGCATATTTCTCTTAATTTATTCTGTCTTGTCACTTTTCAGATGACATACATTCTTTGTCAATGATAGCGAATCTATGGCACATATTCCAATAGTAACACGTACGAAAATTCTACTGGCATTTCAACGATTTATAGGTGATGTCATTTAATACGATCATAAATTATATAAAACATTTTCATTGTTACAGTATGTACAAGTGAAATTCTATTTTATACGAAAGCAGCTAATTAACAAATACAGTTTGTTTTGTAAAAATTGGGGCATTGGATATACAGAACAGTGCCGGCGACAGGCCAGGATATTTTAGATAAGTGGATAATTTTTTATATCAAATTCCATAACTAATATTGTAAGAATCATTTCATAATTATAATATATGAAAACAAAGAATTAATTTTATTACTGTATCAGTATTTATATGTATTCGTACTTTCAAATACAATTTAGTTATTTTAAATGTTTTTTTTTTTACATACATACATATAGTCCACGTAAGATATAACAAAAGCAAATGTTACAAAAGTTATTTGAAAAATTTATTATATATTACAAGAATAGAATTATTGCCGACAAATCTAATTTTATATTCGTCATAAAATAAAAATGTAATGTTATCATTTCTTCGTACTACTTGCGTGTTTTCAGAACAGAAGTTCAGTAATAAAATCAGTCACATTAACTGCAAATTAAAATTATTTTAATTTTGAAAAAAAAAATATATATTTCGAATCCTACAGGATATATTATTAAGGGAATAACAACAAACAAATGTTTCTTATTGTAAAAGTTTATTTAAGGAAAACAATATTATGTTCCAAATCTGTATCATTTTAGAAAAACACAACAATAAATTATAATTACGAACGATAAAATATATTTTTAATAACTTCGTTAATTATGAAATTTGACGTTTATTTATGGTTGGCAGATAACAATAACGTAGGATTAAAATATAAAAAATGTAGGAAGTTCAAAGTTAAAGGTAGTAAAAAAACGGAAAGACTTACTGCAAAAAGTGGAATGGTATTGTAAAGCGTAAAATAGAGTAAGCTTATACAGTAAGTAATTGTAAGTATGTTTATTTTCATGACAAAATACCAAACGTATTCGTAAGAAGCGATAAAATATGCTTGTTTACGTGACAAATTCCAATATATTCATTTTCATAAAACAAATGAACGTGCTGCATATTACTTTTTGTAACGCACATTAATGAGTAAAAAACTTTAATCAAAGTTGATACATATTTCACACTATTATTCATACCGATAACTGATTAATTATTGTTGAAATATGTTCGTTATGCACGTCGTTGAATTCGCTATCGAAATACATATGATATACAGACATATGTATATGATATGAAATTTATGTAATCCGATCGAAAAAAATTATATTATTATCGATGTCAAAAGAATTTCAAAGTTTCCACGTCAAATCGAATCAAACAATTTTTACACGAAAAAATTGCTGCATCAATAAAGCATATCTGTGAAACAGTTTCTGCTTTTATCGACGGAGAATCACAATGTGATCTTTTGCAATTTTGCACTTTTTTACCGCTCGCTGTAACTATTATTCGTCTCTGCAATATTTTACTTTCAATTATAAAATAGTATCTACTTTATGCAACTTTTAATTAATTTTTTCGATTGATATTATTTAAAAAATAGGAATCAGATCTTTTTCTCTTTTTCCCTTTTCTCATTGAATAGGATTTGCCATCAGGAATAGTATTATAGTTGAACACATCATCTGATATATGTATTTTGTGTCCACTGTTTAAATAACATGGTCTTTTACTAGATATTCATCATTGCAATAATTAAGTGAGTCAAGTATGAGTGTTGTTAATTGACTAATGAGTACTAATAGCGCGCGATTGGTATACATTTAAATGATGTATATTATGCATTTTATTTACCTTTATTGTTATTGCACATGGCTTATAAAAGTGAGAATTCAGTGATCACGAGTCCAGCGTAATTTACCCTCAACTTCCCGCTCAATTTGATGGCGTTTCTTATCAACAGTAAGTGTTGCTAGTTATCTATTTGTCGTCCGGTCAACTCCACTATCCATTACATTATTCGGCTGCTGAGAAAGGGAACAGAGATTGTTATTGCTGTTATATTTCATATCCATAAGACATATTGATATACATATCGTACATGTATTTTGAAAGTGACGCAATTAACAAAATATGATTTTTGAGTAAGGACCATTAACTAAAGTTAGGAAATACACCTAAAATATACACCTGTATTTATCGTATAATTTTTAGTAACTAAATTACTAAGTAATTCGCTTTTTTTACACTTTAAACCATAACATGTCGTCACTTAACAAAAGCGACATACTCGGAATTCGGCTATTGATATGCGTAATTCCGGTATTAATATTATAACATGGAAAAGTTGAATTTGGAAATTTCTGAAAAACATTGCAAAATTTGTTTCCGACACACAAAACAATAATTTCAACAAGTTTTTCGTTAATACAAGAATTAATGGATGTTAAAATTCGACCGATGCAATGATCGATACTGCTAAAATGTATTAGATCGTGTAGATGTTTATAAACGACTATGTACCATATAAAAGTAAATTATGGCAATTATAACGCGATATAGGAATTTTGAAACGATATTGGAAAGAACAAGTGCTCCGACAAGGTAATACATTGGACGGTATGTTCGAAGTAATTTTAATCATCGCTCCTATCAATGCGGTTAAAATGGTGACTACAGAATACTTTCTGTCTGATTCACTGCATTAGGACGGTGGACAATTGTTTAATTCAAATGATGGAATTATGTTTCCTAATTTGTGAAACTGCTCGACCCCATAAAACTGAGATCATCACACTTTCCTGTCAATTATCTTCGTACACGCTACAGCATTTTCTAAAGAAAGTGAAATACGTTTTCAATTGCAATCTGACTAAAATTGAACAATTCGTAACTATCGAAATATATTTGTTAATAATGATTAACCTGTAATTGGTCTACTGGTTAATACTTTGCGGTCAACATGGTGGAGATCATAGAAGTCCACAGTAACGTTTAAAGAATTACAGGTAATTGAAGTCAATAAAAAACATCGTATCGTGAATTATGGTTATTTTATTGAAAAACTTGATACGCAACATTTTTCTAAAAATTAAAAATTACTATGGTCTTATGACCCATTATTATGCTAGTTACGGATTAATACGAAAACAGATTGATGGTTTGTAATGTAAACGGTTTTGTATAATAATGGAGAATAAGAGGACCGTGATACATGGAGCAAGAGAATTTACTGTGAAATGAAAAAGTGGGTAGCATATACGCGTAGGTAGATTGAGGGTGTGCCTTTAATACACGTCGCATCAAATAATTCTAACCACGCCCTTCCTTCCGCATTCCGCCTTTGTTTCTATGAATTTTGGGAATCTAGTAATTAAATTTGTTAGTGAATGCAAACTGGAATGTATCATTCTCGCTCGTCGTTGTTTCAAACGGACAAATATGTTAAGAGAAATCTTGAAAACGCACGAGAAATTCTATCCATAATTGTGTTATTTTATTATGTATGTATTAACGATACATAAAAGGAATATAAGATTTTCGGTTGTTCAATGTAATTATTTTTTTTCGAGGTTACGAATGTCGTAGTCGTGTATCAATAAAAAATGAGTTTCTGCCCTGATTCGAATGTGTACAAGCAACGTTATATTTTACGAAACGAATTGTTATATTACATGTAACAATACCGTAAATGTGATAAACAGTTCTGCTAAAACGTACAAGCGAGATCTAAGACAATAGTATATTTTGTTTTATTAATCTACTTTGCAAACTTAATCTTTAAATCTCGTACAAAATTTATTACTTCTAAAAAGTTAAACAACCGTTATCTTAGATAAACAATTTTGAATGCGATAACGTCATACCACACAAATATTTATTAACACATTCGTCAGTACGAATTTAATTCAATTATGTAAGTACTAGATTAGTTTTCTGTCAAAAAGCGTTCGAATTGCATTACAGAAAGTACGAGAAGTTATGACAAATACGGTAAAAGGTTACTCGCGCAAGTGGCGATTGTCTCGATTAAAAAAATTCCCATTTGTCAACTTTTGATAAAGAATTGTGTAATTTGTAATCCAATAATTAATAAATAAACGAAATAAAACAATGTAACAGTGTAAAATAGCGAAACAAGGTTAATTTTTATATCCTCAAGTTATCGTACACTAGCCTTACTATACAATAGAGCTTATTTTCACCGTGGCGGTTAACGTGTTGGAGGATACAAGTGAATCGACATCCTTATTACTATTTTATATTACACTCTTTGCAACGATAAACGAGAGTGGTTCATCGAAAAGTTTTGATCGCGATAACGCAAATCGCCGTTTTGACGCCTCACAATTATTTACCTTTCTCCCGCGCAATGACACAAGACTTTTCTGTAAATAGGTTACAAGCACGCGAATGAAGTAGCGATGACATAATCTGGTTCTTCGTGAACCTGTGTATTCGTGTTAGACCTTCGGAAGAACGTAATTAAAAAACTACGAAACATTATCCTCCACGCGACTCGATCATTTTATGCTTCTGCTTATATAAAAGATGCATTTCAATAATAGCGTAAATTCAAGGTTTATTGCCTTGAACAAATCGTGACAAGCGAACAACCTTGATAACCATCTAATCTTTACAATATTTTTTATCGTTTTGGTGATCCCTTTTACGAATATTATATTCTGAGAAAATAAAAAGCGATTGCATGTGCAATTTTTATTAGTATTTGGAACATATAAACATTATTGTGAGTTTTCACGAAACAGTCGGGGATTAACAAATGCTCGCGGTTTTGTTATCAATCCCTCATCCTGTTTGGTAGAAATAAGTTTCAGTTTTATCACGGCACAGGAAAGTGTCATTTCAAAGATGCATTTTCGTTAAATTTCGAAACAATTCGAATAAGTAGTACAACATTTAATTTACTTTTTCGTGACTTTTTCAGTGGATATTTTGCGCGGGAAAGAAACGGTTAGAAACTAAATTAACACGCGGTTATACAATAGTTGATCGTTTGTGTTGATAAAAGATAATAGCATTATCAAACGTGAGCACATATCTCGACATCAGTTTGTTAATAAAACTCCATCAATTATAATATATTTTCAAGTAATTGGACAAAAACTTTATTTACTTTTTACATTACAGCGTCCAAAGAGTGGACATGATTATAAATTTCTCGGTCCTGATAAAAATGCAGTTTTTGTAAAAGTGGATAAATTCTTTAAAGAGAATAATAGAAATAACTTAATAGTGCACGAGATAAGATCAAAATCACATCGCAATTAGAAAAGTGAGTCTTCACCTCGATATAAGCCAAGTAGATAAGATAATTTTATTTCGCGTGACGTTTCGTATCCAAAAGAAAAGGTAATATTATAAAAATCACGCGAACTTTTATTTTACATTGCGAATCGCTACACAAATTTCTTTAGTTTCAATCATATCACGATTTTATTCTGCAAATCCATTTCGAAACAATAGTTTACTTTTATATCGTGATTTCGATGCACACGCGTGAACAATTACTTGTATTATAGTACAACAGTTGTATACCGCGATAAAATGATAGCAACAAAATCAACGTCTCATTACTTACCGTTTATTGCAAAGTTTTAATTAAACAGAACGATCATTTAGCGTGGAAATATAGGTTTTCACCTTTAGATCGATGTAACACAATGGTTATTATATTTCAGGTACGATTTTATTCACTCGAACTTATTGAAATTCTCTTAGATACCGACGAACGTAACGGGAAACCTGCGTGGACACAGTTCGCGCGACGACTGCTTGACGACTACGAAACGCCGCCGACGCGTTTTAAACATTCACCGATACATTTCCACACATAAGTTACAAGGAGAGCTTTCCGAATGGCCCAATAGATCTTTAATGAACTTTTGCATACTGATGAATAACGTTGCTAAGAGCTTCTTTCGGTACGATTTAGGATACAAGCAATAGTTTAAATATTCACTGTTGTATATATTTCCTTAGAAATATTAACGATGTAGAGAAAGGGAGCTTTACTGCTCATTTTAACACGGTTGTCATGGTGTATGACAACAGCACTCATCAAGTGAATGATAAAGGAATTTTAATGTCTTTTCTATCGTTATGTCGCAAATTTACGAATAAAGTGATTTCATTTTTAGTTAACTATTCAAACTGTATTAAACGCATGATTCATAACAGTCCATTAGCGAAGTAACAGTTTTACTACGTAAGTCGCGTTAAAATAAAAATGTTTAAAGTGAAAATTTAATAATTTGACAGTTAACAAACTTTTCAACTTAGAAATTATTCGACTTAGAAAGTTTTCAATTTACAATTTAATTTTACAATATATTTGTTCTTAATCAAAGGAAACCTTGCGTAAACGCTTTAAATGATATTCATTACAGTTCAATGCGAAATTTTGTAACCCGAAAACATAAATCGGCGTGAAAATATACGAAAAGTAAGAATGAATAATTTTGCGATATCATCGTAGGATTATAAAACATGTTTTAACGTTTCTCCGATATTTAAAAGTTTTGTTTCAGGAAGCTTCAGTGTGTAGAATATTTTAAAGATTCATGATATTTCAATAGTTATATTGAATATCCAATGATTAAAATTCGTTTCAATAAATGTTTATTGTTATATAAAATACAGTTAGATTCAGGATGTTACTAGTGTACATTTGATGTAAGTGTTGTTAAATGTAACTTTTAACTGGTTGTATTAAATACCCATAATCTTAACGAAATATATCAATTTCTACTATTATAACAATACAAAATAGATATAAATAATGTTACATGGATATAATTTTTTAGACACAGTAATGAAAGTTTAAAAGAGTTTCAAAGCATTATAGTGTAAATGATCAGACACTTACGATTTACGGTGCACATAAATTAAAATTCTAAATTACACACGCTCTGTGTTCAGAATAATATTTAGTTTCACATTCATAAATGGTATTCGATTGATGACGTAGGTAGTTCAATTAATGACTGCACGACGGAACGTTATCCGATTGTTTGACAAGTTTGGTACAATACCATGATTTGCATTTTTTTACTGCATAAGTTGTTGTATATAATATAATAATAGTATATTATATTTGCATACGTATATATACAATTCAATATTAAATTTTTTACTTATATATTTTATATTTTACTAATCCCCTATTGTTGAGATGGAGCCGAGATCATTTTTCCTACCTCTTACCATTCCATTTAAATTCATTCTGTTTCTAACAATACCATGATCAAATGAATTTATTACGAAACGCGTATTTATCGTGAAAATACATAATAAAGGTAAATTGTTAAGAAATACTGTTAGAAATGTTTTATAATTATTTATGAATATTATGTGTGCTCGAAAATGTAAGATTTTTACATGTTTTCATGTGTACAAGTTTTTAAAATATCGCGCACAACACTAATCGATAAAAGAATGCGCATGTGTGATTAGAGAAGGACACAAAACACTTGCGGGATTCTTGCTCTATTCTTACATATAGCGATATTCATTGTCAGTACCATAAAGCAACTGCAACGTGAACTTCTGTTTAAACATGCAGAGAGAACAAGACCGAAGTACTGAAAATAATGAAAGATATGTAGCGAACATATCCTTCTTTCTATTGCCTTTTCTGCCTGTACGTATAGTATGTATGCATTTATAAGAAATACACAAGGTTCACACTTAAGTGAAAATAGACTGAATATACACTATGAATACACAGCAAACATTAGGTCCTGTTTTTATAGAACGCAATCGTTGGCATAAAAAAAAACAATTTTATATACATTACACGTAATTTCATACTGCTATATACATATATACATATATATTTGGGTCATAAATCTATCGAAATAAATTGCACGTAAGTTTAAACTTAAGGAATAAACTGAAAGTATAGAAATATAGGTTAGGCGTAGTCTATCTCTCTCTCATACATGGCAAAAAGAGAGGATAATAGGAGACCGAAAAAGAACGTATCGACCCAATAATTTAATTGAAAATGACATTCCTATTATTTTCTGAATAAAACAAGTTTGTTTCAATGGTTCGTAATTTTCTAAACATTTTTTCTGCCCATTTGACGTTTACTTAAATATTTAGATATTTTTCTTAAAAGGACATTGATTAGTTCTACAATACACTAAAATCGTGAACATTCTATTTCAGCATTTTTCGGTTTTTATCTTGCCCCCGGCAATTACCGTATTAGAAAGAAATACCGTGCCTATTACAATCATCCTTTCTTTCTAAATTTGGCTTCAACTTTTCGTACGCAACATACAGTCTATGATATAATTTTATAATCTGGGTTTACCTATCTGATACGATGTAAGATGTTCATGTTCAATGGAGTACGGTGGTCCGATTGACTGTTCGTAGCGTCATTGAAAACGTCGTTTTGATTAAATTATTTATGTGTTAATAAAGTTTCCAGAAGACGTAGTTTACTTGATAAACTTCTAGCGAACATATAAAACATATTTATTAAGTAAGTAACTTTATAGAGGTAAATAGATGATGAAACGCCCGCGCGTTTCTTGGGTAACCACAAATCACACTTGGATACGCTTTGGATAGTTCTTAGTAAATATTTATCGAAAGTAATAATCTGAATCAATTATTTGCAGTTATTTATTGGTCAGTGTTATTAATTATCCGCTATGCGTAGGAAAACTTCAATTTACGTGTTTGAAATAGTTGTTATGTATTCATGTTACTACTCAGTAATTAGCCAAACAATTGGAATGATCGTTAAAACAATATAGAGCATACAGCTGGGTATGCTATTATAATCCTTTATCATTTTTCTAACAAGTGCAGTACAGTTTGGCAAATATTTTCTTAAATATTTGTACCATTTTAGGTCTGTAATATATTACATACATGTGTTATATACATTATGTGTATCAAAATTATTAAATATGATTATTAAAATTTTTAGATGTTATAATTTAACGTCTTGGCTTATATATATGTTTTGAGATTTTAATTGCATTTTATTACTTATATTATTATGTTTTTCTTTTCATAGCATTATATATATAACACAGACATAGGAAGTACAGAAAAAATCTTTAAATGTAATAAGTATATAGATGCTGTTATAAGATGGCATACATGAAACAGGAATAAATTTCATATGAAAATTGTTTAAAAATTATGATAATAAAACAGACAACTAAGGTATATGTTGGATTTCGATTATTATAAGCTTAAATGCCAAAAGTGTTTGTGCCAAAAATATATTCTTTATTCTATGTAGAGTATTATAAAAGTATTGCATGAATCACATGCAATTTATATATTATATATTAAATAACATATTATTGACTTAAAGATTGTTTAAATAAAGTATTAAAGTAATTGAACAAATATAATATACTATTAAAGGGCTGGTAGTTTATATTTTTACATTTAAGTGATAAAGATTTTTTAAATTTGAAATAAAATGTATATTTTTCTATTGAGAACTATTACCTGTACATTATTACTTAATTGGCATGCACTAAATTAAATTTCAAATAATCTTATTTATGTTTTAGATATGAGACGTAAAAGTGAAAGGAACAAAGCAAAAATGGGAACCCCAGAAAAGGAAGTTGAAAAGCCAGTCAGAAAGTCAACGCGTAGACATGCAAAGCGGACACCTTCAATGTCACCAGAAAAAGATAATGATGAATTATCAAAAAGCGTTGGTAGCAAGGAGACAGAAAAGAAGTCAGTACAACCTCAGAAAAAAGAATTAGAATCGATAGAAGAACATGATGAACAAGTTTTATCTACTGAGGTGGATGTTGAGACCAAGGTGCAAGAAAATGAAGAGGATAATTCTGATGGATCAGTTTGGAAAGTGTCAAGAGCCGATGCATCACCTGGAGAGATACAGAAGCTGAAGTTATGTAGACAACTCAATTTGTCAGAAGGATCATCTGATACTTCTTTAAATAGGAAAAAATCGAACAAGTGGCAGGAAAGTGGTGACGGAGTTGCAGAGGAGGCTGACTCGGCAGACAAGCAACTGGCTTCTTGTACAAGAATGCTCAGCAGCGATGAACAGCCGAACGATCCCTCCTCTTCATACCCAGGTCAGGACTCCAACGAAGAGGTAAGTGATAGCAAGGAGATCCTGCCTGAAACCACTTCAGCCAACTTGTCTGACGATAAACCAAACATAGATCAACAAGGTGAATCAAATGAGGCAAATATCTCCAACGAAAATGCTGATAGTGAACCCATTAAGTTGAGTAGCACAACCATGTTGGCTCCTAACACAAATGATGATTGCTCATCCAAGGAGATAAATGTTACACCAATGGAAGAAAAGTCTGTGGAAGATGTCAGTGAAAAGTCAACAGAACCATTTAATAAAGAAACCAGCATCGAAAATGTTAAAAGAGAGACAAGCAGTGATGATGATGATGAAAAAACAAAAGCACGTGAAGTAAATTCGTCATCCGAATCGAACGACGAAGTTCATACTAAAAGTAATAGAAACAGCGGCAGAATACAGTGTGCCAGTCGTAGGAAACATCGAACCAAATATAGAGATTCCTCCAATTCTGATACACCAGATTCAGAGGATGAACCTCCTATTAAACGAGATCTTGAAATTGATACTTATATGCAAGAAGAAAAGATAAGTACAGAGGAATCACATGAACAAAAAGATCATTCTGAGTCACCAAAAGCAAGAAATAATTTGTTAAATAATGTGAATATGGAAATAGAACATTGTGAAGGAAATAAACAAAAATTGGATAGTCTGAATGATAATTCTGTATCAGCTACTACAGCACAGTCTGTAACTTATAAGCCTGTAAAAGTTAATTTGAAAAGATCATTGTAAGCAAAAATTTGTTAATTCATATAATAATTTTGTAGATGATTCATTTACTATAATTTTATAAATTTTGTTTTAGCTCCTCAAGAATGTTAACAGAGAAGAATGACATCAAAAGAGATGATAACGATGGAAATATAAATAATGAAACCACTATTTCGAATAAGGTTTGTTATGTTTTTATACAGTTACTGTTTATTATTAATTATTAGTAATGAATGTTAAGGTATTAAAATCATATTAATTTATATTTTACAGGAAAATCATGATAATATAGAACAAGATTCAAAATGTGTTCCAAGGAAACGTCGGTGGGGCACTGCATTATCTACTGATACCGCACCATCATTTTCAATTTCTACGGATTCCCTTAAAGTAATTCAATCATAACTTGCAAAATTTGTTTCCTATACAAATTTCCTGCATTTGATTTTTTGGTATATAATATTGATATATTATATTTATATTTTAGGCATTGGTGCCAGGAGCGAGACCGTTGTCGATAAACGAAGTTCGCCTCTCAAAAGACGATGATGAGGACAGAGATCGTTATCGTGTCACTGAAAAATGGCATAATTCTATCGATGGAGCAAGCGATAATAAATCCGGTGACGAAGCTCTCGTGCAAAAGAATGGTGGAACAAAGAAAGGCGATACAAAGACAGATAATCACATAGGTACATAAATATGTAATCATAGTATTATTTTTTATTAAGGTGATTGTGTCGCATTAAAGTTGAAAGTTAGGACAGTTAAAGGAGGGTAATATGAGCTTCAAAAAACAGTGTTATACTTTGCTATCGTATACTAGAGATAATGGAAGGTAGTGCGGTATTTGATTGAAATACTTTATATGTTTATTTGAATTATTTATAGCGACTAGGCGTAAAATATCAATTGTCAAGGAAACGCCACATGTGAAATCTCCAAGTCCACCTGCCACAAAGCCGACGAATATTCTATTGATCAAAAATTTGGTTCGCCCTTTTACATTAAATCAAATCAAAGAGCTCCTTTCACGTACTGGCACAATTATCGAAAATGGATTTTGGATGGACAGAATTAAGTCGAAGTGTTTTGTAGAGGTATACATGCATTGAATATTTTATTATAAATTAATTATTGAACCCCCCCCCCCCTAGTATACAATAGATTTAAACAAAACGTCCAACCGTAGTTTATTTTTTGAATGAATTGATTTGATAATTCATTCTGAAGTAAAAAAAAAAGTAAAAAAAAAAAAATAAACAAGTAAAAAAAAAATAAACAATGATCTTTTAAGATTACTGTATGGTTAAAAGTATGTACATATATGTATAGTTCTAATGAGTAATACATATTTCATCATGAAATAAAAATCGAAATAACCAAGTTATTAAAAAAGGGTCATACAAATTAAACTCCTTTCAGGTTACACTTGTTAGTTGAAACTCTGTTGTCGAAAATTAAACAAATTTTTAATTTCGAAATATCTATACATTATAAGTTTATGAATTCCTAAGTGTAAAATTTGTATGTTTCTAAATTTGAATTTCCTAATTTAATGATTTAGGAATAATCAAATTTGTAAATTAAATTTTAACATTTCCAAGGGGGAACGCGAACTTAATGGGTTGCTTCGTACCAAGGTAGAATTCCATAGCAACGTTATAGTAATTATAATTTTAATAAAATTCTCTTAGTATTCCAACGAGGACCAGGCCTTTGAGACGAGACAAGCGTTACATGGTATATCCTGGCCCGTTTCAAATCCGAAGAGGCTACATGTTGAGTATGCAACCAAAGATGATATGGAATTGGCGCGAGAATTATCAAAAGATCAGTCGATTCCGAGAAAAACAGAGCCGCTTGTAGCATCCGATTCATGGCAACAGGATTGGAATCGCGAGGAAAGAACAAATACAAAGGTACAAATTTAAATTATATTTTGTGATACATAATTGAGAATATGAAGAACATCATAATGGAGTTATAGAATGAAATATGTAGGTAAATAAATCATAAATAATTAAATTTAAAAATTGACTAAAACGATGTATTAAAGAAAGGGTTATGAAACAACAGGTGATGGTAGTCCGAGAATGGGATTTGGGTAAAGAAGATGGTCAACAACACATGAAGGAGAAGGAACGTGAAAAGAAGGATCACGATAAGAAGAGGCGACAGAGAAGTCGAAGTCCTGCGGTGGAGGCTCATCTTCCAGCTCCAGCTCGTAAATTTAAAAAAAAAGAAGACGAACCACCACCAGCTAAGCTTTTAGACGATCTCTTTAGAAAGACAAAGGCAACACCGTGCATATATTGGTTACCGCTTACAAACGAACAGGTACATCGTGCATACAGGATACTCCATTTAAGTATGCCACTTACTGATCGTTATGTTACAATGACTAAATAGAAGTTGTATGGTGTCAACGGAGACATATATGATATAATAATTTGTCCGCTGTTGCTTTTTTATAAAAATACGGAACTTATCCTGAGTTTTTTAATTATAATGCAAAATTTGATTTCACAATTAAGCGTTGGACGTCGAGTAAAAGGTTATTAAAATATATAAGTCCAAAAATTAATAGTTCCATAAATATTATTCCTTAAATGAAGTGAATCATCGATTGTGTAAGTGTTGTACGGACTTTATGTTCACCAGAGTTTATCAACATTCTCTGAGGCATATCTTAGTAATTATGAATTTTTTGACCCATACACTTTTATAAGCGTTTACTCAACATTCAACATTCTTCACGACTGCAGAGTAAAATTTAGTCCATTACAATGAAATAAGGTCAAGTAACCTTTATATCTTGATACAATAACAAAATGGCAATAAACTAATTATTACATTATGTGTTCATCTTGATATCATACATCTTTTGTTTCTGTGATTTTTTGAGATAACAAACAGTTTATAAGAAATTTCGGTAACACGTTCAAGAGAGTTACTCTGTATAATAAATACAAAAATAAATTGCTTACTATCATTTACAAACATAATTTATTATTTTGTATACGTTAAGCATTGTCGTTGATTTACTTGGACTATTACATGTAAAAGTTTATTATAATTGCAGATAGTCGTGAAAGAAGAAATGAGAAGACAACATATGGCAGAACATGCCCGCAGATTAGAAGAAATGAGACGCGCGGAGCGGAACAACAGGGACGGTCGTCGCCGTCGGAGCCCGAGAAAATAATTCTCTGATCTACCATTGTCGATAAACATACCTTCTCCTTTGATACAAAAATTCCAACTTTAACTAGTTTCATTTCGAAAAGTGGTTTTAAATCACTTATAGACAAACGGGATCTTTTTTCCCTTTTTAGTCAACAGATTTATTGAATATGTTCTGAAGCATTAGTTTGTCTTTTATTCGATGCACTGCAAATTCTTTTATAATTAGAATTTTAATGTTTCGGGTTAGAGTTTGCGTTTCTCTTTAATTTAACGAACTAATGTTGTTATTTTGTATAGGAAAGAACACCTTCATACCTTTTTATTTTTATTTCAATTTCGTATAGTCATTTCTCGAATTTTTTCTCCTTTAATTAATTCAATTCATTCGATTCATTTGACGGAATATAAATATTACTTGCATGACCTTGCACCTTTCAATCCCTTCTCTCCTAAGTTTCAGCATTAAACCGTACTTCTTACAGGTCGACATTAACTATTCAACAGAGCAGCGTAACTATAGAATGAACACGATAGTGTTTTCATCGTCTAGGAGACAAGCATCACGTTCTACGATACATCGTCGTAGCGCGATATTGCAAAACGCGCCTTGGGAATTGGAGAATAATCGTGCGAAAAACTATAAAACTTCGGATAGAGAAAATGATGAAATGAACTTAGTATTCGTGATCGCTGAAAATACTGTCTTTTTACGAAAAGAAAAACGAAAGATCAAAGTTGGACAAACAAAACAGCAACAAACATCGCCCAGATGACGAGACTGTGGTTTATTGACTGGCATGAAGCATTCTAAAGTGTTGTGGGGAGAAATTTTGTTCTCTCTGAATTACTTTGTTTCCTTCGTCGGTAGAAAAGTAGCCAGGCTTCCTTGAGTTTGACATGTACTACCACGACTTGGTAGTAGTGTGTAAAGTTTTGGTGTTTCTTTTACGTGATGCATATTTGCACAGTCAGAAACACATGTTTGTACATACAAAAATAATCCAATATTCCGTGATTACATGTAAAATTATTAATAAATGTAATACAGTATAGGATTACATACGATTATATATATCTGCCGCTTACTTTACACGATATTACACCGTATTTAGTATAAAATTGGTTGTCCATCGTAAAAGTGAGAAGTTTCCACGAGAAAATACACGCTTCGAAATTAAAAACAAGTTGCTTTGTTAAGTTTATTTTGTCATTGCAATATCAAATGACAAAATGAAAAATGAAACTGTTTAAACGAACAAAATTATGTAATAGATAAGTCAAGAACATATTTACGTGTTCCATCAAAATCAAAAGAAAACTGTTTACGTAAACTTACTTAATCTTTATTTGTATTTAATGCTAACGTTGTAATTGCTGCAATTTACAAAAACCGTGAATTACAGGATGTGTGCATGTCAACTATTAATTAAAATATTTCACAGTCACAAATACTATCAATAGAAGGAATAAAAGTAAAGAAAAATAAACATTCGTCGTTATTTTCAAGAAATAACTTTTTGAATAACTAAAAGAAACACAATGATACAACAATGCTTAATATCTTTTCTATCATTATTGCAGAAAAAATATACTTGTTTTTTGTTTTTCTTTTAAAATCGATACAGCACTTCAGTTCATCCTTTGCGATTGATCATATTTTCTTTATTCAAAAAACTGATTTATAACGCATTTTTAAACGCATGCTTTTTATAATACTATTATAAATACTCATGATTGCAAATCTATTATGACATACATGACGATATATCAATTTTGTAACACATTTAATTTAAAAAAATAAATCTAGACGATAGATCGCAAAGGATTTAATGTTACGAAAGCAGTAAAAAGTTTGTGTATACGTTACAATTGATTATTGTTATAATCCAGGAAATTCGTGAAATATTTGGCAATTTGAATACAATACAAAAGGTATTCTATTATTTACATCGCAAATTGCAATTTTTTATTACAAACTTATCGTAAAAGATATGCTTACGAATTATATGTATATATTACATCTGGATTACGTCGTTCATTTGTAACATGTATACACGTATTCTTATAGTTTACTATCATCATGAAAATAATGCATACTAAGGAATCGTTAACAATGACTACGTCAATTCGTTCTTACATTAACGAATCACAAACTTAATTTTTAGTTTCCAGGTAACAAAAGTTAAAGGGCCTGATTTGAGATCCTGTTGCACATATGTTGCAAAGGACATAAATAATTTAATGACTTTGTTTAATTTTCTCTTATTATCAAAGCTAATTTTTTTTTTTATACTGTTTGATCATATTATAATGCAACTTATCTAGTGTAAGTTATGATTTTGTAGAAAGTCAAACAATTAACTTTACAGAGAGATTGATTCGTTATATCTTATAGCAATTTGTTTAAACAACAAGTAGTACGTGATACATTAATTGTATTATAACAATTGAGCTGTATAAAAGATAATTAGGAAAAAGGAAAGGATAGGGGATCGAATGTATTTTGTCTAAGTTTTGCCACTGAGCTTATAGGCTACTTGGCAGATCTGTGACTCCAACGCAAGTACAATTGGAGTTAGGTCGAAGGATGTATACTTGGATAAATAAGCACTTGCGAGAAGTTGGTATTACATTTTGCTGGTGAATATGGGAGGAATCATAATATAACTCCCTTCATTAAAGGTATCTTGATAAATCATCCCACGTTTTCTCATGACATTATTACACATTTGTGCGACCGTAGATCAGAGGTCCATTATTCCAGGAGAACTGTTACGGATGCTAGAATCCATCGTAAATATGTTATTTTCCACTGTATGTTTGTTCTGAGTTCACCAATTACAGCAGTTGCTATAATATACCGAATACTGACACAATACGCAAGCAACCACTGCAATCTGACGGTATATATCAGTATTCGAAATATTACATTAAAATTATTCCTCTTGAGATAAAAATAGCAATACATCAAAAGGACCAGATACTCCCATGTTAATATTTTTCGCAGAATCAAGGTTTATATCAACTATTGTTTATCCGCGTTATTTAATTTCATACCATGTTCATTTTATTTCGATGATCATCATTTGTTTACACATTAGTCAACTTTTACGACACTATAGATTTTTCGCACAAACCAAAAACAGGCAAAGAAACCAATTGATCCTGTGTAAAAAACGAAACATATTGTAATATACTAAGCATTTCATATGGGAAATTCATTAAAGAGCTAAAAATTTTACCTGTTAAAAGGAAAAATAAATAAACCATGATGCACGTATAACCGAAATAAAGGAACGTAGATGTGGCATCTTCTATGTCTAATTTAGTCATGAAAAAGTGTATGCAGTAAATCAGTAAGTAAAATGCAGTAAATCCGGATGTAAGAAAACTGCGCCACCACCAATGATAATCCTGAAAAGAAATTTAAATAGTTAAAGTTTGAAACTAATATTTGTTTTTGAAAATAATTTACCTCTGCGCAAAGGTGAAAATAGCAAAGTAAAATCGTCGTTTCCGAACATGTAATGACAAGTATGAGAAACACTAAGAACAGGAATCCAAACATATAATATACTTGGCTTGACCTGAAAAAATATCCAACTTGAAACAGTATCTTAAATTCTAATTAATGACAATGTAAGCGAGTTCAATTCCCCTTAACCGCTTAAAAGTCAGACCCTGAGACAGCGATAATATAAATTTTATTTTGTATTTTTATTTTTAGTATTACTTTCTAAACTCTGATTAAAAAATATGTCTTTAACTTTAATTCAAATGCTAACGGTTTATATATCTCAGGTGACAACTGATGCAAAGTCCATTCATTTGACAGTTAATGAGAAAACTTCAAATTTTTGAAAGTATAATACATACCATAAAGAATTAAGTATAAAGAACAGTTGTATAAATATACATCCGAAAGGTAAAACGCCGCCCATTATTACACCGGGTATTGGTTGAGTATAAAAACTCTGTTCTGGTATTTGTCTTGGAATTTGATTAGTTCTTACAGGATGTTCTAAAGGCTGAAAACAGATTTATTTCCTAACATAATTCATAAGGAAAACAAAGAATACCGATATTTTACTTTTAGCAATTAAAAATAATCTCAATTAATATTTACATCTATTTTCGTGATTGCTTTCTGGCTTTATGCTATTTATGATTGTACAAAAAAAAATTGTAATTTACCCTTTTCCTGAATCCAATATAAGCTCCAACAAATGTTAATGGAAGAGATACTCCAAACCAAAGTGCTAGAAGAGCGATAAGAGTACTAAATGGTACTGCGGCTGAACTTCCATTTGCCCAGAATATCAAATTCATTGTGAAAAATAAACTGAATACGATTCTGTAAAATACAAATATCTTTATAAGAATCAAATTATATTACCTTCCTTTTCTGACTTTTATAGAATTACTATATTGTTAAATACATGTAATGAACGAAAACAATGAATTTCAATTATTCAACAAGTTATATATTTAGTAAATTACGTTACCCTGGACTTAACATAGATGTTAATAGAACATTTGACTTCCACTTTTCACCACCAAAACTTTTATATATTCTAGCAGATACATAGCCAGCAGTAACTCCGAGGCAAACATATAAAACCATAGCACAAGTCATTAAAGCTCCTCTATTAGCAGGAGATAAAAATCCCAAACACGCAAATGCTGTAAAGCATATAAAAAATATATGTATATAATTTTGTACTTAGAAGTTTGCAAAAGTGAAAGGTACAAATGAAGAATTTACCAAGTGTAACAAGTGTCATGCAGAAAACTTGAACTCCAGATCCAAGTAAAACCGATAATAACATTCCTTTACGAGGAGGTCGGAATACATCACCATGAACCAATTTCCAGCCAAACTCTTCCTGTGCGTCTTCTCCTGATTCTATCTGGAAGCAAGCCTGCGTTATTGCAACACAGACACGATTTCATGACATAAAACTTACCAATAGAACAATTTTTCTTTCAAATTAACAAATCGAAATTATATAACAAATTGTTTAACTGATGTTCAAATGAAATACTATAATCAAATATAAAACTTTAAATACTTTACTTACTAGTAAAATATAAAATTGGAATTATAACTGATATTTGAAAACAATATTCTTCTGATGTACCTGATTGTATCGTGCAATATCTTTGTGCAATGTTCTCAGCATTATCATAGCCACCATTCCGGAAAGAAACAAAACAATTATTAATGAATTAAGAATACTGAACCATTGGATGTTTGTATGTGGCATTGATTCTAAGATATAATCCCATCTTGATGACCATTTAACTTTATTAGTTTCCTAAAATTAAAAATATGAGTCATTTTCATATAAAAAATTAATAAAGTATTATGTAAAAACTTACCACAAATGTTACAGAGTATGTATATTTAATACTTAATTCTTTTCCAGCAGGAAGTGGATCATGTGGTACTTCCAATGGTATTTTACAATCACAATTAAGGGTTTTACCATGTTCACTTTTACTGTGATCGATGCTACGAGGAACTATTTTAACGGCTATTAAAAGTAAAAGTATAAGTTTTAATAAAATGAAATATTAAGAATATGTACAATATGAACTTTACAATTCTTACCGATTATACGACCACCATTTTCTTTAAATGCAGATCCCCACTCCTCATTAGCACCACTATGATATGTAATTGTAAGATCTACATGATTAAACAGGTAATAAGTTTTTGCTTTGTTATATGCACCCTAGTAAAAAAAAGTTGATTAATATTAGTTAGTATTTGTACATTTCTTGGAATCAAAAAGCAACAAAATTATTTAATAACATTTTCTCTGTTCTCTCAAACAAAGGTAACAATTCATATTTACATTGATGCTACAACTATCCTGTTGGGATCTTGGTTCTCGAGAATAACAGCCCATAGGAAAGCCAGTACTACAATATTGTTGCTCATCTTCTAACTGATAACACCATGTGACTGGCATATTATCTACAACAAAATTAAAATCGCAGTTTTAATTATGCAACTTTTAGTTGTAACTTGTAGCTTTTAAATTTCAGTATATTTTATTATTAAAATATTACCAACTATCCAATGATGCTGATAATTAAGTGCCATTCCTTTCCTTAAAAATTCCAGTTTTTTTTCTGCATCTTCATCTCCACCTTTGTATTTTTTTTCACATGCCATAGCACATTTGACATCTTTCATAAACTCTAACTAAAAATTGATATATCCATAGTTCATGTGATACTACATTAAATGTACATATATTGCTTTTATATTTAATTTTTAAATTACAATTGTTCTATGTTTTTAATTTATATTAAGTAATTTTCCAAAAAAGCTAAATAGAATATTAAAAAACATATTATTATAAAATTAAAATTTGTTACTGAAAACTTTTTGTTTTTTCAACTGACCTTACATAATAAATAAAATTTACAAAATAATATTAAAACACATTAAATTTAAACACATATATCTGTTATTGTTTGCTGTACCTGGTAACAAGAAGGCCTTATACGTTCTCCAAAAACAACTTGTCCTAAATTCTCTACAGGACTTTGACTTTCATCAGGGCGGCAAAAATCAAAACTAAGTGAAAAGATATAATATATTAACCACAAATTTAGAAGGATTCAACAATAATATATAAATATTTGTATTAATAATAAATTACATTAAACTTACTGATAATATTCATATGGTATGACATACTTCTCTGTATTCAAACGATTCACATATAATTTAATTTCAGACTGAAACATATAAAAATAATAAACAATATGAACTGTATATTAAATCATACAATAAAATTACAATAATAAATATCATTTATAATTATACATTTTTATTACATCTTCATAGAGTTTTTAAAAATGTAATACAATGTTAATACTGTATTAGCACATTAGTAATTTTGGAATACTATATTTGTTGTAAACATTTGCATGCTTGTCATAAAGTGTCAACTAAAAATAATTATTATATGTAAACTACTAATACATTAAATGTAAGGTTAATTTAGCAATATGATATAAATGTTATATAAATAATTATAGTAATATTAATGCTAATGTTTGTACAGTAAATTTCTTTATTATGAGTCACATGTTACAAAAGGCCACGTCGAAATGTTTGAGCCGACTAACACTAATTTTATACGAAAAAGGAAAACATAATAGGGTATTCAACTGCATTTTATGAA
Organism: Coelioxys conoideus; assembly: GCA_947623535.1. Taxonomy (NCBI): domain Eukaryota; kingdom Metazoa; phylum Arthropoda; class Insecta; order Hymenoptera; family Megachilidae; genus Coelioxys; species Coelioxys conoideus. The sequence continues at coordinate 15,820,283 of OX392453.1, read as the reverse complement.
TATTGGAAACGTTCAATTGGCAAACATTAGTATTTATAAATCAAATTGATAGTAAGATGAACAAAATTAACAATATTATAACTGAAATTCACAAACTAGGTAAAAACAATTATCAATACGCACTTTACACGTTTCTGAAGTTTCTCCTTGCTTACAGTAATTTACGGGAGCCAGTCCCGGCAGATAAAAGGCCGATGTACGATGAATTGCACATATCATAAATAATTGCCACAGTAAAATTAATTTCGCCATGGTATAATAGTCTCTCGTAAATTGTCGTGAAATATCCCTCAGAAATTGTTGCGTCGTCATCCCCACCATTTCCTAAAGTTGCTCAGCCGGAGTGCAACTCCGGCTTATCTATTGTTCACAATTGACTATTAATAAACAAACCAATCACCGAAATAAAAAAAAATGTAAACTTTTATATCTTCTGTTGAATTGTTGAAAATTCTATGGTGAAAATGATATCAAACATAACTACGTTATAACGATATCTAATTAATTGACAAAATTGTTTAATTCCTACATATTTAAAGATGAACGAGTTAAAATAAAGTAACACCAGTTAATTCTTAAAACAACTACCTCTGAAATACTGTATTATCGTTCACGTTCGGTAACTATTTGTTTAACACAGGTGTACATGTCAAAAACTGTGAAAAAGAGATACTATACCGGGTACTATCATGATACATGATGGGCATAGATACACAATCTTTTTTTACACACTTTCGCAACTGACTTCAGTCAATTTCTTATTGCAAATCGACCGTGTTATAGTATCTTGTGGATGCCAATTTACGCATTTTCACTAGCCTAAGAAAATTTCTATGCACGCGTATAATAATATAATATATCATTTTTTCATGTATATGCGCCAAAAATTCTGTGTCAGAACATCACTTACTATAGAAGAGAATATAAACAATATAAACGCTTTGCGTCAGAACCATTGTAAGGATGATTACAAAGCCAACTCGAACCAAAACTTGCCTAAGCTGACGTGCGTGAACAGAATAAAGAAAACTTCGTCATTTGATGAGTATAATCTTTTGTAGAACGAATAATAAATATTTGAAATAAATTAAAATATTTTAAATTATATAACATAACATATTCTTTGTACAAAGTATTCAATAAGTCACCAGATATGAAATTGTTAACAGTAGAACATAAAAAATCATTTTTATTGGTTCAAAAAATTTGATATGCAATAACTTCCTTTTATTGAAAATTTTATTAAATAACGTGTTCGTGGTATTTTTTGCTAATATATATAAAACTTTTTTGTCAATATAAAAGTAATTATTATCATTTCAATTGTACAATACTAATAGATGTGATATACATTACTCATGAAAAATTTCAAAACAATGCAATTTTTTTGGTGCATTTACAAATGAAGGGGAACAAACTGGAAACAAATTTGTTTAAAATACAAAGTATGATTAAAATTTTTTGCTCAACAATCATTACAAATACAGTAGGCATAAAAATTGTACATCCAACTTTAAAATTGTTCAACAATTAATTTACGCACAGGCCATTATATAGTATGGTACCATTTGATTAGACATTCACCTATTTAATAAAAAAGAGATTAGCTAATCTAATGAGACACATCTTAGTTTTTTGAATGTACAAAGAGTGAATTAATTGAAATAATTCCTCAGGAATGTTATACATAAATAAAGGCGGTTGACTTTTTCAATAATTTTTGTGCTATGTTAGTATTTCTATTATGTTGGAGCTACAAATTCCAAACAGCATCATGTAAAAATGATAAATAAATTCTGAACTGTTCAAATACAAATGATAACCAAGTAATATAATGCTCAATCTTGTGGTGCTTCATAACACAAATATTAGGAAAGAACTTCTTCTGTCTCTTTGTTACAGTTCACTCAGTTCAATATTGTTTATTTTCCGAGTAATTAGATGAATCTTTAGTCTATCTCGGACAGCTAGTTTATATTATGCAACAGTAATGCCAACTGTTTGAAGGTAGGTCCTCAGATGATTTGCATTAGCCTCTGGAATTTGGTCCAGAATGTTAAGTAGCTGTCTTGGTGATAATCTTGCTAAACCTTGTGCCAAATGTAGACGTACATCGCCAATGGCTATATATTAAATGTTGTGACATGAAATAATATATAGTTAACACATGTAAACAAATATTTTTAAAATTATACCTTCTAATGGATCTTTCGGAGGATTTTTTGCACAAAGGAGTTGACTGTATCCTACTTGATACCCAGGTGCATCCACAGTTTCAGGGAGCATGTTATCTTCTGGTAATGTAGTTTGATCTTGCGGTAATTCAAAAAATTCTACTAGTGTCGCTAACAAACGTGGATAATATGTATTGTACGGCCTTTCCAGCATCAATGGACAATCAATTAATAAATTCGAAATTCCTACTGCAGCTATTTTTCGTTCAATATCACCTGACACTTTTTGTAAGTCCGCCAATAACACTCGTTCTATAACCATACCAAACATTCTGTGAACAAAATTATAATTATATTTATACGAATTAGTTGCAATTTGAATTTTAAATGTAAGGATAACTTACTGAGATTGTATCTGATCTGTAATTGTAATCAAATTATTTCCACCATACTTAATTATATAATAGGCAAAAAATACTATCAGGCTCTTTACAAATTTTGTTGTTTTTGATGATGATAACCTTTGGAAGAGTAATACAAAAATTTGTTTTACATATGGCTCCAAAACATTCCTGAAAATATTATATTGTTATTAATACGGACGTTGAAACAAACTAATTTAATTTTACTAAAAAACTTACGGAGCAAAATGTTCAATGATACTTTGTAACAATAAAAAGCCTTCGTGGTCATTAGCTTTTGAAGCAATCAGTTTTTGAAATACACCTAACAAACCATTTGTCTTGTCTTGTGCTACTATATGATGTGCACCGTGGCTAATAAAAGCTCTTAATAATCGATTCATTGGATGAATGTTAGCTTGACGTTCAAAAAGTACAGATGACAATAAACACGGGAATAGGGCCAAATATGCATCTGGCATATCCTGAGATCGTAACTCCAAAAGCAAGGCAAGAATTTGAAAAACATAAGGTAGAAACTCTGAAAAAGTTGTTGATTGAAAAAGTAATAAAATAATAGAGAATTTTATAGATTTGTTTGCTATAAGCATTAAGATTTATGAGCTCAGTAGTTACGTCATTAATGATTAAAAAAAGACGATATGATAACGAATAATAACGTTCTACTCATAAGGATATGCGTATATCACGTTACAAATATGGAAACATATTATGGAATCGCATTACTAGTTACTCTATTAATATAACATTATACCTATGATATCTTGTTGTAGAATTTCTTGGAAAATTGGAAATAATGCTTCTTCAAACGACGAAACTGCTATTTTATGTGTTTTACATACGATCCTGAAATCATATTAGAAATATTGCAGTATTGATGTTGATGTAATTATTTTTTACTTGTATCTCATCTAATTTATAATACTTACTTAATGGATAAAGCAAATGTTTCAAAAAGGAAATGATTGAAATTCGGACGACTTGGATTTTTAGATACAATGGCAAGTTTTTCCGTAAGTTTCGGTAAAAGATCTGCTAAAAATGGTACGACAACTTCTTGTAAAACACCGAAACTTCTCATAATAGCTTTCATTACATATTCATTTTCTTCTGAACCAGGCATGTTTAAACATGCAAATAGACCCTTTAAGAGGTCTGCTGTTAATGGCGCTAAATCATTTCCTTTAATTCTAACAAAACAATATTAGAATACATATACTATCTATAACGATACAAATATGTTTTTAAATAAAGTATTTGTTTTCTTACAAATATAAATTATCGGGTCCTTTCATTGCGAGTATTCTTTCAATTGCACAAGCAGCATAAGTGTGAATAACAATATTCGTAGCACTCAAGTGTCTAATTAGTTGCGGTAAACTTCCAAGTATCATTTCCCTCGGTAAAACTGATCTAAAGGTCATTATAAATTTAATTGCATCTGCTTTAAGTACAGGAAATTCGTTTACTGAAATGCAACAGTTATAATAAAAAATTTATAACACTTTTAAGACCTATACAATTGATATAATTTTTAATCAAGTTTACATACCGTTTGGTTTAACTAATTCTGGTTCGATATGCTGCATTGCAAATTGAGGTAATGAAACAAGTTCGCTGCTTTGTGTGACACCGTGTTTTTGTGTTTGAGCTTTACTTGCACTACTAGTGACTAGATAAATTGCAGCATCCTTGCTTCGCCAATTTTCAGAAGGTTTTTCTGCATAATTTTGTAACATGACCTAAAAATAAAAGTTATAATATGGCCACTTGTATACATACATATATGCTTAATATATAATTTGGTTATTTACCTGTATGTAAGCACCAAAAATTTCCATTATTTTTGCTTCAAAATATTTAGAAAGTACTTTAACTAAATCACAAGCAGCATGTCTTCTTGTATCTACATCACTGCCTTCAATATCTCGCCTAATGTATTCTTCAGGATTATCTTCAAATAATTCATTATCCGATTCTGTCAAGCATTAAAATGATTTACTATAAGCCAATAATGGTGTATGTTTTTTAAAAACGTATTGCTTTAAATATAATATTTACAGTAATTACCTCTAAATTTCATATTAGGGATTATAACATTTTCACAAATAGAACTTAAAATAGATGGATCTTCGAACAAATGTCTATACTGACCACGATCTGCTACTGTTGCTAAAAATTGTAGAGCATTTGAAACTAACTGAAAAGATATAGATTTTTATTAGAATCACATTTGTTTAATCCTATGTATATACACGAATTTCGTTTCTATTTACATACAGTGTCATATTTTGGTTGTTGTCCTGTAGATGTAAGCAAATTCCAAACAGCAGTTACAAATTGAGGTAAATATGGTTGAAACTCTTCATCATACTTTTGAGCATACAGGCCAATATTGTCGCAGACTTGTGATTTTAGTTGTTCAATTACTTCTGGTTCTTCTTCATCCTATACATATGTTAAACATTATAAAACAGAAATCATATAACATAAAACAAGTATAACAATAGATTTATATATAATAATACAGAAGAATGTAGTGATGGAACATCTGTATTCAACAAGACATGAAAATTTGTCATCCACACAGTCATATTATCTTCAAAAAATTCTGGTAAATCCTAAAAACAGAAATATTTATTTAAAATATTTATTTATTTAGAAATATAATAATACTTCATATTATTTTATTAATTACATTACTTACTTGAAAATTCAGAGAATAGAACACTTTAGACAAAATTACCAAAGAACTATATATAACTTTTAATGCATCTACATTATTTGCATGTACTTGTGTTAAATTCATTGTAGCCTGTAATATATGATTGATTAATTAAAAACGTTGAATACGCTGAATCGTGTGAAAATTTAATACCAAATATTTACAACAAATAAATCTGTTAAAGGTTTAGCAAATCTGTCCAATACAAATTTTATTTCAGTCCATAAACTTTGACTTTTAAATTCGTATCTATATTTTTTAAATAAAGAATGTGCAGTGTGTAAAACACCATTAATAATATGAAAATCCCCTGTATTGAATTTTTCAACCATTTGGTCTATAAGCTCTGGCCACTTATTTGGAAAATCATATTTCCCAATAATTGAAACAGCATCAGATAATTGCTTTTGAATAGATTCAGGAGAATGTAACATTAAATTAACAATTAATTTTTTTATAGCATCTCTGTCTTGAGCATGTATACGATCAACAGAGTCTTCCTCCTAATATAAAGCAAACTGTAATTAATAAATAATTCAATAAAAGCATTAAGAAAATTAATAAAAATAACAATAATTACCACTTTCCAATTACGTTTAACATAATTTTTAAATGCAACTGCACCAGCGATTCTGATAGTTGCATTGATTTCAGATTTGTCCACGAGATGTAGAAGAAGTAATGGATAATTTTGATTTACTTCAACAGATTCTAAAAATCTTTCAGCTACAAAAAATGAGAAAAACACCTTATAATTTTATTTCTTAATTTATTGAACAAAACATAATAAATTGAAATTTAAATATTACATATACATGGAAAATTCATACAAAGATGAAAGATTACTGTTACAGTTGTAATCTAAATACGTTTGCTGTCATAATATATCAAATTCACAATAGTTTATTAATCATTTTATTATTGACTACGATTTATTTATTGAATAATAAAATCTTACAATAACAAAACATTACAATACTAGACATTTCTTCGATTTTGTCCCTAAATTCAATCAATATACGTTTACTTTTTAAATAACTTTATGACAAATTAACACAATTTTTATAACTAAAGACGAGTATCGAAGTATGTGTTGTCACTTGCAAGTAAAATGTTTTTATATAATGTATCTGCCAAAATTTAAATCCCGAATATACTTAATTGGAAAAAAAAATGAAGATAGAAACACTTTTGCGAATAAGAATACAAACGTATTCACGATCATATAAAAATTCCGTATTACTTTCAATAATCATTATTAAAAAAGAGGTTATATTCACCTGGTCGTCTTACATTTACATCTGGACTAAGTGTATGTTTTAAATATTCACTAAGTGTTAGCAAATTATCATCTGTGAGTTCCATATCGGTTTAATTTAAAAGTTCTGTGTCTTCTCAAAGTGAAAAAATATTAAATCTAAAGAAAACAATCTTGAAACAACGCAGCACACCGGCTTTTGATAAATTAAATTTTCTTACCAATGGTTACTGTCGGTTGGCGCCGTTGGTGCTTACTATTACACTTTGCGCGGGAACGTTTTTTGGAGTAATAAGACTACTTATGTTTTAATGAAACTTTATTCGATTTAAACAAACGACACAAACAAAGAACGGTGATACATTTTTCATTATAAGAAAAGATTATTAATTCGTCTATTTTATTGTATACATATAGTTAAATCAAACAGATAAATACGACGAACGCATTTACACGAATGTCTAAGAAAACATTTTACTTATAGAAAAATGTGATCAATCTAATATTAGATATAAAACATTTATATTCAGTAAATGTAAATTATTATATTATAAAGAAATGTTTTTGATATTTCCTTTTTCACCCTAGTATTTTTTATACTATATAAAATCTACTGAAACTGTAGTTTAGAAAATGGTACTGTAATACGAACTATTCGTTAAGAGACTTAATTAGCATTTTCTTTTGTTTTATTTCATTCTTCAGCTTCTTTAACGTATCTTGTGCAAGTTTAATCTTCAGTAGTTTAATATTATTATTCTCCCTGTGTTTATAAAGTTTGAACACATAATTATTCAAAAGCGTTTAAACTGCCAGTTTTAAAAATCAAATGTTTAACAAATTTTTTGACTGCTATATTTACGTAAATCGTATATTTACGTTAAATCACCGAGTATACTATTAATTTGTAATATTTCGTCATCCTCTTGTCCAAGATTTGAACAATTAAAATCACAGTCTGTTTCTAATTTTGTCAATTCATTTTTGAGCGCTTGCAATTCCTTATTTGTTTTCTCTTCTTCGTCGCGATACAGCTTAATATCTTTTGATAAATTTTCAACCGACTAAAAAAAAACGTGTATTATTATATTTTTATATCAGTTTTTGTTTTGTGGTGCACTTGTATTTTACGTTATTTGTGAACTTACATACTCCTTTTGCGCGTTTAAAACGTTATCTGCAGACTTGGTATTTCTGATTCGAAAATTGTCACTAAAAAAATCGTAGAGATTTTATGATAAACCGATATTAATTTCAAATTGATATAAAATATTTAGAATAAAAAGACTGAGTATGTAAGACACCATAGTTCAAAAAAATATTCTGTTCGCTTTGCAATTAAATTCTTTAATTCTTGTTCTCTACAGTCCATTAATTTGTTGGACTCAATAACATTTGTTCTAAGATGAGCCTCCATTTTTTGCTGCTCCATATATTTTATTTCTCCTGCCCGAATGCTTGACGATAAAGTAGTACATTGGAATCTCCAATAGTCCCGCTCCATTTTGTACTTATTAATCATTTCCTTCAACTCCATAAGCTTCAAAATACGTTTTTATTTCATTTAAAATAAGTGTATGATATGGAAAAGAATATAAACCGATAAAAACATGCTGAAAAAAATTATTACTTCTTTCATCAAATAATTAATTCGATCTTTTAAATCAGTAATATCGTCAGAAACGTTTTCCATGTTCTTCGCGTACCGATACGCTATGTGGAATTTCTGGTGCTTGTGCACTAACAATTTGTAAGTCTATTAAATGTAATAATTAATTTCTTTCAATTCGATGGAGCCTGTATAACGTTCTGTTGATCTCAAACAGTGTAAAAATCAGTAACGTTAAAGAAATGCGCACTTTTTTTAGATATCCAGTTCCATCCAGCATCGCTGCATGGCGCTGGCGGTACCGTTTTTATGGTGGCCGTCCATTTAATCGATAAAGAAGATTGCAACGTTATCCGCCACCATTTTTGTTTCATGGTCGAAAAGAAATCTACTATTTCTTATTACAAATTTTATTTTATTAATGTTAATGCGATGTGATTCGGACGCCGGTCATTTCAATCTATTCAATTTTGTTAAAATAACAAATGTTAAATTATTCTTTCATCAAGATTCACGTGAAACAGACGTATTTAATAAATTATAACTTCAATTCAAAATACTTGTTAATTAGTGAATTTATTATATGGGAAGAAAACCCCCATAGTTTTTGTGATGGTCATCCATTCGATCGTTAAAAGAAGATTCTAGCGTTATTTTCCACCACTTTCATTTCATGGTCTAGAAGAAATCTACTATTACTAATTACAAATTTTGTTTAAAAATGCCAATTTGATATGATTCGAACACCTGTCTATCATTTCAATTTTGTTAAATAACAAAATAGTTTATTCATTTTTTCATCAAGACTTTTGTTACACAGACGTATTTAATAAATTTTTTTATGAATTCAAAAATATATATTTTCGAACTAATCCAAATATCTTTTTTTTTAGTTACTAGGTGTTACTATGCTTCAAATAGATTTTGAATTAACGAATACCTACTACGATATTTTATGTTTTATAGATAAGTGTAAATTATGGCGTTTAACGGAAGTCAAAAGTGTTGGGCAAGGCAAGCCTTCTCTGTAAAGGGGTTCCAGATGCAACGAATATTTTGGGGTCCGGATACAATTAGGTCGCGAAAAGAAATAACAAAAATACTGAAAATAAAAAATAAACATTAATATATTTAAATATACGTTGTCTTTCGTTCTGATTCTTGTCGTTTTTTATTTTATTCATCCTTCTTCGGGATACTTGTACAGTCGAGGGACTCGGGTCTATTTGTAGCACCCACCTCTACACCTTACTAAACGATTCTGGCGTTAGTAAATAAATCTACATACTATAATCGTATCATACATTAGTGTTAAGCTTACATGATCACGTAATTTTATCACGTAAAATACAGACGCAAGATTGGAAAAAACAACATTTACGATAGAATATATTTTAATGCAGTGAGTACACGACAATTTGTCCCGACATTCGGCAAAAAATACATATGTATGTATATAATATATAGATATAAGTATATATTAAATAAATAAATACATTTCCTATCGGAAACTGACTATTAAATTATTTATGCGCACTTTGGCGGGATAAAACAAGGAAATACAATTGTTAGCGCCACATCAGTTATTCGGAGATATCTGAGCAGAAATGCTTATCGATGCAAACAAACAAAAAATAATAATAATAGAAAAAGACACGATGCTGTTTTTCGCGATAAAATTAAATTACAATCAGGATTATTGCGGCGAGCGATATTTAGGACGAAAAAATTTGCACATTTCACGTACCATTACCGTCTATCGATTTATTTTATTATTATATCGATTAAAATTGTGCGGGCGCAAAACGGAAAAATATTTTCGTCCCTGATGCTCTCTTACAAAAGTTTGCTTTTCATTTTTCGTTGAAATAACATACTTCTACAAAAATGACGTTCCCTTTTTATATGTAATCAGTTCCACATGCCGACAAAAATGGGACAAAACACGTCCCATTTGGCATGCATTTGTATACCTTAAAAATAATAAGTAATAACAGATAATTACAATATTACACTAGACTTGTCCCCGCACTTTCCAATCTATTTATCGTCATTATCATAATACTTAACAATTTGCATCTGTTTTTTTTTTTTATACACTTCCACGTGGCCTATGTTCGGTGACTCAAAGAAAATTCGAATTCCAAGCTAATTTTAAACCCTCCGAATTTTATACATAACAATTGTTAAAATTCATAACAAATACACGAGTATTTAATTAATTAAAAGCAATTTTTGTCGAGGAATTAAGGAAACAAGAAAAAGAGAGTAGTTAACCCACCCGAAAACTTAAAAATACGATTGCACATAAATTTTATATCGTATGTGATTTACACAATCAACGAGAATATAATTCACGCGTAACAAAAAAGAAAAAAGAAACGCTTAAAACGTTTTAAGTGCTCAACAAACAGGAATAGGCCACGTATCAAATTACATTTGTAAAAAAAAGGAGAAAGAACATAATATACATCGATTTCTACATATAAATATTACATTACTAATTAATATATATATATATGAACATGGCTCAGTGTATATGCAATCTGTTCCGTAAACCGCAGATCAAATATTAGCAGTAGATTCCAGCATAAATTGTGTCTACAATTAAGAATGACATAAAATTCGATAGGTTTCGAATGGAAAAGATTACGAATAAAATTTTAAGCGCCATACAATTTTCTATGGTTCGAAAACTTTAAATATCGATTAAGAATTTACTTAAGCATTTAAAGTTAAATCCAAACATACATTATTATAAATATGTTAAAATATACTTATATGAACTTTTTATGCGGTATGTTTCAAGATCTTAATACGTTAGTAACGATTACCTCTAGTTTTATATAATTCATGGAATCTGCCACTAATTTAGTTCTTAGTTTATAAAACATTTTGTACGTCATACTGGAGTGATGCCAAGTGTAAATACAGGTGGCTTCGAGTTATGAATTGTGAGAATACAATGTAATATCTAATATTAAACATGCATGTATGCTTTCACACGCATACTTGTACTGGCAGTGAGCATAGCTCCTCTCAATACTCTGGCATTATGGAGTTCTTATCACAGAGGTATCAATGTTTGGTACTTTCTTTTCCTAATGATTCCACCTTCATGGTAGAAACTGTAATCATTTACTCCAGTAAGATCTCTATCATTAAAACCGAGCCTCTCAAGGTAATCAAATCTAGTCATCATCGGTAATTATACGTACATACATATATATGCGTAAATATATATATATGTGTGTAATATTAAATTTTTACGTTTTTCTAAAATTATGAACCGTAGATTCGACTTAACGCTTTTGTACTTGAAGTTTATGTGTTGCCGTATATCGTATATCTGAATCTCGAACATTTGGTGAAACTGATTAAGTTTTAATCGTTTGCTAGACCTCCCTTATGACGTATGTTAAGGCCTCTTTTATAAAAGGACTCCTTTGAAACGAGCCTGTTATTTAAAAAATGAAATTACCATTGAACAATTGAATTACGTATGTAAGAAGCAGCCTTAGCGTTACAACGTTCAACTAGATTTAAAGAAACGTAATTCAAATTTCGTTGCGTCAAATTTTAAAACATCGTATACAAAACTGAATGTACCAATGAAATTTAATTTCATCGAATAAATAAATTGTGGATATTTCTCGAAGTGCGGAGAAAACTAACTTACAGAAGTTATTATCTTTTGCAATATCTGTTCGCCGTTTATGAAACGATAACGAAAAATTATTGAAATAAGTTACTCGATTATTTCATAGCAGCAGAAATCTAACGACGCCGAAATTGAGCAGTTACGTATTTTAATAGCAATCACTGTTACATCATATTAAAAATGACGTTCGTTGCTTGTTACGCGAAAAACGGAAAAACAAAATTTCTATTTAGATCGCTGTCAGTCTTGCTGGTTTTGGCAAGAAATTTGGATCGATCTTTTAATTATTCGACGTAATCAGAAAATCTTACGACATACGAAACATGCACAATACCGAAATTTAATTCTTAAGAGTTGAAAAAGTGAATTACTTGAGAAAGAAACGATTTACTTTCGATGACAGCGGTACAGATATCGAAAAAAATTTACGTGTTCGACTATTCCCTTATAATTTCTTTTAAATTTGTACATAAACTGAAGAAACTTAATTTTTTGTACTTTTCGGAACAATAAAACACAAATAAATAATTTATTGGTGCTTTACTTAATTGTTTTAAGTATCATTGTATCTGCTTCGAATAAAATGATTTTTTTTTTAATTTTCATGCTTCGTAAAACGAAAACATTAAATGTTAAACGTAATTTTAAACATAATTTCGTTTCGATTACGTTCCTTCGAAGGCCTTCTATAACGATGATGCTAGCTGCGCCATAGCAACATGCGATCTTCCTTATTCTGACACTAATCCACAGTAATTTTATACCGACATGCATACATGCACACGCACACGCACGTATCTAACATACATATATAACATGAAATACGAAAAAGTTACAAAGAGCACGCCAGCTAAATATTGAAAAAACAATGTCTTTTTTGATAACACAAACTCGATGATTTTCCTTTTAGAAATAGAATGAACTTCTCATTTAAATTCGAAGTTTATATAATCTTCGAGTTTGTTCATTTTAATTATTATATAATTTAACATTAGAATTAATTTCTGTAATTAGTAGATCGTGTTATAAAATGCTTTTTGGATAATTATTTAAGACTAGTTACGAATTTTTAGTGCTATTATATAACTGACAGCTTTACATAATTTATAGATACAGTAATACCTAATTTTTAGTCATAAATTTTGCTTCATTGTAATTAGTATACGCGTAACCAATTTCTGTAACTGTTACTCGGAGCTTGGAACTCATAAAGCTTGTTTTATTTTATTCATTTTGTATGTGTCTGGCTCTCGTCCCTGACACGTTTATTGTTAGGAACATCCGAGTTGGAGAGGGAGACAAAAACCGGGTATAGTGCAGTTTCGCTATATAGCTACATTCTTATATTGCATGTTCAATGATTTTCCGTCACACGTAGTTTTACTCTCAATTAATGATACCTTTCCTCCAATTTTCAAATTTAGGGTTTCAGAGCTTGAACATTCTAAAAGTTCGAAATTTTAAGTGTACAAATTTAGAAGTTCCAAGTTTAGGAATTCAGATATTTTACAATCCCGTTGAAGACCACATAGCGAGATTCCACAGTAATTTCTGCAATATGTTTCTGCTCCGGGAATAGTCACGATCACGACTACTAACTGGGCATTACTGCATTTAGGAGAGAGGAAAAAGGATTAATTGCTGGCAAGCTCTAACTGTACGTTACAATGTTCACCCTGAGACACGTGTAAACAATTTTCAGAATCAGTCGAATCCGCGAAATAACGAGGCCACTATCATACACTTATTAGACTGTAAAATGTTTTGAATCGTTATTTCAAAACGGTAAAATTACTGGACGTTGTTCCATTGGTTTGTTTAAGGCTTACAGATATTCTTCAGTTCAATCTTTGATCTTCTTCAAACTTTCACTGTTCAAAATGATGTACAAGCAATTATTGTCTTGATTTAATTATTCGAACGAAATATTCCTTGCTAATATCACACTGTAAGTAAATATCAGGTATTAGTGTAAATTATATCAGTTGTTTTTATGCTTATTGTGTTCTACCCTAAAATGTTTTGAAAGTTTGAAAAAAATCAAATCCCAAAGATAACAAAAACCGTTCAGTTTTGGCAATGAAACTAACTCAGATCGTAAAACTTCACGGTGAAACTCCACGACAATGCAATTATATATGTGAGACACAATTTTTTAATTAGTTAGCGACGGGCATTCAATAATTGTTCTTTTTAATTCCCCGATTAAATATTCAAAATTTATTAAAAGAAGATTCTCATAATATATTAAACCGTTTCTGTATTCTCCAAAAATTCTCTATGCCCATCGCTATACTAAATGAATACGCTAGTCATCTACATTTTTCCATTGAACTCAGATTCCATTTTTCCATGTACCACCAAAGTACCACTGTTCCTCAGTAATTTCTGTTCAAAATTTGTTTACTATGAAGCTTTTGCAAACTGTATAACAGAGTTCTGCCGTTGTGAGGCAATGAGGCCACTCCTTTCACTTTCCATCGACTCTAAAATCTTTTTACACCGCTTCCTTGGCGGAAGAATCAACGTTTCTCGTACCGGAATCGCCAAATCCAGAGGATCCGGCGAAGGTACAGGACTCACAGGATTACTACTGGGAGGAGTTAGAATTGGTTCTCTTTCAACCCTAATTCCATATTCTCTCTGTCGTTCTTCCTCAACTGCCTCAAGCGCTGCCTCGACTCTTCTACGAGCATCGTTTCCGGGCAAATTCAGAAGCGAAGAACAGTCACCAACAAAATCATTATTCTGAATCCCAAAACCATTATACGCTGGAGAAACTTCTGGGTATAGGAACAGGTGGGGTTGTTCAACAGGAGCTACTGACGTTGACTGGAAAGATCTATCTTCACCCGGTACAAGAAGCGGTTGTGAATACTGCTCTCTGGAATATATGTAATATGGGAATTCTTGTGGAGTGTCATAAGTAATAATGTGATCGTTCAGTTCTTCAGTCCTTTGGTTCTCCTTGTCACTGGCAGTGCTTACACTGTTTGCCTGAGAAATCTCAATTTCTGGCTCAATTGGAGAGTTTCTAGGAGAACCATTAACAGATAATTCTGTGTGAGTTTTAATATGCATTTCCACAGTTTTCTTTGAACCAAATGTCTCATCACATGATGTACATTTGTAAACCTTTTCACCGTAATGAGCAACCTGGAACATCAAACACATCATTATTAATCATACAAGTTTATAATTAATGTTATACAAGTTTAACATTGTAATAAAATAAAGTCAAAACTGCATATTAAATAGAAACATTTTTTTATTTTTAGTAATTAAGACATTTTTGTACTGCAAACTAACTGATGATCAATTGAAAATCACATGTAATTAAGCAACTTTTAGATCTTAGCAGAAGTCAAAGAAACAGTGAAATTTTCTTATGGTTTTTATTTTCTGAATATTTATTAATAACATTTGAAAAATTCATTTTCGTAAAGCATCGATAATTATATTGTTGTTATAAATTTAACAATTTGAAAATTTTTACATGTTCGTACTGAATAATTTAAAAATCTCAAATTCATAAATTTTTAAAAGAAATTTAGAAATTTCAAAATTTTGAATTTAGGAAGTTGATATGACCTTTCCCGCGACTTTTATAGTTTGTTACAATTCCGCGCGAGGCCATATAGCGAGCTTCCACTATATACATACGTGAAATTGTAGAAATTTCACTATTTTTTCAAATTGTACCGTACTACGAAATATTATGAAAATTAAATGAAATTCTATCGTTCTTAGTAAATGAATATTAATTAACCTGATGCAATTTCAGCACGTGATTGTAGCCGAAAGATTTGCCGCATATATCACACGTATACGGCTTCTCCCCGGTGTGAGTACGCGTATGCACCTTGAGTTGTTTGGAACAAGTAAATCTCTTGCCACAAGCTTTGCAAACATACGGTTTTTCGCCTGTATGCGTACGCATGTGGATTACCAATTGACCACTTTGAATAAATGTTTTTGAACAAACGGTACACTTATGCGGACGTTCTCCGGTATGAATTCGCATATGCCGATGTAGTTTACCACTGTGTTCAAATGCACGCTCGCACACATCACACTTGTAAGGCCGTTCTTTCGTATGTATACGACGATGCACGCTTAAATTTTCTTTCACAGAAAACGATTTACTGCAATACTCGCATTGGTACGGTTTTTCACCAGTATGCGTACGGTAATGTCTCGTCAATCGCGCGGGTACCGCGAAAGTTTTCCCGCAAATATTACATCGGTAAGGATCCTCGCCTTCTTTGCCATGAGAGCGTAGATGGCTCTGATACAAACTCTTCTGGTCAAAGATTTTTTGACACAGCAAACACTGATAAGTTTTATCTTCAACGTTTGCCGGCAGAGTTTTGGTACCACACGTTGGTGACGCGAATACACTTAAATCTGGGCTGCATACGAGGCTTTTCACTGGATTCACTGGCGCTATAGTTGACACTTCGTTGCACATCGACATCGTTGTGGCAGTTGAGATCTGCTCCATTTGATAGAAACCTACCATTCTTCGCTGCAATTTTACGAGCCTGAAATGAAAATGAACACGAAAAATTATAGCTATCGTTGCAACCGAAATGAACCGTCATCCGAATAGCAGCACAAACACTGCGATGTTCATTTTTAAAATGCAATTAACAACTAAACAGTACTTTTGATGGATAATGTGCGTATCAAAAAATTTTCCAATTTTCAATGCCTTTTTGCGCAAAATGCTTCGAAGAATCAATCCGTGTAAAAGAAATATATACCATACTGCTTAAAAATTCGCACATGACCTTCTCACGGCGTTTTAAGGTCATCGCAAGGTCAAATAGACAAGAGGATAGTATAAACTTCTTGATATCGTACAATTTTTGTTCGAATGATTTTTTTATGTCATTCATATGCTTTGCGGTGTGAAAAATGGAAGTTTTTCTGCAATAATTTTACACTATTCCTAATGTAATGCAAAATGTCAACAAGACTGTTCAAACGAAATTGATCTACCAATAAATATGGCGTCATTTTCGACGACGGAAAATCAGTTTTGACTTTCTTTTTATTTATTGATAAATAGTGCTAAACTATTTCTCACGTTTTATTGATAAATAATTATAATTCGTTCATTATTTTCTTTGATATTTAAACAAAACTAGAATATCAGTCAACAGAATAAAACATCCCATTACAAATCGCAATATTATTATTTTTTTATTATAAGTAAAGAAGTCTTTTTATTTATACTGATATATTAATGGTATTGCTAGACTCATATGAATGTAACTACAATGGAAGTGTCTTGATTGGGCGTCGGTTTGAAATAGTGGAATCGAGATATATTGCCCTATCTCTCATCATTTGTCCCTTTCCGAAAAACGCCCACAAATCGTGCGATGCCATGCGCGTATACATTTACACGCACGCGCTCCCATTCTGTGTAACTTCTACTCGACCCCAATATTATTGGGCCTTGATAAACTATATTATCGTCGCACAAACTTATCAGATTTGGAACTTAGAGATTCGATACAATTTTTTTACACATTATTTTATAGAACTGAACAAATTCAATAAATATTCTATTTCACAATTGAGTCATACCCCACCTTTCACATATTTAATTGAATTTTTTAAAATGCAGTAAAACTGTAAGTAACGACAGGAAAACATTATGTGCATTGTAGCTACGCACGTTAAAAACGAAACTTTCAAATTCTTCAATGAAAAAAACTTGGGGATGTGGAAATTTAACAATCTAGATATTTCGAAATTCAAAATTCGGATATTTTTAAACATGCGTTTTAAATATTTAAGGATTTGGAAATTTTGACATTTGGAAATTGGGGGCGTAAAAATTTTAAACTTTGTTTCTTTGAAAGTATAGAAATTAGAGTATTTGAAGATTTTGAATTTGGGAATTTGAAAAACAGGAATTTGACAATTCGGAAATTTGTTAGACCATTTTATGCGCTCAGATGTAACGCTCAGCCATTCCGTTGCTTCGCTAAATTGTACCACGTTTCATTTGAGAAATAAGTTTCTTATATAACAAATTATATTGTTAAAATTAAAAAATGTATTATTTTGGTTATACAAATCATTGTATTAATGATACTTCAGTGTATCACATCGTTTACGTCCTGAGTGAGTGGCTGAACTTCTACATCATGCGATTAAATTTGTGAGCGGTGGTATAAGTGCGGGCCTCAGACAATGTACCATCAGTTGTCTTTTCAGCCGCCTGCTGTTTGAGCCACGCACACACTGACTATACCCACTTTTAAATCGCTTTGCTTACACGTTCGCTACCAACGTCACTATACATATACGTGTCACTTTTAGGTTTCTTATACGACATCGTGACTTTTAAAGCGACAAAATAAAGGAAAATAGGTACAAACGGGTCATCACTGACACACTCACGGGTCATTATGAATTCGACACTGTCCATATTTGGTGATTCTTTCTACGATTAATTTAAATTTTCTTGTAAAATATAAATTCCTGTCCTTCCCGAAGCCAGGATAAAATTATAAAAATGACTTCTAATAATAAGTGTAACATGATTAAATATAACATAAGAAAGTATTCTATCTGTACTACCAATTTTGTGATGTCCAACTGTACACATTTCTTTACTTTCATTAACACCGTAATAAATGTATCATTTATGCATTATCAAGTACCTTACAAATTTTCAAATTCCTTTTTCCTTATTAAACAAATAAGATTTCGATAACACTACGTTCATTTTAAAATGTCCAAATTACTGTTGACGCATAATACTTGTACAGATATCGTTCAATCAGATGGGTAGGATTTCATTGAAAAAAAAATTATTAAAATTCATGAGGGCGTTATACGCCAATAAATTCACCCGTTATTACTTCAGTTACGTTTTAATGAAATTGGAGATATAATCAGCTTAACAAAAAAAAGTGAAAAATCTCGAAATGAAAAGGGCATTTAATCAAATAGTAAGCTCATTAAGGAAATCTAACGTTATTCGTATGTTCGTACGAGGTCGTTAGTTCAGTATAGGTTAAGGCTGGGTTAAACCTGCACGCGCGCGTCGTCCTTCTGTGAGGCAGACGTCGTGGTCGGCGGTGGTGCAATATCGCGACGCGGCGGGGTAGAAACCGTCTACTGCTGCCTCCACGTGTACTCGTCGCATTTTTTTATAGCGATCACCGACCTCGTGCAACTCGCCGCGCAGTAAGGACGTTGAGTTACATCACGGGCTGTCGGTACGAATCGTGTCTCCTAACAGATTTTATTGCGATTTTTCTTTTCCCATTTCCGGAACAATGTTCTCGTTGTTTTCATTGCTTTCTTAATGCGATGATATGCCCAGAATATGAAAACGTAATCGATCGCTGTAAGCGCTGAAGTTCGCGGCCAAGGAGAAAACTATCGATTTCAATGTCGCAAATTTTTATTTTTTTTTTCTCCACCGTACCGAAACATTTTCTCCAACTTTCTCCGCTCTTTCCGAAAATCGTTCGATTTAACAGAAATTGTTGTTCGGCGCGTTTATCGAGCAAAATCAATTGTTTAAAACATTGCAAAATCAACGAACATCGCAAATTTGAGTAATTCTTCCGAATTGTTATCGTTTTTCGCGAAATTTTTGTGTGTTTGTAAAAGTCAAAAAACAAAAAATTAAGATAAGGGAAATAAAACGTATGTAAATCTATCGACGAACGTTCAAGCTCAACGAGCTTCGATTAAAATCTAAATCGATTCACTTATTCGTAAGTATGCTGAGTCGTGATATATGAAAAAATTACCTACCAGTGAAGTTCTTGTTTAGACCCTTTTACTGCCCAGAAAAATCACGTTCCGTTTGAGCATCCTTTGGAAGATATCGAATTAACGAAGTAACTTGAAAGCTCGGATTAATGAATAGGATCGAACACGCACGTTTACTTTAACGCATGTCGCTTTCGTTTGTCACTTCTCACAACTGAATGACGACGAAAAACTCAAACTCGAAAACCAAAGGACCCGCCTCAGGACACAGCCAATCGTACTGTGCAATGTTTACCGCCTGGCCGTGCCGAACGGCGACGGAAATCATCGATCATGGCCGAAGCTCCGTGCTCGACCCTGCCCCTCCACTACGATTATCCCCTCCACCGTGACAACGGCGGCGACCTACAATTTAGGGCGACTAAGTGCTTTTCGCAGCACGTGGAGGCAGTCGTCGTGGTTTCGGCTGACCCTGCGATACGGGTGCGACGAAGGAACCCGACAGACGAAGACGTAGATATCTCCTGTCTATAGGGACGCGTTCATAATCTACACACGCATGTGTGACGCTACGGTACGTTACGACAAGCTCCGGTAATCATGGATCGGCTATCAGTAGTTGAATATATCCACATACGAATTCAGCTTCAGATTCATTAATTTTTTCAAGCGACATTTTCTAAGGGCGCGATTTTGCGCGGCAGCGTTATGGCCGCCAGTCTGAGCGTCACTAATAGTGCATGTAAATCTCAACATTTTTCAAATTCCCTTTAATTCCCAACTTTATCAAATTTTTAAATCTCCAAAGACTAGAAAAGTTCAACAGTCTTTATGTTTTATTCCCAAAATTTCCAATTTCGCAGATTTCAAGGTTTAACATTTTTGTTCATTTTTGGAATGATTTTTGAGAAAATGTTTATCTACAAGCAAGAAATAGACATTTTTAGAAATAACATTTTCTTGCAAATTTTAACCATATTTTATGCATACATAATGATTGTATGGGTTATTACGATTGTTATTGTTTGAAAATATTTAAAAATCATTGGCTGCGGTACGATTTTAACAAAATGGAAGCTCCATAATATTTTCGTTTTGTCCGTGCATTTACAACACGTGGATCGTAATAAAATATAATTGCATTTGTTACTGATTGTTTTGTTAAAAAAAGGTGCGATCATTCCCCGACTTACCCTATACTTGGTAAGGTGTAATCCGTTGGGGAATAGTCGAATTTTGTTCGATTTCATTGTGAACATGCTCGAGACAAGTGTGTGAGTCGTAACGATATTACTTTCGAACGGAGAGGAGAGCAATGACCCACTGCGCGCGGTGCACGTGTGCTCGGGAGAAACCACGACGGCTGCCTCTGGACGGGGCATTGGACGCCGCGTGCGGCAGTAAAAACGTCGACTATGATACTTACTTCTTACTGTTCTTGTAGTAGTATCCCTGTGGCTGTAGTGGCGGCTTAAGACGATAGTAGCCAGTGACGGTAACAATACCGAACACCTCGTCTAATAATATTAAAATCATCGAATGCGTGAAACAGAATAGTTATATGTATGTAGGTAACTGCAAGGTACAGTATATAGTTAATGATGTATACAATATTACGGTATTATATTTATTATTTTGGGTATTGATGTACACGGAAATGATAGATAAGGGAACATGGAAACATTTTACTGTTTATTACGATTAATACATATCAAAGTATATACATACATACATAGCATTGATTACGTTAGTTAAATAATAAACAGGAAATATTAGTAATTCGATGGGATACGATCATTGTTAGGTACGCGCGCTTCTACGGTAAATAAAGATAACAATAGACACGTCAAATCGTTACGTAATATGTTAATCATTGATAACTTTAAAATGCATTCGAAGGATGAAATACGTCAATGTCAACAATGCGAACATAGATAAGATTACCATTGAAAATTTCAAGTATCGCATACAACTGCGCAATACTTCTCGCTATTACCTTCTCCGATCGAGTATGTACTGTTTTTCGCAAAGAAAGTAGACGTACATCGCGCGATAAAACGAAAATAACGTGTTTTTGTGTGTAACAATATTATTGATGATTATCGGATGTCTGCGTAAATACATGCGAACAATTAAAATATTGTAATCGACGAGATATGAAGAATTATGAAATAAGCGATTGTTCGATACGGAAGTTATCGCATTATCGCGCATCGGTAAAGCACGTGGAATTATTATCGTCGCATACAGCCCTGAGGTGGCACGTGGGTCAACACAACTTACGTGGCTCAAAACATACGCAGTGTCGGGGTCGTGGCGAGATCGACGAGGGTTTCGAGACGTCGAAGACAGAAGAGGTCGAATGCTCGATGGTGGGGGTATGGACCAACTAGAAATCTCTCAGGGGAGTATGGTGGGGCAAGGGTCGAGGTAGCAATCAACTCTAGAACGATGTCGTACCTTGACCAATCTCAACGCAACTTGTTTTAAGCTATGCCAGCGATGACCTTAGAAATGACTTGCAGTCAAGCCGAAACTAAAATGGTAAAGAGAAAACTATTAAATGCGTGTTATTTATGGGCCAGTCATATTCGTTTAGAATATCATGAATATGTTATAACTTATAATAAATTATCTATTTTATACATTGAAAATTTATGAACAACGATTCGGCTAACTGTAATTTAATGTTTTAAGATAATATTAAGAGTTTCTCTTTGTATAATGTGCATATTTAAGTTAATTATCTGATGTAATTGATTTATAATTCAATGCTAAGATAGTGCTAAAAATAAAACCTATTTTTAAGTAAAATAACTGTGTAACAATGTAATTTATTATTATTTGTATGCATATTATCAGACGGTATTATCATCGACATTAAATCACGGATGTCATTACTGATATGGATGGAAGTACATTTCATTTACTGTTTAATTATTTTTTACGTGTTTGATGACGACTTTTCATACAAACATTTGTTTTTTTATAAATTGTATAATATTTAAAATCCACGTTTTAATAATCATATAAACATTTAGCACCTCGGTACCCTCTCTCCTTACCCATTAAGAGTTAATTCGTAAACATGTTTCTTTTAGGAACGGAAAGGAAGAGAAGACTAAAGAGAATCGAATCAGCCTGACCATCCCAAGTAGAAAGTGGAAAGTATTCCTAAGGTCAACGACTTCATAGCACGTGTAACAATCTATGCCACCAAATGCACTACGCAGTGTATAATTACATTTCAAGGTCGTATGGATACGAACATAAGTTTGTTTAGCTTTCCCTTCCGTATTTATCTCTTTTTAACATTACATAATCGTAGAGTCGCATGTTATGTATGAAGACACTGAGGACATCGTCTTTTTAATATTAATTATCATGTGCCAACTCCTAATAAAATTACATTTCTTATATTTATCCTTTTACCTTGTCGTTATATGCAATTCACATTTCATATTGCAACAACATTTTATGTCTAAAAAACATTTTATATCTCTCTTATAACATTTTATGTTTGATTTATAAACCTGATTCTAAACAGCGAATTAAATAAATATCAATTTCACAACCAAAATACTTTTGTAACGGAACTAACGAAAGTAATCGGAACTGGTACGGGTTCCCCTCAAACAAATCCTCTTTCCAAACTTCAAATTTTACAAGTTTCAACTTCGAAGTCTATAGATAATTTTAGTTTTGCAGTTTTATAATTCAAATAAAAAAAGTGTATATTTTCAATATACGAATATTCTCGAAGAAGCAGGACAATCTCAGTGTTAATACATGCTTTAAGTGACATTGAGGCTGTATCGGTAAAGCAAATGGTGACATTATCGTAACAGAACGTTTCTCATACATTTTTGTGTCTTAGATTTTACATCACTTAGAATATTACCTATAAATACTGTTTTTCTTTGAAATAAATTTATTTTCGAAGTTTAGTAATGTCGAGGCACGAAAACTTTCAAAATTACTAAACTGATGTAATGTTTTTCGTAAAACATTGTTTTAATTTTCCAGTCACTAAGTGCAAACATTACAAACATTGTTCTTATGTAAAATAAAGTTCCTTGTAAGATTTCGATTAAATTGGATTTGGAAGGTTTTTGATTCAAATTTGGTGCCATACAATGTATTTAATACTGTTTTGGTACTTTTTCGTTTTTAAGTTTGCATATCTTCGTCACAGATTTCTGAAATTTGGCTACATTGGTATAATGCTTGACTTACCCTAAAAAAATGTAGCGTAAAGATTGACGAAGATATTCTGCTACGAATTATAATAAGGCAATTATTGCGCGTAAACTTGTAGCAATATAAATATTATACAGTATAAAAATTAAAAAATGGGAGACAACGCTATAACTAATCCTTGGGATTCATTATCCACAGTAACAACATTTGATAGAGGTAGGTAAGATAACCTTAAAATACCCGCGCAATTTTAAAATGTATTCAACTAAATTGTTTTGACATTAAAAAACTGTTTGTAATTTTAGTGAAATATAACAATTGAAATAGTGTGTTTTTATGTGTTTCCTAAGGTGAAGTTTTGCTTTTAATAAAGAGTTATGTGAATTTTTATTTTAAATATGATAAAATATTGATCATTAAAAATTAAAATTAAGAATTAAAGAAACTTGTATGAAATCATTTTATATGTACTAATATCTATTTTCTTACATTTATTGTTTTGTATATTACTTGTGTTGGTAGGCAATAATGCAAAAAGTACAGTACGTCTGAACAATGATAGCAATCAAAGTAATGGACAACTTGTAAGGATAGTAACACCTTCTAATAGTTTATTAATTGAATCACTCATACATCAGCTTTGTGTACTATTTGAAGATGATACAGCTCGCCGGAATAAATTATATTTCGGTAATTTATTTATCATTTTTACATAAATTATATACCGTGATTATTAAATCTATAAGATAATTTTTAAGATTTTCATTTCTGAAAAACAATTAAATTTCTTTTTTATTTCCATTTTAAATTTTGGTACTTATTAAGTTTTTTTAATTTAAATTACAAGTTGATATTGATTATTTTTTTTATTTTTAGCTATTTGTGATAGACTACACGAGTTAAAGTTAATTGATAGTTCTTACAATATGATGGAATTTGAAACATTAAGAAGTCAATATCAACGTGCATTGTATCATTTAGTTACAGTTGCACGTGCAGCAACTGGTTGTGAAAGTGCATTACAACTTCCTAGGTACTAGATTCAATAATTTATCAGACCCTACATATCATGTATCATTATAATAAAATTACGCAACTCTTTTTTCTTAACTTTGTGCAGTTCATTGATGACAGAGTGGTCCCGGTATCATAGAGAGTTTCAGGAAATATGTTTTATTGGTGCTGGAGGATTTGGAAATGTTTTTAAGGCTTTACATCGTCTGGATGGTATTGAATATGCTATTAAAAAAATTGTAGTACGTTCTGGACGGGTTAAAAGTATTATGAAACACCTTGAAGAAGTGAAAACTTTGGCAAAGTTAAATCACACAAACATAGTTTCATATAAAAGTGCTTGGATTGAATCAACACTACCTTCAACTTTTATACCAAGTTTGGTACCTCCCAATCATTTTCAAAGCAAATCGAGTTCTTTGAGTTATAGGAAAAAAAGCAGATTTAAATCATACAGAAGTCAGTTCTCTGATACCCAGAATCAATTAACTTCTAATAGTAATTATAGTGACAAAACGCCAAAAGAAAACAACAAAGAAGGTATGTTGATGTAAAATAAAAAGATAAGTTACAAGTTAAAAGTGTTTATATAATAATTAAGAAAATATTCACAGAGATTTAGTATAGAATTATTTATTACATTTCTGCTATTATATTAATTCAAAATATCATGCAGGAGAGCAATTACTTCAAGAAAACTTTGCTGAAGAAAACATTGAGAGAAATAATTCAAATAGTATATCCTTTAGAAGTGACAGCAAGAATCAAGATAAGAAAACAGAAAATAATTCTAATTATATGGATGGCACTGATTCATATGAAGACACTAGTAGCAATCAAAAGCTTTATCCATATGTACCTCAAGTGGTGTGTACAGACTTTTCATTGTTATTCACTTTTATATACGATTAAGATGTATGAAGAAATTTCTATGAAATTTTTCAATTTAAAGAACGAACAGTATGCAACACTGTACATTCAGATGGCACTTTGTGAAAAAACTCTTCAGCAATGGCTCGATGAAAGAGTAGAGATGACATCACAAACAATGATTATTACAATATTGACACAAATATTGTGTGGCCTAGAATATATACATTCACGCGAAATTGTGCATCATGACATAAAGGTAATAAAAAGATAAAGAATTTGCATTCTGTGTAAACTGTTTAAAAAGTGTTAAGTGTTGAAATTATATTAAATTATAAATAGAATATATTGAAATGTATATTCTTTTCATTTTGAATTTAGCCAAGCAATATATTTATTACTATGTCGGACCGTCCACAAGTACAGCTAGGAGATTTCGGTTTAGCTTGTCCGCTACAAAGGGAAAGTCATCATTCTATACTTGGTACACATATGTATGCTGCACCAGAGCAATTACAAGGAAAATGTGATCCTAAAGTACCGTTATCCCAGCCTTTTATATTTAATGTTACTTTTTGAAAATATTTTAATTTAATTTATATTGTTTTAGAGTGACATATATAGTTTAGGAATAGTACTTCTAGAATTATTGGTACATACAAAAACTAATATGGAAAGAATTGAAGTTATTAATGGTTTAAAACGAGGTCAAATACCAACATCAGTAACTGCCAACTATCCTAAATGGGTAAATACTTAAAATAAAATGATTTATATCTAATCAAGGAAATGATTGAAAGCAAATTTAATTTTGTTACAGGCACATATAGTAAGCCAATTAGTTCAAACAGATCCTAAGAAACGACCATCAACAAATCAATTATTACATGACTTAAATGAAGATAAAGATATAACGATAGAACAATTGAAAAATGACATTACTGAAAAAGATGATACAATAAATAAATTACAAGAAAGAATATTGTTATTAGAAAGACAGATTGTTAAATACAATATACCAGTAGACGATATATAAACGTTTCGTTTAATTGAACTGAGTGAAATATAGTATTACTTTTTTAATAATGAATAATAAAATAAGGTAAAAATTTGGACATTCTGTTTCGTTTTAGGAATTGAAAGAGAAATAAAAAATGTTGATCGCTTGAATTATAAAACAAGAGAAAAAATTCGTTCGAAGAATGCTAAGAAACGCCATTGTGTAGCGCTTTTTTCTATACATGATAGTTATTTATAATTTTCTTGAACAGAAAAGTCAATGTTTTTATATTTTCATTAATTATACAAATTATTATTTAAATTGACAGTCATAAACGCTATGAATACAGTGATCACGATTTAACAATAAAGGCAGTTAAATACAAGCAGTGCTCAAATGGTCAATACCAAAATAATTATGGGATAAATTCCGCATTTATTAAATATATTTATTACGTAGAAAATTAAATAAAATAATTTAGGTATGGGTCGTGATTAGGATCATCGTGATGTACATTGAAATTACGACTTGGATATACTCTTATATCTGGCATTTTGTTGTATTCTCTTTTTAATTTACAGACATGCATCCAAACTTTGTACTTCGCATTTTCAGTAAACGTCAAGATGATCCTCAGCGAGTTAAAGTTTTAACCATAAATTTTGCGTTCAATTTTTACATTATTATATTATAGAATTGATAATAATACGAATCATATGAATATTTTTATATAAATATTATGTATGGTGCTGGATGCAAATAAGGCCTATATTGCCAAAATCATGTTTAAAATTGTACAAATACGTTGATATGTTCCATACATATAGAGGTAATCTCAGCATAAAATGTCCATCACAGTAGAGTTGGCTCTTGTTCTGTATTATGAAAAATTTGTTATTATTGTCTTAATTATTACTTAGATATTAACTTTTCCCAACATATTTTCCATTGTTCGTTTATTTTATTACGTGCCTCATTATTTAAAATGGTGTAAATAATGTTAGTACTACCTCTCCAATAAGGCCTAATAAAATCAAAGTGACGAAATAAAGGGAATCATGAAGGAAACATTAAGAATTATTAATACGTATTTATATACTTTAACGGCTGTGAGTGATTAATAAAACAAGAAGGAAATTATTTTCTATTCAAGAAGATATTTTAAGTAGCATTTAATTTCAGAAGTATTTAATTGAAGTTTTAAAGTCTTACTAAATTACTTTCATTTAATAAGGTCAGAAACATTTACAATTTTTTTACATTCTTGACGACATAAATTTTATAAATCAATGAGTTTTTATTATATCAAGTTATAGTACAATAAATAATATACTTTGTATATATAATATTGAAGTGAAATGTTATAATCGTTTTATAGTATATCCGCGGTGAAAGTATTTTATGCATTGTGAAGGTTTATAGTATCAGTTTAAAACTATTATAATTTGTATATTTATGAAATATTATATATTTATATAATAAGTAGTGAAATTTATATTTATTTTAATAAAACCAATGAGAACATATACGGGATTGAGTTCCAATATATTTATTTCAATAAAGCGTACAAATTTTTTCTTAATAAAACATCAATTTTCTTTTTTATTATTTCCGATGAAGTACTTATGAAAGATATTATAGAAGTTGTAGAAAAGAGAAGGAAGTTTCAACGAATGAAATCAAATGTTATACAAGTAGTATTAATAACATTTATTTATTACTTTTTACGTTCACAACCATTTTATTATGCGAATACAGACATTTACTAGAAAGGTAGAAGAACTAAAATATATTTTACCAATATTTCAAGATATTGAAATTCCAAAACAGCGCGGTACTAAGTTTCATCGTTTATCGTTAGAGAACGCCAGTGGCATATTTTCACCTATAGCGAAATAGTTACCTTAATAAAAGGGATGAAGTTGTTTATCAAAAGGGGAGGAATGTGGAGAACGATTTATAATTGACGAGGTAATATATGTCGAGCTTCGTGTTAAATAGGATACTGAATAATATTTCTATAAAGTAAAATTTAATTTGAATCCTTAGAATACATCGTAATATATTTAAAGTCCACCACTGCACGCGAAATATATTCGCTCGTATATTCCTGTATCCATACGATTGCTGGTAACTTACCAATGATAACACAGGTATATAAAGGTAAATAAATAAATTTGCATATAAAGAACATGTTACGACCGGTCATTACGCTTTATTTTACGATCTATTATAACTATAACGATATTATAATCGATTCTAATAATTTACTATAGTAATAAATTTTACTGCAAACGCTCATTTTTCAGAATTTTTAATTTTTCATTACTATAACTTTTCATAATTTTTCATTACTTTAACTTTTCATAATTTTTCATTACTTTAACTTTTCATAATTTTTCATTACTTTAACTTTTCATAATTTTTCATTACTTTAACTTTTCATAATTTTGAGTTATGAGAATTTTTCAGAATTTTAACTTATTTTTCATAATGTTGAATTATGAAAAATTTTCAGAATTTTAACTTATTTTTCATAATTTTAAATTATGAAAAGATTCTAAAAACTCTTGAATTAAGTAATTTATTGCTACCCATATTTGCAAATACGTATCTGATGCATGCTCGGGTAGCGTACGTTCACGGTTACAATTATTAATTACTGTTCCAGATTGACTATCAATAAAAAAATCTTACCATTAGCTAGGATACTCAATGTTTCACCGTATTTGTCGCGAATTACATTCATCCTTGAGAGTCAATATCCGGATATACTACACGTACTCCGAACGTTAGAGCAACGGTAGCGTCATATCGTCAGATGCGCTAACATTCTAGCGAAAGGGCTTCGCAATCTTATTTTTCATTTGCGAGAGGATAACCTGCACAAACTGGCTGGAAGATGCAGTCCGATCTGAAAATGTATTGCACAAATATACGATGTTAACAACGTTGCCGCATAGACGACGGTGGAACAGTTAGCGACTGGATAACCGTGACAGGAGAGAGTAGATCTAACAAGCGGAGATCTATTGATGCAGCGTGCGTTAATCGATGAACTTTTGCAGCCTACTGAATATTCATATGCCGAAGTTATTGATACACGACCCCGGTTAATGGTCTACGCTCGCTTAACCCTAAACGATCGCGCTTAATAAAATGAATTTATGCGCGCTGCTTGCTGCGATCTAAACCTTTTCCAACAACTTGAAATAAAAATGAAAAAATCTTGCGGAGTCGTCAAAATGATCTTTTGTCCGGATCGATGGTTTCCTGCAAATAATTGTATGATAAATAAAATATAGTTTTGTGCCAGGCATTGATTATGCTTTGTCCTTCCTCCTTTGCTCCTTCGAATTCTCGGAATCTCTACCACCGTAGATAAACACCCAGTTGTGTTCCGGTTTGCGCACGTTTTGCGGAAGTTTCCTATTTCCGTTAATGAGAACTTGCTAACTTTTAGGATATTGCATTTTTTTGTTAGAAATAAAAGAGGTATCTACAGTGACCGGCATAATAAAGTGACCATTCTATATCGCATATAGAATAGCTCAAAACTAATGTTTTTAATGAAAAGCGATCCTAATATCAGGGTTTTTTGAAAGGTTTACCGTCGTATCAAGAGTTTATTACAAAAATTAAAAGACTAGTTGTAATAACAAAAATGTATAACTTCATTTGAACAAAACAAACATTTTCATATATGACAAAAAATGTGACCACATCGTAAATTTTAATTTACACTTAATTTATCACAGACTTTTATAATCAGATAAACGAACTGGTAGTTATGTTCTGTTTACATCGTATGCACAGTACATCGCGTTTACGCGTTGCAATTAAATAAAGACGTTACACATTCTAAGGTGGTCACTTTTTTTTATCATGTATGAAAATGCCTGTTTTGTTAAAATCACGTTACAAGTACTTGCAAATATTTTTTTTTAATTTTCGTAAGTAATTCTTGGTGTGACGATAAATCTTTCAAGAAGGGCCGATAATAGTATCCTTCTTCATAAGAAACATTAGTTTTAAGATATTTTGTATAGGTTATAATAGGGTGGTCACTTTATTATGCCGGTTACTATACAGGGTGTCCCAAAAGTGTTGAAGGAGCCGGAAATGGGAGGTAGGTGGGGTCATTCTGAACAACTTTTTCATTTGCAAAAATGTCGTATGGGGCTTCATTTTTAAATTATTAACGAAAAACACGGACCAATCAGAACGCGAGAATCGCGCACCACGCTATTCGATCGCGGCCACGGCCAATTATACCTCGGGCCTACACTCCTGCCTCCGAGCGCGCGCGATTCTCGCGCTCTGATTGGTCGGTGAACTTTCGAACTTTCGAGGACTTTCGTTAGTTGCGTTAGTTAATGTATCAGGTCATCCCATAAGTCGTGTCGCCTCTTTTCGCAGTTTACGTAAACGTTCGTATTTTTTCTCGGCGAAATGTTTACGAAAATCTTGTGTTTTCAAGAGGTATCTTTTCGTCGGTCTAAAACGTGCACTCGAGGTATTGAGAAGGATATTCTTCATTAAAAAAATTCAAACAATAAGTGACAACGGAATTCAGTTACGGCGCTGCATGTTGTATGAATTTTGAAAAGGCGGTACAGTAAAAGATACAGTGAAAAATATTTGTGACGCGAATGGCATGGATGTTTTAAGCGTAAGAAAATGTCAAAGATGGTTCTCAAAATTTCGGAATGGGATTTTTGACATTTTCGATAAACCACCGTCCGGTCGACCAGTAATGTTCGACACCGGAGGTGTGACAGCTTTAATCGAAGCGGAACCTTGTTTGACAATTGAAAAAATAGCAGAAAGAATGAACAGTAGCAGTAGAATTGTCCGAAATGAATCGTATCCAGCGAAGGACAATTTACGAGATTTTCATTACCAAGAAAAGAAAGTTTTCATTACGAGAGCGGCAAAAGGTTTGTTCACTTTTCGAACAAATCGTCAGAGTCAATGAAAATTGGGTTTTATACAAGAATCTCCGGACCTTGCGCCAAGATATTATCACTTATTTCGATCGTTGCAAAATTTTCTAAACGGTACAAATTTCGATAACACAGTGAAATGACAGTAACGCAGTTTTTTAATTCGAAACCACAAAAATTTGTCGAAACTGGAATAAAACGGTTGACTGAAAGATCGGAAGAAGTCATTAAAAACGATGGACAATGTGTCAATGTTTAAAAAAAAAAATGTAAGTATCATTATTTTATAATTAAACTTAGTGTCAAAAAACGACACGACTTACGGGATGAACTGATATTATAGTTTAACACTATTTCTACCAAGAGGTGTCAAAAGACACTTTTAAAATTATTCTCTATGTTGAATCGTTTCTCCACAATTAATTTTTTTACTTTTCATACAATGGTTGTTAAATTAATTCAACGATATCATTTTTCTCCAGCCAATATTCGCTAATTTCCCTTGTTGCATTTTATTATACACCACTGCATTGATTGTATATTAGTGTCCCATAAGTTCTTTCCTTTTTTGATAGACATTCATACACAATATTTATAGTTCAAAGTTGATTCGTTGCATTAATTGTTCAGCTGTATCAACCTTCTCTATCCCGCTATCCCATTTTGTGTCATATTACAAAAAGGTAGAAACTTTTGTGACCCTAATATTTTGTAGCTTGATGAATTAAATAATCTCCGATACATACACATCAGTGTGTCAATAAATATATTCCTCAAATTACACTGTACAACAGCCAAAAATCTATCAGAATTTCATAGTGGCAGTTCCTATAAAACAAAAAAGTCAAAATTTGTTGTACAGTGTTATCGACGTTTAATTCATAATTTGAAATCCCAACCAGTCTCGGCAATGATTTGTATTCAAAAGGCGTCAAAAGACACCTTATACACAAAATCGCGGTGGAAATAGTGTTAAGGGAAACCATTTACGTGAAATTTAGAAACTTGATGTCAATCGATGTCATTCGTACTTTAGGAATACTATTTTGACCAGGTGTCTCTATGTGAATAAACATTATCTACAATTTCTCAATGAAATGACCACGAAAATTGTTTCACCGATGCCGACGCACGAGATAACTGTCTCATTTCCTCGATGATATTAACTATGTAATAGCGTTCGTATTTATCTTGTCATTATAAATATTATTTCTGTAGTCGTTACTATTAATTTAATAGCGATTGATTATGGAAATTTAAACGTCACCCATTTACGGATAACGTGACGGTCAAAGTGTTAATACTGTACTATTTCCGCTATACTTACGAGAGCGAAGAACGAAAAGGATGTATATATTTCTTTTCGCATGTATTGATACAAAATGTCCATTATCGGTGCTTATCATCAACAGTTCGAGGTCTTTCCGTTTCATGTAAATATAAAATCGTTGCCAACTGCAACGGGTTGTGCAATTCGCGAATAGGACGACTGGATGTTACGTTCGTAGTTCTGCTTATCACTGTATCACGGTGTCACGATAAATATGGTTCAAATTATATGGATTTTGTGAGTAATCATTGTGATAAGAGTATTCAATTAGCGTAAAATGACTAATCGATTCGATTTGTAGCGCGTTCGCGGGCACAATTACCAGTGGCATTTGTAGCATCCTGCACCAGCCCCCAAATTTACAATGGTTATTCGATCGAAACAACGCGTCCATCGACGAACAACCGAAATTGGAACGATCTCTTTGCACCACTAAACAATGTAAACAACTTGGTAAGCGGGGAACTTTCGTTTTTCTTTGTAATCCCATCGATTGTCGAACTCGATAACATTTTCAAATTCTCCTGAAATTATATACAGGGTGAATCACGAAACGTGACCAGTGGAAATCACTCTGTTATTAGCAGTCCGATCGAAATTTTTTTTATCAGCTTTTGCATGGTTTTAAGACAGCTTTAACGTCACTATGAAGAATTATTTTTCAACTCTCTTTTTTTTATGTTTTTGAAAGGTCACATTATATATTTTTTGCAAATAGTATATTTTTTTTACGCCTATCTGTTAGAGGATTACAAGACGAATCCGGTGGATATCGGGACATTTTTTTTTTTATCTGGGTCGAGAAAAAATTTCGATTTGTCGACAACATTGGAACGCGTACAATGGCGTAGCATATATTTCTTGTAATATAAAATGTTTCAATTCTTTCTCGATCGAGATGAAAAAAGAACTATGTGCCGATATACATCCGATTCGTCTTGAAATCCTCTAACAGATAGGCGTAACAAAATTATACTATTTGCAAAAGATATAAAGTGACCATTTAAAAACATTAAAAAAAAAGAGAGTTGAAAAATAATTCTTCATAATCACGTTAAAGCTGTTTTGAAACCATGCAAAAGCTGATAAAGACATTTTCGATCGGACTGCTATTAACAGAGTAATTTCCACTGGTCACGATTCGTGATTCATCCTTTATTATGAAACAATGAATAACCAAAGATACGATTTTTCTAAATATTTTTTACCACATTTTACATTCGATATTGAAGCATTTCTGACGCATATTATTGGTGTATTTGAATCGAGAATGCTGTTGTATATGCACATGAATATTTTTGCAAATAAAAGATGATCGTTAAGGTCAAATACGTTTTTGAAATATTGTTGGGCAACCGGATTCGGAATAAGAATGATTAACTATTGTACAAGTTAATTTATTGTAACATAAACTTAATCCTAGTCTAGCTCCTAACGTAAAATATATAAAACAACTATTTGAACCAGCTCGGAAGTGTACTAGATGGAATCTGATACGAAAATGAATGTGACTTGCGAGCAAACTTACTACAGGAAGACTATTGGTTAAAAAAGATGTTTGTACGAGAGTGGAGGAAAAGAACAGGGATGAGGTAAAGAAGGGAGGGAAAATGGATTTCGGGGAGTGGGAGTTAGGAGTACCTGGACGGTCTAGGGCTGGTGACAGGGAAAGGGCCTAAGTTTTAGGATAAGAAAAAGGAAATGGCATGGTAAAGAGAAAAGGGTGCAAATACATAGTTGGGACCTCCAACCTGGGTGTCTCTTTCATGCCACCTCTCCCTTATATTAAATACAAATTTATTTAAATAAATTTATTTTGTTTCGTTTCGCTATTTGCATACGTATTTGTAACTAGATTAGTATTGTCTTCTTTTATGGCGTGAAATATGAGTCATAAGCGATTCAGTATGACCGGAGCAGGGACTAATAATTTTTCACTAAGTAATTTCGTTTCTCTATTATTTAATAGCAAAGATATTAATAGACGGTATGGACAGAAACGCTAATCCATGCGATGATTTCTACGAATTCACGTGCGGAAATTGGAAAAAGCATAATCCTATGCCACCAGATGAAGGGTACTGGAACATGTTAGTCAAAATTCAGAGAAATGTCGACAAGCGTTTGGAAGGTTTGTTCGATTCTTTATTTACATTCGTTAGGACGATGCAAATAATCTGACGTAATTGTGCTTAAGTGGTCGCCTATCACTTAAGGTGTATGTAGAAGGTCAACGTAAAATAATTGTTTTCCAGATTTTGTTTCAAAACGCTATCAAATTAATTTTACATTCGATAAAATATAATTCGACGAAGTTAACATAATTGTTACGCTAAAATGTATTCAAAATTTTGGTAATTGTATGCAGTATATTGAAAGCCTATTTTTTAGAGGGGTTCTCGACAGATATCTGTCGATTTCGTGAAGCATGAAATATCAGAGGGAAAACAAGGACAAATTAAAATCGTATTTCAACGTTTTCCGTTTACAGAAATATTAATGAGCGAGGCAAAACCCGAGGATCTTTATGCCGTGAGATTTTCCAAACGAGCTTACAAAGCTTGCATGAACACAGGTATTCCCGGAAGAAATATATTTTATACACATACATATACACATTTTACAGACATACATTCTACAAGAGAATCGTTTTATTTATAAATGACGGAAGACTATCAGTCACATTATTAATTCGCAGATGAAATGGACAAAGCAGGGCTTCAACCGCTGATATCCACATTATGGAGGGCAGGTGGATGGCCATTGATAATGGAAGAAGAGGAATGGGACGAGAGAATATATAAATGGCAATTCATAGACGATTATTATGCTACTGTAACAGGTTTAAACACCTTTCACGATTTACACGTCGATGAGTACAGTTGGGACATTGATGATGTGTTCATATTTGTAAGTACACCCAGCACAGATAACATATA
Source organism: Coelioxys conoideus (assembly GCA_947623535.1). Classification (NCBI taxonomy): domain Eukaryota; kingdom Metazoa; phylum Arthropoda; class Insecta; order Hymenoptera; family Megachilidae; genus Coelioxys; species Coelioxys conoideus. The sequence continues at coordinate 15,784,386 of OX392453.1, read as the reverse complement.
CAGTAAAAGCCCGCACAGTGCACTACTCGGTTGTTCGCCACAGTGGAAAACGTCTCTTCCTGCGCCTATGCGTGCGTCATTGTTGCGCCTATGTTCGCTTCGCTCGAACCAGTCCAAGTGTAACACGATTCTCGCCGCGGTCCCTTTGCGGTATAATTACGATCACAATTACCTGTGTAACAAGCCATAAATGTTTCGGACGTTACATTTACGGCAGATACAAACAAACTTTTATGGCTTGTTACACAGGTAATTATGATCGTAATTATATCGTGTTTAGTATTATTTTAATCAGAAAATCGAGACGAATACGATGATAAAAGTTTCATTCACGAAAAACCAAAAATAAGGAACTTTGGTTTTTGAATTTAAAAGACAGAACACGCAGGAGTCTTTCATGTTTGCCGAATGTCTCGAACCTCAGTCCCTCTTTGTTTTTGTATCGCTATCCTTTTCTACGTTCGGTTTGCGTCGTATCCCCCCTCAGATTGGCTCGAAAACACGCACCGAATTGTGCACTGCGGCGACTATCCCCCCTCAGATTGGCTCGAAAACAGATACCGGATCGCCACTGTGGCGTCTATTCCCCCTCAGATTGGCTTGAAAACACATAACGGATCGCCACTGTGGCGACTATCCCCCCTTAGATTGGCTCGAAAATACATACCGAATTGCCACTGTGCAGATCGTATCCCTCTGTTCGAACATCGTCGGACATTTAAATGCCTCACCGTCTCAGCGGCGGTTTCTTTTTTCACCGAGTATCAAATTTCGCTTCCACGGTCGCCACAATGGACGTTTCGATTCCGGCCTCCGCTGCACTGTACGGACTTTTACTGTATTTGTTATTTTGGGATTGAACATATGGGACTGAAGTTGGCAATATAGAAAGAGCTCTTTTCGTAATACCAAATAGTGCTGACGTTACTTAACATTCTTTATCAATAGCGTAAAATTGATTATTAAGCCAAAGTCACAAATTCCATCCTACGATTTTTACATTTTTAATAAATTTAATTTGTTGATTCGCTTATAGTTATTTTTATCAGCTATGTATTAGGGGGACCGGGAAGTAATGTCGTTTCTCTGCATGCCGATATTCGCTTTTTTTTTAGATATTTTGCAGAAAAATCAATTGACTTTCATCGATTCGGCACAGAAAATTTGTACAACAGATGGAAAAAGGTTGTCGATAACAATCGTGATTACATCATTGATCAAAAATAACGTACTAAAAATTTATCTGTTTGACATCACTGGAAAAAAAACGATATTACTTTCCGGTCCCCCTAATATAAATGATTCAATCATTTATAGTTAGATGAATAAGATCGTTTCGAACGGTTATGGAAGTTCTCATAAATAACATTAATGTTATTCGATGTTTCAGATCAACACCCCGCATTTACCTCCAAATATGGACAAACTTGTAACTTTAGAAGAAGTAGACATGGATAGCAGTGACGAAAATAACGAGAGTGGCGAAGGAAGTCAAGAAGAAGGTAGCGAGGAAAAAGATAGAGATAACGAAGACACCGAGGATGAAGACGAAGACGATGAGGACGAGGATGAAGATGAAAACGAAGATAAATTTACTCTACGTAACAAAAAGAAATTCAAGAAATTAGTTGATAAAAAACTGACGAATAAGATGAAGACGAAAACCAAAAGAATCGCGATAGAAATACCAAATGAACGTACAAGAATTTCGGATCATAAGACTGTGCATGGTACAAGATACATGCACAAACTATCAAAATATAAACCGGTACCTGAATTTAACCCTGTTATGAAATCTGTACTGTACGATAATCCGAAGAGTAATGGAGTGAGTGAAAATTCGAATAACGATTTATATTTCAATGATAGCGACGATGAAGGTAAAAATATCAACGATGATAACATTGGTGGTACCGATGAACGTAATGGTAACGAGATAAAAAATATGGATGAAAATCAAAATGGTGGAAACGGTAGTGGCGATAGTAACGACGACAATGAGACGGACGAAGAAAGTGGTAGCGGTAGCGGTGATTATGATAGTCACGAATACGATGATGAGGATGGTAGTGGCAGCGGTGATTACGATGATGAAGATGGTAGTGGCAGCGATGATTACGAGGATGAAGATTCAGACGAAGAAAACAACAGCGAAGAGAGAAGAAAACGTATGGAAGAAATGGAAAAAGTGAAGAAATTCAGGGTGAAATACGCGGAGTATATACTAAACGTTAGTACGACACTTGCTGAAGCCAGAGGAGTTCCGGTATCGAAGGAGAAACTCAAAGAGGACATCGCTGATTTGCTGGAATTTCAAATAAGTTTGGCAAAGGTAACTCACAGATTTTATTACAAATTAAATCTCGGGAGGTAAATCGTTGTGACGACGAGTGAATAAATTTATACTCCGTGTTAATGAAATTTTGTATTTATATATTTAACATATATTTTTTACTTGTTGTTTTCATTTAGATATTTAACACATATTTTTTACCTTTTGTTTCATATATGTACATATTTAACATATATTTTTTACTTTCTCTTTTCATTTACATATTTAACATATATTTTTCACTTTTTGTTTTCGTTTAAATATTTAACACATATGTTTTTTTTTTTATTTATATATTTAACGTTGCTACGTCTATTTTAAATTTTTATACGTTCAGTGTGAACATTTTTTAATTTCAGACGCGAAAAGTTGATTAAGATAATAGAACAGTGGAATAGTAATGTAATGGTGCAGCAAACTAGTGGAATAGCAGTATAGTAATAAGGTATTAAAACATCAGGAATGGTAGAGATATTGAAACGGCAAATTTTCAGAATTTTAAGTTTCCAAATTCCCAAATTTTTCGTTGCACGTATTTTATCTATATGACAATATCTATGAAAATGAATATATCCCAGCAATGATCAGGCATTTATAATTTAATCGAACGACTTTATAAATTTTTCTGCAACGTGTTTTATAAACTTGTGCTTCTTGAAAGAGTTAATCAATTTTAAGGCTAATATGCGAATAAAATAAGTATGCACGATCAATTACGAAATAAAAAGAGTATCCCTACGACATTTAAAAGCTCTGCAACGAAGATTCACTGAGTTATCATATTAGGAAAACTCTTCGTATTAGGTAATTTTATCTTATTCCCCCTGGGATGAAATAGCCAACATGTCTCCATACTTCAACTAGCCCATATTTAGATCTTAGCCTGTATTCGGACCATATCATCTACAAGTGGATGTTTCTGTCGACGTTTCTGACGAGTTGAAATAGTTACACGAGAAACAACGATCTTTTTTTAATATTCCTGTTAATGTTTTATTACTAGCTAGTTTAGCATTGCTAGCTTAGCATTCAACAGTAAATGTTAATTTTCGAAGGTGTTTAGGTTCGGAGCAACTTTATACAAACGGTAGGCATTTTTACTTTTGCTAGTTTAGCACTGGTAGCATTAGTAGCTATTTTAACATTGCTAGCTTAGCATTCAACAGTAGATGTTAATTTTCGAAGGTGTTTAGGTTCGAAGCAACTTTATATAAACGTTAGGCATTTTTACTTTTACGAATTTAGATTTGGTAGCATTAGCAGCTATTTTAGCATTGCTAGCTTAGCATTCAACAGTAGATGTTACTTTTCGAAGGTGTTTAGGTTCGGAGCAACTTTATATAAACGGTAGGCATTTTTACTTTTGCTAGTTTAGCACTGGCAGCATTAGTAGCTATTTTAACATTGCTAGCTTAGCATTCAACAGTAGATGTTAATTTTCGAAGGTGTTTAGGTTCGAAGCAACTTTATATAAACGTTAGGCATTTTTACTTTTACGAATTTAGATTTCGTAGCATTAGCAGCTATTTTAGCATTGCTAGCTTACCATTGCTAGTTTAGCATTGCTAGCTTACCATTGCTAGTTTAGCATTGCTACCTTAGTATTCAACAGTGAATGTTAATTTTTGAAGGTGTTTAGGTTCGGAGCAACTTTATACAAACGTTAGGCATTTGTACTTTTGCGAATTTAGATTTGGCAGCATTAGCAGCTATTTTAGCATTGCTAGCTTAGCATTCAACAGTAGATGTTACTTTTCGAAGGTGTTTAGGTTCGGAGCAACTTTATACAAACGTTAGGCATTTTTACTTTTGCGAATTTAGATTTGGCAGCATTCGCAGCTATTTTAGCATTGCTAGCTTAGCATTCAACGGTACATAGACATTTTCGAAGATGTTTTGGTTCGCAGCAACTTTTATTGATCGACGAAATACGCATATACGATCAATTAAGAAATAAAACATCATCCCTGCGACATTTAAAAGCTGTTTAACGAAGATGTGTTCAGAAAATTCTTCGTGTTAAGTAATTTTACCTTATTCCCCCTGGAATAAAATACACAACATGTCTCCACACTTCAACAAGCTCATATTTGTATGTTAGCTTGTATTCGGTCCACATCATCTACAAGTGGATGTTTCTGTCGACGTTTCTGTCGAGTTGATATAATTACACGAGAAACAACGATCTTTCTTGCATATTCCTGTTAATGTTTTATTACTAGCTAGTTTAGCATTGCTAGCTTAGCATTCAACAGTAGATGTTCATTTTCGAAGATGTCTTGGTTCTGAGCAACTTTCATCGATCGATAAAATACGCAGATACGATCAGTTACGAAATAAAACAGCATCCCTACGACATTTAAAAGCTCTTCAAGTTGTGCTGAGTTCTCGTATTAGGAAAATTCTTCTGTCGACGTTTCTGATATAATTGCACGAAAAACTATGACCTTTCTTGCATACATCTGCTAATATTTTATTTTTCCAGCTCATGTATATACACGGAGAGAATCTGGAATTATCGTTGGAGTTGTTTCAAAAGAAATACAATTGTTTAGTGCCTCTGACGGACAATGGAAAGGTAAGAAATATTTGAGTCGCGGAACAGATCATTCGATCGTGAGCTACAAATGTACAATACGAATTAATTTTTCAGATAAGCTGGATAAGAAAAGTACGAAACGTGTTTGCAGCTGGAGGAATGGAAATCGATAAAAAAGCCGAGCTCGTGATTCGATCTTTTAGATATATCAAACATCTACAGAAGTTGTTAGACAGAACACCCAGCAAAATAATTGGTATGCAATATCTGTAATTAACCCCTTGCACTATAATGACGAGCTACTGACGCACTTTCAGTTGAAACACGATAAATCTTGCTTATATTTTTAATACTGTCGAACGATTAACACTAAATGTACCAAAGCGGTCAAATCACCGTTTCACAAATTTCCTGTTTCAATTGTTAAAATTTGTTAATGAGGTTTTCGTCGAATTTGTGGTGATTCTCGTCAAGATAAAGAATTAATAAATGTATGAATTGATTTATTAGTTATTTATTTTTCGACTTCAGTTTGAACTACAAAATAATTGTACATTTCACGTCTGTAGTTTTGGCGTTAATTGGAGTCTAATTGTAATTTGCACAGGCGAGGATCGCAATATGCAAAACAGTCTTCATATTCGAACTTTCTTTAGTTACCTTGCTATACTTTGACGAGTCCGACGATCATTAACAGTTTTAAATACGATAAACCTTATTTTGGATACACTTATTAAGTTCATATCCAATCGTAAACTACAGTAACCGGCATAATAAAGCGACGATCCTATTATAACCAATGCAGAATATCTTAAAACTAATGTTTCTAATGAAGAAGAATACTATTGTCAGGCCTTTTTGAAAGGTCTATCGTCATACCAACAATTACTTACAAAAATTAAAAAAAATATTTGCAAGTACTTGTAACTTGATTTTAATAAAACGGGCATTTTCATACACGATAAAAAAAGTGACCACCTTAGAATTTGTAACGTCTTTATTTAATTGCAACGCGTAAACGCGATGTACTGTGCATATGATGTAAACAGAACATAACTAACAGTTCGTTTATCTGATTATAAAAGACTGTGATAAATTAAGTGTAAATTAAGATGTGCAATGTGGTCATATTCTTTGTCATATATGAAAATTTTTGTTTGGTTAAAATAAAGTTATATATTTTTGTTATTACAAATAATCTTTTAATTTTTGTAATAAACTCTTGGCATGACGGTAAACATTTCAAAAAACCCCGATATTAGAATCGCTTTTCATTAAAAACATTAGTTTTGAGCTATTGTATATGCGATATACAGGGTGTCCCAAAAGTGTTGAAGCAGCCGGAAAGGGAAGGTAGGTGGGGTCATTCTGAACAACTTTTTCATTTGCAAAAATATCGTATGGGGCTTCATTTTTAAATTATTAACGAAAAACATCGACCAACCAGAGTGCGAGAATCGCGCGCGCTCGGAGGCAGAAGTGCAGGCCCGAGTTATAATTGGCCGTGGTCGCGATCGAATCGCGTGGTGCGCGATTCTCGCGCTTTGATTGGTCGGCGTTTTTCGTTAATAATTTAAAAATGAAGCCCCATACGACATTTTTGCAAATGAAAAAGTTGTTCAGAATGACCCCACCTATCTTCCATTTCCGGCTCTTTCAACACTTTTAGGACACCCTGTAGAATGGTCACTTTATTATCAAAGATCATTGAACATAAAGTGCGCTTAACATTTTAATTTCCTCTATTCGTGTGAATATTGTTGCTGCAAATATTTTTGACTGACGCACTTATATTAATTATATTAATTATACAACGAATAGTTCGTTGTGTCTAACGCATTTATTGTATAAATCGTAGTGCAAGGGGTTAATAATACCAAATCTTACGTGTATCGATGAATAAGCAAGAAATAACGCTTTTAATACGAATAATTTTATACAGTAAATTACGTACACTGGAATTTTCTAAGTAAAGTATTGAAGACCAGCACGAAGCAAATGAGAGATTGGTATTATGGTATATGGAACGAAGAGGTAGCTGTTAAAACGAGGTAACGAGAAACAGGATAAAATATTCGCGCGACGAACGGGAAAATAAATATTTGCATTTTTTTACAGATCGAAACTATGCATCCGCGAGATAAAAGCACAGTACAGTTTAGGATACGAATACGTAAAGAAATATTTCCCGGATAAAATCAAGCAAACGGTAAAGATTAGCGAGAATATTATAAAAAATTATGTTTGATAATATATTGAGATAAAAAAAACTTTCACTGTCGTGAGTTCATATAAAATAAATGTCATTCATTGATTGTTATTCTATGGAACTGATTAAGGCTTCAGATATGATCGACAATATCGAAAAGGAAGTCGAGTATCAGATCAAAGAATCGACTTGGATGGATGATAAGACTAAACATTTCATCGTAGATAAATTGGTGTACCTGAAGAAATTGATTGGATATCCAAGTTCATATAAGAATAATACTATTATGAATCAACACTTAAAAGGTGTAAGTCTATTTTTTTACTTTCAATTACTTTTTACTTACTTTCAAAGTAATTTTTACTTTGGGCTTTCAACCCAAAGGTGTCTCTGAAACCAATATGGCGACGGAATCTCTTAAAGAACGGTACTAATATGAAATTTAACACGCAGAGACAATATACAACAGGGGTGGCCAAACCGTGGCGCATGCGCCAGATTTGGCGCATTGAAGGGTTTTTCTTGGCGCACAAAAAAAAATTTGTTTCTGGAAAAGAGCAATTAAGACATTATAGATACGTGTTAAAGTTTTCTTATTATAATTTATATCTGTTGTGTGATTAAGCAACTCCTTCTTCATCCTAAGCAGAGTATATTCCATCAATATCTCACTTCACCTAAACCCTTGTAAAAGGCGTTAAAGTTTTTTGGCCTACCTGGATTCGCTTTCTACCCAATTGGCGCATGACATGCGAAATATTGGCCACCCCTGATATACAATATACATAGTATGTACATATTTTATGTAAATGTATATACAGGGTGTTTTGTAATAAGTGTAAGACCCGTAAAGGGGTTGTAGGGAAGGAGATTCTAAGTAACTTATTCCTTTGCAAAAATGGGGTTTGGGCTCTCGTTTTCGAGTTATTAAGGAAAAACACCGACCAATCAGAGCGCGCGAATAGTGCGCGCCCGGCCGCGAGAGCGAAGCCCGAACATACGACCGATCGCGGACGCAAACAAACAAGTTAGTATCGTGCTATGTTACGGCAAAGTTAAATCACACATAAAATTGTCTTATCCCTTATTCAGTAAAAATAAATAATTGAACATTATTATTCCCAAATTCCCAATTTCCCAAATCTCCAAATTCCCAATTCCCCGAACTCCCAATTCCCAAAATTCCAATTTCCCCGAATTCTCAATTCCCCAAATTTCCAATTCCCCGAATTCTCAATTCCCCTATTTTCCAATTCCCCTAATTCTCAATAACCCAAATTCCCAATTCCCCAAATTCTCAATTCCCCAAATTCCCAATTCCACGAATTACCAATTCCCTAATTCCCCAATTCCCCAAATTCCCAAATCGCACATAAAATTGTCTTATCCCTTATTCAGTAAAAATGAATAACTGAACATTATTGCCGTAACATAGCACGATACTAACTTGTTTGTTCGCGTCCGCGATCGGTCGTATTTTCGGGGCTTCGCTCTCGCGGCTGAGCGTGCGCTATTCGCGCGCTCTGATTGGTCGGCGTTTTTCCTTAATAACTCGTAAACAAGAGCCTAGACCCGATTTTTGCAAAGGAAAAAGCTACTTAGAATCACCCCCTCTACAACCCCTTTACGGGTCTTACACTTATTACGAGACACCATGTATATATTTTAGAATCCAAAGACATTTGGAAAAATGAAGATTTGGGTATTAGAAAATGCGACTAAAACCTAGGTGTTAGGAAAGTTTGAGAATCCGAATTAGAAAATTTGCGAATTTATAATTTCGACAAGTTGAATTTTTGTCGAGTTAGAAACATTAGACAGAAATTTTTTCGTTCTTTTGGAGGGCACGTTATAATTTTGCAAATAAGTAATTGTTCTCGGTTTATCGTCTATTAAGGGTGGCTCTGATTACAAACGTTTCTAATTTTCGTTCGGGTAATTTTTTAATATTTTTCAGCTTAGCGTTAGCCGATCACATTACGAGAACATGTTGAGTATTATGAGACATTTCAAATGGGATAGATTGAAATTAATATTCACCAAAGAAATACCTGCTGAAGAGTAAGTATTTTCATGTTAGATTTTTTGATCCGAGAGAATTGCGTTTGCGAATATTTAAGAAATAGTTGTTATTTCTTCGATTAAATCATTGATATTGTCAAGAAAAAATGAAGGAAAGATTTGTTACAGGATACCATTGGATCCTTTAAGTGTAAATGCCTTTTACATAAGCATTTTTAACGTTATAGGTAAGTTATTAAAACACTATTACAAATAATCTGTTGAACCCATAACCAAATCACTGTATTAACAATTAATTGGCGTTTAAAACTTTATAAAAGATTCATAAGAATTATATGTTTTAGGTAAATGTATAGTTAGTCCTGACACCATACTTTGAAATAAATCTTGTTTATACAGGAAAAATTAATATTACAGTAAATGACAATAATTTTCATTAATACGCTATTGTCAATAAAATTTGTAATTTTTTTCAATTTCGTTTCAAATACATGATTAATCGTTTCTATCAATTTAGTATAGTTCAACAATGCTCAAGATATTACGATTTGTTCGTTTCAGAAATAACTGCAGCAGACTTTCAGAGCCCATTCTTCGATTTTGATCAACCATGGTATGCACATACTAATTAATATCTTTAATTGATTATTCGATTTAAAGCATTATGTAGATTCGATGGAGAAACATTAACTAGATCCTTATATTCTTGATTTCTTGAATTTTTCGATTTCTAAATCCCCTAATGTCAAAATTTCGGAATGTTCGAATCCTCAATTTTCCAAACATCCAAAGGCTCAAATTTCCAAATTCCTGAACACCTAAATTCTCAAATCACGAAACCACAATTTCCGAAGTTCGTAAATTTAAAGTAATTCGAAATTGAGAAACCAAAATTTGTGTTTTACTTGCATAGGTATACTAATTTCGGTGCCCTTGGATATATAATGGCTCACGAAGTGAATCACGGTTTCGATAACAGAGGTAAATTATTTGTAGTGCGATCTTTAGTTACAAACTCTCCGTGACAATATCGTGTAATTGATGATTTTTGTTAGGTCGTGTGTTTGATAAATATGGTAAGTACATGGAATGGTTACCGAAAATGGCGGAAGCGTACGAGAAAAGAGCAGAATGCTTTGAACACCAATTTACCAAATACAGTGTAGTAGACAATAAAACGGGGAATATCCAAGTAAAGGTAACCACATACGCAAAACAATTTATGCACGTTTTAAAACATAATTTAAACGCGAACAATTTTTAACTATTAGGCGTATGAATGAATAGACCATTATCTTCTATAATAAATTGAAAACGTTGTTGGAATTGCAAACATAATGTCATTTATTTTCACGTACACACTTTGCATTTGCAAAGAAAAACATTACACTTATATGCAATTGTTTATTTTAACTATTAGGCGTACGAATGAATAGATCATTATCTTCTAGAATAAATTAAAAACGTAGTTGAAATTGCGAACATAATGTCGTTAATTTTTCTGAAAATATTTTGCGCTCGCAATGAAACACATTACACTTGTATGTAATTGAACAATTTGAAATTACATGTAATGCTGCAGGATTACGGTATACGAACGCAAGGTGAAAATATCGCGGATTCACTGGGATTGCAAGCTGCGTTCAAAGCTTATCAACGAAGACAACGACAATGTAAAACGATTGATCCCGTGTTGCCAGGACTCGAAGAGTTCAGTAACGAACAACTTTTCTTCTTATCCTTCGCTAGCGTAAGTTCGCTTACCACTTTTCCAACTGGATTAAACTGATGGGGGAGAAGCGCACAAGTTTGCCATGTTGTTTCAGACAGGGAGGGTACAACCAATTAACAAATAATTGTAAAAAAGATAAGAGAATTATGGATACAATTATTGATATAGTTAAAATGTGTGGTTTTGTTACTGATGGAGATTGGGGAATTTAGATATTTGGAAAGTGTACGGTTCAAGAGTTTAGGGAATTGAAAACATGGAAATTTGTGGATATTGGGAATTTGAAAATTTAGAAATTTGGAGATTTGAGAGTACTGGGAATTTGAGAATTTGGGGGTATTTGGAATTTGGAAATTTGGGTATACTGTAAATTTGAAAATTTGGGGATATTGAGCTTTTGAAAATTTGGTAATATTGGTATTTGAAAATTTTAGGATATTTGGAATTTGGAGATTTGGGGATACTAGGAATTCGAAAATTTAGGGATATTCGGAATTTAGAAATTAGGAGATTTGAGGATATTGGTAATTTGAAAATTTGAGGATATTTAGAATTTGGAGATTTGGGGATACTGAGAATTTGAAAATTTAGGGATATTGGAAATTTAGAAATTTGGAGATTTGCGGGTACTGGGAATTTGAGAATTTGGAGGTATTTGGAATTCGGAGATTTGGGGATACTGTAAATTTGAAAATTTGGGGATATTGGGAATTTAGAAATTTGGAGGTTTGAGGATATTGGGAATTTTAAAATTTTGATATTTGGGGATAGCAAACTAGGGATTTGGGTATTTGGAAATACGAGGAATTAAAAATTTGGATTTTGAGGACTGAAATGATGGTATTTGCAGAATCAGGGAATTTGAAAATTGTAGAATTTGAAAGTTCCGAAATTGGGGAATCTTTTAATGTCCAAAAAATGAATCAAATAATAATAATCGAAAGCAGTTATTCACCGTTATGAATTATTGTTAACAAGATTTTACTAAATGATGCCTTCGCATTTACAGTTGTGGTGTGAGAACATGACACCGAGTTATTTGGAACTAAGAATACGAAAGGATCCTCATAGTTTGGGTCCACTGAGAGTGATTGGTTCTGTATCGAATTCTGAAGATTTTGCGAAGACTTTCAACTGTCCAGAAGGTAGTGCTATGAATCCGAAGAAGAAATGCAGCATTTGGAAATGAGAATAATACCCAAATTGGATGCCGATATTTTTAACCTTTTAAATATCTGATACAATTCTACAATACTCTTAATAAAATTCGCACCTATAAAATAAAAATTATTATAGCTCTGTAAAGTTTACGTATATTGGTACGAGCATCGAATACATAATTTAATTAATCACGTGTTTTCTTTAACCCAATTCCTATTACTTTCACCACACACGTAATATTATAAGTAATTAATAAAGTTTTATTATAAGTTAAATAATGCCCATAATCTTTTTTATTCAGTTACATTTCGAATAATACGATAAAATGTAAATTTTTAAGAACTCGATTATTAAGTTCCGCTGAAATTATGCAGGAAAATCGCTAGATTTATCTCCAATTTATAGAAGATAAAAAGAGAGAATAGAATCAAATGAAGGTTGTAACGTTGGTTAGTTACAATTTAAAAGTTTATTAAATAAATTACACTAGAGTCTTAAACTATTTCTGAACTTAGTCTAGTCAGATGGGTGAAGCAAAATATATAAGTTCGCGTACGAGGTAAAATACTGTACTCGAACTCTGTCCTGGTGGGTCCCACACGGGGAGCGCTTTAGAAGCAGAGTTGTACTTGCTTATCCGTCCGTAGACTGTCCACACAAGGGAGCAGCTAATGAAGCAGATAAGTCAAGTAGCTGAGTGCGTAAAAACGAGAAGTTTCGGCTATTTATTCCGTTTACTGGGGTTGGTCGGTACGGTAGGGGTAGGTCCCAGGTATTCGGTAGTTGGCGGGGGTGCGACCGAGGCGCTACTCTGGTGGGCGCTCGGGGCATTCGCTACAAGGTTATATTTGGTATATAAAGCGTCAATACAGGGTGTCCCAAAAGTGTTGAAGAAGCCGGAAATGGGAGATAGGTGGGGTCATTTTGAACAACTTTTTCATTTGCAAAAATGTTGTATGGGGCTTCATTTTTAAATTATTAACGAAAAACACCGACCAATCAGAATGCGAGAATCGTGCGCCACGCGATTCGAACGCGACCATGGCAAATTATAACTCGGGCCTTCACCTCTTCCTCCGAGAGCGCGCGATTCTCGCGCTCTGATTGGTCGGTGGTTTTCGTTAATAATTTAAAAATGAAGCCACATACGATATTTTTGCAAATGAAAAAGTTGTTCAGAATGACCCCACCTACCTCCCATTTCCGGCACCTTCAACACTTTTGGGACACCCTGTATAATTGTTATAGTTTCAATAAAGGAATAAAAGCTTGATGAGCCGTATTGTACAGTAAAATTAAAGGAATTTACATTAAAACTTCTTCTTTACGAATGATATGTTTAAAAACAATTCTGTATACGTTACCAATACATACGAGGGCGTATCAAATATAAATGGGAGTTTACGTTTAAAATAATTTTATTCGTGTAAGATTAATACGTAATACGGTAAAATAAACGCGTATAGTAACGACTTGTACAATATCGCTAAATGACTATATATTCTTTAGACGACAAAATGTGGGCGATGTCGCGTTGTCAATGATTCCCCAAAGAATGCCCTTCCTCGTGCCTGCGAAGTCTTTACTGTCCCTCGCCAAAAACTCAAGGGCCTCAGTTGTTTACTGCCCTGACGTCACAATATCGGGTCCCGACGCCGCTGTAGTCGTCGCGCTGAGACCGTATGCGTCCTATTTCGAGTTCGAATGCAGGTCAATTTGGAATTTCCTTACATTCGGTGTAATAAAATTGCCAAGCACATATTATTTTTCAATATAATCTCGTGCTTTAGCAATGCGTTTCTCCCTACAGATTGGAAGACTTTGGATCCCAGTATCGTAAAATGAAGAATGTTGTGTCAGGATCCAATTGCGCACAAAGTCTTGAAATCGTTGTCCTCCTAGTGTTAGAATCGAACGCTGTTGACAACTAACGACTGGCCTCAGCCGCCGAATTTCCTTTATTTATATAGAACAATACATGTGCTGCACGCGGTTCCCTATCGTTCATTGCCCGCTTATTTTGAACATACACTAATCGCTACACTAGTGTTTCTTTAAGCGGTCCAAAGAGATGGAAATCGTATGGCGACAGATCAGGGCTGCAGGGAGGGTGATCAAATGGTGTCCTCCTCATTTTTCTAAGGTTTGGCAAGTTAAAGCTGCAGTAAGGGACCAGCTGTTATCGTGAAGGAGAATAGAATATAACATTTCGAATCGGTTGATCACATCTTTTTGAACGATAAGCGACCTTTACCTCCCTTAAAAGCTCACAATAACATGCATCATTTATTGTACAATTTCGGAAATTGTCAGTCGTCGATCGCCTTCGAGAAGAAGTTCGACGATCGCGCGTACAACAGAAAGTTGTTCAGAATGATGACCTTGACGTCATATTTCAAGGTGATCGAAATCGGAGGTGGCCCCCTTATTCTAAATATTTACCCGAAAGATATACAATATAATGGTTCAATATTTTTATACTTTTCAACTTATTATTCGTTTTCACCAAATCACATGTTCCCCTTTTCATTAAGTAATTTATTTCGTCAGCACTTTGTACGAGGCGTACTTAACACCTACACTCCTAATTAATCGCATCAAATTATAAGTTTATCGGATCTCCGAGAATTATTAATGAACGTAATCATTCACGACCAAACGGAAACAAATTCTAAATAAAGTTCCTGGATGCGATATAGAGACATTGCATCTGCGGAATCGCAAGGGCAAAGGATGCGCATCTATCTAGCTTCAAGCCAGGAACTTCATGTAGTAACATCTTATCGTGGCCTTATCGCGCACAGTGTTTCAGGGTTAGCACGATTTCGCGGGTATAAAATTGACAACCATCGATTTTCCCGACACATTGTGGAACACAGAAAAGTGGCTGGCGCGTCAGAAGTCCGACTTTCGTTTCCACGAAGCGCTGCTTCGTTCCCATCGTTGACATGTTACGACTTCTGATTTTGTAAGTAGACAACGGTTCATGAAACAGCGGAACTGTTTACAATTTTACCGTGTGACTTTATTAATAAAGGCTTGGAAAAACACGTCCAGCTCTTACGAATTATCTAATGCGAATACGTCGAACACGCGAAAGAAAATTGGGGTTCGCTTTTGTTTGCGATATCGTTTGTGACATTATCTGACGATACAGAGTCTCTAGACTTTGAGTGACAAAATTTGGATCCCTCTGATTGTCTTCCTGTTTGTTTGGTTTAAAATATGTGAACGTTGGACATTTTTGCTTTTGCTGGTTTAGCATCGGTAGCATTAGTAGCTATTTTAGCATTGCTAGCTTACCATTGCTACCTTAGCATTGCTACCTTAGAATTGCTAGCTTAGTATTCAATAGTAGATGTTAATTTTCGAAGGTGTTTAGGTTCGAAGCAACTTTATATAAACGTAGGGCATTTTTACGTTTGCGAATTTAGCAGTGATAGCATTAGTAGCTACTTTAAAATTGCTACCTTAGCATTGTTATCTTAGCATTGCTACCTTAGCATTCAACAGTAGACGTTCATTTTCGTAGGTGTTTTGGTTCGGAGCAACTTTTATTGATCGACGAAATACGCATATACGATCAATTAAGAAATAAGACAGCATCCCAGCGACATTTAAAAGCTATTCAATGAAGATGTGTTAGGAAAATTCTTCGTATTAGGTAACTTTACCTTATTCTCCCTGGAATAAAAACAACATGATTCCACACTTCAACTAGCTCATATTTGGATGTTAGCCTGTATTCGGACCACATCATCTACAAGTGATCGTTTCTATCGACGTTTTTTTGTAAAAAACGATATAATTACACGAGAGACGATGATCTTTCTTGCATATTCTTGCTGATACTTTATTTTTTCAGCTTATGTATGTAGGAATACGGAAAAAATTCGGACTTCGCACAAGAACTCACACAAACAAGCTTCGTAAATCTTCGTAAATCTTCGTAATCGTCGTAACCATCGTCTTCGTAATCGCAGTAATCTCTCACGCAGCGCCATCTCTCGACACACCTCTTTAAACTCTTAAACTCTGAAACTTCGCAACGCACATATGTGTCAGAGAGGCCCCACTCACTCTACTTCGTCGTTAAACGCTTCTTTTTAATCAACAATATCCTCGTTGTCGTCGTCTGCCTTGTGTGGATTGGTCGGTGTTTTGATGTCTACCTCAATCCCGGACGAGCCCCCAATTTGTAGGAATACGGAAAAAATTCGGACTTGAAACGGGAATCGAACCCGTGCCCCTCAGATCACGAGTCATCGACGCTCCCAACTGAACCACCGGCGTCCACCTGATACACGTCCTTTTCCGCATCCTTTTGTCCTTTCGGGTCTGGAGGCCCCGCCAATCCCACATGTATATATACGGAGGAAAATTGAAATTATCTTTGAAGTTGTTTTCAAAGAAATGCAATTGTTTAGTACCTTTGTGAATATTTAATTAGTAGCTAGTTTAGCATTGCTAGCTTAGCATTCAACAGTAGATGTTCATGTTCGAAGGTGTCTTGGTTCGTAGCCACTGTCTTTGATCGATAGTTTGTCGAATTAATTTTGCGAATGTGTTTTCAGGGTGTCCTTGGGCGCCGTTATAAGCGCTAGCTTCTTACCCCACCATTTATTGGGTTACCCTCGAAGTCTGCAAAATTTATTCGGCACCAAACGCGAAACTGCTGACGAAGAAACGACGAAACGAGAAGTATGTAACAATACGGAGTGCGTAACAATAGGTAAGCATAATTATTCGGACATACTGCCGAGATCATGCTTTCGACTTTGCCACGAAGTTACCCTAACTTTGATCCTTTCGAAAGATCCTCCCACGCTTTTAACACTAAACCTACCGGCGTATAATGCAACTTTATTTTGAAATTAAAAATGTAATTAAAAAATGAATGCACGAACGATAAAACACGAATTAATGTACACATTAATTCCTTATCTTAGTGAAAATCAACATGATTTTCAAAAAGGCCATCTTAACGTACTTTGCAACTTAAAACTAGAAACTTGTTAAATGGTCATTTTAACCGCTTCGGTAGGTTTAGTGTTGAAAAAGAAAAAAAGTATGAAGCGACTAGGAACGTGATCGAATTTGTTATAGTACCAACCAAAATCGAATATTATTGTTCGTTATTAAACTTTTTTTGATTTTACGCATTGCCGTATCACTTTTCATGAAAAATATGCGACTCCATGAATTTATTTATTATTAACCCATTGCATTTGAAATCATTTTTGATAACAAATAGCAATTGTAAAGCTTTCTGGTTAAAAAGTTTCACAAATTGTTTGAAATTAGTTTTTCTTGTTAATTGCCAATATCGTTTAGTATCGCTGTGTTCAAACGTCACGTGGATAATACTAAGTACAAACGTAGTTAAAATTATTTTTACGACTTGCAGCAAAATTGCTGAAGGAGAGTATGGACGAGACCGTTAACCCCTGCGACGATTTTTACGAGTACGCATGTGGCAGATGGTCTAAGGATAATCCTATTCCTGAGAACAGAACCGATTGGAGTTTATGGAATATGGTTTCGGAGAAGATCGAGAATCAAGTTCAGTGTATGTACAATTTTTAATCGGTCTTTAATTTGTACTCGTTATTTTCGTACGATCTGCTAACAGGAAAATTTATTTTAATTGCTGTTTGCAGCGATCATTGAAACCAAACCGAAACCCGGCGATCTTTTCGCCGTGAAACTTGCTAAAAAGTGGTACGAAAGTTGTATGGACACAGGTACATCTTCGAACATTATTAATTATTTGAAAATATTCGATGCGCAGTAATCTCCAGCAATTTTCCCCGATATTTGAAAAACTGAAATGATTTTATTTTGAATTCATCGAGCATCATTTATGAGACCTATCTAAGTGGTACTTTTTGGGTGTGAATTCGAATCATGTTTGCTAATGAAAATATGTAAAATCAAATTAAAGCAATATTAAATTAATGTAGTATTACATTCATGTAATATTAAATTAATGTAATATTAAATTAATGTAGTTTTAAAAAAATATAGTTTTACTGTTAAAATACGTGTTGTCCTTCATCGTGATTAAGAACCCTTCTATAAACTGGCTTATGTATTATCCATTACTTATTTTTTCAGTTTATTTTCAATTTGAGCATAAGTGGTCATTGAACGTCCGTAAATCTAGTGTTAAATTAATGTAATATCAATTGAATGTAGTATTAAATTAAACGTTTTGACTATAGAAATGATCGAAAGAAGAGGAGCGGAACCAATAATATCCACCTTGTGGAGACACGGAGGTTGGCCGCTGATTATGGAAGAAGGCGAATGGGACGATCGCATATATCACTGGCAAATAGTCGATGATCATTTTGCTCGTTTGTTAGGATTCAATGCATTTCATGATGTGTTTTATGGGGGCGTCACGTACGGCGGCAACGAGACGATAGTGGTAATTCACACAAATTTAATATTATATCGATCCAAGCATGAATTTGAAGTATAAATCACCACTGAATTTAATGTTATATTGGTCCAAGCATAAATTAGAAGTATATAGGGTGTCCTAAAAGTGTTGAAGGAGCCGGAAATGGGAGGTAGGTGGGGTCATTATGAACAACTTTTTCATTTGCAAAAATATCGTATGGGGCTTCATTTTTGGATTATTAAGGAAAAACACCGACCAATCAGAACGCGAGAATCGCGCGCCATGCGATTCGATGGCGTCCACGACCAATTATAACTCGAGTCTACAATTCTGCCTCCGAGCGCGCGCGATTCTTGCGCTCTGATTGGTCGGTGTTTTTCCTTAATAATTCAAAAATGAAGCCTCGTACGACATTTTTTCAAATGAAAAAGTTGTTCAGAATGACCCCACCTACCTCCCATTTCCGGCTCCTTCAACACTTTTGGGACACCCTGTATACCACCAATGAATAATTTCAGCAACGATATGTTTATTTGTATTTTCATCGTAAATATGAAACGTTGTTAATGAATATTATTTTTGAAGCTGTTATAAAGAGGTGCGCGTATAAATCGAGCATTTCGTTTATTTTATCTAACAATATCTTCATAAATCTGTCAGGATCGTGAACCGTCGTTTGCTCACTGTTTCACGTTCTTGCGATGTTCTAGATCGATACCTCTCACTTACCGCTGGGTCTGAGGAAACTATTAGACATCAATGGTGGGTTTAATAATATGGACAGTAGCGATGAAAACAACGAGAGCGGAGAGGGTAGCCAGGAAGCGGGTAGCGAAGAAAGGGGCAAAGAGCAACAGAACGAGAACGAGGGGAAAGAAAATGACGAAGAAAACGAGGAAAATGAAAACGAGGAAGATGAGAACGAGGTGACCGTAAGAAAACGAAACGGCCTGATTAAAAGAAGAAATCACAAAAGATTCGGTCATGGTAACAGACACCTGAATAGGAAGGGAACGAAGAAGAGAACGAAAAGAGACGCTATGAAAATTATGCATCGAATATTGCATCAGCTGACGAAGGCGAAGACACAGAAAGCAAAATCATCGAAGAATCACGTTTCTACAGTTAAATCGCACACGAAGAAGCAGAATCATGAAAGTAAGAAGAAACTGCACGGGAAAGTGGCAAAGGCAAAGAACACCAAACGCATTGGCCACGAGAAGAAGAAGAGTCACAGCAGACTGATGAAGAAACCCGTGCGCGAAAGGAATTTGAAGAAAAAATTGAATGTTCATAATAGTCAACATCACGAGCAGAAGAAGATTAATCACAGGGTCCACCATGTTGCGAATAAAATGAAATTAGTAAACCGCAAGAAAATGTTGACGAATGACACGGGAAATACAGACAATGATATGGATAACGATATCGAGACCGGTAATGACGAAGAAAAAGGAGAAACGAATGACGAGACCAAAAATGATGACGAAGAAGAGGACACTAATGTTGAGAACAATGAAGAAAGCAACGATAACGCGGATAACGACGTGGATAACAAGAACGACGATGTAGAAGATGAAGAAAATGACGCAGATAACAAGAATGATGATACAGAAGACGAAGAAACCAACGAAGACGGTAAAAATGATGAGGAAAATGAGGAGAACGAAGATGAAACGAGCAACGACGACGAAGAGAATGACGAGGATAATGAGGACAACGACGAAGAAGAAACTGAGAACGATTCTGCAGAAGAAGTTGACTTAGAAGAGTTGAGGGCTGAGTATAAGGAATTCATGTTGAACGTTTCGTTGATACTTTCGAAAGCCAGAGGGATCGAAATACCACAAGAAACATTGATGAAAGATATCAACGATCTCCTCGAATTCGCCATTAAAGTTGGAGAGGTAAATAGATTCATTGATATTCCTTCATTGTTCAATGGTGAGAGACAATATTGTATGCATTGATGTCTTTTTTTCAGCTTACACTCAAAGACGAAGAGCCCGTAAACACGACACTTCGTGAGTTTCAGGAAGAATACGACGCCATGGGTTCTACAACGCGTAACGGCAAGGTAAAACATTTTAGCAAAGATTGTGGAGTATTTCTGTTATATCAACGTTCTATGATTGGTTAGGTTAATGTACGAGTAAACAACTCGCGTAAAATACAGAGTGGATAATGTACAGTTGTTAACATAACTAGTTAGCGATTGATTAAGTGTCCATAAAGTTTACGAGCATTTGCTTGCACGATGTACGAAGATTTTAATTGAAATAATTTGGAAATATGTTATCTCCAAATCTTGAAATTTAAAAATTTTCAAATGTTAAAATATTCAAATCTCCAAATTTTCCAATCTCAAAATCTTCAATTTCCAAGTCTCAAAATCTTAAATTTTCAAATCTCTAAATCCCCAAATCTTGAAATCATGAAATTTTCAAATCTCCAAATCTTCGAATTTCCAAATGTTGAAATCTTGAAATCTCCAAATCTCCAAATCCCCAAATTTCCAAATCTTCAAATCTTCAAATCCTCAAATCTCCAAATCTCCAAATCTCCAAATCTCCAAATCTCCAAATTTTCCAAATCTTCAAATCTCCAAATCTTCAAATCTTCAAATCTTCAAATCTCCAAATCTTCAAATCTTCAAATCTTCAAATCTTCAAATCTCCAAATCTCCAAATCTTCAA
Source organism: Coelioxys conoideus (assembly GCA_947623535.1). NCBI lineage: Eukaryota > Metazoa > Arthropoda > Insecta > Hymenoptera > Megachilidae > Coelioxys > Coelioxys conoideus. Next base: position 15,763,286 of record OX392453.1, on the reverse strand, counting down.
ATCTCCAAATCTCCAAATCTCCAAATCTCCAAATCTCTAAATCTCCAATTCTCCAAATCTCCAAATCTCCAAATCTCCAAATCTCCAAATCTCCAAATCTCCAAATCTCCAAATTTTTCAAATTTCCAAATCTTCAATACTCCAAATCTACAAAGCTCAAAATGTTCCATACTTCAAACTTACAAATTTGTACTTCAACAACTTTCTGCAACTTGTTTCACAAATATATCGGCAGCCCTCAATCTTAAAAACCCTCAAAGTTAGCCTTGTAAACTATCACTATATAAATAATGGTAAAATGTCACTAAAGAAAATCGTGTTAAAAACGTTTAGATCAACTGGGTAAAGAAGGTGCAGAAGTTATTCGCAGAGGCAGGAGTGGATATAGAAGACGATGTTGAAATTGCGATAACGAATCCCGAATATATCAAAAAACTTCATACGTTATTAGACAACACCCCTAGTAAAACGATCGGTGAGTATAAACATATAAACAATACTAAACTGTTTATGTTACATCAAATTGTCGAATAACATTTGTACACATTTGTTACAGTCAATTATATTCACTGGGTATTCATCAGTACAGCAATAATGGCTGGCCCACAAGAACTTAGATCACTGGCTGAGAACTGGCTTACAAGACGCATGCATTTTTGGTCGAGGTAACATTTATGTCTAATCTAATTACACAACATCTGGATGATCGTATTACAATTTTAAGGATGGTGACTATCGTTTATCGTTTATAGTGATTAGTTAAAAAGTTCAAGACTAAGGGTGGTGACTATCATGTATCGTTTATAGTGACTAATTAAAAAAAAGACTAAGAGTGTTGACTATCATGTATCATTTATAGTGATTAGTTAAAATGTTTTAGACTAACGTGGGTAACTGTCGTTTATCGTTTATAGTAACCAATTAAAAAATTTAAGACTAAGTGGCGACTATCGTTTATAGTTTATAGAGATTAATTTGGATAAAGGAAACATTAAATGCTGCATTTTAGAATTTGCTTTTATGTACTTATATAGCACATTTTACTGATGCCCTTTTAAATTAGTTTGATATAATAATAATTGCTTGAAATAATAATATTCAAAACAGTACCGTTCTTTGTACGACCAATATTGTCATAGTAATTTGCAACAAATGAAAAGAACATCGATTTAGAACAAATGCCCCAAATAATTTTATTATTAATACACTGTATTATTAATACTGCCTCATACTTTTAAACAAACAAAAAATAACAATATCTAATAATATTATAAGAACTAATATTTTTCTTTACCTCTGTAGAAAATCAGAGTGCATAAAACTGGTGGATATAAATGACATCGTAGCATACGAATATGTGCAACAGTATTTCTCTGAAGAAACAGCGAAAACGGTAAGAACGACGCATTATGTCTCGTTATAGTGATAGAAGTATTTTAAGACGATCGTTTAAAAATGATCTCTTTACAACGCGCATTGTTTCACGTTAAAGGCTAGAGATATGATCGATGACATTCAAAAGGAGGTCGAATATCAGATCAAGGAATCGACGTGGATGAACGACGACACCAAACATTTCATTTTAGATAAATTGGTGAACATGAAGAATCTTGTTGGTTATCCAAGCTGGTATAAAAATACCACGCTGGTGAAAGAATACTTCCAAGGGGTAACTATACTTTCACTAACGACTAGTTTCATTCTCGACTTATCGTTCCGAGCTGAAACAGTACTAATTAACTTATTGAAGATTAAATTTTGTACTTAACTTCCATTTTAAATATAGTTAATTAAACTACAATTTAGATTTGCACGAAATACATATTATTTTTAAGAAAATTTATTACGTATTTGAAATCGCGATTAATGTTTTGTTTAAATTTCTTCATGGGTTTTGTTATTAAGTATTTTTCTCCGTTTCTATGATTTTTCTTTTGATGTTATACTTAAATTTCTTTATGGGTTTTGTTCATAAATATTTTTCTCTGTTTCTATGATTTTTCTTTTGCTGTTATACTTAAATTTCTTTATGAGTTTTGTTATTGAATATTTTTCTCTATTTCTATGATTTTTCTTTTGATGTTATATTTAAATTTCTTTATGGGTTTTGTTAATAAATATTTTTCTCTGTTTCTATGATTTTTCTTTTGATGTTATACTTAAATTTCTTTATGAGTTTTGTTATTGAATATTTTTCTCTATTTCTATGATTTTTCTTTTGATGTTATATTTAAATTTCTTTATAGGTTTTGTTAATAAATATTTTTCCCTGTTTCTATGATTTTTTTTTTGATGTTATACTTAAATTTCTTTATGAGTTTTGTTATTGAATATTTTTCTATATTTCTATGATTTTTCTTTTGATGTTATATTTAAATTTCTTTATGGATTTTGTCATTAAATATTTTTCTCTGTTTCTATGATTTTTCTTTTAATGTTATATTTAAATTGCTTCATGGATTTTATTATTAAATATTTTTCTCCATTTCTATGATTTTTCTTTTGATGTTATATTTAAATTTCTTTATGAGTTTTGTTATTAAATATTTTTCTCTGTTTTTATGATTTTTCTTTTCATGATATATTCAAATTTCTTCATGGATTATATTATTAAATATTTTTCTCTATTTCTATGATTGTTCTTTTGATGCTATATTTAAATTTCTTTATGGATTTTGTTGTTAAATATTTTTCTCTGTTTCTATGATTTTTCTTTTGATGTTATATTTAAATTTCTTGATGGATTTTATAACGAAAAGCGAGTTAATAGTTAAGTATTAAATTTGCATTGCAACTGATATATTTATAATATTTACAGCTCACAATCGGTCCGTCGTACTACGAGAACCTGTTAAATTACGTTAGACATCGAAAATGGAGAATCCTGCGACAAATCGTGGAGAAGAAAGACAGATCGATGTAAGATTTTTGATCAATTTTATTTCCAAAAACCGCAGAATTACAGCAACAAATTATAATAATATTTATTATAAGTAATTGTTACTCGATCAGATGGAACACATTTACATTCACACACGCACACGAAGTAACAAAACAAAAATAATAAGAAAATCGTCGTCAACTGCAGCACACGAACATACAGGGTGTCCCACAATTATGGTACGAGCCGGAAAGGGATGGTAGGTGGGGCTATTCTGAACAACTTTTTCCTTTGCAAAAATATTGGACGAGGCTTTATTTTTAAATTATTCAGGAAAAACACCGTCCAATCAGAACGCGAGGATCGCACGCGCTCGGAGGCAGAAATGTAAGCCCGAGTTATGGTTGACTGTGATCGCGATCGAACATACGGCGCGCGCGATTCTCGCGTTCTGATTGGTCAGAGTTTTTCCTTAATAATTTAAAAATGAAGCCTCATCCGACATTTTTGCAAAGGAAAAAGTTGTTCAGAATAGCCCCACCTACCACTCTTTTCCGGCTCGTACCATAATTGTGGGACACCCTGTGTATCGATAAATTCAAACAATTTTTAACAACGTTAATCGTAATGAATGTTTTGAATATTTAATTGTTTGCAGCGAATACTTGGATCCCCTAATGCTGAATGCGTTCTTCATACCTACAGAAAATTCTATTTGTACGTATAATCATTTTCATATTTTTGTCTTTCAGTTTTAATACATTGAATACGGCAACACGGTGCATAATTATATAACAGTTTGACAAATATTGTTATTTATTTAATTCGAGAGCCTTTACTAACAGACTTTGATCACCAATGACTCTCCATGATATCAGGGTGTGCCATAAGTTTCTCCCGTTTTTGATTTGAGATAAAAACGCGAACCGAGGAATATTTTGCAAGTAAGCCCCAATAATTTTAGAAATATAAAATAACGAGGTTTCCTGAGGGATACAAGAGAATGATAGAGCAGGACAATTCATATTTAATGCAACAAATCAGCCTTAAATAATAAATATTGTGTATTTATATCAAAAAAGGAAGAAACTTATTATTAAAGAAAATACGTCGCATTTCTTTCAGATCGTATAAATAATTGAAATAAATAGATGAGGTAAATATATATACAATATATTTTTTCATTTGTTCAGTACTCATAATCAATTAAAAATGTTACGCACCCGGTATCATTGCGACGCATTTAATTAAAAAACCCATTTCTTCTATTTTGGAAATTAATTAAGGATCTGGTAGGAGTGCAAAGTTAACTGATAATATAATTATTAAAATGAAATTAAAATGATAATAATCTATTTAATTTCCATGCAGCTATCACAGCAGCTGATTTCCAAAGTCCATTTTTCGCCATAAATCGACCATGGTAAGTAATTTACTAATTTATAAAATCGATATTTTGTTATTGACGATGAAATACGAATGTTTTTTTCTTTGTCCTCTGCAGGGCTGTTAATTTTGGAATTATTGGTCTTGTCATGGGTCACGAAATAAATCATGGATTCGATGACGAAGGTAATTGTTACAATAAAGTTATGATCTCTTCAGGAAACAATGACCAACGATTAACGAATTGATTGATGGTAGGTCACCTTTACGATCACGGAGGGAACTTGATGGAATGGCTGTCTGCAATGGCTGATGCTTATAATAAAAGAGCAGAATGTTTCGTCGATCAATTTAACCGATACAGTATCGTTCGCGGAGAGAATTACACGATCGAGGTAAATATTTGTGCTCCTATCAATTAAAAGACACAAACATTGTGGTGGTACGTCGAGATTCGTTTAACTTATTTTCTACTTTACATAACAGACATCGGAATTGTCAAAAATCGTACAAACTTTTATCGTTCAATGATCAGAATAACGTATATTAATATCCCAGTACTGTTATTAAACATCGACAACGAGTTTCCAAATCCACATAGTAAAACATTTACAAATTTAAACTCTCAATTACGACTCGAACTTACAATATTTTAACTTTATATTTATTCATACTTGTTCATTCAAAATTAATAAACTTTCAGATGTCTTATTCTCTTTGACGATGTAAAAAGTGCAAATAATTTTATTAACTTATACAATGTGATAAACATCGAGCTACTAAATACATTCAATAATCAAGTTACTAAATATTTTCAATAATAAGTGTATACGAAATTTTCCTTCTTATTAATTTAAATAACAGCCAAATGATTTACTAATTTCTAATTTAAAAACAATGAAAGTATTATTTCGAGTCAAATTTTATTTAAAATTATAGCGGAGAAGGAATTGTTAAATACTATGTATACATATATATTATCGTTGAATGTTACAGAATTATGGCAATCAAACAGCAGGTGAAAATATTGCTGACACGATGGGAATGCAAGCTGTGTTCAGAGCTTTTAAGCGACGAGAACGGGAATGTGGAAAACCTGATCCAGCTTTACCAGGATTAGAGAAATTTGACAACGATCAAATTTTCTTCTTATCGTTTGCCAACGTAAGTTTCGGCTACGTGTTTGCAAACAAAAGACAGTTCAGGCTCGTGAATTACCTTTTTTTTTTATTAAGAAACGAAAATAATAGGACTATTTTGAGTATCATGAATGATCATTTCATGCAAGTAATTGAAAATAATTTATTGTCCAAAGTACCTACTTATATTTAGGAATTTGGAAATTTTTGAAGTTAAGAATATAAAAATTTAAGAATTCGATAGGTTGAGGACTTGAGGATTTGTACACTTGTGTGTTTAGATATTTGATAATTTAGAAATTTGAAAATTGAAGAACTCGATAGGTTGAGGACTTGAGAATTTTAAAACTTGTGTGTTTAGATATTTGAAAATTTAGAAATGAACAAATTTAATAATTCGACAGGTTGAGAATTTTAGTACTTGAGTACTTAGCTATTAAAAAACTTGTGGATTTGTGAATTTGAGAACTTGGGAATTTCAGAATTCGAGAACTTGGGGATTTCGAAATTTGGGAACTTGGAAATTTCAGAATTCGACAACTTGGGAATTTCAGAATTCGACAACTTGGGAATTTCAGAATTTGTGAACTTGGGAACTTGAGAACTTGGGAATTTCAGAATTTCAGAATTTCAGAATTTCAGAATTTCAGAATTTCAGAATTTCAGAATTTCAGAATTTAATAACATGGGCCATTTGAGAATTTCAGAACTTAGTAATTTGAAAATGTGAGAACCTTCGAATTTGAAAATGTGAGAACCTTCGAATTTGAGAATTTAAGAACTTAAGAATTTGAGAATTTGGGAATTTGGGTATTCGAGAATTTGAAAACTTGCGAATTTGGGAATTTAGGAATTTGAGAATTTGAAAACTTGCGAATTTGGGAATTTAAGAATTGGAAAATTTGAGAATTTAGGCATTTGAGCATTTGCAAATTGGAAAATATAAAAGTTTGAGTACTTGAGATTTCGAAAATTAGAGAATTCGCAAACTTAGAATTTTAGAAAATTTCAATTCAGGGATCTGAAAGTGTATGACTTTAAAAACTTCGACGTTCTTATTTTTGACTCACTAAATCAAAATACTTGTAGGTAATTTGTACCGGCAGAAGGCCAGTCCGACATATTAGGAACCTGCATGATAGCAGACCGAATAAAGTTGTCTTTTACTGACAGTTTTTTTCTATTGCAGGTATGGTGCGAATCCATAGATCGAGAATCTTTGATAAGTTCGGCCAAATACGACGTTCACAGCACAGGACGTTTACGAGTAATTGGTTCTGTATCGAATTCAGAAGACTTCGCTAAAGCTTTCAATTGCCCGGTTGATAGTCCAATGAATCCTAAACGGAAGTGCAACATATGGGTGTAATTAAAATAATATCGAAACTTTGCATTTTTTCTAAATTTCTACGCACCGTTTCAACATTGTAATTCTATTAGGTAAAAAAATATAGTACACTGTTTGCAAATTACCTCTTTGCAATTATTTCAATGAAATCCTTCAATGACATTCCATATAACCTTTGAATAAATATCGTACATTTATTAAATAAATATCGTGTTTTATATCTTCCCATTTATAGTTTCTCATTGATATTATAAATTTTTTTAATTTTCAAAAACAATATCAATATCCGTTTATAAGTATACATCGACGAAGAGTAAAAAAAATATTTGATACTTTTCTTTATGGTACAACAAATACCACAAATTTCATTTATGATGTGTTTATTTACGAATAATTATTATTTAGTAATAAGTATGAAAGATATTCTAATATGATTGATATTATAGCTTTTCAAATTTCAAAGGATTCAATATCCAATGAATTATAATTATAATTGTTATTATATGATCAAACTCTGGCATTGTAATATGAGACTAAGTTTGAGGTGTAACAAATACAATTTTAAAATTCAAAAATTTATAATTGATCTAAGTTTTTCATCGGGTGATTACATTTTGAGGGTCAAGTTCAAAATACCGATTTTGACGAATGAAGTAATCACGGTGAACAATTTTTAATGAGCAAAATACGTATTTTTGAATATGATACAAAATACATGAAACACCTTAACAGTGTAAAAATTACCAAAACAACACTGTCCGTTCAATGCTCAAAACCGTGAAATAAAAGCACTGATCGTTTAAAGCCGATTTTTATTATTGTTGCGTATCGATAAATTCTTCTTCGATTTTATTCTGTTTACGACAGTCGATTTTACCTTCCGTTTTTTTGGGCCACCGTTGTCTATATATTCCTTTCTACAAGTTCTGATCAGTTTTTTATCGTGTGCTGCCTTGAACTCCATATTACAAGAAAGAAGAAGGATTTTACATTGGCCTCGAGATTGCAACCGACTCTAGACGCTTTTGATGAGAGACGATCACGAGCGATCGCGCAAACAAAATGAACTATAATTCTTGATTTATACACGTTAACGGCGGCTAACGTAATTTCGCCGGCTTCAAGTACAAGAGCCTTCATTCGAAACGTTGCTCAACGCAAGATCGTGGAAATTAACCTTTGATCTCGAAACGTTCTTTCAGCCGACGTATTCAAAAGAACTATTGCGTGATTTCTCCTGTCATTAATTGAATATAAAGAAAAAAATTGCTTTCTCCGTTGATATCAACAATGAGAATAGCGAATTTCGCGTCGATTATATAAATGTTTCAGTTTACCGTTTTACGTTAATTGATATGTACGTAACTTCTCTAGACAGAAAATAAACATCGCAGTGACTGTCTTTAACGAAAATGCACCTCAACGATCGAACTTTCAATTTAACGATTGAAATTATTAATTTCGACTTTTAAAGCATTAAAACATTACATATGAAGAAAGAATTGTCGCGAAAAACAAGTATTCGTACACTTGGAGTATAGTAATAAAAACGAAAAAATTGAAAAGCTGTGTGAGGTAATCATGCAGATATTTATACAGTTAATTTTATACAAACTATTTAATTAATTAATTTTTAATTTTCAATTAGTTGATTTCATACAAGCTATTTGTACAGTTAACTATTATAATTATCTTATAAATGTAATATTATATTGATATTCATTATAATTATTATAACAACTATATTATCATATAACTGTAACAGTATAGTTATACGATGATTATACTTCGCAAAATGAATCTATAGATGTGGTTTCCGTTGCTTTATATCATCTTCAATAACTCGCAAAAAAAATTGAAAAGCTGTGTGAGGTAATCATGCAGATATTTATACAGTTAATTTTATAAAAACTATTTAATTAATTAATTTTCAATTAGTTAAATTCATACAAGCTATTTGTACAGTTAACTATTATAATTATCCTATAACTGTAATCATATCAACTATACAGGGTGTCCCACAATTATGGTACGAGCCGGAAAGGGGTGGTAGGTGAGGCTATGCTGAACAACTTTTTCCTTTGCAAAATTGTCGGATGAGGCTTCATTTTTAAATTATTCATGAAAAACACAGACCAATCAGAACGCGAGAATCGCGCGCGCTGTATGTTCGATCGCGACCACGGCCAACTATAATTCGCGCCTACACTTCTGCCTCCGAGCGCGCGCGATCCTCGCGTTCTGATTGGTCGGTGTTTTTCCTTAATAATTTAAAAATGAAGCCTCGTCCAATATTTTTGCAAAGGAAAAAGTTGTTCAGAATAGCCTCACATACCACCCTTTTCCGGCTCGTACCATAATTGTGGGACACCCTGTATTATCATGTAACTGTAGTAGTACATCGATATTCATTATAATTATCATATAGCTATAGTAGTATAGTTATACCATAATTATACTTCATAGAATGAATCTATAGATGTGGTTCCCGTTGTTCTGTAGCATCTCCAATAACTCGCAAAATAATTGAAAAGCTTCGTGAGGCAATCATGCAGATATTTATACAGTAATTTTATAAAAACTATTTTATTAGTTAATTTTCAATTTTCAATTATATAATTTCACACAAGCTATTTGTGCAGTTGACTATTATAATTATCCTATAACTGTAGTAGTACAGTGATATTCATTATAATTATCATATCAATTATATCGTCATGTAATTGTAGTAGTACATCGATATTCATTATAATGATCACATAACTATATACAGTCATGGACAAAAATAAGTGGACATTGCAGATATGTAAAAAAATTTGTCGTTTTATTACAATGTTTTAAATAAATTTTAAATTTAGAACGTGAAGTGTTTTTGTAGACTCGAAAAAACATTTATTTAATACACAATTTATATATTTAATGTATACAGTTGTGCAATAAAGTTTTAATTTATAGACATTATTAGTTAAATTAAATTAAACTGTTGTTATTTCTGATATCTGTCCACTTAATTTTGTCCACGACTGTATAACTATGAATAGTAGTGTAGTTATACGATAATTATACTTCATAGAATGAATCTATACATGTGGTTTCCGTTGTTCTATACCATCTCCAATAATTCACAAAAAAAAAAAATTGTAAAGCTGCATGAGGCAATCAAAATGATTTCACTACAAAATCAACGATTCGCCTAACTGCAAGACGCCACCGTTGAATCTCTCGGTGTGGATCGTTCGTTAACACTGAACTAACCAAAGCGGTCAAAATAACCATTTAACAAGTTTGTAATTTTAAGTTAGAAAGTATGTTAAGGTAGCTTTTTTAAAATTCCTATTCGATGTTCATCAAGATAAGGAATTAATGTGGACATTAATACGTGTTTCATCGTTCGTTCATTCATTTCTCAACAACATTTTTAATTTCAAAATTAAGCTGCATTATACGCCGGTAGGTTGAGTGTTAAAAGAGGAAATTCAAAAGACGCGTAACTTTGTTAACCGGATAATAAGTCATCGGCATTGTAACAGAAGCGTAAGCGCCTAACCGCGTTGCATCGTTAACGTCGCGGGTGTTGCAATTCGGTGAGACAGTTGTAGATCGATGTAGGGACAGTAAATTAGATCAGGCAAAGGAACATTACCTAACTGTAGCACGAGCGTTCATCTTCAGGCCTCCCAACACTTTCACAGATCAAATAGAGAAGTGGTGAAACTGCTCGATTATACTGATGCATCGAACGTGTATTATATCGCGTTTGCTCGGCCAGAGAAAGCACGCTCTGATTCATCGAAATAAATGGCCACGGTATTAGAGAACGGATGCATCCTATTATAATGTGCATATCCCACCGATAAACTATCACTCTCGTACGATCGATCGATCGTGATACCGTGATAACGTGCTTTGAATTGCTAAATTTGTAATGCGCATTCGTTCGTTGCCTTCGCTGCCGCTGTTGTCGTTGCGATGTTCGTCCTTTTTGCTGTATCTTCTTGCACAACCGAACGTCGCGTCTCTCTGTTGCATAAATAACGGGGAAAGAGGGTTGCTGAATTATTTCGCGAACGACACGGATCTTCCGCGTTACGATGGACGGTATTTTGACGGTGGATCGTGGCCGATGATCGATCGCGGACGATATTAATTAAACGGTAATCGAAGTTACATCGCGCCGCGAGCGTTGCTGAAATCGACGATCATCGCCGATACGAGTTTCATTTGATAGAATAATCGACGCCTTGATTGCCACAATGAAAACATCGATATTGCTGTTAATATTATTATTACTTCATGGTATTATTACTATTACTATTACTTTATGGTATTATTACTGTTAATAGTAATATTACGGTCACTTTATGGTGTCATTACTATTACTATTGCTATTGCCAGTAATATTAATATCACTTTATAACATTATTCCTATTGCTATTAATGTTACTATTACTTTGTGACATTATTACTGTTACTAATAATATTACGGTCAATTATTGTGTCAATATTATTACTAGTTATATTACTGTTACTTTATAGTATCATTGCTATTTTTAGTAATGTCACCGTTATTTTATAGTATCATTACTATTATTACTAATATTACTGTTACTTTATGGTATTATAATTATAAATATTAATATTACTGTTACTTCGTAGTGTTATTGCTATTTCTGGTAATATTACTGTTACTTTATAATATTATTACTATTATTCGTAATATTGCTGTTACTTTATAGTATTATTACTAGTAATAATTAGTGTTATTAATATTACTGTTTCTTTAAATATGATCATTTTATTTTGAAACTGAAACCTCCAATTCAACACGACATTTTGTGTTACTAAAGGTACACAGATGTTATTCGAATTTCGTTTCATTTTTATGAGTTTTCTTTATTCATATATAAATAACAACCACCATAATTGCTAAGGGGTTAGATACATGGGTACTGTGAAAAGAGTTAAAATGATTAAGTACATGGTAAATGAAAAATGATTATGTACGTGGTGAAAGGAAAAATGATTAAGTATATGGTGAAAAGTTAAAACTTCTTTTTCTATTAATAATGAACAACTCCTGGGGGTTGTATAATTTACTAACCGCGTCTCTTAATAATAATAAATTTGGCTGTTCATTTTTCCACCTCTTACTAATAATAATAATAAGATTTAACTTTTTAGGCATTATATGTACAATGCTATAGGGAGAGAGAGGGTCCAAGTTAGGATATCTTAGGTTAAGGTTAAACTATAAGAATCTAGGTTAAGGATAAATTGTATCCATATGCTTTTCCACGAATGTGTAGCTGAAAAATAATAAAAATACCACCATTACTACTATACCATTGAATTTATTGACGAATATGTATTGTTAAATAATAAATTCAACTTCTAACATTTTATTAACAGCAATAAATAGTAACTTTAATCTCTAATTGTACAATTTAATAGCTACATTTCTGAACAATGATGTAATATAGTTATCTAACTTTATATTAATATTAATAAAACAAAGGCTTAACTTCTACGGAATGCAAGTATCGATAACCATATTCAGCATCGTACACAGAAAATACAACTTATTGAATATATTGCGTACTCAATTTCATTTTCACGTTTCATATTTGCAATTTCGGAATACTAATCTTAAATACCAATAATGTAATATTTCGAATAAAGTCAAGATGGCTGCTTGTTCTTCATTTATTTCATCTTCGCATGACTCTCATATGACGCAAACAGCGCGATGTTATGACAACGGGAAAGCAAGACTACGAAGAAGAAAGTTGGGCGAAATAAATATTACTGTTCAGCAGATTGATCGTGCCGAGAAAAAGCTGGAAAATCGTAAAACGTTCAAAAGATAGAAACTGATTGCGGGGAATCGCGCGTACAAAGAAAAACATACACGCACGCGATATAATGAGCACAATAAATTACTCGTTTGAAGAGTACAACAACATCGCGACGAAACAATCGGACCACGTAAAACAGGAAAAGTTGCACACACGTGTTGTACACACGTAAGGCAGAGCAATTGCTTTTACGTAACAGTTATCTCCGAAACTAATTTCCTATCTTTTCTCGTTGACGCGCCGCTATCCCGATATTATCATCGGAAAAACTATTAAGCAAGTTCCTCGAGTTAATTCAACCGTTCGTGACTCCTCCGTTTATTCTTGCTCGTTTATTCCTTCTATTTTAAGTGCGATAACAGTTGCTTTCCTTTTTTACCGCGTGCAACCATCAACTTGGATAAAACACTTAGCAGAGAAAATTACTTTTTAAACAATTCGCATGGACGAATCGATATTTGAAAGAACGTCGAAATTTTCTGATAAATTTTAATTCGTCCTCGTGACACTTTCATAGTTGCACGTTTTATGGAATTTGTTATTGTGATTCTATGTTCCTTTCCGCGTGGAAACGGAGCTGATACACGCGTTCGCCGTCAAAGTGATTATAGTAATTTACTTTAATAAAACGCTGTCATCGAGTTTTCGATAACTTAAACTTCGTTGGAGTCGGTATTTAGAATTTAAATTAAAGTATATTTGTATTTAATAATATTTTTTTAAATTCTACTCGTTCTTTGTTTCATTAATTTATTCAAGACTTAGTTGGATCTCAAAATAGGAAAGAATTAAAATATTCCGCAGTTATTGTGAATGTACGACCTTGGCTGTGATCATGTTTCGTACGTGTAATCGTACATATGTATATTGTGTTAAATATTCGATAAAATCTTGTTCCTTTTCACAAATAAGTAATTAATAATACACACACGCTAACGTCACGTTTGTACAGTATATTTCTTAGCCAAAATTAAAATACAATTTGTGGTATGACTCACCATATACATTCAGTAATAAACGTATAAATCTCTTTCTTTGCCAATACATTTATTAACCAGATTAATAATTGCATAGACTCTCAGGAATTGTCCACGTTTAAACAGTTAACCGCGGAGTTTCAAAAATAAACGTGTTAAAATTATTAAAATCAGCCAATGACGAATATAACCGACGAACACAAGACGATTGCTTCTATTATAAATTATACAAAAAAAAGTAAAGGAGATTGAGAAGTTACACTTTTGTTGGATCAACGATTAATAATTTATTAATGTCGATAGCATCGAAATGAAGTTTTGGACGCAGTTAACTGGTTAACAATTTCGCGGACAGTAAAAATTTCAAGGAAAATAAATTGAAAATATCTTATTAATCAGTTGATCGTTACTCTGAAGTGCATATTAATTTAAAAAAGTAAAGGATACTCAAATTGAATGAATAACAATTGGCTTCATAATTTGAATGCTGTTAGCGTTCATGTAATTTTGGATCATAATTAAAAGGAATACTATAGCATTCGTGTCCGCGAACGTGTTAAATGACACTTTTGTCATAGCATGAAAACATAGCAAAAAAACATAGCATAAGAAATGTTTGTGTTTCTCGAACAAGTAGGGCATTTATATATTTGTGTATGCTCGATATACAGTTAACTGGAGAAATAACACTTTTGCCATATTCAAAAACTCATAGCATGACAACATAGCAAAAAACCATAGCAAAAAAAATATTATTTGTGTTTGTTGAACAAGTAAGGCATGTATATATTTGTGTATGCTCGATATACAGTTAACTGGATAAATAACACTTTTGTCATATTCAAAAACTCATAGCCTGACAACATAGCAGAAAAACATAGCAAAAAACCATAGCAGAAAAAATATTGTTTGTGTTTGTTAAACAAGTAGAGCATTTATATGTTTGTCTATGCTCGATACGCAGTTAAATGGTTAAATAACACTTTTGTTATAGCATATTCAAAAACTCATAGCATGAAAACATAGCAAAAAACCATAGCATACAAAATATTATTTGTGTTTGTTGAACAAGTAAGGCATGTATATATTTGTGTATGCTCGATATACAGTTAACTGGATAAATAACACTTTTGTCATATTCAAAAACTCATAGCCTGACAACATAGCAGAAAAACATAGCAAAAAACCATAGCAGAAAAAATATTGTTTGTGTTTGTTAAACAAGTAGAGCATTTATATGTTTGTCTATGCTCGATACGCAGTTAAATGGTTAAATAACACTTTTGTTATAGCATATTCAAAAACTCATAGCATGAAAACATAGCAAAAAACCATAGCATACAAAATATTATTTGTGTTTGTTGAACAAGTAAGGCATGTATATATTTGTGTATGCTCGATACGCAGTTAAATGGTTAAATAACACTTTTGTTATAGCATATTCAAAAACTCATAGCATGAAAACATAGCAAAAAACCATAGCATACAAAATATTATTTGTGTTTGTTGAACAAGTAAGGCATGTATATATTTGTGTATACTCGATACGCAATTAACTGGATAAATAACACTTTTGTCATAGCATATTCAAAAACTCATAGCATGAAAACATAGCAAAAAACCATAGCATACAAAATATTATTTGTGTCTGTTGAACAAGTAAGGCATGTATATATTTGTGTATGCTCGATATACAGTTAACTGGATAAATAACACTTTTGTCATATTCAAAAACTCATAGCCTGACAACATAGCATGAAAACATAGCAAAAAACCATAGCATAAAAAATATTGTTTGTGTTCGTTAAACAAGTAGGGCATTTATATGTTCTTGTATGCTCGATTCCGCAAGCAACGTCCGAAAGCAATTTCATAATGAAGTATATTTACGATCCGACTGGCATAAGAGCATGCTTTTCGTTCGCAACGAATTCGAAGGAAATTTCGTGCGAGATGCATCAACGACACGTGAGCATCGGCTTTATCAAGCACTAAAAACAGCTTCGCCTCCGGTCATTTATTAAATCTGAATACTGGCGGCGTTGTTGCGCGATGCAATTTATGCACGATGAATCCTCGGTGTCTCGCAACTTGCCAAGGACCGCGGCCGATGTATAATAAAACGGACACGACATAGATACAATCGAAACTGTTCTAAACCGATTAAGACGAATTTCAGGATTCTCGAACACTATAAATCTCTGATCGTAAAAAATCATACGTACCCGAAGCGCTATCTTGCTCGTGTTACGATGAGGTGCTGATACAATAAACCCGTGACGCAATCTTGCATAATGTATCCCTATCTGAACCAACATCCCACGTTACCACCACCTGTGTTCAGCACGAGTTCACTGATTGCACAAACCTCCTGCTGCATCCAGGATACAAACGTGTGTACACATTGGACAGTTGAATACGTGTGTCTGCGTGCCCTACTAATTTCCACACGCAACATTTTTCGGCCTAATCGCTCTTAACACTAGAACTACCAAGGGGGGTCAAAATGGCTTGTTTGACATTTCTTATAATTATAACTTATTTCAGGTACATTTTGTTTCTGAAAATTTTGTACGACTTTTCGAAGATATGCAAATAATTAATTGTGTAAAACAGTTTTCTTTTTTTTTCATCATTTTGTTGTAAAATTGTATGCACTATACCTATATATACCGAGATGAGTCATTTTGACCCACCACGGAACATAGGTTTTCGGTGCTGTTCTGTTGTATCGTGGAAACTGTTTGTGGCACTTAGTCTGAAAGATATACAGAGAAACCGTCATTTTGTCTCATAATACCTATAGAAAATCGAAAGTTTATAATTTTATTGCGTTACGCGCACAATAAACCTGGGCGCTCATTAGCGTAGTACTTTATCATCTAGTCGTAAATGAAAATATTTTCAAACACAAACATTTGTCAACAACCATATTTTTATATATTTTTGTTCAATGACACTGTACAGTATCATTGTACAATATGTACAATGACACTTTGTATAATACAACATGCAACAATATTTGTATATATTTTTTTTTGTGTCAAATAGCACAGTGTACTAATAAAATAAAACGAACAACATTTGTGGTACATGCCATAAACGAGTCTGTGATAAATGCTCTGCTAAAATAACTGTAACTTGCAAAAAAACTCTTTGGCTTTTATGCATAATTATTTAATAAATTATTGCTATTATATTACTATTATTATTCAGATTATATTCAATTTTTGTCCATGAAATCAAAAAATATATAAAAACGTAAAAGTTGCTGCCTTTTCTTAAATGCCTTAGTAATTTAAGAAACAAGTCATTTTGACCACTCCGGTAGAAGTAGGTATATGTCAATCGTCGGTAGTTCTAGTGTTAACACTAAAACTACCAAAGGGGTCAAATGACCCTTTTACAAAGGAGGGTGTTAAAAAATGCCCATTTTTGGCATCGCCAGGAAATGAAAAACTCATGCAGGATCTTTTAGAGTGTCTTTCAAGGCACAAAAAATGTCTGTATCACTTTCCCGCGAAACGATGGGAATGTTTTCAAAAATACGTTGAAAGTATACAGGGTGTCCCAAAAGTGTTGAAGGAGCCGAAAATGGGAGGTACGTGAGGTCATTCTGAACAACTTTTTCATCTGCAAAAATGTCGTATGGGGCTTCATTTTTAAATTATAAACGAAAAACACCGACCAATCAGAGCGCGAGAATCGCGCGCACTCGGAGGCAGAAGTGTGGGCCCGAGATATAATTGGCCGTGGTCGCGATCGAATCGCGTGGCGCGCGATTCTCGCGCTCTGATTGGTCGGTATTTTTCGTTAATAGTTTAAAAATGAAGCAACATACGACATTTTTGCAAATGAAAAAATTGTTCAGAATGACCCCACCTACCTCCCATTTCCGGCTCCTTCAACACTTTTGGGACACCCTGTATAAAAGTAAAACCGTACTTTAAGCCATACTCGCACACTTATGTGGATGCAAAGTCGGAGTACGCGTTGTTGGATGCTGTTTCCATGTAGCCATGATTTTATGGTACTTTGTATTTGCTCGATTTCAAGCTTCAATTAATCTGCCTGCTGAGTTCCTTATTACTTATTTCGAAGGCGGTACGACATCCGAAGAAAAAGACGACAAAATTTAAAATATACGTAAATTTCGTTATAATTGCATTCATACTTTGAACGTATTTTTAACAACTTTCCCATCGTTTCTCGGGAAACTGATAAAGACATTTTTTGTTCCTTGGGAGACACTCTAAAAAATCCTGCACGAATTTTTTATTTCCAGGCGATGCCAAAAATGAGCATTTTTTAACACCCTCCTCAAATTATATGTAGTTCCCTTCAGGCCTTATTACTTGCACGTGCTTTAAATTATAATTTATAAACAATTAACTACATGAATAATTATAAATTTAATAGTAATTGATATTAACATTGTCACGATATTAGACAGATAGCAGTTATACGTTTAACTTGTAAACAATTCCTTTTGTTCAAAATAATCTCTTTCGGTTTACTATAAGCGCTATTTACAGATGCGATACAATGTATACATATATTTGTGTTACGTATTCTGTATTTATATGTATTTTTGTGTTTATATATTTGCGTTATGTATTATGTGTTTATATATTTTTGTTATTTATTTTGTGTTTCTATATTTGTGTCATTTATTTTGTGTTTCTATATTTGTGTCATTTATTTTGTATTTATATATTTGTGTCATTTATTTTCTGTTTATATATTTGTGTCATTTAATATATGTTTATATATTTGTGTCGTTTATTTTATGTTTATATATTTGTGTCATTTATTTTCTGTTTATATATTTGTGTCATTTAATATATGTTTATATATTTGTGTCGTTTATTTTATGTTTATACATTTGTGTCATTTATTTTCTGTTTATACATTTATGTAATTTAGTGTCATTTATTTTGTGTTTATATAATTGCGTTATGTATTATGTGTTTATATATTTTTGTTATTTATTTAGTGTTTCTATATTTGTGTCATTTATTTTCTGTTTATACATTTGTGTCATTTATTTTGTGTTTATATATTTGTGTCGTTTATTTTATGTTTATACATTTGTGTCATTTATTTTCTGTTTATACATTTATGTAATTTATTTTATGTTTATACATTTGTGTCATTTATTTTGTGTTTATATATTTGTGTTATAAATTCAAGTTTTCGTTACAGTTACATTTCAGACTTGCATCGCAAATAAAATTTGTTGGTGTAATGAAAGGTACAACATCTTTAATATTTGCAATAATATAAAATGCATTAATCGTGAAATTGGACGTTTATTACGCTACATAAATAGTACAGCTCGTTAACGTTTCGCTAACATCTTCAATTATCATAAATAGAATCTTGTTGCGCGTCTCGTAGCATGCACGAATTCTATTTATAATAAAATCCTGAAAAGGAAAACGGGTCATAACGATCGGATAAGTATGTTGAAATTGACTATTTCTGTCGTTATCATGTCGCGCGAAACTTTTAACGTTTCTAAATCGAGCGTTCTATTTGCAACCAGCCACTATTAGACGAATCGATCGTAAAACCATCGAGTCTACGGATTAATTACTCCATACAATGAAATTCAATTTCTCGGATATTTACGACCTGCGTGATCGTAAAATCGAAATCGGTTCATGTAATTTGTATAATTCGATGTGTATTACCTTCATTCATTTCCCTCGCTTATGCGTATATAAGCGTACGCCATAACCGTATGGTAAACGACGCGATTAAAATCCATCGATCCGAACCGATCAGAATTCACGTATGTACAGGGTGCGCCAACTGTAGGTACTGTATATTGAACGCTAAAACAATTGGCATTTGTAAACATTTCGAAGAACACATTAGACCATTCGACAGGTTATTTTATACCATTATTATTCACCATGAACAACTCGACGCCTGCACAACGGATTGACATTGTAGAAGTATACAGAGTGTCCCAAAAGTGTTGAAGGAGCCGGAAATGGGAGGTAGGTGGGGTCATTCTGAACAACTTTTTCATTTGCAAAAATGTCGTAAGGGGCTTCATTTTTAAATTATTAACGAAAAACACCGACCAATCAGAACGCGAGAATCGCGCGCCACGCGATTCGATCGCGACCACGGCCAATTATATCTCGGGCCTACACTTCTGCCTCCGAGCGCGCGCGATTCTCGCGCTCTGATTGGTCTGTGTTTTTCGTTAATAATTTAAAAATGAAGCCCCATACGACATTTTTGCAAATGAAAAAGTTGTTCAGAACGACCCCACCTACCTCCCATTTCCGGCTCCTTCAACACTTTTGGGACACCCTGTATTTTAGAGAAGAGTCCTCGTTTATCAAAACTTTCCGTGGTACGTGGCGGAAGTATGGACGCGATTTTAACGTTACGTGGAAAACTGTGTCGAAAATTATTGACAAGTTTCGTGATAGCGGTAATGTTCGTGACCGTGTAAAGAGTGCAAGACAGCGTCCAAAGAGCAGCAACGAGAACATTCAGATTGTTCGGGCCGATGTCGAGAAGAAGAAGATTGTTCCCGAATCGCTTAATTTCGAAAAGTGGCGATTACGAATGGCCTCCGCGGTCGCCCGATTTCACGGCTCCACACTTTGTTCTGTAGGGATATTTAAAGTCCAAAGTGTGTGTTAATGCACCACGGTCCCTCCAGCAACTAAAAAATGCAATTCGCAAAGAAGTAACGGAAATAATGCCCTACACGTTGCAAAAGGTTATGGAAAATGGCCAAAAACGAGCATTTCTTTGCGCTGTTCACAAAGGAGAACATTTGCCCGATATTGTATTCGAAAAATGAATTTTTTGTAACGGTATAAACCAAAGTAAATAAATATCGCGTACTGAAGTCTGTTTAATTACGTTTTCATTATTTTATAAGCATCTATCATATGGTGCCTACAGTTGGCGCACCCCGTACATTTTAAGCGGAGATGTTCTTAATCCCTTCGTGTTTCAATGACGCGTACTTGGTAAAAAACGCATGAGAAAGTCTCGCTAGCAGAAAGTACATCGTTGCCCTAACCGTGAGAGACATAATAGGTTTAATTGCCATCTCTCCTTTTCGAGTCCTCCCTGCATGAATTACGCGATCCTGCTTTTTACACGGTCTTTCGGATCGTCTTCTGCACATAGATGGATCACATTTTTTGTCATCGAACGCGAATAAGAGATCTACCCAATCTGTCGCGGACATCTTGAAAGTTTAACCGGTTAACGACGTGCGTATGTCGCAGGGAAATGATGAAAATAGGGATTTGATCAAATCTCTAAGGTATATTATAGGAGGATGTGAAAATAACAGTTCTTCAGATACAAATTCGGTCAGAGTTTGACCTTCTTTTAAAGGATTTGATCAAATCATGTGCCTTCTTCAGAGAAATCATCCCACGGAGTTTTTATTTTAACATTTTCCATGAACTGATGATATACCTTAGGGATTTCGTCAAATCCCCATTTTCATAATTTTCCTGTCATATACGCGTTAGTCAAAACTTTCATTTCGTGCTGTTAAAATTAATAAACTAATAATCGTTGATCGAGCAAAAGTTAACTTTTTACCATCATGATCATCATTATCAACCTTATCAGGATTATTATCATCGTTATGAGCTTAATTATCATCATTATCAACGGTATTATTATTACTATCGTCACTGTTATCATCATTATCATAATTATTATCATCAGTATTATCAATACCGGCACTATTATCATTATTAGTATTATTATTATTATCATTATTAGTTTCATTATCATTATCATTATCATTATCATTATCATTATCATTATCATTATCATTATTATTGTCATCGTCATCGTCATCGTCATCGTCATCGTCATCGTCATCGTCATCGTCATCGTCATCGTCATCGTCATCGTCATCGTCATCGTCATCGTCATCGTCATCGTCATCGTCATCGTCATCGTCATCGTCATCGTCATCGTCATCGTCATCGTCATCGTCATCGTCATCGTCATCGTCATCGTCATCGTCATCGTCATCGTCATCGTCATCGTCATCGTCATCGTCATCGTCATCGTCATCGTCATCGTCATCGTCATCGTCATCGTCATCGTCATCGTCATCGTCATCGTCATCGTCATCGTCATCGTCATCGTCATCGTCATCGTCATCGTCATCGTCATCGTCATCGTCATCGTCATCGTCATCGTCATCGTCATCGTCATCGTCATCGTCATCGTCATCGTCATCGTCATCGTCATCGTCATCGTCATCGTCATCGTCATCGTCATCGTCATCGTCATCGTCATCGTCATCGTCATCGTCATCGTCATCGTCATCGTCATCGTCATCGTCATCGTCATCGTCATCGTCATCGTCATCGTCATCGTCATCGTCATCGTCATCGTCATCGTCATCGTCATCGTCATCGTCATCGTCATCGTCATCGTCATCGTCATCGTCATCGTCATCGTCATCGTCATCGTCATCGTCATCGTCATCGTCATCGTCATCGTCATCGTCATCGTCATCGTCATCGTCATCGTCATCGTCATCGTCATCGTCATCGTCATCGTCATCGTCATCGTCATCGTCATCGTCATCGTCATCGTCATCGTCATCGTCATCGTCATCGTCATCGTCATCGTCATCGTTATCGTTATCGTTATCGTTATCGTTATCGTTATCGTTAGGTTAAAAGGTTACAACGTTTTCTCATTTTTCTTCACCTTTTTCGTATAATTTATAATAGAAACATTCGTACCGTGTCCGTCCCTTGTACTCGTCATTAATCGACATTACTAAATTTGATTAGTTTATTTTTGAACCGAAATTCAAAAGTTAAACCCTTGCCAAATTTTGATTACGCTCGTCTGTAAAGTTCATATCCAACTGTAATCAACATAATCAAGGATCGTTGAATATAAAATACGCATAACATTTTAAATTTCTTTGTTCGTATTAATAATGTAACTATGTGAAACAGTTAGTTTCAACTGACGGATCAGACAAATAAATTGTATGGCAAGGAGTTAACCGGTTACAGGTCTCGCGATGTAAACGTTAACCCCGAACGCGTGTCATACGATGTTCCACGCGAACAAACATTAATTTTGCTCGTGAATCGACCGTCGAAACGAATGATGAACGATCGACTTTTGGGAAGAAACATTCTTCGTCGGTATCGAAATCGCGTTTCGTGGCTATTAGCCCGTTTTAGCTATGCAGCAAACTCCGAGCGATTTCTAAATCCGAACAGATTCATATAGCCGGGTTGTTCGTTAAGTAAACGCTCATCAACGTAGAAAAAAAAAGGCGGATGATTGTAAAATGAGCTCGCTGGTTAATAGACTACGTTATAGCAACGCGTATTAACGGATTTCGAAATCGACGGTGTAAGGGAAAAGGGGTTATTACGTCACGTAAAAATTGGACTGTATCAAATCCGTGACATTCGTATCGAAGGCTGTTTATCGATTACGAAATCAGACGGATGATCTCGAAGAATACGCATTTCGGATGAAGCGGCGATTAACAAAACGTTTGCCGAGTTACAAGTCATTCCGTTTCGTAATCAATTAAATCCGTATGCTCCGAGAATTTAGATCGAACATATATTCAACCGGACGGAGGATTAACACGAAGGTAAAAGTAGTTAACCATTTTTTAAACAACATACAAAAATAAGTTGTTTTATAAGTTGTTGACTTTCGACGAAAGTAAGCTTCAGATGTCGCGGCATCTGTCGATGAAATTTTCCAGCAATTGCATGTGAAGCGAAGTACAGTCGTGGACAAAATTAAATGGACAGGTATCATAAATAACAAAAATTTAATTTAATTTAACTAACAATGCCTATAAATCAAAACTTTATTGCACAATTATATACATTAAATAAATGTTTTTTCAAGCCTTCAAAAGCATTTCACGTCCTACATTTTAAATTTATTTAAAACATTGTAACAAAACAAAAAATTATTTACATTTCTGCAATGTCCACTTAATTTTGTCCAAGACTGTATGTTTATTAACAACGAACGTCTGAATTCAGTAATTTTCTGAATAATTGCTATATGGAATTATTTACTGTTTAAATGTCCACAGTGCTTTATAAATAATAATAACATCGTTTTTATTATTGTAACCTCAAAAAGCAATAATTTTTTAGTGGTCAAATTCTGAATATTACTAGTTTTCGTTTTCAAGGATGGTCAACTACACACGATGCACAAAATACAACCAGCAACCTCCTCGTGGTGTGCATCGAATAACGCATCGAATTTTTAAAAAATCGTGAGGACTTCAATTTTTTTTCAATTTGTGCACAAAAGTTTGTACTTTGCAGCAATATTTGGTACATTCGGGAAAAAAAATTATTGCACCCCGTAGAATGCATCGAAGTATGCAAACTTTTTAAAATAAAACATGGCCTCATATTAAAGTGGGTGGCGGGGGTGGGGAATTGCGGAAGTCCAATTTGATAAATTGTGCTCAAAGCAGAGACTTCAAGCATTAAAATGAAAAATGAATTTGTAAGATATGACCAATATTCGCGGAGTTACGATTACTAAAAGTTGAGTGAAATTTTGATAAAAATTCTTGTTGCGCTAACTTTGTTGCTTAGTGTATTTACAACGTTCCTATTCGTAAAAGGATCATTTGACCCATTTGGTAGTGTTAGTGTTAAAAATGTTCTCCCAGCGAATAACGAGGTTAGTTTATATTTGCAGCGTTAGTATTTGTAAAAGGATCATTTGACCCATTTGGTAGTGTTAGTGTTAAAAATGTTCCCCCAGCGAATAACGAGGTTAGTTTATATTTAAAGCGTTCCTACTTGTAAAAGGATCATTTGACCCCTTTGGTAGTTTCGGTGTTAAAAATATTCCCCCAGCGAATAACGAGGTTAGTTTATATTTAAAGCGTTGCTATTTGTAAAAGGATCATTTGACCCCTTTGGTTGTTTTAATGTTAAAAATGTTCCCCCAGATTAATAACGAATTTAGTTTATATTTACAGCGTTATTATTTGTAAAAGGATCATTTGACCCCTTTGGTAGTGTTAGTGTTAAAAATGTTCCCCCAGATTAATAACGAATTTAGTTTATATTTACAGCGTTATTATTTGTAAAAGGATCATTTGACCCCTTTGGTAGTGTTAGTGTTAAAAATGTTCTCCCAGCGAATAACGAGGTTAGTTTATATTTAAAGCGTTCCTACTTGTAAAAGGATCATTTGACCCATTTGGTAATGTTAGTGTTAAAAATGTTCTCCCAGCGAATAACGAGGTTAGTTTATATTTAAAGCGTTCCTACTTGTAAAAGGATCATTTGACCCCTTTGGTAGTGTTAGTGTTAAAAATGTTCTCCCAGCGAATAACGAGGTTAGTTTATATTTGCAGCGTTATTATTTGTAAAAGGATCATTCGGCCCATTTGGTAATGTTAGTGTTAAAAATGTTCCCCCAGCAAATAACGAATTTAGTTTATATTTACAGCGTTATTATTTGTAAAAGGATCATTCGGCCCATTTGGTAGTGCTAGTGTTAAAAATGTTCCCCCAGCGAATAACGAGGTTAGTTTATATTTACATCATTCCTGATTATACATCCATGCAAACATCGTGCATCGTACTAAATTTGCATTGTACTGTTAGGGTATCCCAAAAATCACCCTTCAATTTGATCAACGAGTAAATGGAGTATCACATGCTAGCACGCACGGTACCCTCCGAGCTTCCGATTAATAGTCACTTCGTCGGTGCGTTAAATAACAGGCTATCCGCTAATTCGATAATTACCTGCCGTAATTAGTGCACGCGTTTAACGTTGCTTAACGTCTCCGCGCGGTGTTTCGAGGAAGGATCACGAGGCATCGAACAATTTTGTGAAAGTTCCGACGCGAGGACGAGCAGCATTAATCAAACCGGTTAACGAAGAGGAGCGATCGAAGTTGCCATCCCCTAGAAGGTCCGTATCCTTACGTTATCCTGCATCCTTGTCCGATATGCCGACGTCGACGCTGATGGTAGGAGAACAGAGAAGTTAATGATGCACCGCGTTGCGTTACAATATAGGATTCGTAACCCGTGAAATATGGAACGAATCCGTACACTAGGTGGCTGCCACGGTCCCACTCTTCTTCACCATCACCACCTCACCGTCACCGACCGATTCAACACCACCGTGACACAGTTTTACCAACGTGCCACGCTGCAGATCCTACCGCTTGCAACCAAACCGTGATCTAGAAACACGGATGAATCCTGGGATATATAAAGCGGATTAGAACCAAACTTTGTCATTCCCTCGACACCGTCCTACGGTGGATGGTGCACACTGGCCGAAAACACAACCGATACACCAAAAGTTAGAAGACGTAGCCTGAGCGCAAGCAGCTCGCGTGATCCAAAAAGGCTCACCTTCTCAAGGATACACGAGGGAAATAACGGTGACGAGATTTTATTGTTCGACGAGAGATCCATCGCTTCGCCGCCATGTCTAAGGTGAGGAAACACGCGGGATAACAGGGGAATTATATCTGTTGCAACTGATATGCATCGAATAGGAAGAAGCTTGCGACGAGATTGTTCGTACCACGGAACCTCGTGCTATTCTGACTCGAGTTATTGCACAACGCGAGATACGGCACTCGGTGTTCGAGCACGCGATTTCGTGTTCGGTAGAATTGTTCCTTGTTAAGAATTTCGGTACACGTTACGCAAAAAAAAATGTTATCCCATGTAGAAGAGAATTAACCCTTAACGCTCCGGCTTTTAATCGTGAATATCGACCGGCAACTCCAACTTCGTACTTCTACTTGCAGGTTTTTAAGTGCGAGACTTTAAATGCTACAATGACGCGTAAATAATAATATAGAGTCACTCGAAACAATCTTTATTCGTCTTGGAAGTAATATAATTTTGATCTAAATAGTTATATTAATCATACTAACTCTGCTTGGAGCGTTTACCAGTTAGTTGTGGCGGCCCCTTTTGTGACTATACTCGTGGATCACAGAATAAGTGTCACTGTTAAAATATTGCATCAAAAAGATAAGTCCGTTTTATAAAATCGACAATTTTATTACTAATATTTACTTATTTGATTATCACATTAGTTGTAATTGAGGAGTATACTCGTCATCGCACAAAATCCTGCCGCTTCTTCATGACGAGTATATTCGTCGAACACAGTTAACTGGTTAAGGGTTAACTACGAAGGAAATTAAGTGCTGATCTTGTCCGAGTATTCGTTGAAGCTCGGTAAGATATCGATGAATAATTAAGAAATTAAAAACGTGAAGAAAGAAAAGGAAATTAGCAAGTTCCAATTTCGAGGAATTAATCTTAACACTAGAACTATCAACCAGTCAAAAAGACCAGTTTCGAATTTGACATTTTATATTGCAAAATTTTGTCGCCGCAATTTTGTCAAAATGTCTGTCGTGTCTTATCGAGCTAAAGAATTGTTCTATATGTTAACCCTTAATGGTCCGGAAGTATTTCAAGTTTACTTCCCACCAGGTACAAGCTATTTTTCATACGAAAAGAAACTGTGGACACTATACACTAAACATTTTTAAATCTAATTCACAAAAATGACATGGCACAATATTTAACGCGTTACTAGTACATATAACAACAATCACAGCAATAAAAATAATAAATCGGTTCTTGCCGCCATATGGCGGCATTGGTCCGTTAACACTGAAACTACCGAGGTATAATGCACAATTACTTTGTAGTTAAAAATGAGGCTGAAAAACAAACGAATAAACACTGTAACATAAATCAATACACATATTAATTCTTTATCTTGACGAGAATCAACGTAAATTTCAAGAAAACCATCGGAACAATTTTTGTCTTTAAAAATAGCAAAGTGCAAAGGTCATTTCACCCCTTTGGTAGGTTTAGTGATTAAGAGTTAAGTGATGCTACAGAGTTTTTCCATTTATTTTTCTACTTTGTTTTCAATTTTAAAGTATGTCTGCATTTAATGCCGGTACTTCTAGCGTTTAAAAATAATCCTAATTATTTCGGCTAACGATGTTGCCCATGAACTTATTTTTAACACCGTATATAATAATATAATAACCTAACAGACCTCGTATATGCACGATGTGCCGTCTGAATTGTATTTCGTGAAGGACCACCCAATTTTTACGCTATGGGGCCGTTAATAATTTATACGCGGTATTGTAACAAGTAAAACTCTTTATTAACTATAATAACGAGCGTGTGTAGGTTTATGTGTATGTGTATTACTATGATTGTTCGATTCTATCTCTATGTTCTATAATATCTAAGTGTCCTATTTTGTCTATAACTTCTATCTCTGATCTAAAGTTCTGTACTGTCTATTCTAAAGTTCTATAGGGTCTCTATCAGTTTTGGCATTTTTGCCATATTTAAAACCTCCGTTGCTCCCTTCCATTGCACCCTTAGCGTAGTACTTTTCTGGAAAGGGAACGGGTTTCCTACGGGGTGGGGGGGGGGAGGACGGCGGTAGCTCGCGGAAGTTTGGCTTTGAAAAAACCCAAATTCCGTGACGTATTTCTCGCGGCACTGGAAACCGTTAATTTCAAGAGCCAAATTACCCTTCGAGGTTTATGACATAACCTGTGTCGTTGGAGCCAAAAAAGACTCTAACAATGAATGTATCATGAATAGGTTTGTAAAAGTAAAAATTGTCGCGTGTCATCGTACCGCTAGCACACAGATGGCACGGATAATAAACTAAAGGTTTTCAAAAGTGATTATTTTTCTTGCCACATCGTAAACCTCATCTGTACAAAACTCTAACACTGACCGAATTTGTCCAAACAATGTATGTATGTAAATAATGCAAATTTTCAGATTGGATTAGCAGTATTCATCGTGGCACTCACCCTGGTGCGTTCCGAGCCCCCGGTAAATTCTTATTTACCACCTGGCGGAGGTGGTCCCGGGGGCGGTAACGGCGGAGGTCCATCGAACACTTACGGACCACCGGGTGGTCCCGGGGGCGGCAACGGCGGAGGTCCTTCGAACACTTACGGACCACCTGGATTCGATGTGCAGAACGGTATCGGCGGCGGTGCTCCTGGCGGTGGTTTATCGAACAGTTACGGAGCACCGGCTGGCGGAAACGGTTTCAACGGCGGATCCGGAAGACCCGGCTCGAACGGCGGACGAAACGGCGGAGGCAGAGGAAACGGTTTCGGGGGCGGACAACCATCGAGCTCTTACGGGCCACCGTCCAGCGGATTCGGCGGAAACGGAGGTAACGGTGGCGGAAGACCATCGAGCACCTACGGAGCACCTGGTGGAGGAAACGGATTCGGCAACGGCGGAAGCAACGGCGGTAGCAAAAATGGCGGATTCGGCGGCAGCCCGTCCAGCAGTTACGGCCCTCCGCAAGGTGGAAACGGTTTCGGCGGCGGCAACGGGGGCGGTGGATCTCCGTCCAGCCTTTATGGACCTCCTGGCAGGAACGGGAATGGCGGAAATGGCGGAAACGGAGGGAACGGTGGAAATGGTGGAAACGGAGGAAACGGCGGTGGACGACCGTCGAGCAGCTACGGTACCCCCGACAGGAACGGCGGAAGACCGTCAGGACTTTATGGACCACCCGGCAGAAATGGAAATAACGGTGGTGGAAATGGAGGATTTAACGGTGGTAATGGTGGCAGTGGTGGTTTTGGATCGAGTGGAGGCAACGGAGGTTATCCCTCCGGAGGTCCAGGTGGCAACGGAGGATATCCCTCTGGAGGTCCTGGCGGCAACGGAGGATATCCCTCTGGTGGTCCAGGTGGCAACGGAGGATATCCCTCTGGTGGTCCAGGTGGAAACGGAGGCTATCCCTCTGGAGGACCCGGCGGAAACGGCGGCAACGGTGGAGGTTACGGAGAAAATGGACAGGATGATAGTAACGTGAGTTTTTTTATTCCAAAAAATTACGCATCGTCGCATTTGATAGTTTGTCCTTTGATTATTAACCCTTTACTCGAAAGATGACTCACACTCACCACCCTGTAATATAGCAATATAAAATAGATATTTTTTAACTAAATCTATAGTATTGCGCATATAATGTATAAACATAATGCAGCAGATCATAGTAGAAGTTAATAATAGAACGATAATAACTTGAAAAGAATTCGATGGAATTTTTCAAACAAAAAGCTTTAGAGTTGCTATCTGCTGCCTGTAAAAATACCTTCTAGTGCGAAAGGGTTAGGTTAGGTTAGGTTAGGTTAGGTTAGGTTAGGTTAGGAATTTTTCAAACAAAAAGCTTTAGAGTTGCTATCTGCTGCCTGTAAAAATACCTTCTAGTGCGAAAGGGTTAGCACTTATCGTTTTTATGTCGAGCGTGGTTCAACGTCGCATTTCTCTTGAATTCTATAAATAATCGAGACAAACAGGTTGGTCGAATATATACTTTCGTTTTTCTTTACTTAAGGTAAATTAAAAATATGTTTGTTACGCGCTCAACACTGTTGCAATATATTTGATTCAAAACCTGTTTCTTGATCTATTATATAATTAAGGAGCTGGTAGGTAAAAGAAATTAAGGAGAACAAAGGGTTAAATAAAACAAAAAACAAAAAACAAAAATGATAAAATGATTAGCCGTCGAATTTGGACGGTCTTAGGTATATTTTTGATACCTAAACGAACGCTTTCTGTTGTAATTTTAAGGTCGATAACAACTATGACCCGACAAATTACTCAAGAAATGTACGAGGAATTAACCCCTTGACTTGTAACATCGAGTCGGGCTCGTGACGCGCGTTGCAGTTCAAATGTGACGAATTTAAATTGTATTCGCATAAAGATAGAGTTTTAAGTGCGATATCAATTATAATGTGTATAAATGCAGATCGCTAAATCCAAAATATACCAAAGATTTCACATTTTCTTCATCATCTTGACGCTGCAGTAATAATTAGTTTATGACTGACTGACGCAATTGTCGAAGACATTGTAGGTTAAGGGGTTAAATCGATTATCATTATTTCGTCGTAGCACACTATTAAGGCCATCATTTACGAAACTGTTGGTTATAGTTATTGATATTGATGTAGGAACCGGCAAAATACGAATTCTCGTACGAGGTAAAAGACGACGAATCCGGGGCCGATTATGGTCATACTGAGAGCAGGGACGGCGATCGAGCTCAAGGAGAATTCAACGTGTTACTTCCCGATGGAAGGAAACAGATCGTTGAATACGAGGCCGATCAAGATGGGTTTAAGCCGCAAATTAGATACGAGGGTGAAGCAAACTCGCAAGGATACGGCTCTGGAGGGCCAGGAGGTAACGGAGGAGGCGATTTTGGTGGTAATGGATATCCAAGCGGTGGCCCTAACGGAGGTGGATCCGGTGGTAATGGATACCCAAGTGGTGGCCCTAATGGAGGTGGATCTGGCGGAAATGGTTACCCATCAGGAAGACCGGGTGGTGGACCTGATTTCAACGATGGTAAGCAGATTTATGCTATTAACACGGAAACTACCGACACATAATGCGCAATCACTTTGAAGTTAAAACTGAAGCCAAAGAATAAATGAATAAACATATAAATCGGTACACATAGTAACTCGTTTTCTTGATAAGAATTAGCATAGATTTCAAGAGAACTATCTAAACAAATTTAGTTATAGTAGAAAATTTGTAAGACGGACATTTGACCCCTTTGGTAGTCTTAGTACAGTAAATATTCGATAAGTGCACATCTTTCGGGTCTGAACGCGTGCACTTATCGTACAGGTCCTACATTTCTTGATGTTTTGCCGAACGTAGAAAAGGACAGTGAGTGAAGGAGAACGAATGTAAACAAACAGTACCATAACAGTGGGACAATACTAATGCGGAATAAAATTTTTTTATTTTCGACTTTTTTGTTATGAAACTTTTACCAATAGATTTTTTTACATTTTTCTGATTAAAATGAGACCAAACACGACGTAATTCTAGGTATATTTATTTACAATAACTTATTGGAGTAAATTTCTCCATAGATATAAGCGAAACACGATTGGAACCAATTAATTGTGACAAATATTAAACGATTTATAAATTTAGAGGGACAACTGCAAAGTTGCAAAAAGCAACACCAAGCGATTTACTGTTGAAACCGTTAAAAAAATTCTAAACATCAATCAATGTAGGACCTGTACGATATGTGCACGAGTTCAGACCCGAAAGTTGGGCAGATATCGAATACAGTACTCTCCGTAAATGTAACGTCCGAAACTTTTATGGCTTGTTACACAGGTAATTATGATCGTAATTATATCGTGTTTGGTATCATTTTAATCAGAAAAACGAGACGAATACGATGGTAAAAGTTTCATTTACGAAAAACCAAAAATAAAGAATTATGATTTTTGTATTTAAAAGACAGAATTCGCAGGAGTCTTTCATGTTTGCCGAACGTCAGGAACCTCAGTCCCTCTTTGTTTTTGTATCACTATCCTTTTCTACGTTCGGCTCACAACAAACTTATTCGCGGCGTCTCGAGGGGTCTTCCCCCCAGTAGTGGGGATAACTTTCGTGCAATTATCGTACAGGTCATTCGTGCACTTATCGAATATTTACTGTATTGAGTAATTACGGATATAATCGTTCTCGAGCAATTACTTAATCACCGGTAGTCAGATACTCTAACGATAATTGAATAGAGTGGCTATTTAACTGGCAAGAATTTTTATTATGGTGATACATACAATTTTTAACAAATCTTTAAGCGTAAATGTAGTTAAATACAACGTACATGTGTATACATACACACTCACGCGAAATAGATATTTATACAAATATACAATATACATATAGCGAATTAAACTGATCCTGCACACTACGTGTGAGGGTTGAAATTCATATTCGTTATTTCATATGTGACCACTGCACAACTCTTATTAAAACATTGTTATATTCATATAGATATTAACATTAACTGTACTTCTTTTTAATACAATAATTTTTTGGGAAGTAAATCATAATCGTTGAGCTGAATGTCAAAGTACATATGTGAATTTATATACGTATATATGGATTCATACATGTATATATGAATGTGTATGCGCATGTATATACATATGTATATGTGTATATGGATTTATATATGTATATACAGGGTGTCCCACAATTATGGTAGGAGCCGGACAGGGATGGTAGGTGGAGCTATTCTGAACAATTTTTTCTTTTGCAAAAATATTGGACGAGGCTTCATTTTTAAATTATTCAGGAAAAACACCGACCAATCAGAACGCGAGGATCGCGCGCGCTAGGAGGTAGAAGTGTAGGCCCGAGTTATAATTGGCCGTGGCGCGCGATTCTCCCGTTCTGATTGGTCGGTGTTTCTCGTTAATAATTTAAAAATGAAGGCCCATACGACATTTTTGCAATTGAAAAAGCTGATCAGAATAACCCCACCCACCTCCCATTTCCGGCTCCTTTAACACTTTTGGGACACCCTGTATATCTATATACACAATTATGGTACGAGCCGGAAAAGGTTGGTAGGTAGGGCTATTCTGAACAACTTTTTCCTTTGCAAAAATGTCGGATAAGGCTTCATTTTTAAATTATTAAGGAAAAACACTGACCAATCAGAACGCAAGAATCACGCGCGCTGTATGTTCGATAGCGACCACGGCCAATTATAACTCGGGCCTACGCTTCTACCTCCGCGCGCGCGCGATCCTCGCGTTCTGATTGGACGGTGTTTTTCCTGAATAATTTAAAAATGAAGCCTCGTCCAGTATTTTTGCAAAGGAAAAAGTTTTTCAGAATAGCCCCACCTAACACAACTTTCCGGCTCGTACCATAATTGTGGGACACCCTGTATGTATGTATGAATGTGTATATGAATGTATATATGAATCTATATACGTATACATATACAGTCGTGGACAAAATTAAGTGGACAGGTATCATAAATAACAAAAGGTAAATTTAATTAACTAATAATGCCTATAAATCAAAACTTTATTGCACAATTATATACATTAAATAAATGTTTTTCCAAGGCTACAAAAATATCTCACGTTCTAAATTTAAAATTTATTTACAACATTGTAATAAAACAAAACATTTTTTACATTTCTGCAATGTCCACTTAATTTTGGCCACGAGTGTACATATATTCTTAAGATGAATTTCAATTTTGATTTGGTGCAGTTTAATAGTTCCAGGCGATTTAACAGATATTTAATCTAATGCTTGGAATTACTTGAAGGTCAAATCATATTGTTAACATTATTCATATTTTAATAATAGAAAGTATAAACAGTTGGTAATTGTACCATGATATGTCGCTCTTTCCGCAGGAGGTTTCCCATCCGGAAGACCAGGTGGTAACAACGGTGGATACAGTAACGGAAACAACGGTGGCAACGGAAACGGAGGTTATCCATCCGGAAGTGGTGGCGATGCCGCGGCCAACGGAGGATACCAATACTAAATATTTATCTAGGTGTAGTGATATATATACGTATTGCGTGTACTACGAAAAAAAAAAGGGAATACATAGGGCAACGTTTATCATAACGCATAGGATAGTTTCTGTCTGGAACAGTAGAAATGCGAATGGAATTGCCAATGATAAGAACAACCATAAGAACATCTAACGTATTTCATCGCTTTAGGTCATTTTCAATTCAACGATCACGGAACGAACAAAATGATAACTCGTTTAACTGCGAAAACAAACAAGTATTTATGATGCAGTGCATCGTTTGTTTCAGACGTGGTATCCTTCCTTAGTGTAAACATATTAATTATTCATACGATAAACATAAAGACCTCAAAGTTAATTCTTAGATGTAAACGATACTATTCGGTATTAATTGTACACGGTTTACCAACGTGTTCACGGTACAACATGCATTGCAATAATACTAATCGTATCGTTTAATTGACTTAGCGACGGGGGTGGATCTAGAAACCGTGTCCGGAGGGGAGAAGGCGATGAAATATATAAAAGTATTTTCCTGCGTCTCTTTTGCATAATTGAACATTCTTTCATACATTGTTCATTAACATCTTCGTATATTATACAAACAAAATTATAGAGCAAAATTAATTATATAACATATAATCAAATAATTTATTTTGTTAAAGAAGATAGAGGAAAGATCGGAAGTATTCAAATTTAATGCATTCAAAATACTAGCAAAAATAGTTTTATATTATAATATAAGTTAATTTCTTCAAGATTTTATAACTTTTTTGGGAGGAGGTGATCATCTCCCTTCCTCGGCTCTTATTTCTGATCCACCGCTTCTTCGCGAACGAAAAGTCATTAATTTTGTTTTCAATTCTCTTTCAGTACGTGTAACAAGACTCATAAATCAATTGATTACTTTCATATAAACCATTCGTAATCTTATTCATGTAATTTTCAAGTTCTTCGATAGAACGTTCAAATCGATTGTCTCTCATCGACTAATTTACAATTTTATAAGCATACATCGTGTATACGCTGATTTTTTAACGTTTGTTAAGATACATTTTGTATTTATTACTATTTATCATACTATGTATATTTTAATGATGTTTGAAAATGTAGCTGTAGAAACGAACATCCGCATAAAATAAAAATTGCGGTAGGCCATAATGTGTTCAGTCTTTCACTCACACCTTTCACACGGTATAAATGCATTCAACGCATTTATTATACCGACGAATATAAATTGATAATGATTGATCGAATGATTTTAAAAATGTGCGAAGATAAAATGAGAATAATTTTAGCTTTAATTTTATATTAATAGAGTATCGTGTAGATGTAACAACCCTATTTGACGTTTATACATAATTTCCTTTCACATTTTAAAATTAAACTTAAAATTTACGATTCGATTGCAATAGAACGAAAACAATTTAGAAAATATTGTATGTATTAAGGTATCCTACGTGCGACAGATAATATGCATGTAGCTGTATTTAATGAACAGTAATAACATATATCATAAAGTAGATACATTTTTCAATTTCCAAATAAAGGTGAAATGATGCATTTCACTCACACACTAAAATTCACCATAAAATTCAGTAACAATTTTCGATCGAACAAATTACCACTATTAATGAGACTAAATTTTTAAATCTACATATACAAGGTGTTTCATTTTTATGTCTTCGAGAAATGACAACACAATCTATGATTAGAAAATAATAAGCTTGAATGAAACCAATGTTCCGAAGATATCGTGATTATCCTGTTAATTTAATCATTACCTGCAGTGATTGGTTTAATGATCTGGTTGCTGTACCAGCTAAAGAGAAGTGGATGTTAGTATAAAGATTAACATAAATTAAAAAATATTTAAATATCTTTATTTTTTACATTATTCATTTATACAGCCAAATATAAAAGAAGCTAAATATTTCTCATATAATTTGTACAGAATTAAGTTGTTTGATTATCAAGTAACATTTGAGTGTATTAAATCAGCTATAGCCTTCTGTCTTAGAGTATACAATTTCTTCACCCATTTATCAAACCTGATTTCTTGATCAAGCATTATCTGGATGAAATAAAAACACAAAATAATAAAATAGATGACACTATTACAATTCATTTGCATGAAAAATATTAAAAAGGTATACAATACCGATGAATGAAAAATACTCTCTGATCCACAAGGAATTTCGGCTACTGCTGGAACTTGTATAGTATCTGCAGTAATGTCTATAACAATATTTTTGAATTTTTTTTCTTTTGTACTAGATGATGAAAATTGTTTTGGTGTAAAGCCTTCAGAATTAATTTCCTCTAATATTCCTTCTTTGAAACGTGGTTCAATTGGAAAATCATCTGTAAAAATAATTTTACATTAAATTTAGAACCGATAAATAATACTATGTAATACATATTTTATTTTTGTGCCAACTTCTATTTTTTCATATAAGTAATATATAAAACCAATTAAAACTGTTTTATTAATACTAAACATTCAAGTGAGAAATAAAATTATAACAGTTTAACGTGTGATATCTTACTACACTATTAATTCCAATCATTTTTGATACTGTACCTTTTATTAATATGGTTTTGGTTTTCTCGGATACAGTAGCTTTTACATTAGACTGCGAGCTACTTGAACGACTTCCAGATTTTTCTCTGGAAGTAGATCTAACCTTCCTTTTTGAACGATCTGAAGAACGTGATCTCGAACGGTACTTATGCCTTTCTCTACCTTTTGAATTACTATTTCTTGAACTTTTATAACTTTTCTGACTACGATCTCTGTCTCTGCCCCTACTTCGGGAATGTGACCGATGTCTACGTTTGGACTTTGAATGTTTAGATGATCTTCTTCTATGAGGTGATGAATCACTAGAATCTGAACTAGATGATCTAAAGTACAAACATAATTCCAATATACCATACCATGTATTAAAATTTTAATGATACACTGAACATAGCATTAAATTTTGAACAAACATCACTGTTTTTAAACATATGTTAAGAAGCTCTTGCAAACAAGGATGAGATACAAAATAATGTATCAGATACTATATAATTTATAGTATGATACATGATAATACGATAGTATGATAATTTATAGGTGAAGATCTGCACCTAGATCTTCTGCTGCGTCTTCTTCGATATCTACTATTATGGTCCGAATCTGATTCACTGGAATATCTTGCCATAGCTGTCACCGACTTCTTGTTTACTGTAGGTTAAGCACAATATATGTTACTGTATGTAGAGTGCACTGAAGACTAAATCTAGTTTTGTTTATGAAAATGGCGTCTAAGAGATGCTGCCTTTATAAAAATCGATAATTAACAAGACCAGTTCACGTTTATAAGAAAGTGACGTAGTAATTTATGATATAGAGAAGGTACAAAACACAATAACTCATTATAACATAAATAATTTCAAAAATTGAAGGTACTTCAGAACCCACCATCACAAACGTATTTGAAAATTTATAATTTCGCGCGCACTATCAAAAACGGTACTGTCGCCATCTACCGATCATCGTCGAAACTATCGAAATAAAAAAATTGAATTTTTTCGCAAAATATAGCATTCCTAGAATTTTCTAACGCCCACAATCTATTCTACGGGCACGACAATGGCGGCAAATATATTTACAGTGAACTAGAAGCATTATATGCGAAAATTTAAAAAATTGCATTTGGACCTGTGGCGACCTCTTCTTCCACTCAGCCGTCTCGCCGAAAAGTGCATTTCCGCTGATTTGCACGCGGCAAAAATTTTCACTTCCGGAAAACGCTTTTTCGTTTCCTTCCCGGAAAATTCATTCATTCCGTTCCGAGTTCTCGAGGAGAAAAGTCACTTTTTGTAATTCGCGCATTTCGTCTATCTTATTAAAGTATATGCTGTAAATTATCTTAGTGTTGGATATGTAGTGATTAAAGTAAGTGCACAGTTCGCATATTGCACTATCGTAAATAAACTGCAATAAAATAGTATACAGATTTATCTTTTTCGAGTCGGTAATATAGGAGTCTGACGTACCCATTACCTCAGCTCCCATAGACTGTGGTGGCCGTCCACGTGTCGATAAAGAAAACTACATTACCTCCCACCACTTTCTTTTCATGCAAGAAGAAATCTTCTATTTCTAATTGCAAATTTTGTTTTATTAATGCCAATGTGATGCGATGCAAACGCCAGTCATTTCAATCTCTTTCAATTTTATTAAAATTAAAAATGTTCAATTATTCTTGCATCAGGACTCATGTGAAACAGACGTATTTAATAAATTATAATTTCGTTCAAAATATTTGTTAATTAGTGATTTAAAATATGGGAATAAACCACCATAAGACCTCAAAATGCCTAGCCATCTAGCGGTAAAAGGTGCGAACTAATTGAACCAAATTTCAAATACCTTGTTCTTCCTGCCTTTCACCGCTAGATGGCTAGACATTTTTAGGTCTATGGCTACTTGGTTTCGCCAATAAATAACCAGCAACGTTTAACACAAAATAAACTATTTATTTAGTACACGTTTGTTGAAATATATTTGAGCGTCTAGACGCGTGAATCAAGCAAGCCCGCGCGAAAGGAAGTGAAAGGTTAGCGTCCTAGCGTCCTTTTACAGCTTCGACGCGCGATATAAGCAGTTGCTTCCTTCGGCGGCAGAGGGAGCGATCGGTCGGTACTACAGGACTCTGATCCGCCACAGGTCCACAAAATGCAATTTTTAAAATTTTCGCATATAATGCTTCTAGTTCATTGTAAATATATTTGTCGCAATTGCCGTGCCCGTAGAATAGATTGTGGGCGTCAGAAAATTCTAAGAATGCCATATTTTGAGAAAAAATTTAATTTTTGTACGTCGATAGTTCCCAGGGTGGCCGCTAGATGGCGGCAGTACCGTTCTTGATATAAGGGTTTATTCCCATACTTATAAATCACTAATTAACAAATATTTTGAATGAAATTATAATTTATTTAATACGTCTGTTTCACATGAGTCCTGGTGCAAGAATAATTGAACATTTGTTATTTTAATAAAATTGAAAGAGATTGAAAAGACTGGCGTTACGCATCACATCACATTGGCAATTTAAAAACAACATTTGTAATTAGAAATAGAAGATTTCTTCTTGACAAGAAAATAAAGTGGTGGCAGATAACGATGTATTCTTCTTTATCAACCAAGTAAATCTCCTTTATCGACCAAATGGACGGCCGCCACATTGATAATGCGCGCGAAATTGTAAATTTTCAAATGTATGATATATTTTTAATAGGCGAAAATAGAGTTGCATTTGGACATCGTGAATAACACTATATTCTTTAACGATGTTTCTGTCTTGAAACATGAGTCATATGCGATGTGTGCTAGGGAAATAATTAATGCATACAGTAAGCTTTGTTTTCTCAACAAATACTATATGTATATTTCAATATGTAAAATGAAAATGTTTTAATGCAAATTAATTATATTTTCTATACGGAAGAATTCCAAAACAATACTTAACACTAGTTCTTTTGTTTTATTTTTCAAACTGTTTAATTTACTTCAAACATAGAATGTATATTACATAATTACATTTTTATATGCAGTTTTATTATAATAATTATTGAAATTACTAGTGAAATTAGCAATTATTAATGTAGAAGTTCATATCAAAAAACTATACAAGCATATTATTTACATGTGAACACTACGTTATATTACAAAATTATGTTTATATAATTACATTATGTGAATTATGAGACAGAAATAGTTTGTACTTCTAATGCTGATACCCCTTTTTGTTTAATTGGCAGATAAACCCCACCATATATTTGTAAACCAACCATTGTTATATCTGCAGTGTCTAATGGCTCTGCATCAGGTACTTCTTTCCCACGATAATATGGTTTAAAATTTGTCAGAGGTAATACCACAGTAGAGAAATCAGTGTTTGACATTGGAGCCTAAGATAATTTAATACATATTATGCTTATTATAACTTTTTGAGCAAATTAAAAACTAAATTATAGAAATTAAGAAGTAAAAAATATAAAATATATTATTAATCAAAAGCAGATAATGTAATATAATTAAAATTTACCATGAAAAATTGTTCATATGTTACATTTCCATTTGTATTAAGACCTTTGTGTTCGAGCACAATTTTGTAATGACTGTTTGTGCCTTGTCCTCTGCAATGAATTTCAATATTACTAAAATTAGATAAATTCAGATTAGTTGTTGTTTCTACTCCAGCAAAGCCTGCACCATTTGGTTGTGGATTCAAGAGTGTAAAAAATATAGCATGTTGAAAAACTTGAGTTGTTTGCAATGCTAAAACTGCTTTAGACTTTCCTACTGTTCTGACAGTATCCGATACTTCCTTCCAATTATCTACATTAGTTGCAGTTGTAAAATCAAAAAGTATTTCCTTCTGCCTAAACAAAACAAATATACTTCATTAGATTACATTTACAGAATGAGTCTAACTTTTATAACATTTTCATTTGTTGCTAAAACTATAATGATATGTCAGGTGCAAAGTTAATAAACAATCTGGTTTGCTAAAAAATTTATATGAAAACATTTCAGAATCAATTTTCATAGTAGCAATATTTTACAGGTGTCTATTTTAAAAATATTGCTCCTATCCACAGTTAGTATTTTTACGTTTTCTCACGTTATTTATAGCTTACAAAGCTTAATATGATTATTGCAACTTACGAAGTATTATCTGTTTGTATTGTGTAATCAAATGATGGATACAGGTTATAATAAACGCGTATAAGGAACGCAATAAAAAATTGCACTGTTAACATTATTTCAAATTAACCACGTCATTCGTCGTCAGTATTACCGACATTGTTTTTCTCTTTTATTTGTAACATGTATTGTGCACTGATTTCATTGTTTGTAAATACTAACGTTACGTAAAGTCCATATTATTTTAAAAATAATAGTAATGCGGAAATAAATTCATATACTAATAAATAAATCTTTTCTCCGTTACAAATTTATTTAAAAAAATAACTTGTATTTAATTAAACAATAAAAATTGTAATCGAAAAAAATACAAACATTTTTTATTTCAACGATAGTAAAATATATACGTTAACATTTATATTTGGCTAGATATGTACATGAATTGCATAATGTATTATTATTATATTTTTATATTTCCCGTAATATTTAAATTTATATATTAACTATTTTACTTTGTCAGGTATTACTTTTTTATTATTTCATGCTTTGGACAGATTGAAACAAATATGTATAATATGTATTATACATTAACTAAAATTGATTTAAAAACATGAGATTTAATCATTTAAGTATTACTTATGAAATGCTTTTATTGTAAACTAAACAATATATTAATTGATTATGTAATGATAAAGAATTAATATTAGAGCTGTGCTTATTTAAGGAAACAAATAAAATGCATAAAAATGCATATATTTATAAATTCATTTTTA
This sequence comes from Coelioxys conoideus, assembly GCA_947623535.1. Lineage (NCBI taxonomy): Eukaryota > Metazoa > Arthropoda > Insecta > Hymenoptera > Megachilidae > Coelioxys > Coelioxys conoideus. Next base: position 15,721,788 of record OX392453.1, on the reverse strand, counting down.
TAAATATTTCCCTGCATATAAAAAAAATGTTTAGTAGTTATGTCAAACACTTCCATAAAAGGTATCTCACCCTTTTATTAGGTGACATGTCATTATGATTAAAAAAATACCACAAATATATTGTAAACTCATTATCACAGAAAGTTAATAAACGAATTTACTTTGTGCGTAAACTATTAATACTTTAAATTTGTATTGAATAAAACGGATAACGATCGATACGTGTCGAATTCAAATGTCGTACTACCACGCGGAACGTTCCGGAACTACATTTGTTATGTTGTAATCGCCTACAAATTAAGAGTTAAAAAGCAATAAAATTTAATACCCCCATATAATTTATTAACCTTACGGAATATATATTAATATATTTAATATAAAATTATATTATATGGAATTTATATTACAAGTCGCAAAAATAATTATAATCTTCAATAAAAACTCATAGAACTTTCAAAATAATATTTGGACATATTTGTTTTCATATTGTATTATGTATACAAAGTATGAAAACCTTGAGAAATGTATTGCCTTCATCATTTTACACATTAAATTGCTTCTCAGTGGTTTGAATTTTATTTATATAGACTTTATGATACATATATAATAAGACAACAATTACTTTTAAACAATCTTAAAAGCTTTGGTCAAATTTAACTGAAGTGATTTTTTGCACTTTTTTCTAATGTAAATGCAAAATATTTTTACAGTACATTGAATAAGACTTCAGTTTCATTAAATTACAAACAATACACTGCGCGACGAATAATTTATGAGTTCATTTTTAACTAAATTGACATTATTAATAACATATAAAACTTCTATAAAATAAATTGAGATTATTGTCGAAAAAACAAATATTAACTATCTATGTAGAAATGATAATAAATTTTACAAGTGTCTTAAGTTTTCTTGTAATATGAAACATGAAAAACAAATAATATTGTATGATATTTAACTATACAAATCGGTATAATACTTCAGCTTAGTAATATCGGTTAACATAATATAATGTTATGTTTAATTATGTCTTATTAAAAGATTGACAGTTTAAAACACTTTCGGCATAATAGCAACAATAACGATGCATTAAAGTCTGTCTTTACCAAAATAAGAACATTATTAAGCAAATATACTGAAAGCTAAAATAATTTTCCAGCTTAACATAAAATCTATAATTCACTAATTTTTATATCCCGCTTGGTATAGTAATAAAATTGTCTGAAATCACAAAACTGACATCAATTTTGTTGCATTATGTCATTTAATGACGGTTTTTTTGTTTTTTCGTTTTGTCGAGAAATTTAAGTCACTAACCATTTTTTTGCGTTCAATCATAGAGTATATTAACTTTCAAATTGCAAATTAGATAACAAACGCGAACAAATATGTTCAATCTTGTTCCACGAATTTAATTTACAATAGTAAATACATATTTTACTCAACTGTGTCACATTCACATTTATCATATTTTCATGTGATTAAGTATATCTCGTGCAATGCACCTTGTACATGTGTACTATAAGATTTGTGAATATAACATATTGTCTAATATTTAATATTCTTACGCAACAGAATATGCGACCTATGGAAAATATATTCAAATGACAATGATCATAAAAAAGCTTTAACATTAAAATATCAATCACAATGCCAATATTCAAATATTACCATCAGTATAATGTATATCTATATATTTATACTGAATCATGTATTCATATCTTATTCTTTGCAAATTAACTTTAAAAAAAGTCAATAACTTTTATTAATTAAATTTGACTTATCAAAGGTAAAGGGATAAAGACAGGAGACTATTTGCTTGCTATACTTAGTATAAATCATATATGCATTAATAGTACCGAGGAATTCATGTTTCTATATACAAACAAATAAAGACCTAACAGGAGCAAGAATCTTTCCCACCCTGTTGTTCATTAGATACTCCTTGAAGATTGGTACGACCTGGTTGACTTGGATTGTGTTGAACTCCAGATTCTGATGCATTTAAATCCAAACTGCAAATAAATACATTGCCAAATTAAGTTTTTAATAATATAACGAAGAACAGCATTCATCAAATTACTTTTTCCTACATGTCAAATAAAAAATTTGTGTTCTACTAACCGGCCATCTTGTATACTTTGGAATATTTTTTTCGCTGTTTCCAGAAAAGCTTCTTCTACATTATGTCCTCTGATAACCAAAGATTACATTTACATATTAAACTCTGGTATTCCATTTAATTACCCTGTTATTAACTTACGTTTTTGCACTAGCTTCTACAAACATAAGACCATTTTCATCAGCAAATTGTTTTGCTTCTTCGTAGGTAACATCTCGTTGACCTTCCAAGTCACTTTTGTTACCAATTAAAAATATAACCTGTAAATACAATGCATAAAGTCTATTATTATTTACATGATGTAAATATACTGTTATTTATAATATAGAAGAAATACATCATTCAACAGTTCTGCATCAATGTAGTTACACTTTACAGACGTAAATACCATTAGGTAAAATATATTTTGCATACAGTGCTTGGATTTGTTAAATTCCTTGTATCTGTAAGCCAGCTGCTAAGATGATTATAAGTTGAACGACGAGTAATATCATAGACCATTAATGCTCCAGCTGCCCCTCGATAATAAGATCTATAATACATACAGAAATATATTTTGTATATTACTTTTTTAATATTACAATTTATCATTAACACAAATATAACACAAATATCTATACCTAGTAACTGCTCTAAAACGTTCTTGCCCTGCAGTGTCCCAAATTTGTAATTTTATTTTTTGGCCTGCCACTTCAATGATTCTTGTTCCAAACTCAACACCGATAGTATGTGGGCAATCTGCCATAACTACAATACAAGATAAGTTTATATACTACTTTAGGATTGAAACTTACATAAAGTAATGTGTCAACAGTAAAGTGATGTATTTAGTTTTAACAATGTTACTGAATCAAAAATTTTGTTTTATGTTAATTAGGAGTATGAAAAGTAACTATCACAAGTCTATATTCATTATTTTTCAATAAAGCAAGAAAGAAAGAGTCTTCACACAATTTCTTATATAAAAATTCATTAAAAAAAAAAAGTAAAAGCTTGGATTACCCAGCTCTTAGATATAGCACTACTGAGAATTAAAAATATTGTGATATATAAACATTTATTTAGAAGTTTCATTACTTTTATATATGTTATTCATAATTAGATAATATCAGAATATATTTAACAATTCAGCATGATAACTTACACTTTTTTTCTGTAAACTGATGCAGTAAACATGATTTCCCTACACCCATATCCCCTATAATAATGTACTTAAAGATATAGGAGTAATTATAAGGTCCGGTTGACATCTTGTTTCTGTAATTAAATAAATAGATCATGAAATGTTACATTCTTCATGAAAAAAATTTGATATTACATTATAATATATGCTAATATCTAAATTGATCTAATAGATACAAAAATATTGATGTAATAAAATATGATTAGTAGACTATAAATATGTATGCATTTGTCATACATAAGATCACAAAAAGAGATATGAAAACAATATGGTACACATAAATAAACAAAATAAATTATTTAGACTTTGTGAAATATAAAAAATGTGCAAATTAAGATACGTGTATTTACATAGCATCCTTGGGCTTATGATGAACATATGGTGATGTTCATAATAAAATTACTAAGTATCTGCATTTACTTCATGTATTAAAGAAATATAAAATTAATGTACAAATAATATAACAGATGTTAAAACTACAATGTATAACTACTATATAAATGTATAACTTATAATATTATGACTCAAGTGTGATTTTATAATTTACAGATAAGTTCAAACTGAATTTAGTTAATAATAAAATCATTCATGATAAATGTGTTACCCACTTATCTTTTATCAAGATACATAATATTTTGGATGGAAAAGTTATTTTATATTTTAATAAAGTATATTTAATATGTATACCATAGTCATGCATTCAAATATATATTTAATATATATGAACTGTAGTTTATTCAAATTCCTATTCTTTACAAAAATATGTGCACCAATATAAAACTAAATATCCTTAAAGAAGATATTGATATTTTCATTTAAGTACTTTTTCAACAAAACATGTATATGTAATAAAACAATAATCACTTAAATAACAATTATGATGCTGTCAGTTAAAAATATTACGATTCGTAGTTGTGATACAAGGATGTATAATAAAAATTGGTAAATATAGTGGTTCAGAACAGTATCTTCTGATGACAACTGCTTCTTAAAAAAAAGTTTCTGATGTCAACAATGCACCGTCTACTCACCGCCTTATAGCACACTATTAAGGAGTGTTTTTTTCACAAATTCAATCGTGGCAATTGCTTACAGTTATTGTTACTACATAAACAATAAATGAATGTACTGAATGCTCATATAATAACCGTAATAACGTAAGTGTATTGCAATTCTTTATATCACGCGCAATATGGCAGATCACTGTCGCTAATAACGATGGCGGCGAATAAACGTCAAACCACCTGTCACTGATTTTTTATTTGTTCTATTTAATTATTCATATTTGTATATGAGAAATTTAATTTTAATAATACGATTTAACTACACCTATAACTAAGAATAAACCCGTTAGTCGTAAATGCAATCTTTTTCAATGGATAACTTTATATAGTACGTCCATAGAACGACGAATAAAGATGAGTACCATTTGATCATAATTTTTTGTACACACCTTACGCATATACTTAGAATATATTTCAAAATTATATAAATTTTTAATCAAATGATTCTTTATCTCGCAAGATAGTTTTTAAAAAACATCGTTCCTGTAAAACATGTTATATGTTATAGTTGCATTTATAGTAATGCTTATCACCAATTGCCTCCCTATTCTATCATTCTACTACACTATAAACCAATTGGAATAAAATTCCATTGAAGCTAGTATATTCATTGGTTTCCTTTTTTTCTTTTAATTTACCTATTACAGTGAATAAAAAGTTGATGTAAATTTCACAAAAAATATATAAGTGATTTTTAAAATGGTATTTTAATTGCCGGAAAACTTTTATTTTAACTTCTTAGATTATAGTTCCAGTTTATTCTCTGTTCCTTAAGAGAATGGACTTCCTAGATGACAAGTTTGCGTCCTTTAAGCACACGTTAACCGAGACTTATTCTTGCCAGTCTATAATCTATGGCGACATACATGCACTCTTATAACGACCGAAACGCTGAAACTATATACCTAGTGTATTTATTTTATTGCATCCATTTTTCACGTCATCATAATTTTGATGTTTCTCTAATTTGTCCCACCGTGTATAAGACCATGCAAGTAGAAACATATTGAAGAGAGACACCGTAGTTAGAAATCTCCCTAGGCTGCCAACCTGCACAAATTGAGTCCACTGTTTGGTTAAATGGAAAATTGTAAATGTATTCCGCTCCATGAGAGACTATATCCGTGATACAAGTTTTCATACATTTTATGGATCTTAGCTCTAATTGATTTGATCACGCTTTGTAATGCACATATAAGAGTCTGATATTTATAGCACCGACCTTATATACCTACAATATTTAGTTTTTATACGTCACCATGTATATGACTAACTGGTTAAAAGCGTATGATAGATATGGGAGTAATCCTACTGAAATAATAAAGGTGCACGAAAGAGGTATTATCTTTCGTTGTGTGGAATATGTATAATCCCACATGTATCCAAATATAAATATATAAAGATAATTTAAAGTTATTACATCTCCGTGCAATAAAACATTACACCAATATTATTGAAAATATTTATATACCTTTATACAACAATTTCATATTATCGAATCATTGTAGAATGTAATGTTATAATCTAAAAGTTTTCAAATTAAGAAATTTTTAAAATTTGTGATTTTTTAAATTTTTAGAACTTTATATTTTTGAAGTTCCAAAAGCATGAATTTTGAAAATTTTGTAATTTCAGTCATACCTCATTTTTTCCACTATTCGTACATTTTTTTCACCGTATGTATAAATGGTAAACAGGAATCGTATTGTAGTGGGGCAACAGCAAGTATGTAGTATGTAGTTGGAGCAATTAAAGTGAGCTGCGTTGCGCGATGTAAGAATGATCTACATCGAACGAATAATACACATATACTTCAATGTAGTTGTATTTGGAATATGCGCACTTTCGTAACTTTTGTATGTGTGTATTATGTACTTGCCTTTTTTGGTTGAAGTTTATCTTTAACAATAACACATACAACGCCTTTTTTAAATTTAAAAGTTTTTGAAGTTCTTAGTATAGTAATTTAATTTACTTATTTCATTACTTCCATAAATCATCTCTGAAAAATAGTACATTTTTGTATTACGATTTGGGTCAGAAAATTAAATTCTGTACATGTTAACAGGTGAGTGACATGTATATAATAATTAATCGAAGTTAATAACATGAATTAATCCTAAAAAAGAAGCTAATGAGTACTAATTCCCATAATATATTTTATAAAATATGAAATTTTCTGCTTGATTGAAAACATTTAAATTATTGTATACTTTTATCATTTTTAAATTTATTTTAAAAATTTCACATTTTGAACACCACTTGTTCTTAATTTCAAATAATATTTATTAACAATACATGATGTTATGATACGTAAAGTATAATTGAGTTTTATCTGTATTAACAAATTATACGTACATATGTACAAAAATGTAGTTCTTATAATATTCTTATGAAAGTAATAATTCTTATTGCTCAAGGAAAAATATAAAGAATGTTAATTTTGACAATTTTGTGTATGATTTCATCGTACATAACCCTCACATGACTTATATTTTATAAGATATGAATTAAAGGGAGATCAAGATTTACATATTTTACACGTAGTAAGTAATTTAATAAAAAAATAAACAAGATGTGAAACACTTACTTTCATTATTCCATTTATACGTAATATACGATGCCTTTGTTTATAGGTTAGGACTGATATTCGTTTCGAGGTGTTGAAAGATCAAACGATTTGAATTATACGTTCATTCAAAATATATTTAATCTGCTAAATAAATTCAGTTCTAACAATTAAGTTTGATTAGGAAGTTTGCATGTTTATTTATGTTATTGTCAATAATTTGTATTTAAATAGACATTAAACATTGTATTATGTAAGTTTGGCATAAGTAGAATTAAATACTATTGTCGTTATTTTATATATGTGGTTTATAATAAAATTTGTTTTAGCATAATATCACAGATGCCATACATTTTGGTACGTGGTAATCTTGCATCGTATGGTCATAGATATCCATGGAGGGTTTTAGTATCAGGTCTTAAAGGTATAGTTTCTTTTGACAGCTTAAGTGTTTACCAATATTTATTTTTGTTTAAATTTTATATTACCAGCTGTATGCTAAAATCATAATTTTTCACAAGCTTATGCATTTTATATTATATTCCATGCATCGTATAAAATCTTATTAAACTTGAATGTTAACACATTTAATTATAATTTATGTTTAAATATAGATGCATTAATTTTATATTACTTCATACATAGATGATTAGATAAAGTAAAAGTAATTCTCTAAAACTAGAACAGAATTGTATTTTTAAGTTTAAACACTAAATAGATTTCCAATATAGATTTATAATCATTAATACTCTTATAATTAAAAAATTAATGTGCAAATTTTAATAAATGTATGTGTTCCAGCTTAATTCACATTATAGTTAAGTATTATTTCCTTTATTCACTTACACCACCTGTTTTTATGTTTCTATAAATATATTTATAGAATTAATACACATTACATAGATATTGTTTATTACACAGAATAATTTTAGAGATATATTTTTTATTTGTACAATTTAATATTCCAGCTGTGTTATTATAATATAAAGTATTGATTATTGCTAGTAATACTGTTTTAATACATGTTTAAAGATCCACTGTACAATAAATATTCTTAAAATGTGAATTTCGAAATGTATATTGTTATTTTAATTAATTCAGGTTAATTATCTGAAATTCGTTAAGTAAACAAATAGTTGTTTATAAAAATGATATACTATAACAAAGACTTAGTGTTGAGTTCGTGTGACATTGTGTAAATATAGATCTACTGCTTCTCAATGAAGAATTGATATAAAATAAAAACTTTTAATTTATTAAGTTTATAGCAGACAATTTTACTCGTGTACTGCTTTACCCGAGTTGCAATTGACGTTTCGTAAATTCAACTAATACGATATGTCTACTAACGTTTCATCGTGATAAGGCGATAAACATTATCGCGTACGTTGCAATTGAAAGAGAGTATAATATTGTCGGTAAAAATGTGAGATTTTTACAATTACTGTTATTTCGCAATATGACATAAGTAAATACTGGCATGAGACGTAGAAATGTGTAATCTTATTCATTTATGTTGTAGCATCAGATATAGAACAACTAAGTCGTTTTGCTTCTGGGGGATATTGTGATGATTCGACAATAGTGTATTTGCAACATCCTTGTGTAATATTAACTGCTTTAGAGGTTCTTGGTTACAAAGTTGTGGCATCCTCTAGTACCAGTGTTAAACAAGATTATAATGAATACATGTGGACTATGAGAAAAGATTTTTCTGAACCTGAACCTGAACCTGTTCTGAAGGCAGGTATGACATGATATCAATTAACCTTTATTTTAATAAATGATGTTGCAAAACAAAATAATATATTAATTATAATAAATAATATATTAAATATACTTGTATCGGTAAAGAATTTTGTTATTTGAGAAATTAATGTAGCGACTGTTATTTTTATTATACATATATGTATACAGGGTGTCCCACAATTACTGTAGGAGCCGGAAAGGGGAGGTAGGTGGAGCTATTCTGAACAACTTTTTCCTTTGCAAAAATATTGGATGGGCCTTCATTTTTAAATTATTAAGGAAAAACACTGACCAACCAGAGCGCGAGATTTTCGCGCGCTCAGAGGCAGAAGTGTAGGCACGATTGACCGTCGTCGCGAACAAACATATGGGAATCGCGATGATAACTCATCGGATCGGTTACCCAACGATAGGTAAACGATAGGTAACGCCAGATGTCGGTGTAAAATGTGAGTTTTTTCTTTTGTATCATCATAATTTACCGAATTTTCGAAATTTAATCTATGCGATTATTTCTTTCCGATAACGAACCACAATATCGTTATTACATTCGATTTATCCTGACTACGCGAATAAAATCTAATTGGTTTGTTTATTATTCATAAATGAAGAATAATTCAATAATTATTCCGATTTTTCTACTTAACCGGCTTTCACCTAATAGCCTTGTTCTACACCGACATCTGGCGTTATCTATCGTTTACCTATCGTTGGGTAACCGATTCGATGAGTTATCATCGCGATTCCCATATGTTTGTTCGCGACGACGGTCAATCGTGCCTACACTTCTGCCTCCGAGCGCGCGAAAATCTCGCGCTCTGATTGGTCAGTGTTTTCCTTTAATAATTTAAAAATGAAGGCCCATCCAATATTTTTGCAAAGGAAAATGTTGTTCAGAATAGCCCCACCTACCACCCCTTTCCGGCTCCTACAGTAATTGTGGGACACCCTGTATATATGCAAATTACAAATTCGATGAAACTTCGTGCTAACTACAGAACATAGTGACAATTATTTTCAAAGGAAGGGGAAAGAAAGTTATTAAATATGTATGTAAAAATAAAAAAATTTAGTATATACATTTAAAGGATGTTTTCCGGATAAAAAATGAATTATTATGTATATTTTTTATTCACGATATAAATTGTTTTTAATTCTACTAACATATAATTACACGCATATATTATTAATTTATTCATTTGTTTATTTGTTCAGTACTTTTTGTCAGTAGTGTTTTTTGTAGATAGTAATGCGTTGATTTATCTTGATGTCTAGTATGCGTACGTGAAACAGGTGTTTTATGCAATTTCCTGACATAGTTGAGACTTAGTCTATCATAGTATGTAATATTTGAATGTTTAATGTAAATTGTAATGAATTATTGGATAATTTGAGGAATTTGTTATTTTCATTACTTTTATAAAAACTGCAACACTATGGATGTTGTTTTACAAAGGTTATGGCTGTACTGATCAAGCTTTAATTTGATGACGCCGTGGCATCAAATATATTCTGTTTGATTAATCGATACTTTATCGATAGTAGTGCGAATTATTCAGTATTCAATGTAATATTTACATAGGACTTTCTTTGTTATATAAATTAACATTAATCGCTTTTATTGACATTATAAACTTTTGTCGATTTACATTGTGTGTAACGTGAATGTTCAATTATAAAATACAATTGAAATTCATTTTGAAAAATTTAATTTACTGGTTTAAAAGGAGAATATTACATTTGCCATTTGTAAAGTGCAACTTATTTCTTTTCTAATGAATAAGTAAACATTGGGTATGTAATATGTACAAATGTTGACCTACTTACTTTATAACGTTTTATCAAATTATATAATTATCATTTCGATGTTGCGCTAATAATCTATTATAATTGCAATTGATTTTAAAAATTTGTTAAGTCTTATGTTTATTAGATACATAAATATTCAATGGTATTGGTTCTGTACAAAGAAAGCAACAATATATATTGTATGATATTCAAAGTCATATTTTTATCATATAGCACATAAAAGTTTTGTACATATATAGTAAACATTAAACTTCTAATAAATACAAAGAATTATACATTGTAAGATTATAAAAGTATACCATGGTAAAAAAACGTGGAATAGTATGGAATTACTATAACAAAAAGATGGCAGGATCTCAAGTAATTGCATTTTGCAAATTTTGCGATCAATCATACATTCAAAATGCAACACGCATGGAACGACATATGAGAAGGTGTTTGAAATGTCCTGAAGACGTTAAACAACAATTTATACAAGTAGCTCATAACAAGAAACATAAAAATAATAACATTAATAATAAAGTGAATAATGAATGGCCAAAACAAGAATCTTCATTGGATCAGAATATGACTGATACAGAATTGGAAGATTTAGATGATTGGAATTATAGAAATCAAACTTACTCAGTTCGGTCAACTAATACAATGCAAGAAAATATGAATTTGGTAATGCAGAATAATGAACAAGACTGGATAAATAGAGATAATGCAGCTGAAAATAATGATACAGATAACAGTTCAGTCAGCAAAAATTGGGAGTCAAGTCAAAATGATACAGGAATTGCTGCACCTGGTAATTTGAAAAATATTAGTTAGCATGTAGCTAGTTTACAATAAACATATTCTTAGGATAATACTAAAATGAATGGAATTATTATATACAGTAGAATATAAAATGAAGTTATAAGTATCTTTAAACATTTTCTATAGCTGGTTCTCAAGATCGGACAAATTCAGTTCACCAAAGAAAGTCATATAATCCCAGAAGGATATCACAGTGGCCAGTTTCTTCTCTGCAAACATTTGATTGTTCACCTTTACAAAGTAAAATATGTCAAGAACAATTATTAGAAAGACGTGCCATAAGAAGAGCTGCAGAATTAGAACTACGACGTAAAACATTGGAATTAGAAAGATTTCAGTGGGAGTATGAAAGAGATAAAATTCAATCTGAAGTTCGTTGGGCTCATGAAACTCGTATGATGCAACTTAAAGAAGAACAAGAAAAACAATTAATTGAACAAAGTAGAACACAAACTGTTTCACATAGAATGCAATTCTAAATAGTAACTTTTGTCTACTGCTAAGTAATACTATATTGTGTTTAAAAAGTAGACAATTTTTATATATAGGATTATGTTTAATTTTATAAAAATACACAAGTATGTGAAAAAAGGAATATATGAAAACATGCGAATAATTTAAAGTCCTTTTTTTCACGTGCTGAAGTTAAATAGCTGAAGTTCACGAAAATATGTTACAGTATGATATTAGGTAAACTTATCTTATTATTTTAGATATCAAATTATATAGTACTTATAAATCATGAAACTTTTAAGTCTCATGCTAAAAGCAGAGTTTAAAACTAATTTCAATGCTTGTAGAATTTTGTCCATTTATAAATGCTAATATTTTATACATTTAAAGATATGATGTGTATACATAAATATATTAAAATGAATTTAGTCTTTGCATTCAATACATTTCTGTTATTACTTTTATAAGTAATATGAATTATCCCAATGATAATTTATGTCATTATTTTAGAAATTGATATTAAACATTTTTATATGGTTTACATACATGAATAATAACTGTTTCTTTTTCTTGATATAGTACAAAGGAAATTTGAAAATGTTGATTTTTCAGAAATATGATTTTGTACTTTTTTATGATAATATGTATGTGACATGCATGTTTTTTATTTTAACAGTGAAAGGCAACGAAGTTTAACAATCCTTTTAGCTGAACAATGACGCAAGCAGCGAATGCACCGATCGGAAAATTAGCCAACGTAATAAGTGATGAAAATTACTATTACGTTGGCGTAAAAGCTTCTCCATTTGCAAACGATTGCGTTGTTTTTGGTTTAAATTCGGATGAAATTTTGGCACTCTCTAAACGTTTTCCAAACTCTGGATCAGACGTTGTCAACGGTGTCATGATCAAAGGTTTCTATTCAAATTTTTTATTACTTTTTATTTCTTGTATAACATTTTAAAATTGCTACTTTCTTACTTTTGATATACTGTTATTTTTTGATTTTTCATTTTGCAATAAAATTTATTGGATTTGAAAATTGAAAATCGCATATCGCAGTCATATTTTGCACTATCATATTATAATTATAATGCCGATATATAATTTTCATATTTAATTTCGATAAAAGTTCAAGTACTATTAACGTGTTAATATAACTCGCATATAATACATGGAAAACATTTATTACAGGTCCACCATTTGCCATCATTAACGCCCTGGCAGAATTAGGATATAAAGTTATCTGTAGCACAGGAGAGGCTGAAATACTTTGGACACTGCAGAGGGAATTATAAAGTCAATAGTTCTTTTAAGGACTAAAATTAAGAAGTAAAACAAACACATTCTTAAAAACACATACTTAAAATACACGTACACAATTTTCGTATACAATAATGGAGAATCAGTACGAACAAAGTATTATATTATTTAACTACATACGTGCAGGAACACACAAAGGCATAAATGAGTGTGTTCAATTTTGTTACCGAATCTTGACGAGTATTTCTTAACTTCCTTTATCAATGTACATTTTTTTATTGGGCGGATTAATATAAGTAAACCTCCGATAATGATTTTTATCATTTTGGTGTATAAAATTCGAAAAAAGTATTTAATAGATTAGAGTTATGATCTTATACTATTTTGTATTTAAGATGAATTGTTTTTTCTTGCGATTTTCAGAAGAACTAAGAAACTATTAAGCTTTTCATTAATTATTATTTCTTACATATATAAATATTGTATAATCAACATTACGACACTAATAAGACTGTACGGGTACAATTTTCCAAATTTTCTACATGTTTCCCAATCAAAGATACTATGCTACATTTATTACTTTGTACCGTGTCGTAAAATCGCATAAAAAGCAATTATTAGACGGCTAGATATATACATAGAACTATGAGATGAGAGATATTTCACGAAATAACTTATATTTTTAATAGATATATTTACTCCATACAGAATTAAGAGCAGCAACCATTTGGGATAAAAGGATACATCATTTTATTTTTGTCTTTTATTCCTACATTTCATCTTTAAATCATGTTTTGAATCAAATTGTATTACAAGTTACACTTTTGTTACCATATATTTATAATTTTTATGGTTATATATAAAATGTGCGGAATCAAAACTATTGTTAACTTTATGCAATATGAACAAAATATTTCTATTGCGATTAGCATTTATTGTATTAATTATAAAGAAAATGCTTATTAGCGCAACATCGTGCTTTAGTATGAATTAGGTAATGCAGCGATTATTAAAATGTTCTACTTAATGTAAAACGATCGAGATATAATAATAATACTTATGCTCTGCAAAGGCCATTTGTACGCATAACGGCCTTATTTTCATATAGAAAGTCGGTGTTCATACAAGTTGTAAAATTATATACGGTTATTTTGTGTATAAAAAATACACTTTTTGCATATTATACTGGAATTTATTATAAAATATATAACTTATAATGATTAAAAAATATTTGTACACTTTCATTGGTAACTAGAGCAACAGATAATATATAAGTAATATTTATATACGTCACAAAAGATACTTAAGTGTAACGTTTATTATGATTCATTGAAATAATAGGTAGACGAGGATTCTTCAAGCGTTTATAGTTATACGCACGATCAGGATGGAGCACAATCATGGTTGTAATGATCATTATGCATGCTGCAGTTCAAATAATAATCTCGATGTTCGTCAGTCACTCATGGAAATGGAATTTGAACGTGGTATATGGTACGCAGGTAAACAAATTCCAATCATTTACTATTTAACTGTGCTTAAATTGTTTTTGTTGTGAAATTGTCATTGAATGAAATCTTGTCATTTTCAGCACAGTATAATGATTTGGATCGCGTGGAAACATTGCTGAGAAAAGGTATTTCTGTTAACGTAGAAGATTCTGCTGGGTATACAGCGTTACATTATGCGGCTCGAAACGGACATTATGAAGTCTGTAAAACTTTGTTACAAAACGGTGCAGCGGTGAATGCACGAACGCGTTGTGGACTTGCTACACCGTTACATAGAGCATCAATGCAAGGTCATGTTAACGTTGTTGAACTTTTATTAAAGTCAGCTGCAAATCCTAATTTAAAAGATGCTGATGGTTGTACTGCTTTACATAAAGCGCTGATGGGACGTTCTATATCTGTCTGTAAGCTGCTGATATCATGTACCGATTTAACGTTGCATAATAATAATAAACAGAGCATACAACTATTAGCAGAGGAAAGGTGTCCCGAAATTTTACCATTTGTATCAACTTGTATGAATAAACAGAATCAGTAGAAGCATTCAAGTTTGCTAGAATTTTTGAGTTTAAAATCATACTTTTTTAAATTTAATAACATGGATTTATTTAAAAAATCGGATAACTTAGAACAAGAAAAAAAGAGCTAACGACATGAAATATCGTGTTATTATATATAAATGACGATAATTATTGTAAGTTAGCCTCGAATAAAATAGTATTTGAAATAATGTATTTTTATGTCAACTGAAGTACTATTCGAAATATTTATTTGATACTACAAATTTGTCATTACTACTTCAATCATGTACTTTCGTCTATTTAACTTAAAACGGCTAATTGAAATAGATATTTGTTTTATTGTCTATGCAGTAAAATGAACAAATATTATAATTATAACATTTGAGTTTGAATTAATGAATCCTTTCAAAGAAATATCTTCAATAAAATATGAACAATCAATTTTTAAATGCTATTAGGTCTAGGTAAACCATATCAATAGTTATTTCTAATAGGTTTTGTCTGAAATAAAGCTAGCTTCGAAATAGAAATAACATATTTCATGTTTTATAAAATTACAGAGTATGTAAGAATTAAAGAATACAATTTAATCGAACATTTCAAAGCCTTAAATACGTATTAACAGTGCAGAAATGTTTTCAATACAACACTGTCAATACCGTCAATATTTATCGACAAATTGAATTTATCTCGAGATATTCAACATTTACAAGACAAGATACCCACATATAAATAACAATGCGTATAAGAAAATAATTAAATAAACAATTAAAATACTTTGGTCTTTATCAATCCACCTTGTTAGTACCCTCAATAATATTGACAATACGTATCGATCATCCGAGATCCGTATAAGAATTTTGTTTCAGATAACTCGTATCGAATTGTTTCATAGAACGCAACGATTTCCATGAAACAAAGTAAGAAAAACAGCTAATAACAGTAAGGAAGAAAGTAAATTATTATTGGCCGGAAAAATAATGAAATAAATGTAGAAATAACGCGAATGAACACGCATCGTCATTCGTATTTCCTTCCATGTGCTCGTCGGAACGGAGAGGGTCGTGCACTTGATATTGAATCATTCGTGCGTGGTCGTATTCATTCGGAATCGTTCGGTAGTTATCGTCGAGGTTCGACAGTACTCGATGAGTTGCGGTACGTGAAGCGCAGTACGGCCGCCGGAGCCCCTTGCGATACACGGTGGTGCCACCTAGCGGAACACCTCCCGTCTTCTGTACGGCTGCAATCGTTGCATGGAGTCAGTCGTTTCACGAATACCGCGGGTGGTTTGCGCGAAGGCTCGCCGTCGCCTTTAACCGTTGTACGACGGATCGTCCGTCGTTTCGCGGCCCGAGGTTCGTCCGCGTGTCCTCGACCACTTTTCCCGCCTGGATTTTTGTGCGGTTTTACCCGTCGGATTTGAGTGACAATCGCAAGCGATGTAACCGTGCCCTGACGTCACACGGCTAATCAAGTGCACACACGAACACAAACACAGGCGCGCGCGCGCTTGCCATTCGTATCCGTATACACGGATGGGTCTACGCAGCCTGCACGCAGTATACTACGTACGAACACGTATAGAGCCGTGCACACGGCTAAACTGATAGAGAACGAAGGAGAGGGAAGAAACAGTGGGATCGCGAAAGACAGAGGAGAAAGAACGGAAACGAAGAGATAAGAAAGAAAGGAAGATACATGTATATATACACGTATATATATGTTACGTAGCGAGAAAACTGTATTAGAGAAAGAGGTGAGGTGTAAGACGTACACACGGAGGACATTTCACACTCGCACATACCTTTGTACGTGATCAGCGAGCCTTTCGTCATAAAACATTGTACACGGATAATTATCAGTGAAAGAAAAGGCTCTGAACTCCGACGTTTCATCGATCGTGATATTCGATAATCGATTTTTCTCGAACCCAGTGATTTTGTGTCTATCCGTAAAGGATTTCGTGTTTTCGACACGTGCAAGACAAGGCTATGAAATAGAATAAAGAAGAGAGGAGGGAAAGAACGAGAGAGAAGTATCCACATCTCGTGGCGCCCCGTTGTGTTTTTCTACGGAAAGCTGTGCTCGGAACCTGCGTGAACTCTCTCAGTGGAAGAAAACGTTCGGTAGGGAGTAAACGGAAGAGGCAAAAAGAAAGAAAAAAGTTACTCGTGGATAACGAGCGATAGAAAAAAAAAATTCTTCGCGGTTTTCGAAATCAGTGAAATCGTCGAAGAAGCGAACGAAGCCCGAACTGGAATTGACTCCGATGGACGAGAACGAGTTTTATCCCGATCGAGTTGGTCAGTTGAGTGTAAGAATTTTGTGCTTATCGTTAACGCGTTCTCTTGTCGTTACGTGAATTTTTTATCGTGAAGATAGAAGTGTGTACGCGTGACACGGTCGCGGGTGTACCTTGTTCATGCGATAATAAGAAAGTGGGGTCTCTGCCATGTTCCGTTTTTATTAACTTGTCGGACGGTCCACTGCTTTGAGAGTCAAGTTCGTCGCGCTTCGCTGTACGCGCCGTGTCTGGCGCGCGCATATTTCCTCGCGCTTTCGGTTGCGCTCCACGACAAGCTTTCTACTCGAAGTGAGATGAAACATTTCCTCTCTGTGATATCGAAAACCATCGGTAAAGGTAATTTTCAATTACGCCACAGAAACTTTCGATTAATCGGCCGTTTGTTCGCCGCAAACAGCACCGATCGTGTTATACTCGGTTCATATTATTAACAAGGAGATAGGAGTATTAAACGAATTGCGTATAAATCGAATGACGTATTCGAATACAATTTTACTTCGATAACAAATACAATGCGATACAAAAATAAAACTTTAAAGGTCAGTGTTTTAATGAACGTATTCTGATTTGTTCTTTCGTTCGACTTTCAAAACAGAAATTATCGGTATAAACAAGGAAATTAGTTTGTTACTTAAAAGAAAAACAAATTCGACAGCAGTATTGTTGTTTAAAAAAGTAAATCCACAACAATTGTTTTCTTGTCATTTAAAAGATGAATACAATTCGCTAAAATTATATTTCCATATTTATAAATTGTTTATGATGGTTATAAATTACGGAGAGGAACAAAGAACATACATGTTCGTTGAAATTATCTTTATAAAAAATTACCGCGCAAAAAACCACGATGTATGAAAACGAAGTTCACAAATCTCGTTGATTAACCACTGTTGCCATAGAGCGAAACGGTTTTTAAAAAAGGTGATGGGGGGGGGGGATGAAATGCACATTGTGCACTTGTACTAACCACAAAGAGCTCGTAACATTTCAAACCCGGAATTTATATCAAGGGCTGAGAAAAAGGGATCACGAAGGTGGACTTTTTCGATTTTTTAAATTTCGATGGTTTAAGTTAACACGGACAACGCAGATTAGTGTTACACAATGTTATTAATATCACAATTAAAAATAATAGCAAAAATGTTACTACTAACTGTACTGGATCTACTTTAACCCTATGTCGGTTGATTTTTTATGTTTTAATAAGAAAAATGTTTTTAAATTCTCTCGATGTAATAAAATAAAAATGACGATGGACAATATTTTGTTTTAAAAGTGATAAACAAAATCCTAATCACAAACCATAAGACAATATTTCTGATAATTTCATTGATAATGAAAAAGTGATCTTAATCGTGTTTAATAAGTTACAAGTGTTTTTAGAGTATTATTTTATGTAGAATATTTGCAGTGACGCGTGGCGAAGAATTAACGCGTCCACCGCGGATGCATTTGGTTAATATTATTGATATCGATATTGAAAACAATAAATAAAAGTGGTATTTAATATTCGATTAATATCGAGCGTGACGCGAATTAGCGACGTTCATAGCGAACGTGATAACCAAAGCAGGATGCTAATATTATGGTTGATATTAATTTTATTAATATTAACCAAGTGTGATGCGATGTTTACAGCGGACGTGTTAATCACTTTTTAAACCTACGTCCGTTTCACGTTCTTCGCGTTCATTTCCATCGGGTCCTCTGAATGTGGAGTTCCCCTTTTTCCACAAACCATCATTAACCGTCGTTAACGAATGCCGCCTTATAAATTCGATGTTCCTATAATTATACATCCAAAAATGTTTTTATAGAATTTCAATCGTCGCATTAACATATTTCACGGTAGAATGAAAGGTCCGAATGACTCACTGAAATTCTCTTACTGTAGTAAAACTAATACTAATTACTAATTAATTACACAATGTTTTCTGAAAAGCTTTTTCAATCAAGAGGTACACTTTTGAAAAGATAAAAAATCGTGCGATATAACTCTGTGTCTCGTCTTTTGTTTATGCATTTTTCTAACTTATTTTCAGTTTATAAACAAGCGTCGAATGTCGATAATTTTAGCGTTAAAATATTTTATTAACTCGATCAAGATAATTTGAATTCGATCTTCATCTACAATGCATAGTATAAAAAAGTGAACAAGATCATCGTTTCAAGGTCTTTTAATTTCTGATCGATGATCCTCGTACCCCGGAACATTTATCGATGCTCCTGTCTGGTCGACGGGAACGGTTTGTTTTGTCACATGGGCATGTTTCTGTGTAGTATGTTCGCGTTTACTTCTGTCAGACGAACGTTTGAATCGTACGGAAAAAGTGGTGGCCATGGTTAGAGAATGTAAGCGTCGACGACAATATCGATCAACTTACGTGCCTAAACGTGCCTCGGTCTACATATGTTCGGAAGCAGAATGGGGTGTGGACATGCGCATATACGGACCATTGTATTAGTAGTGCGTCGTCAAGTGCGACGCCATGTGATGCGCGAGATCGTGATAAAACAGTAAACACTCGTTGTTTGGAAAAATAAGTAATGTTCGATTAACCTTACGTCGAATTAACGCGAACCGATTATGTTTATATTGTTTTGACGCAATAATTATTTCGTCGAAAGGAGACGGCCGTGTAGGTGTTTAGGTATTGTCGTTAACACGAACGCACCTACACGTCGGGGAATCGGTGAAAATTTGCGAACCATGAGACACGAATGTGCAGTGATTATTTTAAAAGTGTATATTATTAAAATGAAATGACGCAGTGAATGTAAAATTCTTTGTTGTTTTTTCTTATTTATTGTTCTTCGTTGTGGTCTCACTTTTTTTTTATTCGGTGACTCGAATCGTGATTAACTCGACAATGATTGATTTTCGTGTTTAATATTTTTTTAAATTAAAAACATTGAGACAGTACTCCGAAGGTAGAGGGGTGGGGGTGGAGAAGCAAATGTGTTAGTATACCCTTTAAAGTAAAGTGTTTTCGGCATTAGACCAAAGGCTTTGAATTTTATTTAAAAAATGAAGGATTAGTTTGTTAGATGATATTTATCATTAATCTTTGCTTATTTCAACACTATTTCTACCGTGATTTTGTGTATATCTACTACTTAGAGTGATTTAGACCAAAAGAGGTATCTTTTGACACCTTTTCGTTTGAAGACAAATAATTGTCACAACTGGTTGAGATTTCAAATTATCAGATAAATGTAGATAATTTACTATTTATTGATACATTGATGTGTATTTATTAGAGATTATTTAAATCAGGTTGTAAACTCATCACTGCAGCGATGTACACAGAAAATGCAACATGGCGGGAAATAAGCGAATATCAAAGTTCTGTCGTAATTCCTGTATTTTCCGTTACAATTGAAATTGGGTTTTTTTAATCTGATTATAACTGATATCATGCTGCAAAATGGTGTTGATATTTATCTGTAAAATGGTTTAAAATTAGGCACTTTCATGAAATCCTTAAGGTGTCAAGAGATACCTTATGTGAGCAATATGTGCATATTTTTAGACTTAGGATGAGCTGGAGAATTAATTTAACAACTACTATATGGAAAGACAAAAAATTTAATTACGGAGAAATGATTCAACT
This sequence comes from Coelioxys conoideus, assembly GCA_947623535.1. Classification (NCBI taxonomy): domain Eukaryota; kingdom Metazoa; phylum Arthropoda; class Insecta; order Hymenoptera; family Megachilidae; genus Coelioxys; species Coelioxys conoideus. Next base: position 15,700,818 of record OX392453.1, on the reverse strand, counting down.
TAGAGAATAATTTTAAGTTAAAATTTGAAAGCTGTCTTTTGACACCTCTTGGTAGAAATAGTGTTGCATTCGGGAAAGCCTACACAATCTGTAAGATTAAATTTTCTTGTACAGTGGAATTCTAGTGTTAATGTATGAGGTTGGCAACATATTTGATCTAACAGAAATCATTGGAAGATTATGGAAACCTTTAAAGAAAGGTGTATAATTTATTATACTTGACTATATCGTCATAGTTATAAGAAACTTTATACCGACAGCATTAAAAAAACGACAAATCGATCGATCGTTTTAGGTTAGGTCTAGTGGCAACGTCGTACCTTCGAGGAGCGCCTCCGAAAGGCGTACACTGTTTTCGTTTTTTTTTTTAAATCTTGAACTTAATAAAACATAACCTTGTTCAACGGATGTGTTTCTTTTTTTCACTTAGGATCGGCAAGATTACGAAGGTCACAGGATCAGGCGAAACGGAAGCTTATCGAGGACGGAAGAAGTATCTATGACTTGATCGTAACGAGACAATTCCTGAAGGAAGTAATAATTTTACGACGCTTGGAAGAAGAACGCGTCCACCTCGGTATCTTCGGAGAAGATACTCGTCACTGAATATTTGCAAGAGATATTTGGAAGTTCGGAAAACGCGACGGATAGTGACAACCTTCTAATGACAACGATAAGCTGAAAAAGCAGAGAACGCACGAGGTTTCTGTTTTTCTCCGATAGATCACGCATACGGTTAACGAGAAAGAGACGCGAGTATCTCGTCTCGCACGTCAGCGAGCGAGAAAGTAGCGTGTCGAAAAGTGAACTCGATATTCGAGGACGAAAAGGAAACGAAGGTGTGACGGTGCTCGGTCGATAAGGAGTGTTCTAAAGTGTCAAGAGGAGACAGAAGGGAAAAAAACAAAGGTGTACTTCGATATAATATTTCGCGGTGGTGTATCAGCACGGTGACACGCGAGTATATCCGTCGGAAGTGCCACGAATGTCGGTTAACGAGGAGGAAAAACACGACAGAACGATGCGTTTAAGAACGCGTGTTCTTTACGTGAGTGTCGGCGGTGGTAAAGAAACTATTCGTCTTCGTTGATCTTCGTTGATTGCGTTATCGACACGAGCGATGAACCAAAATATCCTTTGTTCGTTTACCCGCGTAATTGCGAACTGAGTATCTTCGATTCGATGTGGTGTTAGAAAAAAAAAAGAACGAACGAGAGATTACCAAGGATTTACGAATTCGGAAAGTGTTTGGAAGGTGGTGATAATTAGTGGTGCGTTTGTTTCGTTCACTGGTGATATTCGTATTTAGTGGTGCGGCAGTGTGGTGAAAGAGGTTGGTGGTTGGTGGTGGTAAAACGCGTTAAAAAAAAAAAGAGAACACTCGACTGTGACTCTTAACTCATTACCACGGATCTCCCTCGGCAGTTTAACACCACAGCCATCCTCGATGAGAGGAGGCACATGTCCATTGCTGCCGCTGAAAATGCAGGGTGAGTTCGAATCTTTTCTTTTTCCCGCTCTTTTCTAATCCAATAAGGAAACATATCTAACTCGGACACACCGGATATGTCATCCATTTAACATCCGTAAAACGGATTTTAATGAAAATTATGTAGTTTCCAAAAAAATTATTTGACACGTATCTTATCGGTAATGGTGCGTTTTAAAGAGGTGATAATGGTCCCTAAAGTGCGGGAAAGTAGGTCTTTTTGAATATCTTGACAACTAGAAGGGGTTGGAACATAATTTTCTTTTTAAGTTTTTGAACGTCGAATCCAGATGTAAGGAAAATTTGGAGAAAATCTCATTTGTTTAAATAATATTTAAAAAATTTCATTTTCTTTGTGCAATTTTTATTGTTAAATGTCGACCTGTTTTCAAGTACTTTCATACGCGTGATCTATGGACAAAAATAGAAACTACGCGTCCGAGGATTTTTCCGTTATTTTTCATTTATAAATTCTTATTAAGAACAACTCGGAGAATTTTCGACATTATACGATACGGTCTTAAAAGCATTGTAAAAGTTTATGGTACACTCTGCCAAAACAATACTGCATACTTTTCATGCCATGATGTCGCAACGAATTATGTAATTAATACCTTACACCAGTATTCCTCATTTTTTAATTGACGCAAAAAACACAAAAAAAATGATGTTCCAACCTCTTCTAGTTGTCAAGATATTAAAAAAAACATTTTCAACCGCAAACTTTAGGGTTCATTATCACCGCCTTAAAACGAATGATTGCCGATAAAATAAAATGCCGATAAAATCGGTGTGTCCGGGTTGGATACGTTTCCTTGTATGTGAAAAATTACTGCCGTTCGCACGCGCGTCACATTTCGCGCATCGATAATATCTTAAATAATCATAAAAATCTAGAACAGAAGGACCAGCAGTGCGATTAAAAATAAATTTGGCTTCTCTAGACAAAATATGCCGACTAGCGGAAAAGAAGCCACCCACTCGTTGATTTTTCGAGATTTTCGGTGATTTGAAAATTTCCGGGTGGGTTAAGAATTCGCGGACGTATTTTACGACGTAAAAACCATGAAATATTAATTACGGAATTTTTACACCGTTTAAATATTGACAGTTGTCGCACGGCCCGTATAAATTAAAATATAAATCAAAGTGTAAATTCATTCATTTTAAATTTATATTTAAAAAAATATTTAAAATATAAATTTTAAAAAAAATTTAAAAAAATATTTAAAATATAAATTTTATATAAATAAAGCATAAATTCATTCATTAAAATATAAATATAAATTCGTATATAAATAAAATACAAATATAAATTTTATGTAAATAAAGCATAAATTCATTCATTAAAATATAAATATAAATTCGTATATAAATAAAATACAAATATAAATTTATATTTAAAAAAATATTTAAAATATAAATTTTATGTAAATAAATCATAAATTCATTCATTAAAATATAAATATAAATTCGTATATAAATAAAATACAAATATAAATTTATATTTAAAAAAATATTTAAAATATAAATTTTATATAAATAAAGCATAAATTCATTCATTAAAATATAAATATAAATTCGCATATAAATAAAATACAAATATAAATTTGTACTTAAAAAATATTTAAAATATAAATTTTATATAAATAAAGCATAAATTCATTCATTAAAATATAAATATAAATTCGTATAAAAATAAAATACAAATATAAATATAAATTCATATATAAATAAAATATAAAAATAAATATAAATTTATATCTAAACAAATATTTTAAAAATATAAATTTTTTATATGAATAAAATACAAATTCATTTTTCGAAACAACGTCGTTGATGTCGAATTTAAAAAACATTTTCCTCGATTTTAGTTTCATTGTATAATGTCTATGTTGTGTTCGTGTGGTTTTGCGCGTAACATGAATATCAACGGAGAAGTCAATCGATTGACGAGTTAACTCGTCATAGACGGTTAATAGGTTAATTAAAAATTTCCTTTACGTTCTAATTCTGTAAATTCACCGAGATGTAGAATCATCGTGGATTCTATTCAATGTTATTTGAGTATCTCTTTGCCATGCGGTGAATTCAATTTTAGATTACTATATTAGGCGTACAGTACTCGGCACCGATTGTGGGTCATTTACATGCGAGTATATTCGTGATGTTTCACTCGCGACTCAATCATATGTGGTTGGATTGGGTTCGCATAGAGGACAGGGAAGATTTCTGAGGTCATTGAAGAGAGGGACTATAGTAGACTCGATCGGAGAATAAAAATGGTGGTCCGTGTTTCTTGCGTTAAATTAATGGACGGCCTGAAAGGATTGAACGCGCCAGATGATCTCCAGGTCTGTGTATCTTGATTCGTTCTTGGACATCTGGTGCATCGAGAAATAATTTGAAATAATATTTTCGTTGCGTCACCGGTACCTCGTGTCAGCTTGTTTCGAGAGTAATGCCTCACAGTGGTCCACCAATTTCTGGGAACGAATTTCTGAAGTGGTTCAAGCTTACAAGTTTTCAAATTTTCAGATCTTAATGTTTGCAAATTCCTAGATACTTGAAGTTTAAATCTCACAGTTCTGTAATTTCCTAATTCACAAACTTTCGAGTCTACGAATTTTGTAAGTATTTTTGATTCGAAATTTTTTTAATCTTTAAGTTGTTGAACTTTTTAATTTTCGAGTTTCTACACATTCGAATTTGTAAACTTTACAATTTTCAAATTTCTGAATTTTTATACTTTCCAGTTCCGAAATTTCTGAATTCTCAAATTTCCAAATTTCTGCACTTCGGAATTTCTAGTTTCGAATTTTCAAATTTTCGGACTTGTACACTTTGGAATTTCTAAAGTTTCGAATTTTCGAACTTTCGAATTTCTACTTTCAAATTCCTACATTCCCGAATTTCTACGCTTTTGAATTCCTAAATTTCTGAATTTCTAAAGTTTCAAATTCGGAAATTTCCGAGTTTCCAAACTTTTGAATTTTCACATTTCTAAATTTCTTCACTTTTAAGTTCTAAATTTGCCATATTTTAAATTTCCAAATTCGAAAAATGCCAAATTTTGAATTTTTAAATTCCTACGTTGCCAAATTTTAAATGTCCAAATTTTTATATTACTGAATTTTGAATTTCCAAATTCTTAAATTACCAAATTTTGAATTTCTAAATTCCTAAATTCCTAAATTGCCAAATTTTAAATTCCCACATTTTAAATGATCAAATCCCTAAAGTACCAAAGTTTAAATTTCTAAATTACCAAATTCCTAAATTATCAAATTTTAAATTTCTGAATAAAAAATATCCAAATTCTTAAATTAAAAATTTTCGACTTCCAAAATTTCCAACTTCCCAAATTCCCTAATTTCGTTATCCTTAATCTCACAAAAATTCAAAAACGCGTACATTCGCGAACTTCCCAGCATAAAAAATATTCTCCTCGCGATGCCTAAAGTTATCGTTTAGCAGAAACTGTTGTTTCCGCCAACATACGTACTATGTATATACATATATATACATATATTATTCGTTTAATATTCAGCATAAACATATTCGCGTGTAATCTTTCAAATAGCTTCTCCGTGTCCCCGTTCGCGTGCACAGAAATACACAAAATCTTCTCACGAAGAGTGAGCGAAGAAGAAAGGAACGGTGTATCATCCTTCGTTATATTTGAGTTTAAAAATTTAAGAGCTCTCTTTTCCTTTGAAAGGTTGAATTGTGCCGACACCTGCTACTCTCTTTTTCCCCCCATCTTTCCTTGTTCTTCTCCTTCTTCTTCTTCTTCTTCTTTTTTTCGTTTTTTTTTTTTCCTTAAGGAAACCTTTTGCATCCACGTTCTTCCAGTTTCTACTGAATCTATCTAGAGGCTCGTCTACCTGAGATACCTTTCGTATCTCGAAAGGACCCTCTCCCATACAAGATGCCCAAAACTATCTCATCCCTTGTCTGTTGTTCTTCGTGGCTCTATCAATATTAACACTTTCGCTAACGAAACGAGTCGCGATTGTGTACTCTATAATTTTAGAGAAAGCTGTTATACTCGTGTATTTTGTTGCATTAATTTTCGTACAATTTTAATTGAGATTAATTCTGGACAATTATTTACTAACTACTTGGACAATGATTGTTTCGCGACGCTCGTTAAAATATGAACTTCGATTTATGTAAAATTCTAAATCGCTGAATTTTCTCATCTAAAAATTCGAAACTTCCGAATTCACAAACTTTTAGACTCCGGAAATTTCCAAATTCGCAAATTCATGAATGTTCAAGTCCCCAAAATTCTTCATTATTACGTTTGATAAAATATGAATTTCAATTTATGTAAAGTTCGTTGGACAACGAAATAAAGTTCACATTAAAAAAATTAAAGAGAACCAGAAAGAATAAAATAATGAAATTATAGATGCGGAAAGAGACCCAGAAGGAATAAAATAATGGAATTAAAGATGTAGAAAGAGAACCAGAAGGAATAAAATAATGAAGTTATAGACGTGGAAAGAGAACCAGAAAGAATAAAATAATTAAATTATAACAAGAAATTATAAATGTAGAAAGAGAACCAGAAAGAATAAAATAATAAAATTATAGCAAGGAATTATAGATGTGGAAAGAGAACCAGAAGGAATAAAATAATGAAATTATAGATGTGGAAAGAGAACCAGAAGGAATAAAATAATGAAATTATAGATGTAGAAAGAGGACCAGAAATAATAAAATAATTAAATTATAACAAGAAATTATAGACGCGGAAAGAGAACCAGAAGGAATAAAATAATAATATTATAGCAAGGAATTATAAATGTGGAAGGTGTACCAGATGGAATAAAATAATAAAATTATAACAAGAAACAATAAATGTAGAAAGAGAATCAGAAAGAATAAAATAATAAAATTATAAAAGTTTATTCTTGCAGTTAAGAAATTATGGTATTATCATTGAGTGTTATAAGTGAATTCAATATTACGTTCAACAAACTATCGTTGGAACGAAGAAAACGAGATAAATATGATCAGTTTGAAATTGTGTTGCTTACATAGTAGATTGAAGAGATTTCAGCATCACCCTCTTCAACATCTACAAGCTTCTTGTCCCTTGGTTTCGAGTACAACTTAAACTCGATTAATGTTATTTCTTTTTACGTAACTTATACTTTCGTTAACGTCTGAGTCTATAATAATCATTAATATTATTTCACAAAAGGAAAACATTCGCAGACACATGCTATATATATATACGTGATCGAAATTAGGTCAGTAGGTTCAGACAAATAAATATACTTTCACAAAATATTAATCCATTGAAAAATATGGAATCTGGAATGTTCATATTTTTTGAATTCATATGACATAATAACGTGTGATGTACGGGGTTACATAAAATACATAAATTTCACATAAATCCTGTTTAGGTTTCTCTTATTAATAATTGATAAAACAACGTTTCGCTGGACGAACAAAAATTGTTGCTGAAACAGTTGTTTCGTACAGAAAGGGTTAAAATTACACCGAGATTATATTCATTATATCTTCCAATGTTGTTGTTCTTTTACAAACGTTTCAGGGTAAATTACTATGCTGCACCCCGAGGGCAGTAATTATGCGAGTGGAAACGTGGAAAAGAAAAAACGTGGCAGTTCGAATATTTGGCAACAAAAAAATGTGGGAATTAAGGTGTTTAGAAATGTTGCAATTTGAGAATTTTTTTTGAAAATTGGTTCGTTCAAAAATTTGATGATTTAACTTTTTCATATTGCATTATTTTAATACAACGACACATGTTGTAAAATCGTTTCATAATTACTTGCGATAAACAACAACTATATTTGTCGCGTCTAAGTGTATTTGACTGATAAATGGGTTAATGTTCATTCATCGATTTGAAATTCCAAACAGTTTAACTGAATTGTACAATTGCTCTATTTTAATGCATAATTTCCAAGAATCATTGAATAAATGAACGAACTCGTCTAATATTACCAGTTCCACGGCGTATGCAAACATTTATCCTCGTTTTGCATAGTAAAAATAACGCGAAAGTGAATAATCACGTAACACGAGCGTTTTCTATTGGGAAACACACGAGTTAGGGAAAGATAGCTGTTAGACAGTCGTCGAGTAAACGATAGGAACATTTTTAGACACTATTAGACAACTTCTGATAAGGAGTTGCGTAATGATACATAATCGTTTCCTTTGCTTTGTATTTACTGCCGATCGGTGCACATCGTTTGCGTAACAACCGATAAACATAATTTGTAACAGAGACGTGAAATTTTCATCTGTTCTTCGGTGAACCGAACGAATTTTCATTTTCATTTTGTCAATGGAAAAGATTCGGAGAAATTCTTCGATATTACAAATTTTTACGCTTCCGAATTTCTAAATATCCAAATTCCTGCACTTTCGAATTTCTAAACATTCGATTTTTCAAATTTTTGAATTTCTACATTTCCTAATTTCTAAACTTTCGTGTTTTCAAATTTTCATACTTCTTCACTTCCGAATTTTCAGATTTCCAAATTTCTACACTTTCGAATTCCTATATTTCTGAATTTCTAAAGTTTCAAATTCGTAACTTTTCGAATTTCAAACCTTTTGACTTTCACATTTTCACATTTCTACACTTTTGAATTTCTAAAGTTTCGAATTTTATAATTTTGGAATTGCCACAATCAAATTCCTAAGTTTCCGATATCCAAACTTTTGAATTTTCAAGTTTCCAAATATCTTAACTTTAAATTTCTAAATTGCCAAGTTTTAAATTATAAATTCCCAAATTGCCAATTTTTAAATTTCCAAATTCCTATATTACCAAATGTTTAATTTCTACATTCCTAAATTATCAAATTTTGAATTTCTATATTACCAAATTGTGAATTTTTACAAAATTCAATGTAATGATACATACATTTCCTTTTCTTTGTATTTACTGCCGATCGGTTCACATCGTCTGCGTAACAACCGATAATCATAATTTGTAAGGGCGACGTGAAATTTTTATCTGTTCTTCGGTGAACAGCACGAATTGTTATTTTCATTTTGTCAATGAAAAAAAGATGGAGAAATTCTTCGATCGTACGGAAATTCTTGTTATTTTCTTCCGAACATTTTATCGGTATTCATCATAATTCAAAACAGCTGGTTCTTTGTTGAAACAAACAATGAATGAACCAGTTTATAGATCGGTGTTATCCATTACCGGATATTAAATTTTTAATCGTTTATATCTGTGATGAGTAATTGCTGTAACCGGGGCTGCAAATGGCACTTGTTCGCGGATATTGAATAAGCAGTATTTAAGCATTTGAAATTTTTACCATTTTTTATTCTGCAATTTATTCATTTTTTAATTCTCAACCTCCTAAATAGCAGAGTACCTAAATTTTGAAATCTTCGAATTCCTAAATCTACAAATTTCCAACCTTAAAATGTTTCAATCACCAAATTTCTGAATTTACACATCCGAAATTTCTAAATGTTCAAAAACCCGAATCCCCAAATTGAAAAATTGAAAAATCAGAAACCTAAATTTCCAAATTTTCAAATTGCGAAACCTCCAAATTCCCAAATTATCAAATTGCGAAAACTATAAATTTCTAAATTGTCATATTGCGAAAAGTCTACATTTCTAAATCACTGAATTTCCAAAACCCCGAATTTTAAAACTTCCACATTTCAACACCTCAAGATTTCCAAAATTTCCAAACTGACAAATTGTCAAAACCCCAAATTTCTAAATCTCCAAATTTTCAAGACCCTAAATTCCCAAAACCCCTACATTTCCATATCTCAATATTTTCAAAACCCCAAATTTCCAAATCCCCAAATCCCCAAATCCCCAAATTTCCAAACCCCCAAATCCCCAAATCCCCAAATCCCCAAATTCCCAAATCCCCAAATTTCACAATTCTCCAAATTTCCAAATTCCCAAATTTCCAAGACCCCAAGTTTCCAAATCTTCAAACTCCCAAATTCGCAAATTCCTAAACTTCTTAAATTCAATATTTTAGTATGTCTTACTCGGTTCCTCAAATTCTTAAATTCGCAAATCGTTGAACTTCCCTGTAGGAGCAAGATTTGTTCCCGACTGTACGCGTATGATCGGGAGTAACTATAGCTCGTATAATTACCAGCCGTTGCTCGTCGACGATGTATGCTTTATTAGCTCGTAAATAAATGCTTGCTTAGAGAAAGCCTTTTCTGTGCCACACTGGGTAACATAGAGTGTATATTTGAAAATAACAGCCTCCGGTACGAATTCCTTGACTCGCTTTCAGACTCGCCGAACGTAGGATAAATGACACGACAGGCAGCCTGCGTTCGCGTGTCTCCCACGTATCAATTCTCTCTGTATTAAACGAGATGCAATAGCGTATCGAAAAACAACACGTATCCACAGATCGTCGGTGAGGAAATTGTAGAGGCACGCGAAACATAAGATATACAGGCTGCTTCAATTAGCTGGAAACTGTTGAATGTCTCTTCTGAGGGGTTGCACCTGTTAATAAAACGTCTTCATTTTTCTCAATTATCTTCATATTTATCTATTTCTATATTCTTGAATATTTATTTTCACAAATTTTTATACTCCAAGATTTGTAAATGATCGATACATTATTAGTTGTTTGTAGGATGCTACAATCAGCTGAATATTTTTAACGAGGGGTTGTAGTTATTGAAACATAGTATCTCTATATTTTTGAATTTTTATATTTCTGAACATTTACATCTTCAAATTTGTACATTCAAAAATTTCTAAATGGTACAATTACTATATTCTAAGTTATCTACAGGATGTTACAATTAACTGGGAGTGGTTGAATATTTGTTACAAGGGATATGAGTTATCACAACATAATATCTCTATATTTCTCAATTTTTATGTTTCTGAACATTTACATCTTCAAATTTGTACATTCAAAAATTTCTAAATGGCCCAATTACTATATTCTAAGTTGTCTACAGGATGTTACAATTAACTGGGACTGGTTGAATATTTTTAACGAGGGGTTGTAGTGATTGAAACATAGTATCTCTATATTTTTTAATTTTTATATTTCTGAATATTTACATCTTCAAATTTGTACATTCAAAAATGTTTAAATTGTCCAAATACTATATTCTAAGTTGTCAACTGGATGTTACAATTAGGTGGAAGTGGTTGAATATCTGTTACAAGAGATTGAAGATATCAAAATTATCTCAATGTTTCTCAGCTATCATATTTTTAAACATTTGTATCCCAAAATGTCTATATTTCTAAATATCTACAGAGTGTGCCAATATAAAACGATCGAATATCTCTTATCAAGAAAACGGTCTATATACACCCTGTAGAATGCCCAGCTATAAGCTAATGTCTCTCAGTCAACATCTACTCTCGTCCAATGCAAAGCTGGACTGATCGAGTTGTGTCGCGTGCGAAGCACATGTAGCGAAATAGAAACTTGCCTCGTCGTTGCGTGGGCGTGCAAAGTCCATGCAACTCTCGACTATATAACTGATTCATCATCGACGCCGTTGTTGTATACGTCGCAGGAGGCGAATACACTTTTGCATGGACGAATCGAAGTAATTAAATCTGCCTCGTTCATCAGCGTCTCGTGGATGTTTCGTGTAGCATACAACGACAGGACACGAGATGGGAATCCGGGATTTGGATTAGCTTTTGTATGATTTTGGTTCAGGTGGACCATTATTTAACTTCGAAAGCGTAGATTCCAACCCTCGACGATACTCGTGATAATGTCCATTAAAATATCACTAGTAATTTTTATGTCTTTCGTTGACTTTTGTTAGCTAGTGGTACACGCACACTCGAGTGTAAGATTTCCTTCGCCTAAGACCACATACGTAAACTGGGCATTTTTTAACCACTTAACCCATTGACTGCCAACTACGAGATATCTCGTAGTAAGCGTCTGTACCAAAACTGCCAGTTACGAGATATCTCGTAGTGAGTGCTGCAAGTACAGATTGGCTACAAATGGCTATTTGAGGTGGGAATTATTAGAAAGGATGAATGCAAAATGTATATAGTGTAGAGAACATATTGATTATCAATTTTTATTATTAAAATTATTATTGAAACTATTAAAATTACAACTAAGGCGATTAGATCATATTTTGTAAAAGTTCATGTTTTCTTTAAAATAAAACTGCGGCACCCAGGGCAAGGCGCACTAAATTTGCATGGCAGTCAATGGGTTAAGTGTGTTTGACGACTATATTCGTCATGGAGATGTGGCAGAATAGTTTGTCGCGACGAGTAAACTCCTACATCACAGCTAACTGGTTCACCAAATAAGTCAATATTAGTAATAGAATTGTCTATTTTATAAAACGGACCGATCTTTTTGGCCCAATATTTAACACCGATACTTATTCTGTGATTGACGAGTATACTTACAAAAGGGAGCGCCACAGTTAACCGGTTAATTAAAAAACGTTCATGTTTCTGGATTTCTAAATTCTTAAATTTTTGAATTTTCAAATTATCGAGCTTCCAAATCTTTACTTTCAATTTTCTCAATTTTTAATTTTTAAATGTTCCAATTTTTACATTTTGATATTTCTTCAATATGTGAATTTCTAAACCCACAGATTTTTAGATAAAAATTTCTCCATCCTCAACATTTTTGATCCCCAAATTCCTAAGTCCCTAATGTTCTAGAGATTTCATAGACGCATAGGGATTTTATGGATTTATAGGTATTTCATCGACACCCAAATTCGTAGATTCTCAAATTTTGGGGTCCATAAATCTTTTAAATCATCAAATCCTATATCTACGTGTCCAAAGGATTCCGAATATCAATGCCCACAAACAGTAATTTATAAGGTAATAATAATTTATAAATAATACCTCATAACCTAGTAAGGTGTCTAAATTGCTCAGCCTTCAAATCTCTCCAACCTATGATTTACCAGTAGTTCGAGATATGCAAGTTGAACTACCCTGTAGATAGATAAGTTGCTTAAAATATTTTAAAATCGATTATCTGGAATATCAGGGAATATTGGTATCTGCGCTCCTGGAATTGAATAAAAGTGTACTGGAGTTACTGCCTTACTAAAGCGCGGCAAAATCTCGGAACCTCGTTTCGCGCCATTTACTTGTTTGAAGAAAGGGAGAAAAATCGAATCGGGTATCGTGTAATCGGAATAGAATGATCGTTAATCGCGTCATTGTTCGCGGCCCGTGTCACGATCAACGTGCGTTCCATCCGGCGATGTAACTCGTCGAACGGAGCGCGGTGGAACGCGGAAACGGCGCTGTGTCTCGCTAAAGGAATCGATCGAAGTGACGATCGATAAGGTTAGATTGTCAGATACAAACTAACGATAGCGAGGAGAAACCACGGATAAAGTACAAAAAGGTCAGGGAGGAGTCGTAGAGAAATTCAAGCGAAATCGGCACACGTTTAGATATAATTCCATTATATTAAAACTGATAATTCATTATAATTGTTAACACAGAAATATATTTTCTTGATAATCAATCACACGTAACGTTTCTTACGATTCGAAAGCGTTGCATAATATCATCTGTACTTGAAGTACTTGTTAAATAAAATTTTGGTGCGAGGAATTCATCTTTTGGGGTGGGCGGCCATTCTGGCGGGATAATTCGAATGTCTTTATAACCGTATTCGATAATAGAACTAATGACAACGCCGAAGGCGGCTACATTCTGTCACGTCTGTATTTTAAATTGAATACATTCAAAAGAGTTCGTAAATTAAGAGAATCTTGTGGTATTCCTTTTCTAATACTTCTTTGAATAAATTCGATAATTAAGACACGCGTAGAGACAAGAATCTTTGTTCATTTCATCAATATGGCCACCACCCACGTGACTTTTAAACACATCGATATCGCTTGTTGGACGAATTATGCATGAAAATCAATATAGTGTCAAACAATTCTCCAAGATACATTAAAAACGTTTAACTTCATATAGCACAACTTTCAAACCGATGCCTCGCTTTAAAATTGATATAACTAAACTTTATTTAACAAGTGTTCAAATGAATTGCGATCACAAAGAAAGTTTTTCCAGAAGAAAAACTTACCCCACGTCGACAAACGATTTGTAAATGAAAAATATCAAGTTAGAGGAACTCACTTTTGACCAAATTTTTATGAATATTGGTCATCGTTCGGATAAACGTTTCAAATAAACCTGTATGACAAATTGAAGTAATTACATTTTTTCCGGATGCCAAGTTCCAGGAGCTGTTGGTCGAATAGCGAGTAACGTGTAGTAAGTCACGTGGTTAAGTGTCGAACAAAGCCGAGGGTCGAGCCGAATCATACCGAACCGAACCGAATTGAACCGAATACCGCCGAAGTATGCCGCGTCGTGGTAGTCTGGGATATAGATCCTCCGGTGTACGATGCAACGTTGCCAAGTCATTGCTTTGGAGCCGGCCGGCTGCTCGGCCAGGCCGACTTGTTTCGTTCGTTTGCCTCCTAGCTTGTCCGTCTGTTCGTTCGTTCGTTCATTCTTTCGATCGTGCATCCAATCGTTCGTCCGTCTCTACGGGAAAAATAGCGTTGCCTTGGCTTTCTTTCCTTGCCTTGCCTGACTCACGCCCTGACCGCCTTTCCTTTCGCGAAAATACCATTAATTTTCGATCACTGTGCCGACCGCTTTTTTTTTCCCTCTCGCTCGCTGCCTGAACGGACGACGACGCACGTTGTCGTCTCGTGCGCGCACCGATGATGTAATTCCTTTGTTTCGGCCCGGTTCCAGCGTTTCCTTTTTATCGGTGGATTTATTGAAACGCATCGATTCGATTATCTAACACGACCAGACTTCCTTATCTGTTGATTGATTGTATTGTACACTCTCAAATAAGTAGATACCGAAACTCTATGTCGAAATTTCATTAGCTGCAGCTCTTTTCGAGAAGAATTTTTATTTTGGAACACATTATATCCAATTTGTTACACTTTTTTTTTGTAAACCTTCTGATACTGTATCTAGTATACATGCTTTCACTGTTTTGCAGTCATACGTTTTTAAAATGTATCAAACATTAAAAGAGATACATTATGTAGTATGATGAGGTGAATAATTCTATGAGTTTCTCGTTAAATATTTTCAACATCCTTTCCATTTAAACAAGCAATTGAAGGTGTATGCATGGATACAAATACACGTGTACGAAACAGTGTTCGATATTATCCATGGATTTCGGTATTCGCGAAAGGTCTTGAAATTAATTCCCGCGAATACGAGTCTTACTACATTCGTTAAAAGACAAATGTTCGTATTTTATGTCGTGTTACCGTCATTACGCTTTTACGTAGAGGCAGAAATGGCGGCCGTCAGGCACAAGAAAGAAAAAAGATGTGGCAACGTACATTTTTGTTAAGTGCCTAGACAAAAATAGCATGGCGTGGAAATACACCGTTATATGTATCCTGTATGTATATATTTATTATGCGTAAACTTACACAACGCATCATTAGTGCATGCAATCATTTGTTGCATAACGCATAATGAATTAGTAATCATTCCCAGAGGAAAGACAGTTTACACTACGTATAATCTGTGTAAATGGTAGGTACCGTTTTCTCGGATAACACGATACCAATTAATTGATATTAGTGAAGGCTCTCTGTTGACCTCGGTTTCAGTATTTCGAATATTTTTTACGTAATTTCGTCTTCCAAATCCGCAGACGGTATTTAGAATGTACCGTTATCGCGAACAGTGCTTGTTTGTTTCCCGTTGTCCCTCTGGATTCGAATTTGCAGTGCGCTTTACCTCGGGGACGAGCGTAACAGTTGCTACAGTCTTATTCCGATAAAAATTACCGCAGGTTTAGATTTCGACATTTTGTCTGGCTTAATTTACCTTTTGTTTTCTTTTTGCTTATCTAAATTGGTACATTTCGTGCAGCATAGATAATGCATGTGTAACGAATAAATATTTTAGTATTGGATCATGCTCAGTAGACATTTTCATCTCTTTATGACGGTCATCGTTATGTAACTTGTGGTTTGTTATCAGGAAAGGTGGTGAAGATTTCTTTCCAATGTGCAGGTTACGAATTTGGGAATTTGAAAATCTGAAATATTGCGAATTTGGAGATTCAGATTTTTGGGAAATTGAAAGACTTCAATTTGGAAATTTGGAAACGGTATAACCCGAAAATCGGGAATTTGAAAATTCAAATATGTGAAAACCTTGAGGACATGTTAATTTTGAAATTTGAAAGTTTATGGATTTAAAAGTTTATAAATTTAAGATTTTGGAAATCTTCTCATGTAGAAATTTGAAATTTCAGAAATTGAGGAATTTGATAATTTTTAAACGAAAAGTGAGAAAATGGCTTCCAATTTTTGAACACAAATATTTCACACGTCCTATACAATTTACGTTGATCCTGACTTGCTTTTAATTAGTTTTTCATCCTGCAGTTAACAAAATTAGATATGCCAGATCCTAACAATTTTTACTTTTTTTTTTTTTTAGATGTAACCTTAATTAATTTTTAATTCTTCTTGATGTTATGAAGGCTATAACGACTTCCGCAGCCAAGCCAGGGGTATTTAACATAATTATATGAAGATTTATGTCTATTATCTTATCAATTTTCTGAACTTCATGGCGTAAATTTGTTACTACATGACATGTCAATAAAATAATACTTAAACGGAGTAGTAGCCGTTGAAAATGATCTGTTCAAATAAAGATTAAAGAAAGTAAAAAATATAACACATAATATTAATTTTTTATTTCCTTAATTCATTACTATAAATTGCCGAATATTTTTATGGGTCCCACCACTCTTCTTTTTTGACAAAATAATTATTATATATACCAGATGTACCAGACTCCCCCATTGTATATTGATTATATAAAGATAATGTAATTAATCACCAAAAAGTATGAAATTAAATTATTACCCATAGTTAACATTATCATGGTGCGAATTGTTGGTCCTAATTAATAATCGAAAGTATGTATAACTTACCTGTTCCATTTTGAAACATCTGTTTTACGTAGAAATAAACGGTGAAAGCGTATGATTAATCGCGGTTATAGCATTCGATTCAAGGACTATGTAATACTTTTTTAAAGGCCAGTTGTAAATACAAAGATTTCCATAACACTGACTGCATTTTTATCATAACTTTATGTATGATTATTACAATTCTATCATTTAAAGTAATATCACGAGAAAAACAATGTTCATCTTTTTCATGATGAAATCAGCAATCAACCTAATTAATAAATTGTCGACTCAGTATAAATATGTACGTGTTTACGTACAATCATATTTGTCCATTAGTTTTATTGTTTAATAAACTTTCTATGTTCCATGTTCTATGTTATTGTATTTGTATAGATGTGCCAAAATGATCCAGTAGCCATACAGGATTTAAAAATGCAAATTATTTTTAGCCAATCAAGGCCAATATTTATTATTATTAATTCATTTATTAATTACATTATAGTCAATAATATTATTATTAATATGTACTATTATTATTATAAATTAAATATATCTATTAATATCATTATTAATTAATTAATTAAATTAGTATTACAAATTACCAATATTCACTAAATTACATTGCTAATTACATAATACTTAATTAATATTATTAATTAATTACTAATTAATTATGTTCGAATTAACAATATTAATTAATAATTTTAATTATATTATAGTAATAATTTTCTTGTTATTATTAATTATTCAGTTGGTTTACTTTATTTGTAAACCAATTATTTTTTACATGAACGAATTTATGTCATAGTGGTAGTGGGAGAATAAAGGGGTTAAGGATTGATCCATCTCCTTAACGAAGGTATTAAGAAAAGTGGTTCTTATCAAAACTTTCATTAGACATTTCTAATCTGGTTTAGCTCGCGGTGAAAACATTAATGAACTTGATTTCATCGCGTGGAAAGTCTACTTTTAACTTTGCATTCTTGTCTCATTTTTTTCTCGTTTTCAGTTAATTTCATTGAATCGCTACCTTAATTGGCCGAGATGTTTACCTGTTTATATGTAGATAAGCGTATACACGACGTGTTCGCGCGCTCGCTCGCGTTAAAGTTACGAGATTATGCGAGTTTCTTCACGTGGAAAACTCTCAAATCGTCGCCGTTGTCGGCAGAGTGTGACACGGAATTGCGACGTTGCCAACGTTGCAACCTACTCAAGGGCAGTTCACACCGTGTCACTGTTACCTGTACGAGTAATCGCATTAATCTTGTCATGCGCAATATCGACATAGTCGGTTTGCACATATTTTTAACAATAAAATCATGCGTTACGGTTGCCTAATACGAGCACCTCACTTAATAAGACGTCCCAGTTTATCTCCGTTACCAGAAATCATCGCTCGTTGCGCGAAAGTATTTTTGCTGTTGGCAGGTCGCTACACTCAAATTTTCGAGCTGAAAGGTTTGATGTTATTTCACGGTTATTAATTGTCGCTACTGTCTCGCTATGTTTATCACGCGCGTAACGCTATAGATTTAGTTAGAAAATACTTCGTTCGTATTGTTATTTCACAATTCTAAAATTATCCGGTTGGAAAGTTTAACGAGTTCTTTGAAGTTATTATTTATATGTTATTAATCCTTTGCGGACGAGTGGCGACTCTCACTCGCCATTTGATACAGTGCAACAATTATTGACAAATAATTTTTAACTACATTTGTAGTATTATACACGTGAAGCTTGAGTACAGTGAAACAAACAATATTGGCAATTAATAATAAAAATATGTTTATTTCAAAAAAGTTGATCAAACTTTTTAACCTAAAAGTTTTACGGTTGCTAATTGCTACTGGTAAAAAATACTTACGACCGGAAAGGGTTACGTGTCACTAATGTTTCGCCATGTTAATCACGGGTTAAAAATGTAGCTTTACCTACAAGATACTTAATTCAAATTGTTCTGTTGCATTTATACAATTTTCTGGTTGAGAAGTTTCATGAGTTCTTTGAAGTTATTATTTATATACTATTAATTGCCACTATTGTTTCATTATGTTAATCACGCGTACACTATAGCTTTCCTCACGAAATAATTAATTTAAATTGTTCTGTTGCATTTATAAAATTTTCTGGTTGAGAAGTTTCATGAGTTCTTTGAAGTTATTATTTATATATTATTAATGACACTATTTTGTCAGCATGTTTATCACACATGTAATGCTATAGATTTAGTTAGAAAATACTTCATTAAAATTGTTGCATTACATTTATAAAGTTTTCTGTTTGGAAAGTTTGATGAATTCTTTCGACATTATTATTCCTCTCTTATTAATCGTTGTTATATCGAAAATACTTCTTTAAAACTGTTGTATAATATTTATACAATTTTCTGGTTGAAAAGTTTGATGAATTCTTCTGAAATTATTATTTGTCTATTATTAATTCTCACCATTGTTGCAGTATGTTTATCTCGCGCATAAAATATTTGCTTAGAAAATTCGTCATTAAAAATTGTTGTATTAAACCGAGTAAGTGGTGAGTCACTTTCCAAGCACAAAGGGTTGAAAAAGTTGTAAACATACTGTTTAATTTCTTAACTAATTGTGTGTGCGTGTCTCATCCGCACATTGACTTTGAAATCAATTAGACATCTTGAGCAACCGCATATTTGTGAAATATGCTGCAGAACAATGTTAAGTGTGCGATCATTATCATTGTACAGCGCACGGAGTTGTACTTTATTCAATAACGAAAATTCAACCTCGATCTACTTCATAGCGACGATATTATACTTTTCAAATATAGGACGAACAATAAGTTCATCCTGAATCTTATCTTTTGCTATACTCTTTTATAAGAAAATGAACATCCCGTACATTATGAATTGAACATATTTTTCTTGAATCTTTCACATATTTACTTACCATGATGTTTAAACCACGATAAAATAATTCTGTAATACCTATGAGTTAATATTTCAGAATAAAATGATAACGATAACAGAAGCGAACGTAACATATACCTGTACATACATTATTTTACGTTTTAACGTGAAACAGTGTAATAGTGCAAATTTAATTCGAATAATTTGCTTAACACTAGATTTACGGACGTTTAATTACCACATACGTCAAAATTGAAAATTAACTATAAAAATAAGTAAATAGTGAGTAATACATAAACCAGTTTATTTATAAGTTTTTTTTAAATTTTCGTAATTAAAAATAAGAAATCTATGATCCGTCATTTTGACGGGTTCCGTAAACCTAGTGTCAATCGCTATCGTCAAATTATTAGATAAGGAAAACGAAAATGGAGTAGTCGCAGTGAAATTTAAGGTATTCGCTAGTGGAGACGTAGTGTAACACGTGTCTCCGTAGAATAAGCTTTTTGAACGAAATGATTTAGTCTAAAATTAGAGGTGATTTATGCACGTTGGATATGAATCATTTAGGATGGATTTAGGGCTTTAGGATCGAGGACCGACACGTAGATCTAATTTGTAATCTTCTTCCTTGCTTCTGAAAATAGTAATATCATATGGAAAAGCCTAAGATAGCCGGGCTATAGCGACGCGCTAATTTCCCGGCAAAGACGGTTTATACATTTTGAATCGAGTCGGATCGATAAATATCGATGAGACATCGATTTTTTTCAATCCGTTAAGCATTGTGTGCTTTGCGCCGGGTCTCGATACGAAATTCGATATAATAGTTGCACACGATATCGATTTTCCTTTATTTTCTGTATAGAGTTTCAGGCATCCGGATTATACCGTATCGAATTTAATTTCTGTTTTATGTCACGTAGATACGAATTTGAGATTTCAATCGGACAGGGTGTCCAATCGTTTTCTAAGAAAATCATCTCTATTTTCGCTACGATTATAATTCGTTATTTAAATTTACCTTGCACATATTTATAATTATTATATTCTGTTATTGTTTATTATTATATTCTGTCACTGTCTATGGTATTTACTAAAAATTACATAAATTTCGTTTTTAACAACGATACCTTTCCGATGATATTTATTAAATCATGTAAAATTTTATTTACGAATAGGTATAAGAACAAAATTTGTAAATTCAACTGTTACGATTATGTGTGCATGTCGCATACTTCCTGCTATCAAGGTATTACGGAAATTTAACGATCAAGCGTTCGTGGTCCCGATTGAAAAATGACAAATTTCTAACCGTGACGTAATCGTATCAGAAAGGATCGATCGTACGTTGTAGCAAGTGTAACGTAATACGTTGAAATTGTATCGAGAGCAGGAGCGATCGGCTGTTAACAACACGAATCTCGTAAAACGCGAATTTATTATTTCGCACGGCCGGACAGACCTTAGTCTCTTTTAAAGTAGCAGAAATTTTTAGAAATGGAGGTCAGTCGCTTCTCGCGACGTCCGATACTTTAATTTTCTTTCGTGGCAGTTTATTTTTTGCGTCTGATCGTGAAAATTGCACAAGAATTCTTTTCCTTCCAGCCAGATATATTTTTTTCTCGATATTTTCCTCCAACATCAGCATTCGAAATATTCCCTCTTCATCGATAAACTTCATCGAAAGTTTGAACAAAATTTTTGAACGCATTCTCATTACGAAATTTCTAAATTTGAAGAACAATAATTATGAAGATCTGAGAATTCATAAATTTCGAATCAAAAACCAAACATTCTTATGAATAACTGAAGTGTTTTCAATGTAGCCAATTTGTATACTACCTTCATCATGATATAACTTTTTTAGTACACATATATTTTTGATCCGTAAAAATAACTAGAACAACTGTATACAAATACGAACGAGAGTTCCTCGCTATCGACTTCTATATTTTACAAAGCCAAACATAGTTTTATAAAAATACTTACGCTGTATCTTCGTAGATCCTTAAATTCTGTATCGATGTCGTATTCTTGTAATTCCAAGCACAGGATACAAAATTACATGAAATACAAGAATCGATATCATTTGGAAAGTATCGTCCTTGACTTTACAATGGACCAAACGAGAGTTACGTAAATGTAGTGAACTGCGGATAGTGGTAGCCGTGGATAAGTATAACAGAAATTAAGTGTTATGGCGATTAAGTATAATCGCGGATAAGTGTGACCGCGGATAAACGTGCCCGTGGATAAGAGTGACCGCGGATAATCGCAACCGCGGATAATCGTAACCGCGGATAATCGTAACCGCGGATAATCGTAACCACGGATAATCGTAACCGCGGATAATCGTAACCGCGGATAATCGTAACCGCGGATGACTGTCGCGAAGTAGTAACCGCGGATAAGCATAATCGTGAATAGGTGTGACTGTAGGTAAAGGTGACCGAGGATAAGTATAACCGCGTGTAAGCATAACCGCGGATACGTGTAACTATGGGTAAGCGTGATCGTGATTAATACTGTGATAAATTAAAAAAAATATATTTAATCCGTTACCGCGCGCTATCGTACGAGAACCGAAAGACGACCTATTAATGGCGCTTTTAGTCGAATTTCGTGCCCGTGAATTTCGATTATTTCAGCGAGCAAAGCAACACGTAAATGGTGCGGGTTATCGCTTTCTCCAGCAAACAGAAACGTACGTTCGTAATTAATGTCTTGATGAGTAAAGAAGAGCAACGACGCGACGACCGGAAGGCCGTTGTATGCTCGACGTGTTTGTAGCTGTGGCGTCGCTCGCGTGTGGAGAAAGTGGAGTAATTTAGGTAACCTTATTATTGCTCTTATTGTTGTATAACAAGTGTAACCAACGCCACCGGAATGGCCCATTAACAGGATGCGTGGCATTGAAAAATAATTATACCACGTGTTCCGACGTTCGGAAAAATTTCCTCGCCATATCTCCGTTTTATACCTTTCCACTTTTTGCTCGCACGATACGGCTTAGATACAAGGCGACTCTCTTCTCGGCTCGCGTTACGCTTACAGAATTAATCCTTTCGCCGGGAACGACGTACATATACGTCCGGTTAATTGCAGAAAGCGAACGTACGCGTTTACCGATTCCAACGTCCAATTGGCTGTGCGCCGTAACAGCGAACTGATGCTGAAATTTATGTATGGTATATAGTTTGCGGAACATGTGCGTTACGCAGTTTGAAAGCAACCTATTATTTAAGCGATATTTACATTTGAAGTTGGTCATTTATTTGTTAGTTGTTCACATTCTAAAGTATAACATATTTACACATATTAACATTTCGTTATGCGAATCGAAAAATCCTTGGTTCGATTCTCGATATCTTAATTTTGTTTTTCATACTTTATTAAATTCTGTACACAGTAATTGTGTCAGGTAGTACATGTAGATTATATACATATGTAAATGCTACTGTATGTACATATACAGATTATATGTATAGATTATACGTACATATAGATTAATTACATATGTAAACTTACCGTATATGTAGATTAATAACATATGTAACCTTACTGTATATGTATATTTTGATATTCGGAACACATTTAAGGAATATCATACGAAATTACGTGATTTCGATCGACGAGATAGTAACATATTCGAGCGTTTACCTTTTGAGACAAATTATATCACACAGGGTAAATTTAATACACGACGTGCACGTATGTACAGACACTCTTGAGTTATCTAAGCTTTTTCGTCGTTTCAACTATATAGATAACGGCTGTCGTTTGCTTGTAAGTAATCAGATATCTCTCATCTGCCGTTGGCTATGTGGAAATAGTAATTAATGTTATAGATCGTATCAAAAATCTTGGTACGGGTATAGGTGAACCGATAACACCAGTATAGTCGCAAACAAGTTATTAGCAATTAAGTTTTCACCTTCCCTTTTTTCTTTTTACTTCGCCGACAAGTTTGACTGGTTGGAAAGACCGTGAATACGATATACTATTCTTCAGTTTCGATTAGATATTGACAGAAAGATTAGAGTGGACGAGGAAAAGGTACGAATTAGTTCAGAAACCATATGTCACGTTTTTTTTTTATCGGGTGACAGTAAGTGGTGCTCAGGTATTTAACTTCTGAAAAATTTCTTAGACGTTTCGACAGATCGTTACGTTTCTTGTATCGTAAAAATTCGAACGGTATTTTATTTTCTGAATATCAGATTCCGAATTTTCCTTATTTTTAAAATCAAGATTTTCACATTTTCAAATACTTACTCGCGTTTCCAAGTTCTCCGATTTCTAAATTCCGACATTTCAGAATTCTTAAATTTCCAAATTCTCACGTTCTCAAATACTCACATTTCGAAGTTTTAAATTTTCCAAATCATCACATTTTCGAATTTCTAAATTTTCGAATTCTGAATCTTTCAATCTTTTACATTTTCAAATACTCACATTTCTACGTTTTTGAAATTCCGAATTATCAAATTTCCAAATTTTCACATTTTCAGATATTCATTCCGAAATTCTCAAATTTTTTAAATTTCCACTTTCTCAAATTTTTTAAATTTCCACATTCTCAAATTTCCAAATACTCAAATTTCCGAGATTTTGAATATTCAAGTTTCCAAATTTCCGAATTTTCAATTTTTTAAATTCAATGTTACAAAATTCTATCGGGGATGAATATTTTTAAAATTACAGCGCTTATTCGTTTCTTGACTTCATCGTTCGTAATCGCCCTTCGGATTTTTCATACATAAAATAAGTGCGGCTTTGAAATCATTAGCGGGCGGTTTCCTCGGTTAATTACTACAAATTACTCTTTGTTCTCCTCGTATTTGTCATTAATGTAATATCCAGTAATGAATCTACTTTTTTATATGATTCTTCTTTTTCTCGAACGTAATTCCGTCCATTAAAATGTTAATTCTTGATAATTATCTTTTTTTTTTTCTTTTATATCGCTATCTGCCGACAACCATAATGTCGTGTTATCGTGCGTTGCTTTGTACCTGCCGATCGTAAAATAGTCGGAGGTACCTGTTTTTAACACTTCGCTGCTACATACAATATAAGTACCGCCATTTTGTCGTACACGATCGTACATTTATTTATACATCTAGTTCAATTTCGGTTATGTTATAATGTGTACGGATTGTTTATAGCGGAAATATTACGTATTTGAACTACCAAGTTGTTAGAGACGAATAAAGAATTACTGTAAAGGACAGGTACAAATAAGACCATTTACCGTTGAAAGACTGATACACTTTTATTACATCAGGAACTGAAAGTGAACAATTTTTAAATTCCAAAAATTTGTAAGTCCGTGTGTCTTGAAATGCCAAAATTCCTGAATCCCTAAATTTTCAAATCACTAAATTCACAATTTTCCAAATTTCTAAATCTTTAAACCGTAAAATTCTTAATCATCTGAATGTATAAGTATCTAAGTACCTAAATACCTAAATATCTAAATATTACAACGCTTAAATACCTGCACATTATGCACCTAAATATCTACATATTATGTACCTAAATACGTAAATTACTAAAAACCTCAACACCTGCGTACCAACATTACGAAATACCTAAATTACTAAAAACCTAAAAACCTGCGTATCAATATTCCGAAATACCTAAGTGACATGTACCTAAATACCTAAGTCATTAAATACCTAAATACACTAGCAACAATATTAGAAAATACCTAAGTGGAATGTACCTAAATACCTAAGGGATTAAAAACCTCAAAACCTAAATGGGTGGTGGGCCGAATTTTGTTCTCAAGGTTTTTTTTTTTTTTTTTGAAATTTCAGTCATCGTATTTTTTTTAAATAGCACTGCATATTTTTACTACAAAAATCTTACAGGATATAAAAAACGAATCCAACGAGGTGTATTATGTTGACCTTCACGTGACCTTCAGCGCGGACATTTGTACGTTTGTCAGTAACTTCAGTACGCGGTCGGGGACGGTAAATGAGAGAAGACGTGATGGTGTTCGCCACTACGTTCTTCCTAATTTATCTTTTCTTCTAAATTTTTCGAACTTTCTCTTTTGCCCGAGTATTTTTAAGCACTTTCTGCCTATTCCGCAACCTTCAATTTTCCCAGGGTCTCGTGCATGTCTGGTCAATGTCCTCGCTGAAGGTCACGCGAAGGTCAACATATTACACCTCGTTGGATTCGTCTTTTTATATGCTATAACATTTGTGTAGTAAGAATATGCAGTGCCATTTATAAAAAAATACAATGGCCTTGAAATTTGGAAAAAAAATAACCTTGAGAACAAAATTCGACCCTCCACCGTATTGGTGCCTTCGAACAGAATATTTTCCCTCCCTCACATTTTTTCTATCGCACAAAATATATATTTAAGGTGGTCAAGTTAAGTGAAATACCCTGTACACATCACGAATACATTTTTTCAATCGTGAATGTCTCTTTCTTTTTATAGAATCATTACGAAAGCAAGACCGATTTGCAGTTACTTAATTCGGTAATAGATTTCGTGCGTTAGTAAATACGCTGTCGCTTACTGAATGAAAATTACGCGTTAACTCGTTATGCCTGGGGAACGAGTTAAAAATGTACGCGCGGTGGCAATTAATTGACGTAACGTTCTTACGAAGTTTCGAAACGATCTCGTTTACTTTAAAATCGAGTTTTCGCGACGAGTTACGTTTATGTTCACCGGCGAACGACCGATACGCGCGTGCTTGAAGCAACAGTAGCCGATCATTAAGGGGGGGGGGGGGCATCTACAGAGTGTCCCACAATTGGGTTGGTAGGAAAGAAAAGGGTTGGTAGGTGGGGATATTCTGAACAACTTTTTCCTTTGGAAAAATATTGGACGAGGCATCATTTTTAAATTATTCAGAAAAAACACCGTCCAATCAGAACGTGAGAATTGCGCGCGCCCTATGTTCGACCGCGACCATGGCCAATAAAAACTCGTGCCTACCCTTCTGCCTCCTAGCGCGCGCGATCCTTGCGCTCTCATTGGTCGGTGTTTTTCCTTAATAATTTAAATATGAAGCCTCTTCCAATATTTTTGCAAAGTAAGAAGTTGTTCAGAATAGCTTCACCTACCACCCCTTTCCGGCTCGTACCATAATTGTGGGACACTCTGTATGTAGATGGAGACAATTTAAAATTAACAAAATTGTTCCACGAAATCGTTTGAAGGAAAAAACAAACACTGCTTCTTAGCTAATATACAAAGCACTAGTTACATATGTCGGTTTACACTGACAGAATTTTTAATGATTTCTGTCCGATTGAGTACTCAGGGAAAAATGCTCGATCAGGAACAAATTCGAATAGGAAATTACAAAATAAAAGAAAGATTCCGGAATACTTGCTCTTTAGCATTTTCGATTCTACGCGCGGTGCATGCTCCAAATCCGAGCGTGACGCGAAGCTTCAAGGGACCGTAATTAACTAAGTTTTACGAATTCCGCTTTGAAACTTCGTGTAAATATTCTTCAAATATAGCTCTATCGTTTACAATAAAAAAAAAATCGATTTTTTGAAGGTTGTAAATGTATGTCCCCCCTTAAGCGTCGCGATTCGTTGGCGAATGGAATCGATGAGCCCGTCGTGTATGCTCGATATCCTACGTCGGAGTTTATTACGTATTTTATAAATTCCTGCAACTTTTAACCGTGGAATTTCACAATTGAAATTGTCCGGTGTGTGCGTCACTGCAAATGAATAATGACGAAACACCACGGAATCCAACCTCGATACGGCGACATTAACGAAAAAGACTCGCTCGTGAAAATATAATAACGCGTCATGTTTATTATTAGAGATCGAACAAAGTACCAGAGAGGCTCGATAGAGGTATTACATCTGCGTGACGCGAGTAAACGACGATCCGACTGCTAATGAAATAAATAAAATAAAATATATCCGCGCAATGAACATATTCGCCGAATAATAACACTTACAACAAATTTTGTCTTTTTCCACTTTTCTTGACCGTCGCTATGAAATTCTTATAGATTTTTGCGAGCCGAGTACGAATCTGAAATCCATTTTTCTCTCGGGCGTACAGTTTTTTTTTTTAGCAAATTCATGTTAAAGAAAATTGCAAATTTTCGACTTTGTGAATTTTGTGTACTTTTATCGTAACAGCTATTCAGTAGCCTTTTACGCGAGAGAAATCTGTAAACTTTCCCGAATAAAACGATATAAATTGTTATTACATTGTAAATATTTAAATATTTACTTATTTAAATAAGTGTAAACAATGATCAAAGTACGAAAACAAAAACGCACCAATTTTTGCCGATATCTTTAAAGTTATTTGAAAAACTGTGGGTCTAGGCGAAAATCTAACTATCGTACGTGATAGAGAAGACATTTCTGCTGCAGAAAGTATCGAGCGAAGTTACAAAGTCAGTTTCGTTTTCATTTTACAAGGGAAATAGTTGGGCAAAACACGCGTCGTCTCGAGTCAGGGCGACATCGTGCCGCCGCACTTTTTCCAGAAAGGCGAAACTGTCACGAAGGAGGTGTTGCGTACTGTTTTCCTTCGCAATGAAGGTGAAACGAGTACAAAATAGTTCGAATTTACTGGACTGTATTTCAAGGTAATGTATGTGAATTTAGGAGGGATTTTGATAAGTATATTACTCAAGGCTCGCTGATGTTTGTTAAGCTGCTGCGTTGAGACATCGGCGACGTTCAACTGACGATTGCAACCGTTTTTGCTCGGACACTGTTAAACAAAAACAGGCTCGTATAGTCGTAGGCTCGCGGATTATATCGCGCTTGGTGATAGCAGACAGTCGTGAAGCACGGATTATTCTGCGCTTGGATGCAAATGGGTTAAGGAAAAACACCGACCAATCAGAACACGAGAATCGCGCGCCACGCGATTCGATCGCGGCCACGGCCAATTATAACTCGGGCCTACACTTTTGCCTCCGAGCGCGCGCGATCCTCGCGTTCTCATTGGTCGGTGTTTTTCCTGAATAATTTAAAAATGAAGCCTCGTCCAATATTCTTGCAAAGGAAAAAGTTGTTCAGAATAGCCCCACCTACCACCCCTTTCCGGCTCGTGCCGTAATTGTGAGACACCCTGTAGAAACTTAGTCGGCACATCACGTGCAATATTCAACAAGGCTCGAACGAATTTATTTCAACCGCGAGCGTTAACAACTAGTAATAAAACGATTTGACCATTCCCAAATGTGCTCGTATCTAAAAACTTTAATATTCCTTGCGGACAATGAGTCCGCTTTAACTATTTTTAAAACGGTTGGGACTGGTCTTTCAACTACCCTAATAAATGCTATTCTAAATAGAAAATATTCCTCTTCTTTGTTATGCAGTAACACGTCTAATGCAATGCTATATTAAACAGAAAATGTTTCTCTTCTTTGTTACGTTGTAACAGTCGTGGAAGCCTCTGGCATATTCGTTCGTAGACCGTTTCTTCTTCTCGTCGTGTCTCGATATCGAGAAACGTTTATCTGGCGTTTGTGTACGAGTTCGAAGACGCCTCTCTGTAGATTCCGTGTAATGGCATCGGAGACAATGGCAGTGACACAGTGATTGCAGAACGAGGTGATCGAATAACATCGACTCGAACGGCCGTTATCAATTCGTGGAAGAAGTAAGTAGAATTCGAGGCAGTAGCGAAGGAACATAAGCGACAGATAGCGAAACGAAAAAGGGGCAGGGAGGTCGCGTAGCGATGTACTCGAGGGTTTTCAAGGGGAGTAAAGACGGAAGCTTTGCTGGAAATAAGCAAAGTGCACGCTCGTATCTTCTCACCGTTGTATCTCCGGTTGCTGCAATTGTTGACGCGGCTAAAATCAACCGGTATACCGATTAATTCCTCGCAATAATATCTGTCAGGACGATCCGGCATCGTGTAGCTTTATTTCGCTCGCTACCACGCGAGGACGTCGAACAATTAAGGTAAAGTGTTGAATAATCAACCACAGAGTTTGTTTGCCTCCAACAAACGCTAACGAATATTTATTATATATACAGTAAAATTAGAAAAGATGTACAGAGTGTTTAGTCTTGAATCGCGCTAAATTCAGGGACTGTGCTATGTGTTGTTGCCGAACCGACTGCTTAGGTTGTACTACTGAAAAGGCTATTTTACGCATAAGCGAAGGGGAAGTACAGCTATGCACCCCCTAGAGGAGAGAGTCTTGCTTTTCTCTTAACGGTCAGCTACGACCTCGGCGCAGGGCTCGAGCTGACCGTTTTTTATGGCTCTGACTTATACCTAAGTGTAGTTGAACGTACGTTTTCGCAGCTAAGAAACATATTTAAAATTCATTCAAAAAATCCAACATAAAGGTACCAGTAGTTGACCAGTAAGATAAAGCTTCTACGGAAATAATGGTAACCCTTTACTCTGTAAATAAATGGTCAGAGTCGATGCTTGGAGACGTTCTTTAACCCTTTGCATACCGAGTGTTTTTTTACTCAAGAGTGCAGCAAGTCCGTGAAATTTTTGCGTTGGGGCATCTGAAAAATGAACTTCTGTTTTACTAAAAAAAAGATCTTCATGTTATTATTAATTCATTTATTTAATTAATGTCAGCATCTTCATCTATTTCTTCATAATAACTACCAGTGTCATCAGTATCACTCTCAATAACACATATTTTCCGTTTGTTTTTTGCACTATTATGTCGCAGTCATCGCTGCTATCAGTATCAGTATATTCACTTTGTTGGGTATTATTTCCAACTAAATTGTCTTAAAAAAATTCAATATCAATTTCATTTTCACTTTCATTTTCACTGATCTCAAAACTTTCCCAATAATCTACTTCTTCCATGTTTTCTCAAAGGTAAATCTATCTAATATAAACAAAATTCAAAATTCACTAAGAAATAGTGCACAGCAACTTTGAACACAGAACCTGCTAGTCATTGAACTCAAACTACACTGGTTTTTCTAACTGCACTAAAAGCAACTGGCGCAATAGCAGTGCCTACGGAGTGTAAAGGGTTAAGAAGAGTAGTAATATCTCGCTAACTGACAACGGACTTTCAAGATGTATATAAATTTGGTTGTGTACTCTTTGAGAGCTGTCAGAAATCTACCGAAGAGAAAAAGTAACGTTCTCTCCAGAATAAAGTATGTAGTGGGGATTGGAGCGTTGCTGGGGGGTGAACAAACGACTAAGTTAAAATTAAAATATTTCATTGGTTGTAGAAAATTTAAGGAAAGTGGGCAAGAACCGCTCTTACCAAATGCTCGTTCCGAATATGGCCTCGGGTAAAAATTACGAAGTCGTTTATTACCTAACGGTTCGACACTCTTCAAATAATAAACCGCGCTGTTTCTCGAGAATCATGCTGAATTAAAAAAAGTTTTACAACATAAATTGCACGTAGTAAAGAGCTGCAAAAGGCGGTTGTTGATTATTCGTGAATTTTCTAAAGTTAAAAGTAAGCCCAATGGCTTTATGATTCTATGAATGCGCCGTAACAGTGGCCGTCTTTATCGAACGATTCTCGGAGTTGTTGCACCGAGGGCGAATCCGCATTAGAAAACGAAGAACAAGAAACGGGGATAGCTTTCTAGAAACGTGGTTTTGAATCTCTATTCGAATTCAATTATAGCGAGTGCGCCGCGTTCGAGAGAATAGCCGTTCTCTGCAGAAGGGCTGCACGTTGTTCTTCATCCCCCTTTTCGTCGAAACATTCTGCAACGAGACTCTGACCAGTTTGCAAATATTCAGGCTCAACATTCGTATTTTATCGCGTTGAACGTATTCGTTGCATTGTACCGGGCGAATTATGCAGTTGGAACAGGTCTGTTTAGGCTCCTGTTTTGTCGGAGCTTAGAAAAAAATGTACCGTCTTGCGAAAATCGGTTTATGTCTCCTCCAGATATAATACGGTCAGGGGAACTGGCATTAGTATAATCAATTTTTTGTTAAATAGAACTGTGGAGTAAATTATGGTCTTTTGAGAAGCGATTCTTCATCTGATATCTGCTCGAAACGTCTCCGTTCAAGGATCAGACTCCATTTTGAAAGATCAGAGACTAGTACACATTTGTTTCGCTATTTCGTAGCTTATAGATAGACCGTTTATTTAGAGGATGGTGTAAATTTATTTTAAAAGAAAAATGAGGTCAGTGAATTAAATGTGTAGACTAAAATAATATAAGCAACACAAATAAAAATAACAATATTTTCTACGTTATTAAGTATATTTAAACATTTATAGCTATATGTTATACATAACACTTACAACAACAAACGAACACGAGATAACGTCGAAAGAATACTTAAAAGAAATATTAAAACACGTAATATGCGCTTAATTTAGCGTAAACTTGTTGTTAATAGCTGGTTAATATTTAGTATTATAAGAATATGGAGCAGTTGTTATCTCATATAACTCCGGTGCATAACGAATATTAAAATTGAACAATATACAGGATGTCCAAAAAGTGTTGAAGGAGCCGGAAATGGGAGGTAGGTGGGGTCATTCTGAACAACTTTTCTATTTGCGAAAATGTCGTATGGGGTTTCATTTTTAAATTATTAAGGAAAAACACCGACCAATCAGAGCGCGAGAATCGCGCGCGCTCGGAGGCTGAAGTGTAGGCCCGAGTTATAATTGGCCGTGGTCCCGATCGAATCGCGTGGCGCGCAGTTCTCGCGTTCTGATTGGTCGGTGTTTTTCGTTAATAATTTAAAAATGAAGCCCCATACGAGATTTTTGCAAAGGAAAAAGTTGTTCAGAATGACCCCACCTACCTCCCATTTCCGGCTCCTTCAACACTTTTGGGACACCCTGTATTAATAACAAGTTGCTTCCGAATGAAACGATCACGTAAAAATGTAATACTATTAAGATAGTTAACTCGATCTCATTGGAAAATGGACTTAGGCCACTTTCAAAATAAACGGCTGATGCATCCGTCAGAGCGTTAACATTGTTCTTTCTCGCGCAATCAATCGCGTCAATTCTGCTCGCGAGTCTCTCATAAGTTAATTAATCGCACCGCGTTGTTCGCAGCGTTTTACCTGTAAGCTTACACGTAACAAGATTAATAGAATCTCTCGAACAGTCAGCCCAGGGGCGGGCCTAAGAGGGGTTAAAGAGGGTCCTGTTTCAAGTACAATCAATATCTTGCCACGTTGTTTCACGATGTATATCCACCTCACTGACGCGTTTACGTTCTCGACGTTAGCCCCACTGTCTAACATTGTCAGACGTTGAAACACACCGTGAACGACCAGTTTGCAAATGCCCAGGGTCGCCGTCGTATTTTACATTTAGCACGCACGGTTTACGCGCTATATCGCCGCGAAATTCCCAGAGACGAAGCTCTAACAGAACCGTTTTCTATGCTCCTTCGTTTTCTTTGTACACTGCTCGAGATATGGCGTAGAAACATTTTAGGCAGAAATTCGTCAAATTTGACTGACGAGAATTCTGTGAAAAATCGTCGTAAAATTATGTTCTTTCTTTTAACACTATTTCTACCAAGAGGTGTCAAAAGACACCTTTCAAATTTTAACATAAAATTATTCTCTATGGTGAATCGTTTCTCCACAATTAATTTTTTTACATTTCATACAATGGTTGTTAAATTAATTCAGCAATATCATTTTTCTCCAGCTAATATACGCTAATTTCCCTTGTTGCATTTTAGTGTACAATACTGCATTCATTGTATATTATAGTGTCCCATAAGTTTTTTCCTTTTTTGATAGACATTCATACACAATATTTATAGTTTAAAGTTGATTCATTGCATTAATTGTTCAACTGTATCAACCTTCTCCATCCCTCTATCCCATTCTGTGTCATATTACAAAAAGGAAGAAACTTATGTGGCCCTAATATTTTATAACTTCATGAATTAAATAATCTCTAATAAATACACATCAGTGTATCAATAAATATATTCCTCAAATTATCTATGTTTAACTCATAATTTAAAATCCTAACCAGTTTCAGTGATGATTTCTATTCAAAAGGCGTCAAAAGACACCTTTTGGTTGAAATGGGTATACACAAAATCGTGGTAGGAATAGTGTTAACGCTAGATTTACGGAACGAGCTGTTGAGGATATGCGGGAAGTATGTTGCTAAACTAATCTTTTAGTGAAAAAAACTTTATTCCAGAATGTATTAGGTCGAGTCATAAGTAATTTCCGTTTTTTTATCAGATTTTGCTTTCATTCAATAACAAAATTATATGAATTTATTATGTATGCGCCACTATTATGTATGACCTTCTCTCATATTCCAAGCGCTTTACCAATTCCTTCCTTGTAAAATGTGGTTGATTTGGACTTGAAAAAATTTTCGACAGTCTTGAATGTATCGCTTTTCAGAATTAAAGGTTTTTACCACCTTTTCCGTTCCTTACAATATTTTTTTAACGGAAAAACCTTTAATTCTGAAGAGCAAGTCAGTCAGGCTGTCGAAAATATCTTCCAGTCCAAACCAACTACATTTTATAAGGGAGGAATTGATAAACTGTCAGGAAGATGGGAGAAGGTCATACATAATAGTCGCGAATACATAAAAATTGAGATGATCTTGGAATTTGAGAATTTGGAAATTTAATTTGAGAATTTACTATTGTTGAATCCCATTGAGTATTATTTTGTAAAGTTTTTCTGTCACGGCGGATTCATAAAATCATAAAGTCATTGGGCTTAGTTTTAACTTTAGAAAATTCAGAAATATTCGACAACTGCTTTGCTGCTCTTTATAACGTGCAATTTATCGCCTTAACTTATTTTAATTTCGCATGATTTCCGAGAGCCAGCGCGGTTTATTATTTTATCAGTGTCGAACCGTAAGGTGACAAACGACGTCGTATTTTCACTTAGGTCACTCAGGTAAAGAGTGACCTCGCGCTGAGTATTTGGTAAGGGCGGTTCTTGCCCACTTCTCATCATTTTCGATCACCAATGAAATTACTTTAATTTTGACGTCTTCGTTTGTCCACCCCCAGCGACATGCCAACCCCCACTATGTATGTTATTCTGGAGAGAAACATTATTTTGTCTCTCCAGCAGAATTCCAATAACTCGCAAAGAGTAAACATCGAAATATTAAAACATTGTCGGTCACATCCCGATCCGTCTCTGATACTTAGAAATTATATATATTTTTTATCTATTTTCATTTTTAAACCTTACCAGATGCTTTTACAATGCTTTATTATATTTATTTTCCATAGTCCTAACTAGCTAATGTAATTTTTTTCAGTTAGAAAAGTGAACAAATTCTAAATAGCATAGCTGTTGAATCCGTACAGAAATTCGATGTCGCCCATACGCGGGTGATGTGACAGTCAGGGGTGGTTTACCCACTAGGCCTACTAGGCCTAGGGCGCCACGAGCGAAGGGGGCGCCGGTCGTGAAAGTGTTAACTAAAAAAAAAAAAAAAAGGAAAAGAAAAAAAAATTTTAAATTTGTTTTATATTTATTGACCATTATATGGAGGGCGCTAATTTTATCAGGCCTAGGGCGCCAATTGTTGTAAACCGGCCCTGGTGACAGTCAAAATGTTGATATAAAGGGTTAACAAAAACTCGCGTGAAATGATTCATGGTTTTGGTATCGGAAATTGTTCCGTTCGCGTAAGAACGTCGAGATCGTTGGCGGTGTAATGAGAAATAACGTTCACTCGGCCATTGTTTCGGTATTGTCGTAATTAACAATCGAAACGTTGCTGTCGAGGCTTAGAATCAGATACCGTTAAATGATCAATTGCACGTTGTTCGCGATTAGCTTCACGCAATCGGGTAATTTGTAAATTGTTTTCCCGTTGAAAAATGTCGTACAACTCGCGTGTTTTACTTATCTGCTCTTCCATTACCTGTACGTATTAGCGAAAGGTTGAAAAACCAATTACTGTGTCGCTCGTATTTCATTCACCGAGCTGCATCTGCTGTCCGATGCAAATACACGGGCTGTTCCGCAATATGTCGTACGAGCTGCTGATACTGCATAAGGAAAATTAGATGAATATTTACACAGGGAATCGTAATGAGACGCCCGTAAGCGGGAATGACTTTGACTTCCTTCGTTTCTTAATAAAGGAGAATATTTTATTTAGACAATCTTGACTTGCTTATTCGGTTCACAGACTTCACTGTTCTTGAATCATATATAATGTTTGTAGTTATTCACATTTCTGAGTCATGTAATTTTTAAAATTTTTCGTATTCCTTATCTTCGTTAGATCCTTAGTACTTATTATATTCTTAAAACTTTAGATCCTTAAAATGCGCCAAATTTAAAAAAATTCAAATCATTTAAATTCTTTACATTCTTACATTTTTTTAATTTCAACTTATCAGAACTTTGATTTTATAAATTCTTTAAGTTTCCAAATTTATAAATTTTCACATTTTCAAATTTCCAAATTTTTAAATCCCTAGATTCTCTAATTTTCAAATTTCCAAGTTCTCAAATCCTGAAATCCCCAAATCATCAAATTTCTGAATTGTCGATCTCTCAAATCCCGAAACTCCCAAATTATGCAATTCTCAAATTCCTAAATTGTTGAATTCTCAAATTCCCAAATTGTCGAATTCCCAGATTTCCAAATTCCCAAATTATGAAATTCTCAAATCTCTCAAATTCCCAAAGTGTCGAATTCTCAAATCCTCAATTTCCCAAATTGTCGAATTCTCAAATCCCCAAATCTTCAAATTCCCAAATTGCCAAATTATGAAATTCTCAAATCCTCAAATTGTCGATTTCTCAGATTCTGAAATTCCCAAATTGTCGAATTCTCAAATCCCGAAATCTTCAAGTTCCCAAATTCCCACATTATGAAATTCACAAACTGTCGAATTCACAAATCCTCAAATTCTCAAACTGTCGAATTCTCAAATCCCCGAATTCCCAAATCCCCAAATCTTCAAATACCTAAATTCCCGAATTCTCAAATCTCCAAATATTTAAATTTTGAAATCTCCAAATTCTCAAGTCCCCAAACTTGAAATTCTCAATTCCTCAAGTCCCCAAACTTAAAATCTCTAAGTCCCCAAATCCCTAAATCCCCAAATTCCTCCTTAGAAACTCGTAGAACACATTATAAGGACATTTAGTACTATTTGTACTTTTTCCTCCACAAAACTTAAATATTACTATAAATAATGGTTTACCATAGCGATTTACACGATTTAGCCGACTTACAACCGATCATCTGTAAACACTTTTAACGGGATTCTCTACCATTTCCATGAAATATCAATCGAACCATCCATTAAGAATCCATCGAACCTCTTTATCTGTCTCGTAAGATATGGAAAGTTTAAATTGGAAAACGGAACGATCGTAATCGAAATAATTACGGTTATAGACTGCTGTACTACACGTGTTACGAATTAAACTGCTTATCGTTTGATGTTCTGATAAACACATTCATTAAAAATGTACACAGAAAATGATATAAATTTCTAACGCAATTTAAACAGCGTGGATAGGCCCGATATCGTATCAATTCCGTCTAATGCGTTAACAGTTGTATCGGTTAATGGTAATAACATTAATATAAACTCGTTAGATAACGCTCGCTGAAAATTAAGCAACGAAATGAAGTAATTTATACGAAAAAGTATAATTTGATTTCAACAACACCTATTTTAACGACGTTAGCAATATTTCGGTATTATTATACTTTTAACCGGATGTACATATTTTAAATGAACATGCACGTTTTTGTACATCGCTTTCATTTTGAAATAACACCGTGTCATTCACATTTCGTCGATGTCTAAATTTTTATATACATTTCAATTTAAAACGAAATTAATTTATCAATAATAATGATATTAATATTTGTCAAAAATTTGTTAAAAATTAAGCTTATGTCAGAGATTAAATTTATTAACACTAACGATATTAATATTTGTCAAAAATTTGTTAAAAATTAAGCTTATGTCAGAGATTAAATTTATTAACACTAACGATATTAATATTTGTCAAAAATTTGTTAAAAATTAAGCTTATGTCAGAGATTAAATTTATTAACACTAACGATATTAATATTTGTCAAAAATTTGTTAAAAATTAAGCTTATGTCAGAGATTAACTTTATGAGATTAAATTTATTAACACTAATAATATTAATATTTGTCAAAAATTTGTTAAAAATTAAGCTTATATAAGAGATTAACTTTATGTCAGAAATAAATTTATGTCTGAAAAAAGCCTATATGAAAAATTGAGTTCATGCTGGAAAGAAAATGTGTAATTTTTGGTACGTTATTTGCGTGTAAAATTTCAATCTAAAGTCGCAGGGAAACGATGGAAAATCAACGTAAACGTAATAGCAGCGCCGTACAACGCATGATTTCTTTTGTATATTCAGCTGGTATGTAGACGTATGCGTACATGTATAATATGCAGCATGCGATAGCAAGTATTTCATTAAACACAGAGCAGAACGGTAGAATTACGTGCAACGTGCAATTCGTGATTCGACGTTGCACCGTATCTTTCTTACAACTGCATCACTATAACGACGTGTACCGCTTATTAGAGCTGTCCGAGTAGTCGAGAAAAACGAGTAGATGGATTCAAGCATTATACTCATCGAACTGCAACCGCTTCAGATACAAACAAACCTTAAATAACAGTGTCACTGGTATTACATGCAGTTCCATGCTGCATGAACAGACAGCCACATACTTGTTGATTTATTAACAAAAGAATACGTCGTTCCATTATTAACAAGAGAATATATATTTTGATCGTTATCAGGAGAATATATTGTGTGATTATTAATGAGAGACTATGTCGTTTGATAATTAACAAGAGAATATATCGTTTGAATATTAACAAGAGAATATGTCGTTTGATCATTAACAACAGAATATGTCTTTTGATAATTAAGAAGCGAATATATCGTCCGATTATTAAGAAGAGAATATATTTTTTGATCATTATCAGGAAAATGTGTTGTGTGATTATTAATAAGAGAATATTCCGTTTGATAATTAACAAGAGAATATTCCGTTTGATAATTAACAAGAGAATATATCGTTTGAATATTAACAAGAGAATATGTCGTTTGATCATTAACAAGAGAATATGTCTTTTGATAATCAAGAAGCGAATATATCGTCCGATTATTAAGAAGAGAATATATTTTTTGATCATTATCAGGAAAATGTGTTGTGTGATTATTAATAAGAGAATATTCCGTTTGATAATTAACAAGAGAATATATCGTTTGAATATTAACAAGAGAATATGTCGTTTGAATATTAACAAGAGAATATGTCTTTTGATAATTAAGAAGTGAATATATCATTTGACTACTAACATGAGAATATGTCACGTAATAATTAACAAGAAAATATGTCTTTTGATAATTAGCAAGAGAATATATCGTTTGACTATTCACAAGAGAATATGTCATTTGATCATTAACTAGAAAATATGTCTTTTGATAATTAAGAAGTGAATATATCGTTTGATTATTAACAAAAGAATATATATTTTGATCATTATCAGGAAAATATATTGTGTGATTATGAATAAGAAAATATGTCGTTTGGCTGTTAACAAGGGAATATGTCGTTTGATCATTAACAAGAAAATATGTCTTTTGATAATTAGCAAGAGAATATATCGTTTCACTATTAATAAAAAAATGTTTTCTTCGATTATTAACAAGAGAATATATCATTTATTCATTATCAAGAGCATGTATTGTTTCATTATTAGGAAGAGACTGTGTCTTTTGATTATTAATAAAAAAAAAAATACATTATTTAATTGTTAGCATGAGAATACATTGTCTGATTATTATTAAGAGAACATATTTTTGGTTTTTCCATTACTATTTCTATGGTCAAGGTAAAAAATTTTCTTGATAAGGTATCGAATGATATATTAGAAAACTTTAGTGTGGGATCGGCGGGGCCTCCAGACTCGAAAGGACAAAAGGATGCGGAAAAGGACGTGTATCAGGCGGACGCTGGTGGCTCAGTTGGGAGCGTCGACGACTCGTAATCTGAGGGGCACGGGTTCGATTCCCGTTTCAAGTCTGAATTTTTTCTGTATTCCTACATTAGTTTAGGGGAATTTCGTCTACATTTCATCCCCTTAATTTGCCTACGTTCTTTATCTCAACACCCATTTTGATAATTTGATTAATAATCTCGTTACATTCGTCAATAGACCGTCATATAAACCAATTTGTTGGAACCTTACATTTTTTAATTTTTCAATCTCCATATTCTCAATTTTTCGAATCATCAAATTTCCAAATTTTCAAGTTCTCTCAATTTTCCAGAATATATGAATCATCGAATTTGCCAATTTTTCTGCTGTCAACCTTCCAGATTTCCGAATCCTCGCAATTTCTCGTTTTCGGAAGCTCCAAACATTTCAAATCCCCGAAGCTCCAAAAATTTCTGTTGAATAATTAACAACAGTTTGTTTGCCTCCAACAAACGCAACGAATATTTATTATATACAATATAACAAGAGTAAAAATAGAAAAAGCTTTGTATAATGTGCTCAGTCCTGATTGCCCTGGAAATTCAGGGACTGTCCTTATTAGGTGCTGGTACCGAACTGACTTCATGGGTCGTGTTGCAAAAGGTCACTTTTCGCAAAGCAAGGGGAAGTACAACTATGCACCCCCTAGAAAAGAGAATCTTGCTTTCTCTTAATGGTCAGCTACGACCTCGGCGCGGGGCTCGTGTTGACCGCTTTTTATGGCCCTGACTAATACCTAAATGTCGTTGAACGTACGTTTTCAACAACTATGAAGCATATTTAAAAATACTTCAAAATATCATTTGGGATTTCTGCAAAAATCCAACAATTTCAAATCCCCGAAGCTGTAAAAGTTCCAAATTCCCGTATTTCCCCGAAGCTAAAAATAAAAAGTCGTTAATTGCAAACTCCTCGAGTTCTTAGTTCGATCGAGAAGACCGCCCACGCCCGTGCCAGTCGATCGATCATATAAAGCCCGTAACACGGAAGCACGATACGATTTCGGGTCAAGTAGACCCCGATCGGGACGGCAGGGTTAACAGACCACATGCTCGAACAATCCCGTGCGCGTATAAAAAGCTATCGATACTTCGGAACGCTAAAAATATCGTCGCAGGGCGTTTGTAACGTTTCCCTAGGATCGCTTGAGCGTCTCCAGAATCTTCCCTTAATTGTCCCGCACGATGCATCAAATAATTAATTATTCCCCCGTTATTCGCGTGCAAACGAGGGGTTCGAGCCGGTTCGAATAATAATCGAACGACACACGGCGTTGCGCAGAAACGGAAGGGGGATATCGAGCCGCAACCGAGGGTCCGCTGATATCAATAAGCGTCGTAAATACGTTATTTTTAGTAAGTAGTCGCGTTTAACCGCGGTTACTGTACCGCCACACCGAGAGAAAGAGATATCTTTAATCGTCGTGCGTCTGTTTGCGATTCGTCACGTTGATGTACAATTAATACGAAGCTAGCTCGGTGTGCGTACGAAGGATGGAAGATTTCCACGCAACGTTAACGAACACGCTCTTAGGATCTCTTACCCTATTGTTCTTTGCGAATGAACGTAAGGATACGTTTTAATTATTCCATTTCGGCAGTCCAGTCCGCCTAAGTGTCGTCACCGTACGGACACACGCGCCAGAAATATGTTCAGTTCGCGTGGTTTTTGTATGTACACCCCCGTCCATAAATTACCGACAGGATGGCGCGACTAGTCTAAGCAGTAATAGCCGCGCGCAGCGGATATATGTATTGACAACAACAAAATATATGATATTCCGATAAGATTTTTGACATTTCTCCCGTACTTTTTTATCGTAAAATAGCTTAACAATACAAAATCAATAATAAAATCAAACCAAAGAGTTGTATTATTACAACGGGTTTTTCCAATCGGAGAAATTCAACACGGCGCATTCTTCTGTTTATTTTTCTTGTTGCACTTTTCTTGTTCAGCTGTGACTGACGAGTATACTCGTCATGGAGAAAAGTCACTATTTTCTGTCATAACGAGTATACTCGTCGATTAGTAAAAGTTACCATTTCGTGTCCTGACGAGTATACTCGTCATGGAGAAAAATCACTATTTTGTGCCCTGACGAGTATATTCGTCACGGAGAAAAGTTATTTTGTGCCATGACGAGTATACTCGTCGAGGAGTAAAAGTTACCATTTCGTGTCCTGACGAGTATACTCGTCATGGGGAAAAGTCACCATTTCGTGTCATGACGAGTATACTCGTCATGGGGAAAAATCACTATTTTGTGCCCTGACGAGTATACTCGTCACGGAGAAAAGTCACTATTTTATGTCTTGACGAGTATACTCGTCACGGAGAAAGGTCACTATTTTATGTCTTGACGAATATACTCGTCATGGAGAAAAGTCACTATTTTGTGCCATGACGAGTATACTCGTCGTGGAGTAAAAATTAACATTTCGTGTCCCGACGAGTATACTCGTCGATTGGTAAAAGTTACCACTTCGTGTCCTGACGAGTATACTCGTCATGGGGAAAAATCACTATTTTGTGCCCTGACGAGTATACTCGTCACGGAGAAAAGTCACTATTTTATGTCTTGACGAGTATACTCGTCACGGAGAAAAGTCACTATTTTATGTCTTGACGAGTATACTCGTCATGGAGAAAAGTCACTATTTTGTGTCATGACGAGTATACTCGTCGATTGGTAAAAGTTACCACTTCGTGTCCTGACGAGTATACTCGTCATGGGGAAAAATCACTATTTTGTGCCCTGACGAGTATATTCGTCACGGAGAAAAGTTATTTTGTGTCTTGACGAGTATACTCGTCATGGAGAAAAGTCACTATTTTGTGCCATGACGAGTATACTCGTCGTGGAGTAAAAGTTACCATTTCGTGTCCTGACGAGTATACTTGTCATGGGGAAAAGTCACTATTTTGTGTCATGACGAGTATACTCGTCGATTAGTAAAAGTTACCATTTCGTGTCCTGACGAGTATACTCGTCATGGGGAAAATCACTATTTTGTGCCCTGACGAGTATACTCGTCACGGAGAAAAGTCACTATTTTATGTCTTGACGAGTATACTCGTCATGGAGAAAAGTCACTATTTTGTGCCATGACGAGTATACTCGTCGTGGAGTAAAAGTTACCATTTCGTGTCCTGACGAGTATACTCGTCATGGGGAAAAGTCACTATTTCGTGTCCTATTTTCTGCCATGACGAGTATATTCGTCATGCGAAAAATTTAGTTGCCATTGATTATTTGAACTATAGTTTTTGCAAAAGTTATATAAAATGCAATTTTTTGTAGACGCTAAGATGTTTTGACCATTTGGAAGCCAAGACGAAATAAAACGAACAAATACAAAGTATAAATAATTTATGATAAATTTATCCATATTTTTATTATTAATTGCCAATATTGTCTGTTTTACTGTGTTCGTACATCACGTGCATAGTACTACAAATGTTGTTAAAAGTTATTTATTAAAAATTGTTGCACCGAATCAACCGACGAGTGTGTCGCTCGCCAAGGGTTAAAGTTTAAAAAAAATTGTGCAAATTTATGCATTTTTCGGTGTTCTAAACCAAGTTCCCCATTGGAGGACGTTTTTGAGCCTCAAACGCGTCAAATCTCGATTGGTTTCAAAAGCACTCAATTTTATTGTATTACCCCTTTGCACTCGAAGGTATATTTACTGGTAGCAGATAGTAACTCCAAGGATTAATATCGTAGCTGTAAATAGTTCTGACCGACTCACCAGAAAGATAAATTGTATCGTGTAAATAAATTTGCGAAAAGAAAGAAAGAAAGAATTGTAACGGGCTGAAACTGACAAACACTCGGAAGTTGTTCGAACGAATTTCACCGGCGTGTGTTCGCGCGTGGAATTCCGATCATGAAACCGGCGAATCGCGACGGAAAATAAGACACCGAAGTTTATAAGTTCGCCATGGAACACTCGAGCACGCGCTGATAAAGCGAATTTCGCGTCACCCGAGAACTCCGTATAAATTACACCCACGCAATTCAAGCGGGAACACGATGATGCATTAATCGCGAGGAATATGCGGTGCAATCGCTGCTACATCGCGCATGCAAATTTCAACGGTTTTTACGACACGTGGAACACGGATACCGAGTTACTTTCTATAGTGATATCTGGGTAACCCTTTACACTCGAACGATGAGCTAATAAAACAATTTTGTTAAAGAATTTTCAAGTATATCTATAATTGTTATACGCGCGAACTTGACACATAGAGAAATGGGCAACAGTGGCAATTGATAATAGAAAATAATAATTTTTACAAACATATTTAGACTCACCTTGAAGTAAGTTTCATTCATGAGCCTATTTCAGGTTCTAGAACTCGTTTGGAGCTATTTGAGTCTCGCAGTATACCAACAAATTTGAGTTATTATTTTTTACGTTTTTACATTATGGGATAACTTTGTTAACAAAAACTATACCGATTTTTTTGTGAATTTAAAACGTGATAAAATTTGTACTTTACAAATTTATTTTTAATGTAGGTCTATTTTATTCACCGAAATCCTGTAGCTCAGAGAGTTAAAAGAAGGTTTACAACATACGACACTTCACCGGGTGTTATATTATTTTGAATGACGATTTGAAAATATTATTATTATACGAATGACTATTATCGGGTTAAAAGAATATTTACCGTTCACGACAGTTATCACATCATGAGTGTTATTCATTTCGATGAGTTACTATTTGTGTACGATTAGTAGAACGTAGTGTATGAATCCATCATCGATGGATGACGTTCGAGTTTCTCTTCGAGAAGCTTTGAAATCCTTCGTCCTAGGACAAAGTTGGAAGATTTAAAACGTCAGGGTCAAGAGCGACATTCGATTCACGAAAGTTTACGAACACTGATGGACCTTGATCCGAACAAACGCCGCCATCGAACTCGGCCAAAACTTGACCGATAATCGATCGATCGAGACGCTAACTCGACGGTGAGAAATACCGCTATCGGATACCGCGAAAGAAAATGATGAGTTACCGAGATAAACAAACTGATGATAAAAAATAGACAAACTCATCTTATTTGCCGATTAAACGAAAACTGGGTCACACTGTTTTTCTGCGGTAATTTTGCAACATTTGCGGTCAACGCTTGATTTCGGTCGTTTTCGTGTAAACGATTATGTTTGATATAGTATTGTTTACTTATGTAGCGGGTGACAAAAGTATTCGTACATTTAGAATAAAGAAGTATTAATAACAATATTTTCTATATTATTAATTATATAAGAACATATACAGGGTGTCTCAATGGGAGGTAGGTGGGGTCATTCTGAATAACTTTTTCATTTGCAAAAATGTCGTATGGGGCTTCATTTTTAAATTATTAACGAAAAACACCGACCAATCAGAGCGCGAGAATCGCGCGCGCTCGCAGGCAGAAGTGTAGGCCCGAGTTATAATTGGCCGTGGTCGCGATAGAATCGCGCGCCACGCTTTCTGATTGGTCGGTGTTTTTCGTTAATAATTTAAAAATGAAGCTCCATACGACATTTTTGCAAATGAAAAAGTTATTCAGTCTGACCCCACCTACCTCCCATTTCCGGCTTCTTCAACACTT
Organism: Coelioxys conoideus; assembly: GCA_947623535.1. Taxonomy (NCBI): domain Eukaryota; kingdom Metazoa; phylum Arthropoda; class Insecta; order Hymenoptera; family Megachilidae; genus Coelioxys; species Coelioxys conoideus. The sequence continues at coordinate 15,655,849 of OX392453.1, read as the reverse complement.
TTCGAACACCCTGTATATTACTTCTGTAACACTGCTTTTCGGATTAGTTTTTATAAGAATTCTAAATATTTTACAATAGAAGGATTATACCAGCAAATATTGAGTGTCGATATTTTGATTAAAAAATCGTGAACAACGTAGCGTGATTTCTCTTGGATCATATAAATAATGCATACATATAAATATTGAATATATATTTTTTCATTCGTTTACTACGTACAATAAGTTAAAAATATATTTATTACGTTTCCTACGCTATTGCAATACGTTTCATTGAGAACCCATTTCTGGACCTATTTTGTAAATTAATTAAAGAGCTGGTAGTCGAGAGACATTAACGAGTGCAATGGGTTAACATACGTGAAAAATTGTCGAGGTAATTTTTCTCGTCATAATCGTTCGGTTTAGTATGCTCGCTCGATTTATCGAACCGCGTTAATCGAGTTCCTATATCTTCGTGAGAGTGTATCTTTCGTGCATTTTGTTAGAAATTCGTTAAACGTTCGTAGATGGATTTACGACTCGGAGAATCATTATGAGAGCAATAAAATATGCACAACAGGAATTATTATACCGGATAAAGATGGCAGAAACGTGATTAGCTAACCCGTCTTTCCCAATAGTCCGCTTTTGCCCCGGGCCTCACGAACTGTGGCTCCGGCTTCGATTACGATATTTAGAAATATTTAGCGGGTACATTATTAGCGTGGCGTATTTCGAAATGTTGAAAATCAGGCTGTAAATCCGCCACGATATGTGGTCCGTAACGAAGAACATTATGGCGATGCTAACAAGGGAACATATCGCACCGGAACATACCGATTTTAACACTATTTTTACCAAGAGGTGTCAAAAGACACCTTTCAAATTTTAACATGAAATTATTCTCTATGTTGAATCATTTTTCCACAATGAATTTTTTGACCTTTCATGCAATAGTTGTTACACTAATTCAGCGATCTCATTTTGCACCAGCTCATCCTAGATCTAAAAAATGTTCATATGCTATACTTATTTCTACCATGAGGTGTCTTTTGACGCCTTACGGTTTTCATGTCAGTGTGTAATTTTAAACCATTTTGCGTATGAATATCAACACCATTTATTATTTAAACAAAAACTATATATTTTCAATATATTACTTAAACAAAAACTGTATACTTTCAATATGTTATTTAAACAAAGACTATGTATGTTCAATATATTATTTAAATAAAAATTATGTATTTTAAATATATTATTTAAACAAAAACTATATAGTTTCAATATGTTATTTAAACAAAAACTACGTATTTTCAATATATTATTTAAACAAAAACTATATACTTTCAATATGTTATTTAAACAAAAACTATATACTTTCAATATGTTGTTTAAACAAAGACTATGTATTTTCAATATATTATTTAAATAAAAATTATGTATTTTAAATATATTATTTAAACAAGAACTATATACTTTCATTATGTTCTTTACACAAAAACTATATACTTTCAATATATTATTTAAACAAAAATTATGTATTTCAAATATATTATTTAAACAAAAACTATATATTTTTAATATATTCTTTGAACAAAAACCATGTATTTTTAATATATCATTCAAACGAATGAGGTTTTAAAATTTTCTTTTACAGAATAATTTCCTATTTAATGAACCATAATTAAAAAAGACTCCCATTATCTTCTTTAATGCCATTTTATTCACAAAAATATGTATTCTTAAGTTTGAGGGCTATTATCACCCCTTCAATGTGCACGATGGTTGATATAAAGAAATACGTGTCAAATATTTTCTTGAGAACTATCTTCCACGTAAGTTCCATTAAAGTCGGAGGTGTCCCGGTTCGATATGCAGTTCGTGCATAATTCCCGTGGGTGAAATTCGGATTTAATCGGTCGTCGCGTTTTGCACCGGCCTGGTAAATGGCATTCGATTAACTTTCCGTTTTCGCGATGGGAGGTCCGATGTACCCTGTCAACCGTTCGCTTTTTCCTAGTCGAGATTAAATTTTGTAACAACGTGAGAAATTGTTTCCACGTGCATTAATTATACCGATGGGATGATTCAGCGGATCGCCGTATCAGATTAGGCTGAAATAGTGGGAGTTGTTCGGTTTTTCGTGCGCGATAAATTACGAAACAAAACCTGGGAGGTACGGTTTCGAAAATACGTATATTTCTTCGCGTTTTTTCTTTTTTTTTTTTGAAGCTCGATTTTTCTTCTCGATATGTCGTTTCACGATGTACAGTTCCACTGTATCGCGATATTAAAGATTCACGAATTTTTTGTCGAACAACCGCGCGTTTCAATTAAAATTTCGCTTGCATTCTAATATGGTTATAACACACCGTCATTTATTTCAAATTCCGCGTATTTTTAAAGAAGCAAGCGGAAGAGATTATTATGGCCAGGTTCCCGTATCCGCGGAGGATTGCCATTAACATCTTCAGCGAATAGTAGCTATTTCTGTTACGCATTTATACGTAGTCTGCTTATGTGCATGTACACATATGGTATAGCGTATACATACAATAAGTAGTCATACGTTATCATATAGTCATACGTACAGGGTGTTCCCCATTTATGGCATGAGCCGGAAAGGGGTGGTATGTGGGGCTATGCTGAACAACTTTTTTCTTTACAAAAATGTCGGATGAGGCTTCATTTTTAAATTATTAAGGGAAAACACCGACCAATCAGAACGCGAGGATCGCGCGCGCTGTACGTTCGATCGCGACCACGGCCAATTATAACTCGGGCTTACACTTCTGCCTCCTAGCGCGCGCGATCCTCGCGCTCTCATTGGTCGGTGTTTTTTCGTAATAATTTAAAAATGAAGCCTCTTCCAATATTTTTGTAAAGGAAAAAGTTGTTCAGAATAGCCCCACCTACCACACCTTTCCGGCTCGTACCATAATTGTGGGACACCCTGTATAGATAGTCGTACGTTTTATAGATATACATGTACATAGGGAGTCATATGTTTTATACATCTACATGTACATGGGTAGTCAAATGTCTTACACGCGTATATGTGTGTAAACATACTTAGGTAGCCATATGATTTATTCATATCCGAGATCACATCCATAGATACGTACTATTTTACGAAGATCATTATTAATTTATGTCATACGTTTGCATCGTTGCAAAACATCATTTGTTATCATTGCTTCCATCGCTATGTAAATCCAATAAATGATCGAAATTAGTAAACGGAACTAACACGTAAATATTATGTATGAAATGGAATGAAGTATATTTACAAAATGGAACGATGTATATTTACAAAATGGAACGAAGTATCATTTACAAAGTGGAATGAAATAATCATCTGAACCGGATACAGACTCGAGTCGCTGTTCCGAACAGAAACGCGTCGATGCGACAGAAAAATGGCGTCGTATCAAAACCCAAACGCGTCGTACGAAACGAACGTTCCCCCGTTTCTCTCTCTTTGTTTCGTATATGAGGATCAGGATGCATCATCTTCGCCGGCTTCCAGACACTCTCCGAAGGTAATAGGAACGAGCCACTATCCCAAAACGAATCGCGAACCGGCTTAGTTTTTCTAAAAACATCATCTATTTGGCGGAGCGTCGGGGTCATCAGCGCGTGCGACTTTGATGATGATCGCCCGAAGGATCAATTATGGCCCCGTCTTTCTTTGGTATCGCGAGCTTCGAAATTTGTACCGGGGTGCCTCGTTTGTTCCACGGTTGACGAGAGAACGCAACACGATCGTGGGATACGTGGCGGGTCCGTGAACGGTGATCGTTCGAGGCGATTCTGAAAACGAGCGAGCGTTTCGGAGCTGAAGACGCTGAAAACCGGATCCGTTTCCCCGAATGCCGAGGCGATGATCCTCGTGCTACCTATGCCACCATATTAACAGCCGATCGAGACCTCCCAATAACGTTTCTCTGTCCGATTCTCGTTTTGCTCGTGTTCCCTTCGGGCTGTGTCAAAGCCGACTCGGAAATAAAACCAATGAAATATTTCGTTGCAGCGCAAACTGATAGAACAAAGAATTTTAAACATTTCGGTAAAAAGGAGGGTGTTAAAAAATCCCCATTTTTGGCATCGCCTGGAAATGAAAAACTCATGCAGGATCTTTTAGAGTGTCTCCCAAGGAACAAAAAATATCCTTATCACTTTCCCGAGAAACGATGGGAAAGTTGTCAAAAATACGTTCAAAGTATGAATGTAATTACAGGGTGTCCCAAAAGTGTTGAAGGAGCCGGAAGTGGGAGGCATTTTTTGTTCCTTGGAAGACACACTAAAAGATCCTGTATGAGATTTTCATTTCCAGGCGATGCCAAAAATGGGCATTTTTTAACAGCCTCCTTTGGACACCCTCGAAGGGGCACTCGGGGTAAAACGGTACCTTAATTACTGTTACGTCGTAGAATACGTATTTGCAGCGAGAGGATTGGACCTCGGTCAAAGTTTTCTTCTATGCAATAGTGTAAAGGTCTTTTCATTGCTTTAGATACATACATAGTTTGGAATAATAGTGTTAGAATTAGGATCTATATGTGTTCCTTACTCTGCTGAAAGAGTGCGCTGAGTGCAATTGCCGAATTTGCAATCTTTTTATTTGCTTGCGTTAGTATGTGTCTCACCGATATTCGGTCGTTTCAGTAACCGATCGTGTTTAATGCTTGACTGATTCAAAGGGGGATCCCCCCAGCAACCGAGCCGCCGAGTATAAAATTTCGCTTCCACTGTCCCTCACAGTGCACATTTCGATTCCGGCCAGTTTTTCACTGCGAGGGTTTTTACTGTACATACCATTATTCGGCAGTACTGTGTACGGTGCTGCCCTAGCCCGTATACAACAGAAATTGCTGTAACTTGAAACAACATACTTGTAAAACGGTCATTTGATCGTCTTGGCAGTGTACAGCACCGCTGAAAGCTCAGGGTGACCTCAATAATTTTTAAATCGAAACTTTTAAGGATACAATGGTATGGCAAACTCTATTATTTGATTGCGAAAACACTTTTATCTACACTTCCGGGAGATGGGGTAAAGGGGTAGCCGAAAAAGGGGGTGCTGAAAGGGTGTTCGAAAGGGCTTTCCGAGACGAAAACAACGCGTCGTCGAGGCGTCTACGAATTTTTCTTGACAGAGTTACGATTATCTGAACATTTCCATCGAGATTTTGCGATAGTAACGGCCCACGGCGACAACGGAAGAAAGATAAGGCGTGCACGCGCATACCTCAGCGTGTAGTACATGGAAGTGTACTAAAAGTGTTCAGATAATCGTAACTCAGTCAAGAAAAAACGTAGACTTTGGTCGACGGTGTGTTGTTTTCGTCTCGGAAAGCTCTTTCGAATGAACCCTCGCGCAAACCTACGTGCCATTTCAGATTTTTCGGCTCACTCTTTTTTCCATCTGCCGAAAGTATGTAGTAGAGTGTTTCGTAGTTAAATAATAGATTTTGCGATGCCATTGTATTCCAAAATATCTCAATTGCAAACAGTTAAAAAATTATTTTGGTGGCCTCGAACTTTGGTAGGCACTGTATAGTCTTACGCGTTAACACTAGAAGTACCGGCATTAAATGCATGTTTACTTCAAAACTGAAAATAAAGTAGAAAAATAAATAAATGAATATTGCAGCGTTACCTAACATATACAACCATTCACTAGCTCAATAAAACATGACAGACATTTTGACAAAAGAACGGCAATACAATTTTGTAATAAAAAATGCCAAACCCGAAACCAGTCATTTTGACTGGTTGGTAGTTCTAGTGTTGAAGTCTTACATATATAAATAATCTCACGTGTTAGAATCTTACGTGTCTAAACAGTATTATATGTTAGAGCCTTACATGTCTAAATAACAGGGAAGGTGGAATTTCGTTTGAAACAAATTTAGTTAATAAATTGATGCAAAAATAAATAGATTATTAAATTCGTTATCAGTGAAAAATCTTATAAGAGAAGGTGAAATTTAATTTTTTAGTCTCACATGTCAGGGCCTTTCGTGTCTGAATAGTCTTATATGTTACAGTTTTACATGTCCAAATAGTCTTATATATTGAAGTCTTACATATGTGAATAGTCTTACATGTTAATGTCTCACATGTGCATATAGTCTTACATATGCAAATAAGTCTTATGTGTTAGATTCTTGCATATATGACTATTCCAACGTGTTCTTTAAATAAAAAGATACGTAGAGGACAGGAGCCAAATATGGGATACGGTTTTGTTCCTCGAATGTTGTATAATAGGCAATGAATAAATAAAAAGTTTGTGCACGTATTTAGTTACGCATTCGTGATACGGCCGCGAGTATTGATGTCGTTATCGATAGATATCGATAACACCGGAGTGTCATTGATAATTCGATATATCGATAATATGGTTAAGATATCATTGTCTCGAATGCTGCTAGAGATGACTAGATATATTGTATTGTTGTTTACTATTCATTGTGTGTGGTTATTAATTCACTGTTACTTAATCTGTATACATTCGCGATTATCATAGTTTTTAATAGGGCATTACTGCTCAATTTTTTATTGCTAAATTTTGTCATTCTTTTGTTTACAAATTCGCGAAATTACTGGTTTGTAAATTTACAAATTTGCAGGTTTATAAATTTACAAATTTGCAGGTTTATAAATGTTCAAATATTGCAGGTTTATAAATGTTAAAATATTGCAGATTTATAAACTTGAGGACTTGAAAATTAGTTGTGAATTTAGAAATTAGGTAATTTAGGAATCTGGGAATTTGGGAATTTGGGAATTTGTGAATTTAGAAATTAGGTAATTTAGGAATCTGGGAATTTGGGAATTTGGGAATTTGGAAATTTGGGAATTTGGGAATTTGGGAATTTGGGAATTTTAGAGTTTGAAAATTTGAGAACTTGGAAATTTTTGGAATTTGGAAATTTAGGAATTTGAAAATTTAGGTATTCGAGAATTTCAGGATTTAGGAATTTGAGAATTATAGAATTTGGAAATTTTTGAAATTTTTGAATTTAGGAATTCGATAATTTGAGAATTTGAAAATTTAGGAATTTAAGAATTCAGAAATTTAACAATCTAGCAGTTAAGAAACTTCGAAATGTACGAATTCACGAATTTAGCAATCTAACAATACAGCAACATAACAATTAAGATCTAGATGTAAATACCCAGAAATTTACAGGTTTATAAATTTACAAATTTGCGGGTTCATTAATTTGCGAATTTAAAAATTTCTGGACCGACGATGCAAAAATTAAAAAATTCGTCGATCTGCAGGCGTTGTGAATTCAGAAATTAAGGAATACGAAAATAATTTCATAACCTCGAAACTCGAGAATTCGACAATCCCGAAATTTCAGAATTCAACAATCTTGAAACAGAAGAATTAAAAAATACGGATGCTAAGAAACTTGCAATTTAAAGACGCAAAAATTCGTACATTATCAATAATTGCGCAGTCGCGATATCGCGCGATCATTCGTCGAATAATGTCAATCGATATTCTCTTATCATTCACGACGACCCGAACGATCCTCTTTTTCAAGCACGAACGTCCGGTTTGAAAGCTCGACGGTCGAAAAAAATGCCGGTATCGATTCGAAGCCGAAACAATGAAATGGCGATACGAGGCGGTTATCTGCTGTTGTCTTCGCTCATAAAAGATTGGAAGTTATCGGCATCGAATCTGATTAGGAACGTCGCCGTTCGTTCTCCAGGTAGTTAGGAACTGTTCATATTTGCAATTTACAGAGATTCTATCTTGTAGGCACGTCTGTTCGGTCGTTACCGAAGAGAGAGACCGGTTAAACGTTCGATGGTGGTCGTCGTGAATGGGGAGATGTAATCGTAGCGAGCTATCGTTCAAGTTTTACGTCTGTTCAGGAAATTGGTGTCACTTGCCGGGACGAGCAACAGCTGACGAGGATTAACCTCTTGCCTTATGATTTTCTCGGCAATTGCATCTGTTAGGGCTAATCATTCACTGTGATGTTATGGCATGTAAAGAAAGCTGAAATAACAGGCCATACCGTAAATAATGCTGTTTTATTATTTTGCGTCGGTAAAACGATGTACGCTCGGATACCGCGGGTTTTTGGAGTTGAGATTTTTGGGTGATTCGTTGTACGAATTTGGGAATATTTAGATATTGAATTTTGATGTTTCGAAACTGTCGAAATTTTAGGTTTTCAAGTTTTGCATTGTTCATATTCCGAATTCTAGAAATTTTTCCAGTTCCATGTTTTCTTAATATTTGTAGTGTTAAATTCTCGAGTTCTCAAATTCCCAAATCCTCTAATTCTTAAATACTCAAATTGTGAAACTCACAGATTCGCAATCTCTCAAATTTTAAAGCTCTCAGTTTTTCAAACTTTCAATTCCTAAATCCTCAAATCCCCATATTTTTACATTTTTAAATTCTAAAATTCTCAAAATCCCAAGTTATCATAATCTCAAATTCTCCAAAACATCCAATTTTTTAATTTCTGAATCCTCCAATCTTTAAATTTCTAAATTCCCAAATTTTCAAATTCCCAAATTCTCAAATTCCCAAGTTTTCCATTCTCAAATTCTCCAAACCCTCAAATTTTAAAATTTCTAAATCCTGCAATCTTTAAATCTCCAAATTGTCAAAATCTCAAGTTCTCAGTTTCCTAAATCCTAAAATTCTCAAACCTTTAAACTCTTAAACTTCAAAAACTCCAAATCCCCAAATCCCCAAATCCCCAAATTCTCAAATATTCAAATTCCCAAATTCACAAATCCTCAAATCCTCAAATCCTCATAATCCTCATAATCCTCAAATCCTCAAATCCTCAAATCCTCAAATCCTCGAATCCTCGAATTCTCAAATCCTCGAATCCTCAAATCCTGGAATCCTCAAATCCTCGAATCCTCAAACCTTCAAATCCTCAAATTCTCAAATTCTCAAATTCTCAAATTCTCAAACCCTCAAATTCTCAAATTCGCAAATGTTCAAATCCCCAAATTCTCAAATTCGCCAAACCCTCAAATTAAAAAATTTCCAAATCCTGCAATCTTTAAATCTCCAAATTCTCAAAATCTCAAATTCTCAGTTTCGTAAATCCTAAAATTCTCAAACTTCAAAAACTCCAAATCCCCAAATTCCCAAATTCTCAAATGTTCAAATTCCCAAATTCACAAATGTTCAAATTCTCAAATCCTCAAATCCTCAAATCCTCAAATTCCTAAATATTTATTTTCTTAAAAATAATTCCGTCAAAATTCTACAAATTTTGTGATTAGTAATACAGTAACATAGTAACATAGTAACATAGTAATATAGTAATGTGGTAACATGCAGCAATATAATAACACGGTATCAAAGAGTAGTATAGTTGTATAGTAACATAGTAACACGGTATCAAACAGTAGTATGTAGTATAGTAACATAATAACGCGATGTCGCAAAATAATCAAATAATACCATAGCAAATACCCTGTATAATAATATAGGGACAGTAGCAACGTAACGTCGATTTCGGATCATGTAGATTGTAGATCCACGGAGGGAACAGCCGGGGTCAAGCGTGACCGTCAGATTATTCGCGGCGATTTCTCTGTCCCCTCTGTCCGTGGGGGTTGTTACCGCCTGAAAATTACGGCTACGGCCGCGGAATAAAGATCCTAATAGAATCCAACCGATGACCATTCACGTAAAGTGTATTTGCATGTACGTCTATATCGTTCGAGCAGTTTTCGGCAAACGAGTTCCACTACGACCGGTATTACAGCATCGGTTAAATAGTATTCCGTGAAACTCTGCCGGCTCGGAAGAGCGTATTTGAAGCACATTATGTAAATCGCGACAGTGTAGTGTTTGGTGAGGTCGGCTCATCCAGCTAAAATGGACTTTAAAGCCGTGATACGCGGGACGCGGCCAAACGAACGTGTTACACGCGAGTTTCTTCTTCAGTCACATGAAATTCTCTCGCAAACGTTTCTACATACACGGTGCGCGAATTGTAGGTACTTTATGTTGAACGCTAAAACAATTGCTATTTGTAAACATTTCGAAGAACACATTAGACCATTCGACGGGTTATTGTATACCATTATTATTCACCATGAACAACTTAAGGGGTTATATCTACTTGGGATCGGGAAAAGTTACGTAATTTTCAAGAATTTTTGTTGCCATTTTAATAAATATTTTTAATAATTCTCAAAACGCTATCAAAAAGTGCATATCTTAAGGTGTATATATAAATTTTTGTATGAAAGAATATTAAAAAACAAATGAAATATAACTCATTTCCTAGATCGCCAGTTTTTTTTATGTCACTTGCGGTGCCCACGATGTCTGCAGAACGCCTTATCTGACGTCAAAGTCCAAAAATAGTGCGTTAGTACATTGCGTTACGAAGGGCCTGAACGAAGGGTTTCGTAAAATTTTGATTTTTTACAAAAATGACAACAATTTTACGAAAAAATCAATGGTTCGAGGTGGACAGATTTTGTTTTTTTTTGCAATAAAAAAAAATTTTGTAATCAAAATGAAAAATTCTTCGTTCAGGCCCTTCGTAATGCAATGTACTAATGCACTATTTTTGGATTTTGACTTCAGATAAGGCGTTCTGAAGATATCGTGGGCATAGCAAAAAAACTGACGATCTTGGAGACGAGTTATATTTCATTTGTTTTTTAATATTTTTTCATACAAAAATTTATATATACACGTTAAGATATGAACTTTTTGATAGTGTTTTGAAAATTATTAAAAATATTTATTAAAATGGCAACAAAAATTCTTGAAAATCTCGTAACTGCACAAGCCCTTAACGCCAGCACAACGGATTGACATGTTGAAGCGCGACAAACTTGGCTGATATCTTCACCACTAATACACTAATTGTATTTCGAGCTCAATCTTGATTACACTTCTTCCATCAAATATCGTGGTGTTCAAAATATTCCTAATATTTGAACGTTCTTTGTTTGTCTTACCGTTACAACGATAATTAAATCGCTCTGTCTGACGCACTCTCCGATAAAAGCATAAGTTAAGGGGTTAATAAACAAGCACGTTCGAAGAGTTTCATTAGATTTGCATAGTTCACTCGTTCATTTTCATTCAAAACGATCGACTATTACTCACGGTTAAATGGGATTACCAAATACAGGTATGTGGGTGGTTGAGATTCGGTGCCTTATGCGTGAAATATCGTTACATCTTGTTTTGGCGCGGACATAACCATACGCGATACGCAATCAGCCGGTTAATCGTAGAAAGTGTCAAATCAATGCCGGATGATTGTGCAAATAAAAAGTTGATGAGTCACGCGTGCCTCGCTAGTCGGATCTTTCTTTACTCATCTTATCGAACGATCGGGCCTCGATGTTACAATAAACAAGCTTAACACTATTTCTACCACGATTTTGTGTATACCCATTTCAACCAAAAGGCGTCTTTTGTCGCCTTTTGAATACAAATCATCGCCGAAACTGGTTGGGATTTCAAATTATGAGTTAAACATAGATAATTTGAGGAATATATTTATTGACACACTGATGTGTATTTATTGGAGATTATTTAATTCATCAAGTTACAAAATATTAGGGTCACATAAGTTCCTTCCTTTTTGTATAATAATATGGCACAAAATAGGATAGAGGGATAGAGAAGGTTGATACAGATGAACAATTAATGCAACGAATCAACTTTATACTATAAATATTGTGTATGAATGTCTATCAAAAAAGGAAATAACTTATGGGACACTCTAATATATAATCCATGCAGTTGTGTACACTAAAATGCAGCAAGGGAAATTAGCGAATATTAGCTGGAGAAAAATGATATGATATAACATTGTATGAAAAGTAAAAAAATTCATTGTGGAGAAACGATTCAACATAGAGAATAATTTTATGTTAAAATTTGAAAGGTGTCTTTTGACACTTCTGAAATAGTGTTAATACTAAACTTATATTCAAAATAAAAATGTAGTTGAAAAATGTATAAACGAACGATGAAACACGGATAGAGCATCAAGATAAAGAATTAATGTGTATATTAATCCGTTTTTCAACTTCATTTTTAATATCAAAATAAACGTACATTATACGCCGGTAGGTTTAGTGTTGAATGGTCACTTTTGACCGCTTTGGTAGGTTTAGTGTTAACACTATGCCGTCCGGTGGCACCACGCTGGTGCCATGCAAAATGTATCTGTTGGGTGCCGGTGGTACCACATTGGTGCCATATTTAAAAAACTGAAATAGCATTTGAACTATCTTCCTTGGGTGTTAAAAACCGGAAAACCAACTTTAGCGTTGTTTTTATTTAAGTAGAATAGAATACGGGAATGCTTGAAGGACATATCTTCATTTTAGGAATTTATATTACCTCTATCTTCGAAAAATTGTTTATAAAATCCAAAATTTCCATGCTATTCTGCCGGCGTCAAACAGAAGAATCTATCTAAAATCCGCGGACGACATGGTGTTAACAGGACGAAAGGCTTCGAGAAAATAACAAAGCAAACAGCTTCCACGAATGAAAAAGAAAAAAATAAACGAACGGAGAAGGTTCGGTGCAAACGTGGAAGCAATTAAATTCTCATTAGATCGTTTCGTACCTTTGCGGGATGTTGCGCGGATTTAACGCAACTATCGACTGACGCAATCCTCGAATTTAACTTGTTAATCCGCGACGACGAATTAACTCGTCGCTCGAGAGTCGATCCTTTGGCGAGCGCGTTAACGCTCCGACGGTTTTTCCGTTCCGACTTCCGGTGACGGGCTGCGTACCGTGAATTAGTATAATGTATTAGTATCGCCAGTGATCAGTATCGCGATAGTTAACCGGGTTCTTAGTTAATTAGGTTGTATACGCGTCAGCTCGAAATTTTATTTAGACGCTGTTGATTTTAATCAATTTTTAATCATTTATCGAATGAAAGTTTTCCTTATTTTTCATTTGGAACTGCTTTTTTTTTTTAAATCATTTCTTTATTTTGTACTATTTTTTTTTTAATCATTCCTTTATTTTGTACTATTTTTTTTTTTAATTATTTCTTTACTTTGAATTATTTTTTTTAACTATTTCGTTATTTTCAAGGATTTTTTTTAATTGTTTCTTTATTTTCAAGTATTTTTTTTATCTATTTCTTTATTTTCAAGGATCTTTTCAACTATTTCTTTATTTTGAACTACTTCTTTATTTTCAAGGATCTTTTGAACCATTTCTTCATTTTGTACTATTATTTGCACTATTGCTTCATTCCGAACTATTTTTTGAACTATTTCTTTATTTTCAATGATTTTTTAAATTATTTCTTTTTCTGCAAGTATTTTTTTTTTTATCTATTTCCTCATTTTCAAGGATTTTTTAAATTATTTCTTTTTCTGCAAGTATTTTTTTTTTATCTATTTCTTCATTTTCAAGGATTTTTTGAACCATTTATTTATTTCTTGTACTATTTCTTTATTAATGAAATATTTTTTGAACTATTTCTTTATTTTCAAGGATCTTTCGAACTACTTCTTTATTTTCAACTATTTTCTGAGCTATTTCTTTATTTTGTACAGAGTAAACAATAACAATAGTAAATTACTTGATTCGTTGTTTATTTCGATTACCAAACGATTTGTATCAATAACATCTATGACGCGTTCATGTTATAGTTTTCATCAAATACTAAGCTTCCAATTAATGTACTATTCATTTTATTTAGCGTTGATATTATACACATAAATTTCATTCGAATATAAAATTATAAATTTAAAAATTAGTCAATAATTTATTTAAAAAATTTTTAAATTTAAGTAATAATTATACATATATAATTATTAAATATGTATAATCGAATCGTGTCAACATCCAATTTTTTCATGCGAGTACATATACTCGTTACTTCTTTCGTAACTCGAAAGCCTTGTTATACTCGCAACATTGAGTTTATGCAAGCCACGAAGGTTTTGCTTGTTCAATTAACAAAGCATACATATAATTTGTTCGTTAGCACCGAAACTACCGTATAATAGCGTGTAATATACACTCGCTACGAAATCGGGAAAAAAGTAAACGATAAAACGTAAATTAATGTACACCTCGATTCTTTATCTCGATGCAAATGATCAGATTCCAATGAAACCTTAACAAACTCTGTAACTTAAATCGAAGAACTTATTTAACGCTTCGAATACCTTTACGCGTTTTCATACGAGTCTGTCACGCGTATTAAGAATTTATTCGTTAACCTAATTGGAAATATTCCCACGGGCTACTTCGAATAATAAATTGTAAGATATTGTCAAAGTATTTGTCACGATTTGTTCAATATAAAATGACTACGTTAAATTTTCAACTGCTTCAATATCCTTTCGCTAAAAAAGATATCGGACAATACAGAAATGGGTCGTTCATTTTTTTTTTATCGTCAAAGACATAATACATACAACTTCGTACAAAAGTGGAATTCATTTTGGACACTTTAAATGGAAACATTCTTTATTTCCTATCTGTATGTAGAGTCGTGGACAAAATTAAGTGGAATGGAATCATAAATAACAGATGGTTAATTTAATTTAACTAATAATGCCTATAAATCGAAACTTTATTGCACAATTATATACATTAAATAAATAAATTGTATATTAAATAAATGTTTTTTCAAGTCTACAAAAACATTTCACGTTCTAAATATAAAATTTATTTAAAACATTGTAATAAAGCAAAAAATATTTTCAAATTTCTACTATGTCCACTTAATTTTGTCCATGACTATACATATCATGATACACATATGTATGCATGCATAGATATGTGTATCCTGCTACGTGTAATTGATAATTGACTAAATTGATTCATTCGCTCATTGAATAATTAATCATGGATATTTTAAATAGAAATATTCTTGTATTTCATATTTGTATGTATATGCGATGATACACATATGTATGTATTAATATGTATATTCTGTTACGCTAAATTGATAATTGTTTAAATTCATTAATTCGTTAAATGAATGATTACGGTCACTTTGAATACAAATATTCTTTGTTTCATATCTGTATGCATATTTTATGATAAACATATGTGTGTCCGTATTAATATTTACATTCGGCTACGCTGAATTGCTTATTTATTAAATTAACTAATTCATTTATAAAATGAATAAAATGAGGCACTTTGAATAAAAATGTTCGTTATTGCATATTTTTATGTACATGTACGTATCAATATGTATATTCTACGTGAAATCGATACCGAAATATTTTTATCGTAATCCATTACGATTATACATTTCAGACTGAAATTGAAAGACAATGGTTAGAACATAAAGCGTAAAGGATTGCATATTAAATAATTCGATGAAATTCGGAATTTAATAATGAATTTAATTTCATTCGTATACGCTCGTTATTGCGAGAATACCGTACAAATAAGCGACAGTGAAAAAACTCGACATCGGTTGTCGGCGTGACGGCAATCGTTTCCGGTAAATCCGTTTTGGAGCGCATTTGCGTGGACGAAAAATGTGGACGGCAAACGAAGATGCGGGTGAAGAAGAAAAAGAGGATTCACGAAGCCGAAGGTGGTGGCGGCCGAACCACCGTGGCGCCGTTCACATTTCATTAAGTGCGATGCTCGAGGAAACTACCTGTGTACGAGCTTTAACGCTTCCCCATGGTCAAGGGAGAGTAAGAGAGACGGAGATACAACGACTCTCGGCAGCCGAGATAAACGCGATAGAACAGCGAAGACGAGAGAAGAGAAGAGAAGGAAAGAAAAGAAAATAAAAGGCGAAAAAAGAGAAGAAAAGAGAAGAGATGAGGAGAAGAGAAGAAAAGAGAAGAAAAGGGAAGATAAGAGAAGAAAAGGGAAGATAAGAGAAGATAAGAGAAGAAAAGAGAAGAAGAGAGAATATAAGAGAAGAAAAGAGAAGAAAAGAGAAGAAAAGAGAAGAAAAGAGAAGAAAAGAGAAGAAAAGAGAAGAAAAGAGAAGAAAAGAGAACAGAAGAGAAGAGAGAGAGAAGGACGCGTGTTGCCCAGTAGAAAGGCAGAGAACGGGAACAGAAGCTTCTCACGGAACGAGTTGGAACGGAACATGGAGTGACTATACGATCCACTGTTAACCCTTTGTTTTATGGTTTTTTCGAAAGTTATGTTCGCCGCGTTGTCCTGAATTTCAAGCACGCTTTAAGGAGACGGATAGACCTTTTGCGCGCGTCTCTAGACGATATTTTTCGTTATTTTTCTCTTTTTTTTTCTTACCTTTCTTTCGGTTTTCGGTTTTACCTATTTATTAAACTGTTTCTTTGTTTCGAAGGATTCTTTTGAACTATTTCTTTATATTGAACTATTTTTTTATTTTTGACTATTTGCTTATTGTGAACTATTTTTTTATTTGAACTATTTCCTTATTTTAACTATTCCTTTATTTTTAAGGATTTTTTGAACCATTTCTTTATATTGAACTATTTTTTTATTTTTGACTATTTCTTTATTTTGAACTATTTTTTTATATTTAACTATTTCCTTATTTTAACTATTTCTTGATCTTGAAGGATTTTTTGAACTACTTTTTTATTTTGTATTATTTCTTAAACTGTTTCCTGATTTTGAAGGATTTTTTGAACTACTTTTTTATTTTAAAGCATTTTTTGAACTTTATTTTATTTTGAACTATTTTTCGAACTATGTTTTATATTTCGACTGTCAGGTAATTCTCGTGAAAGAAAGTATCGGTAGAGCGAGATAACAGGGGATGATGTACAGCGGGCCAAAAAAGTATTCTCGCCGTGCATTAATTAATTATACATTACATATAGGATGAAGATTTCATTATTTTGCTTTATTTTTATCTTACACATTTAGTCATTTATTTTGGACAATTACTTCTAATGCGATATATACAAATGAGAAGCGGATAAAATACACTTTGGAATGATATACGTAACCCCTTTAGACTTCTGACGCGGTCTTAACAGACTGAGAAACCGTTGATTTCATGCTGTCTCCTTCGTTTCTCCTTTATCGACCGCGAAAACGTTGATCGAGAAATTGTCGTCGCTCGTAAAAGTTCGTTTGTGCGACACGAGAATAATTCATGCGGCAAATTAGACGAGATGAGTTCGTGCGTTCTTGCTTCGAGCGTCGATGCACGTTATAATAATAAAACTGGCGAATCACGACCGAAAATCAATAATGATCGAGCGTCGCGTTTATTATACCCGTACTGGGTGAATATTTTTCATCGTCTCGGCTACCGGTCTCCTTGTTCTTTTGCTTTTTTCCCCTGTTGATTCGTGGCGAGCATCAATAAATTAGGCTCGAGAACCGCAACCCGGCGCGATCAGTATTCTATTAGATGCAAACGGTTGTTCCAGTTCTGTAGTGGGGCGTCTTAAAATAGTCGGCTCGGTATAAAAGTATCGTCGAAAATGGAAACCGATATTTTTTTTTTTTTTTTTTTTAATAATTCGACCGGTATTCGTGGCAGAAGCGAAACACGCTCGGCATTCGAGGAATTCGATTCCCGCGATATCGGATTTTATGCGTTGCTTCGTTTACTTTTTAATTTGGTTATTGATTGTAATCGATAAAATTGGACATCGTTAGAAATAATTGTGGACGGAGGAAACATTACAGACAGAGAAATCTTATAGATTGTCAGACAAAACATTATGTATACAAAAGTCACATACGTTGATTGTTACATATGTCAATTACTTTGTAATTTGGTTATTGATTGTAATCGATAAAATTGGACATCGTTAGAAACAATTGTGGACGGAGAAAACATTACAGATAGAGAAATCTTATAGATTGTTAGAGAAAACGTTATAAATACAAAAGTCACATATGTTGATTGTTACATATGTAAATTACTTTTCAATTTTCTTATTAATTGTAATCGATAAAATTAAAGATCGTTAGTGAAAATATGGATAGAGTAAACATTACACATAGAGAAGTCTTCTAGATTGTTAGAGAAAACATTATAAATACAAAAGTCACATATGTTGATTGTTACATATGTCAATTACTTTTCAATTTTCTTATTAATTGTAATCGATAAAATTAAAGATCGTTAGTGAAAATATGGATAGGGGAAACATTACACATAGAGAAGTCTTCTAGATTGTTAGAGAAAACATTATAAATACAAAAGTCACATATGTTGATTGTTACATATGTCAATTACTTTTCAATTTTCTTATTAATTGTAATCGATAAAATTAAAGATCGTTAGTGAAAATATGGATAGGGGAAACATTACACATAGAGAAGTCTTCTAGATTGTTAGAGAAAACATTATAAATACAAAAGTCACATATGTTGATTGTTACATATGTCAATTACTTTTCAATTTTCTTATTAATTGTAATCGATAAAATTAAAGATCGTTAGTGAAAATATGGATAGGGGAAACATTACACATAGAGAAGTCTTCTAGATTGTTAGAGAAAACATTATAAATACAAAAGTCACATATGTTGATTGTTACATATGTAAATTATTTTTTAATTTTTTTGTTGATTGTAATCGATAAAATTGGAGATCGTTAGAGAAAATTGTGGATGGAGAAAACATTGCAGATAGAGAAGTCTTCTAGATTGTTAGAGAAAACATTATAAATACAAAAGTCACATATGTTGATTGTTACATATGTCAATTACTTTTCAATTTTCTTATTAATTGTAATCGATAAAATTAAAGATCGTTAGTGAAAATATGGATAGGGGAAACATTACACATAGAGAAGTCTTCTAGATTGTTAGAGAAAACATTATAAATACAAAAGTCACATATGTTGATTGTTACATATGTAAATTATTTTTTAATTTTTTTGTTGATTGTAATCGATAAAATTGGAGATCGTTAGAGAAAATTGTGGATGGAGAAAACATTGCAGATAGAGAAACCTTATAGATTGTTTGAGAAAACATTATAGATACAAGAGTCACATATGTAGATTATTACATATGTAAAATTCTTTTTAATTTTGTTATTGAATGTAACCGATAAAGTTGCAAGATCGTCAGAGATAATTATTCATTTCTCAACTTCATTTTCAACTTCAAATTAATCGATCACTGTACGTCGATTGTGTTAGTGTTAAAATACAATTCGATGTCTCGGACATACGATCGGCAAAGAGTTTATCAAACGCAGTCGCGATCGAGCAGATTAATGATCGAATTATGATCAAAGAGATTCATGATCAAATCACGATGAAGAAATCATGATTCAAGATAAAAACGTTACGAGCATTGTACTTTATTAATTATCCCGAAATTCTGCTTCTGTTAGAATGTTGGCAGGTGACCATCGTGTGTTCGATAAGCGATTACGTTTTCGAATCGCGAGCAAGCATCGAAACGAGACAATCGAATCGGATTGATAGTTTTAACTGCAGGAAACGTTGTGTCGACACGCATCGTAGATGGCACGGATTCGAATCAGAAACTGTAGATATCCGGCTTGGCGTGTTTCCAATTCCTCTGCCGCCATCAATTTACTGTTTGTCGTGGACGTGCGTTAGCTACTCGTTTAGGTACATCGGATTCTTTATTATTTTTCAGCTTGCAAAAGCTCCGCTTGTTCCATTTTCTCGTTAAATCGAAAGGCGTGAAGAATTTATGACGGTGTAAGAGCACTCTGTTTCTCGTTTCCGCGGGTGCCATTTGACACTAAAACCAACGACGTATAACACTGTACAACAGCCAAAACTTTTCTTGACCGCTGTTGAAATTGTTCTTCGGGATTCAACTTAATGAACCACGAAGTAGTTGGGTTGTGGAAGCAGTGAATCCACTCGAAAGACAAAAATAACAAAACAACTGACGAGGGTAAAATGTTTGCGCTTTATTAAAACTAAGACTCGATATAGCGCTTAAGAAAAAATAGTAACACCTCGCAAACTGACAACGGATTGTACACATGATTGTATAAAATTCATTATTGTATATAATTGTATAAAATTTAATATTCTATACAATTTCACATATTAAGTTGTATATAGTATAGTTACTAAAATATTGCAATTTGTTCAATAATAATTGTTTGTGCTTTAAATATGGATAAGGTTAATGTACACATGAAAAAAAGGACAAAAGTGTTTTAAATAGAGATGCGCGTTAAGAATATCCCGCACTTTATCGTCGTTAATGATTATGTGATTTATGATATTTAATTAAATTTCTATGTTGCAGTACATGATAATAGAATGAAAATGTAGAACTTTGATATTTTTAAATGTTCGTTATGTGATAACCTCGTTATCTTCCATTATCTCGAAATAGTTACAAAAATAATTATATGTATAGGCTAGAAGAACCATTGAAAGTATTCAGTGATATTTACATTTTGTATCAATGTACATTACAATAATTTACATACAATTTTATTACAACCGCTTTACTTTTTATATTTTTTAAATAATTGTAAATAATTATTTAAACTAAAAGAACGTAGATAGTATTTACCTATAATGAAATTCTGTTTCACTGTACAGGGTATCCCAAAAGTGTTGAAGGAGCCGGGAATGGGAGGTAGGTGGGGTCATTCTGAACACCTTTTTCATTTGCAAAAATGTCGTATGGGGCTTCATTTTTAAATTATTAAGGAAAAACACCGACCAATCAGAGCGCGAGAATCGCGCGCGCTCGGAGGCTGAAGTGTAGGCCCGAGTTATAATTGGCCGTGGTCCCGATCGAATCGCGTGGCGCGCAGTTCTCGCGTTCTGATTGGTCGGTGTTTTTCGTTAATAATTTAAAAATGAAGCCCCATACGAGATTTTTGCAAAGGAAAAAGTTGTTCAGAATGACCCCACCTACCTCCCATTTCCGGCTCCTTCAACACTTTTGGGACACCCTGTATATTAGAAAAATTTACATACAACTTTATTATAACCTCGTTACTTTGCATTATCTCAAAATAGTTAGAAATAACCATATAAACTAGAAGAAGCACAGAAAATATTTGGCAATACTCAGTTTACTTGTTTATATCATAAAATTTTTTTTAATTAAATCTCGTTCAGTTTCGTACCATACGATCTACGGTGGGAATTCGATAATTTTGCAAGATAGCGATCGATGTTGAATTGTTTTACGAAGTAAGCGAATAATAATAATGCAGCGTACGCGGGAATACATGTAATTCGGGTGAAAAAATTTAGAATGCACGAAATGGACGTTAAGGTTGATTTGCATAACAAATGGTACGTGGTGGCAATGAAACCTAATATCACGATTTTATTCTCGATCGAATAAATCATGCAGTCGTATTATTGCAACATTTTATTTGCGGATACGAGATGTCGTGGCTGTTCCGAAAAAATGTCTGACGACCATCATTTTTTTTTTTTTCACGATCTCTAATTAACATGCGTCGAACGCCCACTTCGATTTGCATTTTTAATATTCTTTACTTTCGTTCCTCGCTGCGGCCAACATTCTTCAATTATTCTTCTTTATACGCGTATTTTTAAACGCCGTAAATTATCGGAAATTTTTCCGCTTGGAAATTTAATGTTGATCCATCGCGTCTAAATTTTGTCCGCTTCTCGGAACACTAACACACCGGTATAAGTTAGAAGGTAATTTTTGATTTGTGAACAGTTTATCACGAATACATGACTGTTAATTTAATCAAAATCTATTTTAATGTTACAAAAGATCGCGTATATTAAATATTGGGATTTGGTATAAATTATTTATTTTAGTCTTTGTATTTTGAAAGAGTTTAACAACTTGTAAGTAATTATTCTGCAACAATAAATAATTATTAATTAAAAATAGCAGCAATAAGATAATAATAATATAATTGTAATAATGGCTAATTACTTTTGATCATTATAATTGTAACAATTACTAAGTATTATGGTAATTACAATTATTTATAATTACTAACTGTGCACTTTGTCCCATGATTTTTTAGACATTTTTGAACTTCCAGAATTTAAATTTAAGAAGTTGGAGCTTAAAATCTACAAGTTACGAATTTGTAAATGTTTTGAGTATGAAATTTTCAAACGGAAAATTTTAAATGCGTGGAGAGATTGCAATTAAAAAATTTGTAAATGTTGAAATTTAGAAATTTGCAAATTTAGGAATTTTGGAATTTAGCAATTTAGCAATTTAGCAATTTAGCAATTTAGCAATTTAAAATTGAAAATGTAGAAACTTGGAAATTTGGAAATGGGAAATTCATGAATTTAAAATTGGAATTGTAGAAACTTGGAAATTTGGAATTTGAAAATTCAGAAATTAAAAAGTCGGAAATTTGGATATTGAAGAATCCAACATTTACAATTTAGAAATTGGAAAATTGAAAAATCGGAAATTCGGATATTGACTAATCCAACATTTACAATTTAAAAATTGTAAAATTGGAAAATCGGAGATCAGAAGTTGGAAAATATAGAAATTGGAAAGTCAATATCGTGAAAAATGAAAAAGTTACAGATATAAACTTCGAAAAACGTACACCGAAAATTGGAAATTTAAAAATAACTTCTACAATTCGAATTAGAAAGTAATTTCCAGATATTAAAATACATAAACTTTTAGAATAAAATTTTCTAATTAATGTAACCCATACATTGCACCTTCGTGAACGCAATTATCCATCATCGTGCAACACTAGTTTATCGTAACACCGCGACAATTTTCGAACCTCGCGAAATAAGTGAAAATTTCCGATCGTGAATGGCCGTGAACATAAAAACTCCCTGGAACTTTCGTCGATATAGTTGAAAAACGATGTAACGAATGTCTGGTTGTTCGGAGATATCGATTCGTCCCGTATGATAATAGGATACACAACAGGTACTTGTAAATTTCGAGCCGGGTGGCAATCGAATGGAATCGAGTATGGTGTATAGAGCGTGTAAATAGTTTTGTTTAGAAAGTTACTGCTGGCGACGAATGGCCATGGAAATGGTGACGTAACACGTAGACTTACGGGGTTCAAGCCTCATCGTTATTACGGCACCACATGTTCGCTCGAAGAATAAATACAGTAATATATAATAGCGAGTCTACGAAGTACTCGTACGAGGCATGTGTGCGAATACTTGCATGAAGTATTCGTACAACGAACAGTTTCAAACGAGACCTCGCGAAATTGTTTCTTATTAGGTAATCTTTTGTGAACAATGAACATTTACTCGAAGAAATATAAAATTTATAAACACATATAGTATATACATATACGTTAAACCAGCATGTAATCTATGATGTTAGTTAAGGGACAAATTTTAATAATTTCACGCAATGAAAATTCTACTTGTAGGAATTGATTGATGTACGTACTTTTGGAAGCTTTTGGAATTTTCTGTTTTGGAAAATTGGAAATCTGTAATTTGTAAATTTGGAATTGTCTAATTTTCTAATTTGGTCATTTGAACATTTCTAATTTGGAATTTTTTTCATTTTTTATTTGGGAATTGGGGGATTTGGAATTTTCTTGTATGGAAACTTGAAAATCTGAAAATTTGGACATTTGGAGTTGTCCAATTTTCTAATTCGGACATTTGAACATTTCTAATTTGGAATTTCTTTCATTTTTAATTTGGGAATTGGGGGATTTGGAATTTTCTTGCTTGGAAACGTGAAAATCTGACATTTGGAAATTTGGAATTTCTTAAATTTTTTAAATTGCAAATTCGGAATTTTTGTCAATTTCTAATTTGGAATTTTGACATTTTTTAATTTGGGAATTGGAGGATTTGGAATTTTCTTGTTTGAAAACTTGAAAATCTGTAATTTGGAAATTTGGAGTTGTCTAATTTTCTAATTTGGAAATTTGAACATTTCTAATTTGGAATTATTTAAATTATCAATTTGGGAATAGGTGAATTTGAAGTTGTCCAGTTTGGAAAGTCGAGAATTTAGGAAATTTGGAATTTTCTAATTTTCTAGTTTGGAAATTTGGAACTTCCTCGTGTGGAAATTTAGAAATTCAGAATTTTTTGCTTTAGAAATTCGGAAATTTAGAACTTCCTTGTGGAAATTTTCTTGTTTGGAAATTCGGGATTTCAGTAATTTGAGAGTTTGGAATTTCCTAATTTGGGAATCTGTAGAGTTCTCTAATTCGGGAATTCTAAAATTTCGAATTTGTATAATATGAAGACTTGATGATTCGAAGAATGCGGCAATTTATAAACTTGCAAGTGTGTAAATGCTCAATTATTCAAGTATTGCGTATTTGAGTATATGATAATTAGAGTTTTGAAACTTTATAAAAATGCAGAGTTTCAGTGATTACAAAATTTCAAAACTCATAATAACTGAGCAATTCACGAACATAGAAGTTGCAAAATTTACAAATTCTGAAACTTGCAAAACAAAAATTAAAAAGCAGCAAAATAACATCCAAACATCTGAGTAATTGTTTCCACTCCCCACGTATGTAACACACACTTCCCACACTGCTCATCGTCCCTAATCACAAGTATTCCCCAAAAAGTATTCCCTTTTCCCGATTTCCTCCTAAATTAAAAACGCGATCGATGGACCATTAATGATCGAACGATCGCGATCGAAGTGTGGTAAAAATAAAGAAAGAGGTGACACCGAGTAGAGCGGTAAAATGTGTATTTTCTTCGATTTTCCGAGATTCGATTTAGCGGAGGAAAAGCTTTCGATGGACAAACTATCGCGATGCGTACTCGTGACGCGTGGACGATATTTTTATAAGTTCGGTGGCATCGGTCCAACCACATTGGACCACCCTCGATCGATCTCGTTTTGAAAATAAAAACCGACGTTCGATTTAAATCGTCAACCATCTCCTTTCGTTAATTAACGTCGTTGCAGCTGAAATTACTCGAAACGATTCAATTTATTCCGGTATCGTTTTCTACCGAAAACATAACCCCGATCCTCCACATAGTGTAGACGTTTCAGAAAATGTAATGACCGATCAATTTTAATTAACTCTTAGTCGATAACGGTTCAAGTGATCGGTAAAAGGATTATGGTTGCATCGGTTTCCACGAGATTGCATAAATACAATATACGCGTGGAATTTAACAAATTTTTAATTTGGGAATTGGGGATAGGGAATTTTCTTGCTTGGAAACTTCAAAATCTTTAATCTGGAATTTCGAAAATTTTTATTTGGGAATATGAAAATCAGTAATTTGGTAATTTGCAATTGTCTAATTTTCCAATTTAAACTTTTCTGGTTTGGAGTTTTTGGAAGTTTCTAAATTGCAAATTCGGAATTTCTAAAAATTTATTTATATCTATAAGATGTATGAACAGAACAAATCAATCTATAAAATATATGAATGGAAGAAATTTATCTATAAACTGTATAAATAGAAAAAATATATATACAGGGTGTTCCACAATTACGGTACGAGCCTGAAGGGGGTGGTAGGTGAGGCTATTGTGAACAACATTTTCCTTTGCAAAAATATTGGATAATTTTTAAATTATTAAGGAAAAACATCAACCAATGAGTGCACGAGGATCGCGCGCGCTAGGAGGAAGAAGTGTAGGCCCGAGTTTTAATTGGCCGTGGTCGCGATCGAACATACAGCGCGCGCGATTCTCGCGTTCTGATTGGTCGGTGTTTGTCCTTAATAATTTAAAAATAAAGCCTCAACCGACATTTTTGCAAATGAAAAAGTTGTTCAGAATAGCCCCACCTACCACCCCTTTTCGGCTCGTACCATAATTGTGGGACACCCTGTATAACAGTGCTCTGTACGTGATTCTAAACCTTTGTGAAATAAAAGTTAACTGCGTGAAGCAACTGCGAGTTTCTTCACCCCGTTCCCGTTGCCGCGGCTTAACAGTACCAAAGAAGAAACAAAACATTTTGTTTGGATTTTCGAAATCTACATTTTTAGAAAATGTCAATGCAGGAACAGCAATATCGTCTTCTATTTATTTTTGGTTTATATTATTTTTTTCGCTACTCAACCTATTTTTTTTTTTACTTTTTACTATTCCTTCAAAATTTTCTTCGCATCATATTCTGTTCTTCATTATTGAGAGCAGAATAACGATTTTATGTTACCTCGCTATTTTTGAAATAAATGTTTAATCAATTTTAATAACGTATTCTTATTTTACCTAATGAAGTTACTTTCCAAACAATCTAATAGTAAAATTTTCAATTGAAATTAAGTCAATTTTCAATAATTATTTTGAAGGATAACGAGTGAATACATATTTTTATGATTTTTAGGACTATTTAATTAATACTTCCACTTCATTTCGCAATTTTTTTGTTGAAATAAAATACAAAATGGCGGAGGTACAACCTGTTGCGCTAGAAGCATCATGAAGCGACTTTTAAAACGGTGTACACTCTAAAATGTCCATTCTTATTATTATACGAAACAGCCAAAACGAAGAAATTTTATCAGTATGTTTCTTATTTTTACTTACGAAAATTATTAAAAAGCTTATGTCAAGGTACACGTCGACCATCATCGAGATAAAGAATCTTTCTATAAATTGGTATATGTATTGCCCATTATTTACGTATTTTTATAGTTGATTTTCAATTTAGACATAAGTGGTCATTAAACCTCCGTAAATGTAGTGTTAAACAAAACAAAAAAAAAAAATAACTTTCTTTACTCAATCTACATAGAGGTCCCCTTTAATACTGTTTCGGCGCAATCATAGTATCATAAAACCATTGGGCTTATTTTTAACTTTAAAAAATTCATAAATAACTAACAACTGCCTTTTACTGCTCTTTAGAACGTGCAATTTATATTCTTAAACTTTTTTTAATTTAGCATAATTTTCAAGAGCCAGTGCGGTTTATTATTTTATGAGTGTCGAACAGTTAGGTGACAAACGATGTCGTACTTTTTACTTTAGGTCACTCAGGTAAAGAGTGACAACGCGATGAGCATTTGGCAAGGGCGGTTCTTGTCCACTTCCCTTCAATTTTCTAGAACCAATGAAAATAGTTTAATTTTAACTTAGTCGTTTGTTCATCCCCAGCAGCACTCCAATCTCCGCTACATACTTTATTCTGGCGAGAACATTATTTTTTCTCCTCAGTAGATTTCCAATAACTCTCAAAGAGTACACATCACTTTTATATTTATCTTTTTAAAGTCCGTTGTCAGTTTGCGAGCTGTTACTATTTTTCCTTAAGCGCTATATCGAGTCTTAGTTTTAATAAAGCGCAAACATTTTACCCTCGTCGGTTGTTTTGTTATTTTTGTCTTTCTAGTGGATTCACCGAGTCCACAACCTAACTGCTTCGTGGTTCATTAAGTCGAATCCCGAAGAACATCGATTCAACAAATAGAATTGGCGCACGATGTCCTCACGGAAGGACGAGTGAGTCGCGTTTTGAGAATAGAATTCACGAAAAAGCTGACGTTACAGAGAAAAAACGGGATTGCCTTCTTCGAAACCCCATGTATTCGTTGGCTAACGTACATGTCCTCGCGGTGTTACTTGTAAATTAAAAATATCACACGGAATTTTTCTCAAAAGCGAAGTTCAAACGGATCTTTCTCACGTCCTCCGTAATGCCCGAGACGGGACGTGAGTCACAAAATAAAGAATGCGTTTTTTGTTTTTTCATAAAAATATCTTATCCGCGAAAAATGATCAAAAGCCGGCGAAGAACACTCGACCCGTTGACCGACCGTCGTAAAAATACGCCCGCGTTGATGGACGCATTGAAAATTGTTCGGTGTTGCACCTCGTCGTATACCGCAAACGATGTATTAAATGATACGATACCAGATTCTTGTATTTCTTGCGATGCTGGTATTTCTTGTATTTCTCGTGTTTCTTATACATCTTGTACTTCTTGCATATCTTTTATTTCTGGCATTTTTTGTAATTTTTGTACTTTTTGCATATCTTGTATTTCTTGCAATTCTGGTATTTCTTTTAATTCTTGTATTCCTTGTACATACTTCTTGCATATCTTTTATTTCTTGCAGTTCTGGTATTTCTTGTATTTCTCGTGTTTCTTATACATCTTGTACTTCTTGCATATCTTTTATTTCTGGCATTTTTTGTAATTTTTGTACTTTTTGCATATCTTGTATTTCTTGCAATTCTGGTATTTCTTTTAATTCTTGTATTCCTTATACATACTTCTTGCATATCTTTTATTTCTTGCAGTTCTGGTATTTCTTGTAATTCTTGCGTATCTTCTATTTCTTGCAATTTTGGTATTTCTTGTATTTCTCGTGTTTCTTATACATCTTGTACTTCTTGCATATCTTTTATTTCTGGTATTTTTTGTATATTTTGTACTTTTTGCATATCTTTTATTTCTGGTATTTTTTGTATTTTTTGTACTTTTTGCATATCTTTTATTTCTGGTGTTTTTTTGTATTTTTTGTACTTTTTGCATATCTTGTATTTCTTGCAATTCTGGTATTTCTTTTAATTCTTGTATTCCTTGTACATACTTCTTGCATATCTTTTATTTCTTGCAATTCTGGTATTTCTTGTAATTCTTGCGTATCTTCTATTTCTTGCAATTCTGGTATTTTTTGTATTCCTCGTGTTTCTTACACAGCTTGTACTTCTTGCATATATTTTGTTTCTGCTATTTCTTGTATTTTTTGTACTTTTTGCATATCTTGTACTTCTTGTAATTCTTGCGTATCTTGTATTTCTTGTACTTCTTGCATATCTTGTATTTCGTTCAATTTTGGTATTTCTTGTACTTCTTGCATATCTTGTATTTCTTTCAATTTTGGTATTTCTTGCAATTCTTGTATTTCTTTCAATTTTGGTATTACTTGTAATTTTTGTATTCCTCGTACATACTTCTTGCATATCTTGTATTTCTTGTACTTCTTGTGCTTCTTATACTTCTCGTACTCCTTGCATATCTTGTATTTCTTGTATTTCTTGTATTTCTTGTACTTCTTGTACTTCTTGTACTTCTTGTACTTCTTGTACTTTTTGCACTTCTTTTACTTCTTGTACTTCTTGTACTTCTTGTACTTCTTGTACTTCTTGTACTTCTTGTATTTTTTGTATTTCTTGTACTACTGTGTAATAATTACCAATTATTACCATTAATAATTATAATGGTTTATAATTACTAATTATGCATCTTGTCGCATAAATTTTTTTTTATCATTTCTGAACTTTCAAAGTTTCAAATGTTGGAATTTAGAGCTTTAAATTTTCGACTTACGAATTTGTATACTTTTTGAGTTTAGCACTCTCGATCTGGCAATTTTAAATGCTTGAACACCGTCTTTGTTTCGTTTACCGCGTTCATATTTTGCTTTTCGCACCGTAAATAAAACCGACATTTCAACTTTCTTTAGGTGCTTCTTAAATATGAAAATCTGCCCTATCGCGTGCTTTAGTTCGAATTTCCACTACACCCCTACTTCTTAAGACAAATTGAAAACTAAATGTAAAAATTTGTACAAAATCGGTATATCTCCGCGTTCAATGATCGTTTGAACACGTTTAAATACTCAGAATGCACAAACAAGCACAATCCGTTGTATTCAGAAAAGTCTACGGAACTTTTTGATGTAAACTAAATATTAGTGTTTTTTATACTTACCTTACAAAATTATTTTGTATTTCGAAAATGTACTTTCATTTCAAAATCAAATTACTCAAATTTCTGTACGCGCGTTAAAACGTTAAAATATTTTAAAAATAAACATCAATATAAGTATATTTTTAATGTTTTTCTTTTTCGTTTATTTTATAGCTTATTGCCATTTTCTGTTGTATATACTCGTCATAATTGCGTTATTATACAAATAAAATTACTACAAGTTAGCTCAAAAATCCAGTATTGAAATCGCAGTATTGAACGATCGTTTCGAACGACGGTTTTGTTCGAACGACGATAATCCCGAGTTAGAGTAGTTTTATCGGGCCAGGATCCCTCGAGAGAGCGAACGAAGAGAAAACTGACGCATCCACGCGGACATTGTGGGTCAAGGTTCGCGGTGATAGTCGGCGTGTTTCGCCGAATCGCTTTGCCGCCGATATGTACTTATGTACATAAGTACGTACACCGAGTGTGTACACTCAGAAGCGAATGCGGCTTCCCACGGGACAAAACGACGCTAGTAGAAAAGAAGTATACTATTGTGGAGATTTTTTCGACGAATTTAATATTTTGAGACCGGTTGAGAATTGGGGACGCGAGTGTTTTGTTGCGTCGAGATTTCGGAATTTACGGATATGAGAATTTGGGGATTTAGAGATTCGTAATCTAGAGATTCGGGATGTAGGAATTTGAAATCTAGGGACTTGGGATAGAGGAATTCGAAGGTTGGATATTCAGGATTTCGAGATTTTGGATTTAGGGATTCGGGAACTGTGGTATAGGGGTCTTGAGATTCTGGGTATAGAAGTCTTGGTACTTGTATTCTAGGAATTTGGGACTTAGAAATTGGGGTCTAGGAACTTGGGATCTTGGAATTCGGGATTTAGGGATTCAGGATTTAGGGATTCGGGATTTAGGGATTCGGGATTTAGGGATTCGGGATTTAGGGATTCGGGATTTAGGGTTTCGGGATTTAGGAATTCGGGTTTTAGGAATTCGGGTTTTAGGAATTCGGGATTCGGGATTTAGGGATTTGGAATTTAGAGTTTCGGGATTTAGGGATTCGGGATTTAGGGATTCGGGATTTAGGGATTCGGGATTTAGGAATTCGGGATTTAGGGTTTCAGGATTTAGGAATTCGGGATTTAGGGATTCGGGATTTAGGAATTCGGGATTTAGGAATTCGGGATTTAGGGATTCGGGATTTAGGGTTTCGGGATTTAGGAATTCGGGATTTAGGGATTCGGAATTTACGGATGCGGGATTTAGGGTTTCAGGATTTAGGAATTCGGGATTTAGGGATTCGGGATTTAGGGATTCGGGATTTAGGGATTCGGGATTTAGGGATTCGGGATTTAGGGATTCGGGATTTAGGAATTCGGGATTTAGGGATTCGGGATTTAGGGTTTCGGGATTTAGGAATTCGGGATTTAGGGATTCGGAATTTAGGGATTCGAGATTTAGGGATTCGGAATTTATGGATTCGGGATTTAGGAACTCGAGATTTACGATTTTGGAGTCTAGGAACTAGGGGTGTAGGAGCTCGAGGTCTGGGAATTTGGGGTTTAGCAACTCGGAATCTAGGAATTCGGGACCTACGAATTTGGAATCCAGATTTTGAGGTTTAAGAATTTAGGATCAAGGGTTTTGCGATCTAGTTATATCAAGATTTAGAGATTCGGATCTAACAATTGAAGATCCAAGAAGACATCTAGAGATTTCGTATCTAGGGTGAGTGTAATGTTTGATACATTAATCGTCCTTCCCCATAAATCGAAAATAATAATTTCTCAAATTTTAATGGGACAAGTAATCGACTAAAAAACAATTGTTAATTAATCGAAAGTCTGATGTCATTGAATCCTGAATTTCCCTAACACAGAAATGATTGAAGGGCGTTAATTACAGAAAAACTCCTAGTCATCGAATAATAATTATCAGTAGCTACAGTAAAATTATAATAAAGTTTTCCTGGATAATAAAATCCTATTGTACATCAATCAATAATTTTTAAAAGCTAATTCTAGTCCGTGCAAACAATTTTAACATACCGAAATACATTATCTTCAATAGCGAGAAGATAACACGGATTCATGAGTATATTATAATTTGCTCGGTCCGAAAATATGAATTTCGACATTTTCCAAATAAACGGCTGGTTAACCTTCGGAATTTCTCTCGCAACACCGTCACGCTTTCTTTCCGTTGTTTCCTTATCGTTCGATTATTCGATCAATTAAATTCGTAGGGTCGATCGTGGATGACCCTCGAGGCGGTCGGCCGGTCCTTGGACCAATTAAAATACAGTTTACGATATCTCGTTCGGAATCGTTGAACGCGAGTCGTTCCGACGATTCCTCGCGCAAATATTATCCCGAATAACATTTACTCGATACGCGTTGCCTAATCACCGAGATGTAATTAAAATTTGATAATATTCACCCGTTTCGCAATAAGCCGCATCGATTCGTAATTAAAGCGAGCCGAGCCTAACTCGACGAGAGAACGTAATTCTATTCTTATGTAATTTTTAATAAAATTCGTAAGTTTTGCGAGCCCGCGATTTCTTTCAGTTTTTTTTTTCTTTTTTTTTTTTCATTCCTTTTTTTTTTGGATGGCAAACTCCGCTCGCCGACAGTGTTAATCAATGTTTTTCTTCCTTCTTTAAATATTTGTTTTTGACAAATTGTTTATTTAAGTGTTCGCGTAATAAAATACCTTAACAATTTGTAAATACTTGTTGTGAAACAATAATTGATTATTAATTGGAAATGGTAATAATGGGATAATATAATTGTGGTACTTACTGGTTACTGTGATAATTATGATAGAGGTAATTACTAGTTACTATGATGATTATAATTGTAATAATTACTAATTATTATGACGATTATTAGTTATTAAATGATTATTATTATCATCATTTATAATTAATAATTAGGCGTTTTATCTCGTGATTTCTGAGACATTTGTACTTTCGAAATTTGGATATTTGGAGATTTGGAAAACTAGATTTCGGAAATTTCTAAATTGCGGCACTTGGAAATTTAGACGTATAGAAATTTAGGAAATCAGGAATTTAGCAATTTTGGAATTTAGGAACTTTGGAATTTAGGAACTTTGAGATTTAGGAATTTTGGAATTTAGGAATTTTGGAATTTAGGAACTTTGGAACTTTGGAATTTAGGAATTTGGGAATTTAGGAATTTAGGAATTTGGGAATTTGGGAATTTGCGAATTTAGGAATTTAGGAATTTAGGAATTTGGGAATTTGGGAATTTGGGAATTTAGGAATTTAGGAACTTTGGAATTTGGGAATTTAGGAATTTAGGAATTTGGGAGTTTAGGAATTTGGGAATTTGGGAATTTGGCAATTTAGGTATTTGCAAATTTCGAAACGTGGAAATTTGGAGATTTAGAAATTTAGAAATTTAGAAAAGTACAAAGTTTGAAATTTGGAATTTGAAAATTCAGAAATTGGAAAATTGGAAGATTGGAACGTTGGAAAGTCGTTGGAAAAATCCGAATATTTAGAATTAGGGAATTGGAAAGTTGGAAATCAGAACTGGCCAAACGGAGATAATCGAAAATTTGGAAATGGTAATATTTGAAATCGTCAAATTTGAAAATCATAAATCGAAAGCTGGGAAATGGTAGAAATTACAATATAAACCTTTAGAAATCCAAATCAAGAACTTTAAGTTTAAAAAAGTAACTTCTTTAATTTCAATTAGAAAAGAACTTGGAAATATCAAATTATAAAAACTTGTATAAAAAAATTTTCTAATTAACGTAACCCATGCGCTGTACCTTCGTGATCAAGATACGTCATCATCGAGGAACATCAGTTTATCGTAACGTCGCAACAACATTCGAAACCCATGAAAACAATGCAAAATTTCCGATCATGTATATCCCCGAAAATAACAACTCCCTCGAACTTTTCTTTCATTTTATTTTCTCAACGGCAAACTCCGCACGCGGCCCATGTTAATTACTCTTTTTCTTTCATTTTCGAAAAACGCTCGCATAGTACCACGACATTCGCCAAGCTGTTCGCGAACAAGTAACCAACGAATCCGATGTAATTATTACGAACGCTCTAACAATAAGTACCAAGAAGAGAAGTTAGAAATGCGAACGTGATTGTGGGCTCTAATTATTAACGTACGGAGGAACATTTCTATTTCGTCATTGCTTACACAACGTCTGCCGTACGCGTTTAGCAAAACCGTTCCGTAAACGTACATTTACATGTAACGCGCGCGATACGTATTTTCACACACTCTCGCTGTTTTTCGGCCAATTTAATAATAACCCTTTGTCGTCTTATATATCATACGTATTTTCACACACTCTCGCTGTTTTTCGGCCAATTTAATAATAACCCTTTGTCAAACTTCAACGTCTTACATCAAATTATCAGAATGCTTAACCAGTTAGCTGTGTTTGACGAGTATAATCGTCATGGAGAAGTGGCAGGATTTTATGTCATGACGGGTATACTCCTCAATCATAGCTATCTGGTTCATCAAATAAGTAAATATTAATAATAAAATTGTCTAGTTTATGGAATTGTACGGTCTCGGAACTCGAGTTTTCGATCGTGGACTCCTCAAGAACTGTGACCGTTGTGCTCGACGGCAAATTAATGACGTGAGGACGCTTTTCGAAAGATGATGTGATGGTGGTATGGTGGTGAATGAATATTTAACACTATTTCTACCAAGAGGTGTCAAAAGACACCTTTCAAATTTTAACATAAAATTATTCTCTATGTTGAATCGTTTCTCCACAATTAATTTTTTTTTTACATTTCATACGATGGTTGTTAAATTAATTCAGCGATATCATTTTTCTCCAGCTAATATTCGCTAATTTCCCCTGATGCATTTTAGTGTACACCACTGCATTCAGGGCCGGTTTACAACAATTGGCGCCCTAGGCCTGATGAAATTAGCGCCCTCCATATAATGGTCAATAAATATAAAACAAATTAAAATTTTTTTTTTTTGTTTTTTTTTTAGTTAACACTTTCATGACCGGCGCCCCCTTCGCTCGTGGCGCCCTAGGCCTAGGCCTAGTGAGTAAACCACCCCTGACTGCATTGATTATATTGTATTAGAGTGTCCCATAAGTTATTTCCTTTTTTGATAGATGTTTGAAAGGCGTCAAAAGACACCTTTTGGTTGAAATGGATATACACAAAATCGTGGTAGAAATAGTGTTAAATATTACACTAAATTTATTTAGCCAAACTTATTAAGTTAACAATAATGTAAAAGTGTTCGAGTACTTGGTGGTGTTTCGAATGATTTTAAGTGTGTACTAGGTGGTGGTTTTAAATGTTCTCGATGTGTACTTGGTGATGGGTTAAAATGTTCTGGTGTGTCGTTAGCGGTGTTTGAAATGAAACTCGATGTTTACTTGGTGATGGTTGAAGATTGTTCTGCTTTAGCGTGTCGGTGTTGCAAAAAAGGTAGATGATTTTGGGGTAGGAGTTGATGGTGAATTGGTGGGAATGTAGGAATGGTCTTGGTGGAAAGTGGGAAATATAGATTAATCATTGGACTGGGATATTTGGAAGATGGAAAAGTTAGAGGAACGAGGTGGTGGAAAGGAGTTGGCAGTAGGGATGTCGAGAGGAACGAGACTTTTTGGACTTTCCAGATTTTTTATGAGGGCCTGCAACGGACCGCGTACTTGGGGTGCGTTCGAGGTTTGGGACTATTTACGATTTGGTTGGAATTTTAATGATGTATTGATTTGATGTTTTTACATCGAGGGTTTACAGGCTCACAGGTATCGTGGCCTGTGCTGTGCGGTGCATTGTAAAACCGTACAGGAATAGACCCATGTTTTTGATCCAATATTTTGACAGTGACGCTTATTCCGCCATTGACGAGTATACTCACAAAAGCGTGCGCCGCAGTTAACCGCTTAAAAAGCTATTATCAAAAATTTACGTCAACTTTTGTCGAAATAAAAAATTCCCACTGACTTAAGATTTCCATTGACAACTAAGTTGGCAAGTTATTTCTTTGTTTCATTACCATAATCCGAATCGAGAACTAAGTGGCGATGAAAGGTCTATAAATCCGGCGTTAAAATCCAGTGCGACGTTGTTCGTCGATGATCGAGGAAACCTCGGCTTCGTTAACGAGCTTCCTGAGACGGTCGGCCATACGCGCACGTTCCTCGAGGCGCCAATGTTCAAGAATTTAATTAGTGGCATCCTCTTTCGCTTTGAGAGTAGAGTCGCCGGCATTATCCATCTCGATAGTGGTTTTCAGCGGTGCCACGAGCCGCTGATAACCAACACCAGCATTGCCCGACACGTCGCCGCGGACGAATGAAAAATTTTACTAATTCGACGACTGCCGACTAAACGGCCATTCCAGATTCTTCTCCTATTAACACATTGCTTCGCAGATTTTGTTGCGGCGCATTTGTACAATCATACAGTTATTGGGCTTATTTTTAACTTTAGAATATTCGTGAATAATCAACGACCACCATTTGCAGCTCTTTACTACGTGTAATTTATGTTGTGAGCAATGTATGTTATCCGAGCAAAGCTTAACCGAGTTGAGCCGAATCGAATTGAACCGAGTAGAACTTAACCGAACTGAGCCGAGCAAAGCGTAACCGAGCTGAGCCGAACCGAGCCGAATCGAGCCGAACCAAACCGAACCTACCTGAGCGAGCCGAACTTAACCGACCTGAGCCGAGCAAAGCGTAACCGACCTGAGCCGAACCGAGTCGAACCTAGCCGAACCAAACTGAACGAAACTGAACCAAACCGAACCTAGCGGAGTGAGCCGAACCGAACCGAGTAGAACTTAACCGACCTGAGCTGAGCAAAGCGTAACCGGCCTGAGCCGAACCTAACCGAACCGAGCCGAACCAAACCGAACCTAACTGAGTGAGCCGAACTTAACCGACTTGAGCCGAACCAAACCGAACCTAACTGAGTGAGCCGAACTTAACCGACCTGAGCCGAACCGAGTCGAACCGAGCCGAACCAAACTGAACGAAACCGAACCAAACCGAACGTAACGGAGTGAGCCGAACCGAATCGAGTAGAACTTAAGAAGAATCGCGCGCCACGAGATTCGATCGCGACCACGGCCAATTATAACTCGGGCTTACACTTCTTCCTCCGAGCGCGCGAGATTCTCACGCTCTGATTGGTCGGTGTTTTTCGTTAATAATTTAAAAATGAAGCCCCATACGACATTTTTGCAAATGAAAAAGTTGTTCAGAATGACCGCACCTACTTCCCATTTCCGGCTCTTTCAACACTTTTGGGACACCCTGTATGAGTAATTGGTATTCAGAAATATGGAACATTATTTACATTCCATATACGGTTCATTGTTTTATCAAAAAATTAATCACTGTACAGGTGGTATCATTTTTAGGACGAAAGAGATTTCATACGTCGAGAAATAATTTATAACAATAATGCAAAATAATGCGATAAGTAATAATAAATCGGAGGTGCGACAAAGGAGGGTGAATAAGTCTGATTACGACACCTTGAGTGTCTCCGATGTTTATGGTTCACGTAACGAGCTTGCATGCTATGAAACTTATGGAAAGTGTACGGAGAAAGTGAATGAATACTCCTCTGTATATTAATTGAAATATACACAAACCGTATTCGTATCACGAATACCATTAACCATGACCGACTTTAAGGCCACGAGTATCGAATAAACGAAATTAAATGTAATATTGTACTTGAATGGTAACCTATTAAGAGTCATAATCAAAATGGTCATACTAAATGTGTAGGGCAGAGTTAACCTTCAAATATAGATTATATGTACTATGGAAGCAAAACTTGTGTGTGTCTGTGTGTGCCATTTTAGAAATGGGCAACCGTGACTATTACCAATGAATACCCTTGTAAGCGGCGTGTACTTGCGACCATTGAAGGGCAATTTTTCAATTTCGAAATTGAAAAACATGTGTATTTAAAATTTTATAGCTTCGAAATTCTAAATTTCATAATTTTTTAATTTTTATGTCATTCAAATTTCTAAATTTGTCGAATACAAGTTACTAAATTTCTCAAATTTTCAAGTTTCTAAATTCCTAAATTCGTAAATTATTAGACTTTGAAATTACTGAATGATTACGTTTCTAAATTCCTAGGTTTGTAAACACCTAGATTTACAAATTCTTATATTATTAAATTTCTACATTCCTAATTTCGAAAATTATTAGACTTCGAAATTCTTAGATTTCTAAATTTCTATATTCCAATATTTTTAAATTCCTAAATTTTTTATTTTTAAATTTCTAAATTTCCATTTTCCTAAATTTTTAAATGTTTATATTCTTAAACCGAATTATTAAGATTCTAAGCTCTTAAATTTCTGTATTTGGTATTCAAAGGTCTTCACTTTTATAAATTCCAGATTACTAAATTTTTAATTAGAAAAATTTCTAAGTTTCTAACTTAAAAATTTCCAAGGTTCCAACTTTCGTATTCTGAAGGTTTCAGACATTCGAATTTGACAATTTTTGAATTATCAGCTTCGTACATCTTTAAGTTCTCAAATCCCCATTTCCCAAATCCCTATTTTCCAAATCTCTATTCCTCAAATACCTATTTCCCAAATCCTTATTCCCTAAATCCTTACTTCCCACAGTCTTATTTTCCAAATCCCTAATTCCTAAATCCTCAGATTTCCAATATCCTGGTTCCCCAAATTTCCCAATTCCCCAATTTGCTAAATTCTCCAATCTCCAATTCCCTAATTCCTAAATTCTCAAATCTCCAATTCCCTATTTCCTAAATTCTCAAATCTCCAATTACTCAATTCCTAAATTCTCAAATCTCCAATTCCCAAAACTTCCCAACATTCCTCACAATTTCGACATTCCAAACTTCCGAAACGCCCATATTTCCAGTTAAGCAAACTCTGACCCTCCAGACCGCAAAATCTTCGTTCACGATCGATCACGCAATCTCTCTATAAAGCTCCCACCACATTTCGCCCTGAATCAATTCTGAACACGTTCTTCGAACAACCCTTCCCCAAGTACCAAAAATTTGATTCGATTAACCGCGTTAATTATCGCAACGATCGTCCGCGACGACTGAAATATGAAGAATAGCATAATCGCGACCGTTTGGTCGCGTCACGACGGGGGAGTTCGAGGAATTTTTTCGAAACGTTCGCTCGACGTTGGCCGAACAAAACGCGTCAACCGTTGCTCGTCAAAGAGTAAACCACCGTTGGAAGGACGTCCATTATTCTCGTTTAATACACAGATATGCTCAAGCAGTTGCTACGAGCGCTACGTCATTGCCAATAGGAGCTAAAACATAAGGGTTGCCGGACCCACCATTCAAACCGACTCGAACGAGCCTTGAGAACATTTTGTTCGTGCGTTTCTAGCGCTAGGAAAAAGCTCAATAGTACATACGTTCGCGATTAAAGTCACAATCCCATTATGCTCGGTCCTCTTGCAGGTTCGTAGTTATGGCCTTATTGTTTTACACGCCGCTTCGAAAATATAACCACCGCGGTTAGGAACTTTTGCGACGATTCTGTCACGGCAGAAATAGCCGGCCGTGCACAAAACGACGAACGATAATACGCGGTTTATTAACACGTTGACTGCCACATGAAAGCAATTGAAAATTATATTAATTAGTACTTTTATTTTGAACAAACCTTACCAAATATACAGGGTGCCCCAAAAGTGTTGAAGGAGCCGGAAATGGGAGGTAGGTGGGGTCATACTGAACAACCTTTTCATTTGCAAAAATGTCGTATGGGGCTTTATTTTTAAATTATTAACGAAAAACACCGACAAATCAGAGCGCGAGAATGACTAGAATATGGGCTTAAATTTGCTCCTGTTTTTATTTCTTCTAATATGTTATTTTTGAAAGTGGTATAAGTCCATATGGAGCCAAAAAAATCGTTTATTTTTTCAAATAATTTTAGTAATTATTATTTCATAATAAAATTTAAAAGGTGTATAGTGTAAAAAACGTCACTCGAATTGATTAAAGTTGGCCAATATTTTTAAATTGATTCAAACGTAAACCCTTAAATATCTCAATATATGAAAAAATGGACTTATACCACTTTCAAAAACAACAGCTCATATATAAAATTACGAACACAATCTTAGAAGTATTTTCTAATATTGTATAAGTCTCCGAACTCTGAAAAATTGTCTAAATTCAGGCTGTAACATAGTCGGTGTAAAAGCGTGGTTGCCGTTCGATCGAGGGCGAACGTGTAGCAGACGAAGTACGCGGATGGAAGGGAAAATAAGAGGAAAGTAAAAAGAGGAGGAGGAGAAACGTTGGTTGAGTCGTGCGGAGGGTCGGAGCGACGCTCGGCGTCGTTGTTGGGCGTCGGAGGCAGGCGTGGTAGATTCGACGACCTTGACCCCCGTCCTCGACTGGCGCCCGTTCGTAGCCTGGTCGATATGTGCCGCTCCTTATCCCCCACGATGTGATACACACCCCCTCGACCAACTGATTCTCATCCAGCCGTTCCACCTTGCCCTGTCCAAGCTTCACCCTGCCCGGCGTGCCTCTGTTGCCCTACCATCTCGTGTCAACCTCGGCATAATATCGATGTTCGTCGACTTGCTACGAGAGCTCGATGTGGCGCAAGATCAGTTTTCTGCCGAGACCCGAATCGACCTTTTCTCCAACGACTCACTACCTTCGGGAACTGGAACGAGATCGATTTTTCTTCTGCTCGGATGGAGATTCGTTTTTCTTCTTCTTTTTGTTTTTTTTTTTTTAACGCGTTACGATCGTGCGTTTCGGAATTTTTGAATTTCTCGATTTGTAGGCCTCTAAATACCTAAATTTTCATATTGTAAAATTATCGAAATGCGACTTTGGAATTTCCATACATGTCCAAGTTCCAAATTCTCGAATTCCGAAATCCTCAAATTCTCAAAGTTCCAAATTTCGAATTTCCAAATTCTCACTTCCTTAACACTAGATTTACGGAACCCGTCAAAATGACGGATCTTAGTGTACTTATTTTCAATTACGAAAATTATTAAGACATTTATGTCAAGGTACATGTTAAGCCTCGTCGAGATAAAGAATCGTTCTGTAAACTGATATATGTATTATCCATTATCTCCTTATTTTTATACTTCATTTTCAATTTAGACATAAGCGGTCATTAAACGTCCGTAAATCTAGTGTTAAATTTCCTTACTACGAAGTCATCATGAGAAGAGGTTAAATATTCAGCCGTTGAATCTCTCAATTCGAAATTCCCATCTCTTCGAATTTTCTCCACGTCGAATTCCTACCTCTTCAAATTTCCATCTCTTCGAATGTTCTTCTTGTTGAATTCCCACCTTTTCAAATTCCCATCTCTTCGAATTTTCTCCTCGTCGAAATCCCACCTCTTCAAATTTGCATCTCTGAATTTTCCCCTCGTCGAATTCACACCTCTTCAAATTCTCATCTCTTCGAATTTTCTCCTCATCAAATTCACACCTCTTCAAATTCCCATTTCTTCGAATTTTCTCCTCGTCGAAATCCCATCTCTTTAAATTTCCATCTCTTCGAATGTTCTTCTTGTTGAATTCCCACCTTTTCAAATTCCCATCTCTTCGAATTTTCTCCTCGTCGAAATCCCATCTCTTCAAATTTGCATCTCTGAATTTTCTCCTCATCGAATTCACACCTCTTCAAATTCCCATCTCTTCGAATTTTCTCCTCGTCGAAATCGCACCTCTTCAAATTTGCATCTCTGAATTTTCCCCTCGTCGAATTCACACCTCTTCAAATTCTCATCTCTTCGAATTTTCTCCTCATCGAATTCACACCTCTTCAAATTCCCATCTCTTCGAATTTTCTCCTCGTCGAAATCCCACCTCTTCAAATTTCCATCTCTTCGAATGTTCTTCTTGTTGAATTCCCACCTTTTCAAATTCCCATCTCTTCGAATTTTCTCCTCGTCGAAATCCCACGTCTTCAAATTTGCATCTCTGAATTTTCCCCTCGTCGAATTCACACCTCTTCAAATTTCCATCTCTTCGAATGTTCTTCTTGTTGAATTCCCACCTTTTCAAATTGCCATCTCTTCGAATTTTCTCCTCGTCGAAATCCCACCTCTTCAAATTTGCATCTCTGAATTTTCCCCTCGTCGAATTCACACCTCTTCAAATTCTCATCTCTTCGAATTTTCTCCTCGTCGACTTCCCACCTCTGCAAATTCCTCTCTTCGAGTTTTCTCCTCGTTGAATCACCACCTCTTCAAACTTCCATCTCTTCGAATTTTCCCCTTGTCGAAATCCTACATCTTCAAATTCTCACATCTTCAGACGTCCCCATCTCCCATGTTTCCACATTCTCAAATCCTCAAATCCTCAAGTCCCCAACTCCCTATTTCACCGAATTCCTAATTCCCTCGTCATCATCCATTTTCCTTTGCCCTGTCGTAGCTCGCAATGCCTCTGCTGCCCTATCGTCTCGTATCATGGTCGACATATCGATGTTCTTTGCCTCGGTCGAGCTCGATGTGGCCCGAATTGCGTCTTCGCCCACTGGCTTCAGAAACTGGAACGAGATCGATTTTGATTCGCCATGAATGGAGCTTGATTCTTCTTTTTAAACGCGACCGAACGTTTCTTTATTCTTTCGGAAGTTGGTTCTTGAATAGGGATGTTTGAGGAGTTGGTTTTTATTGATTTTTTCAGGGGTTACGCGCGTCGTGGAACAGGTTTACTTCATGGTCTTACGCAGCAGAGTCTTTTTCCTTTTTAGCTTAGACGTAGAACATAGATGTTTTTGTATCGAGTTATAATTTTTTAATAACATCGTGGAATGGTTCGGTTTAATAACAGCTGGGAAATGTTGACCTTGGATGTAATTTTGGATATCAAACACGAATAATCCATCGAATAGTTTTCATTTATTCTTTTTCTACTGATTATTAGTTTCTGAAATAATGTTCTCATTGGCTCATTTCGTCGAATTTATTTTGTTCTTGTTTACTCCTGATTTTTCTGTAGAAACGTTTGAAATCAGATTTTTGTTACTTTTTAACTTCTGAAAGAATTCTAATTTGGAGATTTAGTTCGTTGATGCTGGCGCGACTTTAAATGTGCTGAATTTTGGGAAATGCGGCAGACAATAAAAGAGCTGAGTTCTTTAAAAATTCTATTAATTATGAAGTAGCTCAAATTATTATAATTAAAAGAGAGAAATAGTTTGGACAATTTTATTAAGTATGACATAGAATAAAATTATTGTAATTAAGAGAGAGATATACACTCATGGACAAAATTAAGTGGACATTGCAAAAATGTAAAAAATCATTTGTTTTATTACAATGTTGTAAATAAATTTTAGATTTAGAACGTGAGATATTTTGTAGATTTGAAAAAACATTTATTTGGTGTATATAATTGTGGAATAAAGTTTTGATTTATAAGTATTATTAGTTAATTAAATTTACCTTTTGTTATTTATGATACCTGTCCACTTAATTTTGTCCATGACTGTAGTTTGAACAATATCAATAATTATAAAATACAACAAATTATTGTGATTAAGAAAGGGAAATATGTTGAACAATTTTACTAATGATGAAATAGAACGAATTATTGTTATTACGAAAGGGAAATAGTTTGTATAATGTCATTATATATGAAATAGAACAAATTATTGTTATCAAGAA
This sequence comes from Coelioxys conoideus, assembly GCA_947623535.1. Classification (NCBI taxonomy): domain Eukaryota; kingdom Metazoa; phylum Arthropoda; class Insecta; order Hymenoptera; family Megachilidae; genus Coelioxys; species Coelioxys conoideus. The sequence goes on along the minus strand of OX392453.1, from coordinate 15,612,637 downwards.
GTAGAAATAGTTTGAACAATCTCATTAATTATGAAATAGAACAATTTGTTGTAATTAAGAGACAGAAATTGTTTGAACGATCTCTTCAATTATGAAATAGAACAAATTATTTTAATTAAGAAGTGGAAATAGTTTGTACAATTTTATTAAATACGACATAGATCGTCAACTAAATAATTACGAATCAACTAATTACCGTCAACGAAATTATTCACTGCCAGATCACAGTAATTGTCGAGTATATCATTTTACTTATAATATTTTTGAATCGAGTGGGACAAAAAAAAAAATTACTTCGAACCGCTAACTGTTGGTGTATTTTAAATAATGTAACCATTGAGAGGGCGGATGCGAAAGAAAACAATTTTAACAGAAACCATGTTCTTTTATGTTACAGAAAGAGGTAATGCTACTTTAGATGACAGCCAATTTATTAATTGATACATCGGCGAGCTTATTAACGAACTCGTTCGTCAGCAGCGACGTCGTCAACGACAACGACGACGTCGACGACGACGACGCAGAACCTAAACCGCGTTTGGTGCGCGCGTTGCTATCGATTTCAACGAAGCCGTCCCCGAACCTTTGAAAAAGATGGTGGTACGTAGTAAGGTCTAATAATTTCCGACTTAATCCACCTTCACAGAAATTCAACGGACCTCCGTTTCACTTTTAACGCATTCTTCCCGCGTTTCGACATTTATTCCGACGTTTCGTTGAGCATTTCTGATCTCTTTTACCGAATAATGAGAACAGGGACGGGTCAATCAATTATTTAGCCCTTTCGCTGCGAAGAACGTACAGTGCGTATCATAAATATAGCGAGTGATCAGGATTTGAACGCTAAAATTACCAAAATGGTATTTGAACGCTAAAATTACCAAAATGGTATTTGAACGCTAAAATTACCAAAATGGTATTATAACGCTAAAACTATCAAAATGGTATTTGAATACTAAAACTCTGAAAATGGTATTTGAATACTAAAACTCTGAAAATGGTATTTGAACGCTAAAATTACCAAAATGGTATTTTAATGCTAAAATTACCAAAATGGTATTTAAACGCTAAAATTACCAAAATGGTATTTTAATGCTAAAACTACCAAAATGGTATTTGAATACTAAAACTCTAAAAATGGTATTTGAACGCTAAAATGACCAAAATGGTATTTTAATGCTAACAATACAAAAATGGAATTTTAACGCTAAAACCACCAAAATGGTATTTTAACGATAAAACTATCAAAATGGTATTTGAATACTAAAACTCTGAAAGTGGTATTTGAACGCTAAAATTACCAAAATGGTATTTTAATGCTAACAATACAAAAATGGAATTTTAACGCTAAAACCACCAAAATGGTATTTTAATGCTAAAACTACCAAAATGGTATTTAAACGCTAAAATGACCAAAATGGTATTTTAATGCTAAAACTACCAAAATGGTATTTGAATACTAAAACTCTGAAAATGGTATTTGAACGCTAAAATTACCAAAATGGTATTTTAATGCTAAAATGACCAAAATGGTATTTTAATGCTAACAATACAAAAATAGAATTTTAACGCTAAAACCACCAAAATGGTATTTTAACGATAAAACTATCAAAATGGTATTTGAATACTAAAACTCTGAAAATGGTATTTGAACGCTAAAATTACCAAAATGGTATTTTAATGCTAAAATTACCAAAATGGTATTTAAACGCTAAAATGACCAAAATGGTATTTTAATGCTAAAACTACCAAAATGGAATTTTAACGCTAAAACCACCAAAATGGTATTTTAACTCTAAAACTATCAAATCATCGCGTTATAAATTTGCAATTTCAAATGACAACATTTGTTAAGACGATTTTTTTGAAATCCGTGCTGATTCTCATGGAGATAAATAATTAGTGTGTGTATTGATTTATGTATCGTCATTTCTTCATTTATTTTTCAAATCCATTTCCAATTTCATAGTAATCGTACATTATACTTCGGTAGGTTTAATGTTAACGTTCAACTGGCCACGTGAATTTACATTTTTCGGATAAATCGGATTTTATAGCTATATATACAGTGGTCAGAAAGTTAGTACCGCAGGATAGGTACTGTTTCTAAGTGAAGAAGTAAGTCGATAATGTAGAACAAAACTTATATAATTTCTGGAAATCAAAATTCGGCTAATTGAACAAACGTTAAGCTTGATTTTCGAGAAAGTTGCATTCGAAGATTTGTCCAAATATTTGTAAAAAGAATTGAATTTTAAGATCTGCCCAAACATTCGTAAAAAGCATTGAATTTTACAATTGGTTCCTATATTCGTAAAAAGAATTGAATTTTTCGATTTGTCGTAATATTTGGGGGTAAATTGAATTCGAGGATTTACTCAAATATTTGTAAGAAAATTTGTTTATTGCAAAAAAGATGATATCTTCGATTGATCAGTTAATTCAGAAATTAATGAATGTCGTGAATTAATGCACTTAATTATTAATAATCGATAATATTATTATTGTTAATCCTTCATTGGCGCAAAGTACTTAAATTACGGCATTATAATAATAGAAAATATAAATTTTAAACGAAACAACGGATTGTTGGAAGCTTCTCGATGTTCCACACGTTTCAATATTGTATAGGTCATCATAGAGCTGTTGCTATTAATAATGTTATCGATAAATTGATAATAATAAAATTATACTCGATATATTGATGATATCGTCGAGGTATTGTTGTAATAATTACGCAGCGATACAGAATACCAATTGTTTATAAAACTTTTTACAAAATATATATCGTAGGAGCGAGAGGGTTAAACCCTTTGCACTCACAAACATTTTTACTGTTATTAAATTGCAACTGTAAAACTATCTAGTTGAAAAGATTGATGAATTCTTTTGAAATTATTATTTTTTATTGTTGCAATGTTGCACTATACTCAACCATCACGTGCATAATAGTACAAATTTTGTTTAAAGGCATTTATTTCAAATTGTTGCACTGAATGAAATGGGGGATGCGTGTCGCCTCTCGAGTGCAAAGGGTTAAAGGCATTTTTGTCAGAAATTTGTCGGATCTTACGAAAAAACGAAAAAACGACGGCCATATACGCATGTATACCATATATGTATGTATGTAACCATATATGTCTGCAATGTATGTATATGTATAGTATATGTATACCACGTATGTATACTGTGTATGTATGTATATGACCACATATGTATACTATATACGTACAATGGCCATGTATGTATATGGCCATATATGTTTACCATATAAGTATATGACCACATATGTTTACCATATAAGTATATGACCACATATGTTTACCATACATACATGTCGTATGTGTAAACCATATATTCAACTTTATTGCAAATATAAGTTGCATATATATTTTATAATTACCTCGTACAATTGGTTCGAATTTCAAAAATGTGCTATTTTTGTTAAAATCAAATTTCTCCAAAACTGCACGCGCTGACGAAAAATGGATCGCGGATTTGCAGTCAGCGCAAGCAGCGCTATAATAATCGTTGATCGGATTTTGGAACGTCGAAAAAAAAAGTGAAAATTTGTCGGACAGCGTTATTCGCTCCCGTGCATTTATTTATTCAAGCAACATCGCTCGCGTTTAAACGGCTGACGTATAGGGTGTTTTGTAAATGTCGAATCAGGCATTCGGGTCGTGCCACGTTGCTTTTTGCTTGGTAAATTTCATGGATAAAACGGAGCCGCAAAAAAGTGTTCGACAGTATTCATATCGGGTGATACAGTACTTGGGTGATAATGTTACCTCGTGACGCAGAACTTAGAAATGTATGGGGCCATTTTGTCACGTGGAAAATAATCTTTTTATAGAAGGTCGAAGTAACTTGCGTCGAAGGGATGAACACGAAGAATGTCTTGCTACTGTGTCGATGAAAGGTATTATTGTCTGTCGCGTCATCTGACAGATTTTACGGGCAAGTTCATTAGATCCGTTGAAGGCGTTATATCGAAAGGAGAATATCGTTATTACACGAAACGAGAAACTTGTTTTTTTGAATAAGAAACTCGTGAACTGGCCTCTCGATGGCGTTAGCTTTTTAGTAAACCGAAAAAGGTTGAGAACGAACGCGATAATTAATAATCTATAAACGTATAATCTAGTATGTTTAAGTTAACAAATATTCGAGTTATTACGGGTCATTATTGTCCGATGATAATTAAAAACAAAGGAAATTTGTTGGATTAAGTAGGCTATACATTAATTAACAAGTTGCCGCACACTTTTAATTTGACGATCGTGCTTATTTTTTTCCGAATTGTTAAAGCATGAAAAATGTTGTAAGTACACGAGAGCTACTTCGGCGTTGCAATGGTATTAATGATACCGAACTATAGATGGGTGGCACGTGACGCGATCATCTTATGTTTTTTCTACGGGACACCGTGCCGGTTTTACCGTGCTTCCGCAGTCGCTGCTGAAACGTCGTAATGAGAGCATACATAATATTACTCGAACCATTGTATTATATTATTTCTTTGTATTAAATCTAATAAAAAAATCACGAAAAAAACAATTGATATGTTATCTGGAATGTTACATCTTCCTTTTCGATGTATAAATGTATTAGTACACTTCGTACCAATAATATTTCTTTTCTTATTAATTAAAATGTGCAGGACGGCTATAGCCGTCATTTGCGGCAACGTGTTAAAGTATGGTTTTGATCTACGTGGATGCTATTTTGATGAAATATATGTTTTATAATACGCTTGAGAAATTTGAATAAAACTTGTAAATTTAAATAAAACTGGATAATTAATATTTAAGTTTTATATATACAAATCATTTCATTATATTTAAATGTACATTTTATCCACGTGGATTTTATTTTCACGAAACTTATGTTTCATAATACGCATCCTAAATTGGAATAAAATTTGTGCATTCGATTTTTCATATTTATAAATGTCCAAATTTCAAACTCTAAATTTCATATTACAAAATTTTTAATTCGCAAGCTTCCAGATTTTTTATAGTTTAATCACCTAAATCTCTGAATACCCATATTGTAAAATTATCAAAATCGGACGAAAAATTATCAAAATTATTACGAAATTTTCAAATGTCCGAATCATCGGGTTTCCAAATTTCTACATGTCCAAGTTCCGACTTCTCGAATTTCAAATACCCCCAATTTCTCGATCGTATAACTCGATTTCAACCAATTTCGAATGACGAAATCGTGTCTCCTCTGGGCAGTGCGCGTTGCAAAAAACATTATACCCAGGCAATAAGAGCCGCATAGTGTCGAAATGGAAACGAGCTGTCAAATTTCCATATTTATGTCCAAATTTCAGATTCCTAAAATTGGTATTCGCAAAATTTCTAAGCTTCCAGATTTTTGATAGTTTAATCAACAAAATCTCTAAATTCCCATATTGTAAAATTATCGATATGAAACTTTGCTATTTCCACGCATCTTTGATTACGAAATATTCAAATGTCAAAATCATCGGGTTTCCAAATTTCTACATCCTCAAGTTCCGACTTCTCGAATTTCAAACACCCTCAATTTCTCGATTTTAACCAATTTCGAATGACGAAATCGTGTCTCCTCTGGGCAGTGCGCGTTGCAAAAAACATTATACCCCGGCAATAAGAGCCGCATAGTGTCGAAACGGAAACGGGAATCAGCCGTTAGGTTCCCGAAAAAATACCTTCCTTTCTTGTTGCGCGGGGCCCAGTTAGGCCAGAAATTCAGTGTGGTCGCCGGTTTAGACATAGTTGGTCCGGTGAATGACGTGATTTGTATGGCCACGGAATACGTGCGGGGGCCGGAAGGTCATTTCGCGGCATCTGCGTGTGAATGTGAATCCGGCTTGATACGCCGGCAAGCGGCTTATTCGGCAGTAAAACTGAGCCAACCTAACCAATCACCTACTTTTGGATGTGTACCATTCTGCTGCAACTTAGGCCTTACCTTCTGTATCAAGACGCGTATTTAAACTCGAATATTGTTCAACGTAAATGTTTGAACTTCGTAAATTTATAAATATTTGTTGTCGCGTAAGGCGTCAAATTTTGACATTCTTTTGTTTTTTACTTTCATTTTGTGAATCGTCAAATTTTTACACTCCTTCGTTTCTTACTTTCGTCATTTTGTAAATTGTCAAATGTTGATACTCTTTCGTTTTTTACTTTCATTTTGTTAATTGTCAAATGCTGATACTCTTTCGTTTTTTACTTACATTTTGTTAATTGTCAAATGTTGATACTCTTTCGTTTTTTACTTTCATTTTGTTAATTGTCAAATGTTGATACCCTTTCGTTTTTTACTTTCATTTTGTTAATTGTCAAATGTTGATACCCTTTCTTTTTTTACTTTCATTTTGTTAATTGTCAAATGTTGATACTCTTTCGTTTTTTCCTTTCATTTTGTTAATTGTCAAACGTTGATACGCTTTCGTTTCTTACTTTCATTTTGTGAATTGTCAAATGTTGATACTCTTTCGTTTTTTACTTTCATTTTGTTAATTGTCAAATGTTGATACTCTTTCGTTTCTTACTTTCATTTTGTTAATTGTCAAATGTTGATACCCTTTCGTTTTTTACTTTCATTTTGTTAATTGTCAAATGCTGATACTCTTTCGTTTTTTACTTACATTTTGTTAATTGTCAAATGTTGATACTCTTTCGTTTTTTACTTTCATTTTGTTAATTGTCAAATGTTGATACTCTTTCGTTTTTTACTTACATTTTGTTAATTGTCAAATGTTGATACCCTTTCGTTTTTTACTTTCATTTTGTTAATTGTCAAATGCTGATACTCTTTCGTTTTTTACTTACATTTTGTTAATTGTCAAATGTTGATACTCTTTCGTTTTTTACTTTCATTTTGTTAATTGTCAAATGTTGATACTCTTTCGTTTTTTACTTACATTTTGTTAATTGTCAAATGTTGATACTCTTTCGTTTTTTACTTTCATTTTGTTAATTGTCAAATGTTGATACTCTTTCGTTTTTTACTTTCATTTTGTTAATTGTCAAATGTTGATACGTTTTCGTTTCTTACTTTCGTCATTTTATAAATTGTCAAATTTTGACACTCTTCCATTTCTTAGTTCATCATTTTGTAACATCTTCAAATTTTGAAACTGCCATGTTTTTAAGTCTGCAAGTTTCTAGATTACTGTATTTATGTGTTCCCATGTTTCATAACTTTTCAAATTGCGGGACCTAGAAGCTTTCAAATTATTAAACGTGAAATATCCAAATTTAGAATTTCTATATTACTAAATACCTGTATTTGCAAATTTTAAGAATTTCCAGATTTCAAAAATTGTCAAATTTCCAACGTTAGAAATTCCCAAATTTATACACTCCTGGACAAAATTAAGTGGACATTGCAGAAATGTAAAAAATGTTTTGTTTCATTACAATGGTGTAAATAAATTTTAAATTTAGAACGTGAGGTATTTTTGTAGGCTTGAAAAAGCATTTATTTAATGTATATAATTGTGCAATAAAGTTTTGATTTATAGGCATTATTAGTTAATTAAATTTACCTTTTGTTATTTATGATACCTGTCCACTTAATTTTGTCCACGACTGTATATCCTTCGATTTATAGATTATTAAATGTCTGTATTTAAAATTTTCTCAAACTTCGTAATTTCAAGAATTTAAAATTTCTTCAAATTCTTGTATTCTCAAACTTAGAAATCCCCACATATCTAGATTACTGAATTTTTACATTGCCCCAACTCCCCATATTTCCAGATTTCCCAAGTTTTCAAATTAACAAAGTTAGAAATCCCCAAATTTCCAGACCACTAAATTTTTATATTTATAAACTTCTTAATTTCCTGATGTCATAAATTTTCAAATTACCGCACTTGATTTTATTATATTGCAGTTCATCGAAAAATATAAATATTTTCTTGTCTGTACTCGATATAAAACTATGTATTTTCTCTTCATACGGCGAACAGCTTAACCCTTTGCGACCGTACATATTTTTACCATTAGCAAATACCAACTGTAAAACTTTCTGGTTGAAAAGTTTGATCAATTTTGTTGAAAAATCATATTTTTATTATTAATTGCCAATACCGTCTGTTTCACTGTGTTCAAACATTACATGCCTAATACTACGAATGTAGTTAAAAGTTATTTATTAAAAAATGGTTTCACCGAATCAAATGGCGATTGAGGGTCGCCGCTTGACCGCAAAGGGTTAAACCTGGCTGCAAGTAAATTTGATCAATGATCAAAAGATAATCCTTGTAAACTGTCATCGAAAATCATTCGTTCGGTTTGGCAGTTTCACGATTTTATCGATCGCTTCGGAGTCAAAACGTTCGACAGCTCGTAACGGTTACGTCGGTACAGAGTGATCGATCGAAAGAAAGAAAGAAAGAAAAAAAAAAATACCAAGAATGAAAATCATTACCGCGAAGGTGACGAGTGCGAGTAACACAGAGGCGAGGTACGGTTCACAATGACGCGATAACGTCCGAGGATGACGAACGGCATAATGGATTATAATAAAGTCTAAGGCTACAAGAGAGTGACGATTAGAACAATGGCGATGCTGACGGAGGATAACGAGTACGACGTAACCGCGGAATATGGCGGGAAAAGCGAAGATAGCGAAAACCGACGAAGATGATCGCTGCCGCGAACGGGACAACAATGAAGACACCGATTACAATGCCGATAATTATGAGGATAACGATCCCAACAATAGCCGTAACAGAAACGATGACGATGCCGATGACTGCACCCGTGTAAGAAGAATTCGGATGACTTCATCTAATATCGATCTTCATCGGCCGTGTACAGGATGATGACTTCTAATTACGGAGGATGGCTCCGTTGCAACTACAGTAAATGTCTTCACAGTGGAGTGCTTGGTTGTCCCTCACAGTGGAAAACGTCTCTTCCCGCGCCTATGCGTACGTCATTGCTGCGCCTATGTTCGCCTCGCTCGAGCCAGTCCAAGTGTAACACGATACTCGCCGCGGTCCGTTTGATGCGGGCTGACAGACCTCCAGTTCCAAATTTAGCAATATAATTTTTTAATATTTATATGTTTTTCACTGCAAACTTTTTTAACATATTCGTGAGGTTCTTCCGATTAAAATAAGACCAAACAAGATATAATTACGATCACAATTACCTGTGTAACAAGCCATAAAAGTTTCGGACGTTATATTTATGGCAGAGATACAAATAAACTTTTATGGTTTGTTACACAGGTAATTATGAACGTAATTATATCGTGTTTGGTATTATTTTAATCAGAAAAACGAGGCGAACACGATGGTAAAAGTTTCATTCACGAAAAACGAAAAATAAAGAATTTTGATTTTTGAATTTAAAAGACAGAACACGCGGGAGTCTTTCATGTTTGCCGAACGTCTCGAACCTCAGTCCCTCTTTGTTTTTGTATCGCTAATCAAATTTTGTAATAAAAAATGCCAAACTCGAAACCAGTCATTTTGACTGGTAGTTCTAGTGTTACCAACGAACGTCGAAATTCAATAAGATAAGTAATGCTCTTATATTTCTATTTCCTTAACGTTTCTGTGAATAGTAGCTATATGGAATTATTTACTGTTTAAATGTTCACAGTGTTTTATAAATAATAACATACGTCGTTTTTATTATTGTAACCTCAGAAAGCAATAATTTTTTAATGGTCAAATTCTGGATATTACTACTCTTCGTTTTCAAGAACTACTGGAGCATTTGCCGAATTTTTAAATATATTTCTCAGATTTGTATAACTTAACTTTTTTTAAAAAGTGGTCTTGGTGCATAATTTTGAAGGTTTAACACTTTGAGCGCCGTGTCACCCAGATACGGGTGACGCATGAATTCATACATAAATTTATCGCTAATTTTAGTCGAAACATTTAACATAACGAAGTATAGAAAATTTTTGTAAATATATTAAAGCCTATCGAATAAACCAGGATAGAATACTATGAAAATTGTCTGTAAAATTTATCGGAAACAAAATTATTTCCTAAAAGAAATTGAAACTGTTTTTGGGTGGCCCTCAAGGTGTTAAAGAACGTCTCCAAGCATCGACTCTGGCCATTTATTTACAGAGTAAGCGGTTACCATTATTTCCGTGGAAGATTTCTCTTAACTGGTCAGCTACCTTTACCTTACGCCTATGATCGTCGTAAATCCTCCAAGCTTCATGCAGATCGACGATCTAATTGTTTATGTTTTTTGAATCAACTGACGTGGATATACGTGGTCGTACGCGATGGGAACCCCGAAAGCTACCATAATCTTTGCCTCCTCTACGGCTGGTCTCTCCCGACCCTCCTTTACCTTGGCCTCCCCTTCTTCCTTTGCCACGTAGCGTATGCACACTCGTTCCGGATTATCCGTGTGCGTGTATATACCGGTTTCGCATTTTAACCGAGAAAGAACGTCTGCCAACCCTCGAAAACGTGATCTCCCGACGAGAAACCCCTGTCCCCCGTGCACGCACGCTGGCCATACTCGATTTTGAGGCAGGTCAGACGACCCCATTGGAGGAGCCAGCCACACGTCGTTCTCCTCCTGCTGCTGCTGCCTTGCTCCATCGAGCAAATATACCCCGTTCATGGATTAGTGCACGGTAGTTCGTGTCCCGTGGCCCTTTGTTGAGCGATTACGAACCACGTCCACGTTCCCGAATCGTCGTCCACAATTTCGCCGGACGTCCTCGCTCGCTGTAGGATTCTTTATCTGCCAGGCCGAATCTGATGGAACCGCGTGATGGAGGTGTACAGGTACGTGTTGTCGTGAACCTTGCTCGTGAAACACGTAAATGTGATCCCGAGGATCACTATTTTTATTGGAATCGTTTTCGACGTCGCTTCTTTTTTTTTTTTATTATTATTATTATTATTATTAGTGGCACCTTGAACGATAGGATTATCGGCGATGTGTTTTAACACTGTGTTTACGGGACCCGTCAAAATGACTGATGTTAGATTTTCTATTTTCGACTACGAAAATTATTAAGAAGTTTATGACAACATGCATAACATTCATCGGGATAAAGAATCTTTCTATAAACTAATATATGTATTATCCATTATTTACTTATTTTTATAGTTCATTCGCAACTTAGACATAAGTGAAACATCCGTAAATCTATTGTTAACCCTTCGGGGACGAACTTTTATGACGAAGATAATTACTTTTATTTCTTTTAAAATTGCTTGTTGACGATCGTGGTTGAAATAAATTCGTTCGAGCCTTGAATATTGCACGTGGTGTGCCGACTAAGTTTTTTCTAACTGTACCATCTATGACTATTTCCTTACTCGTGTTCTGTTCGAGGTCACCTCGGTCAGGTAGACTTGACGGGGGTGAATCATTTTAATTGGGTGTACAAAATATACAAAATTGTGGAAGGGAAGCAAGGTGTACGCTCTACTCGAGGCCCCCCACTTGCAAATATCACAAATTTTTTCTTTAGACCGTGGAAGGTAATAAAGGTCAGGAAGCGCCATGACCTTGACTAGGCACTCTAGAAATAACGGGCTCGAAAGGTAAAAATATTAATCTTTCGACCAAATGCGAACAATAATTAGAAAAACTACAGGGAACCTCGCGGCTCATTATCAACGACGGTCTTATGGCTAATTATTCTATGGAAATTCTAAAATCTATTCTAACACTAAAGGCTTGTTGGACATTTTCCTGTTTGTAAAAGTTTACATAAAAATCGGTAGAATACGAAACGCATTGGTATTTGGGATAGGGTTCAAAGTTAACATTGCTGTTACTTTTCTTATGGCAATTAGAATTTGAAAAATCTCGTGCGTCCGCTGGTGTAATTTGACTATACGAGATTTGTGTTATTTCGCGGAATTAACCTTGAAAGAACGAGTTGTCGATTGTCCAAAGGTGACCCGTTTAGACTGCGTTATTTTCGATATAATGGACTGTATTATTTACGATGGCGATAGAATTTCGAAATGATAGACGTTGCGTTTAATTTTTACTTCCGAACGTTTTGAAGTATCGATTCGATTGTTCAATTTTCTTCCGACGCGTCTGAAAGTTTCGTTAATTCTATTGAGTTCTTTTTCGTCCGGCACGTTTGACGACTTTTGTTATTCTTTACCTTCCGAAGCGTTTGATGGTCTCGTTAATTCTAACGACTCGTTGTCGCTCGTACTTCCGCGAAAACTGGGAAGTTGTTGAAGCATGCTGATTGGTTTTCGCTCAGTTGTGTTAATTTCCCAATCAACATGCTTCCTGACGGTAGTATCAAATCTTCAAATTGATAGATCTCAAATCTCTAATTTTAAAAATGTAGAAATCTGAAAACTAAATTTAGGGATTTGCAATATCTAATTTTACAAATGTTGAAATCTCACATCTTTAAATTTAGAAATATCAAATTTCTACCTTCTTTTGCGCCCTGGACGCGCCTTTTTAGGAATAGGGTGGGAGCGCCACCGCCACGATCGAGAGGACCCCCAAAGACCGGCCGCATTTGGGACCTTCCCGCCAGGTAGGCCCTCGAAGGTCAAGTCCTGTTAGGTTCGCGGATCGCTAGATGACCCTTTGGGAACGTCGAGTTTATGACATGAGCGCAGCTATTGAGAACGAAACGAAAATTAAAATATAAACTCTATTATCGAAAAAAGGTAAATGAATATTACGGTACGGCAAAAAATGTGTATCTCAAAAATAGCTTTTCGTAGAAGAACCGTCATAAACTCTCTTTAGAAATCCTCGCGAAGAAATCCTCTTTAGAAATTTATTTTCTGGTTAGCAAATTCAGAAAAGATTAAAAATTTGTCTTTTTAACGGCTTCGGAAAATAATGTATCTTTATATAGGTTATATAAAGTAACTGTCCACATATGTGGCCAAAGGCGTGAAGAGGTTAATACGTCGAGCACCGTTTGTTGCTCGGACGTGTTACGTACGCGGTCAGATCGGGGAGCGCGATATGTCAGCGTGTGTGACGTACCGCGGAATCTATTACGTCTGTCGTTCCATAGCTGTAGCTGTTTCAAAAGTTTCGACGAAAATCGTGCGCGTTCGATCGAAGCTTTAAACGGGTACGCATTGAACGATTGCGACTCTCGTCAGCTGTATGGGGACCTTTAATTTTGTGATCGAGGATGCGCGTTTATGTTTTATCAGGTTAGTCCAAAAGTTCGTGCGCATTAGTAGCATATATTTTCATTGAAAAAAAAAAAAAAAATATCGCCCCGCTTTGTATTTCTCGACATAAAATAAAACAAGCGCCATCGCGCTGCTTGGGTCTTTTCGTAGTTAATTAGGGAAAGCGCGGTTGCGCTGTTTGGGATTCTTCGACAGTGTTTTTTCAATACCCTCTGGGACTCAAACGGTTAAAAATGAAGCCTTTCTTTCCTTAATAATTTAAAAAGTCGTTCAGAATTACCCCAGCTACCTCCCATTTCCGGATGTTTCGTTCGTTTTGGGACACCCTGTATAAATACTATGTGTACCACTGATCGAATGTAAATGTAAACAAACTTTTTCGAAATGCTCAAGATTAAATTTCTATAACTTGAAATTTAGAAATGATGATAATATTGTTTATACGTTTATGACCTTGAACAACCTTGAATGTCTATAGTCGTTGAAACTGTCTCGAGAAGGGCTACAATTCTATGAGTTTAGAAATATGTGGTACCATTTGAAAAACTAAGTTGACCTTCAAATCTCGTATACACTAAGAAATTATTGCTTTTTGAGGTTACAATAATAAAAACGATGTATTTATTATTTATACAATACTTCGAACATTTAAACAGTGAAATAATTCCATACAGCTATTATTCACAGAAACGTTGAGGAAATATATAGAAATATAATAGCATATTACTTACCTTATTTGTTAAGGCCACCAGTGCCCTTACATTAACAATAGATTTAGGATTTCTACATAGCAATTACAAATAAGACCGTCGTCCCATCGAAGGGTTCACGGACCGTTCCGTGGCAGCCATAAACTCAAGAAGCCATAAAGACCCGCGCGTTTTCCATGTAGTTTTCGTGTCATTGTTCACATTTGGTCGACAGATTGACATTGTTACCTTTCGAGCCCGTTATTTCTAGCATGTTTAGTTAAGGTCAGCGCGCTTCTTGATCCTTATTACCTGCCACGGTCCAGGAGCAAAACGTAAAATATTTGCGAGTGGAGGGGCTCACGTAGGGCGTTAACTTTGTTGCCCTTCCACAATTTGTACATTTTCACTTAGCCAATTAGAACGATGCACCCCCGTCAAGTCTAGCCTACCGAGGTGACATCAGATAGATTTAATAGAATCTGAGAGAGTTGCATAGAGATAGATAGACAAGCTAGTTGAACTAAGAACAGACAGAACAGTTGATTTGTATAGGCATAGTTGAATAGTTGAATAAAGAACATAGTCATTCGTATACTTGAAACATAGATAATTTGTATAGTCCCGATCATATCGGGTGGTCCTTCGAGTAGTTATTATATTTGTTGGCACAAGCGTGCAAAACGCCTACAAAGCTCGAATCTCCCTACTCGGGTAATCACAAGTACTTAACACCTTATTGAATTCAGACGTTCGTTCTTAATGAACATGCTTCGCTTCACATGCAATTGTTGGAACATTTAATTGGAAATAAAATCCTTATTTTTTATGTTTTTTAAAAAATGGTCAACTACCGGTACTCTTACCTTATCGGTAGTTTTAGTGTTAAAAATGCTGTTCAGGCAAGGAAAAAAGTATCCGATGAAAATCGTCTCTCATTTTCATAAAAAAAAAAAAAAAAAAAAAAATGACATTACTTTTCGAACAACCTGATTGGACGATCCGATAGCTGGGATTTGTCGGAGGAAAACCATGCACAAAGAACCAGTTACGAACGGGTTCGCGTTTAAAACAAATCCAATGCGAAGGCGAACACACCGGGGTATGCATAATTCATTGCGGTACGCACTTTTTTGTAACTAAACGTTACGATGCAACGTTCTGACCTATTTTCGAAGTTCTAACCGGAAACCGTAAATTTCGCGTGGCAGTACACGCACCAAGGTCTCGCGTGTTCGAATATTCGACTGAAAAGTAAAGGTCGTTGTTGCGATATTGTCAGGTTTGCCTCTCATTGTCGAAATTGACATTTGTTGTTAGATACGCTGAGAGGTTAATTGCATATTGACCCCAGGACGCTAGCGGGAGTAATCGATTACCCCACCGATCTCGAAAAGTTGCAATCATTCTAATGGTTTTGTTGGTTAACACTATTTCTACCACGATTTTGTGTATACCCATTTCAACCAAAAGGTGTCTTTTGACGCTTTTTGAATAGAAATCATCACCGAAATTGGTTAGGATTTTAAATTATGAGTTAAACATAGATAATTTGAGGAATATATTTATTGATACACCGATGTGTATTTATTGGAGATGATTTAATTCATCAAGTTACAAAATATTAGGGTCACATAAGTTTCTTCCTTTTTGTAATATGACACAAAATGGGATAGAGAGATAGAGAAGGTTGATACAGCTGAGCAATTAATGCAACGAATCAACTTTAAACTATAAATATTGTGTATGAATGTCTATCAAAAAAGGAAATAGCTTATGGGACACTCTAATATACAATCAATGCAGTTGTGTACACTAAAATGCAGCAAGGGAAATTAGCGAATATTAGCTGGAGAAAAATGATATGATATAACATTGTATGAAAAGTAAAAAAATTAATTGTGGAGAAACGATTCAACATAGAGAATAATTTTATGTTAAAATTTGAAAGGTGTCTTTTGACACCTCTTGGTAGAAATAGTGTTAACGTTATAACTACCAAAGCCTTCAAATAACCATTTTAGAAATTGCCCATTTTAAATTACAAAATTTATTAACCCCTTTGCACTCGACCGGCGACTCACACTCGCCATTTGATTTAACACTAAAACTATCAAAGGAGTCAAATGATCCTTTTACAAATTTCCTACTTCAAACGAGAAAATTTGACAAGATGGTTTTCTTGACACCTATGCTGTTTGTCATCAAGATAAAGAATCAATAAGTGTATTCATTTATGTTTCATCGTTTGTTCATTGATTTTTCAACTGCATTTTTAACATCAAAATACTTGTCCATTATTCGTCGGTAGTTTTAGTGTTAACCCTGTGTGCTTTAAAACTAGTGTTGGATTTTTGCAGAAATCCTGGATATTTTGAATGAATTTTAAATATGTTTCTTAGCTGCGAAAACGTACGTTCAACTACACTTTGGTATAAGTCAGAGCCATAAAAAACGGTCAGCTCGTGCCCTGCGCCGATGTCGTAGCTGACCGTTAAGAGAAAAGCAAGACTCTCTCCTCTAGGGGATGCATAGCTGTACTTCCCCTTCGCTTATGCGTAAAATAGCCTTTTTTAGCAGTACAACCTTAGCAGTCGGTTCGGCAACAACACATAGCACAGTCTCTGAATTTAGCGCGTATCAGGACTAAACACTCTGTACATTTTCTAATTTTACTGTATATATAATAAATATTCGTTAGCGTTTGTTGGAGGCAAACAAACTCTGTGGTTGATTATTCAACAACTAGAACTACCAACCAGTCAAAATGACTGGTTTCGGGTTTCCCATTTTATGTCATAAAATTTTGTGGCCGACCTCTTGTCAAAATATCTGCTATGTTTTATTGGGCTAATGAACGGTGGTACATATATGTTAGATGATGCTGCAATATTTATTTGGTTATTTTTCTACTTCATTTTGAATTCTAAAATAATTATGCATTTAATGTTGGTATGCCTAGTGATTATAATGAGCTACACTCGTGACGCACTAGCGGTTCAAATACGGTAAGCCTTGCTTATATTTTTAGTACGGTTGAATGTTCAATTTCGGTCTAATTGTAATTTGCACAGTCGAGAATCACGAAATGTAAGACAGTCTCGACATTCGAACTTTATTTAACCATATTAATATTGTAGCTGTGAATAGTTCGGTGTGTCTGACGCATTTGCCGAATGAATCGTAGTGCAAAGGGTTGACGAAACGATTTTATGTAAATAACTTCTAAATAAATTTATACCGTTGTGCACGCAACGTTTCAACATGATAGAGAATATCAGTGGTGAATAATAAAAAAAAAGAAAATAATTTCAAAAAACTTCATTAGAAATATGAGATTCCAAAATTCCAGAGGCTAGAGATTTAAACATTGTCAGATTTGATTATTCTGCATCTGTAATATTACAAATTTGCGATTCCTAAATTTGAAGGTTTGAGATTTAAGAATTTTTAGCTTTGATAATTCTACATCTGTTGTATTAAAAATTCGAGATTCCTAAATTCAAAGGATCGAGATTTAATTATTTTCAGACTTGAAATTTCTAAATTTGCAAAATTTGAGATTTTTAAATTTAGAGTTTTCAGGTTTCTACATGTTTAAAATTTGAAATTTCAGATCTATAAATTTGAAGATTTGAGATCTTTTAACTTTAAGATGTGAAATTTGTATATTTTTAAAATTAGAAATTTGATATTTCTAAATTTAAAGATGTGAGATTTCAACATTTGTAAAATTAGATATTGCAAATCCCTAAATTTAGTTTTCAGATGTCTACATTTTTAAAATTAGAGATTTGAGATCTATCAATTTGAAGATTTGAGATCCTTTAACTTCAAGATGTGAAATTTGTATATTTTTAAAATTACAAATTTTATATTTCTAAATTTAAAGATCTGAAATTCCTAAATTTAAACGTCCAAAATCTCTAAATTTCTAGATCACCAAATTTTTACATGTAACTTACTTGATAACTCATGATACCCATCGTTGTTGATTCCCACAATATTTGTTCCTGAATTTCCTAATCCGACGCGTACCAAATTAATCAAATAAGATGGCGCAAACTCGTTCGCGGATGATATTTAAAGTCCCTCCGCGTTACTTCGCATATTCGACGAGAGATTACTCTTCGCACACGTCGCGAACTAGTTCCAATTAAGCACAGATTCGTAAGCAACGCCTGGAACGATCTTTAATGAAAAGATCGCGAAACCATGTCGGAAGGTTTGTCTTAACTCTGAAGGATCTACTTTGAAATTTTACGTGTTCCTAGCTGGCGACTTAATTAAAAGTTCCAGTCGTTCGATGAAACGTTTCCGTTCGTATTGGTGGTCTTGTCGAAACATTCAGTTAGATCTCTGCATTCCAATTAAAATTCTCGTTAACTTCGTTTCTGTCTCTCTCGCTCTCGACCTGCATATGATTTTATACGGGGTGTCGTAGAAATTTATAGAACATATATTCCCGAAAAACCATATTCCTTTTGTTCAATTTCATAATTTCAATCGGGTTCTACATTCGTTTTATAGCAGGTTTATTCGTAAATTAGTTTTTGGTGTATATATATTCGCATATTAGGTTTAGTGTATGTTTATTCATACATACAGGGTGTCCCACAATTATGGTACGAGCCGGAAACGGGTGATAGGTGGGGTTATTCTGAACAACTTTTTCCTTTGCAAAAATATTGAACGAGGTTTCATTTTTAACCCATTGACTGCCAACTACGAGATATCTCGTAGTAAGCGTCTGTACCAAAACTGTCAGTTACGAAATATCTCGTAGTGAGGGCTGCAAGTACAGATTGGCTATAAATGGCTATTTGAGGTAGGAATTATTAGAAAGGATGAATGCAAAATGTATATAGTGTAGAGAACATATTGATTATCAATTTTTATTATTAAAATTATTATTGAAACTATTAAAATTATAACTAAGGCGATTGGATCATATTTTGTAAAAGTTCATGTTTTATTTAAAATAAAACTGTGGCACCCAGGGCAAGGCGCACTAAATTTGCATGGCAGTCAATGGGTTAAATTATTCAGGGAAAACACCGACCAATCAGAACGCGATGATCGCGCGCGCTGTATATTTGATCGCGATCACGGCCAATTATAACTCGGGCCTACACTTCTGCCTCTGAACGCGCGCGATCCTCGTGTTCTGATTGGTCGGTGTTTTTCCTGAATAATTTAAAAATGAAGCCGCGTCCAATATTTTTGCAAAGGAAAAAGTTGTTCAGAATAGCCCCACTTACCACCCCTTTCCGGCTCGTACCATAATTGTGGGACACCCTGTATATTAGTTTAGGTATATGTTTATTGGACTATCACTTTTAGTACATGTTGATTTCTATATTAACTTTTAGAATATGTTTATTCGTATATTAACTTTTAGAACATGTTTATTCGCATATTAGTTTTTGCATACATTTATTCACATATTGCTTTTAGTATATGTTTATACGCATATTAGTATTTGCGTATGTACAGGGTGTCCCAAAACGAATGAAACATCCGGAAATGGGAGGTAGCTGGGGTTATTCTGAACAACTTTTTCCTTTGCAAAAATGTCGTACGGGGCTTCATTTTTAAATTATTAAGGAATAACTCCGACCAATCAGAGCGCGAGAATCGCGCGCGCTCAGGGGTGCCGTACCATCGCGATGGTCATACGTTCGTTTATGGCGACGGTCACTGTTACTCGTGCCTGCACGACGCCCCTGAGCGCGCGCGATTCTCGCGCTCTGATTGGCCGGTGTTTTTCCTTAATAATTTAAAAATGAAGCCACGTACGACATTTTTGCAAAGGAAAAAGTTGTTCAGAATGACCCCAGCTACCTACGATTTCCGGATGTTTCGTTCGTTTTGGGACACCCTGTATGTGCCCATATTACTTTTAGTATACGTGTATTTTCATATTAATTTTAGCGTATGTTTATTCACATATAAATTCATTTAACAACATCGATTACCATAGGGTTGTAACTCGAGTGATACCTAACAAATGAAAAAAAATAACAATATGATAATCAATAATCAATAACAACAATAATAATCACTGTGAAACGAATAACATATGCGTGACAATATGTGCGACATACGTGCACCAAAAATGTACGAACTTTTATA
Organism: Coelioxys conoideus; assembly: GCA_947623535.1. NCBI lineage: Eukaryota > Metazoa > Arthropoda > Insecta > Hymenoptera > Megachilidae > Coelioxys > Coelioxys conoideus. The sequence continues at coordinate 15,592,669 of OX392453.1, read as the reverse complement.
TTTTTCAATTCGGACATTTGTCAAATTTGGACTTCGAATGTTAATAATTTTACGTGTTCTCTGAATTTGCTAATTCGATATTTACAGGTTGCCATATTTGTAAATTAAAAAGTTTCGCTGGAAAGCAAGCGACGGTATCGCACGTATCGGACGAGTTTTCGAAATCGATTTTCTCTAAAACGAGGTCTCTCGATTCGTGGAGGTCGCACGTAGGTTTACATCGAGCTGGATTCGATTCGTCGCATCGTAAGAGAAAAAGAAAGAGGGTGAAAAAAAAAGGAGAATGAATGACCTCCGTTTTTCAGTTCGAAATCTGGACCGTGGTTGCGCGATCGCTTCGGATTCGGGGCTTTTCTGTTAATCACGGTTTTTAGGCTAATTAAAGAGGCGCGCGGGCACGTCGGAAGATTTGAAATCTCGGCGAGAAAATTTGTCCCCGAAATGAACTAATTTGTGAAAATGTTCGAGTTTGTGGAATTGTCGCGAGAAAATTGCTTTCCAAGGATCGGCCGTGGATGATCATAATCGCTGATTACACTGTACAATAGCCAAAATTTACATGACCTGCCACTATGAAATTCTTATAGATTTTTGCGAGCTGACTACGAATCTGAAATCCGTTTTCTCTGGTACGTACAGTTTTTTAGAAAATTAATGTTGTAAAAAATTGCAAATTTTCAACTTTGGGAATTTTTAGTGCTTTTACTATACCAGCTATTCAATGGCTTTTCACACGAGAGAAATCTGTGAACTTTCCCGAATAAAAGGATATAAATTGTTATTACATTGTAAACATTTAAATATGTTTAAACAATGATCGAAGTAAAAAAGACCCCAAAAATGGACCAATTTTTGCTGATATTTTTAAATTTATTTAAAAAACTGTTGGGTCTAGGTGAAAATCTAACCATTGCACGTGATAGAGCAGACATTTTTACTGCAGGAAGCATCGAGCGAAGTTAAACAATCACATTCGTTTACATGTTATAAGGAAAATAGTCCGGCAAAACACGTTACGCCACAACAGAAGGTAGGGAGACCACCGTGCCGCGCCAACATTGAGTACAACTGACAGTGACGCGTGTTTTGCCGAACTATTTTCCTTATAAAATGTAAACGAATGTGATTTTTTAACTTCGCTCGATGCTTTCTGCAGTAAAAATGTCTGCTCTATCACGCGCAATGGTTAGATCTTTACATAGACCCACAGTTTTTTAAATAAATTTAAAAATATCACCAAAACTTGGTGTATTTTTGGGATCTTTTTTAATTCGATCGTTGTTTAAACATATTTAAATGTTTACAATGTAATAACAATTTATATCGTTTTATTCGGAAAAGTTTACAGATTTCTCTCGTGCAAGAAGCCATTGAATAACTGCTGTAGTAAAAGAATAAAAAATTCTCAAAGTTGAAAATTTGCAATTTTTTTTAACATTAATTTTCTAAAAAACTGTACGTATCAGAGAAAAACGGATTTCAGATTCGCATTCAGCTAGCAAAAATCTATAAGAATTTCATAGTGGCGGTACATATAAAACAAAAAAGTCAAAATTTGTTGTACAGTGTTATCTCTAACGCGGTTATTTTTATTGAATTTTTTAAAGGAGGGTACGAAAAGATTAAACTTACTTCCAGACATACAAAATGAATGATACAAAATCACTTTTAATTAATAAGTTATACAAATTCTCTTACAATTGTTAAGTTATATAAATTCACTTGTAATTAATAAGTTATACAAATTCATTTATAATTAATAAGTTATACAGATTCATTTACAATCATTATGTTGTACAAATTCACTTTTAATTAACAATTTATGCAATTCACCTTTAATTAATAAGTTATGCAGTTTCACAAAATAACTTGTTATAAAATTATCATGAAATTGAAAATATTTCTTTGTCTCATACTATTTGTTTTAGTATATAGCAACTTTGTATTAATCCTTTGCAGTCGAAAGGTAGTTCACACCCGCTGCTTTGTTCAATACAGCGATCTCGAACAGATATTTTTTAATTATTAAAAAATTAGTAGCAATTAATAACAGAGAGATAATAACTTCAAAAGTATTCATCATACTTCTCAACTAGATAGTTTTATAGTTGTTATCTGCTATCAGTAAAAATACCTTCCAGTGCAAAGACTTAAATATGTAGCTTTAATTACATCAAATATGTAGCGTCAATTATTACAAATATATGGATCTATTTATACTAAATATGTAGCTCCGATTGCATCAAATATATAGCTCTAATTATGTTAAATATGTAGCTTTAATTATACTAAATATATAGCCCAATTTGTATTAAATATGTAGTTTAAATTGTACGAAATGTTTAGCTCTAATTATATCAAATATGTAGTTCTAATTATATTAAATATACAACTGTATTTGTATGATTGTAGCTCGTTCGAATGCCAGAAATAATGTGTTGTAGTTTCATGATCGGGTCACGATTCACCTAACATATCCCTGTACGACGGTTAACGGGTTAATAGCTCGTGAAATTATGTTAAATTTGCTGTAGGTAATGTCGTTGAAATTACGATTCAGGTTTTGAAGGTTTTAAGTGATAAAATTAAGTCGTTATTACGCGTTGGCGTTCTGCTTTCAATGATTACGCAACAGAAAGAAATTCTCCATCGCCGCGAAGACGAAACCTCGTTATCTGTCTATAAATTGTAGACGTTGCTCTTAATCGCGAAGCAGAAGCGTCGCTGTTATCTGGAAAATGTAAATACATTCTCTTTAACCGAACGATTAACGGAGATTATCCAATGTTTGTGTTGCCAAGGGAAGGTATCCGAATCCTTGTTTTTCGTTCGAAAACAACGAACTTCAACGATTTCGGAAGCGATGCAAGTACGATTATTACGAATATAATATTTTTAAATGTAGAGATTTATTGGATTGAACGCATAGGATTCTAAACACGAACATACGAGACACTCGGGAATATGAACATATGAAAACATACGAACATGTGAAGATATGAACATATGAAAACTTACGAACATGTGAGCATATTGACATAATATGAAAGTACGAACATATGAGTATATGAAGGTATGAAGATGCCAACACACGAACATACAAATATATGAACATATGTAGATACCAACATATGAACATACGAACATACGAATATATGGCTATATGAACATATAAAGATACTAACACATGAACATACGAATATATGGATATATGAATATATGAAGATACCAACATACGAATATATGAAGATACCAACATACGAATATATGAACATATGAAAATACTAACACATGAACATACGAATATATGGATATATGAATATATGAAGATACCAACATACGAATATATGAACATTTGAAAATACTAACACGTGACATACGAATATATGGATATATGAACATATGAAGATACTAACGCATAAACATACGAATATATGGATATTTGAATATATGAAGATACCAACATACGAACATACGAACATACGAACATATGAACATATGAAGATATCAACATATGAACGTACGAGAATACGAACATATTAACATATGATCATTTTTAGAAATCTGACGAAATCCGTATTTGGAAATGAAAAAGTTTGGAAGTTTAAAATTCGTAATCGCCAATTAAATCGTAATTGTATCGATCTCCATTCACGAATTAAAAATTCAATCGTGTCTTCGAATTGTCACCTTCTCACGGTTAACATTTTCTTTTCGTTGATGCACGGATGCTTTTATTTGCATCCGATTAAATTCGAGAGAAGCGCGATAATAAAGCGCGTCCGCGATGCAGGTAACTTAGCGAACGATCAAACGAAGTTCAATGAAATTTTCCTTTGATTTTTCGTTCGTGTACGAACACGTGAAACGTGTCCGAGATCGAGAGACTAACTCATACCGTTCGCTAAAAAATGAACAAAGAAGAGGTTTCCGATAACACGAGAGCTTCCAATTGGACCATGTTCGTTACTTCCACGAAGTTGTTTGCCGTAACCGGATGACGAAAAAGGCCTAATCTAATTCTAATTTGGCTCGAATTCTCGCTCCCTTAATTAGAATTGTGAATCCCGGTAACGAAGGGATTCGAGGAACGATTGGAACGTAATACCTTCTTGTTCACGCTTATTCCCAGCCGGTTTTATTACGCAAGATGTTCGGTTGTTCCGTTAATTAAAATCAATTTTTATAATCGGTCGAACGAAATTAACCCCTTCGTAGAGCTACTTTTCTAGCGACGCGATATTTGCGTCCGATATATTCGAATATCGATCGCTTCCGAGGTAAAACAGTTCTCAAGCTTAACACTAGAACTACCAAGGGGGGTCAAAATGACTTGTTTGACATTTCTTATAATTATAACCTATTTCAGGTACATTTTGTTTCTGAAAATTTTGTACGACTTTTTCGAAGATATGCAAATAATTAATTCTGTAAAACAGTTTTCTTTTTTTTTTCATTATTTTGTTGTAAAAGTGTATGCAGTATACCTATATACAGGGTGTCCCAAAAGTGTTGAAGGAGCCGGAAATGGGAGGTAGGTGGGGTCATTCTCAACAACTTTTTCATTTGCAAAAATGTCGTACGGGGCTTCATTTTTAAATTATTAACGAAAAACAACGACCAATCAGAACGCGAGAATCGCGCGCCACGCGATTCGATCGCGACCACGGCCAATTATAACTCGGGCCTACACTTCTGTCTCCGAGCGCGCGCGATTCTCGCGCTCTGATTGGTCGGTGTTTTTCGTTAATAATTTAAAAATGAAGCCCCATACGACATTTTTGCAAATGAAAAAGTTGTTCAGAATGATCCCACCTACCTTTCATTTCCGGGTGTTACATTCTTTTTGGGATACCCTGTATAATTGTACTAACCCAGTGGCTGACGATTACTAAGTATTAACATATAACTAATCCAGTGACTAACAATTAATGAATCTCATAATTCTACAGATACAGTGAGTGACAATTAATGAATAGTATAATTCTACTGATCCAGTGACTAACAAGTAATAAATATTACAATTGGACTAAGGCAGTGACTGATAATTAATGAACATTAAAATTTAACTAATCCAGTGACTGACGATTAGTAAATATTATAATTTCACTGATCCAGTGACTGCCAATTAATGAGTATCATACATCTACTAATCTAGTGGCTGACAATTAATAAATATTATAGTTTAACTGATCCAGTGATTGAAATTAATAAATGTGTTAATTTAACTGATCCAGTGACTGACAATTAATAAATATTATAAATCTACTTATGCAGTCGCTGAAAATTGCGTCTACGACAAGATGGATACTCAATTTCTCAGTTTCTGATTGGTCGGTGTTTTTCCTTAATAATTTAGAAATGAAGCCCCATACGACGTTTTTGCAAAGGAAAAAGTTGTTCAGTATAGCCCCACCTACCTCCCCTTTCCGGCTCGTACCATAATTGTGGGACACCCTGTATATAGAACATATAAACATAAGTTGGATATGTTCCCTTGTTAGACCACCTTCATAATTATAGGCACAAATGGCTTACGCTCTCGAGCAAATGAAATTACCAAATCGCTTTTCATAATGTACGGCGTGCGTCGTTCCCGGGAGAAAAGATTGTTTGTTAGCCGAACATTAAGCGAAATAAAGAAAAAGGAAAGAAAAGAGGAGGAAAAAAAAAGGCACGTAGCAAGGAAAAATGAACGCGCGTCATTGTTCCGTAGTTGAATAGGTAAGTTAGGAACGCGTTGTAGGAAAGATGGCGGTTGCCAGGAATCCGATGTAATTATTGCAACCTTAACCACGTGTTTTGCCATCTAGGATGATGGCGTTTCTCATTATGGCGGGAACCCCTTGTTCGAGAAGAAAGACCACGATCAACGTTCGCGTATGTGGCGGAATAAGTTGAGACCGTGCCCTGTCATGGTTATGATATGATAATTGCGATGGAATTATCGAAAGATGTTTCGATAATTATTTCAAACTTTTTAGTCTAGTTGCAACAAACAGAAGTGGCTCTACGAACGCGGTCATAATTACATATTTCATTTCGACGAGATAATGACAGTGTTCGGATAATTGAATTAAAAGCTACATCAAAAAGTTCGAATACCTCTTTATCTAACTACAATTGCGATCGATATCGTTCAATTAATTCCGATTGAAATTACTTCGATCGAACGATATCGCTCGTAATTATTAGATAATTTCACTAATTGATTCTGTTTTTTTGTACCGCACACTTTGGATCCAACATTATATAATTTTAATTAGTATCAATGACACCCGACGAATCAGGGTACAGTAAATTTGAATATTAGCAAGAATATTAATAATAAATTATTACATTAGTAAGACTATTAGTGACAAATTATTATATTAGTAAGAATATTAGTAATATTATTAAGAATATTAATAATCAATTATAACATTAGTAAGAATATTAGTAATATTATTAAGAATATTAATAATCAATTATAACATTAGTAAGAATATTAGTAATATTATTAAGAATATTAATAATCAATTATAACATTAGCAAGAATATTACTAATACTAGCAAGAGCATAAGTAATAATTTGCAGACTTGTGTCCCAAATTTTAAAAGTTTCAAGTATGTAATAAAAAATTATTATTTCAGAACAGTGCGATTCGATTGCAAATCGGATGCAAAGATTCGAACACCGATCATTTCTGATCCGAACGACCGATTAATTGCTAGAATTTCCAATAGCTTTAGCCGTATTCATTATTTTATGGCTGGCAACGATTCCAGCATTCTTCAGGTATTACGAATAATTGTTCTAACGTATCGAGCGAAAGATTCATAGAATTTGTTAAGGTAATTAATGAAGCCGATGAAGGTGTTCGTACGAATATATTCAAAGAATGCAAACACGATCGAACGTGGGATTCCTTGAATCAATTATAATAATTACTTTCCGTGTAATCATCGAAGATCGTCGCGTGCACGAACACTATTAACATTGTGATGGTTACTGATTCAGTTAAATCTATGACTCTTATAACTTCATATTAGTCTCGCATCTTCGAGCTCGAAGATAATGTAAATACCTTGCATTGTTTAAGTGTTGAACACGTGTATGACACGTTGTCTAAATACCTACATGTTGTTTTAATTATACAAAATTTCTAGTAATTTGAGAAACCTCTGCGTCGTTTTCTGGCGACTACGAAATACGTTCACGAACTCATCAATCAATATTTAAATTTGTTGCTTCTCAACTTTTGCAATTAATTTTCTAGCTTACAATTTTCGATTCTTGAATCTTCGCTATTTTTGTATTTTCTATTTACGAATTTTTCCATTTTCATATTATAAATATTCGAATCTACTCATTCTCGTATTCTAAATTTTCGAATTCTTTCCATTTTCCTATTCCGAATTTGTAAATCCATGTTCAAATTCCAAATTTTCGAATCTTCACATTTTCATATTCTAAATTCGCAAATATTCCCATTTTCAAGTTATAAATTTTCGAATCTGCTCATTTTCGGATTCTAAATTTTCCAACCTTCCCATCTTCATATTTTAAGCTTTCGAATTTTCTCATTTTCATATTCCAAATTTGCAAGTTTTCTCATTTTCGTATTCTAAATTTTCCAACCTTCCCATCTTCATATTCTAAACTCTCGAATTTTCTCATTTTCATATTCCAAATTTGCAAGTTTTCTCATTTTCAAATTCTAAATTTTCGAATCTTTAATTTGTAAAACGGAAGCCAGTAGACGTACCTAATTACGTCGTTCATGATTAATGAAAGAAATTTGAAATTTTTAATTCTGCACGTTTTGAAACTGAGAAATTGAATATCCATCTTGTCGTAGACGCAATTTCCAGCGACTGCATAAGTAGATTTATAATATTTATTAATTGTCAGTCACTGGATTAGTTAAATTAACACATTTATTAATTTCAGTCACTGGATCAGTTAAACTATAATATTTATTAATTGTCAGCCACTAGATTAGTAGATGTATGATACTCATTAATTGGCAGTCACTGGATCAGTGAAATTATAATATTTACTAATCGTCAGTCACTGGATTAGTTAAATTTTAATGTTTCATTAATTATCAGTCACTGCCTTAGTACAATTGTAATATTTATTACTTGTTAGTCACTGGATCAGTAGAATTATACTATTCATTAATTGTCACTCACTGTATCAGTAGAATTATGAGATTCATTAATTGTTAGTCACTGGATTAGTTATATGTTGATACTTAGTAATCGTCAGCCACTGGGTTAGTACAATTATACAGGGTATCCCAAAAGGAATGTAACACCCGGAAATGAGAGGTAGGTGGGATCATTCTGAATAACTTTTTCATTTGCAAAAATGTCGTATGGGGCTTCATTTTTAAATTATTAACGAAAAACACCGACCAATCAGAACGCGAGAATCGTGCGCGCTGTATGTTCGATCGCAACCACGACCAACTATAACTCGGGCCTAAACTTCTGCCTCCGAGCGCGCGCGATTCTCGCGCTCTGATTGGTCGGTGTTTTTCCTTAATAATTTATAAATGAAGCCTCGTACGACATTTTTGCAAATGAAAAAGTTGTTCAGAATGACCCCACCTACCTCCCATTCCCGGGTGTTACATTCCTTTTGGGACATCCTGTATTTATTAATTGCCAGTCACTGGATTAGTTAAATTATAACATTTATTAATCGTCAGTCACTGGATCAGTTCAATTATAATATTTATTAATTGTCAACCACTAGATTAGTAGATTTATACTACTTACTAAATGCCAGTCACTGGATCAGAGAAATTATAATATTTATTAAACTGTACCAGCAGATCTATGTATAATATTTAGTACTCTTTCTCTTTAATCGCGCAGCTTCCTACTTTCTTTCTTCTTCTTTCGTGTCCTGTTTACCCTCCTTTTTCTTTTATATAGGGAAAAAAGCCTCCTTGCTCCCCCGAGGTCTGCTCTTCTTGCCGCTTTTGTGGCAGGGGTGGGGTAGAAACACGCGCCCCTCTTCGAACGCGCGAGTTTCTCCGGTATCGATCCACCGTCGTAGCCGGTGTTCGTCAAACGCGTATCCGTTGCTGTCGATTTTCTCGAGACAATGGTCTCCGACTGTTTCGAGGCCGAAAGGATTACTAGCTTCCTTTGTTCCCTCGAACGGCCAGATTTTTGGACCAACCAGCTGTTTCGTTCCCTCTCCCGTACGCCGCGGTAAAACCCCCTAATACCAGCATCCGTTTCAAGATAAAACTCTAACCCTCGATCGACGTTCGTACAATTTTAACGATCGCGAACACCCTGTCTCGTCGTTATCAACCTTTCTTGCATAGTCGACGAAAGTTGATAGAGTCGTTGGAGTTACATTAGTTTATAATAAACACATATTAGACCCACGAAACATTGACCTTCCTTGAGAACAGGGTGCGCCGTTAGAATCCGGACAGATGAAGTTTTATGCAGAAATTTGTTTATTTGGACAATATACAAACGTTCAATAAAATGCTATTTATATATCATTTCAAGGGTCCTTACTGAGAACTTTTACTTTATAAAGCCACCATGTGCCTCTTTCGCCTGTTCGATTCTTGCCCTAAAGCGCGAACACACTGACTTCAATGGGTCGCGTTTTATAGCCGTGAACTCTGCCTCGATAACAACTCACAGGGAGTCGACATTGGGGTGCCTACACTTTTTAGTGTTTCCTTCAATTACGCCCCGCACGTACTAGTCCAGCGGGTTCAAATTGCGACTGCTAGGAAGCCAGAAATCCTTCGACCCAAACACCGGGGAGCCAATTTTGAAGAAGATGGCTCGTGTGAGCAGGTGCGCCACCTTCTTGAAATAAGTACAGCCTTCCATAGGTTACAGTCTCCATCCATGGCTTCGTTATTATCTTCAAGACCTTCAAATAAACCTCCTCCGTGACAGTTTCGGCTTTCTGGAAAATGTGCGGCGGCATGATGTTGCCCTGACTCGAGACGACTCTCAAAATGTAGACACTTGCTGGAAATTTAGTTTTGCCCGCAACAAAATCCTTTTTCTCTGACATGAACTTCTCTCGTTGGAGATGGAGAACCCTTCTCGAACCCTTCCGAGGCTACATATTTCTTTGCAACGTCGTATACTGTCGATTTTGGGTACCCAAAGAATTTTATAATTTTGACCGACGTATAGGCTTTCTATAATCGCCACTCATACAATTATATTCCATGCTTGGCTCGACGAGCTCTGCCATTTCTGAGGTTAATGAAGTCTTATTGACATATTCAACTAACTTCCTATCCAATTGGGACCTATATTTGAATACTAATATAACGGGAAATTAAAAATCAATTCAGTCTGGATTTTACACGCGCACCCTGTATTATGTCATCCATAACGAGATCTAATCCTCCCAATGCAATATGTTTTCTAAGACATAACAGTTACTAATTATACAAGTGCAGACTGTTAACTCGTCGATGGCCACAGTGAATACTGACGTTTGTGGTCAGACAAATTATAATATTATTAAGAATAAGAATATTTATTCTTTCTGTTTAATTTTTTAATCAATTGTTATATACCATTGTGAGCATCAAGATACCTCAAATTTTCCTTTCATTTTTGTCCCGTTTGTTTAAACGTGACAGACATTTTGTCTTGTATATGATTGATTTAACTGAATTGACACCACCGGTCACATGTGTCACATATGACAGAAGAACGAGGGTACTAAATCCTTTAATTTAATTTTTTTATCAGTTACTATATATCGTCCTTAACATTATGAGCTTTCCGATTTTTCATTCGTTTGTTTACCCTGTAAATAATTGAATTAACACTAGAAGTGCAGGCATTAAATGCATACCTACTTTAAAACTGAAAATAAAGTAAATAAATAAATAAATAAATAATATAGCATTACCTAACATGAAACGTGACAGACATTTGTCAAAGGGGTGGCAATTAAATTACGTAATATAAAATGTCAAACTCGAAACTGCTCATTTTGATCGGTTAGTAGTTCTAGTGTTAACTGAATTTATATCATGTGTCACATGTGTCACATATGACAAAAGAACGAGGGTGATAAATCTTTCAGTTTCATCTTTTAATCTATATTAGTGTGTATCATTGTTGATATTAGGAGCCCACAAATTTTCCTTTCGTTTGTTTTCCTTGTCAGTAATTAATTTAACTGAATTTGTAGCCTCGGTCACATATGTCACACACGATATAGAAACAAGAATGCTTAATCCTTCAGTTTCATCTTTTAATCTGTTACTATATATTTTTCTCAACATTAAAAGCCTTCGAATGTTTCTTTCGTTTGTTTTTCTTGTATATAATTAATTTAACTAAACTTACACCACCGATCACGTGTGTCACAATTGACACGAGTACTAGCGTTCTTGATCTTTCGGTTTCACCTTTTACTCTATTAGTGTGTACCATTGTCAACATTAAGAGCCCACAAATTTTCCTGTCGTTTGTCCTTCTTGTCAGCAATTAATTTAACGGAATTTATAGCGTTGGTCGCATATGACATATATGATACAAGAACAAGGATAATTAATGTTTCAGTTTCATCTTGTAATCTGTTACTGTATATTTCCGTCGAAATTAAGAGCCTTTAAGTGTTCCTTTCGTTTGTTTCTTATATAATCAATTAATTTGAGCACCGGACTCATGTCACGTATGATATAAGAACAATTGTGCTTAATCCATCAGTGTTGACAGTTCTCAGCACACGAAAATGTACAATCACTCATCCAATATAGCAACATTTAAAGTAAATTAAAATTCGTTCAATAATGTAAAAGCTTCATCTATGTCGCCTTTCGTTAAAACAAATTCACCCAAATCGAATGAGAAACACGGATTAAAATTTAGCTTGTACACTAATACTTCTCACTATACGTCAGGAATAATCAAAGTTTTTGTGAAACAGGATTGAAATTTTTAAAAAACAGGCACCAGACAAAAATACTTCTATTTAACTGAATACTTCAAATTTAACTAAAGGGGGAGAAGAAATAAATATATTCTTATCATCACATTTATTTCTTTATTGAATGTACATATAATTAAAACAATTGAGAGAAACGTATATGTACAATAGAGAATTATACATATTACATAGGTACGTGTATTTAAATACTGGATCATATATGTGTATCGAAATTATGATATGTACACCAGGAGCATGTTCGTTTGGATAAACATATTTCGTTTAAATTCACTTTTAAATTGGATGTACCAGTTTGCAAATCATTTTTTGAGTGCAACGTACACGATATTAGCAATCTGTCAAATCTGAAACGTGTACAAAACTAGAAAATGTTGAAAATGTAGAAAATGTAGAAAATATAGAAAATATAGAAAATATAGAGAATACAGAAAATCTAGGAAATGTAGAAAATATAGAAAATCTAGGAAATCTATAGAATATACAAAATATAGAAAATATAGAAAATGTAGGAAATCTATAGAATATACAAAATATAGAAAATATAGAACATGTAGGGAATCTGGAAAATGTAGAGAATATAGAAAATGTAGAAAATGTAGAAAATATAGAAAATCTAGGAAATGTAGAAAATATAGAAAATGTAGGAAATCTATAGAATATACAAAATATAGAAAATATAGAACATGTAGGGAATCTGGAAAATGTAGAGAATATAGAAAATGTAGAAAATGTAGAAAATATAGAAAATATAGAAAATATAGAAAATCTAGAGAATACAGAAAATCTAGGAAATGTAGAAAATATAGAAAATGTAGGAAATCAATAGAATATACAAAATATAGAAAATATAGAACATGTAGGGAATCTGGAAAATGTAGAGAATATAGAAAATGTAGAAAATGTAGAAAATATAGAAAATATAGAAAATATAGAAAATCTAGAGAATACAGAAAATCTAGGAAATATAGAAAATATAGAAAATGTAGGAAATCTATAGAATATACAAAATATAGAAAATATAGAACATGTAGGGAATCTGGAAAATGTAGAGAATATAGAAAATGTAGAAAATATAGAAAATATAGAAAATATAGAAAATATAGAAAATCTAGAGAATACAGAAAATCTAGGAAATATAGAAAATATAGAAAATGTAGGAAATCTATAGAATATACAAAATATAGAAAATATAGAACATGTAGGGAATCTGGAAAATGTAGAGAATATAGAAAATGTAGAAAATATAGAAAATATAGAAAATATAGAAAATATAGAAAATCTAGAGAATACAGAAAATCTAGGAAATATAGAAAATATAGAAAATGTAGGAAATCTATAGAATATACAAAATATAGAAAATATAGAACATGTAGGGAATCTGGAAAATGTAGAGAATATAGAAAATGTAGAAAATATAGAAAATATAGAAAATATAGAAAATGTATGAAATATAGAGAATATGGAAAATATAGAAATTATAGAAAATGTTGGAAATCTAGAAAATCTAGAAAATCTAGAAAATCTAGATATCATAGAAAATCTATAAAGTCTGGCGAATACAGGAAATCTAAAAAATATAGATCCAAAGATTCTAGAAAATTTAGATCGCGTTACGTTTCGTACAGCGGTGTATGTATATCGAAGCGGAAGAAAAGTCGCAGCGATCGTTCCAGCGATCGATTCTCGCGTCGATTACGGAAGATCAAAGAAACTTTGTCCGTGAGCGCGTAAGCCTCGTTGCAACTCGCGTTCATAATTATTCCGTAACCGTTGCGAATAATGCTCGTTCGTCGGGGCGAGCTCCGGCAACTTCCAATTGCCGCTTTTGCCTCGTACTTATGCTCGTTAATGGCCGCAACAACCACTTTCATACGTCTTCTCTCGTTCCTTTCCTTTTTATCTTGTTTTCAGTTCCGATTGACGCAACGAAAGTGGATCGCGAAATTCGCGTACGATTGCGTAATTCGTTGGTGTTACGCGTTTCCAATAGAATTCGTAACCGTCGTTTTTCTTCACCGACAAACGGTACGCAGAGTTTCGAAACATTTTGCATGTCTAAGGACAGTTCGACGATTCTCTCTTCAATAGTTTCGTGTTATCAATAGACGACGTGCACGGGATATTTTAACGAGTCGAACGAGATAAAATCGATACTCTAAGTTTGGGCTAATCGATGTGATCCTAAACGACGAACCAAGAGAATTGGAAGGAAAATTTGTCGATGAAAGAATGTCGATTATTTCATGAATCGTCGGAGTTCTCGATTTTTAGGAATCCGAAATTTTGTGGCTCGCAGATTTTCAATTGACTATGAAGTTTTTATATTTAGTGGGAATTTTTTGTCGTTCGAATTTTCGGGTTTTGCGACTTTCACACTTTGGAACTTGGAAATTTTAGAACGTTGGGACTGGAAAGTTTTAGCATTTTTGAAATTTTTGGTGTTTTTTATATGCGTGCAGCTTGTGGAATTTTTGTAACTGAACGGAACATGTGGAATTCAGGATTTCGGATCTTTGAAATTATAGAATTTTTAAATTGCATAGTATTGGAGCCTTTGCGTTTTGGGTGCTTTGTATTTTGGAATTTCGGAATCTCGAGACACCGGGTCTATGGAATTTTGTAATTCAGAATGTGGAGAATTTGTGGTTTTAGAACTTTTGAGTTTTGGAGTATCGAAATTGTGGAATTTCAATACTTTTGAACATGTGGACTTTGAAATTCTGTAATATAATATGAAAGTTTGCAACATTGGAGTTTTAAAATTTCAGAATTTTGGAATTGCGATACATAAGGTCTATGGAATTTTATGATTCAGAATTTGGAGAATTTGTGGTTTTAGAACTTTTGAATTTTGGAATATCGATATTGTGGAATTTCAAAACTCTAAGACATTTGGACCTTGAAATTCTGTAATACAGTATAAAAGTTGCAACATTGGAATTTCAGAGGTGTAGAATTTTGGAACTTCGAGACATTAAGTCTATGGAATTTTGTATTCAGAATTTGGACCTTTAGGAATCTTGAGTTTTGGAACATCGAAATTTTAGAATTTGAAACTTCAAGTCATTTGGACTTTAAAATTCTGCAATATGAAAGTTTAGAATTCTAGAGTAAAGTCATTTAAAAAATGGTTATAAAATACATAAATAGCAAACCGAATGAATCGTTGCATAATAACTCATCTGCATAATTTCTCATTATAATTCTGCTTTTTACTACATTCTATGTATGTATGACATTTGTGTTACATTATATGTATGTATTACATTTGTATTACATTATATGTATGCATCACATTTGTATTACATTCTATGTATGCATTACATTTGTATTTCATTCTATGTATGTATTACATTTGTATTTCATTCTATGTATGTATTACATTTGTATTACATTATATGTATGTATTACATTTGTATTACATTGTATGTATGTATTACATTTGTATTACATTGTATGTATGTAGTATATTTGTGTTACATTATATGTATGCATTACATTTGTATTACATTCTATGTATGCATTACATTTGTGTTACATTGTATGTATGTATTACATTTGTATTTCATTGTATGTATGTATTACATTTGTGTTACATTGTATGTATGTATTACATTTGTATTACATTGTATGTATGTAGTATATTTGTGTTACATTCTATGTATGCATTACATTTGTGTTATATTGTATGTATGTATTACATTTGTATTACATTCTATGTATGCATTACATTTGTGTTACATTGTATGTATGCACTACATTTGTGTTACCTTGTATGTATGTAGTACATTTGTATTACATTATATGTATTTATCTCATTTGTATTGCATTGTATGTATGTATTACACTTGTATTATATTTTATATACGTATTGCATTTGTATTACATTGACAGTGTTACGTCAAATAAATGTAATATAATATAACAAATCTTTGTAAAATACATAAGTTGCTTACAAAACGAATCGTGACATAGGCAAAGAAGAAGTGCAGTCACTTTTACTTAACCTTTTATATACAGAAGCCTAATGCAGTTAACGTAAATAAATAATTCTGGCGTAGAAAAAGATCGACTAACTCTCTGACGGTTCACGAAGATTCAAGGTTTCGATCGCTTCCTGGCATGCATTGCTTTTTAAATCCCGTTACGAAGAAGACATTATAGCTACAGCGCGTAAGAATGCAGGATTACTTTCTCTTGTGGACCCATTTTGGACCAATGAAAGAAACCAGCTTGAAGTTACGTATGTACGTGTTCCTCTTCGATGTAAGATCGAACGGTGATGTTTCTCGTAAAAATTGACGAACAAGAGAAACTAGCTGAACATCATCGTTGTATCATTAAAGTATCTTCAATTATAAATTTCATAAAGCGACAATAGCAAAAGATTTGTGATAGAATTTTTTTTTTTTTTAAATACATTTGGGATTTAAAATAACGTGTGAGATTTTCAATACCTTATCGAATTCTATTCGACTATAATTTCCATTAGTTTATGCATTAATGAGGGTTCAAAACAATTTTTCCAAATGAGAAAATTGAATCAGTCTCTGTAACTTATTAATTTTATTAAATTCACAGTGATCATACATGATCACCTTCCGTCCGTCACAGTATGTGTCATAAATCTTCAATAAACTGTATTTATTTACTTTACTTTACTTTACTTGTATTTCGTAAGTGACACGTTTCATTTACTAGTAACAGCATACAACAGTAAAGTATAATTCTGATCTGAAAAAGTATCATCAAACTCGTTTGCTTGAAAGAAATTCCGAATGAACACATTATTCGCAAGTTTCTTAACACTAAAACTACCGACATATAATTCACGATTACTTTGAAGTTTAAAATGAAGTTGAAAAATAAATGAACAAACGATGAAACATAAATGAATGCACTTATTGATTCTTTGTCTTGATGACAATCGACACAGATGTGAAGAAAACCATCTTAACAAATTTTGTCGTTTAACACTATTTCTACCACGATTTTCTGTATACCTATTTCAACCAAAAGGTGTCTTTTGACGCCTTTTGAATACAAATCATTGCCGAAACTGGTTGGGATTTAAAATTATGAGTTAAACATAGATAATTTGAAGAATATATTTATTGATACACTGATGTGTATTTATTAGAGATTATTTAATTCATGAAGTTATAAAATATTAGGGCCACATAAGTCTCTTCATTTTTGTAATATGACACAGAATGGGATAGAGGGATGGAGAAGGTTGATACAGTTGAACAATTAATGCAATGAATCAACTTTAAACTATAAATATTGTGTATGAATGTCTATCAAAAAAGGAAAGAACTTATGGGACACTATAATATACAATGAATGCAGTATTGTACACTAAAATGCAACAAGGGAAAATAGCGAATATTAGCTGGAGAAAAATGATATCGCTGAAGAAATTTAACAACCATTGTATGAAAAGTAAAAAAATTAATTGTGGAGAAACGATTCAACACAGAGAATAATTTTATGTTAAAATTTAAAAGGTGTCTTTTGACACCTCTTGGTAGAAATAGTGTTAAAGTAGGAAATGTGTGAAAGGGTCATTTGACCCCTTTGGCAGTTTTAGTGTTAACGTTTAACTCATTGGGATTAGATGGGTTCAAAACAATCCCATACTTTTCTTAGTTTTTTTTTTTTACAATCGATTGGATATATTTTAATTGTTGTTTTTACGTTGAACAATTGAAACGCGCAATTTGCTCCATTTTTGTGTATTAACCACGTTTCAGGAAAACTTGAAACTCTTTATTTTTTTTAAAATCTCGAAGTGATTGCGTGAAAAAGTTAATAACAACAAAGGGATCGTAATATATTAATAACAAATAACAAAGCAGTCATAATATATCAATAACAAATAACAAAGCAGTCATAATATATCAATAACAAATAACAAAGCAATAATACTACAAAAACAAAAAAAAGATAGTAATAATTCAATTTTACTTGTTGCTACTGAGTGGGCATCAAATAGTCCCAAACTCAAAAGAATCATAGTATATCAATAAAAAATATCAAACAAAACATAATGTATCAATAAGAAAGAACAAAGTAATCATAATACAAAAAAAAATAGTAACAATTCAATTCCACTCATTGCTAGAGGGAGCATAAAATAGTCCCAACTCAAAAGAGTCATAATATATTAATAACAAATATCAAACTAAACATAATGTATCAGTAAAAAAGAACAAAGTAATCATAATACAAAAAAATAGTAATAATTCAATTCTATTCATTGCTACAGAGTGAACATAAAATAGTTCCAAATGCAAAGGAATCATAACACATCAATAACAAAAGCAAATTAAACTTAATATGTCAGTAAAGAAGAACAAAGTAATCATAACAAAAAAAAAAGTAGTAACAATTCAATTCCACTCATTGCTACAGAGGAATCATAAAATGGTCCGAAACTCAAAAGAATCATAATATATTAATAACAAATATCAAACTAAACATAATATGTCAGTAAAAAAGTACAATAATCATAACAAAAAAAAATAGTAACAATTCAATTCCACTCATTGCTACAGGGTGAGCATAAAATGGTCCCAAACTCAAAAGAATCATAATATATTAATAACAAATATCAAACTAAACATAATGTATCAGGAAAAAAGAATGAAGTAATCATAATACTAAAAAAATAGTAATAATTCAATTCCACTCGACGCTACAGAGTGAGCATCAAATAATCCCAAACTCAAAAATATCGTAATATTTTAATAACAAATATCAAACTAAACATAATGTATCAGTAAAAAAGAATAAAGTAATCATAATACAAAAAAAAAATAGTAATAACTCAATTCCATTCGTTGGTACAGGGTAAGGCCCACAAATAGTTCCAAACAGGTTGTTGAACCACAAATGGCATCCTGAACGGTATTTATTTCTCGCTGGATCTAAAAATGTCTGACCACGGATCACCGGGCGTCAAACAGGTGAGACATATTTAATCGCATCATGTCCGAAATAGTCGAAGGATCATAGTACGGTGTCGATCAGATTTTTCAGCAACGTCATCGCCTCGTGAACGTACGACATGGTCGGTTGTTCGATCGCAAACAGCGTGTCGTCTTTAGGAGCGATCAGCACTCGCGGTGGATGCTTCCACCTACACAAATATTGATACAGACGAGTGCGTGCTCGTGTCCCGACGCCTCGTTAAGTCATCTAACAATTACCGTGGTAGTCGAGTTAAGTGCTCCCCACGCGAATATCCTTGCTATATCCCTTCGGTTATTCATCGCCCTCGTCCTTCCGATTCAACTCGCGTTTCAGATCTTCATCTCGGCTAATTACACTGTACAACAGCCAAATGATTTCGTAACCGCCACTATGATATTCTTATAGATTTTTGCGAGCTGAATACGAATCTGAAATCCGTTTCTCTCGATGTCCTACAGTTTTTGAGAAAATTGTTGTTAAAAAAAATTGCAAATTTTCAACTTTGGAAATTTTTTGTGCTTTTATCATAGCAGCTATACAGTGACGTTCCACGCGAGAAAAATCTGTGAATTTTCCCGAATAAAACGATATAAATTGTTATTGCATTGTAAACATTTAAATATGTTTAAATAATGATCAAAGTAAGAAAGACACCGAAAATGCACCAGTTTTCGTCGATATTTTTCAATTTATTTCAAAAACTATAGGTCTAGGTGAAAATCTGACCATTGTACGTGATAGAGCAGACATTTCTGCTACAGAAAGCATTGAGCGAAGTTAGAAAATCAGTTTTGTTTTCATTTTATAAGGGAAATAGTTCGACAAAACACGCGTCGCTGCCAGTGGTACTTAATGCCTACTGCCTTGGTATAAAGGAAGAACTGAACAGCGCGGCGCGATATAACACTGAGTTCCTAAATTCCAACATTACCATACCCCAACATCTTCAAATCCCAACATCCCCAAATTCCTACATCTTCAAATCTCAACATCCCCAAATACCAACATCTTCAAATCCTAACATCAGCAAATCCCAACATCTTCAAATCTCAACATCCCCAAATCCCAACATCCCCAAATTACAAGATCCTCAAATCCCAAGATACCAAGATATCAAGATGCCCAAGGTCCTCAAATCGTAAGATCCCCACCTCCCAAGGTTCTCAAATCACAAAATCCCTAAATCCCAAGATCTCCAAATCCCCAGATTCCCAAATCACAAGATCCCCAAAACCCAAGATTCCCGAGTTACAAAATCCGTAAATCCTAAGACCCCCTAATCCCAATGTAACAAAATTCCTAGCATCCCAAATTCCTAGGTCTTCAAATTCCCAGATTTCCACATCTCTAAATCCCGAAATTCCAAAATGATTAAGCCCCAAGTACTTCGAATTCCAAGATCGCCAAATATCAAGATCCTCTAACCTCGATGTACCCAAATTTCTAGCATTCCAAATTCCTACGTGGCCAAATTCTCAAATTTCCAAATATCTGTCCCCGCGTTCCTTGACAGCCAAATCCTCGAATATCTGCGTCCCTAAATCCCCAAAATCCCTAATAGCAGCAGTTCCAAAGTCTTCGAATCCCAAAATCGACGAAGGTGGCCAGCAATTACGCGTCGAAATTCGGGAGTCGTTGAAATCGTCGGCTCCATTGTGAACTTGCATCCCTAAGGAGTTTACAAAACACGTGACACGCGTATACTTAGCGGTTTCTTTCGAGGCACAGAAAACGAGACGCACGATCGATCCGCTCGGATCTTGATGTTCATTACATAACGCATCCCTGCCCTACAAGTACACCGTTGCTGTTCGCTGTATGTCTAAACCACTCCCTCGTGTGACCACCCTGTGGTATACCACCCACCCGACCGATCGGTGTGACGCAAAGACGCATAGTTACGTCATCGTGGCAACAGAGCGTCGCGACGTCGTGTTCGTCGACATGGTAACGTCGTTTCACCCTCCCAGCCTCGCGTTTACCTCGAGTTTGCCATTAGCATTTCATCGGATATTAAATCTTTGTGGTACATTTACCGTGTACCGTCGACAGAAAGTTTTTTGGGAAAAATATAACAACCAACGGGAGAATAGACCATCTATTCGTTTGTTTGCACCGAGACCTTGGGATCTGGGGACTTTGAGATTTGGAGTTGGAGAGAGATTGATACGAAGAATTTTTGGGCTTCTTTGTTTTCATGATGGAGGGTTATGGATATGTAGCAATTTGACGACGTAGGTAATCGGGTTTTAGTAGTTAGGGATTTTGGGATTCGGGGTGACAGTTGTTTGGGGATTTAGCGATTTGGGGACGTAGGTATTTGGGGATCCAGAGATTTGAGTTCATACGCATTTGGGAATTTACCGATTTGGGGATAGGTATTTGGAGATCCAGAGATTTGTGGTTCTAGGTATTTAGGAATTCAGGAATTTGGGGACGTACGTATCTGGGATCCAGAGATTTGGAGTTCTAGGTATTTGGGGATTCGGGTATTTGGGGATTTAGCGATTTGGGGATGTAGGTATTTGGGGATCCAGAGATTTGAGTTCATACGCATTTGGGGATTTACCGATTTGGGGATAGGTATTTGGAGATCCAGAGATTTATGGTTCTAGGTATTTAGGAATTCAGGAATTTGGGGACGTAGGTATCTGGGATCCAGAGATTTGGAGTTCTAGGTATTTGGGGATTTAGCGATTTGGGGACGTAGGTATTTGGGGATCCAGAGATTTGAGTTCATACGCATTTGGGAATTTACCGATTTGGGGATAGGTATTTGGAGATCCAGAGATTTGTGGTTCTAGGTATTTAGGAATTCAGGAATTTGGGGACGTACGTATCTGGGATCCAGAGATTTGGAGTTCTAGGTATTTGGGGATTCGGGTATTTGGGGATTTAGCGATTTGGGGACGTAGGTATTTGGGGATCCAGAGATTTGAGTTCATACGCATTTGGGGATTTACCGATTTGGGGATAGGTATTTGGAGATCCAGAGATTTATGGTTCTAGGTATTTAGGAATTCAGGAATTTGGGGACGTAGGTATCTGGGATCCAGAGATTTGGGGTTCTAGGTATTTGGGGATTCGGGTATTTGGGGATTTAGCGATTTGGGGACGTAGGTATTTGGGGATCCAGAGATTTGTGGTTCTAGGTATTTAGGGATTCATAATAGGGAAACATAAATCAATGCAGATATTCATTCTTTGCATTCTTTCGAAAGCATTTTTCTCAATGACAAGTAGTGCCTCGAAAACTTTCTAACTGAAAAGTTTAAACAATTTTTTAGAAATGATTAGTTTCTATAATTAATTTCTACCGTTGCTTATTTCACTATGTTTAACACGTTGTTTGTCGACGAAACATAAATTAACGTAGACATTAACCCTTTGCACCCGAAAGCATTTTTTTCAATGACAAGTTGTGTCTCGAAAACTTTCTAACTAAAAAGATCAATCGGTTTTTTGGAAATTACTAGTTTCTATAATTAATTGTCACTGTTGTCCATTTCACTATGTTTAATGCGTTGATTGCCACATTGAGGCATCTGAAAATTTTACTACACACTATTTTCATGATTAATAAATCTTATCAAATATGCCCACGATATTTTATTTTGTTTAATATTCATAGGTCCAAGTAATTAATATCAAAGTTTCCAATTAGGTAACAGAACAAATTCTTACTAAACAGATGATTGATTCGTATGGAAATTGAACACCGGATTTATGGAACCCGTCAGAATGACGGATCTTAGATTTCTTATTTTAATTTATGAAAATTGGTAATAAGCTTCTGTCAAAATGTATGTTATGCTTCGTCGAAATAAAGAATTGCGTTAGTTAGTTTATCGTATCGTTCATTATTTACACGTACATTATTTATTTAAGGTACGTTCATACCTTAGTTTCAATCTAAATTTAAAACAAGGCGTTAAGGGAGATAATCGATTATGCGATTTCGAGAGATTCGAACTTTTGGAATTTAAGATTTCGTACCGTTGAAATTTCAAAATTTATGAAATTATGAAATATTGAGACTTTGGAGTTTCGGGAGGTTTGTATTTTGGAATTTTTGAACTTTGGCTACATGGGCATGCTGGAATTTTGAAACTTCGAGACATCAGGTCTATGGAATTTTGTAATTCAGAATTTGAAGAATTTGTGGTTTTAGAACTTTTGAATTTTGGAATTTCGATTTGTGGAATTTCAAAACTCTAAGACATTTGGACCTAGAAATTCTGTAATACAATATAAAAGTTGCAACATTGGAATTTCAGAGGTGTAGAATTTTGGAACTTCGAGATATTAAGTCTATGGAATTTTGTAATTCAGAATTTGGAGAATTTGAGGTTTTAGAACTCTTGAGTTTTGGAGTATCGAAATTGTGGAATTTCAATACTTTTGGACATTTGGACCTTGAAATTCTGTAATATAATATGAAAGTTTGCAACATTGGAGTTTTAAAGTTTCAGAATTTTGGAATTTCGATACATAAGGTCTATGGAATTTTATGATTCAGAATTTGGAGAATTTGTGGTTTTAGAACTCTTGAGTTTTGGAATATCGATATTGTGGAATTTCAAAACGCTAAGACATTTGGACCTAGAAATTCTGTAATACAATATAAAAGTTGCAACATTGGAATTTCAGAGGTGTAGAATTTTGGAACTTCGAGATATTAAGTCTATGGAATTTTGTAATTCAGAATTTGGAGAATTTGTGGTTTTAGAACTCTTGAGTTTTGTAGTATCGAAATTGTGGAATTTCAATACTTTTGAACATGTTGACCTTCAAATTCTGTAATATAATATGAAAGTTTGCAACATTGGAGTTTTAAAGTTTCAGAATTTTGGAATTTCGATACATGAGGTCTATGGAATTTTGTGATTCAGAATTTGGAGAATTTGTTGCTTTACAATTTTTGAGTTTTTGAACATCGAAATTGCGGAATTTCAATACTTTTGGACATTTGGACCTTGAAATTCTGTAATATAATATGAAAGTTTGCAACATTGGAGTTTTAAAGTTTCAGAATTTTGGAATTTCGATACATAAGGTCTATGGAATTTTATGATTCAGAATTTGGAGAATTTGTTGCTTTACAATTCTTGAGTTTTTGAACATCGAAATTGCGGAATTTCAATACTTTTGGACATTTGGACCTTGAAATTCTGCAATATAAGATGAAAGTTTGCAACATTGGAGTTTTAACACTATTTCTACCAAGAGGTATCAAAAGACACCTTTGAAATTTTAAAAATGTACATATTATATATTTATTTCTACCATGAGGTGTCTTTTGACACCTAAGGTTTTTATGACAGTGTCTAATTTTAAACCATTTTGCATTTAAATATCAACATCATTTTGCGGCATCATATCAATTATAATCATACTGGAGTTGTGGCATAACTTTAATATTCGCTTATTCCCCATGTTGCATTTTAGTGTACACCGCTGCACTGATTGTACATTTTGTAGATTGATGAATTAAGCTAGAATTTACATCCTAATGAATCTCCAATAAATATATATCAATATGTCGATAAATATATTCTACAAATATATTAATGTCTACATTTAACTGATAATTTGAAATCCCAATAAAAAGGCGTAAAAAAACACCTTTTGGTCGAAATAGGTATACCAAAAATTGTGGTAGAAATAGTGTTAAAGTTTCAGAATTTTGGAATTTCGATACATAAGGTCTATGGAATTTTGTGATTCAGAACTTGAAGAATTTGTGGTTTTATCCAAAGCGTTAAGAGAGGTAATCGATTATGCGATTACGAGACATCCAAAACGAGCAGCTATGAACCTGTCTTTAGAAACAAAAAAGGAGCTAAAAGCATTTTTTCATTCCCACAAAATGTCTCCTGTGATATACTCTGCACCGTGTACCAATCTCTCGTTTACATTTAATTAAAATTGCTCTAATGGCCAGGTAACCCCCCAATTTATCTCCTTGATTTTGTCGTTCAATAATTAATATTGTTTCTATTAATTGCGGGGTCGGCAATTACGTTTTTCTGACCGCGTTTCGACGAAGTTGACGATGAATACAACTGTAATTATCGGTAATTATTACTACATCGTGTGTACGGAAATTTTCATTACGGAGAACCGGAAATCGTTGAAAAAGGGCGAAAAACTTGGTTGAAAAATGGAGGGAAACATCATCATTGATAGCCGAGTTGTGTAGCAGTCTTTTCGGGTCCACGAAATGTATTTACTTTTACACGCTGAAATGTGGGATACTGGTTCGTTTCTGATCGAAAAAACGCGGAAGACCGGTTTCTTCGGTCTAACTATACTTCTAACAGAACGATGACTCATGTGCCTGAATGCATAGTCTCTCTACAATCGCGTTATAAGTGAAAAGTAAAAAGTGTACAGGCCCAATTATGTGCGCAAGGAATTCGATATGCAACGCTATTCTTGTTACACGCGAGACTATTTAGTTAAAAAATGGTTGTTACAAATTGTTGTACGAAACAGATTGACGAAACACCATCGGATCGAAGAGAGTTATTCGACCGAATGATTGTTCGAGATAAAAATTTATTCCGTCAAATAATGTTACCGCATGAGCAAAGGTGATTGATAAAGAGTTGAAAGTAAGCCTTTCGTTGTATGCTCACTTCACACGCAGACTTAACGGCGGGTGAATTATTAGAAATTCGGAAAGTGAACAAACAATGATAAATGTAACACTTAGGTAATATAGGGGGTGTCCCAAAAGTGTTGAAGGAGCCGGAAATAGGAGGTAGGTGGGGTCATTCTGAACAACTTTTTCATTTGCAAAAATGTCGTATGGGGCTTCATTTTTAAATTATTAAGGAAAAACATCGACCAATCAGAACACGAGAATCGCGCGCGATAAGAACTAGTCCAGCGGGCTCAGATCGCGACTGTTAGGAAGCCAGAAATCCTTCGACCTCGGAGAACCAATTTTGAAGAAGATGGCTCGTGTGAGTAGAAGCTCCACGTAGTAATAAATCATAGTAATACATAGTAGTAAATAATAAATCCACAGATCGCCTCTACTTCTATCCAACATGTGGAAACTATAAAATTTAAGACTATGTTCAAGTGGTCAAGTTTAGAAGAAGCTAATAAGACTATATTCACTAAGTACCGGTTCCTTGAACATTATTGCTGCTACGGTAGAAACGCTTAAAAATATAAATTTACAAAAGGCTATTCAATTTACAAAATGCTAAAGAGGGTTCGCGACGCGACAACCTTAGAACGCGAATACCAAGATCTATAAACCTAGACTCTCTAGAATCCCAAATCCCGAATCGCTAAATCCCCAATCGCTAAATCCCGAATCGCTAAATCCCGAATCCCTAAATCCCGAATCCCTAAATCCCGAATCGCTAAATCCCGAATCGCTACATCCCGAATCGCTAAATCCCGAATCGCTAAATCCCGAATCGCTAAATCCCGAATCGCTAAATCCCGAATCGCTAAATCCCGAATCCCTAAATCCCGAATCGCTAAATCCCGAATCGCTAAATCCCGAATCGCTACATCCCGAATCGCTAAATCCCGAATCGCTAAATCCCGAATCGCTAAATCCCGAATCGCTAAATCCCGAATCCCTAAATCCCGAATCGCTAAATCCCGAATCGCTAAATCCCGAATCGCTAAATCCCGAATCCCTAAATCCCGAATCCCTAAATCCCAAATCCCTAAATCCCGAATCCCTAAATCCCGAATCCCTAAATCCCGAATCCCTAAATCCCGAATCCCTAAATCCCGAATCCCTAAATCCCGAATCCCTAAATCCCGAATCCCTAAATCCCGATTCCCTAAATCTCGAATCGCTTAAAAATATAAATTTACAAAGCATTATTTAGAAACAGTTTTCGTATACAGGGTTCGCTACGCGACAACAACACCGGTTGTAACAAGTGTTCGGACGTCGCTGAATGGCGTTCGCGAGCGAAAGGGTTAAATTGCGTGGAGCCAGTTGAATTTTGAAAGTGAAAATCCAGTCGGTGAGTGAAAGCAGCCGATGTGTCCCAGCCGGTGAACGTGACACGGTGGCCAAATTCGGCTCTAAGCTCGAAAGTATTTCAGGGACACGTGGCTCGTTCACGCAAACTTCGAAGAGCTTCGAGTTTCGAAAACTCGTCGTGTCGGAGTCTCTCGTCCCTTTTTTTTTTCCGTGGGCCCTTTTTATAGATTCAGCCCGCGTCCCGCCCTTCGCATCGAAAAGCTTCGGCGATCAAAATCGCTCCACGATTATGTAATCAGCACGCGACCCGACTGAAATCATGGCCGCGAACGAAATAGAAACAGGAAAACGATACAGGTTCATAGGCTGTTATGAGATTCTCGTGTTTGCACGCTGTTCGAACCTGCGGTCGAGCAACGGAACAAACCGGCTGTTTATTCGATTCGATTAAATTAATCATTCGTTCGATTCGATTAAATAAGCCGTTTGTTTAATTCGATTAAATAAGCTGTCCATTTAATTCGTTCGAATGGGCTATCCGTTTAGCTCGTTCGAATAAGAGTTTTGTTTCGATTTCGTGGATCGAACGGCGTTTGAATATTCGCGAACGAGGCGTATTAATTACGGAGTCTTTGTGCTGAGATTATCGATAAAAATAAACGTGGACATCATTCGTTGAATTAATTAGGTACTAGTATTTCGGTATCTCGATGTTGTTTTAGTAGTTGAATAGTTTGTAATAGTTTATATTATTGTTCGTATTAAAATTTTATTATTTTATTACTTACTGTTTTGTTGGTTTACTATTTTCTTATTTTTTCTATTTTATTACTTACTGTTTTGTTATTTTTTCTATTTTACTTTCTTACTGTTTTATTATTTTTCTCTTTTGCTTTTTTATTATTTCCTTCTGTTTTAATGCAATATCATTTCTCTACTTTAGTATAGTGCTTATTGTTGCTGTACTATTATTTTATGGTTACTCTTCACAATTTTATCTCTTCACCGTTTCAATATTTTAGATACTTTTCAAACATATTTTTGCTCTTTCAAGTTTGGAATATTTCAAGAATAGTTTATTTTTGTAACCTCATATGCTAATATCCTTTTCGTACAGTAATTTTAAAACGTGATACAAATAAAGAGGAATTCAAGAAATCGAATCCATAAAGTTTGTATTGCCGGTATGTATCATAAATAATAAAATAATCTATCAAAAATAATTCTTGTAGTTTATATGTATTTGTTCGTATATAGTCTATATGTACACTCCTGGACAAAATTAAGTGGACATTGCAGAAATGTAAAAAATGTTTTGTTTCATTACAATGTTGTAAATAAATTTTAAATTTAGAACGTGAGATATTTTTTTAGGCTTGAAAAAGCATTTATTTAATGTATATAATTGTGCAATAAAGTTTTGATTTATAAGCATTATTAGTTAATTAAATTTACCTTTTGTTATTTATGATACCTGTCCACTTAATTTTGTCCACGACTGTATATTTCAAACTGTTTGTCCGTCGCAGTATTTCCAAACTAGCATCGAGACGATAAAACGTACCGTACATTAAACATTAATAATAACAAGGAAACAGAATTGTACTTTTAATCGATATCCTTCCATTAATGTTATACGATATCAAATTCACTAATTAAAATGCGAATACTATCTTCGTACGCGAGAATCAAGCAGAACCAAGTTAATTTTCACTACTTTTGGAAGAAGGTAAAAAGAGAAGAACCCTTACACGTTTCTAGCACAAAAACCGATTATATAAAGTAGAGGACGAATTTGAGTTTCACCAACTCGCGGCTACAGAACTGTTCGTATATTTCATGATTAGAATCCTGGTATCACTGTTTCACTGAAACCTTTACCGTACCGAACACGCACACTTTCGCGTCGACTATGTAAAATGAAAAGAGATAAGAGGCAGAGAGGACATTTTGAAACGGAATAATTTTCAATCTCTATGGAGTCGGCCGAGCAAAGAAATTTCACTTCCTATCGGCGATCGGGTGTTCGATTAATACCGAGTACGCTTTAATTCCCTCTCTGACCTCCGATTGCTTCAATCCGGTGAAAGTATGCTAATAAGCTTGCCATAATTTTACGGTTGAAATTGATAGTCCTGGCCGATCACTGATAATTATTGTTAACCGTTGTCTGTCGATGATACGGCATTTTTCTTCGCGAAACCCGTTGCCTGGGGAGAAGAGAAAACCAGGGAACGAAAAAGTGTAAGTTTCGATTAACACTTCCTAGGTTAACAATCGAAGCGGGCTTACTTATTATAGTCCTACGCGTCATACTTTACAATTCACAGTTTTATCTCGGTTAATCAACTTTCGAGCCGTGATTGTCGGAAACTATCATTCTTAACTCATTGACTGCCAACTACGAGATATCTCGTAGTAAGCGTCTGTACCAAAACTGCCAGCTACGAGGTATCTGGTAGTGGGTGCTGCAAGTTTAGATTGGCTACAAATGGCTATTTGGGTTAGGAATTATTAGAAAGGATGAATGAAAAATGCATATAGTGTAGAGAACATGTTGATTATCAATTTTTATTATTAAAATTATTATTAAAACTATTGAAATTATAACTTAGGTGATATATATATATATATCATTATATTTTCTAAAACTTCATGTTCTTTTTTAAAATAAAACCGTGGCACCCAAGACGCGCTAAATTTGCGTGGCAGTCAATGGGTTAACGAATTTGTAAGAAATAACCGAGCTATAGTGGGGGACAAAGGTATTTGTACACTTAGAATGTAGAAATAAAGCAACAATATTTTCTATGTTATTAAGTATATTTGAATGTATATTATACATATTATACATACTATACATATTATACGTATTATACATATTATACATATTATACATATTATGCATATTATACATATTATGCATATTATATACACTCCTGGACAAAATTAAGTGGACATTGCAGAAATGTAAAAAATGTTTTGTTTCATTACAATGTTGTAAATAAATTTTCAATTTAGAACGTGGGATATTTTTGTAGGCTTGAAAAAACATTTATTTAATATATATAATTGTGCAATAAAGTTTTCATTTATAGGCATTATTAGTTAATTAAATTTACCTTTTGTTATTTATGATACCTGTCCACTTAATTTTGTCCACGACTGTATATTATACATATTATACATATTATACATATTATACATATTATACATATTATACATATTATACATCTGATACATATTTTATAGGTATTATACATGTGTTATACGAATAAACGACGTGGTGGAATCGATGATAATTCTTACCAAATGTCCAGTGAGGGACAATGGTATTCATACACATGAAATATAGAAATAAAAACAACACTATTTTCTATATTATTAATTATATTTTAAAATATATAACTGCATATTATACGCAACACTTACAACATATTTTTATATGTATATGTATATTTGATTTTGTATAAATAGTAAACGTTCACATTTTTTTATTTGTAGTTATTTTTCGAAATTCTGAATTTTAAACTTTGCTTTTCTTTTATATGGCATTCTCCTTATTGGGCAAATACGGATTAATATACAAATAATTTTCTTTGTTGTAAACGAAATTAAAAATTCGTCCCTGTAGAGGTTAATGCAACAAAATCAACCTTAAACAATAAATATCGTGTACTCGTCCCTATCAAAAAAGGAGAAAACTTATGGGTTACTATTTGATTGACTATTCCGCTCCTGCCGCACACTGATTCGTTGGGTGTTATTGATACTAATTAACATGATACAATGTAGGATCTAAAGTATGCGGCACAGAAAGCAGAATTGATTAGTGAAATTATCTAATAATTACGACTGATATCGTTCGATCGAAGTAATGTCGGTCGAAATTAATCGAACGATATCGATCGTAATTGCAGTTAGATAAAAGGCTATACAAATTTTTGAACGTAGCTTTTAATTTAATTATCTGGACACTATAATTATCTCGTCGAAATGGAACTTGTATCGGATTGTTCGGAAAGTGATTTCGTTTTTTTTCCCAACAGGCTTGCTTGTTAAAAAGTTCGATCGATTCTATCGAATGTGTACAGTGAAAAGCACCATTTTCGGAATATTTTACTTTTTTAATACTAAATTTACTGGTGCGTAGTGACCATTTGTTTTTAAATTAAAACTAAACTAGAAAAGACAATAAATAAAGTATGATACGTGCACTGGCTTATACAATGATCCTTTATGTTGACAACTGTTAACATAAATTTTTCATGAAATCTTCTTTATATTGTTTGTAATTTAAAATAAAAAATTGTGTTATAAGTCATTTTGCCTCGTTCCGTAAATCTAGTGTAATAAATGCCGTTTAGGCAAGAAAATAAGTATTCGATGAAAGTCATATCTCAATTTCGTAAAAAAAAAAAAACGAAATTACTTTCCGAACAACCTAATAATTATGAGTGCGTTGGTAAAGGTACCAGTGACATTATGTAACTAGGTTAGCGATATCACTAGCTAACAGTAATCGGCTGAACACGTAAGTTCTGTTATTTTAATATGTATATTAATTGGTTCGAATGACGCAGAAATAACGAGAGATCGGTGCATTTAGAGAAACAATTCCGTATTACGAAACAGAGAGATTTGCTAATAGGACAAACAATATTTTGCAAACTAAATATCTGCTCGATCAATCGCGAGTTACGTAAATCGTGTTCGTCAAAGGGTAGAGGGTGTAACGAGTTGGCTCGTAAGCTCGTAAATGTCAACTAATTAACACGATTTCCTTAATTCTACGCTTATGTTGCGTAACAGTTTGGGAAAATCTGCGCAGCATTCGACGCTCGATAATTCACTGCTTTTTGAGCTGCGAAGGTGTAAATGGCATGCGTAATTTCATCACAGCTCGTTTCTTTACATCGTAATTCATTCGTTCGTTTTCGTTAATAAGGCTCTTGAATTTATATAACAAGGTTCTTTACTTAACCATTTCAGCCCCGACTTTTTTATCGTTTAAGAAAAAATGATTTTATACTCAAATTAATTAATTCATGTGAACGAAAGCAACGATATACTTTTTATAAAAATATTCATTTATTTATTTATAATTTGTAAATGCACATTTTAATGGACATATGGTCCTTACGCAAAATTTTTTTAAAACTATACGTAATAAAATACAGCACGGAAAGTATTATGTACATTACAATGTGCACAGGGTCCGAAGGGGTTAAGTATGTAGTAAAGTTCTTTGCATCGAACGTATCGTGAAAAATTGTATTACATACGCGTTGTTTGCGTTCGATTGAAAGAAGAAAAGTTATTTTTCGTTTATTTTAAATTGTTTCTTTACAATTTGTCCATTGGACGTAAATTCCTATAAAGGTTATGGATTACATAACATGTGGCAGTTTCAAATGAAATGTCACCGCAGGGTGTTTATTACATTTATAGTTTTGATCTAAATATCAGCTGGATGCGAAAGAAGAAATGAAAGAAAGAAAAAGAAGAGCGTGTATTAAAGTGATAATTAGGTGGTTCTGTTGCTAATGTTCTAATGATTATTGTAATTGAATTGAATATTATACACCTAATGTGTCTTTACATGATACATTCCTGAAGAATATGTCTAACAAATTTTGTGTAAAAAATGTATTGCGTTTTTGGAAAAATAGATAATTGGCGAATTCCTAAGTTCTTAAATTTTTAAATTCTTTAATCGCCAAATTCCTAAATTTCTACATTACTATAGTCCAAAATTTTTAAATTGTCAAATTCCCAAATTCCCCAATTCCCCAATTCCCAAATTTCTAAATTTCTACATTACTATAGTCCAAAATTTTTAAATTGTCAAATTCCCAAATTCCCCAATTCCCAAATTTCTAAATTTCTACATTACTATAGTCCTAAATTTTTTAATTGTCAAATTCCCAAATTTCCAAATTCCAAAATTCCAAAATTTCTACAGTACTATAGTCCTAAATTTTGAAATTGTCAAATTCCTAAATTCCTAAATTCCATAATTCCCAAATTCCAAAATTCCTAAATTTCTACATTACTATAGTCCTAAATTTTTAAATTGCCAAATTGCCAAATTCCAAAATTCCTAAATTTCTACATTACTATAGTCCTAAATTTTTAAATTGCCAAATTGCCAAATTCCAAAATTCCTAAATTTCTACATTACTATAGTCCTAAATTTTTAAATTGCCAAATTGCCAAATTCCAAAATTCTTAAATTCGTAAATTCCTAAATTGCCAAATACCTAAATTCCCATATTCCTAAATTGCTAAATTCTTAAATCCCTGAATTCCTAAGTTTCTACATTACCGCAGTCCTATATTTTTAAATTACCAAATTCCCAAATTCAACAATTTTCAAATTTCTAAATTTCTAAATTGCTGAGTTTCCAAATTTCTAAATTCTTAAATTCCTAAATTCTACTCTACCTTACTACCTAATCATCCTTTCACGATCGAACCGAACAGCAAAGCATACGCGAACGCTAAACAAGAACAACTCAGCTGTCCTTGTATACCCTGTTAAAGTCACAAACAATCGTTGATAAAACCCGCACCCTAGTTTTCGTACCTTTCTAACACGTTCGAACAGAATGAAATAATGTTTCACACCCGATCTCGCCGAGTCAATCGGCGATGCAATAATTGCTTCGGACAGTTTTACACGTGTTCCGTTGTGAATATGTAAAATAAAAAAGCAACGTATCTGGAATCAGAACATATCGATTCTGCTCTTTTCAAAAAATTACACTTTATATAATTTTCTCGCGACTGACTTTTCACTCTTTCGACGATATTAATTGTTTCGTTCTAAATCATTCAGCTTTCGTTAAATACAGTACCCTAAAAATAATATTCTGAGCCTGAGAGTATTATGAGCTTTTAATATTCTTTTTTTTTAATAACACATTTTACAATGCATACTTTAAATTCTCAACTTTCCTATCTCCCAAATTTTCAATATCTCAAGTTAGACAATTTCCAATTTTGCAGATTTGAAAACTTGAAATTTCCAATTCTCAAATTAGAAGATTTGAAATTTCCAATTTCGCAGATTTAAAAACTTGACATGTCAATTTTTTCAAATTAGAAAATTTCGAATTTTTATGTCGATGCGTTATATATTGACTACCCAAATTCCAGAATCTAAAAAGTCCGTATTCTCTAATTTTCAAATGTCAAATTGCTAAATTCCAGAACTTGAAAGATATCAAGCATTCTTACATTTTTACATTCTTACATTCTTAAGTTCTACTCGGTTCAATTCAGTTTACTCAGTTAGGTTCGGTTTGGTTCGGTTTGGTTCGGTTTGGTTCGGTTTGGTTCGGTTTGGTTCAGTTCGGTTCGGTTCGGTTCGGTTCGGTTCGGTTCGGTTCGGTTCGGTTCGGTTCGGCTCGGCTCGGCTCGATTCGGCTCAGCTCGATTACGCTTTACTCGGCTCAGGTCGGTTAAGTTCTACTCGGTTCAGTTCGGCTCACTCAGTTAGGTTCGGTTTGGTTCGGTTTGATTCAGTTCGGTTCGGTTCGGTTCGGTTCGGTTCGGTTCGGTTCGGTTCGGTTCGGCACGGCTCGATTCGGCTCAGCTCGATTACGCTTTACTCGGCTCAGGTCGGTTAAGTTCTACTCGGTTCAGTTCGGCTCACTCAGTTAGGTTCGGTTTGGTTCGGTTTGGTTCGGCTCGGCTCGATTCGGCTCAGCTCGGTTACTCTTTGCTCGGCTCAGGTCGGTTAAGTTCTACTCGGTTCCATACGGCTCACTTAGTTAGGTTCGGTTTAGTTCGGGTCGATTCGGCTCAGCTCGGTTACGCTTTACTCGGTGTTCATTATTCATGAATTTTCTCAAGTTAAAAATAAGTTTATGATTCTATGAATGCGCCGCAACAGCCCGCGTATTCGAACGGCGATAAAGGATGGCACGTGCGACGCGAACCTGAACTCGGCATGAACGACGAAAGGATGGAAGGCAACGGCACATGCTATATGTTCGTGTACGTAGTTCGAGGTGCACTCTGGTCGATGGCCGTGGTGCAGAACAGTTTACAAACTGCATATCCGAGAGCCGGAGAAACGTGTCGCTACTCGAGCGTAACCGAGAGACCTCGACTAATTTAAATGCGAGATCGCCTTCTACGGATCATTCGATCGAACGAGAGCAGATTGCCGTTTTATGGATGCTCCACGCTCGTTTCAGATAGGATAAATGAGTTCGAAAGTATCGAAGAAATCGAAAGCGTTCCTCTAACACGATTTTCGAGAGCTTCGATCATTGAATGAGACATACCGAGAGACTTGTACGATGTTTGGAGAAGATTTATACATTTACTAGTTAGATTTCCTCATTTCGTTTATCAGAATGTAACGAAGTAAAGGCACAGATTTTTAGATATTTTGGATTAATGCATTTTAGTCACGGTAGAATTGTAATTTTGGTTTGAAGATTTAGCGAATCGTGACGTAAGAAAATAAAAAGAATTTTCTGTATCTTTTTGTAATTTTGTCATTATCGGCCGAATTTGGGAATTTTTATGTTTCAGCGTTTGGAAATTTGGACATTCGGTGTTCTAGCATTTGAAAATTTGAATATTTCGAATTTTTCGGATTTGAGGATTTGGAATTTGGTGCTTAGAAAATCTTCTTAAATGTATTAGGAATATTATCCTGTATTATCAAATTTCCTCAATTCAAAAATTCTCAAATTGTCATTTTTTCAAATTTGCAAATCTCCAAATTTTTTAATTCTCAAACTCTCAAATTGTCAATATTCTTGAACTGTACGATTTTCAAATCCTCAATCTTGCGAGTTTCAAAACTTTTTAAATTCTCAAATTCTCAATCTTTCAAGTTTCTAAACGTTTTAAATTTCCAAATAGAAATCCGTGAATTTAGGTATTTGTAGCTCTAGAAATTTGTGTATCTAGAGATACGGGAATGATGCAAGTATTAAAAGTTTAGAAATCTGGGGATTTGGAGATACGAGAATTTAAGTACTTGGGAGTCTAAAAATTTCAGGATTTAGGGATTTAGGATCCATATAATAATTTATTCGACCCGAGCAGTAGAAACATAAAATGCAAAGGAAACATTCATTTTCTTTGATTATAATAGCAAAAAGGCGTGGTCAGAAATAGGTCACGCCAGAAACAGTTCTGTATCGGTTTTCGGACACTTTACAAGTGGTGTTAAAGAGAGCGGAGATATTTTTGTGGCGGAAAAATAAAACGGAAGAGAAAAGGAGAATAAAAGCTCACGCTTCAGAATAGCAAAAAGAGCAAGGCCAAAGGACAAAAGAACAAAAATTATCAAAAAATAGGAGAGGCCACGGAAGGTCGTCCAATAGAAATGATAAAATTGATAGCTTTCCTAAAATTTTAATAAATGGGGCTTGTTAAAAGTTGAAAATTCACAGTTATTCGATGTTGAAAAAAATGTTCACTTTTTATTAAAAAACTTTAATATTTATTTCCTAAAAACCATTCTTTAATATTATCTTTTAAATAATACTTTTAGTTTAAATATAAGCTATACTAATAAGCTTTAAAATAAGCACCGGTTTGTTAAAATCCGTTCGCAGCAACTGTTTTAATCGTGCACGCAGCGTCAGGAAGTGGTGCTTTGAGAAAATCGCGTTCAAAGTCAACACTCGCGCGGTCTACCTGGAATTCGCAGTCCACGCAAGGGCATGTTTATAGTGTAAAACGAAAATGGAAAATGTAGGAGACAATAGTTAGGAAGGGTCACGTGTTAGGGAAAGCGTCGCCACGGCGTGCTCGAACGTGCAGCCGAGGCGAAGGTTACGGCGTTTAGTTTCAGAGTTTAGAACATCTGGTTTTTCGAGAGGACACGGATGAAAATCGTACGTGTCCAGCGAGCGACCGAAAACGCATAGATAATAAGAAAAGCGGACCTGCGGACAGTCTTGTCGCAGTTACGGAAGAGGGCGGAGGTTCGGAGTTAGCAATAAAGATATACAGTAAATATTCGATAAATGCACAAATAACCTGTACGATAAGTGCACGAAAGTTATCCCCACCACCGGTGGGTGGGGGGGGGGGGGGGGAAGACCCCTCGAGACGGCGCGAATAAGTTTGTAGTGAGCCGAACATAGAAAAGGATAGCGATACAAAAACAAAGAGGGACTGAGGTTCGTGACGTTCGGCAAACATGAAAGACTCCAGCGAGTTCTGTCTTTTAAATACAAAAATCATAATTCGTTATTTTTGGTTTTTCGTAAATGAAACTTTTACCATCGTATTTGTAAGAAAATTAGAAATCAACGAATAGTCGATACAGGCCATATGTTTTTCGTCAGCGCTTCCCCCCCCTCAGAGGTGTTTCGCCGGGCCCTAGTGCCCTAAAGAACGACCATACTAACGAGGGTGTCCTTGGTACGAATACGTGTCTCTGAAGACATTCTTGTATAGGCTTTCGCCGAGAGCAGAGATAATAAAGAAAGACAGTATTCTTAAATACGCCCATACAACGTTTATTCGGTGAAGTGCAAACTTCATCGTTCATTCTATTTTTCCTTTGATCTTACATATTCGTCTCGTTTTTCTGATTAAAATGATACCAAACACGACATAATTACGATCATATTCACCTGTGTAACAAGCCATAAAAGTTTCGGACGTTACATTTACGGAGAGTACTGTATTCGATAACTGCGCACCTTTCGGGTGTGAACTCGTGCACATATCGTACAGGTCCTACATTGATTGATGTTTAGAATTTTTTTAACGGTTTCAACAGTAAATCGCTTGGTGTTACTTCTTGCAACTTTGCAGTTGTCCCTCTAAATTTATAAATCGTTTAATATTTGTCATAGTTAATTGGTTCTAATCGTGTTTCGCTTATATCTATGGAGAACTTTACTGCAATAAGTTATTGTAAATAAATATACCTCGAATTATGTCGTGTTTGGTCTCATTTTAATCAGAAAAATGTAAAAAATCTATTGGTAAAATTTTCATAACGAAAAAGTCGAAAATAAAAAAGTTTTATTCTTGCATTAGTATTGTCCCACTGTTATGGTACTGTTTGTTTACTTTCGTTCTCCTTCACTCACTGTCCTTTTCTACGTTCGTTCTCCTTCACTCACTGTCCTTTTCTACGTTCGTTCTCCTTCACTCACTGTCCTTTTCTGCGTTCGTTCTCCTTCACTCACTGTCCTTTTCTACGTTCGTTCTCCTTCACTCACTGTCCTTTTCTACGTTCGTTCTCCTTCACTCACTGTCCTTTTCTACGTTCGTTCTCCTTCACTCACTGTCCTTTTCTACGTTCGGCAAAATATCAATCAATGTAGGACCTATACGATAAGTGCACGCGTTCAGACCCGAAAGATGTGCACTTATTGAATATTTACTGTATTTTGTTTTAAACCGTTACGTGCCTTTGGTATTCTCTTATTGATTTTCCGATTCTATAGAAAATCCAAAATAAAGGGCACCAATCGTCTTAGCATTGCCAAATATTTATTTATACAAGAAACACGCGACAACCATTTATCATTTATTAGTGCACACCGTTCACTCTGAAGCGTGCTTCTTATTTGTCTCGCCCGCGCGCGATCTTCCAGAGGCTGTAACTATAAACGTACTTCGAATTTCAACTTGAAACTGTCACAAAATATTTTCGGACGTATATACTATTGATTACCATAACTTCCAAAAAATCGATTTTTTGGATCTTCTAAACCAGGTTCCCCCTTTAAGTGACCGCCAAAACGCGACGTCACTTGCTTTCGGAAAAACCCAGAAATGGTCATCCGGATGTTTTATGAGCTAGACTCTTGACCTAAGCAAGCAATAAAATTAAGATGCGCGTTGACGTTGAAAAAACATGTTTCTAAGGATAGCGAAGAGTGAATGAACTATTACTGGTAATAAATGTAAGTAAAACTGTGACTTTAACACCAAAACTACCAAAGGGGTCAAATGACCCATTTACAAATCTCCTATTTCAAATAACAAAATTTGTTCAGCTTGTCATCTTGACATTCATGCTGATCGTCATCTGGATAAAGAATCAATAAGTGCATTCACTTGTGTTTCATTGTTTATTCATTTATTTTACAACTTCATTTTTAACCCTTTCGCTACGGTGGGCCTCACCGCGCAGTGCCTCGTGTGGAATACCTCGTCTTCAGCATTCGGGGGCCAAGTTTTTATATTTCAATAATATAATTAATATTTTTACATTAGGCAATAAAATAGTAACTGTAATCATAACATTGGCACTTGCAATTGTTTGAGAACGAGAAAATAGTACATGTTTTAACATTTGGTTCCATTTTTGGAACGGGTGACTATAATCACCCGTCGTATCTGGGTGTCGTTTTGTGGCGGGTGACTATAGTTACCCGTAGTAGCGAAAGGGTTGTTGGAAAAATTTTATTGGAGGCAACAGAGAGGGAGAAATAAAATGAAACAAAAATGCTAGTGTAAGACAAATACGGGAAATAATAATAAGAATAATAATTCCTTTTCTGACTTATGAGTTTAAGGGGGGATCTCTATGTAGGTGGACTCAAAAAAGTCATTTTTTTTTTTTATATGCGTCCTCTTTCGAGTTCGAATGCAGGTCAATTTGGAATTTCCTTATAGTAGTTTTAGTGTTAAAGAAATCCGCGTAGTTCGTAATGGCTTCATGAGTTTATTGCTGCTGTAGAGTGTTTGGAGCTGGCAAGGGTTGTGAGTGTTTATGATCGGTAAAAGTATTGTTATAATTAATGAAAAATAACGGACGCGACATCTGTCCGCGTAACATCGAGATCGATGATGGCGGGTTTTCGATGAGCTTGATCCTCGAGAAGGACAGGTGTTTACACGCGAAAGTACGATTATGGTGTGACTGTGACGAGCGATATCCGATGGGAAAGAACGTGGGTAGGTGGGTAGGTTGATGTGTATGTAGGTAGGTTAACGTGTATGTAGGTAGATTGACGCGTATGCAGGTAGGACGTCGCGTATGTAGGTAGGTTTAACGTACACGTAGATAGGTCGATGTGTATGTAGGTAGAAGGCAGATAAGTGGCAGTGGCGTAACGAGACAAGTATGGGACGTGGCCACGATCGATTTAAATTATTCCATTGCCGTTTCTTATCGAATTTCCTCCCGACAAAAACGTGCAATTTGTCCGTGCCGAAACGAACGAGTTTTTCGTTCAATTACGATTCGCGTTGTTTCATCGGTTCGATGCGGAATTTATTTTAAAAATTGCTCACGGGATGCGTAATCGATCCTTCGCGCTCGATGGTATTTTTACAGGTAGCGGATATCAACTCGAAAACTTTTTCGTCGATAAATTTGATGAATTCTTTTAACACCAGAACTACCAACCAGTCGAAATCACTGGTTTCGGGTTTGGCATTTTTTATTACAAAATTTTATTGCAGTCTTTTTGTCAAAATGTCTATCATGTTTTATCGAACTAATGAATGGTTGTATATGTTAGGTGATGCTGCAATATTTATTTATTTATTTTTCTACTTTATTTTCAGTTTTGAAGTAAGCATGCATTTAACCCTTTGCGGTCGTAAGTATTTTCACCGGTAGCAAATAGCGACTGTAACACTTTCTGGTTAAGAAGTTTGATCAATTTTTTTTTAAGTAAACATATTTTTATTATTAATTGCCAATATTGTCTGTTTCACTGTATTCAAACTTCACGTGTATAATACTACAAATGTAGTTAAAAATTATTTATTAAAAATTGTTGCACTGTATCAAATGGCGAGTGAGAGTCGTCACTCGTCTGCAAAGGGTTAATACCGGTACTTCTAGTGTTAAAGTTATCTCTTCGTTATTAATTGCCGATATTAGCACTTTCATTATGTTTATACATTGTATGCGCAAATTACGTGGGTTTAGTTATAACGTACCTATTCCAAATTGCTGTATTAAATAAAATGGCGAGTGTGGGTCACCTTTCTAGTGCAAAGGGTTAATACTGATGGATATTCGTCAAAATGATAGTCCTTAACACTAGATTTACCAGCTATTTGAGTATACTTATTTCTACCAAAATCAGTTATTCTGACTGGTGTTTAGAAAAAGTACTTGATGGGATTTCCAGTCTTTATTTACTTTTAAATAAAAAGTAAGTCTTTAATTTCTTTAAAAAAATGTCACATCCAATAGGAATTTTGAATTGAAATTGCAAAACTAGTCATTTTAACTGGTCTGGTAAATCTAGTGTTAAGTCTCTTATTGTAAGTTACAGTTCATAATTTAAACTTTTGCACTCCAGAGGTGACACATTCGTTATTTGATTTAATGCGGCAATTTTAAATAAATAACTTTTAACTAAATTTGCAGCATTATTCAGGCTTATTTATAGCGTTATGCGTGTTTGAATACAGCGAAATTGAAACAACATTGACGATTATTATTAAAAAAAAT
Source organism: Coelioxys conoideus (assembly GCA_947623535.1). Lineage (NCBI taxonomy): Eukaryota > Metazoa > Arthropoda > Insecta > Hymenoptera > Megachilidae > Coelioxys > Coelioxys conoideus. The sequence goes on along the minus strand of OX392453.1, from coordinate 15,551,356 downwards.
AAGAATTTCAACAAAATTAATGAAACTTTTTGAATAGAAAGTTTTACAGTTTTGTTGCTAATAGTAAAAATACTTTCGAATGCGAAGAGTTAATATACAGGATGTCCCAAAAGTGTTGGAGGAGCCGGAAATGGGAGGTAGGTGGGGTCATCCTGAATAACTTTTTCATATGCAAAAATGTCGTATGGGGCTCCATTTTTAAATTATTAACGAAAAACACCGACCAATCAGAGCGCAGGAATCGCGCGCGCTCGGAGGCAGAAGTGTAGGCCCGAGTTATAATTGGCCGTAGTCACGATCGAATCGCGTGGCGCGCGATTCTCGCGTTCTGATTGGTCGGTGTTTTTCCTTAATAATTTAAAAATGAAGCCCCATACGACATTTTTGCAAATGAAAAAGTTGCTCAGAATGACCCCACCTACGTCCCATTTCCGGCTACTTCAACACTTTTGGGACACCCTGTATAATGTGATATTCTGATTTATAATGTAGGATGATTATAAAGATTATTTTATTGAATGGAATATTTTCTTTATGTTTCAGGTAATTTCGTTATGCACTAGTTTATTGCTAAACTGCCCGAACGGTAGGTGGCTGTGCCGTTTATTTTTCGTAAGTACGTACTGTTCATTGTTATAGGTTATGGAAATAACGCTAACTCTTTTTGTACTGAATAACTATATATTATATTAATACTTTTTATGAGTGAATAATTAGGAACATCTTTGGTAAATTATATAATATAATACAAAAATACTTTAATGGTAATACTGGGAAATAAACCACATGAGGAGCCTCGTAGTAACGCGTCATGGTCTCCACGGAAAGCACGCGAACAGAAGAGAATCGCGGCCGGAAGACCCCCGCTTGGGTCCCTGTATTAATGGCTGGTCCGCATCGTCGACATTGGCCGCCTTCTCAATACTCATTTATACAGGGTGTCCCAAAAGTGTTGAAGGTGCCGGAAATGGGAGGTAGGTGGGGTCATTCCGAACAACTTTTTCATTTGCAAAAATATCGTATGTGGCTTCATTTTTAAATTATTAAGGAAAAACACCGACCAATCAGAACGCGAGAATCGCGCGCTCTCGGTGGAAGAGGCGTAGGCCCGAGTTATAATTGGCCGTGGTCGCGTTCGAATCGCGTGGCGCGCGATTCTCGCGTTCTGATTGGTCGCTGTTTTTCGTTAATTATTTAAAAGTGAAGCCCCATACGACATTTTTGCAAATGAAAAAATTGTTCAAAATGACCCCACCTACCTCCCATTTTCGGCTCCTTCAACACTTTCGGGACACCCTGCATATTCTTTCGAGGAGTAAACAATAAACATCGTTAATTATTTGGCATAAAATGAACAAACTTAGCACCGTTTGTTCATTTGTAAATCTCGTAGAAACCCAAATTAGGAAACGAATTTATGAAATTTTTCTTCTTAAGCGCTTGCTTTATCACAAAACCCCGTTATTGTTACGAAACAAATTAATTTATACTATTAACAATTATCTGTAACTTAACTAAAATGTCATTGATTAAACTGTCGTTGTGAATTAGGAAATTAAGTGATCGTAATCGAACTAATTGCATTCGATTTTAATAAAATCAACACGAAGTTTTAAATCGCACGTTGCTGCTTAAAAATAATGCGTTACTCGTTTACAAGTCCTTGAAAATATAAATTTTGCACAATATTATGTATGTACAGTAATCAACGTTTACGTATAATATTTTTTATATGAATGTAGAAAAATAGTAGAAAATTGAAATTGTAGATTAAAGAATTTTTCTTGCATATATGACGAGTTGTTACTAATCTTTTCTAATTACTTGCGATTATTAATCCTCGCCAATTACTTGCAATTATCGATCTTCACTACCTACTTGCGATTGTTGGTCTTTTCTAATTATATTCGATTACCAATTATTTCTAATTACACGCGATCATTAATTTTTTCTAATTACGTTCGATTACTAATTATTTTTAATTACGTTCGATCACTAATACTTGCTAATTACGTGCGATCATTAATTTTTTCTAATTATGTTCGATCATTTATCCTCGTTAATTAAGCGCGATTATTAATTTTCTTTAATTATGCGCGATTATTAATTTTCATTATTTACGCGCGATTATTAACTTTCTCTAATTACGTTCGATTATTAATCTTCGCTTATTACATGCGATTATTGATCGTTAACATCGAATTCGTTCAAAGTAACCAAATGCAGAAGGAGCATTTAAAATTAAATAAAATTGGACATATTTCATCGGAGTTTGCGGTTTCACTTTCGAAGGACTGATTTATTTCCAGAACTTCATCCTCGATCTTAGATCTCGATGTAGCTATTCAAATTTTCCGCCAACAATAATCTCTTCTCGGTTTCTACGTTCCGTATCGATAACAAATTCAGATTCTTTGTTCGACTCGGAAGACCTTCGGAAAAAGAGTGCGACTCGTTAAACAGAAAAACGGTTCCACGAATTTTCTTCGTAATCTCGAGACTTTCGTCATCGGCCACTAAAACGTTTTTCGCGTACCTGTCATCGGTTCGACCCGTCAGCGAACAAATTAATTTTTTATCGGATTTATCTGATCGATATTTGGATTATAGGCAGAAATTTCCTGCGATACATCGGTCGATCAGTGATTAAAAAAAAAAACAATGAGGTGTAATTAGTTATTTTTGGAGTTGGTGCAACGTATTTTGTTTTGTATTCATTTCGTGATATTTTGATACCGAACTCGTCGAGAATTTGGACGCTGGATTGAGAATCGAACCAAGAAAATATACTAAATGGTGAGATATCAAGGGTTCCGGAGTATAGGAATTGGAGAAGTTATGGAGTTTGAAAATATGAGAATTGCGCAGGTTCGGTATCCAAATTTTATTAGTTTTCGGATGTTCAGATTTGGAATGGTAGCTTGCACATTCAGGAATGCAAAAATTATGGATTTTGAAATTCAAATGTTTGGTACTGTGTGGATTTTGGGATGTGGGAATTCTGAATCTTCGAATTTAAACATTTTGTACTTTGAATTTAAAGATGTACAAATTTCTGATTTTCAAACTTAAACATTTGGCACTTTGTAAATTTAGAGATGCAGGAATTTATTTGTAAATTTAGAGATGAACAAATTGCAAATTTTCAAACTTCAACATTTGATACTTTGTAAATTTAGAGATGCGGGAATTCATGTGCAAATTTATTGATGTACACATTTCTAATTTTTACATTTAAACATTAGGTATTATGTAAATTTAGTGATATACAAATTCCAGATGTTCAAATTTAACCATTTAAGTAGCTCGTAAATTTAGTGATGTAGAAATTCATTTGTTAATTTAGAAATATATAAATTTCTAATTTTCAAATTCAAGCACATGATACTGTGTAAATTCAAAAACATCCAAATTCCGAATGTTCGAACATAATTATCTGATTCTTGATTACTTCAGAATTGCGTGAGTTTCAAAATGTACAAATTCTAAACTTTCAAAATGAAACATTGACTGTCCAGCAATACCCTCTGAGCACCATCACTTTGCACATCAATATTGTATCATTGATTAAGTCGAATAAACGGAAACAAAAAATCTATGATGAACATAACCCAGAAAAAGCATTTCCTTTAATTGCTATTTTGAAATCTCCATCGCCCAGTATTTATTTTGAAATAATGATCAGTCTATACAAATGTCTCTTCGATATGATATACATACAGGGTGTCCCAAAGGGAACGTAACACCCGGAAATGGGAGGTAGCTGGGATCATTCTGAACAACTTTTTCCTTTGCAAAAATGTCGAATGAGGCTTCATTTTTTAATTATTAACACTTTCACGACCGCATGTTTGCGCAGTGAAACGTCGCCAAACACCGGCAATATTTTTGAAGAATTAATGTAAAAAAACTACGTAAATTCAGGAAATAATTCAACATTATTATACAACAATGTTTTTTTTTGTGTGACAATTATTAAAACGTACAAATATAAAACAAAATTCATAACAACATAATAAACTTAACTGCTTTTTTATTACATTATTTTATCGTATCCGTGCAACACTCTCAGAAAGAACATACCTTGTTGCTTATCAATAAGCAAAAATTGAAACGTATTTCGTGAAAAAGTACGCATTTTTTAGCGATAGTATTCAATCTCAAAGTGTTAAACAATTGACGTTCGAAAAAGCTTTGCAAATGGCTGACCAATGGTAGGTACCACGTGGGAGTCACCGCGTGACACCACGTAAGTGTTACCGGCAGCCAACGAGTGGCCTGCCTATGGCACCACATTGGTGTCACCGGTCGTGAAAGTGTTAAGGAAAAACACCGACCAATCAGAACGCGAGAATCGCGCGCCACGCGATTCGATCGTGACTACGGCCAATTATAACTCGGGCCTACACTTCTGCCTCCGAGTGCGCGCGATTCTCGCGTTCTGATTGGTCGGTGTTTTTCCTTAATAATTTAAAAATGAAGCCTCATTCGACATTTGTGCAAAGGAAAAAGTTGTTCAGAATGACCCCAGCTACCTCCCATTTCCGGGTGTTACGTTCCTTTTGGGACACCCTGTATATACATGTATACATATTTGCGCAGTTTATCTGAACGAACTAAAAAAAAATAAAGTGACACAATGAATACGATGTTTCATAGAGTTTCATGGCAAGCTGCATGCAAAAGGAAAAACGCAAAATAAAATATCGAAAACAGATCGTTTTGTTGCGGAAGCGTGATTGAATAGAAAAGCGATGATAAAAGGCTGACAAAAGAGGAGTACAAGGCTTTTGGGTCACCGATTTAGTTGAAATTTTGCATGATGATAGTTTTCCTTATTCCGTTTATCACAATGTAACATCGTGAAGGCAGATGCTCAACAAATTTTTGAATATTTTAGATGAAAACACTTTAGTTACGGTGAAGTATAATTTTAGTTTAAACATTTAGCGATTCGTCACGTAAGAAAATAAAAAGAAGTTATTTTTTGTATGCTTTTGTAATTTTGGCATTATTTGCTGAATTTGGGAATTTCGACGTTTGATACTTGAGTTTGGGAATTTGGCGATTCCGTTTTTTGACCATTTGAGAATTTGAGGTTTTGGAAATTCCGAACTTTTGGGATTTGAGGATTTTGGAATTTAAGAAATTTGAGAATATAGGAAAATTAAAAAATTCTCAAATTTTTACATTTTCATATTTTCAAATTTCCACATTGTCACGTTTTCATGTTTCCAAATTTTCAGACCTTCCAATTTTTAAATTCTCAAACGCTCAAATTGTCAATTTTCTTAAATTATCAGATTCCCAAAACCTCAGACTTTCAAGTTTCAAAATTCCTTAAATTCCCAAATTCTCAGATCTTTCACATCAGAAATTTCTTAAATTCCCAAATTCTTAAACTGTAACATTTTCATATATTCATATTTTTAAATTCCCACATTTTCACATTTTCATATTTACAAATTTTCAGACATTTCAATTTTTAAATTCTCAAACTTTCAAACTGTCACTTTTCTTAAATTGTCATGTTCTCAAACTTCAAACTTTCTGCTACACGTAAGCAACTGAAAATTGCATTAAATACTATTTCCATTGTTAACAAATTTTACCAAATATTTTCACGATACTTCGTTATATTTATTTTCCATAGATTCAAGTAACTGATGCGAATATTTTCTGTTAGAAAAGCGAACAAATTTTGGATAACATAGCTATTCAATTTGTGTACAAATTTGAGGGTCACCCAATAATGGGTGACACGGCAGTCAAAATTATAAAATTCTTTGGGTACCCAAAATCGACGGTATACGACGTTGCAAAGAAATATGTAGCCTCGGAAGGGTTCGAGAAGGGTTCTCCATCTCCAACGAGAGAAGTTCATGTCAGAGAAAAAGGATTTTGTTGCGCGAAAAACTAAATTTCCAGCAAGTGTCTACATTTTGACAGTCGTCTCGAGTCAGGGCAACATCATGCCGCCGCACTTTTTCCAGAAAGCCGAAACTGTCACGGAGGAGGTTTACTTGGAGGTCTTGAAGATAATAACGAAGCCATGGATGGAGACTGTAGCCTATGGAAGGCTGTACTTATTTCAAGAAGGTGGCGCACCTGCTCACACGAGCCATCTTCTTCAAAATTGGCTCCCCGATGTTTGGGTCAAAGGATTTCTGGCTTCCTAGCAATCACAATTTGAACCCGCTGGACTAGTACGTGTGGGGCGTAATTGAAGGAAACACTAAAAAGTGTAGGCACCCCAATGTCGACTCCCTGTGAGCTGTTATCGAGGCAGAGTTCGCGGCTATAAAACGCGACCCATTGAAGTCAGCGGGTTCGTGCTTTAGGGCAAGAATCGAACAAGCGATAGAGGCACAGGGTGGCTATATAAAGTAAAAGTTCTTAGTAAGGACCCTTCAAATGATATATAAATAGCATTTTATTGAATTTTTGTATATTGTCCGAATAAACAAATTTCTGCATAAAACTCATCTATCTTGATTCTAAGGGCGCACACTGTACACAAGGTGTAAGATTATGCGTAATAAAAGGCGATGAAGTATGGACTCCACCGAATAAATCTTGTGGGCGTATTTGAAAATACTATGCTTCTTTATTATATCTGCTCTCGGCGAAAGCCTGTTAGGATTATGTTTAAAGTCTTATTTATTATACAATATATGAAAGTACAGATAATATAATCGTTACGTGCATGTTGCACACGCTTGCTCGGAAGACGCTCTCAATCAGAGTGAACGTCGTTACACTATGCGGCCGACAAGAAGTCCGGCGAGGAGGTTGTCCTGAAACATAAGACGTACGCGATCGCACCTCCTACCCCCACCTAGAACCGTCGAAGCTTGACACCGATTGACGATCGCAGGCTACTGATTGTTTACGGTCTTCGGGTCAACTAGTGTGCGTGACCGCGCGAACCAATAAATTCCGCTGCCGAAAATGCGTGAGATTCGCTGCGACCATCTTTTTTTTCGGCCAATTACTGCCGTCGAGTCTGAACGCCTGGCCAAACCTCCTCACCGGACTTCTTGTCGGTCGCATAGTGTAACTAATTGATCGAGAAACAAAAGATGATCGCGGGACGCGCGGTCCCCATACATCGCGGGATTTACGAACATGGAAGGCAAACTTCCATCAAAGCCTATACAAAAGAACGTCTTCAGAGGCACCAAATTCGTACCAAGGACACCCTCGTTAGTATGGTCGTTCTTTAGGGCACTAGGGCCCGGCGAAACACCTCTGAGGGAAGGGAAGCGCTACGAAAAACATATGGCCTGTATCGACTATTCGTTGATTTCTAATTTTCTTACAAAAGGTTTCAGGTAAATCTAGAATATTGCAAAAATAGAGATATAGGATTTTCTCTACCTCGTCGAGTGAAAGACTGCATGTTCCGTTGTTGAGCTCAGAGAAACACGATTCGTTGGTCGATTCAATGGCGACGGAAAAATCGCAACAGACGCAATAACAAGATAAGGAAGCGTATCTCGCGTGAAAACGATACGCGTATGCAAAAGCGTGCGCGACGTGTGTCTGGCATTTTAAAAAACAGCCCGCAGCCACAAAAGAGAACATACACCGGCTCGGCCGTATCCTTTAACAGCCATAAAATATGATTTCATAGCATTCGAAGAATATTGACGTCACTTCTATCGCTGAAAACGGACAGGCAGGAATTTGATACCCGGTCTGAATTAGGTGCGACAAGTTTTATGCAGTTTCTTGGCTTCCGATCCCAACAAAAGGATTCCAAACTGGTTGCGCGGCCAACGTTTAACCCTTGCCTTCGAGCTAGATTTTCTTTTTCTTTTTTTTGCCGCGATCACGATCGATCGGATCGGCCACGGTTTCGAAACACACGATCGCGGACACCCGAATTCTTTCCCGTTCGACGCACGATTTCGATTTTATGCGTCGAGCAGACACACGAACGGTTGTGTAAGAAAATCCGAAGGCATAGAAAGTCGAGCGTAGGCCATCGGATGTTTTGTCTATGGTCCTTCCAGGGAACCGTTAGGCGAACAGGATAATAAACAGTTTGTGGGCGATCGGTGTTACGCTCTGATTTCAGGGGGGACATCTATGTGGATGGGGTCAAAAAAGTAATTTTTTTCTTTGTTTAAAAAGTTACTTTAAAACCTATGGAATACGAAAAGCAACGGTATTTGAAGAGTTCCGTGAACTTTTTTGAAATTGTTATTTGTTCATTGTTAATCGTCAATTGTAAGAAAAATAGAAATTGACTAATAGTCGAAACAGACTATGAATATGGTTTTTGTATATTGACAATTATGTATATGTTACATAGAGAGACATTTGATAAATGTTACACACAAGGGGGGATTTCAAAAATGTTACATAAGGGAGATTTTAAAAATGTTACATAAAGGGAATTTGAAAAATATTACATAAGGAGAATTTTAGAAATGTTACATAGGGGGAACCTAAAAAATGTTACATAAGCAGAATTTTAAAAATGTTACATAGGGGGAATTTAAAAAATGTTACATAAGGAGAATTTTAAAAATGTTACATAGGGGGAATTTAAAAAATGTTGCATATGAGGGATTTTAAAAATGTTACATAGGAGGAATTTTAAGAATGTTATATAGAGGGAATTTTAATAATGTTACATAAGGGGGATTTTAAAAATGTAATATAAAGGGAATCTGAAAAATATTACATAAAGGAAATTTGAAAAATGTTACATAGGGAGAATTTTAGAAATGTTACATAAGGAGAATTTTAAAAATGTTACATAGGAGGACTTTTAAGAATGTTATATAGAGGGAATTTTAATAATGTTACATAAGGGGGATTTTAAAAATGTTATATAAAGGGAATTTGAAAAATATTACATAAAGGAAATTTGAAAAATGTTACATAGGGAGAATTTTAGAAATGTTACACAAGGAGAATTTTAAAAATGTTACATAGGGGGAATTTAAAAAATGTTACATAAGGAGAATTTTAAAAATGTTACATAGGAGGAATTTAAAAAATGTTATATAGAGGGAATTTTAATAATGTTACATAAGGGGGATTTTAAAAATGTTATATAAAGGGAATCTGAAAAATATTACATAAAGGAAATTTGAAAAATGTTACATAGGGAGAATTTTAGAAATGTTACATATGGGGGATTTTAAAAATGTTACACAGGAGGAATTATAAGAATGTTACATAAGGGGGATTTTAAAAATGTTATATAAATGGAATCTGAAAAATATTACATAAAGGAAATTTTAAAAATGTTACATATGAGGGATTTTCGAAATGTTACATAGGGGGAATTTTAAAAATGTTAAATAGGGAGAATTTTAAAAATGTTACATAGGGAGAATTTTAGAAATGTTATATAGGGGGGATTTTAAAAATTGGACATACAGGGAATTTATAAAATGTTACATAAGGGTAATTCAAAAAATGTTACATAGTGGAAATTTTAGAAATGTTACATAAAGGAAATTTTACACGGAAGAAAAGAAATTGGGAAACACTGGTATAAAAGATCCCGTGGGCTTACGAATAAAGAACATTCAAGCGTGAAAAGTCTTATTGCGTCGGACCTGTAGCCGAATTTCCTACATCCACGGATTTAGTTTTGTAAGTACGTAGTTTTTATCAAATCTGTGCTCGGTCCCCGTGACACTGACGAAGGCTAAATGTGTCCCTTTCGAGGACAGTGTAACCTCACTTCCTGTAACCGCCTTGACGACAACAGGGAAATTTACAGTATTGTAGAAAAATCTACTGTTGCGTTTATTTAACGCTCGCACACGATCAATTAACACTAGATTTATGGACGTGTCATGAGCAATTATTTTTAAATTAAAACTATAGAAAAAAAGAAAATTAATAATGTAGGAGTATCGTGATATAACATAAGCGTTGCTATTTTGTTTTTTCCGAATGTAACCGGCGTACGTGACAATTGCGTCAGTGCGAATGCAGACGCCGCAGCGTAAAGATATTAAAGCTAATTACACACAAATTATTATTCATATTTATATTTTATGCGCCTCCCAACAAATAAAATATGATAAATAAACCGGATTATACAATGATCATTTATCTCGGCAAAAGTTAATACTAAACCTACCAAAGTTTCATCAAAATGACCATCTAACAAGTTTCTAATTTTAAGTTACAAAGTATGTTAAGGTGGTTTTTTTAAAATTCCTGTTGAATCTCGTCAAGATAAAGAATTAATGTGTACACCAATTTGTATTTTATTTATTATTCAAATGCTTTAATTTCAAAATAAACGTGCATTGTACGCAGATAGGTTTAGTGTTAACATACATTCTGAGAAAATTTCGAATACTATTTTTGCGACTAATAAATGTTGCCAAATATGTTCATAATATTGTGTTTTATTTATTGTTCGTAGGTCCAAGTAATAATTAATACGAGTGTTTCCAATTAAGTAAATGAACAAATTCTTACTAAATAGATGATTCATGTAGAAATTTAAGCGTCACCAATATGTGCGTGACGTAGCGCTTAGAGTGTTAAACATCACACGTGTAACGCTACAAATTTAGTTAAAAAATATTTCTTCAAATTGTTTTATTAGACCAAATGGCGAATGCGAGTCGCCGTTCGAGTACAAAAGGTTAATAGAAACATGTTTCGATGTTTGATAGAGGGTATCCACGATAGTTTTCGACTCGTTCGATATGACGAGAACTCGTGAATCCACGTGTCAATAAAATTCTTGCAGACGCAAAAGATTTCGCGCAAATGGTATCATGGTATTTCGATTCGGTGACGATTTTCTGCAATCTGTCGCAAAACGTGCTCTCGCATCGATATCGAGTCGTTGGAAAAATATTCGACCGCTTTAACACGTTGGCGGACACGTTTAAAATGCACGTGCCTGATAACATACGTGGACGTAATTACGTTGTTGCGGCACATTTATAGAATCTTAAAGCCATTGGGCTTATTTTTAACTTTAGAAAATTCATGAATAATGAACGCCGAGCAAAGCGTAACCGAGTCAAGCCGATCTAACCCGAACCGAGCCGAGTCGAACCGAACCGAACCGAACCTAATTGAGTGAGCCGAACCGAACCGCATAGAACTTAACCGACCTCAGCCGAGCAAAGCGTAACCGAGCCAAGCCGAACCGACCCGAACTGAGCCGAACTGAGCCGAACCAAACCGAAGCTAACTGAGTGAACCGAACCGAACCGAATAGAACTTAACTGACTTCAGCCGAGCAAAGCATAACCGAGCCGAGCCAAACCGAGCCGAACCGAGCCAAACCGAACCGAACCGAACCGAACCAAACCGAACCGAACCGAACCTAACTGACTGAACCGAACCGAGTACAACTTATCTGACCTCAGCCGAGCAAAACGTAACCGAGCCGAGCCGAGCCGAGCCGAGCCGAGCCGAGCCGAGCCGAGCCGAACCGAACTGAACCAAACCGAATCTAACTGAGTGAGCCGAACCGAACCGAATAGAACTTAACTGACCTCAGCCGAGCAAAGCATAACCGAGCCGAACCGAGTCAAACCGAGCCGAGCCGAACCGAACCGAACCGAGTACAACTTATCTGACCTCAGCCGAGCAAAGCGTAACCGAGCCGAGCCAAACCAAACCGAACCAAACCGAGTGAGCCGAACTGAGCCGAACAGAACTTAACGGACCCGAGCCGAGCAACGTGTTGAGACCCATCCGTAGAATTTCTAACTTTAGAATATTCATGAATGATCAACAACTGTCCTTTGCAGCTCTTTACAACGCGCAATTTATGTTCTTAAACTTTTTTTAATTTAGCATGATTTTCGATAACCAACACGGCTTATTATTTGACTCGTGTCGAACAGTTAGGCGACAAACGACTTCGTACTTTTTACGCGAGATTCATAAGTATTGATCTCGCGACGAGCATTTGGTAAGGGCGGTTCTTGCCCACTTTCCTTCAATTTTCCACAAGCAATGAAAATAGTTTAAGTTCAACTTAGTTGTTTGTTCACCCCCATCATCACTCCAATCCCCTACTACATACTTTATTTTGTAGACAACATTATTTTTTCTCTCCAGTAGATTTCCAATAACTCTCAAAGAGTGCACATCAATTTTATATTTATTTTTTAAAGTCCGTTGTCAGTTTGCGAGGTGTTATTTTTTCTTAAGTGCTAAATCAAGTCTTAGTTTTAATAAAGCATAAACATTTTACCCTCGTCAGTTGTTTTGTTATTTTTATCTTTTGAGTGGATTCACTGGTTCCACAAACTAACTATTTCGTGGTTCACTCAGTTGAATCCCGAAGAACATACATGTAACATACGTTTTTCAAAAACATTTTTTTTAATCATTCATATTCAACGAACGTATTCGACAGACTTTTTCCCTCGTTGGACGTAATTTTTGTGAAATTGTACTTTGAGCCGGAAAAAGTGTGACCTCTTCGTTGAACATAGTTTGTGCTGAAATAGTAACAGCTCGTTAACCCATTGCCATACTTTGACGAGTCTGACGCACACGCAATTTAAACGCAATAAATCTTACTAAAATTACGTATATATACTTATATGTAGAGTTCATGTAAAATTCCAATTATAATCTACTTAATCAAGTATCATTGAATATAAAATACGCATAATATTTCAAGTTTTTTTGTTGGCGTTAATAGTTAGTTCTAATTGACGCACCAAGCAAATAAATTGTTTTGGAAGTGGTTAATTTTACACGTTCTTTTAATAAAAATAATGCTAGGTACATAATCGGAATTCTTTTTGTTACGAGTTTTAAATCAGAAATTAAATTGTTTTCGGTGTCTAGACACTTTTCTTTTTTTGTGTGTATTAAGATGGATGACACGATGTTAATAAATACAATAAAATATTGTAAAAGTAATGCAAATGTACTAAAATATCTTTTATTCTTTTCAGTCGATTTCTTATATTTTTTATTTTTTTTTAGTCGATATCTGATATTTTTTATTCTTTTCAGTTGATATCTGATATGTTTTATTTTATTCATTTCCTTTAATTTCGTATCATTGTCTTTTTAATAAAATAAATGTATGAATGTGTGATTCTATTGATGACATCAATGACCAATTATTACGATAATTATCAGTGATTTTAAAACCACTTACAGTGGTCATACGTAACAAGAAAAAATGTTTGATACCGACAACGGTTAGCGATAGCGATATCAGTAACCGAAGCAATTGAATCATGAATAATAGTTCATGATAGTCGGTATTACATTTGGTTACCGATAGACAAACTAATTTTAATCGCCGATAACGGTTATCGGTAATTAGAAGAAAATATCTATGGTTCGATTTTTATCGAGAAAACTTTAACCGTTTGACTGCTACGCGGCGCAAAAGCGCTGCGTTCATTTGTTACGAAAATTGCGGCGCAGCGCAAAAGCGCTGCAAGTTTCACTGTATCTTTGTTGTTCTTTACAAATTTTAAGTTATCTTTTTATAAATTTTAATTTTCAAAGAAAAAACAATTTAATGTTTATTTTTTCTTATTCACATTCACAATTAATATTGTTTCTTTATAATACGAAAAGAATTATTAAAATTGATTGACATTTGTCTAAATGAGAGTGTTTTATTTGACAACATCAAGTCAAAATATGTCCCGCAGTTTTCGAACGTTTTCGTCAGAATCGCTTAGCAGTCAAACGGTTAAAACAGCAATTCTATTGATTAGAGATCTTCGATTATACAGGGTGTCCCGCAACTTTCGTTGGACCCGAAAACGGGTTGTAGGAGAGGCGATTCTACGTAACTTTACAAAAATGGGGTCTAGACTCTCGTTTTTGAATTATTAAGGAAAAACACCGACCAATCAGAGCGCGAGAATAGCGCGCGCTTAGACGCGAGAGCGAAGCTCCGAACATACGGCCGATCGCGGATGCAAACAAACAAGTTAGTATCGTGCTATGTTACGTCAAAGTTAAATCAAACATAAAATTGTCTTATCCCTTAATCAGTAAAAATGAATAACTGAACATTATTCTTAATTCCCGTATTCGTTATGTGATTTAACTTTGACGTAACATAGCACAATACTATCTTGCTTGTTCGCGTCTGCGGTCAGCCGTATAGCTTCGCTCTCGCGTCTGAGCGCGCGCTATTCTCGCGTTCTGATTGGTCGGTGTTTTTCCTTAATAATTCAAAAACGGGAGTCCAGACCCCATTTTTGCAAAGGAAAAACTTACAAAGAATCACCTCCCCTACAACCCCTTTTTGGGTCCAACGAAAGTTGCGGGACACCCTGTAGAATTGTTTATCGATATCGATTCGGTCGTTTAGAAACGCGTGAAGAATCATGCATCTGCAACAATTAACGAGAATTACAAATTATTATTAGTTATTATTTATATAATTGTTACTTATATTATTTACATAATAATTACTTGTATATAGTTATTGTTGTTATAGTAATTACTATAACGAATGAGCTGTTTTCATTGAAAGTGATGTTAGTTCACTTTATATTATATGGAGATATTTAAGGGTTTCATTGGAATGGTTTGAAAAATATGGGTATACTTTAATACGCTTATTTTATGCTTTTTAAATATTAAATTGATTTAGCTTTATAATGTGATGTAATGAAATTTATATTTTCGACGACCTCAAATGGACTCACATCACTTCCAAAGTCAGTAAAATGTGAAAATTATACATTTATGAAATTGTTGATTTCAATATTAAATACAGAGTTTCGATTGAAATAAAAAATGGACTTTGTCAAAAGTGGACTTTCAACATTTTCAAACAAATCTGCTGAAATGATTACAAGTTACCGATACATTGATTCCAGTTCGTGGAATTTATGTTTCCATTATTTTGACAGAAAACGCTTTAACCCTTTACACCCAAGAGGCGTCTCACATTCGTCATATCAATAATAAAAAATTTGAATAATAAAAAGCGATGAATAATAACAAAATAATAACGAAAAAATTCGAGTACAGGAATGTTCAAATTTTCTATTTCACGGGTTTTTAAATTCTCCAATTTCCTAGAGAATTTTCAGAAATTCTCAAATTCTCAAATTCCCAAGTTTCCAAATCCTCCAATTCCCAAAATGTCAAATTCTCAAATTGTCAAATTGTCAAATTGTCAAATTGTCAAATTGTCAAATTGTCAAATTCTCAAATTCTCAAATCCTCAAATTCTCAAATTCTCAAATTCTCAAATTCTCAAATTCTCAAATTCTCAAATTCTCAAATTCTCAAATTCTCAAATTCCCAAATTCCCAAATTCTCACATTCTCAAATCCTCAAATTCGCAAATTCTCAAATTCCCAAGTTCCCAAGTTCCCAAATCCTCCAATTCCCAATATGTCAAATTCTCAAATTCCCAAGTTCCGAAATACTCCAATTCCCAAATTCCCAAATTCTCACATTCTCAAATCTTCAAATTCTGAAATTCTGAAATTCTGAAATTCTGAAATTCTCAAATCCTCAAATCCTCAAATCCGCAAATCCGCAAATCCTCAAATTCTCAAATTCTCAAATTCTCAAATTCTCAAATTCTCAAATTCTCAAATCCTCAAATCCTCAAATCCTCAAATCCGCAAATTCTCAAATTCTCAAATTCTCAAATTCCCAAATTCTCACATTCTCAAATCCTCAAATTCGCAAATTCTCAAATACTCAAATACTCAAATTCTCAAATACTCAAATTCTTAAATTCTCAAATTCCCATGTTCCAAATTTTCAAATTTCTGGAACTTCCAAATTTTCGAGTTCTCAAATTCTGAAATTCAAAAAGCTCCAAATTACCAAATTCCCGTATTCCGAAAACTGCAAACTCACGAATCCCCGAGTTTCTAAATTCCCATAGACCAAAAATTACCAAGGGTAAAAATGCTTTCGAGCGCGAAGGGTTAACGATATAACGATGTTATAAATACAACGAAACCTTGAGGACCGATTAAATGGTCGATTACATCTGTCAACATTTATTGTCGGCAATACGATGCGCACAATAAAACATCTGCGTCCCTGTTGGACCAGCATTAAAAATATCGATAAGAATCGATACAGATACCGCTCGGCTCTTGTTTCGTTCGCGATTAGATTAGATCGTACGATCTTACATAAACGTGCGCGATTAATTAGCGACCATCGAGCCAGTTTATCGATAATTGCGTGGGTTTGCGTTTAGCGTTTGAACTTTACGTTCGCCTTGTGGATTTAACGTGGATTTAATCGAACCCTTGACGCACAAATGTCATATAATATCCGATGATCGGCTCTAATGATGAGCCCGTCACTATTTGCAAAGGGTACACGAACGTATTTTGTTTAATTTAATTCCGTTCGACAAATCGGATTGGCGTAAATTGGATACAGGGTTAAAAATTAAATTACAGCAAAAATGTCGAAAAATGTATAAGCTAAGGATAGAAATCAAACTCAAACAAAAACTAACTGTTGTCTACGGGGAGATGATTTACCGAAATAAGCCGAAGAACGAATAAATTAAAATAAATAACAAATAGAGCGATGTTTATTTCTCGGCGTGTATAACAAGATAGGCAGTGCTTCTTCGCTTGCAGACAATATACAGGGTGTTCCAAAAGGATTGTAACACCCGGAAACAAATAGAGGATTTAACCCTTTGTGCTTAAACAGCTAAATTTGTAATGTTATACTTGTGGTGTTTAAACATAGTGAAATGGACGACAGTGGCAGTTCACACTATTTCTACCACGATTCTGTGTATACCTATTTCAACCAAAAGGTGTCTTTTGACGCCTTTTGAATACAAATCATTGCCGAAACTGGTTGGGATTTCAAATTATGAGTTAAACGTAGATAATTTGAGGAATATATTTATTGATACACTGACGTGTATTTATTGGAGATTATTTAATTCATCAAGCTACAAAATATTAGGGTCACACAAGTTTCTACCTTTTTGTAATATGATACAAAATGGGATAGCGAGATAGAGAAGATTGATACAGCTGAACAATTAATGCAACGAATCAACTTTGAACTACAAATATTGTGTATGAATGTCTATCAAAAAAGGAAAGAACTTATGGGACACTCTAATATACAATCAATGCAGTGGTGTACAATAAAATGCAACAAGGGAAATTAGCGAATATTAGCTGGAGAAAAATGATGTCGCTGAATTAATTTAACAATCATTGTATGAAACGTAAAAAAATTAATTGTGGAGGAACGATTCAACATAGAGAATAATGTTATGTTAAAATTTGAAAGGTGTCTTTTGACACCTGTTGGTAGAAATAGTGTTAATAATAGAAATTAATAATTTCTAAAGGATCGAATATACTTTTCAGTTACACAGTATTGTGTATATGTATACTACTTGTCAGTAAGACAAATGCTTCCGAGTGCAAAGGGTTAAGGGGTTAGACCACTCTAGAGCGCCAAAAAGTTACCTAATTTCAGGAATTTTTTCCGGACAAACTATAACAAAGATGAAAAATATGTTTACGGGTCTTTATTACCTATACATCGAAGTGTTAAACTAAATTTTTATGAAGCAATTGAAAACAAAATGGCGATTCAGGAGCTGGTTGACTGGAACGCTGCTCGGCGGGAATACCTTTGCGGCCGGAGAAGATTTTCCTCCGATTTTAAATAAAGGCATTTATCAAATTCTCCCGACTATAAATGATATTGTACCTTATTCTTAAGACCCCAAGGCACCTTTTCAGCTAAAAAAAAATTTTCGATTGTTTGAAAATCCTAGAGTGGTCTAACCCCTTAAGTTCGAACTTCATTGTCGACGAAACAACATTCTGCTTTACCATTTCGTATCTGCGTATCGTTAACCTTGTTACACTTAAAACACGTTTTCCTAACATTTTATCGCTAATATAAACATCCACAATTAACACAGATGCTATTATCAGACATCAGATTATAATTCGACCTAAATTATACTGGACGACCGAAAGAAATGAGCTGTGACGCGAAAATTCATTTGCGACGTTTCATTTTGTACGGGATTTTCGATAAAATTTTTCACGAAATATTTTTGTGAAAGTCCAGGAGCTGATGAGATGAAAAATAAAATATTTGAACATTGAATTACGCTGTAATAATTAGACCTGAGAAATGATTACATTGTTACACGTAGTTTATGGTATTTTAATCAATGAATTTGTATAATTTAGTATTAAAATTTGCAAATTTATGAGTTCTTCAGTTTTCCATTTTCAGGTTTTTAAATTCCTAAGTTGAGAAATATTCGAATTTCCAAATTTTCAAGTTCACAAATGTTCCAATTGTTAATTTTATAAGTTGTTAAATTCTCCTATTTATAAATTTCCCAATTTCGTAGTTCAAGAAATGGTAAACTTTTAAATTCTCAATTTTTTCAAATTCTCAAATTCTCAATCTTTCAAATTCTCAAATTCCCAATCTTTCAAATTTCAGGATTTCATAAATTCTCAAATTTCTAAAATTCTTAAACACCCAAATTTCGAAATCCTCAGATTTCTAAAATTTCGAAATACTCAAATTCTCAAATTCTCGAATTCAGAATTTTCCAAATTATTAAATTCCTATATTCAAAAATTTCCAAATTTTCGAATTTCCAAGTTTCTACATTTCCAAAGAGCAAAATTTCAAAATTTGCGACGTTCCAAATTCCGGAATCACCGAATTTTCCAGTTTACCAATTTCTAAATTTTCAACTTCTGAAATTCTTAAATTAAGAAATTGCGAAACTATTAAATTTTCAAATTGACAACTATCTGAATCCTTGAATTCCCAAATTTTCGAGTTCATCAATTTCCAAATTTTTTCCCGTTCCCGAATCTTTGGAATTTCCAATATCCATTTTCCACTTTTCATTTATATTCAGACTACATTTCCAATGTACATCCCCATGCTCTCGAACTTTTAAACTTTCAAATTCGCAAATATTTATACCCTAAAATCTATACATTTCCAAATTGTCAAAGTTTCACTTTCCAACTTCCCTTTCTACGTCCTCGAATTTCCAAACATCCGAACTTCCAAACTCGTAAATATTTATACACCCAAATCCTCACAATTCCAAACTTTCAAATCCCAATTTAGTGCTCTTATCCCTTGGTACATCCATAAACAAAAATTCCATCCATGTCTCCTATTCCCTATTTTCATCTACTCTATTTATCGATCATAAAACTTTTCGCTGATGAACGTTCGTCAACCAAACAAAATATAATCCCAGCATTGTTCCTTTCTTTATATCCAAATTATCGAATCATACTCCCAAATCTTCACACTTCCAAACTTTCAAATTCCAATTTAGCAATCCATTTTCTACCATAAATCTATAAACACAATTCAACCAATAATCTCCTCTATTCACCGATGCTCAAACTTGTCGTCGAAGAATGTTCGTCAATCGTACAAAATATAATTCCAGGATTGTTTCTTTATTTATATCCAAATTATCAAATCATACTCCCAAATCTTCACACTTCCAAACTTTCAAATTCCAATTTAGCAATCCATTTTCTGTCATAGATCTTTAAACAAAAATTCCACCAATAATCTCCTCTATTCACCGATGCTCAAACTTTTCGTCGAAGAATGTTCGTCAATCGTACAAAATATAATTCCAGGATTGTTCCCTTATTTATATCCAAATTATCAAATCATACTCCCAAATCTTCACACTTCCAAACTTTCAAATTCCAATTTAGCAATCCTTTTTCTGCCATAAATCTATAAACACAATTCAACCAATAATCTCCTCTATTCACCGATGCTCAAACTTGTCGTCGAAGAACGTTCGTCGACCGAACAAAATATAATTCCAGCATAATTCCTTTATTCGTATCCAAATGATCGAATCACAAACATGTCAGAAGATGGGGATAAAAGCCAAATAAAAATCGTTGCGTAAGGTATTTTCTTTCCCCGTGGTATTCAAGCAACGCCTCTCGGTGCGTGTCTCAATCATCTCGTTGCACGTCTAGCGACGTAAATCCTGGCAATCTTCGTATCCGACGAAACAGCGAAAAAGAGGCACAATTTCCACGCGGTGTTCGAGCAACGTTATTGTGAGATAATAGGCTCCATCATGGCGACATTCAAATGGCCGCGATCGTCGGGCATATATAACCGAGAGGAAAGGGAAAGCACGGGAATTAGAAGCGAGCAAATTGAACGGAAAAAGGGATACCATGCGGTGGCAAACAGAGAGGAAAGTACTCGAATACAGGATCGTCCCTGTCCATTACATTCTATACACGAGCATAATCGCGCACGCCATTAAGTATCTGAAAGCGAACATCATCGACCGCCTCTTCTTTTCGTGCCTCATCCTCGATCATCGTTCTCCGTCCGTGGATTGTATTAGATTGTCACATAAGTTACTTAAATTAACACGTTGACTGCCGCACGAAAGCAATTGAAAATTGCATTATTTAGTATTATCATTTTGAACAAACCTTAACAAATGTCACTGTACAACAGCCAAAATTTTATATCAACTGACACTATGAAATTCTTAGAGATTTTTGCGAGCTGAATACGAATCTGCAATTCGTTTTTCTCTGATACGTACAGTTTTTTTTTAGAAAATTAACCCTTTGCAAAAACCTGTGTAGTTTGCGTTCAATGACTGGCAGGTTCTGTGTTCAAAGTTGCTGTGCACTATTTCTTAGTGAATTTTGAATTTTGTTTTATATTAGATAGATTTACCATTGAGAAAATATGGAAGAAGGAGATTACACTGTACAACAGCCAAAATTTATATCAACTGACACTATGAAATTCTTAGAGATTTTTGCGAGCTGAATACGAATCTGCAATTCGTTTTTCTCTGATACGTACAGTTTTTTTTAGAAAATTAACCCTTTGCAAAAACCTGTGTAGTTTGCGTTCAATGACTGGCAGGTTCTGTGTTCAAAGTTGCTGTGCACTATTTCTCAGTGAATTTTGAATTTTGTTTTATATTAGATAGATTTACCATTGAGAAAATATGAAAGAAGGAGATTACACTGTACAACAACCAAAATTTATATCAACTGACACTATGAAATTCTTAGAGATTTTTGCGAGCTGAATACGAATCTGCAATTCGTTTTTCTCTGATACGTACAGTTTTTTTTAGAAAATTAATGTTAAAAAAAATTGCAAATTTTCAACTTTGGGAATTTTTTGTGCTTTTACTATACCAGCTATTCAATGGCTTTTCGTACGAGAGAATTCTGTAAACTTTCCAGAATAAAACTATATAAATTGTTATTACATTGTAAACATTTAAATATGTTTAAACAACGATCGAAGTAAAAAGGACCCCAAAAATGCACCAATTTTTGCTGATATTTTTAAATTTATTTAAAAAACTGTGGGTATAGGTGAAATTCTAACCATCGCAAGCGATACAGCAGACATTTTTACTGCAGAAAGCATCGAGCGAAGTTAAAAAATCACATTCGTTTACATTTTATAAGGAAAATAGTTCGGCAAAACACGCGTCACTGTCAGTGGTACTCAATGTTGATGCGGTGCGGTGGTCTCCCTACCTTCTGTCTACCAATCTACCAATCTCTCAGGAAACCTCATTATTTCTCCTTTCTAAAGTTATTGTGGCTTACTTGCAAAATATATCAAAAGGAATGAACTAATGGGACACCCTAATATTTCGGTAAAAGCGTTGGTTCAATATTTTTTACGATATAAAATATGAAATCGGACACCAATGATTTCGACTGTGTGACAGTTCTAACGTTAATCATCGAAACGATTTTGCATATGTTATAAAACATGTATTCACTGTCGAACGATTCTGTGGGAAGTGCCAAAAGGTCAAACTTAGTCCTCTTACCGGAAGGCATCTTCGCTTTCTCCGCTCGGTGACCGAATCCTCGATGAACAATGTTTCAATTCATTTGGGCAACGACGAGATGCCGAAAAACTGGACTTTCCCAATTTTTACACTCGGACGAACAAATAGGCGACGTTCGATCGTCATTCGACTTCGAGTGATCGTCCGTCGCCTAAATTGTCTGATTAAGGGGGGATCTCTATGTAGATGGACTCAAAAAAGTCATTTTTTTTGTTTATTTAAAAAGTTACTTTAAAGCCTACAGAATACGAAATACATTGGTATTTGGAGTAAAGTGCAAAGCTATTGTTGTAAGAATCTATACAAGTGACCCACCTTCGCGCCGATCCGGGACGCCCACGGCAGTAATGATCAAAAGTTTGTTTATTTATTATCCCTGCTTGAAGTGCTTCTATACCTGTAATAAGGTTTAGGCGGATGTTCCGGAAGAAGTATTTACGCAGAATTTTCAAAGTAATGGTAGATACGAAAACCATTGAAATAATAGCAGACAAACCTTTAAGTCGCAAAATCATGTATTCTCCTCTTACCGAAACTTTAAACGCGATTTTCTCGAAACTCGTTTTTAAAATTTTTCTGTAAAATGTTCAACTTTTTGTTTCGAGGTCTGCTATTCTTCCAATTTTTAATATTTCTTCGATGTCTTAGGTTCATCCATTTACTACATCTATGTACTAATAAAATTTCTTCGTTTTGGCCGTTTCGGATAATAAGTACCGACACTAGAGTGTACACCGTTTTAGAAGTCGGTTCATGATGCTTCTAGCACAACAGGCTGTAGCTCCGCCATTTTGTATTTTATTTCCACAAAGAAATTCCAAAATGAAGTAGAAGTATTACTTAAATAGTCCTCAAAACCATCCAAATATTTATTCACTCCTTACCCTTCAAAAAAATTATTGAAAATCGGCTGAATTTCGGCGTTCTACATAGATGTCCCCCCTTAATTCTTTGACACACGGTGGAATTAAAAATGTCTCACCTTCTTAGTGCACGGTGTCAGGACATTTTTACCCTCCTGTCAAAATTAGTATCTTTCGAGCACCCATGTGGCATGGTGGAACTATTTAAGTTCCGCCCTATAACAACAAACTGATTCGAATTATTATTACTTTTCTATGTTTTCGTATTATGTGATTCCGTTATTAAAAATGATATACCAATTTTGTTTAATTTAAAACGCTATTAAATTTCTGTGCCACTGGGCTTATTTTATTTTCTGTAATCCGAAATAGTTAAGGAGCGTTTATCCTTGTAGACAATGAAGATGTCTGATTATGCTAATAACTGGTGCCAGTAATCTTACCAATAGGATGCAAAATTTTTGCGTATGTAGCTTTGCCTGTACCAGATCCGTCGTTGGAAAAAGAAAATGGTGGAAGAAAGAAAGCATTTCTATCGCAAGATACCACAAGCATTTTCCATCAACAAGGTCCTAGCCCTGGCAACTGACATGAGAGAACGTTCATATTGTGTCAGTAGTTGGTGATAGTAGCCTTGCCAATAGAAAGATGAATTTTTGCGTTTCTAGTTTTGCTTGCAACCGAATATCGTTTCTTCCCTTCACTATTTTCATTTTACAACGTCGGTCCTGGTATCGGCACAGTAAGAAGCTATTAGGTTATTCGGAAAGTAATTTCGTTTTTTTCTTTATGAAAATTTTCGTCGTTTTTTCTTGCATGAACAGCATTTTTAAGAAAGTAAAGTATTCCGGAAATGCAGCTTTTCACTTTCCATATTTGATAGGCTACCAACCACAAACCACTGCGTAGAATCGATCGAACTTTTTTACAAGGAAGTCTGTAGGGAAAAAACGAACTCATTTCCCGAATACATTTTTTCAAATTTCAATCAGGCTTAATTTTTATTGAAAAACGTAAAAAGAGAATTTGTTTAAATTTGTTCATATTATATAACAAATTAACGAAGTCAGAAAAAAATATTTTATAGTAGCCCAATCATTTATGAATAAAATAAAAAAAAATTGAGCACAATCGGACCAGTAGTTTTTGAGAAAAAAATTCGTAAGTGATGTCTATTTTCGCGAAAACAGGCAAAAACTGCAAATTTTGAAGGCTTGTAATTTTTAAACAAACTCGAAATCGGAAAAATTATGACTTAAACCCCCCCCCCTAATTTCACATAGACTATAATATATTTTCATTAAAACAAAATCGCAGATGGTGAGGTCAAAAAGTGATCGATTCTGCGTGCAATAATCCATTAACGCTTAGCCGACCAATTGGGTAAATCTACAGTAGCGGACAAAAGTTCAAGACGATGATTTCATTCGAAATATTATACAAACTTCGTTGCTTTTATTGTAACTTTGCTACTGAGCAAAATATCAAAATGAAATTTTTTTATAAGTATATAAATAAATGTCTAATTAGTTAACACCGAAAGTGGAACACTATTTATAGTTTTTATGAACAGGAAATCAATTGTTTATTCTTTCAATTTAGTCTTAAACTTTTGTCCGCTCCTGTACCTACCCATTTCCAGGATGGCCGACCAATCGGGTAGATCTACCCATTTCTATTACCTATGCTTTTTGAATAACCATTAGAAAATAACAATTATAAACTATTAATTTCGAATTTTTGTTATAGCAATATGTGAAATAGCGAATTTCAGTCCGTGCTACTACAGAAAAATGCGCGGTGGAAACTGTACAGGTCTGTGTGCCGCGTGCGGTCGGCTAAGTGTTAATAAAAATTCTCCAAGATCTGCAAATTTTTTGCCGTCTAATTGTATGTGCCCCCTAAAAGTTGAATCCCGAAAAACAGAAAATGTCACAAGATCGTTTCAATTCGTCCCACCGAGCGCCGTATAATTCCGTGCAGTGTCGTAGTTATTCGGGTGCAATAAACGGTGCACGTTATCGTTCGAGTCGCGTTTGATTCGGCAGCGAACGGCACGTCACGGAGGGCCACGGGCGGGCTATGAAGTTCGCGCGAGCGCAACGCCGCGCATGTCCCGTGTTGCCATGATCGCCCTGGCCCACTGACCTATATCGCTCGCGGGCACAGGTCCCGCATATACGAGTCGACCCAGAAGCGAGCGATGCTCGGCCGTGGCGAGTTCGGGCTCGGGCTGGCCCGGCGAATCCGCTCAGTTCGACGAATTCACCTACACATATATACACACGCGGAAACGATGGTCGCCCGGTTGGAAACCGCGCCGGTGAATCGCGTCAGCTGAGTCGGCCCGAAGGACTCGCGGCGTCGTCAGTCGTGCGGTATCGCGCGGGAAGAATCGGTCGCCGCGACGCCGCCGACGTCGCGCATCGACGCGATCAAACGCGTACGACGAAACCCGGAGGAGGGCCAGCGTGGCTGTACGTCGAAGCGAGTGGAAACGCTGCGTCGCCGATTGTGAGTTGCGCAAAACGCGGTGGAGGGAACTGGACGATCCAGACCGCTGCCTGGAGACGAGTTTCCAGCTGGATACGACGGCGCATACAACGCTCCTGCGAACTCTTACGCGATTAACGGTCACGTCGATTATACTTACGATATCTCTTACATGGTGCGCGATCGAGTTATGTGATGCGTCGTTAATAAGTCTCGAGACGAGAAACACTTAAAAGGACTACGAACAAAACGTGCAGCGGGAGGACAGTGGCTCAGTGTGTAATCTCGACGACTCGTGATCTAAAGATCTCTGGTTCGAGTCCCGGCAAGGGCTAAATATTTTTTCGTAATATTCCGCATATTATTCCGACGGTAGTGCATATGGAAGTACTTTCATAGTCTATGGTGTCGCGGTTGTGCTTCTACAGTCCATGGATACTTGGATCGACAGTACTTGCTTCTGGATATTATTTTCTGAAATGTTCCCTACTTCCAGTGCATGAGGATTATTCTATTCTGCATATTATTTCTACAATAATGCATATGCAAACTACTTTCATAGTCGACGGTGTCGTGACTGTGCTTTTATAAACTTGCTAACTGATCGACAGTCTCGATACTTGGATCGACAGTACTTGCTTCTGGATATTATTTTCTGAAACGTCTCCTACTTAAAGTGCACGAGGATCGTCCAATACTACATATTATTCTTACAATAGTACATATGGAAAGTACTTTCATAGTCGACGATGTCGTAGCTGTGCTTCTATAAACTTGCTAACCGATCGACAGTCTTGATACTCGAATCAACAATTCGTGGATACTTGAATCGACAGTCTTTGCTTGTGGATATTATTTTCTGAAACGTTTCCTATTCCCAGTGCACGAGGATCGTTCTTTGCATATTATTCCGAGAATAGTGCATATGGAAAATATTTCCATAGTCGACAGTGTCGCGGTTGTGCTTCTATGAACTTGCTAGCTGATAGACAGTCTTGATACTTGGATTGATAGTCCTTGGATACGTGGATCGACAGTACTTGCTTGTGGATATTATTTCCTGATATTTTTCCTATTTACAGTGCACGAGGATCGTCCTTTACATATTATTCCGAGAATAGTGCATATGGAAAATATTTCCATAGTCGACAGTGTCGCGGTTGTGCTTCTATGAACTTGCTAGCTGATAGACAGTCTTGATACTTGGATTGATAGTCCTTGGATACGTGGATCGACAGTACTTGCTTGTGGATATTATTTCCTGATATTTTTCCTATTTACAGTGCACGAGGATCGTCCTTTACATATTATTCCGAGAATAGTGCATATGGAAAATATTTCCATAGTCGACAGTGTCGCGGTTGTGCTTCTATGAACTTGCTAGCTGATAGACAGTCTTGATACTTGGATTGATAGTCCTTGGATACGTGGATCGACAGTACTTGCTTGTGGATATTATTTCCTGAAATTTTTCCTATTTACAGTGCACGAGGATCGTCCTTTGCATATTATTCTGAGAATAGTGCATATGGAAAATATTTCCATAGTCGACAGTGTCGCGGTTGTGCTTCTATGAACTTGCTAGCTGATAGACAGTCTTGATACTTGGATTGATAGTCCTTGGATACGTGGATCGACAGTACTTGCTTGTGGATATTATTTCCTGATATTTTTCCTATTTACAGTGCACGAGGATCGTCCTTTACATATTATTCCGAGAATAGTGCATATGGAAAATATTTCCATAGTCGACAGTGTCGCGGTTGTGCTTCTATGAACTTGATAACCAATTGTCGGTCTCGGTACTTGAATACTTGGATCGACAGTTCTCGCGTCTGAATAGGATTTTTAACCATTGCTACGATAGTGCATATGGAAAATATTTCCATAGTCGATGGTGTCGCGGTTGTGATTCCATAAACTCGCTAACCGATCGACAGTCCTTGCTTCTGAATAGTATTTTCTGCAACGTTTGCTACAGTGCACGAAAATCGTCCGGAAGATGGATTTGCACCCTTGGAACGGCGTCTGAGAGATCAGCTACCCTCTGAGCACGAGCTGCGACCGCGAGGATGCTTCTCGGAGAAAAGTAAGAACGAAAGTGTGCAAACCCTTTACCGATCGATTATTCGGTGATCGAGTGTTACGCGTTCGAACTTATACACGGTGTTCGATTATCTTCGTGTTTCGTTGCTCTCGAGGTGACCTGAATGTAACGTGACGCGATGGTGTTAGGTGCGCGAAAACAGCTGTTTCCGAATGATCGATGAAAAATCTCGATCGGGAACGCGGAATCTCGTAAAGTATCGCGATCGAAGACGAGTCACGTCACCCAAGGCGTTTCGCGAGGTAATTGAGGCGAATGATGTCTAGTTTTGAAAGTTTCGTGGTTATGGTCAGTAGGTAACAGTGACCTAGTAAAATTCAGTGACATCTACTTTCGATCTCAAGAAATACACGGAGAATCCAGAAACTTTCGAGGATCGATCGATCGTGATTGAAAAGCGTTATTCGACCGGTTAGTCGGTTTCTGGTGTTCTTTTTTTTTTTTTTTTTTCTTTTTATTCGGTTGTATCGATTTTCGGGTCGCGTTAATTATCGGTTTTTTTTCAGACTTAACGGATGATCCGGTGTCTGAATTCTCTTTAATTCTCGTTCTCTGAGTTTCGTGCTGTTTATTTGAATTTTATTCGTTATACGAATCACATATAAACGCGTACTTAGTAAATTTAAACGTGGGCCGCTAATAAAAAAGGATTTAAACGTATAAGTAACCTATATGAACGTGTACAGTTTGCGAATTCGAGTGTTTCTTTCCGAGACAGTGTACCGTTTTTTACGTGTGCATGTATTATGTACATGTTTCGTAACACCGGTGTACTTTGCCGATTGTTACGTAGACTATCGTGAGAGGTTAACGATAACCAGTATCTTGGATTTAGCGTAATCGAATAACCAATAAAGGAAAATGGCAGATCGGCCGTGAACAACGTCGATATTATATCGATATTTTACTGTCGTACGTATTCCAAGTTTCGAGAAACATGTCTTCAAAGTATTGCGACATTATCATTCTCCTACAATCTGTATTCTCTTAGTATCTCTACTTTCTTAGAATGTTAATTTCGTTAGAATCGCTACAGCTTTGCTATTTCAACGAATTCAGGTATCAAATTTCGAAAACACATTTTTGTGATGTTATACTGCAAGAAAGTAGAGTAAAATAGCTTGGGTTCTGGCCGTTTTAAACAGGAATACCGCTTTAACGAGGTAAAAATTGCGAAAATTTGACGACAAATTGCTAAAAATATATGTCTCGAAGATTGTATTTTCATGTCAAATTTCAAATAATATAGCCTGTTCCCTATCTGGTCGTAAAACCGAAAACAGAGTGAATCTGTGCAAAAAAAAGGAAGTCGGAAACTTTGAAGCAAATTTTGTCTTGTACGATTTTATTTTTGAGTAAATTGAATTTGAACCTTTAGATATTTGAACATTCGAACATTTAATAAACATTTAAACATTTAAAGATTTAAACATTTAAACATTTAAACATTTAAGCACTTAAACATTTAAACATTTAAACATTTAAACATTTAAACATTTAAACATTTAAACATTTAAACATTTAAACATCTAAACATTTAAACATCTAAACATCTAAACATTTAAACATTTAAACATTTAAACATTTAAACATTCAAACACTTAAACATTTAAACCTTTGAAAATATATAGGAGATTTACAAATATATAAAATTTAATTAAATATAAATAAATTTGTAATAGGATATTTACAAATATATAAAATTTAATTAAGTTTTAATTAAAACATTTAGACATATGAACATTTGACAATTGAAATACTTGAACATTTCAATATTTGAATATTTAAATATTTAAACATTTAAATATTAAAACATTCAAACACTTAAACATTTAAACCTTTGAAAATATGAACATTTGACAATTGAAATACTTGAACATTTGAAAATGGAAGTATTCGTAAAAACGTTTGCTTATAACGAAAGAAAAGGGAAAATCGACAAACTGTTAATTAATTCTACTCAGCAAGTATTATAAATCAGTAAATGTAATTATTACTACCGCCAAAGTGTATTTGTCTTCATTACTCGTAATGTATGCGCGCGCCTTCTTATCGCAGACTACATTCAACCAATTACACATAAGTACCTATATCAACAATGTTACGAAGAATGATTAATAACGAACCTCGCTGATGTTAACGATTAACTTCATTTATTTCAATTACACTCATTAATTCTTACATTAACCAAACTGCGGAATACAGTTATAAAAATCCCTCGCTGGATACCTGATTAAAATCGATCAACGACGAGTACACTATGCGGCCGACAAGTTGTCCGGTGAGGAGATTTGGCCAGGCGTTCAGAAGCGATGGCAGTAATTGGCCGAAAAAAAAGATGGTCGCAGCTAATCTCACGGATTTTCGGCGGCGGAATTTATTGGTCGCGCGGTCACGCACACTAGTTGACCCGAAGACCGTAAACAATCAGTAGTCTGCGATCGTCAATCGGTGTCAAGTTTCGACGGTTCTAGGTGGGGGTAGGAGGTGCGATCGCGTACGTCTTATGTTTCAGGACAACCTCCTCACCGGACTTCTTGTTGGCCGCATAGTGTATGTACGTCGTACGCGCGACAAATTCCCCTATCATGAATTTCGCAAAAGAAGTAACTCGAAACGATAAAACGATAATTCGTCGACGTCGAACTTTCTATTCGATAAAAAGTGAGCAATTCGCATCGAACTGGAGTTTTGTATTGACGTCAGTGCACGTCGAACGTAATTAACTCATCGACGCTGAACCTACCGGCGCATAATGCGCGCATTATTCATAATTAAAAAGAAAAGAAAAAAGTAAACGTACGATAAAACACGAATCAATAAAAACGATACGTTAATTACGATTCGATAATAGAATCGACGTTTCGATAGATCATCAATTTCGCGATTTGAAATTGAAAACTTGCGAATGTTCGAACGATTCGATATTCGATAATTGTTAACAACGAAGTCGTTGCCGCGGTTCCTCGTGTCTCGAACGAGCACTTCCAAACGATTCAAACTCGCTTTTCCGAAAACGGAGCCGAATGAACATTTATTTGGGATTCAACTTAACCCTTTCGTTACCTTGGACGAGATATCTCGCGACCCGATACTGGCCGATCAACGCTTTTGACGAGATATCTCGCGACCAAATATTGGCCGATCAACGCTTTTGACGAGATATCTCGCGACCCGATACTGGCCGATCAACGCTTTTGACGAGATATCTCGCGACTCAATATTAGCCGATCAACGCTTTTGACGAGATATCTCGCGAATCGATATTGGCCGATCAACGCTTTTGACGAGATATCTCGCGACCCGATACTGGCCGATCAACGCTTTTGACGAGATATCTCGCGACTCAATATTAGCCGATCAACGCTATTGACGAGATATCTCGCGACTTTATATTGGCCGATCAACGCTTTTGACGAGATATCTCGCGACCCGATACTGGCCGATCAACGCTTTTGACGAGATATCTCGCGACTCAATATTGGCCGATCAACGCTTTTGACGAGATATCTCGCGAATCGATATTGGCCGATCAACGCTTTTGACGAGATATCTCGCGATCCGATATTGACCGATCAACGCTTTTGACGAGATATCTCGCGACCCGATATTGGCCGATCAACGCTTTTGACGAGATATCTCGCGACTCAATATTGGCCGATCAACGCTTTTGACGAGATATCTCGCGACCCGATACTGGCCGATCAACGCTTTTGACGAGATATCTCGCGACTCAATATTGGCCGATCAACGCTTTTGACGAGATATCTCGCGACCCGATACTGGCCGATCAACGCTTTTGACGAGATATCTCGCGACTCAATATTGGCCGATTAACGCTCTTGACGAGATATCTCGCGACCCGACACTGACCGATCAACGCTTTTGACGATAATCTAGCTTTTTAGCACCAATATTTTGACATTCTAGATGAATATGTTTTATAACTAATTCTGTTCGTGTAGCTATTTATTCGTGTTTTCTACTATTTCCCGGACGAGATCTTCGTTGAAAAAAAAACTTAAAAATAGATGTGGGTGACGTATGCTAGTCTGCTATTATTTCAATGGTTTTCGAATCTACCATTACTTTGAAAATTCTGTGTAAATACTTCTTCCGGAACATCCGACTAAACCTTATTACAGGTATAGGAGCACTTCAAACAGGGATTATAAATAAACAAACTTTTGAGCATTACGCTATTTCAATCAATTACGCGGTTTATTCAATTCTAATATTCCTAACAATGTCCATTAAAATGTGCATTTACAAATTATAAAAAAATAAAAAAAAAAGAATTAAGTTAATTTTAGTATAAAATAATTTTTTCTTGAACGAAAGAAAATTCGGGTCTAAAGGGGTTAAAGAAATTCGATTATGAAAATTGCGCATAGCAAACAACCTCAAAGGGCAATTGTTGGTTATTCGATTTTGCTGAAAATGAAAAATAAACCCAATGGTTTCACGATTTTCTGAACGTGCCGCAACATTTTTCGCAAATTTTTCCGCGCAAACTCGGCTCCTTTTTCGACGGTTTTCCCCAGATATCGTGCACGGGTTGCATAATACTAGGCCAGAGGGTTATTCCGCGGAACAATGGCAACAAATCAGTCGCAATTCTCGCGCGCAAAAGTTATTGATCTAGTGTTCCGACGACGCAGACGGCTGACGTAGATTCGAAACGTTGCGTCGAAAGGAGCCACGTAGACGAACATTCGCAGCGATGTTATATTCAGACTAGATTTTATTTTGAATGTTTAATTTTCCCGTTACAAATTTCTTCGCTCAACATTTTTACTACAAAAGTTACATTTTTTTTTGCGAATTTTCATGATCATCCTAATATAAGGTAAAAATTGATAAATAATGATAATACAAACCTGATTTCATACGGAAAATTGTCTTTAACGCTGGATTTACCGATCGAGCCAAAATCACTCACGACACGTTTCGTATTTTAAATGATAAAAATATATCGAGCAGCTTTTATCTAAATGTATGCTAAACTTTTGTCAGGAAGAAGGATCGCTGTATAAGCCAGTTTCTATATCGTAGCTTATTTACTTTCTTTTTTACTTTAATGAGGTTGTAACGAAAAGACTTTTATATTTTTATTTCATTACTCGCATTTATTTACTTAACCAGTTAACTTTCGCGCTCCCTTTTGTAAGTACAGTCGTGGACAAAATTAAGTGGACAGGTATCATAAATAACAAAAGGTAAATTTAATTAACTAATAATGCCTATAAATCAAAACTTTATTGCACAATTATATACATTAAATAAATGTTTTCTCAAGTCTACAAAAATATCACACGTTCTAAATTTAAAATTTATTTACAACATTGTAATAAAACGAAACATTTTTTACATTTCTGTAATGTCCACTTAATTTTGTCCATGAGTGTATACTCGTTAATCATAGAATAAGTGTCGGTGTTAAAATATTAGGATGGGTCTATTTTATGAAATAGACAATTTTATTACTAATATTGACTTTTATTCGCGATATACTTTTATATATATTTACGACGAGCGTACTCGTCGTGACAAAAAGTTTCTGCCACATTTCCATGACGGATAATGAAGCTTCGCAAGTTGAACACCAACATCGCCATTTTGTTCTGAATATTATCTTTGAAACAATTATCTTTCACTAATAAAAGACAACGATACGTTTTTTATAATAATTATTTATAAACTTTCACTTGTTCCTTTTATTTCGACTTGGTCTCAAAATATTTCAAACATCTTGAAGTTCACGAATATACAGGGTGTCTCAAAACGAACGAAACATCCGGAAATGGGAGGTAGGTGGGGTCATTCTGAACAACTTTTCCTTTTGCAAAAATGTCGTACGGGGCTTCATTTTTACATTATTAACGAAAAACCCCGACCAATCAGAACGCGAGAATCGCGCGCCACGCGATTCGATCGCGACCACGGCCAATTATAACTCGGGCCTATACTTCTGCCTCCGAGCGCGCGTGATTCTCGCGCTCTGATTGGTCGGTGTTTTTCGTTAATAATTTAAAAATGAAGCCCTATACGACATTTTTGCAAATGAAAAAGTTGTTCAGAATGACCCCACCTACCTCCCATTTCCGGCTCCTTCAACACTTTTGGGACACCCTGTATATTCACTAAAACATCCGACATTTCATATGCACCAACCTAATAAAAATGAAGATGAAAAATACATGGACAAAGTATGCAACATAAATGAATACACTTATAGATCATTTATCTCGACGGCAATCTGCATGAATGTCAAAAAGACCAGCTTAACAAATTTTGTCATTTGAAGTAGGAAATTTATAGAAGGGTCATTTGACCCCTTTTGGTAGTTTCAGTGTTAAATCTAGATAGAAATTCGAGTGTCATGCACGTATGGATGACATGGCAGTCAAAAAGTGATCAAAGAAAGTTAGAATGTGAAGATTGTTTCGCATTTAGCGATCCTCGATTGCGCAAATCACTATTAGACCGAAATTGAACACTATTAAAAATATTAAACAAAGTTTACCATATTTGAATTGCGAGTGCGTCACGAGTGAAGCTCATAATTACAGTGCATGGAGTTAAATTAAATCCCAGGCGCAGGTCAGTGACGGATTCTCTTCACAATGAATGTGTTAATAGTTTCGTCAACCGAAATAAATTTTGTCGATGCTTTACAAATCGCTGAAAGTTAAAATTTCAATATTTGCGATAGCTTTGTAACGCGATGATCGTGTGTGTGATTTCGTAAAAACGCGTTGACACTTGTTACACAATCTCACTAATTCGTGTTAAACAGCGTCAAATTATCAAGTAAATTACGTAAAAATAACTTTTAACGCGAACTGTGTCGGCTGATAGTTTCTGCGTTTTTTTCTTCTTGCGAACTATTATATCATTTATCATAAATTCCATTTTAGTTCAATTTTCCTCGTCGTGAACTATCGTTTCACACAGATTTCATCGAGTTATAAAAGAAAAAGGTGCATCATTGTCTCATACCGATTTTGTTGAATTAAATATTTCTTGCATGAATCAGTATTTAACATAGATTTTGTTAAATTCAATTTTCTTTTGTGGATTATCGTTTCATATAGATTTTGTTAGGTTCAATTTTCCTTGTGAATCATAATTCAACATAAATTCTCAGTTAATCTTTTGTCATTGTATACTATCGTTTAACACAGATTTTATTCAGTTGGATTTTTCTTGTCGTGAATCATTATTTGACATAATGTTATTAAGTTAAATTTTTCTTGTCGTGATATTATCTTTTAACATGAATTTTAAGTTAACCTTTTATTACTCTGAACCATCGTTTCACATAGATTTTATTGACTTAAATTTTCCTTATCGTGAACCATTATTATTCACAATTTTATTAAATTTTTTAATAAAATGTTTAATATAAATTTTAAGCTACATTTTGCTGCTGTGAGCTATCGTTTCACATAAATTTTACTCAAGTTTAATTATTTTTCCATGAACCATTATTGAATACAGATTCTATCGAATCAAATTTTTCTTGTAGAGAACTTTCGTTTCGCATAAATTACGTTAAGTTAAATTATTCTGTCGCGAATCTCCGTTTACCGTAAATTTTGATGAATTCATCATAGCTAATAAGATATCGCGATTGATTCGGGGCGAACCGCAAGGTATTGAAATTTTAAAGGTCGAGCACGTTTCATTTTTAAGTTGTTCCATCGAAAATTTATTTGAACTTGGCTTTGGGGTCGCAGTCATCTTTATAAATACTTTTCTACCGAACGATACTACGCCGCTCTTCGCGAGATAACTTATCTCCTTCAGTTTATATTAAAACTTCAGTTACGTTATTTATTAATCGTTGTTTGTTATATTTCGTATGTTTATTACATTTTTCTTTATTAGTATGTTCGTTTATTGAAAACGAGACATGAAATATCTTTGCAGTGTAAACATTCAGCTGCGAATCGAAGCTGCGTTCGATTGCGAACGTATCGAACCTAATTAAGAATGAGAAATTAATGGAATTATCAATGTTCGCTTTTTTCGTGTGTATTTTTGTTAGTTTACTTCAGAATATTGTAAGAAAGTCGATATTATTCATTTTAATTTATGTTATATTTATTATATTTGTTTGTGATACTTATTACAAATTTATTATACTTATTTGTAATTCTTACTATACAATTATTATATTTATTTGTAGTTTTTATTAAAAGTTTATTATATTTACTTGTAGTTTTTATTACAAATTTATTATATTTATTTGTAATTCTTATTATAGATTTATTATGTTTGTTTGTAATACTTATTAGACATTTATTATAATTATTTGTAATTCTTACTACACAATTATTATATTTATTTGTAGTTTTTATTAAAAGTTTATTATATTTACTTGTAGTTTTTATTACAAATTTATTATATTTATTTGTAATTCTTATTATAGATTTATTATGTTTGTTTGTAATACTTATTAGACATTTATTATAATTATTTGTAATTCTTACTACACAATTATTATATTTATTTGTAGTTTTTATTAAAAGTTTATTATATTTACTTGTAGTTTTTATTACAAATTTATTATATTTATTTGTAACTCTTATTATAGATTTATTACGTTTGTTTGTGATACTTATTAGACATTTATAATTATTTGTAATTGTTACTACACAATTATTATATTTATTTGTAGTTTTTATTACAAATTTATTATATTTATTTGTAATTCTTATGACAGATTTATTATATTTATTTGCAATTTTCACTACAGAAAATTAAATATATTATTGTGTCCGATATTTTTATTTGTAAATGAATACTTACACGATCTTGCAGGAAATTAAATGCGATATAACATTTAATTTGCGTATTACAGCGAATGCGAGTATTATATTAACAGAAACGTGCAGTGAACGTATTGTTTAAATAATGGAGTTTTCAAGTAGATCAATTGTGCTGTAACAAATTCAATTAAATCTCTTCGGTATTTCGACCTTTTATGCTACATTTTCATACATTCCCGTTGTACGTGAAGCATTGATTTCGATTCGTTCGGTAGTTGAAAATTAATTAAATGTAGCGAAAATATGCACCTTTTTATAATTGTTGGTTCGTTCGAAACAAATTGCCTCCGAACGAGAGTAGCCAGTTGGAATGTAATTTTCTATGGAAAAGTTTTTTAATTTTAAGTTTATCAATTTTTATTTCCGTGAGTACTCGACTCGTGGATATAAAAAATATGATGGATACTATGTAATGAATATAATAAACACAGATTCTGAAATTTAGAAATTTTTAAATGGAGACATTTGAAACATTTTCAAAATCACAAATTATTAAACTTAGAAACTTACAAAATTACAAATTTTAGGATTTTAAGATTTTTGAATTCGTAAATTTTCAAGATCAGCACTTTTTGGATTTACAGATTTTGAAAATCAGAACTTTTTGGATTTACAGATTTTGAAAAGCAGAACTTTTTGGATTTGTAGATTTTCAAAATCAGCACTTTTTGGATTTATAGATTTTCAAAATCAGAACTTTTTGGATTTACCGATTTTCAAAATTAGAAATTTCCACATTTTAAGATTTTCAAAATAAGAAATTTTCTGAATTCCAAATTTTCAACGTCAAAAATTTACAAATTCTAAAGTGAGAAAAATTTTCTAATTTTTTCATTGTTTTCAAGCTTTCAAGCGATGTACGGAGAAAACCTCTTGCTATATTGCCAATTACAAAAATTCTATTCGGAGCAATTTGTCGAGAGTTAGTTGTTTTTGTTTAATTTTTGATGAATCGAAATTGCATTCTTTGACAAGAACAAAATTCAACAAACATTTATGTATTATATTCTCTATATGTATTTTACGGATTAATATTTTCATAACGTTTAATTCGGAAAACAATCATTATCCGTTTCAAACGAAAACATTTAATCTCTTGCAATTAAAATCGATTAAATTAATTTCACTTCGTTATTGTATAGAGTATTTCTCGTATAATAATACCAAACAATAGTTTAATTTACAAATGCACCTCGATAAATTCTCCCGATTGACGTATTTATTTAATCAATTTCCCACGGGATATTTCAAATGTTTGCATCCACGAGCAACAGTGAATATCCAATTTCATAAATGGAACATTGTAAACTTCTGTATTTCACAAGTTTCTCATTTTTTAATTTTCAAATTTCGTAATTAACAAATACTTAAATTTAAACATTTCCAAAGCCTTAAATTTCTAAACTGTATAAATTTTAAATTGTCAAATTCTCTAATCCCCAAAGTTTTGTGATTCTTGTGTTCCCATACTTACAAATTGGCAAATTATCAAATTGACAGATTCTCGAATCACTAAATTCTTCCAGTGATTGCAAATTACCAGATCTCCAAATTCTCAGATCCCCAAGTACTCAAATCTCCTAATTCTCAAAACCCAATGTTCTCAGATTCTGAACTATTCAGGTCCCCAAATTCTTAATCCTCTAATTGTCTAATGTCCAAATTTTCAAATTCCCCCAATCGCCATATCTCTAAATTCTCTCAAATCCCCTAATCGTCAAATCTCTGAATTCTCAAATCCCTTAGTCATCAAATTTTTGAATTCTCAAATCTTCTAAGGGTTAAATGTCTGAATTCTCAAATCCCCTAATTGTCAAATCACTGAATTCTCAAATCCCCCAATCGTCAAATCTCTAAATTCCTTAATCGTCAAATCTCTGAATTCTCAAATCCCCTAATTGTCAAATCACTGAATTCTCAAATCCCCAAACGTCATATCTCTAAATTCTTTCAAATTCCCTAGTAGTCAAGTTTTTGAATTCTCAAATCCCATAATCGTCAAATCTCTGAATTCTTAAATCCCCAAATTCACAGATTCCCAAATGACTCTTCCCAGTGACTCTCTACACAAAGACTTCTTGTTTGGCACATTCTTCGAAAGACAATTCAACAAAGTTCAACAGATAATACCGCGTAATTCTCGCGTTCTGATTGGTCGGTGCTTTTCCTTAATAATTTAAAAATGAAGCCTCATCCGACATTTTTGCAAAGGAAAAAGTTGTTCAGAATAGCTTTACCTACCATCCCTTTCCGGCTCGTACCATAATTGTGGGACACCCTGTATAATATAGACTAACAAATCTAATAAATTATGTATACCGATATAACAAGCAGGGTTTATTAACATTTTACGAAAACTTACAATTTTATTATACCTTTTGGACAATCTTTCGTGTTCTCTCCTATTTTCTTATAATTTGTGTACTTTTTTCTTTGGATCTTACTCTTTTATACATTGATCGACGATTAATCTATCGTTTAAAGTTCCCATTAAGAACCGACAATTTTCCTCGTCGTTTTTTATCTAATAAAATTATATTTATCGATATAATAAGCCGTGTGTATTAACAGCGTTGATTTACGTGATCCGTGTGTCGAGCGTTAAAATTATTGGAAATGAGTAAGCATAAACGGAAGTTTGAAAATACCATGGAAATTTTATGAATGTCGATAATTTTCAAGTTCTTTCTGCCGGCATTGGAACGCCAGTTTTAATTGTAATGGCGTAATTGCTCGTCACACGTTTACGCCGAGAACTGCTTGCACGAACTATAAAATAGATATTTTAAAGAAAAGGGAAAAAGGAAGCACTCGGTGCATGATCATCGAAGCAAGATGTTTCATTCATAAACACCGTTACTCTACTGCAACGGTGAATGAACTCGTAAGACGCGGTGTTCGATGTCGATTTTCATGGCACGTCGATATTTTTTTCGAATTTTTATCGAAATTTCTTGCGACACCGTTCAATCTTTTGTTAAACAGTCAAAAACGTGAACTTTTAAAAGTATTTGTCTCTTGTTCCCGTAAATAGTAATATTCTAACATAAATAAAGTGGCTGTATATAATTCAAAGTACATCGATTTTTCGGTTTTACGTGAATATTTTTGCACGGAAATGTTTAATGAATTTTAAATTTGATTCGATGTTTTGAAAGATATTTTTCTTCGATTTTAATCTTAATCACAACTGGAGAAAATATTGTGTTAAGCGGTAAATTATAAATAATCTATTTCGTTTAATATACAGGGTGTCCCAAAAGTGTTGAAGGAGCCGGAAATTGAAGGTAGGTGGGATCATTCTGAACAACTTTTTCATTTGCAAAAATGTCGTATGGGGCATTATTTTTAAATTATTAACGAAAAACACCGACCAATCAGAGCGCGAGAATTGCGCGCCACGCGATTCGATCGCGACCACGGCCAATTATAACTCCGGCCTACACTTCTGCCTCCGAGCGCGCGCGATTCTCGCGTTCTGATTGGTCGGTGTTTTTCGTTAATAATTTAAAAATGAAGCCCCATACAACACTTTTGCAAATGAAAAAGTTGTTCAGAATGACCTCACCTACCTCCCATTTCCGGCTCCTTCAACACTTTTGGGACACTCTGTATATAGGCATAGCGAAACAGACAAATAATTATATAAAATGTATCGTCGAATTTAATTATACAAAATATATAATTGCAAATGACAAAATTTGTTAACATAGTTTTCTTGAAATCGGTGCTGATTCTCGTCAAGACAGAAAATTAATATTGCATATTAATTTATGTTTCATCGTTCGTATTTCAACCTCGTTTTTAGCTTCAAAGTAATCTTACATTATACGTCGACAGATTTAGCATTAAAATAAAAGAAATCGTTGGTAGGATACAATGAAATGGAGTGAAATATTTAATCTCCGGTTTGCATAAATTACTATACGATTTGATCTCTCTCGATGATTGCGCCTGTTAATGTTGATTGTTGTTATTCTTCGGGATTCAACATAATGAACCGTGAAGTAGTTATGTTGTGGAATCATTGAATACACTCGAAAGACAAAAATTACAAGACAACTGACGAGGGTAAAATGTTTGTGCTTTATTGAAACTAGGAGTTGATATAGCAGTTAAAAAAAAATAGTAACACCTCGCAAACTGACAACGGACTTTAAAAGATAAATATAAATTGTTGTGTACTCTTTGACAGTTATTGGAAATCTACTGAGGAGAAAAAATAATGTTCTCTCCAGAATAAAGTATGTAGTGGAGATTAGAGTGTTGCTGGGGATGAACAAACGACTAAGTTGAAATTAAACTATTTTCATTGGTTCTAGAAAATTGAAGGGAAGTGGACAAGAACCGCCCTTACCAAATGCTCATCGCGTTGCTACTCTTTACCTGAGTGACCTAAAGCAAAAAGTACGACGTCGTTTGTCACCTAACTGTTCGACACTCATAAAATAATAAACCCCACTGGCTCTCGAAAATCATGCAAAATGAAAAAAAGTTTAAGAATATAAATTGCACGTTGCAAAGAGCAGAAAAGGCAGTTGTTGATTATTTATGAATTTTCTAAAGTTAAAAGTAAGCCCACTTTATGATTTTATGATTCTATCAATGCGTCCTAACACTTTGCCCAGCTCGTGTCGGTTAAGTTCTACTCGGTTCAGTTCGGCTTACTCAGTTAAGTTCGGTTTGATTCGACTCGGTTCGGCTTAGCTCGGTTACGCATTTCTCTGCTCAGATCGGTTAAGTTCGACTCGGTTCAGTTCGGCTCACTCAGTTAATTTCGGTTCGGTTCGGTTCGGTTCGGTTCGACTCGATTCGGCTCGATTCGGCTCGGCTCGGCTCGGCTCGGTTACACTTTGCTCGGCTCACTCAGTTAGGTTCGGTTTGGTTCGGTTTAGTTCGGCGCGGTTCGGCTCAGCTCGGTTACGCTTTGCTCGGCTCAGGTCGGTTAAGTTCTACGCGGTTCAGTTCGGCTCACTCAGTTAAGTTCGGTTCGGTTCGGTTCGGTTCAGTTCGGCTCGGTTCGACTCAGCTCGGTTACGCTTTGCTCGGCTCAGGTCAGTTAAGTTCGGCTCACTCAGTTAGGTTCGGTTTGGTTCGGTTTAGTTCGGCGCGGTTCGGCTCAGCTCGGTTAAGCTTTGCTCGGCGTTCATTATTCATGAATTTTCTAAAGTTAAAAATAAGCCCAATGGCTTTATGATTTTATGAATGCGCCGCAACAGTTACAATTCGTCGTATCAATTTTACTGAAAAAGAAAATGATGTTCAGGGGAGAAAACCACGGTGTCGTTATTTAATTTAACGAGCTTCCGTTTTCGCTGCGAACCCGTCGACAATTTATTCAGTCGGTGATTCGATATGACGCGGATTCGTCGGTCATCGTTCTTTCTTAATCTACCGTGTCAACAATCTGCAAGGATTACTAGCGAAATAGAACGCGAATCGATCATCAACAAAACGATAAATCACCGTCCTGATTATGGAGTCGATGGAACGTGATTTCTTGCTGTTTCGGAGGATTTTAAATTCGTCCGCTTCTTCAACCAATTCCTTTTCGATTTGGATGCTCGCCGACCGAGAGGTTTCTAATTAAATTTATGGAGATTATGAGACCGCTTTTTCCTTTCAATAACATGATTTCAATAACGGGATCGGGTATTTTGACGCGACCTTCGTGTGGGTCGCAGAAAACTCGCTAAAATTTTCATCAGAAAATTTATATTTTTTTATATTTATATTTATATTTATATTTATATTAACATACCATCGGAATGTTAAAAATATTGGTTCGGCTCGTTTCAAAAATATCTGGATATAAATTCGTTCCAAATTCCTTACATAATACAATCGTTCCAGTACTTTCGCAAGAATGCAATAGAAAAATTAGACATCTAAAATATTGACAAATTGTTCTTGACAACAAAAATAATATATTATCGTGTAGTATCATTTATTGTATCATTTATTCAAGGTATATCGGTTTCTAAGTCAGAAAATTTGAAAGTTTATAGGCGTCTTAAGTTGAACATTTGAAACATTCAAAATATAAGCTTGTAAATCTATATGTCATATATGACATATAGGTCACATATGTCACGCATGACATAAGAACGAGTAGTACTTAATCATTCGGTTTCATTTTTTAATCCGTTAGTGCATATCATTACCAACATTAAGAACTCTCAAACGGTCTACTCATTCACTTTTTCACTAAATAATTAATTAATTAATTATGTAACGCCGAACACGTGTGTCACATGTGATACCAGAATGAGGGTACATAATCTTTTAATTTCACTTCTTAATCTATTGATGAGTATCATAGTCAACATTAAGAACTCTCGAAACTGTCTTCTAACTACTTTTCTAGTAGATAATTAATTTAACTGAATTTGCGGCGCCAGTCACGTGTGTCACATATGATTGAAGATTAAGGGTACCTACTTGATCCATCAGTTTCATTTCTCAAACCGTTAGTGCATGTCATTGTCAACAATAAGAACTCTCAAAAGTTCCTTTCATCCACTTTTTTAGTCAATAATTAATTCAACCGAATTTGCAGCGCCGATCACGTGTGTCACATATGACACATATGACATAAGAGCCAGTGTACTCGATCCTTCGCTTTCATTTTTTAAATACGTTATCGTATATCATTGTCTCATTAAGATTCTAACTAGTTTGATACGAACTCCTTAGTATGCAAATTAGAAAATTTTTAGTTTGACCCAACCAGCGTCGTGTAAAGTGAACAGCAACTAGGTTAAAAAAATTGAAATTAATTTGATTCGAAACAATGGCGATCCGTACAAGCTATTATAGTAGCTGTACATAAACGATAAAGACGAAACAGAAGAAAAACAATTAACATAAGATTTGTATGTCGTCTCGAAGCTGTTGAATAGCGGGACAACACCTTGTTGTATACTTGACCCCATGACTTTTATCGATATCGTGCATCGCAAGACGTGCAGGAAAATTTTGCGTAGGTAGATTCTCAGACGCAACTAACCGTGTAATGTGTACCTATCTGTGTTCTATCGGCCATACGTTTGCTCGTTTCACAGCTGTCTTCTCTTGGTTATTGCCTACTTATCATTCGCTGACTAATATCTCCTACATCATATCATCGGATCAAAAACAAGTTATCGCCGAGGCCTTTTGTAGCCGGGTTTTATAATTGCTCGACCCCGTTAATCGATTGCGCGACGGATCATTATGATATCAGAATAATTTTAATAACACGCTATTAGAAACTCTTTTACTTTGTTATTCCTTTCTGTGGAATTTTCCTTCGGACCACTTATTCGACGCCGTTTGCTCTAATCGATGAAATTTCTTCCTTTCGTGATTTTTTAGAAGGGGTACATATGGTAACTTTACAGACTTTTTTTTTATTAAAATCTTTGTATTACCAGGTACCTTAACGCTCAAATTAGGATTTTTAAATTTATAGATTTCCGAATTCCCTAAATTTCCAACTTACCACATTCCGACTTTCTCAAATTCCAACTTCATCAAGTTCCCATTTTTCCAAATACCTGATTTCCCGAATTCCCAATTTCTCAAGTTTACATTTCTCCAAATCTCCAATTTCCTGAAATCCCAATTTTCCAAATTCCCAAGTTCCCATTTCTCCAAATTCCCAATTCCTCAATTCCCCTATGTCCCAAATTCCCAATTCCCCTATTTCCCAATTTCACAATTCCCCAAATCCCTAAATCCCCAAATTCACAAATCTCCAATTCCTCAAATTCCCAATTCCCCAAATCCCCAAATCCCCAAATCCCCAAATCCCCAATTCCCAATTCCCAATTCCCTAAATTTCACAATTTCCCAAATTCTCAATTCCCCAATTCCCAATTCTCTAAATTTCACAGTTTCCCAAATTCTCAATTCCTCCATTCCCCAAATTGCCAATTCCCTAAATTCCCACTTTCCCCTATTCCCAATTCTCCAAATTCCCAATTCCTCAATTCCCCAATGCCCCAAATTTCCAATTCCCCTATTTCCCAATTTCACAATTCCCCAAATCCCTAAATCCCCAAATTCACAAATCTCCAATTCCCCAAATCCCCAAATCCCCAATTCCCAATTCCCAATTCCCTAAATTTCACAATTTCCCAAATTCTCAATTCCCCAATTCCCAATTCTCTAAATTTCACAGTTTCCCAAATTCTCAATTCCTCCATTCCCCAAATTGCCAATTCCCTAAATTCCCACTTTCCCCTATTCCCAATTCTTCAAATTCCCAATTCCTCAATTCCCCAATGCCCCAAATTTCCAATTCCCCTATTTCCCAATTTCACAATTCCCCAAATCCCTAAATCCCCAAATTCACAAATCTCCAATCCCTCAAATTCCCAATTCCCCAAATCCCCAATTCCCAATTCCCTAAATTTCACAATTTCCCAAATTCTCAATTCCCCAATTCCCAATTCCCTAAATTTCACAGTTTCCCAAATTCTCAATTCCTCAATTCCCTAAATTCCCACTTTCCCCA
This sequence comes from Coelioxys conoideus, assembly GCA_947623535.1. NCBI lineage: Eukaryota > Metazoa > Arthropoda > Insecta > Hymenoptera > Megachilidae > Coelioxys > Coelioxys conoideus. Next base: position 15,506,712 of record OX392453.1, on the reverse strand, counting down.
ATTCCCAATTCTCCAAATTTCCAGTTCCTCTAATTTTCCTTTTCCCAATTTCCGAAATTTCCAAACTTGACAATTTCCAACTCTCCAAATCTCAGAATGTCCAACTCCCGAAATCTCAGAATCCTTAAGTCCTAAAATCTAGAACACCTCAAATCTCAAAATCTCCGAAAACTCAACACCAAAATAATCTCAATCTCAAAAATATCTAGCTTCGATAATTTATTACTTTGAAAAATTCCTAAATCTTTAAACTCGAAGATCCGCAAATCTGACATGTACATATATCTATTCCCGTAGTATAGATAATTATCTCCCGGGGAAAGTTACGTTTAACTCCCCAGCATTAATTTTCGACCAAACGATCAGAGAAGATTAACACGAACGAATTGTAACTTGGTTCTTACGAAGCGTACAATTTTCGAACCAAATAAGAAATCAAATTTTATTGAAGCGTGACGCGATGATACCGTTATCGAACGATAAGCTATAAATCCATCGAGTGTTTGCATTAAACGCGATCGTAACTTCAAATTGTATTTCACGATTTATCGCAATTTTATGTAACGATGTATTTATCCGTCGTCTCGAAGCACCGTTACGAACAGGTTAATTATACAATAGTATTTACTTAATTCTGTTAAGCATATTTACTTTTTTAATTATGCAATAGAATAGACCCAAAATGTCTGCACAGTTTTTGGTACTTTTTTTTTATCGGTACGCGAAACAAGTTTTTCGGTTCCAACGTCGACGGCTATCGGATATTTGCTGATAGGAAAAAAAAGATACACGTCAAATATTGTTTCATGCTTTGTTCCCTTACCAAAAAGGCAAATAATGACGCTTTACCATTCAATTAATGCGTAAAAATCTTTCGAGCACCGAAATCGTTAACGATAAAACTACCAGAAAACTCGAATGACCATTTCACGAATTTCTTGTTTCAAGTTACAACAGCTTTTACGTTGGTTTTCTTGTAATTTGTGTCAACTTTTAGCCAGGTAGAAAATTAATTCTTTTACTTTCGAAGATATTTTTGCTGTCTACAGGTTGAAACTTTAAAATGTTTTAACCCTTTGCGGTCCTTAATTCCTTTTACCTACAGCTCCTTAGTTAATTTACAAAATAGATGAAGTAATGGGTTTACAATAAAATGTATTCTAATAATGCTGATTGCGTAACAAATATGTTTCTAATTTGTTACAAGTGGCAAAGAAATGAAAACGTCTTGAATCAACTTATTTATCCGAATTAGTTCTACGATCAAAGAGAAACAACATGACGAGCCACACTCGACATAGGACCGCAAAGGGTTAATGGAAAGTTCCATTTCATTTTAATCGAAAGGGAGTTTGGTGAATATTTTTAACACTAAAAGTACTAAAGCGATCAAATGGCCGTGTTAAGGTCACCAGTACCCTTACATTGACAATAGATTTAGGATTTCTATACAGGGTGTCCCAAAAGTGTTGAAGGAGTTGGAAATAGGAGGTAGGTGGGATCATTCTGAACAACTTTTTCATTTGCAAAAATGTCGTATGGGGCTTTATTTTTAAATTATTAACGAAAAACACCGACCAATCAGAACGCAAGAATGGCGCGGAACGCAAGAATCGCGCGCCACGAGATTGGATCGCGACCACGGCCAATTAAAACTCGGGTCTACACTTCTGCCTCCGAGCGCGCGCGATTCTCGCGCTCTGATTGGTCGGTGTTTTTCGTTAATAATTTAGAAATGAAGCCCCATCCGACATTTTTGCAAATGAAGAAGTTGTTCAGAATTATCCCACCTACCTCCGATTTCCGGCTCCTTCAACACTTTTGGAACACCCTGTATAGCAATTAGCAATAAGACAGTCCCCTCGAATACTTCGGGTGGTCCTTCGAGTTAGAGTAAAACCCCTCACAGTGTACTACTTGGTTGGTCGTCACAGTGTAAAACGTCTCTTCCTGCGCCAATGCGTGCGTCATTGCTGCGCCCGTGTTCGCCTCGCTCGAGCCAGTCCAAGTGTAACACGATTCTCGCCGCGGTCCCTTTGATGCGGACTGACAGATCTCCAGTTCAAAATTTACCAATATAATTTTTTAATATTTATATTTTTTTGACTGCAAACTTTTTTAACATATTCGTCTCGTTTTTCTGATTAAAAGAATACCAAACAAGAAATAATTACGATCACGATTACCTGTGTAATAAGCCATAAAAGTTTCGGACGTTACATTTACAGCAGAGATACAAATAAACTTTTATGGCTTGTTACACAGGTAATTATGATCGTAATTATATCGTGTTTGGTATCATTTTAATCAGAAAAACGAGACGAATACAATGGTAAAAGTTTCATTCACGAAAAACCAAAAATAAAGAATTTTGATTTTCGAATTTAAAAGACAGTACACGCTGGAGTCTTTCATGTTTGCCGAACGCTTCAACCTTCTGTCTCTCTGTCTTTTCCACTCGCCGTCCTCTTTCACGTTAAAAACTTGAATCACCCATTACGTACGTAATTATTAACCTAATTACATTATGTTTGGTGTCATTTTAATCAGAAAAACCTGACGAATACGATGGTATAAGTTTCATGAAAAAATAATAGGAAATAAGAAAATTTTAATCTCTTTCTTTGCTTGCATTAGTATGTGTCTCACCGATATTCGACCCTCGTCGTTTCGTCGGCCGCGAACCGCGGCGTGGAAAGCATAGCCTCCGAGTATCAAATTTCGCTTCCAACGTCGTCACAGTGTACAATTTCGATTCCGGCCTCCGGTATACTGTGCGAGGTTTTACTGTACACTGTGAGGGGTTTTACTGCAAAGGCGAACGATGATGAGTTCGCGTTTTCTGGTACGCGTTGAATCTGTTCGTTTCGGGCGTTGCGTATCCTTGGCCATAATTGTCCCGTGTCCCTTCGGACACATAGCGAACTCTACGATGCATATTACAATGCAACACGCGATAGCACGGAGTCTCTCGTCGGTTCACGTGTCGATAAACGAACGCATAAAGTGCACGCGTGTCGCTGGGACCGGTTACATCAGGGGTGGCCAACCTTTCGCATATCATGCGACAATTTGGTAGAAAGCGAATCCAGATGCGCCAAAAAACTTTAACGCCTTTTACAAGGGTTCAGGTAAAGTGAGATATTGATGGAATATACTCTGCTTAGGATGAAGAAAGAGTTTCTTAATCACACAACAGATATTAACACCTTGAGTGCCACGCTAACGCAGTTGAACATTTGATTAGATAGTATTTTTATGATTAATAAATCCCCATATGTTCATAATATTTTGCATTATTTATTATTCATAGGTTCAAGTAATTACTACTAGTGTTTCCAATTAGATAAATGAACAAATTCTTACTAAATAGACGATTGATTCATACGGGCATTTTAAGTGTTACCCATATGTGGATGACGTGGCGATCAAATTGTTAATTATAATAAGAAAATTTGAACACGTATCTATAATGTCTTAGTTGCTCTTTTCTAAAAAAAAAAAATGTCTTTTGTGCGCCAAGAAAAACCCTTCAATGCGCCATGGTTTGGCTACCCCTGGGATACATCCTTGGCGTAAAGTACACAATAAAAGAGATTCGAATGCGTGGACGTGAGGGCAATTACGGTTACGCGTATAATATGCCGAGTCGGATATCGTGAAAATTGCCGACCAGTCGACGATCGTTCGCAGTCGTAACGGAGAAAATCGCGGAAAAAGAATCGGCTAGCGTGGTCACCGAGCGAGATGCGACGCGAAAAGTCGGGAATATGTGAGAAGTTTGAAACACAGAAACACGAGTAGCGAATTTTTAGGAAATAGAAAAATTGAAAAATGGAGAAATTGAGAACTTGAGAATTTGCAAAATTAAATTGTAGAAACTGAAAAATTGTGGAATTGTAGAAATTAAAAAATTGAAACATTTAAAATTCAGAGAATTGAGAACTCGAAGAATTGTAAAATTCTAGAGATTTTAAAATTCGAACATTAAACTCTTCTGGAAATTGAAAATTTGATAAATTGAAAAATGGCAAACTCGTAATCTTGTAAAATTGAAAAAATTGTTACTCGAAAATTCGACAAATTGAAAACATAAAAACCGGAAAACTTGAAAACTTGAAAAATTTTAGAAATTAGAAATTTAACGTGTTTGAATAAAAAGTTTTAGTTTTTAATTATTCGATCAGCGACAGTTTAGTTCTGAATGAAATGCATCTTAGTTAGATGCGAGTTGAACGTTAATTATTAATTAGGATGAATCCAAGTAAAGAAACGGTATGTATGAACATTATCCAGAGCTGGTAATGTTTTCTCAGTTGGGGGGATCGTGTACGCTCTTGTAAATATGTGCGATATTATATAAACCCGTTGACATTAATTACTTTTTTTGTTACAGGCCTAGCCCGTGTGAACTACAGGACCCGTTGTGGGTCAAAATGAGTGCGATTACTGGCAGCATCACCAAGAAAAGAAAGAAATCCGATGCCAAGCCTCAGTCGCAGATGTAAGTACAAGTTATGATCGCGTGATACTCGTAATTCTTAGTCGTTTTACCTGATTCGTTGAAATTATACAATTTATTATCGTTCAAATTTCGTCGGATCTGTAAATTTTAAGTACCTCAATCGAAACGTGTGAAAGTTGGAAACTTTGTATATTTCCAATTTTGGAAACTTGGAAACTGATATTTGAAGATTTGGGACGCCTGCATTTTTATACTCTTTAATTTGTTATCTTGAGGGTTTGAAATATTGCTAAATTCGTAAATTTGAAATTTTTTAATTAATAATTTTCTAATTTCTAAAATGTCTAAATGTCTAAATTTCTGCAATTTCTCAATTTCTCGATTTCTCAATTTCTGAACTCCGCAATTCCTCAATTTCACAATCCCCCAATTCCTCAATTCCTCAATTACTCAATTCCTCAATTACTCAATTACTCAATTACTCAATTACTCAATTACTTAATTACTCAATTACTCAATTACTCAATTACTCAATTACTCAATTACTCAATTTCTCAATTCCTCAATTTCACTATTCCTCAATTTTTCAATTCCCCAATTCCCAATACCTCAATTCCTCAAATTCTCAACTTCTCAATGTTTCAATTCTTCAATTCCTCAATTCCTCAATTTCACAATCCCCAAATTCCACAATTCCACAATTCCTCAATTTCTCAATTACTCAATTACTCAATTACTCAATTACTCAATTACTCAATTCCTCAATTCCTCAATTCCTCAATTCCTCAATTTCACAATTCCTCAATTTTTCAATTCCCCAATTCCCCAATACCTCAATTTCTCCAATTCTCAACTTCTCAAAGTCTCAATTTCTACATTTTTTAAATTCTAAATTCTTAAAATTTTGAATTCCTAAGATTTTAAACTCCTAAAATTCCAAATTTCTAAAACTCAATGTTCCTCAATATTTAAAGAATTCGAACATTTCGCGTGTTTGCAATGACCATGACATAACACAAAATGTACGGTTTTAAAAATATTTGCATACAAAAGAGCAATTCATACTCGTAACGTTTACAGATAGTTTCCTTTTTTCAAAACAAGCACGCAAAACTACTTTCGTATAATACTTGTACAAAGTTGCATTTAAGTGTATTTGAATTAATATCTTCTAAAATTGCGAGCATCATCTTATGTTATCGCCGCGATAAATTCATAATGCAGTAACAAATAAGACCGTTGTGTCCACTAACGTTTCGTAGAAGTTATTACGATTGCTATCGAAACAAATGGACTAAGATTATTATAAACATGTATAAACATGACGCGTCTTACTTAAAATTATATTACTATTATAAATGGGACGACTTGCTTAAAATTATTACCGCCATAAACGGGGCGGCTGTTTCTTTAAATATGTAAATTGCGTAAATAAAGTGTGCAAAATTGTACGTTGTATTAAATTAACGCGAATCTTGGTCTCGGTTGCGCGTAAATCAACATGAAATAATGGTCAACGATTATGTGAAATATGCTGTCTATTATAGCAAAGTTTGTGAGGATCAAATAGTCTCGGTTTAAACGGAGAAAGAAACACAATTTGAACTCTCTTGCTAATTATATAGCAATTTCTTATTAAATTTACTAGATTACCGTTATCTATTTCCTCAATATTTATTGCTGTTACATTTTTGCATTACACTTATGTCATATTTAATGTTTGCTGTCTTTACATTTTTACATTACATTCATTTTACATTTACTTTTGGCTGCTTTCACATATTTACGTTACATTTATATGACATTTACAATCTATTACTTTTACATTTTCACTTTACTTTTACTGTTCGTTATATTTTCAGAGTATTCGCGATTGTAACTTGCCTTGCACTTAATAAACATATGTTTCTGTTCGATTACTAGGTTTTTTAAACATTTTACCTTAATAATTTGTCATTCAAAATAATCCAAGAAAGTGGAACAAATAAGAAACAAAGTATGCGGTTATAGTATGAAAAAAAAGTACACATTTGTATTTATTGTCTGCGTCGTTACGTTCGCGAAGAAGTCGAAGTCGTAGAAAAATGGTCATCATCGTACCATTTAATTTTTTCCTTGTCAGTCTTTTTCTATTTTTGGCTAAATTTGAGATTTAACGTCTCGACTGCTTGACTCACTACCGTCACACTCTATGACACACCATATCACATTGTATTACCCACTATGTTACATTGTATGACCCATCATATTACATTGTATGACACACACTATTACATTGTATGATGCACAATGTTGTATGTGATATTGTTACACTACATGATGCACCATGTCACATTGTATAATGTACCCTGTCACACTGTACATAGCATCATGTTATATTGTATGTTGCACCATGTCACATTGTACAATGCATCCTGTTACATTATATGATGCACAATGTGATGTTGTATGATGATATTGTATGTGATATTGTTACACTACATGATGCACCATGTCACATTGTACAATGTACCCTGTCACACTGTACATAGCATCATGCTATATTGTATGTTGCACCATATCACATTGTATAATGCGTCCTGTTACATTATATGATGCACAATGTGATGTTTTATGATGATATTGTATGTGATATTGTTACACTACATGATGCACTATGTCACATTGTATAATGTACCCTGTCACACTGTACAATGCATCATGTTATATTGTATGTTGCACCAGTCACATTGCATAATGCATCCTGTTACATTATATGATGCACAATGTGATGTTGTATGATGATATTGTATGTGATATTGTTACACTACATGATGCACCATGTCACATTGTACAATGTACCCTGTCACACTGTACATAGCATCATGCTATATTGTATGTTGCACCATGTCACATTGTATAATGCATCCTGTTACATTATATGATGCACAATGTGATGTTTTATGATGATATTGTATGTGATATTGTTACACTACATGATGCACTATGTCACATTGTATAATGTACCCTGTCACACTGTACAATGCATCATGTTATATTGTATGTTGCACCATGTCACATTGTATAATGCATCCTGTTACATTATATGATGCACAATGTGATGTTGTATGATGATATTGTATGTGATATTGTTACACTACATGATGCACCATGTCACATTGTACAATGTACCCTGTCACACTGTACATAGCATCATGCTATATTGTATGTTGCACCATGTCACATTGTATAATGCATCCTGTTACATTATATGATGCACAATGTGATGTTTTATGATGATATTGTATGTGATATTGTTACACTACATGATGCACTATGTCACATTGTATAATGTACCCTGTCACACTGTACAATGCATCATGTTATATTGTATGTTGCACCATGTCACATTGTATAATGCATCCTGTTACATTATATGATGCGCAATGTGATGTTGTATGATGATATTGTATGTGATATTGTTACACTACATGATGCACTATGTCACATTGTATAATGTACCCTGTCACACTGTACAATGCATCATGTTATATTGTATGTTGCACCATGTCACATTGCATAATGCATCTTGTGACACTGTACGCACTATGGTTACATTCTATGACACACCCTATTACATTTTATGACGCACACTGCCATCTTTCAAAACGCATTCTGCCACACTTAAAGACGCAGTCTATCATACTTCATGACGCACGCCACTACACTTCATGTTCCGTATCACCCTTCATGACGTACCCTGCTACATTGTACAATGCACCTAATAACATTATACGACTCATCGTCCCATCCTTCATGAAACACCCTGTCACATTGTTCGATGCAACAAATCACATTGTTCAACTGACCGTGCCACCATACATGCCACATTCTGCTACATTGTATGATGCACCTAGTCACGTTGTATGACTCACTTTGTCACCTTGAATGACAGACCCTGTTACATTGTAAGATGCATCATGTCACATTGTATAATGCATTCTTTCACACTGTACAACGCAACATGTTACATTGTACTGTAGGATGGTTTGATATTAGAGAGAAATTAGTTTATTTATAACGGATTTCAATTCATTACTTCTCGTTCAACGTCTTTTACAATTCTAATCTCAAACAAAATAACGTAACACGCGAAACATGCAACATCAAAAATACAGTCCGCTGCATTCATTCTCTACATTCATCCCCTGACTGTCTTCACCTCAATCATCATACATACATGCGCATTCACACAGCACACTCATGCTCTACCATCCCCACAATACGATGCACCTTGCCACCTTTCGAGACGCATCCTGCCATACTTGAAGACGCAGTGTGCAATACTTCATGACGTACCCTGCTACATTGTATAATGCACTCAACAACATTGTCCGACTCATCCTCCCATCCTTCATGACATATCCTGCCACATTGTATGATGCGCGCAGTCACGTTGTACGACTCACCTTGTCACATTGTATGACGCACACTGCCACATTGTACAATTCTCTTGGTTAATATGTATTTATGTACATGTAATGCATATATGTATGTACAGCGAAATGAAATTCACACGGTAAACGTGTTCGGTAGAAAAACCACGTTTCAACGAATGAGGGTTAATCGAGGTAGCATTAATTGTGCCAGCCCAAATGAATTGTAGAGTCCTGAATCATTTTGCAACCGGTTGGATCGTTTCGAAAATACCGATCGGTAACTCGGAATTACCCGTAATAACTCGCTAGTTGCCCAATGAAAAATCGTAAGGCGGCTAATTGCGAGAGACACGGCGGCTGAAAAGTATCGGGTCTCGGTTGAATTTGTTTGATCGATCGTAAATAACCGCGGCGCACTTCCGCATTTTATTCGAGCCCTTTTACATATTCATCGGTACGCGTTGCACGCATAAAAGCGGCCATAATTATCGGACTAAACGCGATAAGTAAAGCGAACGTTTAACATGCAGCATGGGTCCATTTTAATTTGATACCTATCTAGTTCGTCGGGAAGTTAAATCATGCGTATCCGCTGCGCGTGTCAGTGTCGAACGACGGTAGTTTTCGAGTTGATAGTGGCTCGTATAGTTTAATTACAATAATAGAAAAAAAGAGGAGAATTCGAACGGGGGAAAAATAGGACGCGCGTCGAAAAAAACGTAAATTACTGGTTGCGTATTGTAAATTTAATAGGAATGGAAACTTTTGATGTACAGTGACGGACAAAAGTGTTCTCTAAACAATTATTAAGTATATTTATACATATATAGCTGTATATTGTACATACTATACATATTATTCATACTATTCATATTATACATATTATACATATTATTCATATTATACATATTATACATATTATACATATTATGCATATTATACATATTATACATATTATACATACTATACATATTATTCATACTATTCATATTATACATATTATACATATTATACATATTATATATATTATACATATTATACATTAATTGTAAGTATTATACTTTTATTATACGAGTAAACAACGTGGTGGAATCGATGATGCACAATCCTCTTTTTAATATTTCTTTTAAGTGTTCTTTCGACGTTATGTCATATTCATTTATTGTTGCAAGTGTTACGTATAATATACAGATGTATACCCTTGAATATACTTAATAATACAGAGAATACTGTTGTTTTTAGATAACTCTCTTCCTCTTTGGAACTTTGAAAGTTTGCAAACTTGTAATTATTGAATTTTGAAGTTTGGAAATTTGCAAGTTTGGAATTGTTGGATTCTAGAACTTTGAAAATTTGGAATTATTATAATATATAAGGGATGATGCGTAAACTGTCTTGTATAACGATCCGTTATCTCGACGAAGGTTTGACAAACTTCGCTTCTTAATAATATCTATAATTTCGAATAAATCTAAAAGTTGAATGGATTCCGTATATCCAGTGTTTAGTATAATTTATATATAATAGGTGGACGCAACCTTAACGATTCGATCCGAAAGAAATTTAATTTGATCTATTTAACTCTTTGGGACACGTTGGGATTAAACATGTCTCACCATTTTGATGCATGGCAATGCATGGTGGGACATTCTTAGTCCCGCATGAAAATATTGCAATATGTAGCTTCATACTCGTGTGTGTAAGGCTATTCGAGGTCCTATAACAACAAATTTAATTGAATTATTATTATTTTGTCTGTGTATTGGTATTATTGTTTCTATGTTACTAAAAATATACCAATCTTGTTTGATACAAAACGCGATAAAATTTCTGCGCAACGAGGGTCTTATTACATTTTCTGAAATTTTGTGCCTTAATGAGTTGACACGCTCGATACATCAATTGTCCGATGACAAAAACAACGGTCCTTTCACATTTTTCGCCGGCGCACTATACCGCGTTCTAAGCGTGTTATTAGTTCTAATCCAGAGTGTAAGCTTACAACGGCGGAAATATCGGCCCAAGTACTTACGTTTCGTCTCGTTAAAAAACACGCGACTCTTACTTTCCCGGCGCGTTGATTCGCACGAGCGATTACCAGATCACCGATCGCAAAAAGCATCAATCATCGACGCGGCGGCCGGCTTTTTGCATCGTTTCTTCGTCTACGTATGTACATTTATCGGCGGTTCTTTTTTACGCTAAAAGTCAATCGGTTTATCAAAAGTTCATATCATACGAAATACGTTCGAGAGAGGGAAAGGAAGAGAGGGACAGAAAGTGAGACGAAAAAAGAGAAAGTGAGAGACAGAGAGAAAGACAGGGAGGGGGAGAGACAAAAATAGATAAAGAGAGAACGAAAAAGAAACAGGGAGGGAGAGAGAAAAGGAGGCAGGTAAAGAGAAGGAGACAGAGGAAAAGAAACAGATGAGAAAGAGATAAAGGAAGAGAAAAAGAAGAGAGAGAAAGAGGCAGTGGAAGCGAAAAAGAAGAGAAAGAAAGAGGCAGTGGAAGAGACAGAAGAAGAAAAAAATAAAAGAGAGGAAGAGACAGAGGAAGAGAAAAAGAAGAGAGAGAAAGAGACAGTGGAAGAGGAAATGAAGAGAGAGGAAGGAGCAGAGGAAGAGAAAATGAAGAGAGAGGAAGGGGCAGAGAAAGAGAAAAAGAAGAGAGAGAAGTAGGTGAAAGAAGAGAAAGAGACAAGAGAGAGATCTAAAGAGACAGAGGAAAAGAAAAAGATGAGAGAGAAACAGACAATGGAAGAGAAAAAGAGACAGTGGAAGAGACAGAAGAAGAAGAAAAGAAGAGAGAAAAAGAGACGGAGGAAGAGGAAAAAAAGAGATACAAGGAGACAATGGAGGAGAGAAAGGAGGGAAGGAGGAAAAGGGAGAGAGAGATAGAGATAAAGGACGAGAAAAAGAAGAGAGAGGAAGGGACACTGGAAGAGAAACAGAAGAGAGAGAAACAGACAATGGAAGAGAAAAAGAGACAGAAGAAGAAGAGAAAAAGAGACGGAGGAAGAGAAAAAGAAGAGAGAGGAAGGGACAGTGGAAGAGGAAATGAAGAGAGAGGAATGAGCAGAGGAAGAGAAAATGAAGAGAGAGGAAGGGGCAGAGAAAGAGAAAAAGAAGAGAGAGAAGTAGGTGAAAGAAGAGAAAGAGACAAGAGAGAGATCTAAAGAGACAGAGGAAAAGAAAAAGATGAGAGAGAAACAGACAATGGAAGAGAAAAAGAGACAGTGGAAGAGACAGAAGAAGAAGAAAAGAAGAGAGAAAAAGAGACGGAGGAAGAGGAAAAAAAGAGATACAAGGAGACAATGGAGGAGAGAAAGGAGGGAAGGAGGAAAAAGGAGAGAGAGATAGAGATGAAGGAAGAGAAAAAGAAGAGAGAGGAAGGGACACTGGAAGAGAAACAGAAGAGAGAGAAAGAGACAATGGAAGAGAAAAAGAGACAGAAGAAGAAGAGAAAAAGAGACGGAGGAAGAGAAAAAGAAGAGAGAGGAAGGGACAGTGGAAGAGAAACAGAAGTGAGAGAAAGAGACAATGGAAGAGAGAAAGAAGAGAGAAAAGGAGACAGAGGAAGAGGAAAAGAAGGGAGAAAACGAGACAAAGGAAAAGAACAAGAAAAAGAGTGAAAGAGAAGGAAAGAGAGAAAGTAAAAGAGAGAGAAAAAGAAACAGAAGGAGAGAGCGAGTGGAAGAGATAGATAGCGAGAAGGATAGGAAGAAGGGGAGAAATAGCGAAAAAAATAGAGAGAGAGAGAAAGAGAGAGTGTTCCTCGCGAGAAACCGTCCACTATGTCGGCCGATTCGACATTAAACGTACGAGGCGGTAAAAAGAGATTGAGTGCATCGCGTTCAGACACACCGTGACGAGAGGCAACGCGGCGAAAGAAAAAGGAAAAACCCGCGGCGAGTCGTAGACAATCGTGCGAACGAATTGCACTCCGAGTCCGTAACGAAATATCGAGAAACTGCGTTGGCGAAGATGAAGCAACTTCATCGCGATGGAAACAAGGATTTACACGCGACTGGCCTTACCTAAGTGAGAGTCACTGTTCAACGATGTGACGTCACGCAAGGTCACCTGAACGTTTCAACGGGACTACAGTTGATTCAGCATCTAACAATTTTCTTTCTATGAAATTTGCTAAACGACCGGGTTGCCTCCAGACCTCGTTACTACCCGATTAACGCGTATTCGATGTACTTCGAGCTTCGTGTTTGAATTTCAACATGGATGAACTATTCATAATTTCGTTATGAATTATTGTGTAAGGTTCGAAAAGGGAGAAATCGCACCTGTAACTCTATTTTATTAGTTCGGATCGATGAAAAGGATCACATTAAACGGGTATGTTGAACACGTCGACTACCATGATCTGCTGAATATTTCTAGGAGACTATAATTGATTCAGCATCTGATAATTTTCTTTCTATGAAATTTGCTAAACGACCGGGTTGCCTCCAGACCTCGTTACTACGCGATTAACGTGTATTTGATGTACTTCGAACTTCGTGTTTGAATTTTAATATGGATGAACCTCATGCGGTCGGATCACTGCAAAAATAGATCATGCAATCATATTTTGTCACTTTCGTTATGAATTATTGTGTAAGGTTCGAAACGAGAGAAATCGCACCTGTAACTCTATTTTATTAGCTCAGATCGATCAAATTAACCGGTTATTTTGAACACGTCGACTGCTATGATCAGCTGAACGTATTAGGTTATTTTGAACACGTCGACTGCCACGATCAGCTGAATATTTCTAAGAGACTATAATTGATTCAGCATCTGACAATTTTCTTTGTATAAAATGTGTTAAACGAAGAGGTTACCTTCAGTCCTCGTTACTACTCGATTATGGTGTATTCGATGTACTTCGAACTTCGTGTTTGAATTTTAATATGGATGAACCTCATGCGGTCGGATCACTGCAAAAATAGATCATGCAATCGTATTTTGTCACTTTCGTTATGAATTATTGTGTAAACTTCGAAAAGGGAGAAATCGCACCTGTAACTCTATTTTATTAGCTCAGATCGATCAAATTAACCGGTCATTTTGAACACGTCGACTGCTATGATCAGCTGAACGTATTAGGTTATTTTGAACACGTCGACTGCCACGATCAGCTGAATATTTCTAGAAGACTATAGATGATTCAGCATCTAACAATTTTCTTTCTATGAAATTTGCTAAACGACCGGGTTGCCTCCAGACCTCGTTACTACCCGATTAACGCGTATTCGATGTACTTCGAGCTTCGTGTTTGAATTTCAACATGGATGAACTATTCATAATTTCGTTATGAATTATTGTGTAAGGTTCGAAAAGGGAGAAATCGCACCTGTAACTCTATTTTATTAGTTCGGATCGATGAAAAGGATCACATTAAACGGGTATGTTGAACACGTCGACTACCATGATCTGCTGAATATTTCTAGGAGACTATAATTGATTCAGCATCTGATAATTTTCTTTCTATGAAATTTGCTAAACGACCGGGTTGCCTCCAGACCTCGTTACTACGCGATTAACGTGTATTTGATGTACTTCGAACTTCGTGTTTGAATTTTAATATGGATGAACCTCATGCGGTCGGATCACTGCAAAAATAGATCATGCAATCATATTTTGTCACTTTCGTTATGAATTATTGTGTAAGGTTCGAAACGAGAGAAATCGCACCTGTAACTCTATTTTATTAGCTCAGATCGATCAAATTAACCGGTTATTTTGAACACGTCGACTGCTATGATCAGCTGAACGTATTAGGTTATTTTGAACACGTCGACTGCCACGATCAGCTGAATATTTCTAAGAGACTATAATTGATTCAGCATCTGACAATTTTCTTTGTATAAAATGTGTTAAACGAAGAGGTTACCTTCAGTCCTCGTTACTACTCGATTATGGTGTATTCGATGTACTTCGAACTTCGTGTTTGAATTTTAATATGGATGAACCTCATGCGGTCGGATCACTGCAAAAATAGATTATGCAATCGTATTTTGCCACTTTCGTTACGAATTATTGCGAAATATTCGAAACGAGAGAAATCGCACCTCTAACTCTATTTTATTAGCTCGGATCGATCAAATTAACCGGTTATTTTGAACACGTCGACTGCTATGATCAGCTGAACGTATTAGGTTATTTTGAACACGTCGACTGTCATGATCAGCTGAATATTTCTAGAAGACTATAGATGATTCAGCATCTAACAATTTTCTTTCTATGAATTTTCCTAAATAAACGGGTTGTCTCGAGTCCTCGTTTTTCTTCGATTAACTTTTTGAGGCAGAGAATTTCAGAAAATAAGATAGGTCCATATTGCGCAGGAATTGAATCGCGTTTTAAATTTAACAAAACTGGCACACTTTTATTAACAAAGGAATCACATAATATAAAAACGTAAAAAAATTATAATAATTCAATTCAATTTGTTGTTGTAGAGTGGTACTAAATAGTCTCACTGTGCCATGTGGATAAACAAAACCACCCTTCCAATCTGCGAATCGTGCCAACAAAATTTAACCGTCAAACATATTCTGTCAATCTGCAAAAATACTGAAGAAACAAGAAACCGACTGCAAATGCCAAATCAAATCAGAGAACTATTTAAAAACGAAGAGAACCTGAAGAAAATAATAAAATTTGTACACAAACTAAATATCACACACGATATATATAATCACCATGTGTGGTCGCTAATAACCACGTAGTTGATGCGACCTTAAACACAGACATAAAAAAAAAAAAGGAATCACATAATATAAAAACGTAAAAAAATTATAATAATTCAATTCAATTTGTTGTTGTAGAGTGGAACTAAATAGTCTCACTGTGCCATGTGGATTCATGAATGATACTTATTTCAAGGTAGATCTAAAAATGTCCCACCATTTATTATCGTGCACCAAGAAGGTAATACATTTTTAATCCCACAAGGAAAAATCGATCATTCGCCCATATTTTATCACTTTCGTTGCGAAAGATTCGAAACGAGAGAAATCGCACCTGTAACTCTATTTTATTAGTTCGGATCGATGAAAAGGATCAGATTAACCGGTTATTTTGAACAGGTCGACTGCCATGATCTACTGAACGTTTCTAGGAGACAATAATTGATTCAGCATCTGACAATTTTCATTCTATAAAATTTGATAAACGGTGGGGTCGTCTCTGTGAGGTTATTTTTACAATTGAGGATGGTATGATTGAGGGGGATGGGAGAGTTTGAATGAAAGGACGAGAGTGAACACGTGGATGTGAGAGACGAGATTTTTGTGAAGAATATGGACAAGAAGTTTATAAATATTCAAATATATAGATATTAAATATTATGAAAAGGAAAGAAGCGTTTATATAATTCCCCCACAGTCTCGATTTCTGATTTTACCTTGATTAATACTTTGACTGCCACGTTGCTCATATATTGGTCACATTCCAATTTCTATGCAGATTTAACACCTATAATATTCAAAATTTGTTCATCCCTCTAACGGAAAATAGTCCCATTACAATTCGTTTACAACTCGTTTACAAGTCGTTTCGTACTCCAAACACAAGTATAATAGATACGTATTAGCCTAATTGCAATTACAGCGTCGTATTTCATTTTCTATACAAGCAATCGAATTTGAACATTGTTATAACTACATAATGATAGCTAGTCAAATTGTGATCATCGCATAGTACGATAAATACAAAGAAAAACAGTAACATTAAAAAAGAAAGTTATGCACAAAAGTTGTGCAACGTCAAAGTGTCAAGATGAATTTATTTCGTTCGTGTGTAGAAAATAAACGCGTAATTTTTTATTGTATCGCTTGTGCAGCTTTCTACAAGACAGCACCATAGAAAATCTGCGAGCCTCTAAAACCCGTAACTGTTAGATATAATACGACAAATAGGGCAAGCTTAATGGGAAGAATAAATCATCATTGGAATGACAATATCCACTTGTGGGAAATGGCAATTAAGCGCGCAGGAAGCCACCCGTGTAGAACATAGTAATCAGTCCCAAAGGCAATTCAACCGACTGTTAAAATATAACATAAATTGCAACGATATACCGCGTGTTTGGAAAATACGAGGTATGTGCAATTAACCAGTTAGCTGTGGCTCTCCCTTTTGTCAGTTACTCGTCAATCACAGAATAAGTGTCGCTGTTAAAATATTGGATCAAAAAGATCGGTCTATTTCATCAAATTAATAATTTTATTACTAATATTTACTTATTTGGTTAACCAGTTAGTCGTGATTGAGGAGTATACTCGTCATGACACAAAATCTAGTCACTTCTCCATGACGAGTATACTCGTCAATCACAGCTAACTGGTTAAGGGGGGAGACCTCTATGTAGATGGACTCAAAAAAGTCATTCTTTTTTTTTTTTTTTTTTATTTAAAAAGTTACTTTAAAGCATATAGAATACGAAACACATTGGTATTTACCGATGAGCTACAGCATTGTTTTGAACAATGTAGGACACGCACAGTGTATAGATAAAGCAGGAGAGTATGTCGAAGTGGATAAAAATTAAATGCAACTTTATTTGCAATAAATCACGTTTCCCGCGTCAGTCTCGTTATTTAATTGCGTCACTTCGTAAATATCCCGAGACAGTGTCACTGTCTCCGGGAAGGAGAAAAAAAACGCTCGCAAAGACAGCCAATAAAAGCTTCGGGTCGCTTCGAAGATGAAAAGTGATTGCAAGAAATTTCTAGGGATTAAATTGTGAGTTATTACGGCGTTCAGCAGCGCGAAAAATTCAAGGTTTCCGGTAGGAACTTGAAAACAGGTCGAAAAGTTATGTACGTCGCAGTGTACGATTACAGGAAAGTAACAATTTGTGCGAAATATTTTGTACCCTTTCCTGTTTCGCAACGGAACATCATCGATAATAATTAACGCGCTCGTTAGCGCTCGAATCGAATCAAATTCTTCGTAGTTCGTTAATTTCGGACAGGCTGGTCGCTCTGTAGTGATTGAAACTCGTTATCGTTAAGTTTATAGTTGTTTCGAGGCGAAATAATCGTGACTATCGTATGGAAAGTGTGAAAAATTTCTTACAAATTATAGTCTGTAACGTACATACTATACTTTTGAATATAACATTTTTACAAATTATAGAGTGCAACATAGAAACTATAGTTTGAATGTAACATTTTTTCAAATTATAGATTGCAACATAGAAACTATAGTTTGAGTATAACATTTTTTCAAATTATAGATTACAACATAGAAACTATAGTTTGAGTATAACATTTTTACAAATTATAGAGTGCAACATAGAAACTATAGTTTGAATATAACATTTTTACAAATTATAGAGTGGAACATACAAACTATAGTTTGAATATAACATTCTTGCAAATTATAGATTGCAACATAGAAACTATAGTTTGAGTATAACATTTTTACAAATTATAGAGTGCAACATAGAAACTATAGTTTGAATATAACATTTTTACAAATTATAGAGTGGAACATACAAACTATAGTTTGAATATAACATTCTTGCAAATTATAGATTGCAACATAGAGACTATAGTTTGAGTATAACATTTTTACAAATTATAGACTGCAACATAGAAACTATAGCTTGAATGTAATATTTTTTCAAATTATAGAGTGGAACATACAAACTATAGTTTGAATAAACATTCTTGAAAATTATAGATTGCAACATAGAAACTATAGTTTGAATATAACATTTTTACAAATTATAGACTGTAACATAGAAACTATAGTTTGAATGTAACATTTTTTCAAATTATAGATTGCAACATAGAGACTATAGTTTGAGTATAACATTTTTACAAATTATAGACTGCAACATAGAAACTATAGCTTGAATGTAACATTCTTGCAAATTATAGAGTATAAAATACTCGAACGATTCATCGAAACATAGTTGAAATAACAAATTTTTATTTTATTGGATTAATGACAAAAATTATGTTCAATGAAACGCAGTGAACTAAAACTTTGTATTTGAATGTCAGAACTCGCCAAGCAAGTATGAAGTTGAAGTACATTGATATTGATAACATTTAAACAATGCAGTGATCAAAATTTAGCATTTGTATGTCAGAACACGTAAAATAAACAAGAAGTTGATGTTCATTAATATTGATAACATTTAAATAATGCAGTGACGAAAATTTAATATTTGCATGTCAGAACACGTGAAATAAATATGAAGTACATTAATGTTGATAACATTTAAATAATGCAGTGACGAAAATTTAATATTTGCATGTCAGAACACGTGAAATAAATATGAAGTACATTAATGTTGATAACTTTTAAATAATGCAGTGATGAAAATTTAATATTTGCATGTCAGAACACGTGAAATAAATTGATGTTCATTAATGTTGATAACATTTAAATAATGCAGTGACGAAAATTTAATATTTGCATGTTAGAACACGTGAAATAAATTGATGTTCATTAATATTGATAACATAATAATGCAATGATCAAAATTTAGTATTTGTATCTCAAAACACTTTGAGTGACTTTGAGAAATTTAGATGAACTACGTTTAAATAGTTGATTTTGATCGATTAAAGTGTTGCATTTTACTTTTTATTAAACGAAGAGAATGATTTCTTATCGACGCGAGAGCGACGCTTGATAGTTCTCCGATTCTTGTGAAATTTGTATGAAATATGGACGGAGAAAATTGCACGCGGATATTTCCATTCGGAAAATTCAATTCGACGAAAAAAATTCTCGCAGGATTGATTTGCGATCCGGCAATAAACGTTTCCAGCCTCATGATTTATCATCGCCTCGTCATAGATCGTAGCTACGGCATTTCTAGAACAAAAGTTCGGGATAACAGCGACCTATTAGCGACCGTGAAAAGATTAACGAGCAAACTGCAAGAATCCGAAAGATTGATGCGATTATTTTAACAGGAAGTCGTTGCGATCGAAGTTTCTCCGCCGTGCAGTGAATCGAATTGGAAAAATATGTTGACATTTTACTGTAACTTTTAAACCGTTTGTGATGTTAGCATGGGACTTACGGGGGGATCCTGCTTTAGAAGGCTCAAAAAATCAATTTTTTTTTTTACTGCTTAAATTTATTGTTAACCCTTTTAGTGCCAGCGGGCCGATTAATCGACCCGCGGTCCTTATGCGAAAAGTGCCACGGGCCGATGCGTTGTAGCGGGCCGGCCGCCCGGCGGCCTTAAATTAAAAATAACAATGTTGTAATTAAATATGTTTTATACCTACAAATTTCGCAGCACAACATTATATTCCATATCCTTTAAGTTTCAGAAGAATAAATAGTAAAATATTCCTCTGGGAATTCGGAATTTTGTTTCTTATAAAGCTATTCATATGAGCGCACATATTAAATCGGCCCGTGGCACTTCTCGCATGTACTCCGTAAAATGCCTGGCACTAAAAGGGTTAATGTATCTAAGAATATGTATCCAAAGTTATAGAGGCTAATTCACAATACTTTCAAAGATACAGCACTAAAAGAGCGTCCGAGCAACTGGAGCGCGCGCTCCTTCTCTCGGTCAAATGTACCTGGAAAGGTTCAATGGTCGTTCGAAACAATATTTTAAATTAGTAAAAGGACTGTGTATGCTAGGGTGCATTCGAGCCCTCCTATATATGCATGATGTGCCGTCCGAACTGTACGGGTTTCCTCATGAGGGAGGACAGCGGTTGCTCGCGGAAGTTTGGGTTTTCTCGAGTTTTTGTTTTTACGATTCTTCTAAATTGGCGTGCCCGATTGCAACAAAACTAGACGACCAATCAAACCGAACCAAGGCTTTTTAGCTTCAGTTTTATA
The DNA here is from genome assembly GCA_947623535.1 of Coelioxys conoideus. NCBI lineage: Eukaryota > Metazoa > Arthropoda > Insecta > Hymenoptera > Megachilidae > Coelioxys > Coelioxys conoideus. The sequence goes on along the minus strand of OX392453.1, from coordinate 15,485,995 downwards.
TACTCTTCTATTTGAACTAAAAAGATTCACGAAAAATAATTCTAAACAATTTTTTTTTAGCAAGTTGAAACGATTTTTTTTTTCCTAAAAAAGGTACATTTTTTTTCAAACATGAGAAAATTTTACAATTTCACAATTTTTTGGGTTTTTCTTAGTTCATCTAGAGGAAAAATATATGAAAATTAAAATTCTCTTTGGTTTTTTACTTCAAACGAAAATTACGAACTGCATCTTTCCCGCCGATTGGAGACTACAATTCCAAGGTGTTGCACAAATGTGCATAAAACTCGGCTGCATTTGAATATTTTTCTTTAACAAAAATTTTGTTTTCATGTTCAAATATGTTACAACATTATCTAAAAAGTCGACTAGGCTTACTCTTTTCTTTCTGTCATGAAAAAATTCCGCCAAAAACGCTTTTTTTAGGGCTCCTAAAGCAGGATCCCCTCTTAAGGGGGAACCTGGTTTCGGACACCGAAAAATACTCAAATTCGCACAATATTACAATATTACAATGTTACAATGTTTAAATGTCACGATGTTACAATATTACAATGTTAAAATGTTACAGTGTTGCAATGTTAAATTGTTACAGTATTAAAATGTTACAATGTTTAAACGTCACGATGTTACAATATTACAATGTTAAAATGTTACAGTGTTGCAATGTTAAATTGTTACAGTATTAAAATGTTACAATGTTTAAATGTCACGATGTTACAATATTACAATGTTAAAATGTTACAGTGTTGCAATGTTAAATTGTTACAGTATTAAAATGTTACAATGTTTAAATGTCACGATGTTACAATATTACAATGTTAAAATGTTACAGTGTTGCAATGTTAAATTGTTACAGCATTAAAATGTTATAATGTTTAAATGTCACGATGTTATAATATTACAATGTTAAAATGTTACAGTGTTGCAATGTTAAATTGTTACAGTATTAAAATGTTACAATGTTTAAATGTCACGATGTTACAATATTACAATGTTAAAATGTTACAGTGTTGCAATGTTAAATTGTTACAGTATTAAAATGTTACAATGTTTAAATGTCACGATGTTATAATATTACAATGTTAAAATGTTACAGTGTTGCAATGTTAAATTGTTACAGCATTAAAATGTGAAATTGTTAAAAAATTACAATGTTACAATATTACAATGTTAAAATTTTTAATATAATAAAAAATATTAAAATGTTCCAGTGTTACCGCGATTTAATTATACAATGTTGAAATGTTAAAAAGTAAAATTTCATTTCCACAGTTTTTTAGAAGTTTCTTCGTGGATAGTTTTAATGTCGGATTTATTCATTAAGCTCGAGCCACAGATGAGCAAACAGTAATCTGATTAACGATCAGTGATTAGCTACAACTAACGCGAAATCATGTTTATGATTAATAAGCGATCGAGTAATCATGATGGATGAAGTAATCAAAGCAAACGTAATTACTGAACATGATGAACTCGGTAATCATTAATTACGAATGATTAATTTGGAAAATTAATCATAATTTAGATTTACGATTATATAGGTTTTAGAGAATCTGCGTTTATCGAGTTAGAAATAATTGAATTGCGAAACGACGGTAAACAAACATACGATATTGCACACAATCGTGTACAAAGTGTAATAAAAATAAATTAATTATTCAAATCGTCTTTCGAATAATTAATTCCGAGTTTTTGCAAATTAGTTAATTAAGGCCTTCGTAAATTGATTAATTAAGGTGTTTGCAAATCGCAGATTAACGATTGTAGTTTGTTCAACGCGATCATGATTTATCCCAGGATGAATTCATTAATTAACGACCGTGATTGCAACGATTTCGTTTAATAATCAGCTGCAAAATAATCACTTATAACCCAACCTTGCAGCATATCTGAGGATCGTATTGTTAACAAATCGCGTATCGCAAACGACGGATAAAAAACGGTGCTCGATGCCATTAATTAAGCAGTCTCGAAGAAATATTCCCACTTAATTCAAGTATTCTTAAAATAGAAACACTTCGAATACTTTTACGTACATTACATACACAATGTTAATATCGATCAAACAGCTATCGTCGAGGAAGAAAATATAATATAATATTTTTTTCTCATTTAATGCATTTCATATTGTTTTAAAAATAATAATACAGCTAGAAACATACATCATGAAATGTTTTCGTAACAAGTCATATAATATTATATGACTTTACCTTTTATATGATTTTGCATGTTATGTGATTTTGATCATGTATGATTTTACATATTATATGATTTTGCATTTTATGTGATTTTGATCATACATGATTTTACATATTATATGATTTTGTATATTATGTGATTTTGATCACATATGATTCTACATATTATATGATTTTGCATATTATGTGATTTCAATCACATATGATTTTACACATTATATGATTTTGTATATTACGTGATTTTGATCACATATGATTTTACGTATTGTATGATTTTGCATGTTATGTGATTTCAATCACATATGATTTTACACATTATATGATTTTGTATATTACGTGATTTTGATCACATATGATTTTACGTATTGTATGATTTTGCATGTTATGTGATTTCAATCACATATGATTTTACATATTGTGCGATTTTGATCAAGTATGACTTTACATATGACCTGATTTTACATGCTATATGATTTTGCGTGCGACATGATTTTGATCATATAATATTACATAATTTCACCGCATCTATCAAATCATATAATTTCACTTCACCTTCACGCATTTTCACAGAAACGTAAAGCGAGAAAAGTGATAGATTTGAAACGCGCGCGATCGTTCAACGAATCAGGGATCGATTTATCGATAAGAATTTTGATCTAGAGCAAACTCCAATGATTTGTCGTTTTGATTGTTTACAGTAACAAGTGCCTTAACGAAAAAAGACGACGGAACCAGGAGAACCTGTTTATCGATGAGCTTGCCGAGCTGATTTCCGTCACGGACATGAGCTCTGGCAAGACTGACAAACGCCAGATCCTTCAGAGAACCGTCGACCAGGTAAGAAGACAGATTTCTGCGTTTCTGCCTTTCAAATGGCTGATCGATAAATATAGCAAGTCCTTCGGGAGTACCTCGAACGAAATGCCGCTTTTTTTACCATGCGCTGACCGCGATCAAATTCATGATATACTCTTTACAGAAAAACGGCCACTATATAGGGCTTTTTCGTTTCGACTTTTCTACATTTATAGACCTAAAAATTTGATGATTCGAAAATTTCAGAATGTGAAAGTCTTCGAATTTGCAATTTTGTTCATTTGGAAATATGTAGATTTGAGCAGTTTTAAATCTCTATCTTGTTCAGTTTGATGATGTTCGCACCTTTCTCTTATTGAATTTGAAAATGTCTGAACATTTATATTATTTAAATTAAAAATGTCCAAATATTTATATTATTCATTTTAGAATTGTCTAAATACTTATTTATATTATTCACTTTAGAAATGTCTAAATACTTATTTGTATTGTTCAATTTAAAAATGCCATCTTTTTATATTTGAGAAGATACAGCCGTCTATCTTCTTAAGTTCGTAGCTTATTTATCGTAGCTTATTTATTTTTTTTTTTTTTTTTTTTTTTTTTTTTTTTTTACTTTAATGAGGTTGTAACGAAATGACTTTATTTTTATTTCATTACTCGCATTTATTTACTTAACCAGTTAACTGTGGCGCTCCCTTTTGTAAGTACAGTCGTGGACAAAATTAAGTGGACAGGTATCATAAATAACAAAAGGTAAATTTAATTAACTAATAATGCCTATAAATGAAAACTTTATTGCACAATTATATACATTAAATATAAATGTTTTTTCAAGCCTACAAAAATATCTCACGTTCTAAATTTAAAATTTATTTGCAACATTGTAATGAAACAAAACATTTTTTACATTTCTGCAATGTGCACTTAATTTTGTCCAGGAGTGTAAATCTCTGTTTTCTTAAATTTGAAAATATCTACATCTTTATCTTCGTAAATTGAAAAATACCTTAACACCTACCTTCTAAAATTTGAGAATCGTGAATTTCATAATTTCTACATTTCTAGTTTTCTGCATTTAGTAGTCTGCAAATTTGCAACTTTAAAAAAAATACGAAAATTTGTTCGATAGCAACGAGCACATTTCGTTACAACGTGTTTCAAAAATCTTAAGTAAAAATTTTCCTTAAAATAATCTAACATATGTCAAATATGACATACTAATCTACCATTATAAAGTAGTACATTATACCAGTAAAAAGTTGATGACAATGTGGTTTTCACAGTTTTTCAAAAACGAGAGTAAGACTTGACGCTAGTTTCTGTGCAATTTAGTGAAACATTTTTTAACCTTATTATATTGCCGTATCGCGTTGTCAAATCATATAGCGTATCCGTAGTTAACATGTGACCGCGATTGAAAGCAACAGCGATGTATCCGACGAGTGAGAAATTTAAAAAAGAATAAGCAATACGATATTTCTTTGCAAAATGTAGCACAGAATGTAAGTAATGTTGCTCGTTAGCATGTTAACAAGTAGATAAAACTTTCTCATAAGCGGAACGCACGACCTTCGAGACACCGACTTGTTCCAAACTTTGCGCAACTATAGTTAACTTCAAAAGCAATAATTCTGCAAAATTATAACTCGTTCTTGTACGAAACAAGGGCGACGTACATAGTACATAGTAAGTATATCCGAAGTTCTTTGCTTAATGGCCCATTGCTAATCTAAATGTAGGAATTCAAACTTTTAAGTTTTACTAACTTTTCGTTTTCAAATCATCGGATTCGTAAAATGTCGCGAGTTTTAATCGGTCGATTACGGATTCAGATCGTTTCGTAATTTCCTATTTTGTGGATTTTCCGTCGGTTATTTTGAGTATTTTTCGCATCTGAAAAGATTTTCGTTCTGGGAATTTTGATAATTGAAGGTTTTAGGAATTTAAAATATTTGGGGAATTTTAGGAATTTTAGATTTAGAAATTTTAAGAATTTTACCAATTTTAGGGATTTTTGTAATTTAAAATAATTCAATAATTTTAGGGATTTTAAGAATAGTAGGAATTTTAAGAAATTCATAAATTTTGGGGATTTTCGGAATTTTAGGAAATTCAAGATTTTTTGGGATTCTGGGAATCGCAAGAAATTGAGGGATTTGAGAGATTTGAAAGATTTTAAGAATTTTAGGAATCTTAGGAATTTTAAGGATTTTGAGAATTTCAGGGATTTTAGGAATATTATAGAATTTTAAGAAATATCGGGATTGTAAGTAAAAATTGTACAAATTTGAAGATTTGTGGATTTAGGTATTTAAAAAAGTAAAAATTGGGACAATTTGGAATTTTTTAATTTTTTAATCTGGGAGTAATCTGGCAGGACTTTTTAATCTCTTTTTTAAATTTGAAAATTTAACAATATCGATATTCGAAATTTTGTAATCTAAAAAAATTTGAAAATTTTTCAATTTGAAAGTTCGAAAACATTATTCGTTTGAAAATTTCAGAATGTAGGGTATTCGAAAATTTAACAGTGTAGGGACTTTTGAATTTAGGAATTCATCATAATAAAACCTAGCACGAAGCTAATCGAGATAACAAGTGATACATCTTCTCGCCATCATTTTCTAAAAAGTATCGTTACTACCATGTACAAAAAAAAAAAAAAATAAAACCCGTTCACGTTGTTTCTTACGAGGATTTTAATTCGTGTATGTCGATTCCGCGACTTTGACCGGCAATCCTTATCCACTTACACTCCTGGACATAATTAAGTGGACATTGCAGAAATGTAAAAAATGTTTTGCTTCATTACAATGTTGTAAATAAATTTTAAATTTAGAACGTGAGATATTTTTGTAGGCTTGAAAAAACATTTATATTTAATGTATATAATTGTGCAATAAAGTTTTCATTTATAGGCATTATTAGTTAATTAAATTTACCTTTTGTTATTTATGATGCCTGTCCACTTAATTTTGTCCCCGACTGTACATAAAAAAAAAAATAAATGAAGCATATAGTCTCTGAATCATTCGAATACCGCGGAAATCGGACAGCATTCTTTCGTAATCGTTAAACCGTTTGTTCGATCAAAGTTACCGTGGCTGTTTTCCGTCGTGAAATGATCGTGAAACGTTTCGCTAGTCCCGCGACTCACCACGTTATTCTTGAACTCGTCGATCGATAAGGTATTTACTCGCGCGTATCGTTTAAGTGAAATAAAAATTTCAACGCATGCGTCGTATTTTGCATTGATTTCTTGGCATACCGGCTGGCTAATCATATTCTTCTTTGCCTCCATTTTTTTTATTACCGTTTACGGCAAAATTTCTTCGTAACTCCGTGCTCAAACGGATCGATAACGTGCTCGGGCATTCTTTAACACGTTGACTGCCACATAGGAGCAATTGAAAATTGCATTGGGTAGTATTTTCATTTTCAACACTAGATTGACGGAACCAGTCAAAATGACTGATCTTACATTTTTTGTTTTCGATTACGAAAGTTATTAAAAAGTTTATGTCAAAATGCATGTTAACCTTCATCGACATAAAGAATCTTTCTATAAACCGATGTATGTAGTATCCATTATTTACTTATTTTTATAATTCATTTTGAATTCAGACACAGATGGTCATTAAACGTGCGTCAATCTAGTGTTAACAAATTTTACCAAATATTTTCACGATACTTTGGTATATTTATTTTTCATAGGCCCAAGTAACTGATGCGAGCATTTTCAGTTAGAATATTGAACAAATTTTTGGTAATACAGCTGCTAAATCTGCGTAGAAATTTGAGTGCCAGTCATATATGGCTGACATGGCAGTCAAAGTGTTAACCAGTTAAGTGTGTTTGACGACTATATCCGTCATGTAGATGTGGCAGAACTTTTCATCACGGCGAGTATACTCCTAAATCACAGCTAACTAGTTCACCAAATAAGTCAATATTAATAACAAAATTGTCTATTTTATAAAAAAGACCCATCTTTTTGGCCCAATATTTTAACACCGACACTTATTCTGTGACTGACGAGTATACTTACAAAAGGGGGCACCACAGTTAACTGATTAACGCTCGGGTCGCGTAAATTAACGTTCTTAACCCCTTCCCGTACCATTTATTTGTCAGATGCGTCAGACAGAACGAACTATTTAAAGCTGTAATATTAAAACGAAGAAAGGAAATTTAGATGCTATGAATATTTTATATTCAGCGAGTTTTGAATACATGAATTAGGATCAGACCTATTCTACGTGTTGAGGAGTATTCAAAATTTAAGTTTGTTGCAATTGATATGTCAGTGCGTCACGACTCAGACTCGTCAAAGTACGGCAAGGGGTTAACCAGCCGTAGTCCACTATTTTTGCCCTTGGACCGGGATGGAAAAAGAAAATGCTTCAACGGGCTGGACAAGATATTAAAATTAACACGTTGACTGCCATGTCATCCCCGTTTCATGTTTGAACATGTACACGCATTCTCTTTTTGAGCCATATATGACTAACTTCTTTATAACTGCGTTTACAAACATGTGGCCTTCGAAAGTAACTATGGCAAAGTTATCTCGTGTCATTATTAGCTAGACCCGATCATGAGAACATGGGTTCTGACAAAGTTCATTTGCGGCACTGCATGTTGTATGAATTCTAACATTATGGAAATGCTACCGAAACGTGTCGAAATTTGATAAAAGTCGTTGGCGCAGATGGTGTTCCGGGCAGAACGTGTGCGAGATGGTTCGAAAAATTTGAAGTAGGTGATTTCGACGTTAGCGATAAGACACGCTCTAGGTGGTCAACTTTGGTCGATGCTGATGTCGCGATGATCATAATATGATCCTTTTTGGATAACATTGGATCCTTTTGGTAACTGTTAAATACTCGCGATTACCCGACAGGGAATTCGAGCCTCGTAGGATTATGCACGATTGTGCCAACGAAATACAATGATTAACCCGAAGGACCACCAGAAACTGTTCGGGAAACTAAGGATGATAATTTCTATGTTCACTTGCTAAGTATTTATTTTTACAGACGAGGTGTAGCTCGTGGCAGGTAACAAATATCAGGAGGCGCGCTGACCCTGGCTAAAAATATTAAAAATAACGGATTCGAAGAAGTAAAGTGTCAATCTGGCGACCAAATGTGAACAATAGCTAGAAAAATGCAGAGAAACTAGCGGGTCTTTATGGCTTCCTGGATTTATGGCTGCCACGGTGCGGTCCTCGAAACCTTCGATGGGCCGAGGGTCTTAATACTATTGCTATACAGAAATTCTAATATCTATTTTAACATTAAGGCTTTGTTGGCCTTAACAGTAACATTAAATAACTGGGCTCCATAAATTATTTTGGACCATACACGGAAGCCAGGATCGATAGATTGTTGATTGTATTAAAAACTGCATCATTTTCTTCCTCTTCATAAACGGGCAGAACTTCCTGGTGGACTGTTCACGATACTTTGATATATTTGTTCTTCACAGTTCCAAGTAACTAATACGAGTATTTACAGTTGGAAAAGTGAACAAATTTTGAACAATATGGCTATTAAATCTGTATAGAAATTTGAGTGTCATCCACATACGAGTGACATGGCAGTCAACGTATGTTAGGTCTTAGAATACATATTGCAGCGAGGGGATTAGACCTCGGCTCAAGTTTCCTGCAATACAATAGTTCAATGGTTTTTCCGTTCCTTCAGATACATTTGTAGTTTAGAATAATGTAGGAATACGAAAAAAATTCGGACTTGAAACGGGAATCGAACCCGTGCCCCTCAGATTGCGAGTCGTCGACGCTCCTAACTGAGCCACCGGCATCCGCCTAATACACGTCCTTTTCCGCATCCTTTTGTCCTTTCGGGTCTGGAGGCCCCGCCAATCCCTACAATAATAGCCTTTACCCGTAGCAGAAATAGGATCCAAGGAGTCATTACATTCTAACGAGTTTTTTTATCGATTTATTGTCAGTCATATCTGGGTGTCAGAAACCTTAACCTTAACCGTAGAGTCTTTTGTTTGCAGTTTCTCGTTCGTGTCGAGGTACTCCTTTAAGTTTATTACTCGCTACGGTCATTTTGAGGAAAACACAGACAGCTTCGTACGTCATTGATATTTCCATTTCCACTCGGCTTCGGCTGGCCAATAGAAAATAGCGAACTGTTTCCCCTCATCAACTTCCCAAAATTTGTACGCCCACTCCGAGTCTTGGCAATATGTAAAACATCTTCGGAGAGGCACTCTCGACACAACAGTTAACCAGTACACGTCAAAATAAAATCTAGTCATCCGAAGTCTGATAAATTCGTTTCGATACAGTCCACTTTTTCACTTATTGTAAATCTACTGATTCCACGCGTCGTTTAACACTTTGATCGTTACGTCATCCACATATGGGTCACGCTTAAATTTCCATATGAATCAATCATCTATTTAGTAAGAATTTGTTCATTTATCTAATTGGAAACACTAGTAGTAATTACTTGGACCTATGAATAATAAATAAAGCAAAATATTGTGTTACGACGCACGTACAATAGTAGTTAAATGGTAATATTGAAAAATTGTCCATTGGCCGTATATTGGCCATGACTGTCCTTAACTCTTTCGCTGCCACCGGTGAAACAGCATATTCAATCATTTCTTTCTCAGATCCAAATGGTACATAAAATGATATTTGGTATTTATATTTGACTCGGTGAAAGCGTCAAAATGTTTCAAATTTTAATAAATATTTCATACACTTTATTTCACTGATTTAATGATACCTCTAATGATACTAGTTTGTTAACTACTTTATTGAACAATATTGTAAATAACCTTTAATAAATAAATGTATTATTGTTTATAGTTGCATAGTTATTGAGAGAATATTAATTGTAATTGTTGCGTACACATACTGTATGTGTGAATATCTAATTGTGTATACATACTGTATGTGTGAATAGCTAATTGTGTATACAGTCGTGGACAAAATTAAGTGGACAGGTATCATAAATAAAAAAAGGTTAATTTCATTTAACTAAGAATGCCTATAAATCAAAACTTTATTGTACAATTATATAAATTAAATAAATGTTTTTTCAAGTCTACAAAAACATTTCACGTCCTAAATTTAAAATTTATTTAAAACATTGTAGTGAAACAAAAATTTGTGTACAGTTCAGCAATGTCCACTTAATTTTGTCCATGAGTGTGCATACTGTATGTATAAATATCCAACTGTGTATACATACTGTATGCATCAATAGACGCATCTATAATTTTTTTGCATAAAAAAAACGATGAGGAAAATTATTGGTCCTTAATGCGAACTTCAAACGATCGATTAATCGTCTATCAATATAGGGAATTTTCATTATTGAAAATTTCCAGAAAAGAAAATTTTTATATCAAGAATATTTTTATACGAAATTTTGTATTTCTATGAAATTTTATATATGTGCAATCAATTTTATGTTTACATTGAATTCTATATTTACATTGGATGTTACATTCACATTAAATTTTATATTTACATTAAATTTTACATTTACATTAAATTGAATATTTATATGAAATTCATTAATTCGTTCATAGTTTAAAGAGATCTCAAGATAATTACTATAAGGTATCATTCAAACAATGAATTATTTTATCATCATTTTTATTTGAAGAAAGTAAACGATTGATTCATTGATTATTTGCTCGTTGTTCTTATCCAAATAAACGATTATCCGTTAATTATTTTATCGAATTTGAATAAAATTTGATTCGAATAATGTCCGGCACTGGTAATGGTTCGATTAGAAATTCAGGGTTCTAGATATCTCTTATTTTTCTGTTTACGGTGTTCCTTTTCCGATAAGAACTCGTTTGTATCGGGCTGTGTACCTACTGATTTATGTATCGAACGTGAAAAATAAAATCGAACGAGCTCGTTCGAAGGATTGCGCGTCGAAGCGGCTCGAAGCGGGTTGATCCGCTGAAAAACCGTAACGCGATATCTCGGTGATTAAATAAAATAATCGCTCCTTCCTTTTCTATATATTTTATGCGATACATTATTTTATCGTGATAAACGTATTATCGGCGCAGAACTTTGTACCACATCTTCGAACTCGGCTTTCTTTTCTCCCTTTTTTTTTTCTCATCCAAATCGAAATTCGAAATACGTATTCAAACGATCATGAAACGTGACATGATTAAGAATCAATTCACAATAGAAATCTGTTCGCAACGTCGTACAGGTTCTTGGATATCTCGTGTGTCGTGTGTGCAGAATAATTTTACTGTTTCCAGTAAATTATATTTTATTAATTACATTTCCGAATTCGAACGTCGAACAATATTGAAATTACTAGCAATAGTGGTAATAGCAAATTTTATTAATGTAATAAAATATATTAATATTGTAAAATTTACATAGTAAAATTAATGTTATAATCATAGTATAAATTATATAATAAAAATAACAGTATAATTATAGTATAATTTATGTAGTAAAAATAACAATGTAATCATAGTATAATTTATATCGCAAAATTAATAATATAATCATAGTATAATTTATATAGTGAAATTAATAATGCAATCATAATACAATTTAAATAATAAAATTCATAAACTGAAAGTTATTAATAGGAAATTAATAAATTACTAATAATGAAGAGTAATAAATATTATAAATAAGTACTAACAAACAGTAAATCTTACTGTCACAAATAAATGTTAACAATAGTATAATTTTTACACCAAAGTTGTAATTCCGGATGAATAACTAGAAATTTATTAATTATAATTTCATGGAAATTCGTTCAATGACAATGCTCAATAGTATTTAGATGATTAAGAAACATTTTAAAAGGAATAAACATTAATGATCCAGCAGTAATCACAATTTTTAAATAAACAATTTAATTAGCGTAATATTATGCGGACATATGTTAATCAGTTTTTCTGCAAAGAAAGAATACATAATATTTGTTATGCCAGTAAGGCGCGAAATGTTATTTAATACCTAATACAAATTTTTTGTAGCGTTTGAAAAAGTGTTTCAGTAAATAAACGCGAACGATGCTATAATGAATCCTTGCTTTAGAATCTTTTTTTGTACTGTATAATGCAATTAGTAAATTAATATACTTACGCAGTAGTACACCTTGTACCAGATATGTTGTTTTTTTCTAGACATTATGTAACAAATTCAAAGTAAATGTCATAAACACGAGTGTTCAATAATTATTCAAAAAAACAACCATAGTCAAACAATAAACTATTAAACACTCACGTGTTACCATCATATTATTTATTAGGATTACGCGTTACCTGTTAGGAATTATTATAAGAATTAATTGACGAACGATAACATAATTGTAATTAAGTTTCGCGCAAAATTACGTAAACATATATTTTTACGTTTACTCGTAGCAAGCTATATTATCTTATTATTTTTAATCTTTCGTTTCTTGTCTTTTTTTCAGATAACTCTTTATATCGCCATACATTTTTTTACCATCGAACGTGTATCCTTATTGCTTCTGCATTCAGATATTCGTTAATTATCGCAAAGAAAAATACATACGAGTTTAAATCAGCGAAATAACCGACTGTCGCTAGTGTCGGTGTTGCCAGAATTATTGCCAATTATGTAATATTTAATTTTTCAATTTTCCATATTCCAAAATACCAAGATTTTTAAATTTCCAAATTCTCAATTTCTCAATTTCCCAAGTTCCTAAATTCCTAACTTGTCAAATCCTGAAATCCCCAAAATCGCAAAGTCTCCAAATCTCCAAATCCACAAAATTCTTTCAAATTAACAAATTTTCATATTCCAAAATTCCCAGATCCACAAATCTACAAATTTCTAAATTTCCAAATTCCAAAACTCTCAAATTACCAAATTCCCAAATTCTCAATTTCCCAAGTTCCTAAATTCCTAACTTGTCAAATCCTGAATTCCCTAAAATTGCAAAGTCTCCAAATCCACAAAATTCTTTCAAGTTAACAAATTTTCATATTCCAAAATTCCCAAATCCACAAATCTACAAATTTCCAAATTACAAAACTCTCAAATTACCAACTTCTCAAATTCTCAATTTCCCAAGTTCCTAAATTCCTAACTTGTCAAATCCTGAATTCCCTAAAATTGCAAAGTCTCCAAATCCACAAAATGCTTTCAAGTTAACAAATTTTCATATTCCAAAATTCCTAAATCCACAAGTCCACAAATTTCTAAATTTCCAAATTTCAAAATTCCAAAATTCCAAAATTCTCAAATTTTCGAATTCCCAAATTCTCAAATTTCCGAATTCTGTTCGCTTATTTAGCGTTTTTATGTCTTGCAATTGTGAGCTGAATTGTGAAATTGAAAATGTGATAAGAGGAAAGTAGCTCCGTTAGAGTCGATTGAGAATGTTAAGAAATATTTTATTAACGTGTTGAATACCGTTTAGGTCGTCGAAGTTCGACAAAAACACATTTTTGTTTGTTCGGTAAAAAACGATCATCGGTTAATCTTCGAGATAACATAACTCTATAAAAAAAGGTGTAATGTGTCTACAGTGAAAATTAGAAATTTCAAATTCATAGGTTTCGAGATTTATAAATTTCATATTTATAAATTTCACAAACTTCGAAAGCTTTTTATTTAGCTCTTTATTTCTATTATTATATTTATAAATTTATAGATATGAAAAGTCTTTTATTTAAAATTCTGTCATTCACAAATTCCAAAGTTTAAATATTTTAGATACAGAAATATTCACATCAGGAAATTCGAAATTTATAGGATTTGTAATTTAAAAATTTTATATTTATAAATTGATGGACTTTGAAAGCCTTTTATTTAAAATTCTGTCATTCACAAATTCCAAAGTTTAAATATTTTAGATACACAAATATTCGCATCAGTAAATTTGAAATTTATAGGTTTTGCAAATTAAAAATTTCATATTTATAAATTTATAGATTTGGTAAGTGTTTTATTTAAAATTCTGTGCCTCCTAAATTCAGAAGTTTTAATATTTTACACACGCACATTTTCGGATCAGAAATACTTCAAATTTATATAATTCGTAATTTAGAAATTTTATAATTATAAATTTACAGACTTCAATAATGCCCTAGTTAAAATTCCACGTTTCCCAAATTCAGAAATTTTAATATTTTAGTTACATAAATTATCAGATAAAAAACTTAAAAATTCATAGGTTTTGAATTTTACAAATATTGAACTTCGGTCTCTAAAGAAAAAGAAAATAAACGTTCATAAATTATGATAAAGCAGAGTGCATAAAATATAAGGGATAAGAAATTAATGGACTTAGTGTTTCCATAATTGATGATATAACTCGAGTAAATACCGAATTGGATGATCGATTTTGTACGAGTAACTGTAAATTAATGGCCAATATAATCGTTTAAGATCCTTTTGACTTCGCGAATCGAACGAACAGCGAATATTCATTTTAATTCTTTCGCTGGTTAAATAACATTTTCGATAGCTTGACAGGCTATATATCTGCATATAATTCGCACAGATTACGCAACAGCAAATTCTATAATATCTTGCTACTAAATATTCATAAGATTAATTAATCATTTTTTAAGTACTACGTGCCGATCAATATACAGGGTGTCCCGAAAGTGTTGAAGGAGCCGGAAATGGGAGGTAGGTGGGGTCATTCTGAACAACTTTTTCATTTGCAAAAATGTCGTATGGGGCTTCATTTTTAAATTATTAAGACAAAACACCGACCAATCAGAGCGCGAGAATCGCGCGCGCTCGGAGGCAGAAGTGTAGGCCCGAGTTTTAATTGGCCGTGGTCGCGATCGAACATACGGCGCGCGCGATTCTCGCGTTCTGATTGGTCGGTGTTTTTCCTTAATAATTTAAAAATGAAGCCTCATCCGACATTTTGGCAAAGGAAGAAGTTGTTCAGAATAGCTCCACCTACCACCCCTTTTCGGCTCTTACCATAATTGTGGGACACCCTGTATTTTTAATACGGTTGAATGTTCAATTTCAGTCTAATTTTGATTTGCACAGTTGAGGATCGCCGAATGCAAAATAGTCTTGACATTCGAAGTTTCTTCACTTGTCTTATAGTTGTAGCACCGAATACTTCGTTGTGTTTGACGCATTTGTTAAATGACGCATAGTAAAAATAGTTAAAAGTGAAGTCTCATCAGATATTATTGAAAAGGAAAAAGTTGTTCAGAATGACCCCACCTACCTCCCATTTCCGGCTCCTTCAACATTTTTGGGATATCCTGTATATCGTCTGTTACCCAATTTTAAGTCAACGATCGATCGAACGTAGACGGATCTTGCTAACGTTACATTATCGAATTTGTACAAAACAAATAAAATGCTTCTTCGAAATAAAATGATGAGAATAATAGCACTTGGCGTTGAGTTAATTGGTGGAGAATGAAAAGTGCTTGTTTCTTGTAAAAATAATACGAGAAATTGGAATTATTGTTATCGAAAATTTAACAGAATTAATTGAACAGAGAGAGGATTAATTAATTAAACCGATCGAATTATATTTGATTATTTAAGCGTAAAGTATTGAGAGATTGTATACAAATATTCTGATGTATCCAAATTGTACACCTTTTAAATTTTCTAACCTGTTAATGTAAATCTGAAAATCTTATTATTTAGCAATTTATACACAATTCCAATTGTACAGATTTTAAGTCTTCCAGCCCTTTAATTTAAATGTACAAACCTTATTATTTGCGAATTTGTAACTTCCAAATCTCCGCATTCAAATCCCTAAATTCTTAAATTAACAAATTTCCAAATTCTAAAATTTAATAATTCCTAAGTCGTAGAATACTGAAATCCTAAATTCTCTACATTTCCAAATCCACAAATCTTTAAGTCTTCAAATCTCTAAATTCTTAAGTAACCAAACATCGAGATATACAACTTCACAAATTTTCAAATTCTAAAATTTCTAAGTTCCTAAATCGTCAAATACTAAAATCCCCAATTTCCCAAATCCTGAAATCTTTAACTCCCCAAATCCCCAAAAACCGTAAATCCTTAAATCACCAAATCCGCAAATCCCCGGACTTCAAAGTTCCCAAACCTCCAAACCCACGACTTCACAAATTTCCAAATTCCTGTATTCCTAAATCGTCAAATACTAAAATCCCCAATTTGCCAAATCCTGAAATCTATAACTCCCCAAATCCCCAAAAACCGTAAATCCTTAAATCACCAAATCCGCAAATCCCCGGACTTCAAAGTTCCCAAACCTCCAAACCCACGACTTCACAAATTTCCAAATTCCTGTATTCCTAAATCGTCAAATACTAAAATCCCCAATTTGCCAAATCCTGAAATCTTTAACTCCCCAAATCCCCAAAAACCGTAAATCCTTAAATCACCAAATCCGCAAATCCCCGGACTTCAAAGTTCCCAAACCTCCAAACCCACGACTTCACAAATTTCCAAATTCCTGTATTCCTAAATCGCCAAATCCCTAAGTCCCCGACACTTCGAATCCATAAGTTGGCACACTTTCAAATTCGCAAATCCTCTAATTAAAAAATTATCAAATTGACACACTTTCATGTTCGTAAATTCCCGTGTCACTAAGTTCGAATTTTTTCTATGCAAGGCGGCACCAAATATATTGCACGTCTCGTTTGAAAATCGTGCGATAAGCAGAATCATGTTTCACTCTCGACGAAGCAAACGCTAAAACGTGACAACGTTAACAAATACCCACATATTAATACTTATCCGTGCGCTAAGGTAAACATTTTAAAATAACGATAGAAACCGTGAATCAGACTGTCCCCCATAAATTCGTCTGTTTCGAGCATCCCGTCGAGTAAAAGGGAACGCATTTATTGGCGAGACGAAACCAATCAAAAATAAAAAGCTCTCGGAACGTCACGTTGACGGCTTTTGGAAGTTCAACGCCGGGTGACAGCGTCCACAAAAATACATTTTAAATCGTGTATCGTAAATCGCGGGAGTTCGATCCTGCTACATCGTGGAGGAAAAACGGCGGACCACTATCGATTAAAATTCCTCGAATTGTAACGTGTATCGCAGATCGTCGATGTTGAACGTAATCGATCACACGATCCCAGACATTTTGAACGATGAATCGTCGAATGCACCGGTGAATCATTACCATATCAAGCTCGATAATTAATGCTCGTCTTCCATGCGTTAATAGTCCTCTTGAGAATCGATAAAATTACCGACATTAATAACGCGTTTGATCAAATGAACCTAGCAATTTGTATCGCGGTTTCTCGCGGCTCTTTACGCTCAGTATTTCGTGCTTGCCCTGCGCGCATTAACCCTTCGCGATACAAAATCACACCTGGCTATTCGATGGTGTGGGAATTTACGTATCTAGGGATTTGGATGTCTTGGTATCTGGAGCTCTATTTACGTGGAGATGTGGACATTTGAAGATTTAGGATATGTGGAGGCTGAGAACTTGGAGCTCTAGGTACGTGGTTATGTGGGAATATAAGGATCTAGGTATGTGGGGATCTGAGAATTTACGAATCTAGGGATTTGGGTGTCGTGGTATCTGGAGCTCTATTTACGTGGGGATGTGGACATTTGAAGATTTAGGATATGTGGAGGCTGAGAACTTGGAGCTCTAGGTACGTGGTTATGTGGGAATATGAGGATCTAGGTATGTGGGGATCTGAGAATTTACGAATCTAGGGATTTGGGTGTCGTGGTATCTGGAGCTCTATTTACGTGGGTATGTGGACATTTGAAGATTTAGGATATGTGGAGGCTGAGAACTTGGAGCTCTAGGTACGTGGTTATGTGGGAATATGAGGATCTAGGTATGTGGGGATCTGAGAATTTACGAATCTAGGGATTTGGGTGTCGTGGTATCTGGAGCTCTATTTACGTGGGGATGTGGACATTTGAAGATTTAGGATATGTGGAGGCTGAGAACTTGGAGCTCTAGGTACGTGGTTATGTGGGAATATGAGGATCTAGGTATGTGGGGATCTGAGAATTTACGAATCTAGGGATTTGGGTGTCGTGGTATCTGGAGCTCTATTTACGTGGGGATGTGGACATTTGAAGATTTAGGATATGTGGAGGCTGAGAACTTGGAGCTCTAGGTACGTGGTTATGTGGGAATATGAGGATCTAGGTATGTGGGGATCTGAGAATTTACGAATCTAGGGATTTGGGTGTCGTGGTATCTGGAGCTCTATTTACGTGGGTATGTGGACATTTGAAGATTTAGGATATGTGGAGGCTGAGAACTTGGAGCTCTAGGTACGTGGTTATGTGGGAATATGAGGATCTAGGTATGTGGGGATCTGAGAATTTACGAATCTAGGGATTTGGGTGTCGTGGTATCTGGAGCTCTATTTACGTGGGGATGTGGACATTTGAAGATTTAGGATATGTGGAGGCTGAGAACTTGGAGCTCTAGGTACGTGGTTATGTGGGAATATGAGGATCTAGGTATGTGGGGATCTGAGAATTTACGAATCTAGGGATTTGGATGTCTTGGTATCTGGAGCTCTATTTACGTGGGGATGTGGACATTTGAAGATTTAGGATATGTGGAGGCTGAGAACTTGGAGCTCTAGGTACGTGGTTATGTGGGAATATGAGGATCTAGGTATGTGGGGATCTGAGAATTTACGAATCTAGGGATTTGGGTGTCGTGGTATCTGGAGCTCTATTTACGTGGGGATGTGGACATTTGAAGATTTAGGATATGTGGAGGCTGAGAACTTGGAGCTCTAGGTACGTGGTTATGTGGGAATATAAGGATCTAGGTATGTGGGGATCTGAGAATTTACGAATCTAGGGATTTGGGTGTCGTGGTATCTGGAGCTCTATTTACGTGGGGATGTGGACATTTGAAGATTTAGGATATGTGGAGACTGAGAACTTGGAGCTCTAGGTACGTGGTTATGTGGGAATATAAGGATCTAGGTATGTGGGGGTCTGAGAATTTGCGGATTTAGGGATTTTTAAGTATAGGCATTTGCGAGTATGGGTATTTGGAAATCTAAGAATTTTTGGGGGTCTAGGGATCTAAATGTGTGAGAATTTGGAGATATAGGAAATTGAGAGTATGAGAATTTCGAGATCTAGGGAGCTGGGGGTATGAGAATGGGAAAATCTAGAGATTCAGGATCTAGGAATTTGGAAATCGAGGGACTTGGCGCTCTGAGAATTTAAAAATCAAGATATTTGGGGGTTTGGAACTCGGAATTCTAGGGATCTCGGGGTCTGAGAATTTTCAGATCCAGGGATTTTTAGAATATGGGAATTTGGAAATTTAGGAATTTTGAAGATATCAAGATTTGAGAGTGTGGGAATTTGGAGATGTAGGAAATTTGGAGTAGGAGAGTTTCGAGATCTTGGGATTTGGGGATATGGAAATTGGGAAATCTAGAGATTCAGGGATCTAGGAATTTGGAAATCTAGGTTTTCGGGGTTTGGGAATTTGGAGATCTAGGGTTGTGAGGGTCCGAGAAATTGCAGGTTTAACACTGCAATCGAAAATAAATGGTTTTTAACCATATCTTTAGTGTTACAAATATGATACTTGAACCTAATGAAGTAGTCAATAACGTAGAAACAATATTTCTACAGTAATATAAAAATAATAATTGCAACATCTTCATAAACTAAATCGGGATGTAGCCAACGGAACGTTTAAACCCTTAGTCCAGCAATATTAACCAGTTAGCTGTGTTTGACGACTATACTCGTCACGGAGGAGTGGCAGGATTTTGAGTATACTCCTCGATCACATCTAACTGGTTAACCAAACAAGTAAATATTAGCAATAAAATTGACACTTTTATAAAATAAACCCATCTTTTTGACCCAATATTTTATCAGCGACACTTATTGTGTTATTGACGAGTATACCACAAAAGTAGACGCACAGCTAACTGGTTAATAAGAAGCGTAGAAATTATAATTGCAACATCGTTCAAATCGGATGATTCAAGCGAAAGGAATAATGTTGATCAATGATAGAAAAACAGGAATTGCAACGAATTTGATTCATTGCCGAGCGGTAAAGTTTAGAGTTGCTTTTTTCTGCATCGAAAATACACTGCCGCTCAAAACTATGTGGACACCCACCACGTTCGTGGAATATGTTATATACAGGGTGTCCCACAAGTTCTGAAGGAGCCGAAAATGGGTGATAGACGGAGCAATTCTAAACAACTTTTTCCTTTTCAATAATGTCTGATGAGACTTCACTTTTAACTATTTTTACTATGCCTCATTTGACAAATGCGTCAAACACAACGAAGTATTCGGTGCTACAACTATAAGACAAGTGAAGAAACTTCGAATGTCAAGACTATTTTGCATTCGACGATCCTCAACTGTGCAAATCAAAATTAGACTGAAATTGAACATTCAACCGTATTAAAAATACAGGGTTGTCCCACAATTATGGTACGAGCCGAAAAGGGGTGGTAGGTGGAGCTATTCTGAACAACTTCTTCCTTTGCCAAAATGTCGAATGAGGCTCCATTTTTAAATTATTAAGGAAAAACACCGACCAATCAGAACGCGAGAATCGCGCGCGCCGTATGTTCGATCGCGACCACGGCCAATTAAAACTCGGGCCTACACTTCTACATTCTAGCGCGCGCGACCCTCGCGCTCTCATTGGTCGGTGTTTTTCCTCTATAATTTAAAAATGAAGCCTCTTCCAATATTTTTGCAAAGGAAAAAGTTGTTCAGAATATGATCACCTACCACCCCTTTCCGGCTCGTACCATAATTGTGGGACATCCTGTATAAACGAAGATTACCGTATTTGAACTTCGAGTGCGTCAACCGTTACTCGTGCCTACACTCCCGCCTCTGAGCGCGCGCAATTCTCGCGCTCTGATTGGTCAGCGTCTTTCCTTAATAATTTAACCCATTGACTGCCATGCAAATTTAGTGCGCCTTGCCCTGGGTGCCGCAGTTTTATTTTAAAGAAAACATGAACTTTTACAAAATATGATCTAATCGCCTTAGTTGTAATTTTATTAGTTTCAATAATAAAAATTGATAATCAATATGTTCTCTACACTATATACATTTTGCATTCATCCTTTCTAATAATTCCTACCTCAAATAGCCATTTGTAGCCAATCTGTACTTGCAGCACTCACTACGAGATATCTCGTAACTGGTAGTTTTGGTACAGACGCTTACTACGAGATATCTCGTAGTTGGCAGTCAATGGGTTAAAAATGAAGCCTCATCCGATATTTCGGCAAAGGAGAAATTTGTTCAGAATAGCCCAACCTACCACTTCATTTCCAGCTCCGCCAGTATTTGTGGAACACCCTGTATATACAAGGTAATCGAATTTGCCAGAGACATCGTAACTCTTTTAGGTAGTTACAAGAGTTAAAAAAAGTGTCCATATATTTTTGATCGACAGTGTACCTTCGCGCGGGGAAGATTAAAAAACGATACCATTAATCGGTTGCAATAAGTAAGTGATAATGTGAAAATGTTCGGTCCGTGTTCCATGAATACGTACAACGGGTTGCTAACAGAAATCGTTCTCTTTTAATCGCAACACGTCGATGTTGGTCATTAATTTAATTTCCATTACGGCGACTTACACGACAGACACGATTTTTTATTACTCGCAACTGGTTTTTTTATTTTACCTTCATTAGTACCTTGATAATTGCGATATTAAATGAAGAGTTATTTTTTACTCTTTGATCGAAGATTTAGTTGAATCCAAATGCCAAATAAAACACTCGATGAGAGATCAAACGAGTATGTTGATGTCGTTGCCAATTTCGTAGAAATATTCAAGGTCGGTGTAATAATAAACAAAATTATAAATAATTTAAAATAATAAACCAAACATTGAATTTTGGTATTTATCCATTTTTATGCGATCGGTTCTGTTTATGTGTGCATACGCATCCGCGACAAGACCGAACCGTTGCAGCTCGCGACTATGAGGGTCGTAAATCCCCACTCGATTATTCGATGTCGTTAGATGGCGTAATTCCTGACTGGTAGATTAATACATTGCTGACCGGTCACGAGTTAACTCGTGTTTTCGTTGGTGACCGGTCACGAGTTGACTCGTGTTTATATTGTTTTACTTCCACAACCGCTTTCAAAACAATAGCCGGGCACATGACGTAAATTTTCAGAAAAATTGCCGATCAGCTATGTGTTAGCACTTTAACGGCCGCGTGTCTACGCAATCAAACGTCGCCAGGTGCCGGCAACATTTTTGAAGAATTAATTTAAAGTGTAGGCGATAAATTAGTTAATTAGGAAAATGGGTCGGATAGTACCCGGTTGTCCCCTTGTCCTATAACTACGAGCTACGCCCGTGACGCACTAGCTCTTCAAATATGGTAGACATTGTTAATATTTTTAATATGCTTGAACGTTCAACTTCGGTCTAATCGTAATTTGCGCATCCGAGGATCACTAAATGGGAAACAATCTTGACATTCGAACTTTCTTTAATCACTTTAATGTTGTAGCAATTAATAGTTCGTTATGTCTGACGCACTTGCTGAATAAATCGTAGCACAAGGGGTTAAGGATCGGTGGTGGGGAGCCTTGCACGCCCGAACGTTAAGAAGCGCCCGAAAACACCCGAAGGTAGCGGCGGCCAGTGTCTCAGGGAGAGCGTCGACGACTCGTAAACTGAGGGCCCGGGTTCGATTCCCGGAGTCCGCATTTTTAATCCTGACGACTACGAAAGAAAGTTTATTAAATTGTCGAAAAAAATGAACATAAAACAAAAACAACAACAATTGTGTAATAGTAGCTTTGTACACAACACCAAAGCTAATAGAAATCACGCGACACTAGCGCTTGTACGGTAGCTTAGTGTACAACAGCAACGTAGAGCCGCCAACATTTGGTCCATAATTTACGTGGTACACACACCGTAGTGTAAAATCTAAAATTGACAAAATAGGCCGCCCTCTATACATATGTAGTGTTTAACAAATGTGGTGTACGTGAACATTATCTACGATATTGCGTTCTTATTCTATTGAAATACTGAAATATCGATGGATTATAATGTTCATGGTGAGCGATATACTTTTGTAAGGGTGATTCGAGACACGCCTTAAACCCTTCTTATGATGAATTGCCTTCTCAAAGGATATCAGACAATCCTTCTTATAGTTCTCCCAGATGTTATCCTTCTTTGCAGATTATAGGTTTTCTTGAAAAATAGATTATGTTGTACCAAATTCAATTTGTTTCCCGAGTCAATTTACTGATTGCTTTTGGAATGTTTTTCTTATTCCCCTTCAATGTTTTATTATCCCTCTTTTTATGGTGTTTCGAGCATCTGTCTTGTTGTGAGTCTGTCTTTATCGAATTGTTCGTACGGTGTTCGAGATTATGAAAGTTTTTTAGTATGTAACTTTCGTGGGCGCGACATAACGCTAATTTACGATCAAGATCGGAATATCTTGATACGTGTATGGAAATTCTTAAATTGTCAGGTGTTCAAGCTCCTATCTTTAAAAATTTTTAATCGAAGAATTGCTGAATGATCAAGTTTCTAAATTGTTAAATCATGAAACTCAGAATTTCCAAATCCTCAAATTCGTAAATTTAGAATTCGCTGATTTCTGCATTGCTACATTTCTAATTTTTCAGTTTTAAGCTTTCAAATTTCCGTATCCACAAAGTCCTATATTCCTGAATACTCCAAACGAGGAAATTTCTGAATCTCCAACGCGTCAAAGTTCCAAATTCCTAAACTTCGAATTTCTTCAATTCCCAAATGTAAATTATCACATTTCCAAATCAACAAATCCTGAAATCCCCAAATTTCCATTTCCCAAAATCCACAAACCTCAGAATTCCCAAGTTCCTAAATTCCTGACTCGTCAAATCCTAAAATCTCCAAATCTCTAAATCCTGAAATCTCCAAATCTCTACATCCTGAAATCCCCAAATCTGCAAATCCACGATATTCTCTCAAATTAACAATTTTTAATTTTCCATATTCCAAAATACCCAAATTCCCAAATCCACAAATTTACAAATTCTCAAATTACCAAATCCTCAATTTCCCAAGTTCCTAAATTCCTGACTTGTCAAATCCTGAAATCGCCAAAATCGGAAAGCCTCCAAATCCCCAAGTCCACAAAGTTCTTTCAAATTAACAAATTTTCATATTCCAAAATCCACAAATCTAAAAATTTCAAAATTTCAAAATTTCAAAATTCCAAAATTCTCAAATTTCCGAATTCCCAAATCGTCAAACCCCCAAATTGTCAAATCTCTAAATTCCTAAATCCCGAAATCCCCAAATCTCCGAATTACTAAATTCTCAAATTGCCAAATTGCCAATGTCCCAAATCCCCAAATTCCTAAATTCAAATCTCTACATCCTGAAATCCCTAAATCTCCAAATCTCCAAATCCACGAAATTCTTTCAAATTAACATATTTCCACATTCCAAAATGCTCAAATTCCCAAATTCCCAAATTCCCAAATTCCCAAATTCTCAAATTCCTTAATTCGCGAACTCTCAAATTCGTAAATTTCTAACTCGTTAAATCCTGAGATCCCCAAGTCCCCAAATCTCTAAACCCTGAAATCCCAAAATCCCAAAATCCCAAAATTTCCAAATCTCCAAATTTACAACCTCGACAATTTTCAAATTTCCAAATTCCCTCATCTCCGAATACCAAAATTGTAAACTCCTATATAAATTTCCATATATAAATAATCAAATTGTTAAATTTGCCCACACTCACGAATCTCTAAATTTCCACGTCCCGGCAACTTCAAAAATGATCAAATTTCCAAATTCTCGAGTCCCCGAATTCCTAACAATGCGAAGTTTCAAACTGCGAACTTCGCAATCGTAAAACGTTTCGATTGCTCGATTAATGACGCACGGTGGCTTATTACGCGTATCCGTTTTCGCTATATTCGCTCGTTGCCGGTGTTGTTATCGATCGCGAGCAAAACTTATTGTCAGCATTATCACAATATTATTTCACGAATCTTCCGGATCCTCGATTGAAAATCGTACAGACAGCAAACATAGCTTGGTACGTCGATTAATTTATAATCGGTACGTTCAATCCTGCGTTTTATTTAGCCATGTTGCACGATTAACAAGTTCATTCATCATATCGCGATCTGCGTGCCGCGGCCCCGAGTTTCTCGGTTTTTAAACATGTCGAGTCATTTGTTAGCCATCCTTCCTCCACGAGAACTGGTTCCGAATGATCCGTCTGTCTCAAGACACGTTTCATTCGCGATTGAACTGTTCCGAAATTTTGTCCAATTAAGAATGATTCCGTAGAAACTCGTTTCCTAACATTTATCGGGTAGCCGTTATGCTAAGCTGTATCGCTTGAAATGCCAAATAAACGCCGCGTATCGTGAGAAATATGGGAAATATTGGGATTTGATAGTATACATATTTATGCGTTTAGGACGATTGAAGGACATCGATATTTGGGGATCTGGTGATATATTATTGTAGAAATTTGAAGACTTAGGGGTTTGGTGACATAGGAATTGAGAATGAAGGGATCTAGAGATCTAAGGATTTGGGGTGTTGGAATTTTTACATGTTGAGATCGAGGTACATATGAATTTAGGGAGGTATGTATTTGAGAACAATGGGATGTGGAAATTTAGGGATTTACAGACGTGGGTATTTGGGTATGCAGGAATTTGCAGACTTAGGAATTTATCACTAGATTTACGAACAAGCAAAAATAATTCATGACACATTTCTTATTTTAAATTACAGAAAAACTATAAAGAAGCTTTTATCGAAATGTGTAAGTCAGCTTATTGTATAAGACAGATCATTGTATAAGTCAGTTTACGTATCATACCTTATTTAATTTCTCTTCTACTTTAGTTTTAATTTTAAAACAATTGGTCATTACACGTCTGAAAATCTGGGGTTAATGAAATAGGTATTGAGGAGACCAGATATTTAGGAAAATAGATATTGAGCAGCCTAGAAATTCTGGGACATAGTTATTGAGGAGCCTAGAAATTTAGAAAAATAGTTTATAATTTATAGATCTGGACACCTCGGAACCAAGAAATATAGGAAACTAGCGATTATGGAATGTAGGACTTTTGGAAATAGGTACTTGCGAACCACATGGTGTAGAAATCTACGAATATAAAGATCTAGAAATTTAGAAATGTAGGTATTTGCATGATCTAGGAATTTGGGGATCAAAGGATTTGAGAACCTAGAAATTTTGGGAAATAGGTATTAGAGGACTATGAAGCATAGAAATTTAGAGGTTTGTTCATCTAGAGATTTGGAAGTGTAGAAATTTGGTATCTAGAGATTTCAGATAGAGGTTTGTTCATTTGGAAATTTGGAAGGGTAGAGATTTGGTCATCTGGTTATTCGAAAGTGGTGAGACTTGGTCATCTAGGGATTGGGGAGTGTAAAGATTTGGTCATTTAGGGATTTGAGATTGTAGAGATTTTGCTTATCTAGAGATTTTAGAGTGTAGATATTTGGTCAGTTAGGGATTTGAAAGTGTAGAGATTTTGCTTATCTAGGGATTTTAGGGTGCAGAGATTTAGTCATGTAGGGATTCGAGAGTGTAGAGATTTGGCTATCTAGGAATTCGAAGCTGTAGAGATTTTGGTCATCTAGAAATTTGAAAGTGTAGAAATTTGATCATTTTGGAATTCGAAAGAGAGATCAGGAATTTTGGTCATCTAGGGATTGGAGAGTGTAAAGATTTGGTCAGTTAGGGATTTGAAAGTGTAGAGATTTTGCTTATCTAGGGATTTTAGGGTGCAGAGATTTAGTCATGTAGGGATTCGAGAGTGTAGAGATTTGGCCATCTAGGAATTCGAAGCTGTAGAGATTTTGGTCATCTAGAAATTTGAGAGTGTAGAAATTTGATCATTTTGGAATTCGAAAGAGAGATCAGGAATTTTTGTCATCTAGGGATTGGAGAGTGTAGAGATTTTGTCATTTAGGGATTTGAGACTGTAGAGATTTTGCTTATCTAGGGATTTTAGAGTGTAGATATTTGGTCAGTTAAGGATTTGAAAGTGTAGAGATTTTGCTTATCTAAGGATTTTAGGGTGTAGAGATTTAGTCATGTAGGGATTTGAGATTCCAGAAATCTGTAAATATGAAATTTGTAACTCTGTACGTTTAAAAATGTATAAATCGAACATGTATCACAATAATCGATACCATCGCGATACATTGCCGCCGGTATTTCGCATAATTCAACGGGCGCGCAATTTCGTGTTTCTCGGAAAATGAATAGTGACTGGAAATAAACGAATAAATCTCTTTACATTCGGCCGGGATGTCCACCTCTTGTCGAATAAATCAGTCGAATTAGAAAATAAATTTCGCGACGAACATGTTAAAAGGCAGCAACAGAAGAGAAAGGAAAAAAGAAGCGGCTGCAGGAAGAGGGGCGTTGAACAAAGCGGATCTCCTTCGAAGTTAAATGCACTCTCGTTTGGTTGCGGCTCTCTTGTGTGAAATTTATTTCTGGAAGACAGAACGAAATATATCGATAAAATAACTTTCGTCCCCGGGTAGAGAAGAAAACGAACAAGACATTATTCTCCGTCCAATAACATTTCACTCTCGAGTCGGTTTAATGAAGTGCTTTTCACTCTCTGGGTCCATATGGACATCAACGGCTCCTTACCGACACTGCTTTATGACAATGCAGTAATCGTTCGTTCTTATTACGATAATTCTTAGTCGACTATAACATTTGATCAGCGAGAAATATGAAAACGATATTGTAAATGAAAACAATTTGTAAACGGTACTAATATTCATCGTTATATACATTTTATTGTATCAAAATAATTAAATACTAACATACATGATCGTAATATGCAAATGAGATATTCAATTTACAAGTTTAATTGATTGAGGTAACTGGTAACGTCATACTAGAAAATCTCTAAGTAAAGTCCCAAAATCAATCAGCAAGGTTGGGTCACGTACGCCATTTTGAAATCTATAGCGTGAAATCGAATTTGTAAAGAATTGTCTACTTTCACTGACAGGTACAAGTTGCATAAGTATTTTCGTTCCATTTGCATATACATATATTACTCGTTATGAAAATCGGTGCATTTAATTCCGTTGAAAAAATGTACGTAATCGAAAGTAGATGTATCCATTAGCGACCACTCTCCCCCTTAGTGACCAATTTGCTACTTTATTTGATTAAAACGATCAATAAGGATATTTATTGATCATAACCTTCAGATAATAAAACTGAAAGTACGCTTTTATTAAGCTGTTCGATAACAGGTATAATATAAAAGTTTTCATGAGCTAAGTACGTATGCATATATATATGTATAAATACATAAATATAAATATGTATGTGATAACTTGTTCAGATTATCAAGAGTGATGTACGTAACAGTAAAGTAACGTACCAACATCGGTTTCAACGTATAAAATTTGAAGAGGCAATCAATAAAGAAGACATCGGACGAAACATAATTTTTATTAATAATTTCTCAGCAAATTATAGTCGCGACGCTCGAAAACTTGCTTAGAAACTTAAAGGTGCCAACATTTTATGCAATAATCTTGATGCGTTAGTGAAGAGCGATCGTTTAGCCGACTACTGTTTTATGCGTCCGGCATTGGGTCATGTACCTTATAAATCTTAAAAATAGACTGGTCACTACCAAAATAATATAATTGGTCGAGGCGAACGTGTAAGTGCGGGCAGTTCGACTTTTTATTCGTAGAGCCGTAGAAAGAGGAGAACGGAACGAAGAAGGGGCTCGAACTTCCTGTCTGTTCTCCGCACGTCAGTTCTGTGATTCACGAACGAGGAGCACATGTCGGTTTTTCGCGCCAGGGTCGCGCGATATATCGCTGCGTGTCGCTGTCCCTCGTCGTTCGTCGTTATTTAAGGTTACGTTGTAGAAATCGAATTCGCGCACCTAGGCCGGCGATACCGTCGCGAACGAGCTTCGTAGATTCGCGAGGAATCGTTAACCAGTTAACTGTGATTGACGAGTATACTCGTCATGGACAAATGGCACTATTTTGTGTCATGACGAGTATACTCGTCATGCGAAAAATTCAGTTAGCATTGATTACTTAAACTGTAATTTTTGCAAGAGTCATTTAAATTGTAATTTTTCGTAGATTCTAAGGCGTTTGGAACATTTCGAAGCAAAGGCGAAACAAGACGAACAAATAAAAAGTATAAATAATTTGTGATAAATTCATATATCCTGAAGGTACGCGGCATCCTCGATTTTCGGGACACATATAAGTGCACACTCTCAAAAGGGGGCGCCACAGCTAACTGGTTAAAAAAGTACTGCGAGTTTGTCACGTGACCTTGAATGACGTCACCGAGGCCAGTAGGAAACCTTCCAAACGGCGTTATAACCCGAGCTACCGGAGCAAGAGTTCGTGTGACGTCATCGACGCAGTAGACCCACGCGCATCCCGTGCCGAACCGACGTGACCGAGGTGGAAGAATCAATCGCAAATTTTACAGGGAAACATCGTGTTCTCTCTCGTTTCAACGTCCCCCGTCGATCGACGATTATTCAACTAGCTTTCGGGATGCGTTCGATAAAACGGCGTATCTCCGTCTACGTGTACGCGCTCGGATCCGTGATCCGTACGTCTCGATCGTTTAAAACACGACCGACGTTATTTTCTTTGTTTCACGAGCCGTTCCAGCCTCCATTTGGATAACGAATGCTCCAGATTAGTGAGAAACATCGATGATTCCGAAAGCGTCCGGGGAAGAATTTATCGCGTGCGACGTGTGATGGGACAGGAGAGAAATATATACGGTTTAAAGCGAAGGCTAGCGGCAACGTCGCAAACCGTTTGTCGGACTCAGCCACCGAGTCACCGACTTTTCGAGGCCACGGCATGTTGTGTGCCCGTGTGCGCTTAAAATTCATTTTGATTACGAGCGCGATCTATCGGTGCCGGGAAATATGAGCTCAAGGACGGGCTTTCCCTCCGCGTTCATCGACGGATCGCGGTCGGTAACGAAGAGATTTACTTTCTTTCCGCTGTGTTCGCGTTTCGCTTTGACAGCTCAGCCTTCCGACTCCGAATGCCTTAACACTTTGAGTGCCATGTCACCCACATATGGGTGACATTCATATTTCTGTGCAGTTTTAATAGCTATATTATTCCAAATTTGTTCACTTTTCTAACTAACAGTACTCGCATTGGGTACTTGTAATTATGGAAAATAAATATAACAAAGTACTGTGAAAATATTTGGTTAGATTTGTTAAAAATGAAAATACTACCTAATGTAATTTTCATTTATTTCCATGTGGCAGTCAACGTGTTAATAAGACTATACAGCGTAGTTAGATCGAACGTTTCGTCGCGAATTTGCCGGCCTTCGGAATTAATTTTCCGCTTTGTCTTTTCGCTAATGCCGTACCCCTGCAATTTTAACCTTGATTTATTAAGGTTTAACGGTGCTTTCACTTTTTTCATCTACCTTTATCTTCCTTTTTGGTTATTGGTAAAATGATTCACCGCGATTTTTCGTTGTTTCTGCAGCGGCTACTGTGTGCGAAATCCCGTACGGCAAACTCGTTTTCAGAGTCACTGCGCATTCTTTTCGCGCAACCCCCTCGCGCCTTTTAGTAACCGCGTTTAAATTTGTTCTTCATTCTTAATGACGATATATTCATTCGTTGAATTATATGTATATTTCAAGTAACTTGTGCGAACATGTAACTGTTCGAATACTTTTAAACGGCAGCTACTTTTACGAATCATACTTTCTCCTTTTTATAATGACTGCATCAAATATTCATGGACATACACGGTCGTTTAAACATTTTCTTCAATTACATATTTTTAACGGCTTTCAGTGTAATATTCTTATACCGTGTTTAAGATGGAACATGAATATCGATGTTAGTAAAAAGACGCTATTACTTTTTTTGTCCACTGGAGAAAGTAACGAATTGTGTTGCTCTTTAAGTCGAAGGTGTGTTTTCTTATTGACTTTATTTCGGATTAGTATGTTGTTCCAGTAGGTTAAATTTTATCAGTGTTGTATCTTCTTCTTGCTGAAGATTATAGTAATTCGATATGAAATCATGATTGCATGCTAAGGTCTTAGGAACATTATAGTTATGCGACTGTAGTAGCTCAAGAATATGCCACATTTTTGAATGATTAAATTAAAAAATTTTTAAATTCTAAAATTTCTAGGTTTACAAATTTTTACACTTTCAAACTCCTAAATTTTCAAGTTTGAAAATGTTTTAATTTCTAAAGTCGCAACTTCCTATACCTTCAAATGTCTAAATGCTTAAATTCCTAAAATTTCAAGTGTTAAAATTTTCATACTTCCAAGTATTCAAATGGTGAAATTCCAAAATTTATTCATTTTTTAACTCTTAGGTGTTTGATTGACGAAATTTATGAACTCCTAAATTCCTAAATTTAGAAATTATCAAATTTCCAAATTGTCAAATTTCTCACTTTTCCAGTTCTCACATTCTCCAATTTCAAAATTCTCTAGTCCTCACATTCTCAAATTTCCAAATTTTCCAGTCCTCACATCCTCAAATTTCAAAATTCACAAGTTCTCGCAGCCTCAAATTTCAAAATTTTCCAGTCCTCGCATTCTCAAATTTTTAAATTGTCAAATTTCAAAATTTTCCAGTCCTCACATCCTCAAATTTCAAAATTTTCAAGTCCTCACATCCTCAAATTCCAAAATTCTCAAATCCTCAATTTCCTCCAATCTCTCAATTTTACAGTTCTCACATTCTCAAATTTCAAAATTCTCAAATCCTTGCATCCTCAAATTTCAACGCATCGAAACCCTTACATCCTCGAATTACCGAACTTTCGAATCCAAATATTCTCAAATACATAATATTTTCTCGTCCGCTAATACCGACATCGAACCGGATCAAAAGTAAAATTAAAAATAGTCAGAAAAAGAAACGGATTAACGTTACAGCTAACATAGATAGCAACGAATATCCCCGATAAAAATGAAGGTGAAAGGAAAGCTCTGACGCTCGAGCCGCTACGAGTTTTTATAATGTCACGAAAGTTTGCGTGCATCCGAGACTCATGCTCCATTGTTATGACAAAAAGGAAGATGAGTAATTGTTTGAAGGCTCCGATAAATAACGGAGATAGAGCAGTTTGTTGTATTCAATTATCGCTCGAGCAAAAGGAATGCGGATTATCAGTTCAAATATTTGCCAGTTCAGTGTCGATAATCATGGCAGGATTAAGATGTTCGTAAGAACTTCACGGGGATCTTGTACGACGGATACAAAAATTTTCCATCGAAAAATTATTATCATTCAGTACGTATATTCTCTTCTTCGTTCTTCCGTCTCTTTACGTTTCCCGCGTCGTAACGTAAAAGATATCGCTTCATAATTTTCTTCTATCTTTCACACGACTCGAAACGACTATTTTACAACTTGCAATAAAATCATTTGTACTTTTTAATGCGATAACTTGCAACTTACTTGATTTAACGATCGACAATGAATTTCCCGTTAATGAAACACTCTGTCGTTAACCTCTTCACACGTCCTTGACCACATATCTGGACAGTGAGTTTATAACCTATATAAAGCTATATTCGTTTCCAATATCGTTACAAAAATAATTTTGTAATCTTTTCTAAATTTGCTAACTAGAAAATAAGTACCAATTGTTATAATGGAGGTAAAAGTGCCTTTGTATGTATATGTAAATGTATATGTACACGTCCAAAAGTATAGTTCAAGCAACGACTGTTTTTTTCCTTGTGCGCAGTATGCAAGTAATTTAGCGAAGTATTTCGATCGTTAGTGAATAAAAGTAATTGTTGTGTGTGAAAATATATTTGCAACGCTATCGAGTAGTGTTTACTGATGTCTTCAAACAAATTATAACGGGTTTCGAATAAATAGTAAACGTTCACATTTTTTTATCTGCAGTTATTTTCCGAAATTCTAAAATGCAAGCTGTATTTTTTATATTGCGTTTTCTTTATCGCGCAAATACGAATTGAAATATAATTAATTTTCTTAGTTGATCACGTTACCAATACAGATTAATTCAAACCTGTTGAAGAACAATCTTTCAATTTCAATAAAGTGAGGTTAGGGAAACACTTTTTTTGTAAAATTTGTTCCTGAAGAGGTTAGAAGTTCCTGTCACTGTGTCGTACAATTTTGTTCCACGAAAATTGCGATTCTTCGGTGGAAAATAAAATCGTGTTCGACTTGTACGTACTCTAGCGAAACATTTGTTCTTCCCGTTAAAGTTTCTGGTGCTTCTAGCTGTAACGATCGAATGATTCACGCTCGAATTGTTTGTGAAATAATTTTTGCAGCTTCGCGATTTCGCATGTAATACGACACCGTCGTTGCAGTAACGTCTGTCAAATACTTGCATTGTTAGGGACGTGCATCGAATTTCATCTGAATGTTGATTAGCAGGAAGCGAATTTCATTGTTTTTAAAATGAACTGCCGCGTTATCTTGGCGGTTGCGCAATATTACGCGTGCTATGCCCGTTCCACGATATGTAAGGAGTAATTTTTAATATGTATTAATACGACGAATGGAAAAACGCGGTCTTGTAAATTATTCATTACATTAAACGCAGCTCGTATGCGCCATGGTATGCAATATAAAGTTATGCGACTCGGGTTACGGCGAACAAATGAAATAACGTCGTTTAGTTTTGTTATTTCATAATTCGATGCAACTAAGGGAATTTATTAATTACGATAACATTAACTACCGTCGTGAATTCCTTGTATTTTTAATGAAAACACACGAATAAACGAATCCGTTCTGTTTTTAATTAATTTTTAATCTTGAATCGCTCACGTAATGAAAATGTATGTTTGTACAGTATATTGAGACTCCAATTATGCGGCTATTATTTTCTAATTTCCAGGCTAAAATATTTCTTATATTCAAAATACTTAATTTTCTAATTTCCAGTTTTAC
Source organism: Coelioxys conoideus (assembly GCA_947623535.1). Classification (NCBI taxonomy): domain Eukaryota; kingdom Metazoa; phylum Arthropoda; class Insecta; order Hymenoptera; family Megachilidae; genus Coelioxys; species Coelioxys conoideus. The sequence continues at coordinate 15,451,993 of OX392453.1, read as the reverse complement.
GTTAGCGATAATAATTTTATTATCTGTACAACAAATTTCGACTTTTTTTCTGGACTTGTAATCCGTTTCCCATAGTTTCTGAAATAAATTGAAAAATATCGTCAAAAAATTGGTATGTTTTTGGCGTCTTACTTTGATCATTATTTAAACATATTTAAATGTGTACAATGTAACAATAATTTATATTGTTTTATTCGAGAAAGTTTACAGATTTTTCTCGTGCAAAAAGTCACTGAATAGCTGCTATGGTAAAAGCACAAAACATCTCCGAAGTTGTACATTTTTCTTTAATATTAATTTCTTCAAAAACTGTACGTCCTGAAGAGAAACGGATTTCAGATTGGTATTCGGCTCGCAAAAATCTATAAGAATTTCGTGGCGGAGATTACAAGTCCATTTGGCTGTTGTACATTGTAAACAGTGGTTCGATAAGTGCATCGATATCGGTCGAAGTATACTTGAAATTATATTTGATTTAATTGTATTTTTCTGATCAGTGTGCGGTGATTTATTTCGGTGAATATAAAATCGCAGTAATTTTGCGTACAACTTGTTAGTTAAAATTGATTAAGTATATGTAATGAAATATTGAATGAAACAGAAATGGCTGCTGCGAAAGTGCAAAAGGGTTATACGATTCTGGACATTTATCAGATATTATAACATTTAAATATCGATTATAGTCAATATTTGTTGTCTTCGATTTTCTTCAAGAATATTATTTATAACGCTACCATAGTGCAACAGATTAATTAAAACTTGTTAAAGAACCTTCTTTCAATTTTAATAAAGTGAGGTTAGGGAAGCACGCGAAGATGCGAGGTAAGAATATTAAATGAATTGCATTTTTCAATATATTAAAATAATACTTTGCAACTATTTTCTTTTAACTCTGGAAATATTAAATTATGCCAAGCAATTCCTGCAATCTTCAGCGTTTTAATGTCAGTTATTTTTAATTAATATTTGTATAATTAATAGCAACATTCTTTACAACATTTTGACAAAAATTACGGTTCTCTTGCATCTATATTAAATTCAAGCTCTTACATATTTTATAAATATGAATATCTAAAGGAAATTGTTAAAAAAGACATCATAAATTTCTCAAAAATAATGAACAATTCAAACGAAAAATAAAACAATGGTATTCTAAATAATTACAACTACAAATTGAATTTTTTTATTCACGCCACGAATATTTCATAGTATTCATCGTGTCAGTGAATTTTTAAGTGCGCAAATTGTAAAGAATTGCATTTAATATTTGAATATCAACATTTAAAAAATCGTATCTTCCAATAAACGAATTTAAATGAATATGACTACACAATATCGATGACGATGTTCATCGAAATGACAGTTAATTAAATCATTGCTATTGATGAAGTATACAATTTTTCGTCTTAAATACTTCCCGTGAATTACAAACGAATGATTCGGGATTTCGTTAATGTTTCATTCGAACGAGATACGGGTTATAGTTTAAAGATAAATTGGATTTTCGTTCGTATTAAGAGTTTTAATTCCTTGTTGATACGCGTTAAGAGCGTAGGTTTGATTCGAACGGCATAGATATGCAAACTGTGTAACGCAAAATCAGCGTCGAGTCGTTGCGTTATCTTGGCACGTGAAACTGTAACGACGCAGCGAAGAGTTTGCTAACTGTGCCTTATTAGAATGAATTGTAAATTCCTCGAGCTTACTGTTTTATACTTCCCTTTTCCTTTTATTTAGCATTAGAATGTATTCAAATGTAGTCGCAGGAAAACGTACTGTGTTTGAATAATTTGTTCCACGATATTACCTACCGCCATTTGCCACGCACTTGCATTTATCACTTTCGTTCCCATTGAGCCGTGGTGGGTTCATTACACGATTCAAGCATTTGTATGTAGGATACAATAATTGATATCGTTACATTACATATTTTATTTTTATTTTTTTTTTTTTTTTTTTTTTTTTTTTTTGGGGGGGGTTTCGGAGATTTGGTAATTTGGGATTTTGGAAAATCGGAAATTCGGAAATTATAGGATTCGAAGATTTGGGCATTTGGGAATTCAGAAAGTTGGAAATTTCGAGATTTATTAAAATTAGAATAGGATTGGTGGATTTGGGGATTTTTTGGGAACTTTTGGGATTTCAGCATTTGGAGTTTTGGGATTTTGGGATTTTGGGAATTCGGGGATTTGAAAATTTGAGGATTTGGGAGTTTTTGGAATTTGAGCATTTGGAGTTTTAGGATTTTAGAAATTTGGGGATTTCGTATTTTAGGAACTGGGAGATTTGAAGATTTGAGGATTTGAGGATTTGAGAATTTTTGGGATTTGATCATTTGGAGTTTTAGGATTTTAGAAATATGACGATTTGAAGATTTGAGGATTTGAGAATTTGTGAATTTTTGGGATTTGATCATTTGGAGTTTTGAGATTTTGGGAATTTGAGGATTTGGGAGTTTAGAAAGATGGAAATTTGGGGATTTATTAAGTAAATAATGGGATTTGAGGATTTGAGGATTTGTGCACTTGGAATTTGGGGATGTAGAAAGTTAAAAATTTTTGAATTTAGTAACTAGAGAATTTAGGGATGTGAATAGTTGGGAATTTTGTAAAATTTGAGAATACGAAGATTTGGAAATTTTTTATTGTAGAGAATTTGGAACTTTAAGCATTTTGAGAATCCGAAATTTGGAGATTTCGGAACTTGAGGATTTAGGGATTAAATAATTGGAGAATTTGGAAATTTATGAAAGTTGGAATGTGGCAATTTGGAAATGTCAAATTTTTAGTACTTGGAAATTTGAGGATTTGAGAATTTGAGAAGCTTAACTTGATTATTTAGTAATTCGAGTATTCGATTATTTGGAAATTTGCAAAATTGGTTATTTGAAAATTTGTAAAATTGTTTATTTAAAAATTTAAAAAGTCAATAATTCGAAAATTCAGAAGTTTGGAAACTTAGAATTAGAACATTTCAATTCGTGATACACTTTTATATGGCATCAAAATATATACAGCGTTCAATTTCAAAACCGAAGATCGTATTCGTTTCTCAAAAAATACTACAAACTCAACCTGATATATGTAGATCATTGTACACAAGTAAAATACACTGTCATAAACTTCTTCCTGTTCCATTTATTCGATTCCGTCCACTCGAAAAAAGTCATCGGTCCATATCACCACATACCCCATACACTTACGAGAATAAATATAAAATTTGATACGCGGTTATAATACGATTCTAACATCGTTATGGGTCCGTGTGACCTTGTACTCGAGTAAATCATCAGCCATAAGACGTTCATGTTCCGAGGGCTGAATCAATTGAACGGGAATGTGAATGTGTTATTAATTGCGAAATACTTTTTGTTTGTACAGATTCGGCACATTAGGCAACAGGAAGGCTCCAATAGTCATGCCGTTCAACAGGGGGAAGTGTCTTCATCGAATCCTAACATACTGTCCAACGATCAAGTTGGTCCTATTTTACTCGAGGTATGAATCAACTTGAATCAAAGTCCATCATCTTATTTTGTTCATGTTGCTTTCGTTCGCCGATATGCACCTGCATCGTTCAGAACGTTTTTCTTTCTTTCTTTCTTTATTATTTCTTTTTCGTGGGCCCTGCCCATTACGAAGGTCCAGATGATTGAGTACTTTATTAAAATTAATTGAGGTCAAATTCGGGTTTAATTGAACGCGAACGGATACACGCGCGTTGTTTCTCGAACAGAACGAGGATTTCGTGTGGAAAATACTTTTCCTTTTTTTTTTTTTTTTTTTTCGTTTGGTATCAATCATTTTTCTCTATCTCTTTTTTTTTCGATGTTTGTGCGGTGCATCGTGATTCATCCATATTGTAATTTACGCTGAATCACGTTGAAGCATTTCAACGTGATACATCGACGATACTGTTCCGATGTGTTAACACCCATGAACTTTTATCTAGGCGTTAGATGGCTTTCTGTTTGTTGTAAATACGGAGGGACGAGTGGAGTACGTAACGGATAACATAACACAATATATAAATTATACGAAGGACGATGTGCTCGGCAAGGATATTTATAATATTATTCATCATGGAGACCACAACACCTTCATGCCTAGCTTGTGCCCTGTGTCATTAGGTTTGTATACCATTAAAACCACGTTTATTGTCGTCTTACTATCATTTCTAGCACCCACCCTCTATTTCCCTGTATTTGTACACCTTTTCTCTGCTTCCTTTCGTTTGTCTTTGCAACGGAAATTGAAATTGAAAGATTCGCGTAGTGGGTTATCAGGAAAATTCACGGCAAAATTTGGTGATAACTTTGTGGTAATATTTTTGGTGCAGTTAAATATGATGAACATTTTTGATGCAGTTAAATACGGTGAACATTTTTGATGCAATTGAATACGGTGAACATTTTTGATGCAGTTAAATACGGTGAACATTTTTGATGCAGTTAAATACGGTGAACATTTTTGATGCAATTGAATACGGTGAACATTTTTGATGCAATTGAATACGGTGAACATTTTTGATGCAGTTAAATACGGTGAACATTTTTGATGCAGTTACATACGGTGAACATATTTTATGTAGTTGAATACGGTGAACATTTTTGATGCAATTGAATACGGTGAACATTTTTGATGCAGTTACATACGGTGAACATTTTTGATGCAGTTAAATACGGTGAACATTTTTGATGCAATTGAATACAGTGAACATTTTTGATGCAGTTAAATACGGTGAACATTTTTGATGCAGTTACATACGGTGAACATTTTTGATGCAATTGAATACGGTGAACATTTTTGATGCAGTTAAATACGGTGAACATTTTTGATGCAGTTACATACGGTGAACATTTTTGATGTAATTAAATACCGTGAACATTTTTGATGCAATTAAATACGGTGAACATTTTTTATGTAGTTAAATACGGTGAACATATTTTATGTCGTTAAATACCGTGAACATTTTTTATGTAGTTAAATACGGTGAACATATTTTATGTAGTTAAATACGGTGAACATTTTTGATACAGCTCAATATAGTGAAACGTGATGTTTGCAGAATTTCAAATATTAATGCAACTAGTAACAATTGTTTCTTCATTAATATTTTTATTGTTGTTTTTTTTATTTTATAAAAGCTGTTGATTTGTGATATAGTGTGCGATAGAGCGAGCTATTAATGAGTATAGAGATTTAGTGATTTGGTAATTAGGGTATGGAAAAATTTCGAAGTTCAGACATTAAGAAAGTAGGAAGTTTGCAATAATTAAAAATTTTTGCAAATTTGGCAAGTTTCAAATTTTGAAATGTAGTCATTCTTATATTTGGTAATTTGAGTTAAGAAATATCACATTTCCGGTAGTATAGATTAACAAATTTCAAAATATAAAAGCATGGATATAGAAATTTGCAAATTTCTATTTAGATTTTCGAACGTTTGATTGTTAAATACGAACATTTGTGGATTTTTAAATTTGGGGCATAGTCATGTGGAAATTTGGACATTTTGGAATTTTTAAATATGCAATTTTTTAATTTTTTGCTTTCAGTGTGGAAAGTTGGACATTTTAAAATTTCGAGTAACAAAAATATAGAAGTATTATAGGGATATGGAAGTACAGCAATTTGGAAATCGAGATTTAGAAATTTGGACATATAGGAATACAGAAATATAGAAATACATAAATATGGATATTGCAAGTAATCCAATCAAATTAATAAATTCGATACTGCAAATATATGTTTTAGAAATAAGTTATTACTTTAACAACTTGACAGTTGTTCACCACACTCTTACAAAGTTCTACATTTTTCGAACATGTCATCACCAAATTAAAAAAATGAAAATCGTTTTCAAACAATAATCTAATAATCCGTATTTCCGTGGGCACCCACACATGTTCACGTTAATATATGTATAAAATACTCGTTCGTTTCCAATAATCGATCTACATAAACCGTCTAAAAATTCACTCTGCTATTTAAATGTTCGAAACACGTTTATCAAAATTTGCCAAATTATCACTCTTTACAATTAACGCGTTAAATATCTTGCAATACAAGAATGCCGCTCTAAAATGAAACAATGGCAATTAATATTGTTCGATGTCGACAAATACCACAAAAGCTACGAATTTTCCCAACAACCCAACGGAGAAAATCTGTCTTGCAGGAATATTATCTTTCGTGGTTGACGATAAAACTATTATTTGCGTGTATCTTTGTTATGCGTCAGGCTAGTTATAATAAAGTAACATTAGAGTTTATTTACCGGACGGATTGGGCACGTGTAGTGCTTTTTCCTTTATCTCCTTTATCGCAAAGTTCGACGGTAGCGGAACGGAAAGATTTATCTTCTGTAATGGAAGAGGACAGTTTAAAATTGTTGCTCGCAGCAGAAATACGATGCCATCGGTATCGTCTTGGCTTCGACAGGCTTGACTTTCCGATCCCTGACAACGAACGCAATATTTCATGTCAATTTATCACGGACTACCGATCGCAATTAATTCCGGTGTTGCCAATAAAAAAAAAATATTATTTCGTTTATTATAACGAAATAATTATTTTTGTCTCCAATTATTTTTTAGCCGTTTAAATAACAATGATTTGCAATTTGAAATTTGAGCTAATAAATTTATTAGACAAATTTTTTTTTACGATACCTGAATCTCTTCATTTTTTCAGAGGTCATAAATTATTTTATTTATTTATTTATTGTATTGGAAAGTATTCTATGTATAAATTGTTATAGAATAAACTACAGTCGCATTAATAGTCAAATAAGAACATTTACGCAAGTAGTTACTGGTTTCTGATGAAAGTTTGTACTTTAAACGAATAAATATGTTCAATATCGTATTATTATACAGGGTGTCCCACAATTATGGTACGTGCCGTAAAGGAGTGGTAGGTGGGGTTATTCTGAACAACTTTTTCCTTTGCAAAAATGTCGGACGAGGCTTCATTTTTAAATTATTAAGGGAAAACACCGACCAATCAGAACGCGAGGATCGCGCGCGCTGTACGTTCGATCGCGACCACGGCCAATTATAACTCGGGCCTACACTTCTGTCTCCGAGCGCGCGCGATTCTCACGTTCTGATTGGTCGGTGTTTTTCTTTAATAATTTAAAAATGAAGCCTCATTCGACATTTTTGCAAATGAAAAAGTTGTTCAGAATGACTCCACCTACCTCCCATTTCCGGCTCCTTCAACCATTTTGAGACACCATATATAGCGTGACTACACCATAACTGCTTGATATACCTTAATCTAAGGGAGCACGAGGGAAGAAGAAAATGATGAAATGGTTATGTGATTCAGGCTGGACGAGCGAGCCGCAGCCCCAAACGAGGAACCGTACCTTCAATTGCCGCTTCTTGGTGAAGCCTCCTGATGATAAAGAAGAGACTATGGAAGAGAAGCAGCAACGAGTATCGAAATACGAGTCTATGCAGATCTGTTCAGCTCTTTTGCCAAGTAATAGCGATCGTCTGGAGAGCGGTGACGTATCCTCCGAATCGTCGGACATCGGTCCTTGCGTAATGTGCGTGGCTCGCAGGATACCACCGAACGAGAAACCCATTGGTACACCAATCGAGCAGTTCACTGTCAAGCTGGACACCGCGGGGAAGATTATCGCGGTTGATGTCAGCTGGCTGTCGCCTCCTTACTCCAAGTACCTAACCAAGGTAAGGGTACGTAAGATTCCAGATACATCCACTTTTATACGTACAGTGACCGGCATAATAAAGTGACCATTCTATATCGCATATAGAATAGCTCAAAACTAATGTTGTTACCGTGTGAGCAAAGGTGATTGATAGAAATCTGAAATTTCTTTTCAAATAGCCTTTCTTTGCATGTTCACTTTACACGCAGAATTAACGCCGAGTAAATTATTGGACATTCGGAAGGTGAACAAACAGTAATAAATGTAACAATTAGACAATATATTTAAAAATAACAAGAAAATTATGATAATATTACAAGTTTGTTCGGACGGCTAGTTTTATATTAAATATTTTGATTTTACTTTGAATTGTATCTATTCGCTGTGGCTAATTTTTTTCTTGTTGTAACTTACTTTGGCGGAGGGGTTTTCTGTAACGCTGCTTCTTATTGGATATTGAAATTTGTGGCAAACGTTTTAGGAAGTGGAAAGACGTTCCACGGGAACTACCGTTAGAAGCAGGTAGGGTGGATTGATCTTACTGAGCGCAGCACGGTACTAGCAATAAAAAGATTTGACCGTTCGCAAAAGTACTCGTATCTAAAGGTTTTAATATTTCTTGCGAACAATGAATAATAAAATTTGTTTTCGCTTGAACTATTTTTAATGATTGGGTCTGGTCATTCAAACTGACCTTAATAAATGTTATTCTAGCTAGAAATATTTGTCTTCATTGTTTTGTAGTAAAGCGTCAAATACAATGCTATTTTAGAAGAAAATATTTTTCTGTTTTTGTTACGCCGTAACAAATGTTTTTAATGAAAAGCGATCCTAACGTCGGAGATTTTTGAAAGGTTTACCGTCAGATCGACAGTTTATTACAAAAATTAAAAGACTATTTGTAATAACAAAAACTTATAACTTTATTTTGACAAAACAAACATTTTCATATATGACAAAAAATATGACCACGTCGTAAATCTTAATTTGCGCTTAATTTATCATAGACTTTTATAATCAGATAAACGAACTGTTAATTATGTTCTGTTTACATCGTATAAATTTGTTAACTAGAAAATAAATGTCAGTTGTCATAATTGTTATGTCTAAAAATGTATATTCGCAACGCTATCGAATAGTATCTACTAATATCTTCAAAAAAATTATAATGAATTTTGCATAAATAGTAAACGACCACCTTTTTTAATTACAGCCATTTTTCGAAATTCTGAATCATGAACTTTATTTTCTATATTGCATTAAAAATTATACCACGAAAGTGGTCGTTGATGTCCACAGTTTTCTATAAATAATAAACGTCCACCTTTTTTAATTGCAGCTATTTTTCGAAATTCTGAATCACGAACTTTATTGTCTATATTGCATTAAAAATTATACCGTAAAAGTGGTCGTTGATGTCCACAGTTTTCTATAAATAATAAACGTCCACCTTTTTTAATTGCAGCTATTTTTCGAAATTCTGAATCACGAACTTTATTGTCTATATTGCATTAAAAATTATACCGTAAAAGTGGTCGTTGATGTCCACAGTTTTCTATAAATAATAAACGTCCACCTTTTTTAATTGCAGCTATTTTTCGAAATTCTGAATCACGAACTTTATTGTCTATATTGCATTAAAAATTATACCGTAAAAGTGGTCGTTGATGTCCACAGTTTTCTATGAATAATAAACGTCCACCTTTTTTATTTGTAGCTATTTTTCGAAATTCTGAATCACGAACTTTATTGTCTATATTGCATTAAAAATTATACCGTAAAAGTGGTCGTTGATGTCCACAGTTTTCTATGAATAATAAACGTCCACCTTTTTTATTTGTAGCTATTTTTCGAAATTCTGAATCACGAACTTTATTGTCTATATTGCATTAAAAATTACACCGTAAAAGTGGTCGTTGATGTCCGTAAACTTAGCATGATGAGAATGAATATCGAACGTAATATTTGTGAAAATCTCTGTTGCAGGACCTGATTGGCACCACAATAAAGGATGTGTGCCACCCTCATGATCTCAGTAAGCTAACTGCACATTTGAACGATACGCTTCAAGTCGGTGAGAGTACCAGTGGTGTGTACCGACTACGCGTTAGTCCTGATAAGTTCCTTAACATTCAAACAAAGTCAAAACTTTTCAAAGCCAATGTGATGAATACACACGATACCGACTTCATTATGGCCACCAATTCCATCATCGGGTAAGTTCAACGATTCTCCATACTTCTTTCCTCCCTGTTGTTTACTCGTCGAATATCGATGTACACCTTCAGGATTCGTTCAACTACGGATTAATAACATATTTATCACCCAGGAGTTTTCTTTAAAATATCAATAGGTAAATTCGTTGAAGAGGAGCTTATTAATCCGAAGTTGAACGTAGTCGAAACATTGATTATCATAGTAGTTTCAAATTAAAACAGTTTAAATTGTAAGCATTTGTGAATATTTTCAAAATCGTGAACGAATGATTATTAGATACTATGGTACTCAGTGTATTGATGTTAGTTAAAGATAATTATGTGAACGAGTAGTATTAAGAATGACCTTGCGGAACTTCGATTATTGGAAATATTATTAAATCGTTAAATAAAACTTGCCGTTTGATTTTGAATTAATTCTTAACGTAGCGATGGAATTAAGTAGCTCGAGAGTTTGATCAAATTTTGATGAATTTCGAATCTTCCATTATTTCGGAATACAAAAATGCTTTGAAGTATCGGATCGTGATATATTCGAATCCGCTACGAGTTGTTTAGAAAACGAAAACGGTATATGTAACTAATTCCAGCCACCGTTTGAATAGGCTTAAAATCGTGTTTGTTCAATCGTCGTCTCAATAATCGGCTTTCCGCTGGGTGATTATGTTAATGTACTGTTCCTTTGCTTAATTACTTTCCTATTTGGAATACATAGGCAAGGGTGACTATATCTACACGACATATTCCACCTATGAACTTCCCGCTGCATTAGGTTTTCGCTAATGTATTCTGTTCACCTAATTTCTCCGTGTTTTATCTTATCTCCGGTTGCTTCAGTAACATTTTCGAGCTAACTAGAGTACTTACTACCGAAACGAAAAACGATCTGTACAAAAGAGAAAAGACATCGAACGAAAGTCTAATTTCGACTGCACTTAAATCAGAACAAAAAAAAAAAAAGTGTCACGATACAGGAAAGCTCGACAAAATTTCCGTCGATTTTTCTCGAAGTTCTTCTCTTTCGTGGTGGGTTTTTTTTTCTACTTTTTTTTTTTTTTTAATCAGGTTATAATTGCATGTTCCGCGACACACACACAGACACGGGTTTTCTTCTCTCGGTGTTGGAGATCTGGCCACTCTTGAAATTTGAAACGATTTTTCCCTGACTACGTTTATCGTCGTCGCGCGATCACGATCACAATTTACGCTTCTTAACGCTTCGTCTGCTAATAATTACTACGTGTCACACGCTGCTCTCAATCGTACTTTTAACGCACACACGATCTTTCGGCGGCGTTTGTCCACGCACGATCACACTTTCCATTGCGTTGTCGTCGAGCCAGGAATGGCAAACGTGGCGGCTCGAAACTGTACAACCGATCGTTGCCATTTTCACTCTCGATTACACGACGTTTCTTTTTTTCGTAACGTGAAGCAAGAGGTGATCGCGATCGTTCAAAATTTTCTGTTCCACTTCTCACTGATTACGTGAACGACGATACTTTTGTTTAACACTAAAACTACCGACGCACAATCAGTTTGAAATTAAAAATGAAATCGAAAAATTAATGAACAAACGATGAGACATAAATGAATGCACTTACTGATTCTTTATGTCGACGATGATCAGTACGGATGTCAACACATTCGCGACCGCTGACGCGAACTCAAGTCATTTTATTTTTTATTCCTGATCGTCGCTGATGTGAATTCACATCTTTTCAGATTCTGTTCCTGGTTACTACTTATGTGAATTAAAGTCATTTTAAACTCTATTTCTGACTGCCACTGACGTGAATTCGCGTCCTGCAATTTTTGTCTCTGAATGCAGCAACATTAGTTGCTTTCAATGCTAAATAAACTCAGTACAATAATAACGAATGATGTATGTGCCTATAAAGTATACAAATTATCAGAATCTTTTTAATATACACAACGCTTACTTGCAACATTGATGTCTCAAAACAAATTTTAAGTCACACGAACAAAGTCAGCACAATAATAACAAGTGATCTATCTACCTATAAAGCAAGCATACAAATTCTATGAATCTTTTTAATTAAACAACACTCAATTGCAACATTGATGTTTCAAAACCAATTTTAAATCACACAAACAAAGTCAGCACAATAATAACAAGATCTATCTACCTATAAAACAAGTATAGAAATCATAAGAATCTTTTTAATTAAACAACACTGAATTGCAAGATTGATGTCTCAAAACCAATTTTAAGTCACACAAACAAAGTCAGCACAATAATAACAAGTGATCTATCTACCTATAAAGCAATCATACAAATTCTATAAATCTTTTTAATGTAAACAACGCTTACTTGCAGCATTGATGTCTCAAAACAAATTTTAAGTCACACAAACAAAGTCAGCACAATAATAACAAGTGATCTATCTACCTATAAAGCAAGTATGCAAATTGTATGAATCTTTTTAATTAAACAACACTGAATTGCAACATTGATGTCTCAAAACCAATTTTAAGTCACACAAACAAATTCAGGACAATAATAACAAGATCTATCTACCTATAAAACAAGTATAGAAATCATAAGAATCTTTTTAATTAAACAACACTGAATTGCAACATTGATGTCTCAAAACAAATTTTAAGTCACACAAACAAAGTCAGCACAATAATAACAAGTGATCTATCTACCTATAAAGCAAGTATACAAATTGTATAAATCTTTTTAATGTAAACAACGCTTACTTGCAACATGGATGTCTCAAAACAAATTTTAAGTCAGACAAAAAACGACAGCCCAATAATAACAAGTAATCTATCTACCTATAAAGCAATCATACAAATTCTATAAATCTTTTTAATGTAAACAACGCTTACTTGCAACATTGATGTCTCAAAACAAATTTTAAGTCACACAAACAAATTCAGGACAATAATAACAAGTGATCTATCTACCTATAAAGCAAGCATACAAATTCTATGAATCTTTTTAATGTAAACAACGTTTAACTGCAACATTGATATCTCAAAACAAATATTATAATTTTCATCCTTATTTTAAAGATACAAGTTTGCGGCAACCAGCTTCAAAGTTTCATTATTTTCTCCGGTACTCGGTGTTAGAAACGCACAAAATTAGCCGGTCTCGAATGTGTTAAGAAAACCGTGTTGACAAAATTCTGTCGTTTGAAATAGGAAATTTGTAAAAGGTTCGACCCCTTTGGTAGTTTCAGTGTTAATTATTTGAGCTACGAGGAAAAGTAAATTGGACATTGTTTTGCACGGGCTTAGAGTAGTTTCTGCGCTCGCCTCGAGGTATTCACGATATCCGGTCGCATAGAACGTTCAAGCTGCAAGTACTTAGCGAAAGTAAGATTTACGGTGGTCACGGTACGATGAAGTAAGTCTTACTTACGCTTGTATGCCACTTACAACAGGGTATCAAGGTGGCTCGATTGATGCTCAAGGTTTCTCTCTCGGTAAACAGTGCGCGAGATACGACAAACATTGTGCTTCCACGTGCTTTTCAAAAACCCTTATTTTCTCGACCGTCTTTCCATCTGGCTTAAACGTTCTCCGAGAACGGTTCAGAACCGTACAAGTATCCGTAGAAATTTTTTCCAAAAGATTCGGGACTATTATTTAGCTTGTTACCGAGCACTGTTCACCGTGTATCACTGAAAAATAAACAACTTAGCGAATAGTGGGGAAAGATGCTGTACCTAGGGATATCATTATTTAAATTTTAGATGGGTCTCTTGTTAAGATTCAATTGGCATATTTAATATATTTTTAGACAATTTGCACGACTGCCTCTCGGTACATATGTGATTATAATGTATATAGAGGCGATACGTGGGTAGAAAGTGGTAGTTATTGACTTTCGTGTTGTTTAAATATATAATTGTTATTATTGAACGATAACTTATATTATTATTCATTTTATGATAGTAAATTGATATCTTATAAAATAGATGAGAATGCTAAAAGTAACTATTTATTTTATTACATAAATGATAATAGTGAAAGTAACGGTTCATTTTATTACACAACTGATAGCAGTGAAAGTAATTTCTTATTTGATTAAACGAATGATAATAAAAGTAACTGTTTTTTTCCTTTTAATATATTTACAGTTACAGATAAATTTCACAATATTGTTTTTAGTATTTTATGAAAATGAACATATTCTGTTATAAAGAAAACTTATAGCGAGTCGTTTTATAAATGTACTAAGTTGGATATACAGCGTGTCCCAAAACGAACGAAACATCCGGAAATGGGAGGTAGCTGGGGTTATTCTGAACAACTTTTTCCTTTGCAAAAATGTCGTACGGGGCTTCATTTTTAAATTATTAAGGAAAAACATCGACCAATCAGAGCGCGAGAATCGCACGCGCTCAGGGGTGTCGTACCATCGCGATGCTCATACGTTCGTTTACGGCGACGGTCACTGTTACCCATGCCTGCACGACGCCCCTGAGCGCGCGCGATTCTCGCGCTCTGATTGGTCGGTGTTTTTCCTTAATAATTTCAAAATGAAGCCCCGTACGACATTTTTGCAAAGGAAAAAGTTGTTCAGAATAACCACAGCTACCTCCCATTTCCGGATGTTTCGTTCGTTTTGGGACACCCTGTATAAAATTACGTACATAGAAAATATGAAATATTGAAATGTTAAAGATTTGGATACATAAAATTGCATACATAGAGATTCGACAAAATAAAGTCGAATATGTAATTGTTTGGACAAATATAGAATTGGATATGTAGAGTTTTGGTAAGCATAAAAGTAAGGTCTTAAAAATTTCGAATATTGCAAAATTGGGAACGTAAAATATGGAAACTCGAAACTATGAAAATATAGATATTCGAGGAACATAGGAAATTGAGAATTAAAAAGTTTGAGAATATAGATACTTGAAAATGTAATAAAATTCTACAAAACTATTGCTCGCAACCAATGAAAATATAAAATTGATCGAACGATATCAAAATATCGGTTATTTGCAGTTACAGCTACCGAGATATTATGGCTATAAAACTAGTACTCGTAATATAAGTTCAAAATTTTCCTTTTGTTGCTTATATTTCACGAAAATCACATTGTCCCTTGGCACATTCGTTCCTAGGTACAGCACCTTCCTCTAATGCTTAAGGGGGTATTCTCATTCGGAAGGATCAGAAATCGATTTCTTCTCAATTGTGCTCTCATTATAGTATAACATCTAGAACACGTATTCCCGAAATATCATGCTTCAACTCATTAAAATAACAATTACAACGTTTCTAAGAACGACGTGTGAGAAAATGATGCACCGTTGTGATACTTTGCACGCATTTTTTCGAAACCATGATTCTCAAATTGGCTGTCACGATGTCTCAATAATGCGTTAACCAATCTTGAAATTTTATATGAAACAAACTTTGTCGTGTCAATTACGATTATGTCAATGTCGACAATTTTTTTTCATTTTGACGCCTGTGAAAGTTAGATGGTTTATGAACTTTTATCTATTTCATTAATAATAGTTATTTACATTATTCCACTTCCCAAGATAGTTACTTTCATACGGGATGTCTCAAAAATGGTGGTCAAAGTAGCAGTTTCATGATTGTACGTGCGAAAATAAGTCTTATGTTTCGAAAGAATCGATTTTGAAAATTCTTGAAAGTATTTATAAAATAACTTGTTCATAGCACTTTGAACGCTTGGTTGGTTAGTTCAAATATTCGTTCATTATAAATTAACAAATTGTTGTTCACCTTTTGCACTCGATGGTATTTTTACTGGTTGCGGGTAGCAACTGTAAAACTTTTTAATTGACAAGTTTGATAAATTGTTTCGAAGTTATTATCTCTGTGTTAGTATGTCACTATTAATAGTTTCACTATGTTCATACATCATATGTACAACACCATAGATTCAGTTAAAAAATGTCTATTTCAAATTGTTGTTATATTCATACATCATATGTACAACACCATAGATTCAGTTAAAAATGTCTATTTCAAATTGCTGTTATGTTCATACATTGTATGTACAACACCATAGATTCAGTTAAAAAATGTCTATTCCAAATTGCTGTTATGTTCATACATTGTATGTACAACACCATAGATTCAGTTAAAAAATGTCCATTCCAAATTGCTGTTATGTTCATACATCGTATGTACAACACCGTAGATTCAGTTAAAAAATACCTATTCCAAAATTGCTGTATTAAACAAAATGGAGAGTGTGAGTCTTCGAAGTGCAAAGGGTTAATAATTATTAATACAATTATTGTCTTTAACAAGATACGTAACCAGATACGTCAATCGTAACAGCCATGAAGAATGATAGAAAATGTCCAAAAAGTATAAAACGTACGATACCACGTACACCATAAAGAACGTACGGTTTCAAAACGAAAATAGTTATTAAAAAAAAGTCAACAGGACAAAGCACGCGTGCAGAGTATCAAAACTAAGCGACAATTTAATCCCGTGGATCGCCTGAAAGATCAACGCGTCCGAATGGGAACATCCCCGCAAAGTTAGACTAAAGAAAAAAGAATAAATAAATAAATAAAAAAAAAAAAAAAACCAAGCGATTATTTAAATGGTAACTGGCAAATACATGTGTTTGTTTTGTTTCTTGTCCATGATAGGGACAATGACTTAACGCCTATCGAGGGTGGTCAGCTTTCCAACAACAAAGTGTGCTCTGGACACTCTAGTAACCGTTGTGCGAATAATAGTAATAATAATAATGGTAACAATAACAATAACGTGGGTGGCCCGCTGATGTCCGTGGCGCATCTGAACGGTCAAGTGAGTGGTATCAGTGGTCGGGGGTTGGCTGGTACGTCGTCGTCATCGTCGTCGTCGTCGTCGTCGTCGTCGCATGGCGGCGGTGTCGCGACATCGTCAAACTCGATAGTGTTTAGCGCGGCGGAGTCATGCAACAACCCCCTGCCGTCGCTAAGTACAAGTAATCCGTTCAACCACTTTTCGGGGAACATGGACTTGGAATTCGAGCTCTTCCCCAGTTCCACATGGGACTTGGATAGTAGCAGCGGGTGGGCAGATAGGCCCGAATCGAGAGCGAGCGGGCCACCAAATTCACGACCACCTTCCCAGCCAGCCCCGACATCTCCGAGTCCCCAGGGAACGTACTCCTCTAATTCGGCGGTGGCGCCTCACTGCAGTCCCCTACGCGCGTTCAGCCCGACCTCAGGCAACGCGGCTCACACCTTCAGTAATTCGTTCCCCTTCAGTCCGCTTCAGGAATCACAGACGTCCTCCTTGACGAACAGCGCAGCTAGTAGCGTTAGCGCGAACGGGGCGGCCGGATTGACCCCGAAACGGCAGGATGAAGGGAAGACCGGATGCTCGAGCAGCAACAACCAAACCGGGATGGATAGCGCCGGCAACGCGAGAAACAACGCGGCCAACAACATGGCCGGGAACAACGCGACCGGCCAGCAACAGACCACCGTCGGGGTCACCGCGACCGTTGTCGAAACTCAGAACAGTGTTGTGTCCACCGAGTCCGGTAGATTGAGAAACTTGTTGACCAAGGGGGCTAGTGCTAGTGAGGACAGTCAGGACAATGCGAATAACGATACCGAGAACCAAAATCAGCATAGGATATTAAAGATCTTGTTGAATCAACAAGACGACGAGGACTTTCACACGGAGCATAATAATAAAGTGCGCACCAGTCCTAGTAACATGCCGAAACCGAGCATGGAGCATTCGAAATCTTCGCTTGGGAATAATATGCTGTTACAGGTAAACCAGCCGATACGTCGATCGAAATCGATTACGATGCGACAGATCGTAATAACTATCTGTACGGTCATCGAGTCCTTTTCGAACATCGATCCTTCAGGTTTTTCGTCCTACCGATATTCGTATTATGTTACCGTGAAAGACCGAAATTAGAGAATGTCGACTTTCACCGGTGAATGTCAACACATACCAAATACGTCGGTGAAAGATGGAATATTTCATTACATTCTTGTACATTCGGACCGTCACCGGTGTATGTCGACAATTAGTGCATGGCGAACGTCGACATTTACCGGTGTAAGTCAGAAATAAGGGTATTTAGCAAATATTTCGGACATACACCAAGCGACTATGCGAATGTTGACATTCACCGGTGAAAATCGACATTCTCCAGATTTCGGTGTTTCACTGTAACAATTATTCTGTGACTGGTTAACTGCGCTCGATCTTGTACACGCGTCGATGCAACACTTTATTCAGGTTCTCCTTAACGGATTGAAATTATTTTCCTTCACTTTCCTCAAGAAATTTATAATATTTTCCCTGTGTTTGACTTGTACACGCGTTGATCCAATCTTTCGCTTCGACTCGGTTCACATTCATGAATTGTTCATTTCTTATCGAATTAACTTTGCTATCGAAATGTCTGAAAATTCTGTAGTTTTGTGGGAAATATCCGGGACTTCATCTGCGGAGGATTAAAATTTCCTTCCCTGTTTTGCTTTACAAACCTTTTCATTCGATGATTTAAATGTTTATTAATTTTTATATTTGATGATTTGGATATTTACGAACTTTTCCATTCGGTCATTTAAATATTTAAAAATTCTTATGTTTAACAATTTCGATATTTACGAACTTTTTCATTCGACCATTTAAATATTTACAAATTCTTATATTTAACAATTTGGATATTTATGAACCTTTTCATTGGACAATTTAAATATTTACAAATTCTTATATTTGACAATATGGATATTTATGAACCTTTTCATTGGACAATTTAAATATTTACAAATTCTTATATTTGATAATTTGGATATCTAGGAACCTTTGCATTCGACAATTTAAATATTTGCAAGTTTTTATATTTGACAATATGGATATTTAGGAACCTTTGCATTCGACAATTTAAATATTTGCAAATTTTTATATTTGACAATTTGGATATTTAGGAATCTTTTCATTCGACAATTTAAATATATGCAAATTTTTATATTTGATAATTTGAGTATTTGGGAACATTCCATTTGACAATTTAAATATATGCAAATTTTTATATTTGATAATTTGAGTATTTGGGAACTTTCCATTTGACAATTTAAATATACACGTATTTTTATATTTGGTTATTTGTATGTTTGGGAACATTTTGTATTTGATAGTGTGAGAATTTGGAAGTATGAAATCATTTAATAATCTAGACATTACCTATCCATCGATGCCCCCGAATACACATCGCGAGCGCAGTTGCCCATCACTACCCTAATTTACTGAATTTCAAATTGAATCCGATTAACCAATAGTGTTCTTCCCAACAACAATAACTATCATCTATAATATTTTTCTGTTATTGGAGATCGTATTATGGTAAACTTGCACTAAACGAAAAAATGCTTGTCCTTTGTTTACAAAAGAAATTCAAGATTGTTGAATTGTAGCAAAATGTAGCAAAAACAAGCGTCCATTGTTAAGTGTAAAAACACCCTAATGCATCAAAATGTTTATGAAATAAGTTTTTATAAATTTGTAGCTATAAAACTTACTGGTAATCATGTTCAAATAGGAAAATCATTATTGGTTGATCAGCAAATATTGTTTCTATTATTTTTTTAATAATGCAGTGTAGACAGTTCGAACGAGGCCACCTTAATATTTCTTTTGAATTTCAGTATTGCAATAAATATGTTACATATTATTTAAATGGTATCAGAGAATGTTTCAACAATATTTTTTTCTCCAGGATCATTTTTTCACAACTATTAAAGTCAACGAAGCTTTATTTTCACATTTTACTTTCCAATTACATTTTATTTTACTTTTTACAGTTTACTTTTTAAGCTATACATGTTACATCGTATCATGCAATTTACTAAAAAATACGCTCAGACATTTAAAATAACATGATCGTAAACTTATAAAATTAGAAATATACTTCAAATGTTTCTGTTACTTATTTTTAAATTGCTCAAGATAATATTTTACGCTTCCGATCCGCTATATACGACGCAAGAAAAAACAATGTACAGTCGCGTGAGTAAGTTATCGATGACTTTGGAAATTCCGACAATAATGTCGAAGAATATCATTGCAACGTACCGGTTCTCCGACACCATTTAACTCTTTGAGGCACAGAATTGCAGAAAATAAGATAGTCCACGTTGCACAGAAATTTTATCGCATTTTGAATTGAACAAAATTGGTATATTTTTAATAGCACAGAAATGATGATACGAGTACGCGAAAAAATGATAATAATTCAATTAACACTTTGCGGGTGGGGCGATTTTGAGGAGACCGTAGCGATCGAGTCAAATTACAAACATATATGAGACACATATGTGTATTTCATCTTATGTACATATAATGTGTGTATTATATACATATGTGTATATGTGTATTAGTTACTTCACCGAATGCATATACATGCATGTACATTCATGGACAAAATTAAGTGGACATTGCAGAAATGTAAAAAAATTTGTTCTTTTATCACAATGTTTTAAATAAATTTTAAATTCAGAACCTGAAATGTTTTTGAAAAAATATTTATTTATTTAATGTATATAATTGTGCAATAATATTTTGATTTATAGGCATTATTAGTTAAATTAAATGAACCTTTTGTTATTTATGATACCTGTCCACTTAATTTTGTCCACGACTGTATGTGTTCCTCAGCCCTAATAACGCGACACATATATGAGTTTTTCGGCACATATATATATCAGTACCTCGACCAAATTGATGATCTACGTAGAACGCATATACGCGGCGTGGGACCCCAAAGGGATAAATGTGTTGTTATAGGACCTCGAATAGTCTTGCACGCACACGTATGCAGCTATTGCAATATTTTGAAGCGGGACTACAAATGTCCCACCATGCATTGCCATGCATAAAAAATGTCTCACATTTTTAATCCCACCGTGCCCCAAAGAGTTAAACAGCGTGCACATTTCACGCAGCACTTTACTATCCAATTTTAATTGGATGATACATTCGGGTGGCCTCGTTCGAATCGTCCACTCTGTATAACGACGCGTTATTCCTTAATACGAGCAATTTTTGTTAAGTTATTAAATGAGAAAAACGACGACGAGGACGAGGAGGCTCGCGCCGGTTTGAAGAAACGGAACGAACTTCTGCAGCAGCTCCTGAAAAACCAAGACGACGAGAGGAAAGTACAAGAGCAACAGGTAAGCGATCGCGAGATTACGTTGTTTCATAGATTTATGGGCGAGATTAGTTTTCATGCCGGCGGTAACAACCGTGCTAATCTGTTTGATCTGGTAAAACGAAACGGGTCTACGCTTTAACGCGCGACACGCGTCGTCGTCGGATTCGCCACATGCTTTATTTCGATATTTCCGCGAATTCGCATAATTTCTGAACGCAATCGGGATAATCGTTGAACAGTGCAAATCGCAAAACCGGGAAGAGGATCCTCTGTTGCGGAGTCTTGGATTTCGGAACACGACGCCGTCGCCGTCACAATCGGGCGACAACGTTGGCCACGGTGGTTCGACGCAGGTCGGACAAAAAAGACCCGGCGAGGATGGCGATCTGAACATCGCTGTGAAACGTCCTATGGATGGCTCGCACCAGGTGTCATCCTCGGGTACGTCCACCAACACGACCAGCAAACTTTGGGAGAAGAACAAGATGTTAGCCTCGTTGCTAGCTATACAACCTCCTCAGCCAACCACTATCCCACCAATACCTGCATCTGTGATATCGGCAACGCCACAGGTAACGTAAATCACTCTAACTCTATTCGCAATTAACCCTTTCGCTACGGCGGGCCTCGCCGCGGAGTGCCTCGTGTGGAATGCCTCGTCTTCAGCATTTGGGGCCACGTTTTTATATTTTAATAATATAATTAATTTCTTTTTCATTAGACAATAAAATAGTAAATATAATTATAACATTAGCACATGCAGTTGTTTGAGAACGAAAAAATAGTACTTGTTTTAACATTTGGTTCCATTTTTGTGCCGGGTGACTATAGTCACCCGACGTGTATGGATGTCGTTTTGTGCCGGGTGACTACAGTCACCCATAATAGCGAAAGGGTTAAGGGGTAAGACCACTCTAGAGCCAGAAAAAAGGACCTAAATTTGACAATTTATTTTGGAAGTACGACAAACGGAAAGAAATTTCTTTCGAAATGGTTTATTTAGCACACATATTGAAGTACGAAAAATAATTTCTTTCATTGTCATTTTCGTGCAAAATGGGGGGCAACGGAGCCCATCGGTGGAAACAACTTTTGTAGAAACACCGCCACGGAATCTTTTAAAATTTGTTTCCCAGTGTAAACCGAATAGCATTCTATTTCTATGACCCTAAAGTATCGTTTAAGCAAAAAAAAAATCGATTTTTTGAAAATCCTAGAGTGGTTTTACCCCTTATCTTTTGATCTGTAATAATTAAACATTTGCGCTCGAATGGGTTTTTACTTTTACGAGATGAATTTTTTTGAATTTGTTATTTTTTGTTTTTAACCCGTGCTCATACTTTGAAGAGTTTGGCACACTAACAGTTTAACACTTAAGGGGGGACTCCAACTTATTCTCATCGGGTTGCGAGTTTTTAATTGTCAGATTATGATAAATAATAATATTGAAGTCACTCAAAACAATTTCTTTATTCTGACTGACGCACCAAGCAAATAAATTGTATGGAAAGGGGTTAATCTTAGGGGTACAATACTATAAATTTAGTTAGAAAACATTTATTTAAAATTGTTACTTATACTTTTGAAATTGTTATTACATAAATTTAAAAAAGGTTACTTATTTCTTTTAGTATTGTTCTTAAACATTGAATGGCGAATGTGAGTCGCCTTTCGAGTGCAAAGGGTATAAACACCGTTGATACGGTGTAAACGAATGTAGATGCACATGCTCAAAAATCCAATATAACTTAAAAATTCTTAACACATCTTGCGCGGACACTTTGCCGCCAAACCCTTACCGTGTAGCGGGCGATTTTTTAATAAAACTTTTAGTTTCTGTTTAAAAATCAATTTCTTTATTCCCTTTAAAAAAATAAAAATAACTTGTCAGAAATGAAAAACTAAGAAAATAAAAAATTTAAAAATGTTTCAAAGTGTGATATCGTTCAAAGCACTTTTCTTTGTGCAAGGGTACGTTACAAAATTCATCCACGAGCAAAACGAATCCATAGGAATTCATTCTTGCAACGCATCTTTTGTATTTCTGCAACTCATGTCTATCCGATCTTATTGTAAAAACGTCACAAAAACCCATCGATAACAATAATCCATCAATAATCCGTGAAAAACGACTTTAGTCGCTTCCCGCTCAAGATGTGAAATCCGCGCAAAACGACTTTAGTTGCTTCCCGCGCAAGATGTGTTAACAATAAAAAAATACAAGAACAACAGGTTGAATAACCTAAAGCAGGTACAATATATTAAAGAAGTGTTTCCGTACATTGTGTAGGATAAACTGCTACGCATAGGATTAAAGACGCAACAACAGTCACAGCAATCGCAACAGCAGTCGCAACAGCAGCAGCAGCAGCAACAACAACAACAACAACAACAGCAGCAGCAGCAACAGCAACAACAACAGCCACAACAGCAATCGCAACAACAGCAGCAACAACCCTGGACGGGTGGTAGTATGCAATCTGTTAGTGGTAATACGATTACAACAACTGCAACTTCCGCGCGAACTCCTCTCCAAAACCAGTCGAGACAACTACCTCGTCAAGCAACCAATACCTACCTCACTCATATGCTAAGTCAGGTGAATATTGTATTATATTGTATTTATTATGTCATTACTAATATGTTATTATATATTAAGTCTACCGGAAAGTTCTGTCCATTTATGAAGAGAAAGCAAATGATGGATTTTCTAATACATTCAACAATCTATCGATCCTGGCTTCCGTATATCATCCAAAATGATTCATGGAGCCGAGTTACTTAATGTTATTAAAAAATGACCCAATGTTATCCAAAAAGGATCATATTATGATCTTCGCGATATCAGCATCGACCAAAGTTGACCACCTAGAGCGTGTCTTATCGCTAACGTCGAAATCACCTACTTCAAATTTTTCGAACCATCTCGCACACGTTCTGCCGGGAACACCATCTCCACTAACGACTTTTATCAAATTTCCACACGTTTCGGTAGCATTTCTATCCTGTTAGAATTCATACAGCGCCGCAAATGAACTTTGTCAGGACCCATGTTCTCATGATCGGGTCTAGCTGAATAATGACACGAGATATCTTTGCCATAGTTACTTTCGAAGGGCACCTGTTTGTAAACGTAGTTATAAAGAAATTTGCCATATATGCCTCAAATAGAGAACGCGTACACATGTTCAAACTGGAAACGAAGTTATCGGACAGACCTTTCCGGTAGATCTAATATTATACTATCATTGTATTATATTTATTATATTCATATCTATTATTTTATTATTTTTATGCTATTATTGTATTATATGATATCTAATATTGTATTGTATTACATCTATTATCTTATATCGTTACATTGTAAAGTAGTTTTATTCGGTGGTCCATTTACGAGTCTGTTTTGCAACATTTTTTTTTATGGGTTTACAGCAACAAAGACCCCAAATGGGTCAGATGGATTCGGAATTTACGGGCAGCGGGGAGTATCGTCAAACAAGTACCGATCCAAACAGTTGGGATAATCAGTCATCGGATCCTGACCTTTCCGACATTTTGGATCAGGTGATCGAGTTCGTACCAGACGAAGCTATCACAGGTATATCGCCGATCAGTATTATCATTCAATCGTCCTTAACTACACTAAGAATTTAGGATCCTCAAAGAAATGTTCAAAATATGATATTGTAACAATTAGAAAAGACATCGTCGATTAGAAATTATCTTCGATTTCGATCAAGTTTTAATATGTTCTTCGATTTTGATCAGATTTTAACACATCACAGTCATTATCTAGAGAGTGTGAGTAACTTGTTTTATCTCAATCTTTTTTTTATCTCACAGGAATCTAACTTGACCTTACCTTAGCTTAGCTTATGTGACCTAACCCTACCTTACGTTACCTTGCCATTGCTTACCTTACCTTACCCAAACTCGTTTCTCATCAAATTAAAATTGAATTTGGGTTAGGTTTCATTTCTTTTAGGTTTGATTGCAATATGCATCATTCTTCTCCACTTTGACTTAGCCACATAGATATTTCTATACTTTCCGCTGATCTATAAAATATTCCTCGTGAAAGACAATCACTTAAGAAACAGTACTGAATAATTTGATAAAAAATTGTTTGTTTTTTAAAATTAAAATTGGTGATCTGCTGTAGATCGACAGAAACCTGTTAATAATTGTAATTTGAAATAAAGAGACTCTATTGTTGAATATCCAAATGATAAGGTTCATTTAAATAGATTCTTTAAAATGTTCTCCGAGTTCCATTTATTTTATACATTACATGTATATATATTACAGCTTTCGCTGTCACAGCTTAATTGCATTCCTTTTCGCGACTGTTGCTATCTTTAACAAAAGTTTCTCGAGCTAACAATGTTCTTGTACGATTATCGTATCGCGTGACAGCGAAAGTGATACGATTATAGACAGCGATTTTTATTCAATAGATTCGTCTGCGATAGCAAATCTCCTAGATGCGATCGAAGCGCCACAGAACAACGCGTTGAACGAGAAGATGGCGATTAACGCGATACAAAAGTCATTGATGTTATTCGAGACTGCCGTAAATCCAACGTCTTCCACCATAACAATCCCTGGCACGCCTCCAGCTTACTCCACCACGGTAAGTTTATGTCTTTCCGCGTATTCGACTATTTTTCGCATCGTAGTGACTTTAATAATTATATTCCTGCCTTCGAATCGTATCTCCGTTCGAAAAATTTGAGAAATTTTACAAAAATTTTGAGTTTCCTTAACGAAGAAATTCGTCGAGTTCGCGTACGTGAAACCGAGGGAAGTTTATGTTTTTTAATTGCAAGTAACATTATTTCAGTTGGTTACCACACCTGTAACAACGAGCCATAGTTACCAACCACCACCGATGTATCAGCAACAACCAAGGATGAGGTTTAACACGCAACCAGGTGTCAGGCAAACGGCCACACAATTTACGCAGCAGCAACAGTTACAGCTACAACAGCAACGGACAAAATTAATACAGCAACAGCAACAGCAACAACTGAAACAGAGGTTGCTGCAACAGCAGCAACAGCAGCAGTTACTCATTCCTTCCAATGCTACAGCTACGGACCAAATTACCACCGGCATTCACAATATCGATAATCTTCTCAACAACACTGTTGCACCAAATGTGTCGTTACAGGTAATTATAAAAATATTTTCAAGCTATACCGCACATTTCTCAGGATTAATCTTGAAAGTCTCAACAAAGAGTTACACAGCCTCCGAACATTGTTTCATATACATACCTTTGTCTTGATTCTCCAAATAATAGTTCGTGGTTCG
Source organism: Coelioxys conoideus (assembly GCA_947623535.1). Lineage (NCBI taxonomy): Eukaryota > Metazoa > Arthropoda > Insecta > Hymenoptera > Megachilidae > Coelioxys > Coelioxys conoideus. The sequence continues at coordinate 15,425,617 of OX392453.1, read as the reverse complement.
TGTTTAACGAAATATTAAATATTAATTTCGTAGTACATTGTTTCATGCAGTGTATTTATAACAGAATGCAATAAAGGGTTAACACACTGAATCCAGCAAATACTGCTATTATAAATGCTCTGTTTGAAGAAGTAATGGAAAAAATATAAGTCACGTCATTTCGAAGATAATTGATGAATGCATTTACGCAACAATCGGTTGAGGAAAATCCTACTGCATATTGAAAAAAGAATTATTCACCAGTTACGAGTTTTTTAAGGGAAGTGGGCAAGAACCGTCCTTACCAAATGCTCGTCGCGAGGTCGATATGACCTCGGGTAAAAAGTACCAAGTCGTTTGTCACCTAACGGTTCGACACTCGTCAAATAATAGACAGCGCTGGTTCTCGAAAATCATGCTAAATTAAGAAAAGTTTAAGAACATTAATCGCACGTAGTAAAGTGCTGCAAAGGGCGGTTGTTGATCATTCATGAATTGTCAAATGTTAGAAATAAGCCCAATAGCTTTATGATTCTGTTTAATGCGCCGTAACAAAAATGTCGAAGTACATGGAAAAATTCTTTCCAGCGGTCGAGTGTCTCAGATTCGCAAGTGTCTCCAGGTTATGGGGGATCCGTCCAGATGCCTTCGGGTCACCGACTTGCCCACTCGTACTCGCATCCTTCAACGTTACCACAACAGTAAGTACTTGTTGCGCCCGATACTATTAAAACACGAACGTGCAATCATTACCTAACGAGCTCTTTTATTTCCAGCCCCATTGTAAACAATAATTTTAACAGTGGTCAACAAGTGTCCGCCGCAGCTCGACTGTCGCCGCATTCTCCCGCTGGTATCTTGTCGTTCACTCATCCGCAGCCGTTGTCACCACGCGTGACGCAAGTACGTTTCACCAGTTGTTTAATTAGACGAGGTGTCCTAAATGCCTGTCGCGTAGTTTCATTTTTATTTTTAAGTTTTATTTCTGTTCCATCGGGGAAGGGTGCATCCACAACTTTCGATACTCTACGATTCTGTTCGCTCGGTTTTTATCGCTCGTCTTCATCCGCGTGTGAATTACTAAAAATTTAATGCAAATTTGATGCAAATTTTTGTATGCGATTTCATAGACGTTTAGGTCGCGTATAATATTCGGAGACGTGATCATATTTTCAGATATTTACATTTTTGTGTGCAACAGAAGGATTTTCGTTGCAATATACTACAGGGTGTGCCCGTTGATTTTAATAATTATGCAAATATGAAAATGATACAAACGATTTATTGATACGAATGATACAAATGATTTATACGAGAGAGAAGATATCTGTTAGACTGATCATTGTATTAAAGCATAAAAGATAGTTTTCTGTTTAAATAACCTCTTCAAACATTAATAGCCATAAATTCAAACATTAATTTAAATTCTAAAGTTGTAGGAGTTAAGTAAGTGAAAGTCGACTTAGTAATATATACTGTTATGTAGTTTCAAGCATTGAAATGTTTAGCTTCAACCTAGATAAGGTGAAACTTAACTGTGTCATGGTAGAAAGATTAGGTTAGGATTAAAGTTAATACAGATTAGGTTTAATTGTAATTATAATTTGTAGAATCAAAGATCACCAAATGCAAAATATGCGTTAAGTGCATAAATTGAGTTGTCGATATTTAAAATTAGCTTGCACCAAATTTGTTATAAAAATTTTTGCATCGAATTCTGTATTCAGAGCACGACGTGAATTTCTACTAATTCGAGATCCGGCCAAATAACATGTAAAAACGGACACTACGTTATCTCTTATGCAAAAATAAGAAAAGAATATGCAACAAAATTCCTTAATTATTAGCATAGTTTTCAAGATAATCAAGTATGATTTTTTCAGTTGTAAAATTGCTGAAATCACCGGCATTGCCGCAGAGCTACGCCCGTTTATCTAAGCATAAACTAAGCATAAAATTCAAATAACATTTTCTCGAAAGCTTTAAGCAGAAGATTCTTACTTGTTCGTAAGAAATTACGTGATGTCCGCTTTTACGTGTTATTCGACAGGAGCCTGTATAGACCCCGACATTATATTGTACATTTCCGATACGATCACGAGAATTTTTAATTTCTTCTTCTTCTTTTTTTTTGCGTTTTATGATAAAGGGCAACTATGGTAATACCCCGAGATTATTCAACGTTAACCAGGTGAGATCGCAGCAACAGCCCACCGCGCAGCAGCAGTTGCAGCAACAACAGAGATCGATGCCGTCGCCGGGTACTCCAGCGTCTGCACGGCAATCTCCGTTTCCGGCGGAAACCTTTCCTCCACCCACCTCCCCCACAGCCAGCCAATTTCCACCCGGTCCTAATCCTGGAGCTCCGAATCCCTCTGCCCAATATCGGTTGCAACGGACCACGTCTACGCCTTCGGCCACGACTCAGTTGCCAGGTAGGTTCCCGTTAAAGTTGTAACAATTATCTCGTATTGTTAGCATCTTTTACGGTTATTTATACGTACGTACAGTTAAGAATATCCTACGCTTCCCGTACGGAAGTGCAGTGTATACGATCGAGTGCATTGTAGACTTTCCTTGGAAAAATTGGCGACGTAGGAGAAAATGATATAGCAAGTTATTAAGGTCTGAGAATACTGTAATCCCGCTTAAGAATACTGTTATACTGATTAAAAATACTGGAAAAAACGAATTTCCATTAATTTGCAGCGAAGGGAACCTTTTCTACTGTAGAAAAATTATAATAAATTTTAAATTGTGAAAGTTTCCAAATGTGGATACTACCATGTCCTCCTACGATTCGTATGTGACCATTCAAATTACTCATATGATCAAATACCCGAATTCGCAAATCTTCCAAAATTTAATTATATAAATTTCAAAATTTTCAGTTTTGAAATAGTAAGAAAAGGCGAATGGTATGTTCCTGTTCCTCGACGTTGCCATTTTTCCTAGATATGTCTACCATGCCCTGCACCGTTCAGAGTGAATCAAAGTTAAACTATTAAACTTCACCAAAGTATCGTCATTCTAATATTCCATATACGAAGAAATAAAATTTTACAAAAGTGCAAATGAAACCGATCGTTTCAAGCTATTTCTATATTTTATACTACTGTCATGTGTAATATGTACATCATAATGTACAAGGCAATCAACAAGGATACATAACTAGCTCGAGACAATCGGATTTGCGTTGTCTTCTGTAAAATAATATTTTTTACATACGTGATATCAGAATGAAGATGTTGATGTACTATAAGTAGAAATAAGAAAAGAATATACTGTTACACGTATAGATCCACAATCGATTTATAAAAAAACAATTACGATGAAGTAGAACATAAAAGCAACAGCGGGGTTCGCTATATTATAAGGAACATAACGTGAATACATTATAAAGTAAAAATAGAACGACCATGCAATGTTTACCATTTGCGTTATAAATAATTCGAAGCGAAACCATAAAAGAACTACTATATTATAATAAACATTTGTGTATGTAGCATATTGTTTCTTATTCTCTTAACTCGTGTGACCCTTGAAATTTGATTGCTTAATTTTGAGACACTCTGTATACGCATAGGAAACTATTTTTTTAATACTGCCGATGGTTTAACGGTGTTTATTACGGGCGAACCACGTTATCTTCGATTAAATTACGCCGTATTAAACATTTTTTTCTCTTTTTTTTTTAACGTGTGTGTGCATATTTGCGGATCGAATACCTACATAGGGAGGTTCGTAGATGACGTATTAATACGTGTGTAACTAATTTGAGATTTATTTATTCACGTGCAAAACGAACGGAATGTCAGAAACTGTGTTCGAGTTATCGGATTATTGTAATATTGTGTGCGGTTAATCTTAAGCATTTGTCAAGTAATACATATATGTATCTACATGGAACGGAAGGTGTGATTTAAATAAATACTTTTTTCTAAGTAGGTAAGTATGGAATCGATTAAAGTATGTGTTTCGCTATTTCTCTTCGATATTCTGAGATGGGAAAAGTACGATTAGATTAGATAGATGTGCGTACATAGATATTATTTAGTCTAATTTATGTATAAACTTTTTCTTATCGTATTGGTGTTTCAAGTGCTACTCTTCGTGTTAGATGAAACGCGAGACAGAATAATTTTACGAAATTTAATCTGTTTAGTCTAAAATGCATCGAGCTATGAATTTCCGATTTTCGGAAACAACCATCGTATAAATTGTAACTTTATCATCTTGCGAATGAATTGGGAATTATTACGAATTTCGTAATATTTGGGTCTGTCGACGAAATTTGTCGCCAAACAAGTTTCTGTACATTGCCATAACTGGTTATAACTCAACAACGCTAAAAACGTTGTTTAAATATGGATAAGTGATGAATCGGTTAATTGTATTTCAGAAATATTTATGAACAATGTATGAAAAACGCAAAGTGATAATCAAACAACGGATATTATTCAGAATAATTGATTGTTATAGTTCGTGAAGTAATACTAATAGTATGATAAAAAGTCAGTTTGAAAATTTTTTATTCCACTTTGTCTGTTTAAATATCGTAATTCAAAAAAATTCAGCATGTAAAAGATTGAAATCGATACCTATGATTTTACTAAATTTGTCGAAAAAATAAACAGCAAAAATTAGAAACGTTTCATACACAACATTATATGACAATTAAGCATAATTGGTAATAAAATGTGTGTTCCGCAATGTGTTAACAAAAACGGCATAAACTTACCATAAATAGAAAATTCGTGCTGTTTGGAGAAATGAAAATAATGAATTTTGTTTTTAAAATAAACCTATAAATTTATAAAATGATTTGTGTTTTGAATAAGTAGTCACATACTTTCGTTTTTTTAATAAAATGCTAAATGTTTCATAAATATTAATTAATTGTAGTAAAAAGTTATTCGAAAACGATTCACTTGAATTCACGCAAAATAAAGTTACTTTTTCTACGTTGTTTCTGAAACATATAAACCAGTTGAAACACTTAATTATTTAAAATCTGGTACGGTACTGTGCAAATTAATGTGAACACGGTTAAATAGAAGATATCGACATTCAGTATACTCATCGACGGTGTTTAATGCACTCGTGTTATTTTACTAATTTCAACGTGTTAATTTTAATCAGAAAATCACATTGAAAAATTGAAAAATATGATAAATAGGACATAGGTGAAAATTATTATTCAATGAAACGATTAATGTTCATAAAAATAAATTTCATTGCTGTTATATATAAAATATTGTATTTTTACTTAAAACTGATTTTCTCAACAATAAATCATTTTTATGACAACATAATGTTCACGTTAATTCGCACAATGCTGCATATTATGTTTAATTCCAAATAAGATGTAACTAAGCCTGGACGAAACTTTTTAGGGAAAAGGTGGAATAGTTGATGAGGAGTAGACGCTCACAAAAATGTTGTTATTAATGTACCATATTTCTCCATTACCTGATCTAAAAAAAAATTATTCTGAATATTATTATACAGTAATTTGTGACTGTCAGTTTAGTGTATGAAATAAAAACGGTAAATGCGATTATTTGAATAGCATCCAGAACGTATATAATTTGCTTGACATCTATAGATCGAATTCAATTAATTTTTTGCAAACTTGTCTATCGTCTGGTTACCATTTATTTGTAGCAGAATACTCTTCGATTTATAACACAACGATCACATTTCTATGTTTCTATAACCAAATCCTTCCCCGCAGTGGAGAACTATGATATGCATATCGCTACAAAGAGAAAATATTCAAATTCAGTAATTAAAAGCATGTTTTTATTATTAGATAGGTAGAAGAGACTTCTCTTTTTATAGCCTGCAATATGATTATATTAAATAAAACACGTATTCGGTAAACACCTACATTCTGTCAAAATTGCTTTTCCTTTTAACGCTAGAACTACCAACTGGTCAAAATGTCCAGTTTCGTGTTTGACATTTTACATAACAAAATTTTCTTGCCGCACTTTTGTCAAAATGTCTGTCATGTTTCATGGAGCTAATGAATGGTTGTACATATCAAGTGATGCTATGTGTTTTCATTTATTTTTCTACTTTATTTTCAATTTTAAATTAAGTCTGCATTTAATGCCGGTACTTCTAGTGTCAATGTTATCTAATTCATAAAACTGTTTCACATAAATTCACAAGCAATTTTCATTTATTTTTCTACTTTATTTTCAATTTTAAATTAAGTCTGCATTTAATGCCGGTACTTCTAGTATCAATGTTATCTAATTCATAAAACTGTTTCACATAAATTCACAAGCAACGAGATAAACTAAAACAAAAATTCGACAATGAACGAAAGAGCAAAACCGTGGTCAACTATCCCACCTTTCCCTCGCTATACAGCAAACAAAAATGTGCCCGAACCCGGACGAAACTGTATCGCATAATCGATCAGACAACACCCCGGGAGCGTATCGGCTCGACTAAATCCGCGCGGTGAGCATGGAAGAAGCACAAAAGACAAAAACGAAAATGAACGTTAAAAAACTAAAAAAAAAAAAAAAAAACAAAAAAAAAAACAAAAAAAAAAAGATACGTAAAGAAGCAAGGAGATAGACACGATTGATGTTGCAGGTGGGGTCGGTTCGCCCCGGCACTACGGCGGAGTGAGTAAGGAACAACCTCTTCTTTCACCTAGTCATCCACATACGGGTTGCAACCCGGCAACACCGACTCACAATCAACACAACGTAACGAATACCCAACAACACTTCTCCAACCAACAACATTCTTCTATGATATACCACACGACCGCCAATACTATCAACACAGCTGACATGCAGAACAATCAGTTCTGTTACGATCGGACGTCTGTTCCACTCTATTCGTCAGGGCCCGGGGACGCTCAGGATGCCAGGCCTCTGCCTCCCGGTAATCCTGTCAATCACCAATTGGGTGGTAAGTCATGTGACCAGTTAATGTCATGTGACCATCACTTCGTCATCATTACACCCCCGCCTCGTCCACCCCCACGTACGACCCCTGTTTTTGTATCTGAACAATCTCGTATCACGAGACCTACTGCGATACGGCATGTGACATTGTTTGGTACATGGAAGCACATCATTCTATTTCACCATCCACCCAACCCCGCTCATCATCGACTCTTGTCGTTCTCGATCATGTAAATACGTCTTAGACCCCGTTCGATGTCTTTCGCCAACACCACCCCCCTCCGGTCGTTTGGCCCTGCAAATATCCCTATATCGCGCTACATCTGGGGAAACGGTTGTGTCGCACCACGTCATTGTCATTTCGGATCGTTTTTCGATCCCGTATCATCTCCTGCTTGGACATACGCACACACACACATACACATCTTAATAACATCATGCTTCGATGGTCGTTTTTTTGAACTACCCCTCATCGTTTCGTACTTCGCTCGCATAGCAGCGAATCGTTTTCTTTGTACATCTTATGGACCATTTGTAATTAACGGATCGGTATCATTATCATCGTCATTCGTTGTTACATCACTCTCCTTTCGTTGGCATTCTATCGTGCACCTAATCGGACGCAGAGTAGCGTACCCCATCGACATAGCGCTAAATGTTGCATGGTGCTTTTGTTTATAGTTTCACATTTGCATATCATCGTGATAATTTCCGTGGAATGTACTCTTCGCTCATTGTGCTGTATGGAGAACCCCGTATCAACAATTCATTCGATGTTGTTTAAAAGATACAAACGTGTTGTTTGAGAATATGATGGCAGTTTTCAATAGCATCTGTGGATGAAAGTTTTTAGTTGATATACGTACAAGTAAATTCGATAAATTCGTTCTGTTGTTAACATTTGTTTAATTGATGTATAAATTATTGTATCAATAATGAATAGTTGTAGCATAATAGTTGTATATGCATAGTAAGTGTATATCCATTTATTTGATATAGTGTACCTTTTTGTATATCAATAACTTGTTTTCATTGAAGAAAGCTTATTTCTATAAAGTTATTAACCCGTTGGAAAATGAAAGGGGGTGTACCTTAAATTTTTCGAATAACAATTTTTTAATTCGGATCGATATAATGATTTTAAAACTTACATACTCGATATACGAATGATTTATATGTTGTGTGTGAACATTTGTAAATTTGTATAATTTTTTATGGTGTCAAATTTTGAAACATTGCAAAGCCATAAGTTCTTTGTACACTGAGTTATTGTATACTGGTGGGCTTTTCTAGGAAAAATATGTTTTATCACATAAAATAATATCCCACAATATTATTATATGCTTTATCGAATGAGTAGCAAATTTTGTAATTAATGAAATTATTAAAAATATTTATATCTTTTACTAAAATATTACAAATTTGCAGTATTATATTTATAACTTTCTTTTGTATTAATATTTATTCCCCAAATAAATCTTGTATCAATGGATTAATACTTATAATACTGCAAGTATTAAATATTATAATTTTGCAATATTTAATCATTTCAATTATATTAATTTCTACTGAATTAATGCCTCCAACATTTTCATAACTATATTTACTATTCAGTGTATTTATTATACTAATACTTTCAGTATCATATTTGTATCTCTCCTATCAAAAGCCTTATCTAACAGAAAATACAAATGAAATTCAATTCACATTTTCAGTGCACCAATATAAAGAATATCAGAGAATTTTTTAAAGTAAAATCTGAAACATTACTGTACGCAATATCACTAAAGAATTGTTTAACCTTTACAAAGTAACTGATCAAAATGGCGCCTTTGAATCTTTTAAACGCAACCAAACAAAAGTCTCATTAATTTGTCAACTAACTTGAACATCATCGGAATCTTTCTCATCGAAGCTCCATTCTGTAAATAACAAACAATAATTGTTTCTAACTGTCACGCAATGACTCTTTTCTTACGCGAAATATATTATTCAACGTCATGCTTTGTCCTCGCCAGTTCGCGTTTTCTACCGCGTAAGAAAAAGAGCCTCCGCGTTTTCCGGAAGAAATCGATTCAACACCTGTGTTTTTCCCAAGTACCGTCATACATACGTGCTACTTCATCCCCGTATGTAAAACACACAACTCTCTTTCACACTAATTTCAGCGATACGAACGCGACGTTCGATTCTGCACTCTCTATTTCTTCCTAGCGATAGAGAGACCACACCTGTTCATTTTTTTTTTTTATTTCTCCTTATGGTGATTGTAGACATCGAAGTAATTATGTAATGACATTAGTAGATAAGTCACGTAGGAGAGACTGTCCTTTGTACCATATCTTTCTTATGATTCGTATGCGTTAAGATCACTGTATCGTTTAAGGTGGACCGGAAACGGAAGCGGGCAAACTTTGTTAGTTGTTCGACGAGGAAATGAACGCAGATATTTTCGGTGACCCGAAATTGTACGGTTTTGCTAAACGTATTTACAATTATATACGTTTACATGCAATTATATTTCCATGCATTTGATGATTTTTATACATTTACATTTACATTTATATTTTCACACATTTACGTTTATATTTATACTTTCATTCATTTACATTTATATTTATATTTTCACACATTTACGTTTATATTCATACTTTCATTCATTTACATTTATATTTATATTTTCATACATTTACATGCAATCATATACAGGGTGTTCCAAAAGTGTTGAAGGAGCCGAAAATGGGAGATAAGTGGGGTCATTCTGAACAACTTTTTCATTTGCAAAAATGTCGTACGGGGCTTCATTTTTAAATTATTAACGAAAAACAGCGACCAATAAGAGCGCGAGAATCGCGCGCCACGCGATTCGATCGCGACCACGACCAATTATAACTCGGGCCTGCACTTCTGCCTCCGAGCGCGCGCGATTCTCGCGCCCTGATTGGTCGGTGTTTTTCGTTAATAATTTAAAAATGAAGCCCCATACGACATTTTTTCAAATGAAAAAATTGTTCAGAATGACTCCACCTACCCATTTTCGGCTCCTTCGACACTTTTGGAACACCCTGTATATATTTATAAAGAACTATATTCAATTACATGTTTTAGAATTTCATAATGGTGAACATGTAAAATGGTGAACACAGTAGCCTCTTGTTGGAAAAATGGCGATGTAGATCGTTTTATGTAATTCGCAGTCAGCTATTTTGTATTAAGAATATTAATGGAGAGTTTATGAAGAATTTTTCAATCGCCTACGAGATTCTTCATTCTTACATATGTTATAGTGTTCAAAAACTTAAACGACTCGATTCTTTTTGTGTCGTTTCGAAAGGGATGAGACCTGACCTCGATGATTTAACGTATAACAGAAATATTTGATATTTTTTTTTTATAGAAATATTGCATTCTTTTGAGTTATTGCTTTAATTCAATTTTTTAGCTAACTTCATTTATTTGAACTCTTATTGTTGATCAGGGATGAGAACCACAAGGTGTACATCGCTTCTTGAAATTTACATTTGCAAAAACATTGAATACATTATATTATTAATTGATGATAACGATTCATTTTTACTTGATTAAAAATATTGATTTCCAATTGATTAAAAATATTGATTTTTAATTGCTTAAAAATATTAATTTTCAATTGATTATAAACATGTTGTTTTTCCCGACGAAATTAGGAACGCAAAGTTGCATCGAATAAAATTAAATTCGAAATATGTTCGCTATTACAAAAGCAGCGATAAAAAGTTAATCGTTGCTCGTAATAAAGATAAAATCTATAATAAAGATAAAATTAAAATATAATAAATTGCGAATTCCGACAACGATTTGCCCATTTCCGTTTCCGAATATGTTCGCACTGTTTAGTGATTACCCTCCGGCACTTCCGGAACACGTAAATTAGCATCACTATCACTTGCACCACATATATAAAATTTGTGTTATAATAACTAATACATACGTACCGCTGTTTCCATGTAAGACTGAATTTCCTGTGTACGACCGTGATTTAACAACGCTAAGGACAAGTATTGCTACTTACAATTAGAATAAAATCCCTCGTTGTATCTTAATGTTTTAAGCCAATTAATATTAATTTTGCAGTTGTTATCGTTATTAGGATTTAAACACGTTCCATTCCTTTTTTCTTCGATCGATAGACAATATCGAACACGTACGTTGAAAATCGAACGTGAATGCTCGATTTTGTAAATCCAAGTTTACACGTTTGGAAATATTTCACGACAAGAAAAATATTTTTAAGCACCAACCGTTTGCATCCGTTCCGACAGAGATAATAATTGTACATCGTTAATAGTTAACGAAGTGACGTTCACAAGAATCAGGAATTCAGTTATCGCACGAGAAGCGTTAATATCCTTATTCATACTTTTCTTATAATTTTTGTTGTACTCACATTGTGTTTTTCATTTTTATACGCTTGTTGTATCACGCAATCTCATTACGTTTTCTTTCCCTTTATATTCTCCTTGTTATTAATCTCCGATCAACCGGCAATTTTTGTACTAATTATTTATTTATATTTGCGTACCACTCGATCACTGTTTAATTACAATTGGAGCATGATCAACGCAGACGATCGATCATTTTCTTTTCTTTTCTTTGCCACGTTATACGGTTCTACGATTTACCTATTATTTTATCATTTGGGTCATTCCACGCCGAATCGATCACTTTTTGACCTCGCCATCTGCGATTTGGTTTTAATCAAAATATTTTATAGTCTATGTGCAATTATGAACGCGGAGCGCAACACTTCACGTTATTGTGACGTCAATTTTTGAGGCTCCATCGTTCTGAAGGGCTCATTTAAAAGGGAAAGCATCGGGAAATATGACCACATTTTTTTTCAATTTTAATCCGACGAGCTTTTTATTGTGAAACGTAAAAAAAGAATTTATTTAAATTTTTTCATATTATAGATATAACAAATTAACGAAGTCAAAAAAAAAATGTTATAGTTGCCCAATCCTTTATGAATAAAACAAAAAAAAAATTAGCTCAATCGGACCAGTGGTTTCTGAGAAAAAAATTCATAAGTGAAGTCTATTTTCGCAGAAATTGGCAAAAACTGCAAACTTCGAAAGCTTGTGATTTTTTAAGAAATCGGCAAAATGATGATTTAAACCCCCCCTAATTTCACATAGACTATAACATAGTTTGATTAAAATAAAATCGGAGATGATGAGGTGAAAAAGTGATCGATTAGGCGTGGAATGACCAATTTACGTAACTTTGCTATGCACATTTTAACGAAGTAGATGCATCCTTTAGTTTGTATATTTTCGAAATAATATACGATCGTAGGACAAATTATAAGAAGCACGATGGTTTAAGAAAGATAACGATTTTTTTTTTGTGTCAAGACGATTGCCTCGATAATCACTCGAGACTCGTAACGATCATTCGCAAATATTATAGATAGTATCTAGTTTTACCAGTTCTACGTATAATATATAGTTACTTTAAGCTAAGTACAGAATGTAAAATATCACGGTGATTAGTCCACTTTAATCATTCTCCAATCTAAATGTTGATCCGTATAATATATAATATATAATAAACCAGGTTCACCGTTTGAATCCACAATTTTCAAGTAACGAAACAACAAAGAAGGTATTAACAACGTCGCATTTTTTCATGTACCAACTGCATCGAGCTTTTGTGATTAATCATCGTCACTAAATGCAATGTTAAGCATCGTTGAGCACAGTGTACCATGTCGAGGGCATTAACGCTTTCTAGGGAAAAAGGCTGTATAGGGAAAGGATAAAGTTCAAAGGTTAATCGTGTACTCGGCTGCAGTACAGATTTCATTTTTACAGTTACAAAATCCCAAATTTACGAAGCTTCAAATTCTTAAGCTTTTCCAACTTTCAAATTCTCGAAATCCCATAATTCCCAAATTCCCAAATATTTCATTTCAAATTTGTGAATTTTGAAATTGCTGAATTTTTACAATCTGTGATTTCTGAATTTCTAAATCTTTGACCTTTAATTTTCTAATGTTCCAAATTCTGACTTTCCCGTTTTTTCATTTTTCAAATTTCCACATTCCCAGTTTCAGCTTATCAAATTTAAAAATTTAAAAATTCCTGCGTTTCTAGTGTTTAGAGTTTCCAAATTTCTTGATATATTAACTCACAGATTCTCAATTTGCCAGAAATCCAATTTCCTAAATTTGAAAATCTCCAAATTCTAAAATTCCCAAATTTCTAAATTCCCAATGTTCCAAAATCTCAAATTCTCTAAACCCCGAAATTCCTAAATTACAAACTTACTTCTGGAATATCGAATTCTTAAATCCCGAAATTTCGAGATTTACGAATTTTCAAATTTCCACATCCCCAAATGACGGAATTTACCAATTTTCAAATGTCTTAATTCCCAAATATGAAAATCTATGAATTCGTAACATCCTAAAAGTCTAAATTCTTAAATCCCAAAATATTCAAATGCAAACCATCGGTAAATATTTGCTAAGTAGCCGTTACATCGCCTTTCGCTACATCGCCTTTTTCCTCAGGGAAGCATAATATTCTCGACATTGTAAGTATATATGTATGTCAAATTTCTGTTTTTTTTTCCCCTTTTTTTTAATATTCATATAATGGTGTAACTGCATCTAAGTGGAACTATTCAGAAATTTTTAATTCTTAAAAAATAGAGACACGTTTTCTTCTCAACGAAACTATCGATAAAACTTCACAAAATTAATATACTTTCCCATATCAATGATTGGCTCTGCAAAAATTTAAATATTTTGAAATTATTGCAAGGGATGTAAAGAAGTTACATGCTGCGAGTTGAAATAATGATAGTAATAAGATACACGTAGAAAAGTTTTGAAAAACTGTTGAAACTTTATGTTTATCATGAAATATGAACATTTATTTAAATAAGATATATCATAAAATATTTACACGAAATATTTTACAATCAGGTGAACAGGTTTCTCATTTGTTTAAAATTAATTTTAAAACATGCTGTTCCATATTAGATACAGTTACCCTACACGGGGTACTCATTTTAAATTGTTCCGTCGTTGATTGACCGATTGAGGAAACTCGAAAATTACAATATACAGGGTGGAAGAAATGATTCATCATGAACCTAATATCGTGATTCCGTATCTCAGAACCAGCGAAGACTCGTAAACAATTCACTAAGTTAATCCTGACTCTTAAATACACGGTCAAATGTTTGTATTGTGTCGTGTAGTGCTCATCGAAAAAATATAATGTCTTGAAAGAGCCATTAATCAGATATCGATAGTTCTTGAGAAATTAAAGTTTCATTAATAATTTTATTGACAGCGCAAGATGGATTGCGACGCGATCAAAATTGAAATTGTATTAGAAATAAAAATAATTAAGTAATTTGATATGAAATCTTTTCGTTCGTGGATTCGTTTTTACAAATTTTACAGATACGATTTTGCTATTGTGGCGACAATAATTTATAGGAAAATATATGACGTGCATGATGGAATATTCAAATACGAAACATCGGATGAACAAATTTTATATCACACTTTTTACTTATTCTTCTTACACATAATCACTGTTTTTAGTTTCGCTGCTGTTTCTATTTTATACGAACAATAAGTCTACAGCGAAATTTTCTCTGCAATAAATCTACAGTAAAATGTCATTTACGAAAAGAATCGTCGAATTCTGATCTATGGTTTAAGACTTTTTATTTTCTGAACAACGTGACGATAAAAGCATTTGACCTTGAATGAAGAGTGAAGGTTAATTTTAAGAATACTTGTTTATGGAGCTTCATTGATGCAGAGATGTAGAGCCACGCTATATTAGTGTTTATGACGAATCATTTTTTTTTTATCGTCGCGTACATGAATTTCAAAGGTAAAAGCTTAAGACGATGCTCTAATAATGGACTGCGCGATGCTTCGTCTCGCAAAAATGTTTGGTGATTATACAGAATAGGGTAAACTCAGACAATATCAGTGAATTTTGATGCATGCCATGAATGTCAATTATCTGAATAAACTGCCGATCAAATTTTTCTTGCAGATACATACGTAAATATTTTTTAAACATGTATCGTGGTGTTCAATGATTTGAAGTGTTACTGAACTATTAAACTTGCTAAGATCCATATTCTCAAAGTTCTAAATTTTTGAATTTTCGAGGTTTTAAGTGTTTTAATTTTCAAGATTTGGAATTTTCTAATTTTCGAGATTTTAATTTTCTTAATTTTCGAGGTCTGAAATTTTGTTAATTTTCAAGGTCTTGAATTTTTGAATTTTCGAGATTTGGAATTTTTGAATTTTCGAGGTCTTAATTTGGTTAATTTTCGAGGTCTGAAATTTTGTTAATTTTCGACGTCTGAAATTTTGTTAATTTTCAAGGTCTTGAATTTTTTAATTTTCGAGATTTGGAATTTTGTAATTTAAGAGATTTGGAATTTTCGAGATCCTAATTTGGTTAATTTTCGACGTCTGAAATTTTCTTAATTTTCAAGGTCTTGAATTTTTGAATTTTCGAGATTGGAATTTTTGAATTTTCGAGGTCTTAATTTGGTTAATTTTCGAGGTCTGAAATTTTCTTAATTTTCGACGTCTGAAATTTTGTTAATTTTCAAGGTCTTGAATTTTTTAATTTTCGAGATTTGGAATTTTGTAATTTAAGAGATTTGGAATTTTCGAGATCCTAATTTGGTTAATTTTCGAGGACTGAAATTTTCTTAATTTCCGACGTCTGAAGTTTTGTTAATTTTCAAGGTCTTAAAATTTAGTATTTTCGAGATTTGTAATTTAGTAATTTTCGAGATCCTAATATTATTAATTTTCGAAGTCTGAAATTTTTCCATTTTCGAGGTTTCAAATTTTTCTATTTTCAAGTTCCTAAAATTTAATAAACTTCGTAAATTGCCAAATTTCTAAATTCCAGAGTTTCAGAATTTCTAAATCCCCGCATTAACAGATTCAAAAATTTTCAAACTTCCAAATTTAGCAAATTTCCCAATTCTCGTACTTCAAAAATGTTCACCTTTCCAGACTTGCACAATCCTTAAATTTCCATACCTCTGAACTCGTCAACTCCCAAATCCTTAAACTTTGAGCCCATTAAACTGATCAATTTCCAGATATTTAAGTTCTCAAACTTCCAAATTCCCAGAAACGTCAAATTCCAGAATTCTCAAATTTCCAAACTTCAATCTCAAATAGTCAAATTTCCAATTTTCCGAAATCAACTATCCACTGAATTAAACTGCAAATACATCCACGATATCCGTTGATGAAACCATCCAAATATTTCTCACGGTCCCTCATATTAGGAAGTAAAGAAAAATGCCATGATTAAAATCCGTATTAAACTTCACAATACAGCATTAATATTAATCAGACCTACTGAAAAATCATGATAAAAAGAACATTCTTTTATGAGAAGCTTCTAATCGTGTCTTGCTAAAAATTCTAAACTATCTAACTCGAAAACATCCAACTCGTACGATACGTATCGGTAAAATTATTCGGATCATTGACACAACGTGTATAAAATTAATTAAAATCGACGATACTTACCCTATTCTACTCTGAGCAACAAAATTAACGCAACAACAATTTTTATCAAAATTCCACTCAACTTTAAGTAATCGTAACTCCGCGAAAAATGGTCATGTTTTGAAGTCTCTACTTCGAGCACAATCTATCATATTTTCACTTCCGCCTTTCCCCATAAAATATGCTCAAAGTAGAAAACTTGAAACATTGAATTGGAAAAAGAATTTGTCAGATACGACCATTTATCTGATTCCCAGAATTTTTTTGCCATTTTAATAAATACTTTTAAAAATTCACAAAACGCTATCAAAAAGTTCATATTTTAAGGTGTATACAATCTAGTTTTTTTTTTAATAAATTTAATTTATAAATTTAATTAAATTAATTTTTTTTTTTTAGATTAATTTTGTATATAAATTTTTGTATGAAAAAATATTAAAAAATAAATGAAATATAACTCGTCTCCTAGGTCGTCAGTTTTTTTATATCATTTTCGGTGACCATGATATCTTCAAAGGTTTTATCCGAAGTCATAATAAAAAAATATTGCGTTAGTACATTGCATTACGAAGGGCCTGAACGAAGGATTTTTCATTTCGATTAAACATTTTTTTTTATTGCAAAAATACCAATTCACCTCGAAAAATTCACTTTTTCGTAAAATTGTTGTCATTTTTGCAAAAATCAAAATTTTACGAAACCCTTCGTTCAAACCCTTCGTAACGCAATGTACTAATGCAATATTTTTTTATTTTGACTTCAGATAAGGCGTTCTCCGAAGATATCACGGTCACCGCAAGTGATATAAAAAAACTGTCGATCTAGGAGACGAGTTATATATCATTTATTTTTTAGTATTTTTTCATACAAAAATTTATATATACACCTTAAAATATGAACGTTTTGATAGTGTTTTGTGAATCTTTAAAAGTATTCATTAACATTTTCACGACCGCATGTTTGCGCAGTGAAATGTCGCCAAACGCCGGCAATATTTTTAAAGAATTAATGTAAAAAAACTTTACGTAAGTTCACGAAATAATTCAACATTATTATACAACAATGTTTTTTCTTTGTGTGACAATTATTAAAACGTACAAATATAAAACAAAATTCATGACAACATAATAAACTTAACTGCTTTTTTATGACATTATTTTATCGTATCCGTGCAACACTTTCAAAAACAACATACCTTGTTGCTTATCAATAAGCAAAAATTGAAACGTATTTCGTGAAAAAGTACGCAGTTTTTAGAGATAGTGTTCAATTTCAAAGTGTTGAATAACTGACGTTCGAAAAAGCTTTGCAAATGGCTGACCAATGGTAGGTACCACGTGGGAGTCACCACGTGACACCATGTAAGTGTCACCGGCAAACAACGACTGGCCTGCCTATGGTTGGTGTCACCGGTCGTGAAATGGCAAAGAAAATTCTTGAAAATAACGTAATTTTCCCGATCCCAAGTAGATATAACCCCACGAAAGTTGAGTGAAGTTTTAATAAAAATTGTTGTTGCGCCAATTTTGTTGCTCACTGTATAATAACCGTTAATTTTTTGTTTCCTCTTCAATCTCTATCTGTCTCTCCGCCTAAGGACCTCATCGTGCTTGAACATCAGGGTAAATCCGTTGCGTGCCGAATCAATCGAACGCGTTTGTTACGTGATAAGTTCCAATCTATCCGATGTTAATGCAATATTATTGTAAATACCGCATTTTGTAATAAAGCATTCATCCTGTACCTTTGACTAACTCGTACGTTAAACGGCTTGCACAATATGAGACGAGCAACGAGTGTAGAGCACTCGTGGTATCGTTATCGTTGTAACCGTACGAAGCAACGTGAACGAGGCTCGTTGTCCCGTTGCTTTGGTTGTTTGGACGCGCTTAATGACCGGATATCCGTTTCGTTTTGTCACAGGGAACGCGAGCAGCACGTCCGAGTTCGTTAGACAAGAATTGAGAGCGATCGTTGGCGCGCGAACTCAACAACAGCAACAAAGGGTACCGAACAACATTCAAAACAATCTCGCCGGTCAAGTGTCTCAGGACGACCTTGAAGCGCTAGGTCTGACCTTCGAGATGTCCCCTGCAGGTACGTGGTTCCAGAAAATTATCAGAAAATGAACCCTCGTCGTTTTAGTTTCAACCCACCCCACGTTGTTTTTTTTTTTTTTTTTTTTTTTTTTTATTTTTTCGATATTCGCGCGTTAACTCGAAGGGTACTCAGTAAACGAAAATGGAGTCACTTTGTACATATAACCACTTTCTGCCGTTCGATCAGCGTGTTTTTTTTTTTATCTCGAAATTGTCAGGCTTCGATTTGGGTTCACACGTAGAAACACGGTCGTTCATTTTTGATCAAACGAAACTAAAGGGGGGTGGGGATTATTGGTTTCTCGATACTAACCAGATCTCACATTCTCTTCTTGTATAGCATTGCGAACCTCGGTTTGTTCTCATCGTTTCGGCTTGTAAATAAAGTATCTGCGACATTCTGACAACTGTGAAAAAGTATTACAAGGAGTTCCTCTAACGTTCAGTATTTGTTTCTTCTCTGAAATTTTATTCTGCTGGGGCGTAACAAATTTCAACGATCATTTCGTGCGTTTGTGACGGGAGAACCTGTTAACGAGCAATCAAACGTATTGAAATTTGTTACCGAATGGGAAAATATATTAAACGAAATTATTTAATTGCGAAAGCGAATTAATAATATTTAAACGGTTCGTCTATGAAGCAGTAAACGAGATTGTAGAACTGCTTTCTGCTGTTTATTCGCACTTCCTCTGATTTTAATTCGCCGTGTATCGATTAGTATTCCGATGGACATTTTTTCGCAACGGGCTTACGGGTTTTTAATTCGGCGGGAAACTTGCCGTTTTTTTTTTTTTTTTTGAAAAAATTGCCGTTCATAAATGTTAAGATACATATATCTGCACTTTAATATTGTTTCGATACTCTACCAATCAATTTTTAGGTTTTATCTGCAAATTTTCAAATTTTAAAATTTATTGTAATTGCTTAATATCAATTTCTGTGCTTTTCACGTTATGGTTGATGCATCAATCACACATGTTATTGGTATAATCGTTACATATTTGATTGGCACAATTGTTACATATATTATTGATATAATTGCTACATATATTATTGGTATAATCGTTGCATATATTATTGGCACAACGATGTAAATTTATACAAAATTTCACATATGTCATATATTACCTACATATGATCCTAAGTAAATACCGATTCAATTTGACGAAGTTAGGTAAAATTTGAGAAAAGAATTATAAAAGAGATAGTAAGTATATTTACGGAATTTCAAAATTTATGTTACGAAATATAAGGGAGAATAAACAAATTGCGATTGTTGATAGTAACGAAATATAATTGTCCAATACTAAAAGGGTTAAAATGTCCCATCATAGTACAATCAAGAGCAAACACTTAATTTACAAAGTTTATCAGGATAACTATCTGAAATACCATGAATTTCATCTAGATAAAAAATTAATTTCTACATTAATCAATACTCTATCGTTTATTAATTTCTCGTGTCTCAATCATTTATTAATATTTCAAAATTAATTATTATTGATCATTAATTAATATTAATTATTATTCTTAATTAATATTAATTATTATTCTTAATTAATATTAATTATTATTCTTAATTAATATTAATTATTAATTATTTATTAATAATTCAGAATTACAAAATGTGCATCACATACGAGTGTCCCAACACTTATGAACGGCAGTGTACGCGAAACATACGAAATCGTAATCGTAAATCAAGCTTAATTTCGTCGTCTCGAGTAGAAACGTATGGACAGCTTGAAAAATCGATCCGCGTTCAAACCTAATTCCCGTAGACCGATCGTAGAGTTCGAGATCGCGAGAAAGATCGACGGTCTTTCGAAAAATAATCGAAGCTCCGAGTACCTGATCCGGTTTTTAAACGTTTCGAATAGGTGTGCCCGACACTCTAGTCTGGTTCTTGTAAGAAAACGCATAATCTGTAATAAAAGACTGGTGGTAACGCCTACTGTTACAATGTCCTAACTAGGTGAGGCTGTGGTTAGCGATGGCCCTGCAAAGAGCTGGGCCATTGGGAGTGCCGGAGGTGCCCCCTCGTCCTCCAGGGTAAGACCCTTCCGACAATTACTTTTACGTATATATTATATACATATATATATATATATTTACTTATTTACTTTATCTACCTTTTTTTTTTAATCATTATTTATTTTATTTATTTTCATTTGATTTTGTATGCGATGTCTTCCCTTCTTCGCTTGGCTTCAGAACTTATTGTGCACGAAACGTTTAATGATTACATACTTATACAATACATATATATGCGCGTACATTTATACATGTGTACGCATGCACACGTATGTGTTTATGTATATACATATATATTAATATATGCATAATATACACACATATTTATGTATGCGTAATATACATACATATTTATGTATGCATAATATACATGCATATTTTTTGTATGTATAATGTACATATGTATTTATGTGTGCATAATATACATGCATATTTATGGTATGCATAATGTACATATGTATTTATGTGTGCATAATATACATGCATATTTATGGTATGCATAATGTACATACGTATTTATATATGCATAATATACATATATATTTATGTATGCATAATATGCGTATATATTTTTCTCTCTACGCACTGAGCGTAAAACTTGTAGGGGATATTTTAGCGCTCTCTTTGCATGTGTCATTTTTTGACGTTTACTGTGTAATATCGTTCATTTATGATCTTATTTAGACGTAGCTGCGTTCGATACACACGTGTATTACGTATATTTCGACCGCGATATATCGCGGGCGACTTCTGTTATTGTTTCTTCTTCCTTTTCTCGTTTCTATGCTATTCGATCAGTCTGTCCCGATCGATCGATCGTGCTGGACCTCGTGCGATCGAGATTCACGTGGACGTAGAAAGGATACACCAAGCCAGGGATCTGGTAGGAAAGATCCACCAAAGTGGATTCATGGATTTTATGAATTTTATGAATTTTATGAATCTTATGAATCTTATGAATCTTATGAATCTTATGAATTTTATGATTTTATGAATTTTACGAATTTTATGATTTTATGAATTTTACGAATTTTACGAATTTCATGAATTTTATGAATTTTACGAATTTTACGAATTTCATGAATTTTATGATTTTATGAATTTTACGAATTTTACGAATTTTACGAATTTCATGGATTTTATGAATTTTATGAATCTTATGAATCTTATGAATTTTATGATTTTATGAATTTTACGAATTTTATGATTTTATGAATTTTACGAATTTTACGAATTTCATGAATTTTATGAATTTTATGATTTTATGAATTTTATGAATTTTATGAATTTTACGAATTTTACGAATTTTATGAATTTTATGAATTTTATGAATTTTATGAATTTTACGAATTTTATGAATTTTATGAATTTTATGAATTTTATGAATTTTATGAATTTTATGAATTTTATGAATTTTATGAATTTTATGAATTTTATGAATTTTATGAATTTTATGAATTTTATGAATTTTATGAATTTTATGAATCTTATGAATTTTATGGATTTTTCAAATTTCATGAATTACAGTTTCAAGAATTTTGTTCGTTTTTTCTTGTCGGTATTTGCTACATTCAGAGACTGCGGGTAGTCGAAGTGGAAATGTTGAAAGGTGATAAAAGAACTTTTCAAACGACGCATATATTGAAAATTTTTAATATTTTCTACTTATACAGTTCCATCAGTGGCTATATAACGGAAGTCTGTTGTGATTTATTGTTTAATTCGATCCGATCCGACGTTACACAAAACAGATGAAAATTTTGTTATATATGAACCACAATAATTATTAAGACGTTTTCAATTGTTAATTGTGGTTTTTTAAATTATCTCTTAGTTCTTAATTAGTGACTTACAGCGATGTTTAACAAAATGTTCAAGTTTATTTGAGTTTTTAAAGTGTTCTGCGACAAATAATGGAAATTACCTGCTCATATACTTATGGAAAGAATTTTTATTCTTACTTTTTATCATTTTTATTTTTTATTCTTATCAAAAGAAAATATTGAATATAAAGTAGTGCTTAATCTCGAATCTGTAATCGTTCTTCTAATACCACAATGAATGTTTGAATTTCATAGAAATGTTACATGTCGTATATCAATCGATTGGATTAAATGAAAAAATGATTAAATATCAACATTTTTGTTAATATCACAGAAAAGAATTATTTAAATGATGCGTGAATTTTCATCGGTACAAATAATTGAGTCTAATATTTTAAACAACACAAGTGAAATAATTATGATATTTATTCAAATTGAAATTTACCCTCAGTCATCACTATGAATATTTAACATGTCAGATCGGCGATCGGCCTGGTATATCGTTAATTTGTCCACACTGGAAAGAAGAAACCTGTATTATCATTTTTTCCAAATTGATCCGTGAAAATTTTGTCCGAAGTTTTACACTCAGTGACAAGAATCACATATTTTTGCCTTCTTGTTTGCAATTCTATCATATCGACTAATACAATTATCACGAAATGAAACGACTCTCAGATCAAATTCGATAGGAATATACTTAATCGATTTACTGTCGTATCATCGGTACACGGAAGACTAATTATTTTGTTTTTGTTCCGTCAAATTGTATTAACTGCAAGTAACCACGCAAATATTTCTCGTTGTTGATACGCGATACTAATGCAACGCGAGGAACTAAATTTATCATACAAGTTGATACAACTTTCGAAACGGAAAAAAATTGATACAATTTTCGAAACTGAGAGAAGGCTTGCAACCTAAGTATTTTAAAATTAATTCGTCATTGTACTGCAATAAAATACTTAAAGAAGAATTTTGTCATGAACGAAGTGGAACAGCTTTGAGAAGTCTTTCAGTTATAAAAATAATATATACAGGGTGTCCCACAATTATGGTACGAGCCGAAAAGGGGTGGTAGGTGGAGCTATTCTGAACAACTTCTTCCTTTGCCAAAATGTCGGATGAGGCTTAATTTTTAAATTATTAAGGAAAAACACCGACCAATCAGAACGCGAGAATCGCGCGCGCCGTATGTTCGATCGCGACCACGGCCAATTAAAACTCGGGCCTACACTTCTGCCTCCTAGCGCGCGCGATCCTCGCGCTCTCATTGGTCGGTGTTTTTCCTTAACCCATTGACTGCCAACTACGAGATATCTCGTAGTGAGCGTCTGTACCAAAACTGCCAGTTACGAGATATCTCGTAGTGAGTGCTGCAAGTACAGATTGGCTACAAATGGCTATTTGAGGTAGGAATTATTAGAAAGGATGAATGCAAAATGTATATAGTGTAGAGAACATATTGATTATCAATTTTTATTATTGAAACTATTAAAATTACAATTAAGGCGATTAGAGCATATTTTGTAAAAGTTCATGTTTTCTTTAAAATAAAATTGCGGCACCCAGGGCAAGGCGCACTAAATTTGCATGGCAGTCAATGGGTTAATAATTTCAAAATTAAGCCTCTTCCAATATTTTTGCAAAGGAAAAAGTTGTTCAGAATATCATCACCTACCACCCATTTCCGGCTCGTACCATAATTATGGGACACCCAGTATATTCTATTATAAAAATAATTACAAACGTTTATAATACTTATAAACGTTTTTCAATTTATAAAGATAAAATCACGAATAACTTCATCGAATCCGAACTTGAAATAAAGATCGCACGTTTAAGATATTTGCCGGAAAAACGAGTAGTAATATTTGTTATGAGGATAATAATGTTCGTTGAGATTAATTAATTCATTCGTTAAAAATTGCACCACTTATTTTTACCATCGTTCGTGTAACACCCTCTGTGTGAGAAAGAATTTTATCGTTGATCTTGTATCGAGCGTAAAGAGTGTATCCTCTTTATTCTACAGGGTGATGGTGCCGTTAAGCTTCAGCTCATTTCGAAGTAATCAGTATTAATCACACTGGCATTGTTGTATCGTGTAACGTATATTTAGTATGGTAATGCTTTTTCACAGTGAGCCAAATAGACATCTAAGCGGATAGAGTTCTTTTTTTTTTTTTACTATCTCTGATCGCTCTCGTTGCATGAGGCAGAACTGTGACGGTTCTCTTTGCCGATAAACCGGAAGTGCGTCGAAGAAGTCTCAAATACGGCGGCCATTTTAACGCATTAACTGCCGTGGTCTAAAATTACGGAACAAAGCACCGTAACGTGTTGATAATAATCGATTACTATTCTTAATAATTATACTTAATTATTTGCTCTTGATAATTATTCTCAAATACTCGCTCTTAATAATTATTCTTAATTATTAATATTCGCTCACGTTTCAATCTTTTATCCTTCAAATTATTTTCTTTCGATTTCTTTCGTTTTTAAATTTCGCGCGCTCTGTTTCGGTCGGGACAACGCGTTTCAAAAATTTGTGTGCGTTTTGTTTTCTCTTGCAGAATTTTGTTTTGTTATTAACACTAGATTTACGGACGTTTAATGGCCACTTATGTCTAAATTGAAAATGAATTATAAAAATAAGTAAAATATGGATAATACATACATCTGTTTATAGAAAGATTCGTTATCTCGATGAAGGTTAACACGCATTTTGTCATAACCTTTTTAATAATTTTCGTAATCAAAAACAAGAAATGTAAGATCCGTCATTTTTACGGGTTCCGTAAATCTAGTGTTAAGATAGTAGCGATATTAAAAATTCTGTTTGTCCTTTTTACTACATTTTTATGGCGTCGAAAAGTGACTGTGGCAGTCAGTGCATTGAAAATATAACAGTTTATCGAATGTGTCGATATTTTTGCTCGATCAATCGATAAATCGACTGTCAGATTATCTGTTGATTCGAGTATCGATCAGCGGTAATTAATGTAGCGCGAAATATTTAAAATGATAATTTTCGATCGATAACGAATGACTGATTTCACATGAATTATCTCGTTCAACTCGACAGTGATTTTAATGCAAATTTTCTTGCCGCTAAAACTTGATTCCTTGAACACCTAATATTTGTTTTGTTTTAATAAGGAAATATAGCAACGTCTTCCCTACGATTTTCATTTATACTTAAATTAGGTGATTTTAATGATGAGCATGGTACTCTACTTTTTTCTTATAGTTCGTGTATTTTTTAATAATTACACATATTTATTACTGGTAATGAAAGAACAGATTTTTTTTTCAATATTGCTGTTTTGGAAGATAACGAATACGATTCAGGGATATCAGTTTATACAAGACTGACATGCTTAGTTTTAAACATTTGATCGAATTTTAAGTTAGACATCAATGAGTAAAAGGAACAAAAATTTCCATATTCCTCAAATTTCCTCAGATTCTCAATTTTTCAACTTTGCATACTAAAAATTTTCGATCCCCAGATTTCCATATTTCCAAAATCCATAATTTCAAGAGTTCCTACATCTCCAAATTTCTAGAATTTCTACTTTCCAAATTCCCAAAATCCGTAATTGCAGGAATTTCTAGCATTCCTACATTTGCAAATTTCGGAAACCAATAACTGCAAGAATTTCTACATTTTCAAATTTCCAAAATCCCTAACCGTGAGAGTTCCAGCATTTCCAAATATCCAAACGGCGTGACTTCACAACTTCATAAATTCCCAAATCCAGAAATTCTAAAATTTCACAGTGTTTCAAATCCATAAATTCCACAGTTACCAAATTCCCAAATCTCCGCAAAATTTCTGCTTGCCAAACTATGAAACTTTCACAATTCCAGCAAGTTGAAATTCTCAAATCTTCGAATCCAACAATTCCAAAATATCCGAGTTAAAAAAAATTTCCGAATCCTCGAATTCACTCGCGTTGCTATTGAATACACGCACTCATACATGCTCCACGCCTTTGCAATAACGTATATGCTTCGAACCTGAAAATGCTGCGCAAAAAGTCTGTAAAATCTGAAGAGATCTACAAAGTTTCGAGATAAAAGATCGAATGAAAAACACGAACCAGTTTGTAATCGCCCACTGCGAGTTGAACGTGCTAATAGCATTCACCGATCGACGATTAATTAGTATAATCTACATAATCGTGTTCGCGATCGATTGCAATTATTACTTGTAAATCCTTCTATGTTTTTCTTTCCCTTTCTCTCTTATTTTCTCTCTTCCTCTCTGTCTCTCTCTCTCTCTCTCTCTCTGTCTCTCTATCTTATTTGCATTCCAGTTGAAAGATTAAAGCCTGCGTAAGCTAAAGGAAGCAAGCAAACCTGACACTCTTTCAACACTACGCGATGTTCGTAATGTAGTAGCTTTTTAACGTTCTGCAAAATAACTGCTTTGTTTTTTAAACAAGAAGAAATAAAAGAATAGAAGCGCGAAGAAGAGCTCAATCTCTTTCTTTATTCGTGGCCCGTCGATTTTTAAAAGGTCGTCGCTTAAATCGCGATGTCGATCCGATTCTCTGTTTCTCTTCTTATTTTTTTTTCTCTCTTTTTTTTTGACGTCATTAGATTAGCGGCCTTTGGTGTGCATTGGAACATTGGATGTGTAGCGAACATATGTGGCTTCAGTATAGTTTCTCTTTTTGAGTTGTGACTTTGCGTTTGCCTCCGCTGGAGCATTTTTTTTCTCCTTTTATTTATTTATTAGGTATCGCGATCTCGACCACGTGAACTTGTCGAGATTCTCTTTCTATTTTTCCTTTTATTCATTTTTTTTTTTTTTTTTTTTTTTCGCCGATTGCGATGCCGTGAATATTCAGAATTTCGAACGGACGAGGATTTTTTTTATTAGGGCTGATTTAATTCGTGTTTCGAGTAAAAACGTGATTTTTATTTGTACGTAAGGTTCTCGTTCGAAAGATTTTAATGACTCGAAGAACGCTTCGGAATCTATGTTCGAGGCAGCATAAACGTTTTTAATTATCGTAGTTTGCCTCGCAAAGTTTCTCGGACGAGTCTTTTGCTCGCGAATAAATAATTCTGTTCTGATAAATGCGTGTTGATTTTTCCTTAAACGAAGTTCTCGTTATTTATGTCACTTCTTTACGATCGTAGTTGTACGAAATTGTTTAATATTCACGATGCATCGATGTCTCGTTTACGGGCGAATAACGAGTAATCGGAGTGTCGGGAATGTTGGTCAGATGCTGGATAACGAAATGCAAGATTTTGGAAAAAACGTATCACGGCAACATGTTATTATATTGTATAGAGTATTTGGGTTTATTTAAAATACGTATTGATTTATAATTCGATTCAATATTTTCGCTCATTGGCGGTCGTTAACACTTTGAACGCCACCCAAAAACAGTTTCAATTTCTTTTAAGAAATAAATTTATTTTCGATAAATTTTACAGACCATTTTCATAATATTCTATATTATGGTTTATTCCATAGGCTTTAATATATTTACAAAAATTTTGTATACTTTGTTATGTTAAATGTTTCGACTAAAATTAGCGATAGATTTATGTATGAATTCATACGTCACCCGTATCTGGGTGACACGGTGCTCAAAGTGTTAAATTGCGAAATCACGCGATATTGCGTGCGAAATTGTTGATTTGTCAGTGATAAAAAAATGTTCTCCGATTTGAGTAGGTATTGTAGCTTATGCTGAAATTAGTACAGAAAGCTGGCAATAATAATGTGAACACGTTCGTTAGATGTTAGGCAATCAAAGTTAGAGATATAAAATTATCAACTTTTTACATTTGTGAATTTCCAGGTTTTTGAAATTTTAACTTTACAAATATTTATAAGTTTACGAAGTTATAAATTCACAAGTTTTTAAGTTTACAAGTTTACGAGTCTACTAATCTACAAGAATAATAATGTTAACCCACTTGTTATGAAATTCCCATATACAGTCATGGACAAAATTAAGTGGACATTGCAGATATGTACAAAACTTTTTCGTTTTATTACACTGTTTTAAATAATTTTTAAATTTAGAACGTGAAGTGTTTTTGTAGACTTGAAAAAACATTTATTTAATATACAATTTATATATTTAATGTATATAGTTGTGCAATAAAGTTTTGATTTATAGTCATTATTAGTTAAATTAAATTAACCTTTTGTTATTTATGATATCTGTCCACTTAATTCTGTCCACGACTGTATGTCTCACATGTACTCTACAAGCGGAATTCATTAAATGAATCTTTGTGAAACAATAAAACAAAAGTGCAAAATAAGATATAATAAGATAGATCGATATAAGATATACGTTATATTAAAAACCAAACAACTTCAAACGAAATAATTATTGAGAACAAGAAAAATAAAAAATCACGTACAAAAAACATGTAAAATATGACATTTTTATAAAAACAAATCCAATATTCTCCGGTTCTCCAATACGAATGTGAAGTTGTAAATTTTTCAACGAATAAAGTAGAATAAAAGTATCGTTACACTTAATAGCCAAACAGGAAGGAGAAAGAACTGATTTTCTCGAGTAACGCGTTGCATAATAACGAGAGAGTCTACATTAGAGCACATAATTTGATACGACTTTTCCATGGCTTGCAATTCTCGTTGCACGGTGCTTTATCCAACGTTCCCTGCATTCTGAATCGATGAAACTGTTATAAAAAGAAAATGGATCACGGTGTCCTTAACCCTTTGCCTTACGAGCTTCTCGCTGCCATTTTCTAATTTGGCCGTCGAACGCGAACAATTCAAATATCTCGTACAATTTTCACGAAAATTCTTAACCCCATAAATTACTATTCGAATGCAAATTAAAATACGATCATTTCATTCGACATCTTGGACTTCAATGTAGCGAGCCTCGATGTTTAACACTACAGTGGTTGCGCGAATGACGTCGGAACAAACTATATTTATTTTTTGTATAACAACAAATCGTTTGCATCGAATATTATTTAGGGCGGAAATGAGCAAATGTAAATCGTACATAGAAG
The DNA here is from genome assembly GCA_947623535.1 of Coelioxys conoideus. Lineage (NCBI taxonomy): Eukaryota > Metazoa > Arthropoda > Insecta > Hymenoptera > Megachilidae > Coelioxys > Coelioxys conoideus. Next base: position 15,396,144 of record OX392453.1, on the reverse strand, counting down.
AACGTAATAATTTTTCCTGTACATCGTTGTTTTCTGTAATTGGCAATCAGCCATTTTATGAGCAGGATATTAAAAATTAAAATATTAGACATTAAAAATTAAAATATTAGATATTAAAAATTAAAGCGGTCTATCATTTACCGTCGATTCTTTTTATTTTCACATTAAGTCGTAGTATTAAAAAAAAAAATGAATAACCCATGCTTATTATACTGGTAATATTTGGTTTAATATTTAAATATTCGTTGTCAAGGAATGAAACGTAACTTCGAAGCAAGCAGCATTTTTAACAGAAACATCAAATTCGAAAATTTCATACTTTGCCAGATTAATACAAAAATTGTATTCGCGCGCACGCAGTTTCCCGTATCAACTTTATCGACGATTTTTTCAATTACTTTTTTAATTGATTATGTGCCAGTTATGTTTTTTAACTTTTAGTATTCACGATTAAAAAGTCTGTAATTAAAGTAGCTGCTTAATTTTATCCTACCAGATAGTTTTCACACCGTCTCGATGAATACATTTAAAATAGAGTCAGTTTGAGTTGTATAAATTTATAAGTTTATAATTTATTACAATTTTTTATAATTCTAATAACAAAATCGAAGTATTTCGATTCGCTCCCGAAGGATCAGGGTAACTCTGACAAATATTTGCCAGATAATAAAATAATACACAATAATAGCGATGCTACTCGAAATAATACGTTTTTGTTCTCGTTATCGGTACAATAATCGTGTTATAACGAATAACGCTTGTCATTCACGCGACCTCTCACATGCTGCATTTACAAGCGCAATTACAGCAGGGTTAACAAGGCAAAGGGTTAAATGTTCACCGATCCTGCGGGACGCACCGATCGCTAATAAAACGGAATTCATTTTGCAGACTACTATGGAGGAAGTGGCTCGAGGTGATCCAAAGGTGAACCAGTCGTCGTTGTTACAGAAACTGTTGTCCGAGTGACTGCAGGCCAACGGTTTGAAGACTAAAGGGATCTATGTAATATACGTTTGAAGCTAGAGACGCGAACAAAAGAGTGGATGCGAGACCGGGTCACATACGGCACTTAGGAATACCGCCAAGTGCAGAATCGATCCGCGTGTGTACGACGCAAAATATACACCCTATTATACGTAATGGATACTAATTGTATTATATGTAAAACGCCGCAACAAACAAACACAAACGTACATACATACATGCATACGGACCACACACGTATACACACGAAGTCAGTATTCAGACACGTATCACCAAATACAAAATTGCGAGAAAATTTAGGCCGCTGCGCCGTGCTCTCCGTGGCCTTAACGCGCTGGAACCGGTCGAATTTGATTACAAAAAAAAAAAGAAAAAAAAACATGTAGGAAACAACAACAACAACAACGGGAAGTGATTTTAAGAGACAACAATCAAAATGGAGCCTCGCGACTCGCGAACACGCATACCCCGGCGCGTCTTTATAATCCATGCTCCGAAACTCGAAGGACCAAATGTTTCCGTTTCCCGTTTCGTTCGTTCGTCGTCGAACGATCTTCGCGATTCGTGTTGGTTCGTTACCGATTTCGGGAGTAGCTTCGTCCCGTGGGACGATCGAGCGTCACTGATCGACGATCGAACGATCGATCGTTCGTTATTCGATCGCGAGAAACGACGGTGAAACGACGAATTTGAAAAGAGAACGAGGTAGAGCGCGGGGAGCACACGGCGCTACATTGCGATGACCATTATTTTATATATATATATATAAATATATAAATATAAAAAGAATGAAAGAAAGAAAGAAAGAAATGCCTTTCTCGGGGCATCCCAGCTTCGGACGATATTCGAGTATAAATATATATATAAATATAAATATAAATATAAATATATAAATATATTATATATGAAAATATAAATATAAATATAATACCGACACGATTAGACTGACGTACGCGTGTGATCCGATTGGAACGGGTTGCCAGGCGTACCGTCAGTATTGTATTTGGTATCACTGAAAGAAACTACGTAGGTACCTCAAAGGTATACTTTACTATACCACTGGCTGTTGAACATAGAACTATTTATAGGTTTAATTATTGTACACAAGAGGATGATGAAAAGATGACGAAGATTAGAAAGAAGCAAATAGAGCACTATTTCACGTATTCTCTTAATTTAATGATCCTTTTTGACTATTACATTTATGAATAATATATTTGTGATTGTAAGAATCTGCAACCAAAATGTGACAAAGAATACTTGTTGTTGTTAATATGATTATAACTATTATTATTATTATTATTATTATTATTATTAATATTATTATTATTTTATTATTATTATTATTATTATTATTATTATTGACATCATCATTATCACTATTACCAATATTCTTGTTGCAATTACTATATTATTATAATATTAAGGATTATTATTATTATTATTATTATTATTATTATTATTAATATTATTATTATTTTATTAATATTATTGTAATAATAATTATTATTATATCGATATTGATATTATTGAACACTTGGAATATGCATATTTCTATTCAATAGTAAGAGTACCTTTATATACATATACATGTATACAGACGTGTTGTGTAAATGTATATGTGTGTACTTGTGTATAGGGATTTATATAGCGTGTTATATATAACTAATTCTGCCCGATTATTTATATATAATCGGTATATAAATTTACGGTATATTTATATATGTATACGTGTGAAGATGAAAAGGAAAAAAAAATATGGAGATCAATACTTCTATTTTGCATAGCTCGATAATTCTCCTTTGAGTCTTTAGAAGTGCACACTAAAAATTACTTCTCGAACATCTGTTGTTGCATTGATCGAATCGTGTGGGAAGGAAGAACAAAAAAAAAATACGATATAAAGGAACGGAACGAATCGAGAGAGACAGAGCGAACGAGAGATAGAGAGAAAGAGCGAGAGAGAATGGGAGAGAGAGAGAGAGAGTCGATGGAAGAAGAAAAAAATACGATAGAAGAAATACGTCTTTTCACGTTTATTCGTATATGTATATACACACGCCGCGCGACACAAATGAATCGGCGTGTATATATGTATATTATTTACATGCATATGAAAGAAATCTCACGCAAGTGTCTTATTTTTCCAGGATGTTCACCGACGATTATTAAAACGAGAGAGTAACTAAAAGAAAATAAAAATGTGAGTTAAAAAAAGAGTAAAAAAAATAAAAGAGTAATAAACGAGAACGAGATAAAAACGACGAAACAAAATGAATAGAAACAAGTTGGAAGAAATTGCTACGAGGTAAACGCGCGCGTGAATTCGTCGTTTCCGTGGTTTTCGTGTTCGACGAGTTCCGATCGGACCGTTGTCGACGACGGAAGCGAACGAAAATGTACGAAAATGCACGAACGAGAACGAGAACGAAAACGTACGCTCCCGACGCGACATAAGTCCCGTGCCAGGAAACGCGTTGAAACTTTGTTTTCTCTCCTTTTGCGCGACCGTGTCCCCTAGAACGTAAGTTTGTCTTTTTAAAACGCGTTTTGTTTTTATACCCAAATTGCACGTCGTTGCGTGCCGATTGACGAGACGATGAACTTTTTTTTACCATTCTCCCCGGTGTTCTTTTTATATTATCACTTCTCTCCCGCGTGTGTGCGTACTTTCGTTGACCTAGCCTTTTTAATCGCACATGGTACGTTCGCGTACTTTTGTTTTCTTTTTTATTGTTTTTTAAAATGCGGGGAGTCGATCGTTGATCGAGTTTAACGCGATCGAGCGTTTCGTACGGGCGAATAATTCGTTCCCTTTTTTCGCTTATTATTATAATTATTATTATTAATATTATTATTATTATTATGGTTATTTCTTCTTTTCTGTTTTGTTAGTTGACAATTTTACCAGCGTTTTTAGCGATTAATGGATTTTAACGAGAAACTTTAACGTTCTTAAGGATACATTTGTTTAGGTGGTAAGAATTCGGGGGTTGATAAGGTTACAAAAATCGGGGACAAAATAGACCCGAGCGGGAGATGTGCGCGTATATACTAGATAAACGAAAGCGAAAGAATTAAGTAGAAGTATCTATATAAATATATGTAAATGTATATTGAATAAAAGAAAAAAAAACGGATGAGTTTGTGACACGTTTGTGACGTCGGCATTACTGTGATGACACTGGCCTGCTCATCTCTGTTGCACTTTCTTCCAATTATTCGAGCAGTTACAAAGTAATGTAAAGAAAAAAAAAAACAAAAAAGCGAAATGATTCAAATCCCTGTAAAACACATTCGTGAGGTACTCTGAATATGTACACGTGCATACATAGACATGTATACTCGTTTCGTTAGTCGTGCGTCGCTGTTGACACAGTGACGTAATGTGTATGTGTGTGTGTGGCGGGCACGCGCGCCCACATACATGTGTATGTATGACCGCGCGTGTGCGTGTATGCGAATGTGTGCATGTTTCTCAGTGTATATGCATGCATGAATGCGCGTATGTGTGTGCGTGTATGTGCTTACGCGTGCGTACGCTACAGAATGAATGATTTCACGGTGTGCGTGTGGCTCTGAGTGTATTTTTTTTTCTCTTTGTGCGTGCGTGCGCTCGTAGGCACGCTTATACGCGTGTGTGCGTAGTGAATTACGTCATATAGATAGATCATATGTGCTTTCTAATGATGAATAATTTTATAAATATAAATATAATATCGATCTCTCACGTGTACGTTTATTTTGAAGCGGGTCTCCCGCTTCCAGATCTTTTTATTAAATTGATTTTATTTCAGTGTATTTTATTTTCCTTCGAGTATAATGCGCTTTATATTTGCCCAGTTGGGATACAGTGACCATTCAATTTTGTCAGTACGGTTTTCACTTTTGACCATTCATAATTGCCGAAACGTTTAGAATGACTTGTCCGAATGAAGTCACCCTTAAGTTTTATTTTGATTAGTGCCAAATTATTTTTGAATTTGAACCGAAATAGAATGCATAACCGTAGAGATAAACAAGTATAAGAATTTTTGACCACTGCAAATTCCTTTCGTATAACTTTCTTCTTAGTTTTACTTCTTTCTTTTTGTTCCCACTTAATATCATTTGTTAATAATTTTAGTGTATATTAAATGCAAAATTTATGCCGAGTTTGAACTGACCTTTCTTTATTATACATACTAAAAAACTAGATAAATATTAGAAGAGTCTTATATCTAATTTCCGCTGTTGTTTTGAATTTGCTAAAAGCTGGTCACACTAACTTTGAAAAAATTAAAGAAAGACGTAAGAATTAAGTGAATTTTCAACCTTAAGATTCGAACTATAAAGTTTAAAAAATTCAAAGAATTTTATAAACCTCATTGTTATATTCATTTTTAATATTATATTTTCGCGGGCGAAATTTGAAAAGAATACAGTTGACGCCCCTAACGGTCAAGTATTGACCTGTCGAAACAAAAAATTGCGTTTTTTCGTGAAATGGGACATTTTTACATTTTGTCGATGCTCAGAAATCGTTCTATGACCACGATAAAGTCAGAAAAATGCCTTCAGAGTGACCTTGTAGCATTATGTACAAAAATTTAAAATATTGCATTTTATGGACCTGTGGCAGATCAGAGCCCTGCAGTACCGACCGATCTCTCCCTCTGTCGCCGAAGGAAGCAACTGCTTACACCGCGCGTCGAAGCCGTAAAAGGACGCTAGAACGCTAACCTTCACTTCCTTTCGCGCGCGCTTGCTTGACTCACGCGTCTAGACGCTCAAATATATTTCAGCAAATGTGTACTAAATAAATAGTTTATTTTGTGTTAAACGTTACTGATTATTTATTTTCGAACCCTAGTAGCCATAGACCTAAAAAAATTTAGCCATCTAGCGATAGAAGGCGGGAACTAATGAAACTAAATTACGAATCCAATTTTACCTGTTCTTCCGAAAACCCTTATGATTTGAATCATACAAAAATTTGCAAAGATGTTCTGTTTTGCAAAAGGAAGGGAAACATCTGAGAAAACGGTTGTAAACCATTTGATAAGAAACTTTTTATCATTTTTATGTCAATGTCTACTTTACCATCCAAAGCAATATAATGAGCGGGCTCTTTTGAACACATAATACACATCTTATTATGTGTTCGTAGAATATACATTGCAAACAGGTTTTCCATGTAGATATGGACATTAACAGATTACATAGTAGATATAGTAGGGTTGAAACAATAAAAAGGATAAAATTTTTCATTAAAATGACTATAGTATTTTATGGTCCATGTATTACAGATTTCCTTATTTCAATCTGTGGCGCATTTGGTGCATGATGATGATATTATTTCACTTCTGCCGAAATCATAACATATGTTATTTAAAACAGAATAACGTTTAAATTACTAATTGTATGGAAAATGCCATTTTGAATTGTACAAATACCTTCGCTCTCTGAGAGATGGCGACAGTGACACTGTTTACAATGTGAGCATAGATAAATGTAAAAGTGAGAATTTCAAAATATGCCTGTGATATGGCGATATGCGTAGTACTAGATCCACTTTTCTGCAACATTAAATAAAAGTGCTTGAAATGAAAAATTAAATTTACTGTTAAAATTGTATTAATTGTTGATTTCGAATATGCTTATTGCTTCAGCAGCAAACCCAGATTTGCGCTTGAGTGCACGAGTGAAGTAAACATTAAAAACAAGAATATGAATAAAATTTGATAAAGAATTCCTAATTTAATAAAAAAGATATCTACAAAAGAAGAATATATCAATTTGAGATAAACCATTTTTTTTGTACAGTTTTGTGTATAATATTTTATATATAAGATATTAACTTCTGAATCATTGAATTAATTCATCATACAAATCGCGTATATGTTTTTAAGTGTTAAACTAAGAAATTAAACAATAATTTGTAATAGTAAACTGTTATTAAGTATGTTCGTATAAATTAACGGAATGAAATGAAGTGATAGGTAAGGTTATGATCGTATCATATAATACAAATTCAGCTTTTATTCTGAAATAGAATGTTTTTCAGAAATTCAATAACAATTCTTATAACACCCAAGATATAAATAATATTTGTTTGCATTTTATCGGTTGAAATAAAATGATTTATTTCAAATTTTTAGTAAATAGTTCGTGAATGTAAAATCTAGGAATAACTTGTTGCATTATCGTTACATATTCGTTAATTTATTGATACATAAGTTTTACGACGCAATCAAGGAAAAAGGAAAGTTTCATGGCTACTTTGACACGCATGCGTTTTGTTAATGGTGGGGGGATCCTTCGGGAGAAAATATTCCATATTTTCAACCAAAGAAGTATATCTGCTCCTGGTTTAAAAAAAAAGAAAATGGTAAGTTTATTGTGATAAATGTATAGAATAAAATATTAAAGTAATATCTATTATTGTAAAGTGATACAGAAAAAAAACCATCTACATACATCGTGCGATAATTTATTTATGCTGAATGGATTTCGAGTATTTCGTAAATATGTTCAATTTAAATTTAGTACCATTTTAAATCATTTTTCGTTAGATGTGTAATTTTTATCCTTTACAGTAAAACAATAAATTTGAAAACATATATGTTGCATATAGATTTTTCCGTGCTTTGGGCGTAACAAGTGGTTGAGATTAAAACATTTGTGATAGAAGTTATTTGTTCATAACTACATCACGAAAAAATGATATTACGTAAAATTGTCATTTTATTAATGAAATAATCGATCTATTCCGTTTTTGTGTTTTATAATATATTTTTTCGTTTCGTATGTTACAATAAAACATGGTCGAAGTATTTCCTGATCTGTATTGATCCGACTTTATCATCATTTTTATGGGATAGATACTTCATTTTGTCTAATATTTTCGCAAATTTCTAATCAAATAAATATTTAAAATGTTATATTTAATTATTAAACAGTAGTTTATGATTCACATAAAAAAATATTGTACTATAAACTGTTACTTATTTTTATAAAATTTACAAAAATGTTTTATTTTTTAGGAAAAGCTTACTGAAGAACAACGACAAAAAGACTTAAAACCATTATTAACAAATGGTTGGTCTATTCAAGAAAATAGAGATGCTATACACAAAGAATTTCTATTTAATAATTTTAATGAGGTATAAGCTGGTTTAGAAAATTTTCATTCTTTGTCTCTTACTTCATTATAGAAAATGTATTTCTTTTCTATACTTTCAGGCTTTTGGTTTTATGACCATGGTAGCATTACAAGCTGAAAAAATGAATCATCATCCTGAATGGTTCAATGTTTACAATAAAGTAAATATCACTTTGTCTTCTCATGATGTGAATGGTCTATCACAAAGAGATGTTAAACTTGCAACTTTTATAGATAAAACTGCTAAGCCAGAGAAAGAGTAAAATTTGTATTGTATAATAATTGAATAATTTTCAAGTTGTACCTTGAAAATAATATCCGTAAAAGTTAGTACATTGTAAAATTATATTACCCATGTATTACATGATAAATATGAATGTTATACCTATTCTGTTTTATAATTTTAATAAATAAATCTTTTTCAGTTATGTGGTGATTAAGTAATTTTTCAGATCATTTAACTCCATATTTTATATTTCTTTTATACATCTATGAAATAAAATAGTGTAATTCATATTTAAGGACAAATAGTTTATTCTGAAATAATTTACAATATAATTATAAAGTACCTAAATTAACCATCTATGAAAGTGTTTAAATTATAGTGACAATTATGCTTCATCACTTGTCATTTTTTGTGGATTTGTTACCAATAGCCCAAAAATCTTTAACAGCCCGTGCAACACCGGGACCATCATTTATAAGTACAAACAACCCACAAAGTGTAATTGCCGAAATGAGAAATAATGAAAAGTGCAAAACTTTTGGTACTACTGCTCCAACAACAATAGGACGTGCATAATCTGTAATCATAGCCTCCAGACCCCTATTGAAAAACAGATTATAAAGTGTATCACAATTACATTACCAAGTTATATATTAATATTATATCATTTATGTTATTATTATACTGTATATTTAACAGTAGGAAATATTAATGTGAAAACTTTAACAATTTAATTTAATTAATTAACAAAAATCTCATTAAAATAGAAAAATTAACATTTACCAATGTGTGTGCATTACAACCAGGACAGACATTATCCCATCCAGAATAGAATGTTCCATTATGAGTGCAGCAGGAATTACAATAGGAAGCGCGGCAGAGATAAGCTTCTCAAAAACCCAGAGACGTACATGATCACTATTAACAGTACTTGCATTCCGAATGAATTGAGTATTAACAACTCCATTCATTGGAAACTGTAGAAATAACACATTTATTACACTAAACTTTGTGAAAGATAAATAATTAAAATAAAAAAATAATATTGTCACAAAATTATTACCTTTGTCAAACAGTATTTAGTTTCATTTTTCATTACATTAGAATGTAAACATTGTTTAAAATTTGTAAGGGTTGTTGATGTTCTGCCAAATTGAGGTGGTTTACACGAGTTTGCAAAAAGATTAGCTTTAGAAAGTGATTCTGTAAAAATTAAATCATTTATATTGCTATTCCTTACATGAGTACTTGAAATATAGCATAAATTGATACTCATATATAACGAATTAAAATTAACTTTATTAATAGGTATTTTATTTTACTGTACATGTAATTTACATTTCATCGTTTAATATAACATAATAAATTAAATAGTACTACATCGAGTAAGGCGAATAACAAATGTGTGCTAATAAGGTTATTTCAATGTTATCAAAAATACGCAATCAAGATTATGTAAAGAGTAGGAATTTAAATATTTTTCTAAATTTTAAACGCGACTTACCTAGCTGTTTAACTTTATGGAAGATATTAGGTGTTACTATTTTTTTAATGATCATTTTGAAATTGTTAACTACAAAATCTTCCGGAAATAATCTTACTCGAGAAAGATAATGAATCTCATTCAAGTTTTGTGACAACCAAATTTGCGATTACAACACAAGTAAGAACATCGCTATGAACTGTGTAAATATGGCTCATACGTCGATTAGCACTGTATCGATTGTTCTTCGATTTGTCGTATTTATTTTAAATAATGATTCATTTGTATCTGAATGTGAGATAAACAAACAAAATTTGTTTTATAAATTATATAAACATTATTTCAATATATTAACATACGAATTATAAATAATTACTTATAACATGATAAATATGCATTTATTAAAATGAACCTTCTTGACTAATAAATTACATTTTTATAACTTTATTCGCATTTACCAATATAAAAACATACAATATATATATTATATTTGAAACATATTTCTGGTTGAGAAACACTGTATAGCACGTGTTGTATACTTGGTTATGGTTCTGTAAATACATCAAAGTTGCTATAGACGTGGAGCTGTAACAAAATTGAACCGGTTACTTTCAGAACTTTAAAAAGAAAAAAAAATTCGTAAGCAGCAAAGTGAAAGTTAATTGAATTTTGTATTCAATTCAAATAAAAAACAATATCAGAAATGGCAACTAAAGCTACTGATTCAGAAAACAGTTCCAAAAACAGTGGACCTGTATGTGGACCTGAACCAGATAGTACACGTGAAAATTGTCATAGAGATTTTAAAAAAGATTGGCGAGCAAATAGTAATTATAAACGAAATCGTAGTTCATATCATGCTGGTAAGATTTTATTACTTACTGTTTAAAATATGTATGTTCAAAAGAATAATGAATTTTTGATAATACCTGATTTTATTTTAAAAGGATATCGAAATGATAATTTTGGTCGAAAACCATTTAAACGTAACTGGTCAAACTTTCAACAGGATGGTGGGAGAAAGAAGCTAAAAGTAGGAAATCGATTGAAAGAATCCGATGTTGGTATCACAGAATATATAGGTGATCAAGGATTTTTTGGTGTAATTAAAGAACGATATACAGATTTTCATGTTAATGAAATTGCTCTTGATGGAGAGATAGCTAAGTTAACTAATCAGGATATTCCACCGCAACCAGAAGATAATGAAAATGTAGAAGATTTAAAATCATCTGTGTCAGATGAAGTATGGGGTCAGTTACAGACTTTGAAAGATCCAGAAACATCATCCATAGAAATTGATGTAACAGATATGGATAAAAATCAACGTAGAGCAATTCATACAATTGCTAAAAAGATGACAGATGTTGTTAGTCAAACCATAGACAAAGACAACAAGAAAATTATGATGATTTTGCCTGGTAAAAAAGATAGTAGAGATGGTATGTTAAATATTTGTTCCTCTAATAATAGTTACTATTACTACAGTGTTAATGTTATTTTTCTTTACTAGATCAAACTTTTCGAAGAGATAATCGTAAAGATTGGAAAAACCGAGATGGGGAGTATTGCTATTTTTTGTTACATAAAGTAAATATGGATACTATGGATGCTTTGAATCAATTAGCTATGAATTTACGTATGAAGCCAAATAATTTTAATTATGCTGGTACAAAAGATCGTAGGGCTTGGACTACTCAGTGGGTTAGTTTGAGAAAAGTGGAACCATCAGATATATTACGAGCAGCAAAAAGTGTACGTGGTGCATATGTAGGGAATTTTAAGTTTGTGAAAGAACCTTTGAAATTAGGAATGCTTAGAGGTAACCATTTTAGAATTGCTTTGAGAAACATTAATGGAACAGATGACCGAATTGAGAAAATAATGACCTCTTTAAGAGATCAGGGGTTTATTAATTATTATGGTCTACAAAGATTTGGTACTGTAGCTGCCATTCCAACTTATGAAATAGGCAAAACTTTACTTCAAGGTAATTATGTTTATTTTGAACTTGTGAGATTCAGAGAATATAATTTCTTATTCAAATTGTCTATAATTATATATATAAAGTTTAATTAATAAATTGTTATTCAAGAATATGTGTTACATTTGTTTAAATTAGGTAAATGGAATGAAGCAATTGAATTAATATTGAAACCAAGAGAAGGGGAACAAGATAGAGATTTGGTAGAAGCTAGAAGAACATATGAAACAACTAAAGATGCATATGCTGCGTATAAAAAAATTAGAAGATCCGATAAAATAGAAGCTACTCTTTTAAAGGGACTTTATACAGCTGGAAATAACAATCCTCAAGGAGCTTTAGATTCGATACCAAGAAATGCTCGGTTAATGTATATTCACGCGTATCAAAGTTATGTATGGAATCACATGGTGTCAAGAAGAATCAAAGAATTTGGAAGAAAACCTATAGTAGGAGATTTAGTATATGAAAATAATACAAAAAACGACCATGATGAAGTTATATACAATAACGAAAATGAACATGTTATTGAAGATACTGCGGAGTCTATTGAAAATACGAATAAATTGGAAGATGAATCATGTGCAAAAGCGGTGAAAGAGGATGAGGTAACCGAAGAAGTATCTACAGAATCGACATCTACCTCAGTTAAAGAAATAACGAGTGCTACAGAAAATTGTCTGAAAATAGACGAAAATACAGAGAAAAGTAAAACTACTGCCGAGGAAAGTGAACCCGAAGATTTATACAATCTTCCTGCAGTAAAAGTTCTGAAAGAAGAAGATTTGCCTAACTATACATTGGCAGATATACTGATGCCTCAAGTTGGGTGGAAAGTCGCGTATCCACCTTATGCTAAACCTTGGTTTGATGAGTTTTTAGCAAAAGATGGACTCACAACGGATCTTAGGCAAAAAAATAAGTAAGTCCGTTGTAAAATAACTCTATAAATTCATTCCTTTAATAGAAGCGTTTATATTTTGTCAACTTCTCTTTCAGAAAATATAGTTTAGGAGGAACTTACAGAAAGATATTACAAATTCCGACAAATGTATCTTGGAAAATTATGCATTATAAAGAAAAACATAGTGATCTTATAATGTGCGATATTGATGAATTGAGAAAGTCAACACCTCCAAAAGATGAACCAGGTCGAAAATTATAACTAATATTTAATTCATTTGTTCATAGAATATTTATTAATATATTTTATAATTTAATTGAGATATTATTAAAACATATTGCATATACAAATTTTTATATTTTCAGAAGGACAATATAGAGCTTTAATTATCGAAATGTCTTTAAAATCTTCTACGTACGCCACAATGGCACTGCGGGAAATTCTAAAATTCGATACCTCTCCACAAGCACAGGCAGCGCAATACGCTGCGTGTAATACAGAAGTGGAAAATTCAAATACTTCATCGGATGTTACAGAGAATGAAAATTCTGCCAAAACCGATGATAATAACGATGATGAAAAATGTTCCAAAGGTGAAGGGCAAGATGCAAAATCTGTTGATGAAATAAAGGACGATAAAACCGAAGCGCCCGATGCTATATAAAACTGTGATATGCTGCTTTAATATTTAAGAGATGATATCTCAACTTTTTCATACGAGCAAATAAATCGTAGATATTATTTACATATATAATGTTCGTTATATAATAAAACAAGAATCGTGGTATTATTTTCTTTTCTTTTTACAAATATATGTCACCTTAACTTTATTTATACATATAGTGAAAATATGTACGGAGATTCAGAGTACGCCTTTTGTTACTATTTCAAGCTAAAACCGGGACTAACTAATTCCATTTCAGTTTTTCAAGTTCAATTATACTCGTTTAACATACCATTTAAATGTGTAGCATAGAAAAATTTTAATAGTTTAATAGTTCATATGTTTACCTGTTATACAATTGAACGATGTATGTCCTTTCACTCGAATAAACTATACAAATGCATACAATAAATCAAACTAATATCATTTTTTAAATCCATCTAAATTTTACGAGCACAAAATTGTGCTATGTCGTTCGCGTTCGAATTACGTTCGAAATCGATCTTCTGCGGCAATGTTGTACACACAAGGTAAATCGAAGTATTGTTGCGCGTGGCCGATGAAGGAGCGATTTGTAATGATTCTGGAGGAGACTTCAATGGCGTTAATATCCTCTCAGGTGACAAACGAGGGAACGACGCTGCGGGACGTCCGGCCACCCGATGCCGTACGACAAATTATCTCACCTCCGGTTGAATACCGTGAAAAATTGTCAATATCGTGACAACGCATTACTGTCGATGGACGAAAACGTATCGTTCAACCGATATAATTAAACGACGTTCTACTACAAACAATGATTCTACTATACGTTCTACCACAAATTTCACGGACACAGCACTCCATGATAATAAACATTTACAAATAACATTGTTGATATATACTTATTCATAAAATTGAGCGTATACAATTTATAAAGATGATATATTTACTTGATTAATATTATTGGAATATGGGATTAATTGTAATTAAACAACTAAGATTATTTATTTTGAAGGATCTGAAGGAAATTATTTATCATTTTATTTCGTAACTCGAAATAAATAAAAAAAACTTTCTTTTGTTTAATAACAGTGTCTCTCATTGCCGTGATTCATTTTTGTATGTATGACAAAATTATAATAATCCAACAAACATAAAGCAAATAATTTTTAGACAAATTAAGTTTTTGCATGCGTAATGTAAGAAGTAATTATTAAAATGAGCTGGAACAATGCATTAGTTATTTTATTAACGAAAGAAAATTTTGACGCCACAAAATTGAACGAAATTGTAACATTAGTATCACGTACATAAGTTCCATTTACAAGAATGAAATTTTAAAGAAATTGATTTCACCAAGCTTCATATTTTCATTTCTATTCGTGTTACAATCAATGTTAAGATTAAATCGTTTTTCGCTTGAGAGTTCATGACTATTGTAATTAATTTGAAGCGTTCCCAGGTAAATAACAATTAAATATTTTCAACTTTTCAATCAATTTCTATAACAAACTGGTAGTGTACGTTGAAGTTATTCAGAAAAGTGTTATAGGAAATATGATTTTTATGCATGACTTTTATTTTACGTGGGAATATGGGAGTATTAGCATCCTTTGGTACCAGTTGGTACGATGAAGTAATAGATGATACGGTATGGGAGAGCATGACATTATTTATCCTAAAAAAAGGAGATCTACGAATTTGTGCGTATTGTTATTACATGATAAGTTGCATAGATTGTTGACAACGAAAGAAAACATATTACCGATTAAAATAGAACGGTATCATTCTTTAAAAATTTTTTAAAAATATGTACAAATTGTAACATACTCGTTAACAAATTACGATGCAATATGTCCGATAGCTGATTTGCTAAAATGAGAGATGTAAATGGTTGATCTTATTAATGGTTGTGCCTATTCATATGTTCATTAAAAACCGATGTTGACGATTTATCTAATTAACGCACGAGGGTTTTCTTCTGCTCACACGTGGTTGTTATGAAAATTCATGATGTCGTTTTCTCTGAACTCAGTTTCATCGACAAATAAGATATTCGGAATAAATTGTGGATTTAATATATGTTGTACAATATCTACTGCAATTCCACTCTTACTGAATAATTTGGTGAAGGGATAGGTTGCATTCGCTGAATATGATACGTGTATAACAACTAATTGTAAAGAATTCTGCATACAAGAGAACGATTCTTACTGCTTCTAAAATTCTTTTCGTTTTTGTTTCTAAATTTTCTTCAACCACTCTTAAGATACGGACCTCTATCTTAGAGGTCGAAACAAACGATCTTCTCGAATCTCGGTGCCGTATTTGAAATAAACCTACTTCAGAAAGATGTTGATGAAGCTTGGTAAATATATTAGGTGATATTTTACTATTTCGGATATTTTTACACATAGTCATTAAGCGATTACAGCTCTTTCATTAACAAGATTATGCATAAATAGCATTTCTGCCATTTTTTGATTAGAACAATACAATGTCACAGCGACTTGTCAGAACACTTCGAAATATTTCTCACTGACAACTGTTCACTGATCACACTGATATGAAACTAACTTCTGTTAACACTACAACTACCAACCAGTCAAAATGACTGGTGTCGGATCTGGCATTTTTTATTACAAAATTTTATTGCCGTCCTTTTGTCAAAATGTCTGTCATGTTTTATTGAGCTAATGAATTGTTGTATATGTTTGGTGATGCTGCAATATTTATTTATTTATTTTTCTACTTTATTTTCAGTTTTGAAGTAAGCATGCATATAATGCCGGTAGTTCTAGTATTAAATTATGATAATTCTTTATTAAACGGCGCGTATGAAAACTTCATATAAACCAAATTAACATTATTATCTGTTTTTAAAATACCTAAGTCTCTTTTTCTAATATCCTGTATTAACAGCTTATGCGATAATGCGGCTGCATATTTACAAAGAAGCAGGTTAGTTGTATGTAAAGTACATATGTTAAGTAACGTGTCTATTTATTGTGATGCTGCGTATTAGCAAAAGTCAAAAGGTAAGCATACATCAAACTCCGCCCTCCGATAAAAACGCCGCCTTCTGACATGCGCCTTCGAGGTTACAACCCCCTTTGTCACCTGTAATCGCCTTTATAATCTGTTTGGGGTGGTGAGTATCTAATCCAGGCTTATCCTTCTTCATGTCCAGATCCATCGATCAAGTGCGAGAAATTTTATTGTTAGTGTTTTCTGTGCAATTTTTTTTTTCCTATACGTATCGTTATACAAAAAATTGTGATGTCCGGTAAGCGTCAAATATTAATTTAAGGAAACGCGTCTTTTGGATAATTATTTGGGAATAAGTGTTTAGGATAATTATTAGGAGATACGAGTACTGAATAATTATTAGGAGATACATGTTAGTGAATAATTATTTAGGGGATAGTTCGACGTTTGATTTTCAATCCTCTATGCTTTAAAATCCTTTTTAAGTACGGGTCGCATGCATTGTTTCAACTTAAATATGTTTGTAAGAAGTTCGGCAACTTCAATTATGATTGCTCAGATATACAGTCGTGGACAAAATTAAGTGGACAAGTATCATAAATAACAAAAGGTAAATTTAATTAACTAATAATGCCTTTAAATCAAAACTTTATTGCATAATTATATACATTACATTAATGTTTTTTCAAGCCTACAAAAATATCTCGCGTTCTAAATTTAAAATTTATTTACAACATTGTAATGAAACAAAACATTTTTTACATTTCTGCAATGTCCACTTAATTTTGTCCAGGAGTGTACTTACAAAACTTTCGAATGTTCATCAATTGCTGTGTTTACTTCGATAAAAGTTTCCCGATGATTGTTAATTTAATAGTTACTATTTTTGTATAAAAATAATTTAATTATTAATATTGCAACATCACATCGAAAAATCAAACCGCGAAAACTTCGTTGCGAATAAAGTTTTAGCAAGTATAACATTTCGAAGCGTACATAAAATATTACTGGAAATTTAATACTAATTTCATCATAAGTTGTAAAATAAATTCAAAAATATATTTATATTTAATACATTACACTGAATACGCAGTATGTGGAGTAGTGCAAGATGCACCCCTAGATTTGAGCTGCCGTGGATCTGAAAAGAAGTTAAGTTTAGTAAATCCTTCGAAATTTCGAAGATGCTTGCCATGTCAGACGTGCGGCAAGAGCTTTGACAGACCTTCTTTGCTCAAAAGACATCTGCGAACTCATACAGGTCAGTTCGTGTCAATTTTTAATTCCAGCGGATATTTTCTGTTTCCATATTTCAATTTACAGTCGAACCTGTTTTTGTGCGGTACACAGGAACCGCATAAAAGAAATCGCACAAAAAAATATTCCGAAATTTCATAAATATATGTAACAAACAGTTTTTGACAATATATTAGAGAAAATTTATTTTATGCGGTGGAGGTGGGCGGCATGAAAAAAGTTGCACCTAGAAAATACGACAAAGATTTACGTAGTAGTGAGAAAGTGCTTTCGAACAGAACAAATAATTGAATTACACACGGAAATATTTTAAGTACATTTAATTTCCCACTTTACATATGAGCCGTTCACTGCACACATCGACAAACTCCACGAAACAAAAAGTTGTGAGAAAGAAGGAAATAATGTAAATTGTCATTAAAATTCCCTTTATAATATAAATTTAAATAAATATCATAAAGTGCATAAATACAAATGCATCTATTATCTAATAGTATATAAAATTAATAAGAGAGAATAGCTAAAAAAATAATCGTCCATGATTACAATTTTCACTCCTCGTACTCCAAAACGCGCATCTTCTTGTGATCATTTGGTTCCAAAATTGCTTTCGTCGCTCGAAGATGTGCACCGTTTATTTTTTGAATAAATCGCACAAAACAAATCGCATAAAAATAAAATTGCATAAAATAGATCGCACAAAAACAGGTTTGACTGTACGTACGAACAATGTTTCCTTCTCGTTGAACGTTCTGAAACGTGAAATATATCAGAACGATTTAGTTCTTTGAAAATTTCTTCATATTTTAACCCATTAACTGCCAGCGTGAAAATGGAGGTACATAGACGGCTATATTGTAATTTTCATAGCAATTAATGGATGAACGATACAATTGACGCACGAAAATATAATCGAGATATGATTTTGAATAGGCGAAAAACCGCATGGTTGCACAGTCTGTGGGAAAATGTTCAGTACAAGCAGTTCTTTGAACACGCATGTCAGAATCCACACTGGAGAACGTCCACACGAATGTCCCATTTGTGGAAAACGTTTTACTGCTTCGTCCAATTTGTATTACCATCGAATGACTCATTATAAGGTTTTTATCTTGTTCATCTCAATATCAATATCTTTGAACGATTTACATGAAATTTCTGATAAAGGATCTTGTGATCTTTGGAACTCGCGATAACTATGAAGAAAGTTAAAAACACTTAACAATTTTGCAAAAAGATTAAGTAATTGATCAAAATTGATCAAAACGAGTAATTGATCAAAATTAGGGAATAATTTATATTTAAATCGTCACAATTAATATTTAAGTTGTTGCGAATACCATGATATTACGAATAAAAATTAATTGAAAACAATTTTTTGTTTTCTTCCGAATCTTATTATACGTGAATTTAAAATTAGTTTCACAGCATGGGTTCAATAATTCACTGAATACAGATATTCTGCTTCATTCGTATTATCATTTGCTTTACCATAAATGAAATAGATGTCCACCATTTTCATTTGCGAAAGGATCGAGATCGACCATCGCATGCATACTGTATTTCAGAATCCTTTTAAATATTTCTGACTTTCGTAATAACATTAAGCTTTCATTGAGATAATAATTGAAAAAATACGATGTATGTACACCCGTCCATGCAGCAAATTGCTTTTATTATTTTTACACCGTTAAATTTTTATTGCATTTACCAATGCCAATAACGCAAGATATTATAGTTAAAATCGTATGTCATTTAAATATTATATGACTACATATCGTATTAGTTCTAATAAGATATACATACGTAGGAAAAACCTCATAAATGCAACGAATGTGGCCGTTCTTTCCCAACCCCTGGAGATCTAAGAGCCCATGGATATTCCCATAGCGGTAATTGGCCACTGCGATGTTTAATTTGTAATCGAGGATTCTGTAAACCCGGAGCTTTACATCATCATATGCAGCTACACGCTGGTGAGTATCGTTAACTGATAATGCAATTTATGGAACCTCAATCTTCCGCAAATATCAACACAAAAAAATGTTATTTAAACAGTTTTAAATGTTATTTAAAAAAAAAAATAATTTTTTATAATTTAAAAAAAAAAATAATTTTTTATAATTCATAAAAAAAAATGTTATTCCACATAACATTTTTAACGTAAAAAGGTCGTGTCACGAGACATAAGTACGTATTTTAACTAACGCTTTTATTTTTCTCTATAGTGCGTTATTTCTTCCGGTACAAAAATTTAACCTAATTCAGCCGGTACAAAAAGTGTTCCAATTTAACTTTGTTCGGTTCAAAATAACAAATATTGTGTATTACAATTTATCTTCGTTGGAGTTACTTTTTGTCAGTTTTTGGAAAAAGTAGGTTTTCAAATTTAACGAATATCTCCGCCATTTTGTAGTACCTTCGCTTTTAAAAAATCAGATCGTAAAGATGAAAATCATACATTAATATTGTTAAAAAAAACCTTCAAAATTTTCGCATAGTAAAAGTATTTCCAAGAGAAATCGATTTTTTGTGATTAATGACTGCACTCACCTCAAAGTTGAAAAATAAACAATTATAATACAAAGAGCGATAACAGATTATCGTTCATGTTACATAATAATAATAATATATCGTTTTTTTTTTTAGGAAATCGACCATATCGCTGTGCCATATGTAAAAAGCAGTTTTCTTTAATCAGTAATTTGCGATCGCACGAACGATCTCACGATCTTGATAGTACGACTGCAAGTGCTGTTAATTACACAAACATAGAAAATAAAGTGTCAACAATGAGTGCAATCAGATTCGACGACGCGGGCAAGAATCACACGCAATTTCCTAACATTTATCCGTGGACTTCTTGGATACCTGTACATTATCCAAAATGAACACGGTCGCAAAATTTTACGGTACATTTTTATCAGTCAGTCGTGAAACGATAAACAAGAACAATTAATTAACGAATGATAACGATTACCGATAACCGTAAGCGAATCTTAATTACACAAAAACACATCTGAGATAGAAAAACTGTTTGAGATTAAATGAAATGATAATTGCGACGTTTATGTTTCAATTTTTGTTCAATTTTAATGTAAATTGTACAAATATCTCGAACGTATAAAAGGACGTGAGACTTATGTCGTAATTATAATGATGGTAAACAAGGGAATACAGTAAGTGATATTTCAAAATGCCAAGTTTATTATTCTCGCAGAATGTATCATTTAAAAACGTACATGCAAAAATAGCAAGTAGCAAAAATTTCTGTAATAAATGAAACAATTACTCCGAGACGTCTGGGTTGCTCGAGTATTCAGGTATATGATCAAGGATCGTTTGTATTTGTAATTCCATTTTCCTAGTTTACGTTTCAATTTTTGTTCAATTGTAATGTAAATTGTACAAATATCTCGAACGTATAAAAGGACGTGAGACTTATGTCGTAATTATAATGATGGTAAACAAGGGAATACAGTAAGTGATATTTCAAAATGCCAAGTTTATTATTCTCGCAGAATGTATCATTTAAAAACGTACATGCAAAAATAGCAAGTAGCAAAAATTTCTATAATAAATGAAACAATTACTCCGAGACGTCTCGGTTGCTCGAGTATTCAGGTATATGATCAAGGATCGTTTGTATTTGTAATTCCATTTTCCTAGTTTACGTTTCAATTTTTGTTCAATTGTAATGTAAATTGTACAAATATCTCGAACGTATAAAAGGACGCGAGACTTATGTCGTAATTATAATGATGGTAAACAAGGGAATACAGTAAGTGATATTTCAAAATGCCAAGTTTATTATTCTCGCAGAATGTATCATTTAAAAACGTACATGCAAAAATAGCAAGTAGCAAAAATTTCTGTAATAAATGAAACAATTACTCCGAAACGTCTGGGTTGCTCGAGTATTCAGGTATATAATCAAGGATCGGTTGTGTTTGTAATTTCATTTTCCTGGTGTTCGGCACGTATTCGAGCTCCACCACTACCAATTCATTTTCACCCGTTCTCAAAAATGGCGCAGGAACGTACAAAGTCACTTGAGGGCCGGACACCGGCCAATAACGTCCTAAATTGTGCCCGTTCACGAAAGCCACCCCCTTGCTCCAACCGAATGTGTTCAAGTAAGTGTCCATCGGCTGACCGGAAACGGTGAAATTTCCACGAAGAATCACTGGGCCATGACGAAGATTTCCATTCTCGATCGTGATCGTTTGCAGACCATTGATCGGACTGATATCGTCTAATCGATATCCAGTCATTTGCCAAAGTACGAGGGGAACGTTTCCATAAGTGACATTCGAGACACCCTGTAAAATGAGAGGCAAGCCACAGAACGAATAAAATAAATGTCATGTAAGGGCGATTTTAACCCCTCGAAAATATTTTCAAAAATTATTTTTAACAGAGAGCAACTGTAACATTTTTTTATTGAAAGTTTCACGATTTCTTTCGGAGTTAACTTCTTTATTATTAGCTGTATCCTTGTGTTTATACGTCATATGTGCAACACTGTAGATTTAGTTAGAAAATACCTGCTTTAAATTGTTAAAGTGATACCAGGCGTATGCATAAGTTTTTTCCGTTTTTTTTTTTTTTCGGTAAAGAAGACACGTAATTTTCAAGAGTGTAGACATTATTATAGATCTGAGAAAATTTAGAATATTGAAGGTTCAACATAACGGCAACAAAAGACCAAGGAACTTCATTTAATGATTTTGCCAATTACTGTTGAGTTTGAGTTGGGTCATCGTCCAATAACTCCTGCAACTGCTCGTCTTCACACTTATATGGTCTACCAGAGCGTTTACTGTCTTTTACATTGAAATCACCACTTTTAAATTATCGAAACCATATCTCACACGTTCTAATCGATGAAGCGTGTTCACCATATGTTTCTACCAGCAAACGATGACTTTCAACAGCCTTTTCCTTTTGATCGAATAAGAAAAGCGATGCGTGCCGTAAATGTTCTTTTTCGGGCACAAAATTCGGCATGATCACTGAACGATATGTAAGAAATTACGTGATACTTGTAAGAGACGGCATGGCGACGACGTGGCGACGATGCGGCGGGCGTCGTGCGTGCAGCGAGCGCCATAAATTAACACTATTTCTACCAAGAGGTGTCAAAAGACACCTTTCAAATTTCAACTTAAAATTATTCTCTATGTCGAATCAATTTCTACAATTAATTTTTTGACTTTTCATACAATAGTTGTTAAATAAATTCAGCGATATCATTTTCCTCCAGCTCATCGTGGATCTAAAAATGCATATTCAAACGAAAATGCGTCAAAAGACACCTTTTGATTGAAATAGGTATACACAAAATCGTGGTAGAAATAGTGTTAAACAAGCGCGCAGCGAACCTTTGTATGCGCCTCGGAAAAGATTAATTATGGTTTTGGTCGTCGAAGAGAAATACAAGGAGTCCCAAAACGAACGAAACATCCAGAAATGGGAGGTAGCTGGGGTCATTCTGAACAACTTTTTCCTTTGCAAAAATGTCGTACGCGGCTTCATTTTTAAATTATTAAGGAAAAACACCGACCAATCAGAGCGCGAGAAACTCGCGCGCTCGGAGGCAGTCGTAGTGGTCGGCTTACGTGGTCAGGAGCGAATACGGTCAACCGTGCGCCGACCAGTACCGACTGTCTCCGAGCGCGCGAGATTCTCGCGCTCTGATTCGGGCCCTTGGGCAGACCACAGTCTCAAGGGCCATAAAACTGTCGCGCGGGACGGCGCACGATCCCAGGAACCTGGACAAAGAGCGATCTCCGACAGTAGGAAGATGTGGTATGAGTTTCGACTCGATCCCCAGGGTTGGCGTGACGGGGCCGTCGCTTGAGGTGTCAGGGTTTAGCCCTAGTATCCGAGACGAGATCCTGGAGACCACGCACC
Source organism: Coelioxys conoideus (assembly GCA_947623535.1). Classification (NCBI taxonomy): domain Eukaryota; kingdom Metazoa; phylum Arthropoda; class Insecta; order Hymenoptera; family Megachilidae; genus Coelioxys; species Coelioxys conoideus. The sequence goes on along the minus strand of OX392453.1, from coordinate 15,372,609 downwards.
GCCAACCCTAAAAAGCCACCTACGGAGCTACCCAATCCCTGGATCCTCGGGTATCCGATGCTATTGGTGTGCAGACTTGCGTGGAAGAGGTGACTCGTATGAGCTCTCGATTGGTTGAGTGCACGGCCGTCGTTTGAGGTGTCGGGCGGATGGACCTAGTCCAGCCTAGTATCCGAGACGAGGCTGTGATGCAGACAACACGACTCTTGAACCTTGAAAATTGCTACTACGGAGCTGCCCAATCTCAGGTTTCTGAGTAACGGATGCCACTAGCGGTATTAGAAGTGTTGTACAGGAAACCCGCCCTTCGGGGCCACGCTCTGGCGCATTACCTGTTAAGCGTGGCTGAGGTCAATTTCTCGCCGACACAGGTACTAAGGGTGGTGTGAAAAAGCCCCACCGAGTTCGCAAGGGCTCGGTGTCATGCCTATTTGGAGATAGACTCTTAGGGGTAGTAAACTCGAGGTCTGAAGTAGGGAGATGTTGCTTATACCCGACGGGTGAGGAAGCACATCCGAGTCCCATGTAGGTGGGCCGGATTTAAATTAAATTCTCGCGCTCAAATTGGTCGATGTTTTTCCTTAATAATTTAAAAATGAAGCCTCGTTCGCAATTTTTGCAAAGGAAAAAGTTGTTCAGAATAACCCCAGCTACCTCCCATTTCCGAATGTTTGTTTTGGGACACCCTGTATAGTATCAGTCATCCGCATCGAGTTGTTTTTTTTTAATATTTTCCCAGCCAATTTTTCAGTGTTGCTCTTACAGATACAACAAAGACACTAGATTTTGGCGGACTCAACTTGCACGTGCTTGGCGTTTAATGTCGGACGAACATAATCACGTATGTTTCGAATTAATACGCTGCGTACTTTTCACTCAAGCCATCTCCTTGTTCAACCGGAAAAAACTTATGCATACATCTGGTATCACTTTGTATACATTTGTATTTTACTTATTGTGCTTTTTACACAATAACGCGCATGGAATACTACATATAACGAAGTGTTGCGTAGTTATCCTGTTGGTATAAAGTTCGATATTTACTCAACAACAGGAAGATCCGAGGTGTACGATTTCACTCACATGCAAACGCGAACGAACGAATGTGTTTCTTCGTTTACATTAAAAATGTTCACCGTCTCGTTTCCTCCATAATGATTTACCTTGAAATCGTAAAGCCCATTGCCATAATTTAAGCGTCCTTGGTTTTCAACCAACAGCTTCAACTTTCGTCCGGAAGGCTTTAAGCTCAAGGTGTACGTTGCGTTGGTACGGCTTAGGGTTCCAGCTAGATAATCATCCACGTAGACCAATGCTCTGTCACGAACTATAGCTTGCAGGATCACAGGACCCGTGGTAATGGACGGTAAATTGGTTTCGTAGAGCATTAACCAATGTGGCAGTCCAAGTGTTTCGAATGTCATCGGTAGTAATTCGCTGTGTGTTAATGTTCCAAACAATTGTTTACCCATGGGTTCCAATAATTTCAATACTGGAGAAAGGAGAATAGAACCGTAATCTCCTTTTGGAGATACTGTTGGAACTGGCGTGTTAGGTAGTTCCAAATACTGTAAAAATACAGTAAGTAACATATTATTTGAGATTATAATGAAGATCACATAAATACATTCTTTAAGAAAACCTGATTTTCTATGATATACAGGGTGTCCCAAAAGCGTTGAAGGGGCCGGAAATGGGAAGTAAGTGGGGTCATTCTGAACAACTTTTTCATTTGCAAAAATGTCGTAAGGGGCTTAATTTTTAAATTATTAACGAAAAACACCGACCAATCAGAGCGCAAGAATCGCGCGCGCTCGGAGGCAGAAGTGTAGGCCCGAGTTATAATTGGCCGTGGCCGCGATCGGATCCCGTGGCGCGCGATTCTCGCGTTCTGATTGGTCGGTGTTTTTCGTTAATAATTTAAAAATGAAGCCCCATACGATATTTTTACAAATGAAAAAGTTGTTCAGAATGACACCACCTACCTCCCATTTCCGGTTCCTTCAACACTTTTGGGACACCCTGTATACAAATATAGAATGTTAAATGCTTTTTGACACTAAGTTTGCGGAACACGTAAAAATCACGGATATTAGATTTTTTATTTTCAATTACGCAAATCATTAAAAAACTTATTGCAAAATGTATGCTAACCTTCATCGAGATAAAGGATCATTCTATAAATTTATGTATTAAGCATTATTTATTTGTTTTAGTATTTTATTTTCAATTCAGGCATGAGTGGTCATTGAACGTCCGTAAATTCAGTGTTAAAAATGAGGTATCTCATTTTCGTTCTAAATGGTTCATTTGGCAAATACATATAACAAATGTAATAATAAATGCAATAAAGCGAACAGGTGCTGTCTAACATTTTAATTATTTACAAAATTATGATAATTAGTGTTCCCCGGATAAAAAATGCCTAAAATGCACAGAGAAAATAAAAAGCGTGTGAATGTGTAACAGAATTAAAGTTAAAAATTTGAATTGAAATTATCTCGAGTATGTGTAATTACGAATAAATTGTCGATCATCTTAAAAAATTGCTTTTTCAAATATCTTTGTGCTCATAGAAATCGAAGAAAAATATTTACAATTTTAATAGTATTAGAATTCATGTTCAAATCTCGTTTAAAATTTGTTCTTGGTAGCTAATTTAAAATCTAACAACTTGTATCTTGTACGACACGTATGTACGTATGTTATGTTCCAAATTTGTTAAAGTATGTCTATGAATTTGTGTTCTTTGATTTATTATAATCCTTTTTTATGATACCTTAGCGATGACATTTCGAATTTCAAAATACTTTGGTGTCGGATCACCTGCTTCCGTTAATGGAGCATCATAATCGTAGGAAGTTAATTGTGGACTGTACATATTTTCACCGCCATTAGCACCTGTGGAATCGTAAATGTTCATTGTAAAAATTAGTATGACTTGTTGATATAAATTTAATAAAAACGATATAACGCTAAATAAATTTGATACGACGATATTCGTAACATCAACTAACCAGCGGTGTAACCGAAATTTGTACCGCCATAAAACATGTATATGTTAACTGAAGCACCCATGGACAACATTTCATCCAAAGTTTTGGTAACTACCCCATATTTTACCCTTTGAAATGGTTCTTGCCAGTGCGTCAACCATCCAGGGTAAAATTCGGAATTCACCAACGGGCCCTGAAACAAACACACGTGCATAATTTTATCTTAATTTTAACTCCTCGTTTTATTATCTTGCATATAAGCCACACAAAATATTAAGTAATTCTACTATTTCAAAGATCGATAAATAGAAAATTTCGTAGTTAACGAAATTATTAACAGTGTTCCTTTAATGTAATCGCAAGAATCTTTTTCTTTTCAAAATGTTGCAAATATGCAGTATTACATTATGTTTTTTTACGTAAACATTTTCCGTTAAAAAATATTTGTTTATTGTTACTTTTTTTTAGTAGGGTTACTTGTGAAAGTTTACATTGCTTTGCAAAATTGGGATCATGTATCAGTTATCGATAATAAGCACATCCGCAGCATATAAATATTTAGTTATATTGTTATCGTACAATATTTGAATATATCTTCATTGCTGAACTCGAAGAACGGAAAATTAGAAGATCAGAAAATTTCTGAATTAAAAAATGAGGCAATTAGATTTGCAAATTAAAGTCGTGAGATTATGAAATGAAAAAATGTACAAATTAAAGTTGTAAGATTATGAAATTACAAAATTAATAAAGTACAAAATTAAAGAATTGAAAAATTAAAAAGTTAAGAAATTAAGAAAATAAAAAATTACGAAATTAAAGAATTAAAAAATTAAAAAGTTAAGAAATTAAGAAAATAAAAAATTAAAAAATTAAAAAATTAGAAAATTGAGATATATCTAAAATGACGATATAAGAATGTGTTGTTATCTTCATGTTAAGTTACAAAAGAGACGTTGTTTGTTTGGAGCCACAAAATAGGGTTTTTAAGAGCTTGTAAATAATTGTGAGATTCGAATAACAAAACAAACTACTTATGTTCGGGACAATTGAAAACAATTTTATCATTGAAATATCGATTAAAAAATCACTTGATAATCAGTAATGAACGTATCAAGATGAGTGTTATTTACAAAGTCACAGGGTATTGCGTTATCAGCTATTACTTACCCGTGGCTGATGAATGCGCAACGTTTCAAAATTTTTCCTCACGTTGCTAGCTGCTCCAAAGTCGATGGTGGTAAAAACATTTGGTATAGATCCACAACGAAGCATAGTATTATCCGTACCATCTGTTGTGTATAACAAAGCCTTTGTTCCAACTTTTTCTTTTATTATATCCCGCAGATGGGTCTTGTATTCCATGTTGCATCCGTAGCTTCCATACTCGTTTTCCACCTAAAACCGTCCTTCGACATTTTCATAAAATAAATACTGATACCCCGTTCTAATTGATTCGAATATAAAACCAATATTTGTAGGAACAATAAATTACTCTTCTCTGAATTTTCTGTTGACTGAAAATTTGTCGATTGAAAAAAAAATCGATCAAACAGAATGGTGTAAGGAATATGCATTTAAAATAAAGTGATTCGTACCTGAACCATTATTATGGGACCCCCATTTCCTCTGAGATATGGTTCAACACGCTCTAACACTTTGTTTAAGTATGTTTCCACGAATTCCATGTATTCTGTAAGATAACGAAACAGTTTAAAATGTAAAAGATGTTGATAGTTGCGTGACACGACTATCGAATGCTGGAAAATTAAGCGTATTCTGTTTTAAACATTCTGAAAGTTCTTACGTTTATTGTTTGTACGCAACCCGTTGACTGGTACAAGTGGCAATAACCAATAGGGAAGGCCACCCTAAGAATAAAAATAAAAATAAAAAGCGTGAAAATGAAAGAAACTATAATAACAATATCTTCCTACAATCTGCAAATTCGAATAATTGTTTAGGAGTAATTTTTCAACAACAATTTCAACAACTATTATTTCGAATATTATTTATTAATACGTCAACGATATGTAATGAATAAATTTGCATTATTAATAAGTTAATCCTTTTGTACCATTTTAAACGTGTCATTTGATTGTGAGAGTCTGCACCTATGTGATAATTACGTTTAAACAAGGAATATATTCGACCAAAGCAAAATCACTGTTCTATAGAACTAAAATAAATGATAACAAAATAATAAATGTTTCTAATTCTTTTTTTTTGAGTTTATATTCTTATTACAGTTACACTCGATGTAAGTAGCTAAATGGTTAATAATTAATTGATATACAACGCAGGGTTTTCGAGAAAATACTCACAAAATCTCTTTCCGCGCATATATAAGGACCCGGCCTTAAAAGAACCAATAAATCTTCTTCCTGAGCAATCTCGATAAATTTCTTCAAATCCGCATCACCTGTCCATTCCCATGTAAACTGATCCGGTTGATGAAGACTCCACTCAACGTAGCTACATAATTCGAACGGTTCAACTTTTACTTTACTATTTGATTACCAAGGACTAACTGTATTTTGACTATAAATAGCATACACGAATACGTGAATTTAAATCTGTCTGTGCACACGAGGATATTGACTCACGTGGATACAGCATTCAATCCAGCAGCTCTCATTTTTCGTAAACGATCTCTCCAATATTCTCTCGGCGTACGGAAATAGTGAAAACTGCCGGAAACGTATCGGAACGGTCGTCCATCGAGTAAAAATTGATTGTTCACATAATCGACTTCGAAACTATATACCAAATCCGTGTTCTGGAATTTCAAATTTCACGAACGTACGAGACATGCGAAGAAATCATTATCAACGGTATTCTATCTTCCATTATTTTGTCGAAAATAATGAAAACACTAAACTATTTTATCGAGACATTAATATCTGATCTCATTATAAATACTGCAGTACGTTTTTTAATTTCATTCGAAACGAAATAAAAATTAAGTCATTTTAATTGGAATCTTTTTTTAGAATGAACATACATACTTACTTTGATCCTTCTATTTTCTAAAGTATTTTCTAAAATACCGATTCAATGTTAAGCTCAGAACATGAAATGTTACGATAGATTGTTTATTTCTTTGAAAATTTAATTTCTAGTAATTCTTTCATTTCGTATCGGTGGTTACATTTGCACATTTTGCTTTGAATGTTAATAGGACTAATTTTAACATTGTTATTAAAATAACCTTTGTATAAACAATTTTAAATCAATTAATCAATCACAAGCATATTGCTAAAACGTCATAGATTTACAATATATAAATATATTTAGCTTTGTATAAAAGTATTTTATTTCCCCAAATCTTACTATCAATTTAAAATTCAATTTTATTCGAATATCGAATTATCACCACGGATCATAAACAGAATTATTTATTACAGAATATGTGATTACCATATTATATTAATCTATAATATTACAGAATAATGATTATTTAAAATAATATTTAAAACATCCTTTGTATAAATTAAACCCAACAGCATGGGTTCAATTTTAATATTATCGAGACATTGCTAATTAAACGCGACTAATTATTCAATGAAACGTCAAACTCGCATTCCTTTAATCCACAATTGTTCATTAACACCGACTAAATAAAATATTAATTCAAACGCATCGTTACTTCATTAAACACTCCAATCAATATCGATCGAATGAACCGTGAGTACAAATACCTTCAAACGGGAGGAAACATTTCTACCATTGTCACATTCGATGATAACAATTTTTCAAATATAATTTCTCGTTGCATACTCACGTTGTCCACGTGACGATTCACCACCTCGCCCATAGCGCCGGCAATCGCCAAAATCACCAGAACCGGCCACATTTTCAACTTTCAACCTAATCACCGTCTGACAACCGATCTCTCCTCTAGTCGGAGTCTCACTGCGTGCCTAAACAGTCTGGTTGGTCTAATCAGTCGACGTCAGATCGTTGAAAGTTCAGCATTTGTGAAGATGTCCGTTGACCGACGAGGTCAGTTATCGGTGGAATATTTGCGATAGCGGCATATCTTCGGCTCGATGTCTCGAAAGTTGTCGAGTGCGGTTTGTAAACTGACCGTCTGACGTGTAAAATGAACACCGACGGAGCCCAGAGGCTCGTCGTTTCGTTCCAGTTTGTCCGACACGACTGGCTGGCTCTGCCGAGGAAGCCTTAATGTGTGCTGTGACCCGATCGAGAACAGGTCGAGGTATCATTGGCCGATATAAAACGTGTCACGGGCACCGTACTGACCGATGGTTTCAGGATGACTGCGAACACGACTGCGAAGTACATCGGCGTTGGCCAAGGGGCCGTTGCACGAACGCATTGTTAATTATGTGACTGCCAATCGGAACGAGACGACGCAGAACGCCTCGAAATAATGAGCCGCGATGACGAGCGTGTCGCCTACGATCTTCATTCATTGTTTCAAGGTCCTATACGTGACTTTTCATAAGCATATGCCAAATAATTTAACCATGCAGTCTCGTGACCTAGACCCGTGGCCATCGATCATCGATAAATTATTGATACGCGATCCTCGTCCGAGTTCTATTTTTATTCGCTGTTATCGGCATTCGGGGACAGCGAGTTTAGGCCATATATGAAAAGGTGAGTTATTATGCCTTGACGTGATACTTTATACAGGGTGAACGCTAAAACAATTGCTATTTGTAAACATTTCGAAGAACACCACTCGACAGGTTATTTTATACCATTATTATTCACCATGAACAACTTAACGCCAGCACAACGGATTTACATTGCAGGAGTATATTTTAGAGAAGGGTCCTCCTCGTTTATCAAAACTTTACGCGGTACGAGGCGGAACTATGGACGCAATTTTAACGTTACGTGGAAAACTGTATCGAAAATTATTGATAAGTTTGGTAATAGCGGTGTTACGTGCCGAGCTTTGAACAGCGTGAAAAGCGCCGAGAGTTTAAATGATAATTAAGCCACATAACTTTTATTAAATTTATAGTCTCACACACCCTGAGCGGCTAGGATGTATGATAGTGGGAACTGTCACTAGGATCTTTCGGGTATATTAATATAGCAAATAGGATAACACCTTTCACAGAACACGATTATGTATTACAAAATTATTGTCTTACAATTGTTTCTATCGCGAAAATGAAGAGTGTGTATGTTACCTATTCCCTTATGCACGGTTTTGACGCACTGGCAATGCGGGGATACAACGTAGAGTTGATTTTCGTTCGAGTATACGAACGAAAGGGTTTATACAGGGTGTCTTGTAATAAGTGTAAGGCCAGTAAAGGGGTTGTAGGGGAGATGATTCTAAGCAACTTTTTCCTTTGCAAAAATCGGGCCTAGGCTCTCGTTTTCGAGTTATTAAGGAAAAACATCGACCAATCAGAGCGCGCGAATAGCGTCCGCTCTGCCGCGATAGCGAAACCTCGAACACACGACCGATCGCGGACGTGAACAAACAAATTAGAATCGTGCTATGTTACGGCAAATTTAAATGACACATAATAATGTTCAGTTATTCATTTTTACTGAATAAGGGATAAGACAATTTTATGTACGATTTGGGAATTTGGGGAATTGGGAGTATGGGGAATTGGGAGTTTGGGGAATTGGGGGTTTGGAGAATTGGGAGTTTGGGAAATTGGTAATTTGGGGAATTGGTAATTTGGGGAATTGGTAATTTGGGGAATTGAGAATTTGGAGAATTGGGAGTTTGGGAAATTGGTAATTTGGGGAATTGGTAATTTGGGGAATTGAGAATTTGGAGAATTGGGAGTTTGGGGAATTGGGAATTTGGAGATTTAAGAAATTGAGAATTTTATGTGTGATTTAACTTTGCCGTAACATAGGACGATACTAACTTGTTTGTTCACGTCCGCGATCGGCCGTATGTTCGGGGCTTCGCTCTCGCGGTTGCGCGTGCGCTATTCGCGCGCTCTGATTGGTCGGTGTTTTTCCATAATAACACAAAAACGAGAGCCCAGACCCCATTTTTGCAAAGGAAAAAGTTACTTAGATTCTCCTTCCCTACAACCCCTTTACGGGTCTTACACTCATTACGAGACACCCTGTATACTAGCTGAAGATTCATCACGTGACTTTTTCTACAGATGAATAATTTCCTACAGGATATCTCGAGGAAACACATATGGTTACTATTTTGCTTATCGGGCATGTCCTGTTTTAAGAAAAATTCTAACTGAAAGTACTCTTGTTTGATTTGGTTCTATGTTTATAGGTCTGGCTCCGGCCGGTTTCTTATCTTGCAAGAGTCTTCTATTTTTTTGGAAGCGGAGGGCAGTGGTCGGTTAAATATTTTTCCTTCTTATTGTTTCAAATGGTTTAAATGAAGGGTGCAGCGAGCAAGCAAAGAATTTTGTATCGGCAACTGTAACAGCGGTAATGTTCGTGACCGTGCAAAGAATGCAAGACAGCGTCCAAAGAGCAGCAACGAGAACATTCAGGTTGTTTGGGCCGATGGTGAGAAGAAGAAGATTGTTCTCGAATCGCTTAATTTGGAAGAGTGGAGATTACGAAAAGCCTCCGCGGTCGCCCGATTTGATGGCTCCACACTTTTTTCTGTAGGATATTTAAAGTCCAAAGTGTATGTTAATGCACCACGGTCCCTCCAGGAACTAAAAGATGTAATTCGCAAAGAAGTAACAGAAATAATGCCCTAAACGTTGCAAAAAGTAATGGAAAATGCCCAAAAACGAGCATTTCTTTGCGTTGTTCGCGAATGAGACCATTTGCCCGATATTGTATTCAAAAAATGAATTTTTTGTAATGGTGTAAACCAAAATAAATAAATATCGCGAACTGAAGTTTATTTAATTATGTTTTCATTATTTTATAAACATTTATCATATGGTACCTATAGTTGGCGCAGCCTTGTATTTGGTCGCGTTTGGAAATAACGCAATGGGAATTGTGGATAGCGGATGTAACTAGAATGTCATGTAACTTGCGGTGCAATCGTATGTGTCATTAAATAAGTTGAAAATATAATGCAAGATAAGTTGAGGATAACATTCTTTCGTTCGAGACTTCGTTTCTTGAAAATAGACTTTGGAGATTTCAACACGGGTACAGATAAAAACGAATCTGATTTCCCTAGGAAGACATAATTTGGAAATTAGAAAATGTGGGAACTTTGTATTTGAAAAGGTCCAAATGTGAGACATTAGGTAACTTGCGGATTTACGGGCCTTGAAATATAGCGTTGTAATTATAAATAATTATAGAGAAAGATATATGTATTTGGAAAAATCGTAAAACATGTTATACACGCCTTTGTGGTTGTAACTGTCTTTTCTCAGGGAAGAGTATAATTACGTGAGTAACGTTTGTAACACAGGATGGACATCAGGTGAATAGAAAGATTGATATCAAAAGATGGCACATGACAGAGCAAAGAGTCATTTCTTTCGTAAGATTTATGTTTCTGTTATTATGAAACAAGAAACATAATTAAATAGTATTTATTATTTAATTAGTTATTTCAACTTCTTACTCAATTCCATGAACGAAATATAGTTGACTTAGATAAGAATTTGCGTTGCTCTTTATTTAAGTACGGCGTTGTTCCAAAGGACATTAAATTATATTTAAACACGTATACACATACTTGAATGAACACAGCTATTATTTGATAAACATCATAATATATTTCAACATATTCGATTATAAAACAATATTGTAAATAAAAAATATATATATATATTTTTTATATAATATCAAATAATATCAATCTCAACAATAGTAACAAGTTGCACTACATTGTGCAATAACAGATTTGTTTATAACAACACATGTACATCTAAAATTGATGTTAAAAATATAACAACATATAACAACAAAACTTGTAACTTAACATAGTCTATCTGTAAACAAATATTATACTACCGTTACTTATTAAACTATTTAGCATATATTGTTTCAGAACCATATTCGTGCCAGTTCTAATGCATCATTATTAGAAGCAATTTTCCACCTGAAGAATCTGTAACAAAAAGCAAGTTTCATTTAATCCGTGAGTGACATCAGAAGTGTAAGAGCAAAACTTGAACATCACATTACACTAAATTTACTAAAAAGTATCAAACGTCTACCTGCAACGAGATTCAATGCCATTTCTTCGTTCATATTTTATTCCGTTATTCAGACGTACTTGATTCCATGGGCACACCCCTAGATCCTGCTAACTTATCGTCCCTTCCAGATTCAATTTTTTCACCTTTTGAAATAGTAGCGACGACTTCCACATCAGATTTCGAATCACTAGATCCTGTTTCCAATACGACGTAACTGCTATTGTTCATCTCTAATCGATTAGTAGAATTATGTAAATCGGTCAAATCATGTTCCTCAATATTAATCCCAATATTTCCGGAAACATGAATATTGTCAACGACCACAACTTCATTAGAATCCGAATGGTTTGACCTAACTAACTCTCCGTCAATCAAAACAGATGACCCATTAATATGCAAACCAGTTAAATTAAAAGCACCAGGGTCAGATACAGAACCTCTACTTCCAGAGCTTCTAGTACCATTGGATTCGATAATGATTTCTATATTGCCATGGATAATAATATTCTCCGACTCGTACGGAGGAACGGCTGATATCACTTCAGTACTACTGTCCGGAGTGTGAGGCGAACGTTCTGTTGTAATAGTGCTCTGCGTCCATACACTAGAAGCATCTGCTGATGTGTCCCTCTTAGGTCGCGAGGAATTGCCTGCCATTACTGTACTTGAAGAAGAGACAGATACATCGGCGGTAATAGTGGACGGTTCAGTAGTATTAGCAGACAACGAAGGTGAGCTATCACTGGCAGAAGATCTGCCGCCCGACGCATCCGAACTGCTAGAGTCCAATGGGAGAGTGCTTCCTTCTGTGGGCTGTGATGGTGTACTTAGAATGGGAGGCCCATCTCCGCCGGCTGACTCGGTTGGCCCACTCGGTGTTGCAGCAGATGCCGGCCTGCTATTTATTGGGATCCATCCCTCACTTCTGGTGGTAGCTGTGGGTTCATCAGACGCTCCAGCGTTGTTACAGCTACACCGCGGAGTACTTCCTTCTCCAGGCTGAGATGTTGTGTTTGGTTTAGGCGGTCCATCTCCGTCAGGAGATACCGTTGACGCACTGGCCGTTGCAGAAGAGGACGAAACACTATGGGGTAGAGTCCATCCGCCACTCTTGGTTGTGGTAGTGGGACCACTTGAAGGGCCATGACTGCTGGAGCTGGACGGTTGTGATGGTGTTGGTCTACTTGGTGTTGCAGACGGTGACGATCCACTGTGTGGTGGTGTCCATCCGCCACTCTTGGTTGTGGTAGTGGGTCCACTTGAAGGGCCATGACTGCTGGAGCTGGACGGTTGTGATGGTGTTGGTCTACTTGGTGTTGCAGACGATGACGATACACTGTGGGGTGGAGTCCATCCGCCACTCTTGGTTGTGGTAGTGGGACCACTTGAAGGGCCATGACTGCTGGAGCTCGTTGGTTGTGATGGTGTTGGTTTACTTGGTGTTATAGAAGATGACGATCCACTGTGGGGTGGAGTCCATCCGCCACTCTTGGTTGTGGTAGTGGGACCACTTGAAGGGCCATGACTGCTGGAGCTCGTTGGTTGTGATGGTGTTGGTTTACTTGGTGTTATAGAAGATGACGATCCACTGTGGGGTGGAGTCCATCCGCCACTCTTGGTTGTAGTCGTGGGACCACTTGACGGGCCATGACTGCTGGAGCTCGACGGTTGTGATGGTGTTGGTCTACTTGGTGTTGCAGACGATGACGATCCACTGTGGGGTGGAGTCCATCCATCACTCTTGGTTGTAGTAGTGGGACCACTTGACGGGCCATGACTGCTGGAGCTCGACGGTTGTGATGGTGTTGGTCTACTTGGTGTTGCAGACGATGACGATCCACTGTGGGGTGGAGTCCATCCATCACTCTTGGTTGTAGTAGTGGGACCACTTGACGGGCCATGACTGCTGGAGTTCGACGGTTGTGATGGTGTTGGTTTACTTGGTGTTATAGAAGATGACGATCCACTGTGGGGTGGAGTCCATCCGCCACTCTTGGTTGTAGTAGTGGGACCGCTTGACGGGCCATGACTGCTGGAGCTGGACGGTTGTGATGGTGTTGGTATACTTGGTGTTGCAGACGATGACGATCCACTGTGGGGTGGAGTCCATTCATCACGCTTGGTTGTAGTAGTGGGACCACTTGACGGGCCATGACTGCTGGAGTTCGACGGTTGTGATGGTGTTGGTCTACTTGGTGTTATGGATGATGACGATCCAATGTGGGGTGGAGTCCATCCGCCACTCTTGGTTGTAGTCGTGGGACCACTTGACGGGCCATGGCTGCTGGAGCTCGACGGTTGTGATGGTGTTGGCCTACTTGGTGTTGCAGACGATGACGATCCACTGTGGGGTGGAGTCCATTCATCACGCTTGGTTGTAGTAGTGGGACCACTTGACGGGCCATGACTGCTGGAGTTCGACGGTTGTGATGGTGTTGGTCTACTTGGTGTTATGGATGATGACGATCCACTGTGGGGTGGAGTCCATCCGCCACTCTTGGTTGTAGTCGTGGGACCACTTGACGGGCCATGGCTGCTGGAGCTCGACGGTTGTGATGGTGTTGGCCTACTTGGTGTTGCAGACGATGACGATCCACTGTGGGGTGGAGTCCATCCGCCACTCTTGGTTGTGGTAGTGGGACCGCTTGAAGGGCCATGACTGCTGGAGCTCGACGGTTGTGATGGTGTTGGTCTGCTTGGTGTTATGGATGATGACGATCCACTGTGGGGTGGAGTCCATCCGCCACTCTTGGTTGTGGTAGTGGGACCACTTGAAGGGCCATGACTGCTGGAGCTCGTTGGTTGTGATGGTGTTGGTTTACTTGGTGTTATAGAAGATGACGATCCACTGTGGGGTGGAGTCCATCCGCCACTCTTGGTTGTAGTCGTGGGACCACTTGACGGGCCATGACTGCTGGAGCTCGACGGTTGTGATGGTGTTGGTCTACTTGGTGTTGCAGACGATGACGATCCACTGTGGGGTGGAGTCCATCCATCACTCTTGGTTGTAGTAGTGGGACCACTTGACGGGCCATGACTGCTGGAGTTCGACGGTTGTGATGGTGTTGGTCTACTTGGTGTTATGGATGATGACGATCCACTGTGGGGTGGAGTCCATCCGCCACTCTTGGTTGTGGTAGTGGGACCGCTTGAAGGGCCATGACTGCTGGAGCTCGACGGTTGTGATGGTGTTGGTCTGCTTGGTGTTATGGATGATGACGATCCACTGTGGGGTGGAGTCCATCCGCCACTCTTGGTTGTGGTAGTGGGACCACTTGAAGGGCCATGACTGCTGGAGCTCGTTGGTTGTGATGGTGTTGGTTTACTTGGTGTTGCAGACGATGACGATCCACTGTGGGGTGGAGTCCATTCATCACGCTTGGTTGTAGTAGTGGGACCACTTGACGGGCCATGACTGCTGGAGTTCGACGGTTGTGATGGTGTTGGTCTACTGGGTGTTACCGAAGATGACGATCCACTGTGGGGTGGAGTCCATCCGCCACTCTTGGTTGTGGTAGTGGGACCACTTGAAGGGCCATGACTGCTGGAGCTCGTTGGTTGTGATGGTGTTGGTTTACTTGGTGTTATAGAAGATGACGATCCACTGTGGGGTGGAGTCCATCCGCCACTCTTGGTTGTAGTCGTGGGACCACTTGACGGGCCATGACTGCTGGAGCTCGACGGTTGTGATGGTGTTGGTCTACTTGGTGTTGCAGACGATGACGATCCCCTGTGGGGTGGAGTCCATCCATCACTCTTGGTTGTAGTAGTGGGACCACTTGACGGGCCATGACTGCTGGAGTTCGACGGTTGTGATGGTGTTGGTTTACTTGGTGTTATAGAAGATGACGATCCACTGTGGGGTGGAGTCCATCCGCCACTCTTGGTTGTAGTCGTGGGACCACTTGACGGGCCATGACTGCTGGAGTTCGACGGTTGTGATGGTGTTGGTCTACTTGGTGTTCCAGACGATGACGGTCCACTGTGTGGTGGTGTCCATCCGCCACTCTTGGTTGTGGTAGTGGGACCACTTGAAGGGCCATGACTGCTGGAGCTGGACGGTTGTGATGGTGTTGGTCTACTTGGTGTTATGGATGATGACGATCCACTGTGGGGTGGAGTCCATCCGCCACTCTTGGTTGTGGTAGTGGGACCACTTGAAGGGCCATGACTGCTGGAGCTCGTTGGTTGTGATGGTGTTGGTTTACTTGGTGTTATAGAAGATGACGATCCACTGTGGGGTGGAGTCCATCCGCCACTCTTGGATGTGGTAGTGGGACCACTTGAAGGGCCATGACTGCTGGAGCTCGTTGGTTGTGATGGTGTTGGTTTACTTGGTGTTATAGAAGATGACGATCCACTGTGGGGTGGAGTCCATTCATCACGCTTGGTTGTAGTAGTGGGACCACTTGACGGGCCATGACTGCTGGAGTTCGACGGTTGTGATGGTGTTGGTCTACTGGGTGTTACGGAAGATGACGATCCACTGTGGGGTGGAGTCCATCCATCACTCTTGGTTGTAGTAGTGGGACCACTTGACGGGCCATGACTGCTGGAGCTCGACGGTTGTGATGGTGTTGGTCTACTTGGTGTTGCAGACGATGACGATCCACTGTGGGGTGGAGTCCATCCATCACTCTTGGTTGTAGTAGTGGGACCACTTGACGGGCCATGACTGCTGGAGTTCGACGGTTGTGATGGTGTTGGTTTACTTGGTGTTATAGAAGATGACGATCCACTGTGGGGTGGAGTCCATCCGCCACTCTTGGTTGTAGTAGTGGGACCGCTTGACGGGCCATGACTGCTGGAGCTGGACGGTTGTGATGGTGTTGGTATACTTGGTGTTGCAGACGATGACGATCCACTGTGGGGTGGAGTCCATTCATCACGCTTGGTTGTAGTAGTGGGACCACTTGACGGGCCATGACTGCTGGAGTTCGACGGTTGTGATGGTGTTGGTCTACTTGGTGTTATGGATGATGACGATCCAATGTGGGGTGGAGTCCATCCGCCACTCTTGGTTGTAGTCGTGGGACCACTTGACGGGCCATGGCTGCTGGAGCTCGACGGTTGTGATGGTGTTGGCCTACTTGGTGTTGCAGACGATGACGATCCACTGTGGGGTGGAGTCCATTCATCACGCTTGGTTGTAGTAGTGGGACCACTTGACGGGCCATGACTGCTGGAGTTCGACGGTTGTGATGGTGTTGGTCTACTTGGTGTTATGGATGATGACGATCCACTGTGGGGTGGAGTCCATCCGCCACTCTTGGTTGTAGTCGTGGGACCACTTGACGGGCCATGGCTGCTGGAGCTCGACGGTTGTGATGGTGTTGGCCTACTTGGTGTTGCAGACGATGACGATCCACTGTGGGGTGGAGTCCATCCGCCACTCTTGGTTGTGGTAGTGGGACCGCTTGAAGGGCCATGACTGCTGGAGCTCGACGGTTGTGATGGTGTTGGTCTGCTTGGTGTTATGGATGATGACGATCCACTGTGGGGTGGAGTCCATCCGCCACTCTTGGTTGTGGTAGTGGGACCACTTGAAGGGCCATGACTGCTGGAGCTCGTTGGTTGTGATGGTGTTGGTTTACTTGGTGTTATAGAAGATGACGATCCACTGTGGGGTGGAGTCCATCCGCCACTCTTGGTTGTAGTCGTGGGACCACTTGACGGGCCATGACTGCTGGAGCTCGACGGTTGTGATGGTGTTGGTCTACTTGGTGTTGCAGACGATGACGATCCACTGTGGGGTGGAGTCCATCCATCACTCTTGGTTGTAGTAGTGGGACCACTTGACGGGCCATGACTGCTGGAGTTCGACGGTTGTGATGGTGTTGGTCTACTTGGTGTTATGGATGATGACGATCCACTGTGGGGTGGAGTCCATCCGCCACTCTTGGTTGTGGTAGTGGGACCGCTTGAAGGGCCATGACTGCTGGAGCTCGACGGTTGTGATGGTGTTGGTCTGCTTGGTGTTATGGATGATGACGATCCACTGTGGGGTGGAGTCCATCCGCCACTCTTGGTTGTGGTAGTGGGACCACTTGAAGGGCCATGACTGCTGGAGCTCGTTGGTTGTGATGGTGTTGGTTTACTTGGTGTTGCAGACGATGACGATCCACTGTGGGGTGGAGTCCATTCATCACGCTTGGTTGTAGTAGTGGGACCACTTGACGGGCCATGACTGCTGGAGTTCGACGGTTGTGATGGTGTTGGTCTACTGGGTGTTACCGAAGATGACGATCCACTGTGGGGTGGAGTCCATCCGCCACTCTTGGTTGTGGTAGTGGGACCACTTGAAGGGCCATGACTGCTGGAGCTCGTTGGTTGTGATGGTGTTGGTTTACTTGGTGTTATAGAAGATGACGATCCACTGTGGGGTGGAGTCCATCCGCCACTCTTGGTTGTAGTCGTGGGACCACTTGACGGGCCATGACTGCTGGAGCTCGACGGTTGTGATGGTGTTGGTCTACTTGGTGTTGCAGACGATGACGATCCCCTGTGGGGTGGAGTCCATCCATCACTCTTGGTTGTAGTAGTGGGACCACTTGACGGGCCATGACTGCTGGAGTTCGACGGTTGTGATGGTGTTGGTTTACTTGGTGTTATAGAAGATGACGATCCACTGTGGGGTGGAGTCCATCCGCCACTCTTGGTTGTAGTCGTGGGACCACTTGACGGGCCATGACTGCTGGAGTTCGACGGTTGTGATGGTGTTGGTCTACTTGGTGTTCCAGACGATGACGGTCCACTGTGTGGTGGTGTCCATCCGCCACTCTTGGTTGTGGTAGTGGGACCACTTGAAGGGCCATGACTGCTGGAGCTGGACGGTTGTGATGGTGTTGGTCTACTTGGTGTTATGGATGATGACGATCCACTGTGGGGTGGAGTCCATCCGCCACTCTTGGTTGTGGTAGTGGGACCACTTGAAGGGCCATGACTGCTGGAGCTCGTTGGTTGTGATGGTGTTGGTTTACTTGGTGTTATAGAAGATGACGATCCACTGTGGGGTGGAGTCCATCCGCCACTCTTGGATGTGGTAGTGGGACCACTTGAAGGGCCATGACTGCTGGAGCTCGTTGGTTGTGATGGTGTTGGTTTACTTGGTGTTATAGAAGATGACGATCCACTGTGGGGTGGAGTCCATCCTCCACTCTTGGTTGTGGTAGTGGGACCACTTGAAGGGCCATGACTGCTGGAGCTGGACGGTTGTGATGGTGTTGGTCTACTTGGTGTTCCAGACGATGACGGTCCACTGTGTGGTGGTGTCCATCCGCCACTCTTGGTTGTGGTAGTGGGACCGCTTGAAGGGCCATGACTGCTGGAGCTCGACGGTTGTGATGGTGTTGGTCTGCTTGGTGTTATGGATGATGACGATCCACTGTGGGGTGGAGTCCATCCGCCACTCTTGGTTGTGGTAGTGGGACCACTTGAAGGGCCATGACTGCTGGAGCTCGTTGGTTGTGATGGTGTTGGTTTACTTGGTGTTATGGAAGATGACGATCCACTGTGGGGTGGAGTCCATTCATCACGCTTGGTTGTAGTAGTGGGACCACTTGACGGGCCATGACTGCTGGAGTTCGACGGTTGTGATGGTGTTGGTTTACTTGGTGTTATAGAAGATGACGATCCACTGTGGGGTGGAGTCCATCCGCCACTCTTGGTTGTAGTAGTGGGACCGCTTGACGGGCCATGACTGCTGGAGCTGGACGGTTGTGATGGTGTTGGTATACTTGGTGTTGCAGACGATGACGATCCACTGTGGGGTGGAGTCCATTCATCACGCTTGGTTGTAGTAGTGGGACCACTTGACGGGCCATGACTGCTGGAGTTCGACGGTTGTGATGGTGTTGGTCTACTTGGTGTTATGGATGATGACGATCCAATGTGGGGTGGAGTCCATCCGCCACTCTTGGTTGTAGTCGTGGGACCACTTGACGGGCCATGGCTGCTGGAGCTCGACGGTTGTGATGGTGTTGGCCTACTTGGTGTTGCAGACGATGACGATCCACTGTGGGGTGGAGTCCATTCATCACGCTTGGTTGTAGTAGTGGGACCACTTGACGGGCCATGACTGCTGGAGTTCGACGGTTGTGATGGTGTTGGTCTACTTGGTGTTATGGATGATGACGATCCACTGTGGGGTGGAGTCCATCCGCCACTCTTGGTTGTAGTCGTGGGACCACTTGACGGGCCATGGCTGCTGGAGCTCGACGGTTGTGATGGTGTTGGCCTACTTGGTGTTGCAGACGATGACGATCCACTGTGGGGTGGAGTCCATCCGCCACTCTTGGTTGTGGTAGTGGGACCGCTTGAAGGGCCATGACTGCTGGAGCTGGACGGTTGTGATGGTGTTGGTCTACTTGGTGTTATGGATGATGACGATCCACTGTGGGGTGGAGTCCATCCGCCACTCTTGGTTGTGGTAGTGGGACCACTTGAAGGGCCATGACTGCTGGAGCTCGTTGGTTGTGATGGTGTTGGTTTACTTGGTGTTATAGAAGATGACGATCCACTGTGGGGTGGAGTCCATCCGCCACTCTTGGATGTGGTAGTGGGACCACTTGAAGGGCCATGACTGCTGGAGCTCGTTGGTTGTGATGGTGTTGGTTTACTTGGTGTTATAGAAGATGACGATCCACTGTGGGGTGGAGTCCATCCTCCACTCTTGGTTGTGGTAGTGGGACCACTTGAAGGGCCATGACTGCTGGAGCTGGACGGTTGTGATGGTGTTGGTCTACTTGGTGTTCCAGACGATGACGGTCCACTGTGTGGTGGTGTCCATTCGCCACTCTTGGTTGTGGTAGTGGGACCGCTTGAAGGGCCATGACTGCTGGAGCTCGACGGTTGTGATGGTGTTGGTCTGCTTGGTGTTATGGATGGTGACGATCCACTGTGGGGTGGAGTCCATCCGCCACTCTTGGTTGTGGTAGTGGGACCACTTGAAGGGCCATGACTGCTGGAGCCCGTTGGTTGTGATGGTGTTGGTTTACTTGGTGTTATAGAAGATGACGATCCACTGTGGGGTGGAGTCCATCCGCCACTCTTGGTTGTGGTAGTGGGACCACTTGAAGGGCCATGACTGCTGGAGCTCGTTGGTTGTGATGGTGTTGGTTTACTTGGTGTTATAGAAGATGACGATCCACTGTGGGGTGGAGTCCATCCGCCACTCTCGGTTGTAGTCGTGGGACCACTTGACGGGCCATGACTGCTGGAGCTCGACGGTTGTGATGGTGTTGGCCTACTTGGTGTTGCAGACGATGACGATCCACTGTGGGGTGGAGTCCATCCGCCACTCTTGGTTGTGGTAGTGGGACCGCTTGATGGGCCATGACTGCTGGAGCTCCACGGTTGTGATGGTGTTGGTCTACTGGGTGTTGCGGAAGATGACGATCCACTGTGGGGTGGAGTCCATCCGCCACTCTTGGTTGTGGTAGTGGGACCACTTGAAGGGCCATGACTGCTGGAGCTCGTTGGTTGTGATGGTGTTGGTTTACTTGGTGTTATAGAAGATGACGATCCACTGTGGGGTGGAGTCCATCCGCCACTCTTGGTTGTGGTAGTGGGACCACTTGAAGGGCCATGACTGCTGGAGCTCGTTGGTTGTGATGGTGTTGGTTTACTTGGTGTTATGGAAGATGACGATCCACTGTGGGGTGGAGTCCATTCATCACGCTTGGTTGTAGTAGTGGGACCACTTGACGGGCCATGACTGCTGGAGTTCGACGGTTGTGATGGTGTTGGTCTACTGGGTGTTACGGAAGATGACGATCCACTGTGGGGTGGAGTCCATCCGCCACTCTTGGTTGTGGTAGTGGGACCACTTGAAGGGCCATGACTGCTGGAGCTCGTTGGTTGTGATGGTGTTGGTTTACTTGGTGTTATAGAAGATGACGATCCACTGTGGGGTGGAGTCCATCCGCCACTCTTGGTTGTAGTCGTGGGACCACTTGACGGGCCATGACTGCTGGAGCTCGACGGTTGTGATGGTGTTGGTCTACTTGGTGTTATGGATGATGACGATCCACTGTGGGGTGGAGTCCATCCGCCACTCTTGGTTGTGGTAGTGGGACCACTTGAAGGGCCATGACTGTTGGAGCTCGACGGTTGTGATGGTGTTGGCCTACTTGGTGTTGCAGACGATGACGATCCACTGTGGGGTGGAGTCCATCCGCCACTCTTGGTTGTGGTAGTGGGACCGCTTGAAGGGCCATGACTGCTGGAGCTCGACGGTTGTGATGGTGTTGGTCTACTGGGTGTTGCGGAAGATGACGATCCACTGTGGGGTGGAGTCCATCCGCCACTCTTGGTTGTGGTAGTGGGACCACTTGAAGGGCCATGACTGTTGGAGCTCGACGGTTGTGATGGTGTTGGCCTACTTGGTGTTGCAGACGATGACGATCCACTGTGGGGTGGAGTCCATCCGCCACTCTTGGTTGTGGTAGTGGGACCGCTTGAAGGGCCATGACTGCTGGAGCTCGACGGTTGTGATGGGGTTGGTCTACTGGGTGTTGCGGAAGATGACGATCCACTGTGGGGTGGAGTCCATCCGCCACTCTTGGTTGTGGTAGTGGGACCACTTGAAGGGCCATGACTGCTGGAGCTCGATGGTTGTGATGGTGTTGGTTTACTTGGTGTTATGGAAGATGACGATCCACTGTGGGGTGGAGTCCATTCATCACGCTTGGTTGTAGTAGTGGGACCACTTGACGGGCCATGACAGCTGGAGTTCGACGGTTGTGATGGTGTTGGTCTACTGGGTGTTACGGATGATGACGATCCACTGTGGGGTGGAGTCCATCCGCCACTCTTGGTTGTGGTAGTGGGACCACTTGAAGGGCCATGACTGCTGGAGCTGGACGGTTGTGATGGTGTTGGTCTACTTGGTGTTATGGATGATGACGATCCACTGTGGGGTGGAGTCCATCCGCCACTCTTGGTTGTGGTAGTGGGACCACTTGAAGGGCCATGACTGCTGGAGCTCGTTGGTTGTGATGGTGTTGGTTTACTTGGTGTTGCAGACGATGACGATCCACTGTAGGGTGGAGTCCATTCATCACGCTTGGTTGTAGTAGTGGGACCACTTGACGGGCCATGACTGCTGGAGTTCGACGGTTGTGATGGTGTTGGTCTACTGGGTGTTACGGAAGATGACGATCCACTGTGGGGTGGAGTCCATCCGCCACTCTTGGTTGTGGTAGTGGGACCACTTGACGGGCCATGACTGCTGGAGTTCGAGTGTTGTGATGGTGTTGGTTTACTTGGTGTTATAGATGATGACGATCCAGTGTGGGGTGGAGTCCATCCGCCACTCTTGGTTGTAGTCGTGGGACCACTTGACGGGCCATGACTGCTGGAGCTGGACGGTTGTGATGGTGTTGGTCTACTGGGTGTTGCGGAAGATGACGATCCACTGTGGGGTGGAGTCCATCCGCCACTCTTGGTTGTGGTAGTGGGACCACTTGAAGGGCCATGACTGCTGGAGCTCGTTGGTTGTGATGGTGTTGGTTTACTTGGTGTTATGGAAGATGACGATCCACTGTGGGGTGGAGTCCATTCATCACGCTTGGTTGTAGTAGTGGGACCACTTGACGGGCCATGACTGCTGGAGTTCGACGGTTGTGATGGTGTTGGTCTACTGGGTGTTACGGAAGATGACGATCCACTGTGGGGTGGAGTCCATCCGCCACTCTTGGTTGTAGTCGTGGGACCACTTGACGGGCCATGACTGTTGGAGCTCGACGGTTGTGATGGTGTTGGCCTACTTGGTGTTGCAGACGATGACGATCCACTGTGGGGTGGAGTCCATCCGCCACTCTTGGTTGTGGTAGTGGGACCGCTTGAAGGGCCATGACTGCTGGAGCCCGACGGTTGTGATGGTGTTGGTCTGCTTGGTGTTATGGATGATGACGATCCACTGTGGGGTGGAGTCCATTCATCACGCTTGGTTGTAGTAGTGGGACCACTTGACGGGCCATGACTGCTGGAGTTCGACGGTTGTGATGGTGTTGGTCTACTGGGTGTTACGGAAGATGACGATCCACTGTGGGGTGGAGTCCATCCGCCACTCTTGGTTGTGGTAGTGGGACCACTTGAAGGGCCATGACTGCTGGAGCTGGACGGTTGTGATGGTGTTGGTTTACTTGGTGTTATAGAAGATGACGATCCACTGTGGGGTGGAGTCCATCCGCCACGCTTGGTTGTAGTAGTGGGACCACTTGACGGGCCATGACAGCTGGAGTTCGACGGTTGTGATGGTGTTGGTCTACTGGGTGTTACGGATGATGACGATCCACTGTGGGGTGGAGTCCATCCGCCACTCTTGGTTGTGGTAGTGGGACCACTTGAAGGGCCATGACTGCTGGAGCTGGACGGTTGTGATGGTGTTGGTCTACTTGGTGTTATGGATGATGACGATCCACTGTGGGGTGGAGTCCATCCGCCACTCTTGGTTGTGGTAGTGGGACCACTTGAAGGGCCATGACTGCTGGAGCTCGTTGGTTGTGATGGTGTTGGTTTACTTGGTGTTATAGATGATGACGATCCAGTGTGGGGTGGAGTCCATCCGCCACTCTTGGTTGTAGTCGTGGGACCACTTGACGGGCCATGACTGCTGGAGCTGGACGGTTGTGATGGTGTTGGTCTACTGGGTGTTGCGGAAGATGACGATCCACTGTGGGGTGGAGTCCATCCGCCACTCTTGGTTGTGGTAGTGGGACCACTTGAAGGGCCATGACTGCTGGAGCTCGTTGGTTGTGATGGTGTTGGTTTACTTGGTGTTATGGAAGATGACGATCCACTGTGGGGTGGAGTCCATTCATCACGCTTGGTTGTAGTAGTGGGACCACTTGACGGGCCATGACTGCTGGAGTTCGACGGTTGTGATGGTGTTGGTCTACTGGGTGTTACGGAAGATGACGATCCACTGTGGGGTGGAGTCCATCCGCCACTCTTGGTTGTAGTCGTGGGACCACTTGACGGGCCATGACTGTTGGAGCTCGACGGTTGTGATGGTGTTGGCCTACTTGGTGTTGCAGACGATGACGATCCACTGTGGGGTGGAGTCCATCCGCCACTCTTGGTTGTGGTAGTGGGACCGCTTGAAGGGCCATGACTGCTGGAGCCCGACGGTTGTGATGGTGTTGGTCTGCTTGGTGTTATGGATGATGACGATCCACTGTGGGGTGGAGTCCATTCATCACGCTTGGTTGTAGTAGTGGGACCACTTGACGGGCCATGACTGCTGGAGTTCGACGGTTGTGATGGTGTTGGTCTACTGGGTGTTACGGAAGATGACGATCCACTGTGGGGTGGAGTCCATCCGCCACTCTTGGTTGTGGTAGTGGGACCACTTGAAGGGCCATGACTGCTGGAGCTGGACGGTTGTGATGGTGTTGGTCTACTTGGTGTTATGGATGATGACGATCCACTGTGGGGTGGAGTCCATCCGCCACTCTTGGTTGTGGTAGTGGGACCACTTGAAGGGCCATGACTGCTGGAGCTCGTTGGTTGTGATGGTGTTGGTCTACTGGGTGTTACGGAAGATGACAATCCACTGTGGGGTGGAGTCCATCCGCCACTCTTGGTTGTGGTAGTGGGACCACTTGACGGGCCATGACTGCTGGAGTTCGAGTGTTGTGATGGTGTTGGTTTACTTGGTGTTATAGATGATGACGATCCACTGTGGGGTGGAGTCCATCCGCCACTCTTGGTTGTAGTCGTGGGACCACTTGACGGGCCATGACTGCTGGAGCTGGACGGTTGTGATGGTGTTGGTCTACTTGGTGTTGCAGACGATGACGATCCACTGTGGGGTGGAGTCCATCCGCCACTCTTGGTTGTGGTAGTGGGACCACTTGAAGGGCCATGACTGCTGGAGCTCGTTGGTTGTGATGGTGTTGGTTTACTTGGTGTTGCAGACGATGACGATCCACTGTGGGGTGGAGTCCATCCGCCACTCTTGGTTGTGGTAGTGGGACCGCTTGAAGGGCCATGACTGCTGGAGCCCGACGGTTGTGATGGTGTTGGTCTGCTTGGTGTTATGGATGATGACGATCCACTGTGGGGTGGAGTCCATCCGCCACTCTTGGTTGTGGTAGTGGGACCACTTGAAGGGCCATGACTGTTGGAGCTCGACGGTTGTGATGGTGTTGGCCTACTTGGTGTTGCAGACGATGACGATCCACTGTGGGGTGGAGTCCATCCGCCACTCTTGGTTGTGGTAGTGGGACCGCTTGAAGGGCCATGACTGCTGGAGCTCGACGGTTGTGATGGTGATGGTCTACTGGGTGTTGCGGAAGATGACGATCCACTGTGGGGTGGAGTCCATCCGCCACTCTTGGTTGTGGTAGTGGGACCACTTGAAGGGCCATGACTGCTGGAGCTCGTTGGTTGTGATGGTGTTGGTTTACTTGGTGTTATAGAAGATGACGATCCACTGTGGGGTGGAGTCCATCCGCCACTCTTGGTTGTGGTAGTGGGACCACTTGAAGGGCCATGACTGTTGGAGCTCGACGGTTGTGATGGTGTTGGCCTACTTGGTGTTGCAGACGATGACGATCCACTGTGGGGTGGAGTCCATCCGCCACTCTTGGTTGTGGTAGTGGGACCGCTTGAAGGGCCATGACTGCTGGAGCCCGACGGTTGTGATGGTGTTGGTCTGCTTGGTGTTATGGATGATGACGATCCACTGTGGGGTGGAGTCCATCCGCCACTCTTGGTTGTGGTAGTGGGACCACTTGAAGGGCCATGACTGCTGGAGCTCGTTGGTTGTGATGGTGTTGGTTTACTTGGTGTTGCAGACGATGACGATCCACTGTGGGGTGGAGTCCATCCGCCACTCTTGGTTGTGGTAGTGGGACCGCTTGAAGGGCCATGACTGCTGGAGCCCGACGGTTGTGATGGTGTTGGTCTGCTTGGTGTTATGGATGATGACGATCCACTGTGGGGTGGAGTCCATCCGCCACTCTTGGTTGTGGTAGTGGGACCACTTGAAGGGCCATGACTGTTGGAGCTCGACGGTTGTGATGGTGTTGGCCTACTTGGTGTTGCAGACGATGACGATCCACTGTGGGGTGGAGTCCATCCGCCACTCTTGGTTGTGGTAGTGGGACCGCTTGAAGGGCCATGACTGCTGGAGCTCGACGGTTGTGATGGTGTTGGTCTACTGGGTGTTGCGGAAGATGACGATCCACTGTGGGGTGGAGTCCATCCGCCACTCTTGGTTGTGGTAGTGGGACCACTTGAAGGGCCATGACTGCTGGAGCTCGTTGGTTGTGATGGTGTTGGTTTACTTGGTGTTATAGAAGATGACGATCCACTGTGGGGTGGAGTCCATCCGCCACTCTTGGTTGTGGTAGTGGGACCACTTGCAGGGCCATGACTGCTGGAGCCCGACGGTTGTGATGGTGTTGGTCTGCTTGGTGTTATGGATGATGACGATCCACTGTGGGGTGGAGTCCATCCGCCACTCTTGGTTGTGGTAGTGGGACCACTTGAAGGGCCATGACTGCTGGAGCTCGTTGGTTGTGATGGTGTTGGTTTACTTGGTGTTATAGAAGATGACGATCCACTGTGGGGTGGAGTCCATCCGCCACTCTTGGTTGTGGTAGTGGGACCACTTGAAGGGCCATGACTGCTGGAGCTCGTTGGTTGTGATGGTGTTGGTTTACTTGGTGTTATAGAAGATGACGATCCACTGTGGGGTGGAGTCCATCCGCCACTCTTGGTTGTAGTCGTGGGACCACTTGACGGGCCATGACTGCTGGAGTTCGAGGGTTGTGATGGTGTTGGTTTACTTGGTGTTATAGAAGATGACGATCCACTGTGGGGTGGAGTCCATCCGCCACTCTTGGTTGTAGTAGTGGGACCGCTTGACGGGCCATGACTGCTGGAGCTGGACGGTTGTGATGGTGTTGGTATACTTGGTGTTGCAGACGATGACGATCCACTGTGGGGTGGAGTCCATTCATCACGCTTGGTTGAAGTAGTGGGACCACTTGACGGGCCATGACTGCTGGAGTTCGACGGTTGTGATGGTGTTGGTCTACTGGGTGTTACGGAAGATGACGATCCACTGTGGGGTGGAGTCCATCCGCCACTCTTGGTTGTGGTAGTGGGACCACTTGAAGGGCCATGACTGCTGGAGCTGGACGGTTGTGATGGTGTTGGTCTACTTGGTGTTATAGAAGATGACGATCCACTGTGGGGTGGAGTCCATCCGCCACTCTTGGTTGTAGTCGTGGGACCACTTGACGGGCCATGACTGCTGGAGCTCGACGGTTGTGATGGTGTTGGTCTACTTGGTGTTGCAGACGATGACGATCCACTGTGGGGTGGAGTCCATCCGCCACTCTTGGTTGTGGTAGTGGGACCGCTTGAAGGGCCATGACTGCTGGAGCTCGACGGTTGTGATGGTGTTGGTCTGCTTGGTGTTATGGATGATGACGATCCACTGTGGGGTGGAGTCCATCCGCCACTCTTGGTTGTGGTAGTGGGACCACTTGAAGGGCCATGACTGCTGGAGATCGTTGATTGTGATGGTGTTGGTTTACTTGGTGTTATAGAAGATGACGATCCACTGTGGGGTGGAGTCCATCCGCCACTCTTGGTTGTGGTAGTGGGACCACTTGAAGGGCCATGACTGCTGGAGCTGGACGGTTGTGATGGTGTTGGTTTACTTGGTGTTATAGAAGATGACGATCCACTGTGGGGTGGAGTCCATCCGCCACTCTTGGTTGTAGTCGTGGGACCACTTGACGGGCCATGACTGCTGGAGCTCGACGGTTGTGATGGTGTTGGTCTACTTGGTGTTATAGAAGATGACGATCCACTGTGGGGTGGAGTCCATCCGCCACTCTTGGTTGTAGTCGTGGGACCACTTGACGGGCCATGACTGCTGGAGCTCGACGGTTGTGATGGTGTTGGTCTACTTGGTGTTGCAGACGATGACGATCCACTGTGGGGTGGAGTCCATCCGTCACTCTTGGTTGTGGTAGTGGGACCGCTTGAAGGGCCATGACTGCTGGAGCTCGACGGTTGTGATGGTGTTGGTCTGCTTGGTGTTATGGATGATGACGATCCACTGTGGGGTGGAGTCCATTCATCACGCTTGGTTGTAGTAGTGGGACCACTTGACGGGCCATGACTGCTGGAGTTCGACGGTTGTGATGGTGTTGGTCTACTGGGTGTTACGGAAGATGACGATCCACTGTGGGGTGGAGTCCATCCGCCACTCTTGGTTGTGGTAGTGGGACCACTTGAAGGGCCATGACTGCTGGAGCTGGACGGTTGTGATGGTGTTGGTCTACTTGGTGTTATAGAAGATGACGATCCACTGTGGGGTGGAGTCCATCCGCCACTCTTGGTTGTAGTCGTGGGACCACTTGACGGGCCATGACTGCTGGAGCTCGACGGTTGTGATGGTGTTGGTCTACTTGGTGTTGCAGACGATGACGATCCACTGTGGGGTGGAGTCCATCCGCCACTCTTGGTTGTGGTAGTGGGACCGCTTGAAGGGCCATGACTGCTGGAGCTCGACGGTTGTGATGGTGTTGGTCTGCTTGGTGTTATGGATGATGACGATCCACTGTGGGGTGGAGTCCATCCGCCACTCTTGGTTGTGGTAGTGGGACCACTTGAAGGGCCATGACTGCTGGAGATCGTTGATTGTGATGGTGTTGGTTTACTTGGTGTTATAGAAGATGACGATCCACTGTGGGGTGGAGTCCATCCGCCACTCTTGGTTGTGGTAGTGGGACCACTTGAAGGGCCATGACTGCTGGAGCTGGACGGTTGTGATGGTGTTGGTTTACTTGGTGTTATAGAAGATGACGATCCACTGTGGGGTGGAGTCCATCCGCCACTCTTGGTTGTAGTCGTGGGACCACTTGACGGGCCATGACTGCTGGAGCTCGACGGTTGTGATGGTGTTGGTCTACTTGGTGTTGCAGACGATGACGATCCACTGTGGGGTGGAGTCCATCCATCACTCTTGGTTGTAGTAGTGGGACCACTTGACGGGCCATGACTGCTGGAGCTCGTTGGTTGTGATGGTGTTGGTTTACTTGGTGTTATGGAAGATGACGATCCACTGTGGGGTGGAGTCCATTCATCACGCTTGGTTGTAGTAGTGGGACCACTTGACGGGCCATGACTGCTGGAGTTCGAGGGTTGTGATGGTGTTGGTCTACTGGGTGTTACGGAAGATGACGATCCACTGTGGGGTGGAGTCCATCCGCCACTCTTGGTTGTAGTCGTGGGACCACTTGACGGGCCATGACTGCTGGAGTTCGAGGGTTGTGATGGTGTTGGTTTACTTGGTGTTATAGAAGATGACGATCCACTGTGGGGTGGAGTCCATCCGCCACTCTTGGTTGTAGTAGTGGGACCGCTTGACGGGCCATGACTGCTGGAGCTGGACGGTTGTGATGGTGTTGGTATACTTGCTGTTGCAGACGATGACGATCCACTGTGGGGTGGAGTCCATTCATCACGCTTGGTTGTAGTAGTGGGACCACTTGACGGGCCATGACTGCTGGAGTTCGACGGTTGTGATGGTGTTGGTCTACTGGGTGTTACGGAAGATGACGATCCACTGTGGGGTGGAGTCCATCCGCCACTCTTGGTTGTGGTAGTGGGACCACTTGAAGGGCCATGACTGCTGGAGCTGGACGGTTGTGATGGTGTTGGTCTACTTGGTGTTATGGATGATGACGATCCACTGTGGGGTGGAGTCCATCCGCCACTCTTGGTTGTGGTAGTGGGACCACTTGAAGGGCCATGACTGCTGGAGCTCGTTGGTTGTGATGGTGTTGGTTTACTTGGTGTTGCAGACGATGACGATCCACTGTGGGGTGGAGTCCATTCATCACGCTTGGTTGTAGTAGTGGGACCACTTGACGGGCCATGACTGCTGGAGTTCGACGGTTGTGATGGTGTTGGTCTACTGGGTGTTACGGAAGATGACGATCCACTGTGGGGTGGAGTCCATCCGCCACTCTTGGTTGTGGTAGTGGGACCACTTGACGGGCCATGACTGCTGGAGTTCGAGGGTTGTGATGGTGTTGGTTTACTTGGTGTTATAGATGATGACGATCCACTGTGGGGTGGAGTCCATCCGCCACTCTTGGTTGTAGTCGTGGGACCACTTGACGGGCCATGACTGCTGGAGCTGGACGGTTGTGATGGTGTTGGTCTACTTGGTGTTGCAGACGATGACGATCCACTGTGGGGTGGAGTCCATCCGCCACTCTTGGTTGTGGTAGTGGGACCACTTGAAGGGCCATGACTGCTGGAGCTCGTTGGTTGTGATGGTGTTGGTTTACTTGTTGTTGCAGACGATGACGATCCACTGTGGGGTGGAGTCCATCCGCCACTCTTGGTTGTGGTAGTGGGACCGCTTGAAGGGCCATGACTGCTGGAGCCCGACGGTTGTGATGGTGTTGGTGTGCTTGGTGTTATGGATGATGACGATCCACTGTGGGGTGGAGTCCATCCGCCACTCTTGGTTGTGGTAGTGGGACCACTTGAAGGGCCATGACTGTTGGAGCTCGACGGTTGTGATGGTGTTGGCCTACTTGGTGTTGCATACGATGACGATCCACTGTGGGGTGGAGTCCATCCGCCACTCTTGGTTGTGGTAGTGGGACCGCTTGAAGGGCCATGACTGCTGGAGCTCGACGGTTGTGATGGTGTTGGTCTACTGGGTGTTGCGGAAGATGACGATCCACTGTGGGGTGGAGTCCATCCGCCACTCTTGGTTGTGGTAGTGGGACCACTTGAAGGGCCATGACTGCTGGAGCTCGTTGGTTGTGATGGTGTTGGTTTACTTGGTGTTATAGAAGATGACGATCCACTGTGGGGTGGAGTCCATCCGCCACTCTTGGTTGTGGTAGTGGGACCACTTGCAGGGCCATGACTGCTGGAGCCCGACGGTTGTGATGGTGTTGGTCTGCTTGGTGTTATGGATGATGACGATCCACTGTGGGGTGGAGTCCATCCGCCACTCTTGGTTGTGGTAGTGGGACCACTTGAAGGGCCATGACTGCTGGAGCTCGTTGGTTGTGATGGTGTTGGTTTACTTGGTGTTATAGAAGATGACGATCCACTGTGGGGTGGAGTCCATCCGCCACTCTTGGTTGTGGTAGTGGGACCACTTGAAGGGCCATGACTGCTGGAGCTCGTTGGTTGTGATGGTGTTGGTTTACTTGGTGTTATAGAAGATGACGATCCACTGTGGGGTGGAGTCCATCCGCCACTCTTGGTTGTAGTCGTGGGACCACTTGACGGGCCATGACTGCTGGAGTTCGAGGGTTGTGATGGTGTTGGTTTACTTGGTGTTATAGAAGATGACGATCCACTGTGGGGTGGAGTCCATCCGCCACTCTTGGTTGTAGTAGTGGGACCGCTTGACGGGCCATGACTGCTGGAGCTGGACGGTTGTGATGGTGTTGGTATACTTGGTGTTGCAGACGATGACGATCCACTGTGGGGTGGAGTCCATTCATCACGCTTGGTTGAAGTAGTGGGACCACTTGACGGGCCATGACTGCTGGAGTTCGACGGTTGTGATGGTGTTGGTCTCTTGGGTGTTACGGAAGATGACGATCCACTGTGGGGTGGAGTCCATTCATCACGCTTGGTTGTAGTAGTGGGACCACTTGACGGGCCATGACTGCTGGAGTTCGAGGGTTGTGATGGTGTTGGTCTACTGGGTGTTACGGAAGATGACGATCCACTGTGGGGTGGAGTCCATCCGCCACTCTTGGTTGTAGTCGTGGGACCACTTGACGGGCCATGAATGCTGGAGTTCGAGGGTTGTGATGGTGTTGGTTTACTTGGTGTTATAGAAGATGACGATCCACTGTGGGGTGGAGTCCATCCGCCACTCTTGGTTGTAGTAGTGGGACCGCTTGACGGGCCATGACTGCTGGAGCTGGACGGTTGTGATGGTGTTGGTATACTTGCTGTTGCAGACGATGACGATCCACTGTGGGGTGGAGTCCATTCATCACGCTTGGTTGTAGTAGTGGGACCACTTGACGGGCCATGACTGCTGGAGTTCGACGGTTGTGATGGTGTTGGTCTACTGGGTGTTACGGAAGATGACGATCCACTGTGGGGTGGAGTCCATCCGCCACTCTTGGTTGTGGTAGTGGGACCACTTGAAGGGCCATGACTGCTGGAGCTGGACGGTTGTGATGGTGTTGGTCTACTTGGTGTTATGGATGATGACGATCCACTGTGGGGTGGAGTCCATCCGCCACTCTTGGTTGTGGTAGTGGGACCACTTGAAGGGCCATGACTGCTGGAGCTCGTTGGTTGTGATGGTGTTGGTTTACTTGGTGTTGCAGACGATGACGATCCACTGTGGGGTGGAGTCCATTCATCACGCTTGGTTGTAGTAGTGGGACCACTTGACGGGCCATGACTGCTGGAGTTCGACGGTTGTGATGGTGTTGGTCTACTGGGTGTTACGGAAGATGACGATCCACTGTGGGGTGGAGTCCATCCGCCACTCTTGGTTGTGGTAGTGGGACCACTTGACGGGCCATGACTGCTGGAGTTCGAGGGTTGTGATGGTGTTGGTTTACTTGGTGTTATAGATGATGACGATCCACTGTGGGGTGGAGTCCATCCGCCACTCTTGGTTGTAGTCGTGGGACCACTTGACGGGCCATGACTGCTGGAGCTGGACGGTTGTGATGGTGTTGGTCTACTTGGTGTTGCAGACGATGACGATCCACTGTGGGGTGGAGTCCATCCGCCACTCTTGGTTGTGGTAGTGGGACCACTTGAAGGGCCATGACTGCTGGAGCTCGTTGGTTGTGATGGTGTTGGTTTACTTGTTGTTGCAGACGATGACGATCCACTGTGGGGTGGAGTCCATCCGCCACTCTTGGTTGTGGTAGTGGGACCGCTTGAAGGGCCATGACTGCTGGAGCCCGACGGTTGTGATGGTGTTGGTGTGCTTGGTGTTATGGATGATGACGATCCACTGTGGGGTGGAGTCCATCCGCCACTCTTGGTTGTGGTAGTGGGACCACTTGAAGGGCCATGACTGTTGGAGCTCGACGGTTGTGATGGTGTTGGCCTACTTGGTGTTGCATACGATGACGATCCACTGTGGGGTGGAGTCCATCCGCCACTCTTGGTTGTGGTAGTGGGACCGCTTGAAGGGCCATGACTGCTGGAGCTCGTTGGTTGTGATGGTGTTGGTTTACTTGGTGTTATAGAAGATGACGATCCACTGTGGGGTGGAGTCCATCCGCCACTCTTGGTTGTAGTCGTGGGACCACTTGACGGGCCATGACTGCTGGAGCTCGACGGTTGTGATGGTGTTGGTCTACTGGGTGTTGCGGAAGATGACGATCCACTGTGGGGTGGAGTCCATCCGCCACTCTTGGTTGTGGTAGTGGGACCACTTGAAGGGCCATGACTGCTGGAGCTCGTTGGTTGTGATGGTGTTGGTTTACTTGGTGTTATAGAAGATGACGATCCACTGTGGGGTGGAGTCCATCCGCCACTCTTGGTTGTAGTCGTGGGACCACTTGACGGGCCATGACTGCTGGAGCTCGACGGTTGTGATGGTGTTGGTCTACTGGGTGTTGCGGAAGATGATGATCCACTGTGGGGTGGAGTCCATCCGCCACTCTTGGTTGTGGTAGTGGGACCACTTGAAGGGCCATGACTGCTGGAGCTCGTTGGTTGTGATGGTGTTGGTTTACTTGGTGTTATAGAAGATGACGATCCACTGTGGGGTGGAGTCCATCCGCCACTCTTGGTTGTGGTAGTGGGACCACTTGCAGGGCCATGACTGCTGGAGCCCGACGGTTGTGATGGTGTTGGTCTGCTTGGTGTTATGGATGATGACGATCCACTGTGGGGTGGAGTCCATCCGCCACTCTTGGTTGTGGTAGTGGGACCACTTGAAGGGCCATGACTGCTGGAGCTCGTTGGTTGTGATGGTGTTGGTTTACTTGGTGTTATAGAAGATGACGATCCACTGTGGGGTGGAGTCCATCCGCCACTCTTGGTTGTGGTAGTGGGACCACTTGAAGGGCCATGACTGCTGGAGCTCGTTGGTTGTGATGGTGTTGGTTTACTTGGTGTTATAGAAGATGACGATCCACTGTGGGGTGGAGTCCATCCGCCACTCTTGGTTGTAGTCGTGGGACCACTTGACGGGCCATGACTGCTGGAGTTCGAGGGTTGTGATGGTGTTGGTTTACTTGGTGTTATAGAAGATGACGATCCACTGTGGGGTGGAGTCCATCCGCCACTCTTGGTTGTAGTAGTGGGACCGCTTGACGGGCCATGACTGCTGGAGCTGGACGGTTGTGATGGTGTTGGTATACTTGGTGTTGCAGACGATGACGATCCACTGTGGGGTGGAGTCCATTCATCACGCTTGGTTGAAGTAGTGGGACCACTTGACGGGCCATGACTGCTGGAGTTCGACGGTTGTGATGGTGTTGGTCTCTTGGGTGTTACGGAAGATGACGATCCACTGTGGGGTGGAGTCCATCCGCCACTCTTGGTTGTGGTAGTGGGACCACTTGGAGGGCCATGACTGCTGGAGCTGGACGGTTGTGATGGTGTTGGTCTACTTGGTGTTATAGAAGATGACGATCCACTGTGGGGTGGAGTCCATCCGCCACTCTTGGTTGTAGTCGTGGGACCACTTGACGGGCCATGACTGCTGGAGCTCGACGGTTGTGATGGTGTTGGTCTACTTGGTGTTGCAGACGATGACGATCCACTGTGGGGTGGAGTCCATCCATCACTCTTGGTTGTAGTAGTGGGACAACTTGACGGGCCATGACTGCTGGAGTTCGACGGTTGTGATGGTGTTGGTTTACTTGGTGTTATAGAAGATGACGATCCACTGTGGGGTGGAGTCCATCCGCCACTCTTGCTTGTGGTAGTGGGACCACTTGAAGGGCCATGACTGCTGGAGTTCGAGGGTTGTGATGGTGTTGGTCTACTGGGTGTTACGGAAGATGACGATCCACTGTGGGGTGGAGTCCATCCGCCACTCTTGGTTGTAGTCGTGGGACCACTTGACGGGCCATGACTGCTGGAGTTCGAGGGTTGTGATGGTGTTGGTTTACTTGGTGTTATAGAAGATGACGATCCACTGTGGGGTGGAGTCCATCCGCCACTCTTGGTTGTAGTAGTGGGACCGCTTGACGGGCCATGACTGCTGGAGCTGGACGGTTGTGATGGTGTTGGTATACTTGGTGTTGCAGACGATGACGATCCACTGTGGGGTGGAGTCCATTCATCACGCTTGGTTGTAGTAGTGGGACCACTTGACGGGCCATGACTGCTGGAGTTCGACGGTTGTGATGGTGTTGGTCTACTGGGTGTTACGGAAGATGACGATCCACTGTGGGGTGGAGTCCATCCGCCACTCTTGGTTGTGGTAGTGGGACCGCTTGAAGGGCCATGACTGCTGGAGCCCGACGGTTGTGATGGTGTTGGTCTGCTTGGTGTTATGGATGATGACGATCCACTGTGGGGTGGAGTCCATCCGCCACTCTTGGTTGTGGTAGTGGGACCACTTGAAGGGCCATGACTGCTGGAGCTCGTTGGTTGTGATGGTGTTGGTTTACTTGGTGTTATGGAAGATGACGATCCACTGTGGGGTGGAGTCCATTCATCACGCTTGGTTGTAGTAGTGGGACCACTTGACGGGCCATGACTGCTGGAGTTCGACGGTTGTGATGGTGTTGGTCTACTGGGTGTTACGGAAGATGACGATCCACTGTGGGGTGGAGTCCATCCGCCACTCTTGGTTGTGGTAGTGGGACCACTTGAAGGGCCATGACTGCTGGAGCTGGACGGTTGTGATGGTGTTGGTCTACTTGGTGTTATGGATGATGACGATCCACTGTGGGGTGGAGTCCATCCGCCACTCTTGGTTGTGGTAGTGGGACCACTTGAAGGGCCATGACTGTTGGAGCTCGACGGTTGTGATGGTGTTGGCCTACTTGGTGTTGCAGACGATGACGATCCACTGTGGGGTGGAGTCCATCCGCCACTCTTGGTTGTGGTAGTGGGACCGCTTGAAGGGCCATGACTGCTGGAGCTCGACGGTTGTGATGGTGTTGGTCTACTGGGTGTTGCGGAAGATGACGATCCACTGTGGGGTGGAGTCCATCCGCCACTCTTGGTTGTGGTAGTGGGACCACTTGAAGGGCCATGACTGCTGGAGCTCGTTGGTTGTGATGGTGTTGGTTTACTTGGTGTTATAGAAGATGACGATCCACTGTGGGGTGGAGTCCATCCGCCACTCTTGGTTGTAGTCGTGGGACCACTTGACGGGCCATGACTGCTGGAGCTCGACGGTTGTGATGGTGTTGGTCTACTTGGTGTTATGAATGATGACAATCCACTGTGGGGTGGAGTCCATCCGCCACTCTTGGTTGTAGTCGTGGGACCACTTGACGGGCCATGACTGTTGGAGCTCGACGGTTGTGATGGTGTTGGCCTACTTGGTGTTGCAGACGATGACGATCCACTGTGGGGTGGAGTCCATCCGCCACTCTTGGTTGTGGTAGTGGGACCGCTTGAAGGGCCATGACTGCTGGAGCTCGACGGTTGTGATGGTGTTGGTCTACTTGGTGTTATGGATGATGACGATCCACTGTGGGGTGGAGTCCATCCGCCACTCTTGGTTGTAGTCGTGGGACCACTTGACGGGCCATGACTGCTGGAGCTCGACGGTTGTGATGGTGTTGGTTTACTTGGTGTTATAGAAGATGACGATCCACTGTGGGGTGGAGTCCATCCGCCACTCTTGGTTGTAGTAGTGGGACCGCTTGACGGGCCATGACTGCTGGAGCTGGACGGTTGTGATGGTGTTGGTATACTTGGTGTTGCAGACGATGACGATCCACTGTGGGGTGGAGTCCATTCATCACGCTTGGTTGTAGTAGTGGGACCACTTGACGGGCCATGACTGCTGGAGTTCGACGGTTGTGATGGTGTTGGTCTACTGGGTGTTACGGAAGATGACGATCCACTGTGGGGTGGAGTCCATCCGCCACTCTTGGTTGTGGTAGTGGGACCACTTGAAGGGCCATGACTGCTGGAGCTCGTTGGTTGTGATGGTGTTGGTTTACTTGGTGTTATAGAAGATGACGATCCACTGTGGGGTGGAGTCCATCCGCCACTCTTGGTTGTAGTCGTGGGACCACTTGACGGGCCATGACTGCTGGAGCTGGACGGTTGTGATGGTGTTGGTCTGCTTGGTGTTATGGATGATGACGATCCACTGTGGGGTGGAGTCCATTCATCACGCTTGGTTGTAGTAGTGGGACCACTTGACGGGCCATGACTGCTGGAGCTCGTTGGTTGTGATGGTGTTGGTTTACTTGGTGTTGCAGACGATGACGATCCACTGTGGGGTGGAGTCCATTCATCACGCTTGGTTGTAGTAGTGGGACCACTTGACGGGCCATGACTGCTGGAGTTCGACGGTTGTGATGGTGTTGGTCTACTGGGTGTTACCGAAGATGACGATCCACTGTGGGGTGGAGTCCATCCGCCACTCTTGGTTGTGGTAGTGGGGCCACTTGAAGGGCCATGACTGCTGGAGCTCGTTGGTTGTGTTGGTGTTGGTTTACTTGGTGTTGCAGACGATGACGATCCACTGTGGGGTGGAGTCCATCCATCACTCTTGGTTGTAGTAGTGGGACCACTTGACGGGCCATGACTGCTGGAGTTCGACG
This sequence comes from Coelioxys conoideus, assembly GCA_947623535.1. Lineage (NCBI taxonomy): Eukaryota > Metazoa > Arthropoda > Insecta > Hymenoptera > Megachilidae > Coelioxys > Coelioxys conoideus. The sequence goes on along the minus strand of OX392453.1, from coordinate 15,334,767 downwards.
GTTGTGATGGTGTTGGTTTACTTGGTGTTATAGAAGATGACGATCCACTGTGGGGTGGAGTCCATCCGCCACTCTTGGTTGTAGTCGTGGGACCACTTGACGGGCCATGACTGCTGGAGCTCGACGGTTGTGATGGTGTTGGTCTGCTTGGTGTTATGGATGATGACGATCCACTGTGGGGTGGAGTCCATCCGCCACTCTTGGTTGTGGTAGTGGGACCGTTTGAAGGGCCATGACTGCTGGAGCTCGACGGTTGTGATGGTGTTGGTCTGCTTGGTGTTATGGATGATGACGATCCACTGTGGGGTGGAGTCCATCCGCCACTCTTGGTTGTGGTAGTGGGACCACTTGAAGGGCCATGACTGCTGGAGCTCGTTGGTTGTGATGGTGTTGGTTTACTTGGTGTTGCAGACGATGACGATCCACTATGGGGTGGAGTCCATTCATCACGCTTGGTTGTAGTAGTGGGACCACTTGACGGGCCATGACTGCTGGAGCTCGTTGGTTGTGATGGTGTTGGTTTACTTGGTGTTATGGAAGATGACGATCCACTGTGGGGTGGAGTCCATTCATCACGCTTGGTTGTAGTAGTGGGACCACTTGACGGGCCATGACTGCTGGAGTTCGACGGTTGTGATGGTGTTGGTCTACTGGGTGTTACGGAAGATGACGATCCACTGTGGGGTGGAGTCCATTCATCACGCTTGGTTGAAGTAGTGGGACCACTTGACGGGCCATGACTGCTGGAGTTCGACGGTTGTGATGGTGTTGGTCTACTGGGTGTTACGGAAGATGACGATCCACTGTGGGGTGGAGTCCATCCGCCACTCTTGGTTGTGGTAGTGGGACCACTTGAAGGGCCATGACTGCTGGAGCTGGACGGTTGTGATGGTGTTGGTCTACTTGGTGTTATGGATGATGACGATCCACTGTGGGGTGGAGTCCATCCGCCACTCTTGGTTGTGGTAGTGGGACCACTTGAAGGGCCATGACTGTTGGAGCTCGACGGTTGTGATGGTGTTGGCCTACTTGGTGTTGCAGACGATGACGATCCACTGTGGGGTGGAGTCCATCCGCCACTCTTGGTTGTGGTAGTGGGACCGCTTGAAGGGCCATGACTGCTGGAGCTCGACGGTTGTGATGGTGTTGGTCTACTGGGTGTTGCGGAAGATGACGATCCACTGTGGGGTGGAGTCCATCCGCCACTCTTGGTTGTGGTAGTGGGACCACTTGAAGGGCCATGACTGCTGGAGCTCGTTGGTTGTGATGGTGTTGGTTTACTTGGTGTTATAGAAGATGACGATCCACTGTGGGGTGGAGTCCATCCGCCACTCTTGGTTGTAGTCGTGGGACCACTTGACGGGCCATGACTGCTGGAGCTCGACGGTTGTGATGGTGTTGGTCTACTTGGTGTTATGAATGATGACAATCCACTGTGGGGTGGAGTCCATCCGCCACTCTTGGTTGTAGTCGTGGGACCACTTGACGGGCCATGACTGTTGGAGCTCGACGGTTGTGATGGTGTTGGCCTACTTGGTGTTGCAGACGATGACGATCCACTGTGGGGTGGAGTCCATCCGCCACTCTTGGTTGTGGTAGTGGGACCGCTTGAAGGGCCATGACTGCTGGAGCTCGACGGTTGTGATGGTGTTGGTCTACTTGGTGTTATGGATGATGACGATCCACTGTGGGGTGGAGTCCATCCGCCACTCTTGGTTGTAGTCGTGGGACCACTTGACGGGCCATGACTGCTGGAGCTCGACGGTTGTGATGGTGTTGGTTTACTTGGTGTTATAGAAGATGACGATCCACTGTGGGGTGGAGTCCATCCGCCACTCTTGGTTGTAGTAGTGGGACCGCTTGACGGGCCATGACTGCTGGAGCTGGACGGTTGTGATGGTGTTGGTATACTTGGTGTTGCAGACGATGACGATCCACTGTGGGGTGGAGTCCATTCATCACGCTTGGTTGTAGTAGTGGGACCACTTGACGGGCCATGACTGCTGGAGTTCGACGGTTGTGATGGTGTTGGTCTACTGGGTGTTACGGAAGATGACGATCCACTGTGGGGTGGAGTCCATCCGCCACTCTTGGTTGTGGTAGTGGGACCACTTGAAGGGCCATGACTGCTGGAGCTCGTTGGTTGTGATGGTGTTGGTTTACTTGGTGTTATAGAAGATGACGATCCACTGTGGGGTGGAGTCCATCCGCCACTCTTGGTTGTAGTCGTGGGACCACTTGACGGGCCATGACTGCTGGAGCTGGACGGTTGTGATGGTGTTGGTCTGCTTGGTGTTATGGATGATGACGATCCACTGTGGGGTGGAGTCCATTCATCACGCTTGGTTGTAGTAGTGGGACCACTTGACGGGCCATGACTGCTGGAGCTCGTTGGTTGTGATGGTGTTGGTTTACTTGGTGTTGCAGACGATGACGATCCACTGTGGGGTGGAGTCCATTCATCACGCTTGGTTGTAGTAGTGGGACCACTTGACGGGCCATGACTGCTGGAGTTCGACGGTTGTGATGGTGTTGGTCTACTGGGTGTTACCGAAGATGACGATCCACTGTGGGGTGGAGTCCATCCGCCACTCTTGGTTGTGGTAGTGGGGCCACTTGAAGGGCCATGACTGCTGGAGCTCGTTGGTTGTGTTGGTGTTGGTTTACTTGGTGTTGCAGACGATGACGATCCACTGTGGGGTGGAGTCCATCCATCACTCTTGGTTGTAGTAGTGGGACCACTTGACGGGCCATGACTGCTGGAGTTCGACGGTTGTGATGGTGTTGGTTTACTTGGTGTTATAGAAGATGACGATCCACTGTGGGGTGGAGTCCATCCGCCACTCTTGGTTGTAGTCGTGGGACCACTTGACGGGCCATGACTGCTGGAGCTCGACGGTTGTGATGGTGTTGGTCTGCTTGGTGTTATGGATGATGACGATCCACTGTGGGGTGGAGTCCATCCGCCACTCTTGGTTGTGGTAGTGGGACCGTTTGAAGGGCCATGACTGCTGGAGCTCGACGGTTGTGATGGTGTTGGTCTGCTTGGTGTTATGGATGATGACGATCCACTGTGGGGTGGAGTCCATCCGCCACTCTTGGTTGTGGTAGTGGGACCACTTGAAGGGCCATGACTGCTGGAGCTCGTTGGTTGTGATGGTGTTGGTTTACTTGGTGTTGCAGACGATGACGATCCAATATGGGGTGGAGTCCATTCATCACGCTTGGTTGTAGTAGTGGGACCACTTGACGGGCCATGACTGCTGGAGCTCGTTGGTTGTGATGGTGTTGGTTTACTTGGTGTTATGGAAGATGACGATCCACTGTGGGGTGGAGTCCATTCATCACGCTTGGTTGTAGTAGTGGGACCACTTGACGGGCCATGACTGCTGGAGTTCGAGGGTTGTGATGGTGTTGGTCTACTGGGTGTTACGGAAGATGACGATCCACTGTGGGGTGGAGTCCATCCGCCACTCTTGGTTGTAGTCGTGGGACCACTTGACGGGCCATGACTGCTGGAGTTCGACGGTTGTGATGGTGTTGGTCTACTGGGTGTTACCGAAGATGACGATCCACTGTGGGGTGGAGTCCATCCGCCACTCTTGGTTGTGGTAGTGGGGCCACTTGAAGGGCCATGACTGCTGGAGCTCGTTGGTTGTGTTGGTGTTGGTTTACTTGGTGTTATAGAAGATGACGATCCACTGTGGGGTGGAGTCCATTCGCCACTCTTGGTTGTAGTCGTGGGACCACTTGACGGGCCATGACTGCTGGAGCTCGACGGTTGTGATGGTGTTGGTCTACTTGGTGTTGCAGACGATGACGATCCACTGTGGGGTGGAGTCCATCCACCACTCTTGGTTGTAGTAGTGGGACCACTTGACGGGCCATGACTGCTGGAGTTCGACGGTTGTGATGGTGTTGGTTTACTTGGTGTTATAGAAGATGACGATCCACTGTGGGGTGGAGTCCATCCGCCACTCTTGGTTGTAGTCGTGGGACCACTTGACGGGCCATGACTGCTGGAGCTGGACGGTTGTGATGGTGTTGGTCTACTTGGTGTTCCAGACGATGACGGTCCACTGTGTGGTGGAGTCCATCCGCCACTCTTGGTTGTAGTCGTGGGACCACTTGACGGGCCATGACTGCTGGAGCTGGACGGTTGTGATGGTGTTGGTCTACTTGGTGTTCCAGACGATGACGGTCCACTGTGTGGTGGTGTCCATCCGCCACTCTTGGTTGTGGTAGTGGGACCACTTGAAGGGCCATGACTGCTGGAGCTCGTTGGTTGTGATGGTGTTGGTCTACTTGGTGTTATGGATGATGACAGTCCACTGTGAGGTGGAGTCCATCCGCCACTCTTGGTTGTGGTAGTGGGACCACTTGAGGGGCCATGACTGCTGGAGCTCGTTGGTTGTGATGGTGTTGGTTTACTTGGTGTTATAGAAGATGACGATCCACTGTGGGGTGGAGTCCATCCGCCACTCTTGGTTGTAGTCGTGGGACCACTTGACGGGCCATGACTGCTGGAGCTGGACGGTTGTGATGGTGTTGGTATACTTGGTGTTGCAGACGATGACGATCCACTGTGGGGTGGAGTCCATCCGCCACTCTTGGTTGTAGTCGTGGGACCACTTGACGGGCCATGACTGCTGGAGCTGGACGGTTGTGATGGTGTTGGTATACTTGGTGTTGCAGACGATGACGATCCACTGTGGGGTGGAGTCCATTCATCACGCTTGGTTGTAGTAGTGGGACCACTTGAAGGGCCATGACTGCTGGAGCTCGACGGTTGTGATGGTGTTGGTCTACTTGGTGTTGCAGACGATGACGATCCACTGTGGGGTGGAGTCCATCCGCCACTCTTGGTTGTGGTAGTGGGACCACTTGAAGGGCCATGACTGCTGGAGCTCGACGGTTGTGATGGTGTTGGTCTACTTGGTGTTGCAGACGATGACGATCCACTGTGTGGTGGTGTCCATCCGCCACTCTTGGTTGTAGTAGTGGGACCACTTGAAGGCCCATGACTGCTGGAGTTCGATGGTTGTGATGGTGTTGGTCTACTTGTTGGTGCAGAAGATGACGATCCATTCTGGGGTGGGGTCCATCCACTACTCTTGGTGGTAGTAGTGGGACCACTGGAACCACCACCATTGCTGCAGTTCGATGATTGTGATGTTGTGTTTGTCACTGGTTGAATGGTACTGTGTGATTGTGTTGGTCTACTATGCGCTGCAGAGGATGACGATCCACTGTTGGTTGGTTCCCATCCGCCACTCTTGGTAGTAGTTGTGTGTCGTGATGGCCTTGGTTTTCGTGTTGTTGTCGTTCGTGTGTATTGTGGTCTATGTGTTGTTGTCCTTTGACAGTGCAGAGATGTGTCATCCCATGCCGGAGGTAATATTGTTGTAATTTCGAAGGTATCGTTTATGGAAAGATGAATGTTTACACATTTCCTTACTAATATTATTTGGAAATCTTCGTTAATGCTTGTATCTACTTTACATATCTTTAATAGTTTGTCTATACTTAAGCTTTCTGCGTGTTCTAGTAAATATCTTTTAATATCGCATTTGTCTTTCCATTCTTTGTATCTAGCCTTATTGTGTTCGTATAATTTTTTGTAGAATATTTCTAACGGCGATAGTGGTTTACAGATATCTTTTTTGTGATGTTTGATCATTTCAATTACATGCCTTATTTGTCCTATTTTTACTTTTAAACTTAATAACCATTCTCTGAAGTCTTCGTCAATAGTTTCTAATATCCCTTTTTGGTGTGTTTTGTTTTCCTTATTCTTTGTATCGTGTTGCCAATTTTGTGTTTGTTGGAAATTCCATTTTTCATTAGAGTGTGATTTAGATGAACTGTTCTGGTCTATTGAGTGTGATGACTCTGAAGATTCCTTTAAGTCGGAAGAATTATTCCGATCAGAATTCGTAGACTTATTGGACTTGGACTTGGAATTCTTGGACTCACTCGACCGCGATGTTGAAATGCTAGTTTCATCAACTGAGCTTGATAACTCAGAAGAATCTTCCTTTTCGGATTGATCATTTTGAGAAGATTCATTCCGTCTTTCATGTTGGCGGATTCTATTAAATATCCAATCGAGAGGGCTTCTGTTTCTTTGAGAGGAACTATTTTCTTCGGAATTTTTTTTATGTGGATTCCATTGGTTATCCTGTTTTTTGACGGATTCGGTTTCTTTTACATTCTTTTGCTCAGAATTCTTTCCGTGATCTGGTTTACCAAGTAAACTCCATCTATTTTTTCTCAATAGGTCTAGTAGACTTTTCTTGTCATTGTTACCACTATCTTCTTTGGTAGCATTCCTCGAATTTTTTCCAATAATTGCAAGTTCGCCAAGGCTTGGTGCAAGCTTTGCGTTCAAATTAAGAAGCGGCTCAACTGTTTCTCCCTTTTTTTGGGCTATTTCTGTTTGTACTTCATCTAGTAAATCTTTCCATGCTGAATTTTGAGTCGATGCGCCATATGTATATGCAAGTAAGGTAACGATAAGAACGATGGCGATACCTATCAACAATCAATATTATAATCATGTAATGTCATAAGAGCTGTATCAGTATATTTCAATAAAATGGGTAGGAGATACATGTATACTGTTTATTAATTATAACACAATTATAATAGCGATTTGTGGTCAAATGGACGTTCTAAATGGATTGATGATAGTATAATATTCTACTGGAAGTTCCGAATAAATAAAAAATGATCATTGCCTTAAAAGTTTACATAATAGGTGGTCAGAGAATCTCAGGGATAAGTTTTGGATGTCAGTAAAATATTTTTTTTATCATTATCACGAAAGTATTTGTGCGAAAATCGTATAGTGATAATAGAAGCTACTGTAATATATCTTAAAATAATTGTATACTTTAAGGAGATGTAAATGAACAGATTTATTGAAAGAATAAACAAAAAAGATGAGTACACACAAGTCTCATAATTTCACTAAAAGATTAATTGTTTTTTGTAGAATAAATACATCATATAGCAAATTAAAAGAAATTGCAATTAGTGTGTCTAATATCCATGTCTCTGTTGTCTCTCATATAATATCAGCATCTACTGGCTAGCATGAACTATTAAATACATTAATGTTCTTTTCCCCATTTCACATTCAAAGTGTCTGCTACTTTAAAATTTTTCACTACTACAATACTTACCTTACACCATAAACACGATTGACATTTATAAAAGATCATTTTTTAAAACTAATGTATGACAGTTATTGTTACTTACTAACATAACCTCGACTTAATGTTAGGTATGTAGTATGTTATGTCAATGAAATGACGGATAATAAGTGTAAATGTAATTATAGAATTTAGGATGATCGATAAATACTTGAAGAGTAATGACAATTCATTATTAAATTAATATCATAGTATTGTACCTTAAATTCATTCATTTTCCGTCTTTTTGCATTCACATAATTTTTGACAAACCAACTTCGACCAATCTTTGAGGACCTCTTGTGGCGAAACTTTGAAACTCAACGACTCTTGTTTATCCTGTGTTGCTATGTACACGAAACAAGACAATATGTATATTTTAGCATTCAAAAATGCAATTTAATTGTTTCAGCAATTTGAGACGAAGAAGTAATATTTTAACATTTCTTTTTTGTTGTACTATTCTTCGTCAAATTGTAGAGGGTTCTACAGAACTCTACAGATTGTACAAATTTTTAAAGTATAGATGCATATATGCTATCATTTATTATAAAGTTTTAATAGCGAAATTGCAAAATTGTACTCTTTAATCATTATACAAGGACTATTTAAAAAACGTTTAAAAAATATTGGATTGCAGTTTGAAATGCTCGGAACAATGAAATCGTATTTTAACGCCAGTTGCGTTTGTTTTTTCAATAGGAGCCAAAGCAGGATAACCGAAAATCACTGAGAGATTTTGATTGTCAGCGTATGAGGATTCAAAATCAATTCGAACTTGGTTTGCAACTCTACTAAACCCTTAATTTCAATATAACTAATTCTACAGACAATTTCATCTTTTAACAAAATAATGTGTCAGACGAATTTTAAATAAATTATAAATAAATTAATAACTTAAAGTGAAATGTTACGAGAGTTAGTTTAAAATTGAATTAATATTTTTATTTGTTTTGTAAATATTTTGTAAATTCTACAATTTTATGATGAGTAATATTATTGATTTTTATAATTTATTAGAGTTATGTAAGGATGAAAACGTTTATGTATCTGATGAACAATTTAAGTTCTATTGAAAATAATATAAACAATGTTTTAGGTTCACAAAAGTGTAATATACCATTTATTAGAAAAACTGATGGAAGATTTAGCAAAAAGAATAATAAGCCTTCCTATTCCGTCAGCTATTATTATTATATAGCCATTAATATTTTTGCGGCTGTAAGTTTTCTATGGCTAGAATTTGTTTTATTATACATCCTAGTTTATATTGATAACAAACTGTTATAGGAAATAATTGCAAAGAAATATTCTCGTGTCAAGTGCACATGAGGGATTTTTATCAAACTTACTAAAATTTATAAAATTAGAAATTTATTTTTATAATATTATTTTATTATAAAATTAAACATATAGTTTTATAATTTAATTTTATTCCAAAATTAAAAATCTATTTTTATAATTTTATTTTATTCCAAAATTAAAAAATCTATTTTTATAATTTTATTTTATTCCAAAATTAAAAATCTATTTTTATAATTTTATAAAAATTATTGGACAGATATTGTACTTATCTACTAGGAACAAATAAATATCAATGTGTCATATTTCGACGATAGTTTCGTTGAAATGAAAGACATGTTTCTATGTTTCAAAGCTTTTAAGGGCTTAAGTGGGTTTCAGACGCTAAAAAGAAGCGTATTTCTACTGATTTCATTTTAATATATCAAAAGGAATATTTATTACAAACAATTTAGCAAATCAAAGATACATATATAACAAGTACTTTGTGAAATTTGTATTTAAAAATTTTGAAAATTCAACCATTGAAACCTCATTTCCGTTGACCTCTAAAAAAAACTGCTCTCGGCGTGGACACGATAACTAATGACTGGTTCATCAGAAATTAAAAAACCAAATATTTTCTGTCAGCAGATGTATAAAGCTCGTACTTGAACGAAGGAAACAAAAACAAATTGAAATTTGAATTTTTGGCGGAGTTGTGAACAAAAAGTTCCATTTTTTGGTCAAATTTTCACCACATATTTCCTCGTAACATAAGTTGTGATAAAAGAAAAATGAAAATCCTTCCTTCACGTACTAGATAATAGTATTTTGAAGAAGTGTGAAAAATTTGAACAAGGTCGGTTCATAACTTTTTGAGAAATCATGTCCACCGACTTCAGAAATAGAGTTTCGTGAAAAACGCGATTGAAGGACGTCGTGAAAGGCTGCGTGGCCTGCTGGGCGAAACTTTCGAAGGGTCCTATCCCTTAGAGTTTTACTCTAATCGATTCAAAATTTCGGGAGAATATTCTAGACAAATTGTACTATTTAATAAGACCAACAAAAAAAAATCGATTTTCTGAAATTTTGAAACCCGCCTAACCTCTTAAAGTAAAATGTATTAAGTATAGTTACCCTATACCAAACAATAAAACGTCGATCGTGTTTGTCTTCTGAACTGCGAACTGTTCTTGAAGCTAGCCACCATTGAATGTGAAACTACGATAAAATTTTTCGTCAAACTAGCCGGGTTCTCGAATAATAGTCCACGGATCACATAGAATAGACATTGCATTAAAAATAAAGAAATTCGACGAATCCCAGATAGTTTATGTTTTACTTCGATTCGAAGATGTGACACTTAATTTGTATAACTTAACAGAACAACACAAAACTTTCTATGCGTTAGTGTGGTATACTTCACTTTCCGAAACGGTACTCATTACCTTTCATTGCATCAAACATTTATTGTGCACACTCGAACTCGATCATCAGTAACACATTGTGTTACCTCTACTGCACGTTTAATTATTTCAGGGCTTTTTATATAATTGTCCCCTAATAAATGTTCCTTATCGGTTCTTATGGCATAATTTATGGGCATTATTACAATGTTTCATCTTATTTTTCATTTAACGCCTCAATAAACAACACTTCCAAATTCCCACAAGGTGAGATTGAAGCGAATCGAGACACGACAAACACAATTTATTATGACTGCCGTAGTCGCGTTTCAATCTTTTAAATTCAATGCATATAATCGTGACATCGATCGTGATTTCGTTTAAGCCGTGCTTGCTCTTTCAAATAATTCGATATTTATGAAATATCGCTTCATTTTCGGGCGTATCTTATCGACGACATTGTTTTTTTTTTTTAACGATGTTTATTTTAATAGGAAGCATTTACGTTTCGCGTGTATGTACTTTTTATTGACTCGGTGTTTAATTATTGCGCCTTTCGTCGTGATTTTCTTTTTCTTTAACACTGGGTTTACGGAACCCGTCAAAATGACGGACCTTAGATATCTCATTTTCAATTACGAAATTTATTAGAAAGCTTATGTCAAAATATATGTTAACCCTCACCGAGATAAAGAATCTTTCTATAAACAGGTTTATGTATTATTCATTATTTATTTATTTTTATAGTTCATTTTCAATGTAGACATAAGTGGTCACTGAACGTCCGTAAATCTAGTGTTAAAAATCGACGCTTTGTTTAATTTTTTTTTTTCATAAAGAAGTTCTCACTTTTCGGGTATTATTTTTAATTAAAAAAGTCGTCTCTTTTCCTTTTATTGGAAGTCATATCCATATGAGCTTTATTATTTTCTACCACATGCAGAAAGGGTTGAAGGCGACACAGTCATTTCGCGATGTTAACGAATTTTTTGGCGAAAGAATAAAAAACAGACTATGTCCAGAATGCTTTGCCTGCATCAAATTAAGCGATATAAGTTTTGTGAACAATTCAGGAAGTGGTGGACCATTGTACCATATTTTACTAACAAGCTTGTAAGCTTTCGTTGATTGTTCCTTCGATATCATAACTTAAAAATTGCGTCTCTGTGAATTTAGTCATATTGATATATTATTTACGAAACTTCATGAAAACATTTCTAACAAATAGACAGATTCATTTAAAAAACGACTTCGAGAAAATCTAGGTCTAATATGGAGCGAAAGGATCCAGAAACAAGTGGAAGAAGAATTTTAGGAGAAGTAGGAATGTTATCCTCTTGTTTGCAGAATTTTTCACGATTATCTATTATATCGGTATAATAAGTTATTATACATATTCAAGGGATGCAAGCCATCGCTCCGAATTATGTAGCAAAAATGTTATTGTTAGAGTGGATAATTACAGAACATGCATTAAATCCACAATTTATTTCGTACGTTTTATTTATCAATGGAGATGCGTTCAGAAAAGACATCATGAATTTTTACAACAATCACGTGTGAACAAAAGAAATATCTTATGCAATTATATAAATAAATTGTTTTTCATTTTTATTGAACACATGGATGAACACAGTAGACCAGCTACTTACAGTCTTTATTTTATCAAATCATATGATATTATGATTTTCTAATGAAAATACTGCAGTACCGTTTTCATGACGTACCTCATCATGCTAGACTGGATCCGCCATGCATTATGATATTCATATTCATTTTGCACTCGACGTTGCCCTTCAGACGTTTAAATTATCTGAAATCATTTGAGTTTACATATTAGATATAATTTAGATATTACACATTTATTTACATATTATAATTTGATTGTAATATGTATTTATTTTATTCATTCATTTATTTATATTTATTTTATTTATTTATAATATTTATTTATTTTATTATAATTTTATTATAAATATAATTTTATTTTTATTTATAATAAAATTATAGTATGTACATTTAGCTTGATATTAATACTAATTAATTAATACAAATTAATAAATATAATTTTATTTTTATTATAAATAAATATAAAATTATATTTATAATAAAATTATAATATGTAAATTTAGCTTGATATTAATACCAATGATTTTGAGAATAATCACTTTGATATTCAATTATTCGTGGTATTATTTAAAATCTTTTCCTACGTCACGTTTTCTCTTAGAAAAGGTCAGAATTCTCGATACTGGGAAAGATAATAATCTTTGTATAAATGAACCTTATGCTGTTTAACGAATTCGAGATTATTCTCAATTGTCATTCAGCAAATGTTAAGCGATTATATTGAATACTGCAGTCTCGAGATATCATTGTTTAAAGATATATTAAGTGTAATGTTTGGAAAATTTTTCTCCTACGGATCTTTTAAAATGTAACTTTGTGCAATAACATGACTTGGTAATATGAATAACCTGTCCAATCATTTAGCTATTACTTTAATCGATTGTACGATTGAGACGTTGAAGATGAAATAATTAAAATGCATTATCGTTTCTGCAGTATTGTTATCTAAATTTTTATTTAGTTAATTAACGGCGTGTACATTAAGAATAGGAAAAAGGTGGAATAATTCAATTTAACCTGAATAAATTTGTTTCGTGGTGCATTTATTATACAAACGATAAATCTTCCTGCGTTGGTTAAATTATATTCTATAGTGTAATAGATCTTGGTTACGTTTGCTTTCTTCTTCAACTATTTTAAATATTTCTAGTATTTAGTTTTAAGTAAATAATAAATGATTAAAAATAACGAAATAAACTATATGAGTAAGAAATAATTTATTGTAAATCATTAAATACACCAGATAACAGGTGGTGCCAGCATTTTCAATAAGTGTTAACAATATACTGTTATTACTTTATCTGAATCATCTGGTAATGCATACATTAGCTAAGCAATGTGTACACTGATTGCATAAAGCAATAGCTGTACATCGTTAGAATTTATACGTTGTGCAATGTATAAATGTACAATGGATACATGACTTGAAATTCATATTTCATTTACACCACATATGTGAAGGGACGAAAGTCATACAAGTCAGGTCTTTAAAAATATTCTATTATGCGTATTATATCTATCTACATTTTCAAATTTCCAAATTTCCAAATTCTCAAAGTCTAAAATTTGTACATTTTCAAATTTCTCAATTACTCAATTTCTAACTTTCCAAATTTCCAAATTCTCAAAGTCTAAAATTTATATATTTTCAAATTTCCCAATTACTCAATTTCTAACTTTCCAAATTTCCAAATTCTCAAAGTCTAAAATTTATATATTTTCAAATTTCCCAATTACTCAATTTCTAACTTTCCAAATTTCCAAATTCTCAAAGTCTAAAATTTATATATTTTCAAATTTCCCAATTACTCAATTTCTAACTTTCCAAATTTCCAAAAACTCAAAGTCTAAAATTTGTACATTTTCAAATTTCCCAATTACTCAATTTCCAACTTTCCAAATTTCCAAATTCTCAGTGTAAAATTGATATATTTTCAAATTTCCCAATTACTCAATTTCTAACTTTCCAAATTTACAAATTCTCGAAGTCTAAAATTTGTACATTTTCAAATTTCCCAATTGCTCAATTTCTAACTTTCCAAATTTCTAAATTCTCAAACTTTCAAGTTTAAAAATTTCCAAATTCTCATATACTCAAATTTTTTCGAATTCCTAAATTCTTTATTTTAAACGTCTGAACATTTTGTAACGAGCGTCCGTGTACTCGGTCCTGACAATTTCAGAGATACGACGCTAAGATATCAATTTTAACATAAAATGGAGTCGTTCTCCCGTAAAAACGAAAACTGTTTATGTGCATGTACAGATTTTCATAGAACTATTTGGTAAGTCAAGAAACCGTCGCGTTATAAATTCATCATCCACGACGAAACAATATTTGCGATAAATACGATGGTGTTAGAAGCAAAGGAAATACTAAAATCTGCTGCTCGTTGTTTCTACAACTATACGTATTATTATCGTCCTGGCCTCCATTTATAGATTTCAACGGAATTGCTAATCGACTTGTTTCTTTGATTAACGTCCCGTTATCAACAAACTGGTTACAATCAAGGCAATTTGCGTAACAGTGCGCTCGAGTGAATTATTATACACGCTGCTGTGTTTTATTGTTCATTGTGCATACGCAGTTTTAGAAGTGTCAACTTAATTGGGATTAATTAAGGCGCATCTGCATCGCGCTCGTGCCTAAGCTTGAAATAAACGCGTAAGCAATTGATAACAATATCTTGATTTTTGTGCTTGAATTTGATGTCGGAACAAATTTTATTCCGACTTGTGTCTTTTCGTATTTACGTTCTTTCTATTTATAACACGATTAGCATTATATCCTCTTATGACAGGCTATACGTATGTATAGTCTTTCGTGTATACAGGGTGTCCCAAAAGTATTGAAGGAGCTGGAAATGGGAGGTAGGTGGGGTCATTCTGAACAACTTTTTCATTTGCAAAAATGTCGTATGGGGCTTCATTTTTAAATTATTAACGAAAAACACCGACCAATCAGAATCCGAGAATTGCGCGCCACGCGATTCGATCGCGACCACGGCCAATTATAACTCGGACCTACACTTCTGCCTCCGAGCGCGCGCGATTCTCGCGCTCTGATTGGCCGCTGTTTTTCGTTAATAATTTAAAAATGAAGCCCCATACGACATTTTTGCAAATGAAAAAGTTGTTCAGAATGACCCAACCTACCTCCCATTTCCGGCTCCTTCAACACTTTTGATACACCCTGTATACTATACGTATATACATATAGTATGTAATTTGGAAATTTGGAAACTTTGGAATGTTGGAAAATTTGGGAGGTTTGAAAATGACAAGATCAGGGATAATAATTACAATAAAAGTGCTTATACGTATCTTGCTATATAATTGTTTTATTCCTCAAATTTCTACAATAATAATGACACTTTTCCTGCGTAAAGATCTAGAAATAAACATGTGCAATGTAGACTTCTCTTGATTAAAGAAAAATGGGACGAAGAGCTTAATCGATCGATACATACATGTAGATTACGATCAATGTACATCACCAATGAGTTATTGTAATTATTTCAATGTTATCAAGAAATGTTAACCTTAAAATTCCAAACTTTCAAATTTCAATAAAATCTAGATCTTCAGATTTTCAATTTTTCAAAATTTTCAAATTCTCATACTCTAAAATTTTCAAATTTCTAAATCTCTAAATTTCCATATTTCCAAATCTTTAAATTTCCGAACTTCTTTATTTCTAAATTTCCAAATTTTCAAATTCTAAATTTTCCAAATTTAAAAATTTAAAAATTCTCAGACTCTAAACTTTCTAAATTTTCAAATTTCTAAATTTCTATATTTCAAAATTTTTAAATTCTCAAGCTTTAAAATTTCTAAACTTCTTAATCTCCACGTTTTCAAATTTCTAAATTTCCAAATTCACAAATTCACAAATTCTCAAACTACTCAATTTCTAAATTTTCAAACTTCAAATTTAAACATTTCCATATCCTTAAAAGCTAAAATTTTTAAACTTTCAAATTTTCAATTTTCGGAGTTCTCAAGTTCAAAATTCATACATCTTTCAGTCGTTGAATTTTCAAATTTCACGGACATCACTCAAAAGAAAACCTATTAAATAACCTACATCATCATAACTTCAGCTCCGCATAACGTGGTCCGCTTGCGCTATTTGCGTCGTTAACAGTAGGTTCAGATGAAGTTTGCCCAATTGTCCCCGTATTATTTATTGATCCTTCCGTACCTGTTCGCTCTGCAGAATCACTGCTGGTTGTTGACGAACATTTTCTACCAGCCTGCATCATTTTGCGTAGTTGCATCACTACTGGATGCAGTAGAACTATCTGTGGTACCGTCATTTAAATCCTCACCAGCCGAAGTTGATTCAGGATTAGCTATAGATTTTTCAACATCTGTTCCTTCCGCAGCATCACTACTTACTACCTCTGGTGATTCACTGTTAGTGCTAGAACTGTCTGGTTGATCCGTTGTGACACTACTGTCAATTGCGTTTTCAGTCGACACAGTGACTTTGTTACTTGTATTCATAATATTTATGCCATCAACATTAAGTCCAGATAAAGTTTGTACGGTTGATCCTGAAGTATTTGTGGATTTCGCTGTTTGGTTAGCTGTTGCAGATGATGGTTCATTGTTATTGTCAGTGGTAGTTTCTTGTTGACTTTCGGTTGAGGTTATACCATTACTGATTATGGCAATCTCTCTTAGACCTTCTGTTGCGATAGTTTCTTTTGTCGTGGATACACTATCATTGGAAGTGGTGCGACTTCTACTTGTGGAGGTGCTATTCGTAGCCCCAATGGTAGTTCCGGATGAACTTTGTGTAGTTTGCTCGGAATTATTTGTCGATTCTTCTGTATCTGGTTGCTGTGTGTTGATAATTATTACAGGCACTGATTTACTATTACTGATTATAGCAGTCTCTGTTAGACTTTCTGTCGTGACAGCTTCTTCCGTGGTGGATTCACTATCATTGGAAGTGATGCGACTTCTACTTGTGGAGGTACTATTCGTAGTCTCAATGGTAGTTCCGGATGAACTTTGTGTAGTTTGCTCGGAATTATTTGTCGGTTCTTTCGCATCTGATTGCTTTGTTTTGATAATTATTACAGGCACTGATTTACTATTACTGATTATAGCATCCTCTGTTAGACTTTCTGTCGTGACAGCTTCTTCCGTGGTGGATTCACTATCATTGGAAGTGGTGCGACTTCTACTTGTGGAGGTGCTATTCGTAGCCCCAATGGTAGTTCCGGATGAACTTTGTGTAGTTTGCTCGGAATTATTTGCCGATTCTTCTGTATCTGGTTGCTGTGTGTTGATAATTATTACAGGCACTGATTTACTATTACTGATTATAGCAGTCTCTGTTAGACTTTCTGTCGTGACAGCTTCTTCCGTGGTGGATTCACTATCATTGGAAGTGGTGCGACTTCTCTTTGTGGAGGTACTATTCGTAGTCTCAATGGTAGTTCCGGATGAACTTTGTGTAGTTTGCTCGGAATTATTTGTCGGTTCTTTCGCATCTGATTGCTTTGTTTTGATAATTATTACAGGCACTGATTTACTATTACTAATTATAGCAGCCTCTGTTAGACTTTCTGTCGTGGCAGCTTCTTCCGTGGTGGATTCACTATCATTGGAAGTGGTGCGACTTCTCTTTGTGGAGGTACTATTCGTAGCTCCAATGGTAGTTCCGGATGAACTTTGTGTAGTTTGCTCGGAATTATTTGTCGATTCTTCTGTATCTGGTTGCTGTGTGTTGATAATTATTACAGGCACTGATTTACTATTACTGATTATAGCAGTCTCTGTTAGACTTTCTGTCGTAACAGCTTCTTCCGTGGTGGATTCACTATCATTGGAAGTAGTGCGACTTCTACTTGTGGAGGTACTATTCGTAGTCTCAATGGTAGTTCCGGATGAACTTTGTGTAGTGTGCTCGGAATTATTTGTCGGTTCTTTCGCATCTGATTGCTTTGTTTTGATAATTATTACAGGCACTGATTTACTATTACTGATTATAGCATCCTCTGTTAGACTTTCTGTCGTGACAGCTTCTTCCGTGGTGGATTCACTATCATTGGAAGTGGTGCGACTTCTCTTTGTGGAGGTATTATTTGTAGCTCCAATGGTAGTTCCGGATGAACTTTGTGTAGTTTGCCCGGAATTATTTGTGGATTCTTCTGTATCTGGTTGCTGTGTGTTGATAATTATTACAGGCACTGATTTACTATTACTGATTATAGCAATCTCCGTTTCACCTTCTACGGGGATAGTTTCTTCAGTTGTTCGAGCATCGTTCCATCTTGTTGGTATTTCAGTGGTACCTGTATACCCAGCTGTA
Organism: Coelioxys conoideus; assembly: GCA_947623535.1. Taxonomy (NCBI): domain Eukaryota; kingdom Metazoa; phylum Arthropoda; class Insecta; order Hymenoptera; family Megachilidae; genus Coelioxys; species Coelioxys conoideus. The sequence goes on along the minus strand of OX392453.1, from coordinate 15,316,921 downwards.
CGTTGAGTTGTACTTTGTCTGATCGGCGTTGACTCACCTCTTTCCGTTGTACCTAAATATGTAGGTGTCCATCCTGTGTTCTTCTTCCTTCTCGTCGCTTCAGTTATGGAAGAACCTTCAGTCGAAGTTGATTCCGAAGTACTTGCCTTCTCGATGATGGAAGTGGAACTTTCACTAGTTGGAGTGCTACCTGTCGCTTCTTCAGTACCCCTTGTCCAATTTTGTTCGGTTGTCTCCGAGTCACTTGTTGTTCCGGTATTCACCCTTCTTGGAGTTTTGCTATCTGTCACTGGCCATCGATGAATGTCGTTGAGAGTAGTTTTTGGATAACCTGTTGTGACAGCTTTATCAGTCCAAGTTCTAGCGCTGCTGGAAGTGCGACTTTCACTAGTTGGAGTGCTACCTGTGGCTTCATCAGTACCCCTTGTCCAATTTTGTTCGGTTGTCTCCGAGTCACTTGTTGTTCCGGTATTTACACTTCTTGGAGTTTTACTATATATCACTGGCCATCGATGAATGTCGTTGAGAGTAGTTTTTGGATAACCTGTTGTGACAGCTTTATCAGTCCAAGTTCTAGCGCTGCTGGAAGTGGCACTTTCACTAGTTGGAGTACTACCTGTGGCTTCATCAGTACGGCCAGACCAATTTTGTTCGGTTGTCTCCGAGTCACTGGTTGTTCCGGTATTCAGCCTCCTTGGAATTTTGCTATCTATCACTGGCCATCGATGAATGTCGTTGAGAGTAGTTTTTGGATAACCTGTTGTGACAGCTTTATCAGACCAAGTTCTAGCGCTGCTGGAAGTGGGACTTTCACTAGATGGAGTGCTACCTGTGGCTTCATCAGTACCCCTTGTCCAATTTTGTTCGGTTGTCTCCGAGTCACTTGTTGTTCCGGTATTCACCCTTCTTGGAGTTTTGCTATCTGTCACTGGCCATCGATGAATGTCGTTGAGAGTAGTTTTTGGATAACCTGTTGTGACAGCTTTATCAGTCCAAGTTCTAGCGCTGCTGGAAGTGGCACTTTCACTAGTTGGAGTGCTACCTGTGGCTTCGTCAGTACGGCCAGACCAATTTTGTTCGGTTGTCTCCGAGTCACTGGTTGTTCCGGTATTTACCCTTCTTGGAGTTTTGCTATCTATCACTGGCCATCGATGAATGTCGTTGAGAGTAGTTTTTGGATAACCTGTTGTGACAGCTTTATCAGTCCAAGTTCTAGCGCTGCTGGAAGTGGCACTTTCACTAGTTGGAGTACTACCTGTGGCTTCATCAGTACGGCCAGACCAATTTTGTTCGGTTGTCTCCGAGTCACTGGTTGTTCCGGTATTTACCCTTCTTGGAGTTTTGCTATCTATCACTGGCCATCGATGAATGTCGTTGAGAGTAGTTTTTGGATAACCTGTTGTGACAGCTTTATCAGTCCAAGTTCTAGCGCTGCTGGAAGTGGCACTTTCACTAGTTGGAGTGCTACCTGTGGCTTCATCAGTACCCCTTGACCAATTTTGTTCGGTTGTCTCCGAGTCACTTGTTGTTCCGGTATTTACCCTTCTTGGAGTTTTGCTATCTATCACTGGCCATCGATGAATGTCGTTGAGAGTACTTCTCGGATAATATCGTGCAGTGATTTCATCAGTCGCTGTTGCAGCGCTGCTTGAAGTGGACTCATCTGACTCACTTGTTCTATTACCATGTCTAGCTGAATTCTTTTTGGTTGACTTTGAATCATTTCTTGTTCGAGTATTTCTGCTTTCTGTAATGTCGCTGGTTATCGTCGATGAGTGGTTGTCATCTAGGGTACTACACAATCCACATGGTAATATGGGTAGTCCTGTGTCGAGGGGAGTTGTTGGTGCTGGAGTAGGACTTGCTGTGGATGTTTTCATACACCTCCATGGCTGTATACCATCAGTTGAATTTATAATAGCTGCTGGTAAGTTTGTGACGATTTCGAACTTATCGCTAACGGAGAGGTGAATATTCATACATTTTCTCGCTAGAGCTAATTGAAATGGATAAGGAATAGTTCTTTTGATTTTGCATAATTCCAACAACGTTTCCATGGCTATGTTCCTTCTGTGAGTTAATATGTAGTTTCTTATCTTCATTTTATCTTTCCATTCCATGTACCTGGATTTATTGAATTCGTACAGTTTTTTATAGAAGCTCTGCAACGGCGATAAGCGTTGACACAAATCCATTTTGTGTTGTTTGAGCATCTCTATGATATACATTCTCTCTTTGACTTTAGGGATCAGGTTTATTAAGAAGTTCTTGTATTGTTCCTCGATGTTCTCGTGTACATTCTGTAATTTTCTATTCTTCTTCTCGATGACACGATTTTTTCGATTATTCTTTTCTGACGCGCGATCGATCGTTCTCCACTCTTTCGAATCGTTCTTTCGGTGTCTCTGATATTTGCGGCTCGACGTTTTGTGGAAACGCGAATTAGAAGAGCTGATTTCATCTGTTGATCTTGATGACTCAGAAGAATCCGAATCGCTGTTGAGGGAATCTTGCTTACGTTTCGTCGATGACAATCGCGGGGGAATCAGTGGTTCTCTTTTCACACTTTCATCGCTATCCTTTTCCTCGTGATGTGTATATAAATCTCGGAGTTTCTGAATGACCACTTCTCTCTTCGCGTTTTGCAACCTCTCCTGCGCCGTTTTCCATTCCCATTTGTCTGAATCCGCGTTGTACGCGTGAACAAGCGAGAAGACCAACACGAGAATCGCGAAACCTGTCAACAACAATGAAACATTATAATTTATACAACTATGAAAACTACAATACTAACTATAATTGTCAACAAAGTAACGAGGATTACTGATAAAGCGAAACCTGTCAACAACAATTGTATATCATAATTTATGAAATTATAAAAACTACAATAGTAACGATAACTATCAACACAGTAATAAGGATTATTATCAAGGCAAAACCTATCAACAACAATGAAACATTATAATTTATACAACTATGAAAACTACAATACTAACTATAATTGTCAACAAAGTAACGAGGATTACTGATAAAGCGAAACCTGTCAACAACAATTGTATATCATAATTTATGAAATTATAAAAACTACAATAGTAACGATAACTATCAACACAGTAATAAGGATTATTATCAAGGCAAAACCTATCAACAACAATAAAACATTATAATTTATAAAATTATAAAAACTACAATACTAACGATAATTGTCAACAAAGTAACGAGGATTACTGATAAAGCGAAACCTATCAACAACAATTGTATATCATAATTTATGAAATTATAAAAACAACAATAGTAACGATAACTATCAACACAGTAATAAGGATTATTATCAAGGCAAAACCTATCAACAACAATGAAACATTATAATTTATAAAATTATAAAAACTACAATACTAACGATAATTGTCAACAAAGTAACGAGGATTACTGATAAAGCGAAACCTATCAACAACAATTGTATATCATAATTTATGAAATTATAAAAACAACAATAGTAACGATAACTATCAACACAGTAATAAGGATTATTATCAAGGCAAAACCTATCAACAACAATGAAACATTATAATTTATAAAATTATAAAAACTACAATACTAACGATAATTGTCAACACGGTAACAACGATTATTAACCAAGTTTATTGATAAGAGTTAATGTAACACAAAGCTGCTGATTTGAAGATACATCGTTTTTTATGTTCGAACAAAGAGTTCGTATAATTTAACATAGAGATTATTAACGATTTTCACCGAAAGTAGAATAAAGATAAGATCAACACACAGAAGATAGTGATTAATACGTTAAATACGGAGGGTCACGTATGGCAATAAAAGAAGTGTAAAGAAATTTCAAATATCGTTAGTATTAATTATATAACTTTTGTAAGATGTTTAATAGAATGTTCGCAAAATAAAGCAATCGTAATATGAATAATCACGAGAAGGTTAGGTTTTTCTAAGAAAAATGGCGATATCGAGAAATGAACTCCCCCCATCTCTCCCATAAACATTTATATTTATCGAATACAAAAATACAGTGCGGTAGTTTTCGAGATAATTCTCCATTATAATAATGGAGTATTTTTGCCTTGTATCACCATTTTCACCGAGGAAGCCTACCATGGTTAACGTGTCACACGCGGCCATCTTCTCTGTTGTATTTAACGCGTTAAGATATCCAATGTCCATGTGTTTTATTTGCTATCAAACACGACGAATTAAACGAAATAAAAGTGTAAGGTATCACGAAATTTTGTGACATTTCCGGAACGGCTCGAGTTGCATTTCTTTTCTATTACATGCATGTACGTTTCACTTGTTAAACTTAGTTACCTTTCATTGTACGAAACTTTGTTCACTTGTACACGTTTATCAATCGCACGTCGTCACTTGTACTGGTGGGTTAAATTCCTTCTGGTCCTTTTATACAGTTACCTTCTGATAAATGTTCCTCGTCATGACTTCTGATAAGATTTATGACCATTATTGCAATGATTCATCTTATTTCCCGTGTTATACCTTCGTAAATAAGTCATTCGAATTCTTTCACAGTTAAATTAGAGCGTTTTGGTATGTAACCGCTGTAGACGTGTTTATATCATATGACGATGAGCGCCACGACATTGTTCGTCACTCGTTTTAAGTCCTGTTTGCCAATCAAATAATTCGATATTGTAAAGTATAGTTTTCTCTTCTACATACATTATCTAAGTTCCCAGAATCGCTTCATCAGCGTCATTTATTGTTAGCAACAAGTATTTTTATCTCGTTTGTATCTCCAAATATGGCGAGATATGTTAAGTCGTACGAATTCTGTAGCGAACAATTTTTATCAATAAACGCGCGAGGCAGTCTCACCCAAGTCGCGGTTCATTAAAGTAACATTAATTTTTAATTATTTCGTGGTATCAATTATGTTAGCTTTGACGTCGGTTCTTTAACCGGTGGTTGGTATTATACGAATAAAACTTAATTTGTGTACTGAATCGTTTGTTATATTCGAAGATTTGACTTTTAAATATTTGACTATTAGAAGATTGAACACTTAAATATCCGAGTATTTGAAGATTTTCCATGTAAGTATTTCCGTATCAGAAGATTCGAATTCGAATATGTACACTCCTGGACAAAATTAAGTGGACATTGCAGAAATGTAAAAAATGTTTTGTTTCATTACAATGTTGTAAATAAATTTTAAATTTAGAACGTGAGATATTTTTGTAGCCTTGAAAAAACATGTATTTAATGTATATAATTGTGCAATAAAGTTTTGATTTATAGGCATTATTAGTTAATTAAATTTACTTTTTGTTATTTATGATACCTGTCCACTTAATTTTGTCCAAGACTGTAAGTATTCGAACATTTCAATATTCAACGACTTTGGTAGTCGAGTATATATTTATTTATATACTTGGAAATTCTAAGATTTCTTAGGTTCGAGTAATAAAAAAATTAGAAAATACGAAGATTCGAGTGTCCGAATATTTAAGTATTCGTACATGTGAGTATTTAAAGATTTAAAATTTGAATATTAAATATTGAATGTCTCGAATTGGAAGATGAGAAGTTCGAATGTTGGGGTATATCAATATTTTACATTCAAATATTTGAGTATTTCAAGATGCGGCATTCAAATATTTAAGTATTTATGAGATGTATGACACCTCGAACATGGCAGTGTCAAAATTTTGCATAAAATAAATCTGCAGAAAATAACGAAGTCAACAAATTCTGAACAATTTATAGCTTTTAATTTCCTCGTTCTACGTTTGTTAATACATTAAACACAGAAATATTGGCATCGATATTTTCAACGAGCCACTTTGTTTTGTACAAAGTATCAAACGTTTCAGTGAAGCGTCTAACAGGAGTAATAATACTGCGATACATAACAGGTTGCAATGTTACAGGCGTTCAGTTGTTTCTCTTATATCGAGTTTTTGATGACCACTTATGTCTAAATTGAAAATGAATTATAAAACTAAGTAAACAATGGATAATACATAAACCAGTTTGTAGAAAGATTCTTTATTTCAAGGAAGATTAACATGCATTTTGCCATAAGCTTTTTAGTAATTTTCCTATTTGAAAATAAGAAATCTAGTATCCTTCAGCTTGATGGATACCGTAAACTTCGTGTTAAAGTGGAATTCAACAACACCGAAATTTTAAAACAGTTTAGCCATATTCGTTGTCCTTCGGACATTCTTATATATCAATTAAAAGCAATAGATAAGAATCGTGTCGCGTTATACAATAATTTTAAAAAGATCGTTCTACAAAATAAATAAAATCTATATTGTTTACAGGTAACCTCTTCAGGAACAAATTTTTAATTTTAGTTACAACAAAGTGAATTAATTATATTTTTGAATTCATACTTGTTCAACAAAGAAAATGCAATACGGAAAATAAATGTTAAAATTCAGAATTTCGAAAAAATAACTACAATTAAAAAAATATGAACATTTACTATTTATACAAAACCCATTATAATTTTTTCGAAGACATCAGTAAATACTAGTGTATACTAGTAAATTAGTTAGTAGCGTTACAAATACATTTTTGAACATAACAATTATTTTTATTTAACAATTATTCTGTGATTTATTTTCTGGTTATCAAATTTCGGAAAGATTACGTATTTATCTTTGTAACAGTTTTGAAAACGAATGTAGCTTTATATAGGTTATAAATTAAATGTCCACATATGTGGGCAAAGCCGTGAAGAGTTTAAATTAGCAATGTTTGCATTAGTATCAAGCCTTAGTAGGTGTTGTGCACCGAGAAATATTAAATAAATAATTCTAAGTGCACTGTGTAAAAGTTCAACATAATTCTATGTAAAAAATTAACAAAATATAAAATAAATATAAGTGACTCATAATATACACTCCTGGTCAAAATTAAGTGGACATTGCAGAAATGTAAAAAATGTTTTGTTTCATTACAATGTTGTAAATAAATTTTATATTTAGAACGTGAGATATTTTTGTAGCCTTGAAAAAACATTTATATATTTATATACATTAAACATTTATAACATTTATATGATTGTGCAATAAAGTTTTGATTTATAGGCATTATTAGTTAATTAAGTTTACCTTTTGTTATTTATGATGCCTGTCCACTTAATTTTGTCCACGACTGTATATATACATATATATGTGTTTACGAGAGCACGTACGACTTTGAAATCTGAGGTCTGTCCGAAAGAAATACACTTTTAAATGTTATTTACGATGTACTGAAATAAATTCGAAATTACGATGAGATATTACTAGGGCGTTCGATTCTGATTTACAATTCTAGCAGTATTTTATAATATAAGTCCAAATATTTTATAATATAATCCAAAAATTAACAGTAGATTAATTTAATTAGTTAACCATTTTCAAGGTTAACATGATCAACTTTTTCCGATTTCTGATCACCCATACGTGTTTCGTTTGAAAGGGTGAGCACCGATGGCGACACGCGGTCACAGGAATCGAGAGTGGCCCAGAGGAGAAAATGGAGGAGCAGTGAAAGCGAAGGTGATCCTGACCTAGGACACTCCAGTTTCCTGGTAGAGATACCTATTCGGTGAGCCAGGTTAATAGAAATCTCGGTTAGGTCAGGTCAGGATGACGGCACAAGCAGCGAAAGTGAAAACGAAACGAAACTCTCAAGTCGGTCGTCAGCAGCCAGATGTAGGTGAGTGAAATTGAGGCCGGTTAAAGTGGAATAGTAGAACCGTGCCCTATATCTCTGTCCCAGTACTTTCATTCTCGATACGTGAACTTTCCTGCTATAACAGACACCCTCACTTTCTTACGGGTCTGCCGGTTTTCGTACGAGTCAATGAACTCGTCGAGAGATGCCTATATTAATTTCTTGAACGGGTCCTTCGAAAGATGAGATTGATTAAATTTCGTGTTAGAATTTAGCAGAAATTCTGTGTTACGGCCGAGCGATGAGCCTCGACGTAATGTAAAGCAAGTTGATAAATTTCGAAGTTTGTGCGCAAATATTTTATTAATTTATGTATGTACGAATTTTCAAATTTTTAAATTATGCACTTCCGAATTGCCGAATTTTACGGATGGTGAATTTTGAAATTCGTAGAATGATAAATTTTGGAATTCGCAAATTTCTAAGTTATCAGTTTACAAGTTCACGAGTTCATACATTTACAAATTTACAAATGCTCAACAGTTTCCACATTCACACATTTACAAATTTCAAATCTCCACATTTCAAATATCAAAATGTTCGAATTCCAAATGTCCACATTCCAAATATCCGAATTCCAAATGTCCGAATTCCAAATATCCGAATTCCCAATATCCAAATGTCCAAATGTCCAAATATCCAAATATCCAAGTATCCGAATTCTTAATATCCAAATTACAAACATCCTAATTCCAAATATCCAAATTTCAAATATCCACATTCCAAATATCCAAATTCCAAATATCCAAATTCCAAATATGCAAATTCCAAATATGCAAATTCCAAATATGCAAATTCCAAATATCCAAATTCCAAATATCCGAATTCCAAATATGCAAATTCCAAATATCCAAATTCCAAATATCCGAATTCCAAATGTCCGAATTCCAAATATCCAAATTCCAAATATCCAAATTCCAAATATCCAAATTCCAAATATCCAAATTCCAAATATCCAAATATCCAAATTCCAAATATGCAAATTCCAAATATGCAAATTCCAAATATGCAAATTCCAAATATGCAAATTCCAAATATCCAAATTCCAAATATCCAAATTCCAAATATCCAAATTCCAAATTCCAAATTCCAAATATCCAAATTCCAAATTCCAAATATCCAAATTCCAAATATCCAAATTCCAAATATCCAAATTCCAAATATCCAAATTCCAAATATCCAAATTCCAAATATCCAAATTCCAAATATCCAAATTCCAAATATCCAAATTCCAAATATCCAAATTCCAAATATCCAAATTCCAAATATCCAAATTCCAAATATCCAAATTCCAAATATCCAAATTCCAAATATCCAAATTCCAAATATCCAAATTCCAAATATCCAAATTCCAAATATCCAAATTCCAAATATCCAAATATCCAAATTTTCGGTTTTCCCAAACGCTGAATATCTACATCCTCAAGTACCCAATTTCACAGTTACCAAATTTCAAAATTTTCTAATTCTGGAAGTCAATATTAATATTAGTAAAATTCATATCACAATTATATATAAATATGAAAATAAGCGTCGTTAAACAAATATCAAATAACAGGAAAATATTACACGTCGCGAAATAATTTAATTTCCCTTATAATTAATATTAAAATAACGAGTTTAACAAAAATTATTCCAAACAATCTACTGATAAGGCCTATCGGTACAGCGTTGAACTTCTTTGTTAGATAAGGTTTTTAGACAACGTCTTACGAAAACTGGTCTCCATTTTTAATTCACATTTCCTTGTTCTTCTTATCAGTTATTCATTTCTGTCAATTAATAAACATAAGTTATGGTTGATTACTGACCAAACAAGACTATTATATAGTATCAATTAAATATCATATTAATAAATATATAGTTTCACAGTTTTGTACAGTATTTGTTGTATTTATTAGATTATTAATATCATTATCTCAAGGCTGACCATTTTTTTTAGATACTTGGATACGAAGTATCTGTATGGAGGCAGATAACCACGAAATTTATTGAGGATAACCTACAAAAAGGAAATATAAATTTTACTTTATCTTATCTAGTAACCTTAAATCAACCGGTTATTCCTTTCCTTAAATATTAATTGCTTTCCCCGTTATATTTCATAATACAACAAAAATGATGTGTGACGTTTTTCGAAAATTTGAGTGCATCATGTATGTACTGATTGTGCATATTTGAAAACTAATGTTATTTACAATTCCTGGATTTATAATATAACTGATTTAGATTTAGATAAGCAATCGTGTATACTGAACTGTGGTCAAAGTTTCTAATTAAAACATTTTTCATAATTAAAACACGATTGTTTAAATCAAACCGCTGTTTATTCAGGAAATTTAAGAATTAATAACAAAAAATCGTTTATTACTTTGCTTTAAATATGATTAACTTAAGATGTAAACTGTGAAGCTCAGATTATGCCAAAATTTGTAGGAAATTTTTCTGTAAATAACTGGAATTGACCGATTGGAATCATAATTGACTACGTATTTCGATATAGCAGTACACGGATTAATGCAAGTCTTTTACGTTCTTATCAATGAAGAATTTAAACAAATATTTATGTAATGATTCCTTTGCTTACTAAACAGTTTCTTTATTTTCACTTTAATCAAATGACGTTGCTGCTGATTTACTCCCTTTGTTATATTTTGCACTTTAGTCATTGGATCGATCGTTCATTCTTTGATACATATTGTTATGATTAATTTAAAAAGTAATAATTGATCGAAACGAAATAATATCCATGCTTATTCGGAAAGCAATTATAAACTGTTATTTACCATATTAGATTACTGTATACATTAATATCGACGAAAACAATGTACGAGAAATATTTCATCTTGTTATGTCACATGATCCTTTTTTAACACAGTAATCATAGAAATTAAACCGTTTAAACTCGTTTCCGGCACTTTATTCTTTTTGTGAGTTCTTAAATGAGTCATAATATCACTATAATTTCTTTCCTCATGGTTCCTTTAATCTTCGTGTTTCGAGACGCGTCTTTCGCTCAAATTGGCTCAACAAGACTATTTAAGCGATCTCAAACCTTAATCACTAAAGGTTAATTTAAACAATAACGAGTTCGCTGTGAAAATTATTATGTCGTCTCAATCAATATTTTAAGCTGTTACTAATAAAGCTTGCGACTGCATCGACGATTATTTTGTTTTCATTATTACTTTGTGAGGGATTTCAAAGGAGGTGGGATAATTCCTAAATTCCTAAATTCCCAAATTCCCAAGTTCCCAAATTCCCAAATTCCTAAATTCCCAAATTCCCAAATTCCCAAATTCCCAAATTCCCAAATTCCCAAATTCCCAAATCCCTAAATTCCTAAATTCTTAAATTCCAATTCCCAAATCCTAAATTCCTAAATCCTCAAATCCCCAAATTTCCAATTTTATAAATTTCCAGATCCCCAAATTCCTAAATTCCAGTTCTCCAAATTCCTAAATCCTCAAATCCCCAAATCTCCAAATTTCCAATTTTATAAATTTCCAGATCCCCAAATTCCTAAATTCCAATTCTCCAAATTCCTAAATTCCAATTCTCCAAATTCCCAAATGCCCATATTACTAAATTTCCAAATTTCTAAATTCCTAAATTCTTAAATTCCAATTCTCAAATCCTAAATTCCTAAATCCTCAAATCCCCAAATCTCCAAATTTCCAAATCCGCAAATTTCCAATTTTATAAATTTCCAGATCCCCAAATTCCTAAATTCCAATTCTCCAAATCCCTAAATTCCAATTCTCCAAATTCCCAAATTCCCAAATTCCCAAATTCTTAAATTCCTAAATTCCTAAATTCCCAAGTTCCCAAGTTCCCAAGTTCCCAAGTTCCCAAATTCCCAAATCCGCAAATTTCCAAATTCCCAAATTCCAAAATGCCCAAATCCCCAAATCCCCAAATTCCCAATTTTCTAAACTTCCAAATTCCTGAATTTCTAAATCGCCAAATTCCCAAATTCCAAAATTCCCAGATCTCGAAATTCCCAAATTCCTAATCCCCTAAATCTCTAAATTTTCAAATGTTGAACTTCTAAATTGATAAATTCTCAAATTTGGTGCACGATTTCGAAACAAAATTATTAATAAGTAATTAGCATTCTTTCAAACACTATAACATGTAATGAAACTGCACCCAACCCAATTTTTCGATATTAAGCACAAAATGTTAAAGTTCCAAAGAATATTTCAAAACGTTAAGCGCCACCTTAATATACAGTTGTCATGTAACATGTAATACGCTAATACGTATTAACACTACTACGTGTTACACTATTACTGCATATATCGCAACATATACGATACTGTTATAATATATGTACATTTCTTGATATAAATTTCCATACAATTAGCTATGAATTTAACGAAGTAGTTGAAGTTCAGTATGTACAATGACACAGTATGTATTCGCAATCGATGCGGTAACGTTAAAGGAATGGAAGGTATTAGAACTCTCGAATACATCGCCGTTAATATTACAATTTATTTCATTATCGGTTACGCCTATCATTCCATTTATAGAGTACAATGGTATCCCTAATCGACTTGTTTTTCCATTAACGATTTGTCGTCAACAAAGTTGCTGCAATCAAGGCATATGCACGATCAATGCACACGATCAAATTAATATACATACACTCCATGGTATCTTATATTATATGTACATATGTATACGACGTGTTATGATACTCCTTTCGTAAACGGGCACATGTACATACGTGAACACGTGGTTTTAGAAATGTCAGCTTAATCGAGGTTAATGAAGGCACATCTGCATCGCAATGATGTTTACGTACAAAATAAACGTTCTAACGATAAACGCAAATATTTGTATTATTTGAACGACGCCTACAATTTTATGTATCTACTTATAATACATAGTCATTGTACAAGAATTTCGCGATAGCGAGGTGTTGATTAAAATAGGTTAATGGAATTATTGAAGTTGTGAGGGTGATTCGATAAAAAGTTCGAAGTATATGTTCGCAGTTAGAGGATCTTTTAATGGAAATAGAAATGGTAATAGATAACTTCTTAAAAAATTAGTTCTTGATTAAAATTCATTTCTGTATTTGTGTTTGTTGTAGCTTTTATTATTCTGTTACGAATGAACTATTATTTATGAATTCGTAAATTTTGTAAAAGGAAAATTCTGGATTTTATTCTTCGTATACATTTTTATAGTGATGTGTTGCATTTTAGTATGTTTGTAGATTGTATAAAATTTATTTGTAAATTGTATACAAATATTTGTACATATTCAATTTTTACACGTATTTTTAGGGTAGTTGTAAAGTAATTGAAAAATCAATTTTAACGAAGTTTGTTATAATTTTATGGTAGATATATTTCCCGAAATTATTTACAATTAGTCAAATTTTATCAGATGGGGCCATTGAAGAGAGAAGATATTAGTATTTTTATCTGAACGTAAATAATATGGAATCTTGTGTGAAATCACTTTTATCATCTGCAGTTCCATAATTCAACTTACTATTCAATGAATAGGTTATTGTCGGCAATTTTTATAATATGAAATGAATGTTTGATGAAAATGTATTGAATTACAGAGTATTGATTGAAATTTAGTACTTCTGTGCTGTGTAGAAAATTTTGAAATTCGGAGAAATTATATTTCTAAGTTTACCAATTCTATGAATATAGAAATGACTAAAGTTCTAAATGTACAAATATTCAAATTTGATGATTTAAAATGTTGGTACCTTGGGACGTTTGGAATTTAATAATTTAAAAGTTTAATAATTTAAAAACTCAGAATTTTGATAATTTTGCAACTTGGCAACTTGGCAATTCAGAAATTTGATTTTTTGGCAATTTGACAATTTAAAAATTTTGATATTTGGCAACTTGAAAATTTTGGAATTCTGAAATTTTATGAGTTGACAGTTTACAAATTTGATAATTTAGGAATCTAGATATATGAAAATGTAGAAATGTAGAAAGATAAAAATGTAAAAATGTAGTTATGTAAAAATGTAGAAATGTAGTAGTATAGAAATTTAGAAATTCGATGAGTTGGCAATTTGAAAATTTGATAACTTGTCAATTTGAGAATGTAGAAATTTCATGAATTTTCAATTAAAAAGTTCAGAAATTTGCTCATTCGGCAATTACAAAGTTCAGAAATTCAATAATTCTGCAATTAGAAATTTCCAAATCTTATAATCAAGTAATTCGATAATTTGACAATTTGACAATTCGGTAATTCACTAATTCGATAATTCGATAATCAAACAAGTGAATTATTCACCGAGTCAATAATACAGCGCGCTTCAAAATTGAAATAAACAAATTTACATAATTAATCATGCAATTCTTTTTCGTTTACGCAAAAAAGTTTGTACTTTGCAGCACTTTTTGGAACGTTCGCGGAAAAAATGATTGCACTCCGTAGAACGCACCAAAATATGCAAACTTTTTAAAATAAAAAATGTCCTCACATTAAAGGCGGTGGCGGGGAAAGGCCGAAGTCAAATTTGATAAATAGTTCTCCAAGTGGAGAGTTCAAGCATTAAAACGAAAAAAAAAACATTTGTAAGATATGACCATTTTTCGCGGAGTAACGATTACTTAACCCTTTGCGCTCCTAAGTCGAGCGTGATTCGACATCGGTTTTTATCTCAGCAGCTCCTTTGTCGAGTCCCACTCGACATTTTTTCAATACAAACAGATAGATGTTGCACATTCGTACCTCCTCCATTTAATTTTAATTATCGCTTTATCCCACTAGAGAGCTCACTGGATTAGTGCAATATTATAGCAATAAAGCAAGAGACCTCTCGGTAAAAATGCCGCAAGTACTAGTTTTATATGATCTTTGTATACATCCAATAAATTCATTCGTTCTTATCGAATCGATTTACTGTTACCCAGCATATACGAACCTGCTAAATGTCTGAAAATGATACACCAGGAAACCTCTAAATGCTTGTAACGAGTGAATATCACAAAACTTAAATGCTTTTGGAGCTGTCGGTAACAAAATAGAAATATAATTCGGAGCGCAAAGGGTTAAAGTTGAGTGAAATTTCGATAAAAATTCTTGTTGCGCTAATTTTGTTGCTCAGTGTAGAAATAAGAAATTTGCTGATGACTGCCCGCGAGTGCAGTCCGGTTCCCACGGTCCGTCGAGCATTCACTCGCGGGCGTAATTGCCCATCGCTCGTCCGTGTCCATCCAGTTCTGGTCGAGCGAGAAAACCGCGTGAAAATTTCGTGGAACGAGAGGATGACCATTGTCACCTGTTGTCTCTCGTATTATTGGAGTACGACGAACGCT
The DNA here is from genome assembly GCA_947623535.1 of Coelioxys conoideus. NCBI lineage: Eukaryota > Metazoa > Arthropoda > Insecta > Hymenoptera > Megachilidae > Coelioxys > Coelioxys conoideus. Next base: position 15,301,886 of record OX392453.1, on the reverse strand, counting down.
AGCGTGCAACTTGCGCAGTTCTTCAATCCCGAAGCGGAGTCGCGCGAGTGATCGAGTCAGTTTCGCTCGAACAACACGCGCGAGTAAACGCTTCCCTCGTGTTTTAGTTGATCGTCGCAGCTCGTGCACGACGCATGGTCGACGTAGTGTCACACGCACTATACCGCACTTAAATTTCAAATAATCCGAGATCCCTCGGACATCGCGTCCAGTTGCAGCTTTTATATATATATATATCTCTCTCTATTTTTTTTTCATTTCGCGTCCGTTTTTCATCGAAAACGATCTCTCGATCGCACGGTTTTACGAACATCGGCTTACGGATTAATTCTCGAATGAAAGTTCCCGTTTTAAAATAGGCGACCGTTCGAAATTGGCGGCGAACCGCGGCGTTTGACCGACTTTCCGAAACAGAGTTGTTCCCTGTGTTGAATCATTTTTCGAGCAACAACGTCGATGCAGCGGAGCTGACGGAAAAGGAGAGGAATCGAACGATCGAGAGAGAATCAACAGAAGTGTCTGTTCGTTGCGGTGCAGTAGAGGTAAATACGGATCTGTCGACATTGTTTTTTCCTTGTTATTTTCGATAGTGATCGCTATTGGCGCGGGTACGCTTTTATATTGAATGCGGTTTTATATCGAAAATTCGACACGGTGTTTTACGACGGGAATGCCGCATTTCGTTTAAATAATTCGTTTGAGTAATGCAGAAATGTAGAAAGATAAAAATGTAAAAATGTAGAAAAATAAAAATGTAAGAATGTAGAAACATGAAAATGTACAAATGTAGAAATGTAGAAATGCAGAAATTTAGAAATGTGGAAATTTAGAAGTTAAAAAATTTTCGATAGTGATCGATGTTGGCGCGGTTACGCTTTTATATCGAAAATTCGACACGGTGTTTTACGACGGGAATGCCGCATTTCATTTAAATAATTCGTTTGAGTAACGCAGAAATGTAGAAAGATAAAAATGTCAAAATGTAGAAAGATAAAAATGTAAGAATGTAGAAAGATAAAAATGTAAAAATATAGAAATGTAGAAATGCAGGAAGATAAAAATGTAGAAATGCAGGAAGATAAAAATGTAGAAATGCAGAAATTTAGAAATGTGGAAATTTAGAAGTTAAAAAATTTTCGATAGTGATCGATGTTGGCGCGGTTACGCTTTCATATCGAAAATTCGACACGGTGTTTTACGACGAGAATGCCGCATTTCGTTTATCGCCGCTCGTGTTACGAAACGAACTTTCGTAAATAAAATCAGCAGCTCGTTACTTCTGTCCGAGTGTGCAGGAATTGCGTGTACAGATGCATTTGTATAACGTATTACTGATAAGAGATAAACAGCGAATCGCATAGAGTACTTTATGAAATGCATCTAGAATTTTCTAGGACTATAATGATCCTTGCAAACCGTACATTTTGTGTTATGGTCGTTTTTCATTCGTAATTTTGATTGTATGTAATTCATGCTCGTAGAATTTAATCCAGGCCAAGGATTAAATTTTGTAGACAATTTAGAAGGTACTTTCACGCGTGAATATTATATACATTCGGTTGTAAATATTATATACATTCACTTCTAAATATTATATACATTCAGTTGTGAATATTATATACATTCAGTTGTGAATATTATGTACTTTCAAGTATAAATATCTTTATATAAACAACGTGCAATTGTTACGCAGCAATGCCGTATCATAAAAAAATATCTGATCCGACAAGAGAGTTCAGAAAGGGTAAAAGTTATCGGACACGAAGATTAAATAATTTAACGATTATTTATTACTCGTGGTGAGATCAATCACTCGAATTAAAAGGATAGCGGAGATACTGTAATTTACTTTGTATCTCTCAATTAACCTCGTCACGTTTCACACGTGCCACATGACGTTCAGCAACATTTTCGAATTCAAATTAACTCGGAGTTATGGCGGTTAATTTGTTAACGCGAAAAATGGAGTGCAGCAAGATTCTGTAAAAATATTTAAAAAATCGATTAATCAAAAAACAGGTGAAATCGTAAGTTCTATAATTGATTAAATAATACCTAGTTAATTTAGATTAAAGAGAAAAAGTAAACCTGAGGTTTCTGGCAGACCTCATCATTTTAACCACTCAAGTATGTTAATGTAAAATTCGTTTTAACGATTGTTACTTAACATTGCACGTAATTTATGAACAATTAAACACTCACAATTAAATTATACATTTTGAATAATTATCAGTTTATGCAAAAAGATAAATGAGACATTTAAGAAAGTAGAAATTATTGAAGTTTAATGACTCTAGCTTGATTTGCTCACAAATTAATATCAACGTAAAATTAATATTGTCTATGGTTATTAAATAGCTTAAACGTAATTTATGGGAATCTAACCAACCACAAGTTTGTGGTACCGAACAGTATTTTAGTAAAAACATTGAGTTTGTGGTTTCCCACGAAAATGACTATACTTACCTGTTGATGAAGTTATTTCGGCAATGTTTTGTGCGTTGTAAATTTTCGGAACCTGCTTCGTTCATAAAAAGTTGAAATTTATCCCGTTATGTTAATGCAGCAAATATTAGTATTACATTTGAGTCACTCGCAGATGTTGCCTCTAAAAATATGTTTTGATAAACGATGATTTCCTTCGATGCACTTGTTAATCCGAATTCACGTTCTCATTTCTCTATCAAAATCTATTTGTGTCTTAATAGTATTATCTATAGAATTATATAATCAGCGAATTAAGATGAATCCGTGCTTAATACAAGGTCGATATTGAATGAGCACCCTGTTGGAAAAACCTTCTGAATCGTAAAATGATTAGGTGGGTCATTAAAAGATGATAAATGTACCGAAAGTACAAGAAGTTTATTAGTTTTAAACAATTAGATAAATTAAGCCGTACTAACTTTTAACGCTGCATTTAAAATTGAAACTGTTCGTTTTATTAAGAATTTGTGTAATTTTTATTTTTTTTACAATCGTTAATCTTTATTGAACAATGAGAATATGGAAATTTGATTACGACATGGTATTGTTTGTTATATTTTTTGTGGATTTTACGTTTTTGTATTCGGATTATTATGCGTTGGTCATTATTACGCATGATTATATTCATTATCCCAAGTTTTGTAATAATTAACTTTTGATCTTCTTGCAATATATGTTCCAATTAGAGATAATTAATTAAAATAACTGTCCGTTACATTTCTTTGTTTCTACTGTTTTCACTTCCTTGATACAAAGTATAAACTTTCTCAATATATCGGTCCTTTTAAAATATAATCTTAAGTTGTGTTGCGAAATCAAGTGCTTTAGTCAACCAGGAAAATGACAATATAAGAAAACGAGATTCTACTGTTAGTTATTACATTAAAAAATTATCACAAGACCGATGGACCTTTTTTTTTGTTATAATTAGGTATTTTGGGAATGCTAGAATTTAAAAATCAAATAATTCAAGCGGTTTACAAATTAACAAATTTTTGATACTCGGATATAGAAATTTAGAAACCTGGAAATATAGAAATTCAGAAATGTAAACATTTAGGAATATCGATTCAGGAATGTAAAAATTTAGAAATGTAGAAATTGAGTAATGTAGAAATATAGAAATGTAGAAAGATAAAAATGTAAAAATATGGAAATGCAGAAAGATAAAAATGTAGAAATGTAGAAATGTGGAAATGTGGAAATTTAGAAGTTCAAAAATTTAAATACTTAAATAGTAAAAAACCTTTTATTCAAAAAAATTGAGAATTTAGAAACGCACGATTTAAAACGTGGAAGCATGGAAATTTGAAAATTATATAATTTCAAGATTTTTGAATTTGTGAATTTAAAGACTTGTGGGCGTGGAAATCTGAAACTTTGAAAGTTTCAAGATCTAATTTATTTGAAAATTTTTTAATTTCCGAACGTAAAAACAAAAATTTGTTATTTTAAGAGTTACAGAATTAGAGAACTTGAAAACTGTTTAACCTGAAATTATGATGAATTAGGAATTTGAAAACACAAAAACTTGGAAATTCGAGAACTTTGAAGTTTCACATCGGTAACGTGTGATGTTTCTTTGTTCGTCACTTTATCTCAAGACTGATGGAACGTCGTTATTAGCTGTAAAGCTCATGAATGATCGCAAGTTTAATATCCAGATGCGATAAACAGAGATAATTAGATGTTGGATCTTAATTTAATCTCGATGTCAATTTATCATTGAATACCATGGTGGCTAACGAAAGTTAAGAAAAAAAGTTAATCTTAACAAGTATCAAGAGCGATTATAGTTCCTTCGATGAGATTATTTCAAGAAATTTCTAGTTTATGGTGTGATGGCATGATCCCCTATTTTTCTCGCCCATCTGTTATCGTTCGATTTATGATATCAGTAGAGGAAGTGCATCGTATTTGGAATACTGTTGATAATTTCGAACACCGACGTTTCTAAAAAAAGTACTACTATTATCTAGTTCATAACGAACCTTTACAATTTATAACCAACGACGTTTCTGGACAAAATAAATTTTTACAATACAATATATAAAATAGCAAAAGCTACTTCCATTATTGCAAGCTTATTGAAAGATGTTATACATCGTCAATATATTAATAGACACTATAAATTATTCGGAACCAACTTAAAAATCGAAAAAAAATATACTATAATTTTAAATTTTGTACGTCGATTTTGTGACAGAAATGAGAAATTAACTGTATACTGTTTCTGTTTCGTGTTGCACGAAAAATTGGCAAAATGTCTCCGATTTTCGTGTATCGTGCATGAAAATCAAGGTTACTCTTATGTAGAGTCACGAACGTGTGTGAGAGTACGTGGGTGCCGAAATGCTTCTGAAAGCAGCACGTGCGTAGAATGATTCATGCAAGTTTTCCGGCGATTTTGGATTTCGTGAAGAGGCGTTTCACGAATGTATTACGGCATTATGTTACACTATACGATCGACGAAAATTTGCATACTTGTTGCAGTTACAAATGTCTGCGTGGAACAAGTCCAAGGAATAAATATCACGAATGTATTAATTTTATTACTTATTTCCAGGCAAATGTTGAAACACAACGGGTACAAATTTTATTCTAATAGCTCTCAAATTTGTTTTCCTATTGTTCCGACTTTACGAAGGACGTATAGATATGCAAAGTTGCTCATAAAGTTATAATAGTACACGTTTGTTCAATTAATACAAAATAACTTTTTAGCGAATCGAATTTTTGTATACTATATGATATAGAACTTAACAGATAGGTAATTATCAGAAGAGCCCAGAAACACGTTTAGAGTCCATTTTTTTAGATGCTTATGTCAATTTTTTCTATTAACAAAAATAAATGGGTACGGTATGTTTGGCCACAAAATTGACAGAACCCATAATAAGTTTACGTAACAGTGACTAATAATTTTAATTGTAATATTTTGGTATGTCCTTTGCATGCATAAGCTTAGTTTTGGTATAAATGTAAGCAGAACTTAAACGATTCTGGTATAAATCCGACTAAATTGTTCATTAACTAGTTTGCGATATTCTTCCTGATTTTAATGTTTGCATGTTTTATTTATTACTTGACAATTACTTAATTTTCTTTTCGATTTATACCAAGTTCGATTAACGTCGAATTCGTGGTTATTTAATAATTTTTACACGTTATGTAAATCTCATTTATAACAAACTACATATTCGTCGAATCGTTGTCATTCCAACAACATCGATTAGCCATATGTAAATTCTCAGAAAATTCTTCCATCTGATTTTTCAGTACATTGAAATACTTTACTCTATCCATAGTTGAATGTACAAACTTAATGTTTGCTTAATTGTCGTAACATTGATCCACCATTCTTCATAGTTGGAACCATATCGTTTTTCTTAGTTGCTGTATTTGCTTTCCACAATATTCGTATTCTATCGTTGTATAAAATGTATGTTTTAAATGGTATAGTATTAATAGCACTATGGTATTTAGTAATCCTATTAACATACAACAAAATTGTGCAAAATTGTATAAAAGATTGTACAAGATTCTGTATAATTTCTTTGAGGATGCATATATTAACTAAGTAATTGTAGCATTTATTACACTAGTAGAATTCTAATAAGTTTTGATCTTTATAGATATATACCATTGATCTTTATAGATCAATAAGAATTAAATAATAAGATCTTAATTGATCTATGAAGATCAATACTATATATTTATTAACTATTTATCAATACCATTGATTTCTATATGTCAATACTACAGATAGTATTAATATAACTATATTAAGCAGACAACTATAAAATGTTATATATTTACATAGATTTTGGTTTACGATGGAACGTGCCATTTTGAAAATAATATAATCTCGACCTCCGAGAGTGAACAGGTTAAACAATTCTTTTTTAACACAAACAGACATTCTGGTGCCTTAACATAACAACGGGCCAACAAATATGCGCAGTTGATTCGATCACAGCGACTGCAGCCAAATGCAATGGTGGACGAAGTTCAATGCCGTGTGGACTTTCTCGAGTAAAACGAGAATGATTGCCCTCGATTTTTGTTACATTCATTCGATCTCTGGTTACGTGCGAGTAATTTTTCGATGGAGTTTATTGTTATGTACGTCGAACAAATTTCGATGGTGACGAAAGCAACAGGGAGAAATTTCCAGTTAGAAATAGAAATTTAGGCATTTTATCGATAACCTGGGAAAATATGGCAATACAGGGTGTCCCACAATTATGGCACGAGCCGGAAAGTTGTGTTAGGGGAGGCTATTCTGAACAACTTTTTCCTTTGCAAATATACTGGGCGAGGCTTCATTTTTAAATTATTCAGGAAAAACACCGTCCAATCAGAACGCGAGGATCGCGCGCGCTCGGAGGTAGAAGCGTAGGCCCGAGTTATAATTGGCCGTGGTCGCTATCGAACATACAGCGCGCGCGATTCTCGCGTTCTGATTGGTCAGTGTTTTTCCTTAATAATTTAAAAATGAAGCCTCATCCGACATTTTTGCAAAGGAAAAAGTTGTTCAGAATAGCCCCACCTACCACCCCTTTCCGGCTCGTACCATAATTGTGGGACACCCTGTATAACGAGGGTATACAGTAGCAAACGTTTTGATGATCGAATAAAATTTGCGAATTCAAAAACATTTTCTAATACGAAGATCCAGCTGATTGTTATAGAGTTAAAAATCATGGCGATGTTTTATTTGGTAATCGACCTGTAATTAAATTAATTGCTCTGTTTCTTCTTCGGTAACCGTAATAAATGGCTTTGTTTTTATCGATGTGATTATCTTTGCGCCTTGAAAATGTGACGATAAAATAAAAGATTCAAAACGCAAGGAAAATAGTTGAGTTTATATAGGGAGTATTAGTTAATTTACGGACGACTTCATGGATAAAATGTCCAATTTTTTGTTCACATAACTTACAAGTAATGAGGTTATAAAAACATGTGTCTTAAACTTGGATATAAAAGTGAACAATTGAAGAGACACAAATTTTCAGATTTTCAATTCTTAATGAAACAGCAGTAAAACTTACATTTTTGTCATGGAGTACAAACATTAAATCAAATTTGTAAATTAATTGACAAATATCTTAGATAATATAATAAGCTAGGTTCGAACATTTTGCGACAAAATTCAACTTTAAAATAAATAAATATAAAGAGTTCGTTTATTAAATTACTTTGCAAACTTTAATCATAGATGTAATATAATATCGAAAAAGCATTCTGTTCTAAATATTAAAACATGCATGATTTTACTCGAAACTTTTCTTTCTTTAAAATAGATTAGTTCCTACAGCGTTGCATTTATTAGGCAGTATGCAACATTCGATAAATAATTCTTTTAAATGAAAGTTCGATAATTAATTCTTTGAAATGAAAATTCTATAAATAATTCTTCGAAACGAAAATTCCATAAATAATTCTTTTAAATGAAAATTCTATAAATAATTCTTCGAAACGAAAATTCCATAAATAATTCTTTTAAATGAAAATTCGATAAATAATTCTTCGAAATGAAAATTCGATAAATAATTCTTTTAAATGAAAGTTCGATAATTAATTCTTTGAAATGAAAATTCTATAAATAATTCTTCGAAACGAAAATTCCATAAATAATTCTTTTAAATGAAAATTCGATAAATAATTCTTTTAAATGAAAATTCGATAAATAATTCTTCGAAATGAAAATTCGATAAATAATTCTTCGAAACGAAAATTCCATAAATAATTCTTTTAAATGAAAATTCGATAAATAATTCTTCAAAATGAAAACTCGATAAATAATTCTTCGAAATGAAAATTCGATAAATAATTCTTTTAAATGAAAGTTCGATAATTAATTCTTTGAAATGAAAATTCTATAAATAATTCCTCGAAACGAAAATTGCATAAATAATTCTTTTAAATGAAAATTCGATAAATAATTCTTCGAAATGAAAATTCGATAGATGACACTTCGAAATAAAAATTCGATAAATAACACTTTGAAATAAAAGTTCGATGAACAATGCTTCAAAATGAAAACTCGATAAAAAATACTTTAAATTGATTCTTACTCGTTTAAAAAATCTCGGCAGAAAATACCTTATTGTTCTGCAGAGTTAATCAATGTCTGGATCGGTAGTCGTATGCATTTTTTCTCGTTAATAATCGATGCACATTGTGGATAATAATCATCGAAGGAGGCGATAACAGGTACGGAATGAAAAACAGGTACGAAGAAATCGCGAGGTTAAGGATTTTGAGACAACTGTTTCCTATTCTTGCATAAATATTCACGCGTGTAGAGACACGAGTCATATCCGGTGCATGCATGTCACACCATATTCATGGTGTTCGTCGCTGCAATGGGATTTGTAACAAAAGAAATGCGATAAATAATTTTGGCTATCGTGCACTAATGACAACGCGTCTTATCTCAAGCATAGTCCGCTGAAGTAACTTCCGTTTCGTAACCGATTTAGAAACGTGTTGTCAACGAGCTTATTGAAGCCTCATAAATCAATACTAATCAATTTCGGTTTGTTGCTCAAACTGTTTAATTTTTGTAAAATTGTCTTCTGTGTACTCGCAGTTTGTATGTATTCTTCATTTTATGAGGATATGAATTTCGTGTTAGGCTTTGTTAAGTTTAACAGGTAACTTATACTGAACTCTGTTAACTGCTTGCTATCGAAAGGATTTTTGTTTCCGGCAAGTGCTATCGCGAAAACTTTCTAATTGAAAAGTTTAATCAATTCTCTGGAAATTATTATTTTCTGTCATTAATTTGCCACTGTTGACCATTTCACTGTGTTTCAACGTCATGCGTATAACATTATAGATTTAGGTAGAAAATGTTTATTCAAATTGCTCTATTAGACCAAATGATGAATGTGAGTCACCGTTCGAGTGGAAACAGTTAAGCTTAGTTCTCCAAACATTTTGATTATTATTTCTGAGTGATTTAACACCTTGACGAATATTAAGTAACTGGATATTTTGTAGAACTTTAAATTTTGGTAATTTTATATGTAACTATGTCGTATCCATTTCATTAATTTGTTCAAAAGTAGTATTTATGTTTATTGTGTATCCTTATATCTATTATTCTGCATAAACTATAATAATTTTGTAAATTCTAACTTGTATTGCTAATTAAGTACTTCAACTTATAATTTCAATTAAGTTTCGAATTTCACATTCAAGTCTCCTATTTTTTAAATATTTTAAATCTTTTATTCTAAGCCTCCTATTCGAGTAACAGAAATAAAATAAAAGTGTACTCAGCCATCGATATGCAGCAAAATTTCACAAACATCGAAAGCTTTTTTTTAAATAGAATATTACCAATTTGTTATTTCCATGAGTGTGTCAAATATAGAACGCCCGATTTAAACGCTCACAAAAAGCAGAGACGCATTTTCCAATAAAAACAACGTTGGGGCATGATAAAATCAACAGATATTTGCATATGTACGATTAACTGTACTCAAATATATGCGTTTTGAAATAATGACAAAAAATATAAACTCTAAAACGACAAATTGATAATACTTAATATTGTACAATCTCATTCATTTTCAGCCATATTTACCTTTACTCTTCGACTATATTTTCGATTATTCATTCGCGCATTTATTCGAGCATTATACGAAATTATTAACCGAATGAATTTTGCATGATTTATAGCACTTAATGTTAATTTGAATCATTAAGCACGCATAAACGCATTAACAAACGCTTTTCCTCGATGCCTGGAAATTCCTTTACCTATTTTCCTGAACATTTAAAAAAAAATACATGCGAACATGTTTAATTTCTACCGAGAATTACCGTTGTGAAATACCGTGTCCGACTACCCGGTGATTTCAACTCGATGAATTATGGTGCACGTGTAAAAAGAAACCATTACAACTACATCACAATATCGACAGCAGGTTTCAAAACATATTTGTACATCGTTTTTGAGACGACAGCGGTTGATTACGTATCTTAAGTCAAGCGCTCCGTTTGGAGACTTCGATCAACATCTTGTTAACAAATTAACGCGATCAATGGGACAACAGGACTGATTATAAACGACCGACTCGTCGATTGACGCGATCATTATCGATTTCGTCACGTATTTTTCTTGGTTAATGTTCGAGGTGGAAGGATATACTACGTAACACGCGTATCTCGAAGCGTAAACACACGAATAGTGCGTGTAAAAACAATGTTAACACTGCGACATCTGCATACTTTATGTATTACAGTGGCTCCTATGATTTGATTATGTCTGGGAGTTCTTATAATGCACAGTGGTTTCTAGGTAAAATTAATTAAAAGCCATTTCTGTCATTGTACGAAATAAATGTTGAAATTGATTTATTTATTTAGAAGGTGTGTATTATTGAGGCAGGTGCATGTGCAAAGTTATTTCATAAACTGTGGTGGCACATGGCTCGTGGGGTTAGTAAAAAATAACATTCACCACTTACATGCAATTAAGCATATAAATAATCTGTAACGAGCTTATACAGGGTGGCTGGAATGAACTGTTACAACTTCAAACCGCTGCAGCAGATTCACTTTTAAATATTTTGTTTTATCCAGGGGAAAAAAATAGCCGAGAAACATTCAAGAAAATGATTTAATGCTCATTGCTCGATATAACGTCCCTTTGCACGAATAATTTCATTCAAACCGTGAAAGAATAAATCGCACGCTGCCCGTACGTGAAATTGTAGAATCTTCCATTCCCGGACAGGTGCTGATTTTCGAGCGTCCAAACTTCGATGTTTCATTACGTTGACCTTGGCCTCCAAAATAGCCCAAATACATTACATTCGATCATTAAATAAATTACATTCAAATGCTGGAGCTCACGAACGATAATTGGAACTGATGTTCCAGCTAAATATAAAGCAATTACGCTTCAAATCCATCACTATAACCTTACTTTGAGATGTAGTATACGAAAGTGCTCCTGCACGCACATAAACAATTGAATGAACTATAAATATGGCAACTTTCAGATAGATTGCGTGAGCGGATCGACAGATGCATCAGTATGAACTTACTTAGTAACAAATCATTCCAGCCACCCTGTAACTATACAGTGAAACCTCTCACAGTGCAACAGAGGCCGGAATCGAAACTGCTCACTGTGAGTATAGGAGAAGCGAAATTTAATACTCGGCGGCTGTCCCTTGCTGGGGTCATCCCCCTCGGAATCAGTCAAGCGTTAAACACGATGGGTTACCGAAACGACCGAATATCGGTGAGACACATTCTAATGCAAGCAAAGAAAAAGATTGCAATTTTCTTATTTCCTGTTATTTTTTCATGAAACTTGTACCATCGTATTCGTCTCGTTTTTCTGATTAAAATGACACCAAACATGATGTAATTATGTTAATAATTACGTACGTAACGGGTGATTAAAGTTTTTAACGTGAAAGAGGACGGCGAGTGGAAAAGACAGAGAGGCAGAAGGTTGAAGCGTTCGGCAAACATGAAAGACTCCTGCGTGTCCTGTCTTTTAAATTCAAAAATCAAAATTTTTATTTTTGGTTTTTCGTGAATGAAACCTTTACCATCGTATTCGTCTCGTTTTTCTGATTAGAATGATACTAAACACGATATAATTACGATCATAATTACCCGTATAACAAGCTATAAAAGTTTCGGACTTCAGAATCTAAGGAATTCGTATCTCTGCCGTAAATGTAACGTTTGAAACTTGTATGGCTTGTTACACAGGTAATTATGATCGTAATTATATCGTGTTTGGTCTTATTTTGATCGGAAGAACCTCACGAATATGTTAAAAAAATTTGCAGTCAAAAAAATATAAATATTAAAAAATTATATTGGTAAATTTGGAACTGGAGATCTGTCGGCCCGCATCAAAGAGACCGCGGCGAGTATCGTATTATACTTGGACTGGCTCGAGCGAGGCGAACACAGGCGTAGCAATGACGCACGCATAGGCGCAGGAAGAGACGTTTTGCACTGTGGGAGGGAAACAAGTGTCGCACTGTGGGAGGATTTACTGTAATACCCTACAGCAGGGCTGGCCAACCTTTCGCATATCGTGCGCCAATTTGGTAGAAAGCAAATCCAGATGCGCCAAAAATCTTCAACGCCTTTTACAAGGATCTCTATCAGAGATCTGGTCTCTTGAATATTGTTTGTATTTTTAAGGGAATATAAACTTCGTAAAAGCTAATTAATACCCAAGTTTTTGTAAACCCTGTTCGAGCTTTCCACAAGATCATACGCGTTGAGCTTTTCTAAAATGATTCTATCAAGAGTTTAATGAGAAACTTATAATCGCCAATGCGCCAAGAAAAACTTTTCAATTCGCCAAATTTGGCGCATGCGCCATGGTTTGACCACCTCTGCCCTACAGTCTGTAAGCTGGCGAAATTGTTTTACATATTTTTGTGAGCACACAGTCGAGTAAGTTACTTTATCATAAACGCTGCCTTGCCCCTTTTACCTTCAACTCTTCGGAGTCTGGCAAAAGTCAAGGAGTCAGAGAAGAAGGGAAAAAACCCCACGCCAGATAACGCCATTTTGGAGAAAGTTGATAGATATGGCGGAAGAACGCTGACGCTAACTCTGTCTTCTCTTTCTTGCGTGCAATTTATAATAAAGACTTGTAAACATATATATCGTGTGTGTTTAGTTATCTTGATCGTGCAAAACCAACGATTTATTTTAGTTTGACTGACATTCGAGGCTGAAGTTTGTTACGAAATGTTTAGAACGTAATCTGCTTCGTTATCAGGGATATTTGTCAATTTATTTAATTTTGCAAGTATATTATGATAAAGATCCATGATCCATAAACATACAGTTCCAGAAGGTCAAAAACGAAATTTAGTCAACTTACAGAATATTTAATAGGAAAATTTCCTCCACTATTCTTGAAACGATGATAACCTTTAGTAATTGAATGATTTCTTTTATCTTATAAATCGGTGTACAGGATTTCTCTATATGTCTAAACTCTCGAGCTTGTGAATTATCGAAATTCTAAGTTTGAATGTTGACAAATTTTTAGAATCGATATTTCTATATTTCGAAATTTCTAAATTGACAAATTTCTAAACTAGCGGGTTCTAAATTTTCTCATAAATAAGTGTATGATATAGTAAATACTAAACAATGTTCTAGTAAATATAATAAATAATAAATAACGATATAGTAAATGATGTTCTACGTTCTAAATAACGGAACTAAATAAAATTACGGACAAAAGTTAAAAAAATTCAGGGATATTTTAAAAATAAAATGAAGGTGTCGTATGTACTTATTTGAAATTAAGATATGTTACTTTTCGTACACGTATTGACGTAACTGCGGTTACGTCAATCACGGTAGGCGTGCAAAATATTAAATAGAAAAATGAAAATCAACAAATGGAAAGTGTTCGATCGCGTAAACTTCGTACTCTGTTATCTGCGGTTGCATCACATCCTTTGACGTATTTCTTTGGTACATTCGTGTATCAAAACATATCGTGACGCGATGGATCTAAAGGACCAGATGTTTTTAACAATAAGATAAATCGTTGTGAACGACTATGATAGTTGAGCAGTAGAGCGATTAACGTGGTAGTTTCTTGTAAACAGCGGTTCAAGGTAAATCTATTCGATATAAATACCTTGGGAACGTATTTGTCCAATTAATCAGTCATCTCTTGTTAACGATATTAAGTGCATCCTAATGAATGTGAAATATCCGACATAAGCTTTAACGAGGATTAGTGAACAGCGATATTAATATTCTGTGCTTCGAGAAAGTTTAATAGTTTCGTGAACTCGAATTCTGTGTTTACGCGATATAAGGTTTGTAATCGTTGACAGAATTACAAATCGCCGGTTACATCGTCATTACAGTCAGTGCATCGTTACATTTTCAAAAATATACACCGAATGAAATTGCAAATTTGATAGTTTGGCAGTTTGGAAATTTTAAAATTCATGAATTTGAAGCTTCGAAAATTTAGAATTTTGAAAAAACCCTAGCACCATCCTAGTTCAACCTTTATTTCACCCTTCACCATGATACTAAAATTACCAAGGTTTAACCATATCACCTTACAGTTTGACACTAGAACTACTGACAAACAATAAAGTTACCCATGATTCCAATGGTTTACTTCGAAATACATATAAAATGAAGTCAGAAAATAAATAAACGATAAAACATAAATGAATATACACATTAATTTTTTGTTTCAATAAAAATGAATAAAAATTTCAAAAAATCTCCTTAATCTATTTTGTAAGTTAAACTTTCTGGTCTGAAACATGACTCAAACTCACCATTTGATTTAATACAGTTATTTCGAACATAAAATTTTATAATTAAATATAACTGCTGTGCTATATGTATCATAAAGCATGCAATGCTGTATACATATGTTACACGTGTCATACATCATACAGTGTTATACATGCTATACAATATACAGTATTACACATGTTATACAATATACAATATTACACATGTTACATTTCATACAGTGTTATACATGTTATGCAGTATACAGTATTACATATGTTGTACAGTATAAAATGCTACACATGTTATACATCATACAGTGTTATACATGCTATACAGTATACAGAATTACACATGTTATACAATATACAATATTACACATGTTACATTTCATACAGTGTTATACATGTTATGCAGTATACAGTATTACATATGTTGTACAGTATAAAATGCTACACATGTTATACATCATACAGTGTTATACATGTTATACAATATACAGTATTACACATGTTACACATCATAAAGTGTTATACGTGTTATACAGTGTACAGTATTACATATGTTCTACAACATACAGTATTACACATGTTATACATCATAAAGTGTTATACGTGTTATACAGTGTACAGTATTACATATGTTATGCAGTATAGAGTGTTATACATGTTATACAATATACAGTATTACACATGTTATACATCATAAAGTGTTATACGTGTTATACAGTGTACAGTATTACATATGTTCTACAACATACAGTCTTACACATGTTATACATCATAAAGTGTTATACGTGTTATACAGCGTACAGTATTACATATGTTATGCAGTATAGAGTGTTATACATGCTAAACAATATACAGTATTACACGTGTTACATTTCATACAGTGTTATACATGTTATACAGTGTACAATATTACATATGTTAAACAGTATAGAGTGTTAAACATGTTTCACCATATACAGTATCCCACATGTCCTACAGTATACAGTATTATCTTGTATATTAAATACAACGAAACAAATAATATTAATAATCAATAGTGCAGGAATAATAACTGGAAAACAATTGATCAAGATTTTCAACTAGAGAGTTATAAATAAGATCGTCACCCAGCAACGTCGGAAATATCTTCAACTGCACCGGGTTAATGATGGCGCCAGCGCCGATTCCCAGTCTAATCGCAAAAACGCTGGCAATCAGTTTCGCTTGGCGATTGTACGTCGGTTTTTCTACAAAGGTTTTTACGAGCGAAAGAATGGGCAATACCTCTCGTTGGAAAAATCGCAAATTATCGATCGTAATCGAACATGAACGCCGTTCCCAGGATTCCGAGTAAAGGCGTGTAATCGCGTAATTAGTATCTTTGCGTATCGCGTATAATAGTAATCGGCCACGGCAATAATAATCACGGACACCCCGAGATCCCGAACGTTCGTCGATATTCCCGATTTTCTTTGCTCACCGTGTAGCTACTTACTTTAATCGTTTTTCTTTTTGCTTTCCCTTTCCCCCTGTCACATGCAGGTCAATAACATTCTGGCCTTCTAACGAGCATTGTCCCGATTCTTCGATCGAAATGGAGACACGCGAACACCTCGGACATCTGTAATCAATGTTTCTGCAGTTTAGTAACCGTGCAACGTTCGATTACGTTCGATCGAAGATTCATGGGCGTTTAACGAGGTAACGTTCGCGTTGCGAAACGTTTTGTTGGCGCTGGTGCAGTCGGAAACAATTTGGACATCCCTCGATGAATTTTTAGAAAATGGCGCATCACCGACACGCTTTCGATTGCGTTTTTCTAGAAACCTTTTTATCTTTAATTCACTATCGCGAAGTCTCAATAACCAATCGATCTTCTTTCAATTTTACACGCATACAGTAGATCAGAATTATCAAAGTTTTCTTTTCGTTGGCCAGAGAAACTTCAATTACAAATTTCATGACTTTCAGCTTTACATAATTGTTATTTTGTTAACAAATTTTCTCGAAATTTGTTGGACAGGTACAACGATCATTACAATAGTGACAAAATGATGCATCTTAGATTTCTTGTTTTAAATTACAGAAATTAACCCCTTGTGCTGTAATAGCGAGTTTCAATCGCGATACACTTGCAGTACAAATATGGTAGACCTCGTTTATATTTTTAATTGAATGTTCAATTCCAGTATAATTAAAATTTTCACAGTTGAGAATACTAAATGCAACAAAATCGTAGCATATGGAATTAAAGCTAGAACTACCAGCATTAAATGCAGATTTACTTTTAAGTCGAAGTTTCGGTGGAAAAATAAATAAGTAAATACTGGAGTATCTGCCAACATGTACAATTATTCTGAACCTCAATAAAATATAGCAAATATTACGAAAAAAGTACAGCATCAAGATTTTTTAACATGAAATGTGAAACTTGAAAAGAGTCATTTTGACTGATTGGTTGATCTAGTGTTAAGATGCTTCTGTCGAGACAAGGAATAATTGTATAAATTGCTTCATGTTAATGAATTATGTTATCTTGTGTTATGTCTGATCTCATCGTTTCATCTATCGTTGTGCTTTATTAATAATCTAAAAATAATTGCACACCAGACGTCCATAAAACAACTGCTAAAGTGTGTTAGGAGAAATTTCATTGGAAATATACATACTCGTTTCATGATTGTCCATAGAAGACATTTTCTGGTCTCAATTAATAGCGGCAACCATTGAAAGTGACATTGTCAATAAAAGTGGTACAATTTCAATAATAATGAAGATAAGTGTCTAAACGTGCGACTGTGTGTGATAGTTTGAAATTGTAAGAAGAAATGGCCCGATAAATTTTTGCCTCGTAAACTTAAATATCAGGTGTATTCACCTTTTCTCGATCATATCAGCAGAAACACAGCTCGTGCCTAAACAGAAAAGAATGAAGCACAGATAAGAGTCACGGTGGAAAATGATGGATTGCTTAACAGCTCGACGATTTAATTCGGGTTAACTCAGATTTGGTGTAATATGGAATTTCCTTTATCTCCAGTTAACTCAGACCTACTGCACTGGTTTAGTTTACTTGATAACTCGTGTGTTTAGAAGGTTCTCTTCTTTTCGGTACACGTGCAGATCGACCTACATGTTCTGCATTTGATTTTCGTATCTTCGACACTTTCTCAATTTTACCATCGACAGATACTTCATAAAAATTTGTATACTTTGTATACTTAAAGTGTATATATATATATATATATACTTAAACTGTAAAGTGTACAGAATACTTTGTGTAAAAGTATATTCGTTTTTAATATAATTCTCGTTTCGAGCATTCTATCTGACAGTTTCTGCATCCACAATAACTATGGGTTTTGCACCTAACTCATATTCACGATCATTGCGTACAGAAATAACGCCAGCGTTTTAATAAAAAATCAGTCATCGTATTTTATCCTTTAATCAATCCAGTAATTCTAATTGTGTCCTCAATTAAGGCCGAACCAGTTTTCATAAACAAAGTTTATAGAACAGGTAGATTTTCTCATAATCTGTTTTCCGAGAGCTACAGGATATTTTGAAATTCGAAGGAAAAATAGCTAATTAGCATTTCCCTCGATGAATCGATAAAAGATAATCAACTTTTTGCACGAACGAAGGACGATAACTTGCTGCGTTATTGCCGATAAACTTCGTCTTCGTCATTTTTTCAGGTTACAGGGACTCTATTGATAACCATAAAGATAGTTTCTTTCCCGTTAGCGTGATATGTAAATCGATGAATTTTATCAACGCTCGATCATCATCGAGTCGCAAGAAAAATTTGTATAAAATATTCAAACTTATAATCAAGTTATTGTACGCACGGTAATTAAATTTCTGTTCAGATAAAAATTCATGGATATCCACCGTTCGTATGTTACAGATAACACATTAACGAACATATAAAGTGAACGTATCGCAAAGAAACAAAATAGCCGCACAGCCAGGCAGTGATATGAAGAATACGCAAAACAACAGTTATGGTATGTCAATTTATTTTGTACTTAATAGACATTGAACTTCATCAGACTTTGAAATGACTTCGTTAAAAGATTGAAAGGTTCAATAAAAACGTTAGAAGATTTCCAGAGACATCAATAATATTTTTACAAAGAGAAGAAATATACAACTCTGTAGATGTTGCAGGGAAATTATAAAAATAGGGATTTGATCAAATCCTTAAGGTGAATAACCAATTCACGGAAAATGTTGAAATAACAACTCTGTGGAGTGATTTCCCTAAAGGAAGTAAGTGATTTGATCAAATCCCTTAGAAAAAAGTCAAACTCTGACCGAATTTGTATTTTAAGAATTGTTATTTCAATGTCTTCCGTGAATTGATCATTTACTTTAAGGATTTGCTAAAATCCTTATTATCGTCGTTTTTCTGCGACATAGCCACCCATTGAACTTAAAAGATAAATCTACACGTTTCATATGTATACATGAATCTATTTCGCTCACTGTATATTGCCAAATTCTTGAATTAGGGATTTGCAGCTCTGTTCACGTCAGCATAACAGAAATGTACTTTAACCCTTTGCACTCGAAAGCATTTCTATTGTTGGCAAATAGCAATTGCAAAACTTTCTAATTAAAACGATTGAAGAATTTTTCTGAAATTATTATGTATATTATATGTAATCACCAATATTGTCGGCATCACTATGTTCAAACGTGAGCTGCATAATACTATATCTAAAAATTTGGTTACAAATCGCTTATTTAAAATTTGGTGCATTAAATCAAATGGCGAATGTGAATGCTTCTCAAGCGCAAAGGGTTATCAAACTTTCGACGCCATTGAGCGCCACGTAAAATAAACGAAACCGTTCTAAATTTTAATCAAACAGTTCAATGTTGATCCGATCCCTGAAAAAAGTCCCTAGTTACCCGTGACAAGAGTTTATTCAATGCTAATTATCCTGGACGATCGTGACCCGGTTACTCGAAGTCCTGCAACATTTCCCATCATTCGCGTCCGCATTTTCACATACAACGCGTTATAAAACTCAAAGTAGGTTGCTTTTGCAATTCTATCGGACTAGCCTAAGAGACTGTTTGTCCTCGGGCACGAAAATTTATTCGCGCGAAAGACAACGCCCTCGAACGTGATGCATTTCTCGCATAAGAACAAGCTATCTCTTCGGAATCGAATCGGATCACCCATTAACCCCTTCCCTTGTCATTTATTTGTCAGATGCGTCAGACAGAACTAGCTATAATATTAAAACGAACGAAGGAAATTTAAATGCTACGAGTACCAGGTGTATGCATAAGTTTTTTCCAATTGAACTAAGAGATGGTTTGAGTGAAAAGTACGCAGCGTATTAATTTCAATCACACGTCATTATGTTCGTCTGACATTAAACGACAAGCACGTACAAGTTGAGTCCGCCAAAATCTAGTGGCCTTGTTTTATCGTTCAGTGATCATGCCGAATTTTGTGCCCGAAAAAGAACATTTACGGCACGCATCGCTTTTCATATTCGATCAAAAGGAAAAGGCTGTTGAAAGTCATCGTTTGCTGGTAGAAACATATGGTGAACACGCTCCATCGATTAGAACATGTGAGACATGGTTTCGATAATTTAAAAGTGACGATTTCAATGTAAAAGACAGTGAACGCTCTGGTAGACCACATAAGTGCGAAAACGAGCAATTGCAGGAGTTATTGGATGATGACCCAACTCAAATTCGACAGTAATTGGCAAAATCATTAAATGAAGTTCCTTGGTCTTTTATTGCTGTTATGTTGAACCGGCAATATTCTAAACTTTCTAAGATCTATTGTAACAGCGAATAGAGCGAACGATGGGATTAATGACCGACGTGACGATGACCGCAGTCGTCGTCGATAGTCATATGGTACAGCCACGAAAACAAAGGAAAGGAGTATTTTGGCCCTGTATGGCAGCGGGGCTCGTCCCCAGGAAAACGCTTGACGAAACGTGGCGTCTTCACTTGTTATACGGATAGACGCGGAAACGGAGCAGTTTTTAATCGAATAAAAATATATTATATTAAAAAGCTATTCTTTCGTGAAGATTTATTTTTGAGAAACCTAGCCATCCTTACAAATAATAATGTCTACACCCTTGAAAATTACGTGTCTTCTTTACCAAAAAAGAAAAAACGGAAAAAACTTATGCATACACCTGTTATTTTATAGTCAGCGATCCTTAACTAGACGAATTACAGGGTGTCCCAAAAGTGTTGAAGGAGCCGGAAATGGGAGGTAGGTGGGGTCATTGTGAACAACTTTTTCATTTGCAAAAATGTCATATGGGGCTTCATTTTTAAATTATTAACGAAAAACACCGACCAATCAGAACGCGAGAGTCACGCGCCACGCGATTCGATCGCCACCACGGCCAATTATAACTCGGGCCTACGCTTCTGCCTCCGAGCGCGCGCGATTCTCGTGCTCTGATTGGTCGGTGTTTTTCGTTAATAATTTAGAAATGAAGCCCCATACGACATTTTTGCAAATGAAAAAGTTGTTCAGAATGACCTCACCTACCTCCCATTTCCGGCTCCTTCAACACTTTTGGGACACCCTGTATAATCGGACGTAAACTCCGAGTCGAGGAGTATAAAAAATTTGACTATAGTTTGTTACATTTGAGCTGTGAGTGCGTCACGAGTCAGACTCGTCGATGTACGGCAAGGGGTTAAAAACGATGGAAGCCATCGATCTAGAAACATCGACGACACAACGTAGATCATTCGAGTCTCCCAAGAATGGTGGACAAAGTTGTGCACGCACAGGCAATGAAGGCTGGTTTCCACTGTCTCGAGGTTACCGTACCATTTTACGGTTCACATGAACCCGGCGATCGGTTTTTTGTATGAAACTGGTTTCCTCGTCACTTGCTATACTTAAACGTAATAAAGGATCAAATGGTACGAACGCATTACCGAAGAATCTTGTTCTCATTTTTCCGCCGACAACGGGGTGGTAATTTTGGAGCAAAAAAAACGTTGCTACACGATGATTGAAGGGAAAACTGGGGACCGGTGCTTTTATGCCGGGACAACTGTTTGTACACGGTGTGTCGCGAAAGAAACTGTAATTTCATTTCCACGTCGGAATTAGTAACGCCATTTCGCGTTCGAAGGCTGACATTTAAGCATGTACCCACAGAGTTGCGGAGCAAAGAAAGTACCTTTTTATGTACGTGTCTGCACGTACCTACGCATACCATATTTTGTTATTCATCATTTATAATTTATTTGTGTCCTTCAAGTAATTATACCTTTGAACTAATAAATTAAGGACGTGACTATTTATACGTGCAGTGTATATACACAATTGGCTATTTGTACATACAGCATATACAACTATTTACACATACAGTATGTGTACATATTAGCAATGTCAAAATCATCCATTCTGCTAAAACATTCTATGAGTGCCGTCTGCCGTGTAATAACATTCATTCTGTAGGTGTGGTAGCTTGGTAAAAGTTATGTTTATTAATTACTGTTTTGAATAACACTGTAAATTAACTTTAATAAACATTTCATTACCTCTATTTCACTGATTTAATGATACTTCACTGTTTATTAATTATATTATTGAACAACATTGTAAATGAACTTTAATGAAGAAAAATATAATTATTTATAATCGTGTAGTTATTAACAAAATATTAATTATAATAATTGTGTACACGCACTGTATGTATAAATAATCAATTGTGTACACATATTGTATATACAAATAACCAATTGTGTACATATACTGTATGTACAAATATCCACGACCATAAATTAAACCTAAAAACCCGTCGACCATGAAAAAGTCGCACAAAAATTTCAAACTCTTTAGTTAAGGACCACCATTATGTACATACGGGTTATCATATTTGTAACATGCTTGTACATTCGAGGATATGTACTAAGATACGTACGATTAATTAATTATCATACAATAATTGTCGAAATACAAAGAAATGTGTTTTGCCAAATATAAAGTAATGAGCAACAAGACTGAGAATACGAGTTAGGTTCATGGATAGAGAATTTTACATTTGTACAAAGATTCGAAATAAATGAATCATTATACGCTGTCTGATCTTAATGGAAATTCATTTTCCTCCGGTGTTTTTCGATATTATCAACGGTTTCATTGTTTTTCCGCGTGTAAAAGGATATTTTCAGCGATGCGTGTGATAAACGATTTAGGGAAATCCCGCAGGAAAACCGATGTTTTTCTTCTTTGAATGCTGAATCGATTCGAGGTGTTCCATTCGCGTAATATATTCTAGGATGTCTAATTTGCATGAAAATGTCTTACATAGTCAACTAAATACCTCCACGAATTTGTAAGTCGCAATTTACATACGTTACATTTTCACAGATAACGAAGCACATAAGTTCTGTTTGCGGCATTCAACGTTTTAATTACTGATAAGTAAATTCATTCGCGTAAACGGCATCGGAGTAATTGAAGTCAAGTAGAAGAATGGAAACGATTCTGTTTTTATTTTCCTTACGTAAACGTTTGCTATCTATTCGATCTACAACGCATGATTAATATTTCCGCCCTTAAATCTCACCGACACGATTTCACATTTTGTCACCCTTATTATATTCGTTGTATTATTGTATCTAAAAGTTTGTATTGCAATTCGTAACTCTTTATTTATTGTGGCACGTTTACAATTTGTACAATTTTTAACTTTATTTATTGCGGTTCATCGTGTACGCTGCAATAATATTAATGGAAATATCTTGTTCACACGTTTTTGATTTACGCATCGATTGACATTTAATCGAATTTGTTGACACGTGATACAAGTGTTACAGGAATTGTGTAACAACAGTAAATGAAACTATATTAAAACCGCAATTGCGTTTTTAATGAAATGGATATCTTGAAAGATCACAGAGACGCACTGTTTGTAACCATTTGCCATTCCAAGTACTTCCTTCTTATTAACATAAGACGAATAGATAGAATTTTCATACCTCTAAACCAGTTGTGAATATTATAATTAGAATTAATTAGTGCGATCCAAACTTGTTATACATAGATTCAATTTTAAAGCGTTAAACTGTATTACATCTGTTTATTTTAGATAATGCAATAACGTAATCTTTGCGTGTGCCCTTTTTTATTAGCTCATTCGTTAGACATACATTGTGTATACCAAAGAAATTGATGAAGAAATTGCTTATATGGATCATTGATTATATTGATTGTACTGATTGTATTGATTGTATTGATTATATTGATTATATTGATTGTATTGATTGTATCGATTATATCGATTATATTGATTGTATTGATTGTATCGATTATATCGATTATATTGATTATATCGATTATATCGATTATATCGATTATATCGATTATATTGATTATATTGATTATATTGATTATATTGATTATATTGATTATATTGATTATATTGATTATATTGATTATATTGATTATATTGATTATATTGATTATATTGAAAGATACTATCGATAAGGGATTGATTCTTCTGATTAGTCATACCAAATATTACATTTTAATTCGATTGTTTTGTTAAAAACATTTGTGCCTGTTAATATTAAATTTTACAAATAGACAAAAATTTGTTCACTTATTCCCATAACTTACCTAATTATTTGAAGAAAAAAAAATACATATTTTACAAGATTATTCAAACCATTTCAGTATTGTTGAAGACACACCTAACTAATTATTTGAATAAAGAAATACGTATTTAACAAAATTATTACAACTATGTCTGTACTGTTAAAAAATATAGCGAAAAAATTATTTTAACAAAGAAATACATACTCGACAAAATTATTTCGTGTAAAAACAATAAATTGATCTAACTATTTATACACAATTGCATATTTAATGTTATAACAATATTCATACATATATCACCATCAAGAATTTTTATCCAATTAAATTTTCACTTTTCCGTGTCCACCTTGAGAATGTTACACGTTCCGATTTTTAACAAAACCCGATTTTAGTTCGCAAAAATCGAATAAATACCTACGGAATACGCAATGAATCACTTGGTTTCGTTCAGTCTCGTTTCATATCAATCAAAAATGTAATATTTTTGCATCCGCGCAAGTATTAATATGAGATTGCACGAGAAAACTGTGTTTTAGATGATGCATTTTAGTTATCGAACTCTGTGACTCATTCGTCGGGGAAGTTTGCACAATTTGACCCGACCAAAGTTCGAAGAAGGAAAGTTCAACCGGTTTAATTTACACAGCAGACAAACGAATATTAAATGCAAGTTCACGTTGACGTTATAGTATGCCGATATCAGACGATTTCTTAACCGGATAAAATTCTTTGTTTAACGCTAACTCGGATGAAACCACTTTGTTAACAGTGCGCGCACTTCGTACACGATTAATTATCTTATGGCAGAAATTTTCAACAAACGGACCAATTTGTTTTTATGAGATAAGAGTTATTCAGATAGATAAATATACAGGCGGCCATCGACTTTCGAATATTCTACTTTCGTACAATTCGCTATTTCGCACATTTGAAAAAATTCAACTTCGTATTTAACTTTCAACGGCAAGACGTTGACAATTAAAAACATGAATGAAGCCTTCATGCATCTAGACAAATTTTTAACTATTACGGAAGAATGCGATCCCAATGGAGAACACGTATCTTAAGTACGTGGGGCAACAAAAAAACACTGCGTGTTATAGAAATCTTTATCGCGAACAGAAAAAAAGGAGATACTCGGCTAACTCTTAACAAGTTCATGAAAAAAACACCCGAATGTTGAATAAATAAATAAATACTTTAAAACACCGTTTTTGGTGCATATTTCTTTACATCCTTTTACTTTGGAACACCCAATATTCGCACACACTTTCAGAAACCAATTGTGTGCGAATGTCGAGGGCCCACTGTACCATATACAGGGTGTCCAACAATTATGGTACGAGCCGGAAAGGTGTGGTAGGCGATGCTATTCTCAACAACTTTTTCCTTTGCAAAAATATTGGATGAGGCTTCATTTTTAAATTATTAAGGAAAAACACCGACCAATGAGAGCGCGAGGATTGCGCGCGCTAGGAGGCAGAAGTGTAGGTTCGAGTTTTAATTGGCCGTGGTCGCGATCGAACACAAGTCGCGCGCGATTCTCGCATTCTGATTGGTCGGTGTTTTTCCTTAATAATTTAAAAATGGAGCCTCATCCGTCATTTTTGCAAAGGAAAAATTTGTTCGAAATAGCCCCACCTACCACCCCTTTTCGGCTCGCACCATACTTGCGGGACACCCAGTATTATATCAAGCATAAATATATCAAAGCGATATAATAAGTTGTCAGGTAACGATATTCTGGCAATAAATGAAAAAAAAAGAATATTTAGAAAAAGAAATTTATTCAGAAATCAATCAATGCTATCTCCATATCAATCGATGCTATCTGTATTTTATAAATTATTCGTTGTTAATCTAAAAATATATCAACTACAAATGCTAGCAATCAATTCCATAACGAAATTCAGAAGCTAACTATTTACAATATTGTAATAAAGAATTAGTGTACAAAACTTGTACATACTATGAATGAGTATGCTTAAAGTAATGTTCCTTAATATAAAGAATCCTTTGTTACATCTTATCATCGACTTCGAAGCAATACTTGTCACTTTTAGTTGTTTCTTTTGTGACGTATATGTGTACATAAAACCACTATCCATTGACGGTTACACAAATGAGGTATTCCTTAAACAAAATAATGAAAGACAGCGACGGCTGATTGCGGAGAATAAATTTGAATCGACAATTGAAAATTAACTATACCGATCGTGCGAAAGAAATACAATCTATACGAGAAGGTCTGAAATAAAAAATTTAAATAATTATATCAGCTTTCAATGTATAAGATAGAATGTAATCGACAGCTTTGTTTTAAAATTATAATAAAATTTTTAAACATAGGATAAAATATTAATGATAACATAATAACAGTATAAAATATTATTATAACATAATATATTGATAACGTCAATTTCCCATACTTTTTTACCATATTTCTTTTCAATTTTAATCCTACGGGCCTCTCATTGAAAAACGTAAAAGAAGAATTTGTTAAAATTTTTTCATATGATATAACAAATTGACGAAGTCAGAAGAAACATTTTATGGTAGCCCAATCCTTTATGAATAAAACGAAAAAAAAATTTAGCACAATCGGTCGAGTAGTTTCTGAGAAAAAAATTCGTGAGTGATGTCTATTTTCACAAAAATAGGGAAAAACTGCAAACTTTGAAGGCTTGTAATTTCTTAACAAATTCGAAATCGGTAAAATGATGACTTAAACTCCCCCTAATTTCACATAGACTATAACATATTTTGACTAAAACAAAATCACAAATGATAAGGTCAAAAGGTGATCGATTCGTCGTGGAATGACCCACTCGCGAGAAAAACTTATTAATCAAAAGTTGGAGTTTATGTAAATTTGAGGTACATGAACCAACATGAAAATGAAACATTTATCACGCTACAGTCCATTCTGCAGCTCTGTCATCTTGTTAAATACGTGTTACAACCTCTATATACCGTCTAAAAGTCAAGTTATCGCAAATAAAGGCGATCGAGTTCAGTATCCAATCTCTAAAGAATTTTCTCGTGAATGTAAAAATACGCGTTAGTCGAAAAAATACGACACGACTGTCACCTTATCAGTTTGTCGATGTTAGTCTAATTCGAAAGACCGTTCAAGGAGAAAATTAGATTTCTTGATTACGGAGGACTTTAAATACCAATTTTCGTAAAGACGCGTCTGAAAACTGAATTGCGACCAATAAAACTGAGATCATCACAATTAACCCGCTGTGTATCGTGCATCAACCAATCGGATTTCTCTTGTCGACGCACACCCTCTTGTTGCGTAATAATACGTCGACGTTTTACGTCGACGGGAGCGTTCGTCACCGCGTAATAAAGACTACAATGATTGATCCAAAGTCAACTGTTTAATTACGAGTACCGTCGGTATTTTTTCCTCTTTCGTCCCGTTATCTCATTGACGGCTACCACAATGAACCGTTAAGTTTCAGTGTTGATGGAAGTAAATCAATGCTGGACTGTTCGCCGCAGGGGAAACATTCTTTTCGTTCGTTTTATATATGTTCGATGCGTTGCGTTCGACGAGTAACCGATATTTCGATACATTTATTTATTTATCGAATTTAGTTATAATCGAAGGGGCGTGGAGTGAACTGCAATCAAAGGGGAACGTAAACGAGGGGTTAAATATTACGAAAAAATTGATAGATACACGTGAACGCGTTGGATTTATTCGATAAATTATCTTATCAGTACTTGGAAGTACGTTAATGCTTTTATTAATACTGGAAAATACATTAATGCTCCTGTTGATACTAGGAAACACATTAATATGTACTCGAAAGCGCATTAATACATGTATTAATATTTGAAAGTGCATTAACACTAGATTTACCAGATCAGTCAAAATGACTGGTCTTGCAATTTCAATTCAAAATTTCTATTGCATGTGACATTTTTTTAAAGTAAATAAAGACTGAAAATCCCACCGAGCACTTTTTCTGAACACCAGTCAGAATGACTGGTTTTGGTAGAAATAGGTGTACTCAAATAGCTGGTAAATCTAGTATTAATACTCAAACAGTTGACGTATGCGGCAAATATACGGTGTCCCAGATATAAGCAGAAATCCGAATATTTTGCTTCTTGTTTTTAATAGAACTCTGAACAAAATTGCATTATAGTTCAGCCTTTTTGTAGTTATTTTGTAATTTAACTACCTAAATAATAGACTATGCATAGTTAATTTAAACAATCATAAACTCAATTTTATAAACAATTCAATGATTGTAAATTCAATTTTTACAATTAAAACTTTCAAATCCTTAAATTTTTCAATTTTTACCCGTACAAACAAACGAACTTTTAATTTTCAGAATTTACGAATTTTCCAAATTTTCAGTTTTACGTCACGAATATTGTCGATTTTGTATTAATTGATCATGACAAAATTTGATTAAGCACAGTTGTGAATTTCCTTGTTATTTTAAATAGGTACAAATTTGCAAGATTATTCTCAGGATTTCTTGTAATTTTGCTAAGGTTTAACCAACGCGTTTATCTACGTCAGATAAGTTAGATCGCGTAGGTGTAAGCTATATTAAAAATGAAAAAAGTTATATGAACTATGACGAATAAATTGTTGTGTCCAGAACCGGTTGTTCCAATATGTAATGTATTTTGCAAGCAACAAAAATTGGCTTTCTAATTGTATCCGTCGCGGCTAAAAGTAGAGCGAATCAATAAATACGTATCTTTCCAAAGATACTAATCTACATGTTTCCAAGGATTCGGTTGTCTCTTTCGATATCGTTTTATCAACATTATCCTGTTTCCTGGCAATAAGCAAGACCTGCGCGAGCTAAATGCACAAATATGCAATTATACGCATTCGTTATTTAATACACAATTTTTTATCGAAACATCAACTTAAAACGTTATATGTACTGTCGAGAGTATAAGAGTAAACTAACCTGGCCGCTGACGGGGCAAAGAGGGTAGCACGCTAGGACCACCCAATCCCCACTTTTCGACTCACGCGTAGCTCCCACCGTTCATCCGTAATGACGTACTTTTACATAGGTGTAGAAATACTATGTATTTCTACTATGATAAATTAAAATGAAAAGTAACTTAATTGTTAAATAACCACCTACTTATATTTTGTGAAATTCCTTATATTTGAGAATCTATTTTATTTCAAGCTAATTTGATAATTATGTGTCAGGGATTAGGTAACGTGGCGATCACATTCGTTATCCCAAGGGCCTGCCGATCAGTCGCGATTGAAGACTGTTTAGTTTTACGGATGTAAATGAAATGTTTCAGAAATCGAATGTACCTGCAACGAAAATTTCTTTATGAATGATGTCGTGAACCCGGAGGATGGCAATTGTACGGAATTAAAAATAACGTCTTAAAATAATCACTCTCTTTATTAGATTTTGAAACTGATGTTTACGAGGGTGAGTGGTCGTTAATGTAGAATTTATCCTGAGAAAAGAAAGAGATATAAGTAACGCTCTTTTTTCCGTTAGCTAAAAACTCGAGGACATTACGACAATGGAGTGCCGTTCGACGCATCGCTTGTCGTGTCTCTTTTGTTCTACATATATCTGTTCCACTCTCTGCGTCATGCGACCAATTAGTGTATGTGTCCTCCTCGGCGAATAGCGCGTTAATGCCGCAAGTGCGTGTGAGAATAGGCGGCAACGAAACAATCTGACCACTGAGGTACGCTTTTCGGCCCTCTCGACCCGCGCAGGTTTGGCTCTTATACTCTCGTGCTCTCGACAGTACAGGGTGTCCCAAAAGTGCTGACGGAGTCGGAAATTGGGGGTAGGTGGGGTCATTGTGAACAACTTTTTCATTTGCAAAAATGTCGTATGGGGCTTCATTTTTAAATTATGAACGAAAAACACCGACTAATCAGAGCGCGGGAATCGCGCGCGCTCAGAGACAGAAGTGTAGGCCCGAGTTATAATTGGTTGCAGTCGCGATCGAATCGCGTGGCGCGCGATTCTCGCGTTCTGGTTGGTCGGTGTTTTTCGTTAATAATTTAAAAATGAAGCCCCATACGACATTTTTGCAAATGAAAAAGTTGTTCAGAATGACCCCACCTATCTCCCATTTCCGGCTCCTTCAATACCAATTATATACTCGATCGGCCAATTATAACTCGGGCCTACGCTTCTACCTCCGAGCGCGCGCAATCCTCGCGCTCTCATTGGTCGGTGTTTTTCCTTAATAATTTAAAAATGAAGCCTCATCCAATATTTTTGTAAAGGAAAATGTTGTTCGGAATAGCCTCACCTACCACCGCTTTCCGGCTCGTACCATAATTGTGGGACACCCTGTAGAAATTTAGAGATACAAAAATGTACAAATTATCAGAATGTAGAAATTTGAAGGTGGAAAAATTTACAAACTATCAAATTTAGAAATTTAGAAATGTAGAGATGTATAGATTTACAAGTTATCAAGTTTGAAAATTTAGAAATTTAGAGACCTAAATATTTACAAATAATCAAGCTTGAAAATTTGGCAATTTAGGGATGTAAAAATTTCCAAATTAGCGAATTTAAAAAAATAGGAGCGTGAATCTTATTACATCTTTAACCCTTTCCTTACGGCAGACCGCTCCGCTAGAGTGACGTCACTGAACGGGTCACCGCGCCGCGAAGTATGCACTTTGCTCGACAGTAGTCTTCGATATTCGGACTAACGTTTTTCAACGTCACTTTGTGATTGTCTTATATGTACACTTCTTTAAGAGCTACATAACAACTGTTTCATCGTATTATAGGAAAAACATGAAAATGAGTATATTGTATGAATATTCAGTTATTTACATATTTACAAATTTTGCTATTATATCATTATAAGTAAAAATACAATTTGGGGTACTTAGACATTAAATTATAATTTTTAGTTATTTAATTGAGAATGATAAATTCTAAAACAAGGGTCGACGCAGAGACCTACTTACATTGCAATATTGGCATTCGTATCTAAACTCGCGTCTTTTGTTGTTTGCGCTGCAGACAACGCACCTTCTCTTTCGGTTTCTGCCGCCGCCTATAGTCGGCACCCGTACACACAGGTCGTCGCGCGGCAGCCGCCTATAGGCGGCACCCGTAATGAAAGGGTTAAACGTAAAGATCTACAATTTTCTATCTAAATAATTAAAAATGTCGACATACTCGAATTAAAAAATTCTATAATTTTGAAGTTTCAAGGTTCAAATATTCAGATCTTCGAATTTACAAAAATTTTCATCGCCAATATTCGGAAATCGGACACTCTAACGAAGATGGTCCATTTATTTGGCACTTTTCAGAATTTTCTCTTCTTCTAGTGTCTCGTCCAGGATCATATAACGAAATTTCTTCAATAACCTGTTAAACATTACAGTTTCACTGAATGTCTTGCATCGAACGTTCATTTTCAATCCGATAATCAGCATATTAATAGTTCAAGTGTCCTTTAAATAAATTGAATCCCATAGTTGGACGATGTGTACTTACCACGTAATATAGCTTTACAATTAAACAAACAGGAACATAACTGGTTTTATATAATGTAACCTTATCAAACTATTCCTTCTTTAGATATGCATCTCTTAACGTATCTAAGTATTTGCGATTAATTTGCCGGTTTCTATTAACAAGCGCATTTTCGTCATTGAAAACAAGTCGCATACGAATATATTAAACATTGGATTTACGTAATTAATGAAATCCTCCTTATCGCGAATCAAACAATGCATCAGGCTCGTGTGCCCGTCTTCAGCAACGCACACGTGCGTTCTAACGTCTTATTAACGGCATGCATACAATTGCGAATATGTTCGATGATATTAAATCGCAATATCCCGATTATAACACCGTCGGTACATAAAGTTTTGTATAGCCGCTGAAAGTGTTTCATAGTAACTAAACATGTGGACCTTGATTTCTGCTACACCTGACTGTCCTTGCATAGCAATTTACAAAACGGTATCGGTGAATTTATAAGACGAAAGCTGTAATTTGCCATCAAAGTGATTACACAGAAAGATGTGAAAATTCAAATTTGAAAATTAGAAAATTTCGAATTTAGAGATGTAAAAAATAACAAATTTGAAAATTTAGGATTTAGACACGTAAAAATATACAAATGTAGGCGATAAATTAGTTAATTAGGAAAATGGGTCGGATAGTACCCGGTTAAGGATCGGTGGTGGGGAGCCTTGCACGCCCGAACGTTAAGAAGCGCCCGAAAACACCCGAAGGTAGCGGCGGCCAGTGGCTCAGGGAGAGCGTCGACGACTCGTAAACTGAGGGCCCGGGTTCGATTCCCGGAGTCCGCATTTTTAATCCTGACGACTACACAAATTTGAAAATTTGAAAATTCAGGGTTTAGAGATGTAAAAAATTACACATTTGTAAACTAGAAAATTTGGGGCTTAGAGATGTTAAAAAATCACAAATTTGAAAATTTAGGATTTAGAGACGTAAAAATATGCAAATTTAAAAATTTGAAAATTCAGGGTTTAGAGATGTAAAAAATTACACATTTGTAACTAGAAAATTTGGGTCTTAGAGATGTAAAAAATCACAAATTTGAAAATTTGAAAATTTAGGATTTAGAGACGTAAAAATATGCAAATTTGAAAATTTGAAAATTCAGGGTTTAGAGATGTAAAAAATTACACATTTGTAAACTAGAAAATTTGGGTCTTAGAGATGTAAAAAATCACAAATTTGAAAATTTGAAAATTTAGGATTTAGAGACGTAAAAATATACAAATTTGAAAATTTGAAAATTCAGGGTTTAGAGATGTAAAAAATTACACATTTGTAAACTAGAAAATTTGGGTCTTAGAGATGTAAAAAATCACAAATTTGAAAATTTGAAAATTTAGGATTTAGAGACGTAAAGCTATACAAATTTGAAAGTTTAGGTCTTGGAGGTGTAAAAATTTATAAATTTGAAAGTGTAGAATGTAGAGATGTACTACTTTGTAAATTTGAAAATTTTTCACGGAAATGATATTAATTTTGTAAATTCAATATCATTTGAATCATGGACGATGGACGTCATCAAACTTAAGGTTATCTTTCTAATAAGATTATCGGGGTGCACGCGTGACATAATATGTTAAAGAATAGAATTGTAAAAAGAAATATTAAAAATAATTTTGACGGCATAAACCCGTCCATAAATAAAAAAGAATAGAGAATATAAAGAGATAAAGAACCGTGATACTCGAAACAAATGCAACAATTTGTTCGTATAATACTGTTTGCAAAAAACAAAGCTCGATATCATCCTCCTCGATAAGTAAGTGATTTATTTTGTTTTTTCTAAGAATTAACAAGTTCACCAATTTCTTCGAACAGAGGACATATACTACTGAATTTTATCTGCCATCTCGGCACTGGGAAAACAAACGGTGAAATGCACAAATATGTTCTATAATGTTCCACAAACATGAAAAACGAACGATAATTTTAATCAAAGTTGCATACTAGCATGTTTCATGAATTTTCGTTAACGCGAATATGGTTTAATTGTCGAAAGAATGGGCGACAGACAATTATAAAGATGCAACAAAGAACATACTTCAAATGATTAACAATTTTGCAATGCACTAAGCCATTACTTTGAAGAAGTGCACAGGAAAGGTCAATATAATTAAAATGACAATTAATCCCAACCTTCCACTTTGTTAATTACTGAATCGAGTTAACCTTCGTTGTCAAGCCTTAAATTTACAAATTTCTATATTTTCGAAATCTCATATTTCCAATTCCTCGGTGCACCAAATTTCTAAATCCTCAAATTTCTTAATTTTCAATACCTGAATTCCCAAATTTCTTAATTTTCAGTACCTGAATTCCCGAATTCCCGAATTCCCAAATTTCCAAATTTCCAAATTTCCAAATTCCCAAATTTCCATATTTCCAATTCCTCAATACGTCAAATTTCGAAATCCCCAAGTTTCTGAATTTCCAATACCTAAATTTCCAATTCCCAAATTTCCAAATTCCCAAATTTCCAATTCCTCAATGCATCAAATTTCGAAATACCTAACCTTCTCAAATTCCAATCCCTACCTTTTCAAATTTCCAAATTTCCAAATTTCGTAATTTTCAGTACCTGAATTCCCGAATTCTCAAATTCCCGAATTCCCAAATTTCCAAATTCCCAAATTCCCAAATTTCCAATTCCTCAATACGTCAAATTTCGAAATCCCCAAGTTTCTGAATTTCCAATACCTAAATTTCCAATTCCCAAATTCCCAAATTTCCAAATTCCAATTCCTCAATGCATCAAATTTCGAAATCCCTAAGTTTCTCAAATTCCAATCCCTAACTTTCCAAATTTCCAAATTCCAATTCCTCAATGCATCAAATTTCGAAATCCCTAAGTTTCTCAAATTCCAATCCCTAACTTTTCAAATTTCCAAATTTCCAAATTTCCAAATTCCCAAATTTCCAATTCCTCAATGCATCAAATTTCGAAATCCCTAAGTTTCTCAAATTCCAACCCCTAACTTTTCAACTTCCCAAATTTCCAATTCCTTGATGTATCAAATTTAACGCGAATATCGTTTAATTGTCAAAAAAATGGGCGACAGACAATTATAAAGATGCAACAAGGAACATACTTCAAGTGATTAACAATTTTGCAATGCGCTAATCCATTACTTTGAAGAAGTGCAGAAGAAAGGTCAAAATCATTAAAATGACAATTAATCGCAATCTTCCACTTTGTTAATTGCTGAATCGAGTTAACCTTCGTTGTTACGTTCGATGTGTGTTTTCCATCGATGAATCTCTATTTGTGTTCACCATGTTTAATAACGTTCGACGGCGACATTTTCATTGTGCTCAATTATCTTTGCCACTTGTCCAAGTAATTTAATATTTCCACAGTCACCATTGTTGACGTATCACCGATAAAAATGATCGTTACCGTCGGTTAATTACTCATTAGCACATTTTGATTGATCCGCAGATTTGATAATAATCGTTTCGTATCGCGTGAAACATCAAATATTAAATTTTAAAGGTATTATAGTTAATTTCGTGGTACTTAAAAAATACGTACAACATAATGATAATAATAATAATAATAATAATTGCTTCTTTATAATTGACTAAATGATTTCGTTCCGAAAAATTTTAATCATTTTAAATTATTTTAAATCGTTTAAATAGTAATAATCATTTCTAATAATTGACACACTAACAATGTTTGGTAAGTAAAATTTTATAATTTGATTATCGAGAAGTATACATACATTTGCATTTGCATCGGTAATTTTATCGATTCGATTGTCCTGTGTAATAAATCGTATAAAGATAAGCACATCATTATCTCGAAAACTGAATTGTTTCACAACCGGTAGAATACTTCAAAACGTTGTACTGATAAGCTGAATATTTTGTCTATAGAATTTGTATATCAACGTTCAAGTTTTTCAATCGCTTTACCAATTACGAAAACGTATTTGTTTTTAAGTATTAATCAAGCATTAATCAAAGAGATACAATTAATGCTATCATTGCTGGGCACGAAGGTTCTGCAACCGTTTTATCTTTTATTATAAATAATTTGTAAGCTGAAAGATGGTATACCGTGTCATGCAAATGTAAATGTAAAAATGTTAATACAAATAGTATGAGTTATTATCAACGCACGTTTTTGTATCCATTTTTTTCTACTAAGCACAAAAGAAGAAGCCGATAGAACTATGAATCATACAAGAATAGGTTCAATGTACTCCTACCTATTAATCTAACAACAAACAACTCAAATATTTTTTATTTTCTACATTTTCTATATTTTGTATATTTCCTATATTTTCTTTATTTCTTATATTTTCTATATCTTCTATATTTTCTATATTTTTTATATTTTTTATATTTTTTATATTTTTTATATTTTTTATATTTTCTATATTTTCTATATTTTATTTTATTTCCTTTATTCCCCATATTTTTTATACCTTCTACATTTTCTATATTTTCTTTATTTCTTAGATTTTCTATATCTTCTATATTTTCTATATTTCCTTTATTTTCTATATTTTCTGTATTTCCTGTATTTTCTGTATTTTCCACATTTTCTATACTTTCTGCATTTTCTGTATGTTCTGTATTATCTGTATTTTCTATATTTTCTATACTTTCTATATTCCCTATATTCTTTTCATAAATATGTTTCTAATAGGAAGATATTTATCCCAATTTTTCCGCAAAATGCAGAACATTCTACAAATGTGGAATAATTCATGTTCCTTCTGGTTTAGTTAAAGAGACAGCAAGAACAAATAAAGACGAATGATAGTTGAAAAAATTTAAAAATAGTTGAGGTGTTACCACGCG
The DNA here is from genome assembly GCA_947623535.1 of Coelioxys conoideus. Classification (NCBI taxonomy): domain Eukaryota; kingdom Metazoa; phylum Arthropoda; class Insecta; order Hymenoptera; family Megachilidae; genus Coelioxys; species Coelioxys conoideus. The sequence goes on along the minus strand of OX392453.1, from coordinate 15,265,136 downwards.
TTAAAACTCACACTAACTTTCACGCAAGTAGTATATCTGACAGTTCCATGATAATGACACAACTATATAAATGTCGCGTTTTTATCTTCCGCTTTAGTGTTGTCCCAACGTTTCGTACGAAAAACTTGTTTTCCTGTTACGTTGAATGATGCGCCATTAAACTGTGAATTTTCGTAAAGAAACGAATACAATGTCAACGAAAAATGTCTTCGAACGTCAGATGAACGTAAATTATCGGAACACTTTAATTCTTAGGAATCTGTGGAACGAAATTGTGCGTGAAGTGTACAAAAGTAAGAAACGTATTCAGTTATTTTCATTGTGACAACATATGCAATCCGAGCAAATTAGCTGCGTTTCGTCGTTTATTGCGGTCTTGTTTGAAAATCTTTAAAGAATTAGACATCTTTTATAACCTAATGTTATCAGACAGGTGTAACACAGTCACGTATCCTCGATGGAAAAATACAAGGTTCATACAAAGACGAAACGTGTATCAGGAAAAGGACTCACGTTGGAACTAGTGTGATTTGAGAGGATTTGTTGTGATTGGAATTCGTATGAATCAATTCGATGGTGAATTAATGAGACGTAATTGTACGAAATCGTAAGATAATTTTATTTGTAATAGTTCCTAACTTCTGAAATTTTCAGGATTCCAAATTTTCGAATTTCGAATTTTCTGAATATAAAAATTCCAAATTTTCCACATTTACAAATTTGTAAATTCTCAATTCCCGAATTTCGAATTTTCTAAACTTTGAAATTCTCACATTTCAACGTTTCCACATTTCAATATTTCCACGTTTTCACATTCCCAGATTTCCACATTTACAAATTTACAAATTTACAGATTCTCAATTTCCGAATTTTCTAAATTTCGAAATTTCGAAATTCCCACATTTCCACGTTTCCACATTCCCAGATTTCCACATTTACAAATTTACAAATTCTCAATTCCCGAATTTCAAATTTTCTAAACTTTGAAATTTCCACATTTCCACACTTCCACGTTTCGACATTTGTCCACATTTAGAAATTTACAAATTCTCAATTTCCGAATTTTCTAAATCCCGAAATTCCGAAATTTACAAATTTCCACATTTCCACATTTCCACGTTTCCACATTCCCAGATTTCCACATTCCCAGATTTCCACATTTACAAATTTACAAATTCTCAATTTCCAAATTTCGAATTTTCTATATTTCAAAATTCCCAAATTTCCACATTTTAAGATTTCTACATTTACAAATTTACAAATTTTCAAATTCTCAAGTTCCTGGATTCCCAGTCCCTACATTCCTAAATTCTCAAATTTCCAATTCCTTAGCGTACCAAACTTTCTAATCCCTAAGTTTCTGCATACCCAACACCTAAATTTCCAAATTTCAAAAATTTCATGGCTAAGGCCATAAATTTTCCGCTTCCTAAATTCAAAAAAAGTTCCAATACTATTACATAATACTGCTTTAGCCGCTAAAATGAAACTGATTTAAATCTAGACTAGTAGATGAGATCATCCGATAATTCGAAGACCCTAGATAATGTATATTGTATCGTATATTGTTGTTTACACAGAATACACTCGAAGATGTAATTATTTTTGTAACAGCTCCATAACATTCGTATACGCGTTAAACACATTTTGTGTTAAGACAATGATAATGATATTGATAATACTGTTACGTGTCATTTTTATGGAAATGAGAGACCACATTTTTTCAACCTAAACTGTTTTGGCGTTAGCGAAGGTTTTATTTTACTCTTGAAAGAAACTTCCAAGGTATGCTACTCTTCACGCGCTGACTTAACAGCGGGTGAATATTATTAAAAATGGACACTGATTTTGCAGAACAAAGACTCATTTAATAGAACTATAGTGACAGCGAGCTAATTGTGTTTGTATGATTAATTGTATTTGGTATTGAGTGTGTTTTGTGTTTTAAAGTTTGTTTGATTCTAGTTGACTTGTTGTGCGATTCTAACTAGATGATTGTTTGACTTGATGTCCGATTTGTTATTTGATTCTGTTTGATTTGTTATTTGATTCTGTTTGACTTGTTATTTCATTCTGACGAATTTGGCATATTTTACCTTATTTAAAACCTCTGTTCTCCCTCCCGTTGCATCCTGGACGTGGTATATTTTTGGAAGGGGAACAGAGTTTCTGCATTGGGGAGGAAGGCGGTTGTAGGGGAAATTTTGGGATTTTACAAAATTCAATGACGTCAGTGCCGGGTCCCTAGAAACCATTAAGTTGCAGGTCCGGCTTAGACCTTTGGGTATTCGGGGTTTATGGCATGACCAGTGCCGCTGAAGCCAAAAATTCCATAAATGAATATAGCAATAAATGTATTTACTAAAAACTAAAATTGTCACGTACCATCCTAATACGAGCATACAGATGGCACAGATATTAAATTGAAGGCTTTTCAAAAATGGCTATTTTCATGTCATGTCGAAAACCTACTCTTGGAATTTACGTTTTGTATTATTAAATTGTAATGTCTATTGGTAATTGATAGAATTAATCGATATTATACCGACCGTATGCAAAATGCTCCGATATTATTTTGTTTCTTTTATGCAATGCGTTGCGTACTTCAGTTGGTCATAGCATGCGGTAACGATCGCACACGTTTATTTCTCTTATTTTCAATTAGTGTATAATTATGTTTAAATATATTCCGAAGTTATATAGTTCGTAAAAGTATATTTTCCGTTTCTCTTCCCGACTAAAACCTAACAGTAATGTTTGTTACGCCGTAACAGGAACTTTTTGCAATTACAAAACGGTATGATGCTGAATAATTTTCGTCCGCTTGATCTTTCCGCGGTATAGAAGGACATGCATAAACACGATTACACACGCACGTGTATAATTACATTCACGTGCGATTGTATTTTTGAATATGGATTCACGCGAATGGTAATATTTGTAGTTAGCATTGTAGATTGTCTGTAACCTTCTCACAATGTGTTAGGCGTAGCAATATATTTATCAGGCGGACACTTTGATTTACAAATATCCATGTTCGCGCATCGTAATCTGATCCGAACGTAGGAGGCCTCGAAAAGTAACCCCTTGTCTTAAAAATAAATGATTTGCGAATTTCGGAATTACAGATTTTATGGATTCGAGGATTTTGAAAGTTTGGGGACTCGGAACATTGAAAATTTGGAAATTTCGAGATTCGGAGATTCGAAGATTCGAATATTTGCAGATTTCGGAATCTCGTAATTTGGAGGCCTCCGGACATTAGGACTCGTAAATTTGTGCATTTGAGAATTTGGAGATTTTTAAATTTGGCGATTTCGAGGTTTGAAGACTAAAATATTTTGGAATTTGGATAGCTGAACGTTTGAAAAATTAAAAATCTGGAAGTTTTGGGATTTGAAGATTTGAGAATTTACGAATTAGGACATTTCAAGATTTTGATCTTGGGGATTTGCGAAATTTGAGGATTTGGTGATTAGGACGTTCAAAGATTTAGAGGTTAGGAGATTCGGAGATTTCGAGATATCGAGATTTGGAGATTTGGACATTTGGACATTTAGAAATTTGACGATTTGGTGATTAGGAACTTCGATGATTGGGAATTCGGAGATTTGGCAATTTGGAGATTTAGAGATGTGGACATTTGTAGATTTGTAGATTTGGAGGTTAGGGGATTAGGAGATGTGGAGATTTGGACATTTGGACATTTGGACATTTGGAGATTTAGAGATTTGAACATTTGTAGATTTGTAAATTTGTAGATTTGGAGGTTAGGGGATTAGGAGATTTAGAGATTTGGTCATTTGTAGATTTGTAGATTTAGAGATTTAGAGATTTAGAGATTTAGAGATTTAGAGATTTAGAGATTTGGACATTTGTAGATTTGTAAATTTGTAGATTTGGAGGTTAGGGGATTAGGAGATTTGGACATTTGGAGATTTCGAGATATCGAGATTTGGAGATGTGGACATTTGTAGATTTGTAGATTTGGAGGTTAGGGGATTAGGAGATGTGGAGATTTGGACAATTGGACATTAGGAGATTTAGAGATTTGGACATTTGTAGATTTAGAGATTTGGACATTTGTAGATTTGTAAATTTGGACATTTGTAGATTTGTAAATTTGTAGATTTGGAGGTTAAGGGATTATGAGATTTGGATACTTGTAGATTTGTAGATTTGGAGATTAGGGGATTAGGAGATTTGAAGATTACGTATATAGAGTTCTATGAAATTTAGGGAAATTTTGTAATTTGAAATTTGGAAATTTGAGAATTTACGGAGTTGGAAATTTGGAGATTTGAAAATTTGGTCATTGCTGACTTACAGACTCGAGGATTCATTCATTCGAAGATTTAGAGATTCTAAACTTAAACATATCGGAATCTAACGATTTGAAGATCTCCGAATCTCGGAGTTCGAAAATTTCAGCGACTTGGAAATTTGAATATTCGCGCGCATAGAAATATAAGAATTTGAACATACAAAAATCTGAAAACCTAAAACATTTATAACATACATTGTAACAAACAGTTAAAGACATCTGAACATTCCAAAATGTAGAAATATAAAAGTTTCAAAATCTGTCATTTACTTAAAACATAGTGTATAAAATCCGTTCCACTTCCTCGTCACTTAAAGATAGATTCACCGTTTATCATATAACAATAATAACCGAAGTGTTGTTTTTGGTGCAGCGGAAGTGAATGGCAAGCAAGTCTCGAACGGGAAGGAGGAAGTTGTCGACGATGGCAATGAGGTCGATGCCATTCAAGAAGCTATCGGGAATCTTGGCAGATGGCAAATTTACGTCTGTCTGGCAATTTCGCTGGTTAAATTCCCGATTGCTTGGCACCAGCTCGCGATCGTCTTCATGGCGCCACACCAAGACTACAACTGCACCTCGCCAGCACGTTCAGAAACGTCTGATCAGTGCATAGTCAATGTCAATGGAACATTGGCGCAATGCACGGAGTGGGAGTACGACAGGAGCATGTTCACCGAGACAATAATATCGCAGGTAAGCATCGAAAATCTCCCAGATATTATTTTATTCGGTTGATGAATAATTATACGCCGTTTACGTAGGCGCATTTTTTGTTTGTGGAAATGCATGGTTCGTTTAAGTCGGTTTATAAAAATATTCTTCATTGTTTGATTAATGAAAATACGTGTTGACAAGCATATTCGTATTCATCGTATCATGATTTATAATAGAATGGAAGGAAAGCAGCATAGTAATTTCGCGATCTTAATGAGGTTAGGACGCAAATTTCTATATTTTCGAATTTTGAAATTTCCAATTTCTCAGTGCACTAAGTTTCTAAATCCTGAAATTTCTTTATTTCCAGTACCTGAACTTCCATATTTGTATCGACTACTTTTCACCTTTACAAAATATGCATTCCTTATTCGCTCTCCAAAACTATAATAACGTATGTATTCAAAAAATGGTCGCGCAAACAGAGATCGGCTCGCGAGTCGTAAACGGCCGAACATCGCCGAATCACTCCGACACGCTCGAACGTCTTCCGCGCGGGACATGCATTGTTTTTATTTACCTTTCAACGTTCCTTTTTAACAGTAAATTCCCAAATTCTCAAATTTCCAAATTTCCAAATTTCCAAATTCCCCAATTCCCAAGTTCCCAAGTTCCCAAGTTCCCAAATTCCCAAATTCCCAAATTTCAAAATTCTCAAATTTCCAATTCCACAGTGCACCAAATTTCTAAATCGGCAAGTTCCTTAATTTCCAGTACCTCAAAATTGTAAATTCCCAAATTCTCAAACTTCCAAATTTCCAAATTCCCCAATTCCCAAGTTCCCATGTTCCCAAATTCCCAAATTCCCGAATTTCCAAATTCTCAAATTCTGAATTTTCAAATTCCTCAATGCATCAAATTTTGAAATCCCCAAGTTTCTGAATTTTCAATTTATAAATTTTTTAATTCCCAAATTTCCAAATTCTCCAATTTCCAATTGCTCAATGTATCAAACTTTGAAATCCCCAAGTTTCTGAATTTCCAATTCCTAAATTTTCAAATTCCCAAATTTCAAAATTTCAAAATTTCAAAATTCTCAAATTTCCAATTCCTCAGTGCACCAAATTTCTAAATCGGCAAGTTCCTTAATTTCCAGTACCTCAAATTTGTAAATTCCCAAATTCTCAAACTTCCAAATTTCCAATTTCTCAGAGCTTTGAATTTCCAACTTGCCAAATTCCCAATTGGAAATTTGAGAATTCGCAAATTTGAGAATCAATCTCATTAAGATGGCGAAATTACTATACTACTTTCTGTCCTTCCTTTCAATTGTAAAGTATGATACAATAAATACGAATATAATTCCGACGACGTGTGTTTACTAATTAAACACAGAAGAATATTTTTGATAAAACAATAAACGAAACGTCAATTTCCGTTGACGAAAAATTCGCGAACTTAAGCGGCGGATAATTATTCATCAACTTAATACTTCATCTTCGCTCGTGGCACGACCGGAAGCGTCGGTAATCGATGCTTTGAATTGCAGCGACGGAGTTAAATAGATTGCTTGTAAATGATTTTTTGCTTAACACTTTACATTAATAAAAATAAAACGCGACGATTATGCGCGTGGTACGTTCACGTTTTTCTCGAATCTCGAGTGGAGACATAACGAATGAGACGAGTCGGATGTTAAACGAATAACGAAAACGATTTAGATGTTTAACGAAGCGTGTCGCCCGGGTAAGTGGAAATGTTCGGTCAGTATGTTTTGTTAGTGATTGTAGTTTAGTAGTTGTTGGGGCACTTTAACCAACGGGACTGTATTGTAATGCGTAACGTGCGATGTAAATGATTGAACGTGAACGAAAGTTTCACTGTTGCTTTAATCAAATTCCCTATACGGACTGTCGTTGAGTTGTTAACGTAAATTAAATGTATGTGTTAGCAGGTTAGAAAAAACGGAAATGTCTTAATAAATGTATGTTTTTGTTAAGATATCGTAGGTTATTTGCTACTATTTCGTACAACTCTGAATTAAAAATTGTGAAAATGTTTGAAGAACAGCCTTTTCGAACGTGCGATTCAAAAATTGTCTTTTTAAATGCCATGGAAATATTATCACTAATAATTGTTAGTAATTGTTATCACTAATAACAATTGGCAATTGTTATCTATAATAACAGCTAGTAATTTTTATCAGTAATAACATTTGTAATTGTTATCAGTAATAACAGTTAATAATTGTTATCACTAATAACAATTGGCAATTGTTATCACTTACAACAGCTGGTAATTGTTGTCACTAATAACAATTAGTAATTCTTATTGCTAATAACAACTAGGAATTGTTATCAGTAATGACAGTTAATAATTGTTATCACTAGTAACAGTTAACAATTTTTATCGCTAATAACAATTCGCAATTGTTATCAATAACAGGAGCTAGTAATTGTTGTCACTAATAACAATTAGTAATTTTGTATCGCTAATAGCAAAAGAATGTGTCGCAGCTACTGATCGTTATCACTAATAACAGTGAAAAATATTTATAAGCAGCTTACAATCTAAAGAAGCGAATATTTATTAAGAAATTTTTCTCTCTCTCGTTTACTTGTATCTATCAGTATTATTTGTACCAAATTCGATATTATGGACTAGCCTGTTAAAATAATTTTCTATTTACATGTGTATAAATATATAACACTCGCAATTTTTAATTTACTCGTACAAGCTTTTCGATCGAATGTATTATACTGGAATAAGAGATTCTTCTGTTTTTTATATTTTTTTACTGCTCCAACATTTACAGACAAAAGCGTTAATCTACATTTTGTTTCCTGTTAGGGTCGTTCACCGGGTATAATAATTATTCGAGACATTATCCATTAAGAGAAACATGTGAGATGTTTGGTAATTAATTAAATATCGCTGTGATAAAATTAAAATGAAAGTGAATTATTTATTGTCGTACAGTAACATATACAGTCATGGACAAAATTAAGTGGACATTGCAGAAATGTAAAGAATTTCTTGTTTTGTTACAATGTTTTAAATAACTATAAATTTAGAACGTGAAATGCTTTTCTAGACTTGAAAAAACATTTATTTAATGTATATAATTGTGCAATAAAGTTTTGATTTATAGGCATTGTTAGTTAAATTAAATTAACCTTTTGTTATTTATGATACCTGTCCACTTAATTTTGTCCACGACTGTACATATAATAATTGTTTTTAATTATAAGTACAATAGATGCATGGTCATTGTACACAAAATTTTCATTCTTAAGTTAATAATAAAGTGGTTTGTTCATTGTTATAATAGCATTTTTTAGCATCGTAATAATTTGTGAGTTCGCACAAATCGTTTTATGACCTTAATTATATTATTTCAGTGGAACTTAGTATGCAGTCGAACGCATTATGCCAATATCCAGCAGTCAGTTTTGATGTTCGGCGTACTACTAGGCAATATTATATTCGGCAATTTAGCAGATAGGTACAGTAAATAATATCTACCGTTTTCTCGTTAATTTGTTACGTTCGAATTGCATGAATTTATCATCGAGTAATCTTAATCTTACCGACTGTTATATCAGGTACGGTAGAAAGATGCCATTGATGATATCCGTAGTTCTTCAACTGGTTTCCGGTATCGGATGCGCCATTGTGCCTTGGTTTCCGGCGCTCTTGTTAATGAAATTACTTAGCGCTTTGGCCACTGGCGGTACAATGGTCACTAGTTACGTTATTTGTAAGTAAACATATCACTTATCACCATATAACTAAATTATCTTGCTTATCAATAAATTAAATTATTCACCTTAAAAATTTACCAAACCATTAGAATATAATTGTATATAATATTAAAATTGCATATTAGAAACATTGAATACAGAGTCAAATAAGAATTGTTTATAAAACGGAAATCTGCTAGTTTAATTTTTATTGACAAGTTGAATTATAAGTACCAAATTCTAGTTTCTTGTAAGAAGAGTTAATTTGGTGTCAGAATTTGATTATTTTTCGTAACTTTAAAGACTTTTCCAAAATCAACTATAATATGAAGATGTCCCATAAGTTTCTCCCTTTTTTTTCATACGATATAAAAACAAACCTCGAGGAATATTTTACGATCCTCAATAATTTTAGAAAAAGTAAATAATGATGTTTTGTAAGGGACAGAAGATGGTGAAGAACATGTTGGGATATATTCTGAATGGAAATAATTACTCTTTTGAACTTAATATGAAATATATATTTATTAGACAAATTGCACTCAACCACGCTCTTACACTCTCTCAATCGTTCTGCTTTTCTCCCGCGTCTTTCTCGTCAACCGACGCCACGCTATATCCCCCACTCTCGCATCCTTAGTCTTCCTTTGCTTTCATTCTTTCTCTCTCACTCTCACACTCTTTCTCTCTCTATCTCACGCTGGAACATCCTTTCTAGATTCTTCTAGAATCTCTCTCACATACACACTCATTCATGACAATGAAACCAATCATGCACTCACAGAACAGAATAGTTCATCTTTGATGCAACAAATAGACCTTAAGCAATAAATAATGTGTATTAATTTTTATCTAAAAAGGAAGAAACTTGTGGGACACCCTAATATTCTGTTATATTTTATAAACCATGGAGTTCTTTTTAGTTCTTAGCAAAATTGTATTCGTAAGTGGAGAAATTTTCAAACGAGCTATGCCATTTCAAAATCTTAGTTATTATAACAGATTCTTATCTGATTAATGAAATTTCTTTAAAAGGATGCCAGTTCTTATGGAAAATGTGTGTAATAATTTTCTCAAATACAGGTATGGAAATCGTTGGTACAAAATGGCGGGCAGCCATCACGGTGTTGTACCAAATTCCATTCAGTTTGGGCCACGTGTCGTTGGCTGGACTCGCATTTTTGTTCCGTCACTGGCAACATCTTCAAATCGCTATCACCCTTCCCTCTGTCGTCCTTCTAAGTTATTGGTGGATCGTTCCTGAATCACCAAGGTGGTTGCTCGCATTTGGAAAACAACGCGCGGCTTGCAAAATCCTCCAAAAAGCGGCGAACATCAACAATATACAAAATAAAGACATTCCAGAGTTGGTCAGACAACACTGCCTGCATCAGGTAAAGCGAACGTTCGTTTTTTTTTCAAGAAAACCTAACATAACCGCTGCTTAATTATTTAATAATCTAGAACCATTCTAAGACAAATATACATATTATGACTTTAATCATATTTACTCCAACGTGTACATGGTGTGTTTGCGTATTCTTTGTTTGCGAATGCTAACTCCTCGTTTGCGAATACAGGGTGTCTCACAATTATGGTGCGAGCCGGAAAGGGGTGTTAGGTGGGGCTAGTCTGAATAACTTTTTCTTTTGTAAAAATATAGGACGAGGTTTCATTTTTAAATTATTCAAGAAAAACACCGTCCAATCAGAACGCTAGGATCGCGCGCGCACAGATGTAGAGTTATAGTTGGCCGTTGTCGCGATCGAACATACAGCGCGCGCGATTCTCGCGTTCTGATTGGACGCGGAAAAACACTGACCAATCAGAACGCGAGAATCGCGCGCGCTGTATGTTCGATCGCGACAACGGCCAACTATAACTCTACATCTGAGCGCGCGCGATCCTAGCGTTCTGATTGGTCAGTGTTTTTCCTCAATAATTTAAAAATGAAGTCTCATCCGACATTTTTGCAAAGGAAAAAGTTGTACAGAATAGCCCCACCTACCATCCCTTTCCGGCTCGTACCATAATTTTGGGACACCCTGTATAAATATTTCAATGCGTTGACCATCACAGTGGAAACTGACGTTTGTCTGACGACTATAATACAGATTAAGAGACCAAGGATACTTCATTTCACATTTCGATCTCTTAGTTTGATCTTTAAGAAATCTGGAATGTTGCTTTAGTTTGCACGACATGTCTAGGTCTACTGAAATGATCTGTCCCATAATTACGGTTCAAGTTTGAACATGTGTGAGCAGGCTTTTTTGAGCCATATATTTTTAAATAAATTCTAGATCTATAGTTTTTTAAATAAAATTAAAAATATCAGCAATAATTCGTGCGTTTTGGGGGTCTTCCTTACTTTGATCATTGTTTAACACTAAATTTACGAAACGAGCCAAAATGACTCACGATACTAGCTTTTATTTAAATGTATTTTAACCCTTTGCACTCGAAAGATGACTTACTCTCATCACCTTGTTTCATACAGCAATTTTGAATAGGTACTTTCTAACTAAAATAATCTTTCGCATATGATGTATAAACGTAATGCAGCAGCTAATGGTAGCAATTAATAAAGAGAGGATAACTTCTAAAGAATTCATCAAACCTTTCGACCAAATAGTTTTAGATTTGTTATCTGCTATCAGTAAAAATACCTTCGAATGCAAAAGGTTAACTTTCGTGAAGAAGAAGGATCATACTTTATTTATTTTCTGTTCTACTTTAGTTTTAATTAAAAAGTAAATGGTCATTACACGTCCGTAAATATAGTGTTAAACATATTTAAATGTTTACAATCTAATAACAATTAATATCATTTTATTCGGAAAAGTTTGCAGACCATTCTCGTGTAAAAAGCCACTGAACAACTGCTATGGTAAAAGCACAAAAAATTCCCATAGTTGAAAAATTGCCATTTTCTTCAACATTAATTTTCTCAAAGACTGTACGTCCTAGAGAAAAACGGATTTTGTAACGCGTTAATATCGCGGGAGGCGAAGGAGGAGGAAAAGAAGGGTTAGGAGATGGGTTTAGAAGCTAAGAAGTGCCGTACACCGGAGGCGACGTCTTCTTCTTAGTCCTTGAAAGGAAAAGTCGAGGTGCCGTATCCACGTCTTCCTCGACTTGTAGGATTTGGGTGAGTTAGGAACGCTATAAGAGAGTGCCGAACACCGCGTCGTCTTCTCTCTTATAGGTTACGGAAGGGAAACCGTCGTACTTAGAGCGTGACGAACAACCCGTCGTCTTGCTCTCTAAACGTAAGTTTAGAGAGTGCCGAACAAAGCGTCGTCTGCACTCTAAGATACACGGTGAGGAGAAGGATTCAATTTAGAGAGTGCCGAACAATACCGTCGTCTTGCTCTCTAAATGAAAGTTAGAGAGTGCCAATCAGTAAGTCGTCTTGCTCTTCTAAATTACCCGTAGGACACCTTCTCGCTAACTGCCTTTTCTCAGAAAAAGGCCGCTATTTATACTGAAAAGCGAAGCTAGGCCCGCCCAATCAGCGAGGCCCAACTCCGCGTACTAAAGGATTTTATGGCCTGACCTGGGTTGTACGTCGATCGCGCGTACTGGGCGTTTTCTTACATTCTAACTCACATATATTCTACAATATTTTCCTATTTCGGAAATCTTATGTGTTACAATTTCAGATTCGTATTCAGGTCGGAAAAATTTATAAATACTTCATAGTGGCGGTTATTAAATCATTTGGCTGTTGTGCAGTGTAATTGAATTAACCTCTTGTGCTACGATTTATTCGGCAAGTGCGTCAGACGTAACGAACTATTAATTGCTATAACATCAAAGTGATTAAAGACAGTTCGAATGTCAAGACTGTTTCACATTTAGCGATCCTGTACTGCGCAAATTAGAATTAGATCGAAATTGAACATTCGACCGTATTAAAAATATAAACAAAATTTACTATATTTGAATTGTGAGTGCGTCACGAGTGTAGCTCGTAGTTATAGGGCAAGGGGTTAACTGAATTTGCAACACCGATCGCATGCGAACACTGAGATGGTCAACGCGTTAAATTACACAGCGACATATCTGTCATTGTTCGATAATTATTATTTTCACAGAACTCGAAGAGATCGGATTTAGATCACAAAGCGTCTTTCATAGATCTGTTCCGTACTCCCAACATGAGGCTAAAGTCGTTGTCGATCTTTTTCAACTGGATCGTATGCGGCATGGGACTGTTCGGGATGTCGCAGTACATAGGTCAAGTCGGCGGGAATATTTTTATCAATTTCACCGTTTCCGGTGCTATTCAGATACCTGGCAACTTTGTCGCTTGGTGGGCAATGAACAGACTCGGTCGAAAGATCACGTTGATCTGTAGCCACTCGATCACCGGTGTCTCTGCTCTCTTACTCATCGTAGTTTCGCACAGTGAGTATATTTATGAAATGAGTATTTTTCTCAGGTTTACTAACACTAGAAATACCAACATTAAACGCATACTTACTTTAGAATTGAAAATGAAGTAGAAAAATAAATAAATAAATATTTCAGCATCATCTAACATGCACAACCATCCACTAGCTCAATAAAACATGAAAGACATTTTGACAAAAAGTCGGCCACAAAATTTTACGACATAAAATGTCAGACCTGAATCCAGTTATTTGGACTGGTTGGTAGTTCTAGTGTTAACAAGAAAGTTTACTAACATGTTCCTTGCTTGACAATTTTTGCCTGACATTTCTTCCCCGTGCTGCAGAAATTGTTATTAGCCCATAAAATGACATCTAGAATGCTGTATAGTATGATTTATACAGGGTGAGGCATTCTAAATAGGTAATCTGAATAATCGCTTGTTTTTGAAGATAGGAGAAAATGCGTTAGACCAAACTTACTTGGTATCGGTGGGCTCATAATCTGGTATTACCAATTTTTCTGTAGGTGAAGGCGTCAAGGAGATACGAAGATGAATTCTGTTTTTTTTTTAACGAAATGGTACGGTTTCATACTTACAGTCTGGTAGAGTGTTTCGAGACGAATACAATGACCTATTATGCAGGTCATTCAAGGTCACCCAAAGTCAACTGAAATAGAAAATAAATTCAGATAACCTGCATAAAATGCCTCACCCTGTATTGTATTGGGGGGCCGGAAAGTAATGTCTCTTTTTTGCAGTAAAGTACAGCACATAAATTTTTAATACGTTTTTAGTTTTAATCAATGATGTAATCACCCTTGTTATCAACAAGCTTTTGCCGTGTATCGTACAAATTTTCTATGCCGGATCGATAAAAGTCAATTGATTTTTGCCGGTCCCACTAATATATTATAGTATAATTTTATAATAGTACTGCATAAAATTGCTACAAAATATTCGGTCACAGAGTCGTAATTTTATATAACATTCAGTTTTACATTCAAGGATTTATCGTTTAATAAGGAAACTATGAAGTGGTATGAAAAATCAGGATGAGATACATGCAGGGTTGCCAGTCGCACTTTAACAGGAAGATTCTGTTATACAGGGTGTCCCACAATTATGGTACGAGCTGAAAAGGGGAGGTAGGTGGAGCTAGAGTAAAACCTCGCACAGTGTACTACTTGGTTGGACACCACAGTGTAAAACGTTTCTTCCTGTGCCAATGCGTGCGTCATTGCTGCGCCCGTGTTCGCCTCGCTCGAGCCAGTCCAAGTGTAACACGATTCTCGCCGCGGTCCCTTTGATGGGGGCTGACAGATCTCCAGTTCCAAATTTACCAATATAATTTTTTAATATTTATATTTTTTTGACTGCAAACTTTTTTAACATATTCGTCTCGTTTTTCTGATTAAAATGATACCAAACAAGATATAATTACGATCACAATTACCTGTGTAACAAGTCATAAAAGTTTCGGATGTTACATTTACTGCAGAGATACAAGTAAACTTTTATGGCTTGTTACACAGGTAATTATGATCGTAATTATATCGTGTTTAGTATCATTTTAATAAGAAAAACGAGACGAATGTGATGGTATAAGTTTCATGAAAAAATAATAGGAAATAAGAAAATTTTAATCTTTTTCTTTGCTTGCATTAGTATGTGTCTCACCGATATTCGACCCTCGTTGTTTCGTCGGCCGCGAGCCGCGGCGAGGAAAACATAGCCGGCGAGTATCAAATTTCGCTTCCAACGTCGCCACAGTGTACAATTTCGATTCCGGCCTCCGGTACACTGTGCGAGGTTTTACTGTATTCTGAAGAACTTCTTCCTTTGCAGATACATTGGAAGAGGCTTCATTTTTAAATTATTAAGGAAAAACACCGACCAATCAGAACGCGAGAATCGCGCGCGCCGTATGTTCGATCGCGACCACGGCCAATTAAAACTCGGGCCTACAGTTCTGCCTCCTAGCGCGCGCGATCCTCGCGCTCTCATTGGTCGGTGTTTTTCCTTAATAATTTAAAAATGAAGCCTCTTCCAATATATCTGCAAAGGAAAAAGTTGTTCAGAATAGCATCACCTACCACCCCTTTCCGGCTCGTACCATAATTGTTGGACACCCTGTATTTATACAAATGTATTATTTGTAAAAATGTATTTGCTCGAGTATTAATATTAACGATGTTAGATAACTTTAATGTTGATGATGTTGATTTAGAATATAGTATGTGATGTACATACATTGTAGGCTGGGACAAAAGAGCACAGAAATTATCAAGCAGCAATTTATGTAACGAAACTATTACGAATTCCTATAAATCATGTTATAGCCACGACTGACTGGCACGTAAAAATAGAAATTTTTTTGTTTCAATGTCGTCCAACTTGTAAAAGTATTTGATACATAAATTGACAACCCACGCGGTGGAGTTGAAATACAAATTTGGCAGTTATTGGGTTAATTTCTTTTACCTATATCTCCTTAATTAATTCACAAAATAGATCAAGAAATGTGTGTACGATACAATGTATTGCAATAATGCAGGGCGTGTAACAAACATATTTTTAATTTCTTACAAGTGGCAAAAAAATGACAACGTCTTCGACCAACCTATTTATCTGAGTTATTTCTGTGATTCAAAGGTTTAATCGTAAATTGTTAAATGATAATTTAAAAATTGTTAAACGGGTGGTCCTCCCGTTACGATTTTTTGTATAATGTTTGTTTGCAGATGTCGCGTGGCTTCGATTAATTCTAGTCTCTATTGGCATCGTCGGTATGTCGGTCTCTTTCACCACGATTTATCTGTTTTCTGGTGAACTGTTCCCAACGGTGATTAGGAACATTGGTGTTGGCACTAGTAGCATGTGTGCCAGAATCGGCTCCATCTTGGCGCCTTTTGTGGTGTCTTTGGTAAGTTATGTTGTAAGAAGATAATTGTGTTATTATGTAGATGAAAATAAATATTTTTTTCGTGACAGATATAAAATTAATTACAATCGATCTCGGTTTCTTTAGTTTACAGAATTATTTATAATAGAAAGTCAGAAAAACGTTGCCAAGTACGTCGCTCAGGATTTTAATAGCGAATAATATTGAATAATTTGTTAATTTCATTTTATAGGATCTTATTCAAACTTGGCTACCGCCGACTTGTTTCGGAATTCTGCCTCTTATTGGTGCTGCTCTTTGCTTTTTATTGCCGGAAACTGTAGGCTGCACACTTCCGGAAACGCTGGAGGACGGTGAAAACTTTGGAAAGTCAGTACAATTCACAGAATTTTTATTTAAGTACTTGTTCGCTAATACCTATCTCATTGTAATTTATTTTATTAGGATGAAACTATTTAACTTTCGTTTATGATACGTCGAATAGTAAAATCAAAGTTAGTAAAGAAATAAATCAAAGAATATTTTCAAGAATAAAATAAATTTGTTTAGCACTAATTAATAATGAAATTGATGATAATAATAAACTATTTGACTTTCGTTTATTATAAGTCAAATAGTAAAATCAAAGTTAGTAAAGAAATAAATCAAAGAATATTTTCAAAAATAAAATAAATTTGCTTAGCACTAATTAATAATGAAATTGATGAGAATAATGATCTGTTTGACTTTCATTTATTATAAGTCAAATAGTAAAATCAAAGTTAGTAAAGAAATAAATCGAAGAATATTTTCCAGAATAAAATAAATTTGCTTAGCACTAATTAATAATGAAATTGATGATAATAATGATCTGTTTGACTTTCGTTTATTATAAGTCAAATAGTAAAATCAAAGTTAGTAAAGAAATAAATCAAAGAATATTTTCAAGAATAAAATAAATTTGCTTAGCACTAATTAATAATGAAATTGATGATAATAATGATCTGTTTGACTTTCGTTTATTATAAGTCAAATAGTAAAATCAAAGTTAGTAAAGAAGTAAATCAAAGAATAATATTAAAGGGGCCGGAAAGTAATGTCGTTTTTTGCAGATAAATTTTTAACACGTTTTTATTTTTAATTAATTATGCAATCACCCTCGTTATTGACAACCTTTTGCCATCTAATCGTACAAATTTTCTATGCCGGCTGATCAAAATCAATTGATTTTTGAGCAAAATATCTGAAGAAAACAAATGCACAGAAACGACATTACTTTCCGGTCCCCCCAATATTAATAATAAAATACATTTGCTTAGCTATAATTAACAATGAAATTGATGATAATAATAAACTATTTGACTTTCGTTTATTATAAGTCAAATAGTAAAATCAAAGTTAGTAAAGAAGTAAATCAAAGAATAATATTAATAATAAAATACATTTGCTTAACTATAATTAATAATAAAATTGATGAATAAGCTTGAATTTCCTATATCTTTTCAGTTTTTTAGAAGTATAATTGTCTAGCTTTTATTATCAACAGCTGATACAATTACCCATATATCGTATTTTTAACGTAAATTAAATTTTTTGTGTAATTTTATCAGGAAACCACAGAAGATCAAGAAATATCCCAAGGACATCGAAGCGGAGGCGGCACTTTGAACAAAGACTGCTATAATAATTATTAAAGAAAGGAAGAAAATAATCGGACAATATGGAAACGGCAGATAATGAAAAACTGTAAAAAATCGCACAGGATACGTATCGAAATTTTCATAAAATAATTAGGTGTACATATAAGTAATACTGAGATCATTCCGCGTTCTTATTTATTGCATTAATACATTCACGATTTTAACTGCATCGGGGAATCGTTTTTCTTCGCAGGCGTTCAAACATGTCGAGTTCATATTTTAATAAATCCCTATAGCCCGCTCGTGCCTAAATAAACATAATCGATATGCTGTACTCTTCAGATAAAATGTTCGATCTTCCCGTTTCTTTTTAAATATTTTAAAATATGTGAAACTCGGTACACCTTAATCGAAATTATCTTAAAATATTTTACACGTTTCATACAGATCCAGAAATGGTTTCATTTCTTGACGTGTTAGAATTTTTTCAAATGTTAGGCCAATTCGAATGAAGAGGACAGTATGTAACTCTGTTTACGTATGTAAAGAAGAAATTTAGCAAGAATACATTGTTAAATATTCCAACTTGTTAGGATATTTTTGATATCGCGTTTTCAGACAGCTGAATAATCTTGTTTACTGTCGTATGTGACAATAAGAAGAAAACCGTGCCTTGTATTTTATATGCGGATGTATAAAAAGTAAATAGATCTTGTATTTTATAAAATGGACATGTTATTTTTCAGCATCCATTCCACGTGCGTATCATGCGTGAACACGAAAGTGTTTAGTCGATTGACTGACTACAGTAGGACCGCTCTATCCGCGAAATAACCGCAGATACCGAAATGACTAAATATTAGCACACCCTATATGTATATACGCATACGTTCATACTGTAAATCATCGAACTCCAAATTCTCAAATTTCTAAATTTCGAGACTTACAAATAACAAAGTTTAAAGTTTACAATTTTTACACTTTTCAAATTTTCAAATCCTCGAACACCACGATTTTCAAATCCCAAATACTCAATTTCTGGAGCTTCCAAATTTCCAAAATTTCGAATTGACATATCTTGATATCCTCAAATGCTGAATGTTGCAAGTTAGAAGACTTACGAATTAAAAATTAACGTGAGATCGAAACCTTCATTATTACAAAATCAAAGTTATGGTTAATTTGATTATTGTAGTTATTTATAATGTTGCAAGTTTGAAAACTTGCGAATAAAAAATTAACGTGCGATCGAAACCTTAATTCAACACAATAATTAAAGTTGTGATTAATTTGATTATTGTAGTTATTTATAATGTTGCAAGTTTGAAAACTTGCGAATAAAAAATTAACATGCGATCGAAACCTTAATTCAACACAATAATCAAAGTTGTGGTTAATTTGATTATTGTAGTTATTTATAATGTTGCAAGTTTGAAAACTTGCGAATAAAAAATTAACGTGCGATCGAAACCTTAATTCAACACAATAATCAAAGTTGTGGTTAATTTGATTATTGTAGTTATTTATAATGTTGCGAGTTTGAAAACTTGCGAATAAAAAATTAACATGCGATCGAAACCTTAATTCAACACAATAATTAAAGTTGTGGTTAATTTGATTATTGTAGTTATTTATAATGTTGCGAGTTTGAAAACTTGCGAATAAAAAATTAACGTGCGATCGAAACCTTAATTCAACACAATAATCAAAGTTGTGGTTAATTTGATTATTGTAGTTATTTATAATGTTGCAAGTTTGAAAACTTGCGAATAAAAAATTAACATGCGATCGAAACCTTAATTCAACACAATAATTAAAGTTGTGATTAATTTGATTATTAGTTTTATTATGATGTATCTTTATTAGTTTATAAGTATGAATTATGCGTGGACATGTTACATACTTAAACGCAATCTTTTTGGTCCGTGGTCAACCGCGGATAAACGAAACCGCGATCACGGAGGTCCTACTGTACTTACAGTAATTTACTTCATTTCGAATGTGCATAAATCGATGACAGATGTATGGGTGTTAAAAAAGACCATAACGATGCAAGATGATACTCAAAACTATGTTTATGCATATACATATTTTTTCTCGTTGCTGTAATATAAAAATAAGTTCTTAGAAAGCCATTCCCAATTGCGTATTGTACATATGTGTAATATTTTACTTGTATATAAATATTTTGAGCAAACTGACACTCTTACTCGCTATTTTAATAAGTGTATAGAATCGATTTGAAAATGTTTTCAAATTGTTTAAAACCGAACATGATGATTCCGAAATGTTATCAAGTGACAGCAAGCTCTTGTTATATTGCACACTGAGTTTCACGAATTTTCTTTTGTACCGAATCCAAGAATTTTCGGGTTTTATAATATGACAATACTGATTTTGGCAAAATAACGAGACCCTGCTGCAATTACTTTCCGTTACCCTTACAATTATCCCGGTATAGAATTATTGTTTAGCAATAACGAATATACCAAAGTTTACAAAAAAAATCAGAAAAAATATTATACTTTTGTTGGATTTACAGACAGATATTATGCAATGCATTGTGCCTGTTTACAGAGGTAATCGAAGCATCAGAATAGTATAAAGTTAAAAGTCAGAATTTTTCAAAAATCAATGCCCATTCTAAAGTAATCAATAATTTGTTATATAAAATATCAAATTAAAATATTATCTAAATATTAATTTGTTTTGAAATATTATCTACTAAATACAACTTCGATACAGTATGATTTTAGAACCCACTTCCCCATTCGTTCCTTCTTTTGTCGAATTATTAAATACATTACACGGAAATTATATTCTTTGCACATTTAACGAGTAAACGTTCATTATTTGTTTGTAAGAAGGTATTTAAGTATTAAACAACCTTAAGATTATGAAACAATAAACTTAATTAAGGTTGTCATACAATAGACAATACATATGTGTACCTATAACACGGTAGTTAGGTTCCTAGAAAATGCCGTGTTGTATGAGACCCAGGCCAAGTACAAAAAGGGAGGTTATGTTCCGAAAACTTATTAAAAACAAATATATTTTTTTTAATTCTACATAAACAACTTAATTTTTATTAAAAATATAAATGTATGCGGATGTCGAAGATCCTGCAGTAACTGCACTTCTTATTTCTTTTTCATTTGTCTTAATAGTCTGGACTGTTGCTTTCCGCAACAGTGTATGTTTAACACTAGGTTTACGGGACTCGTCAAAATAACGGATCTTAGGTTTCTTATTTTCAATTACGAAAATTATTAAAAAGCTTATGTCGAAATGAATGTTAACCATCATCGAGATAAAGAATCTTTCTATAAACTGGTATATGTATTATTCATTGTTCACTTCTTTTCATAGTTCATTTTCAATTTAGACTCAAGTGGTCATTGAACTTTCGTAAATCTGGTGTTAAAATAGCAAGCATCGCCGCGGCCGAAGAAGTACAGTGTTGTACAAAGCTTTTTGCAATTTTCTTATCGTGTTAGAGCGAAACCGTGTTATAGGATGCCGTGTTGTAGGTGGGCTACCTGTATTTTAAAAAATGAATCTCTAACCATAACCACATTCTGCCGTGTAATTTGTACAACACCAAATAATATTTGCATTTGTACAAAGCATAACTTGTACACGCGTTTAAGCTTGTTTTTAATGTACAATATTTAATATTTACTATGCTCCGCTGATACGTTGCATTATTTTCATCGGAGAGACAAAACACGCTGATAAAATTCGGTCGTATTCATAAATCGCTGCAGATAGGGATAAAAGGAGAGTCACGTCTGTTTGAAGAAGCATTAGCATCGTTGACAATCGCGTTTATAATATTAAACCAAGTATAATGATTCGACAAAAATTATTTCTATTAGAAACATCGTAGCTCTGTAATTTTCTGTCGCATCCTAGTTTACTAAATTACGCGATTATGTATGAAGCGTGCCAATAAGAACTCGTGATTCCATGTAATGTGTATGATAACATAATAAAAAAAAATTGAGAAGTACGAATTGTGACTTTAATTAGCACAGATATCACTGAGTGTACAATAAAAGTTTTTCTGATAAAATGTATTATCGAAATGTAATGAAATTGTCGTATACACCACTCTCTTTTACAGGAATCAATAAATAATAATATTTCCTCAAACAAGTATTGATTTTTAAAAGCAAACTGGATCATTTTGTAACGAAGAATAGATAACAAATTATTCTAAAGTATATCATTCAAAAAATTTAAAATATTTTAGATGTCTCATTTTGCATAATTTTAAAATTTGTATGTTTGCGCGCGTTTTCTGAAAATGTGGTGGTCCTATTGGTAATTCAGAACCCCACTTTACCAATTGTCGCCGATGTGGTAAACTCGTTGCGGTATTCGAGAAATAAAGTCAGTATATAAAATGAACAAGTTCTTTATTAAATAATAGTCTGTAATCACTGATGTTTAAACTAAACGCACTATATAAATTGTTCGTAGGTGAATATACTTTGGCACGTCCGCACCGCTATGGCTCTCCGGGAAGAATTCCGTTGCCTTCGCGTTCTTCGGAAGTTCCTCCCAACAACAAAACACGTTCAGAAATTAGGCGGGAGAAAATGTATCTTCCGGCGGGACGGTTGAGCGGAAGTAGGTGTCGCCACAAAAACGTACCTATTGGGGTTTATTGCCATATTTATAAATCACTAATTAACAAATATTTTGAATGAAATTATAATTTATTTAATACGTCTGTTTCACATGAGTCCTGGTGCAAAAATAATTGAACATTTGTTATTTTAATAAAATTGAAAGCGATTGAAAAGACTGGCGTTACGCATCACATCACATTGGCAATTTAAAAACAAAATTTGTAATTAGAAATAGCAGATTTCTTCTTGACAAGAAAATAAAGTGGTGGCAAGTAACGATGTATTCTTCTTTATCAACCAAGTAGGTCTCCTTTATCGACCAAATGGACGGCCGCCACATACCGGTGGCTCCATTTATCGGTCAACAGTAGAATTGCCGAAGAAAACAAAGCATTTTACGCAATTCTGATGCCTATAAATTGATATACGAGCACCAAAAAGTCCAAAAATTGCGTTTATAGTTGGCTAAGACTAATATCTACGATAATTGAAAAAAATTAATTTTTATGGATTGTGGTGGCCGTCCATTTGATCGATAAAGAAGATTGCAACGTTACCTGTCACCACTCTCTTTTAATGGTCAAGAAGAAATCTACTTTTTCCTATTACAAATTTTGTTTGTCAAATGCTAATGTGATGTGATTCGAATGCCAGTCATTTCAATCTATTCAATTTTGTTAAACAATCTGTTAATTAGTGAATTTATTATATGAGAAGAAAACCACCATAGTCCATAAAATGCAATTTTTTAAATGAGCGAATATATTGTTTTTTTTAAAGAACGCAATCCTTTTTTCGATAATTCGCTCCTTCTCTGCCAGATGGCGATACCATTTTCAAAAAGCGCGTGCGTTTGCACTAGTTTTAAAATCATTTCAGAATGACGTTTCCAAACTATTTCCAACTTCTTGATTCAATCATTTTACAATTAACTATTGTTTTTTATATCCATATTATACATTCAATTTTCTACAGTAATTCTGTTATGACGGTAAACTGGAATATAATATTCAATTGTAACGAAACGTTAAATCACATTCTGATATACTTCTTCGAGTTGCCTCTCCGAAACGCATATTACCCGATGTAACGATACTCGGCTATAACCTTTATATGTATATGTATATGAAAGGCCATTAAGTGGTAGAAAAAAGTAGCATGCTTTGGTTCATCATTCCGTTATCGTCTGACAGTGTTTAGAGTGGGGATTTACGTTCCATTACTTTCAACACGCAACGTAGCGATCTGTTCTTTTTCTTCACAACGTGTCGTTGGAGAGCAATAGGATGATGAATCTACAGAGTCTCTCTTCTTTTAATTTTTGCTGCAATCTAAGTATGGAAAACATTAGGCTCGCACTATCTAGGAGCAATATGTCCGAGTCTATCCTATACAGGTCGTGCGCGATATTACTGTAAAAAGCTAGCAGATGTCGCTACATGATACGCCGTACATTTCCGTTGGCTTCATGCTCATTGGTACTTGGTATTTGGTGGGGTGTCTATGACATCACGACGCATGTTCATACGTACTATCGAATATGCCAAATGACAGGTGGTGTAGTAGTTCTGTTACGTACTGTGGATCGAGGATACAGCCCGTATCCTCGCGTCACGCGATCGGCACGTTGTTATTCGTTGGTGTCACTGTTAAGTTTTGTGATGCATACCACGATATCACGCAAACTGCCTGATAGATTTAACTCCGTAAGAAGCGGTGAGTCCACAAATTCTCTAGTAACTAAGAGCAATTTCGTTCGTTCCACTCCGATGTTAGCTTCGTGTTTATAACACGCACAGGATCAACGCTATATCGTTTAAGTTAAGAGAAATGTTCACTCGCATCTCGCGAGATGCGTTGCCAAGCTCTCTTCGACGGAATATCTCTTAACGTGCGTTATCATTCTGTATGCACAAGTGCAGTAGATGTTCTCGTATCGTTTCTATCACGTATCATCCGGTCCATCTGACTCTTTCGTATCATTGATCAGTCTTCGATCTTAACTATCTACTGGTTAATTGCGTTTAATAAAATTATGTAGCTGCAGTGTTCACGTGCAAAGTGCAGATTGTTGATTTTTTTCAGTGTATATGTTAACTATGAACGCCGCTTTATCGTTCACGCATGGTAATTCGAATACAAATTATATCGGAGTGACAAAAAAAAAGAGACTCGATTTTAATCTTGTGAAAGGCTTCATATCGTTCGTGAGTGTTTGATATGAAAAAGGACAATTTATTTTTTCCAGCGCTTTTGAGACAGCTAGACGAACCAGGAATAGGGCCATACGGAATTTTGTTTCTGTGAGTAAACACCAGTTTACTGCAATGCAATTTATGAATATTTTTGGTATTGAGGTATTTACGAAAAGGTTAAGGTGCATGCGCAACGTTTCCGGGGATCCTTACCATTTCAACTAACAGAATCTTTCATTCTCGTTTCTTCTCTTTTTCTCTTCTCTCTGTGCAAATTAAGTTCGATTAGGTGAAGTTTAATGCCAATCGAATATCGTTAAGGTTGCATTCCGTTACAGGAATTTTTATTAAAAATTAACCTCAGACGGTGCAGGTGAATCTTTGCTGACCTAACATATGACTTATTCTTTTCGTTCAATTTCAATTTCTTTTTCACTCTCTTTAGATATTGTTCTTTCAGTGTGTGCAAATCTTTCGTTTGGTTTGAGTGTTTAATTTTAATCGATGCACCAATGTACGCCAATTTAGTAGGTTGTGGGTCATAATTGACCCGGTCATTTCGTTCTGGAATTAATTTCAAAGGTAAATAGAATAGATCATATTTTAATCTTTCAATTTTCAATGAAATTCGCGGTGCTATACAGGCGGCTCATAAATATATATGTATAATTACGATTACAAATAAATATCGCTTTTAATTACGTAAAATTTAAAACTATAATTTATCATTTGTTTGTAACGCGTATATGTGGCTGGTAACAATTAGTGCACATTTTGTAGGGAATTATCAGATCCTCGATATTTCGGTCATTATCGATTGCAGGACGTGAAACTGGGTAGGGTCCACCATTTGAAATATCTCGATGCGAATTCTGGTTACCGCGTTTCCCTTCTTTTCTACGATCATCCTGAAATATTGCAACGGTTATTCATACTACTCCTCGAACGAATAAATTTTTGCCAATTTCTAAAGTATACATTTCATATATTTTTTTAATACCTTCTTCGACATTTATAAATTGTATTACATTAATATACATGAGATGGTTCTCCGTGCTTTGAATTTCATGGAATAATTCCAGGTAACAGATATTACTTCATACTCAGTTATTGTAGATCAGTGGTTCTCAAGTGATGATACAGGAAAAGTAAGTGGACAATCTGTACAATACAGGCATAATGATCCCAGTACATAAAACTGTATTGTTAATGTTAAACAATAAATATGGAACTAAATTTATGTTTAAGTTTAAACGAAATTGGACGAAATTAGTTGTCATGGAACAAGTAAAAGTATCGCATTACATTATTTTAGTAATTAATAATTATATTGTCTGTCAATAGTATTTTATTAACTTATTTGTTTATGCTATTAATCTGTTAGAAACGATACAAAATTATTTGACAGAGATTTAAGTACACATATAACTTCTTTTAAATTTCTAGTATGTATACAACAGATACTTTGATTGATAGTTCTTAAATTTTTGAATTTTCATTATGGTGGTACATGTTTATAAAAGTGTTCAGAACCACTGTTAAAGATCATTAAAAAGAGATAATAATTCCAATAGTACATGTACATTAACTTGTATTAATAGTTATAATTAAGTATCTAAACATGATAGAATATCAAATATGTAATGTGTTTGCTACCGGTCGCACATTACATCAACCACGTGGTTTTCTAAAACGTGGATCAACATGGGTCATATGTGGGACGTCGATAAAGGCGTAGTCGTGTACTATGAGTCACTTGGTCTATTCAATAAACTGTACTGACCATACACTCGCTATCTCGCATAAAAACCATAATAAAAAATACCGTAATAATGATAAAAACAAACCGAAATGTCCACGTTAAATATATTCCAATTATTGCTTGTAATGTTCATTAAAAATAAATGGAAATACATTAAATCACTTCACGGTGTTATTTGTTAAAATATGTGATACTCAATTTGGATAATCCTGTAATATGCCCATTCTGGATGTAGTATTTTGATCAATGTCTTCTCTACTTGCTTACAAAGAAAGAAACGAATTGTGTATGACATTAGAGTGCTACTCAAGTTCTGTTTGTAAACATACGAACGAGCTCTTAAACACTGTAAGAAAACTTCTCATCTCATTTGTGTCACGCTATTTTGTTACCTTGCCTTACAATTAGGTGGTCGTTCAGGAATGAGAGTAAAAGACAAGGTAAAATTTGTGAGTTTGGAGATTTGCAAATATTGGAATTATGGGGTTTTGGAAATTTCGAAAATTTGGTGATTTGTGAACTGGTAATTTTTATCGAGATCTGGAAATTCGTCGATTTCGGGATTTGAGAATTTGGGAAATTTGGAGATTTGGGGTTTGAAAATTTAGAAGTTTAAGAAGTTGGGAATTTGGTGATTTGGGATACACACATTTAGAGATTTGGTACTTTTGAATTTGAAAATCTAGAAAGTTAGCAATTTAGGAATTTGAGGATATAGAAATTTGGGGTTTCGAATATTTGGAAATTTCAGTGTTTGGGGAATTTGGTGATTTGCGGTTTAAAAATTTGGAAATCTAGGAAATTAGCAATTTAGGTATTTGAGGATATAGACATTTGGAAATTTGGGGTTTCGAAAATTTGGAAATTTCAGTGTTTGGGGAGTTTGGTGATTTGGGGTTTAAGAATTTAGAAATCTAGGAAATTAGCAATTTAGGAATTTAAGGATATAGACATTTGGAAATTTGGGGTTTCGAAAATTTGGAAATTTCATTGTTTGGGGAATTTGGAGATTTGGGGTTTAAGAATTTAGAAATCTAGGAAATTAGCAATTTAGGAATTTAAGGATATAGACATTTGGAAATTTGGGGTTTCGAAAATTTGGAAATTTCAGTGTTTGGGGAATTTGGAGATTTGGGGTTTAAGAATTTAGAAATCTAGGAAATTAGCAATTTAGGAATTTAAGGATATAGACATTTGAAAATTTGGAGATTTCAGTCTTCAAGAAATTCCTAGATTTGTGGTTTCGGAAATTGATAATCTGGGGAATAGAAAATAGAGATTTGAAGAGAGATTCGAAAATTCACTCATATCTCCCTTCACTGAGGAGTGAGATACTTCTAATATCAGAATATAAAGATTTTTAAATTAAAACGTGTTATATACTACAAAATTTAAGAGCTTAAAACTTTTAGAATTTGAAAAGTTTAGCTATCTCTAAATTCCAGAATTTAAAAAGTTGTACACGTGATAATTTGAGGATCGAAAACTTGATAACGTACTAATTTTTTAATTAAGAAATAGGAACGTTCATTGATTAAAAAATGTAGAAAATTGTGCGTTTGAAAATCGTCGAGTATACACACATTCACTACCATTGAATCTCTAAATTTATAATTATAATGAAACATAAAAAATTATATAAATATAGCTCTTTTATTTTCGCGATTTTTAATTTTATTAAATTTAATTTAATCAACCGTGATTCATAAAAAGTACAAAAAAATTATACTTTTAAAAATATAATTCAATTTCATTTACATTAAATTTCTCAAAAGCCAAATGTTGGAGACTGCTCCCCTACATTGGTTCTCAACTCGAGGAATGGCAATATCGCACTATAGACTCTTCCTTAATCGATTATACGTAATGGCCATAACGGATATGTTAATCTCGTGGCGATGGAAAAGTAGGAGACGTTCTCACGTGCAAAAAATCAGTAACGCTTCCCAAACATACCGAGTTCGCTTATTCAGTATACATATTCCGAATGTGGCGAATTGGGCCAGTGCCATCGTCCTACATCTCGAAATCGCGATACACTGCCACCTTTCACCATTGATTTGATGCATTTAAGGTTACATTCTTTGCTAAGGTCTACCTCTCACCTGTGTCTTTCCGCTTGTTTGCAGATAATGTTACAATAATAAAAGAATGCGATTTCTCGTGCAACAGTTTTGTTCCGAGGTCTGCCATTCTACAAATTGTCAATTTTTCTTTTCTTTTCGATATATGGTAGATATAAAAACCATTCAAATAATAGCATACTAACCAGTAAGTCACAAATTCATATATTTTTCTCTTACCGAGAATTTTAAACGCGATTTTCTCGAAACTCGTTTTTCGCCAAGTCGAAAATCGATCTATACAATTACTCAAAAATTAATCAATCGATCGGTCTGAAATTTTCTACACATTTTAATGGTAGTAACGTCTCCTGGATGAACCTAAAAGTAAGTTAAAATAACGGAAATAAACATTTTCTTATCGCGAAGAAGACTACAATTTTTCTATGAATGTTAAACTTTTTGTTCCGAGGTCCGCCATTCTTCCAATTTTCAATTTTTTTCGGTATCTCAGATTCATCCATTACTACAAATAAATAAAATTCCTTCATTTTGGCTGTTTCGGATAATAAGAATCGGCACTAGAGAGTACATCGTTTTAGAAGTCGGTTCATGATGCTCCTAGCACAGCAGGCTTTACCTCCGCCATTTTGGATTTTATTTCAACAAAGAAATTGCAAAATGAAGTCGAGGTATTTATTAAATATTCCTCGAAATCTTAAAAATAGAACCTCGTCCGATATTTTGGCAAAGGAAAAAGTTGTTCAGAATAGCCCCATCTATCACCCTTCTCCGGCTCCTACAGCATTTGTGGGACACCCTGTATATCATAAATTCCACGAATATGGTAGATGTCCACATACTTTTGAGTGACAGTGTACGTTGACGTGAATTTCGAACGAATTATGGTAGGATACGTAAAAGCAGGAAAAGCATGTTTTAGCGTGTGAATTGTATTGTGAACTCTTCGATATAATTTGCAAATATTGTTTGGTAATAAAAATATACATTATACATATACAGGATGTCCCAAAAGTGTTGAAGGAGCCGGAAATGGGAGGTAGGTGGGGTCATTCTGAACAACTTTTTTATTTGCAAAAATGTCGTATGGGGCTTCATTTTTAAATTATTAACGAAAAACACCGACCAATCAGAGCGCAGGAATCGCGCGCGCTCGGAGGCAGAAGTGCAGGCCCGAGTTATAATTTGCCGTGGTCGCGATCGAATCGCGTGGCGCGCGATCCTCGCGTTCTGATTGGGCGGTGTTTTTCGTTAATAATTTAAAAATGAAGCCCCATACGACATTTTTGCAAATAAAAAAGTTGTTCAGAATGACCCCACCTACCTCTCATTTCCGGCTCCTTCAACACTTTTGGGACATACTGTATAAAAAATTTCACGAACATGGTAGATGTCCACCTACTTTTGAACGACAGTGTACGTTGACGTGAATTTCGAACGAATTATGGTAGGATACGTAAAAGCAGGAAAAGCATGTTTTAGCGTGTGGGTTGTATCGTGAACTCATCGATATAATTTGCAGATGTCATCATCTGAGAATTTCCGTTCATAATAATGAAAGTGTACGATTGTGCAGTGATATTTACAGTAAATCATCGTGTGGATGCACGATGAGAAAGTGCAAATTGCTTGACATTCGAACGAAACGATTTAATTTTCAGTAAGTTTGCGCGAAAAAAATTATGGATGTTGAATTAAGGAGAAACGCGCTTTGTGAAAATTTCTTAATTTCGGAAGAAATTATTAGGTTAGATATTGGTATCGAAGTGTTAAAGAAATTTTTAAATACAAAGTTTTCATCATTCACATACAAATTATTCAAATTAAGAAAGAAATAATAGATATTTTTTTTATATCAATGTTGACTTCTTTGGAAAATAATGTAAACTTTACCTAAATTTTTTAAATTCTTCAGACTATTTGAATTGTATCAAATATGACATAAAATATAAAGAATTACTCAATTATTTACATCTGAAATTTTGTAGTCATTCCACTTATATAATTCTTCTTGTTGCGATAATAAATATTCATACAGTTCATATTGTAAATATATACAATATTTAAATATTGCACACATTTAACAAATAGATAATAAAATCTATCTTTCAGTTCTTCACCCAAGATGTATAAACTGATGTAAAAATACTGTAATTTAATTTTATCTCTGTAATTTGTGATTTAACCACTGGAGAAGGGCTAACGATATTATGTACAAGCTAAGTCGCTTTTAAGAATTAACCATTAATCAAAACGTTAACTCTTTATCGCCGTATAGTTTTGCGTTGGATCAATTCACGTTAATTGGTCAATTAGCTTTACGCTTCATGTAGTGTAGTACCTAGTAAACGAATTGCGATTTACCGATAATGTTTCAATTTTCTGCGGTTCACTTGATTCGAGTCAATACGCGTGATTTATTGCGAAATGTAATTTCTAACGCTATGAATTTACACTTCGCCGCGGACTTTGCCAATTACAATCCTTACATCCAGTGGAGCATTACTTTCACTGAAGCTCAAATACCGAATAGATATAAATCGTTTCGCAACTGTACATTTCACGGTAGATTTCAATCATATTTGTCACAATTTTTGTTGAATTTCAACATAGGCATTTTATTTTATTTTTTTACGAATTTCAAAAAAAATTTTGATTTAGAGTAGTAATGCTTCTGGATATTGTTTGACAGTTCCTTAGAAAAAAAAAAATGATATCCTCACTTTAATACGTACCTAAAAAAATGAAATTTTACAGAAAAGTAAATGAAATCAATTATTTGTAACTAATTTTATATTTTGTATGTTACCGTGTGAAATATGTACATCATACATGCGTGATGTATTGAATAATACACAAAGGAGCTATGCAAAATACATGATTAATAAAATTGAAATAATTAGGTTCTTGTCGTTTTCTATAAAATTTCGTTCTTTTAGTATTAGGATGAAGGTATTGGCATGCACTTGCAAAAAGGTATTCGACATCGACATATCTCGCATTTATATATACGAAAGACACTCGTTATATTGCCATTCGCAGGTTGTGGGTGATATGAGGTGTATCGCTGGTTTGATCCCTGTATAGTGATATACAAGAGACGGCAATATACGACACGTGATGATAAATAATGGGCAGCAGCGTGTAACGTGTAGTGATATATGGAGTGCGGCAATATAACGCATAGTACTGAACAACGTGTGACCATGTATAACGCGTGATGATGCAACACATAGGGTTATGTAGTCATTAATCATATATATTGTACAGCAATACAACGCGTGGCGATATAACGCATAGTGCTATATAATATGCGGTGATGCATATTGCGCGGTAGTATAATGCGCAGCGATGCTGCGCGTAGTGATATTTAACGCACGGTGATATAAGACGAGGCGATATAACGCACAGTGGTATATAACAAGTGGTAATGTATAATGTGCGGCAATATCAGGCACAGTGATACTTAACGCATAATGATATGATACGTGGCAATACAACGTGTAGTGATAATTAAAATACGGCGATATAACGCGATGTGATATGACGCATAGTAATGTCTAACGTGCTGCGATATAACACATGGTGATATAAAACACGCAGTGATGTACCACGTGTTGATATAGCACGTGGCAATATAATTTGCGATGTCATTACGAGTTCTATTATATACCACGCGATAATATGTATATTACGTAAGGCGATATAATACGTGGCACTATAACACGTAATGATATGGCCATATACAGTAATGTGCGGTGATAAAATGTGTGGCTATATTTCTGTATGCCGGGATATACACCGCTAATGTGAAAATTCATATATACAAATGGAAGTGGTTGCATTGGCAATATAACGAGAGTCTACTGTATATTAACAGTTTGACAAATATCATTTTATATGATTGATACTTGACGAATATAGTTTTATATGATTGATACTTGACGAATGTACTTTTACGCAATTGTGACTTGACGAATATCGTTTTATATCATTGGTACTTGACGAGTATCGTTTTATTTCATTGGTATTTGACGAGTATCGTTTCGTGTGATCGGTAATTGATGAAAACAGCTTAAGTGATTGGTACTTGACAAATACAGTTCAATATGATACGGTACTTGACGAATGCAGTTTTATATGATTGGTACTCGACGAGTATCGTTTTATATGATTGATATTTGACGAATATCGTTTTGTGTGATCGGTAATGGATGAAAACAGCTTAAGTGATTGGTACTTGACAAATACAGTTCAATATGATACGGTACTTGACGAATGCAGTTTTATATGATTGGCACTTGACGAATATTATTTTATATGGCTTCGTGTGACTTGGAGTTCGTAATTATTGTTACATGCAGGGTGTAATTATTTGTGATAATTAGGTTGTGCGGGGACGAGGTTGGGTCATCTATATGGGGCAATGCGTGTCTCGTAAAGCGGGCGCCGTCATCGCAACCGGTCATCGCGACTCGCTCACGTATCGCATCATGGATAAACCCGCCAAGGTAAATAATTTTTCAATTACATTTGGCACCTTCCTAACTATAATACCTAATTATAATTTCACTAGCTGTAATAGTTCATCGAAATTTCATGGATCGTAGTATTTTCCATTTTACACAGAAAAAATCTCCTATGCTGCGTTTGCATTTTTCTTTTTACTTTCAATTGAAACTTGTTGATTAGAAATTATTTATTCTTAACCTTCCGTTGCATGCTGTTAGAAAATATGCTACATAACGTGATAGATATTTATATGTTACGTCGTTCATTATGAATGAAAGACAAACTCGATAATTAACGAAATTATTTGTAACACTTTTTGGTTTGCATAATTACAATTTCTTATTGTGCATTCATGTTTGCGATATAGTGGCAGTGTTCTTCAGATAAACTCGTTGATTAAAAAATATTTGTTCGTTGTTTTCTTATCAGTGCACTCGCGAACGTTCAGAAATGTATCTTTTCTCAAAATTAATAGAATCACGCAACAAAGTATTAAAATTACAGAATCTTCCACTTATGCTCTCTCTTAATACCGATAAGGTGCACTTATCAGTTCGTATAAATAAATCTAATTCCTTCGCATTGCACTTACAAGTTGCACTATCCAACCTGAACAAACCAACTAAGTAATATTCCACATAATATACATACAGGATGTCCCAAAAGTGTTGAAGGAGCCGGAAATGGGAGGTAGGTGGGGTCATTCTGAACAACTTTTTTATTTGCAAAAATGTCGTATGGGGCTTCATTTTTAAATTATTAACGAAAAACACCGACCAATCAGAGCGCAGGAATCGCGCGCGCTCGGAGACAGAAGTGCAGGCCCGCGTTATAATTGGCCATGGTCGCGATCGAATCGCGTGGCGCGCGATCCTCGCGTTCTGATTGGTCGGTGTTTTTCCTTAATAATTTAAAAATGAAGCCACATACGACATTTTTGCAAATGAAAAAGTTGTTCAGAATGACCCCACCTACCTCCCATTTCCGGCTCCTTCAACACTTTTGGGACACCCTGTATAACACGTATGTATGTGCTCGATTCTGTTTCGTATAGCTATACGTCAGAACGAACGGTAAAATACGTATATCGCTAAAATATATTGCATATAAAATTCAATATGCTCCGTTATAGTACATTGTACGTTATAGAAAGATTCCGATCGACGGAAATTGTCCGTGTGAACAAAACAAGCAACAAATTCTCTGAATAGTCTATCAGAATAAATTATTTTCCCATTGCATGCAGAGAATTGTGCGTGAATGCAGTTGAATGAATCGGTGAAAGCAAGGAACTTTTTCAAGCAAAGGAGAATGAAAACGTACACAATGCTATCTGCTCCGATGAGTTGAAATCGCAGAAAATAGCAGTTAGCTTCTATGGCCGCGGTGCAACACAATACAAATGGTATTTCATGATTGATCGAATAAGTAGCATTCGTTCGATAAAGCTATTCTTACATTTTTATATTTAGTTACACAAATTATTAATCTGGCCCGAACGTGAATTGACCTTTGTTGGGGCGACGAATGATCATGTAGAGGTACATTAATTTATTTTCCATGTCTGGCCAGGTACATAAACCTTTTGGACACGAGCGGCGACTCGCGTTCGTCATTTGATTTAAAGCAACGACTTTAATTAAATTTATAGTACTATACATCTGATGTTTGAACGTAATAAAGCAGG
This sequence comes from Coelioxys conoideus, assembly GCA_947623535.1. Lineage (NCBI taxonomy): Eukaryota > Metazoa > Arthropoda > Insecta > Hymenoptera > Megachilidae > Coelioxys > Coelioxys conoideus. The sequence goes on along the minus strand of OX392453.1, from coordinate 15,230,609 downwards.
CAGTATTGACGATAAATAATAAAGGGATGATGATTTTAAAACTTAATTTAAATAATAATAATATAATATAAAACTTAATTTATTTATATACATAATATAAAGCTGAATTTAAATAATAATAATATAATAGTATAAAGTAATAATTTTAATTTTTAAATAATTTCAAAAACACTCATTAAACTTTCCGACTAAAAAGTTTTACTATTTTCCAACAGTGAACGTGTTTTCGAGTGCAAAGGGTTAATTTATTTTGTATTCTTGTGCAGGTCATTAATTTATTTTCCATTCTTTATACACTTCTTCGCCTTATTATCAATCATTGCACCGAAACTACCAAAGCAGATAAATTCTAGTTTTACAAATTTCATATTTCGAATGATAAAATTTGTTAAGATATTTTTCTCGAAATCTGTACTGACTCTCGTCTAGATAAAGGGTTAATATGTGTCTTAATTTATGTTCCGTCGTTCATACATTTATTTTTCAAAATCATTTTTAATTTCAAAGGGCATTATATGTCGGTAGTTTTAGTTTAACCCTTATCACTATGTCAAACATCGTATAAATAATTGAGATAAATAGATTGGCTCAATATATATTTTTTCATTTGTTCACTACTTATAATAAATTAAAAATATATTTGTCACGTACCCTGCACCATTGCAGTATATTTGATTGAAAACCTATTTCCTGATCAATTTTGCAAATTAATTAAGGGTTGTAAAGGGTTAACGTAAGGGAGTAATGTAATGACAGTACTTTGAACTAGATTCACGTGTCTCATTTTAGTTACATTAATTATTAACGAGTGTACTAATTTATTCTGAATACCTTGTTTAATTTTTTACCTTATTTTGAGACATAAAGTAGGCTAGCTAGTATCATTCGTTGAAACTAGATTTATGTGTCACATTTCAGTTTCATAAATTATTTACGCGAGTACCAGTTTATTCTCAATTTCTTATTAATTCATTGCCTCATTTTGTGTCTTGAAGTAGGCGAATAGTATCATTTGTTTAAACTAGATTTATGTGCCTCATTTTATTTACATAAATTATCAACGCGTGGACTAGTTTATTCTCACTTCGTTATTTATTTTATCACCTTATTTTCAATCTTAAAGTAAGGGATTAGTATCATTCGTTGAAATTAGATTTATGTGTCTCATTTTAGTTAGATAAATCATCAACAGGTCTAATGATTTATTCTAAATACCTTGTTTAATTTTTCACCTTATTTTGAGTCATAAAGTAGGCTGATAGTGTTATTCGTTTCAACTAGATTTACGTGTCTCATTTTATTTACATAAATTTTCAGAGCGTGTACTATTATAATTTATTACTCCTTATTTATTGTTTCACCTTATTTTCGATCTTAAAGTAAGGGCGTAGTGTCGTTTGTTTCAACTGGATTTACGTGTCTCATTTTATTTACATAAATTATCAGCGCGTGCACTAATTTATTGCTAATTTATTACTCCTTATTGTACCGATCTATAACTTCGTATTTATTTTTTCACCTTATTTTCAATCTTAAAGTAAGGGAGTAGTGTTGTTCGTGTAAACTAAATTTATATGTGTCATTTTCAGTTACATAAATTATCAGCGCGTGTACTAGTTTATTACTAATTTATTACTCCTTATTGTACCGATATATAGCTTCGTATTTATTTTCTCACCTTATTTTCAATCTTAAAGTAAGGGAGTAGTGTTGTTCGTGTAAACTAGATTTACGTGTGTCATTTTCAGTTACATAAACTATCGACATGTGTTTGTCGAAACACGTACTGACTCTTGCCGAGGCGAAGAACGATCCTGTACACGCGTGCTAATTTATTTTCAATTCCCTGTTTATTTCTTCACCTTATTTTCAGTCTTGAAGTAGGGGAGTACTAAGTATAGGGGAGAATCGGTACGGTACCAAGCAACACTGGTTTTCACTTTTAAGATTAGTTGCTTGTATTCTGCGTAAACCAGAAGGAAGAATATTGTAGTCTGGTGGATAGCAACTGAATTAATAAGTTGCAAACATTTGCACTTGTCGTTACGTAAAGTACCAATGAATTCACGTAGAACGTAGAATGATCTTATCGGTTTCTTTCACAAAATGGTAACGATTGGAACGCGCGAGATATAATATGTACTCGTATTAAATTGCGTATTCTTACAATTAGATTCTTTAACACGATGATCATAGTAACCGGAGTATAACACCAGCTCGAATAACTTCATCGGTTGATAGGATATTTAATTCCTTCGAAACCGCGATTTACACGTTCATTAGAATATTAATTATTCAGTAGGATATTTTTGATACTTAATAACGTCTCTTAAACGTTTATATTACTTAAATTACCTTTCTTAATTGTTTAAATTACATAAATGATTATTCTTGATTGTTTAAATTACTTAAATGACTTTTCTTAATTATTTAAATTAGTTAAATTGATTACCTGTTTGCTTACGGTACTTTAATGACTTTCCTTGATTGTTTAAATAACATAAATGACTTTCCTTGATTGTTTAAATTACATACATGATTTTTCTTTATTGTTTACATTACTTAAATGACTTTCCCTGATTGTTTAAATTACATACATGATTTTTCTTTATTGTTTACATTACTTAAATGTCTTTCCTTGATTGTTTAAATTACATACATGATTTTTCTTTATTGTTTAAATTACTTAAATGACTTTCCTTGATTGTTTAAATTACATACATGATTTTTCTTTATTGTTTAAATTACTTAAATAACTTTCCTTGATTGTTTAATTTACATACATGATTTTTCTTTATTGTTTAAATTACTTAAATAACTTTCCTTGATTGTTTAATTTACATACATGATTTTTCTTTATTGTTTAAATTACTTAAATGACTTTACTTAATTTTTTAAATTATTTAAATGTCTTTACCTGCTTGTTTAAGTAACTTTGATGACTTTTCTTGATTGTTTAAATTACATAAATTACATTTCTTGATTTGTTAAATTTCTTAAATGACTTTTATTAATTGTTCCAATTACTTAAATGACTTTACCTACTTGTTTAAATTACTTAAATGACTTTTCTTCATTGTTCAAATTACTTCAATGATTTTCCATAATGGTTTAAATTACTTGTACGACTGTTCTTAATTGTTTGGAGTATCAGCTTTGATTTAAAAGATATTTAATTTTACCGATTCATTCAAAGTTTCATAAGAGTCTCATTTCATATGCATTAATACAAAAAAGTATTCTTACTATAATATTGAATTTTAATCTTTTGTTTCCTACCTTTAATACGTAATCATTTAAACATGAATTATGTTGTATTAACACTTGTTCGTATTATTTTCTCTGTGTCTTCCTCGATTTCCAGGAATTTTTTAAGAGAATTAATCAAACACGTATGCACCGTTTCAAGACGTTGCAGTTTTAATAAGTCAATCGTATTTTAGATGAAGTTTTACAAAGTCGTTTTCTGACCAGTCTGGCATTTCTGAAGAGAATGATTGTTCGTAAAGCATTCACCCTCGCGAAGGAATCCGACAAAATTTACATGCATGTCTCGTAAACTCCTTCATGGTCGCCATTTTCGCGGTTACAAAATTGTTAAAACAATACTAGCTAAAAAGCAAAAGTGGTCGGTATGTTCGACAGAGAGTGCTGCAACGTTAGCAAAAATGAAACCCGATAGGAATAAAAATAAAAAAAAGTAACGCGGATTAATAAAAATGTGAGCAAAAACGTAAATCCACGTGGACAGTGTAAGAAGTCGAATGGAATGGGAAAACGTAAAACGTGACCCGTTCGTTAAGCGTTAATTGACTTCCTGTACACGGTGTATTCGATACAACGATATATATGTTGCTGACATTTTAATTCCGTAGTATTTACGGAACATGTAGAATTTGAAGTATTTCAACGGAACATGTATCGAAGAATCGCAAATAACTATCCATCTACATACCCACCTACTTTTCAATACATTCCACGTACTAGGCACAAGCGTAGTCGCTCATACTTTTACCATGAGAGAAAATAGTTTTATCGATTTATATCTGAAAATAATGCGTGCACCGATACCGTACACGATTGATAATATTCGCAAATTTCAATGAGACTTATTGTGTAATCTTGCAGATGTATTAGATAATTTATCAATTGAATATCGATATCGCTAGAAGTGCAACCTTTCTCTTAAGATCTTTTCTTTTTAGAAAATGTAATGCGCAGTGGGATCGCGTTGTATAATGTTGCAAGAAACAGAAAATAGATAGAAGTCGGATACGACAGGATAAATACATAAATATATTAATTATGTTATTTTAATTGAATGTGTAAATTATTTTTACACGTTTGTAAGATTGGATGATATATACGTCGTTTTGTTTGAAATAAACCAATCAATATGACATAATTTATATTTTAGGAGAAATAGTGTATAGTACTGTTAAATAATGAAAAATATATTAATTTAATTTTTTGAAGCAGATATAAATGATTTAGTTAAACTAGAGCGATTTAGAATAATTTAGTTAAGACTAGAATGATTTAGTGTAATCATTATTGTAACTTGTAGCAATACTGTAATTGAATACCATTATTATAACTAATAACAGTATTCAATATACTGATAGAATACTTTTAGGTATTTTAGGTATTTAACGAATACTTATTATTATAAATTAATAATTTTTATTATATCCGATAGATATGTACTTTGTAATGCATCAATATTTCATAAATAATTTTTCTGCCTTTTTTTTTTATTTGATTACAGTTAAAATTACAAATTAGAATTCATATAAAAATTTAGAATACGAAAACAAATTTTGGAGCATGTATTATTTGCACCATTTGCACATGCTACTGTTCAGTCTTATTTATATATTAAAGTATGTTAATAGGATCATAACAGTAATAATTTTACAAAAACGAACAACTCTCTATGTACATTGAAAGAGGCGTTCACAACCGAACGGTTGTATTTTTTGATCAAGTAATGAATAGAGCAGAAAAATTAGAACAGAAAAAATATACGGTAAATAACATAAAAATTTCTGATGTCCTAATTGTAAAAATTACAAAATTTGTGTATCTGTGAATTTGTAAACTTGCGAGAGTATAGCTTTACAAATTCGTAAATTTGTGAACTTTTAGGTCTGTACATTTGCACATTGAAAAATTTCAAAAGTTGAAAAGTTAATTTGAAATTGGAAAGTTTGAAGGCTAAAAATTAGCGACTTTATACATTAAGAAATTTGAAAATTTGGAAATTGAAAATTAAAATATTTATAGAGGTAAAAACTTCTGTGCTACTAGATTTAACATTTTTTTTTTTTAACAAAATCGGTGCTACATTTTTCTCTGAATTATTTAGGTTCGCTAGACTATGTTTCCGGTGATTAATATCAATGATAATGAAATACTTACAATAAAAAAACCATGCAAATGAATGAGTAGGAGTGTACGTAAAATCAGAAAGCGTTAGAATATTTATAGTATTATATATGTAGTGAAATTTCCGAGAAATATTATACGTAGTTACGCCATTGGCTGAACAAAATATTCATCATAGGCTTTCTTGTTCTTCTCCGTCCTTTCACTTGAACGTCTGCAGTATTTCAATATATGTACGTGTCTCATTTTTCCATTACTTCCTGCATTGAAATCACTTCGAAATTCTTCTTTTTATGCGTCACGCGGTGAAGAGCTTGTTGTCATTTACATTCAGTTTTATGAAAACACCTTTGCGAAGCAAAGATTTATGAACTTTCATTGCAATTCAATAACTCGAACATCAGTGAAAGATTCTCGATAAATCACTGATACTTTTTACACAAATTAACAAACTATTTCATGTACAATATTTTCATCCAATTACTTTATATTAATTATATCAAAATAATTTATATTAATTTATAATTTATATTCAAAATTATTTTATATTAATTTATGCTTCATATTAAAAATTAATTTATATTAGTTTATAATTTATATTCAAAATTAATTTATATTAATTTATAATTTATATTCAAAATTATTTTATATTAATTTATGCTTCATATTAAAAATTAATTTATATTAGTTTATAGTTTATATTCAAAATTAATTTATATTAGTTTATAATTTATATTCGAAATTGTTTTATATTAATTTATACTTTATGTTCAAAATTGTTTTATGTCAATTATATTAACTCCGAATCAGCTCACGTATTATATAACTGTATTTTATACAATTATGTGCTGTTCATTTTAACGATTTAGCGACGTTCCGAGTTCATAACATGCGTTCTAAAACACATATGTGAAACGCAAGTAATAAACAAACGTAACCAAATAATTATTGAAGAAAATTACATTTTTCCCGATGTCGTCATTACTGACCACTACGATTTTTTCTAATTATGTAAATGAAGATCTAATTATGCCAATGTAGTTGCTTTCATGTTACTTTCCTGTTGCACGTTTCTTGATAGTCTCAGAAAGTTATCACGTAGACTCACGATTTTATACATACACATATATTTAATAATTGATCTTATTAGAACCTGTAATTGCACTTCTTAACCAACGATTTGCCAACAGAACAACTACCTTGTTTGAAATGGTAAATAAAATACCAAAAAAATATACGAATAAGTTTTAACTTTAACATTTTACCGTTTGGACTAAATAAAGTGAATGGCTGTTCGCTAATGTGAACAGAGTCGTTAACAGGTACATTTAGTTTATCTTTTATTACGTAGTTTATAGTTCATAGTTCTACGCATTTTACATTTAGTTATACGATACTGCGAAAATAACTAATTCTGGACTTTGTTTCTCTACTGGTCGATCGGATTATGTAAATTTATTACACTACTCAGAATATGTAATAACGTGATGTAAGGCTAACACTTGCACGGATAGCGTTTAGAATCTGATACCGCGTTTATGTTACTCCACCGCAATACCACATTCGCATCTTATATGTAACTCGGTATAGCGGAAAAGCCAGCTGATTCCCTGAGATACGAGTTGAAGGTCATCTTCGCAAAGTTCAATGTCCTCGGTATCATTTCAATACTGTTCATAACCATGATTTTTTTCGATAGGATCGCACTCAACGAGCCCGAAGGGTATACATATTTTAACGCCTAACGGATGAGTTACTTTCCCTCTGTCTACCTGCATGTACCGACATTTTTTATACAAATTACATGAACATGTACTTATGGTTCCAAAGTCTTATGATTTTATTAAATCGACTGTATTTTGGAGAAAATTTTAGGAAGTTACTTATTAATATATTTTATACTTTATTTTACATTATACTTTACATTTATTACACTTATAACTTTTATAACTTATGTTGTACACTTAATAACTTTTCTTAATTGTTTACGATATTAGTTTTTTAGGAATTTATACATATATTTTAAACTTTATTTTATTATATATTTTATACTTTACCTTTATTGCACTTATAACTTTTATAAGTTATGTTGTACACTTAATAACTTTTCTTAATTCTTTACGATATTAGTTTTTTAGGAATTTATACATATATTTTAAACTGTATTTTATTATATATTTTATACTTTACCTTTATTGCACTTATAACTTTTATAACTTATGTTGTACACTTAATAACTTTTCTTAATTCTTTACGAGATTAGTTTTTATTTAAAAAATAAACCTTTTATTAAGTCACTGAAAGTGGTCGTAAGAGTACGATTTCATATACTACATAATGTAAAGTATTTTTACTATAATACTGAATTTTAATCTTTTATTTCCTACCTTGTTTGATACTCAATAATTTAAATGTAAGTTATGCTGTACGAACACTTGGAGCAATTACTTTTCCTCTGTCTTTCTTGATTTCCAGGCATGTTTTAAGAGAATGAATCAAACATGTACGACTTTCCTAATTGTTTGCAATATCAGCTTTGATTTAAAAGATATTTCATTTTACTGATTCACTGAAAGATGCACAAGAGTCTCATTTCATATGCATCAATATAAAGTATATAATATATACCATAATATTGAACTTTAATTCTTCATTTCTTACCTTGTTTGATACGTAATAATTTAAATATAAGTTGTACTGTATGAAAACTTGGATGGGTTATTTTTCATCTGTTCTTCTCGATTTCCAGGCATTTTTAAAGTGAATTAATCAGAAATGTATGTACCGTTTTATAGCGTTGCAGTTTTATTATATCGACGGTATTTCGGATGTAATTTTACAAAATTATCCAATTACCTGTCTGGCATTTCTTAACACTATTTCTACCACGATTTAATGTGTATCTATTTCGACCAAAGGATGTCTTTTGACGCCTTTTCGTTTGAATACATATAATTGCCAAAACTGGTTGGGGATTATCAAATTATCAGTTAAATGTAGATAATATGAGGAATATATGTATTTATTGACCCATTCATGTATATTTATTGGTGATTATTTAATTAGGTTGTAAATTCTAGCTTAATTCATAAATTCACAAAATGCACAATCAGTGCAGCAGTGCACACTAAAATGCAACATTGGAAATAAGCGAATATTAAAGTTATGTCGCAACTCCTGTATTTTAAAGTTGATATGATGCCGCAAAATGGTGTTGATATTTATATGCAGAATTGTTAAAAATTAGACGCTGTCGTGAAACCTTTAAGGTTTCAAAAGACACTTCACGGTAAGAATAAGTATACCATATGCATATTTTTAGATCTAAGATGAGTAAGAGGAAAATGATATCGCTGAATTAATGTAACAACTATTGTATGAAAGTCAAAAAATTAATTGTGGAGAAATGATTCAACGCAGTGATTAATTTTATGTTGAAATTTGAATGGTGTCTTTTGACACCTCATGGTAGAAATAGTGTTAAGAGCGTGATATTTTGAAAAGCATTCGCCCACGTGAAGGAATCCGACAAAATTGAAATTCCTGTCTCGTAAACACCTTCGTGCTAGCCATTTTCACGGTTACGAAATAGCTATTGTAAAAAAATACTAGCTAAAAAGCAAAAGTGGTAGGTATGTTCGACTAAGAGCACTGCAACAAGAACGAGAAGAAAAGTTGTTGATAAATCAAAAAGCTTTAAAGAACGCATTTATCTTTATATTAAAAGATATTAAAAGATAAATATCCTTTTTCGAAGGTCGTCTACTTCAACATCTTTTAGACTACCGATGTATACATCATGCACGTTCATTTTATCTTAATTCAACGATCAAGGTGATATACGCGAACATCATCCTTTTGCTCATACATTATTGAAACTCTCAACATGCGTTGTAATTTAATTGCTATCGATTTAAAATGAACAAAATCTAGTTACACGATGAAAACGTATAAAAATGTAATTACATAAATGTGGTCTACTTACGTAACTTCGAAGAACCGTCATCGAGTAACGTAAACATCGCAAAAAAATATTAAAAAGTCAGCAAATTACCATCGACATGTTTAAATCATACGAGCTCTGCATTCTTAATATACAGAGCATAATGATGTCTGTTGCTTGTAAATATGTACGTGTCCGCATTGGTATTCCGTGAACGAATATGGCATACATGCTCTCTTTTTGCCATAATACATACACGAATCTAGCCGAACAATATGTGATGAGAATGTACACGATAGCAGGTTAAAAAATGAATGACGAAAGACCTTCCTTTCCGCGGCAACTCTACCGTTATTTTACGCTCAACGATCATACGTTCTATCCATTCACGTTTCACGAACTTTTCAATAATTAATACTTATTGTTTTTCGTGGCCTTGTTCCTGGCAGGATCTTTTGAACAAGGTTATACGCGCCGTTAGTTGTAAACGTGGGAGCGTATTGCTGAAAATTGTGCTCAATTACATAAATAGCATAAGTTAATTTTAGTATGAACGAATTTGATGCAAATTCGTGGCGGGCGAATTAATAAATTGGTCTGTGTACAGGAGAGTATGGGTAGCTTATGGGGAAAATGATCCAGGGACAAGAGATTCGATGTGTTTGATGGGAGATAAAGAATTGTGAACATTTTCTGAGTAAATGATGTGAATTCTTGAATTCAAAAATTTGGGAATTTTAGGAATTTGAAGATTTGGAGATTTAGAGATTTGAAAATTGGTGAATATGAAGGTTCATAAATTTTTGGGATGCAGGAATTCGAGAATCTGGATGTTTCGAAATTTGGGAGTTTAGGGACATTGGAGATTTGAAACTTTGAAGATATCGGGATTTGGGAATTTGAGAATTTGAAGATTTTTAAATTTGACAAATTTCGGAGTTTAAGGACTTTGGAGATTTGAAACTTTGAAGATATCGAGATTTGGGAGTTTTAGAATTTGAAGGTTTTGAAATTTGACGAATTTGGGAGTTTAGGGACTTTGGAAATTTGAAACTTTGAAGATATCGGGATTTGGGAATTTGAGAATTTGAAGATTTGGAAATTGGAGAAATTTGGGAGTTTAGGGACTTTGGAGATTTGAAACTGTGAGGATTTTTAGACTTGGGAATTTGAAGATTTTTAAATTTGACAAATTTCGGAGTTTAGGGACTTTGGAGATTTGAAACTTTGAAGATATCGAGATTTGGGAATTTTAGAATTTGAAGGTTTTGAAATTTGACGAATTTGGGAGTTTAGGGACTTTGGAGATTTGAAACTTTGAAGATAACAAGATTTGGGAATTTAAGAATTTGAAGATTTGGGAATTTAAGAATTTGAAGATTTGGGAATTTAAGAATTTGAAGATTTTGGAATCTAAGGATTTGTCAATTTTTTAGACTTCGAACATTTAGGAATTTGGGAATTAAGAGACTTTGGAGAATTGGAACTTAGTGGATTTTAGTATTTGAAAATTTGAAGATTTGGGGATTTGACAAATTTGAAAATTGTAGAATTTGGATATTTAGGAACTTGGAGGATCTCGAGCTTTAGGAATTCAGAAAATTAGTAAATGTAAAACCTCATAATTTGGAGATTTCAACATATAAAAATTTTGAGAATCTAGAAATCTTAAAATTCAAAAATTTTAAAACCTCAGTACCAGAAAAATTTGAAAATTCAAAACTTCGAGAACTTAAACGAGAAATTAAAAATTAAAAAATGCACTAATTTGTAAATTGATACAAATTAATGAAGAGCTAATAAACAATTTCTATGAAATAATTTTAACATACACTTCATACTGCTGAGTAAGTATACCTAATAAAAAATCCTTAAAGAAAACCTACAAGTTTCACTAAAAAAGAAAGCAACATGATTCTGCGATTTCTTAGCACGCTGAAGGTTTATTTTGCAATAAATAAGTAAGGTTAAGTACAAACTTTTCCATCGTGAAATTGTATAATAATATTAACGCGTAGTTGGCCGGACATGTACAATTACGGTGCTCGACTGCCTGTGCAGATAGCGGACACGTAAGATTACGGATTTTGCATACTTTAGCAGAAGGTCACGTACTATATTCTTTCTTTAGCCATGAACACGATTGTAAAAGTAAAATCCTTATCTTTGTTATTTTACCTTCATTTCGATATATACGGTGATACATTCGAATAAAGTCCATCTAACAAGAAATCTTTACCTAAAAATTTACATTTTAATTACAAGTGTCAAAAAGTTAAAAACATTAAAAAGAAACACATCCCCTGAATGAAATATTTTATAAACCATATAAATGTTGTCAAAGAAGCAATATAGTATTTTAAAGTCCTTTCTCCAGGGTCATTTTTCTTATCAAGTTCTCACCATTTTTTTTTTTTACATATAATGCTATATTCTTTATTGCATCGTATAATTGATAAAATAATATGTTCAAAGCTGTATGATATTATAACCTTCAAATGGCATGTGCCAGAAGTAAAAATTTTATTAATAGATAAAATCTATTTACATGGATTATTTTGTGTAGATATTTGTAGAATTATTTATACAATTATTATATCGACGGTAACTATACAGGGTGTCCCAAAAGTGTTGAAGGAGCCGGAAATGGGAGGTAGTTGGGGTCATTCTGAACAACTTTTTCATTTACAAAAATGACGTATGGAGCTTCATTTTTAAATTATTAACAAAAAACACCGACCAATCAGAGCGCAGGAATCGCGTGCGCTCGGAGGCAGAAGTGTAGGCACGAGTTATAATTGGCCGTGGTCGCGATCGAATCGCGTGGCGCGCGATCCTCGCGTTCTGATTGGTCGGTGTTTTTCGTTAATAATTTAAAAATGACGCCCCATACGACATTTTTGCAAATGAAAAAGTTGTTCAGAATGACCCCACCTACCTCCCATTTCCGGCTTCTTCAACACTTTTGGGCCACCCTGTATATAATATTGCATGAACATTTCTTGTTTATTGTACCAAATTGATTCTAATGAGTATTAAAGATAATTGAAGTCGCAGATAATTGGAACCAAGGATTTCTTGTACTTATAATTGCGGCACTCATGCTAATTAACACCGTTAGTGTACTCTAAAAAGAAACCATCACTTTTATTTTATTTATCATTCTTTTTAGTAGCAGTAGAAAAATTTCTGCAGCGGAATATAATTTTTTTCTACTTGATTAATAGACGACTTTTTACTTGATTAATTGTTACACAATTTAGTAAAATTGTTTTACTAAAATGTTACACAATTGTTACACAATTTAGTGAAATTGTTTTACTTCCTTTAATAAAATTGTTTTACTAAATTGTTACAAAATTGTTATACAATTTAGTGAAATTGTACAATTCTACAAATTGTAAAATTTAATAAATTATAAATTGTAAGATCTAGTAAAATTTTACTAAATTCTGTAACAATTAGTAAAATAGTAACTAAGTAGTGTTTAAATGAGCAAGTCTGTATATGTACCTTTCAAAAGGATAAGAAATTCTTCAGATTTTTTGTATTTAATGTATTCAAACCGAAGAAATACCTGCACACAGATATACAGTCGTGGACAAAATTAAGTGGGCAGATATCATAAATAACAAAAGGTAAATTTAATTAACTAATAATGCCTATAAATCAAAACTTTATTCCACAATTATATACATTAAATAAATGTTTTGTCAAGCCTACAAAAATATCTCACGTTCTAAATTTAAAATTTATTTACAACATTGTAATGAAACAAAACATTTTTTACATTTCTGCAATGTCCACTTAATTTTGTCCAGGAGTGTATCTTCTTTTCAGATGGTGTTCAAACTAAATATAACAATCGTTGGCATGTTTGCAATATTTTCGTATGATTTATAAACAACGAATAAGCATTATTCACAAACAATTACATATTATTCACAAATCAATAATTTAATTGCGTATCGCGTCTACCAAATGCAAAAATTCTTAAAGACAGCCTAATACGTTAGTCGTGAATGTAAAATAACCCCTTCAGGGTGGTTTCGTTTGATTGATACGCCGAGCATAAAGCCGTTCGAGACAGTGCTATGTTTCCAACGCGATTATTCGATCTGATTACGAGGACATTATACGTGAAAGTAATTAATTGTTAAATTCATTGCTGACGTTAATTCTCGCGAGCATAGTTCTTGCTCTTTCCTTTCGTTACATCCGCTTTCTATTGTTCCCCGTTATGCCGGTTGATTTCATGGCGAGTGCCTGCTAACCGGAAACAATGTGGAAAAACGCGAAACCGGGAGGATCAACACCTACGCTCGAGATGCGGAGAAAGAGAAGTTTCTCTCCTTTTTTTTTGTCTGGTTTCTTTGCGATTCATATTTTGAACAATGGTATTTCCCTGCACTCGCTTCTTCCATATAAAGAAACTTCCTTATATGTATGTATCTTTTATACGATGCGATATTTTCACGTATTCATATTGTATGGATGCAATTGCGAATGCAGAAATTAAAATTGTGCGGCTGTATTTATTCTCTAAACAATCACAATTATTTCCGGACCAAAAAATGTCGGTTGTTCATTTTTTTTAGCTGTTATTATGTATTGTCCTATCGTTGCTCCATCATTTTACTAGTTTTATATATTCCGTTTTCTATTATTCTTGAATTTTATGATTTTTACCACTTTACCGTTTCATTATTTTCCTCGTTTTACCATTTTATCATTTCAATATTTCACCATTTTATAATTTTACCATTTCAATATTTTATCATTTCGTCATTTTACCATTTCATCATTTTACCATTTCATCATTTTATCATTTTATCATTCTATCAGTTTTGCCATTTTATAATTTCAACATTTTACCATTTCATCATTTTATCATTCTACCATTTTTGCCATTTTATAATTTCACCATTTCAATATTTTATCATTTCAACATTTTACCATTTCATCATTTTATCATTCCACCATTTTTGCCATTTTATAATTTCACCATTTCAATATTTTATCATTTTAACATTTTACCATTTCATCATTTTACCGTTTCAATATTTTATCATTTCAACATTTTACCATTTTACCAATTTACCATTTTATAATTTTATCATTTCAACATTTTACCATTTCATCGTTTTACAATTTCACAATTTATCAATTTTACTATTTTACTATTTTATTATTCACTATTCAGCATATACCTACTCATTGTTCATTATTCATTAATTCACTATTCTAGTATTCGCTATTCGCAATTTGCTACTTTACCGTTTACCGTTCCACCATTTCACTATTTCACTTATTACTGATCTCCCATTCACTTCCATTAAAACTTCCATTTTTCATTTAGACATAATCTAAATTTAATTTAAGAGGGGACTTTCTAGCATATCGTAAGGAGCTGTATAAATTACTGCACTAATTGTACTGTAGTACAGTAATAGTTCATAAAATGTATAATTAAATTCTGCTCAAGTCTATAAGAGTTAAATGCAATTCATTTTGTCCAACCTCCGTTAGTTTTTATGACGGCAGCCATTAGTTTTAACGAAAATTTATACATATTTGAACAGTATCATTGAAAATGGGCAAATATATTATTTACTATTTTGCTTCACATATTTCTAAAATATAACATTGGAAACTCAACAAACGAATAAATCAAGATATATTAAAATAAATTCAAGATATTCAAAACGTAATTAAGATATGTTACATTTAGAAGTAAAATATATTATTGAAGAGCTTAAGTCTGAAATATTTAAAAAATTATTTATGTATACAGGGTGTCCCAAAAGTGTTGAAGGAGCCGGAAATGGGAGGTAGGTGGGGTCATTCTAAACAACTTTTTCATTTACAAAAATGTCGTATGCGGCTTTATTTTTAAATTATTAACGCAAAACACCGACCAATCAGAATTCGAGAATCGAGCGCCACGCGATTCGATCGCGACCACAGCCAATTATAACTCGGGCCTACACTTCTGCCTCCGAGCGCGCGCGATTCTCGCGCTCTGATTGGTCAGTGTTTTTCGTTAATAATTTAAAAATGAAGCTCCATACGTCATTTTTGTAAATGAAAAAGTTGTTCAGAATGACCCCACCTACCTCCCATTTCCGGCTCCTTCAACACTTTTGGGATACCCTGTATATAACATACATCTATTTTAATGCTTCTATGCACCAAATATATTAACGAATAAATTTATGCGAAAAATATATGCGGTTCCGTTTAAAAAGAGAGTTCTCAAAATTGACGGTGCAAAAAGTCGATTACTCGCGCATACATGTACAATGTTCATACTTACAGAGTACCATTTTCATTTACAGTACGAGCGCTGAAAACGTTCTTAATGATTTCCGTAAAATAGAAAGAAAAAAGTCTCACTCTCACTGCATTGAAGTTTTAATTAAATCAGAAGACTCTCGAAACGTCAGGCGGATTAATTTCTGGGTTAAGCTACTTGTAAATGAGCAAAAGCGATATGTTAGTTATTGGAGCAGAATACCTGTCATTCATGGTTTTTAGGGAAACGCGAAAATATGCGAGAGGAGAAAATAATTACCTTGCATATCCTTTGACAGAGAATATTGGGATACATTAACTCTACGAATGAACTTCTTTTTTGTTACATTACTTTCTATTCATTATTTCTGTTAGATTTCTACTAAATTATTGTTTATTTTTGCTGCACTATCATTACAGTACATGCGTAGCAATCTATAATGATGCAGTAAGTAGTCGTTTTTGCTTGACTATGTTAAATAATCTACGTACTTAAAATACGTAGAATGCGTATAGTAAAATTGGAATTATTTATAAATTGTTTGTTACACGAAGAAATATTTCAAACGTTTTACAATATAGTAGTAAATAATTATTTGCAAATATTTTATTACTTGAAGTGATGTATAACGATGTAAGAATTAATTTTATGATATTTTGATTTTTTATCGAGATACGATCAGTTTTAATTTTTTAATAGCGACAAATGAAAGTTAGCTCTGCAATTACTAATCAGTAAAATACGCATAATATAAATATAATTTAATTCGTTACTCGAAATAATATAATAATGTATATTTTTGCAGTATTATATCGACTCTTTGTAATTAAATTTTTACTCTATGTATTTATATTATTCGGTTTTTAAATATTACAAAAAATAAAACTAAATAATATTTTCCTCAATGAGGCAATGTATTCTTCGTATATCTTTAATACGAGACAGGTATGTACATTTTTGTACATAATTAATGTATTTAGTGAAAAATTTAAACAATCAACCTAATCTCAAGAGAATTTTTCAGCTTTTTTTTCGTTACTCAAATGTTATAATTTTTTAAAACATCCTGTATACAAGATGGCTGGAATGATCTGTGACTAAGTAAGTTCATACTGATGCATCTGTCGATCCTCTCACGCAATCCATCTGAAAGTTGCCATATTTATAGTTCATTCAATTGTTTATATGCGCGCAGAAGCATTTTCGTATACTACATCTCAAAGTAAGGTTATATAGTGATGGATTTGAAGCGTAATTCTGTAATTGCTTTATATGTAGCTGGGACATCAGTTCCAATTATCGTTCGTGAGCTCCAGCATTTGAATGTAATCTATTTAATGATCGAATGTAATGTATTTGGGCTATTTTGGAGGCCAAGGTCAATGTAATGAAACATCGATGTTTGGACATTCCAAAATCAGCACTTGTCCGGGAATGGAAGAAGATTCCACAATCTCACGTACGGGCAGGGTGCGATTCAATCTTTCACCCTTTGAATGCAATTATTCCTGCAAAGGGAGGTTATATCGAGCAATGAGCATTAAATCATTTTCTTGAATGTTTCTCGACTATTTTTTTCCCTTGGATAAAACAAAATATTTAAAAGTGTATCTGCTGCAGCGGTTTGAAGTTGTAACAGTTCATTCCAGCCATCCTGTATTATCACTATATAGGAATACAAAATTAGCAACCCATTGACAAGAACTACAATTGCTTCGCACGAAATTTCAAATCGAAGTTGAATTCTTTAAAGCGACGATCGATAGCCTTGAAACAAAGTGATACCTAATTTAGGGAAGAATAAAGCCGCGAACTGGTATCTCTCTGACATATTTTTAACAAAGGAGTTATCGGACGGGAACGAAGCCAGTTGACTTATATTTTAAAATGCTGACGTTGTAAAGTAGTTGTAAAGAAGTTAGAAAATGGAGGCAGAAAGTTGCCCGTATTAAAGTATGATGACTCATCTGTTTTATACATATTAACGACGAGAAGAATCGGATCGACGTCACGCTAATCGGAAACGTTATCTGTACACTTTCTTTGCGTGTATAGTCGTGTGTGTTGCTGGCTTCCTTTCGTTAAACATGCTTAATTTGATTTAGGAACAGTTTAAGGACGAACTAGGGACAAAATGTGTATCTCGTCATTAGTAAACCGATTTTGGGTTATCCGCTTCAAAATTAAAATGTACGAAATTTTCAAGCGAAAGATAATAGTGGATTATTTCAATTAGATTTTCTTAATCGTGGATTTTCGGTTAATCAAGTTCAAAATTAAAATGTATGAAATTTTCAAGCGAATGATAATAATGGATTTTTTTAATCGTGGATTTTTGGTTAATCACGTTCAAAATTAAAATGTACGAAATTTTCAAGCGAAAGATAATAGTGGATTTTTTCAATTAGATTTTCTTAATCGTGGATTTTCGGTTAATCAAGTTCAAAATTAAAATGTACGAAATTTTCAAGCGATTGATAATAGTGGATTTTTTAAATTAGTTTTTTTTAATCGTGGATTTTCGGTTAATCACGTTCAAAATTAAAATGTACGAAATTTTCAAGCGAAAGATAATAGTGGATTTTTTCAATTAGATTTTCTTAATCGTGGATTTTCGGTTAATCAAGTTCAAAATTAAAATGTACGAAATTTTCAAGCGAAAGATAATAGTGGATTTTTTCAATTAGGTTTTCTTAATCGTGGATTTACGGTTAATCAAGTTCAAAATTAAAATGTACAAAATTGTCAAGCGTAAAATAATAATGGATGATTTAAATTAGATATTTAAAAAATAGTTGATTTTTTAATCATTTTTTTTTTAATCTAATTTAAAACATCTACTATTATTTTTTGCTTGATCCACCACCTCCTCTTAAAATATACATTACGAGCAAATGTATCGAGAATTTTCTCAAGTTACTTTTGAAGGCATTGAAATTTCAGAATTTTGGGACAAACACGTTGACGACCACACTTAAGGAGAAAATTTTCTTACATAGCATTTTTATTTCCAACAAATTTTATCAAAAATTTGTGCCATATTGTTATACTTATTGTTGATAGTTCCAAGTAGTTCATACGAGTATTTTCAATTAGCTAAATGGACAAATTCTTAATAAACAGTCAAAGTGTTAACCCTTTGCGCCCGAAAGGTGATTCGCACTCACCACTTCGTTCGATGCAATAATTTGTAATAGGTATTTTTTAACTAAATCCATAGCGTTGCATATACAGTATAAACATAATGAAACAGCATAAATTGATTATAAAGATATTGTATAGTAACATTGAAAGAATTTATCAAAAATCTTTCAACCAAAAACTTTTAGAATTGCTATTTGCTACCAGCAAAAATATCTTCGAGTGCAAAGGGTTAAGACCTCTTCACCCCCATTTCTTTAAAAATTCGATTTCTCTCAACATTCTACAGGGTGTCCCACAAATATGGTACGAGCCGGAAAGGGGTGGCAGGTAGAGCTATTCTGAACAACTTTTTCCTTTGAAAAAATATTGGATGAGGTTTCATTTTTAAATTATTAAGGAAAAACACCGACCAATTAGAGCGCGAGAATCGCGCGCGCTCGGAGGCAAAAGTGTAGGCCCGAGTTATAATTGGGCGTGGTCGCGATCGAATCGCGTTGCGCGCGATTCTCGCGTTCTGATTGGTCGGTGTGTTTTCTGAATAATTTAAAAATGAAGCCTCATCCAATATTTTTGCAAAGGAAAAAGTTGTTCAGAATAGCCCCAGCTACCACCCCTTTCCGGCTCGTACCATATTTGTGGGACACCCTGTATGTATCGAACACGTAACAAAAGTAAAGGTAAATGCCAAAGATCACATGATGTAATTTCGTCTATAAATTTCAATTTTTCCTAGCTACTTGTTTAGGAATATTTTTAATATACCGTGTACGTGTTGGGGGTGTATTTCTTGAAAAAGAAGTCTTCTTGTTGCGCACACTGTCGGTGCGTGAAGTGTAATACTAATGAGAAAAGGGTGCAGAGACTAAGAGTATTCAAGTAGAATAGTAGTGCTAGCTTTCCTGAGACTATTCAGAAGAAGGCTCAGACCCGTAGCCTGTATGACTCAAGAACAAGGGAGAGCTTATCGTACTGTCTGAAAGGGATATTGTGCGAAGTTCTTGGTACATGTTATTTACATTTCCTTCCAATGGTGGAGTAGTTGAGAAGACTGCAGTCTGATTCGCGGATTCGTCTTCTGTCTATATTCTACAATCGTATAATGGCTCGGCGTTATAGCGTTTGATATGAACACTCGATATTAATTTTGTGCTGTCGATATACAAATAGGATTACAATAACAGATTTTTATCGTATGTGTTGCTGAAACAAAAATATTTATGCACAGAGGGTTCCATCTGTAATTGGCATGTAATTTATTTTGACTAGTATCAAAAATAAAAGAGATAGCTGTATTGTTGCAAGATATATATACGTATTTAGTGACAATTCAGGTAATTCAAATGTTTGATTTATGTGGAATATCTTGTTTAACAGACACAAGTTGTATTGTCATGGTCGGTTTTTAGGAGTGGAACATTTTTGGATTCGGCAATATAGTAAGAGATTCTTCCGAGCAACGAAGACTATACTGAAGTTACGATGTCACCAGTGTGACTCGAGAATTTGCAGTTTTCATGAAGCTTTCAAATCAGGGCTGGCAAATTCAATGTTTAAATTTAATCTTTTGAACCTATCTTTCCAAGCGTGAATTTGCAAAATTAAATTTTCATATCTGGCCTTTCAAATTTAAAGTTTCTAATCGAGGTCTTCAAATTGAATATCCCTTATTTAGGATTTCAAACTTAAATTCTCTAATCCAGTCTTTCAAATTTATATTCCCCGATACAGGCCTCCAAATTTAAATCCTGATTCAGGCTTTCATGTTTTAAATCCCTTATCTAGGATCTTTAATTTAAGTTCCCTAATCCAGGCTTTCAAATTTAAAATCCCTTATTTAGGCTTTCTAATTTAAATTCCCTAATCCAGGCTTTCAAATTTAAAATCCCTTATTTAGGCATTCTAATTTAAATTCCCTAATCCAGGCTTTCAAATTTAAAATCCCTTATATAGGCTTTCTAATTTAAATTCCCTAATCCAAGCTTTCAAATTTAAAATCCCTTATTTAGGCTTTCTAATTTAAATTTCTTAATCCAGGCTTTCAAATTTAAAATCCCTTATTTAGGCTTTCTAATTTAAATTCCCTAATCCAGGCTTTCAAATTTAAAATCCCTTATTTAGGCATTCTAATTTAAATTCCCTAATCCAGGCTTTCAAATTTAAAATCCCTTATATAGGCTTTCTAATTTAAATTCCCTAATCCAGGCTTTCAAATTTAAAATCCCTTATTTAGG
The DNA here is from genome assembly GCA_947623535.1 of Coelioxys conoideus. Lineage (NCBI taxonomy): Eukaryota > Metazoa > Arthropoda > Insecta > Hymenoptera > Megachilidae > Coelioxys > Coelioxys conoideus. The sequence goes on along the minus strand of OX392453.1, from coordinate 15,209,608 downwards.
CATTCTAATTTAAATTCCCTAATCCAGGCTTTCAAATTTAAAATCCCTTATTTAGGCTTTCTAATTTAAATTTCTTAATCCAGGCTTTCAAATTTAAAATCCCTTATTTAGGCTTTCTAATTTAAGTTCCCTAATCCAGGCTTTCAAATTTAAAATCCCTTATATAGGGTTTCAAACTTGAATTCTCTAATCCAGTCTTCAAAATTTAAATTCCCCTATTCAGGGTTCCAAATTTAAATTCCCTAATCCAGGCTTTCAAATTTAAAATCCCTTATATAGGGTTTCAAACTTGAATTCTCTAATCCAGTCTTCAAAATTTAAATTCCCCTATTCAGGGTTCCAAATTTAAATTCCCTAATCCAGTCTTTCAAATTTTTTCATATCTGAATTCCCTGAGTCGGACTTTCAAATTTAAGTCCTTAGATCCAATCTTTTAAATTCAAATTAATGTTTATAAAATCGAATTATAAGCATTAAAATCTGAAATTCATCATAAAAATGTTTGAATTCGAATTTTCAAAACCATACTTCCAAATCTAAATTTTGAAATTAAAGCTTTATGTCAACGTTACACATTTACTGGCTACAAGTAGGGGTTTCATGTTGAACTCTCCCGCAGCGAAAGGATTAAGTTCCATCTCGAACGGTAACTAGAAAAATATCCCCCTAGCGGTCCACTTTTTATGTAACTGAGTGTAAATAGAACAGTAGAAACCAGGGCTGGATTAAGCAAAATATACACATGCTCGGGAAATCGATGAAAGGGGGATACCACAGAAATTCCAAAGGGGATTTTAGAATCATCAATAATCTAAACATTTGATAATCTCAAAGTACTAAAATTTCAAAAATTCTAAAATCGCTTCAATGTTTTCAAGAATTCAAAATGTCAGTGTACTAAAGTTTCAAGTATTTGAAAATGTTAATACTAAACCTACCAAAGTGGTAAAAATGGCCATGTGACAACTCTTTAATTTTAATCTACAAAATATATTAAAGTAGCTTTTTCAAATTCGCGTTCATTTTTATCAGGATAAAAAAATTAATATGTACAATAATTTGCGTTTCATCATTCGTTTATTTATTTTTCAACTTCAGTTTTAATTTCAAAATGATGATTAATGCGATTCTGTCCCAATTACAATTTTGTCAACATTCTACATCGTATCACTGTAAAATAATATTAAGTTAGTGTAAAAAGTATTTAATATTGAATTATCGATGATTTCTCAAGTCAAAACATTACCCATGTCTTATATAATACATATTTTAGTATTAACACTATTTCTACCACGATTTTGTGTATACCCATTTCAACCAAAAGGTGTCTTTTGACGTCTTTAGCATACATATCATCGTCGAAACTGGTTAGGATTTTAAATTATGAGTTAAACATAGATAATTTGAGGAACACATTTATTGATACACTGATGTGTATTTATTGGAGATTATTTAATTCATCAAGTTACAAAATATTAGGGTCACATAAGTTTCTTCATTTTTGTAATATGACACAAAATGGGATAGAGAGATAGAGAAGGTTGATACAGCTGAACAATTAATGCAACGAATCAACTTTAAACTATAAATATTGTGTATGAATGTCTATCAAAAAAGGAAATAACTTATGGGACACTCTAAGATACAATCAATGCAGTGGTGTACACTAAAATGCAGCAAGGTAAATTAGCGAATATTAGCTGGAGAAAAATGATATTGCTGAATTAATTTAACAACCATTGTATGAAATGTAAAAAAATTAATTGTGGAGAAACGATTCACCATAGAGAATAATTTTATGTTAAAATTTGAAAGGTGTCTTTTGACACCTCTTGGTAGAAATAGTGTTAAAAATGTTTACAGTTCACGGCATACATGAAGGACATTCCAGAAATGAGATCAACGAAGATAAATTACAATTCTCACGTAATCATAAAGAGATAAGCAGAAGAAAGAATAAAAAAACGTGCAGCTTCGGTTTATCTGCGATTTCGGTTATACGCTTTGCAAAAGATACAGCCTCGATAAGAACATATGGTGCTTGGTAACATACTCATAATACTCGGTAATTAACAGAATTATTCATAAATGAAGTCATTACGAACCGAAATATCATTTGTTTCTTTGGTTACTGTAAAATAAAAATGTTACAAAAATTTCTTCACACATCTGTATATGGAAATATAGAAACTTGAGACTGAAGGGCTGGAAGCGTGGAAATTTGAAATATATGTAGAAATTTGAGGATACAGTGATTTGAAAATATGGAAATTTGAAGATACAGTGAATTGAAAATATAGAAATTTATGGATATACTGATTTGAAAATATAGAAATTTAAGGATACAGTGAATTGAACATTTAGAAATTTAAGGATATACTGATTTGAAAATATAGTGTTCCAAAAATATAGAAATTCGAATATGTAGTTGAAAGTATAGAAATGTAATGATACAGTGATTTGAAAATATCGAAATTCGAACATATAGTGATCCAAAAATACAGAAATTCGAAGATACAGTGATCACAGATAATACAAATACAAATTTTTAGATACAAACATTTGGAACATGCAAATTGAACAATGCAGAATTTAGCGAATACAAAAATTTGCATACAGAGCAGTCACAAAAATTGTTTCCATTAAAAGAATTTAATATAAAAAAAAATTATAATCTATTCATCGATAATTCATACTATCTATAATCTCGACAAAAAAGTGCATAAAATACAATAATTCGCGAATAAAGCCATTACGAGCCGAGGTACGGTTTACATTTCGTACGGTTTACGATTCGTACAATGAATATATAATTCAAGAGAATTGTGTACATAAATGTAAATATTTCGGGGGTGATATATTTCGCTTCTTATACGGGAGAGGATTGAAACACTAAAAAATTTGATTCTTATGCTAATATAACAACTAAAGTATGTTATTATAAGTATTATTATATTAGGATTATTCATCAATAATTCATACTATCTATAATCTCGACAAAAAAATACATACAATACAATAATTCGCGAATAAAGCCATTAAGAGCCGAGGTACGGTTTACATCCACATTCGGCACAAAATAAAAAATTCGTTCGTGCCACACACGAACACGCATCAGGCACGTACGAAAGATCGGTATCGAAACGGCTCAAGTGTTCGGGGCCTGCGACCGTACGAATTCGTTCCTGGCAGAAACCGACCGGTAGATATACATAGAAACACATCGAAATGTAAGCGCGGGCGCACTCGAGACATCATTCGTTGTCGGTGTACGCGAGTGTGGCGGAGGCGTCGCGACGCCGGCGCACTCAACACGATCGATTATTCCACGTTTCGATGGCCATGTACGCGGCCGCTGGTGGTAAGAAGAGGCTAGTTGAACAGAGACGAAGAGCCCAGGTGGAGGAAACGTGTACGTACGACGAGAACAGAATGAGAGGGTGAAAGAAGTGGTGGTTGGTGGAAAAGGGAGAGCCGAAGTTATCGGTGCGCGCGTGTGTCTTTTTAGCGACAACGCGTACGATAACGTAACGTGCGCGAGGATCTACGAGAAATTAGTTGACAGATCACCGGGAAGATTTGGTTAGAACGGAAAGAAAACCTGCCGGGTAGATTCGACCCGGTGTCTCGCCCTCGGTTAAAAATATTCCCGCACCACGGTGCAGGATGACGTCGTTGCGGATTTAGAAGAGACAAACGTTAACCTTCTTCCCGCAAGCTGGACGAGCCGGGATCGATCCTAATACAGTCTTCTTTAACAGCCGGCTCGCACTGGCCACGAAGACATGGATTATCGGTCGGCTGGCACCAGGTGCGAGGATGATATCCTGGAGAACGAGAAGGGAACCGGTGCTGCGGTAAGGGATGCATCCTTTTCTCTGTTCCGCTCGCGAACGGATCAGAATTGCGTGCGGAATGCGCCGAGTATTCCGCACCTGAGACCTTGACGTCCGTGGAATTCTATTTTTAGGGATTTCCCACATATTTTGCTAGTTCCATATAGGAATAGTCACGAACTACCGAATTTTCCCGATTGCTAGATTCTATGGTTTTCGCGTTTCAAAATCACCGCGGTTCGAAGTTTTTTTTTTTTAGTTTAAAAATTGAATTACCACACCTTCGTGTAATTGCGTTTTCCCGATTCGCGGATTACCCGGTCTTCAAGTTTTCACGTTTTGAATTTTCCAAATTCCGAGATCTAGTTTTCCAAGTTCCCATGTTTGTAGTTTTGAGTTCTCCACGTTCTGAAATTATCAGATTTTCGGCTTACCTGATCTTAAATTCCCTAGTTAAATTCCTCGAATTCTCAAAGTCCCTAGTTATCAATTTTTTAGACACTTATATTCCCTACTTCAAAATTCTCCAGATTCTCAAATCACCTATTTTCATTTTCCCACATTGCTATATTATTGAATTTCCAAATTGCCGAATTGTCAGTTCTCAAAAATTCTCAAATCCCCAATTCTTATTTCCCTAGATTTCTATGTCATGAAATTGCCAAAGCACTGAATTGTCAGTTCCCCAAATTCTTAAAACCCCAATTCTCATTTCCCCAGATTTCTGTATCATCAAATTTCCAAATTGCCGAATTGTCAGTTCTCAAAAATTCTCAAATCCCCAATTCTTATTTCCCCAGATTTCTATGTCATCAAATTGCCAAAGCACTGAATTGTCAGTTCCCCAAATTCTTAAAACCCCAATTCTCATTTCCCCAGATTTCTGTATCATCAAATTTCCAAATTGCCGAATTGTCAGTTCTCAAAAATTCTCAAATCCCCAATTCTTATTTCCCTAGATTTCTATGTCATGAAATTGCCAAAGCACTGAATTGTCAGTTCCCCAAATTCTTAAAACCCCAATTCTCATTTCGCCAGATTTCTGTATCATCAAATTTCCAAATTTCCGAATTGTCAGTTTCCCAAATTGTTAAGCTTCCTTTTCTCGGTTCCCCAAATTCTCAAATCCGCAATTCTCATTCCCGCAAATTACTAAATCGTCAAATTTTCAAATTACCAAATTGTCAATTCCCCCAAATTGTCACGATATCAAGTGTCTATATTGCTACGTTCCAAGATTTGAAATTCCCGCTCCATAAAATTATTCCTTGCCAGCCCCGTCCCAGATTGTTAGACCATAGCTATCAAATTGCATTTCCTTATGCCCGCATAAAATGTTTGCTGTTTTATCTTCAAGCTGTCTAAAGTATTCCTAGGAACGACATCGCCTAAACGTAATTGGCAAGTGATTTCCGGCCGATGTGCAGCTCCATGTTGCGGCAACAGTTCAACCAATAAATGATACGACGAATATTATGGTGCCGGCTGTTGTGACGATGAATTGTATGCGCGGTGCAATAAACGACGTGTACTGTCAATACGCAATTTAGCGTGAAAGGATATCGATATGATATTAGTAATCATGGCGGTTTGTTGGAATCGTGATAAAAATTTGATAATGAAAGTGACTCATTATCAATGATCCACGTGTTGAAAGTGTTGGTTGAGTATCTACTTCGTACGGAGATAATCATGATTATAGACAGGGTCATTTGATGGAACGAAAATAAAGAAAAATTAAAACACTCGTCAAAAACATTTGATTGGAAATTTCAATGTGGGTTACGTGTTTTTTTTTTTTTTTTGTCAAATTCATTTAGGTGTGGTACAATAAATAACCTTCACGCGTTGTTAAAATATTGTTTTGCTTTTTGTGAGGTTGGCATATTTTGCTTCTGAATTGTTCGGATACTAGTGCACAGATATGGAGTTGTTTCTATAAATATAGAGGAATATATTGCTCTAGAGTAACTATAATCATCGTCCAATTTCCAAATTAAAAATTTTCCATATTTACAAATTCTTACAAAAATTTTCCGTATTTACATTTTCAAAATCACATATTTGCAAATCCCAAATGTTCAAGTTCCAATTTACTAATTTTTCATTACTAATTAATCACCAAATTTTCGAATCCACATTTTCCGAATTTATCTAATTTTAAAACTTCCAAATTCCAAATTCTTGAATCGCTAAATTTTCGAACGCCAGATTCTCGAATCCACAAATTCGCAAATTTTCATATTAGCTGATTATTAAATTCCCAAATTCTTAAATCTGTAAATATTTAATAGCACTTAGCTGTATAACATCGATTATGTTTTCACTACGTGATCGAACTTTCCTGTTGCGACACCAGCGAAACATATGTGACACTGATAGGGAACATAAGCAAGTTATGTATCGAGCACCGTATGATGTATTTTTTTTATATCGAAATGATACTTCGAAGGAGTACGTGGAATTGCTACTTCGAAACTGGCAATCGTACAAGTGCACGAAAAGCATAGGGAAGTTTAGTGATTTGGGGACGCAGTTACTCTATTTCTGGAGTTTGAATCGGGTTACTTCGTTTTTCATCTAGCTTCCCTGTAGCGTTTATCTGTTACACTTGATCTACGTCAGATCACGTTTTTTTTGCAATACATCGATACGTTGCTTGGTATCGATTCAAGTACTCGACTGATACCATTATTCCTTATTTACGTATATCGGACTATGATTCATATATTTTTTAAAAAATTCCACATCAGATCGTACGTATACCAGTTGATTTAAAAGCTCTTTGTATCAGCTGATCTGCAGATTCAATTTATAAACTTGAAAGTTTGAAACCTCGAAAATTTGATGGTTTAGTCTGAAAATTTCAAAGCTTGGATAATTAAATATGATCGATAATTTAAAATAATTGCAAATATACAGATTTAAACATTGACTTTGAAAAATAAATTAAAGACTTTAAATAATTACCAGATTAATTCGCGTATCCAATAAATTGAACCACTTGTGACATTCGAGGCGATAATTGATGAAAAACTGAATATAGCAAATTTATTAAGTTAACGCGCGATATGTGACCAATTTATAAAGATATATAGGTCGAAATAATATTATATAAAAATGAAAATTATCGATAACCAGCTATCGATGCTGTTTCGTCATTCGAGCGTTAAAAAATGTAAATATGATGTAACGTTTCTTTCCACTGCTATGCAGTTTACGATCCGTTATAAGGCATTGTAGAGATTCTGATAACAATATCTCTGACCTTCGGTTATAATGATCGCATCCTTCGAACAGAAGAGAACTATTCCCTAAACAGCTCTACGAAGCTATTTATTTAAACTCGTATCGGTTTACCTCACTATCAATAAAATATTATCGGTATCGAAGTAAATAGAAAATTCCTGACCTTCGAGCTCGCAAATAATTTACCCTAATCTCTCCGTTCGGCACTCCGTTTTAAAGCCGAATATCGCAAGAAATAAATGTGTAATCTCGCGATTAGCTCTATCTCCGTTGCAGCTACCTTACCGCAGTAATAACGCTGACGACGAAAACTATTACGTAACGGGTGTACATGTTCGTTCTATCGATCGTTAGATACCACCGGATAAAATGAAAGCGGTGCAAAAGGAAGGCGGTTGCCAAAACATTCCCCGAAATTCCCGACAATCTTACTCCCGAGTGTTTTTCGTTGATGTTCCAGGGTGAACACAAGGGCGCATCGAAGCGTGGCGGTTCCCATACCCGCGGCACGGCAATGTCGTTTGGTTTTCGACGAAGACCAACCTCCGGGATACCGGTACCGAAGACGAGCATGCCGGTCGAGCTGAGTCTGCTGCATCCTCGATCGAAATCAGCTGGTCCCGAGCAGAACCGTAGACGCGACGATGACACCAGCATCATCCACAACTCGTCGTCGGGACGATCGACGCCCAGACTCGCTCCACCGAAGAAAGAAGCCAGCGGAATCGCTGTCAGAACGAATCGATTCGGTTACCGTCAACCGCAAACAAAATTCACCAACAAAGTCGGCGACATTCGCAGTAGCCATAGCGTTAGTCACTACAATCACGAGAAGATGCAGCAGCAGCAGCAACAACAACCATCTCAACAGCAAGAAAGTTTCGTCAAACAAAGGGTGGTCCAGGTGACAAACGTGCCACCACCCTCCAAGGCCAAACCCTGTACCGTTTCGTACAACCCAGCTCCATCACACACGGAAATGAATCGCAGAACGTCCAACATTCCAGAGCCGATCGGCAGGTACACTCTTCACACCCGTCATCTGCCATTGCCTCAGTTCGCCGTTAGGATGACCGACACGAATTCGAAGGTCGCGAAGACCGCGGCCAACCAGAGCAGAAAGGTGTCGGCAACGTCCAAGAGTTCGACGAGTTCCAAGGAGGGCTCCGGCACGGAGGACTCGGGCGTTGGCAGTCAACAGGGTTGCCCCGAGAGCGATTTGAGGGGCGTGGACTACATGGACGGCTCGCTGACGAGAAAGCGCGGCATAGGCAGACCCAGGAATCTGCGGATGGTCGTGAACGGGAAGAGTTTCGATGTGAGGGACGTCAGGGACGACGACAGCACCGTAACCGAGATATCGGTGATCCCGTTGCCGAAGACCTTTACCGCGGCCAGCACCGGTCTGGTGCGTGAAAGGGCAACGCAATATCAGAGAATCGTCAACAAGGACAACAGGTATACCGAGTCGACTACGTCCATGTCCACCACGTCCTCGGAAGGTTACGACGAGGGCTTGGGCGAGGAGAAGGTTTACAAAGACAGATCACATTCCGAGAAGATTCCTTCAATCAAGTCGGACTTCAGTCCACCGAGTTCGGACGACCCTGAATACGGACACGGGGAGGCGATGGCCGACGAATACTCGTTGAGCTCCAGCGACGAGTGTCAACGATCCGCGTCGACTCAACACGCGCAAACTAACTCGAACACGGCCAAAAGCGGAACTATACCGAAGCAAACTTTGCGTTCCGTTCTTCTCACCATCGAGGATCCTGCGTTCGCCGCGGCCGCTGCCACCACGACTACCCTGATCGACGACGAAACATCGCCGGTCGATAGTCTCTTCGACAGCCTCACGGCCAGCATCACGCAATCGGACGTCAAGGGTCCGAAGAAAGATTTCGCCATGGAGCAATCGGGGAGCACGATCGACGACGAGAGCCCTGGAACACCGACGAACGTCTCGAATTCGTTGAGTTTGTCGGAGGGTAGAGAATTCTTCGACGACGAGATCGCTGATCAACCTGGACTCGTATTCGACGAGAATTCTAGAGCCGGTGTTGAAACGCAATCTTTTATGGCTAGCCAAGCTGTCACTGAAAATAGTCACACACTAGTCGAGTCCAGTCCTAAAACAGGTAAATATTATCGAGTTTACGAAATCGTTACAATGACTGCCAGAAAAGTAGAATCGAATTTTATAGTAATACGTTATTCGTTTTTTAGGTACAGGTCATGGAAAAAACGCAACAAACAGCCCACATAATGGCAAACGAATAAGCCGAGCTGGAAGCGTTGACACATTATCTCCTTGTGAATCTATTGCTTCCGACGATTTGATATTAGATTATGAACAAAGTGATGCGAGTTCGTACGAGGAACAACAACATCAGTTAGTATTGTACTTTTCATTGATTACTGTACATTTTATTCGATACACCATTTAGGATGAATATTAAATTTTGTTACATATCGTTTTTAAGGTGACGAGAAGTCATGTAATGAATATTCAGTTTTATTGATTATGTCACGCTAGAAGAGTATTGTATTGATACGTTGTCTGGCAGCTGGCAGCTGTTGGAAGCTTCATTAAGTACATACTTTACTAAATTATGCCACTTCTGTGAGGTATGAATGACGTGGTGGTTGGGCGTTGAATGAAACTCAAATGTCTTTAATGTGTCTATTGAAAACGATATGTGACAAAATTTGCAAAAAATCTAGACAATTATGTTATATTTAATTTTTATGATAGTAGAATTGATCAGTAGTTTGACTGTATTCGTTTTTGTATTGTAGGGTCGAGTCAAATCCCTCGTTGCAAGATATGGATGATGCTACCATCCTCTCTGAATTGGAAGCTCAAGGTGAAGAAGTGATGAGACAATGGACGTCTTTATTGGGCACGTGTCAAATGCTACAGCAGACTAATAATTCAAATACAGTTAATAACAATGTAAATGGTGGATCAACAAATAACAATAATCAGCCAGCCAACGAAATAGGGTGTGTATTTAACGCTTTTCTATCAGTTTTTACATTTTTAACTGCTTAATAATGCCCATGACTTAAAGTAATGCATGGTATTATGGTAGATAACGTCATATTGAAAGTAAAATATACTAAAATTGTTTTTAGATGATACTTGAGCATTATCTTTTGTTTCTTTTTTGTTTTGTCATATTATCGGTACGAAAGATCATTGTCCCTATTGGCATTAATGTACTTGACAAAATGCAAAACTTTTGTAGCTGGAAAACTACTTTTGTTGTTTGTGTTTCATACATATTTATTGTGTATGTGTTGCTTTGCTTTGCGTTATTATACGTCTCAATTCATACTTATTGTACGTTATAAGTACTGATGTTGAAGTGCCACGTTTTATCATACGACCTCTGCAAGAAAACTTTGAAACAATGAAATTCTTCGTTTGAAAGTATAGTATAAATTGCTAACCTTTAGATTAACACGTGTAAAGTGAAATTTCTACATTGTGGAAGCATATTGATTGAAATTGGTAACATTTTGTATCGTCAAATATTTATAAAATTAGATTCGTACAATGAATATATAATTCAAGAGAATTGTGTACATAAATGTAAATATTTCGGGGGTGATATATTTCGCTTCTTATATGGGAGAGGATTGAAACACTAACAAATTTGATTCTTATGCTAATATAACAACTAAAGTATGTTATTATTAGTACTATTATATTAGGATTTTATTTGAATTTTTAGGATATTTAAGGTAAGTTGTGTAATAGTGTACATAATTATTTCAGTTTATAAATATTGATTGTTCTTTTAGGTACACCACAACAAATTGTTTGATCATTTTTGTTAAACTTTAATTTCTGAATATAGTAGATCTCATGTTCCCACTTTTTGTTAACATTTCTGTAGGAAATATTGGAAATACCTAAATATCAAGTACTAAACATCTGGCAATGTTTAAATAGTATATATTATTTCATACTTATTTCAGAAAATTTTCCACAATCGAAGATAATTGCATGAATTACTTTTAAGTGAGGTATAAATGAATTTCAACTCGTTTAATTCGATTCGCATAATTTAATGTGCTTTAAACGTACCGAAAAAAACACTCCGAATATTATGAATGAATTTTTTGGTTTTTCAAAGATCTGCTCTGCATTCAATTCATATTGTCTTGTAATTCTGTAAGCAAAGAAATAATGTTCTCTCGATAGACAAATATTAAAAATCTGTCTATCTAGTTTTGTATATTTTGATATAATCTACACTGTTTTGAACAACAGTGATTGAATATCATTCCTATTACGTTACATTTCTCTTCTCATGCATGATAAAAGCATGATACTTTTTATAATTTATAAATGCAGTAAAATTATGTAGTATATTTTTGTAGTAACTTCTTTTATCTATATATGATAATACATTTTTTAAAGTATACAAAATTAATATCGGTGTTATTAAACATTACAGAGATATACAGAGTGATCTACATAGCTGAAACAGGCTATATCTGTAAAACGGTTGAAGATGGAAAAAAAAATGTTATAGGACAAAATTAAGTAACATTGTCATGTCGATATATCCAGTTAAATAAAGCAATTTCATAAGAAAACGTGTTTATGATCATCTTAAATATTTAATGGTAACTTAAAAATTATGTATAATGTAAAAGAATTGATGGAACAAATTATATGCAATTTTAATGTTTTTATCCATTAGGTTTTTGTTACAAATATTAGGAACCAATAATCCATTTATTTACACTTCACTTATCGATGGGATATTAATAGACTTTTTTATACCATCGATTATTGACTAAATGCTAATTAAATATACAATTAGTTCTTAGAAATTCATTTACAGTTCAATTGAGATACAATTGAAAATAAATAATGCATCTTTTAATTTTTCGTTATTGTTAAGTTATAAAATGATGGCGTTTATTTATTTTATTTTGAAGTATTGAACAGTAACAATGGTTTACGATTTCTAATTTTTACCTTAAATGAGAGGTTTTTATTATAGATTTAAATATTTCACTATTATTTAATGCAGTAGTGAATGTACACTTTTCGGATGCATCAATGCACGAAGGTGTACAAACTTAATTCTAAAATGTACATTACTTGATACTATTTAATTTTGTCCTATGACATTTTTGTTCATCTCCAACCATTTGAAAGATACAACTTATCCCTGATCTATATAAATAATTAAATCGATATTGAAAGATTGTAACATTTTTTAAATAACTTTATTATTTGTGTCAAGATTGAAAAGATTAAGTTCTTTTTCAGCATGCAAGTATCTCTTTTCTCTGTTTTTATACGAAAGAAAATTTCTTGAAGAACAATTTCTTATACAAACGAATTACGAATACAACTGTTAAACGAAAGCGAATATTTTTAAAGCACGTTGATAACCATTAACGTAAATACTTTGCTTGGGATAACGTTTTGCGATAATTACATAATATCGTTTATCATGTTTATCAAAAACCTTCGAATACTCTTTTTAAATAATTCATGTAATTGAAAACATAGTGATTTTAACAAACACATTCATAAAGTATATCGGGTGATACATGGTCTGCAGACTTTTGTAATGTTTGAGACTGCGGCTCATTTATTTAAAACTTCATTCAAACTATTTATCGAAAAAGCCGTCGAAGTTACCACGATGTGGCAACATTCTGTTCATACAGAAATCAATAACTCCATAGAAATTGCCGATGTATCTGTGAAACAGTTGGCAGGTGTTTCCTCGGAAAAATGAAATATTTCTAACAATGAGATGTGCTGCGTCGTACGGCATATAGCATCTAATATTAATAACTGTTAATCTATTTTAGATAAAACAATTTGCTGTTAAAGTTTAATTTATTTACCACTTAACCTTGTAGTATTCAATTTCTTTCTTTCTTTATTTTATCTTCATTATGTTTCTTCAATAATTGCGATAATAAAATGATTAATATATACCGTGAAGAATATTCCAGTAATTAAAATTATTTGTTCTTAAACAATGCATTATAGATCTAAGTACTTTTCTAATTAATTAGTTTATGTGTTTTCAATTCTTAAACAATATTTGTTATAGGAGCAGTCATATATAGATCAATTTGGCTAGCATTAAAACAGATTTACAGTAGGTACTTTATCAAGTCAGATTACATAGAAAAAAGTGAAGAGAGTACTATCATTGATCATTCAATTCGATACTTTTCATTTAACGCTTTATACTTTGTAATTTATTAGTGTATCCTTCAATTTATAATTATTGGTGTTTAATTTTGGCGCGCGAGTGGCCTTCTATCCCCACTCCGTGCTTATCCTCTTTCCTATTCGCTGACTCGAATAAGTGTCATGGCGTCGCCGGCAACTCAAGCTTGAAACGCGTTTCGCGTTTCTTGTAACTGTTAGTCACGCGTGTGCGCTCGTGCCATTCGGATTATTTAGTCTGACTTTTTCAACCGTGTTGCCTTATCGTGTTTGCTCAATTACATACCAAGTGATTTTTTTACAAACGTGTGAAGTGCTACAACAATAGTGAATAATGAAATAGAGTGTAAGATAAAATAATACGCGTATCCATGGTTTGCGAAAAAATCCATTTAGTGAACAGGTTAGCGCTCGACAGTGAAGTTTTGTCTACGAAAAGAGCGTCGTGTTGTTGAAGATTTTGGTAAATAAAGACCTGAGTTTATAAAACACCACATGGATACACTGATTCGTTTTTCTTCGAAATGATAAAAAATATTTTAGCCATTACTAACAACCAATTGAAATAAGGTTTAAATATATGAATTAGCAAAATATCAGCGTTAGTGACACTTTAGTTGAATCTATAGATACAGTTATTTCGTTGCAAGTTGCAATTTTTTGTTAATTATAATAACACGAATTTTAAGAAATATTATCCGCATACATACAGTTATCTGCATTCTTGTTATTTTGAATGTCACTGAAAAACACAATTCCAATATACTTCATTCATCCCAAAACAAGTTCTATTTTATCTGCGTAAATAATCTACATGAAACTTGAATTTGTTTCATAAGGTAAGATATAATTTTTGTTTATAATACATATTTTGGTACTATCAGGATAGGATATTGTTCAAATAATCTTCGGATATAAATTTGAAATAAAACGAAAATATTAGAGAAAAACTAATATTTCCTTTTTCTTTTATAACAATGTAATCGAAGATTTTCGAATACAAATTTTGAATAAAACGAAAGTTTTTCTAAATACAACGAATAATTTCTAATTCGAATGAAGTTCTGTTCGAATCAAATTTTATTTAATTATCAATCTTTAAATTGCAAAATTTGAAAATTTAGATATTCTAAAACTTTTCTTTTTCCACATCCGCGTCGGTGGCGATATAACTAGAATTTACTATATTTGATATTGATCGTGTAATATCTTCAATTTCTATTAACATATATCGCAGTATACATATCAAGGTTTTACCATAGTTTGCATTAGTTTTTTTTTACTAAAATAGTTCTTTCACGTAGCTCCATCGTAAGTTGTAACCAATTTAATTGCGCTTTCATCGTGTATGCTGCATGTGAACAATTACCTAAATTTTTAGCGATGAATGTTTGACAAATGTACGCCATTTTGTTTCCTTCGTCATTCGTAATGTAACTCTGATTTGTAATGTAGAGTCGTAGAAAAAACTTTTAAATTTTTGTCAATTTTGTCCAGATACAATTTTCCGTTCCGAATGATATAAATTATTTTATTAAACCACAAAAGCATTAACCAGCATTAAAAACGCTCCAAATAATTTTAATCGTATATTTTAGTACGGTTTGCGCTGACTTTGTCGAAAATTAGCATATTTTGCATTATTAGCATTTACGTCGTTGCCTTTAAACCAATTTTTAAAATTTTTTTTTATATCCTTGCCTTATAAGAAAAGTTATGGCTATATTGCAAGTATTTACTTACTTACTCAATTCTTATACTTGAAGGTATGAAATTCTCGCAAACTCTATAATACACAAAAAAGGCAATATAATATAGAGTAAGAAAAATATGGGTGGCAATTCTATGTTTATAATTATGTTAATTAATGAAATTTAAAAATCTGTATTATATTCGAATTGAAATGTATGTATGTGTACATTATATTTATCGGTACTTTCCCATTACCTAGATTCAAATTAAATTTAATCGTTAAAAAATGTATCAATAAATATTTTGTTTGCATGTTATCAGCGATGGGCAAAATAAGACGTTTAAAATGTTAAAATTAAGATGTTAAAATGTTTTATGGTTCGATGAAAATGTCAAATTCAGAAACTCAAATAGCAGAAAATTTGAGTTAACAGATTTTGTGCATTTGTATATTGGACAAACTAGAAACTTTAGAACTTCAAAAATTTGAGGAGTTCGATATTGGATAAATTGCAAAATTTGCAACACCAAAAATTTAGAAATTTGAGAATTTGGAACTCTTTGAAATTTCTGGATTTAGAAGTTAGAAAAAACGAAAATTTGGAGATTTGGAAATTTAACAATTCAAAAATATGAAAATTCGAAGATCGAAAGATTTAGAAATTTGAAAACTTGGGGATTTAGAAAGATGACAATTTTGAGATTTGAGTAATTGAAATATGCAAATTTTAAATTTAGGCACTCGACAATGTAGAATTTACGAATACAAAAATTTGGGGTTTTCAGTATAAAGTGTTGACAAATCTTCGAAATTGCAAATTTCCAGAATATGAGTATAATTTTAGTATATTTAGTATATCACATGGGAACATTCTTTTTCTCAACAATTTTTACAAGTTATATCACTCGCGTGTTTATTATACCAATGTCAGTTTACTGCCTCGTTTAATAGTTACTCCACTTCCGTAATTCATTCTAGTCACCTGAAGATAATGAGAAAGTACCAATTCTATAACGCAATATTATATTGCTCGCTACCGAATAATACCTAAAAAAGACGTATCAAAACGTCACGTATACCGCCATTTATTAAACTTACCAGTTACGCGTACCGCACACAATCATCAACGGAATATAGCCATAAGGCAAAGGATTAATTACGTTTTTCAAGCGAGTCGACCATCGGGACCATTTCTTTGTTCGCTTCGTCGAAAAAAATTTATGTTGCTTCTGCGTGTTTGGTTCGCTTTTTACGTTCATCCCCGTCCCAGGATCGTTTAGGATACTCTCAGCGTGCGAATCAAGATTTCTTGCAGTTCGCGGAAAAGAATCGAAGCAAAAATTATGTGTTTATAAACTAAATGTCGGACGAAACAATGAACGCGGAGAAGTTTGCGAAAGGAAATAGCTATCCTTGGAACGGACAAAAGAAACAGCTGGGAAAGAGCCGTTTTACTAGTACCAACGACAGAGTTTCATCACACGCGGTTCCCTTAAGGGGGGATCACTATGTATTATAGATGGAGTCAAAAAAGTCATTTTTGTTTTGTTTAAAACGTTACTTTAATCCTGTGCAATCGAAAGTATTTTTAGTGTTGGCAAACAACAACCGTAAAACTTTCTAGAGTTTCAAGAGTTTGATGGATTTTATTGAAATTATTATCTTTTTATTATTAATTGTCAATATTGTATTTTTCACTGTGTTCAAACATCACGAACATAGTACTGCGAGCATAACTAAAAGTTATTCATTGAAAATTGTTGCATTAACACTTGAGTGCCATGTCACCCGCATAAGGGTGACGTATGAATTCATACATAAATCTATTGTCAATTTTGGTTGAAACATTTAACAAAATATATTTAAAAAAAATTTTTATACTTTGTTAACACTAAAATTACCAAAGGGATCAAGTGACCTTTCTACAAATTTCCTACTTCAAATGATAAAATTTGTTAAGCTTGCCTTCTCGACATTTA
This sequence comes from Coelioxys conoideus, assembly GCA_947623535.1. Classification (NCBI taxonomy): domain Eukaryota; kingdom Metazoa; phylum Arthropoda; class Insecta; order Hymenoptera; family Megachilidae; genus Coelioxys; species Coelioxys conoideus. The sequence goes on along the minus strand of OX392453.1, from coordinate 15,192,628 downwards.
TGTTGATTGTCATCAAGACAAAGGATCTATAAGTGTATTCATTTATGTTTCATCGTTTGTTCATTTATTTTACAACATCGTTTTTAACGTCAAAATAATTGTGCATTAAACGTCGGTAGTTTTAGTGTTAAAGCATATCGAATAAACCGGGGCAGAACATTATGAAAATTGTCTATAAAATTTATCGAAAATAAAATTACTTTCTAAAAGAAATTGATCCTGTTTTAGGGCGGCACTCAAGGTGTTAAATTATATGGCGAGTAATAGTCGCATCTCGAGCGCGAAGGATTGAAACCTATAGAATACGAAACGCATTGGTTTTTGTAGTAGGGTGCAAAGCTATTGTGAGAAACTATACATGTGAGCCACATCTGATCCGATCCGAGCACGGGAATAATGATCAAAAATTTGTGTATTTATTATCCTTGTTTGACAAAATGACGGATCTTAGATTTCTTATTTTCAGTTACGAAAATTATTAAGAAACTTATTGCAAAATGCATGTTAACCTTCATAGCGATAAAGAATCTTTCTATAAACTGGCTTATGTATTATGCATTATTTTCATAATACATAATATTGATTCACAACTACAGTTTGCGATAAAAAAAATCTGAAAAAATTCTGTAACATTTACTACTGGGTCTTCAATGTTTAAGAATTTTTGTAACTTGTTAAAAACTTGTAGTTGTCGAAAAATAAGGCGAAAATAGGAATTTCGTTTTTTCCCCGTTACTAGTCTTCCGGGTGAGACAGGGGGTTGAAAGTTGGTGTTAGATGTTCTTCTTGTATATGCTATCGGATGACGGTCGAAAGTTTCATTTAGCTCAATGGTATGTTTTGATCATCTTACCCGGCTATATTTTTTCGCGCCATTTTCAACGTACACACGTTCACATACGATCCGCTCATATCGTGCCAATTCTAACGGGCTATTTATAACCACGAAATTGCGTTCTTTCTTTTGGATCGATGTTATAGTAATACCGTGAGGTGTTTGAATGATACACGGAAGACGAAATGATGCAAAATCAACGATTTACGCTCGGGGTGTTCTTAAGGGCGCATATACAATTATTACATACGACGATTTTTCCCTATTTTCGAAGTTCTATATATCATTGTACAACGAAATATTGATTTATCGCGTTTTCGTATGCGTGCAACCTGTTCAGAGACGATTTTTTTTTAAATTTGTTTTGTTTTGTGTAATTATATTCTACCTATCTTAAGTTTACAACAATTATATAAATAAATTTTAAAACAATTTATAATATAGAAATGCAGTGACAATATCTACACGTGCAACCTTTAGTTGATGAATTTCAAAATAAAGTAGACCGACTGAAAAGTAAACTGAAGTTACACATATGTATGTATACTTAAGTGCATGTGTGTACATATGTGTAAGTAATCTTAAAAAAGTTGTTTTTAAGTAAAGATAAAACGTAGACAATTCTAAGACTTGACTTAATCTCTGACACATCTAATTATCATAAAAATTCATAGAAATTAAATTCTATTGCATAAAAAATGGCTTAGTAGTGACGTATAATAACGATTTCAATTTTTGACGTTAAATATCATTTTCTAAATATGTATTTATACTTTAACGTAATATATCTGTGAATTCAAACGTCTGATATAATTTTTCAATTGCTGAAGAATTGATTAAATTAATTCGATTGAGAAAATTGAGATAAATGTAATTGGTGAGGTATTTCGAGATTTCATACATACTTTATCAAATTACAATAAAATTATTCATAAAATGATTAATTCAGAAGTGATCTTTGTGCTTCACGTATTTTATTTTGTACTACCGACAATGTAATTATTTTAAATTAATTATTTGATCAAATCTGCGGGTGTTATTAATTTAGAAGATTTTATGATGATATTTTAAAAAGTTATTACCAGAAAACTTGTCAAATCTGAGAAATTCACGTTTACAAATTAAAGAGATCGCGTTCACGCGATGAGGTTTGCGGTTTAGTAAAAATGACTACGCCAACATTTCATCGCCGTTTTTACATAGACGGTTCTTTTAGTTTTAATTTCGACAAATACAATAAATAACACTGTACAACAAATTTTGATTTTTTTTGGATTTCACAACCACCACTATGATATTCTTATAGATTTTTGCGAGCTGAATACGAATCTGAAATCCGTTTCTCTCTATACCCTACAGTTTTTGAGAAAATCGTTGTTAAAAAAAAATGCAAATTTTCAACTTTGGAAATTTTTTGTGCTTTTATCATAGCAGCTATGCAGTGACTTTTCACACGAGAAAAATCTGTGAACTTTCCCGAATAAAACGATATAAATTGTTATTGCATTGAAAACATTTAAATATATTTAAATAATGATCAAAGTAAGAAAGACACCGAAAATGCACCAGTTTTCGTTGATATTTTTCAATTTATTTCAAAAACTATAGGTTTCGGCGAAAATCTGACCAAATCTGAAAAAGCAGACATTTCTGCTGCAGAAGGCATCGGGCGAAGTTAAAAAATCACATTCGTTTACATTTTATAAGGAAAATAGTTCGGCAAAACACGCGTCACTGCCAGCGGTACTCAGTGCCTACTGCCTTGGTACGTATAACGGAAGAACCGAATGGCGCGGCGCGATGTAACACTGAGTACCACTGCCAGCGACGCGTGTTTTGCCGAACTATTTTTCTTATAAAATGAAAAAAAAAAACTAATTTTCTAACTTCGCTTGATACTTTCTACAGTAGAAATGTCTGCTCTTTCACGTACGATGGTCAGATTTTCGCCTACACCTATAATTTTTTGAATAAATTGTAAAACATCAACGAAAACTGGTGCATTTTCGGTGTCTTTCTTACTTTGATCATTATTTAAAAGCATATTTAAATGTTTACAATGCAATAACAGTTTATATCGTTTTATTCGGGAAAGTTTACAGATTTTTCTCGTGTGAAAAGTCACTGTATAGCTGCTATGATAAAAGCACAAAAAATTTCCAAAGTTGAAAATTTGCCATTTCTTTTAACAACAATTTTCTCAAAGACTGTAGGACATAGAGAGAAACGAATTTCAGATTCGTATTCAGCTCGCAAAAATCTATAATACTATCATAGTGGCGGTTACGAAATCATTTGGCTGTTGTACAGTGTAATTATTATTACATTTAATTCTCTTTTATTATCATAATATTTAACTCTCCTATATTCAATGAAATAGAAAATTGCCAAAGTCACTTATAATATGGAATATAAAATGAATTTCGTTAAAACAAATGAGACACTTCCGTAAAAATCCCCAGATCTCTTACATATAACATTATATTGTTATATTAAATTTTCAATATATTCTCTAATTTAATATTAACTTCAATAATAACGTTACTCCAGTATATTTGCTCAAAATTATCAATATACTTACTGAAAAAAGAGAAAAGCATTCAGTAGATGTTCCACCCAAAAATTTTCGGCCGAGAATATAGCAATTATAGCACTAGCTCTATTTCAAGAATAAAATTTCTATATTTCGAAGTCTGTCATAGTGCAGTTGGCAACCGGTCATTTCGTACGAAATCTTTATACGAAACGTTTACGCAGTTATTTTCATTTAACATTAAAGCGTGAAACCGATATGTATGTATACATCACGCATTTTGCAATATATGCTTGTATATCATCAATGTGTGTCAGACATTCTCTTTCGAAATCGGTTACACGATATGTAACGACATAGCGCCACGTATATTTCTCTGGCCGTCTACATGTATGGATCGAATTTTCACACAATTTTATAACGAATCCACTTCGCGACGGAACGAGGCGGAAATGAAAAATATGTTTCACTTTCTTCGTGAAGAAAATTCGCGACGAGGTGTTTGAAGATGCCACGTGTATATGCGCTCTTAACGAACAGAAACCGAAAGACAGAAAAAGGAAGAGAAGTTCAACGCAACTGATGCTTGTTTCTTTCTGATTAATATATTAAAGGGGGACCTCTATGTAGAAAGCCAAAATTAAGTCGATTTTCAATAATTATTTTGTGAATAAATATTTCGATGGAGTTTGGAGACTATTTAATTAACACTAAAACTACCAAAGGGGTCAAATGACCATTTTACAAATTTCCCATTTCAAATGACAACATTTATCAACGTATTCTTAACATCTGTATTGATTGTTATCAACATAAAGAACTAATAATATTAATTTATGTTCCATAGCTTTGTCATTCATTTTTCAACTTCATTTTTAATTTCGAAACAATTGTGCATAATACGTCGGTAGTTTTAGTGTTAATACTTCGACTTCATTTTGCAATTTCTTTGTTGAAGTAAAATACAAAATGGCGAAGGTGAACTATGTTATGCTAGGAGCATCATGAAGGGACTTCTAAAACGGTGTACGTTCTAGTGTCGATTCATATTATCCAAAACGAAGAAATTTTATTAGTATATAGTTGTAGCTAATGGATGAACCTAAGATACCGAAAAAATATTAAAAATTGGAAGAATGGCAGACCTCAGAACACAAAGATCAACATTTTATAGAAAAATTGTACTGTTTTTTGCGGTAAAAAGAATGTTTATTTCCAAGAGCATAATAGATGATTTTCTGATTTCCTGGATAGTTTGCTATTATTTCAATGGTTTCATATCTACCATTACTTTGAAAATTCCGCGTAAATACTTCTTCCGAAACATCTAAACCTTATTACAGGCATTGAAGCGCTTCAAACAGGGATAATAAATAAACAAACTTTTCATCATTATTGACGCGCGCGTCTCGGATCATCGCGAAGGTTGGTCACATGTATAGGTTCTTACAACAATAGCTTTGCACTCTACTTCAAGTACCGATGCGTTTCGTATTCCATAGGTTATAAAGTAACTTTTGAAACAAAAAAAATGACATTATTCGCTCCACCTGCATGGAGGTCCCCCCTTAAATTAAAACACATTGTACGCCGATGGCATCGGAGCAATTTAAAGTCTGGGCGCCGGCATGATTCGCTTGTTTACGACCTATGAGTAGGTGTAGAAAATATTTACAATTTTATATATTTTCGTAAAACACTAAATTTTGTTTGCATATTCATCATATAAAATTTAACGATAACGAAAAGTGGAAGCAAAGTCGACAATTTATAATTTGTGATTATGAAAAAATACACCTTTTTTATTTCACGATTGATTGTCACATTCTATACAGGGTGTCTCACAATTATGGTACCAACCGGAAAGGGGTTGTATGCAATATGTATGCTGGTATGCAGGTGGGGCTACTCTGAACAACTTTTTCCTTTGCAAAAATGTCGGATGAGGCTTCATTTTTAAATTATTAAGGAAAAATACCGACCAATCAGAACGCGAGAATCGCGCGCCACGCGATTCGATCGCGACCACGGCCAATTATAACTCGCGCCTACACTTCTGCCTTCGAGCGCGCGCGATCCTCGCGTTCTGATTGGTTGGTGTTTTTCCTGAATAATTTAAAAATGAAGCCTCGTCCAATATTTTTGCAAAGGAAAAAGTTGTTCAGAATAACCCCACTTACCACCCCTTTCCGGCACGTACCATAATTGTGGAACACCCTGTATAATATAAACGGAAGGAGAAATTGTAATATTTAAGGAAAGTGTGGTATTTTTCAAAACATTTTCCAAGATGTATCGGCACTAGGCATATAGCACACACGAAGCTACTGTCGCTTCTTTTTTGCTAGCATAGCAAACTTTGCATGGACGTCTTACGTGACAAGAGAAGGCGGATCACCAAGTAACAGAATCCCGCGTTTAACCAGTTAGCTGTGTTTGACGAGTATAGTCGTCATGGAGAAGTGGCAGGGTTTTGTGTCATGACGGGTATACTCCTCAATCGCGGCTATCTGGTTCACCAAATGTGTAAATATTAATAATAAAATTGTCTATTTTATGAAATAGACCCATCTTTTTGATCCAATATTTTAACAGTGATGCTTATTCTGTCATTGACGAGTATACTCACAAAAGCGTGCGCCACAGTTAACTGGTTGAGCGATGGACTTCGAATCCCGCGTTTTTACGGGGCCGGCGTACAATGTGTTAATCTAAAAAATTGAAGGAAACAATTGGATAACGTGAATTCAGCGATAGTATTTTGTGTTCTAGCGCGCTAATAAAGCGAGTGAAGCAATTGCAAAGCCCCGATGAGGACTCCGCGGGTGGGGACTACTACCAGCTGACATATCCTAACTAGCGACTACAACCCGCCGGCCCTTCTCTGTCGACTAGCGAATCCACATTAATCGCAGTGACTAAGTCGGCATAACCTTGAAAACACGGACGTACACTTAGGCAGGGACACTGATAAGGCGAGATAACACTCTCCGACTACAAGAGAGAGATGTGTAAACAATGAGAAACATACTAAATAAATGGCGAAACAAATATACCGCGACACGTGCTTCTTCGCCGTTGTATGTCCTTTCAGATTGAAACCACGATCGCGCGGTTTGTTGCAATCAAAATCAGGGTTTTCCAATACTTTACGTTCATACCTCGCGAAGAACCTTAGTATTACTTAGTTACACGAAAGGTGGTTGTATAGAGAACATTTATTTCGGTTTTCATTTAAATACTAATGAAACTTGGGAAAGAGTCGCGGTGCGGAGATGGAAATAATTGTATCTGAAGTACGATTGTATTTGAAGGTTGTTGCGTTTGAAGTGCAATTTTGTTTAAAGGTAATTGCATTTGGAAGACGATCGTATGTTTAGGTAATTGAATTGCAATAGTATTTGAAGGTTATTGCATCTTAATTGCGATTGTATTTGATGGTAGTTGCATTTAAAATGCCATTGTATTTGAATGTAATTGTATCTGAAATGCAATTGCATTTGGAGATAGTTGCATTTGAAATATCATTGTATTTGAAGATAATTATATCCGAAATGCAATAGTATTTGTAGGTGATTGCATTTGAAATGCAATTATATTTGTAGGTAATTGCATTTGAAATACAATTGTATTTGCAGGCGAATGCATTTGTGATGCAATTGTATTTGATGCTGATAGTATCTGAAATACAATTATATTTAAAAGTAATTGTATCAAAAATACAATTGTATCTAAAATACAATTGTGTTTAAAAGTTATTGTATCCGAAATACAATTGTATTTGAAGGTATTTGCATTTGAAATACAATTGTATTCGTAGATAATTGCATTTGAAATACAACTATGTTTGAAAATAGTTGCATTCGAAGTACAATTACATTTGATATTATTATTGCGACATTCAATCCTTTGCAAACAAAGCTTTCTGACACGCGATCTTTAGACTTATGTGGTTTTGAAACATATACGTATCAAAATAGTACGCATACACTTCACATTTTACTGCGCATGGAGGAATATGAACAATCGAACATATTAACCTTCTGTTTTAATAATTTCATCAGTCTGAGGTAATTAATTACAGCTGCAATCTTAAGACGAATAAGAATCGAGGAGTTAGGTAGATTTTATTCCTTGCGATTATTAATCGTGCAGATTATGATCGGCGTCAAATCGTAGTTCAATCGTGGAACAAATATGAATCAGGTTTGTAATAATAAAAATGATAGTGTGCGTCATGAATATGGCACGGTATTATGTACCAAGGGGCTGATACATATATTTATTTCGCAATCTAAAGTTCCGCGTTGTATATTGTTCGAATTATTATTATACCTGGCAATCGGACGTCTTTATCTTTGCATATGGACAATGAGATTAGTTTAACCTTTCAAATCGACTTCACAATCGCCAGATACAACCACCTAAATACGTTTAACAATCAGAGTTTCATTCGTCTTCGGTATGATATTCATTTAATTGAATCGTAATGAAGATTCGTGTGAAATATATATTTTTTATATATACTTTTTAAAAATTCGTTATAGACTCAATGGTGAGAATCGTAAGTTTTAGTGATTTAAAAGAACTTGTTGATCGTTATTTTGTTAAGAATATGTTTACTGAAGTCTCCAAGTATTTATTGTGGGAAAGTCTGAACTTATTTAAAAACTTTCAGACTCTTTTATTACAAGTATTTAATTACAGAAAATAATTAAATTCGAAGTCATTGATTTTGGTTAATCGCAGTTGCATGTAAAAGGCAGTGTTTCTTTTTAATTTTCGATATCTTCGAAACGTTTTGCGGGTTTGTGAACATTGTATTTCGTATAACCCCAAAGAAAATCGTGCTGCCTGGAAAAATTACCCTAACTCAATCTTGTGGCTAAATTTCAAAGCAGGTAATTGTTCAGGGACGTTTTGAGAATATTTTTACTGTATTGTACGCGAGCGAGAAACAAATACCTAATAATAGAAACTAGTTTTGAACAATGATAAAGTTAACAATAGCTAACTTTCGACGTAGGATTACTATTCCTGGTTGGAATATGGTAGTTGGGGTATGTTATGGTGGTACCGATTGAAACCACGTATCTTCGTGTCCCCGTTTTGATAGCATATACTATGAATTATAAGTTGTATTATTTGATTAAACTAAATGATACTCGACTTTTAAGAACTACCCTAAAATTGCTATTGGAAAACCCTATATTTACACACGAGATTGTACACCGCGAAAACTGAAGATTCTCCATGCAACAAGAAATCAAGGAGTCCTTTATCGTTTTGTAAAACTGGATTCTCATGTTTTCAAGTTCTTAAATTTGAAATTTTTCAAACGCAAAGCTCTCAAATTCCTTTTGCAAATTTACAAATCTAAAACTTTTCGATCACTACGTTTGGATATTCTCAGATTCTAAATTTGCACATTCTCGAATCACTGAATTTGCAAATTTGCAGTTTTCCAAATTCAAAATTCTCACATCCCTTTTGCAAATTTTCAGGTCCAAAACTTTCGGATCACTATAATTGCAAATTCACAGATTCCCATATTTGCAAATTCTCGGACCACTGACTTTACAAATTTTCAATTTTTCAAACTCGAAGCTCTAACCCTTTTGAAAATTTGCAAATTCGAAACTTTCGAATCACTACGTTTGCAAATTCGAAACTTTCGAATCACTACGTTTGCAAATTCGAAACTTTCGAATCACTACGTTTGCAAATTCTCAGATCCCAAAATTTACACATTCTCTAATCACTGACTTTATAAATGTGCAATTTTTCCAAATTCAAAATTCTCACATCCCTTTTGCAAATTTTCAGATTCAAAACTTTCGGATCACTACAATTGCAAATTCTCAGATCCCAAAATTTACACATTCTCAAATCACTGACTTTGCAAATGTGCAATTTTTCCAAATTCAAAATTCTCACATCCCTTTTGCAAATTTTCAGATTCAAAACATTCGGATCACTATAATTGCAAATTCTCAGATCCCAAAATTTACACATTCTCTAATCACTGACTTTATAAATGTGCAATTTTTCCAAATTCAAAATTCTCATATCCCTTTTGCAAATTTTCAGATTCAAAACTTTCGGATCACTACAATTGCAAATTCTCAGATCCCAAAATTTACACATTCTCAAATCACTAACTCTGCAAATTTTCAATTTTCCAAATACAAAACTTTCCAAATTCGAAATTTTCCAGTCTCCGCCTAGTAAAAAAAAAATAGGAAAAATAAACGAGTGAAACTCGCCAATCAACGTTTGATCACGTTTTTCGTTGTAACTTTTTAATTTGTTACCAACACAGAGAATCTTGATTTTTCGCCACGTACAATAATCGTTCGGAAAAGCCCGTATAATCTATGGACAAGAGAACGTTAGCACAAGTACTAGATCGTCGAGGATAGCGATAATGATGACGATGAATATCGATGATAACAAGTAGAGTGTGGACGATAGAGATTATTTTTCCAATTTCATACGAGTCTCCGTCACGTCCGACAAATTTTGTCCTTGTCAAAAAGTTCCGAGTTAGAACCATTTACGGTTCGATCGTCCTTTTTCGATGTGTTTTCTAGTCTTCTAGTCGAGCCAATTAATCGTCGCTTAATCGATAATATAATGATAATATATGCGCAGGAATGGTGTAGCCATGTCGACGTATACGTACCCAATTTCCAATGTTATTATTATTACCTAATACGAGTATACTGATTATTATCGTAGGCTGCGAACAAACTTGCAATTAGCTATGATCCTTGACGTAAAAATATTAACGGAACGCGGCGCTACGATGAATTTATTCAAGAAAATAAATCAGCGACAGCTTTCGGTTACCGTTCTTGTTTGATTTCGCTCTTCACTTAAATCTTTCGTACTTTCTTAATGAACAGCATGTTGTAAGGAATATCGCTGCACGATCGCTTCCATTATTCGCTTTGTTTTAATTGTAATATCGATTTGTTTAGTTGAGTGGATTATTTGTTGGTTTTTAAGCGAATACACGGTGGTTCACGCGATGTGATCGCCCAAATTATTTTCGTTATTGGAGAAGCGGTGATACATTTTATTACGGAGCAGTGCTGGTCACTTTTCTAATTTATAGATAATAAAATAGTGTATAATATAGAATGATGTATGAAAAATACGACATTTTCATATCTTTAAATTCGAGGACTTAAATCTGTATATTTACAAATTATTGAATTTCTTTATTTGTAAATTACCAGTTGTCAAGTTTTCTAGACTTTTAGGTTTTCGCGTTTCTGGATTTTTGCTTCTGAAATTTCTATAGTTCTAAATTTTTAATAATCTGAATTCTTTAATTTCTAACACGCCAAAATCGTAAATGTTTCGATTTGAATTTTTTATGGTTTTAAATTTTCATGTTTCAGAATTTAAATCTAAGCATGATCTCAGAAGATCTTGAAAATAATCATTTATAATTTTTTGTATTTTCCAACGAGTAGTATCTCTTTACTATAATTGAGTATACCAGTGTTTAATGCAACGTCTATATTATAGCTTAATCTACTATCAATTTAAGTAAACTTGAAGCTCTAGAATACTTAAAAATTATTTTCCTATTATATTATCAGATATAAGCCTTTTCTGAAGTGATTCAGTTTATCTCCACTAGTTGATAGTATCAAAAATTATAGTTCATTACAATCTTATCAAGATTATTTGAAGACGATCTTGAAAACTTACTTTAACCAAATATATCTATAATGGAATTAGGTATTATTCAAATAAGTTTTTTATCCAAGACAAAAATGTATTTTACTAAAAATATTCGTTCGTTGTGTTAGTATTTTTTTTTATCCAAAATTTTTGTTACGAATAATTGATAGAAACAAACCCAAATGTTTATTTTATGTATTTAAGTGATAAAAAGGGTCAAATGTTTATTTCAAATAGTTAAGTAGTTTAAAAAGTCCAAATCTTTTCATCACATAATTATAATCGACAAAGAAAGTAGAAATGAAAAATTAAAGTGAATTTAAGTATGAATGAAAAATAAAAAAGGCCAAATTTTTATTTCAGACAAATAAGTAGTTTAAAAGCGCTAAATTTTTATGTTAGACAATTAAGCAGTTTAAAAAGTCCAAATTTTTATTTGAGACAATTAAGTAATTTAAAAAGTTCAAATTTTTATATCACATACTTAAACGACAAAGAAAGTAGAAATTAAAAAATTTCACTGCTGATATGATTTAAGTAGAATAATAAAAGAAAAAGGAATAACGAAAATGATTCGGATGGCCACGTTAAATGGACCACCCTGTACAGGTAGGTGCGAGGTGCGATACCAAATATTAGTTCCCTTAATTTGGATTTATCTTGATGTATATCGGTGTTATCGTAGAGTAACCGTAACAATTAGTTCGATAATAGATTAATTTATCACTTAATCTTGCGATTGTTCGATAAGGGATTTCGTACTCGCCGAGGCTGTAGATTCTAGATCCTTATCGTGCTGCATTCAAGATATGGTTACTTTACAAGTCAAGTATCTTTTATTTTATTTTATTTTATGTACATAATAGTACCCCCGTGCACGATACGTATTCAGAATGTCTCTGAAAGGCGATAAGATTGTCCTCCACTTTTACGCGTCGAATGTAATTTGCAACAATAATAGAAATTAGTCATCCAGTTGAATTATAACATATATCAATATATACCTCCTATATGCGTGTTCGCGCACAGGTATCATTTAGCAAGCGAGAGTTACGTTTAATTAATATATTAAAGCGTTAATTCATGATCGACTTCAGGAAAGTACGGTTCTTCGAACTGTTACGTGAAAAATCTTAACACACGAATCCATCCAATAATAAGTTTCTGATACTCTCATTCCTTTCCGAAGGTTCGATCGAACGATGACGGAAACTGAATTTTATGCAATATAAAAGATCATTCAATGTTTTACTGCGTAACAAATTATGATATTAATAACGAGTGTTTACTCATTTATAAATATATTACTATCATGATATACACGGTATATTTCTACAGCACCGTCCAGGGCCATATAGCGAGACTTTATGGTAATTTCTATTTATATTTTATTCTCAACGAGTTAATCGTGTTTTAATGTACGAGTGTTCGATAAGTCTGCAAAATTAAAGAGGTAGGACCAGCTGGAACGATTATGGTCGTTATTTTTAGCATCCATTAATTATTTATTATCTATATTTATGTAACATAGACAAGTCAGTAATTGTTGCAATGTGTACATATTCATTCACGATTTTTATAAATGGGGGTTATTATTAATTTTTCAGATAATGGCGGATATAATTCATTTTTCAGATAAATTTTCAGTAAGATTCATTTTTTCAAATAAATTTTCAGTATGATTCATTTTTCAAATAAATTTACAGTATGATTCATTTTTCAAATAAATTTGCAGTATGATTCATTTTTCAGATAAATAGTAAATATAATTCATTTTTCAAATAAATTTGCAGTATGATTCATTTTTCAAATAAATTTGCAGTATGATTCATTTTTCAGATAAATAGTAGATATAATTCATTTTTCAAATAAATTTGTAGTATGATTCATTTTTCAAATAAATTTGCTGATATGATTCATTTTTCAAATAAATTTGCAGTATGATTCATTTTTCAAATAAATAGTAGATATAATTCATTTTTCAAATAAATTTGCAGTATGATTCATTTTTCAAATAAATTTGCTGATATGATTCATTTTTCAGATAAATTTGCTGATATGATTCATTTTTCAGATAAACAACAAATATACTTAGTTTCTAAAATCAATTTTTCAAAATTCTTCTCTGCCGTTAGAAAAATTATTCCTCGAGTTTTATTTGCATTTGAATAAATGAGAATTAGGTGCTTGCGTTCATTTCATATCTAATAATTGCGCACAAATTATCCAGATACTTTATAATCCACAAATTACCCAGATTTAAAGTTAGTATAACATAAATCGCTGAAAAAAATAAATAAATACACGAATAAATCACTTACCGACGATTATCTAAAGAACGAATCACATTCCATAGGGATTAAAAAAATTGACGAATCATCTGATTAGGCTTGACGAGCCAAATCCTGACAGCACCCAAAAATAAACACTCGTTTCAAGTAAAGGATGTTCTGAATTTTTGTGCGACTTATCGAACCAACGTTGAAACGTGCAAATCGATCGAAACACCGCGTTAAATTTCGAACCACCCCTTTGAACATGTTTCTGGCAGAGTGACGTCATGCCCTGAAACCCTTGAAGGGATAACATCCACGGCAATAAGCCTCGTGTTTGTAATTATCGTAGCTAACTAACTGGAAAATTCTTGCTTCCTAAATTGATACTATCTACAACCTAGTGTCTGAAAGGACATCATGGAAACTAGCTTCCTGATATGCTCATAAATATCTATCAGGGCTCGTACTTTGAACCCTCGTGTGTACATCTTCACACGGTACACTTCTCATGCCACCTATTAAAGATGCGATCTACGGAATTTTCAATTCGAGATCGTAAAACGGTTCGAAGTCCTGAAACGAGGGAGGATTTAGATAATTTTGCGATATTTTTGTAAACATAAAATAGTCTGTCCACTTTCCAGTTGGAATTTTTATTTTTACCAAAGTTATAACCAAAGATATTGCATAAAATATGTAGTAATTGAATAATACTTATTGAGTATTCGATATACATGATACTTATTAACTTAACTGTTTCCGAAGAGGTTATATATTAATATATGTTTAAACACTTGTCGCTAAATATAATAGTTTAGGATGTACGGTTAATTTAACATGTTCTATAGAATCACCAGAAGATGCATTTAAACATTAATGAAACCCTCAGAGGATTAATCACTATACGCATAGTTTTCTACTAGTAACCGTAGACAGTGAAACCATAGTTGAGGTACATGCAATTAGATACACAGACTGGTTAAAATGAACGTAGACTCTGTTAATTTCATTCTGTTTATTTAAACCGAGTAAAAGTGACAAAAAAATGTTTATTGTATTCCAATGTACGTCCTAATTCTATTAATATAAAACCTAGTCAATGTTGTTTATAACTAGTCAGGTATATCTACTTTCCATCAGATTGGAGACATATAATCGAGGTAAAAATTTGTACAACAATTTTATTTCTCGAATAATATGCTTCACTTTGTACATTTTTTATCTTCAAAGATTTTTGTCAATAAGTTATATGTCCATTACAATCTATCGATTACAAGCTTGATGTATAGTTACATTTTGTATCGATATTATTATACGAACAAAATATTACGGTGTCCCATAAGTTCCTTCTTTTTTTCATTTTACGAAAAAATATTTTATTTTTTTTTTTTATGGCGTAAAAACGCATTTCGAGGAATATGTTGCAAGTAACCGCGTTAATTTTACAAAAAGAAAATAACGATGTTTCGAGAGGACGATAAAGCAACAAATCAACCTTAAACAATAAATATTTATATAATATATTATGTGTTAATTTCTAACAAAATAGGAAGAAACTTATGGGACACCCTTATATTTTTTACGACTTCTCAATTGTAAACATCGTTGCAATTGCAGTTGTTTGTTATTTCTGATTTTCGCGAAATCTTCGAGTCTACGTTCATTCTAAACAAACTGAACGTAACAGTATTCAAAGTGATTCCACAATCGTTGAATGATTGCACAGAGAATACTCTTTTACTAGTTATGAACTTAGTGAGTTAATCATCTACGGTACTCGTTTGTAAGATTCGAGGGTAAGCGCTGATAAGTGCCTCAAGCTCTCGTCGAAAATAGAATTCGCATTAAGTTATGCTAATATTTTATCGTTTTTACGTTGATAATAACAGAAGTCGACGAAAAATGCGTGAACGTGCGGAGTTTTTCGTAATTGGGATTTGACTATGCATGGAATTCCACACTTCGGAATTCGGGGAATATTTTTATTTCTAAACATCCGGAATTACTATATTTCCAAATTTCTAAGTTGCCAAGTCTGAGATTTTCGAAGTACCAACTTTTCGAATTTTCGGATATTCAAATCACTGACTCCCCAAATTTCCAAGTCTGAAATTTTCAAACTATTAGCTTCCCAAATTTCCAAGTTTTCGAACTCCAGAACACCAGATTAAAAATTTGTGAAATTTCCAAACTTCAAAAGTCCCTAATTACTGAGTTCCTACAGTTGTCAGTGGCCAAATCTCCAATCTGTAAATCTGTAGAATCCCGAATTTCTAAACCTTAAAATTCCTCAAACATCTGAACCTTAAAAGTCCCAAATACCTAAAGTTCTAAAACTGCAAATTATTAAATCTTTAAAGTTCTATATCTAAAAATTATTAAACCCTAAAAGTCCCAAATCTCAAAATGACTAAACCCCAAAATCTTAAAATTCCTCATATGTTTGAATCTTAAAAGTCCCAAATACCTAAAGTTCTAAAACTGCAAATTATTAAATCTTTAAAGTTCTATATCTAAAAATTATTAAATCCTAAAAGTCCCAAATCTCAAAATGACTAAACCCCAAAACCTTAAAATTCCTCAAATATCTGAACCTTAAAAGTCCCAAATACCTAAAGTTCTAAAACTGAAAATTATTAAATCTTTAAAGTTCTAAATCTAAAAATTATTAAACCCTAAAAGTCCCAAATCTCAAAATGACTAAACCCCAAAATCTTAAAATTCCTCATATGTTTGAATCTTAAAAGTCCCAAATACCTAAAGTTCTAAAACTGCAAATTATTAAATCTTTAAAGTTCTATATCTAAAAATTATTAAACCCTAAAAGTCCCAAATCTCAAAATGACTAAACCCCAAAATCTTAAAATTCCTCATATGTTTGAATCTTAAAAGTCCCAAATACCTAAAGTTCTAAAACTGCAAATTATTAAATCTTTAAAGTTCTATATCTAAAAATTATTAAACCCTAAAAGTCCCAAATCTCAAAATGACTAAACCCCAAAACCTTAAAATTCCTCAAATATCTGAACCTTAAAAGTCCCAAATACCTAAAGTTCTAAAACTGAAAATTATTAAATCTTTAAAGTTCTAAATCTAAAAATTATTAAACCCTAAAAGTCCCAAATCTCAAAATGACTAAACCCCAAAATCTTAAAATTCCTCATATGTTTGAATCTTAAAAGTCCCAAATACCTAAAGTTCTAAAACTGAAAATTATTAAATCCTTAAACTCCTAAGTCTAAAAATTATTAAATACTGAAAGTCGTAAATCTAAAAATTATTAAACCCTTAAAGTCCCGAATCTCAAAATGATTAAACCTGTAAAGTCCTAAATCTTCAAGTACGTATTTCCAAATTGTAAAATTTCCAAATCCCGAAATACAAATACCTCCCAATTGTCAAGTCCCAAAATTACAGAAAATTTTCTTCGTCGATCCTCGTTATCATCTGAATTTTTATTCCGCAATTAACCACCTGTTAAAATACTTTAATCATCGCTGTGCGAGGATTACAAGGTTTTATATTGTAACGAAGGAATATAATATGGTAAAACAACGTCAAATGAAACTTGAACTTCTTTGATAGAATTTTATATCCACTTACTGTCACAACTAACATATACAGATCATATCTTATATTTATCTTTATTTGTTACATTTAACTAGAAATTTATAAATTTTGTATCTATCTTTTATCGATTCCACTCTGATTATATTCCAAGACCTAAAACTATAATATTTCGTTCTGCATTATTCTTTGTTCGTTGAAATAATAATTTTAATTTTTGACATGATTAAGTTAGTAAACCCAACTACAATAAATAAATATTACGCTTAGAAATCGGTAATATTCGACAGAAAATTCTTTCAGCTGTACGAATCCTAGAATCTTTCTCCTATTAAGTTTTGCAGTTTTTGTACCGATTATTCGTAGCCAAACAGTGTAAAATTTATTCTTCTCTGACTCAGTTTCAATACGCATTCCATATAATAATGGAAAATAATTCAAGTATCTGTAAGTGTTCTGTTGTGATCCATTAGATATTGCAAATACGTGCTTCGCGGTTTTAAATTAATTCATGCATTGCTCAAATTTTATCTGTTTCTCTGCGTTGTTATTTTAAATGAAATGTACATAGTCTTACGTTTTAAAATTTATTAAGCTATGGATATTCCACGGTTTGTTTATTAAATCGTTAACCGTATAGGGCAGTTTCGTGTAAGTATAACGCCGAGGATAGTAGTCTTCTCTAGGGAAAACGGCAATATAGAAGTATGGCCTTATCATACGACTGTAAACATTCGGTTGATTGTCGAATACGAAGATGTTCTTTAAAAGCTATAATACGAGTTACTAGTAAGTTACATAATTACTAGTATGACATAGTCAGTGATAAGATTATTTTCTTTTATATCGCCTGTTTCTGTAGGGAAGCTTAGCGTACTCGCCATATATGGCCGCGTGTAGTTTAGACTTCTTTTAGTTATTATGATAGAAAGTGTGGAGGAAAGATAGAAGATTTTGTATCAGTTAGGCTCTCCCGAGATTATCACTGACTCCAGGCTAGTTATCTTTCTAGATATTTCGGTATTTTACCTACATTCCTCTTGGAACGGCCAAGGCTCCCTTAAATCTTCCTATATTCTTTTTATGATCATCTCTAAATTCTTTCTAGGTTCTCTAAATATTTTCATAGACTCTTCTTAGGGACTTTCTGGATCTCCTAAAGTTCTATCCAGATTCTCTTTGAATCTATGTACTAAGGTTCTACGTGGTTATCTCCGGATTTCCCTAGATTATAGTCAGATTCACCTTCGGTCTCCCTAGGTTCTACTTAGGTACTTCTGGAATTCCCTACATTCTACCTTGATTCTCTTTGGATCTACCTAGGTTGTCTTTAGGTTCTCACCAGATCTTCCCAAATTCTACCTAGATTCTTCCCAGATCTTCCCAAATTCTACCTAGGTTCTTCCCAGATCTTTCTAAATTCTACTTAGGTTCTTTCCAGATCTTCCGAAATTCTACCTAGGTTTTTCCCAGATTTTCCGAAATTCTTCCCAGGTTCTCTTCGAACTTCCCTAGGTTTTACTTATATTTCTACTATTTTATCTAGGTTTTCCATGGATCTCCCTAGGTTATACCTGGGTTTGTTCCAAATTTCCCTAGATTCTAGATTCTACCAAGTTCTGCCAAATTCTACCAGGTTTCCCCCTACATTTCGTCTGAATTCATATCGGATTCTCAAAGATTCTAGATTTTTCTTGAATTTCCCTAAGTAATACCCAGATTATCACGAAGTTTCTCCTGGCTCTTGCTAAAGTCGTTATACATTCCTCCTACATTAAAAAATTTTCTCTCTGCTCTTCATACTTTGTAGCTCCCTGGATTTTCTTCCTAATTTCTCACCAAATTCTAGACTTTTCCTGTATTTTCCTTGATTTTTTCTCAATTTTCTCCAAATGAAAGGGAGGTTCGTTCCCCTACACTAACTCTTCAAATTAATGAAAGAAGCCTATATCCCACCCGAGCGTACATCGAGCAAAGGCACTATTCGTTCGTGAATTCGTGAAGGTATTGATAAAAGTGCCGACTAGAAGGTGCTAATAATAGCTTAATTTGAATAATCAATAGCGTTAGCGGTGTATCTAATTTTAACCTGTAATACATAAATCGCAGTCTGGATTTTAATCCTAAAACTACATACTAATCACGCATGTAACGTTCGTAGAACTACTTATTTCGTGCTGAAATTAAAACGCCAACACGGTGCGCTTTTACGCTTATTGAATATCCGTTGTATGCATTCTTGAATGTAATTTATAGCATTCGAACGTGAAATGCATGTTAAAAAAAAAAAATAATCGGTTTTTCCGTACCGTTCATGCGTTATACAGGGTGTCCCAAAAGTGTTGAAGGAGCCGGAAATGAGAGGTAGGTGGGGTCATTCTGAACAACTTTTTCATTTGCAAAAATGTCGTATGGGGCTTCATTTTTAAATTATTGACGAAAAACACCGACCAATCAGAGCGTGAGAATCGCGCGCGCTCGGAGGCAGAAGTGTAGGCCCAAGTTATAATTGGCCGTGGTCGCGATCGAATCGCGTGGCGCGCGAGTCTCGCGTTCTGATTGGTCGGTGTTTTTCGTCAATAATTTACAAATGAAACCCCATACGACATTTTTGCAAATGAAAAAGTTGTTCAGAATGACCCTACCTACCTTCCATTTCCAGCTCCTTCAACAATTTTGGGACACCCTGCATGTATACTCTTACGATCGAAGTGGAACCCCGATGAACGCGTTAATGTTTGAAGAGTACATTATTTGATTAAAAAGACGTTTAGTTTCGTAATAGCTGTTGCGATTGTATCGATGAGATGTATTTATGTACGAGATAAATAAAGGCTACATTTAAAATCTTATGTTAATTCTTCGGCTGAACACTCATTCTGTTCAGTTTGTTCCTTTATGACTCCGGGATAATTAATTTCTTCGAAAGATAAAACATAATTTTGCGTTTCGTTACAATTAATCGCATCGTAGCAATCTCGTGGTTTACAACATTTGTTTAATTGTTTAAGTATAATTTCTCGCATTTCTGAAATTGTTTGTATACACGATAATTGTTTCACTGTTTCCATAAGAATCGTGCAATGCACTAACGCTGATATACAATACACATTACAAAGAAAATTAATAGAAAACGGAAAATAATATAAAAATAATACGATAGTAAAACAAATATACAGAAAATAATAGAAGAATGTCCACAGTCTTCAGTTTCAGTTTATATTTTGCAATTTTGAAAAAATTAATGTACTTGTGGACTCTTGTGAGTAGCACCAAGCTGAGTAGTACAAAAATATCATAACAAATATTTCCAGTTAAAGAAATTCATTTAAAAGAAAACAATATGAGAAAGAAACCATAATAAACATTTCCAGTTAAAAAAATCTGATATGTAGCCCTTCGTTACACAAATTTTATAATTTTGAAAAATTAATATACATTTATAAACTATAATGAGTAGTATCAGAATATCGTAACAAATGTTTTCCGTTAATGAAACTTGTTTAAAGGAAAATAATATGAGAAAGAAACCGGAATAAATACTTTCAGTTGAGTAATTCCGATATGTAGTAATTACATAAGTACATCAATTTTGCAAAATTAATGCCTTTGTGAACTCTAATCAGTAGTACCAAAATATCGTAACGAATATTTTCAGTTAAAGAAATTCATTTAAAAGAAAATTATATGGGCATGAAACCAGAATAAACATTTTCAGTTAAAAAATTCAGCTACGTAGTCCTCTGTTACACAAATTTTATAATTTTGAGAAATTAATATATTTGTAACCTCTAATGCGTAGTACCAAAATATCGTAACAAATATTTCGCGTTAAAAAAACTCGTCCGAATGAAAATAATATAACAATGTGAATAAACGCATTCTCCAAACTTCGCGGTTTTACTATGAATTTCGTCTCGTTCAACGAAACCAACGATCGTTTTCTCAAAGATGTCATTAACCTTTCCAGTACGAAACAGTGTCGCCAGCATTAGCGGCATTAGTTGTTACCGCGAAATATGGGACACTCCGTGCGACACTAAATCCGTTGAGCGTAATCGTGCCTACAAACTCGGAATAGCCACTCGGGAAATTCGCGCGGTTCCCGTCGCGTTAACGGGGCTCGTTTTTCGCGCGACGTTCAACGGGTCCTGGAGCGCGATAAGGAAGAAAAAAAGAAACCCCAAGGCAGAAAAAGGGACAAAAGGAGCGCGCGAACCACGGAGGAAGAAGAAAATCGCCAGAACGGAAGGGAGTATCGTAAATAGACGGCACTGACGGTGGGAAAAGCGAGTGAAAACCGCGCTGAACCCGCCATCTCGAGAAATTACGGCTGAAAGAGCCAACGAACGAACAATTATAACCCGACGGTTTCCGGGGAAAAAGAACGAAACAGAGTGAACGAGATAGAGAAGAAAAAACCACCGCTGCTGTTATTGCGTAATTCATCGCGATGCACGCCAGAGAACTTCCTAAATCAGTGATACACGTGCGCCGCTCGTTAAGGGAAAGATATCATTAAGCGAAGTGGCTGCCGAGAGTAATATTCGTTCGAGTTAGAATGTCGTAGAGCGCGTTGAACGCGGAAAAAAAGTTTAGAAGCGTTGTTTATTTTTGATACGTCGAGAAGGTGAAACGCGTCGAAGTGAAAAGGATCGTGGAGATCGAAGAAACTATGAAGGAGCCATCCGTGACGAAGAACACCGCCTCAAGGTCAAATCTTTCTGCTACCAACGGGTAAATAGTTCAAACGATGCATAATATTAGCACTAAACCTACCAAAGCGTTCAAAATGACCGTTTAACGAGTTTGTAATTTTAAGTTGGAAAGTATGTCGAGATGGCTTTTTTCAAATTCGTGTTGATTTTCACCAAGATAAGGAATTAACGCTAGAAGTACCGGCATTAAATACATACTTATTGTAAAATTGAAAATAATGTCGAAAGATAAATAAATAAATATTACAGTATCACCTAACATGCATATACAGGGTATCCCAAAAGTGTTGAAGCTGCCGAAAATGGGAGGTAGGTGGGGTTATTCTGAACAACTTTTTCATTTGCAAAAATGTCGCATGGGGCTTCATTTTTAAATTATTAAGGAAAAACACAGAACAATCAGAACGCGAGAATCGCGCGCGCTCGGAGGCAGAAGTGGAGGCTCGAGTTATAATTGGTCGTGGTCGCGATCGAATCGCGTGGCGCGCGATTCTCGCGTTCTGATTGGTCGGTGTTTTTCGTTAATAATTTAAAAATGAAGCACCATACGACATTTTTGTAAATGAAAAAGTTGTTCAGAATGACCCTACCTATCTCCCATTTCCGGCTCCTTCAACACTTTTGGGATACCCTGTATAGCTGTTCAGTAGATCAATAAAACATAACAGATATTTTGACGAAATGGCGGAAACAAAATTTTGTGATATGAAATGTGAAATCTGAAACTGGTCATTTTGACTGATTGGTAGTTCTAGTGTTAATGTGTACATTAATTCGTGTTTCATCGTTCGTTTATTCATTTTTCAACTACATTTTTAATCTCGAAATAAAGCTGCATTATACGGCGGTAGGTTACTGTTAGGATGTCCCATAAGTTTCTTTTTTTTTCGATGCGAAATGAATACGCAACATTTATTGTATAAGATTGATTTGTTGCATTAAATATGAATTGTTCTGCTGTATCACTTTCTTGCATCCCTCTGGAAACATTATTAATTTTTATAAAATTATTTCTTGCAAAATGTTCCTCAAAGTGCGTTTTGATTTCATGGCAAAAAAAAGGAAAACAAACTTATAGGACACACTAATATTTTGAGAAAGATGAAATTGTTTGCACGGTGTATCTTGCAACTGGTGGTACCGAGGGTAATTTTTTTTATAAAACATATACGATAACATTTTCTCCTACATGGCCTCGTTTTCGAGAACATTGAATTTGTCAGAATGTTTGTAACGAAAATTGATCGTGACAAAAAATATGTTTTCGATCAATTTCCTTGACCTAATAATTGGTTAATATTATACATTATTTAGTATCATTTTTCGTAACGTGGTTGATATGCTAATGTACACAAGTCTAATACGCGGACATATGTGATGTTCTAAAAAATACTGATTAATAATATGTTTTAACGACATTAATAATCGTATCCGTTAATTTTTAACGTCGATTAATTGTTTAATGAACGAGGTATAAATTTTTATGGTGAACAATTCTGATTAATAATATATTTTAACGTTATTAATAATCGTATCCGTTAATTTTTAACGTCGATTAATTGTTTAATGAACGAGGTATAAATTTTTATGGTGAACAATTCTGATTAATAATATATTTTAACGTTATTAATAATCGTATCCGTTAATTTTTAACGTCGATTAATTGTTTAATGAACGAGGTCTAAATTTTTATGGTGAGCAATTCTGATTAATAATATTTTTTAACGATATTAATAATCGTATCTATTAATTTTTAACATCGATTGATTGTTGCATCAACGAAATATAAATTTTTGTAATGAACAATTTATCTGACAAATAATAGAATCATTTTCAAGTTCAATTTCCTCGAAAACTTTTGTTCCATATTTTTGTCTAATTTTTCTACTGGGATGTATCACCAGTTACAAAACACTCTACATTTCGGTACTCGTGTTTTATCATAATCTTATGTTACCAATATTCGAAACATACGAAGTTAAGTTGCGAATTATTCAGGTTGATATTTATATTTTGTTATTTGTCTAAAAGTAAACGGCAGAGTTTATTCAGTAACAAAAGAGAATTTATGTGGTATATGAACGTTTTACGTGAGGATACGTTTGCGTGTTTTTCTTTTCCATCGTATATCGGACAGTATTATCGTCTGAATCATACAAGTTTCTCTTATTATACAGCACAATCGTAACTTCGTGACGTTCTAGAGCAATTAACCGGTGACTGTTACGTATGAAACTATTAATATAACTTTCAAGATGAAACACGCGCTCGAAAGTTTTCTGGATAAAATAAAGAATTTTGACTTATTATTAAATAACTAATATCGGAAAATCAAGTTTGTTGCGAAGAAAGTTTAACGGGATTTGTATTAAAAGTAAGTCGAATTTGTTTCATTAAATATAGTCTTAATCTCGGTAATAATTTATAGGAATACAAGAAACATTTAACTTTCATTTTTGCGCTAATGTCTGTCACGAAATCGTATAGAGAACAATAACTATACAACAACCATGTATAGAACAGCATACAGTCTTACGAAACGAATTATTCAATCTTTTCACAGAAATAAAGATCCAAAACGATATCATAATTATAATATAATATAATATAAAATTTCCGCAAGTTTTCGTATCTTTTCCGCATCTAAATAGAATCTCCCGATAAGATTATATTCGAGAGGTTTCATCCACGTAAGCCTTAAAATCACAATTTATAACTGAATATTGATCATGAATATACGGTCACAGATATATTTTAATATGCAAAGTTAAAATAGAAACGATCAACTTTCGTTATATCAGGTGAAATTACATTATTTTTGTTACGTTAAAAACTAGAGGAGAATAAAGTACAATTAATAATAGCAATCAAAATGAAATTCAATTAATAATAAAAATTACAATTACAAATAATTGTTGACTCAGAAAATTCGAAGGAAATAGTCGATAGTATAACGCAATAATTAATCACAATTTTGATTGCTACGAAGCAATTATAATTTCAACAAACATTTTTCGTATCGATAGAAGTAACAGAGATATTAAGAGACACGATATAAACGGAACACCCAGTATACAGGATTTTCGCGTTTAAAGAGATGAGGCAACAGTGATACTTAATGGGTTAACGTTTTACACAAGAAAAACGTTATTCTTTTGAACCATTAAATTCTTTTCAAGCAACATTGCAGTACCGAAGTCACTACAGATAACGAACACATTAATTTATACCAACCAGAACGATTTCGATGTTAATTAGAGCGTTACTAGTTAACCGAGTTTTTCCTCGTATTCTTCCTTCGTCGTTCCTTTTTTCTTGACGATTCCTTTGCTTTGCTTTCATCATTTGCTATCGAATTTTCAACTAGTTTTCGGTGAAATAGAACGAACTGCACTATCGCGGTAATATTTTTGTAAAAACCGATATGTTGCAATATCTGCATGCACGGTGTTCGATTAATATTGACGAGGTTTCCACCAAACGGTTTATGTAAAAAGTTTCACATTTTCCATCTTATTAATGGATTCGGAAAATGAAATTTAAAAGTTCAAGTTTTGCAGATTTAGTTTGAAGTTTTAGACTTTGCGAATTCAATTCGAAATTTTCGATTTTACAAATTCAGATTTAGGTTTAAATTCCACTAATTTAGATTTAAGTTTTAGATTTCACAAATTTAGTTTGCAATTTTATTTTTCATCAATTCAGTTCAAAAATTTTAGGTTTTACAAGTTCAGTTTGCAGTTGTAGAGTTTACGAATTTAGTTTAGAATTTTAGATTTCATAAATACAGTTTAAAATTTTAGATTTTAGAAACAACTTGAAATTATAGATTTACAAATTTAGTTTACAATTTTATATTTCATGAACTCAATTAAAAATTGTAGATTTTACAAATTCAGTTTGGTCTTTCATGTTTTACAAATTTAACTTAGAATTTTAGATTTCACAAATTCAGCTTAAAATTTTAGATTTTAGAAACAACTTGAAATTATAGATTTACAAATTTAGTTTACAATTTTATATTTCATGAACTCAATTAAAAATTGTAGATTTTACAAATTCAGTTTGGTCTTTCATGTTTTACAAATTTAACTTAGAATTTTAGATTTCACAAATTCAGCTTAAAATTTTAGATTTTACAAACACAACTTGAAATTATAGATTTACAAATTTAGTTTACAATTTTATATTTCATGAACTC
Organism: Coelioxys conoideus; assembly: GCA_947623535.1. NCBI lineage: Eukaryota > Metazoa > Arthropoda > Insecta > Hymenoptera > Megachilidae > Coelioxys > Coelioxys conoideus. The sequence goes on along the minus strand of OX392453.1, from coordinate 15,166,800 downwards.
AATTAAAAATTGTAGATTTTACAAATTCAGTTTGGTCTTTCATGTTTTACAAATTTAATTTAGAATTTTAGATTTCACAAATTCAGCTTAAAATTTTAGATTTTACAAACACAACTTGAAATTATAGATTTACAAATTTAGTTTACAATTTTGTATTTCATGAACTCAATTAGAAATTGTAGATTTTACAAATTCAGTTTGGTCTTTCATGTTTTACAAATTTAACTTAGAATTTTAGATTTCACAAATTCAGCTTAAAATTTTAGATTTTACAAACACAACTTGAAATTATAGATTTACAAATTTAGTTTACAATTTTATATTTCATGAACACAATTAAAAATTGTAGATTATACAAGTTCATTTTTGCACTTTCATATTTTACAAGTTCAATTAAAACTTTCAAATTTCATAATTTCCATTAAAAATTCTAGATTTCCTAAGTTCAATTAAAACTTTTAGATTTCATAAGTTCTATAAAAAATTATAGATTTTACAAATTCAATTTGAAGTTTTAGATCTTACAAACTTAACTTAAAATTATAGATATAAAGAATGTAATCTGTAACTTAAAAAGACGAACAAACGATGTGAATTGTAAATCACTATTATTTGCTGTCTTCAGAAATACGCATAATTTGTCGAGCTGATTAAGAGACGTTTAACGGTTCTTACTTTAACGAGGCATCAAACAGAGAATCGAGAATTCTCCGCTTCGAACGTACAAAAGGAATTTAAAAAGATCGTCCGGAAAAGCGCACGCGAAACTGAAACGTATAATATGCTAATGGCCGTCGTAAAATGGGGGATGCGGCCAGCTTTTGTTGCTTAAAGTATACAGATATCCTTCGATGTTGAAACTTTCTGGCAACGGGTGGTGGTTTTCAGTACCCTGCACTGAAAAGGGCATTGACGGGGTTGAACTTTCGGCACAGGGGTGGGAATGACTCGTGAGTGTCTGCACTCTCGCGTAATCGATCGAGTACACTACAGCCATTAATTGCTAATTACCCGTTACTTCCCGTTGCAAATTGCAAGATTTTAACCCTTGGACGCTGCACTCGAGACTCAATATTAACGCTGGAACTACCAACCGGTCAAAATTACCAGTTTCGAGTTTCACATTTTATATTAGGTTGGTGCATATGAAATGCCAGATTTTCTGTACATGTGAACCTTTGTCACCATGTTTTCCTTATGCTTTCGTTTTTGGTACAACCTCTTTCATAGTCGTACTGTCCATTGTCGGTGTCACATTTCAACAAAGAAGATTGTCATAGAAGCGTTTCCATTTGTTATTTGTTTTGTATTTTTTACCGATATGAATTCAGCCGATGTTCGTGTATTTTTTTTTGTACGAGTATAAATTTGGCAATAACGCTGCAAGAGCTACCGGTGATATAAACCATGCGTTTGAGGAAAATAATGTCAACGAACGAAATGTGCGGCTGGTTTGAGAAGTGCACAAAAATTGAAAATTATATACCCATCACTCGTTAATCGGCATGATCCAATACTTCTCCGGGACAACGCTTGGCCGCATGTATCGCACAAATCGTGAAACTAATTAATGAGTCGAAGTATGAAATTTTTCAACACCCAGGTTATTTATCAGATACTTCGTCAATCGACTTCCATTTTTTTTAAACATTTAGAAATGTTTTAAAAAAAAGTCAACATCAGAGTTTATTGATTCCAAAAACCAGAATTTCCTTAACACTAGAACTACCAACCAGTCAAAACGACTGGTTTCGAATTTGACATTTTATATTACAAAATTTTGTTGCCGCAATTTTGTCAAAGTGTCTGTCGTGTCTCGTCGAGCCTAAAGAATGGTCGTATATGTTAAATGATGCTGCAGAGTTTTTTCATTTATTTTTCTACTTTATTTTCAATTTTAAAGTAAGTCTACATTTAATGCCGGTACTTCTAGTGCTAATACAATCATTTATACATTACAATCTTGTTGGGAAAAGTGTACTGAAGCAAATGGATCAAATTTTGATTGAATAAACGGCTGTTGGAAAAAGATAGGCAGTTTTATATATTCACTTAAAAATCCGACATTTCATATGCACCAACCTAATACAACGAAAGAAGCACGCATATCCGAGCTAGGAAAAATTTGTTCATTCTGTTAGAGATCAGCCCGCCAATGGAGCAAACGATCAATACCTTTGCTCTTCTGCTCTTTCGACCCTTGACTACATTGCGTTTGGCGTCTGTTCTAGCGATTCTCTCTCTTTTCCACCGAAAGTACAGACGGCGATTTTCCCCCCTCAGCCGTCAATTCCCTGCCAACTTCGTGAATTTATATCGTCTGAATTTTCGCTTCCTGTCCAGACGGAATAGCATCGCGCCGCGTTTAAACTCTCCGTAAGCCAATAACCTCGCCGCGATTCGATTCAAATCGATCCGCCACAATTTCGAATTCACCGATTCATCTGTTTTAATATTCTATTTTATTTATTATCCGTAGCGCCAAGTAATTAATGCGACTGTTTCCAATTAGGTAAACGAGTAAATTCTTATTGAATAGATGACTGATTCGTATGGGAATTTCAGTGTCACCCATATGTGGATGATATGATTATAGCGTTAGGTTTAGTTTTTCAGACTCTCTTCATTTTCACAGCGTTTAGCGCGTGAAAACGGTTCTGAATGTTTAAAAAAATTAAAGTTAGTTGACGAGATATCTGATAAATAACCTGGGCGTTGAAAAATTTCATACTTCAACTCATTAATTAGTTTCACGATTTGTGCGATACATGCGGCCAAGCGTTGTCCCGGAGAAGTATTGGATCATGCCGATTAACGAGTGATGTGTGTATAATTTTCAATTTTTATTTGCACTGCTCAAACCAGCCGCACATTTCGTTCGTTGACATTATTTTCCTCAAACGCGTGGTTTATATCACCGGTAGCTCTTGCAGCGTTATTGCCAAATTTATACTTGTATAAAAAAAAATACACGAATATCGGCTGAATTCATATCGGTACAAAATACAAAACAAATAACAAATAGAAACGCTTTTATGAAAATCTTCTTTGTTGAAATGTGACACCGACAATGCGCAGTACGACTATGAAAGATGTTGTGCCAAAAACGAAAGCATAAGGAAAACATGGTGACAAAGGCTCACATGTACAGAAAATCCGGCATTTCATATGCACCAACCTAATATTAACCTCTTTCGTGCTCGATGTTGCGTATTCGATGCCCGATACGCGTTTTAATTAACAAATGCAAGCTCGTTATGCACGAGGTTCTGTGAAATTACGTGAATCTTGACGAGAGTTTGAGGATTTCCGGGGGTTGAAATCTTGACGGTCGGAAATTTCGAGATTATTAATTGTAGAAAATTTGGGAAAGTTGAATTATAGAAAATTTGGAGATATTGAATTGTAAATAATTTGGGGATTTTGATTTGTAAAAGGATTGAGGATTTTGAATTGTATAAAAATTCGAAATAATGAATTATAGAAAATTTGGGGATTTTGAATTGTAGAAAAATTGAGGATTTTGAATTTTAGGAAATGTGGGGATTTTGAGTTTTTAGAAAATGTGGAGATTTTGAATTTCTGACAAATGTGGGGATTTTGAATTGTAGAAAAATTGGATACTTTGAATTGTAAAAAAATTGGGGATTTTGAATTTTAGGAAATGTGGGGATTTTGAATTTGTAGAAAATGTGGAGATTTTGAATTTTAGACAAATGTACGAATTTTGAATTTATAGAAGATGTAGGGATTTTTAATTTTAGACAAATGTGAAGATTTTGAATTTATGGAAAATGTAGGGATTTTGAATTGTAGAAAAATTGGAGATTTTGAATCGTAAAAAATTTGGGAATTTTTGTATTTTGAAAATGTGGGAATTTCGGGATTGTATCATTTTAGAGCAGACGAAGTTTAGAGATTTCAACATATCTGAATGTAGGAAATGCGGAAGTCCAGGAAATTTAGGAATATCAAGTTATTTAAACATAGAAGATATGTGGGTTTCAAAAGTTTTCGATTTAGAAATGACGGAACTGTTTTAAATTTAGGAATGTCGAATGCTGAAAGTTTAGGGATTTGAGGTATTTAAATTTAGAAAATGCGGAAATTCGAGATTCTCGAGATATTGAAATTTAAAACTTTTTGGTAGTTTGGAAGTGTAGGATTTTTGGATTGTAGTGTCTAGATTGGATTTGGTCGGTAGGAGATACCAGTATACCAAACTATACCAGTTAGGGGATTTGAGGTTTGGGAATTTCAAATACGTAGAGCCAGTTAAGACTTAGCTCAGCAATCCAAGGATTAACGTTGACTGTGAGAGGATAACTTAACCCCCGACTAACACGTTGTCCCCGGGGATTTACGAGAAGATGAACCTATCACGTATTGTTGTTATATACACCCCAACCCTTCATTAGAAGGGCGTAGGGTTCCTGTCTTGAATTCCCAATACAAACTGGTATTTATATGATTCGATTACCGTGCACCCCTTTTCCTTTGTGAAGCAAACCTAAATACTTTGAAAACGTTAAGGAACATTGTTGTTTCGAAAATTTTTCCAATGATATAATTTTTACAATTATTTATCAAACTTATTTGAAAAAGTCATCCATTTTTTAAATAAAATACGTGCTACATTTTGTAATACTTTTTGTTAAATATTTCGCATATAGATAAAACATGTCATATTATAAATAATAGATTTGTTTATTAGTTTACTTTGATAGAAACGACTGATTTGTAATACATTTTTATTCGTTTAAAAATTCAAAAATGTTTTTTGCGTTTTTGGGAATGTGTGTTCGACTTTTTTAAATACATTGGATTATAGTTCGTTGATTGAGAATAACGTTTTATCATTAGAATGTATTATTCGTGTAACTTGTATCTCTTAGTGAAAGTATACTATTATTTACGAATTAAATTCCGCAGTGACTGCAAAATTGATAGAACTACGGATTGCATTAAATGCAAGTTCCATTAGCAAGAATACATTTCTGAGCTTTATTGATTACACTCTTGGTAGTTTACGCTGGATTTCGGTGCGTTGTCATCTTAATTTGTAAGTGGTTTAAATCTTTAATCGACGTAGTTTCAATTCGGCAATGCATATTTCATATGAGAAAAAATTATTCTAAATTATACCAACAATTTTTAAATAACGAATTTAAATCAATTTTGCAATTATCATTCATCATTTTTTAAATTATGATTCATTAGTTAAACGTTACTGGTATTTATTGTGATTTAAAGTTTCGGTATAAAAGCACGGGGAAATGTGTTATAAATAATTCCACGCCAAACATTCGTTATAAATTGTACCTAAAAATGTTCTGTTATTAAATTTCTTCTTAAATTCTTCTGAATTGTGATATGTAGTTCTATCGGTTTTTATTGGCAACATGCTAGTAACCGCGGTATTACAGAATGTTCGATCCATTTCTTTCTGCCTTGGCATAACCTTGAAGATCATAGTCGTCCACATGAATGAATTCGTCTTGACACACGTTTTCATATGACATTGAAAAATATATCGCTTTGTATTCGTAAAGTCGAACGTCGCATAAGTTTCTCGGAAAATAATGCAAATACAAAAGTGGACATGATATTATTGCTAGTAAAATATGCTATTCCTCTTCTATTTTCTTTAAATCTTTACTTCACACGAGAGAAACACTGATTCATTTCAACGTGAACACCCTGTAATAATAAATACATTAATGCAATAATTAATTAATTTAGTTTTAACGAATATATTTTATTTCTTATTAATAAATACTAAATTACAAATTTATTTATTATTACTGAATTACAAAATTATTCATTTATTTATTATTTATAAATTATATATTTATTTATTATTCACAAAGTACCAAATTAAAAATTTATTTAGTATTAATAAATATATTATTTTTGAGACATACGTGACATGTATACTATATGACATGCGAATATAACGCCGTGTATATGTATTGATGATTTAGTGTAAAAGTGCTCGGCAATCAAAGAGTTGATCGACGAAAAAAATCAGATTCGGATGGGTTAAATCGTCAAAACATTGGATAAATAAACTTATTAACACTAGATTTACGGAGCGAGCCAAAATGACTGATAACACATTTTTTATTTTAAATTATAAACACTACGAAGAAGCTTTTATCAAAGTTTATGATAACCGTTGACGAGATAAAGGATCATTGTATACGCCTGTTTATGTACGTATCACACTTTATTTATTTTATTTTCTAGTTTAGTTTTAATTTAAAAATAAATGGTCATTACACGTCCGTAAATCTAGTGTTAACACTAAAACTACCAAAGCGGTCAAATGACCGTTTTATAAGTTCATTATTATAGTCAACTAAATTTGTTGATGTGGTTTTTTTGAAACCTGCTTTGGTTTTCATCAAGACAAAACACCGACGTATACAGGGTTTTTCACCTAACTTGACCACCTTAAATATATCATTCATTTTGTATAATAGATAAAATGTGAGGGAGGGGAAATATTCTGTTCGAAAGCGCCAATACGGTGGTGGGCCGAATTTTGTTCTCAAGGTTATATATATATATATATATATATATTTTTTTTTTTTTTTTTTTTTCCAAAGTTTGAAGGTCATTGTATTTTTTTTAAATGACGGCATATTTTTGCTACAAGAATCCTATAGCATATAAACAAACTAATCAAGGTGTTAATCAATGAAAAAATCAGTTCCAAGATAGTTAAACCGTTGAAACATTGTCTAAATAAACTTATTAAATTGATGTACCACAACTTATCGTTTCATGTAGCATAGTACTACATGAAATACTGATGTTTCAGTATTTTTCAATCGCAAACATTCAATGAATATTGTGTTTCTAATTCTAACTTCTTAGGAAATCGTGACTTTCTGGTCAGTATTATGAATTCAATGTGATAATGTAGTAAAAGAGCAGGTAAGAAAGTCACGATTTCCTAACGAGTTGGAATTAAAATATCTCCTAAACTAATGATTTTTTTACATAAACAGATTAATACTTTTTTGTAAAAATTATGAAGGAGCATCAGCTGACGCAATAAAAAGTATATGATTCCATTTATATCTCCATTACACGTCCACCAATAAAAAAAAATATATACCATCAAAATGTGCCCCCCTCAAAACCATTCAACTTCACCTGAAACATTGTCTGCTATGAGTAATAATAATGACGTAAATCTAGATGACAAAATGTGTTGAACCACCCTGTATTGTCGGTTTCAAAAGTACTCCTTTCTCAAGGCGTTAATCGTTGAAGAAATCATAATCGAGAGGATTAACCCTTTGCACTCGAATGTATTTTTATTGCTACCAAGTAGCAACTGCAAAACATTTAGGTTGAAAAGTTTCGTGAATACTTTCGAGGTTATTATCGCTAAACTATTAATTGCCAGTATTTGCTGTTTCATTACGTTTATACATAGTATTTGCAACACTATAGATTTAGTTTAAAAATGCCTATTCCAAACTGCTATATTAACACTATTTCTACCACGACTTTATATATACCTGTTTCAATCAAAAGGTGTCTTTTGACGAATTTTCGTTTGAATACGCATTTTTAGATCCACGCTGAGCTGGAGGAAAATGATATCGCTTAATTTATTTAACAACTATTGTGTGAAAAGTCAAAAAAATAATTGTAGAAATTGATTCGACATAGAGAATAATTTTAAGTTGAAATTTGAAAGGTGTCTTTTGACACCTCTTGGTAGAAATAGTGTTAAACAAGGTGGTGAGTGTGAGTCACCTTCCGAGTGCAAAGGGTCAAATCTTCAAAACATTTGGATAGACAAAGTTGGCGAGCAATTTTCAAGCATTTCGTTTGCCGCCATCCCCGAGATTCCATCCCCCTTTAGCGCAATCCTTGCGATATCGAGCGCAACGCCGTAATCGTTTTGCGCAAGTGCGAAGAAAGCAACGTCGAAGAGGATGTTGGTCTCGGTACCGTGTAGCGAAGCTCATTTCGAAGAGAGCCTGATACGTGGCGTTTCTGACAGTTTCAACACCGGCCTCTCCATTGAATTTCACGTGTCACGTGCGTTCGGGCAGCGTTACATTTGTTTCCCGCCAATGGAGAAGCCACGGTCCATCGACGTGCACCATAAACCCGCCATTAGAACACCGCATTGCGCAAACGACAGTGGGGATTGAATGAATTATTTAAATCTGTGCCGGGATTTGTATGTTCGTGATAAAAGACCATGTTTCGTGCTTGCCCGACAACCGATCCTTCGTGACACCGGACGTTCTTCGTGGATCTATCTTTTCACCCTTACATGTTGCCTGTCCACCCACAGACCCGTTTTCTCTGGCTACGCTCGTTTCACATTCGCCGATTTGAAGGAACTTCGTTGGCGGGAGAAAGGAAAATTGACCGACACGTGGACTATATACGACGAAGAAATTAACGGTGTATTTTCGACGCGATGTTGACTTATTTGGAACGGAACTGGCGTATGGACTTTCCATCGGATGTATTCGGTTTTAGAGGATGAAATATGGAAATTTGGAAATTTTCGAATCGTTGAAACTTTGAAGCTCTTCAATTTCGAACTCTCCAAATATGAAAATTATCGAATCTCCGAATCCATAATTTTTTAAAAACCCCGTACCTTAATTTTCAAATATCAGAGTCCTCGAATTTCCAAGTGTCCATATCCCCAAATTTCTAAATCCCTAAACCCCCATATTTCGCAATCGTTAAATCACCAAAGTCTTAAATTTTTAAAAACCGGGTATCCCAATTTTTAAATTCGTACATCTCTCACATTTCCAGTTTTCTGAATATCCAATTCCAAACCCTAAAATCCATAAATTCCGAAGTCTTCAAATTTCCAAAACCTTAATTCCTAAAGATATCAAATATACAAATTCTTCAATCTCAAAATCTTCAAATTTTAATTTCCGAATCCCCAAATTTTCAAACCCTCAAATTCCGAAATTCCAAAATCTCTAAATCCATAATTTTCCAAAATCGCTAATTTTAATCTCCAAATCCCCAAATTTTCAACCCCTAAAATTCCTCAGTTCCGATATATTTAAATTTCCGACTTCATAATTTTCCAAAATCTCTCATTTTAATCTCCAAATCCCCAAATTTTCAACCCCAAAAATTCCTCAGTTTCGATATATTTAAATCTCCAACTTCATAATTTTCCAAAATCTTAAATTCCTAAAATTACCAAATATACAAATTCTCAATTTTCAAAATCCTTAAATTTTAATCTCCGAATCCCCAAATTTCAAAATTCTCAAATTTTAATCTCCGAATCCCCAAATTTCAAAATTCTCAAATTTTAATCTCCGAATCCCCAAATTTCAAAATTCTCAAATTTTAATCTCCGAATCCCCAAATTACAAAATCCTCAAATTTTAATCTCCGAATCCCCAAATTTCCAAACCTCAAAATCCCTAAATTCCAAAATTTTCAGATCTCCAAATTTACAAATGCTGAAATTTAAAAATATATCATTTAAATATCATCTAGTGGTCATCCTTCCTGTATATAACTATTTCGTCAAAAACATTTTCTAACCATTGTAAAATAAAAATCTTTATTATCCAGATTGCAATGCAAAAGTAGATTCTCCATTTTTACCTTTAATAAATAAACTTTATTAAATCTATCATATATCTTGTATCGCGTATTTCGTTATCGACTATTTTATTTTTACTAACAAATTGAACGATTATTTATTTCAATTAATTTTGCAAAATCTACCAACGTTGAAGTTTCATTATGCTCTTCGAAGTTATTCGCGTTAGAGTTATTAACAAGATGCCATTCATACAACCCAGACTACTAGATTTTAATTAAAGAGCGCAGAAATTACGTTTCTTCAATTTAAACGTATTAGACGTATAAAACCCTTTAGAATGATACTTTACTTTCCATCCATTGAGATCCATAAGAGTTTCGCAAGCTCTCGAAAACAAGCTCCGCGAATAAACCAAGTATTTTTAATTATCAAAACTGAGTTACGCCGTCGCGACGTCTGAGTTTATTGTACATAACGATTCAATTAATGAAAGACGTTCGAAAGTGAAACTTGCTTTCTAATTTTTATTATACCGTAACATTTTTATTTGTCTTTTCTTTTTTGTATACTAATTTGAAATACATTATACAAAGTTAGACATTAACACGAAATTATTTAACAATAACAAGTAATTTTTGATATCGATTAAAATAATTATCTGTATTGTACGATTAAAAGATTATTTTCTATTCGTAGATAACATTATTGCGTTAGTAACATTTATTCGAATATTATTAGAAGAATTTGTTACTCGAACGAAACATTATTCGATATTTCTAAGTCTAATACTGTTACGAACCGTATTATAGATTTTTTTATCATAATTATATTTCGATGGCTATAGATCGCTGCACCTGGAACACGTGAATGTATAACTCTTTAAAAATCAATGGCCTGCATAGCCGTGTACTCGTTTCTAGAGAAATAGATGCCTTTCTTGCAACAATTATTTAACGAGTCAAAGGTCACGTACAAATTTCATTTATTCGTTCTTCGTGAATAACAAACATACCTAATTTACCACAACAAAAACATAATTTAAAACGAATAGCTTTTTTCGAGGTAAAACGGTAGAAATTTCAAGATCAAATTCATTTTCCTAAAAAAAAAACACTATAAAGAAGTATTAGTATGTTAAAAAAATAATGGTCCATTACTTGTTTTGAATCTTAACCAGCTAAAAAATATCGAGGATAAAAATAACATTGTAAGTAGATCATGTTTACGTTAAAGTTACGATATTATTCATACCACGGGTTGATAGAATATACATAACGTATTTTACATTGGTTTTGAATATATAAATATCATCGCTTTAACGTTATTCTTAATATTGTTATCACACATAATATTACAATTTTTATAATAACATTTTGAGTACCATAGCAATTGAAAGAGATATTTAGGTAGTTGCTTTTAAAGAAACGATCCAGTAACTTCAACACCATCGAATTTAACCCTTTGCACTCGAGGGTATTTTTACTGATAATACTTTAAAACTATTTATAATTTGTACTTTAACTATTCGTTCTTTAAAACTATTTGTAATTTGTACTTCAATACCATTTATTCTTTTACTATGTTTAAATCTATTATTAATTGCCACTATTAGCTGTTTCATTAAGTTTATAAGTCGTATGTACAACACTATAGACTCAGTTTAAAAATACCTCTTCCAAATTGCTGTGTTAAACAAAATGGTGATTGTGAGTAACCTTTCGAGTGCAACGGGTTAATCTCACTACGGTGTACAATGGTTAAATAAAAAATAAACCACCCAGTGTAACTCAGCACGTTAACAATTTCTACGAAACTGTTTGTTACAATGAACAATTAAATCGATGAGCATCTTCGTTTTATAAAAGTTGCCCCTTTCTATACAGTTTCCGGACCACTCTTCTATACATTACATTAATCTACGTTCAGTACACTAACTCGAGTGAAAATGTATCTCGCAATTTGTCACGCCGAGGAATGTTAAAAAAATCCACGAGGAGTGTTGAAAAAATCGACGAGGAATGTTGACAAAATGTTAAAAAAATTCGACGAGGAGTGTTGAAAAATCGACGAGCAATAATTAATGTTAATAAGTGACTCGATGTGGTTAATGAAGTGCAATGGCGTCGTCGATACCCGAGGGGTCAAAGGGCGCGAAGAAACGAACCATTTTAACCGGAAGATCTTCCGCGTCGAACGGAAACGGAAAACACGAGACAAGACACCGATCGGGTCAGAACAGTGAAGATGGCCTTGATTCCGGATTGTCTTCGGAGAGTTCGACACCGACGATCGGCTCGCCGGTACCGAGACAAAAAAAAACCACCAGCAACCCCGTTAACATCGTCAACCCCTCCTCGAAATCGAGCGTCGTGTCTCTTATACCGAGGTAGTCTCGTTTCTTCTAACGATAATTCATTTTCAGAGTTTCTATGCTTTGAGTATGTTGTATCTTCGTTCAAATCGTGTTTTGCAACCCCCGGTCGGGATACAAAGTGGAAAGCTGGCACAAATGGATGCTTCTTGACGAGCTATTGAACGACTCGAGTTTCGTTTATGCGCATTCTTCATCCCTTTTTACCTATGTTCTTCAGGAATTAAAAAATCTGCAATTCACAAAATGTATTCTTATTTTTGGAATACTGTACAATCAATTTTATTGTAACAGGCGTTAGATGTTTACGTTATTCGTATGAATAATACTATACTTTTTCTATAAATACTGCTATATTATTCTTACAAATAATGCGTTATTCTTTCTATAAATAATGCTACATTATTTCTATAAATAATACTATACATATATTATTCCTATAAATACTGTTATATTATTTCTATAAATAGTACTATTTATTATTCCTACAAATAATACTACTATATTATTCCTACAAAGAATACTATACATATATTATTCCTATAAATAATACTACACATATTATTTCTATAAATAGTACTGTATATTATTCCTACAAATAATACGTTATATTATTCCTATAAATACTGCTATATTATTCCTACTAATAATGCTGTATTATTTCTATAAATAATAGTACACAGGGTGTCCCAAAAAGAATGTAACACCCGGAAATGGGAGGTAGGTGGGGTCATTTTGAACAACTTTTTCATTTGCAAAAATGTCGTACGGGGCTTCATTTTTAAATTATTAAGGACAAACACCGACCAATCAGAACGCAAGAATCGCGCGCCACGCGGTTCGATCGCGACCACGGCCAACTATAACTCGGGCCTACACTTCTGTCTCCGAGCTCGCGCTCTGATTGGTCGGTGTTTTTCCTTAACACTATTTCTGCCAAGAGGTGTCAAAAGACACCTTTCAAATTTTAACATAAAATTATTCTCTATGTTGAATCGTTTCTCCACAATTAATTTTTTTACTTTTCATACAATGGTTGTTAAATTAATTCAGCGATATCATTTTTCTCCAGCTAATATTCGCTAATTTCCCTTGTTGCATTTTAGTGTACACCACTGCATTGATTATATATTAGAGTGTCCCATAAGTTCTTTCCTTTTTTGATAGACATTCATACACAATATTTATAGTTCAGAGTTGATTCGTTGCATTAATTGTTCAGCTGTATCAACCTTCTCTATCTCGCTATCCCATTTTGTGTTGTATTACAAAAAGGTAAAAACTTGTGTGACCCTAATATTTTGTAGCTTGATGAATTAAATAATCTCTAATAAATACACGTCAGTGTATCAATAAATATATTCCGCAAATTATCTACGTTTAACTCATAATTTGAAATCCCAACCAGTTTCGGCAATGATTTTTTGTATTCAAAAGGCGTCAAAAGACACATTTTGGTAGAAATAGGTATACACCAAATCGTGGTAGAAATAGTGTTAATAATTTAAAAATGAATCCCCGTACATTTTTGCAAATGAAAAAGTTGTTCAAAATGACCCCACCTACCTCCCATTTCCGTATGTTACATTCCTTTTGGGACACCCTGTATATTATTCCTATAAATAATACTATATTATTTTTATAAATAATAATACTTGAAGCAAATATAATCTCGCACACATTGTTTTACTATATTTATAATGCTTTTGCGTTCTTTTTGTTACAGAAACGAATGTGATAAGACAACAAAGGTATGGCGGAACAGATCTGTGACTGATTCACCACGTTCCGTAGACAGCTCCCGAAATCGTCAATTTTCCAGCCCTTTGAGAACTTCGAGAAATGTAAGTGATCTCTTTCGATTTTTTAAATTTTCAATCGATATCATGAGCCACTAGATACAATGAATTGGTACTTTTCAATTGTCCTTCAAATTATGTTTCGTGAAACGGTTGTTTTGTAACTCATTCCACCTGTTACGGTATAAAATGATTGATAATTTAATTTATCTCCGCTCCTGTATTTCTCACACAAATTAAATTATCACAGGAATTTTCAGTTCTGTTACTTCTTATAGAATTTCATAAGACCTTGCTTGTAGTAATTCGACTCGGTCGTTATCATTAACGCGATTTAATGATTGAATTAGTTCTTTTCCGATGAACTTACTGTGTGAGGTAACTGTGAAAATATTCATTTCATTTGCTAACGGTGCAAATGTTACTTAGGTTATATAGAATACTGTTATAGACGTTTTTATTAAATAAAATATTCTTTAACGTAAACGATTAATATGATCTTAATAGCGTTTATACACTTGTATAATTTATATTTGTTAATTTTCGTTAATACGTATTTACTATACGTATGTGAAGCAAATTTTACTTCACACGTCGTTTAAAAAATTTGAGTTTCACAGGCTGTCATTTATGGTCTGGATTAGAATTATATTAATGTGAATAAAATAATTAAATGAATGTTTATGATATCTTAAAAGATGATCAAACATGTAAAAAGTTTCGAAACTTTTACTATACAGGGTGTCCTAAAAGTGTCGAAGGAACCGGAAATGGGAGGTAGGTGGGGTCATTCTGTACAACTTTTTCATTTGCAAAAATATCGTATGGGGCTTCATTTTTGAATTATTAACGAAAAACACCGACCAATCAGAGCGCAAGAATCGCGCGCGCTCTGAGGCAGAAGTGTAGGCCCGAGTTATAATTGGCCGTGGTCGCGATCGAATCGCGTGGCGCGCGATTCTCGCGTTCTGATTGGTCGGTGTTTTTCGTTAATAATTTAAAAATGAAGCCTCATACGATATTTTTGCAAATGAAAAAGTGGTTCAGAATGACCCCACCTACCTCCCATTTCCGGCTCCTTCAACACTTTTGGGACACCCTGTATAAACAATTTTCTATACATATCTATACATTATTTACATTCTATACATACATACATAAGTATGTATAATCAATTTACTATAGAAATAATTTTGCATTTTAAAAATCGTTTCAAATCGACTATTCCAACACGAAAAATGTTCTTAAACTTTTAAATATACATAACACGACACCGAAGACCATTTTAAAAAATCGAAACATGCAGCTATATTATATGTATGCGTATGAGTACTTCGATGTACATATACACTTTGATAATGTTCATAGCGATTTAATTGCAGCTTAGATGGTATTTAATTTTTAGGTCCAATCACCGAGTCTCGATTCTGGGGATGAAGGAAGTCTCCGTGTTGATCGTAACACGTATCAACACATGTTTCAAGACATTGTTTCCATTAAAACAATGCTTTTGAAACTGAAACGGGTACTTCAGGAGGTACTATAACATTTTTACACGTATACACGCTTATGTAAATCGATGTTACAATATGTTTGTAATTAAATTTATAATTTGATTTATAAAACACGCTCTTATAATTTATATTTGTACGCATACGTGCACATATCAGTGTGCTTTTTCATTAACACGCATTTCTTCTGTTTTGTTCTTTTCATTATTGTCATCCGCCATGATTTTACCTTCAAGTCAGAAGAGAACGGTTTGACGAGGGTACGTTGTATTATTTATGTTATTTTATTGTATATATTATACTTTTATTGTCTTATTTGCATTATACGTGTGTCGGAATTAATAATAACAATAACAACGCGCTTTATAATGTATGATGATTAATGTTTTACGCGTTGTGTTCACAGACAGAAACTCTCAACCCATTCGATAATTCAATGAAGGTTGGTATTCGTTTTTAATTTATTAACTCTCGTCCATTTCCATTCGTAATTTTCCGTGCAGTTATCACCTACTTTTGAAGAACTCTTTCGTTTGCAATCGGCATTCACTCGGTAATTTCCTGCTTTTGGGGCTTTGGAGGCGGAGTTCTTTAAAAACTAAAATTATGGCGTATCAATACCACCTGTGCGTTAATTTTTCTGTTTAGAAGCTTGGAAGCTTCTAAATTTACAAGATTCCAAATTTAGAAATTGTATAAGCTGTAAATAAATTGTATTAATTTGCAAATTTACTAATTTTAACACATTCACGACTAACTAAATCACCAGTGTTTTTTTGGGGGAAAGAAAATTCAGGCCCCATCGCGAACGTATTGAAATTTTCAGTAAAAAATTTGTACATTTAGAGACTTAGAAATTTGCAAATATAGTGGTTTAGAAATATAGAAACTTGCAATATTTTTAAATAAAAACATTAAGAAATGTGGAGATACAGAAATTTTAACATTTCTAGATTCAAGTATTTTGAACTCTAGAGATTTTAATTTATATGTATTCACATATATTATACATTTACATATAATAGCAGTAGATTTCTATTAATTAATAAGAATGATTGTGCAGGTTATGTTTGATACATATATCGCTAATCAGGATGTATAATTAAATACAGTAAACTAGTAACTAGTTGATTGTTGCACATAGATAGCTTTATGTTATACGATCTTTAACAAGTCATGGTACGATTGTATACTGTCTGCTTGAAATACAATATGAAGCGGATGCGTTTAAGTAATGGGGCATTCTGCACAGGAATTTATGTGTCATGGAATTACGGAAAAATCGATTTACAATGAATACATTATCCATACGAGTTTGTTACACTCCCATTATTTCTTCGTGCGTCAACGATACAAAAACATTATTTATATAATGCAGTGTAATTATAAAAAAATCTGTAAAATTTTAGAATGGTCTCTTCTACAACCTGAACGAAGGAAACACAGCCGATGTTAGTACATCTCCCGGAAGTGGAGGTAATAGTATCGCGGACGAATTGGCTGATTTACGTAGGCAGGTTGTCTTTTTACAAGGCCAAGTGGAAGACAGAGATCGAACTATACAAGTATTACAGGTATAAAATTTTCTGACACTCCATTACGCGTATACAGAGAACAAAAAGTCAGTTAAAATTATTAAAAAGTTGTTCATATTACTACATGATTATATATTCAAACGTATTCAAATTATTTTCGTAGGCAATTCACACAATTTTATGTTCTACAGTTCCAAATATCGAAACTTCAAGGACCTAATGGCATCGATGGCCAAACATGTGCTTTAGCAAGTAATCACAATAATGTTTCCTCAGACACTTGCAACGCTGCTACCCAAACAGAAAAGGTACATTTATAATCATCATCCTTCAATTAAATTATACAGCGGATACTCGTTATATTGCCGTAAACGAGATAAGTAAACATTTTTGCAATGTAGAAACAGCTGTTTTAACCATGCAACGAAACTAATAATTTTAACCTTCCATCATGAATTTCCTCAATTGTATAATACACACTAGACGTATAGCAATATTGATAATGTTACAATTATTATTTCTGTATGTGCAGTTTCATATATATTCAGAAATTTTGATTCGTTTATATTTACATGAGTACAGCACTTTATTGTACAGTCTTTATGAAGTAAGTTATGTATTAAAATAATAGTAATCACGTGCAATATATATATATATATATATATATATATTTTAATGTACCTCCTGATATTTAAATAATTTTAATACTATAATTCTTTAAATTTCGTTTTAAATATCACTAACATCACCTATGTAAATGTTACTGTAATATTTTATTATGCATTCGCTGTTATTAATATCGATGTAAAAAAAGTGTTGACTGTGACTGTATTGAGATATTTCAATTGTTTACTTTTTCGCACTAATATGGTTTATTTATTGCATGTTTAATTGTGGATACAGGTACGTCCCGTGTCAGCAGGGCCTTCAATAATGCAGCAACCCTCGCAGGATGATGTTGTGTGGCCTCTAATGAAGTGAGATATTTTTTCACTCGATTTTATTTGTACAGTAGTCTATTTAAATCTAACTCCATCTACGAAAACGTAATAACAGAAAGGTTGTCTTCCGGACAATTTTGGAAAACGCATATTCATTGTATAAAAAATAATCTCGAACTGCGATTTATATTCCCTGAAATTATTCGCTAACTGTTCCTTCATTACGCAACTACGAAATTAAATTATTCTTTTTTTTTTTCTCAACGAGAATTTTTAATACCGATTTTCTAAACATTTTATTACAGAAATAGTACTTTCCACGTATTCTACAAAAAATACATGCAAATAGGTAATTAAATAATGGGATGTCTTATTTAAAAATATAAAATTGACTCTTATTTATCTACTATTTCAAACAACATTGATAGTCCAGAAGTTATGTAGAAAATCTCTTACTTACCGAAACAATGACATAACTCAGGATTTACAGTTTTGGAGTCATTGATGCGAAACTAATGATCCCGGCTTACATTTTTTACCGGTAGAAATCTGAAAGTGAGTTTTTAAAAATGAGCACGCGAAAGCGGTTGTTTACGTATGATTTCCTCAAACTTATAGCTCAAGTTATGAAACATTTAAACTGCTTTCTCCAAAATCGTGATTCGTACATGAAGTATTGTTGTTGAAACAAACGAGCTGTATGCGTTTGCCGAAATATTCGCAGTTCGATGAAATTAAATATAAATTACCACGAAAAGATGCGGTTCAGACAGATGTTTAATAAAAGATTATCGAACGTGTATCATTATGAAATTTGTGATAAATAATCTATTGTTCTTGCTGCTCTGGTCATTACCTTTCCCTGGTGATTCAATGTGAGACAGCTTCCGGTTCGGGAAGGTAGAATCGGTCAGTTTATGTGACTTAATATTAGGATACTTACTTCTTTCTGCATTGAACGCTTTTATATTGATGCATCTTTTATACGTTAACATCACTCATTTGATCATACGTTTATGAACAATTATTATTTCTTTTGCATGCAAAAGTCTTGCTTCTACGTTGCTCTTCTGCTGATTTTTCCGTATTCGAATACGCGTATAAAGTAACTGCAGATGATATGGAAAATGTGTTTCTTGAAATTTGCCAGAAAAAGAATGCAACAATTTTTCAGTATTCATACATCATAGTATAATCGGTTTCAAATAACTACAAAAAATTAAAATATCGATTTAAATGAATGATGCGAAATAATAGTATCTAATATGGAACATCTGATTTATCGCTTCTACGTTTTGGAAATGTTGAAACTTGAAAATTTGATACATTAACTCTGACAATTTTTTAATTTTATAAATTTAGAAGTTTGTGGTATTTTCTTCAAACAATAATTGTGATGCGAAGAATATGAATTTAACGATAAATTACTTGATAACAATGGAAATGAAACAAATATATTCCCTTTCCAAATCATAATTTTTTTTTAATTCGACTGTTGGAACTTTTGAATATTTTTAGAATTAAGAATATTCCTTTTTCGACGGTGAATTTTTAATAAAATTTATAAACAAGCAAAACTTTGTTTTGTCTAGAAAAAATAACTTGGGTGCTTGCTCATTTACTTTTTGAGATCTTGCGATGATCCATATTACACATACTGTTTCCATATTAAATGCATTTACCCTATACGTGTAATTGTCTTAAATCAAATCGTGTATCGTTATCTTGCATTAGGGTTTGCGACCGAATCGCGTGATATTAATTTAAAGGAATTCACATTTTTAAACATTATTATGCAAATTTTTTTATGGCCTAATATTTTTATAGATACATAACTAACAATGCAACTATAAATCGTTAATTTTTATATTATATTTATTCTAAATTTATAAAGGGTTCAGCGAAAATTATATCTCTTTTGCAGATAATGTAAATAAATTTCTAATTTTAATAACACATAATAAATGCATTATATATAATTAATGATGGGTATAGCCACAACATCTGAATCTAAGCAGTTTGTACATTTAATAATATTGTAAAAATATGTATCATATGTACCTATTTTTTTATTCTGACATATTGATATAGTATATACATTTTTTTTTACAGAAATACATATATAAAAAAAAAATGTAAAATATCGCGCAATTGAAGTGAATAAGATATTTTCTTTTATGCTTATATGTAAATAATTTTACAATTATATAATATTTATTGATTTCATTACTGTTATTTTCATAATATTGATTTGATTGCAAACCCTAACTAATTTAAATCTATGTAAAATGTATTAACTAATTAAAATGTAATGTTTTAACAGTTCTAAACGCAACATTAATAGTATAAAATATTTAATTTGTTGACAGAGTATCTCTTAACTCTTCTATCATGGCATGTAATGTAAATATATGAATATACAATCAGTTGAAAAGTATAATTAAATAGTTTCTTTTTCCTTAAAAAATAGTTTTAAGATTATAATAGATTCACAATTAATAATGTTTCATGCTGCTTTTGATAGATACATGGGGTAAGTTTACTATTTGTATACAACGTAGATTCTTTGTAAAAAAAACCATGTCTGCATTGATGTTATTAGAACTTCTGCTCTCATAAACTAGATCTCTGATGTCTACTAATAGTATCACTAAACTGGACTTTGAGTGTTTGGGGTCTCAGAAAATCTGTCAACTCCTACACAAAATACAAATCTATTTTTGTAAATTACATATATTCTTCATAAAACTTACAATAGTAGGAATGTAAAATATATTACCATCAAATTTTAAAACCATATAATCATGAAATGCAAACTAAGTGATGGTATTAAGGGCATAGAATATCTTGCATGAATTAAATAAAGTTACAGATACTTAATAATGCAACTTATTTGTTTTATGTAAAGATGGAGTGATTCCTGGGATCAACACCGTCCTACATTACTTGGAGAACAGCTTACTAGTAACAGAAGCCCTCGTAAATCGACCGATCGTATACCACGTACAATAAAATCTCGTCAAGAAGAAACCTCGCATCGTCAGAACGGGCATATTGACAAATTGTCGATAGATAGTTCTTCAAACGGAAAACTTCTGAAATTGAAAGATTCAAAATCTGTTGAATCGAAGAGTACGGAACAGCGCGAGATAAAAACTGAAGGAAGTCCTACAAAATCATTTATTCCGACAACTAGAAAGCTTGCGACACCAGTTCTCATGACACGATCACCGAGGGCTGCAACATTAACAGGCCGATCGCACAAAACGTAATCGTCTTGAGTACCTAAATTCAATTTATGTTGAATTCTACTTTAGATCGTTTTTTTTTTATGAAAAGTATGCACAGGTAAATTCGCTTCATGTGCTGAAATTAAGCTATGAAATGCCAATCTAACCTATTCGAATACGTATTTACGAATTTTGTAGAATTTCTCTTGCAGATATTTTAATTGGCAACACATATTATAGGCATTTTGTAGACGTAAATTGAGAAAATAATGTACAAATCATGTGTTAAGCGTTAAGGGCAATTTCTAAGTTCCTATTTTTTAAGATTTATATTTCATTTGTTTTCCGCATTTCATCTATAAATGAAATCATCCTTTATGAATCATCATCATGAATGAAATGACATCATTTTATCATACTCAAATTGGGTCATTGAGATTTCTTGTGTAATAGACTGGAAGAGGTGTATAAACTCATTTGCAGTTGTAAAGTATTCATTAAGTCCCTGTAACTGATCATATTTCAATTTGTATATTCATTATGAATGCAATAGGAATACTTTGAATAATGTTTGTGATATTATAAAGAATGTCCTCTAATCTTGTTTGCTACAAACTTTCTGATTTGCCTTTTTATATCATCAATTGTATTCATTGGTCAAAAATTGATGTGAAGATTACATTTTATGTATGCGTTATTTATTAAAATTTATTTTTCTTACTTGGGAAGTAATCTAAATGTAAAGACTTCTTTGCTATTTAATTTTGTTCTTTGTTGGATGAGTTTAAAACTGAAGTATATTCAAATGTATCAAATCATAAATACCATACTCTATAATCTATCACATATGCTATGCTTGCAATTATACACTATGTGTACATTGTATATAGTGCACAATATAGTATAATACACTTTACTACATGTATTCTACATAGTGTATACTGTGCTATTGCAATATATATAATTATGTTGGAAATAATCGCTAATTGGACAGTTAGTAGTGTCAGTAAAGGTAAACTTTATGTACTTCATGCATCACAATACAGAAATACGTTACCAAAAAATTCGCGAATTGCTGATCTGAGTCATCCATTGCTTCAAATATTTGTAATTAGATATAGCTCAAGTTCTTAACTATTTTTAACAAATTACATGATAATGTAATATTTGTAGTATACAATTTTTAAACTATACATTATATTCTTTTACAATTGTACTTACTGTAGAGATGCAAGATAGAGGAACAGTTAGTGCAAAAATCTATGCTAGTGAGTATCACAAACATTAATCTTTATTCCAAAATTCTTAATAATACTTTACCGTATTATTTACTTAATTAACTAATGTACAAATTCTCGATGATAAATAATTCTTTTCAATTGGCTCTGATTTCGACAAAAAAAGGAACGTAATTGTTAAAATCGGCAAGCTTTTGTAACTTTTTTTTACGTTTATAAGGTTATATTTGGTGCTATTAAATTATCGCAATCAATGCTAGTGCTCTATTTAGAATCTCCTGAATCATTAAACATAAACAATAATTATTTAAATACGTTACAATCAGTCATTTTTAAACCATAATTTGTAAAACTAGTTTGTAACTAAAAAACGACAATAAAGATTATATGTACTGATTGGTAGAAGTAACAGTATTATTAATTTTGTTGCATTACGAATGAATTAATATTATTAAAGTTTTATAAAAAGATAAGAAGTGGTAGTTCATAATTGTTTAACTGATATCAGGAGATACTAATTATGACATATATATGTTGTACATTCTATTCATCATATTATAATTTGTAAAATGATATATTAATAAAAGCAACAAAAGAATATAAAATAATTTTGTGTATTGCAAAATTTAATAGGTCTCACTGTAGTTATAAAACAGGCTGATATATATAACCAAATAAATTTTTTAATAACAGACTGCTACTTCAGACAATTTTAGAACAGATATTTTTAATGACAGAAAATTAAATCCGATATATTTCTTATGATTTAACACTACATTAGAACATTCTTGAAAAAATAAAGTGAGTCATATACAAAATATAAAATATGCTATAATAAAATCGTACTTAAAAATTATTTCTCAACGATAAAATAGGAAGCAACAGATTTCCATTTACAAAATGTATACAGTTTTATATTATTTTAAGATGATTCAGTATCTACCTCATCATCTTCATAATACGATAATATAATCGAAAAATGAAATATTTCCATAACAGATATTTCGCAGACAGTTAAAATTTTATTTTATTTTCATAATCTGTACAACTTGTACCTTTATTGCTATAAAGGTATAATATATTAATTTCGTTAAAATATTCTATGCTATCCAAGTTCTCCGCAATTCTGTCCTGTAATTTAATATAAAAAATTAACGTAAATATACAAAAAAGAATTTTATAAGGTGTAGGACATCAACAAACAGGTACAATTATTAATCTTATAAACTCATGACATCTTTGCAATAAAGATAAAAATATTTAAGATCATTCTATTTTATATTTCATTACATTCCACAAAATGTTTTTACTTGTATCCAGCTGTATAGAAAATAGTAATAAATCCTTAATAAGACATTACCCTTTAGTATGCGCATTTAATTGTATGTATTAATTTATAATACAAGATTTGTTGTAGTGTTGTTTGATGTTTATGAAACTGATCAATTACTAATATTACAAAAAGGCTCTAAATAACTGTAAATTTAATTTCAGTTCAATTAACTTGCAAAATCAAATTAATTACAATTTATTCCAAATTTAATATGCTTTGCTGTTATCATTCAAAATATGAAGTCACTGTACTTGTATTTGTTCAAGAAAATCAATAACTAAAATGGTAAAAAAAAATGCCTTACGTGAAATCTTTTGTTATAAATGAAATACTGCTATTCTGTGAACGTAGCTGTATTATATTCTTTTAATAACAGTATATTAAGCATCTTAAAATGATACTAAATCATGATGATGTTGAAATCATAAAATATTTATCCTATTTAAAATTTACAAAATAATTGTATAAATAAAAGCTTTTACTTGTAATTAAGTAGAAGTATCGATAAGTTATAACGTGTATTAAGTCTTATTTTAAGTTGTAAATTATGTGTATAAATATGTTGCTTTTGTGGTCTTAAATATAGTAGAATGATTATTGAAATTGCTCAATACATTATTTTTACCTGACTTTACAAATTTATTGTACGGTAAATTTTCTTTTTAAATAGATACCGTTAAGGAATAGAATATAATGAATAATTTTATTTAGAATTTATCAATATGTTAATTTATTAGCATTTAGTAAACCTCTTTTTAAAAACATGCCATAAGAGTTTAAATTAGTAAAATAATTGCAAGGAATAATAGTACAATGAAAGAGAGTTGTTATTTCAAAGATAAACAAAAAGCGCTGAGTGTTAAAAATTTATTTTTCTCGTATATATTTTAAAATTTTTATATCATTTGCCAAGGAAGTAATTTTACAATTATTATAAATCTATATCATTTACACACTTAATAATTTCATTTCCATTAATATGACTTTAACGTATTAATGACATGGATGCAATTTGTAGTAGCCAACTACAAAAGGTTTTCTTAGTAGAATATGTACAAAATAATGTCCTTAGCATTGTACGTTATTCGATCGTGGAACAGATAAGACAATTAATATTTGAGAAAAATGCTGTATTCTTTAATTTTTTTCGTCAACTATTCAGATTGTATTCATGTCATGAGTAATGTGTTCAAAAATGAGGGACATCATAAGCACTCATCTTTCTACCATGTTTGAGTCATTACTAACATGTGAATCTTTGTAAAATTTACGTTGAGATAAGTAGTATCAACAGAAATGGTAGATTTATGTATATAAAAGAGTTGATATATATAATATTATTTTTACACTTGTTTAATAAATTATTGTTTCTTATGTATATCGATACATTTATGTGATACTAAATTGTCTACAAATATTTGGTGTTCAAATTACTCTTAGGTACCGTTCTTGTAAAAGTATTTACAACAGTTACATAAAATGCAAAACAAATAAAATTTTCTTTTTCGTGTTTTAAGTAGCTTAAGAAAAACAATGCTAACGATATCCCACTAATTATTACCGTACATCTTACGAACGTTGTTCTGTATATTGTGTGAAAGTTTTATTTTGCCATACGGTCTTATGTGTACAAAGTAATAAATACATTGATAACATAATAGAAATACACTGCGACTATCAAATATGGTAATCAGTTTTTGCTTACAAGAGAAGAATACCTGTGATAAATTAAATTTATCTAAGGCCACTTAAGAATTATAAGTGTAATGGTGTAACCTATACACAAAAACAACAAGATTAGTGTTGCAATTCTATATATAGTCCATCCAAGGAGAAAGTTTGCTCTCTGATTAATACTTCCGATAAATCACAGTTTATCATGAGGCCAAATAAAGAAAGCAACAAAAATATAAAAATTAATAGGTTTGTTATCAATTATTTATCCAGAAATATCATAATTGGGGATATATGTCTCGATTGCCCTTGTTTCATTGAGGTAAAATTGAAGAAAATCAACTGCAGATGCGGAAATTCTCCCAATATGCTGTCAACTTCTAAATTTGCAAATTAAAATATTGTTAAATTTGAAATTTCTAAGCTTTTAGTTTTCAAAATTTGAGAATTTGATGGTATAAAAATCTGCCAAATTGAAATTTTCTAGCTCGGTAAGATTTTGTTACTCACATATCTTTAATTATAATGAAATCTGAAAAGTATTTTATTGATCACACGTTAACGATGCTAATCGTAAACTTATTTTGAAAATACAGTACATACTTGTCTATTAATATCTGGCACTTTATGGCAAATCAAGGTTACATCAGTATTTTAAAATGCTTTTAAAAATTTTGTCTATTTGCTTAAAATTCGGTAAATTTATGATGAAAAACTGCAATGTAATGATTAATTTTAATAACTGCATTATTCAACATTTATTTATTTCAGTACGCATTATCGATTTATTTATGCTAACTGAACTAGCAATCTTCCTTATTTCTAACATAATATGCACAGAAATAGTTTACCACATATTGTCACTGAGTGAAAAAAGTTATAAAACTGCGTCTTTAGTCATTTTACTTTCATACGGGTAAACTCTTCCCATTCACTTGACGTGCTCCCGTCGCTAAGCACGCTGTCATTGTTTGTTATTAATATACTTAGAGTTTTATATGAGTGCGTCAACATCTTTCACAATACCTAACAGTATATTTTTCATTTATTTCTTTTCTTTATCAGGTTCTGTCATTTCTTTTTTGGCTGAAATTTTATTATCGCTTTTCTTATCTTTATCCATTTCTATGAATTCTTTTTTCATTTGAACTTTGTTATCTCCCCATCTCGTATCAGTTTTAAATTTATTTTCAATTTCCGATCCATTCACTTCGCTAACTTTTTCATCCTGTATTTCTACGATCTCCACTTTTTTGGTATCAGACTGTATCATTTTTGCTGCTATATGGTACATATTTTTTACTGCAGTGAGGTATGATAAACATTCAGCCTGTAAAAAAGAAATAAGATATTAATATATTCTGTAATAATGTGTTATTTAAAAATTTACAAAAAAATACTTACCGATACTTTCTTGAGCTTTTCATCTGTATTCCTTAATTTGTCTTTATATATTTTTAAGTCTTCGGAAAGAGATTTAATATTATTTGTCTGTTTTGCAGACTTTTCATTTACTATTGAAAGTTCATGCTGTAACTCCATCATACGTTCCTCTGTATCCAACCGAGCTTTTTCTGATCGTTTTAATTGACTAACAAGCTTTTCTACATCTAATAATGAACCTTTGTACATGACAAAGCCTTCTGACACAGACGATTCCTCAGATTGATCAGTAAGAGAATCTTCCCTCCGCGCTCTTTTTGACGGTGGTCCACTTCCAACAAATACTGGCAACAATTTTTTATTTCCTGAAAACAATAACAAAACTAAATATAAAAATAGTCAATATAAGATGTGACGATATACTGTGTGGCTGTACATTGCGCGACCTCAAATTGATTAAAAAGATATTGAACTGTACCAAGCGCTAATGAACGTAATATATCTTCATCATTATCTTCTTTGGAAGAATCACTTCTATCCATTTCCTTGTCATCTTTCTTTTCCTCTTTTGGATCATCTTCCTTTGATCTATCTGTTAATTTACGGTAATGCAAAGAATCTCTAGTTACAACCTTTTGTACTAATTTACGAACTTGAGCTCTTGATAAATTCAATCCCAAAGTATAAATAAGTTCTTCAATATCTTTGTCAAATATATATCCGCAATGTGTTTGATCGAAATAAACGAAAGATAATAGGAGATATGGATCGTGCGTATATAATTTCGTTTTCCTCTTTCTTCCATCCTTATCTCTATCTTTCCTCCCGTCTTTCATTGAATCATCATCCTATAAAATACAATTATCATAACAAATTTTCTAAAAAGAATTCAATAATGTACTATTGAAAAATAATTACGTCAGAGTCATCTTCTTCATCGTCGTCATCATCCTCATTCTTTTCTTTATCCCGATCCCTATCATCTATTTTACTTTTCGCATCTTTTTCATCCTTCTTATCTTTACTACCCTCTCTCTTTTTATCATCCTTCCTTTCGTCTTTCCTACATCTTTTATCGTCATCCTTTCTTTTGTCATCTTTCTTTTCATCTCTCTTATCATCCTTTTTATCTTTCTTCTTATCCTCATCTTTTTCCTTAGCCTTCTCAGGAAGACTAGATAATGCTCGGTAAATGCGAAAACCAAAATCTCGCATTAACATTTCGTTAAAGAGTTCCGCAAATAATGATACTTCAAAGGAATGTTCCTAAGAAAGATGGATATGAAAATTAATCATGTAAGCTAAAAATTCTCGAATACAACGGTTACTACATAAATAATTTACACCTGATAATACCTTCGTATCTTCCGGTCTATAATCTAGAAGTACACTCAAAGACATAACGGTGCAATCGAATTTTCCACTTTTCGCCATTCTGGAAGGATGTACGATAATGTGGGACGACTCTGGTAAAGTATACCGTTTCTCGAGAGCAACCCGTTCACGTTCACAAAGTTTTCGCCTATCCTCGTCATGCTACACGTTGATATTACAGAAATCAAATTGTTAAATGTATATATATATATATATATATATATATATATATTAGATCCTTATGTTTTCACTATATACATGATAAGAAAGTATGAAAAAATGTTTATATATTTACAAGAAATACTTAAGAAACCTCACATCTTTATTATCCCTAAACTTTTTGTCCTCCTCTTCTTTCGGTGAAGGTGATATATCTTTGTCATTCTCTTCAATATCATCATGACGTCCTTCTTCTTTAGCTTGTTCTAACGTTACTGCTTTCATTAATCGGGCAAGCAACTGTGATTTCAAGCCTTTGCAATTTGAATTGCGAGCAGCTAACTCTTGCCGCAATTCGTTTACCTGAGTAAAATGAATGATATAGATAGGTACAAACAGTAAGAGGTTTTTGTATAACTTCTGCCACTATATAGCAAGATAGAAATTTAATCCATATTAAACTGATGCAGTCATGGTAAAAATTACTAGTACTTATTTTATCTAAACTGTTATTTCGATACATTGATTTCGAATAGTTTGCTCTCTAATAAAGGGTTTTATGACCTCGTTACATGGTGGCAAAGACTATAAATAATTGTATTAAAACTGACATTCATAGACTTTGGATCCAATTCAGAATAATGAGTGGGGTCCTTTTTCTCGGGTACTGGATCTTCCTGAAAAGAAGAAATTATACATTATGCTACAGAAGTAAAGAGCATGGCAGAAAACTACAAAACAGAAGCAGCCCCTATATAACGAAACGAAACCACTCCCTCTTCATTCTTTCATCACTCTCTATTTTACCACCACTCTCTCGCATTGTAATGATATATACAGTTCTTCATTCACGATGACCTTCAAGTATGACTCAAGTAACTGCTAGATTCTCATAGTGTCCTGGCTCTGGTGTCTGTGTGGTTGATAGGTTATGGATAATATCAATAATGTTGTATACAACGATTATCAAATGAAACTTTTGAATGATTTATCAATGACGGTGAAGGTTTCAGGAAAGAGGGGAATGGCTCAGCTGCGCTCTTCTCCGAGCTAGGCTTGCTTGCTTCTCTTGTTAATGCAATGTGACTGCCAGTGGCTAAGGGAATACTTGCAATACATTACTCATTGATCTTTATATTAATCTTAACGTTTTAACTGTTCGAAAGCACAAGTGTGTTAGAAACACTGAAATTTACAAGCTATGATAATAATAATTTTCAGATTGGCAGGACAATATTTCTTCGTTCTGATAGCAATACATTGAATCATTAATAATTTAGTCTAATAATAATGTATCATATATACATATGTATAGCTATCACTAAGCTATGTCTTAATTACAATTACAACATTATTCATGTTATCAAATCATCATGATTTTCTAAAAAAGAATAACTTTGTATACTGAAATAATGGAAATAAAAATATCAACGTACACAAATTTACTACTTATATAGAGAAACAAATAAATCAAACCTAACAAAAGAGAGTAAAATATTGAAGAACCAACAGATACTTAAAGATAGGATCAATGAGCAAGTAGAGCCTATATTGAAAATCCAGTTTAGTAATGGGAAAACAGTTTCACGATTATATAATGTAATAAAAAGGTAAAAGTAATATGGGATGATGTTGGCAGTGCCTTTTGATCAGCGACGGCAGCCTCATCAGTGTCATTGGCAGCATCCGAATCGTCGGGGCTAGAGGTGGCACGCAGCAATTTTCGTTCCAGTTGTTTCTTATAGCTGAGTTGTAGACCATCCCATTCCAATTTGGTAGGTACACAGCTCCAAACATCTGGGAGAAATAGTATGACGGTTTCAACGCGAGAGGGCACCACTCGCCCCGACTTGTGGGTCGTTTCTGCACGTCTGTAGTAGAGTTCCAGGAAGCGGTACCTGTGCCGCAAGGAAAAACAATACCCAAACGTCAACTCAGGTTAATGCCGCTTAGCTTTGCCTTATATGCTAAGTGTTCGTTCGCTTGTTCATAAAGCCCGCGCACTGCATACAAAGCCACACATAGCGCACAATGTAGAGACCGTTTGATAAAGCACAACTGAGTGGGGTCACAACGATCACAGAATGACAGTGATGATTTTTGTTTGCCCCAACTGCTCGTATATCATCATCTGGGTGCTCGATACAGGATCCAGTGCAGCAATCTCCGTCGTTCAGTTGTGTATAGAACAGATACGTACCTCCTCTACAGAGACTGAGCTACAACCTTATTTATCAAGTCAGAACTCGCATTAGAAGTTACTTTCTCTCACGGATGGTATACCTGCCAGATATTTCTTAATACTATTACATTTTGCCCCGTGTCTTCAACATAATTAAATTACATATCGTCAAAGAATATGTATTATACATTTATACAATATGGAATGTCGAATGGAGCCGACGAGTCCGAAATTTTTAATTTTCGCATTAATTTCTTTGCTGAAGTAACTTGATAATGTATCGGCGAACAATGAAACAGTAATGGACAGATAAATCAAATAGCGTCACGTTGCTCTTTCGGTGAAGTGCTTTAAAACTGCATTCGAAACAAAAATGAAGTGAAATATCAATATTTGAAGAATCGTACCACTGAGTGCAACTGGAGAGATCTATCCCTGTGAGCGCTTTACAAGTCCTCACTGCTGTCCTGATTAAAACCGAGGGATCCTTTTCAGGATTAGGACCATCCAATGAAGGACTCCATGGCCCACCAATTGCCATTGTTTCATTTTTACCTCGTAAGCCTACCAAGAAATTTATTAAACGTGTAGGATGTACATAATCACGATCTGGATCTCTATCCTCGGATACACCGCAACACCGTTTATATATTTCTTCCATGGCAGGCATAGATATTAGCATAACCTACAAAACAACATATACAGTCTCTTAAAAAATTATACATCGTGAAACTTTATATCAAAATAAATTTAAATAACATTTACTAATTTATGATCATTTGTATCTCCAAGACTAAAATGATAAAGTACTTTTTAAAGTACTAATTTTAATCTGTCTTGTAATTAATAATTCCAAATAATAGGTACATAATATGACAAACCTTTGCAGAGAAAAGATAATCAGCATCCGAAGGTTCTAACACTGCTGTATTTTCGGTACAAGGATCAATGTCCTTATGCATGACATGGAAAGAACATGGCTTATTAAGAGCAAATGGCATATGCGGTGGAAAGGCATCAACCCATCGAAAGTTAGTAGAAAAGAAGTCGCTAGGAATATACATATTTTGATAACGTCTTCTTATCTCAAGTACATCTGCTTCAGGTCTAAAATAATGATGAATTATAAATTTAGTAATTATAAAAAGTATGTTCGAATAATTTTGATAACCACAAAAATACACTTACAGATCAAGAGCTATTTTAGGTATTTGTACCATATAACGCGGTACAACTCTGGTACGTCGCCGTGGCCTCGGAGATTTACTTCTCCTGGTTCTCGATGGGCTACGCTCCTCTTTCTTTTCTCGTTCTCTAATTCTTTCTTCACGACGCCTCTTTCTTTCAATTTCTTCTTCTTCATTTTTCCGTTCTCGAGGAGATCTTTCTCTTACTCTTCCAATTTTATTACGATTACTAGCTGTATTAGCACTTGTTGCGCTACTTGTGAATCTATTAACAATTATGTACTTAGCAAACAAAATTATATTATCATAAGTACTTAGGAAGATATGAAATAATATACAACACATGACATAAATTTATACCATTTACCTATTACTGGCATTTTCAGTAGGTGGAGGCACAGCATTGTATGTTCCTGAAGTTCTATTTTGTTGCGGTTGTTGCTGTTGCTGCTGTTGACGGTTGGTTTGGTTACCTTGTTGTGTATTAGTGTTATTGTTATTATTTCCCATAGGAAGTACTTGTATCCTAGTAGCACTCCATTTGAATGGCATAGATGGGTTATAAGATGCTTCTACAAGTACACGATCACCCACAACTGGATTGGATCCTTTAACACATGCACTAAAATAAAAATATTTCAACATTAATGTCAAAATGTCAAACTAATAAATATGATCGGAGTAAGAAATAATTCCATTACTTTGTTTGAAAGAATACATCTTCGTCTACAAAACCAAAGTTATCATATACTTGAGTCACTGTGCCAGTAAAAACTCTTTGCTTAGTAGATGACGATGGTACATTTTGCTGCACTTGTTGCGGTACCCCAGCAACAGATGGTTGAAATGCATTTGTATTTAATGCCCTTGGTGGTGGATAAGAAACAGTAGCAACTTGTGGATATAATTGTCCAGCTATGCCAGATGGCAAATTTGATCCAAGGGTTGCCATTGAAGCCATTGTTATATTCGGCTATTTTATAGATCATATATTATTAAATACAAATTAACAAATCTTTTAGCAGTAAATAAAAATAAAAATTAAGCATTTACCTAAGATGATAAATATATTATTTAGAATTTTATTAACTAACCTGTTGTAATCCTAAACTTTGTTGATAAACTTGTTGAGTTTGTTGTTGATATTGAACCATAGGTTGTCCACCTATACTACCCATTGCTTGACCTAACATTTGTTGTTGAATATTTTGAATTCCCTGTCCTATGTAGAATTAAAAATAAAATATGTGCCAAATATGTCTAAAAAATAATCTTGTATATTTATCAACAAGTATGTACATTATGTTACAAATTTATTATGCAATATTATATATTAAATGGTATAAATATTGATAAGATTTCATGTCAAAAACATAATATGAACAAATAAACGTAAAGGCATCTAAGTATATGTTTATACACAGGTAGGAAAAGGTCATACAAATTTTGTATAGAATTTATACAAATAAAATCAAAAATTTTGTATTTAAAAGTGAAAGAAAACTTATTAGAAGGGAAAGATATAATTCAGAAAGTTTTCTTTTATCAGAAAGCATGCTTAAATCCATCATTTTCGAATGCAAATCATATATATTATTTTGTAATATTTTGACAATATATAAAACAACGCTACAAAACATTTTGTAAATATATTTATTAACTCATATAAATTGTAACAGAAACTTGGCAACGTTGTTGACTTGCACACGGGACGACAATAGGTTGCATATTAATAACGAACTCGATTTACCTGCATTGCGAACCCACGGTGGGTTCTTTCCACCTCCAAATGGCGAGAGATTACTCATTTTTTATTAAATATGTAATATTATTAACAACACAACTTTAACAAGCTCTTGAGTACTGTTAATTGAGCGTCCTTCATTCGGGCGCCATCTTTTCAGCTATTACTACTAAACTCAAATACTGTTCTATGCAGGAAGTAAATTCGATTTTAAATTTTATAGGAAATGTCTTTACTTAAATATTTCATAAGATAAATGTGAATCTAAATTTGTTTAACAATTACGTTTCTTCATTTAATATTAATAAGTCATGAAAAATATTAAAATAATTGAAAAAAGTAGCAAATAATTTTTTCAATTTGATTATCTATGTATGTATAATAAGAATCATACAGAACATATTCTTGTCAAACTACGATTTAGTGAAAACCTTTAATTATTTTTCCATTAGAAGCTGATATTTTACAATACGCAACATTTAATTGGTACATTTTCAACTGAACTACGTTTAAATATTACATAATAATCAGCTGATTGCATATAGAGTAATTTGATAATGCCCTGCGAGTATTAAGTGTTCTGCATTTTATTCGTTGTGACGGTGGTCGCAATGGTGATTTTAAAACGTCATATCCGGCGCAGATGCACAATGAAATTGAACAGAATCATGATTGGTCCACAATCAAGATTATCAAGATCCAAGGCAATGCATGACATAACATCCTTTGGTTATGTCAAATAACTGTATAACATTAGCAACATAATTGTATGATTTTATACTATGAACTAAAATTGTTTTTTAATCTAAATTCGAAAAAGGAATATCGTAAATGATCAAAATTTTGAATATCTTTAATAACAGTAAAATGCAAATCAATGATAATGCTTTCAATATAACAGCAATGAAATATTAATCAGATTGTAAAGAAAGTATAAATACATAAAACTCATTCTTTATTTAACAATGTGTAAAAATGCATGAAGACTATACATAATGAGAAGCATATTTGAAATTATTATACAAAATAAATTTGCAAACTGCGGCAATTTATTTACATACATAATTTATTTTTTGAAACGTCTATATTTTTTTCAAATTTATTTTTTAATTGTATTTTAATATAAAATCTACATTTTCTGTTAGGTCCAATTTCCATATACTAAATGGAACACGTGATTGGACACTCGACGCGATCGGTGAAAATAACGCATCAGATTGGTTGAAAGCAGGAAGCACACATGTTGTTCAATAATTGCCGATGTTAAAAAGAAAATCGTCGCTATATTACATAATAATCGTATAAAATAATAGCGGATTATCTCGAAAACGTAATACAAGCTATATTACAGGACGATAGACAGCGATTGAATCGTTTGAAATTGATTTTTAAGACGGTAATACTCATAACATGGCGTTGAGATCGATCTGCCGGCTGTCAATTGATTCGACCTTCAGCCATTCTAGCCATTTGGGAGCCACCGCCCGCCCGAGACGATCGTCTTTTGTATTGGTGTCACGAACATTTGCTGCTCTTGCTGAAACAATGGGTTTACCACGTGTTTTCTTCGATATGACCGCAGACAGTAAGCCTGTGGGACGTATCGTTATGGAGGTAGGTGAAAATCTTTCCTAACTAACGTAAATTTCATCTTTTATACACGTTGTCGTTGGGATCCCGGCGTGATTGGCCATCTTGAATTTTCTTGAAAGCCGGTTATGCGAGCCGTTTTTTGACCTGAATTCTTATTAAAACCGCAAATATTTATGTTATTTGCGTAAAATTGTAGTATTCGTCGCACATAATCAAATATTGTAATATGTGATGCAATGTGGGTCAGTAAAAAATGTAATTCGATATCGCATTCCCGACTCCCGGATTTCTACTGAACTGTAAAATTTTCCATTCACTGATTGCCGTTGATACGTTCGATTACGTATCCCACACAGGTGAAAATGTAAAACGTAACTGCGAAGTAGACTCGAAGAGAGTGTCCCACAAAACTATCGTATTGAATTTCGGATTGAAAATAAATTTCTCTTGTTAATTGATTTTATGGAAAAAAATATATAAATAGATGCAATGAAACTAGAAATAAAAATTGTTACAGGGCCGCATTTATACGTTAAAAAGTACAGTATCATTATGAGGCCCCGAAAGAACGTTATTTCGATTAATTGAATTCATACATGTTAACATTGTTAAATTTATTGAAAATAAAAGTAAGCATTTTTATAATAAAATAAATAAAACGGAATATTGATACTGGTTTTTAAAATATCTACAGGAAACAAATTAACTAAGTTTTTCTAGTTTTAATTTTACCAAATATAATTAATCAAGTTCATTTTAACTGGAACTGAAAGGTAAAAAGTCTCCTAAATATTTTCATTTATAATTGTAAATTGGTTGTTTTCTATTTTTTTTTTTTTCAATCAGAAGTAAATTTCGAAAATATGGTTCCATAAAGTATGAAACACTAACTTTTATTTAATATATTTTTATGATAAACGCAGCCCTAAATTTTTATATTCAACTGTTTCATTTGCTAATTGTAGCAGAACTAACTTATAAGATTTTTCAATTCTTGTTCTTAATAATCTGATTACAATATTGTAATTATTAAAATTGTTTGTACGCAAATTTTTTTAGAAAGCAATGTTTAATTTCTAGTTGAGAAGCGATGTTGTCCCAAAAACTGCAGAAAATTTCCGAGCTCTCTGTACTGGTGAAAAAGGCTTTGGTTACAAAGGAAGCAGCTTCCACAGAGTGATTCCAAACTTCATGTGCCAAGGAGGTGATTTTACCAATCATAATGGCACTGGTGGAGAATCCATCTATGGTTCCAAATTCAACGATGAAAACTTTGTCCTGAAACACACCGAACCTGGCATTCTGTCCATGGCAAATGCTGGCCCAAACACTAATGGCAGTCAGTTCTTCATTACCAGTGCCAAGACTAGTTGGCTCGATGGCAAACATGTTGTGTTTGGAAAGGTTGTTGAAGGAATGGATGTTGTTAGAAAAGTATGTCATTCCTTTTACTTTCTTATTTCTTCCCAATTAAGATTAAATCACTTTTATGTAATTATGAATATCCTTCAACTTAATATGTATTGCATATTCCATATTGCATATATTCTAAAAACTATTTTGAATCCTTTTCTGGTTTAATAATATATTTATATTTTACTTTTTCTAGCAAAAGAAATAATGTTTATTTTTCTTATTTCAGTTAGAGGGAATGGGATCTCAAAGTGGAAAAACTTCCAAAAAAATCGTGGTAGCTGACTGTGGAGAGATGTAGATTGTTCAACTAGATACTCTAATGCTGAATTTTTATTTAGCTGTCCCATACAACCGTTGCTGTTTTTATTGTATGATTCATTCATTCTAATCATCATCATTTTTCTTTAACTCTGAATTTAGTTTTACATTAAGAGAATGTACAACTTTTATGAACTGGTACAAGTGATTTGTATTGTATCATTTTTTATTGCAAATAATTAAGGTTGGAATATACTACAAACTAGATTTCACCAGCACGAATTTTTCCTGTTTCTTTTTTCTTTTTTTCTTAATATAAAGTTATCATTTTTACTTACCTCATTAATTGTCCTCTGTATGGAATACATTTGTCGAATATTGAGATTGAATTGAAAATAGATCAAAATAATTCTAGATCCACATTCTTCCATGAAATATTTCTCCTTTAATGGTACAGCACAGTAAAATGTATATGTATGGAACCATTCATTTTCATAAAATAGTTTTTTCTGTGTGTACTATTTACATTTTATTATCTAAGGAAAAGAAGTTTGTGAGTATTTGCATTTCTGAAATCTATAGTTAGTGAGTGTTACATAATTGCTGTAAAATGCATTTATCTCTGGAATTATAATGTTTTAACTTTTCTATTGTGCTTTTATATTTAAAGCCGGTAAAGTAATGCTCATGTTATCTAGAGCATTATGCGTTTTTATATGTATACACCCTTCTTTTTCTAAGCACAGAGTAATTGATAATATAAGATTCATGATTGTAAACTGTAATACCAGATAATGCCTTTAGACAATTCCATCTTACTCTGATGTAACACTAATGTTAAAGAATGTAGTTGCAACAATCACAATAATTCGGATTTCTAAGAAATAAAATTGTTTTCAGAAATATTGTTGTATATCATTATTATATCACAATTACAAATGAACTTGATATCCGTGTTTTGATTTATATTGACCTTTACCTACTCACGTAAAGTTACTTATGAAACAAGGAATGATATACGAAATAAATATTTTATAGCAGATAAGATATATATTTTGCTGAAAGCTAAACTCATAATAATTTATGAATGCAAAGTAAAAAGATATTTCATTGCACCAAAACCCAACTCCCCGAATAGCGTTATATAATTATATATTACATTTTATCGCGTTTCATGATGAAAGTTTATAAGCCGCTATATAATGTGCTACCATAGATGAGGTATACGGTGGAACAATCATACCATATTTGTGCGTATCGCACGACCTAAAATATCGACATTATCGAAAACGTCATCTTTTATATTAGCTTTATTACGCATTTGGTGATTCATACAAGTGGATGTGGCAACTATATCGGCATACTGATAACTTTGTTTCTGTATTATGTTTGCGTAAGTTTTCCTACAGTTCAATATTACATTCAATTTAATATTCAGAGCGGTAGTATTGTGGGGATAACGTGTGTAAAAGAGTTGCAAAAGTAAATAGTCAACTATAAATTATAAATTTAAAAAATGGAAATCATTTTGGAAGTCTCATTCTCACGCATTTTAAAATTTACAAATTCGCGCACGCTGTCGAGAAACAGTGCCATTGGCACCATCTATCAGTCGGACGATAAACTATCGAAATAAAAAACTCCGCTTTT
This sequence comes from Coelioxys conoideus, assembly GCA_947623535.1. NCBI lineage: Eukaryota > Metazoa > Arthropoda > Insecta > Hymenoptera > Megachilidae > Coelioxys > Coelioxys conoideus. The sequence goes on along the minus strand of OX392453.1, from coordinate 15,128,654 downwards.
TTGTAAAATAAAGTATTATTACGTACTGCTGATACCCCTAAAATGATCTCACAGCAATCTATGCAAGCATATAAAATATTGAATTTCATGGACTGTGGCGGCCGTCCATTTGGTCGATAAAGGAGATCTACTTGGTTGATAAAGAAGAATACATCGTTACCTGCCACCACTTTATTTTCTTGTCAAGAAGAAATCTTCTATTTATAATTACAAATTTTGTTTTTAAATTGCCAATGTGATGTGATGCGTAACGTCAGTCTTTTCAATCTCTTTCAATTTTATTAAAAATAACAAATGTTCAATTATTCTTGCACCAGGACTCATGTGAAACAGACGTATTAAATAAATAATTACATTCAAAATATTTGTTAATTAGTGATTTATAAATATGGGAATAAACTCCCATAGGACATAAAAAACCTAGCCATCTAGCAGTGAAAGGTGAAACTAACCAAATAGAAAATTGCGTTTTTCTTCAAAATTAGCGATTTTGATACAGTTCCAAGACGAGTAAAACGTTCTTCTACTTCGAGAAAATTGTTTGTACTTAATTGTACAATCAAAGAATCTGTTCAATTGTCGTTGAACCAATCAACTGATAAAAAGAAGTAATTAATTTTCATGATAAACGGTTCTTTGATGTGTCATTTATTGTCATTATCACCGATAAGATTAGAACTCCACAAATTGTTATGAAAAAATAATTAGCAATCAATTTGAAATACATTATCGATTGTCGATAGTGTTTTACAGTTCTTTCTAAAAGAAAAATGTTAACTTTTTGTATATAATATTCATTTCATTTTATGTTCATTTCTCAGATACAGCACTTTGAACTACTTTTCATTTTCAAAAATAAATATACATATGTATAGGTAGATATGTGAAATACATCGTATCTAAGCGGTGACTTAAGTTTCTTAAGTCCTTGCCTTACGATTTAATTTCCAATTGCCCGTGCCAAAAGCAAGGTTCTGAGACGTTTTGTTTATGTTTGGCCTATGGGAGCTTAGGTAATGGGTATGTCAGACTCCTATATTATCGACTCGGAAAGGATAAATCTGTATTCTATTTTATTGCAGTTTATTCACGATAGTGCAATATGCGCACTGTACACTTACTTTAATCACTACTTATCCAACATTAAGACAATTTACAGCATATGCTTTAATAAGATAGACGAAATGCGCGAATTACAAAAAGTGACTTTTCTCCTCGAGAACTCGGAACAGAATGCATGAATTTTCCGGGAAGGAAACGAAAAAGCATTTTCCGGAAGTGAAAATTTTTGCCGCGTGCAAATCAGCGGAAATGCACTTTTCGGCGGGACGGCTGAGCGAAAGAAGAGGTCGCCACAGGCCCGATAGACTTACGACATCTCTGAGGGGTCATTGTAAGCTAAGGGGTTAAACCGAAAACAAGTGGGTTCGAATCATTGTAGCCTTTATTAACACTGCGAAAGGTGAAGCAATGAATACAGTATCAGGATAATATTAGCTCTATTTTGTACAGTGGTGTGCATCTTAAACTTCCCTTGGTTAAGATGATGTAGGGAAAGAACTGTATTCGAGATTCGTCATAGATTCTCTCCATTATCTTTTCTATACACTCCCTACGTTTTCCCTGCATTCCAACTAAATCTTCCCGAAACTATCATTGGTTTCTGCTTTGGTTCACTTTGAATTTCTTTTGAAAATCACGCAAAATTCTCTTTAGATTTTTCCTCGCTTATCTACAGCCTCTTTATAAATTTTTCCTATATTGTTTTCAAGGCAAGTGATAGATATCATCCCCTACGTTCATCCGTAGCTAAGAGAAGTCTAGGTTCCACTCGAATGTACAAGTAACAACACATGTACATAACAGACATATTTAATGAAACATGTAAATCCATTAAATACATTTTCTTCCTCAACGTTCGAGTGTCGACAGGATCTCCATAGTTGGTCACATTAATCCATTACGATCGTTCGAAGCGTGCTTCGACGATTATAGATAGTGTATAGTAACTGCAGGAATACAGCGTGGTCGAAAAATCCGATCTTTTATGTAACGTAGGCAATGTAGTGTATGTTTGTCTACTTCGAAAGAAGAGATGCTGATAATGAGCTCGAACCAACGTTTATTACCGTATATTTAATAATTGATCAAATTTTTAATTTGGAAATTAAGGTAAGTAATAAATTATTAATTTGGAAATTAAGGTGACATTAAATTGGTAATTCAGGAATTAAGGTGATTATTAACTTGGTAATTTGAATATTAAGCTGACTATTAAATTGGCAATTTGGGAATTAAAGTAATTATTGAATTGGTAATTGGGAATTATGGTGGCTATTAAATTGGTAATTTGGAAATTGGGGTGATTGTTAAATTGGTAATTTGGAAATTGGAGTGATTATTAAATTGTTAATTGGGGAATTAAGGTGACTATTAAATTGGTAATTTGGAAATAAGAGGGGTTATTAATTGATAATTTAGGAATTGAGGTGATTATTAAATTTTTAATTAGCTAATTAAGGTAATTACTAGATTATTAATTTTTAAATTAAGGTGACTATTAAATTGGTATTTTGGGAATTAAGATGATTATTAAATTAGTCATTTGTAAATGACGGTACTTGATAAGTTAGTAATTTGGAAATTAAGGTAATTAATAAATTAATAATTTTGTCACTTGGAAACTCGAAAGTTTGGCAATTGCAAAATTTGGAAATCTGGAAAATGAGATATTTCGAAATATCGCAATACGAAAATTTTGGTTATAACGTATGAATTAACGGTGCAAATACTTCGATTAACAGTCTTTTTACTTTTACACACTGTGCTTCATTGATAAACACTTAATCGTCGAAAATACAAGTAAGTATTTAATTTAATCCATAGATCGTTGACATTTACGGCCACGATGTATTTTTGCTGCTATTATACCGAAAATATTACTTACATTCCAGTAATCTATATGTATACGATATTTTACTATACAAGTCATCGCATCGTTATTAAAAGTATATGATTAATTCTTTTTTTTTATACACACAATTATTGCATACATGTATATATTATGTATATACTCATACAATATATAGTATATTACAGTCATCCGACGAGCCTTTGACCCGCAAAGGCAAATAAATACACGCATTACAGTTTATTTAGAAACGTTTCACTGATACCGTTTCAAATGAAATGGCGGGATAAGTGGTAGCATTAATGGCGGGAACTTTAAATTCGTACGCGTTATTCGGACAGACCGAAAAATAAATATTCATTTCTTTAGTCGCGATGATCATATCTTTCTTTAATTTATTTGGAACTTGCACGCGGATTAATACGTACGAAATATTATTATTGCCGTTGGTAGCTTGTAAATAATATTACGAAAATGAGTATCGGGGAGATAGGTTTAGGTATAGATTTCAGTCATCGGTTTTAATTACTTAAAGGTTGGAATCCTTATGAATTAATGACATTGCTCCTCGAGTATTCGTGCAGTGTATTTTTGTTGAAAAAAATACACGTTTCTCTCTTTGTATTTTTCTCTATGTTTCTCTTCTTAACATTAATTAAAATAAGTACATTACCAACTGCAGAAACAAAGATGAGAGATTTAAAGGGATGTTATAAAAAGCACTTTTCAAATTTTCTATTAGATTATACAATCTATTTTCCTATTCATGTAAACAATTTTTTATCAAATTAGCATCGTAATAAGACGTAAGAGAGAATTCAAATTATTAAATAATCTTTTTTTATTTAAATCTATAACAATATTTAAATTATTTCAAACTGTACTTTGCTGTACGAAATAATATCAGATTTGTTTAATAATTTCTTAAATCGCCAGTAACAATTTTCGTTTTCTTTTTTATAAATTAATATCACACTACTTTACGTTTACATATAATACGGAAATATTTTGTATAACATGTTTTTGTATTCACGCTATATACGAATGAGGATTTGTATTATTTTCAGTTTGCTATAACTGAAACAGATATAAATGCATATTTGTTGTTAACGAAGCAATTTAAAATAACAAACGAAGAACAGTATTCACATTTTTATAACAACGTCATTCTGTATACCTTACTATCATACAAAACAATTTGTTTTTATAGAACATCGTGGAACATTTATTGTACAATATACTGCTCGACCGCATGTATCATGAAATTGCAAGTTCAGCTTCGAATTATCGCTTAATTAAGCGTCGATATTAAATATTTCGCATTAAACATAGATCTGCGACGAATTTCTGTTCACATTTACGTTGTCGAATATATCCATGGGAATCTATTAATCGTAAGTAAGTTTGATGGATTGGTATTTAATTGTTCGCGGTGTACAACGGATATTAATTTCGCTGTGCTCGTTCTGATTTCACCGAAACTTCGTGTGTTTGCAAATCGAATTATGTAAATCCGGATAGGAGCAGAAATGTATTCTACCCGATTCGACTGTAACATGTTGTAATTTTTTTTACGAAAACTGAAGCTTACGATAACAATTTTATTGACAAATTATTCCGTTGCACGCGGCGGAAAGAATAAATTTATTTATCAAATTATCGGTTTACAGATAAAACAGAAATAACAATTTTTTAATGTACCAGATAATGTTTTTATCGTTTGCATGAACTGTTTCGATCAACGACGAATCAAAGTTTCTGTAAAGTCGGAAAGAGCCGCGGAATTTCAGTGTACGAGAAATAATATGTTTCTAGGGGAAAATTGCCGAAAAATTATAAATACTTTATATAAGCAAAAAGACTGCATATGCCTTCAAAATGATATTCATTTTTCGAAAGACGCAAGATAGGAACATAAAATTATAAGAACATACTTACAAGAGATGTGTATGGCTTTGTTAGTTATAAATATATTAAATTTACAAATTAAAAACTTGATAAATTTACCAAATTTTTTAAATCGCTTTTTAATTTAAAAAGTTGGCGATGAAAATTTGCAAATTTGAAAACTAGAACACTTAGAAATCGACAAATTGTCGAATTTCGATTATTATGGCATTTGATAAATTTGAGATTTCGCTACATTGTTTCAAAGGCTATACAGTTATTCAACATGAACAAATTATTCAATCATGGTAACCCTCCCCTACTGAATCTGCAATATTGCAATGCAATTTTTATAAACCCAATATAAACGATAGAAAGCGTATCATAAAAAGTTTGCGGTATCCGGAGAAACATGGCGTAGTCGTAAACGACAGTAACTTAAAAAGAACAATGGCGTCATATAATGCAATGCCCAGAGCCGTATATAAATTGCGCGTATAGAGTTGTTAAAAAGAAAAAAAAATTTACAATAAAATTACTAAACTGGAGTAACTAATTTATTCGGTAATAAAATGACTATGAATTTCGTCCAATATTTGCAATAACTCTCCATAAGTTTCTCCCTGAACAAGAAAAGAGAAAATGGATAAATGAATGCAATTGAATAAAAATGAATGTAATCGCCATCGTGTATGTCCGAATATTTCTTCAAACTAATTATCAGCATCTCCCAGATAAATAAACTAGCAATAAAATGAAACCGCAATTGAACTAAGTGAGTACTCTTTACAGATTAATAACATTTACGACTACGACCTATATTTCTGCACTTACTATACAGGGTGTCCCAAAAGTGTTGAAGGAGCCGGAAATGGGAGGTAGGTGGGGTCATTCTGAACAACTTTTTCATTTGCAAAAACGTCGTAGGGGGCTTCATTTTTAAATTATTTAAGAAAAACACCGACCAATCATACAATCCGACCAATCGCGACCACGGCCAATTATAACTCGGGTCTACACTTTTGCTTCCGAGCGCGCGCGATTCTCGCGCTCTGATTGGTCGGTGTTTTTCGTTAATAATTTAAAAATGAAGCCCCATACGACATTTTTGCAAATGAAAAAGTTGTTCAGAATAACCCCACCTACCTCCCATTTCCGGCTCCTTCAACAATTTTTGGACACCCTGTATATCCTTAAACCTGTTATATTTATTTCGTCTCAATAGGTATATTCTTTGTAGATCTCAATACGGAAATGACAATAATTAAAAGTTCGACGAAACATTTCACTCTAATGTTTAAGAAAGAACAAATGAAACGTTTCCCGATATAATTTTTAACATAAACGAGATTGTCAGTCATCGATAAAATTGATGCGTTAGGTCGCAGTTAATCTCTGAACAAATTCCTAAACGAAGAACCGTCAATTGATCTCGCTAGAATCACGTTAGGATTTCCATACTACTTAACAAACAGATCTTTCAAGGAAGAACAAATCGAAGGCTCGCAGGATTCATTTTGTTCTTGGTCCTTATTACTGCCGGTAAACCAGCTGGTTACCTTACTAGATTTCGGTTTATTCGGTGATATCGAAGCTTTACTTGAAGAACCGGATGCCTCCGTGTCGCCTCCTCTTTTCGTTAAAATCTTTTCGATCGCACTGCCTAATACCTGTAACGAATACAATCATTGTTTCAATAACAAAATACTTTTATTCCAACAGGGTGGAAATGCTACCGAAGCGCGTTGAAATTTGTTAAAAGTTTTTGGTGGTGATGCTGTTTCGGATAGAACACGTTGGAGATGGTTCGAAGAATTTGAAGCAGGTGATTTCGACCTTGGTGATAAGACACGCTCTGGGCGGACATCTCTGATTAATGACGATATCGCGAAGACCATGATACGCCAAGATCCTTTTCTGACACCATCGGAGATCACGAAGAAGCTTAACTCGACTCGACAAACCATTTCGGACTATATTCGGAAGTTAGGATCGATAGATTGTTAAATGCATTAAAAACTGCATTTTCTTTCTCTTCATAAACGGACAGAAGTGTTCTAATACTTTATTCTACACTAATCCATGAACTTGTAACTAACGGATGTGATCACCCTAAATATACCTAATAATACAGGGTGTCCCAAAAGTGTTGAAGGAGCCGGAAATGGGAGGTAGGTGGGGTTATTTTGAACAACTTTTTCATTTGTAAAAATGTCGTATGGGGCTTCATTTTTAAATTATTAACGAAAAACACCGACCAATCAGAGCGCGAGAATCGCGCGCCACGCGATTCGATGGCGACTACGACCAATTATAACTCGGGCCTACACATCTGCCTCCGAGCGCGCGCGATTCTCGCGCTCTGGTTGGTCGGTGTTTTTCGTTAATAATTTAAAAATGAAGCCCCATACGACATTTTTACAAATGAAAAAGTTGTTCAAAATGACCCCACCTACCTCCCATTTCCGGCTACTTCAACACTTTTGGGACACCCTGTATAGAGTGGAACGCGTAACTGGTATTAATCCCTTGCCATACTTTGATGTCTCTGGCTCGAGGCATACTCATAACTCAGTTACGATACATCTAACTGGGGTTTTGAATACGTTTCAATTTGAAGCTCGAGCCCAAGCATAATTTGCAAAGTCAAGGATCGTTGATTACGAAACTGACAAGACATTTTGATATTCTTTGTTTGTATTAATTGTGCAGCTACTATCAGTTTGTAAGGAGTGACTCGCTTGCTAAATAAATCGAATGACAAAAGGTTAATTGTGTTCATAAGAACTAAGTGATTTTCGTCAAAATTGTTTAAACCTCTCGCTTTGTGATTTATTTGTAAGGTGCGTCAGTCAGAACTAACTAATCATAGCTACGATATTAAAACAGATAAAGGAAGTTGAAATGCTATGTTCATTATATATTCGGTAATACTGGACTATGCATATTACAATTGGACTCAAATTTCAAATTAAAGCGTATTAAAGATTCGAGTAAGATTTACCGCGGTTGAAATGCAAGTGCGTCACGTGTCAGACCCGTGAAAATATGGCGAGGGGTTAAGAAAATAAACGAATCGATCACAATTTCGGGAATATACGTTTACGAGTAAAAGTATAGAAGATAATGGGAGTTTAGTATATTCGGATTATTTTTACCGAGAAACTTGGAATGTAAGTACAGTTGAATTGAAGATTGTAACAAAGTTAAGAGAAACAATTTCCTACCCTTATTAAGCTTCATTTATACTACGAACCTCTTTTAAATTTCATTTTTGCTGAAACTAACCTCGGTTAGAGTAAAAGAACTTGGAATGGTATTGCACAACTCTTCCCTGCACCTAACCCGGCCTGAAGGGGCGGCAGTGATAAAACTTTGACTTATAAAGGTAAACTTCGATTTGCAAAGGTCGGGTTTCTCTGAATTCAAGTTACGGAGATAAACGCGGCTAAACTCGCGGCAAATAATTCCAGTTAATGTAACTTTCCATTTCGATTTGCAAAGATTTTCACAGTTCATTACTTTCGTGCAAACAGGCTGTGCTTCATAAAGTAACCTAGTATAACAACACTCTCGCCTTTTACAATATCCAAAAATACGTGCAGACTAATTTTATTCGGTACAGCGTAACTTACCGTGATAAAACATATAGAACTATAGATAAGGTAGACCTAATATCTCGTTCGGTAAAGAATAAATATCCCAATAATCGCGAGAAACCAATAGCAAAATGTCCGCTCACCTGAGCATCCACCTTGGTACCGCTGCTACCGTCCCAGAGCACGTTGTGTCTGGTCTCGCTGGTAGGCGAGGTTCTGCCGAGGGTTTCCTTGACCGCCTTCACGACCTTCGATTTATCGAACTTAAAGTTGAGACTGGCCGTGATCAGGTCCTCGGGCTTCTGTTTCTTGGACATAGGCTGGTGCCTCTTTGTGAACCAATTGGACGGCGCCATAGTGCAGGTCGCGGTCGCCTTCGAGGACCCGGCCAGTTTACTTTTAGCCCCGTGAAGTATCGACACGTCGAAGCTGTTCGAACGGAAGCTTTTTAATCGACTTCGTTTCTGTTCGGTCGTTTTACCGGACCAGCTCGATTTGCTGTCGTCCCGTGTACTCGGCGACGTTTCTTCGCCGCAACGGTTGATTTCCGTCGCTGACGACGCCAACGAGCTGAGAATCGATATCAGATCCGTGTTCGAGCAAACGATTCCAGCCGCCCCGGACACGGAAGCGCTCAACGCCCTCGGCACTTCCGACGCTCGTCTACGGAGCGAAGAAGTCGGTGACACCGGGGGCGGAGGCAATTCGGAGAATCGTCTCTTTTGATATTGAGTGTAACGCTGAGTGGAACTGTTACCCTCCAATGGCTGTATCTCGCATACTTGCTCCGTCGACGTCTTGTACATCTTCAGACGCACCTAAAAACGAATTTGTCCACGGTTAGAGTTACACCGAATCGTTAACGTACAGGCTGCTTCGATAACACCGTACAACAAACTTTGTAATCGTCACTGGGTCATTCCACGCCGAATCGATTACTTTTTGACCTCACCGTCTGCGATTTTGTTTTAATCAAAATATGTTACAGTCGATGTGAAATTAGGGGGAGTTTAAGTCATCATTTTGCCGATTTCGAATTTGTTGAAAAATTACAAGCCTTAAAAATTTGCAGTTTTTGCCTATTGTTAACGCTCGTGGATGAAAATAAATTCTTTCGAGCCTTGTTGAATATTGCACGTGGTGTGCCGACTAGGTTTATTATAATAATCTCGAAGGACCACCCGATGTGATCGGGACTATACAATTATCTATGTTTCAACTATTCTATGTCTGTATAAGTCAACTATATCCAATGCAACTACAATCCAACTATTCATTATCAAATATGTATCTTAACTATCTTTCCATGTTTCAACTCAACTAACTAGTCGAGATTCTATGATATCTCTTCGAGATCACCTCGGTCGGGTAAACCCGACAGGGGTGACATGTTATAATTGGCTACGTAAAAATGTACAAATTTGTGGAAGGGGCGCAAGGTTCACGCCCTAATCGGGCCCCTTCCACTCTCCAATATTCAAAGTTTTGCACCCGGTCAGTGGCAGGTAATAAAGATCAAGAAACGCGCTGACCTTAGCTAACCATGCTAGAAATAACGGGCTCGAAAGGTAAAATATTAATCTGGCGACAAAATGCGAACAATGACTAGAAAACTACATAGAAAACGCGCGGGTCTTTATGGTTTCCTGAGTTTATGGCTGCCACGGAACGGTCCGCGAACCCTTCGATGGGACGACGGTCTTAGGTTAATTACTACAGTAAGTTCTCGCACAGTGCAGCGGAGGCCGGAATCGAAACTGTGCACTGTGAGCATACTGGAAGCGAAATTTGATACTCGATGGCTGTCCCTTGCTCACCGTGTCTCGCCTTTCCCGGCGGCCGAAAAAAGAAACCGTCGCTGAGACGGTGAGGCATTTAAATGTCCGACGATGTTCGAACGACGCACTGTCACGGATTTGGTATGTCCTTTCAAGCCAATCTGTGGTCGGATTCGACGCACTGTCGCGGATTTGGTATGTCCTTTCAAGCCAATCTGTGGGGGGATTCGACGCACTGTCGCGGATTTGGTATGTCCTTTCAAGCCAATCTGAAGGGGGATACGACGCACTGTCACTATTTGGTATGTGTTTACAAGCCAATCTGAAGAGGGATACGACGCAAACCGAACGTAGAAAAGGATAGCGATACAAAAACAAAGAGGGACTGAAGTTCGAGACGTTCGGTAAACATGAAAGACTCTGCGTGTTCTGTCTTTTAAATTAAAAAATCAAAATTCTTAATTTTTGGTTTTTCGTGAATGAAACTTTTACCATCGTATTCGTCTCGTTTTCCTGATTAAAATAAGACCAAACACGATATAATTACGATCATAATTACCCGTCTAACAAGCTATAAAAGTTTCGGACGTTAGAATCTAAGGAATTCGTATCTCTGCCGTAAATGTAACGTCCGAAACTTGTATGGCTTGTTACACAGGTAATTATGATCGTAATTATATCGTGTTTGGTCTTATTTTAATCGGAAAAATCTCACGAATATGTTAAAAAAGTTTGCAGTCAGAAAAATATAAATATTAACAAATTATATTGCTAAATTGGGAACTGGAGATCGGTCAGCCCGTATCAAAGGGACCGCGGTGAGTGTATCGTGTTACACTTGGACTGCCTCGAGCGAGGCGAACATAAGCGCAGCAATGTCGCAGGCATAGGCGCAGGAAGAGACGTTTTGCATTGTGCAAGAAAACTAAGTGCTGCACTGTGCGAGAATTTACTGTATATTCAAATTCCAAATCTATTGTCAAATGTAAGGGCATGCTGGCCTTAGCACTTATTTTTGCGAAAATAGACATCACTTGCGAATTTTTGTCTCAAAAACTACTCGTCCGATTGAGTTAAATTTTTTTTTCTTTTATTGATAGTGCAATGAAATTCTTACTGATTTTTAACAACTGAATACGAATCTCTGACTTTTCTATGGACATGTGATCGCCACTATGAAATTCTTACAGATTTCAGCTAGCTGAATACGAATCTTTGACTTTTTTCTGTACTTGTAACCGCCACTATGAAATTCTTACAAATTTTTTCTACCGGAATACGAATCTTTGACTATTTTCAAACTAGCATGTGGTTCATTAACCCTTTAACCTACAATGACGTCGGGCCAAACGTAAGTATTATGGGCATTGCCCGCGTACGGTGATCGGGTCAGAAGTGAATATTACGTGGAATATTTGATACGCAATTACAGCCTGATGCAATAATTGTGGTAGACGCAAGTATTACAAAATGTTTATTTACACAAAAATCTGCGCGAGCTTGTATACGATTTCGGCCCAACATCTTCGAATCTAAATCGTAGGTTAAGGGGTTGACCCTTTGCGCTATAATGACGCGCTACACTCGCGACGCACTCGGAGTACAAATGCGGTAAATCTCGTTTACATTTTTAATACGGTTGAACTTGTAATTGGAGTCTGATTTTAATTTGCACAGTTGAGGATCACCAACCGTAAAACAGTCTTGATGTTCGGTCTTTTTTCCGCCACCTTAATATTGTACTTCGCTATGTTCGACGCATTTGCCAAATAAATCGTAGCGCAAAGGGTTAAGTTGAATCCCGAGATCACACAACTACTTCACGTGGGTCTTCATATAAAATGGTCTGACTATAAGTGTTACCGCGTGAACAAAGTCGATTAATAAACTTGAAAGTAAGCCTTTCGTGGTATGCTCACTTCACACGCTGAGGTTAACGGCGGGTGAATGATTGGAAAGGTGGAATGTGAACAACAGTGATAAATAACACTTAAATATATTTAAATAACAAGAAAATGATAATCTTATAAGTTTTTCGGACGGCTAATTTTACTTTAAATCTGTCTATACTAGTTGGACTCTTGACTTGTATTTAGTTTGATGATTTTTTGTATATATCTTGAATTTGGCATATTTCGCCTTATTTAATACTTCTGTTCTCCCTTCCGTTGCGCTCTTGGCGTAGTATATTTTAGGAAGGGGAACAGAGTTTCTGCATTTGGGGAGGACGGCGGTTGTAGGGGAAATTTTGGGTTTTTCCAAGATTCTCTGACGTCAGTATCAGAGTTCAAAAAACCGTTAAGTTCTAGGTCCGGTTTGGACCTGAGGGCGTTCGAGGTTTATGACATGACCTGTGCCGCTGAAGATAAAAATTCTGCAATGAACATAGTAATAAATGTTTTACTAAAGACGAAAATTGTCACGTACCATCTTAATACGGGTGTACGGATGGTACGGATATTAAATTGAATGCCTTTCAAAAGTGGCTATTTTCTTGTCATGTCGTAAACCTACTCTTGAAATTTATGTTTTGTATTGTTACAAATAAAATGTGTGTAGATACTGTTTGTTACGCCGTAACAATAAGATAGTTATAAATAAGGCCATTTTAAGCGTTAGAATTCATACTTTTGAGGGAGTTAAAGTTCTGTAGGATTTTTAGGCGGTGGTAAATGAAGATGGTGTTTTTCGAATTAAATTAGACTAAGTAATATATTTTAACGACAAAATGTTCAACAACTAATACACCTAACACAACAACGCAAATACTCTATACAAAACGACGCTAATAAATACTACGCAACGACGCAAAACTTCTGCACTACGCAACGACGCTAACTACAATACTCCTCGCAACGACTCCGTTTTCTCAACTGACCCACGACGTTTACTCTCCCCCGACTTCTCACCCCTACTTTCTCCTTTTCAAGTGGGCCCATTTCGAGGTCACGGAAACTCCGTTGCACGACGGAATAAACGCACGCCTTGCCGGTCGCCTCGACCGTGCCATAAACTGTACTACTCTACGTGCTAACATGCAACTATTTTCCTATCCTACAGTTCTTACCTTTCTCGCTTTGATTTCGGTGATGTCGTCCATGATGTCCAACTGAAGATTATGCGAACTGCCGCTGTTACTGGGCGGTCCGGATAGTCCTGATTTTGAGTCCCTACGACTGGGCAGTATTCTGGTCGCGCCTCCCAGGGGAAACGCAGCGATTGATTCGCGTCGATCACGGCCAAATAATGTCGGCGGTACCTTGGAAATCGTGACAACCGAGTGTCTTCGTCCACCTGGCTGAGGGGCTGGTGCTTGAGACAACGTCGCGAAGAACGCTGCCTCTCTCGGAGACAGCGCTGATCCTTCTCCTCGTTCGCTTAATCGTCTCACCTAATTAAGGAAATGTGTAGACTTATGAAACACGAGAACGTATGGGGATTACGATCGAGCTGCACGTCGATATTCTAAAACAATTGGAACACTTGAATTGGACTTCGATATTTTGATACGTTGATACACTTGGATATTTCATATCTGATATTATACACTTGAATATTTTATATCTGATATTATACACTTGAATATTTTATATCTTATATTATGCACTTGGACTTTTTATATTTTATATTATATACACTTGGATATTTTATATTTGATATTATAGGCTTGTATATTTCATATCTTATATTATGTACTTGGATATTTTATGTCTTATATTATGCACTTGGACTTTTTATATTTTATATTATATAGACTTGGATATTTTATATTTGATATTATCGGCTTGTATATTTCATATCTTATATTATGTACTTGGATATTTTATGTCTGATATAATACACTTGGGTATTTCATATCTTATATTATACACTTGAATATTTTATATCTTATATTATGCACTTGGACTTTTTATATTTTATATTATATACACTTGGATATTTTATATCTGATATTATACACTTGGTTATTTCATATCTGATATTATACACTTGAATATTTTATATCTGATATTATAGACTTGGATATCTTATATCTGATATTATAGACTTGGATATATTATATCTGATATTATAGACTTGGATATTTCATATCTTATATTATATACTTGAATATTTTATATCTTATATTGTACACTTGAACATTTTATATTTATACTATAGACTTGGATATTTCATATCTTATGTTATACACTCAGATATATTATATCTGATATTATAGGCTTGGATATTTTATATCTGATACTATGTACTTGGATACACTTAGATGTTTTGTATTATCGATTACAAGAAAGAACGTTTGAAAAATATTCTGAAATTGAATTTGTAGCGAGATTAATCGTTATGAGACTGAAAGAAATCTGAGACACGTTCATCTCGATAATGGTATAATTCAATTGCTTGCACATCGACATGCCATTTATTTGAAAATCCTTGTACCATATTCTACAACCCAAGGAAATAGCCAAATTGAACGTATCATCGTGTAACATACATTAATTTTGAAATTAAAAATGAAACCGGAAAATACATAAACGTTAATATAAATGTTAATAACCGTTTGTTTATATCAAACATAAATCATAAAAGGCATAAATCAACGTACAAAAATATTTATCCTGATCAAAATCAGCATAGAGAGAGAACCCGAAGAAAATTTGTAACTTAATAGGAAACTAGTTAAACGATCATATTGATCGGTTTGGTACGTTCAGGGTCGATATAGCTTTCGACCGATCGACCTCTCGAAAATAGTTCTATATGTATAACGTTATCCTCGATGAACCAAGGATTAAGCATTATCTTGGATAAAAATAAATTATCAAAGAGGAGGATGTGGTTGTGGAGCGTGTATATTCTATCATATCACATACGTATATAATCATAAGACGATACCTGAGACGCAGTTATCCCGGAAGTGCATTGTGGAGTCGGCAAAGAATGCTTCCTGGCTTCTCTCCAAGGGGACAACAGATAAGGATTCAAGGACGGTGAATCTGGATCCAAGCATCGAGGGGGTGATTCGTTTCTACGACGTTCCGCTTCCTCTTCTCCCAAGGTGCTTTCTTCGACGATGATCTGTGGCTCACCGCCGCTTCCGGTATTGAAGCTCGGATTGTTCAATTGTCTCCTCATTTCGTTTCAAAATCCTTCCTCTACGAAAATAAAAAATTACATTATTATATTTCCTTCCTTATTTTCAGTATTTTATCTTATTTTTGATTTCAATTAGTTCATTTTATTCTTTATTTCATTCTTTATTTTATTATTTATTTCAATTATATTATTTTATTAATTATTGTAATTATTTTATTTTATTTTTTATTTTAATTATTTTAATTCTTTTATTTTATTATTCATTTTAATGATATTATTTTATTACTTAGTTTAATTATTTTATTTTATTATTTATTTTACTTAAATTATTTTATTATTCATTTTAATTATTTCATTTTATTATATGTTTTAATTATATCATTTTATTACTTGTTTTGCGTAATTTATTTTATTATTTATTTTAATTACACTATTTTATTACATTTTAATTTTATATTTTATTGAAAATTATGAATGTTAATTATATTATAATTAGTGGTATAACGTTTATTCGCTTTTATTTGGAACTAAATCGACACGAAATATCTGCATTGTTCGTTTAACTAATTAAACGTATTCGTTACGTTGTTATCCCTTCGTGTTACCAGTTAATTATTAAGAACTCCGTAAGACAAAAAGGTACCGATAATGATTGACGTTCATATTTTGTTCATGATAATTTATTGAAAGGCCAAGGATTTACGGGAGTTATTTAATAAGAAAGAATACAAAAGCTGCAGTTTAATTAGCTAACAAAAGCTTCCGGTTCATGGCATTCTGTTGAAAATATTCTGCATGAAAGAAATACTATGAAATTCTATTATATTGCGAAACGTACAGTGGGGTGGAAAAGTTTTTGGAACATTTTTATCTTACAGTGAATAAAGAAACGAACGATATTTCGAAATGTAATGAGTTCATTTATAAATAATAACTTTAATTATCGAACATTATATGTATCTTTTCTTGAAGATTATTTTTTGCAAAAGTTGTAAACAGATAAAACGAAACTTCTTCCTTGGATTATGCGAAAATCATAGTTTTTCGTGACCGAGAAATGGAGCATATTCATCTAAAGTGGATGTGACCTCACGCATTTTATTTGAAATTCAAATCAATTTGCACGAAGACAAAGTTCTGTAAGAAAATAAGTAAATAATTATTTGTATTAAGTTAATATCAATGGCTAAAATTTACATTAGTGGTTATTACGCTTTTCTTGAAACATACATTGCATTATGAAATATGTAAAATTGCCTAATATATATTATTAATAAGAAAGTCCTGATTTCCACAAAAATTTTCAATGAAGTAATTAGTATTTACAACTAATATGTCTGTAAGTAATTAATGCCTTTAATTCACCCTTCACAGATCAAGAGAAGGTCCTTCAAGAGAGGAGATCCTTCAATGTCGAAGGATTAGAATGCTAGAAAGTTTACGAATACAGTCGTGGACAAAATTAAGTGGACAGGTATCATAAGTAACAAAAGGTTAATTTAATATAAATAATAATGCCTATATATCAAAACTTTATTGCAGAATTATATACATTAAATAAATAAATTGTATATTAAATAAATGTTTTTTCAAGCCTACAAAATCATTTTACGTTCTAAATTTAAAATTTATTTAAAGCATTGTAATAAAACAAAAAATTCTTTTACATTTCTGCAATGTCCACTTAATTTTGTCCATGAGTGTATTTATTCGTTTTTGAAGTTGGACCAAATTCTGTTTGTGAGTAGAAATTCGATGTCAACTTTATTCCCTCAGGATGATGCGTGACGTCGTTAGACTGATTCGATTCACTCGATGTCAACTTTGGTTTAAACTCATCGTCGATGTACTACGATTAATCCCTTCAGGCCATAATTTTTCCCGCAATTCGACGAACTATACTTACCCTTTAGCAATATCAGTGAAACACTATGTGGAAATTTGTTTCTGACGCACATGGCGATGTTGATTCGATAAAATTAGAGTCCAGATACTCGACAAACTTCCTGAATAAATATTTAAGCGAATAAAAAATAAAATAGAAAATTACTTAATTCGAAAGTAATCTACAGAAAAATTAATGGCCTGTTTAAATAAATTAACACGCTGCAAATAACATATTTTAAATAAAATTATCTTACATGACATATAATTATATAATTGTCTTAAATAATTGTATGTTATTTATGTTAATAATGTATTATCTTAAATAATATATAGCTATAGTATATTATTATTATATTATAATCGACGCTTATTGTTTAAATAATTTACTACTTAATATTTAACTAATTATTTATTATACAATACAAAAGTAATAAAATCACGGTGTACAAAATGGCATGAATATTTCGAATGACCTAAACTCCGAACTTTAAATCTTTTTCGAAACTGGCATTTAACGTTGAAATCTTTTTTGCATTCCCTTTTCATTTCTTTTGAATCCATTTTCGCTCAACTCCGCAGCTTGCTTTTCACTTCTTTTCACGGTGTTTCTCTTTTTGTTTCCTTTTCGTGTTCCTCGTGTTTCCATTATTACGTAATAACAATTTTTTGTTATCGACTCGACACAGTTTCTTTTAGAAATCGGAAACAAATGTTCGTTGTTAGGTTCGCAAATACGAGAGAACAGCTATGGCGATTACAAGCGTTGCTGCATTTTACAGAAACGGCAACATTTAATCGGAGATGTCCGGATTTCGAAAGAAAGCTCATTCTTACGCGAACGATATCGATTTATTAAATACGGTTTATTTTTATCCGCAGAATCAGCGAACTTCGCCTTTATTTTCGCGGATCATCGGACCGTATGATTTTTCTACATACAAAGGGCTGCAAATTTGAAACATGCTCTACTTCGGATACGTATCAAGTCGGATACACATCAAGTTCGATACAAAATCGAACGTTCGAATGCACAGTTCGAAAAAAATCAATTCGATTACAGTTACAAATTCATAAATATTCTCGTACACTTTATAAATGAAATTTAGATTTGTCGAGGTTACGGTCAAAGGTGGAGTTTCTCAATTGAAAAAAAAGCATAGTTTAATAAAGATATTTTAATAATAAATATAAGAAAGATGCATTCAAGTTTTGTTCTGTCTGACATTCAGGTTTATGCTGCCTGTACCGACTCTCGTGTTGAAGTAATCATAAACTGGTGGTCTTGAATGGTTACAGTCTAAAAATGGTTGACCATTTTGTAATAATAGATGTAGATAGTGATAAATCTAGCTGCGCGCTCGACCCTGGGGTTTTCCAAATTATGATCGCAGTAACGTCGATGAATCACTATTTTTGAATATGAGTCTTCCTTAAACAATTTTATTTCAACGAGTTTTCGACAAAATTACAATAAGATTTCAACAAGATTTATTTCAACAAAATTGCAATAAGATTGCAACAAGATTCGTTTCTACAAAATTTTAATAAGATTTCAACAAGATTCGTTTCTACAAAATTTTAATAAGATTTCAACAAGATTTATTTCAACAAAATTGCAATAAGATTGCAACAAGATTCGTTTCTACAAAATTTTAATAAGATTTCAACAAGATTTATTTCAACAAAATTTCAATAAGATTGCAACAAGATTAATTTCCACAAAATTTCAATAAGATTTCAACAAGATTTATTTGAACAAAATTTCAATAAGATTGCAACAAGATTCGTTTCAACAAAATTTCAATAAGATTGCAACAAGATTTATTTCAACAAAATTTCCATAAGATTTCAACAAAATTTCAACAAGTTTTCAACAGAATTACAATAAGATTTCAACAAGTTTTCAACAGAATTACAATAAGATTTCAACAAGATTTATTTCAACAAAATTTCGATAACATTTCAAGAAGATTTATTTCAACAAAATTTCGATAAGATTCCAACAAGATTTATTTCAACAAATTTTATTTTAACAAGATTAAATTAAAAAGGAGTATCGTGTAACAACATTTTTATTCACTTGAAAAAGAATAAATATATCGTAAAACTCAAGTGAATCAATGAAATCACTGACTGCGATAGCTGAATTAAATATGTCAATTGCGGTACCGCAAAAGGTAACTCGCTCATAATATTCACTACTCATATTCATAATATTGACGATAGATATTTGTATAAAATTATCTTATACTACATGCAGAATTCCATTCCCGCGTTACTTTATACATAAGACTCCAAATGTGTATACATACTATGTATACTAGAAAATTCTATCATCGCATTATTTTATACATAAAAGAGTTCAAATTATGTATAAGACTCTAAAGGGTTGACCCTTTGTAGTCAAGAGGCGACTTGAATTCCTCTTAGACTTAATACAACAATTTTAAATAAATGACTTTTTACCTAAATTTAATAACAATTTAGTTAATACATAATTTTTTAACATAGTGAAACAGACAATATTTTCTATTAATAATAAAAAATAATGATTTCCAAAAAGTTCATCAAACTTTTCAACTAGAAAGTTTCACAGTTGTTACTTGCCAACAGTGAAATGCTTTCGAGTGCAAATGTTTAACGGTACAGGTTATTACCTATTAACAAAGTTACATTTTGTTCTGATCAAAATCTTCTTTTCGACGTACAACGACATTCGTGAGAGATCGTATCTTCAAATCGGCTAGGAGCAAGTATGGCATAAAACATGATTTGATAAATCCTTATTGCGGGATGCAAAAGGAAATTCCACAGGACGGAAGTGGGCGAGGAAGAAGGACGGGGAACAACGAAAGATCGCGTTTCGTGATTTGATGTAGTATATAAAGGGCCGTCTTCGTCCCATTAGTATCATTCGACAATCAATTTGGAGTCGTAACAGAAGGAATCAGTTCTTCCCAGTTAACTTTGCTGTTCAATTTAGAACTCTCTTTTGAGGAAACATGAAGCTCCAACTCGTTGTTATCAGCCTTCTCGCTATGATTGCTTATGCTTACGGTGTGAGCGTTCCGGAGGCGGTGTACGATGGGCCAACTTACGAATTGAGTAAGTAAAAACGTAATATATTCATCATTACCAGGTGTATGCATCAGTTTTTTCCGGTTTCTTTTTTTTGGTAGAGAAGATACATAATTTTCAAGGGTGTAGACATTATTATAGATCTTAGAAAATTTAGAATGTTGCAGGCTCAACATAATAGCAATAAAAGACCAAGGAACTTCATTTAATGATTTTGCTAATTACTGTTGACTTTGAGTTGGGTCATCATTCAATAACTCTTGCAATTGCTCGTCTTCTCACTTATATGGTCTATTAGAGCGTTCACTGTCTTTTACATTGAAATCGCCACTTTTAAATTATCGAAACCATGTCTCACATGTTCTAATCGATGGAGCGGGTTCACTTATATCAACTTGATATATTACAAAATTCGGAGACACAGAAATTTAAAATGGTCAAGTTTCGTATTTTCCAGCTTTTACATTTGCGATTCAAGATATTCTACGATATACAGATTTATACCATCAAAGATGCCAAAATTTGGAAATATCAATCTTTCAAAATATGAAAATTTTAAATATTCAAATTTCTAATTTTTCTGCTTTTAAATTGGCAAAATTGAGATATTCGATGATTTCGAATTTTAGTAATTCAAAAATGCAAATATTTAAAAATATCAAATTTCCATAATTTTGCATAAAGCAATTATTGAAATTTTCAAATATAGAAATTTCTACAATAAACTGTGCTCTACTACAGTGTATATGTTTGCTATAACAAGGTATAGCATAATATATGTATAATGTATAGTATGAAGTACCCAGTCTAACCAGACTATCGAAACTCAAATTACTATCATCTATGACGGAAATATAATAAATAAAAATTTGTTTGCAGAACCGGTCGAAGACGGAGAAGGTGGTGAAATGATGGCACAAGAGAGTTCTACGGATTTGACGCCTATTCGACAACGCCGTGTAACTTGTGATGTTCTATCATGGCAATCACAATGGTTCACCGTAAATCATTCTGCCTGTGCCATCAAATGTTTAGCTCAACGTCGCAGAGGTGGTTCTTGCCGCGGTGGTGTTTGCGTTTGCCGCTAATAAAATACTCTTTATAGTACTCGTCACATGAATATGATCCACTGCTCATAACTCTCGATTAATTTCCTACTGCTGTTTCATACATTTTTTTGTAAATTGCATTTTGTACAACCGAAGCTTAATAAATAATTCATACTATCAAATGTTTTTACTTTTGAAGATTCAAATTTTTATAGTAACAAATTTCGAAGTTCCTAAATTTCCAAATTCCTAAGTTCTTACATTTTAAAATTTCTATATTCTCAAATTCTCAAATTCCCAAATTCCCAAATTACCCAAATTGTCCAAATTCTCAAATTCGGTATTTTTCAAAATCCTAAATTTCTAAATTCCTACACGCCTACATTCCTGATTCTCAAAATCTCAAAATCTTAAAATCTTAAAATCTTAAAATCCTCAAATCTCCAAATTACCAATATCCTAAATTCCCAAATCCTCAAATTCGGTAATTTTCAAAATCCTAAATTTCTAAATTCCTACACGCCCACATTCCTGAATTTCAAAATCTCAAAATCTTAAAATCTTAAAATCTCAAAATCTTAAAATCCTCAAATCCCCAAATTACCAAATTACCAAAATCCTAAATTCCCAAATCCTCAAATTCGGTAATTTTCAAAATCCTAAATTTCTAAATTCCTACACGCCCACATTCCTGAATCTCAAAATCTCAAAATCTCAAAATCTTAATATCTTAAAATCCTCAAATCCCCAAATTACCAAAATCCTAAATTCCCAAATCCTCAAATTCGGTAATTTTCAAAATCTTAAATTTCTAAATTCCTACACGCCCACATTCCTGAATCTCAAAATCTCAAAATCTTAAAATCCTCAAATCCCCAAATTACCAAATCCTCAATTACTAAATCCTACACTTCTGCCTCTGAGCGCGCGCGGTTCTCGCGCTCTGATTGGTCGGTGTTTTTCCTTAATAATTTAAAAATGAAGCCCCATACGACATTTTTACAAATGAAAAAGTTGTTCAAAATAACCCCACCTACCTCCCCTTTCCGGCTCGTACCATAATTGTGGGACACCCTGTATAGAAAAAGTGTACATCAAATTTGATGAGCGTCTATATCAAAAGTTAACATAAAACTCATCGGCTGTAGTATTTTTCTTTGACGATTCGACGAAACATTGTTCGCCCCCTTCGAAACATATTGTGAAATCGATAATTTGCACGTGTTCCCATAACCTTTTATTTGCGAATCGGATGCGAGCGTCCGTCGTTCGGTTTGTGAACGCGTGTTTGCCATCGGTGTGTCGATAGATATTGAATGTCAAAGTTCGATAAATATTGAATGTCAAAGTTTGGTACCACTTTTATCCGCGGTATCAAGTTTTTCAAAAGAAACTCCGTTCAAATATCGGCAATATCGATCCTCCCGTTCGTTACTCACCCTTTTTTTCTATCGGTCTCTTGTTTTTTCTACGAAAACTGCCGAATATTAAAATTTCATACCGCGCACACGATTGTCAATTTAAATCTTCTTTCGCACGGTCGATTCGCGTTATATAATATTATTATTATATATCGCGCTAACGAGAGACAATATTATGAAATATGTTAAATTGCCAAATATATATTATTAATAAGAAAGTCCTAATTTCTACAAAAATTGGCAATGAAGTAATTAGTATTTACAACTAATATGTCTGTAAGTAAATAATGCCTTCAATTCACCCTTCACAGATGAAGAGTTAAATGTCGAAGGATTAGAATGCTAGAAAGTTTACGAATATTTATTCGTTTTTGAAGTTGGACCAAATTCTGTTTGTGAGTAGAAATTCGATGTCAACTTTATTCCCTCAGGATGATACGTGACGTCGTTAGACTGATTCGATTCACTCGATGTCAACTTTGGTTTAAACTCATCGTCGATGTACTACAATTAATCCCTTCAGGCCATAATTTTTCCCGCAATTCGACGAACTATACTTACCCTTTAGCAATATCAGTGAAACACTATGTGGAAATTTGTTTCTGACGCACATGGCGATGTTGACACGATAAAATTAGAGTCCAGATACTCGACAAACTTCCTGAATAAATATTTAAGCGAATAAAAAATAAAATAGAAAATTACTTAATTCGAAAGTAATCTACAGAAAAATTAATGGCCTGTATAAATAAACTAACACGCTATAAATTACATATTTTAAATAAAATTATCTTACATGACATACAATTATTTAAGACAATTATATAATTATATGTTATTTATGTTAATAATGTATTATCTTAATTGATATATAGCTATAGTATACTATTATTATATTATAACCGACGCTTATTGTTTAAATAAGTTACTACTTAATATTTAACTAAATATTTATTACACAATACAAAAGTAATAAAATCACGGTGTACAAAATGACATGAATATTTCGAATGACCTAAACTAAAAACTTTAAATCTTTTTCGAAACTGGCATTTAACACTAGATTTACGGACGTTTAATGACCACTTATGTCTGAATTGAAAATGAATTATAAAAATAAGTAAATAATGGATAATACATACATGGGTTTATAGAAAGATTCTTTATCTCGATGAAGGTTAACATGCATTTTGGCATAAAGCTTTTAATAATTTTCGTACACAAAAACAAAAAACGTAAGATCCGTCATTTTGACGGGTTCCGTAAATCTAGTGTTAACAATGAAATCCTTTTTGCATTCCTCGACAAACTTCCCAAATGAATATTTAAGCGAATAAAAAATAAACTAGAAAATTACTCAATTCGAAAGTAATCTACAGAAAAATTAATGGCCTGTTCTCTACGTAAACTGCCAAATATTAAAATTTCATGCCGTGCACACGACTGTCAATTTAAATCTTCTTTCGCACGGTCGAATCGCGTTATATAATATTTGGAAAATTCGACGAAACGAATTCCACTTCGGTGAAATATTATTATCTATACCGCGCTAACGAGAGGGTCGTTAAAAACGGAAAGCCGTAGCTTAAATACTGTTGTTCGTTTTGCGGAGGCTTGTCTAATTTTCCGCTTGTTAGCGTACACGGGATAATAGCCTTTAAACGCGGAATACTTGCCGAGAAGAAACGTAATTGAATTTAAGCGCCCGTAAATGGGAAAGTTTTATCGAAATTTCATTCCCCGCCATACTTTGCCGAGACTCGTAACGTGTTCGAACTTCGAACGTAACAAATCTTACTGGAATTTTTAATACACTTCGAAGTTTAAGTTCAAGTATAATTCGCTTAGTCAGTGATCGTTGATTACAAGGCAGACAGAACGTTTCAACTTTCTTCATTCGTGTTAATAACGTAACAGCGAGCAATTAATTCTGACTGACGCACAGGACAAATAAATCATCTGTGAAGGGATTAAAATTGGCGGAGCTCGTGAAACGTTGATATTTAATAAAACAACTCGAGAGGATAATACAAAATTCATCGACTCGTTTTTAAACTGTTTTATTGCGATATTAAAAGGACATGGAAAATGTTTTTTTCCGAAACAATTAAGGGATTTTGCATAGTATTTTGCTTCCGAATTATCTGAATTTGCCGTTTTTTATTATCGGTTAATCAAAAACCAGACGTTAGTAGAATTTTGTTGTTAATTTATTTGGCTTATTGTAATTTTTGTCAGCTTTTTTTTTTTAGGCAGGGTCCAGAAAAGTTAAATAAGTTTTTATTAATTGAACTTGTACATATAAAAAATTTGTTGCTACATGAAAATGTATATCTTGTGAATTAATTAGTTGCCTTCGGCAATATTGATTTTCTCTTCCGGTTCTGTGAATTGAAATGGTGGACTTGTTAAGAACAATGAGTGTTATTAATTATGCATTTTATAGCTTATTTGGCAAACGTTGATTCTATACATAGTACATTTGCAATTTGATGTTTGAAATGTTATGAACTATAATATCTATGTGTTAATGCTCGTGGGTGAAAATAAATTCTTTCGAGCTTTGTTGAATATTGCACGTGGTGTGCCGATTAAGTTTATTATCACAATCTCGAAGGACCACCCGATTAATCGGGAGTATACAAATTATCTATGTTCAATACTATACGAGTTACTATGTTCGACATTCTAAGACTGTTCCTATACTTGTTCTTTTGCTATTCAATTTTCAACTGTCTATTCTATCTTTTTTTTCAAATACCATCAAACTATCTTTCCATAAGTCAACTACAATCCATTCTATCTTTCTACCTACAATCCAACTAGTCGAGATTCTATTAGAACTCTCCGATTTCACCTCGGTCGGGTAGACTAGACGGGGGTGAATCGTTCTAATAAGCTATGCAATACATTAACATTATATGTAAATATTAATACGTTCATTATTTGACAAAAGTTTGCATACGAAATAAAAGACAGAAACGTGACCAATGCTGAAAATGCCACGCAAAGAGTGTAAAAAGCATAGTTCCGCGTCCGATTTATCTCGTACTACCCCCACTCACACACGAACGATCGTGTGGGTCGAAGTTCGTTGTTCATGCTCAACGAATCACCCCATTTAATTATAGAAATTTCAATTTTTATTCCGCGGTCGACGAACAATTCGCGTCGATTTTTCCAACGGACACTCTTCCCCGACAGCGGATAAATTGAAATAATTTTCGCGATCGTACGATATCCGGCGACTTTTTATTCGTCGAGGATCGACCGCTTTTCAACAGGCTCCCGGCTTCGAAGATCAAATAGAAACCGCGGCTCCTACGCAGTCGTTAATCCACGACAAGCACAGCGACGCAAAAGCTGCCTTTCATCGAACTATACGGAATGTTTGACGCGTATCAGATGCCATGCTGAAACTTCCTCGTTTACGAAATATACCGCTTTGATATTGAACGTCGAATCGACGATTCCCTCTAACGTTATTAACCTCTTAGGCACTGCGCGCCACTATAGTGGCTTTCGCAGATGTCATTTCTCAGTATGGCGCGCCACTATAGTGGCCTTGACGGATGTCATCTCTCAGTATGGTGCGCCACTATAGTGGCTTTCGTGATGTCATCTCCCGGCATGGCGCGCCACTATGGTAGCTTTCGTGATGTCAGCTTTATGTGTGGCGCGCCACTATAGTGGCTTTCGCGGATGTCATCTCCCGGCATGGCGCGCCACTATAGTGGCTTTCATGGTGGCATCTTTATGTATGGCGCGCCACTATAGTGGCTTTCGCGGATATCATCTGAATTGTATTATTGATTATTAGAATAAATTCTTAAAGTTAAAATGCGTGTATCGTATCTTTAAGAAAAATTATAATTAAATCATCAAACGCTTCATTCGAATATACTCGTGTAAAGAACAGCATTATCCGTCCCACATTGCAGTGACGTATCATTTACGCGTAATTCGCGTTGAACTCTGCCGTACAGAGAAACAGCACCGCGCAAAATTCATGCGTGCCTTTAACACTTTGCGGTCCTATGTCGAGTGTGGCTCGACACATGAAATAATTCGGATAAATAGGTTGATTCAAGACGTTTTCATTTCTTTGCCACTTGTAACAAATTAGAAATATATTTGTAACGCAATCTGCATTATTAGAATACACTTTATTGTAAACCCACTTCTTCATCTATTTTGCAAATTAATTAAGGAGCTATAGGTAAAAGAAATTGAGGACCGCAAAGGGTTAAGAACGCGATCAAAGCCTTTTTTTCTTCATTTTCGAGCCTCGAACGTTTTGCTTCACAGCATGCCGTAACTCGGAGAACCTTCTCGAATCTTTATTTTTCGATGTGCAAAATGTACGCATCATTAATTATGAAATTTAATTTATTTACACTACCCAACAAATTTACCTTTTTTCGACTTACTTAAATCTGTTAAGCGATTATTATAGTGTTTCTTTTTTTCAAAACGGATTGCAGGTTCGTTATCAACACAAGAGACACCATAATAATCACAGATCGAATTACAGAACGTCGATTGGCTGTTGGACAGTGTTATTAACGCGTTGACTGCCACACGGAAGCAATCGAAAATTGCATTAGGTAGTATTTTCATTTTTAACAAATCTTACCAAATATTTTCATAATACTTTCTTATATTTATTGTATTGAAGTATCAAATGCGACTATTTTCAGTTAGACAGGTGAACAAATTTTGAATAAATCACCATGTGTGGTCGCTAATAACCACGTAGTTGATGCGACCTTAAACACAGACATAAAAAAAAAAAATGTTGAATAATATAACTATTTAATGTTTATAAGAATTAGAGTGTCACCCATATATGGGTGACATTGCAATCAAAGTGTTAAATCTTAATGGGCGAGCATTTTTTTAGAACAATGCCCATCAATACATATGCCCATACAAAAGTGAAATAAAAATTACAGAAAAATAATGATATTTAAAATAAACAAATAGATATGCATATGTAACGTATAGATTTGTAGATGCTTACGAATTTATATATCATGGTTTTACAATGTATTTATACAAAATAGAAAGTGTAAGAAAAAACTAACAATTATATATTTTTTTCTTTTTTTGATTTCTTGAAATATCGGCATTCGATTTTTTATAATGTCGCGAATTGGTCGGTTAAGGGTTAAAATTGTTATTCGCGATTATTGGCTCGCTATGAGTACACCGTTTTGCGAGATAAAAATAGAAACGTGACAAAAGCACCTCATAAAAACGAAACAATTTTGCATCGAATGAAAGCAAGTTGGAAATTTTTGAATAGTGCCGGTAATGCCAAAACAGAGATACATAAAAATTCATGAAAAGTAAACTGAAATATTTCATAATGCACTAATTGCAGCTAATTATTTCAGTTTAATTATTATTGAAATTTTTTGTATTGTTATCCAAGAAAATATTAGGTCAACTCACAATTTCGTGTCACGCTTTGTTTAAGCGCTTCGTGTGTTCTTAAATTTTGAACGAAAAAAATGATATAACATGAATGCACGTAAAACTTATATGTCTATACCCATTTTTTTCTGCTTTAATATGCTCGTTTCAATTTTACAGCCATAAAATTGTCGTATAATATCCACAAGGTGAGAGCTGGGTATTCATATTCTTGTTGCGATTTTTACTTCTCTTTTTCATCAATTAGGTAATTTATACAAAATATGCAAATTTCAGTCAATCTTGGGAGCAGCAATTTTTAGTAAATTCGAGTACAGTAAATGAACTGTAATGAGAACAATTTTTGTATTACTACGAAAGGTTGCGGGTTCAAACCTCGAAATGAATTTTTTCTGAATTCTCTCTACTTGTTTTTTATTTTTATTCGTTACAAACATCATTTAACAGCTTATCAAGATTGTGCACATAAATTAACTAATTTATAACAAATTCCGTTTGCATTTATGTTGAAATTGTCTTGATCGAATTGTGGAGAATTTTCAAATAAAAAATAATGTGTGAACTATGTGACATTAATAATTAATATTAAAGAATATTTTTCGTTCTTTCTCTCCTAAAAACTGAATAGGTAATTTCTTTTTTCTAATTCGAACCCAAACGAATAATTTACATAGAGATTGTATAATTTTGAATTACAAATTGATGGAAATGTTACACTATTTTGAATAACCTTCTTCCATTCAATCTTGTCCGTTGTTATCCAATCTTGAAACTTGGATTAAGCATCGTCAGACAAGCATACGTGATGTGTCTATTTATTCTTACCTCGATGAATATTAAAGAGCAAATTTCAAAATGTTATTGCAAAACTGTTTGGTGGTCAAAAAATCTTCTCGTTTTTGTCGATCAATAGCAATTCATTTAATTTATGTATGTAATCAACATCTTCTTTCCCGTAAGTGAATACGTTCATACATAACCTCTAAGCTTAAGTTACAACGCATTTTATAAGAAACGGTGTCAACGTAGGTAAGGTTCATAACATATGATTTTATAAAAGATGAAGTGTTACATTACAAAATGTATAAACTCGAAAACGATTTGTATACCATAAGGATACCATAAGCAAATAATTGTAATCTAATTAAATTTCCAAACTTTTATGTTGAAACTTATGATATAAATGTAGGATCAAGCCAGAGGGAGGTGTAATGAAAATACACGCACTCGTCGAAAATGACGAAACTTTACTAAATAAAACGAGATTGTATAATGGATAATTAATAAAAACATGCTCGCTCGCGTCGCATCATGCATTAGACTGAAATTCGTCCGCTTCATTCTTTTGTTACTTCACGCATTCCCTCTCACTCGCACACACGTTCATCTGCAATCGTTCGTACTCTCTCTTACAACGTTCATGCACTCATCTCACTCGTTCTCACATATATCCACGCACTCTCGCATTCCTTCATACATTCTTCAAAAAGATAAATAGTCTTAGAAGGTCATTGATAAGGTCATTGTAAAAGAATGAATGATATACTTAGAATTATAGGTATACATATGATTATACGTATAATTATGTATATATGATTTTATAATTACACGTATAATTGTACATACATATGATCGAATTATCTCACTGTGTAATATCTACATGTTATAACTAAATTTTTTGTAAAGAAATTCCTTAATTTTTGTAATGGAATTTCTTCCAGAAAACTCAGTTACATTTACAAAATTTGTAGTTGAATTTCTCCTGAACAATGGGGAAAGCGTTAGGTGATTTTTTAATTTTATCAACGTCGAAAACGTTTAATGTCGATCGTGAAAGTATTATATCGGAATATGTCAAGCATCGAGAAAGTAGTGGCACGTAAATGAGAATCACCGAGAAATGAAAACGCTGGCGTTCACCACTGTCCGTTCATTTTGCGATGTCGCGAAGTTAAATTGGAATTCATGTATTTACAGAAAGTAATATCCTTCTCTGAGTGATGCTAAACTGATCAACGGAAATGAAGTGCATCACCCAGAACCCATAATTACAAATGACGGGGAAAAAATACGCAACGAGTTTGTATGGAAGTTACATACAATATTATGATGTTACAATGCAACATTTTATCTTAAAATATAAAAACGTTAATTACGATTATAGTTTATTCTATCTAAAATCAATTACTATTTTCTATAACAGTTTTGTACATTTTGTTGTATGACAGGAGTGATAGGTCATTTTTTATGCTGAATTTTTACATAGATAATACTGAAAGTCTGGGGGTCATTTTTGTCCCCTATATCAAATGATAAGTAAGATTGTTGCCATTTAAATTATAGCGAACTTGTAAATGATGTATAGAGTTGCTGCGAATTTTTGTGTTCCAAGAAGCCAGAGTTTACAATATAGAATTTTCAAATCCCTGAATTCCTAAAAAGACAAATTTACAATTTCTGAATTCTGAAAATCCTCAATTCCCAAAAAACAAATTCCTAATTTTTCAATTTTAAAATCCTCATACTCCTAAAACCCGAATTTCCACTTTCAAAATATCAAATCGCGAGATTCCTAAAAACCTAAATTCCTAATTTAAATATTAACATATCCTCAGATGCCTAAAAACCCGAATTTCCACTTTCAAAATATCAAATTCCCAGATTCATAAAAACCCAAATATCCAAAATCCCAAATTCCTAAAAAAACAAATTTCCTATTTTGGAATTCTCAAATTCCCCAAATCCGAAAAACCGAAATTTCTAATTTAAAAATCTTCAAATCGTCAGATTCTTAAAAATCCGAATTTCCACTTTCAAAATCTTCAAATCGCTAGATTCTTAAAAACGAAAATTTCCAATTTAATAGTTTTCAAATTTTTTAATTCCGCAAAACCGAAATTTCAAAATTTCAAAATATCATAAACTCTTTAGTGTTCAAAGTTCCAAATTCCTAAATACAAAAATTCTCAAATCCCCAGAATTTACAAATTTCAGAAATCATAACACATCAGATTTTCAAAAATCGTTGAATATCTGTGAAAATTAGGGTTTTCATAAATTTGGAACCAGGAAAATTTAAAAGATACAAAATGTACCACGTGTTCGTATCTATTTTGCTAGATATAAAACAAAATTAACAACAATATTAAACATCTACACTGTTCGTCGAAGAATTTAATTCGAAATACTTTAAGAAAGTCGTCAATTTGTGACTCTAGATCGATTAAAAACGTGAAAATAAATAAAATAAAAGTCACTGTGTGAAACTCGCTACATATTGCCATATCGATCGCTAAACGAATTAATTGCCCCGAGCTTTACAAAATTTGTTCTCAAACAGTAATTGGGATTCCATATTTTCGCGCTGGTAATTCTCAAACGATCGCGATATATCGTAGGGTTTAGTCACAAAGAAGGTACAATTCAGGCAAGCCCTGTGTTCCAATCAATCGATTACACTCGAATGCGATTCTCTGGAAGATATCCAGTGATATCCAATAAAGCAAAGACCTGGTGAGTGCAGCTTTAGATAGTCTATCGATCCTGCTTCGCGACCACAGTTTCACTCTTCGAGGCATAAAGCTGAAGCTTTTCACCGAGTTACCGGTTAGGTGTTTCATTTTCGTTTCTCCTGCGTTTACAAGGCGTTTCGTAACCTGCGTACGTCCCGAAAATGGGTTGTAGGGGAGGTAATACTAAGTAACTTTTTCCTTTGCAAAAATGGGGTCTGGGCTCTCGTTTTCGAATTATTAACCCCTTCCCGTGCCATTTATTTGTCAGATGCGTCAGGCAGAACTATTCATGCCTGTAATATTAAAAAGAACGAAGGAAATTTAAATGCTGTGAGTATTTTATATTCAGCCATCCTTGACTATATTAATTATGGGCGGACCTAAACGTCAAATTGAGGACTATTCAAAATATGAGTAAAGTTTGTTACGTTTGAACTGTGAGTGCGTCACGAGTCAGACTCGTCAAAGTGCGGGAAGGGGTTAAGGAAAAACACCGACCAATCAGAGCGTGAGAATAGCGCGCGCTCGGACGCGAGAGCGAAGCTCCGAACGTACGGCGGGTGTGAACAAGCAAGTTAGATCGAAGTTAAATCACATAACGTATAAACAAATTAAGACCCCTTGTAGTTTAAATTTACGAAAAAATGGTAAAATAAAACTCGCCTATTTATGTGAAAATCTTTTACGATACCAGAAGCAAAATAGCAACTTGGGAAACGAAGCGAGGACAGTGGTTCTCACGCCACAGAGATCGTTCCTTGCATCGCGTTAACATAGGCGCGATACGAAGCGACCGCTCTGACGCGACGGACCACTGTCTTCGCTTCGTTTCCCGAGTTGCTATTTTGCTTCTGGTATCGTAAAAGAAACGACGTTTCAACTTTCTTTGGGTGCCTTTTAAAGGTGAAAATCTGCTCTATCGCGTGATATAGTTCGATTTTCCACTGGAACCTTACTTTTTAAGATAAATTGGAAAATATACGCAAAAATTGGTGCAGAATCGGTGTCTCTTCGCATTCAATGATTGTTTAAACATGTTTAAATATTCAGAACGCATAAAAAATATATACCGTTGTATTCAGGAAAGTCTATAGAATGTTCTGATATAATCAGAATTTTAGTATCTTTTATAATTACCTCGCAAAATTCGTTTGAATTTGAAAAATGTGTTGCAGAAACGTGTTGCAGATTCGTAATCAGCACGAGAAACACTATAATGATCGCATAGTGGTATTTGAAACTTTTTTTGGCTGTTGGACAGTGTTATTTTATGTAATCTGTAAACGAATATCCACATTGAAAAATATAACAAAATCTTTTGTGTCGTGCACAAAAACATGATACTACGTCAGGTACGGTGACGTGTTAATTATTGATTATTTAATTATGTAAGCACAACGCAACGATTATCAATATTAAAGAGTATCACTTGTTTACTTCTTCCGCATGATTACCTTTCACGTACTCCGTAGTTTCGCTGAGTGTTCATTGTTTTGCCGATAAATAACGTTTATAATGGATACGTAAATATGTTATGTAAAACTGATCATAGCAGTTGTAAAACGGGATAAATTTGTTTGAGAGGTTAATACATTTTAAACTGTTAATTAAACTGAGACTGCAGTATAGTTTTCACGCTTTCAAACTATCAAACTTTTAAACTTTAAGCTTCAGGAATTTAGAAGTTAAAAAGTGTGTTAATTTACGAACGTGGAAACTTTTAAACTTACCAATGTCCAGAATCGAAAGATTTAGAGATTATCGAGTCAGAAAGTTGAGGAATTCTCAAATTTCCAAAGCGCAACATTTAAAAAAAAAATAAGAAATTTCCAAGTATAGCATTTAAAAGAAAAAGAAATTTCCAAGTATAGCTTTAAAAAAAAAAAAAAGAAATTCGCAGACTTACCAATTACGAAAATAGGATAATCCTGTATGTAATGTGGAAAGTGTTAGCATAATAGCGTTTGAAACTTTCCAAATTAACGCTTCGGGGACGCAAGATTGGTTCTTATCCTTCGCTAAGCTCTGAGTAAATTTTAAGTACTTTCTGGAGGTTTGTGGATTCTACCTCAAACGAATAATCGGCGTTCACAAACTACTTAATTCTGTTTCAAATTTGATGATAATAAACATACCGAACTTAAGATCCAAGGGAGCATTAACTTAACTCTGAAGTGACTTCAGAACATTGCAGACCACAAGAGGGTGCATTGGGTGCTAAAATGCACTGGTGCTTGGCTATACATACATATAAAAATCTCAGATAGAGGTAAAATTACAATAATAGGAAATTGGGTATTTAAATATTTTAAATACCTAAAATGCATTGGTGCTTGGCTATACATACATATAAAAATCTCAGATAGAGGTAAAATTACAATAATAGGAAATTGGGTATTTAAATATTTTAACGGCTTTAATAAATTTTAATAAATTTTTCGGTTTATAAATTCTCAAATTTTCAAAACTTGTTCTGCAAACTTGGAAAACCTCTTTAAACTTTTTCAGGTTAAAAATGTCCGAATTTCTAATGTTTCAGATATAATAATTACAGTAATTATAATAATATACAATAAATTTACAAAAATTACAATAATTTATGATTCTCAAAATTATTATCTAAAATTCCTTAAGAATGATGAATTATTAAGTTCATTATAGAAATTCTGGAACTTAGAAATTCGTAAATTTACAAATTCACAAAATTACAAGTTTTCGAGTTTAAGAATGAAATTCTCAAATTGAAACATAAATTAATGTACATATAATTCATTGTCCCGATGAAAATTACCATAGATTACAGGAATAAACTCCAAGTTCAAACCAATATTCTACAACCTACCAAATCATTTCACTCGCGACATCAATAATCGCGACTTACCCGCATCTAAAGGGTAATACCTATCGTGCCGCCTTCAAAAAACTAAAAACGAAGAGCACGACACAACATATTTAAAAATACAGTATTTTTGCAAAGGAAAAAGTTGTTCAGAATAGCCCCTCCTAACACAACTGTCCGGCTCGTACCATAATTGTGGGACACCCTGTATTTAAATTCAAACTAAGGTATAAAAATAAGTAATTGATGGGCGATACGTGAACTAACAGCTGGCATGATTTTGTATTTCAACGAAGGATAACTTGTATTTAGTGAAAAGCTTCGTACTAATTTTTAGAAAATGAAATAGGAAATGTAAGATCCGTCATATTGACGGGTTCCGTAAATCTAGTGTTAACTATAATTAATAATTACAATCTATGTATTAAACTGTTACTCACAAAAGTGACATTGACGATGTCGGAAAAAATACGATATAAGAGTGCAAGTAAAATAGATGCAAAATAAAAACGTTGATGCAAATGTCGGAAAATCTTCAAACCGATCGTCGAATGATTAACCTAATTTTTCGCGGTCACATTCACTGGTAATTTTACGATTTATTCAAACGAATTCGGTTTCCAGGAATACGTTCGAGAAGCGGAAGGATGATTTATAGGCACGTTCAATCTCAGGAAAAAGGAATCGAAGGTCGACCGACAATTGATAGAATCCTTTTCTTTTATCTGGCTTCGAATAAAGTAACATCGAGGACGTTCCGGCACGTTTGCGAAGCTTATTTGGGTACCGTCGAAATGAAGATACGTTTCAGTGAATAAATCCAATTAACTCGGCGAATGGGATGCGAACAAAACCAATAGGAAGCTGAGTCCGTTCTCGAATTCTTCCAATAATTGGACAATAATACTGATCGGGACAAAGATTGTCGTGTAGCTTGAACGATAATCGATACTACCACTTTTATTAGCTGACAACATGCGAAATGACGTTTTACGAACAACGCTATCGAGATTTAGATTGATGTGCTTACTTGTACAGGTGCAAAGGACAGAGGGGCCTTTTGTTAGTTGCCGATCGAATTAATAATGTCGGAATGTTTACGATTTTTAAGAATTATTTATTTCATCGTTCTATCGGGAAGTATTTTTAATACTACAGTAAAGACCCTCATAGTGCGAAAGAGGCCGGAATCGAAATTCGCACTGAGCGGGACAGTTGGAAGCGAAATTTTATGCTCGGCGGCTCGGTTGCTGGGGGGATCCCCCTTGGAATCAGTCAAGCATTAAACACGATCGGTACCGAAACGACCGAACATCGGTGAGACACATACTAACGCAAGCAAAGAAAAAGATTGCAATTTCCTTATTTCCTATTATTTTTTCATGAAACTTGTACCATGATATTCGTCAGGTTTTGCTAATTAAAATGACACCAAACATGATGTAATTGCGTTAATAATTACGTACGTAACGGGTGATCAAAGTTTTTAACGTGAAAGAGGACGGCGTGTGGAAAAGACAGAGAGGCAGATGGTTGCCGAAATCGCAGCATTCGTTATTTTTGAAAATGGTCTCAACATTTTTTAAACCGAAATATTCAGTCAGTTTTTACTGAACAATGTGAACTCGTAAATAAAAGATTCCATGTCACGAGTGATTAATCTATCGTGTAACGTTTTAAAAAGCACACACGTGCAATGTTTCCGGTTCATACATAGGTGCACAGAACAATTTTCAATTAAAAATCTGCAGTGTTTATTTCACGAACAATTATCTCGATTACTTTTCGTTGTCACCGACGATAAAACATCGCGAAACTAACATCATAAAGGCAGACAATTTTCCAACCGTTTCGGTTGTAGGTGTTTTCCAAAATGAAAAATTAATTACAGGCACGCGTTAATATGGATAGATAGTTATATGAAAATTCATATTACATATAATCCTGTTGGATATTGCAACGGATTACGCACATACACATTTGTATAGAGTAAGGGTCACTATAGCTAAAGGAACGATCCTATAGTTTATGGCACTCTTCTCAAGTGGCAAGGACCGAGGAAAACCCGAAAACAGTTAGTCGTCACCGAGCCATAGCAGAGTGCACAGTATTTTCAAATCCACAATAATTCTTAAACAGTCTCTAATTATTTTATTGCCCATTTTATATTCATTCACTTATATTGCATTGTGCGGACTACCACTGTATATTTGTCTTTACAAATAAAGTTATTCTTGTGAGACAAATAAATATTCCAACAAATCCTTTATTAACTCGTCAATTTTCGAAATTAATTAGCTCTCATCAATTAAGTAATGTGTAGTTTTTACTAGAAATTCTGCATTGTTCAAATTTCAAAATTTATACATTTTTAAGTCTTCAAATTCCTATGTTACAAACTAATTTAATTTTAATTTTAATTTAATTTAATTAACTAAGTTAATTTTATTAATCCACAAATTTCCTTAATTCTTAAATGGTCAACTTAACAAATTTCGAAATTTCGAAATCTGCTGATTCCTAATTTACCAAATTTTTCGAAATACAAATTTCCAAGTCTTCAAATTCCTAAATGACTAAATTAGCCAATTTTTCGAATTTCTCAAATTCCAAATTTTTTGATTACCAAATTTTCCAACTCCCAAATTCCTAAATGATCCAAACTTTTAATCTCCAAATTTCCTAATCCCAAATTCCTAAATGATCCAAATTTTCAATCTCCAAATTTCCTAATCCCAAATTCCTAAATCACCCAAATCTGCCAGTCCTAAAATTCTTGAATAACCGACTTTAGTAATCCCAAAATTTAACACTCAAAAATCCCAAATTCTGCAATTTCTTGAATTTCCAAACTCTTAAAGTTCCCAAAATTCAATCATAATAAAAAATTAACTGTAAATGAAAGAAGCTTAGAAAAAAAAGGAATTAAGCAAATTTTCCGACAATAAATAATATTCCGGAAATAATACTCGCGGAGATAAGGAAAAAATTGTACGATTCGCACGATTATCGATCCGTCGATAGCGAAAAGGGAAATAAAAGAGATACTCTGCAAGCTCCGACAAAGGCGTAGAGTAGTGCAAAAAAGAGCAAGATACGAAGAATGGTGTAAGAGAGAGAGAGGGAGGAGTTAACATGCTGGAACGGTATGCTAATCGAAATCGATTTGTGAAAAGTTCTTTCGCGAAACGGCTACCGTTCGAAAAGATTTTCTGCAACCGAAGAGTGTATTGTTTCGTTTAACGGATGTCTGTTATGCGCGTTGAAAATTGCTGCTCACGATAAATAATGTGTTAGAATATCTAATTCTCGATTCGAATACACGTAACAAGTAACTGTAAGTTTATTGTGCAGGTTGTTGGAAGATATACAGGGTGTCCCAAAAGTGTTGAAGGAGCCGGAAATTGGAGGTAGGTGGGGTCATTCTGAACAACTTTTTCATTTACAAAAATGTCGTATGGGGCTTCATTTTTAAATTATTAACGACAAACACCGACTAATCAGAGCGCGGGAATCGCGCGCGCTCAGAGACAGAAGTGTAGGCCCCAGTTATAATTGGTTGCAGTCGCGATCGAATCGCGTGACGCGCGATTCTCGCGTTCTGATTGGTCGGTGTTTTTCGTTAATAATTTAAAAATGAAGCCCCATACGACATTTTTGCAAATGAAAAAGTTGTTCAGAATGACCCCACCTATCTCCCATTTCCGGCTCC
Source organism: Coelioxys conoideus (assembly GCA_947623535.1). NCBI lineage: Eukaryota > Metazoa > Arthropoda > Insecta > Hymenoptera > Megachilidae > Coelioxys > Coelioxys conoideus. The sequence continues at coordinate 15,090,448 of OX392453.1, read as the reverse complement.
TTCAACACTTTTGGGACACCCTGTATATGCCAAATACCAATTATGGAAATACAGCGAACGTCAATTAAAATACAACACGTATATCTTCCTGTTTTTGGTTAAAAATTGAACTTAAATCAACAGGACTATCACATATTACGATATGTTATTTTTACGTCTTATTATAATGTTTTACGAGTTAGAGTATGTAATTCGAGGATCAGGTACATTTATAATAATTGTACAGGAAAGTCAATTTGACACACACGTGTCAATTATAATGCACCATATATAATGTTGAAGTTCCCGGATAAAAATTGAACTTAATTCAATAGAAGTACCAGGTATTACGATATTATGCTTCTACAATATTATTTCTTGCTTCTGTGCAGAAGTAATAAACCGAATTTTTTTAAATATTATAGAACAAGTGGATAATTGTAGTAATATAATGCAAGGGACGTAGTATAATTACTGTATTACATTTTGAAAGTGAAGTTGGGAAAGACTTCGTGACGTATACTTGCATTTTCATTAATTTTTATTAAACGACAGTGTATACGGAACGGTAATCGATCTTGAAAATCTGAAGCGTAATGAGGGCAACATATGATTAATGATCAAATGCTGTGGTAATTCCTAGACTTCAACTTAATTACCTCTAGGCTGCTCTTATTTGAGCATGTAACAACCGTTTGATCCAGTACGATGTACTACGGAGTGTGAAGTAATTTTTCACATAATTCTGTGCTGAGCTCTATACAGATGTTATTGTGATAGATGACCCCGTGAAGTGTGTTCGAGCTTCGAAATCCAAACGAGCTTTGGATTTCAAAGATTGGTATTTGCAAATTTGAAAATTTGGGGACTTGGAAGATTGGAAATTTCGGAATTTGATGACTTGTTGATTTTGGGATTTGGGATTTGGAATTTGGCGACTTAGAGATTTGGGATCTGGGATTTGGGGAATCGAGGAATTCGGATATGGGGATTTGGGAATGTGGAATGTGGAAATTTGGGATTTGGGATTTGGAGATTTGGGTTTTGGAATTTGGGAATGTGGAATGTGGAATGTGGAAATTTCGGGATTTAGAATTTGGGATGTGGGATTTGGAGATTTGGAGATTTGGGTTTTGGAATTTGAGATTTGGGATTTGGAGATTTAGGATTTGGAGATTTGGGATTCGGGATTTGTGGATTTGGGGATTTAGGGATGTGAAGATTTGGGAATGTGGAATGTGGAGATTTGGGATTTGGGGATATGTGAATTTGAGAATTTGGGAATTCGGGATATAGGGATTTAGGGATTTAGGGGTGTGGGAATTTGGTGATTTGGTGAGTTAGGATTTGGAATTTACGATTTAGGATTCAGGAGTTGGGATTTGAAGACTTGGGAGTTCGGCATTTTGAGACTTTGGAATTTGGGATTTGGGATTTAGGGATTTATGGATTTGTGGATTTAGGGATTTAGCAATTTGAAGGTTTTGAGATATGAGAATTGAGTAATTTGAGGATTTGATAACTTATGGATTTGTGATTTGATGAATTTATAAATTTTAGAACCTGGAAATTTGGAAAAAAAAGGGAACTAGCAATGTGTAAATTTTGGAACTTGAAAATTTAGGAATTTAAAGATTTGAAAAATTCGAATATTGGAAATTTGGAAAATTCGACACTTGGAATTAAAAATTTTGGAAACTTGAGAACCCCGGGATTTGGAAATTTCAGAATTTGGATATCTGGAAATTTGGTAATTTGGGGATTTTAAAAATCGAAAGTTTGGTAATTTAAAAAATTGGAAAATTGAAAATTTGAATATTTTGAAGTTTGACAATTCGTTAGTTTTAAAGCTGAAACGAGGTATTTCAATTAACGTTCAATGAAATCGAGTCAATTTCCACCGTATAATAGGAACCGTAACAAAATATATTGAAGTAAAATAAACTGCGTAAAATCCGCACTGTAAACGTACCAAAATTAAACTCATTTAAACCATTAAATCACATAATACTAGCAGGCAATTCTTCCTCTCAATCGAGGACATAAATACTCTCGGCATTTCATAGTGAATTTATTATCTTGGGAAATACGTTCGGAATCGCAGATTCACATCGACGACCATGAAAAGGTCTTTAGCAGAGATACGATCGATGGAGAGGCTACGAATTAATCCAAGAACATTAGGGTTGCCGAAGAAAATCCAACATCACAAATTTCATTGTTGAATTTAGCTTAGTGTTCCCGTGAATCTGTTATCTTCTTCGAGCAGCCTGTTAAATCAACGTTGTGTACTTTGCTTTCTGCAGTTTCGCTTGCATTTAACATCTCTATATTTTAATTACCTATTCTCGCTATTAATGCTTCGACAACCATACTTTGAAATATTCCGGTCATAAGGACACAATTTTTTTATATCGAGTTAAGTTGTTAAAGATATTAAAATTGATACTATAGAGGGTGTTCAGGCTATTACTAGCCAGCATTTTTTTTTAAATAGTAACTGTTAGGAAAAAATGAAAGAGGAAAAAGTGGTACTGTTTTTTATGGGCAACAAAACGACATATGCATTTTAGTTGTATTCGCATTATTTTGCGAGAAACCAAGGTGAGCTTCTATTTTTTAAATGAAATGCCATATATTTTTTTATATCATATAAAAGCGTGTGCCAAGATGAATTCATCCGTATGCTACACAATGACCTTCAATGTCATGCAAGGTCAGAAATGAAAGAAACAATTGGAATATTGCGTACCAATGTGTTTACAATGTATTCCTTATTGATACCAATCAGATGAAGTTGTCAATCACTGCCAGTGTGTTTGCTTCTAATTTCCACCATAACAAGTCAATTCTAGTATTACTTCAGCATTATTTATTTCTATTGCACCGATAATAAATGCGTACCATATCCGTCTTTTCGTTTACCGAATAACAATTCACTGCTATCCACAATATTACTGATCGATTTAGGAATTAATACTGAAATTGACTTGTTTTTGTGGAAATTAGACATTGAAGGTCATTCTGTAGCATATGGATGAATTCGTCTCGACACACGCTTTCATATGATATAAAAAAATATATGGAATTCCATTAAAAAAATAGGATTTCACCCTGGTTTCTTCCAAATTCTGGCTAGTAATAGCCTGAACTCCCTGTATACAGGGTGTGTCAAAAGTGTTGAAGGAGCCTGAAATGGGAGGTAGGTGGGGTCATTCTGAACAACTTTTTCATTTGCAAAAATGTCGTAAGGGGCTTCATTTTTAAATTATTAACGAAAAACACCGACCAATGAGAACGCGAGAATCGCGCGCCACGCGATTCGATCGCGGCCACGGCCAATTATAACTCGGGCCTACACTGCTGCCTCCGAGCGCGCGCGATTCTCGCGTTCTGATTGGTCGGTGTTTTTCCTGAATAATTTAAAAGTGAAGCCCCATACGACATTTTTGCAAATGAAAAAGTTGTTCAGAATGACCCCACCTACCTCCCATTTCCGGCTCCTTCAACATTTTTGGGACACCCTGTATAAATAGTTTAATGTTTAAGAATTCAATTATTTGAATATGGTTTGATTTTTAAAAGATTCTAATTCTTCGTTGAAGATAGATTAAGTTTGAAGTGGTATCATAATAGACCACATAAGTATGAACATAAATGAGATAGCAGCAAAAAGACATTAAGCAAAAATAAAATCAACTTTGTAATTTCTTGCAGAAACTTTTTACGTATTTTCAGGTACCCCGATGTATTATTCAACTGTTACGATCTTTGTTTTGTTTTATTTTCGTACAACATCCATTCAATTTTTAAAAAAGCATTATACACAGACATCATTTTTGTCATCAATATCATTGCATATATTAAAATAAACTAACTTTCAGGTACAAATTCTCTGAAATAACCCGCTAATTGAAAGATCGAATTAAGAGAAATACATCCGAATGATCAAATGATGCATTTGTTTTTAATATCGATATCATCTATGCATCATTTAGGTATAAATAAAATATTCATACTGTATTAATAGTAATTAAGAACATCTGTAAATGAATGTATGTAGGTAATAATGTGTGTTACGCATTCGAAAGCGAGCAACCTAAATTAACGTGGATAATCAGTTGGGATACGTGTAAACAAGAACGTAGTACAATTATTTACCCTCAATGAGAATACACATCGGTTACGGGAAACAGAACAGCTACATATCTCTGTTGTTTGTAGATATATGAAAGAAGTTTGTTCACCAAAGTTATGTGGTATCGGGGGAGCCATAACACGGTGGTAATAATTTTTTGTAGATAGAAATTCGTCGGAGATTCCCACAACAACTTTGTTTTCTTTTTTCAATAAAACCTGTATTTTGTACGCAATAGCGAGATATTACACAACGAGTTTGCACGAACTTTGACATGAATTTGTTACTTTGAAAATTTCGTATTTTTCCTCTTTTCGTTACTGTAAAATGAAATATAATTATCTGAAATGTATTGTTAACACCAAAACTAACGACGTATAATGCACAATTATTTTGAAGTTAAAAATGAAGTTGAAAAATAAATGAACAAACGATGGAACATAAATTAATATACTTATTGATGTCGAGAAAACTGTCTTAACAAATTTTGTCATTTGAAGTAGGAAATTTGTAAAAGGGTCATTTGATCCCTTTGGTAGTTTTAGTGTTAATTGTTATTTTGTTGTGAGTTTGGAGACGAAGATAAAAGAAATATAGATTTGGGGATTTGGAAATTTAGAAATATTAAAATACAAAAATGTCATGTTTTTAAATATATAAATTTGCAAATTTGGAAATTCGAAAGAGCGGATATTTAGAAATTCGTAGATGGAAAATTTTGAAAATTTCACATTTCGACATTTCAAGTTTTCACACTAACAAATTTTCAAAGTCAGATATCTAAATATTAGAAATGTAGAAATGTAAAAATGTAAAAATGTAGAAATGTAGAAATGTAGAAATGTAGAAATGTGAAAATGTGAAAATGTGAAAATGTGAAAATGTGAAAATGTAAAAATGTAAAAATGTAAAAATGTAAAAATGTAAAAATGTAAAAATGTAAAAATGTAAAAATGTAAAAATGTAAAAATGTAAAAATGTAAAAATGTAAAAATGTAAAAATGTAAAAATGTAAAAATGTAAAAATGTAAAAATGTAAAAATGTAAAAATGTGAAAATGTAAAAATGTAAAAATGTAAAAATGTAAAAATGTAAAAATGTAGAAATATAGAAATGTAAAACTGTGGAAATACAAAAATGAAGAGACGTAGAAGTGTAGAAACGTAGAAACCGAGATATTGCAAAATGATCAGACACAGAAATCACATATCTATTTGCGCCCGCAGAAGCATTTGCTCATCGCCTACTTTCAGAATACTTGATTCCAAAGTTTAGAATTCATTTGTCGATATTGTAAACTTGCAGGTATAATTTATTTACGTTCTGCACACTTCCGGAAACTGTATTTGCCGTAGTGAAGTTTACGCCAGCGCTACTCGATTCACGTCAAAGAAATCGGTCGATTCCGTTGCGCTTCGAACTCCGATGCGATTCACGTTTCTAGCAAGGAACTCTCGCCGAAGTACGTTTTATTGTTACGATACTGTTAAATCGCCAAGTTTATTGACTAGATTCCAATATGTCAAAGTTGTTCGAACAATGGAAAACACTACGACATTGCATTTTACGCGCGAACAATACACCGAGACACTTACTGCTATCAAATTTTACGAATTATTCGAAATACACAAGTTCTTCGCTAATTTCGAAACATTTCAAATATATGGTCAAGATCATCGTACCGAACGATCATTTTTTCCCATATATATGTTATTTTCAATTATTTACGGACACTCGTACAAAGATATTTACGATGTGATAATTCTTCATGAAAGTGGAATACCTAAATTTTTATGACGTTGAAATACATTGTCGAGATTAATATTCTCACCAACTACTTTCATATATATGCATAATACCTCGTTCTTAGTTTGTCGAACATATGCAAGAAACTACAATTAAATTCACATTATGTTACAATATAATTACGGTTTACGTTACATTAATATACATACATATGTCGATCATACAGGTAGTTGAGGGTTATGTGGAAAGATACATTAGTTTGTAGCATATGCTTCTGTATCGTGCAAAATACATGTAGATAATGTACGAATATACGTAATATACGTAGTTATAGGTTATAAGGAAAGATACATTAATTTATAGTACATGCTTCTGCATCGTGCAAAATATATATGGATAATGTATGTACATATATACGTAATACATAGTTGAGGGTTACGGGGGAAGATATATTTGTTTATAGCATATGCTTTTGTATTGTGCAAAATATATGTGGATAATGTACAGTCGTGGACAAAATTAAGTGGACAGGTATCATAAATAACAAAAGGTAAATTTAATTAACTAATAATGCCTATAAATCGAAACTTTATTGCACAATTATATACATTAAATAAATGTTTTTTCAAGTCTACAAAAATATCTGACGTTCTAAATTTAAAATTTATTTAAAACATTTTTTTACATTTCTGCAATGTCCATTTAATTTTGTCCATGAGTGTATGTATTATATATACGTAATACATAGTTGAGGATTATGAGGTAAGATATATTTGTTCACAGTATATGTGTCTTCCATATCGTGCAAAATATATGTAGATAATGCATGAATATACGTAAGTCAGGTAGTTGAGGGTTATGACGAAAGATACATTAGTTTATAGCATATGTTTTTCTTTTACAGCATATGTATCGTGCAAACGAGTTACCAATGCACGTACACGACATACAGAACAAACAAAAGTAACACGAAATGCTTCAGATTTCCATGAGACATAAAATTGGCAGAAAGAAGCATACCAATTTGTTTCGAGATGCCGCAAACGCGAACGACAGGACGTAGGTGAAATAAAATGATAATGTATGGCAATAGGCGATGCGTTATGCTACGTGAGAAGAAACGTTGCATGAAACAACCCCGTTAAAATGGCAATACAGTCTCGGTGACTCCGTAGAATATCGTTCCCCGTAATAGGCCACGATATACACTTGTCTCGGGCATCGATTGAAACTGGTTGAACGTGAAACAGCGACACGTGTAACGCACTCAGGATCTATGCATGTATATTTCAAGAAGCATTTCCGTTGTTACCCGTTCCATTTCCGATTCGCAGGATCTCGTTACCGTTCTCGTCGACGTCGTGCAATTCCTTCAGTTCAGTTTTCCGCTACGATGATAAAGAAAGCAAGAGTACGGAATTGTTTTTTGATTCTGTTTCCTATCGACGCGGGCTAAATTACTGGATCTAAAGTAAAACACGGTGTTATCATTGTTGGATTTGTGGATCAATAAGACACTTCTGTTTAATTTGAATATAAGAAAAATATATATTTAAACTATAATACTATAATACAGAACACAGTCCGGCACACGCTCATCGCTGTGGCTCTCAGTCGAATAAGGAAGTAGGAACTGACAAAAGAAAAGCGCCGTCGCGTCTCGCTGCACGACAAACGTCGCGTGCCACAAGATGGCACGACGTGTATTAATTATATCACAAAACATAATATAAAATATCAGATTATAACATTTACCTTATATTCTAACAATCATTACCGGGACATGTTCTTACCAAAATAAAATTCTGAATCGCGATATTAATTATTGGACGTGGCTACTTATGCATACACGGTATGTGTACACAATTGGCTATTTATACGTACAGTGTGCATACAGAATTGGCTATTTATACATACAGTGTGTATACAAGTTTGCAACACCAAAACCACCCATTCAGCTAAAACATCATATGAATGCCGTCTGTTGTGCAATAATATTCGATCTGTAGGTATAGTAGGTTTATAAGAGTTATGTTCATTGATTACTTTATTGAACAACATTGAACTTTAATAAATATTTAATTACCTTCATCTCACTGATTTAATGATACTTCATAGTTCATTAATGACTTTATTGAACAGCACTGTAAATGATTTTTAATAAATACTTCATTACTTTTGACTCACTGATTTAACGATACTTCATAGTTTATCAATTACTTTATTGAACAACGTTGTAAATGAACTTTAATAAACATTTCATTATCATTATACCACTGATTTAATGATACTTCATAGTTTATTAATTACTTTATTGAACAACGTTGTAAATTAACTTTAATAAATAAAGATATAATTATTGATATTTGTGTAGTTATTAACAAAATATTAATTGTATTAATTGTGTACACATACTGTATGTGCAAATAGCCGATTATATGCACGTACTGTATGTATAAATAGCCAAATGTGGACAAATAGACTGCGTGTATAAATAACCAATTGTGAACTGAGTTTTGATATTTATTAAGGTGTGTCGGTATGAATACCAAGAACGAGTTAAACGAGCTATGGTACCCCTATTATATTGCCACCTTTAAACGTATTTTCATGAGCAATAATGGGAATCCTGACATGAATTTGATGACATGAAAGTGCTGTAAAAGAACGCTTGTGTCATTCCAATTTCATGCTCAAAGTTTAATGAAAATGGCTGTATAAATATTTTATTAATATTTCGAGTACAAAGTGACTGGCTGTTAATTATAACATAATGATCCACCTACAGTTTGACGCAAGAACATAAGACAAATCAGCATGTATACAATCAAATTACATATTTTCTAAATTGTTATTTATTCCATCAACAACTAGCCAATCAAATTATAATCAACAACCGAACTAGTTAATTATTAATTATTTTAATTAAGAATTCAAGTTTTTAATTCAAACCCATCAAATGTGCGATTGAAAGATTACAAGTGAAAGACTTCTTTTAACCCTTTGCACTCGAAAGCATTTTCCTTCTTCGCAAACAGCATCTGTAAAATGTTCTAGTTGGAAAGTTTGATGAGTTTTTTGGAAATCATTATTGTAGTCGTCAGGATTAAAAATGCGGACTCCGGGAATCGAACCCGGGCCCTCAGTTTACGAGTCGTCGACGCTCTCCCTGAGCCACTGGCCGCCGCTACCTTCGGGTGTTTTCGGGCGCTTCTTAACGTTCGGGCGTGCAAGGCTCCCCACCACCGATCCTTAACCGGGTACTATCCGACCCATTTTCCTAATTAACTAATTTATCGCCTACATTATTTTTTTTATTATTAATCGTCAATATTGTCTGTTTAACTGTGTTTGAACACCAGGTGTATAATACTACAAATTTAGTTCAAAGATATTTATTTAAAATTGTTGAATTAAAACAAATGGCGAGTGAGAGGCGCCGCTCGTGTGAAAAGGATTAATTAACGATAAACTTTTCATCATTTAATTTAATATTAGTATATGATAGATTATGAGCTTGAACGATTCTAATAACAATGTTTATCTTCTAACTTTTTAATTACGTGACTCAATCGCAAGAAATGATTTATCCTTCGTACACTTGGAAATAAGTATTCGTACAAGGTAAAAGTGCACGAACTCACGCACCAACATAATATGAATAAAAAATCTTTCATGTATAAAGAAAGATACATGAAGGGACACTAGTTACGGACGATCTAATGGTTCAATTAAGATAGTCTCCAAGAGAATACGGTAGTTTTAGTTATAATTAAATGAGGATTCTGTTAGATCTAAGTTACGCAAGCTCGTTTGCACTAAAGAACACGTGTTTGTTGAGTCCACGGGAGGGGCAACTTCACGGCAGTCTCTAATTACGATTAATTACGACCACCATTCTCGTAAAATTTCACTGTGATATTCTCTGAAAATACCGGCTGTGCTACGAATAATGTTCGAGCAGATACTCGCTGCGTTAGTCGATAAAAAATATGTTCGAGTTTTGATGGAAATATTTTCCGATGTTGACGCATAAAATGTCGATAATTTCATGCTGCGCGGCATCCGAACATAAAAGGTGTCGCGTTTGATGAAATAAATAATAAATAATGCTGTACACGCCTTATAAAATGCATATTCACGACGAACGATTATAATCTGTACACAACAGCCCTCTTCCCAATTGTTTTTCTTCTTCGACAATTTTTCGAACAGAATTTACTCTGTTTTCAAGAGAGATAAAATTCTGGAAAATATAAATTTCAAATTTTTAGATTTAGAAATTTTGTAAGTGAAGATTCTGCAATTTTCTAATTTACAAAGGTACGAGTTTAGGAATTTTTTAAATATAAGTTCTTCAATTTTTAAGCTTACAAAATTTATCAATTTTGTAACTAATAGTTTTCAAGTTTTGCAATGAAAAATTCTCAAATTTTCAAATCTAGAAACTGTAAAATCGAGAAATTTAGTAATTACGAAATTCTTACATTCTCAATTACAAGAAATGAACATTTGAGAATTACAAGAATTACAAATTCTCAAATGTTCAAATCGACGAACTTTAAAATCGAGAAATTTAATAATTAGGAAATGCTTAAGTTTTGTAATTAAAAGTTCTCAAATTTAAAAATCGACAAACATTAAAATCGTGAGATTTAGTAATTAGGAAATGCTTACATTCTGTAATTACAAATTCTCAAATGTTCAAATCGACAAACTTTAAAATCGAGGAGTTTAGTAATTAGAAAATGTTTAAATTTTTTAATTAAAAGTTCTCAAATTTAAAAATCGACAAACATTAAAATCGTGAGATTTAGTAATTAGGAAATGCTTGCATTCTGTAATTACAAATTCTCAAATGTTCAAATCGACAAACTTTAAAATCGAGAAATTTAGTTTTTAGAAAATGTTAAAATTTTGTACTTTCCAAATTTGAAAATTTTTCAAACTATAAACCGTAAAAGTTATTCGAGATTGATGATCTGGATAACGTTATTCGATGCTCTAAAAGTCGCTGGTAATAATTTCGAATAATTACAAAACATAACTCCGTTTAACTTCGCAGCATCTTGGTGCCATTTAATTTTGTACCACGTAGTGCCATTCAATCGCGAAACTTTTTTACGTACCATTCACAGTTTTCGAGATGAAACGGACCCACCGTGTGTTAAAAATAAAGTGCTTTAAAAATTCTAAGTGCTCGAAGACTACTCCAAGCACCAATGTGTGTTCGAACTTCGCCAATGATGTTTCAACATTCTACAATATGCACTTTCGCGTATTTTACGAGAAGATGTACAATACATGATCGGCAGTATAACGTTCGAATGTTTGTTTCGCGCTAAACTGAAACATCCGGAACAGACTCTATTGATACTTCATGTTGAAACTTCACTTTGTGAAGTACCGTGTACGTTTTGTAACGTTACTTTCTTGTTCGACCTACATTGTTTCAACGAACAATATTTATGTGCGACAATCGTAGACTACGGTTGCATACTACGTAAAATCAGAAATACCTTGTTGACATATTTAGAGTAATTGTTCGATAAAACAGTGGCGTGCAGATGACATGCACCCATACTCTTTTTCCTCTATCAGAAAGCTTCGAATTTTTATCTTTCGACGTTTTTATATTTTCAAATAATCAAATTTCTAAGTTCGCAAATTTTTCAACAACTAAATATTTGAATTTTGAAACCTGACAATTTTCAAATTGAACAATTTAGAAATTTTATGCTTTCACACTTCCGAGTATCTGTGTTTTAACTTTCAAAATTAGTGAATTTTGACATTCAAGTTCTCTAAACTTGTAAGTATGAAAATTCACATTTTACAACTTTGAAATTTCTATATTCTTTAATTGCTAGATGTCCAAATTAGTCTCAAAATCTGGAAGGCATTTGGTCCTGAATTTCTACATTTTTTAATTTTTTAATTTCAAACTTTCGTCCTCTAAAGTTTTTAAATTTATATTTTGTTTACCAACGAAACGGGAATTATTATGGAACTTATTATCATAATCCGTGCAGAATCCTAATAAAGATGTAACTTCGAAGATACGAAATAAAATTTCAGGATTTTTATCATATTCCGAGACAAACGATGCTTTGTGAATTGTAATTTCTTCTTATAAAAGAACCTCAAATTTATATTACGCAGGCGAACGTGTTCTCCAACTTACATGCGAATACTATCCTTGGATAATCCTTATAAAGCGCAATATTTAGACTCTGAAGGAGAAAGTAGTAAGATGTGAAATTCGATATACTGTCGAGTTTTAAGATGGCGTATATTGTTAATATAGGAACATCGTTTCAGTTTATGATGGATATATAACAGGCAACAATTTTATTATCGCATTTACAACGTACATCAAATTTTGTTGCCACTTATACTGATCTTTACTGATCCAATAGTAATAGTCAGACCATATGTCAACCAAAGGGCATGCTGGTACATTCAACTTCCCTAAATATTTCATTGAATAATTTAAGAATTATCAAATCTACATTTTCTCCACATGCGAAACTTACAAAAATTTTATAATTGTCATAATTTTAAATGTAGGATTTTAGAAATTTTCAAGCAGAGAAATTTAGGATTTTCGAGGTTTAGAGATTTAAGTTTTAAAAATTCAGAATTTTCGAGGTTTAGAGATTTAGGATTTTAGAAATTTAGAATTTTCGAGGTTTAAAGATTTAGGGTTTTAGAAATTTAGAGTTTTCCAGGTTTAGAGATTTAGGATTTTAGAAATTTTCATGCAGAGAAATTTAGAATTTTCGAGGTTTAGAGATTTAGGGTTTTAGAAATTCAGAATTTTTGAGGTTTAGAGATTTAGGATTTTAGAAATTTAGATGTTTCGAGGTTTAGAGATTTAGGATTTTAGAAATTTAGAATTTTCGAGGTTTAAAGATTTAGGGTTTTAGAAATTTAGAGTTTTCCAGGTTTAGAGATTTAGGATTTTAGAAATTTTCATGCAGAGAAATTTAGAATTTTCGAGGTTTAGAGATTTAAGTTTTAAAAATTCATAATTTTCGAGGTTTAGAGATTTAGGGTTTTAGAAATTCAGAATTTTTGAGGTTTAGAGATTTAGGATTTTAGAAATTTAGATGTTTCGAGGTTTAGAGATTTAGGATTTTAGAAATTTAGAATTTTCGAGGTTTAAAGATTTAGGGTTTTAGAAATTTAGAGTTTTCCAGGTTTAGAGATTTAGGATTTTAGAAATTTTCATGCAGAGAAATTTAGAATTTTCGAGGTTTAGAGATTTAAGTTTTAAAAATTCAGAATTTTCGAGGTTTAGAGATTTAGGGTTTTAGAAATTCAGAATTTTTGAGGTTTAGAGATTTAGGATTTTAGAAATTTAGAATTTTCGAGGTTTAGAGATTTAGGCTTTTAGACATTTTCAAGCGGAGAAATTTAGAATTTTCTATGTTTAGAGATTTAGGGTTTTAGAAATTCAGAATTTTTGAGGTTTAAAGATTTAGGGTTTTAGAAATTTAGATGTTTCGAGGTTTAGAGACTTAGGATTTTAGAAATTTAGAATTTTTGAGGTTTAGAGATTTAGGATTTTAGACATTTTTAAACAGAGAAATTGAGAAATTTAGAATTTTAGAGATTTAGGATTTTAGAAATTTAGATGGTTTGATATTTCAATATTGAAGTATTTACTTAGGAGTTTCGGTATTTGGGTATTTAGGAGTTTAGGTATGTAGGTATTTAGATGTTTAGATATTTAGATATTTAGATATTTAGATATTTAGATATTTAGATATTTAGATATTTAGATATTTAGATATTTAGATATTTAAATATTTAAAGTTTTCGAAATGAAGAAATACAAAAACGAAGGAATTTCGAAACCTGTGTGTACATTTATAACGAGAAACTCTCATCCCTCTGTGTATTACTTTATCCGTTCAGCATAAAATGTTAATTGCGAATTACATAATGATCCCCATAATCTGTTTACCTCGTTAATTGCTCAATTCCAGTGAAACAACATTATCTGTTGCGATAATATATAAATCATCGGGGATTAGCAATTTTAAGTCATATAACTGTTTGCAATAACTCCCGGAAGAACTGTTTCACGAAGTATGCTACTTTAATGCATCAGCTACGAAACTATTAATTAATATTGTTATATACACGAACCACATGCGGTGTCAGCATTGTCTCAGCTAATTTATCCGTGCATTCCGGATTCGTGGCATTTACTGCGTTTACTGTAGCCATTAATGGTATTTCTCTGACAAATGTTTAAACGGAACTAGGATGTTTCTTGTTAATGATCATCCTCATTACCAAACTTGTGTATTATGTTGTCGCATATCAAATGGCAATCGTAGACTATGAAACACGGAAAGTTTGGTATGATTCGATAACAAATTTAATTTTATGTGGCATAAATTGTCTCATCGAGTAAGTTAATATTTATTTACGTTTATTTAAACGACAGTTGCGAAATGTACGTAATGCATTGTGCGAGAGATATACAACGAATTATAAAATAATGCAATGCGAATAATAATGCATTGTTTTGAATATTTCAATTTTGTTACCTATTCAGAGAACATGTGTACATACATGTATAGTTGCAAGGAACGGCTTTTCTCTTTGTATAATTTCGAGGGTGTGGTGTTCAAAGGACTTTATGCACCGTTCTACATTGCAATTCGTAAAACATATTACACGAGTGCTCCTTCAGAACGAAAAAAAAGTGTCCCCCGCCCACTAAATGCCCCGAGCTCTTATTTCAGAGCCTCTCTGTCCCTTTTAACGACCGAACGTTGCACAAAGATTCATAGGAATTTCATCTTTCATTTTTAAACTGTTTTATTCTAACGAAAAACGAATAATTCAAATATATTTTGTACGATAAAACATGTACATCAATTTATAGCTCGAATCTGTAACATTATTTTATACGTAATTTTTTATACTTTTTATCGTAACTAATAATAAATTCCTATATACAACTAGAACAATTTTCATACAATAAAACAAAACATTGGTAGAGACGATTAAATTTCGACACACTAAAACATATTCGAGCTAGTGCAGTCACCAAAGTGTTGACTGGCTACAAATGTTCCAATGTGCGATATTAATACTAAACCTACCAAAGTGGTCAAAATGACCATTTAACAAATTTGTAATTTTAAATTAGAAAGTATGTTATGGTGGTTTTTTTTTTTTTAAATCATGTTGATTTTCACGAAAATAAGGAATTAATGTGGACATTAATTCATGTTTCATCGTTCGTTTATTCATATTTCAACTACATTTTTAATTTCAAAATATAGCTGCATTATACGCCGGTATGTTTCGTGTTAACAAAGTCTATAACGCAATTATTATTAACAGAATCAATGATTGTCAAGGAAGGCAATTTTTATAGAACACTTCCAACATAGAGAAACACTAATACCAAGGAAAATACCAACATTAGAGATATTTATAGGTACATCCAAATGTTGTCAATCCGCATGAAAATTAGAGGAAGATCTAGTAAATGATAGAATCGGATAGTAAGTGGTGCGGATAGATCTAATAAGTGATAGCATGGGATAGTAAGTGATGGGGATAGATGAAGTAAGTGATAGAATGGGATAGTGAGTGATAGGGATATATGTATACAGGGTGTCCCAAAATGAACGAAACATCCGGAAATGGGAGGTAGCTGGGGTTATTCTGAACAACTTTTTCCTTTGCAAAAATGTCGTATGGGGCTTCATTTTTAAATTATTAACGAAAAACACCGACCAATCAGAGCGCGAGAATCGCGCGCGCTCGGAGGCAGAAGTGTAGGCCCGAGTTATAATTGGCCGTGGTCGCGATCGAATCGCGTGGCGCACGATTCTCGCGCTCTGATTGGTCGGTGTTTTTCGTTAATAATTTAAAAATGAAGCCCCATACGACATTTTGGTAAATGAAAAAGTTTTTTTAGAATGACCCCATCTACCTCCCATTTCCGGCTCCTTCAACACTTTTGGGACACCCTGTATAGTAGATAATAGAATGGGAATCTAATAGGTGATATAATGTGATCGTAAGTGATGGGGATAGATCAAGTAAGTGATAGAATGGGATAGTGAGTGATAGGGATATATATAGTAAGTGATGGGGATAGATCTAATAGGTGATAAAATGTGATCGTAAGTGATGGGGATAGATGTAGTAGTGATAGAATTGGATAGTGAGTGATAGGGATATATGTATATAGTAAGTGATACGGTGGGATAGTAAGTGATGGGGATAGATCAAGTAAGTGATAGAATGGGATAGTAAGTGATGGGGATAGATCAAGTAAGTGATAGAATGTGATAGAAAGTGATGGGTCTCTAGTAAGTGATAGAAAGAAAATAAAAATGAATTTAAGTAGATAAGAATTTTCTACGATTATTGATAAACTCAGCTGCAGATATAGTGTACGCCCTTACATGGAACAGACTGTATATAAGAGAAACGAGACGGTTAACTGCATAGCTTTGTAAGTATACGCGCTATTCGAGGTATTTCAATAATAGTCCCTAGAGTAGGAAACATTTCAGGTATTCAGTATTATCGCACAAAGGGGTTAGATAAACTGCCAGTCTGATAGTTGAGAAATGACGCAATATAAGGTCCCGAGGGACTTTTTTTTCATGAATTTATTTAACGCTGGATTATTGCATTGGGTATAAGACGCGAGACGTCTAAAGAAGGTTATGTGAACTCGTTTGTCCGTGATATTAACGAGAAATGTATTACACTGAAGATGTTGTATGTCGTGCACTAGACTAAAATATAGTACTCTGTATCAGCAGTTCGCTAAACCGAAAGGTATAATCGATATATTAATAATAGTATGTATCGTCATATTAATACTACAGCAGAGAAAAGGTGATTAATATGGGAAGGTTTTTTTAGTAGCTCGTAGATTCACTCTAAATAGAGGAATATTTCTAAATTTAACACTCACTGCTTTTAAATATATATTAGATAATATTTTGCCGCATCTTCATGTATTTCCGTCGTGAGTTTAGTATGTATTATCAAATTTACGGATACACATTTACAGGAAGTGCTCTCAATGTAAAATAACGTGTTACAACGATACAATTTTTAATAGCATGATACAAGATTATTTATTTATATGTTAATTATTTTAATATTATTATTTATTTATATGTCATTTATATGTGAATTTATTTATTGTTATTATTTATATATTGAGAAAAAATATGGTATAAGGTTACTGTACTTCTGAAGTGAAAATGGTTGATATATTCCTAGAGGATCTTAGGTATTAACTAGTTCTGAGGGTCATAATCATATCAGGATTAAATGTACGTCATGGAATATTGACTTCTTTAACATTATACCTTAACACCTTTTTACGTAGAATGTTCGAAAGAATTAATTTGTATAAAAAAAAAGCTATGACATTACCTTGAAAAACATAAACTTTATCTCAATGTTATGTCTGCAAAAAAAGCTTGTAGATAACAGTAAGTTACACTGTACCAAATAAAATTAGTCTGCCGTATTTTTTGCTATCGTAAAAGGCTAGAGTGTTGTTTGACTGGGTTACTTTATGGAGCACAGCCTCTTCACACGAAAGTAATAAACTGTGAAAATCTTTGCAAATCGAAATGGAAAGTTACATTAACTGGAATTATTTGCCGCGAGTTTAGCCGCGTTTATATCCGTAACTTGAATTCAGAGAAACCCGACCTTTGCAAATCGAAGTTTACCTTTATAAGTCAAAGTTTTATCACTGCCACCCCTTCAGGCCGGGTTAATAGGTGCAGGGGAGAGTTGTGCAATACCATTCCAAGTTCTTTTACTCTAACCGAGGTTAGTTTCAGCAAAAATGAAATTTAAAAGAGGTTCGTAGTATAAATGAAGCTTAATAAGGGTAGGAAATTGTTTCTCTTAACTTTGTTACAATCTTCAATTCAACTGTACTTACATTCCAAGTTTCTCGGTAAAAATAATCCGAATATACTAAACTCCCTTTATCTTCTATACTTCTACTCGTAAACGTATATTCCCGAAATTATGATCGATTCATTTATTTTTTTAACTCCTCGTCATATTTTCACGAGTCTGTCACGTAACGCACTCACATATCAACCGTGATAAATCTTACTCGAATCTTTAATACGCTTTAATTTGAGTCCAATTGCAATTTGCATAGTCGTGTATTACCGAATATATGTATAATGAACATAGCATTTCAACTTGCTTTATCTGTTTTAATATCGCAGCTATGATTAGTTAGTTCTGACTGACGCACCTTACAAATAAATCACAAAGCGAGAGGTTTAAACAATTTTGACGAAAATCACTTAGTTCTTATGAACACAATTAACCTTTTGTCATTCGATTTATTTAGCAAGCGAGTCACTCCATACAAACTGATAGTAGCTGCACAATTAATACAAACAAAGAATATCAAAATGTCTTGTCAGTTTCGTAATCAACGATCCTTGACTTTGCAAATTATGCTTGGGCTCGAGCTTCAAATTGAAACGTATTCAAAACCCCAGTTAGATGTATCTTAACTGAGTTATGTGTATGTCTCGAGTCAGAGACGTCAAAGTATGGCAAGGGATTAATACCAGTTACGCGTTCCACTCTATACAGGGTGTCCCAAAAGTGTTGAAGTAGCCGGAAATGGGAGGTAGGTGGGGTCATTTTGAACAACTTTTTCATTTGTAAAATTGTCGTATGGGGCTTCATTTTTAAATTATTAACGAAAAACACCGACCAACCAGAGCGCGAGAATCGCGCGCGCTCGGAGGCAGATGTGTAGGCCCGAGTTATAATTGGTCGTAGTCGCCATCGAATCGCGTGGCGCGCGATTCTCGCGCTCTGATTGGTCGGTGTTTTTCGTTAATAATTTAAAAATGAAGCCCCATACGACATTTTTACAAATGAAAAAGTTGTTCAAAATAACCCCACCTACCTCCCATTTCCGGCTCCTTCAACACTTTTTGGACACCCTGTATTATTAGGTATATTTAGGGTGATCACATCCGTTAGTTACAAGTTCATGGATTAATGTAGAATAAAGTATTAGGATAGTTCTGTCCGTTTATGAAGAGAAAGAAAATGCAGTTTTTAATGCGTTTAACAATCTGTCGATCCTAACTTCCGAATATAGTCCGAAATGGTTTGTCTCGAGTCGAGTTAAGCTCCTCCGTGATCTCCGATGGTGTCAGAAAAGGATCTTGGTGTATCATGGCCTTCGCGATATCGTCATTAATTAGAGATGTCCGCTCAGAGCGTGTCTTATCACCAATGTCGAAATTACTTGCTTCAAATTTTTCGAACCATCCCCAACGCGTTCTATCCGAAACAGCATCACCGCCAAAAACTTTTAACAAATTTCAACGCGCTTCGGTAGTATTTTTACCCTGTTGGAATTCATACAACGTACAGTGCCGCGAATGAACTTTCTCGCTATTCATGTTTTCACGATCGTGTCTAGCTTAATAACGACACGAGATATTTTTACCGTAGCTAATTTTGAAGGGCACGTGTGTATAAATGCAGTTATATAGAGACACAACCATATATGGCTCAAGACAGCACGCGTATACATGTTTAAGCTTGAAACGAAATTATTGGACGGAATTTTCGGGTAAACCTGATATAAATATATTTAGTCGTATAAACACTGAACAGTAGTAGCCCATACAATTCAAATAGAGATAGAAAATTAAATGAAAAGAGGAATTTAAATTAACTTTATGGGTTTTAACGCAATGAGGTAAAATCGGATAACTTCACTCTACTATGGTTTTTTGACGACTGACGTACACCAAACGCGATAAATCTTACTAAAATTTTGAATACTGTTATATGTAAAGTTCATATTCAATTATAATCTACATGATCAATGATGATTGAATATGAAATACGCAATACACATTAATTTTGTACTTGCGTATAAATGCAGTTATAAAGAGACACGGCCATATATGGACGAAAAGGGCATGCATATACATGTTCGAAATTCTCACGAAATTATCGGACAGAACTTTCGGTTAGACCTAGTGTCGGAGTACTTGGTAGACCTAATAGAGTTTCCTGTCGGAGCAAAGAAGACAATGCGTTTCCTCCCTCGTGTCGTAGCATTTTTGTGTCTGGAAAAAAAACACAACCGAGAGACGAAGTAGGGGCGAAAGGTCAGGGTGTGGATCGAAAAACCCTTCGGGAAGGGCACTTGCGAAATAGGGAGTTGTCGAAGCGTACTTGCGTTGTTTTTTTTCTACGGTTCATTGTTGAGTCAGTTGCGGTCGTTAAGTGTATAGTTCACGTTAATTTTAAAACTATAATATTCACCAACTTTGTTTTCATCGAACGCGTGTCCATTTATTGTTATTATCCCGCGCGTTTTTCTTTTTCTTGTAGAGTAAAGCTCGAAGAGAGATAGAATTTAGGGGTATGCAAATTTTCGCATCGAAGCCTTCATTGTTTGGTGCAACATCGTATTACACTCGGTATGCTAGTGTTGTGATCCTTTATGGTCAAAGCACTTCAAATACCGGTCAAGTGAATGTATACGACCTATTTGTAATACAATAACTAAACTCGATATTAATTCGAGCCTTCCGATCTCTATTCATTAGACAGGATCGATAATAGTAACCAGGTGTTTACGACGTTATCGATTACACGTGTTCGAACAATCAGCGTTGGAAGTATAATGCATATTGTATGTTATTTCGTTCTTAATCAGTTAACTGCGCTCTACGTGCATATACGTCAGTCCATAACATCATTCCGATGTTATTAACAATTAATAAATTATTAACTGTTTAAATTTTGTTTAAATTTAATTGATTAAATTATGAATAAATTATTAATTGTTTATCGGATAAAAGTGTAATTTTCCCTCGTTTTTCTGTGCTTTTTTCCTATAATTTATAATAGGAGCATTTGTTCGGTGTTGGTCGCGTATACTTGTCATTGGTTGATTTTAATCATGTGAATAAGTTTATTTTTTAAATTAAATTCCGCAGTTAACTGGTTAAAACGAGGATCCCATTTCAATTGTCTTCTGTAATTCAGCAACACTTTATTTACGTATGAAACGAATTATCAAAGAATCTTTTAATTGTCTTTATCTGGTTTTTTTTTACGTGGTATCGTGTGTGTCCAATAAATTCGCTCGTGAATCAATACGTACTATTTTCGACTACAAACTCACCCGACACCCATAACACTCTTTACAAAAAGACATTCGTAATTAAAATCATTCTGAATTAAATGATCTGATTTAAGGAACATGGAATATGAATTTTTACAATTTCTATTTTGAATTACAAATGTTTTTCCATCAAAATGTTACGAAATAACTAAAATAACGAAAATTACGAAACGATTCCGATTAGTCTGTCGATCAATGGAGAATTAATACCATTCGTTCCTCAAATTTCGATTAACATAATGCAGTCATTCGATTACATAGAGTGACGGAAATTAATTACGAACGAATGAAATTAATGCGCGGGATCGACGCATCGACATACCGGTGGTTCCAACGGGACAAAGAGTTTCATTCCCGACATTTTCCTGCGAGCGAACGAATTCTTAAAGAGAGCAGACAATGGCTGATAAATCGTGGAACTTTCGTAATTCAACTTTTCGTAAATCGTTACAACTTCTGCCAGCGAAGCACGGTTATTATTTCAGTTCAGATAAAGAACTCAAAAACACATTAAACGCGATTCCCGGAGATTAACGCCGGAAACTTTCGTGAAACTTCGGTACAATTATAAACGACCATACAAAATTAATTTCTCGGTCATGAAGACAATTGGAGCCGGTAAAATTACAAGACAATTTCAAGACGAGCTTATGATACGAATCACTTTCGGTGTACGTATTGTACGTGGCACGTTCAATTAACTCACTATGCTGTAATGACGAGCTACACTAGTGACGCACTCGCAATTCAAACATGGTGAACTTTGTTTATAATCTTAATACGGTTGAATGTTCAATTTTTATCTAATTGTAATTTGCACAATTGTGGATCACCAAATGCAAAACAGTCTTGACATTCGAACTTTCTTTAATCACTTTAATGTTGTAGCAATTAATAGTTCGTTATGTCTGACGCACTTGCCGAATAAATCGTATCACAAGGGGTTAACACTTTCACTGCTGTGTCACCCATATATGGGTGACACTCAAATTTCTCAAATTTCAAAACTTGTATAACTGAAAATAGTCGCATTTATTACTTCGAACTATGGAAAATAAATATAAAAAGATATTGTGAAAATATTTGGTAAGATTTGTTAAAAATGAAAATATTACCTAATGCAATTTTCGATTACTTTCGTGTGGCAGTCAACGTGTTAATAATTACAGAAAGCTCTGAAGAAATTCGAACAAAGTCGAAGTAAAAAGTACGACGCTTTAGGAACTCGTAGTTATCGCGTTCATCAATAATTCGTAATTATGGAAAAATGCTCTGCAAGTCGCACGATAGGCGCAAAATCATTTGTCTCGATCCTTTCGAAGAACAATGCGAGCTATTCTAAGAAGTGATAGTGTATGCCGTAGAATCGGGGAAATAGTAATCGATTTATCACGGGCGAAGTCCAAGAAATCTCTCTGTTAATTAGACTCCAGGATCGCGTGATTTCACACCTTTGAATAATTTTTTTTCCAGCCACAGAAAAAGTAAACTATATTAATTCACAAATCATTCAATTATATATAATATATCTATTATATATGTATATATAGGTATATACACATAATATTGTTAATATATACATAAAAATAATATATCTATAATCGTGTATTTTTATAATATATGTATTTTAAAATGATTGTGAAATCGATACAGTTTTTCAGAAATAATTGTACCGATCAAATTTATTTTGAAATGAAAACTTTCTAAGATTTTGTAAGTTTAGAAAGATTTTCTTCTAGTTTCGATATTTTTAAACTAATATTCGTTGTAACGGTAAAACTGCGTTATTACACGCGTTGTATCATCGCGCGTTATAGCACCACACGTTATATCACCATACGTTATATTGCAACGTCTTATGCCACAATATGTTGTATCGTCACTCGTTATATTATCCTGTGTTGTTACAATACATTATCTCATCATATACGATATATTGCCATGTGTTATATCATGGCACACTTTAATATTACCACGCGTTTTATCGCAGCGGCTAAAAACTAAATAATTATAAATTTGTCTTCATAGAGGATAACCTTTCAGACAATATACGATTTAAATGACTTTTGCAAATAAACAGTTTACTTTTTGTAAGCAGAAATACTAGTACACCGTTAACAACAGTATTCTCTACGGCAATATAACTAGAGTCTATTGCACCGAGAAATATAATTCGAACAAATGTTTTTTCTATATCGTCTATGTTAAACTCTATGATTTGTAATGCCGATTATGGATTCGTTTCGGTAAAGTTAATCTTTCAGAAATTTTCGCGATGTACGGAAATCGTTATTATTCACGTCCAATTAAATTGCGAGGTAGTTTCGTAATAAATTGCATTTGCTATACAGCTACCTTAACCGTACCCGATATTTCGTTTGCTTTGAACGATCGATACGTACTCGCAGATCCGCGTGCTACTCAACGACTGTTGCGGAGATTCTAATCGAATTTCGAAAAAGAAATGAAACATTCGCGTTAATCGATCATCAACAAAATGAAATGCATTCGTGCGTTCCGTCTTTTTTCTCTTCGGTCCTTCTCTCGCCTACTTTCGTCCTCTTAAATTCAGAGAACCGTATTATCCTGTAACCGGGGAATTGGAATTTCAAATTTTTTTAATTTTACGAGATTTAGTATGAACTTCGTCGTGTTTCGTTTCACGAAATTAACATCATAACTCTAACTTGCTGGTGGAGGAAATTACTGAGATAAAATTTAATTATTAATTTCTTTATTCAATAATTCCAACGTTTGTAATCGTTATAATGGGCCCCGTATTATAATTTTGTTAACATCGAAGTTTTTAAATAATTGTAAAGCTGTATAAAATTTATGAGTTTTGCAACGGAAATCGAATATAAGATAAAGAACGGCTTTCAATCATATAGCTTATATAGGGATGTGACAACTGAATGTACGGAAAGGGATGAAAAACTACAGCAATATTTTACACGTCCTAAAAATGATTTAAAATCTAGCAAAAATTATTCGTTAGTCACAGAATATATATGATTATGAAACGCTGTTGATTAAGCAAAATACCATATTAATCTGTTTTCTTTCACCTCTTTCCTCTCTATGTAAAATAATCGTTAAAATATTAAAAATTATATTTAAAAAATAATACAATTGTATTTAAAAAATACAAGTTTTCAATCATATAATTTTTTTAAACTTAAATTAAATTTAAATTACTTATCATCAAAGTATTTATTCATATTTCATACATCATACAAGGAAGCTAAATAATTTATCAAATTACCATCAGAATAAAACATGTAACACTCTAAATCCCCTACAATTATAATACAAAATCATTTTTATTAATTATTATAATACACAGAGTTTTATAGTAGACCTTTATTATGTGTTATAACACGTCAAATGTAAAACAAAAGAAAACGGCAATATATAAAATATCACACTACTCCTGTCATTCTTCATATGTCATCAATTCGGCGGGATATTCAAAAATCTTCAAATGTATACGCCCTTATTCACACACATTTTATTAGATACTAATTACAATTTTAAACCGGATAATATTACAATGTTTGTGAACGAAAACTTTCAAACATAATTCTGTCAGCAATTTCCCGTCAAATTTACAAGAAACCAAAAATGTGGTCATTGAAATCGTAATAACGCGTGAACTAGAGCTCCAAGAAAATTCACATAACGCGGCGTAGGATTCAATATCTTGTCCCGGCGCTTATCGTGACAAACAAATTTTAAAATAACACAAACAAAGACTCACCAAGAAAGTTCGAGTATCGGCCAAAAAAAGCACCAGCTCGATCTTCCTTCGAAACAACGATACTGGTGATCGAACGAAATGGTATCCACTATGAAACAACAGTCACAGATCCCGTTGCAGATTGTTCTATTAACGAGTATTACGTGCGACAACTTCCGTAATTCGTTACTCGATCTACGCGTATAGATGCATCCCCTCGCGTGTATTTATTGTCACGCGCACCCACGAAATGTTACGAGATATTTCGCCGTTCGTTTCGAGCACGTGTCACGAGCGAGTTGTCACGAAATTTTAAGAAAACATTTCGAACGACAATCGTAATTGACGGGGACAATAGAAATGTTTCGAAAGGGTACGCGGAATTGATCCAACCACGTTGACAGTCAAAGCGGTACTGCGAGGCTCACGACGACCCGGCATCCCCCACCACCATCGACCCGGAGCGCAACGACCAATCAGAAACACGGATTCACAGCCATTTAAACTACTTCCGTTGGATCTACGGGCAGCCGATGTCAGTATCGCGAAGGGGTGGAAAGCATCGACGCTACTTTTGGCGGTCTCACGTGTTGCTTCGCTGTAAACACCGATGATGGGAATTTCATCGAATTACTACGAAATGTGTCGTCGATTTTCGAGCCTCTGATGCGCGGAAAATTGCCGATCAGAAACGTCATAATGTTCGTTTAATACAATTATAATGTTCACGGATGAAACGTGCCATTATCAAAGCATAAAACCCATTGGATGCACCGTGATGTCGTAAAGGGCTAACTTTTTCATCTCTTTAATATGGTACATGATATGTAATATATTTATGATCGTTTGTATTAACACTAGACTACCGACTGGTCGAAATGGCCAGTTTCGGGTTTGACATTTTGTATAATAAATTTTTGTTGCCACACTTTTATCGAAATGTCTGTAATATTTTATTGAGCCAATGAACGGTTGTACATGTTAAACGATGCAGTAGTATTTACTTATTTATTTTCTTACTTTAGTTTCAATTTTAAAGTAAGTATGCATTCAATGCTGGTACTTCTAGTGTTGAAGAATATAGTTGGTTTAAGTACGTCGGATTTGCGTTGTTTTTTACACCCTTGTGCGTTTCTTCCGGCAACGTAATGTTATTGAATTTGAAAATATTTTAATTTTCAAACTTGGAATTCAGGAACGCGACGATTGAGAGATCTCCGTATTGGAAGATTTGAGGATTTCATAATTTGAAAATTTTTGTACATTTTTGAACTGTTAAAATAAGTAAATAATAAAATAATATTATTATAATATATAATACATATAATATAATAGCGTTGTTATAATAATATTAAAATAATAAAATAATGATTAAAATTATACAAATAAATAATTATCTTTGCAAAGAAAAAGTAGTGATCAGATATTGCTTAGGACTCTTACACCAATATTCAATGTAAAATTATCGATCGGTTTAGATCGATTATACATTTATACATTTCAATGATGAGTTTTTAGGATGTTAAATTACCAACATTTTCGATATGAAGAATCAAATTATGAAAACTGTAGTTTAGATAAGTATAATATACCGCATCATGTTCCAGTAATTCTATGTAATTGAGATATCATTATCAAGTGTTTAATATTGTTGTCAAAAAACAAAAAATAAATTCGCTCACATAGTATTCGCTGTTTCACACAGAATTCTGGTTTTTATTTCCATATCCTCCGTCAAATTGTACGAGGAGATGAAAGCATTATAACGGAATATAAAAGTAAATGAAATTAAACAACTGAAAATGCGACGAAAAGAGTGTAATAAAAAGCAAATAAAACCATCAAATCTACTCTCCCTTTTGTTTTATTAAATTTAATATTTTGTACGTTGAATTTTTATAGTCGCCCAATACAAAACATTTACAGTTCGAAAGATTAATATTACCAATTAAATATTCAAATAAAACACACATGAACAGATATAAATAAAATTTTACGAACAATATTGTTTCATTGTATGCATGTTCATATATGAAATTTCGGCAATTTAATGTAAAAATGTATTACCATAGACGATTGTAGCGAAACGTAAGGACCTCGAAAGATTGATATTACCAATTAAATATTCAAATGAAAAACATATGAACAGTAATAAACAAAGTTTTACGAACAATATTAATTCATATGTAAAATTTTCGACAATTTAATGTGAAAGTGTATTACCATAGACAGTTATAGCGAAACAAAAGGACCTTGAAAGATTAATATTACCAATTAAATATTCAAATGAAAGACATATGAACGGATATAAATAAAATTTTACGAACAATATTTTTTCATTATATCCATGTTCACATATGAAATCTCGGTAATTTAATGTAAAAGTGTATTACCATAGACGATTGTAGCGAAACGAAAGGACTAAAATGCTTACCTGCACACTTCATTTGATCGATAATTCAACAAAATTCGATGTTCAGTGCGTCTGAAGAACCTTCCCCCGTTATTGCCATTGGGGACGTTTCTTATGGCCCCCTTTTTCATGGACACGTAGTGGGAGAAAAAAGAGGATTTGGGTAGTGACACGACATTTCGGTGATGGATATCCAGTACGACACAGCGGACGCAAAACGATCGGTTTATTCACTGAGTATAAAGCATGCTCGGAAAAAGAGCAAATGACATTACAATAAGTATTACAAAAAAAATATACTTTCGCGTGCACCGATATTTTTTTCTACTCAATTCACACTTCGTTAATGCATTATCGCATTAAACAATATTACAACCCAACGCATATATCGCATTTTCTTATCGACATCTATTCTTATTATATTATTTATGTCTCCATGTGCATTATTATTGATCCATGATTAAACTGTCGAGTTTATAGCTTCTCCAAAATGAAAAGCAATTGATGTGGAATCATGCTACTGAAATAACTGGAGAAAACATCATACTGACTATACAGTCATTCATACGGCAAGAATTATAAAAATATAGTTGAAATTGTGAATAACAAACACAACGAATTATTGTGACGATAATAAAATCGTGTAACTAGTATGAATAATAAATAATTATTACTCATAATGAGATTATAGAAGTGAATTAATGGGTGTATTTGCAACGTTTATTCTGTCGTCTGAAATGAAAAAGTGAAGCTTATTTTTATCCTTAGAGACACGACTATGATCAGTGCTTGTAATCCAGCGCATAACTTGCTCGCGTCTGATATTTTCGCTCGACATGGAAACAACGGATTACGCTTTATAACGAGGGCTTATCGTCACGTCTCACCAGACAATTGTCAGTTACATATGCTGGGTAAATAATTACCCGTAGCTACCATCAAGTTTCATCATACTCCAGAGACTTTAGGATTTTAATACCAATCCCTGAATTCCGGTTTAATTACAGATCCATTTCGTTTGACAGAAAATGAGATAATAAAAAATGCGATTCGTATTAACAACCCATTATATTTCAAATTCTTTTTAATGTTTCAGATAGCGTTATTTATTTAATGTAGAATTCTCTACATTTTTATGATCTAAGACTTATGTTCGACAATGATAATCTTACGTGATCAACCTACTACTATTTTGATGTATTTTTGTTCTCAAGTTTCAAAATAGTGAGATCTCAAACTTATAAAGGTAGAAAAAAAGTAGGAACCCTTTGAAAAGTTTTTAAAATTGTGAAGATCTAAAGTTACAAGTTACAAGACGGAAACTTTTGAAAATTCGACAGTTTCTGAAATCTAAAAACAGCAAAATCTCGAGACTTTAAAATCAGAAAATACTAAAATTCTCAAATCACAAAATCCCAAGGTCCCAAGATCCCAAGATCCCAAGATCCCAAGATCCCAAGATCCCAAGATCCCAAAATCCAAAGATCTCAAGATCCCAGAATCCCAGAATCCCAGAATCCCTACCCCAAAATCCCAAAATTCCAAACTCCCAAAATCCTAAAATTCCAAGCTCCGGAAATCCTAAAATTCCAAGCTCCGAAAATCCTAAAATTCCAAACTCGCAAAATCCTAAAATTCAAAAACCACAAAACCCAAAACTCGAAATCCTAAAATTCAAAAATCCCAAAACCCAAAATCCTAACATTTTTTAATTCTAAAATTCCAAAATTCCAAAATACCAAAATACCAAAATACCAAAATACCAAAATACCAAAATTCCAAAATTTCAAAGTTCCAAAATCCCAAAATCCAAAAATTTGTTAATCCTAAAATTCAAAAATCCCAAGATCCCAAAAGTCCCAAAAGTCCCAAAATCCTAAAATTCAAAAATCCCAAAACACAAAATCCTAACATTTTTTAATTCTAAAATTCCAAAATTCCAAAATACCAAAATACCAAAATACCAAAATACCAAAATACCAAAATTCCAAAGTTCCAAAATTCTAAAATTTGTTAATCCTAAAATTCCAAAATTCCAAGATCCCAAAAGTCCCAAAATCCTAACATTTTTTAATTCTAAAATTCCAAAATTCCAAAATACCAAAATACCAAAATACCAAAATACCAAAATACCAAAATACCAAAATACCAAAATACCAAAATACCAAAATACCAAAATACCAAAATACCAAAATACCAAAATACCAAAATACCAAAATACCAAAATACCAAAATACCAAAATACGAAAATACCAAAATTCCAAAATTCCAAAATTCCAAAATTCCAAAATTCCAAAATTCCAAAGTTCCAAAATCCCAAAATCCTCAAAATTTGTTAATCCTACAATTCTAAAATCCCAAAATCCTCAAAATTTGTTAATCCTACAATTCTAAAATCCCAAGATCCCAAAGTCCCAAAATCCTAAAATTCAAAAATCCCAAAATCCAAAACCTTAAAATTGGAAAATTCCAAAATAGGAAAACCCAAAATCCTAAAATTCAAAAATTCTAAAGTTTCAAAGTTCTAAAATCCAGAAGTTCCTAAATTTCTAAATTCCTCAATGCCTAAATTCCTAAATACCAAAATTAAAAGATTAAAAAATTCAGAAATTGCAAACCCTGAAATTTGCGCAAAAACAAAGAATGAATGTTATTTTAAATCAACCCTTTTGTGACTGGTGAGATATATGTATCTTACTTATCTTTTCCTGCCTTTATACCTTATACCTAAGGGAAAGATAAGAATCCAATTTTTGTGCGTGTCAGTGGCAAAATGTTCAGGTATTGCTTCTGGCGAACCATTTATAAAAATACAGAGAAACGTTACATGGCAGTTTTCTTTTTCCAAAGTATATTCACCTACTGACAACGTTGATTATTTAATAGGTCGCATACATTTCATGAATACAAAACCGAGTATAAATAAAGATTGATTTATAATCAGTAACTGAGTTGAATATCATTTAACATCGGAGTAGATACGTATTCAACAAATATGTAATGAATAACAAAACGTGTTTGTACAAAACATTGTTATAGAATTAAATTTCCTGACAATTGTCAGAGATATTTAGTATCGTGTCATACTACATTGTAGAATTAATAACGTGAAACGGAAACACTTGTTCAAGTACCTAATGAATGTGAATTTATCGTCACACTTGTGTGAAGTGATAATAGGATTTATACAAGATATAACTTTCTTTTAAAGTGCTTTAATCCCCGTAAGGTCAGATATATTACACAGAACGAGATCATTTTAACGTGATCTTTTACTTCGGTTCAGGAAGAATGTAACGAAGAAGGTTGTTTAGTCAAATAACTTTGTTACGATGTTTAAGTAACGTTTAAGGGATTATAATTTTAAGTAATTTGCAAACACAAGTATTACTTATATGTAATTAATTAATTGCAATTATTTCAATGTAATTATAATTATTACAATACAATTACAATTATTCCAATCAAATTATTACTTATATATAATATTTCATAAAATATAATTATTTGTATAATTACCAAAAAGATACATCTACAAATGTACTTAATTAAATGTACTTAAAAAGTATGAAACTTAAAAAGTACACTAAAAATGTAATTAGAAGTTACAACGAATATAAAAATATAATTAATTCGGGATAAGTAGCAACCTGCAAATTTAAAATAGAAATAATGAGCATGGTAAACAAATACATATTTTATAAATTTATACATTCATATTATACATACATTATACATTATACATTATACATTATACATTATACATTATACATTATACATTATACATTATACATTATACATTATACATTATACATTATACATTATACATTATACATTATACATTATACATTATACATTATACATTTATTATTATTTTAAACTTTATTTATACTAAACTTGGACCGATTTGTGTCGATTCGTGATCGATTCAGATTCGAGATGATGTTCGATTAAGTCCAGATTGGCCCAAGAGACTCCAATCAGTCTCCCTAGATTGAAATTGGTTCAACAAGTGTTCGTAGTGTACTTTTCCTTAGTCAAAGCTGAGTTAATTATTTCATTTTACGCAGAATTTAATTCCTATTTTCTAAGTAATCGTTGAAGATCGATTTTCCACGCGCAAGCGGTAACCACGCTGCTTAAACCGTAATTGATTCTATCTCGAAAGAGATTAAGTGGTATTGGTTTATCGCTCTAGTTCTTATCCTGATGGTGAAATAGGATAGAACCTCGATCCTTCGAGCATTAATTACGTTCCAAGATTTCTTTCCTCTATTTTCTTATTCCACACTGTAATTCCTTTTTTTTTTTTTACAGGAAAGTCGATTTTGCAGTAGAAAATCGCGATTGATGGAAACACGAGAGATCTGTTCGCGTTAATATTTTCGAATTTTCAGATCGATTTAATGACGAATTAACGAGTAAACTTTACGGACTTGTAAATATTGTAAGATTAATCGATTTTAATATCGAAGCGATTTCAGTAGAATCCATCGGTCTTCTTGCTAATTATGTTACTTAATGAATGAATATTGTACATATTGACACACGACTGAATAAACTCGACTGCTATAAATAATCTTCCGTATGCGTTATTATAATAATATATCGTTGAAATAATTGAATAAGGCCTGATCAAGTGGTGGTGAGATATATTCGATGAGAAATTTAAAAATTTCAGTTTTAAAATTTTTAAATTCAAATAGTAAATTAAAAAATGTATAAATTTGTGAATGTAATGTTTCGCAAATCTAAAAGTCCTAAAATTTTTTGGTTCGGCAGTTTGTAAATTTGTATCATAATAAATACATAAAAAAATGTAATACAGTGGTAAATTATAACAAATACTTTCTAAGTATATTATTGTATTATTAAGACTTTTCACTGTTTTACTAATAAGTGTCTCAATTATATTCCTTCCATATTTGTCTACTTTTAATCACAGTTTTTCAATCGTACACAATAGATTTTAATCGTGATGTACTTGAAAATAGGTTGTCGTTCTTAGCTACTAATCTTTTTGTCACCGTAACATTTATTAAATCAACAATAACAGCTGTTCAAATAAAAAATCATAATATCAATAAACTGTCGTTACGAAGATGGTATACAATGAAATTAATGTTCGAGTTAAAGTAAATAATCCAAAGATATTATATTCAGGTTTCCGACTTTTGAAATAATTTCAGAGAATCGTTATTATAAATTATTATAAACCGTCCTAATGCACCGGAACGTACTGTGTCAGCATATCGATTTCGATTGTACGCCTATATCCTACCTACGTGTATATCCGATATTGTATCAATCGGTGTAACACCATAACGCTGTTTGCAATGGCAATTACAGAACTGATTTTGAAATTATTAAAATAAACGTAATTTTGGTGGACCATACTTCTAGCAAATTCATTTCTTATTTGCTATCTCGTGTCGTTAATCTTTAAAGTAATTAGTGATTGAGTCAAAAATACCTTGAATCTGTTTTTTTCAATAAATAATTTCTCAATTTTTCCTTTATTTGTATGGACTAATCAATTATTGGTTTACTACATAATTAAATAGTCTTTCTTCAGAGTTTTGAGTAATGAACTATAAGTTTTAATACTAAATCATTTATATTTTATTACATACCATTCTTTTGTAAACAAATAACTCGTTTACACGATATAATAATTCATATACAGTCGTGGACAAAATTAAGTGGACAGGTATCATAAATAACAGAAGGTTAATTTAATTTAACTAACAATGCCTATAAATCAAAACTTTATTCCACAATTATATACAATTAAATAAATGTTTTTCCAAGTCTACAAAAGCATCTCACGTTCTAAATTTAAATTTATTTCAAACATTGTAACAAAACAAAAAATTTTTTACATTTCTGCAATGTCCACTTAATTTTGTCCATGACTGTATGTATGTAAGTTTGCTACGTCATACCAAGATTGCGTATACGAGAAGAGCCGAGTGAAATTTTAATCAAAATTAGTTATAACAATAGCAATTATTGCGTTATGATAATATGTACCTATTTATAATTTTTTTCCTAATTAATATTTATTAAAAACTTTACACTGTACTGCCTTAATGTTGCATTGCGATTAAATATACCATGCGGTGGTGATCTCTGGTGTTACAATAGATTGTGTGCATACTTAGATTGTCAGTTGATTACTTTCCAATCTTTAGAAGCTGGAAAATCCTGACCGGTTAAACAGAATCTCGTTAAAGGTTCATTAACACGCTGAAGACCGTAGGAGCTGACGCTGGCTACCACCGTAAAATCAATATGTCTAATCTAATACTTGAGAGCGAAAAAGATCGATAAACTTTATTATCCCAACATTATATTACTATCAAGTGTGTGATTGGTTAATTAAGTGTTTGTTTAACTACGTATCTTGAGGACTTGGACACTCGGTCGTTAGAGTGTTTGCACATTTCGAAATTTGGAAAACTTGTAAATTTGGAACTTTGAAATTCAGAAATTTGAGAATTCGCAAGCTTAAAAATTTGAATATTTAGAGATCTGAATATTCGCAAGCTTAAAAATTTGAATATTTAGCGATCTGAATATTCGCAAGCTTAAAAATTGGAATATTTAGCGATCTGAATATTCGCAAGTATAAAAATTTGGAATTCAAGAGATCCGAAAATTTGCAGGTTTAAAAATTTGCACATTTAGTAATCTAAAAATTTGCAAGTTTAACAGTTTGAAAATATAGTAATCTAAAAATTCATAACTCCAAAAATTTGAAAATTTAGTGATCTGAAAATTCGCAACTATAAAAATTTGAAAATTTAGTGATCTGTAAATTCGAAGTTTCCCATTTTCAAAGAATTAACATGCATGACATTGAAGGTCATTGTGTAGCCATTGTGTAGCAGTCATTGTGTCTTCACGCGCTTTTATATGACATAAAAACAATATATGACATTGCATTTAAAAAATAGGAGCTCACCTTGGTTTCTCCCAAAATAATGCGAATACAACAAAACTGCATATGTCGTTTTGTTGCACATAAAAAAAAATATCACTTTTTCCTCTTTCATCTTTTTCCAACAGTTACTATTTAAAAAAAGAAATGCTGGCTAGTAATAGCCTGAACACCCTGTATATTTATTATTGCTCCGTCTGATACAATACTCCATCTGTTACTAGTTTCCATTTGTAGCTTACGTTAATCCTTCAAACGTTACGCATAAATTTCCTCGTAAAATGTACCTGCGATACTCGTTCCCTGCAATTTAACGCGTCTCTCTACTGTCGGCTTATCAAACAGACAAATTCAATGCATCGAAAATATGCCACGTTCGTAACAGGGTCAAGCACTTTGGATTATTTCCAATGGCCGATACAAAACACTGTACCTGTTGAGTCGGCTGTTTACCCGGTCAGCGTAAGTAAATTAACCAATAAACTTGTCATCGTTTGTACAAGGGAAGTCCCTGGCCTACGGTTCATTTAGCATGATTCAGAAAATGGAACGAGCAAGGGAATAAGGAAGCGTTTCCGAGAAATGTCGGTTCCGACCTTCTTGTCAGCGGGAGAAAATAAATTGGTGATCTCACCAGGAATACTACGAAGGAACTTAATAGCATAAGCGACGAGAGTTTCGCGTACAAGGTACTTCTGATGGTATGAAAGCCATCTTGCTCCGTCGAAGAAATCCGATAACTAAAGTTGTCTCACGAAATTGTTTCACGGTGGCCCCTTTGATACTTTGTCGTGTCGCATCGATGCGTTTCTCATTTCGGATTTAACGATAGTAACTGCAATTAACACCAGGATTTCGAACATACTGAGATAGCTCTTCGAGATTCAATGTATGTTTTGAAGCGTTTAATGATGAAGATCAAGATTGTTAAACTGAAAGTCATTCGATCTTGTACTGATCTGAAATTATCTGCGACACTGATTATAGTAGTTGAATTTAGGCTTTTAAGTCGGGTATGTAGAAATGTAATTTGCATGTTTGGGATATGGAGATTTAAGGATATGGTGGTTTAGGAATACGAAGATTTAGGGATCTGGAGATTTGAATGTTTGGAAATACGGAAGTGTATTTGAGGATTTGGGTATATGGAAATTTAATAGTTTGAGTACTTAGTCATTTGAAATTGTAACAATTTACGAATTTGAGAATTTGAGAATTTGAGAATTTGAGAATTTGAGAATTTGTGAATTTGAGAATTTGAGAATTTGAGAATTTGAGAATTTGAGAATTTGAGAATTTGAGAATTTGAGAATTTGAGAATTTGAGAATTTGAGAAATTGAGAAATTGAGAAATTGAGAATTTGAGAATTTGAGAATTTGAAAATTTGAGAATTTGAAAATTTGCGAATTTGGAAATTTGGGAAATTGAAAATTTGGCAATTTACGAATTTGGGAATTGGAGAATTTGTGAAATGGGACTTTGGAAATTTGAGAATTCGGGAATTTGGGAATTTGGGAGTCCGAGAATTTGGAAATATGGTCATTTGAGAATTTGAGTATTTGAGAATTTGGGAATTTGAGAATTTGAAAATTTGCGAATTTGGAAATTTGGGAAATTGAAAATTTGGAAATTTGGCAATTTAAGAATTTGGGAATTGGAGAATTTGAGAATTGGGACTTTGGAAATTTGAGAATTCCGGAATTTGGGAATTAGGGAGTCCGAGAATTTGGAAATATGGCAATTTGAGAATTTGAGTATTTGAGAATTTGGGAATTTGGGAATTTGGGAATTTGGGATTTTGAGAATTTGGAAATTTGAGAATTGGAGGATTTGGAAATTTGGAAGTTTAAAAATTTAGTAATCTGAGAATTTGAGGACTTGGAAATTTGAAAAGTTAAGAATTAAATTGAACAGAGTTGAGAAAAAAACTTGAGAAATTAGTGATTGAACGATTTAAAAACTGGATAATTCAGAAATTTTTTAATTGAACAATTTGAAATTTTGTAATATTTCTAGGTCCTTCGCCCCTGATACTGCATGTGAGAGGTCGACTATATATCAGGGTAGGAACCCTGCCCTAATTCCTACCTAATTATGCCAATAATACGGAACTGAAAGCAATAGTATATTCTACAAAAATCGATTTTCGACAGAAGTTAATAAAACGTGTTAATGATGCATTTACAAAATTAAAGAAAGATACACATAATATTCGGATGTTATGATAACCTTACGACATCGAGATTGCATTCGCAAAAGGAATGCGAGATTTCAAAATGAAACCGTAAATGAACTTTTCCGTGATAATAAAGCAAGCATTAATATTGACACAGATAACAGCTCAGTATATCTAGAAAAACAAATTGGTGTACAAAACACGCTCTATTTACTTTTACTTGAACGATCATACAAATAATTAACCCTACATTGGTGGACGATTAATGACGACTTGTATTTAAATTCGAACTGACCTATAAAAATAAATAATACATGATATGCAAATTAGCTTACACAGTGATTCTTTATCTCGATGAAGGCCAACATACATTTTAACAAAAGGTTCTTACAAATTTTCGTAATTTAAAATAAGAAACATGATACCCGTCTTTCGACACATTCCGTAAATCTAGTGTTAATTGTTCAATTAACATTAACAACAATTAGTCGTCGATTTCCCATACAAGATTATAACTTTTCATTTTGAGATTATAATATTGTATCTTTTAAAATAAACGAAATTAAATTCTGTTACACGATGTAAAAAATAAAAAAAATACAGGGTGTCCCAAAAGTGTTGAAGGAGCCGGAAATGGGAGGTAGGTGGCATCATTCTGAACAACTTTTTCCTTTGCAAAAATATTGGATGAGGCTTCATTTTTAAATTATTAAGGAAAAACACCAACCAATCAGAACGCGAGAATCGCGCGCCACGCGATTCTATCGCGACCACGGCCAATTATAACTCGGGCCTACATTTCTGCCTCCGAGCGCGCGCGATTCTCGCACTCTGATTGGTCGGTATTTTTCGTCAATAATTTAAAAATGACGCCCCATACGACATTTTTGCAAATGAAAAAGTTGTTCAGATTGACCCTACCAACCCCCCATTTCCAGCCCCTTCAACACTTTTGGGACACCCTGTATATCATACACGACGTGTTTAACTCGATATTGCATTGTCGTGCGAAAAACGTGGTCCGTAATGAACGAATTTGTAATCGATATCGAGTGCAGGTAGCGAATGTCTCGAATATTACGAATCGTTTTCCATAGATATACGCGTAATTAAAAGTTACGCTGTTTATTCTGATTTCTGAAAACATCGTGCACCATATGCATTATACAGGGTGTCCCACAAATATGGTACGAGCCGGAAAGGGGTGGTAGGTGGGGCTATTCTGAGCAACTTTTTCCTTTGCAAAAATATTGGATGAGGCTTCATTTTTAAATTATTAAGGAAAAACACCGACCAATCAGAACGCGAGAATCGCGCGCGACGCGATTCGATCGCGGCCACGCCCAATTATAACTCGGGCCTACACTTTTGCCTCCGAGCGCGCGCGATTCTCGCGCTCTAATTGGTCGGTGTTTTTCCTTAATAATTTGAAAATGAAACCTCATCCAATATTTTTGCAAAGGAAAAAGTTGTTCAGAATAGCCCCACCTACCGCCCCTTTCCGGCTCGTACCATATTTGTGGGACACCCTGTATACATATTGAATGAAATGGTGAAATAATTTTACAGTGGGCCCTCGACTTTCGCACACAATTGATTCCTAAAGGTGTGTGCGAATGTTGCATGTTCAAAAGTAGAGGGATGTAAAAAAATATGCACAAAAACGGCGTTTTAAAGTATTTATTTATTTATTTAACTTTCGGGTGTTTTCTTTATAATCTTGTCAAGAGTTAGTTGAGTACCTCCTTTCTTTTTCTTTTCGTGATAAAGATGTCTATAACACGCAGTGTTTTTTTGTATTGCCCTACGTACTTGACATATGCGTTCTCCATTGGGATCGCATTCTCCCATAATAGTTACAAATTTGCCTAGATGCATAAATGTTGCATTCGTATTTTTAATTGTCAAAGTGTACACGTTGAAAGTTAAATACAAAGTTGAATTTTTTAAAATGTGCGAAAGTAGAATATGCGAATGTCGAGGTCCGCCTGTAAATTGAAATCAGAAGTTCCCCCTTTGCTTATTTCATAACAGTCTGCTGCAGTTGCATGTTTTATAGGGGTGAATAGCCGCAGAGCAATCGATTTCAGGTCTACAAGGGACAAGTGTTATTGCTCTCCCTTGAACATTCTCCTTGGCGATCACTATGTTGTCTTCGTTCACAGAAAACCGCGTTTTTCGTACCCGAGAAAATTAAAATATTCTTCTTACGAATTAATCGAAGACAATAAAACAGACAGACCGCTTTGTGAAAATTGTAATGCAGTACTAACTGTTAAACATATTTGACTGGAATGCCCAATTGGTGAAAATGTTAGAGCCAACGAGAAATTACCTGCCGATATTAAACAATGTTTAAATAACAAAAAACATAAAAGGAATAATAACATATCTTACAGTTAGATTTAGATAATAAATGATTGATGATGTCTAAGATACAGTTAGATTTAGAAAATAAATAGTTGGTATATAGATGTAAACTATGGATACATGTGAACACGATGTAGTATAACTCAAAATGTAAGAACGTAACTATGTATCTAAATGCGGTCAATAATGGCTAATAACCTGATGCGACATTAAATAAAGAAATGAAAAAAAAGAAACGCGTTGGAAATCATTAGGGAACATTGTATTACCAACCAACCCAAGTTTTTTTTGCTCTAATTTATGCTGGGCACGGTGAAATTCAAATTAAAAAGAAATAACTCGTACTATACAAGAAAATTGAATAAAAATTGATAAGTCGAAAAAAATTATTCTTATCGATTGCGATAATAACGATTGACAATTAGAAAAATTAAAACGATTGTATTATAATCGAAATGGATACGAAAATAATGTCGAACTTCTCAGATTTCCAGATCCGTTGTTTCTTATGCCTTCTTATCCCTAAATCCCGAGGACACAAGATTCCCATGTTGCTTAGATCCTCAGATTCCCAAAATCCCTATTTAATCCTGTACTTTTACATCATTATA
The DNA here is from genome assembly GCA_947623535.1 of Coelioxys conoideus. Lineage (NCBI taxonomy): Eukaryota > Metazoa > Arthropoda > Insecta > Hymenoptera > Megachilidae > Coelioxys > Coelioxys conoideus. The sequence continues at coordinate 15,051,124 of OX392453.1, read as the reverse complement.
TCACTATATCCCTATATCTTTGTATTACGATACACTTATATCCCTATATTCCCACATCCCTTTATTTCCATATCTCCGTTTCCTCATATCTCTATATCCCATATCCCCATATCCCCTCATCCCCATACCTCCATATCCTCACACCCCTGTATCTCCATATGTATGTATCATTATATCTCTACTTCCCCATATCTCCATATGCCTGTATCCTTACATCTCTACATATATTCCCATATGTTCATATGCATGTATCCCTATATTCTCACACCCCCATAACCCCATATCCCAACACTCCTATATCTCCATATGCATGTATCCTTATATCTCTACATATATTCCCATATGTCGATATGCATGTATCCCTATATCCTCACACCCCCATAACCCCATATCCCCACACTCCTATATCTCCATATACATGTATCCTTATATCTCTATATTCCCATATGTCGATATGCATGTATCCCTATATTCTCACACCCCCATAACCCCATATCCCAACACTCCTATATCTCCATATGCCTGTATACTTACATCTCTACATATATTCCCATATGTTCATATGCATGTATCCCTATATTCTCACACCCCCATAACCCCATATCCCAACACTCCTATATCTCCATATGCATGTATCCTTATATCTCTATATTCCCATATGTCGATATGTATGTATCCCTATATCTCTATATCCCCACATCAACACATTCCTCTGTCCCTCTACCCATACATTTCTGCATCCCTATATTCCTCTAAACCAATGTCCCTATATATTCTGTATCGTCGTATTTTCAAATCTCGAAATCTCCATATATCTTTCCCCCTATATCCTCATATACCTACATCGCTACATCCCCATATCCCTGCAACCCTCTATCACCATATCCCTCTGTCTCTTTATCCATGCATCCCTGCATCCCTATATTCCTGAAACCCTATATCCCTACATATTCTATATCGTCCTATTTTCAAATCCCTAAATCTTCATATATCTATACCGCCATATCCCTATATCCGTACATATCCTCACACCATTAGATCCTTAGATCCTCATATCCCCAGATCCCTTCCTACATTCTTATTTTTAAATAATTACATCCACTTTTTGCTCCACAATTGGACAATTTGTACTCAAATTGCATGTACACGTCAAGCGCTGATGAATTAATGAATGGCGTTTCGTTCGCGCGAAAGTGTATTGAAATTGCGTTATTACAATCGAAATGCAAAGGTCAGTTGTATTTATCAGATCAATGTTTGTCAACGTAATTATCGGCAGATATCTGAAATCAATGAAATGATTTACTCATCGGTTCTTCGTACCAGACATTCCCCATAACCGTTTCAACGCTAATACTCCGAAATAAAATTCGATAAAAATCGGCAAACACAGGATTGCTGCACCGAATATGGAATCCAGTTCATGTTTGAGTAACGGAAAATGAACGGGAGAAACGTTTGAAACCGTTGCTAATACGTTTTTACGTACACAAAGGGATATTGGTAAGGAATATTAAGTAATAACAAGGATATTGGAAAAGAATATTCGATACTGCTTTCGTTACAAAAATCAGAAAAGTATCGAAATTATTGTTTCGAAACCCTAGATAATCAAAAACGTTTATTTCGAGAAAGAATTTTGAAACCCACTTTCTAGGTTTCGAAAACTTAAAAACTCAAAAACAATTATTTTGAGGACGCGTTAAAAGGAAATTCGACGTGTTAAATTTGGAGCTGTAAGGTACATTTTTGTTTCGTACAGAATTTATGTCGGAAGCTTCCAGCCGGATAAGCTTGCTCGAGATTGTCGTATCGCAAACCGTAAATACTGCACACTTTCATCCGCAACCATAAATCGACGTAAAAACGTTTAACAAAAACACAGACGTCAGGTACTTCCACGATATTGTTACAAGTGTTCACAAGAAATACGTCATACCGAGTTGCTCACACAAGGGTTAATTTACCGACGCCAATTAGTATCCATCCATCCAAACACGACCCTCGAAGCGTATTCAACAGATCCATCCGCTCGTCGATCGTTTGCCGAAGTGCCGTCGAAATAGTGATCGATTCCTATCGCGTTATCGTCTCGACGTCGATCGTCCAGGATCGATCTGGACTATCGACAGCCGAAGGGGTTGGCCGTTCGCAAATTGCATTCGACATAAGCAGGATTTAGCTGGTGGCGAATCATCGATTTCACGACGCAGAACTTTCTGTTTCCTGAAAGTGACGCGGATGCGCAGAAAGTTTGACGTCAAACTCCGTTCCCGCTAAAGGGACAGGACCTTTCGACCGCCATGGATATTGATTTTCGCACCGGTTTCGAGGTTTCTGGAGCGGACACCGACGCGGCGCAGACTCCGGCAATGCACAACATGGCGGTTTATCACGCTATGAATCCTTGCGTGTCACGTTCCGATCTCGTCCGCTTCTATTTACGAAGATGCAGTCGGTATCCGAGAAACCTGAACGTTTAATCTGACCGTCCGCAGCCGGGCCTGGTTCACCCTCGAAGACTATAACCGGTACATACGCTAAGTCGATTCCGGACGATGTGCGCGTTATCTTCTCGATCGTACGTCGGTGTTGATGAACTCGGTAACGAACCGAATTCGAACCGGTATCGGTAAATTTCTTGTTCGAGACACGTATTGAATTCCGGATGAGGAAATAAGTACAACACCTGTAATATAAACTCGGAGACTTTATTCGGTGACGATAAGTTCCGCACGCAAGTACAAATTATGGAAGACTAATTAAATGTCGAAAGAGGGCTAGTTATATGTATCGAGATGAGGGTGAGTAATCGAAGTACAAGCATGGTGTAAGGGCAGAGCGCATAGGACAGGATGGCTACGAAGGTTAGTTAAGTTGACGTTTGAGGAGTGAAGTCGGAATGTTTTTCGCAGGATGATTCAATGAAGTGATAGGTTATCTTGTTGTCCATGAGTTGGTCTTACAACACACGGCTCTTTTTTTTATCAACGTTGCTACGTTTTCTGATGCGTTGCTACATACCGGACTGGGTCAACAATGTTCGTTGACGGTGCCACATAACCTTTTCGATATCTGGTTTTGTACAACGTACGTAAGCATTTCTCACGATGTTTTCTTTTGTAAAGATATTTTCTCTTTGCTGGATCATTCGAGTGAGGGCGAGCAAGTTACCGAATCATCGCATTGACTCCGTTGGATAACACTGTACAACAGCCAAATGATTTCGTAACCGCCACTATGATATTTTTATAGATTTTTGCGAGCTGAATACGAATCTGAAATCCGTTTCTCTCAATGTCCTTCAGTTTTTGAGAAAATTGTTGCTAAAAAAAATTGCAAATTTTCAACTTTGGAAATTTTTTGTGCTTTTATCATAGCAGCTGCACAGTGACTTTTCACACGAGAAAAATCTGTGAACTTTCATGAATAAAACGATATAAATTGTTATTGCATTGTAAACATTTAAATATGTTTAAATAATGATCAGAGTAAGAAAGACACCGAAAATGCACCAGTTTTCGTTGATATTTTTCAATTTATTTAAAAAACTGTAGGTCCAGGTGAAAATCTGACCATCGTAAGTGATAGAGCAGACGTTTCTGCTGTAGAAAGCATTGAGCGAAGTTAGAAAATCAGTTTTGTTGTCATTTTAAAAGAAAAATAGTTCGGCAAAGCACGCGTCGCTGCCAGTAGTACTCAATGCCTACTGCCTTGGCATAACGGAAGAACGGAACGGCGCGGCGCGATATAACACTGAGTACCACTGGCAGCGACGCGTGTTTTCCCGAACTATTTTTCTTATAAAATGAAAACAAAACTGATTTTCTAACTTCGCTTAATGCTTTCTGCAGCAGAAATGTCTGCTCTATCATGTACGATGGTCAGATTTTCACCTAGACCTATAGTTTTTTAAATAAAT